>CM057449.1:858557500-861057500 GCA_016271365.2 Neoceratodus forsteri
GTTCAATCAATTTCTCATGTCCTACCAGCGGATGGCCGCTGGTTGGTGGTGATGAAAAGACACAACAAAAAAGGAGGGTTTTGTTTGTTGCCCAGTATCTTGCTGCGGTCAGCTGGCTTGTGAAGTGTCCTGCGGCTTGTGACAGTGACCTGTAATTACCACCAAGTACCGTACCTACCAATGTGCCTACTACTACTACTACTACTACGTAGCTAACTAGTAGTACCTATTAAAACCACACCTGAGTGTCTTGTCCTAGTATGCCCTTCCGTTCCCCACTCCTACCTAGTACGGTGTCCTGCCCTCTGACCCAGCAGGCATCATGTAGTGTTGTAAGCACAAGCACTTAGCACAGCAGCTGAAGAAAGAAAAATACACAACACACACAAAGATAACATCAAAATAAGATGTTATTGTGTACAACAATCTTTGAATATTTCACAGTTGCATAGAAGTAAAACAATGCCAAGAAGTAAGCCAAAGCAAACCACTTTATTTTCCTTTGGACTGCGAAGTCGTCCATGTCATCATCTTCATCAGGAACAAAAACTAAAGAGCCAGAGCCTCCTTCTTCACAGTCTGAAAGCCAGTCCCAAACACCACCCCCTGGCCCTAGTCAAGAAAACAACCAAAATAATGGTTCTCAGTCTGTGTCTGTGTTTGTGTTTGTAGACATAACAGGTGGTGATCAATCTGACTTGACCATACCAATTTCTGAAACAAGTGAGAATGACAGCAGCAGTAGCAATCAGTTCTGTGGTGGCAGTCACAGTGCTGTCATCACGTTCTGGTTTAGTACAGCTAAAGCGAACATTAAGTTTACATGAGGAGACAACAAGCTTTAAACACTGAGAAAAGAAGCAAAGATAAAAAATATGATGTAGAAAAAAAGAGCGCGAACATTTCAGCATCACTGGCTAAATCAGTTTACCTGGTTAAAGTAGGATGACATGAAATGCTTCATGCACTGCTCAGTCTGTAAGAAATACCCCACTCTTGTGACTCCTGCTTATTCCAAAAACCTAATGTGTTTGCCACTGGTTCAAATAATTTCAGAATCGAGTCAGTGAGAGCACACTGAGAAATCAAATCCATATATAATTTGTGCAAACCAGCACAGCAACGAACTGGTCAACATGCAGTCAATTTTAACATATCTGAAACAGCAATATATCACGATTTCTCAGAGGGAAGAAGCCACCAAAACAAAAATGCAGGGTTCTAGATAAGGAGAGTACCGACCTGTTTTACTCACCTCATTTTAGGAAATACTCTTCAGGATTTTTTTTTTTTTTTAATGAGTACCGATACTCACCCAACATCCCAACATTTGTAAATACACGCACTCTAAAGAATAGTGCTTCATAACATATTTGGTGATTCAAAAGGAGCATTTTTTCTACATTTACAGCACTTTTACCCATCCCATTTTTGTTTTACTCACTATATTTTAAAACTGGTGAGTAAATTACTTCTACCTGCCAACATTATCTGGAGCATTGTTGGCACCTGATCAATTCATATCTAGAAAAACACTCCATTGTTTTTAAAATGTACTCCTTGCTCCACTCCGTCCAGACATTTGTACGCATCTGAATTTGGTTTTACTCACCTCACTTTCAAAATGAGGATTACAAGTACTCATCCCAAAAAATCTTATCTGGAGCCCTGATAAAATGAGGCGTTTATTTAACACCGCATATTCATTGGCTAAAAATATACGTCCTTTCTCAGAAATGGAGTGGCTTTGCACATTGCAGGAAAAATACGGGGTTAAACTCAGCAGCAATTACACACATGGTAAACAGGCCAGAGATTTCTATAACACAACAGCAGCTGTCATGTCTAAAACAAAGATCCAGACTGTCAAAAATACAAAATTTGTAAACATTCTTGCAGACGGCTGCACAGATACAAGTATAGTAGAGTGGGAAAATGTTTTCCTTCATTTTGTTGATGGCACAGAAAAAAGGTTACAACTGTGTTAACTAAAGCTGCACCTCTCGAACATTCTCATGCAGGTGGAGTAAAAGCAATACGCTCTGCGCTGGGGTTGTTGACCTTTCTTTTGCACAACTTAGCGATGTGAGCAAGCCAGGACTGGTTCTCATATCTGCCAACTTTGATGGTGCTGGTGTGATGGTGGGCCATACAGGTAGCACCATAGCAAAAATCCGAGAACACGTCCCCACTGTAATACCCATGCACTGCATAGCCCACAAACTGGAGTCAGCAGTTCTCGACCTCTTGAAAAAAAATTCCCTTTGTTCAAAAAGTAGAAAACACACTGAAAGGAATTTTTTTAAATGTTACCACTACAGCCCCAATAAACTTAGGGAACTGCAGGAAATAGTAGATGTCATACACACTGAACTGGCTCATTTCAGTGCAATAAAGCAAGTGCGTTGGCTTGCAAGCAAGACCCGTTCAATTCATGCTGTTCAAGTCAACCTGCCCACAGTAGTTCAACATCTCGAACATGTCGCAAACTCTGCTGGTGATGATGGTGCCAAAGCAAAGGCCCTTTTAAGAGATGCGCACTCAGTAGTTTGTAAAATCATTGTTTATTCTTCAGGAGTTTTTGCCAATATTGAAAAATCTCTCACTGGAATTTCAAAAGGATGACCTGCTAATATTATAAGTCCCCCAGCTCGTTGAGACATGCTTACTACAGTTGACAGAGCTAAAAATAAGACCTGGAAAGTTTATGACATCATTTCTAGCCCAATATAATCCTGCAGAGAAATGCATGAACTATCCCAATTTCAAAATGTGTCACGGAGGACAAGATTGTTCCTTTGACCTTCAAAGGGAACTGTTCAGAAGTAAATTTCACAACTGATACTCAGCTGCACAATTTAATAGATGCAACAGTATCTTACATTGACCAGCGTTTTCAGAATTTCTCAGAGGAACCTCTAAAATGGTTCAGCTGTTTCGATTTAAAAAATTTTGATCTACCACGAGAAGAACTTGTGTAGTTTGGCACAACTGATTTAAGTAATTTGTTAGACTACTTTTTACAATTTTTTTTTTTTTTTTGAAGATCACATAACCAGCATACAAAGGGAGTATTCTGCATTCAAAGCAATGCTTAAGTCAGCAGTTGATAAGCCATATCTGCAAGTGTATTCACGACTACTGAGAGAGACCAGCCCAGCTTGCTCACATCCTTGATCTAATAGAAATGTTACTGGCTATGAGTGTATCTACAGCTAAATGTGAGAGTATTCTCCATTCAGAATCTTGTAAAAACAAAAATAAGAACAAGTTCGGCTGATGACACACTCCAGTCACTTCTGCATATCGCAGTTGAAGGTCCTGCATTAGATAGCTTTGATCTGGATCAAGCTATCAACCACTGGCTACTATCTGGTCCTGGCACATGCCACGTTCATGGTCATGGTCATGCTAGTTCAACTACTAGTTCTGCTGAGTCACATGAAAATGTCCCTGAGGCAGTCACTAGTGTTGATGATGACACTGAATAGGATGCTCCGGCTGGAGCAAGCAGCTCAAGCTTCCTACTATAAAACCTTTCCTGATGCTGATGCTGTACTGTCTGCTGCATGATGTTCTCACTGACTGTGCTGCATGGCTGCTGGTGTCGCATGCTACTTCTGTCACAATCCGCTCCATCCTGACAAAAAAAAAAAAAAATCATATTCTCCTTATTGTCTATTACAACACTAAATAACTGATACTACAATAAATCCATTTAGGTTTTCTGTATTTTTATATTTTCCATTAAAAGTATGCCATGTTATACCTGGACTACCAACTCAAGCAGTGGGACAAGTACTTAATTTAAAAATTTGTCATGCCCTGATGAGGCTCTGAATTAGCTTCAGAGTCTGAGTCATTATCTGAATCTGAAGACTCCAGTCTGCTAAGCACAGAAATGTCTGGAACCTCCTCTGTAACCCTGACGCCCGAGAGGCCCTGCCAGAGTCCCTGTCCGAGGACCGATGGTGGACCGGGATGGACTCTAGGTATTACCCGACCGGATTGGGGTGCCCCAGCTCCTGCAGGAGTTGCACTTTGGCGTCCTGCCACCAAGACGGAATTGACCCCTGTGGCTCCGGCTGAGGAGGCGGTGGAGGCTGGTAGCCTGGGAACCCTGAAGGAGAATATGGGGGGTAACCAGGAGCCTGGTACCAACAAGGGTCATGTTGATGGTACCCCAGTACATATGACCCAGCGTCTGAGTATGCAACGGGTAACCGGGAGACAGCCCCCCCCCATAGGGAAAATGTGGCGGCAGGCAGCCGGGGTTCGAGCCAGTAGGGCCGGATGGTGGAGGGGCCGAGGGACCGCTGGGAAACATAAGGGTCGGTTGGCAAGCCTTGGAATCCCCAAGAGGTCAGGTGGGGGCTCCGGTGTCGGCGCGAGAAATCCTGAGGCCATTCCAGAGCCTAAAGGGAAGTAGGCAGGAGGGAGGCCTGGCGTCAGGGGTCTAAGAGGCTCAGACGTCTGATCAGAGACCGGCGAGGGGGGCAGAGGAATAGAGAGCCCTGTCACGGGTCCGCTGGAGAAGCAGGAAGCTTGGAAAAGAGGCCTGACACAGGTCAAAAGCACTCGTGTGGGTCAGTGAGTCCTGGAAGGGGGGAACCCTTGCGGGACAAAGTGGTGCCTGGAGGCTGGCTCTGCATGACGCTGGGTATTGGAGTCAGACCCAACGGGAGAGCATCGGCTCAGCAGTCGGACAGGCCGGCGACAGACTGATCGGCCTCAACTGAGTGAACATCGAGGGGGCCAGTGTCCGACTATCAGCGTGAAATGGCAGACAGAGGAGCTGGAGTCTGGCTTACCGACTGAGGCCGCATCCGGGCGGCAGAGCCAAGGGTGACTGATCAGCCTGAGAGCTGCTGACAGGCCTCAAAGAAGAATCCTCCTGGGAGGAACACCCTTGTTGCTCACTGACCGAAGGGAAGGGGAGTCGGTGACCTATCCGCTGGAGCAGAGAGAGACCGTGGAGGAGTACTACTCACCGAGGTGGACGCCTAACTGAAGCAGAAGGGGCCGGCTGCCTAGTGACGCTTAGGTAGAAGGAAAACAAGTCCCGGCGCATCTCCTTTTTCTTGCACTCTGAGGTGGAAGAGGGTGAACATTCCCGCAGCTCCTGAAGCTCCTTTTCCATTGATGCAAGGCAATTCTTCAAAAAGTGGGCATCAAGGGCTTTCTGGTGCCTGACGCGCATGGCCTGTTTGAAAGACTGACAGATGTCGCAGTCGTCAACTCGATGTTTTGGGCCTAAGCAGAGGACTCAGCAGGAGTGATCATCCCCGTGTGAATTCTGTGCCCACACTGTAAGCACTTCTTCATTTTACGTGAAGACAAGCAGTAACTGTTTGAAAAGTACTGGAGAAAAAGAAAGGAAATACTAGAAAAATGGCGGTCAACTGTAGCAGAGTTCACCGAGAGGTCCGACGTATACAGGTCGACGGTGGGAAAGAACTGGAGGGCAAGGGACGCTTCTATATACCGTCCACGCCCAACATCCAGTCATATGACGCTGGGAAAGTGGCCCCCACCATATTACTAGCTAGAAGTTTGCCGAGCGTCCTGACGCTAGGGGTACAGTCCTATCAGTGAAGACCTACTGCAGGAACCTCTCAAAGTAAGATCTGTAGTACTCTGCTCCCCACACACCATCTTCCCTTCTCTAAATTGCCAGTAAAATCACTGATTAAGGACAACTGTGTCAAGCAGATCACACTCCCACCCTCACAAATTGTTTTTCCCAAAAGTTGTATGCAGACTGTGCCAGTGATCTGTACTCTCTCACACATCTCTCTCACTAATATCCCGCCCCACCTTCGGTTCTGGGCTCTAACTGCTGCTGAACAAAATCTGTCACATATAGCAGTGCAACTCAATCCTCTGACATTCTTTACACAGCACAAGAAAAAAAAAAAAAAAATAGCATCTCTGCTCTTATGATTGGCCTCTCGAAACTGACTTCTTAGTGATCACATGATCACCTACTGTAAGTCATGAGCACTTCACTTGTTTTGGCACCAGTGCTACAGTGATGGCCCTGAGATGCTAACTCTTGTCAGTGATAGATGAGTGACTGACAGCAAGCCCTTTGAAAAGTCCAAATCCCCCCCTCCCCATTGCCTTGATTGCAAAGGGCACCCGGCAGCTTCTGGTCTCCTAAGGCCCCACCAATACTCACACAGAGTGACTCCCACAACCAGCGCAAGCAGTCTTTAAACAAAAACAAACAAAAACAGTTTAAACTCCACTTTTTTTTTTGTTGACCAGGAAAGGACGACTAGACAATTGTGCCTATTTTCAGTCTTGTCCCAGGGAAGAGGGGAAAGATACAGATGCAAACTGACATACGGAACCCGATTAAGCTGTTGGTGTTCTTTTTTGATGAAATTTGCTCTTGTTCCAGCTTGGCCACCCTATTACCCCTACTACCGCACCCACTTCCCCAGGTGCCAACTGCAACTTGCAGCATGGCATGCATGGAGTCTGCAGAATAAAATAAATAAAAAATTCAGCACTCACTCTTACCCCACTCCCAGACAATGCAGTGACTGCCAGCAGCTCACCGCAGTCCCTGGAAAGCAGACTCGGTGTTACATGCATGGGACAATACTACATGAACCAGCGTATGTTCCCACTTGCACAGGGAACTGGCGCTGTATGATAATTCTGGCCCCTTGGAAGCACTTTTGGTCGTTATTTGTAACTTTATTTTAAAAGCTGCAGGCATATTTATGTTTTGCCTCATAAAAAAAAAAAAAACCACACTGCACTTGGCAGCTGGTCAGTGTGTAGCCTGCTTTATACTCTGCTTGCAGAGTGGCACACTGTGGTGCGTTTTGTTCCTGATCTTTGACCCTGGGTTGCACACCCCTGACTTGAAAGAACACAGTGCTCCTTTTTCTTTGTTAGTGCTAATAACAGGTATTAGTTAATGCTTAGTAGATCACCCTAGAATCTGTAGCGCTCCTTTTGTTACCACCGATACTGCAATTTTACTGTAGAAGTTTCATTGGAGCTTTGTTACATTTGTTCTTTTGAGGAACAGTAGTTTATTTTGTTCTATTAGTGTTATCTATTTGTTAAAGATATGTACAGATGTAACCCAGGCACTGTATTCCAGTGGGCTACTACCTCTGCCTGATGACCACAAAACAGATTGAAGGGCCTGGGCTCTGTTCTGATGGCGACTAGGGGTTCTTTCCCAAATAGAAATAAGTAATGTGTGGTGCCTCCACCCAGAGTAAAATACAGTAGGCCAGTTGGTAAATGGGTACAACCCCTGGGGATGCTCTACTTGCCCACCTCCCTCACAGTCACCCACATATGGAATATCACAAACCAACTTAATGCTTTTATACTGCATGCAATTAACAGCTGTCGCTAATAATATACTCACAGGCAGTTTTAAACAACAATAAAGAGTTATTATTGGGGAAAGGGGTAGTGGGAATGCAAAATGGTAACAGCAATTTAAATATCTGATACACTGGTAACAACTGGCATAAAAACATGGGCAGTGCCCACTCCCAACAACATATAAGCCTCCTCCCACTGGTACCAGTGTCCCTAAAGTCTAACTGGGTACCCAGAGAAGGAATGGTGCAGGCCTGTAGACGTTGCCATGGGTTGGCCCATGTTGGGCCCTGGGGAATGAAGAAAGAAGCTCTCCATTTGATTTAACTTGTTTGAGTAACCCCAGACAGGTTAGGCCCTGGAATTACTCACGGCTCTGAAGACACAAATGTGGACCACAATTATGGCAACTAGCAGTTGAGGAGCCAGGACTTTGAACAGCAAAGCAGGGTAGGTGGCTGACAGGAGGATCTTGCAGCTTGTCACTTTCTGTCTTGACTGCAGAGTCTTGCAGCTTGTCACCGTCTAGGTGCTGGATTGGGCTGGAACAGAGGACCAGGACTACACGTTCTCTCATCCACATCCAGGCATCCCCCTTCCAAGGCAAACGCACAGTGATATCAAGCTGTAGAATCACCTAGTCAACTCCCCAGTCTGTCCCTTTGGTAGTGACTCCTATTTGTAGCCAGGAATCACACAGTCTCTGTGGCTCCTCTGGGCCTAAGGACAAACACTTCTGCAGGCAAATCTGGGCTGCTCCAGGCCAAACATCAGTCTTTTAAATGGTGTTCCAGTTTTCAAACAGGATTTCAGCAGTATTTTCTGGCTCCTCAGTCTGCAGCTCAGCGGGCTTCTTCCTGATGCTGGTTCAGGCCTCAAGCAAATACTTCAGTCTCTGGCAGCTCCCAGCTCAATCCACCTGCTGGCTTTCTCAGGATGCTGAGGGAGTTATTCCCATAACAATCTGGTCAATCTCAATCCGGGGCTTCCAGACGCTGGACAGGTAGGCTAGTCTCCAAGTCTTTAGCTGTGGAAACCTTTAGCTTGGGTCACTGGCTATATGCCCTCCTCACCCGTGGAGAGCTGCAGGAGAACTGCCCCAAGCTGCAACTGTCCCTGGGGTCTCAAGAAAGAAACCACTTCTGATTGGTTTAACACATGTATACCTGGGCAGTCATTTTGTGTCAGGTAAACAGTGGATAGTTCGGACTTCATATAAAAGGTATTGGAAGTAATGAGTTAACTCAGTTGTCCATCCTTAAAATATGCATTAGTTCCTTGCAATGCCTGATTGGTTGCTAGATTAGGTGCCAGAACACTGTCCATACCTCCTTCCCAGGAGCCACAGCTGCAGTCCTCCAGGGATCCAGTCTTTCGGATGAGACGTTAAACTACGGTCCCATCTGCCTGTTCTGGTGGTTTTTTAGGAGGACGTTAAAGATCCCATAGCACATCTCGAAAAGAGTAGGGGAATTTTTTATTTAGATAAATATACAATAACAGAAGAAAAAAATCAAGTAAATCACATGATTGCTAACATACTTAAAAAGCCAGCAGAATAGGCCAAATGGTCTGTCTTGTCTGCTCGAAAGCCAGCAACCTAATGGCTGCCCGCCTTACCACCCCCCAGCCCCCAAGAGGGCCCTCTTTAGTGTCAGTTTCCCCTTGTAACTGTCCCACCCCCTCTTGAATCCCTCCACAGTGCCCTCCTCCACCAGCTTCCCAGGCAGCGCATTCCATGGCTCCACCACCCACTCAGTGAAAAATGTTCCTATGCTCCCCTGTAGTTTCCCCCTCCAGCTTCCACTCATGGCCCCTAGTTTGTCCCCCTTTTTAGGTTAAAAAGCTCATTTGGTTCCACTCTGGTTATTCCTTTACATACTTGAAAACCCCATCATATCTCCCCTGTCCCTCCTCTCCTCCAGTGAGTAAAGCCCAAGCTCCTCTAGTCTCTCCTCATAAGGCTTCCCCTCCATGCCCTGAATCATCCTGGTCGCTCTCCTCTGGACCCTCTCCAGCAGCGCTATGTCCTTCTTCAGATGAGGTCTCCAGAACTGTACACAGTACTCGAGCTGCAGCCTGACCAAGGCATTATACAGAGGGAGGATCACCTCCCTCCTTCTGGATGCAATTCCCCTGGCTATGCTGCCCAGTATCCTGTTTGCTTTGGCTGCAGTTCTTCTACAATTTTCAGAGTTATTCATTTTGACATCTATCACCACCCCTAAAGCCCTTTCTCCCAATGTGACTTGCAGTGTGACCCCCGGGTGTATTCATGGCCGGGTTTTTTACCCAAATGTAGCACTTACATTTCCCAGCATTAAATTTCAGTCCCCACCTCCTTGACCACCCTCCAGGGGTATCCAGATCCCCTGGACCACCTCCCTCGCTTCTTCACAATCCACCAGAGCTCCCAGTTTTGAATCATCCCAAAGAGACTCAACCTATTCCTAACCCCCTCCTATATCCGAGACACAGGCGTTGCACAATAGCGCCCCAATACTGAGCCCTGAGGGACCCCACCGATTACCTTCCTAGAGAAGAGAATATCCCACCCACCATTACTCCTATGTAAACGCCCCGAGAGCCAGTTTTCAACCCAACTGAGCTCCTGCCCTCCACCCCCATCTCCCCCAGCTTTATTATTATCCCATAGTGTGGTACTGAATCAACGCCTTGCTGAAATCTAGATATAGAATGTCCACCGGCCTATGTCTGTCCAAGGCCCTCATCACCCAGTCATAAAACTCTACAAGATTGGACTGACACGATCTCCCTGGAATGAAGCCATACTGTTTATCATTCTGATGTCCTAACCATTTTGGCTGCCTCCCAATCCTCTCCTTGATAAAGCCCTCCATTACTTTGCCTACCACAGACGTTAGACTTACAGGCCTATAATTCCCCATCTCTTCTCTAGACCCCCCTTTATGAATAGGCACTACATAAGCCACCCTCCAGTCTTGGGGCACCCATCCTGTCTGCAAAGAGATATTAAAGAGTGCAGCCAGTGGAGCTGCCAGCTCCTCTGCCAATTCCTTCACAACCCTCGGGTGTAGCCCATCCGGCCCCGGCGCCTTATCAGTCCTTAACTTCTGAAGGGCCTCCCTCACCCTATCTACTTTGATTTCTTCCCCCCATTTATCCCCCTCACTCAACCTCCCCACCCCTTCTGAGTCTGGTCCTAACTGTACCCTAGACTCATTTTGTCCACTGGTCTCAGACCGACTTCTCACCTTAGCTGAATGCTCTTGCTTACCATCAGCCTGTAGGGATCCCCAGTCCCCATCTGAAAAGATTGAGGCAAAGTACTCATTTAGCACCTCTGCCTGTTCCCCTGCTTCCTGAGCCCATCCTCCCATAATTTCTATCCTATTAATCTGTGTCCTCTCTTTTTGCTTCTCTCTTATGTATCTATAGAATCCCCCCCCCCCGGATATCCCTAGCCAGGTTTTGCTCCATCCCTGCCTTGGCTCCCCTCACCACTCTGGTGACCCTCCTGGCCGCTATTTCATAGTCTCCTTGCTCCTTGTCCCCCCTTGAGCGTTTAAAACATGCATAAGCAGCCTTTTTATCCCTCACTGCATCCTGCACCTCCCTAGTCCCCCAACATGGCTTACTGGTTCCACCATGCTTTTGCCTTAATTTTGTACAGTACTTAGTAGCCTCCTGTACCCCTTTTTTAATAGTCTCCCAGTCTTCCAGCATCCATGTCCGGCCTAATCTTGTCCAACCGCTCTCTTAGAATCCTACCCATGCCCACGAAATCTGCTCCCCTAAAGTCTACCACTACTGTGTTAGTATGGTTTTCCTCACCCCCTATATACAGCAGAAACGAGACCGTGGCATGGTCTCCACCCGCCAGTGGACAGCACACCTCCAGGCCTCTTATCTGATCATTGTCTGCTAGGACAACATCCAATATCCGCCCCTCTCTAGTAGGTTCCCCTACTTGTTGAACCAGGAAAGCATACTGAAAAACGTCCAGTCAGTCACTGTTCCCTGGCTACAGAGGATGTCATGGTGTCCCAGTCCACCCCTGGCATATTAAGGTCTCCCATGACCACCACCCTACCCTTACTAAGGTCACAATGACCCTTGATGTTCTCAACCAGTTTATCCTCCAGAGCCTCAATTGTGGGGGGATTGTATACTACCCCTATTTTCAATTTTTTTCCTCCCCTCGTTTGCAAGGTTACCCAAATTGCCTCCACTCCTCCTTCAGCCTCCTCCACTCCACTAACCACAACATCATTTCTGACTATCAGCGCAACCTCTCCCCCTCTTCCCACTCCCCTATCTTTCCTGAATATTTTATAGCCCTCCAAATTTAGGTCCCAATCATTTCTCTGGGTGGCCCATGTCTCTGTAATTGCCCGCCCGTCCGGCTGATCCTTCAGCCAGCATAGCCTGTAACTCAGGCATTTTGTGCTCATGCTCCTGGCATTAATCAGTACTGTCCTCCACCCCAACCTCTCCTTCATATCAGATCTCCCAGCCCTGTGCAGTCCTTATTCTGCACAATTTTCCTTAGCTCTACATCACAATCCCCTCACTCTTCAACTGCCCTAGACCTGGACCCACAAACAGCTTCTCTGAGGCCAATCTTTATTTGACCCCCTTACAAGTTTAAACCCCACCTCTCTCCTATAAAACCAGCAAGTTTTAGTTTCAAGATCTCTCTCCCCTCCAGATTGAGATGTAATCTATCCCTGGCATAAAGCCCCTTATCCTCCCAAGTATCTCCCCAATCTCCCACCAGCCCATACCCCTCTGCCTTGCACCAATCCCTAAGCCACTGGTTCACCCCTCTGAGTTTTAGTTTGCTCTCCCAAGTTGCCCTTGGTACCGGCAGAATCTCAGAGAAGGAAATTTTGCTTCCTATAGAGTGACAAAACCTTGCTAGTTCCCGGAACCTAGCCTGTATTTCGAGCTCACTGTTCCCTTCCAAGTCATTTGTCCCCAGATGTACTAGGAAGTCCAGGAATCCCCCACATTCCAGTGCTATCGAGTATAGGTGGAATTTGGCCTTATGTACAGATGATCCTGGCATACATTTAGCCTTGACTGGGCTGCTTTTATTTCCCCCCCCCCTCCTTCTGAATACCCCTGGTCATGGAATCCCCCAGCAGTATCACTTTCACACCAACCCCCACTTTATTAGCCCGTTTTGATCCTACCAGACTCCTCCTTCTATCATCAAACACCTGCTTAATCCTGCCTCTCCCGTCAGCCTGGGAATCTTTATTAGCCCATTTTGATCCATCCAGGCTCCTTCTTCCGTCAACAACCCCCTTCTTACTCCTCCCAACTACATCAGACTGAAGACCACCCTCATATGCTAGCCCTACCATACTTCTACCTGCGACTGCCAGTTTACTCCTTGCCCCCCCATTTCCCGGGAGGCCAGAGAATGCCCCCCCAATTCCTCCCCCATCACCCTTCTTGAGCTATAATCCTCCAATCCCCCACCCAAGCAACCTTCAACAAATTTTTCTTCATTCCCCCCACTTCCAGACCTGCATTTTCCACCCCATCAGCTGAAATACTCCCTACCCTACTATCCACCTTATCCGATGAATCTTGTCTTGAAGCCAACCTCTCTAGTGCCCCCTTCCTTGATTGACTTCCCCAGCCTGTTCATATTCCTGCTATCTTCCAACCTGTCCTCATTTAGTGCTCCCCCATCTACCATATTTCCCCAACCTAGGCTCATGTCCCTCCCCCATCCTTTCTTTTGGTTCCAGCACCCTCCTCTATCCCCCTGCCTATACTCTTGCTCTCCCCACCATCAGCCTCCTCCACATCATCTCCCGGATATAATAGGGTGAAGCTGATTTGTAAGTGTGATGCTTGCCCCGTTTTGCTCTCTTCTACCCCTCCTTCCCTCTTTTGCTCCCCCGAGCAGCCCCCCCTACAGATTGCTTCCGTACATTGCTTGTTCCGTCCCTCTCACCTGATCACAACTGACCACAATTCAGAATGTGACATAACAAACAACCATATTATAATTTAAAAGGTATTTATGTTTTATACCCCCCCTCCAAATTTATAAGCGATGGGTTCATGTTTAAACCATAACAAAATTCCTCCATAAATCTGAACCATTAATTCTATCATTCGTAAGCTCCTTATCATATATAGACATCAAGTTCTGTGACACTTGTAATATTACTTAGTGTGTGCTATAAACATTTTGTTGCAACATTAAAGCAACACCTGGTTTGCCATATAAGAAAGCCTGCAAAGAGAAAAAAATAATCGCAATGTACTACTATTATATCTATTCAGACTTGTTGGATATAAACCATAGACAATCATTTCGTAAGAGATTTGAAAGAGGTTCCTGTCGCCCCAAGCTATTAATATATCAGACCAAAATTGCTGAGTAAAGGGACATTGGAGATAGAAATGCACCTGGGTTTCTGATATTCCAGGGCAAGTTTCCCTAGGGCACATGCGTTCCTCTAATTGTTTGTGCTTGTGAGAATCCTTACCCCCAATCTGCCATGACAAGAGAGCCATGTTGTATCCCACACTTTAGGAGGGAGACGTTTATTTGTTAGTTGTTTATAAATGCTATCTTAATCTATCTTCATAAGGCACTAGTTTATTTGGAGTTTCTAAAAAATGTTCTGGTAATATAACTGAATAACAAGATCTCCTAGAGTTCTTAGTAAGCTGCAGTGGGGAAATATTCCACCCTTCGATTTTCTTACAAACTGAGGACAAGTAGGAAGGCAGATTAAATTTTTTTAAAGATTTGGGTAAGCCCAGAGGAGAGGTCCAAACCAATAAGAATTCTTGTAATATCGTTTTTAAGTTTTTTTAACCACATGGGACATGAGGAGGAGAGTATAGGAACAATATTCGGATATACAGAAAGAGAGTAACACGGGGTGAATCATTCTCACCCCACCAGACCATAAGCATGATAGGTGTGCATCCTTTTCACCGGGTTAAAGCTGTTCCCCCAAAACCCACGAAAAATATTCATTAATTTCCCTTCTAAATGGAGAGGTAACAGGAAAACATGTGCCACGTGCAACAAAACTGGAACCACTAAGGAATATAGTGAAGAAACTCATTTTTTTTTTTTTTTTTTTTTTTTTTTTTTTTGTCTTATTTTTCCAAGCTGCCACTATATATTCTGCTTTTGTAATGCACATGTCCAGTTTAACGTGGCATCATCTTGGCTACCAAACCGTAAGCCTAAAATATGCACTGGTTCTGTAGAGGCTAAGATATTTGCAAAAGAAGCAGGGGGGCCTAGGCCTTGAGACAAAGGGTGAGGGTACAGAAGTCCCTTACTTTTATCAAAATTTAATTTAGAGACCAATATATTTTCAAAACTTGAAATCTCTCTTTTGAGTGCAGATTCATGTAAATTCGGGGTGGAGCAAATGCATATATCATCTGCATATGCACAAATATTTGGGATTAGGCTATTTTCTTTAAATTTGATTCTGGGCATACTTTTAGAATTTAGAATTTTCCAGGGGGGCGCTGTTGAGCCCGAGCAAGATGGCCGCTTTTTAACAGGGGGGGGCACTGTTGAGCCCGAGCAAGATGGCCGCTTTTTAATAATGCTCCTCTAAATTGCTTGGTTTCAGACTTCAAAAACTGAGTTCTTTTGGTCACAATTTGCAAACTTTTGAACAGTACCTCAAATCGAAAGCCCTCTGTCTCAGGATGGGAAATCCTCGGAAGGATCGTAATCACCCCAACGGAGCTAAAGCTAAAAATGCTCTGGCTACTTCCTCCACGCGGTCTAGCTCTACTGTGCAGGCCCCAGACTCGGTTAATGCTGGAGAAGAAACCCTACAATCACTTGGTCAAAAAATAAAATCGGCTTATAGCCTCTGTTTCGAGCCTGGCAGAGAAAATGGATAGTATCGTCAACCGGGTGACCAACTTAGAAATCTCCATGGAACTGGTAACAACCGAATCTTCGGAAGCTAAAAAACGTTCCGATGCTGCTATGGGGGTCAGTACTACACTGGTGAAAGAGAATGGGCACCTTCGTATGAGGCTGGAGACTTTGGAGAACCAAATTAGAGCCTCTAATATTCGGCTGCTTGGCATCCCCGAGGGATGTGAAGGGGATCACCTGGTTTTATTTATACAAGATTGGTTAACACTTCAATTTGGAGAAGAAGCCAGGAAAGCGCGTAAAGTATATTCAAAAAGCCTACGGATTACCAGGCGGGAAAGCCAGACAACGTGGAGGCTCCACGTGCAGTCCTGGCAGTGACGGATGGTGTGGCAACAGAGACTACCTCCTAGCCTTGGCTAGACAGCATAAAACTTTGCTGTCTTGCGAAGGTGAGACAGTCGAATTTACCCAGACATAAGCTACACCACCAGGCAAAGGCAAGTTGTTTGATGCTACTAGGGCACTCTCGAGCAGGGATCCAGCATAATGTGTTACTCGGCGGCGCGGATTATCCACCATGGCAAAATTTTGTTTTCTCAGACCGAAGGAAGCTGGCCATTGGATTCAAGCAGATCCCAAGAAGGCGGCCTTCGAGAGACCAGAGCGAACTTTCTTCTGATGAGGATGAGTCGTGAAGGGGTGTTTGGATTTCCTGACCTGAGAAGAAAATACTGAAATATGTTGAGTGACTGTTTTGTTCCTCCGAGAAAGTGTGAGTAAACACCTAGACTGCAAGAGGAACTTTAAAACTGTAAAATATTTTACAAACTCAGCGCTAACTATATGGAGCTGCTCTTAATAACCGTGAGTCATTTATGGGGGCATTGTTTAAATAAAATTGACCATGTCTTAGTTTTAGTTTGTTATAAAAGTCTTAAGCAATAGTGCCATCGGCTTAGAATGAAGGCATAAGAGGTGTAGCATTATTTACTGTGTATTTAGCACCATATGTGCACTTACAAAAGTTAAAGCATGGACATCAGTATCCCTCTTTTGAGGAGAAAAACATATGTTTAATATATAGAAATAATGTTTTTGTTTTTCCATGCAGCTCGTGGGCTTGTTTAAACAGCTTAAGAAGGTTTAAAGGACTTACCAGGACTTTAGCTATTAAGTACTCCCGATGTATCTTTTGCAGTAGACTAAACTTGTTTGTTATGTAATATGAGGAGTGGCGCCCTCAGTGTGTTTGTATTCTAACATTAGTCATGTCTCTGCTGGAAATGTACAGCTTGCTGTTTATAATAAAATAATAAATATAAAGTTAAAAAAAAAAAATTTAGAATTTTCCTCAGCATAGGGTCTATTTGAAAGACATACAGTAAGGGACTCATGGGGAACCCTTGGCATACCCCTTTCAAACCTTTGAAGGACTGTCCTAGGATCCCATTTATATAAGGGATTATATAATATGACATGTACAATAATGCCACCCACTGAATAAATTTGTCCGGAATCCCATATATTTTCAAGACCTGGAATAAGTAATGGTGGTCCACTCTAGCAAACATCTTTTCTTGATCTAAGACCAGAATTAGATATTGTGTCACTATCCTTTTTTTGAGATGTTACTTCTCTTAAAAAAGCAAGAGTATGGTAAATTGATCTTTTTTGTATTGCGCAGGACTGTACTGGACAAATGACCATATCTGCTGCTGCTGAAAACCTGTTCAAAAGGATGATTCCCAGAATCTTAAAGTCTACATTTAATAGACTTATAGGCGCCAGTTTTTTAAATCACATTCATCACCTTTCTTATACAGTAAAATTACCAAGGCCTGGGATAAATCTTTAGGAGAGACTGTGATGTTGGAATGCCAAGACATCAGTTAGAATGGGAACTAGGTACTTGGAAAATGTGACATAAAATTCTGCAGTCAAGCCATCCAGACCAGGGGCGAATTTTTCTTTAATTTAGAGATAGCTTTATGAGTTTCTTCCAGAGTAACTGGCGCAGATATACTGGTCACTAAACCTGGGTCTAAGGCTGGAACATCTATATCCTTGAGATAAGAGTCATCCCAAACCGCAACAGAAGGAGTTCCAAACATATTAAAAATATGTTTTTGTGCTAAGTCCTGTATGTGGGTAGAATCTGAAAAATACTCTAGTACTTGGGTCTATAACTTGTTCTAGAATTGTGTGTTGGATTCTATCCTGACAGCTTTTGTAAATATCTAATGATGGCTTTAAACCCTGTGTGCCAATCTGTGCCTCCTTTTTTTCCAAGATTCAGCTGTTATACTGTACTTTGACCATTTCCGACTTGATTTCATGAATTTCAGCTGACAGTTCTATACCTTGCTCATATGAGCGAGAAATGAGAAAAAGTGCCTTTCCCTTAAGCTTAAATAATGTTAAGTATTTGGATCTTGCTACTTTTGCTGCATTCTGGATAAAAAAAGCATTACAGAAAATGAATGTATCTACCCACCACTCACTCAGAGTCAAAAGCCTCTGACACTGTATCTAGCTGTTAACAAAGTGTCGATTCTACTTTCAATATTAGGTAATGACAGAAGTTGATTATTTAACTTCTATCGGGGGAATCTGTCTTTCCCAGATTGTGCCCTGGAAGGGAGTTTACAATAAATTGAAACTGCTAAATAATCAGAGGTTTCACAGGGGATGGTAAGGGCTTGTGTTGTGATGTGATTTTTTGATAAGAAAATATAGTCGATCCTCGTGGCTAAAGAACCTTTTAAAAAGGTTTTAGCTCTAGTACTGTGTACTTCTGTATAACTATCTTTTAAATCTGTTTTAAAAACAGAATTTAAGCAGTTAGTATCCCCAAACAGTTTTGTAGCACGTACACCCTTATCTGTTAAAGAGAGTGGACAGCTGAAGTTGCCTCCAAATATTATGTGTTTATTTGTGTGTAAGTAAGGCTGGATGAGTTTAAAGAGTTCCGAGTGTGCTGCAATACGTTGCGGTGCGTATATGTTTACTAGTCTAAAGGACAGTGCTCCTAAGCAGCCCTCCAGCAGCAATGCTCTACCTGGGTAAATGTCCAAAATCCTGTGTACTGAAAATGCAAAACCCCTTAGGAGAATCCCTACCCCATCACAGGTATCCGGGGCCTTGAGACCAAAAGGATGGTCCTATGTTCCAGGAGTTTTTAGCCTGATTCACTTCATAAGTTGTTTTTAATCTGGTGTCTTGGAGGAATATGATATTGTTAGGAAGATCTTTTAATATCTGAAAGGTGGACATCCGCTTTCTGTATTTCTTGATGCTACAGGCATTTAAGGTAAGAACAGAGAGCCACTGCCTTCCTACCATAGTTTCCTAAGTGGGGATCTTCAAGGGACTTTTCTATGATAAGTATCTTTTTGTTTGGTCATGTGGGAAGTCTGAAGGTCTGAAAATGTGTCTGTTTTTGAGGAGGAGGAATCAGAGTCACCATCATCCTCTACCATGTCCCCCCACTGGCGTCTTTTTGCTAATGCCTGGAATTTATTTCTTGTTACAATTGAGGAGATTTTGGGAAGAGTTTTCTCTGCCTTTCTTTTACTTCTCTTTTTCTTTGGGCCTACTGGAGTGAACTGTGAAAACACAGAGGGTGGGGGGTAACATGCTTGCTGTTTCCATTTCCTCAGGGCCTGTATTAGAGACCTCATCCTGTGACTGATCATTATTCCTGGAAGATGACCCCTGGTCCGCTATGCTAGTACAGGGCAAAGTTGAAGGAGGCTGTGAGATTTCTGTATCACGGGCAGTGTGGTCTCCAGATTTCCTTTTGGCCTCTTGAGCTTGATATTTTTTCTAGCAAGTGAACAGGATCTTGCTGGGCTCCATCTAATCTGTTCTTTTATGCCCAAGGGCAGCCCTGGTAGGAATGGCCTTCTTCCTCACAGAGGTTGCACTTAAAGGGATTAGGGCACCCTAAACTAACATGACCGTACTCTAGACAAAAACTGCATCTGGGCTTGTCGCACACTGAACTAAGGTGTGTGCGTGCACCACATTTATGGCAGGTTCTAGGCTGCCCTTGATAAAAGCACAGGCCCCTGTCTCTCCCAATAAAAAAAACTCCCTGGAAGATGCAGAATGCCTTGTTCAGTGTTTTTTTCCAACTGCACCTTTATTTTCCAATTTCCTGTCCAAACTAAATCTTCGTCTAGGATGGGGGTAGGGGCTTCCAGAATAGTACAGCACTGTCTTAACCGATACGGAACATCTGAAATATTTACCCCCTCATTTCTAAACAGTGAAGTAATTGTTTTTATTGTTGGTTTTGTTAATGGTACTGTATTGGAAAAACAAGACTGCCATAAGTTAGAGTTGGAAACCTGAGGATACACTGCCCAAAATCTTTCTAGCGTCTGGTTGGTTTTAATACTTACATCATGTATAGGTTCACCCCTTACATGAATGACCTCAAATAACTCATTAGGCTGAATCCCCATATACTCCTTTAGCATTTTATGTAGCATAGTTTTTCTGCCTGGTGCTATTTCTGTGTTACCAGTAAATTTAAGTCACACAGCATTTCGCCACTGTGCTGGTTCACCTGTACTCTTAAAAGATCTGCCATGTATACTCTTTTTGGTGTACCAACTGTTTTTGCTGAGTTGGCTCCACTTCTTGTCCCAGGACAGCACTGTTTTACGCTGCAGTTTTATCTGAGGTCCCCGTATGTACAAGGGAATTGTCCAGTGTGTTTACTGTGTCATTCCCGAATAAAATCCTCGCTTCGGGTGCTGGGATCGAAAGACATGCCATTTTCATCAGAAGCACAAGAAAGCCTTACCTCCTCTGCTGCGACAGGACGGGATGTCCAGCCAGTTGTTCTGAGCCTCGCTGCCATCCTGCATCTCATAATGCTGCTTCAGGTGTCCATTTGCTATACATTTGCTGCGAATCCTTCGGTCGACCTTTACTTAAAGAAATTAAAGGTACTTCAGTTTGTTGATCCACTTCTAATACATCAAGTGGATTCTCCATATTTGTTGAGGAAAACTGGGATGAGATTGACAGCGGGGGTGATGCAGGGCTCACAGTTAGAAGAAATATTGTCTGTGAGCTGGGTAGCTCTTTCCTCCTCATTTAACAACTTTAACAGGTACTCCTTGTTTGTTTTAAGAGCATTCCTTAAAGTTTCTTGGGTAAGCATAGAAGTACCTTGCTCTGCATTTACTTGTGTATCAACATCTGTAGGCCTCACATATGTATTCTTTAAAGGGTTTCATACCTGTTAGTAAACTTTGCTCTGGGTTTCTTTGTTCGAGAAAGTAGAAGATGTTGAACTAATATCTTTTTTCGGACTTTCTTCTGTACCGAGATTAGCAAATCCAGACCGGCTATCTGCTGCTCCACCATCCTCAGCCTGACCGTCCGCCATGCTGGATAGGCGGACAAGTGTTCCCCCTACTGCGCAGTAGAGGAACTTCCCCGGGGTCCTGGCCAAATTTCCCCCATTCACTAAAAAAAATACCACCAACAGCTTAATCTGGTTCAATTTCGGGTGGTTACCATCTGTATCCCTGGTCACCCCTGAAAAAGGGACTTCTAGTCTCAGTGGGCCTACCGGGTCAACAAAATTCAATAAATAAATAAATACAATGCCGATTGGCTGGAGGCAGGGTTCAAAGGATCACAAAATGGCTGCCTGAAATATATTATCTATAAAGTAATAACTTTAAAAGTATTTTACAGTCAACAGTATTATTTTACATTTAACCACTCCCTGGGTCAGTTAATAGCCCCCTGCCCTACTGTCCGTTGGCAAAGTGGGGCATTTGAAACCTTCCTCTGCCTGTCGCTAGTGCCACTAGCGTCGACCACTATGTGACAGGCACAGCCTTTCAGTACATGGCAGTACATTTACATTTAAAAAGCAAGCGCCTATATGGCTATAACAAAGTTCTCTCTTTGCCTTCTCTTACTCCTCCCATGATTTTCCAGACCCTATTAGATGTCCTGGGGTTGGAGCACACAGAGGGTAGCTGACATATGGCGCTATGAGCAGCTTAAAATGACGAGGCACCATTGTGCTATTCTCTTGCGCATGCGCAGTTTCAATCCTCAAGACATTCTGGCGTGAGCTGCACAGCGGCAGCACTTCAACAGTTTGTCAAACTGGGCGATCCAATTCTTTTAAAACACGCTCCTCCAGAGCCCCCTCACAAGGAGCTAAACAACGGGGCTGGCAGGAGGCACAAGAAACCTCAGAAACCCAGTACAAAGCAGAAGACCAGACGGAAGGAGGGAAGGCAGTGCTCAAGTAAGCCCCAATCTTTTTGGGGTGGGGGAGGGGTTTACACATACAGTATGTTGCTATAATGACTTCTTTGGTTGACAAAGAAAAATAAACTGAACTGAATTTAGTGTTATTTAGGGGGTGCTGAGTTCAACAATTTGATTCCCAAGACAGCTCAACTACAATACAACATCCCACTGTACAAACTGTGGTCCTGGCTGGCTGAAACCTGGCCACATGCAGGTATGTTTAAGCAATAAACCATGACAGGATGTGGGTTATGCTTGGATTTACCACAGCTTGAGTGGGTAAATCCTGGCCAGCCGTGGTAAATCCCAGCATATTCCACATCCTGGAGTGGTTTATTGCGATTATACAATGGCTCGTTTTATTCAGAATAAAAAAAAAAAAATACAAACATTACATATTTACATCTTTTCTACTAAGAAGTCTTCCACCCAAAACTTGAAAAAATATATGTTGTGCAGAGTGTTTTAATTTGTATGTGAAGTTCTAGTACTTCCTTCCCTCTGACTGGTAATAGGAGTTTTTCCTAAATTAGCCTACTAGCTTTAGGGTAGTTTACGACCCTGGAGATCTCCATATCAAACAGTTTAACTGTATTCCTTTGTCCCCACTGCACCTTGTTTCATGTGACAGTGATGTAGCATAACCCATAAATTCAGCAGAAAGCATTGCTTTACAATCAGTTCACAACAGTGGAGATGGCTATATTTTGAAATCTATAAATTCAGCTTAGTGACTACCCTCATCGTAAAGGTCTTACTGTCCTGAAAAACTTTGCTGCTGGTAATTTTGTGCAGCTTGTAAAGCTTCCAAGATATTTAGTTTGTTTGGCATGTGTGTGCTGAATGTTGGGGTCTCTTACATCACAGTCACATGAGACGAGATGCACTCTGGAACAAGAAATACAATTAAACTGTCAGGGATGAAGATCCCCAGGGTCGTAGAACTACCCTAAAGCTAGCAAGCTAATTTAGGAAAAACTCCTAATACCAGTCAGAGGGAAGGAAACACTAGCACTTCACATACAAATTAAAACACTCTGCACAACATATATTTTTTCAAGTTTTGGGTGAACTTCTCCTTTAACTGATTTATTGGTGTGGAAGAGTATTTAGAGACACAGAAGTTCCTTTTCATGGTTGTGCAGCAGGTGGCGCAGTTTACTCAATGCTATTTGAATCGCTGTGTTTCTGTGTGGCTACTGCACCCCATGCCGTTTCTGGCTGTTGGTAGTCGAGGCGAGGGGCGGTGGCATCTGACTGAGATAGTTGGACAAGTTAAAAAAAGGACATGAGCAAGACAGCATTATCAGAACAGTGCTGTGATGATTCTTCAGAGAAAGCGTCGATCACACACTCACTCACGTCTCTCTTACTAACACCACCACCACCACCACCACTACACCACCTGTTTTTTTTTAACTGTAGAACTCAAGGACAACTTGAGAAAATGGATCTGATGAAAAGGATGATCAGAAAATAGGAGGCGTGCCGCAGTGCTTTTGAAAACCAGAGACACAAAGTAAAAATCTGCTTCAGCGGAGTGGCTGCGATATTCGATTTCTCCACTCCACTTTAGAACCATGTGAGGCTCTTTCCAGGCTCTCTTGTTTACATCAATTAAGGCACTGGCACCTCCCTGAGCAACTGTTTTTTTTTTTGGGGGGGGGGGGTTTTAAGGTCGCTTGCTTAGAAACAGGTCGGTGAACGGTCAAAATCGGCTGTCCATGTTTGAAGACGGAGTGTGAAGTGACAACAAAAAATACAGTGTGTACTTGGACTGGCAGCTGACGACCTTGTGGAGTACATGGCACAGTCTATACAGTATTTTGAGAAGATGAGGCGGGTGTGAGAAACTGAGGAAAATAAAAAAAAAAAACAATGTTGCTATGTTAAGTGGGGGTAGCACTTGTGACAGTTGTTGCAGGGAGTTGGCATCTGCATTTATGCAGAAAGCGTTCGTTAAGCGGGGATTCAACATGGCAGGTTTGCTGTGTCGACTTGGGGGGTGGGATGGATTTTAGAGATGTGGCTGACTGGCACCTTTTCCCATTGGTATATCGTAGGATTTACCACGGGTAAAAGGTGCCAGTCAGCCAGTCAAGATACAGAATTGTGAGACCTTACTGTATAATGGGCAACGGCCTGTATGCTACAGTTTGGCTACAGGTCTGAAGTTCTCTATGCAAATCAAAACACAACCACATGCCGTGTCCTTCTCCCTGAGGAAAAAAGGCACGCTAAACTGCATGTCATAACTGCAAACAGGAGCCAGATAAAACAATATCAGTAAAACAAAGACACACACACACACACACACACCCCTAGCCATACAGCCTTTTGTCACTGAAATGAAGGCTGCGGGCATTAAATGAGGGGACAGTGTGGGACACCAGCCCTCCAAATGAGGAACACATCTTCAAACACTGAGATACAAGCTTAAACCTCTGTGGAAATAATTACCTTTGGTTGTACAAAGTTTATTCCTAATTTAACAAATTAGAATATTATGCATTTCTGCTTTAAAGTCTATTTGTACAGTACATTCTCTGTGTGGGTAGCGCCTTTTCTATGAGGGATGGGCAAGGGAGAAAGCAATTTTGAGGGTTAAAATGAGGGATGTCCCTCATAATTAGGGACAGTTGAAAGGTATGCAACTAGCAAAGCATTTGAATACCTCCAGATGCCACAAATAGAGTTTCAAACCAGTACACAACTCTCTCCCACATAACACAGAAACACAGCCAAATGGAAGCTTTCCATGACACAAGGAAAAAAAAATATATAAGAAAAAACATAACCGGGTTAACACCTTTCCATTCAGCGTGGATTCTAAGCTCCAAGGAAGCCAACAGGAAGTGACCTTACAGCAGTAAGCATCCCTTAATTTTCTTCTCATTTTAGTACTTTATTATTCATTTCTGCAAAGAACTAACCCTGCCTCAATGTTTCTACCTCCCCCCCAATACACATTTTGTCTCTGGTTCTCCCCCATTTAACCACTCCCCCGGGACTTACTTTCACTGGTGCAGAGCCGGGGGCGAGGTGGTCATCATCCTGCTGCCGGGGGCCTCCTATTTTCTCCCAGGGCCCTTGGACTTGCAATACACGCAATGCCTGAAGCCATGGCATCATGAGGATGGGGTCCCTTCCCATGCATGGTGGCATGCATGTGGAAATCACCCAGTCACCGCTGAGTGTCAGGCAACAGCACGCCACACCAACCCCTTCCCGAGGAAGAAGAACTGTCTAGGGACGCTCAATCCTTCCTCACCCGCCCAGCCCCTGAGCAACCAGAGTCTGTTCCGACCTCAGTGCCAGGTAGGCAGGAGGTAAGTCACCAGACACCTCAGCCCTCCATGCCACTGGACAGCTAATGTTTCTTTTTAAAGAAATAGTAACACTTCAATTCACAACCCACAGACAACACTGCAGAACCAAAACAAACACAGCCGGATTCTTTCTTTTAGTACAAAAACATTTAGTTAAATGTAATAAAGCAGTAGAGAGGATCAATTTTACCCAGTCAACATCCATCAGGGAAGGAAGGAACTTTCTTGGCCAAACAGGTTACAGTATAAAATGCATCCTCCCTCATGTGTCATTACTTATACACCACATGTTCTCTCAAGTCTTATTACATACAGAACACATCCTCAATTAAGTCTTTTACTTTAAAACAAGCTCCTGCTTCTACCCAATTTTGCCTTTAGGAGACCCAAAGCAGGGAGGTCATCACATAGCGAGTCAGTGGTTTGGTAGCATCTGAACCTTCATTTCAGGGTCCCAAAGTGAGTATACTAACCACTAGACCACACTGATTGTTCCTAAATGTTACACTTACATAACATACTTCTTTGATACAAATCTCTATTCCAGTGGCACTACTCAACGGTTACTCACCTCCCATGCATGATTATCTGCAGCCAAAAAATCATCTGTTCCAAAGCAGCTGTTGCACTACTCTTGCAACAAATAAAAGCCTTCGACAGTTCTTGAAACTAAAACACTGAAGTTCACATGATCAGTCTACAGTCATATGATGTTGATCTTTGCACTGACAAGACTGCAATCAAATATCAGATGATGGCACTAAGGCTGTCTGTACAAGCAAAACAAAATTTAAGAGAGTCATGAAAGATCATGTTGAGACCAGTAAGATGTCAGACCGTTCTCACCGTGTAGGAGGCAATATAGCAGTGTTTTGGTGCTCAATGCTGCAAACCTAGAGACCAGGGTCTGAATCCCACAGCCCCCACTTGCATACTGAATGATGCTGAGCAAGTAATTTAACTTACTTGTGCTTCCAGGTCGCACCTGAAAACAAACTTTGGCTTAGTGTGCCTTTCTGGGTTAAACAATTTTCATTGTTCCCCTTTTCCCATTCTACACACAAGATTTAGAATGAGGCATTAAACATACAAACTTGACAGCACTGAAAGTAACTACTGTAGTTTATCACACTCCCAGTTTGCTATGCTCTTTCCATATTGACCATAACAATCACACATGAGAGATTTTCTTCCACATAGGAACTTCGGCTTCCTACTTTTCACTGCTCATTACTTTTTTCTTCCACTGTAATGACAGTTGGCCATCATTCTACTGCTTATCTTACTTGTAATGTTTGACCAGGAAAAGAACACAGAACTGTGATCACTCCTCTCCAGATACGTACTGCAGGGTAAATAATATGAACCCATTTTATAGACAGGGAAAATGCTGCCACGATACTAGGGGAAACTCCAATACTCTTCCTCGATAACTGCTATGGGATTTTTACTGTTCATCTGGACAGTGACCAGAAATGGGCAGCAGGAAACTGTTTAATGTCTTATCTGAAGAACTGCACCTCAGTATTGCAACAGTGCCTTCGTAATGCACTATACTATCAATTATGGATAGTACCCCAAATACCTGGTGTAGGGTTAGTAAACAGGAAGGGAGAGAGACATGTGAGAAGTGATGGCTGGCTGTGGAGCTTCCAGTCTTCCGGGAGACATTCTGGAGGCTGCAGTGCTGCCCTATCAGGCAACTCTCTGCTCTAAGGAGGAGGTTGCCCGTCTCCAGGCCGACCTGGCAAAGAGGAGAAACCTCCACCACCCAGGGAACACCAGGGCCGCCACTGCTGCCTCAGAGGTTGCCAGAAACAGGAGCGGTTGGACCAGGTGGGATCACAGAGGGTAAGGATGGTGGAACACAGGAGCATCCCTCCAGTTGTACCTCCACAATTCATACACTGTTCTGGCGGAGCGTGGTTCCTCTATGGAGGCACCCACAGTGGAGACCAAGGAGGATGCTGGGAACCTCCACAAGGGAGACCCAGTGGCACAGGACACCACAGTGGAAGGAAGCAGCCCTGTGGGGACTCAATTATTACGGGATAGAACTGGGGAGGGAGGGAGAGAAGGTGCCTGCCCGAACCATGGCTTGGAGGGACAGAGGCGAATCTTCAGGGTTGCAAGAGCAGCTGTACAGGAGAAGAAGCTGGACGTCACTGTCCACCTGGGGACAAATGACCTAGCTGGGCATGGGATCAGAGCAGTGCAGGAGGAGTTTGTGGAGTTGGGGAGGGGCCCTAGGCAAATGGCACGCACGGTAACCTTCTCGGAGGTGCTGCCTGTCTATGACAAGGGTGAGGCTAGTGTACTCTGCACCATGCAAGTCAATGAATGGTTGAAAAACCTGGTGCGGAGCACAGGGTTTTGGCTTCACTGGGGACTGGGGTTCCACCTGGAGGGATACAGGCCTATTCTGGCATGATGGTCTGCATCTGTCTGGGAGGGGAACCAGGCTCCTAGGCGATAGGTTTAAATGCTTCATTGGCAAGCTTTTAAATTAGTCAAGGGGGGAGGCACTAATAAGAAGCAGGGGATTCCCAGCCCCCCAACAAAACAGGATAGTTAGAGGTAAACACCAAGGTAGAGAGGTCCATAGGGAGCAGGAGAGGGGTAAATAGAGAAAAGGCAAAGCCAGTAAGGGCAGGATGGGGCCAAAGGGTAAGGCCATCTAAAATGGAAGGCAATGAGTACGAATGCCCATAGTCTGGGTAACAAGCTTCCTGAACTAGTGGCCTTGATGGAACAGGACACCTGATATTGTGGCAGTCACAGAAACATGGTACATGGAAAACCATGACTGGGATGTCAACATACCAGGGTACACAATCTACAAGAGGAACAGGGAGGGTAAAAGGAGGTAGCAACTCCACATAAGGGAAGGGATCAAAGCAACGGAACTAAAGGGTAAATGGGGAGGAGAGGAGGCACTGTGGGTCACCTTAGAGACAGGAAATGGCACCACAATCTGCTCGGGGTTGTATACAGGCATGCGTCTCCAGGAGGAAATGGACAAGGAAATGAGAAGGCATCCTTAGAATGGCAGAGAAAGTGGAGATACTGTTGATGGGTTATCTGAATGCACCAGATGTTGCTGAAGCACATTTGCTGCAGTCACATCTAAGAGTGGGGCCATTCTTGATGCCCGACAGGTGGCATGCCTCACACAGCTAGTGTTGGAACCCACTTGGGAGGGTGCAATCTTAGACCTGGTACTCTCAAACAGGGAAGGAGAGAGGATTACAGATTTAGAAGTGGGTAGCCATCTGGGAACAAGCGACCACCAAACAGTGTGGTTCATGATAAATACAGCCATACAGTCAAGCCACACAAAAGCGAAGTTACTGGACTTTAGGAGGGCTGACTTTGGCAAAAATGGGTAAGTGCCTAAGGAATGTCCTAGGAAATGGTCAGGAAGGAGGGGTGGAAGAGCAATGAGGAAAAAATCAAAACTGCCATCACAGAGGCAACAAGCCTTTGTGAGTAGCAAATAAACAAAACAAAGTAAAAAAAAAAAAAACACTATGGTTCTCAAAAAAGGTGGCGGGAAGGTTAGGGAGAAAAAGATAGCATTCAGGAAGTATAAGGAATCGCAGAAAGAGCAGGACAGAGAACTGTGTCAGTTAAAGCAGAAGGAAGCGGGGAAGGCAGTAAGAATAGCAAAGGCCCAAACCGAGGAAAAGAAAACCAGCTCAGTTAAGAAGGGGATAAAACCTTCTATAGGTACATCAAAGAAGACCAAGAGAGGGATAGTGAGGCTTAATAAAGGGATGGGGAGGTGGGCAGAAAGTGACAGTGAAAAGGCAGAGATACTGAAAGAATACTTTTGCTCAGTATTCACAAAATAAGAAGGGGGGGGCACCTAAACCAAACAATAGAGGCACTCTAGACAGTGGGGTCGATACCAGTCTATTCACAGAAGAAATGGTCCTGAAAGAACTCCTAAAGCTCAAGGTGGACAAAGCAATGGGGCCGGATGGGATTCACCCAAGAATTCTAAATAAACTAAGTGGAGACCTAGTGACACCACTGATTACCCTTTTTTAACAAATCATGGGAGGATGGTGTGGTACTGAAGGACTGGAGCAGGGCGGATGCGATTCCCCTTCACAAAAGTGGGAGCAAGGCAGAGGCAGGAAACTACAGACCTATTAGTTTGACCTCAGTGGTAGGGAAAATAATGGAAGAAAGAACTGTCGAATACCAAGAGGCCAGCGAGGCACAGGACCCAAGGCAGCATGGATTCACAGCGGGAAGGTCATGTCAGACGAATCTAATAGATTTCTTTGACTAAGTGACCAAAGTAGTAGACCAGGGAGGGGCTGTGGACATGGCCTACCTAGACTTTAGCAAGGCATCTGACACAGTTCCACACAAAAGACTAATGAACAAGTTAGTCAGCCTGGGAGTGGGTCCCAGGGTGGTAGTCTGGGTAACAAACTTTCTGGACAACAGGACATAGAAGGTAATAGTAAACAGAGTACACTCTGAAGAAAGGGTGGTTACTAGTGGGGAACCGGAGGGTTCTGTACTGGGACCGCTCCTCTTTAATGTCTTTATAGGAGACACTGTGGAGGGACTGGAAGGAAAAGTATGCCTCTTTGTTGATGACACAAAGATCTGCAACAGGGTTGATACACAAGGGGGGTGGGAAGGCTAAGTAGGGACTTGGCAAGGTTGAAGGAAGTGCAAAATAATGCACCTGGGAAACAAAAACCTTGGGGAAAGAGTACACAATGGGGTATTAACAACAACAAAATGGAAAGGGACCTGGGGTAGTCATATCATATAACCTTAAGGTAGGCAGGCAATGTGAGAAGGCAGTAAGGAGGGCTTGGGGATACTGGGATGCATAGGAGAGGCATCACCAGAGAAAACAGGAAGTTGTTATCCCTCTGTACAGTAGGTTGGTGAGACCCCATCTGGAGTACTGTGTCCAGTTCTGGAGACCCCATCTCCACAAGGACGTAGACAGGATGGAGACAGTCCAGAGAAGGGCAACTAAAATGGTGCAGAGTCTGCAACAGAAGCCATACGAAGAGAGACTAAAAGAGTTTAATATGTATACCCTTGAGGAAAGGAGGGAGGGGGGGACATGGTAGAAACTTTCAAGTACCTCAAGGGAAATCAACAAAGTCCAAGAGGGCAGCATCTTTTAGAAAAAGAGATGTGAAAGAACAAGGGGGCACAATTTGAAGATAGACAGGGACGGCTCAGGGGTAATGTGAGGAAGTATTTTTTCAGGGAGAAGGTGGCGGACTCATGGAACCGCCTTCCTGAGGAGGTCATGGGGTCAAAAACAGTGGGGGAATTCAAGAATGCATGGGACAGACATAAGGCAATTATAGAGGGAGGTAGGAGGAAGCAGGCTGTTGGTTTACTAGAATTTGCAGCTTATCCAACAGGTAGGGAAATGAGCAGACTAGGTGGGACAAACGGTCCTTATCTGCCGTCAAAGTCTAAGTTTCTATGTATACAGAGGTAGTGTGATATAGTGGTTAGAGCACTGGCTTGGGAACCAGTAAATCACAGGTTCAAACCTCACTGAAACCAAATTCTCACTGTGTGACCTTCAATGAGTCACTTAACCTCTTGGGGCTTCATTTTACCCAGCTACAGAAATTAGTAGAAGCAGCCCCCCCAAAAAATAAAATGAGATGCAGCATCTCACCTGTGCTATCCTGGGTAAAACCAAGAAGAGAAGGCTGGGATATACCGTAAGGTGAAGGATCAAAACTGTAACGCTTTACTTTAAGAGCAGGTACCTGCATTCAGTATACACTTCATATCTGCCATTACAAATTTATCTCACATGGCTACTCAACTACAAAGTAATTTAAGGTTGAAGGAACTATAGGTCCATCATGTCTGCCCCCCTCTTTCTTCCTGCTTTATCAGCGGAGATGAAATAAGTATGTGGTTTAAGCATGTACCGATTTATAGGGCTTCCCTACCCACTCTACTATCCAGGATATCAGATGATTTCCCAAGTAAGCACAAATGTGTCCATGCTTACCTTAAAGGCCCTTACTGTCTTCATGTCCATGGTCTCTGCTGGTAAGTTATTCCACAGGCTCACCACCCTCTGGGAGAAAAAGTACCTCCTAACATTACTCCCGAATTTACTGCCCTCGAGTTTCAGGGTGCATTCCTGCATCCTGCAGCAGTACACCACAGCAACATTTTTGGACTTTTCTGTCTTGTCGATGCCCTAGAGTATGGAAAGACTGAGATTATGTACCTCTGATCCTCCTTCACTCCACGTTGAACATGTTAAAGAGAGACATTGTCAATCTTATTTGTACCATATCATTTAAGTAATAAGGCATGACCAGGGGTTAGATTAACAGCCTGTTAATCACCCCAGGAGCCTAATGTGGCAAGAGGTGCAGCAGAGTGCCATGCAGCCCTAGGGGCCTCAGGGAAGTAATTAAATTGTTAATCTGTTGGTCATGCCTTATTGCTATTAAGAAAAATAAAATCCTAGATGGCTGTTAATACTGTACCTTTTGAATGTTTTCCTCCTCGTGAGAACAACCTTTACAAGCATTTGTCAATGCTGAATGTTGTCGCACCTGCATTAGCGATGGGAGTAGCCAGACTAAGGGACGCATAGTGTTGTGATTTTGTTAATGTGTCCCAAAAGGTAACTTTGCACAGCGAGCACGCCACTGTGTACCACAGCTGCAGAAAGACGTTTTGGGCAGGCTGTGGGAAATGGCAGCTGGACTCTTGATAAGGAGATATGCACAAATGCCAGTGGTGAAAATGTGGCATGAAAATATTGCAGATTGACGAAGTTACAAGAGTGCGTGGAAACTGCGCAATGCATGTTTGCAACACAGTCACTGTATGGACTTTTGGCACCAAATTGTCAACATAGGCATTTTAGGACCTCTGCTCATGAATGTCACCGTCATTTCCTCAAACTGTCCCGAAAACTGATTTCACACAGCAACCATGCAATTCTGTGCCAGACGTGCGAAAACATGTTTCAGGCAGCTGTATTGTTCATAAGGAGGTATGAAAAAAATGTCAATGATGAACAGCTGGAGTGAAACTATTACAAATTCACAAAGTCACGAGTGTGCGTGCAAACCGTGCAACGCACGCTCGTAAAACACTCACTGTATTGACTTTTGTCCCCAAATTTTCAACATAGGCATTTTAGGACATCCGCTAATGAACAGTGTCACTGTTGTTTTCATCATGTGTCTCGAACACGGGCTTTCCACAGCGACCGCGCTATTCTGCGCCAGAACTGTGAAAACAGATTTTGGTCAGGATGTGAAAAATTACAGCTGTACTGTTCATTAGGAGGTGCAGAACAATGGCACTGTTAAAAATCTGGACTGAAAATATTATAATTTTGCAAACGTATGAGAGTGCGTGCAAACTGCGCAACGCACGCTTGTAACACAGTCATTTTATTGAGTATAGTCACCAAATTTTTTAATACAGGCATTTTAGGACCTCTGCTCATGAACAGTGTCACTGTCATTTTCGTAATGTGTCCCGAACAGAGATTTCGCTGTGACACTGCGCTATTCTGTGCCGGAAGTGCGAAAACACATTTCGCCAGGATGTGAAAATGACAGCTGTACGTTCATAAGAAGGTGTGGTAAAATGCCAATGTTGAAAATCTGGCATGAAAATATTGCGAATTGCTAACTTACGAGCATGCGTTATGCAGTTGCTACGCGACACTCGTAAAAGTCATTTTTATTTTTCCACAAATTTGCAACATAGGCTTTTTGAGAGCCCCCTCATGAACAGTGACACTGTCATTTCATTACTGGTCCTGAAAGGTGATTCCGGCAGCGACTGCAAAATCACCTTCGACGCAAATAACGCCCATGAAAGTCAAGAATTCATGAGAAGGTGTCCAAAAATCCCATGTTGAAAATTTGGGGCCAAAATTCGCAAAATGCCTGAGATATGCATTAAAGTTGGAAAACCCTATTTATTCCATTATACAGCTTACCAGCATTTCCTCAGTTCGCGGTCGGCTTTGAAGAGTGCAGGCGTGTTCCAGTCCATCGAAGATAGTCGCGGACTCAGAGGTAAGTATGGGGTGGCGGGGAGGTGTGGGGAGGCGGCACAGAGACTCTGAGGGACCGTTTTAGATTTTACAGGTTAAAGAAGAAAAAACCCATTGGGACAGTTTTTTTTTTTCTGTTTGGGGGTGTCTGTAGCAGGCGGGGGACTGGGCACCCTCGCCGGGCGCATCAAATGGGAGGAGGACCATGCCGACAGGGATTGGGCACCCCTGTCGGCAGACAAGGAAGGGTGGAAGCAAAGTCGAGGGGATTGGCACCGGCATTAAACAACTGGGGGTTTCTTATGCAGACGGGAAGTGGGCCTCCATCAGCACACAAGGAAAGGGTGCCCAACTCCCTCGGCATATCACAAATGGAGGGGTGTTTTATGCTGACGGAGTGGGCTCCCCGTCGGCCTCATTCATAGGGGCAGGTCAGCAGACAGTCGGATTAGGCACCCCGAGTCGGCGAGATCGGCGGCAGCGCATGCGGCCATGTGCACAATGTTGGCGAAAGCATGGCATGCAGGCTGATTGGGGAATGTGGGACGACTTACTGTTGCGCGCCCTGCCTTTGCCCAACAGTGACCGTGCCTCCAAATCCCCACTGTCCCAAGATGTTGGCTGTGCAAGCGCGCCAAAATAAAAAGGGCATCTAAACCATCAATTTGGGGTGTCAATGAAATTACAAATGTTCCTGCATAATCCCTGAACAAGGGATGCTGAATTAAATTATGGTAGTTTTTTTCCTTTCTTTTGTTGGTTACAGTATATCAGTTTTGTCATATATGAAAACTGAGCCGAAATGTAAACAAATGCTCCGAAGTGCCATACAGCCGAGACGCTGTTCGGCTCACAAATAGGCACCAATGCGATACGTGATTACATCATTGGAGCAAGTCTGCTCCACTTCTTGCAATAACAGCTATGGACACCATTTTAAAATGCCGGCTATTAGCAGTATATGTAAATATCACCATGTATATTGATACTTAGCTTGTGCACCACAGTCTGTTCCCAAGTCCAACAAAGATTCAGTGGGAGTGATCAAGGACTGTAAACAAACATGCTTGTGTGTGGTAACACCAGTACGGTGGGCAGTCTGTTCTGTTTTTAATTTTTTAGAAGAAAAAAGTAATTGGAATCAGACTCCCAGCTACAGCAGCAGTCTCTACAGAATGCGAACATTCAGAATGTCTTGGACACTAACGACAATGTGGGCTGCCGGTGTCCCTTTAAGGGCTGCGTCTCTGTACATGCTGATCATTTGGGAGGCCATGTGTTGCACTCTCTTGACTGCTTAAATGTCCTTTTTGTATTGAAGAAAATTACTAAATGCCCCTTTTATTCTGAGGAAGCCCAAACTACACACAGTACTCCAGGTGGGTCCCGAACTGGGCCTTACACAGAAACAGATGTCAAGGCCCAACACTCTCCTGTCTGAAAGCCCTACTTGTGTTCAGATGTGATGATTCTAGCGGTCATTCTCTCACTCCTTCTTTTCCCCCTTTCTCTCCCATTCTACCCTTAGTAGTCCCATATATTTGTCTTACCTGTGCTTGTACCCTTTTACTAAGCACAGACAACTTTCCTTGGCAGTTTATCCACTCACCCACCACTTCCCCCCTGAAAAAATACTCCCGACAACCTTCTTGAATCACTTCACCACTGCTTACTTTACACACTGCACTTTCCCTCCTCTTTCTTGACGCCAGTCACCTTTCCCACTGTGCTTCCTTTACATCCAAATTTCGGTTTGGCTGCCTTCTTTCCTACTATCCTCTTCCCCCTCCTAAATGCTCTGCAGTAATGTTTCCCATTTCCTTTGTATTCCACATAGGAAATCTATTGTTGGTGTAGCTGCCTTCTCATACTGCTTTCCTAAACTCTGGTCCATCTATCAATCTGCTCTTCCTGTGTTAGATTTTCCTCCAGGTTTAGAATTAAGAGGCAGCTAGCTGTTGATGAGCTTAGCAGAGTTCTGAATTTGGTTCTCTGATACACGTTTCAAAGCAGGAATATACCCAGCGACCCATGACTTTGATTATTTGAGCCATGATCTTTTTTCAGGATGTGGAGGTGACTGCTCCCATTCTAAATGAATGGCCAGAAAAGGAAGAGGCATCAAGACCCAGGCAGGGGAGTAGTGTTCTGACAATGGAGGACAAACCAGGATGTAGTTATGATGAAGTAGGTCTCTGTATACAGACGAGGATGAGCAGAATCAGGATGTCCATCTGAGGACTGCAGCAAACTAAGGACTTGAATTGGGCAGCAAGTTGAGTTTGTTACAAACTAAGAAACATGGTCTCCTTTGATGATATTGTCGGTTTTTGATCTTGGCAGCGTGAGGATGAAACCAGGGGTGTAGCTACAAGGGTGCAGTCGCACCCAGGCCAACAAGGTTTGAGGGGCCCAGATCATCAGAAACTGTCTGTAATACTTTCTGTAAAACAGTTATTCGTGGGATGGCTGGCCAGATTGAAGACTTAGGAAGATGATGTAAATTCTCCAGATCACAAAAATCCAAAGAAGGCCACATTAATAGCATCTTGCAGTCAGCAACAGGTCCAACAAAGCTGTTATTCAGGAGAAGCATCATATGAAAATATAGGTTGTAATCTATAGGTTTCCTTGTTGGAGTTTCTGGAGGAGTGTGGAGAGGTTTCTGGATGTGGTACGGCTTCTGATGCTGAATGAAATCAAATGTAACTAATCAGATACCTCTGACACCAACTTAGGTCAGGAAACATAAGCAGTTCAGGAGAAATTGTAACCAAAAAAAAACCAAAACAAAACAAAACAAAAAAAAAAACACACACATATGTGGTGATTTATTACTCTAAATCACAAGAAAACAAATATTAGAAAACATTTCAGCATCTCTTCTTCTTCAGGTCAGTGTCCACTCAGCAAATTAGAAGACAATTCAAGACATGAAATCAGCATGTCTTCTCTAGTCTCTCTTCAAGTCAATCAATCTCTGACATCTTCTCAGTAAGACCGGCTTTGTACTTGTTGGTTGCTAGGTACAACACTGTGACCCAGCTGGTAACTGGACAGAGCACTGTGACCCGGCTAGTAGCTGGCCAGAGCACTGTGACCCGGCTAGTAGCTGGCCACAGCACTGTGACCCGGCTAGTAGCTGGCCAGTACTGTGACCCGGCTGGTAGCTGGCCAGCGCACTGTGACCCGGCTGGTAGCTGGGGCGCACACTGTGACCCGGCTGGCAGCTGGCCAGCGCACTGTGACCCGGCTGGCAGCTGGCCAGCGCACTGTGACCCGGCTGGCAGCTGGCCAGCGCACTGTGACCCGGCTGGCAGCTGGCCAGCGCACTGTGACCCGGCTGGCAGCTGGCCAGCGCACTGTGACCCGGCTGGCAGCTGGCCAGCGCACTGTGACCCGGCTGGCAGCTGGCCAGCGCACTGTGACCCGGCTGACAGCTGGCCAGAGCACTGTGACCCAGCTGGCAGCTGGCCAGAGCACTGTGACCCAGCTGGCCAGAGCACTGTGACCCAGCTGGCAGCTGGCCAGAGCACTGTGACAGATTCCATCAGTCTCATGTCACACTCAGTCACAGCTGCCTCTGCAATCATTTCAAGTATGTCTAGTTTATAAAAATCGGCGAACCCAGTTTCATACATATGTCTCACAAACATAGATAAGCAAGGTAGAGATTAGAAATCAGAAAATATAGCAGGTAAAGGTAAGATCTGACTGTGCAGTCTAATAGAATGTCAGAAAACATGGAGATAGTAGTGTTCAGAATCCTTGCTTCAGATTCCCTCCTATATAACACAAATGGGACAGGGCCTAACTAACCCTGTCACAAGGACTCTCTTTTCTTATACCTTGAAGGAAAGCTTGGACAGCTGGATTAAAATATTGGTATGTCAGGATGGGAGAATATCAGAGTGAATTAGCTATCTGAAATATACTGTTTGATTGTTGTGGTTCATAAGTCAAAGGTTCAGGAGCAATATGATGCAAATGTAAAATAAAACAGATGACGCTCTTAATTGATTGTCCCTTTGTGGGATTAGAACCTGTGTAACTTACTATATTGACACACTCTTTTTCTAAAATGCATAGTTGTGATATGTTCTGCTAAACAGTTTTATGGATATATGTACCATTTTTGACATATTTTTATGTTTGTTTTTCAGGTTACAGGGAATAAGTGCTTTTCTTCATTTCTTCATGCCATATTCCTAAATATTACTAAGGATATAGAATTCATGGTGAACTTTAGGTGGTAATGTTAAAGCTTTAAATATAATCTCATTTTTTGCCTCATATACAATTACTAGATGTATGTCATGCATATTTTCTTTACTGAAACATAAACTTATATTTATTTTGGGCTATACAAGTATTAGTAGTATGATGTATATAAAAGCTGCAAAAGCAGAGATTAATATATTAATATGTTATGCCTATTGGAAATTCTATACATGTTTTCATTTCATTTTAGTTCCTTTTAGTTTCTAACTTTCTCCCTAGAATATAGGAAATGCTAATTGCAAACTTTTAAAACTACTATATATGTAGGTCCTGTGCTTTATATGTTTTTGATTAATTGTTATACTGACACTTTAAAATTAAGGTGCTCACTGGCTATAAAAGGGTCTATGTATATGAATGGTCATCCTCCTGATGACGCAAGTTGTGCAAAACCGGGTAGAGGTTGTTCTGTTCATACTCCTGCAGGTGTTTGTACTGTTTGTTGCGGTGTTACTCACTATTAAATATATTGCCTTTTATTAGGATCTCCGAGTGGTGCGGTTTATTACTGTGGTGTTATGTAACTTTTTAAGTCCGCACGCTCTTTCTACTGTTGAGCTGTTTTGCTGTTTCATTAATCCATATCCTGTAGGGTGCAGAAGGTACTTTAGGCTACTTTCAGGCTACTTTATATGCAGCTTGAGCTGATGAAGCAAGGAGTTCCAGACAGAAAGTGAGGCATAACTGATACGCTGTGTTCTGTCATTTGAAGCTTCCAGAACAAAGGTAGGGGGAGTCATCTCCTAATCAGCTTGCAGAAAGGCAGCTCTGAATTGCTGAAAATCTAGACAGACAACCAGTAAGGAAATTAGAAGAACCAGAAATATATACACAATGGATTGTAATGTGGGAAAGTAAAGAGGTCCATATCAATTGTCTGAGGAAATGCACTGCAGAATGAGAAGAACGCCTGTCATGTAAAGAAAACACAAATTGCACACACCCCAATAATGCAAAACATCATGGGAAGCGTATGCAAATGGCCATGAATTAATTTGGACTGGCTCAACTTTAAGCAGAATTGTATGGTGCCAAAAGGTCTCACAATACAATCAGCAAAGGCTGAGAACAGCAGACACAGACACATGTTTCGTTCTCATTTGGACTCATCAGTTTGCAATATCTGTACCTCAGCCCAGGGACAGTGAGCCAGCCACACTATAGGGGATCTTATTTGTTTGGGCAGCCCAAAGTAGAGAGAGAGAAGAGAACTACAAAAGAACCCCAGAGCAAATGCACTGGGGCATGAGTTATCCCGGGAGGATATTGGCCATACAGCCAAATCTGTGGCTATGGCTGCTTAGTTGTCTGTAAGTACAGTTACAACTTGATTGTTACATGCGTGTCCCAAGTAAGTGCGGCTGCAATAACAGGACAGATTTCAAATAAAGATGATGTTGGGGCTGCCCAATGACTCAATGGAAACACTTCGCACTTCCACACCGGTGACCTGGGTTCAGAAGCGAGCATGGGTCCACAGGGGTCAGGCGACCAGGCTGGGGAGTGCTCCTGAAGGGAGTGCGAACCTGTCTGGGAGGAAGACAGCCTGACTCTGGTGCAGCAGCTGCCCCTCACAGTGGGCCAGGGAGCTTGCTCCCTCGCAAGGGGTGGTGCATGCCCAGTGTGCACTGCTGTGTCTGAGGCCGACAGAGGCTACGCCGGACATCTGGGGTAGAGGGGGAGAGCAAACTAGGGCAGAAAATGGGACAAAAAAAAAAAAAATGTGTGTGACTAAGTGCGACGGTCCCCCGGAGTCCTAAGGTTTTGTACAGTGTGGATTCCTGTTGGTTATGATGGCAGGGACCAGTAGAGGACCCAAATAAAGTGCAGCTGGCGGCTCTGACCAAACAGCTGTATATTTAAAAAAAAGATGACACTGAATGGAAGTACGGAAAGTGGCAGATTTCACAAGGCCAGGCATAGGCTGTCAGGAGCTACCATGAATGGCAAGCAAATCCAAACAAAGGAGCAACATCTGTGAAGACAGATATTTGAGGGAGATGGATTCTTATAGAACATGGATAGTCTGTTGCATTCGGATAAAAAGGAAGGACCACATAGCCAGGTTTGATTGGGCAGAGGCAAGATGCAGTATAGCACAGTGGTTTAAAGCTCTGAGCTGCAAATCTGGTGACTTCCAGCAGACCAGATCTGGGTTTGAATACCACACCTTCCACTTACATACTGTGTGACTCTGAGCAAGTCACTTAACTTCCCTGTGCTCCCAGGATGTACCTGTAAAACAGTTTTCAGCTCAGTGTGCTACTCCTGTTTAAACAACGAAACAAAAAAAAAAAATGATAATAAAAAGATGCACAAAATAAAGTCTTTTGATGGGACCTAAAGAGATTTACAAAAAAAAAACAAGAAAAAAAAACAAAACAAAACCACCTTAAGCTTTCAAACCTACATAGTTCTTCATCAGAAGAAAATGGCAGGTTTCTTACAACGATCTCACTTTAAAAACACATTTTACAAATGAATGAGACAGATTAGGGAAGTTATTAGATGAGAATCACAGCCACAGATAAGAAAACATCCAGATAGTTTTCTGTAGGTCAAATATCACAGAAGGAAAGTTATGTAGATGTGCAAGATCTATGAATTATCTAATGTTACATTTGTCTGGGTGCAAAGAACTTGATGGAATTAAAGACATGCTGTCCTGGCATAAAATAAGTCTTCACATGCTTTTTACCACATATTTTAAGTGCTGGCACTGTTTAAACATGTTTCTGTCTGCAACTACATGTTCATTAGTCAATATGGCAGAAGCAGTAATGGTTATATAATGATCCAAAGGTATGACCAACAGAGCTAGACTGAGAAAACTGGATGTAAACCCCGGCCTTGTGAAGTTATTCTCATGGCAGATGTGAGACAGCCCAATAAAGAAAGTAGTTCTTATTTAGTACATGATTGTTTTGTAGAAAAGATTGAAACCAGGTTTGAAATTCTTTGTAAATTTCTTCTGACTAAGGTGGTCTTCCATTTTTAGGTATTTAGTTCAATACCTAGGAACTCTAGCATTGTTACTGGTCCTTCCATTCTGTCACCTGCCAGAGGAATGTTAAGTGATGAGAATAACCGCCCAAGGCACGTAATGCTAGTAGCTGGAGGAGGTTATGGTGTATCAGCGAGAAGAAAATCAGGAAGTAAGAGGGGGGGTGGACAGATTGGGGTAGTTGGGACAAGAAAACACCCTGGGGTGAAATGGGACCAGGACAGGGGTCCTCCATGCCTGGTTCCCATACCCAAGGGCTCTTCTTTGTGCAGGCAAGTGGCATGGTCTCCCTCAGTGACTCATCCTACTCGGGGGTGTTATGCAATGCCAGGCCTATTAAGAACAAGACTGCTATGGTAACAGACCTTGTTGGGACATCTGACCTGACGTGCATCACCGAGACCTAGCTGGATGAAAATGCGGGCCCAGTTTTGGCTTCAGCTGTTCCAGCCGGGTACTCTGTGATACACCACCCGAGGAGAGATCGCAGGGGCAGGGGTGTAGCCATCTATTTTAGATAGGAATTGGGTCTTATGGATGCACCAGTAGGGTCCACCAGATCATCTGAATGTATCATGGGTGTGGGGTGCAAAACACTGATCATCTACCGTCCATGCGGAGATGGGAAAGAATCCCTGCAGGAAGTCGCGACCTTCACTGTCTATATGGTACTGGGATCTTCCAGATGGTTAATTCTGGGAGATTTCAATGTCTGGGTTGACTAACTCTCAGATTTTGGTCAGGATTTCCTCCAACTTATGACTTTGATAGGCCTCACACAGGCCGTTACCTCCGCAACCCACTTTAATGGTCATTCATTGGATCTGGTGTTCCTCCTGTGGATGAAAATCTATGACTTGGTGGTGGAGTCAGTCGGTTGGTCTGATCTTCACATCATAGGGTTCAATTTCATGGCCCCCCTAATAAGCCAGTGCCTAAGGAGATGGTCCAGTACTGCCCTTTAAAGGGTGTGACCCCGGAAGGCCTAATGGCGGTACTGGACCTATCAAGTTTAATCGAGCGAATGCATGGACCCAGGGAATCTTGTACTCGCCTATAATAGGGCAGTGACAGAGGCCCTGGACTCCACTGCTCCTGTTCATGTTTAACTCCTCACTCTTCGCCCAAGATCCCCATGGTTTGATGGGACCTTGAAGGAGTTGAGTAGAGTGGGTTGAATGCTAGAGACAGCTGGGCAAAAATCGGGCCTGGAGGTTGACAAGCTTAGATTGATGGAACATTATACAGTCTATCAAATCGACAATCACCCGTAAGAAGGTAGAATTCCTGTCCAGGGAGATTGCCGCTGGGTAAAACCGACCAGCTCAGCTCTTCTGGACTGTGGGCAGATTGTGCAATCCAATCTGTCTTCAGCATTGGGAAGCCTTTTCACAAGAAAGGTGCGACAAGTTTGCTCGGTTATTTGCAGATAAGGTTGCCAACATCAGGTCCGGGATCTGCTCAGCCCCATCTAATGGGTCTTGCAGAGGTCAGCAGGAGGTTGCAAGTGCCTGGTTTGCTTGGTCGGACTCTGACTGGCTGGATATCACGGATGTAGTGAGGATTATCCAGACTCTGAAGCCAACCAGCTGTAGTTCGGACCAGGACCCAACGTGCCTCCTTGTGGGATGCGTTGATGAAAACTGACCCAGTCCTGGCTAAGATAGTCTGGAGATCACTGGAGTGGGGGTCTTTCCTGACCCCCTAAAGGAGGCAGTTGTGCGACCGCTCCTGTAAAGCCCTCCATTGCCCCAGACTGTCTGACCAACTACAGACCTAACTTGTCTTTCGTAGGCAAGGTTATTGAGAAGGTGGTTGCAATGCAGCAGGATGATCATTTATCCACCCACAACGTCTGTGGTTCTCTCCAGTCCAGATTTAGAAAAAGGCATAGCACCAAGATGGCCCCTGTTCAGGTGCTAAATGATCTCCTAATAGCGAGAGATTGGAGGTCCCGTTCAGTCTTGGTCCTCCTTGATCTCTCTACAGTGTCTGACACTGTGGACCATGGTGTGCTTTTGGAGCTCCTGCAGTTCATCTGTGGATTGTCAGGTACAGTCCTCAGATGGTTTCGATCTTTCCTCGAGGGTAGGACTCAGAGAGTGGTCTCTGGGAATTATTCCTCCGATCCTCTCCCCCTATTCTGTGGGGTACCGCAGTGCTCCATTCTATCACCCATGTTGTTTGCAGTGTATATGCTGCCGTCAGGAGACATTATTAGATGGTATGGTCAGAGTTTTCACTGCTACGCAGATGATAACTCAGCTGTACGTCTTTTGTACCCGAACAAGATTATGTCCTCTCAGTGTTTAACAACTGCCTGTCCGAGGTCCAGGACTGGATGAGTACCCACTGGTTACAGTTGAACCTGGCGAAAACTGAGGGGTTGGTGGTGGACTCAGATCACCGGGAGGTGGGTCTGTCGGCTGGACAACCCTCTGAGCTTTGCCTTGAGGGTGTTCAGCTGACTACCTCAGACCGGGTACATAACCTAGGTGTTCTTTTTGATGACAGTCTGACCGTAAAAATCACTGGTGTCAGCCGTCGTCAAGACCTCTTCTTACCATCGGAGGAATATTGCCCAGGTGAAACACCTGGTTCCCCCAGATGATCTCCCAGCATTGGTCTATGCCTTCGTGACCTCTCGCCTCGACTACTGCAATGCCCTTTACCTAGGGCTACCGGTGGTTGATATCTGCCACTTACAGCTAGTGCAAAATGTGGCAGCCAGGCTGGTGATTGGTACTTCTAGGACCAGTCACATTACGCCTGTGCTCCGCGGACTGCATTATCACCTTCAAGGTCGGTCTTCTGACCTATAAAGCACTACACGAACAAGGACCCCACTACCTGCAAGATCTCCTTCATCCCTACTGCCCTTCCCACCCACCTCGCTCCATCGATGAGATTGCTAGAGATCCCCAGGGTCCAACTGAAGACATCGAGGGCCCAAGCTTTTGCATTCGCAGCCCCTACCTTGTGGAATTCTCTACCTTGTCAGGTGAGAGAGTGCCTGACCATCCAGAGTTTTAAATCAACACATAAAACCTATCTTTTTAGCCTAACATTCCCTGATGATTTTAGGTAATGATGTAACTTTAATATATAGAGTCACTGAGCATTATTAATATATTGCATATATAATCATTTTTAATGGAATGTTTGATAATTTGTGTTTTTTATTTACCGTATGTTTATTTTGATTAATGTACAAGCGCCCTGATCATTGGAAAGGCGCTTTTTATAAATTTGATTTGATGAACGATGCAACATGAATGGATGTCTACAGACAACCTAAAGAATGCAACACAAAGAACGAGAAAAGGTGTCAAAAACACCAGGACCACTTTTACATCCAAAAGTTAGGCGTACAGCAAAGTAGTCCCGGTTTCTCCAAGAAATTCTGTGTGTGCCATAGGAACGGATTTAGATAACTATTAAAAGGCATCTGTAATATCCACTTTTTTCAACCAGGCACCTAGTCTAGCAAGCTTGAAAAATTTAACAGCATCTTCAATTCATGCAAAGGAAAGTGAATAGTCTTCAAATGCTATGATAGAATTGCTATGCTATTCGGATCTGTTGTCGAATGAGGAGTTTATCGGTCAAAAATGAGAAATTTCATGAATACTTCTGGGTGGCTATTGCAATGGGACTGGTTTGAAATGATGGAAAAAGGGGGGTTGCAGAGTGACAGATGACAAACCTTTGGACTGCTCCTTTTCCAGTAAGGTATCGAAAACTTCAGGTTTCCTGATGGTAGATTTAAGATTGGGGCTGTGAAGAGAGATAGTAGGGACTGTGTGGAGTCCTGTATGAAATCCATTTGATAGGCCAGAAACAAGGAACTGATCAACAGACTGTGATGGACGAGTAAGCTGCTGCAGTTGAGAAAGGTTAATTGGTGTTGAGGGATGGGCTGATTGCCATTTGTGACCTTGAGCAGATGTAGTTTTTGGTTTCTGGAGACAAACCAGTTTTGAATAAGCTTCTCCACAGTGACTATGAACATGTAATGGTACAAAGCAGGCAGTTTCATTCAAATTGTTACAGACTGCGCTCCCTGCAGGAAAAAAAAAACAACTTTCTGGTGTCCTCGTTAATCCAAAAGATTTCTTGGTGCATAGATGTGCTGTTAAAGGGAAGAGCGAGTTGAAGTAGAAATGGCAGGAGGTAGAGTGTCAGTAACAGAGGACAGAAGGCAGCAAGATGAGAAAAGGAGCCACACAGAGCATACGTTAATGCTCGCTGACCAGCCAAATGTCTACAAAACAACTCGTTGTCAAGGGATGTCAAAGAAATGTGTGAATACAACTTCAGTAGGTAGGCAGCTGCCTCTGCTGAAAAGGACTTATGGTCATCATAAAAATGGGTATCACCATATCGAACTGCACAAGATCGACAAGACAGAGGTAGGAATCTAATTCTTCACACCTGGGTGGAAATGCCTCGAACACAATCTCACGGTAAACAGAGAAGGCAGCAACAAATCCTGCTACAGTTACTTTCTTTAGCAGGTGCGGATCTTTAGCCCTTACTATGGATACGTCTCCGAAGGAAACAATCCTGTTCTCTATAGCTTCATGAGATGATATAAGAAGGGCTATGAGATGAATGTCTTCCCCTTCAGTAATATCCTTCCTGACATGTTCTGGAACCACACGGGTAGGAAAAGTTGTAGCTGGTAACCGAGTTAGAGAAGAGGGAGTAGTACTTGTAACGGATGTAGCTGGTATGGAGATGTTAGAACCTGTTGATGGACCTGATGAAGGACATACGGTCAGTAATGAAGGTGCTGATAGAGCTGTGACAGCTGGATGAAATACTTGAGCTTCACAAGTGCTTAGGAGAGTTCAAGCAGTTTGTGGTTCTTGTGATCTGGAAGGTCTGGATTCCAAGACAGTTACTTAGGAATGTAGATACATTATTGAGGTATTAATCTGAAAAAGCAGGTCATGAAATTCAGAAAATTAAGAAGCAGCAGGAGTTTGATCTGGAGCCAAGATACTACAGGTGTGGTGACAGGAATAGGATTAGTCAAAATGGCAGCCAGCAGCTTGTGAACAGCCCATACGTTTTGGTCCTGTTCACATTATGGTGTTTCAAACATTTTAAGGAGCTTAAACCGTTTTAAATCACTGTAGTACAAAATTGCGTCCGTACCTGTCATGGATTGTTAATACATTTTTAAAAACTGTGCTTAAGACCTAAGCTTAAACACGGTTTTAAAAACGTTACAAACAGCTAAATCGGACTTACTTGCAGTGCAGACGCTAAGGCAAGGGTTCTCCTTCATGTTAGTGCATGGGAACTGATTCCAAGTCAAATCGATCTAGAAAGGCAGTAGTGCAGATGCTGTAAACCGTATTTAAGAATGGTTTACAACACACTGGCGCTAGTGCGGATGCTACAGATGGACACTACAGCATGGTAATTCATTTTTTAAAACATTTTTAATTACAGTGTTGTAGTGTGAACAGGGCCTTATATTCTGAGGGATTGTCTGGGACCCTCCTATGAATAACCTGTGGTAAGCATCTTGTTCCACCCTTAACATAGAAACACAGAATTTGACGGCAGATAAGGACCGCTTGGCCCACCCAGTCTGCCCATTTCCCTACCAAATGGATAAGCTGCAGATCCTAGTTAACCAGCAGCCAACTTCTTTCTACCCCAACCCCCTAGAACTGCCTTATGACTATCCCATGTATGCTTGAATTCCACCACTGTTTTTGACTCCACAACCTCCTCCGGAAGGCCATTCCATGCATCCACAACCTCTCTGTGAAAAATACTTCCTTACATTACCTCTGAGCCACCCCCACCTCTATCTTCAAATTGTGCCCCCTTGTTCTTGCATACCTCTTTTTTGAAAGACGCTACCCTCTTGGACTTTGTTGATTCCCTTGAGGTACTTGAAAGTTTCTATCATGTCCCCCCTCTCCCTCCTTTCCTCGAGGCTATACATATTAAGCTCCTTTGGTCTCTCTTCATATGGCTTCCGGTGCAGACCTTGCACCATTTTAGTTGCCCTCCTCTGGACAGCTTCCATCCTGTCTATGTCCTTGCAGAGACTGGGTCTCCAGAACTGCACGCAGTACTCCAGATGGGGTCTCATCAGCAGTCTGTACAGAGGGATAACAACTTCCTTTTTTCTACTAGTGATGCCTCTTCCTATGCATCCCAGTATCCCCCAGCCCCTCCTTATTGCCCTCTTACATTGCTTACCCACCTTTAAGTCATCTGAAATGACTACCCCTGGTCCCTTTCCATTTTTGTTGTTGTTAGTATCTCACCCCCCATTGTGTACTTGTCCCCTGGGTTTTTGTTTCCCAGGTGCATTACCTTGCACTTCTTAGCATTAAATCTAAGCTGCCATACATTTGACCATTCCTCTAACCTTGTCAAGTCCTTCTCATCCTTTCCACCTCACCTTGTGCATCAACTCTGTTGCAGATCTTTGTGTCATCTTGAAGAGACATACTTTTCCTTCCAGTCCTCTGCAATGTCGCTATAAAGACACTGAAGAGGACCGGTCCTAATACTGAACCTCGCGGTACCCACTAGTAACACCCTTCTTCAGAGGGACTCCATTTATTATTACCCTCTGTGTCCTAGTTCCAGCCAATTCTTTACCCAGGCTATCATCTTGGGACCCACTCCAAGGCTGGCTAACTTGTATATTAATCTTCTGTGTGGGACTGTGTCAAACGCCTTTGCTAAAATCTAGGTAGGCCATGTCCACAGCCCCTCCCTGATCTACTACTTTGGTCACCCAGTCAAAGAAATCTATTAGATTCATCTGGCATGACCTTCCCGCTGTGAATCCATGCTGCCTTGGGTCCTGTGCCCCTCTGGCCTCTAGGTACTCGACAATTCTTTCTTTCAGAAGTGATTCCATCATTTTCCCTATCACTGAGGTTAAACTAACAGGTCTGTAGTTTCCTGCTTCTGCCCTGCTCCTACTTTTGTGAAGGGGAATCACATTTGCCCTTTTCCAGTCTCAGGTACCACCCCATCCTCCCATGATTTGTTAAAGAGGGTAATCAGTGGTGTCACTAGTTCTACCCTTAGTTTTTTAGAATTCTGGGATGAATCCAATCAGGCCCCATTGCTTTGTCCACCTTCAGTTTTAAGAGTTCCTTCAGAACCCTTTCTTCTGTAAATGGGCTTGTATCAACTTCTGTATCCAGAGTGTTTCTATTGTTTGTTTTAGGTACCTCCCCCTCTTCATTTGTAAATACAGAGCAAAAATACTTGTTTAGTATCTCTGCCTTTTCACAGTCACCCTCTGCCCACCCCTCCCTTTATTAAGCCTCACTATCCCTCCCTTGGTCTTCCTTCGCTCCCTGATGTACCTAAAAAGGTTTTATCCCCCTTCTTAACTGAGTTGGATATCTTTTCCTCGGTTCGGGCCCTTGCTGTTCTGACTGCCTTCCCAGCTTCCTTTTGCTTTACTGATACACTTCTCTGTCCTGCTCCTTCTGTGATTCCTTGTATTTCCTGAATGCTTTCTTTTTCTCTTGAACCTTCACTGCCACCTCCTTTGAGAACCATAGTGGTTTCTTACATCGTTTTGTTTTATTTGCTTCACACAAAGGCTTGTTACCTCTGTGATGGCAGTCTTTATTATTTCCCCATTGTTCTTCCACCCCTCCTTCCTGCTAGTGCATTCCTTAGGCACTCACCCATTTTGGCAAAGTCAGCCCTCCTTAAGTGCAGTAATTTTGCCTTTGTATGACTTGACTCTATTGCTGTGTTTATTGTAAACCATACTGTTCGATGGTCGTTAGTTCCAAGATGGCTACCCACTTCTACATCTGTGATCCTCTCTCCATCTCCATTTGAGAGGATTCATTCAACTTAGGTTGTGACGTGGAAACTAGAAAATAAAGAACACAAAATAAAAGAAATGGAAGGCTCGCGGTGAAAGCCTGTCACAAGGAGGTAACTGCTAAGGGCAGATGACTGCTGGAGTGTCAAACAATGCTTGAAGGTAAGACACGGGTCCAGGTACAGGCTTGACTATGCATACGGCCACACTACCGAGGATCTTGAGGCCACTGCACTACCATTACACCCCTTATCCAGGAGCCCCAAGACTGAGAAACTGCTAAGAAACCAGGCTGAAAGAAGGGCTCTGAACTAGCACCCACCAAAGCGTGTCATAGGAGGTCCAGTGGAGAGCAATGCCATGAGACACCAGAGCTGGCAGCTTAAATGGGATGGCTGCAATGATAAGGCTACCTGTTAGAGAACAAAGGAAAGCACAATATGACAGGAATGAAGTACACAAAAAAAGAAAGCTGTAGAATCCAGGTTCAAGATCTGGTCAGGAATAGTGGAGCACCAATTAGAAAACAGGGTTTGAAACTAACTTTTTTGCCACTAGCCAACAAGGCTAGTGTCTGGAAAATACACCAGCCTGACAGGATTTTCACAATAACCATCAGAAATTCAGTTAAAAAAAAATGTTTCAGTTGCCAACAATGTTACTAAACTTGTAAAGAAAGTGGTTTGTTGTCTTTTTTAATTATGTGTGTGACACATGGTGTTGGAGTCTCTCAGACTGATGGTTCTGGGTGACTTCAATGCCTGGGTCGACGATGAACTCTTGCAATTTGGACAGGAATTCCTCCAACTAATGAATTTGTTGGGCCTTACACAGGTGATTATCTCTGTAACCCATAATCTCTATCACTCATTGGACCTGGTCTTCCTACTGGGCACGGAGACCTCTGACCTGGTGGTGGAGCCAGTCAAGTGGTCTGACCATCACACCATAGGGTTCAATTTCCAGGCCCCACCCCCCATAGGCCTGCCCCTGCGGAGATGGTCCAGTACTGCCCTTTGACGGGGTTTGACCCCAGAATGCCTGACAGCGGTGCTAGACCTATCGGGATTTTCGAGTGCAAGCTTGTATCCAGACAATCTGTTACAGGCTTATAAATAAGGCTGCGACAGTGGCTCTGGATTCCATAGCTCCTGTCCGTGTTCGCTCCCTCACCCTTCGCCCTCGGTCCCCTTGGTTTTATGGGATTTTGAGGGAGTTGAGGAAAGAGGGGCGAAGGATGGAATGTCGCTGGCAGAAATTGGACCTTGATGCCGACAAACTTAGATTGATGGCCCATTACCAAGGACTATCAATCAGCTATCTCCCGTAAGATGGCAGAGTTCCTGTCCAGGGAGATTGCTGCTGTACAGTACCGACCATCTTAGCTCTTTTGAACTGTGAACAGACTGTGCAATCCAGCCTGTCTGCAGTCTCGGAGAGCATTTTCACAAGAGAAGTGTGATAAGTTTGCTCGATTCTTTGCAGATAAGGTTGCCAACATCAGGTCCAAGATCTGCGCAGCACGTTCCAATGGGTGTGGTGGTGGTCGGTTGGAGGTCACAGTTCCTCTGTCTTGTTGGTCCGACTTCAACTCGGTGGAGACTGTGGATGTTGTTCAGATTGTCCAGAATTTGCGGCCAACCTGCTGTAGTTTGGACCTGGGCCCAACTTGCCTCATGGGGCAGGGCTTGCATTAGCACTAGCAAAGTTAGGGTCAGCTTGACCCTCAGCTTCAAATGTTGGGAGTCAGACCAGAAAATCTTGGGGTCAAAAATTTCTCGAGTGGCTTTGCACAACATTAACAGATACCTTTTCTGCTAAGGATATCGGTGCAAGCCTTTCAATATTCAGGGTCAGTGCTGAAGCACTGCTTTTATTTTTGTGCTTCAAAATCCTCAAAAATCCCATTTGGAGACATCACTGTGGGGTTAATGCAAGCCCTACAGGGGGGTGCTGAGGTCATCAGCCCGGTCCTAGCAAAGATAGTCTGGTGTTCATTAGAGACAGGTGATTTTCTGGACTCCCTGAAGGAGGCGGTGGTAACATCCCCTCCTTAAGAAATCCTCTCTCGACCTGTCTCCAACCTTCCCTTTGTGGGTAAGGTTATTGAGAAGGCAGTCGTGCTGCAGCTGGAGAATCATCTTACCATCCATGACATCTATGATCCTCTCCAGTTGGGATTTTGGAAGAGGCATAGCACCAAGACTGCCCTTGTTCGGGTACTCAGTTATCTCCTGACAGAGAGAGATCAGAAGAGCAGTTCAATCTTGGTGCTTCTTGATCTCTCTGCAAAGTTCGACACCGTGGACCACGGTGCATTACTGGAGCGCTTGCAGTTAATCTGTGGACTGTCTGGCACAGTCCTTAGACGGTTCCATTCATTCCTCACTGACAGGTCTCGGAGGGTAATGTCGAGGATTTATTCCTCCGACACATTCTCACTGCCTTGCGGGGGTCCCACAAATCTCTGTGCTGTCACCCATGTTGTTCGCGGTGCACTGTATATGCTGCTGTTGGGAGACATTGTAAGGTGGTATAGGCTGAATTTTCACCGCTATACAGATGACACTCAGCTATACATGTTCTTTGTGCCGGAGCAGGATGGAGCGGTCTTGGGGTTTAATAACTGCCTCTCAGAGATCCAAGACTGGATGAATGCCAACTGACTGAGGTTGAACCAGGACAAGACTGAGGTTTTGGTCGTGGATCGGGGTCGTTGTGTTGAGGGTTGTCAGCCCTCTGGGCTTCGCTCAGGAGCAGCCAGCTGATGACCTCTGAACAAGTGCAGAATCTGGGCGTTAGTTTTGACAAAGGGCTGATGCTTCATTCTCAGGTGTCGGCCGTCATTGAGACCTCTTTTTACCATCTGAGGAATGTTGCCCAGATTAAGCACTTGGTTCCACCTGATGACCTTCCAACGCTGGTTAACACCTTTGCGACCCCTCACCTTGACTACTGTAACTCCCTTTACCAAGAGCTACCAGGGGTTGAAATCTATCGCTTGCAGCTGGTGCAGAATGCGGCAGCCAGGCTGTTGACTGAGCTTTCTCGATCTAGCCATGTCATGCCTGTGCTACGTGGACTGCACAGGCTGCCTGTCCAGTGGCAGATCACCTTCAAGGTCGGTTTGCTGACCTATAAAGCCCTACATGGACAGGGACCATGTTACCTGCAAGAGCTTCTTCATTCCTACTGCTCTGCTCTGCTGACGAGGGATTGCTAGAGGTTCCCACGGTTCGCCTGAAGACGTCTGGGGCCCGGGCATTTGCATTTGGGGCCCTACCCTGTGGAAATCTCTACCTCATTGGATAAGGGAGTGCCTGACCGTGGAGAACTTTAAAACTGCATTAAAAACGTATTTGTTTAATCTTACCTTCCTTGAATCTGAATAAATTGTTGGTGTAATTTTAATAAGTTATGAACTGTATCCTGTTTTTAATCGTACAGGCACTATGATCTACGTGAACAGTGCTTTTAAAAAAAAAATAAAGCGGATCGATTGATTGATAAATATCTGTGACTCCGCCTCAGCCAGACACACAGAATTTCCTTGACAGAAAAAAAATATCTCCAGTGAAGCAGATGGGATTGCATATACCAACACACTTCTGCCAAGCTTTCCATGATGCCTGGATATAGGCGATCGTCCCTGGTCTGATTGTTCAATTCAGCCTAGGAGAACCAGAGCTATGCAAAACAGCTGTGCAAAACCTAACGTCAGTTGCAAACACAAATTAGCTGAAGGGCTGACATCTTTGAAAGGGGAAAACAAATTCTTAAAAGTGTTCCTGCCGATACAGAATCTGATGCCTTTCCCCTCTAATAACGTCCTGAAATCACAGGTGCTGAGGTACTCAGGCACCCACAAAGTTGACTTAAGCACCCTCAATATTTTGAGGGAAGACTGCAAAAAAACATTACTATGGAACCTGCCCTTAGGAAAACTACTGTCTACTGGCAGTGAGCACCCACAAAGGTTTATAAAAGTTGGTATTCCTGACTGAAATAATGTGCTCACTGTGATATGAATGAGTCGACACCGGTGGATTCAGGACCCCGCCCGTGCGCTCAGACAGTGATATGGGGAGTTACGGACTGTACAAGCGCAGCTATCGCCACACACTGCACAACGAGGTGCGATGTAAAAATGGAAAACTTGTGGTTGGTATTTTTTCTACTTCTCAATGCACAGCAGTTATCAATGAAAAAATACCAACCACAAGTTTTCCATTATTTACTTGTTTGCAACACACTGACGAGACGGCCCAAAGAAAAAATAAACTATATACTCCCCATTTGTAACTGCCAATAACTCAAACGGGCTTTTCATTCTCAAGTTTTGAGTAAAATTTCCAGGACATTATATGTGAATGGGGAAAAAATACACCTTCTATGGCTGCACATTGCTTCACAAGTAACCGTTTTGTTTGTAAAGCCTTTCGGACATTATTTTGATTCATCAGCAACTGGTGCCTGGACCACACTATAACCTTGGAGTGTACTGCATAATGTCTGATGTACGAATTTTCAGGTCCCAAAGAGTGTCAAGAGAAAGTGTACCCCCAGTGGCAAGGGACAAATTAGCCAAACTACTGCCACTAAGACTCGACTGATCACAGACACCAGTGTTTCTGGACAGTCTGAATCGTTACTGCAGAAGAGCCTTACCAGCAGTCAGACCTTCACGTCTTTCCCAATCTGTGATTCGACTCCTGATCCCGATGGTGGAATGAAGACTGAGCTGTTTTCGCCATGTGACAAACAGGGAAGGCAAGCACTCAAACCACTGTTAAATAAGCATACTTCCTCCCAGCTTGCTATTATCGTCTCCTCCCGCTCTCGCGTGTTCTGGTGGTTTTCACACATAACTGGCAGACAAAGATTAGAATGGCAGCGCCTATCAGTGCGATCGGCGCTGCAGTGTGCCGGTACGTAAAACGCGCCGCCATCTTCTGGATGTCAAATTTCAGAAAGCGCTCATTGACATGCACTGGACTTTGCGGGAGCGCTTCGTTTCAATGTAACTTTTAACACCCAAGCCATAACCATGTCTATAATGGGGTGTTTATGTGTAGACTGGACTCCGTGGCAAATAATGCCGACAGTGTGCACTGTCATTACATTACCGTGGCTATATATTCCTTTTTAACTGCAGTAACTGTACTCAGTGCGGGGTCTATCTATGGAAATAAACGTGGCTGTACACATTACTTATTGGAGTTCAATAAACAGAGTTCATCCAAGGTAACCAAATTTTGTGTATAATATTACTATTGAATTCAATTGAGCAGTGCTCTGGCTAAGAAGCTATGTTTAAAAAATGCAAGTTTTCTGCATTTGGGCAGGTGATGTGGTGTGCATGCATAAAGTTGGCAATCAACCCCCAGGATATGACGTTGAAAAGCTAGCGGACAACTGTCCAGCTACCTGGCCCAGTGACCCTATGGATGTGCTGGTGTCCAGTATCAGCACTCTGCATACTCTGGCCGTTGGCTTAATCACTTAGGTTTGTTTGTTGTCTCTTGGCATCCTTTGCCACCCTGTCGATTGTCCTGTGTTGTCATGTCAGTGATTTCCCTAGTGTCATCCCTCACCCTCCTGTTGTCCGCCACCATATCAATACTGATTGCTGCGGTGTGTAGTGGCACCACCCATCCTCCGATTCCATAGGCCGACATGCTGAATTAATGCCTTGTTTCCACTGTGACCTCTCTTCCACTAGACACCTGTTCCAGTGCCTCCCAGGTGGCTAGTAGCCCCATCCCTGCACCAAGCACATCATCCAGCCCCCCTCCTGTCACAGACACCAGCGACTAACTAAGCATGTCAGGCAGGGGTACTGGAGGGCAGGGGGTGCCAATACACACCAGGGACAATGTCATAGTTACTGGGACTGGTGATCGCTGGTCGGGGTGACCACTAGAGACCAGGTACATCTGTAGTAATATGGCAGCTGTTTCTTTTTTTGTAGTCCACATACTGTTTGTGACAACATATGTAAAACTCTAAGAAGATAAGTACAAATCCTTGATTAATATATACATTTTTTAATACTGATTGCTCTGGTGTCCACAGGTACCCCCCCCCCCTCTGATCACCCAGTGATATATTACTATAGCTGTCCCTAGTGTCTAGTGGCCCCCATGACCAGCGATCACCTGTCCCCATAACCATGATATCATCCCAAGTGTGTATTGGCAACCTTGCCCTCTGATGCCCCTACTCAACATGCTTACTTAGTCCCTGGTGTCTAGTGGGACCCTATCTGTAGGCCAACTGAAGAGGTGAGAGTAGAGCTGTGCAACAACTACTGAGGTATGGGTGGGTAGCTGGATAATGTGCTTGGTGCAGCAGGGTGTGTGGAGGGGGGGCCGCCAGCCACCGGGAAGGCATGGTGGCACCAGGATGGGTTTCTAGTAGGAGAGGGGTCAGAGTAGATACAATGGAGTAGCTCAGCATATTGGGTCGGGGCATCAGAGGGCGAGTGGTGCCACTACGCACCACAGCAGTCAGCACCACAGCATTATTAATACTGATTATCCTGGTGTCCACCGGTCCCCTCCAGCCCCCGGTCACCCACTGCCATATTTTTACAGATGTACCTGGTTTCTAATGGTTACCTGTCCCTGTAACTATTACTTTGTCCCTGGTGTGTACTGTCATCCTTCCCCTTCCGATATCACACCCTGGGGTCTGATTGCTAGCTTTTGCATGCATGGGTAACACCACCTGCCCAAGTTCACAAAACTTTCTTTTTTTTTCTAAGTCTTTGGTAACCGGGTAAGTACCACTAGGCACAAGTGCCTGTTTTCGGTGGTGACCTGTGAGCACTGAGGAGGTTACATGAATTACTCAGTCACACAGTATGCAAGTGGAGGTTGTTGGAATTAAACCCCAGTCTTCTGAATGTACCAAGCTCAATTACAGCTAGTTACTCTAATCTGAAACCCATCAGCCCCCACTTGCATACTGTGTGACACTGAGCAAGTCATTTAACTTCCTTGTGCTCGCAGGTCGCACTGGGAAACAAGTTCTGGTTTAGTGTGCCTTTCCTGGTTAAACAATTGCCCCTTTCCCCTTCCCTCAGGGCTATACTGCCATATCTTCATCGCCAGAGCACTGCTTCATTGACTTCTCACACTATCTGTATTATTCTTCGCCAGAGTACAGTCTACACAAGAAATTCCCATATAAACATGGTTGTGGCTTTGGGTGTTAAAAAATGAAACTTAAATGAAGCACTCCGAGAAAATCTTGCAGAAGTCAATGATCATGCTTCCGGGTTTTGACATCCACATGATGGCTGTCTGCTTTATGTACTGGCACTCGGCAGCTCTGATAGACACCGCCATTGTACTGTTTTTTTTTCTAGTTATGTGGCATGCAGTTAGGCCACAGAACTAGAAAAGAAAGAGTTGCAGAACCTATCAGGGCTAACGAGCACGAGTACGTAAAGCATGCTCCCATATTATGGGTGTAAGACCTGGAAGCGGGCTCACTGCTCGTGACTGCCAATGAATCACATAAAAGTGTGAGCTGGGGAAGGGTGGGGGAGGGGTGCATGTTTATGTCTGCCAGAAGTTCTACTGTGGTACCCTAGACAGCACCATAGCAGCAGTTCTCTGCTGTGAATCTTCCACTTCCCGGCCCTCTGCTGAATGGTGGTCGGGCACTTGTAGGGGCTAGCTTCATCTACGTGAGGTGGGGATGGGATGCAGCTAGACTGTTATGTGGGGGAGGATCAAGCTACAGAGAGGGTGATTAGCTGGGGGGATCTTGAAGTTGGGGCTGCTCCAGTTGCAGGGACTGTGGGACTGTTGTGAGGGGGTGGAGGCTGGTCTATGTGTAGAATGATGGTTCAGCTACAGGGAGGGTGGTGAGGCTGGTCTAGCTGCAGGGAAGATAGCCAGCTAAGGTGAGAAGTGTGGTATTGTGGGGGTGTTTAAGTCACGTGTAGGCTGGTTTGGGGGGGGAGGCTGGCCATGGCCTTGAAGGGTGATTGAGCAATGCAGAGTATTAGGGCTAGTGTAGCTGAAGGAGGGTGGTCTTTCTTTCTAGTTCTGTGGTTCTGGGACTGCATTTTGGGGGCATGGTTTCACTCCGATAGACTCGCGCTTGGCACAGCTCAGTGTCTGCAGTGCACATGGTTCAGTGCAGTGGCACAGTGTACACGTCACAATGTTGTGTTGGCATCATACTTGGCACAGTATGGTGTCAGAGTACATGTGGCACAGTGCAGTCTCCGTATTGCACGGTGCACAGCCCTATGACAGAATATTGCATGGAAACACAGGACTATAGAACTAACGTGCTCATAGGTGGTGTGGGGAAGGGGTTGCTTCAGTGGTGTTGGGGTTGGTTTGGTGGACAGGTATATGGGTGTTCAAAGGTAGGAGGAGACACCATGCCAGGGTATGTGCATGGGAACACATGACTCTAGAAGGAATGTGTATGTACATGGGTGGTAGGTGGGAAGGGGGGCACTTGAGTGGTGTCAAGGTACGTGTGGCAGGTGAGGGTATGTGGAGACACTGTTCTGGGGTAGATAGGATAGTGGTGGTTCAAGTGCGGTCCCAGGTATGTGGACACACCATGCCATGGTAGGTGGGGGAGGTAAGTATTCAGTCCAGAATATGTAGGAGGATGGGCAGGGAGATACACGGTGCTCCTGTGTATGTGTGTGTGTGTGGGATGGAGGGGTAAGGTAAATGGGTGGTCCCGGGTATGTGGAGACACCGTGTTAGGGTAGGTAGGGAGAGTAGGTAGTGACATGGGTGGTCTCAGGTATGTAGAGAATGAGACACCATACCGGTGTGTGGTGGGGGTGTGTGTATGCAGAGACACTGGGCCATTGTAGGTGGGGTAGGAGAGGTACATATTAACCTTGCCTGGGTTGGTGAGGAGGGAGAAGTACATGAGTGGGTGCCGGGGTAGGCGGGGCAGGGTTGATGGCAGGCACATGTGTGGTGGTCACCCCCACCCCAGTTATCCCACTGAGAAGATAAATCAATATGGAAACAAAAATCATGCAAAACATAATGAGCTGTAAAGTGCAATTTTGATTTATTTCTTGGCCGTTGGCTGGCCACCATCTGTCCATCCTTGCCACCCATCACCCAGGACTTATCCACCCTTTACCTCCCCCCGGACGAGTGGTCGGGGAGGGGCCTCTCCACGAACGGAGACTGGTTTGTGATCTGGGGGGAGTGCCTCAGTTGGCTACGTGTGGTCTGGTGGAGGGCGGATGTCCTCCTGTATAGGCAGATGACTTTTTTTCCTGTCCCTCAGAGAGGCGTGCAATGATGTAGTGGCGTGCAGAGTGCCAGACATCTGGTTCACCTTCGAAGATCTTGATCACCCGGCTGTCAGACCCATGGTCTTCACCAGGAGTCTGTCAAGCATGAAGCTTCCCCGTCCCCCTCCCCGAGAGTGCAGTCATCAACCCTCCTCCCCGGCCAGCCCTCTGACATCACCGTCTTGCTTCCAATCCCATGACATCAGGTGCATGTTGAAGCTCTACCGCTGTGCCTGCACATAGTCAAAGTTCAAATCTGAAGTGCTCGGCTATGCTATTCAATAATATAACCCTGCAATTAGTGGAAAAAACAAAATAAATGAAAACAAATGACACAAATGAATTTTTTTTTAGCATTTTTATTGGTTCTCCATGCTCTCTGTATTTTATTTATTTTTATTTATTTATTAAACTCTAGGATTACAAATACCTTTGAGCAAGAACTGCTCGTTTGCAAGGTTCCACGTCAAAGGATGGAAGGTTAACATACAAACAAAGGTAAACATTAATACAGAGTCTCAAAAACAAAATACCTTATTTCAAGTGGAGAGACAGCAAAAGGATAGTAAGGCCAGATGAGCAACCAGTAGGGTGGGTGGGTGGGTGGGGGTCAGGAAGGAGTGGGCAGGCTGAGGGGCCATTGTCTGGGGTGGTATGAGAAGTGCAAGGTAGAGGGACAGAAGTCTGAAGTGCTAAAAGATGGGAGGGTGTGGGTGAGGTAGGGGAGGAATGGAGGAAGGGGTAGGGTGAGAGGGAGGAAAGTGGAGGGCAAGGATAAATGGCCAGAGGGAGTTTAGGGCCCCACGATGTCAGGCATGAGTGTAACGGTCGACTAATTGGGAGAAGCAGTCACATTGGCTGGTAGTAGAGAGGGGAAGTCATAGTTGCCTTTTAAATGGGCCGAGTGTAGTAGCTGAAAGGGATTCCTTGTTGAGTGAATTAAACCACTGGGGGGCCCTGTGGGCTGAATGACCTCTGGCCCATAGTGGTCCGGCATCTGGGGACCTGGAAGGTTTGACTTAGCGTACTTCGGGTGTGTTGGCTGCTGCAGCGGGCAGTCGGAAGCTTTTCAGCCCCAGGTGGCATGAGCCCAAGGAGAACCTTTTTGGTTAAGAGGCAGGTCTGGTATTTGAGCCTGCTGATGAGAGGGAGCCACCCAGACTGGGCGTACAAGTCACAGGTATGTGTTAGACAGGCAGCCCATGTAAGAAGTCTGCATGCTTCGTTAAGCGCCACAAATATCCTGTGGAGGGCTGTAGGAGAAGCGGAGCCGTAGATGACAAGCCCATAGTCTATGATGGAGGTGACAGAACTGTAGATAGCCAGTCTAAGGGCCTCTGTGGTCATACAGTGTTTGTGCCTGTGGAGCAGGCCAATCCGTATGTTAGCAGCCTTTGCAACATTGTCAATGTGCTGAGCGTGGGAGAGGGAGCAGTCCAGAGTAACGCCGAGGTATTTGAACTGAGGAACCTGCTCCAGTGTAACCCCAGAATGGTTAGTGATGATGAAGGGTAGAGAGTTATGTTTGCTCCTTGCATTGTAGAAAGTCATAACTTTTGTATTGCTGTAGTTCATGACAAGTTTGTGCGAGCTGAACCATTCCTCAACGCATTTGAAGTCACGCTGTAGCTGCCCTTCTAGATGCTTGGTGTCACGATGGCTAGAAAACAGGACTGCGTCATCCGCGTAGTGAACTATTTTCTGATGGCAGACACTAGGGAAGCTATTCGGGAAGAGTCTAAAGAGTAGGGGTCCAAGGATGGCCCCTTGCGGTACTCCAGAGAGGACCGGTTTCTTATCAGAGGTGACATCAGCAATCTTAACTCGCTGGACCCTTCCCTCAAGGTAGCTTATTATCCAGAGCAGGGCATCCTTGGAGAGCCTGATAGTTGACAGTTGTCTGAGTAGGAGTGGATGATTGACAGTCTCAAATGCCTTCGTAAGGTCAATGAATATTGCACCCACACAGTTTTCTTGGTCAAGGATGGCATGGATGAATCCCGTAAATTCCAGTAGTGCAGTGGTAGTGCTGTGCCCTTTTCTAAATCCATGTTGTTCAGGGCACTGGATATCATATTGTACCAGATACTCCGTTAGCTGGTCTGATACGATTTGTTCCAGAGCTTTAGATAAGGGGGAGGATGGAGATGGGTCTGTAGTTGGTATGCAGTGACCTATCACCACTTTTGTGTACAGGTGCAATGGTTGCCTGTTTCCAGAGAGATGGGAATTGGGCCAGCCTTCGAGAGAGGTTTAAGATCTTTGTCAGAGTTTCAAGGATTTCATCTAGGACAAGTGCAGTCAGCTTTAGGTCAAGGGAGTCACCGCTGTACCCTGAATTGTGGATGGCTTTGCGAATATATGTACAGGCTAAGTGCATTGAGAGCACTTTGAAGTAGAATTTCGGGAGTGAGCAACCATTGCCAGTGGTGTCATGGTGAGTGCTGGTGGAAGGGGCGTTGAAAAAGTCTAGTGGTAGTACACTGTCCAGGTTTGAAAACGCGTTGTTGAAGGTGTTGGTGATAGTACTAAGGTCAAGCATAGGAGTTCCGTTGATGTTTAGCATGGTGGGTGGAGATTTAGGGTCTTTCCCTGTGAGGTCTTTCATGTTACTCCAGAATTTTTTCCCATCCCCCCATGTGTTGGAGAGTGCCTCCCTGAAATATTTGCTTTTCTCATTCCGTACGGCACGTGCACATTCATTTCGAGCTGTTTTATATTTAATTATATCCCCAGGCGTAGATGTGGATTTTGTCATTTGTATGCTTCCAAATTTGGTTCTACTCACCTGTTCCTATTTACAGTCCTATTTACCAGCTCATTGGAAACAGAAGTGGTTCATTACCATAAAATTCAGGCACACACAATCCTGCACTTCTCTGATAAGGGGCATCTCGTATGCTGCCAACTACTGTCACCTTCTAAATAAGATAAAGCTATGACTGCATAACCCTGTACTGTTACACTAATATTGTTTGTAAAAGGTTTTTTTTTCTGTAAATGTATTCCCTCCATTCTTTGTAACTGACGTGGAGCCTTTGCAAAAGAGTCTATGACTCAAAGGATTGTTATTCCAATTATATTCAATAAATAAATAAATTAATTAAGAGGGACGCCAGCACTGCCTGTATAATAAACACATTTGGAAATAAATAAAATAAATGCCTCACGCATTTTGGACAGTGCTTGTCCCTTCTCAAAGTTGCCTTTATTCAGAGCACCACATTCTTTGTGCACATTTTTAAGTGTTGGAAACAGAAGTGTTTCCAGAGGACTGGAATAGGGCAGATGTAGTCCCTCGTCACAAAAGTGGTAGCAGGGAAAGGGGCTGGCAATTATATACCAGTCAGCCTGACATCGGTGATGGGAAAGATAATGGAGTTACTGCTGAAGGAAAGGATTGTGGAATATGTTGAATCCAGTGGGTTACAAGACGCAAGGCAACATGGATTCACCGAGGTGGGGGGGTATACTGTCAAGCAGATCTTACAGATTTGATTGGTTCACCAGGGAACTATATCAGGGTGGAGCAGTGGACGTGGCCTACCTAGAGTTCAGTAAGAAACATCAAATTTGATGACAGATAGGGACCACTTGGCCCACCTAGTCTGCCCATTTCCTTACCTAATGGATAAGCCGCAGATCCTTGTTAACCAACAGTCTATTTCCTCCCACCCCCCCACTAGAATTGCCTTATGTCTGTCCCATGCATTCTTGAATTCCCCCACTGTTTTTGACTCCACTACCTCCTCAGGAAGGCTATTCCATGTATCCACAACCCTCATGAAAAATACTTCCTCACATTACTTCTGAGCCGCCCCCATCTTCAAATATGCCCCTTCTTCTTGTACATCTCTTTTCTGAAAGATGCTACTCTCTTGGACTTTGTTGATTCCCTTAAGGTACTTGAAAGTTTCTGTCCTGTCCCCCGACTCCTTCCTCTCCTTGAGGGTATACATATTAAGGTCCTTTAATCTCTCTTCATATGTCTTGTGGTGTAGACCCTGCACCATTTTAGTTGCCCTCCTCTGGACAGCCTCCATCCTGTCTATGTCCTTGCGGAGATGGGGTCTCCAGAACTGCACGCAGTACTCCAGATGGGGTCTCACCAACTGTCTGTACAGAGGGATAACAACTTCCTGTTTTCTACTGGTGATGCCTCTCCCAATGCATCCCAGTATCCCGCCAGCCCTCCTTACTGCCTTCTCACATTGTTTGCCCACCTTAAGGTTATCTGATATGATTACCCCCAGGTCCCTTTCCATTTTTGTTGTTGTTAGTATCGCACTTTAATTGTGTACTCTTCCCTGGGTTTTGTTTCCCAGGTGCATTACTTTGCACTTCTTTGCGTTGAATCTAAGCTGCCATACCTTTGACCATTCCTCCAACCTTGCCAAGTCCCTTCTCATCCTTTCCACCCCACCTTCTGTATCGATCCTGTTGCAGATCTTTGTGTCGTCTGCAAAGAGACATACTTTTCCTTCCAGTCCATCTGCAGTGTCACTTATAAAGACATTAAAGAGGACCGGTCCCACTATTGAACCCTGTGGTACCCGCTAGTAACCCCCCTTTCTTCAAAGTGGACTCCGTTTATTATTACCCTCTGCATCCTGTTGTTCAGCCAATTTTTACCCAGGCTACCACCTTAGGGCCCACTCCAAGGCTGGCTAACTTGTATATTAATCTTTTGTGTGGGGCTGTGTCAGATGCCTTGCTAAAGTCTAGGTAGGCCATGTCCACAGCCCCTCCTTGGTCTACTACTTTGGTCACTCAGTCAAAGAAATCTATTAGATTCGTCTGACATGACCTTCCTGCTGTGAATCCATGCAGCTGTGGGTCCTGTGCCCCACTGGCCTCTAGGAACTCAACAGTTCTTTCCTTCAGAAGTGATTCCATCATTTTCCCTGCCACTGAGGTCAAACTAACAGGTCTGTTGTTTCCTGCCTCTGTCTTGCTCCCACTTTTGTGAAGGGGAATCACATCTGCCCTCCTCCAGTCCTCAGGTACCATATCATCCTCCCATGATTTGTTAAAGAGGGTAGTCAGTGGTGTCACTAGTTCTCCCTTAGTTCTTTTAGAATTCTTGGGTGAATCCCATCAGGCCCCATTGCTTTGTCCACCTTCCAGTGTCAGCATGGCTCAGTTGGTAGCACATCCGCCTCTGGACCAGAAGGTCGTGGGTTCTCATCCCACACCAGGACTGGACTTGCACCTAAAAATCGCTGGCATCTGAGTGCAGTATTGGGGGTTGCTGTACTGCTGGTGTGTGCCATCCTTTGGATGAGATGTTAAACCGAGGTCCCTTCTGCCCATCCTAGTGTTGTCCTGGTGGGTGTCCAGGTGGAAGTAAAAGAACCCAGGGCACTCTTCACAAAGAGTAGGGAACATTCCCAGTATCTTGGCCAACATTGCCCTTCCCATAAATCGGTTCATGCAATTATCCAGGCTGTGTGTGGGTGATGATGTGCGATATGGCTGCCACCGCACATTCAGTTACTTCACTACCAGTCTAGCATTGCTTGTAAAGCCTCTTTGGGATACACTGTGTATGAAAAGCACTATATAAATGCTGATTCTTCTTCTTCTTCTTCTTGTAAAAGTTCTTTCAGAACCCTTTCATCTATGAAAGGACTGGTATCGACCTTCCTATCCAGAGTGCTTCTATTCTTTGATTAGGGTACCTTTCCCTTTCTCTTTTGTGAATACTGAGCAGAAGTATTCATTCCGTATCCCTGCTTTTCCTGTCACCCTCTGCCCACCCTCCCTTCCCTTTATTAAAGCCTCACTATTTCTCCCTTGGTCTTTCTTTTTGCTCCTAATGTGTACCTTTAAAGGTTTTATCCCCTTCTTAACTGAGTTGGCTATCTTTTCCTCAGTTTGGGCCTTTGATGTTCTGACTGCTTTCCCTATTTCCTTCTGCTTTAACTGGTACAGTTCTCTGTCCTGCTCCTTCTGTGTTTCCTTATACTTCCTGAATGCTAAATTTTTCTCCTTAACCTCCCCTGCCACCTCTTTTGAGAACCATAGTGTTTTTTTCCTTCTTTTTTTTGTTGATTTGCTTCACACAAAGGCTTGTTGCCTCTGTGATGGCTGTTTTGATTTTCCTCATTGTTCCTCCACCCCTACTTCTTGCCCATTTGCTAGTGCTTTTCTGAGGCACTGTCCCATTTTCCCAACGTCAGTCCTCCTAAAGTCCAGTACTCTTGCTTTTGTATGACTGGACTCTATGGCTGTGTTTATCGTGAACCACACTGTATGGTGGTCACTTGTCCCCAGATTGCTACCCACTTTTAAATCTGAGATCCTCTCTCCATCCCTGTTTGACAGTACCAGGTCTAAGATTGCTCCTTCCTGAGTGGGTTCCACCGCTAGCTGTCTGAGGCATGTCCCCTGTAGGGCATCAAGAATAACCCTGCTCTTGGATGTGGCTGCAGCCAGGGTGCTCCAGTTAACATCTGGCATATTCAGGTCCCCCATTAACAATATTTCCCCCTTTTCTGCCATTCTCCCATGATTTGTTAAATAGAGTAGTCAGTGGTGTCACTAGTTTTACCCTTAGTTCTTTTAGAATTTTTGGGTGAATCCCATCAGGCCCCATTACTTTGTCCACCTTCAATTTACTAGTTCTTTCAGAACCCTTTCTTCTGTGAATGGACTGGTATCGACCCCCATATCCAGAGTGTTTCTCTTGTTTGGTTTAAGTACCTCCCCCTCCTCTTCCTTTGTGAATACTGAGCAGAAATATTTGTTCACTATCCCTGCTTTTTCACTGTCACACTCTGTCCACATAGGGAGGAGGTTTCCCGAATCCTTGCCAGGTCAGCATGGAGATGAGCAACCTCCTTCCTCAGACCAGAGAGGTGCCTGCACATAGGGCAGCAATGCAGTCTCCAGAATGTTTCCCTGAAGACTGCTGCTCCATAGCCAGAGCATTGCACCACTCCCCACATGTCTGTCACCCTTCCTGTTTAAGATGTTTTTTTTTTTTGGTTTAGTGTGTGCAAGCTTGTGAGTGTCTTTAGCCCCTATTCGGTGTGCTGTGCCTTTAAAGATATGAACAGGTGTATATCCTTAGCAGTTTTGGGGAAGTGATGTCAGAACCCCTGCTATAAAGGAAATGTTGCACTTAGGGTGGGTGGGGTGAGGGTGGGGTGGGTGGGAGTAAACCGTGCCCTCAGAAACAATCAACTGCAACTCTGACCCTCCACTCCAGTGAATGCTTTCCTTCCTTTCAGACGCCTATTTCAGAGTTTAAGTAACAGGTCTAGTCACAAATTACTGCAAATATCTCCCAGCTAGATTTCCTCCCTGTCAAATGAAAGTTAAACTAAGAAAAGTCTACCCCAAAAGCAGAGAATCAAAACACTGACTCCTACTTACTTAAACAGGCCCAAAAATGAATACTTCAGTTCAGTGTTTGACACTATTCCATACAGGAGATTAGGAAGCAAGCTGGATAGCTTAGGAGTGTGTCCTAGCAACTCAAGGGAAAGAGGACGCAGGAGGAGATTGCACAAGGGATAGTACTCACAAAGTGAAGGGAGAGAGGGGCATTACTAGTGGCGAGATTGAGCATGGCATGGCGGGGAAGGGATAATACTTGGAGAGGTAAGGAGGGAGCGGAAGGCTGGCAGTCAAACAGGAGGAGGCGGAGGAGTCTCAATTGAGAAGGGCAGGGGGGAAGACACTGGGACACATTGTAAAAGCACCACCTTGAGTGGCCCCAGAAATGAGAACCTGGGTGGGGGAGTGGCAACGGGCACAAGGAAAGAGGAGGGAGGTGTACTGGTGTTGGGGTACTCGATACTCAAGGGGGTCAGATGGGCCAGCAAAACAGAGAGGCACAGTCAGCTATGGGTGGAGTCCATACAAGGATTAAAGGCAGGACAGGCAATCCTAAGGTACGTAAGGAGGGGTAGAAGGAAACCACACATTGTGGTACATGTGGGGACAAATGACCAAGTGGGGGAAAGGGTGGAGATAACAAAGGAGAGGACTGAGGAAGTGGGGTACATGACAGTTCACTCCCGACAACTCGCTCCCCGACATTTCACTCCCGACAGTTCACTCCCACGTCAACTCGCTCCTTCCTATTCCACTCCCGTCAATTCACTCCTGGTAATCATTGTCCCTGTTGCTGCTGGTGGCCTGAAGTACCTGCTGTTGCTACTTCTTCTTATTCACTTCTTACTATCCTGGGACTCCTTGGGGGGGCTTCACCTCCCAGTCCTCCTTGAAAAAGACTCTGTATTTTCAGTGTCTACTTCTCTCGTAGGGATGTAATATGCTGGTGACTTGGATTTTTTAAGAACTTAGTAACAGGCGATTATTTTTCAGTCTATGCTGCCTATAGTGCTGATTGCTGGGCTTTTTAGTCCTTTATCATACATTCAGTAAGCTGCACTGATGCCGCATGCAACACTGTCTCCCATTCTGAATTAAAGGGTTCTCTTTCTCGGCTGAATCCTAGTAGTTTTGTTAGGCACAGCCCCTTAGGAAACCAGCCTCACATATGCCCGGGAGATGCGCAGTTCCAGTAACGGCATCTTACCTTCAATGAGACCCTTTACCAGTTGCAAAAAAAAAACACAACTCTGTCTGAAAACAAATTGCTTTTACTTAGCCTTTTAAACGTATTTGCCAGGTTGTCCAGTTCATCTCTGAGTCTGAAGTCCTCACCAAAATTAGTGAGCATACTAAAACAAATGCAGGAAGCAGTAAGGGTTTTCTTCTAAAGACTACATTTGCGGACAATGTCTATCTCTTACTGGCAGATCTGAATTCTTGTCAGGAGATGGGAAAAATACAATACAGGAATCCTTTTCAACAACTGCATGATCAATAAATAAATTATTCTCAGAGAAACTGATCGGCATTCGGTGACCAGTACATGGGAGTGAGTTGTCGGGGAAGCGTGTTATCATGGAGCGAGTTGACACCAGAGTGAAATGTCAGGGAGCTAATTGTCAGGAGTGAATTGTCGTGCTTCCGAGGAAGTGGGAAGGTTGTGCAAAGAGACTGGGGAGTCTGTGGCATTCTCCAAGGTGCTCCCAGTACCCTGCGCAAGCACAGTGAGAAAGGAGGGGATTAGGGAGTTGAACACATGGTTGGTAGAATGGTGTCAAACTAAGGGATATGGGGTTGTGGGTGGCTGGGGCAGTACTTGGGATAATAACAATCTGTTTGCAAGGGATAGGCTGCACCTGAGTGGGAGGGAGGATGGAGTTATTAAAGCAAAGAATGGGGAGATGCATTGTGACAAAGGTGGATTTAAACTAGATAGGGGAGATGGCAAGTGGACAGCAGGTAGGCAGGGATCCAAAAGAGTGGAGTCACAGCCTACCCTCCAGGCTAGCAGGGAAGGACTCGGGGAGGCCAAAAGAGGGAATAGAAAGAAGGAAATGGAGGCCAGGGAAGGGAAGGTGGCAGGATGGAGGGTGGTCTCGCTGAATGCAAGAAGCTTAGGCAACAAATCAGCTGAGCTACAGACACTCTTAGCAGTGTAGAGGGTGGATATTGCAGCTGTCACAAAAACATGGGCAACTGAGGACCGGGACTGGGATCTGGCAATCCCAGGATACAAAGTATACAGGAAGGACCGTAAGGAAGGGAGGGGTGGTGGGGTTGCAGTCTATGTGAGGGACAGGATCAAATGCACAAGGGACGAGGGGGAAGAAAGAACAGAGGCAGTCTGGCTGCAGCTCCTAGGCTCAAGGTGTAGGAAACTGAGGTTTGGGGTAGTATACAGGCCACCGTCCCAGTCTGAGGAGCTTGACAGGGAATTAGCAGGATAAATCAGAAAGGTATGTAGAAAACGGATGGTGGTCATCGTGGGGGATTTCAACTTGCCGGGGGGGTTGACTGGAGCATTCCAGTCACCTCCAGTGCTAGGGAGCAAATGCTCTTGGACGCGATCCAGGAGGGTCTCCTGACACAGTTGGTTAGTGTACCTGCTAGGCTAAAGAACACTTTAGATCTGGTGTTGTCGAATGGGGAGGCAGTAAGGGAAATAAAGGTGGAGGACCCACTAGCCGACAGCGATCACCAAACAGTGTGGTTTAATAACACGATGTGCGAGGAGCCAGAGAAATCAGTTACTCAGGTGGCAAACTTCAGGGGGGCAGACTTTGGGAGGATGCAGGAAGTACTGAAAGGGAAACTAGAGGGCATAAGGCAGGAGATGGATGCAGAGCAGAAATTGGATATTATTAAATGGGGGATTACAGAGGCAACAGAAGCCTGCACCAAGACACAGAGTAAGAGGAGCAGAGCAAGAAAACCATGCTGGTTGAACAGCGAGGTAGTGGAGGTGGTGAGAGCAAAACGAGAGGTGCACCAGAGGTATAGAAGGATGGGGAAGGAAGTGGACAGGGAGGATTATGCAAGACGGTCCAGGGAGGTGACCAGAAAGTGAGAGAGAAGCCAAGGCCAGAGGGAGCTGAGATTGGCGGGAATTATGAGGGGGACTTTTTCAGATACATCAGGAGAAAAGGAAGTGCAAGGTGAAAATAGGATAAAAAGGGGTGGGGAGTGGACATAAAAGGGTGAGGAGCGGGCAGAAGCACTGAATGAATACTTTTACTCAGTGTTCATGGAAGAAAAGGGGGGACTGCTACCACCATGGGCTGGGAGATTGGGGACAGGTGGAGAGGAGGCAACAGATGGAAGAATTGAGGTAAGTAGAGTCCTAGAGGGACTGAGGGCACTGAAGGTAGACAAGGCACCAGTGCCGGATGGTATCCACTCCAGGGTGCTGACGGAGATGGCGGTGGTGTTGGCGGAGCCACTGGTGGATCTGTACAGCACCTCACTGGAATCGGGATGTGTGCCACTGGACTGGAGGATGGCACATGTAGTACCATTACACAAGAGCGGACCAAGGGATGAACCGGGTAATTATCACCTGGTAAGTCTCACCTCCATAGTGTGCAAACTCATGGAAATAATACTAAAGGAAAGACTGGTGTCGTACCTGGAGGACAATGGCCTCCAGGTTGTGAGGCAGCATGGGTTCATTTCAGGTAGGTCTTGTCAAACCAACCTGATAACAATATTATGACTGGGTGACAGGTGAGCTGGATGAGGGTCATGCGGTGGATGTTCTTTACTTGGACTTCAGCAAGGCCTTCGATTCTGTGCCTCATGGGCGGCTTGGGGGAAGCTGACTGGTGTAGGGGTAGGGGCAAAAATGATGAATTGGATTACAAGCTGGCTGAGTGGGAGACTGCAACGGGTGGTGGTGAGAGGGGAGTTCTCAACTCCAAGGCCGGTGACGAGTGGGGTGCCACAGGGTTCTGTGTTGGGGCCAGTATTGTTTGGGCTCTTCATATCAGACATTGAACACGGGATGGTGAGCAAGATAAGTCTGTTCGCTGACGACACCAAAATCGGAGCAGTGGTGAATGGAGAGTGGGGATGGAAGCAGCTGCAGGGGGACCTAAGCAAGCTAGAGGAGTGGTCAGAGAGGTGGCAGCTGGGTTCAATGCAAAGAAGCGCAAGGTTATGCACTTTGGGGTGAAGGACCCAAGGAGAGAATACTGGCAAGGGGGGTTAAGCTGGGGATCACTGAGGGTAGAAGGACCTAGGGTAATGATAACTGGGACCAGGAACAACACTGCCCAGGGCAGGAGAGGCGGCTGCAAAAGCAAACAAAATGCTGGAGTGCATAGCAAGTTTTTGTTTTTATTCAGGCGAAGAGTGGTGATCTTGCCTCTCTACAGGTTGCTGGTAAGGCCACACTTAGAGTATTGTGTGCAGTTTTGGAGGCCATACCTAAAGCGTGATATCAGGCTACTGGAGGGGGTGCAGAGGAGGGCAACAAAGATGATATGTGGAATGGAGGGGAGAGACTATGACAGCAGGCTGCGAGACCTGAATATGTGCACCTTGCAGGATAGAAGGTACAGGGGGACATGATAGAGACATTCAAATATCTGAGGGAATCAATAAGGATGGGGCAGATGAGGTCTTTAGGTTAAGGAGGGAGGGTCACCGGGGCATGGGCTAAGAATAGAGGGGAAGATTTAGGAAGGAGTGAGGAGACACTATTTCACAGAGAGGGTGGTAGCAAAATGGAATGCCCTACCAGAATGGGTGGTATCATGTAGAACAGCTTCAAAAGGGCATGGGACAGGGAACGGGAGAGTTAGGGTGGGGGTGGCAGTGGGATGACAAAAGGGAGGGAGTGGGGCAGCTGCAAACTAGGGGTGCTAGCTGCACACTCAAGCAGACTTAGATAGACTGGGTGGTCTGTTTCTGCTGGCACATTTGTATGTTCATATGTTCAACAGTTGGGGTCAAAAAAAATATTGTTCACCAAGCATCCAGTGTTCAGCACTGACAAATGCGTGTTATGATTTTGATCTCTTTGCCTGCTTCACTTACAGGATTATCCCCTAAGCCGTTAAAAAGGCTTTTAACTTTTTGCTGCTGCTACTGCTGCAGCAAGGCTATGTCTACCCAAATAAAGCCTCTTCATTTTGGCATAATTTTACCATACTCATTAAATTCTTAAACTTTTGTAATGATCTTACTGTTTTTTTTTTTCTCCTTGTGGTGCCATGTTTACCCACAGTGTCCATGCCACCCAGAGTTCTGTGCTTCCGGTAACATGAGGAGGCGAATACGGGAATACATCTCCATGTGAGAGTGCGTGAACTGGGAGACTCTTGTGTTTGTAGGGAAGACAAATTGTCTCCTATAGACATCCACCCCCCCTCCACCTCTGGTCATCCATTGCAGAGATATGCTGCCAAGGCGCACACACAGGCATCCGAAAGCCCTGGCAGCATGTTCCCGTAACACCCTTGCTCCCTCTGCAGTCCACTCCAAGACCCATGCTTCTGTTACCATTCTTGCAGCCAGTAGCCCCACGGCAAATTTGCTTTAGAATAAACTGATTTCCCTCCCCTGCAACCAATTACCCTCCACGGCCCAAGACAGGGCTGATTTAAAATGAAATTATAGCACCATACTGTACATTTGCCTGCTAAAACCACAGTTGATAAATAAAAAAAAGAGTCCAAGCCATATCAGAATGCCCAAATTGAGCATGTTTTCTATTCAGAACATACGAACATATGAAATTTGCCAACAGATAAAGGCCTAGAGGTCTATCAAGTCTGCTCGAATGTGCAGCTAGCACCCCTTATTCTGCAGCTGCCCCTCCCTTCCACCTTTTAAAATGTAAAGTTTAATTAAGCGTTCCGCCAAAAAGATGTGGATGTCAGTGAGCCGGCTTCCGAGGGTTGACATCCACAATAAGTCGGCACGCTTTACGTGTCTCTGAAGGGGGCGTTGCCATGCTAGTATTTTTCTTCCAGTTCTGTGGGTTTTCAGGAGCCTTTGGAGCTTCCTTCTGCAGTTTTTAGCTGCCGCACCTAGCGGCGGTGCCCAAAACTGCAGCAATTTTCTACAAAATGAAAAACAGTCCCTCCACAGACAAGATGCCCAGCAGGCACTCTACTATAGCAATTTTACCTGCCCAACCAGAAATCTAACCACATTTGGTGGGTGGGCACCCATTTCACACCACAGAAAAGACAGTTAAAGAGAAGAGTAGTTAATTAAATTAATGAGGGGAGTCAGAAAATTACGAAGGAAGAAGGCACCACAGAAAACAACTTATAAGCTAAAAAAGGACAAGGAGGGACCAACAGGAACAGCTGGCCAGAAGCAGGAGTGAAAGGCAGGCAACACCAAGGCAGAATGAAAAACACAGGCAGCAGAGCAAAGGGGAAACAGGAAGAGCAATAGTGGAAGCAGCAGACCATAGAACTAGAAGAAAAAGACTAGAAAGGCAATGCCCCCTTTGGAGGCACGTAAAGCGCGCTGCCATATTGTGGATGTCAACCCCTGGAAGCCAGCTCATTGACATCCGCACGTGTTTGGCAGCGTGCTAAGTTTAAGTTTCTTATTAATGGCATCAAAATAAAAGCATGCTTATTCTGGGCATTTTTATGTGGCTCGGACTCCGTTCCATTCCTGGACAGTACTGTCAGTGAGCTGACGTGCAGGCTGGAGGTAATAAACGATTCTTCAAATCAGCCCAGGGAGCATTGATAGAAACATAAAAACATAGAATTTGATGGCAGATAAGGACCGCTTGGCCCACCTAGTCTGCCCATTTTCCTACCTAACAGATAAGCTGCAGATCCTAGTTAACCAACAGCTTCCTTCCTCCTACCCCCCACTAGGACTGCCTTATGTCTGTCCCATGCATTCTTGAATTCCTCCACTGTTCTTGACTCCACGACCTCCTCAGGGAGGCTGTTCCATGCATCCACAACCCTCTCCGTGAAAAAATACTTCCTCACATTACCTCTGAGCCATCCCCCCTCTATCTTCAAATTGTGCCCCCTTGTTCTTGCACATCTCTTTTTCTGAAAGATGCTACCCTCTTGGACTTTGTTGATTCCCTTGAGTTACTTGAAAAGTTTCTATCATGTCCCCTCTCTCCTTCTTTCCTCAAGGGTATACACATTAGCTCCTTTATCTTTCTTCGTATGTCTTCTGGTGCAGACCCTGCCATTTTAATGCCCTCCTCTGGACAGTCTCCACTCTATGTGTTTTGCGAGATGGGGTCTCCAGAACTGCACACAGTACTCAGATGGGGTCTCACCAGCTGTCTGTACAGAGGGATAACAACTTCCTGTTTTCTACTATTGATGCCTCTCCCTATGCATCCCAGTATCCCCCAGCCTTCCTTACTGCCTTCTCACATTGCTTGCCCACCTTTAGGTCATCTGATATAATTACCCCCAAGTCCCTTTCAATTTTTACTGTTGTCAGTATCTCACCCCCCATTGTGTACTCTTCCCCTGGGTTTTTGTTTCCCAGGTGCATTACCTTGCACTTCTTTGCATTGAATCTGAGCTGCCATACATTTGACCATTCCTCCAACCTTGCCAAGTCCTTTCTACTCCATCTTGTGTATCAACCCTGTTGCAGATCTTTGTGTCGTCTGCAAAAAGACATACTTTTCCTTCCAGTTTCTCTGCAATGTGACTTATAAAGACATTAAAAAGGACCAGTCCCAGTACTGAACCCTGCAGAACCCTGCTAGTAACCCTCCTTTCTTCACTGTGGACTCCGTTTACTACTACTCTTTGCATCCTGTTGTCTAGCCAATTTTTTATCCAGGCTACCACCTTGGGACCCACTCCAAGGCTGGCTAACTTGTGTATTAATCTTTGTGTGGAACTGTATCAAATGCCTTGCTAAAATCTAGGTAAGGCCATGTCCACAGCCCTCCTGGTCTACTACTTTGGTCACCCAGTCAAAGAAATCTATTAGATTCGTCTGACACCACCTTCCCATCGTGAATCCATGCTGCCTTGGGTCCTGTGCCCACTGGCCTCTAGGTACTCAACAATTCTTTCCTTCAGAGGTGATTCCATCATTTTCCCTACCACTGAGGTCAAACTAACTAGACTGTAGTTTCCTGCCTCTGTCCTGCTCCCACTTTTGTGAGGAGGAATCACAACCACCGTCTTCCAGTCCTCAGGTACCACCCCATCCTCCCATGATTTGTTAACGTGAGTAGTCAGCGGTGTAACTTGTTCTACCCTTAGTTCTTTTAGAATTCTTGGGTGAATCCCTTCAGGCACCATTGCTTTGTCCACCTTCAATTTTATTAGTTCTTTTAGAACCCTTTCTTCTGTAAATGGACTGATATCAATGGACTGGTATCGACCCCCGTCTTCAGAGTGTTTCTCTTGTTTGGTTTAGGTACCTCCCCCTCCTCCTTCTTTGTGAATACTGAGCAGAAATATTCGTTCAGTATCCCCGCTTTTTCATTGTCACCCTCTGCCCACATTCCCTCCCCTTTATTAAGCCTCAGTATCCCTCCTTTGGTCTTTCTTCGCTCCCTAATGTACCTATAAAAGGTCTTATCCCCCTTCTTAACAGAGTTGGCTATCCTTTCCTCGGTTTGGGCTTTTGCTATTCTGATTGGCTTCCCTGCCTCTTTCTGCTTTAACTGATAAAGTCCTCTGTCCTGCTCCTTCTGTGTTGCCTTATATTTCCTGAATGCTATCCTTTTCTCCTTAACCTTCCTTGCCACCTCTTTTGAGAACCATAGCGTTTTTTTCCTTCGTTGTGTTTTGTTGATTTGCTTTACACAAAGGCTTGTTGCCTCTGTGATGGCTGTTTTGATTACTCCCATTGTTCCTCCACCCTCCTTCTTGCCTGTTTGCTAGTGCTTTTCTGAGGCACTCTCTCATTTTCCAAAGGCAGCCCTCCTCAAAGTCCAATACTCTTGCTTTTGTATGGCTTGATTGTATGGCTGTGTTTATCGTGAACCACACTGTTTGGTGGTCGCTTGTTCCCAGATGGCTACCCACTTCTAAATCTGAGATTCTTTCTCCGTCCCCATTTGAGAGTACCAGGTCTAAGATTGCTCCCTCCCGAGTGGGTTCCAGTACTAGCTGTCTGCCCTTATAGGGCATCAAGAATGACCCTGCTCTTGGATGTGCCTGCAGCAAAGGTGCTTCAGTTAACATCTGGCGTATTCAGGTCCCCCATCAACAATATCTCCCCTTTTTCTGCCATTCTAAGGATGCCTTCTATCATTTTCTTGTCCATTCCCTCCCCCTGAGATGGGGGTCTGTATACAATCCCATGCGGATGTGGTGTTACTGGCCAGAAGGAGTCTAACTGGGGCAACTGCTGGCTGCACTGGGTAGGGGTGGGGTTACTGTGCTGCGTGCAGTGGTATTTACTGGGCATGGGGTCTACTGGTGGGGACTGCTGAGGCATACTGGCATAGTGCTCCCAGATTGATTGGCCCTTGGGCATCTGATTTCTCACTGTAACTCCATGGCGATTTCCCTTTGTTTGCCTGTAGATTACATTATTGCCATGATTATTCCCCCTGAAAGCCTGAAGTGTTCTGTTTTACTGTATAACCAATGCAAGTCTGCGCAAACATTTCACTGTAGATGGCTCCTAATCCCTGTAAAATACAGGATTTCCTGTAGATCTGGGAGCCCTGCCAGTGACAACTGGTGTGGGCAGAATGCCTGAAAGAAACATATTTTTCCCTAATGACACTTCTCACTGCACCATGTGGCTCCTACATACCCCCCCCCCTTCCCAGCTAACTAAATGGGCCCTAAGGGGGTCCTCAAGCACTCTATCATGCCTCGTACAGGAGTCAAATGCTTGCTGGTCCAGGTGGAAGGTGGGGTGCGGGGGTTCCGGGTGCAGTGATGATGGTATAGCTAGGGAGGTCTGAGGGCTGGAGGAGTGTTTCCACTGCATGCATGGTGGTTTGCTGGGGTGGGAGGAGCTAATTCATATTTATTTTATGTATTTATTTAAAATTTGATAACCGGGAAAGGCTCCATGGGCAGAAGCTCATTTCCAGGTGCGACCTGGGGGCAGGGGTACAAACAAAGAGGGTAAACAAATGAAGTTATATGGTAGTACAGTGTACTTATGACAGTTTCAAAACAAATGACAAAATACACATAATACATAAAACAAGAGTATTTACAAATATATACAGCACAATACAGAGTATGTATATTTACATATACAGGGTGTTTTATAATTTATATGAAGGAACAGTGGTTGGCTGTAGATGAGAGTCTGGTCAAGGGGCTTGAAGGATGGTCCAGTTGCAGGGAGTGTGGTAGACAGGGATGGAAGGCTGATCCAGGGGATGTAAGGGTTGTCCCACTCCAGGCAGGGAGGTTAGCTGGCAAGGACTGGTTGAAGAGCAGAAAATCTATTCTGCTGATGAAGACTGGTTGGTCTGGTGACCGGAAGGGTGGTCCAGGTTTAGGAAGGGATGTTGAATGGGGAGGAGATGCTAGTTCGGGTGCTGGAAGGGTGGTCCAGTGACAAAGAGGGTGGTTTGTTGAGGAGACGAGGATGGTTTGGGGTCTGGAAAGGTGGCCTGGCTTCAGGGAGGGTGGTCAGATGGGGGTCACAGGCTGATCCGGGGGCTGGACAGGTGGTCCAGGTTCAAGGAAGGTCGTCGGCTGGCATGCAGCTGTCCATCACCCTCCCCCACCACATCGCAGTGAAACAGTGAATGTCCTGGTGTCCATTAGCACCTCCCCCATTCACTCATTCCAGTCCTGGTCACATTCTCACTGGTGTCCATTAGCCACCCCACAAACACCCATTCCATGACATGTTAGGGAAGCCCTGGTGTCCAGTGGCACCCCACATCCGCCGATCACCAAGCCCATGAGGTGGAGTGTAGTCCCTGGTGTCCAATGGTATCAGCTGCCCTCTGATCACCCACCCCAGTAGTTAACACCTCCTCCCTGGTGTCTTGTGGCACCCCTTGCCCTCTGATTGAGTTCCTGTTTGGAACCATGTCCCTAGTGTCCCTTTCTTCCCTCCTCTGTCTTTCGTGTGGGAGGAGTTCCATGTGGCCTCTGTTACATGCAGCAAATTCCTGTTGAGGGAGCAAGCTCCATTTGCCCACTGTGTTAGGAAGGCAGAGTGCAGGCCCTTGAGTAGGGAGGTGGGTGCAAGCCCCTGCATAGGGAATGGGGTTGCCAGCTCCTGCTTGGGAAGTGAAGTGCAGTCCCATGAGTGGGAAGGGTTACGTTGCAGGCCTCTGTGTGATGAGCCACGTGGGATGCCTACACTGCACTGTGCCATGTGCAATGCCAACAATGCGCAGTGACACACAAACACTGCTCCACATGAAATGCACCACTATACTGTTCCACATGAAGTGCTGACACTGCATTGTGCCGTGTGCATTGCTGACACTGCACAGTGTTGTGTGCAGTACCAACACTGCACTGAGTCATGTGTACTGACGACACTGCACTATGCCACGTGCACTCCTGATACTGCACTGTGTCATGGGCACTGCTAACACTGATGTATCATGTGCAATGCTAACATTGTGCTGTGCCATGTGCAATACCAGCAGTGCGCTGTACCACACATACAGTAAGAGCATGCAGCGGAGGGACAAAACAGATGCCAAGGCTGGGTGGGGGGACTCTTGAGTTCTAACAACCAATGCTAATTGAGATTTGGAATCCAGCTGCAAATGTTGTTAAAATGGAATTCTGTGGAACCTGCTGCCATGGTGTGGAGGGCAGTGAGCATGCTGCCGAAGCAGTGTGGACCTCAGGAGCCTGTGACCAGTGCTGGGGGCTCGGTAGCTAGAGGTCAGTGATAGGTGGTGGACTCAAGAGATGAAGCTGTAGCTGCTCCATGAGTAGGTGTTGTGGCTGCAAGGAGCGAGGGAAGTGTCAAGGGGCCAGGAAGTGAGATGTCTGGGGGTCCAGGCTGGGAAGGGAGCTGTCCGGTTGACTGGGGCGGAAGGTGTCCAGGGGGGCCCAGGACGGAGGTGGTGTCTTCTCAAGGAGGGGTGTCCAATGGGCCAGGGAAGGATGTTTCTGGTTAACCAGGAAAGGAGTTGAGGGAGAGCGGTGTCTGAGGGGCCATGGAGGGAGAGAGGCTGAGCATGGAGGTGGTGTAGTACTCTGGAAAGAGCATGGGTCTTGGAGAGGACGTGGAGGAAGTAAGGGTGTTAGTGGGACTCTGGGGTGATGGGAAATGGATGAGGGAGGTGGTTTGGGGGGTTAGTAGTGGGTCCTAGAGAGAGGAGGTAGTGTCCAGCGTTGTGGAGGGAAGCACCGTTAGGAACTTTGGAAGGAGGGGTTACTGTCATGGGCTGTGGAAGGAGGGTGGCCAGTGTACAGCTCACTACCATACTGTGGATGTCAAGACCCAGAAGCGGCTGACATCCACGTTTCAGATGTGCTTATTCAAAACAAACAAAAAAGGAGTCTGTTCCACAGAAGAATGTCCAAAGTGAGCATGTTTTTATTTTAAAATGTTTAAAAATTAAAGTTCAACTAAGTGCTCTGCCAAACATACGTGGATGTCAATGGACCCTCTTCCGGGTCTTGACACCTGCAGTATGGCAGTGCACTTTACATGTACCGCGAAGATGAATTGCCGTTCTAGTCTTTCTTCTAGTTCTGCACCTATAGGGCACAGAGCTAGAAGAGAACAACTAGAACGGCAATGTCCTCGGGAGCATGTAAAGCACGCCGCTATTCTGTATCTTCTGCTCAGTGCTCTCTGGGTCCCTCCCAGATTGGGGGGTGCTGGTCTAAGGGAAGAGGGGGCAGTTGTGTGTGTGTGTTTGGGGTGTGTGTGGATGGCTATGGAACAAGTCATCCCAGCTGTGCCGATGAGTCTGTTATGTGTAGTCAGCTTCAAGGATGAATGTAAGATGGGGGTTTCTGCTGTGCAAGTGAGAGGGACTGCTGCAGTGTGGGACTGGTCTGTGGGGGTCCAGCTGGAGGATGGGAGCCGAGGGGTGGGGTCTGGGCTTGAGGGGTTACTAGTCTGGGGAAGGGTAGTAGCCACTGTGGGATGGTGACTGATCTGTGGAATGAAGGGTTCTAGCCGTGACAGTCTTCTGGGGAGTCAGCTGCAAGGGAATGTGGGAAGGGGGTTCTGCTGTGCGAGGAGGCACACACTAGTATGTTGGGGGTTCTGCTTCAGGGGTGACTTATCTGTGGCAAGAGGGAGGTTTCCAATAAAGGGGGGGGGTAGTAATGGAGGTCAGGTACAGGATGCAAGCTGGTTAGAGAAATGAAATTGATTTGCCTGATGAAGAGAGGGCTTAACGTGATAAGTAGTAGTAGCAGTGATGATTTATTCATTATAAAATGAACATGGTTTACATCCATTGAGTACAAAATTGCACTCATTTACAAGGGGTACCATATAAAAACCAGTACCTGTTACAAGGATAAAAAACATTATACATTATACATCATAAAGTGCAAATGCATAGTCATACAGAATTTTACATAGTTCAGCAATCATCATCATCAGTATCAATAGCAAGGCAACATCAGTAAGGGAAAGCAATGTGAAAAGCACAATCCCTAGGTCCAGAAAAGAGAACAGCATTCTGCATAAATGACAATTAGTCAGATATTGGGAAATGGATTGCATAAAGGCAAAGCCAACCTGAATAGTGAATAAACAGTGAGCAGCACCAAAAGCAATAGCAGGTTAGGAGAATAACACAAATTACCACTAGTTTTATGAATAACAAGCAAAACCTAGACAGGATGTTGGTCTAACCTGATTTCTGAGTCAAGATCATAGAGATAGGCAGTAGGCTTACAACCGCAAAGTAGGCTTAGTCCAGATAGGGTGTTTAGGTAAAATCAATAATACTGGGAGTTTCAGAGACTAGACCATAGGGAAGGCAGTAGGCTTCCTAGGCTATCAGTTGTAGAAATAGACTAACCCCAGAATGGGTGTTTGGCTATATTCAGGAAATACAGGGAAATTCTACGCTGCATACAGAGAGGAGAATAACAGAACTAAACATGTCATAATACACCCCAGATCAAACTATACCAACGCTAATTAAAAATGCAAGCACAAGCACTATTACAGAATGTGTAGGCAAGAGGACTTTTCAGTGCACGCTGTAGCTAATCATACTATACTGGCAGCTAAGGTCAAATTGCAGGTCCTTGTACATAAGGCACAGACGATCTAATTCATAGACAGTACCTTGCAGTGCCAGTGGTGTCACAGCACTGAGCTGTTGCTGGTGAAGGAGGAGTAGGGGGAGGATTGTGCCTTGGACAAAGTGGCCGACAGACCGACTGCCTGCTGGCTGACTCCAGTAGACTCAAGGCAGACAGTATTGCTGTCCTTATCGCGTGGTCCTTTCACACGAGGGCTGCTTGTCAATAGTACTCTGATATGGTACTTCGTGTCTCCTGATTGGCTGGTGTGTTCCCAGCAGCGATTATTGAGAGAAGCAAAAGTCTAACACTGTAGGGTTGACCCGCTGATTGGGTGATTCACCGCTGGAGGGAGCTCTGTGCTGTCCCTTGTCAGGTAAAGTCCTCCACAAAGCAGAAACTGGGTTCCGGTGGGGGGCACTGGCTAGGCTAGGAGGAGGCTCACAAATAGCAATCATGTCCTCACAACACCTCTTCTTCTTCTTGTCCAGCGGCTGGAGATGTGGAGCAAAAGGCACTACTCTTTAAGGGCAGCCAGGTGGTGCCAGCCAGTGGCACTGAGGGTTGAGGTGCTGGGGCATACACACCTTGTGTGCACGCGCCGACCTGGGTTCGGGAACTACCTGTGGTCGTTGTGGGTGCTGGCGCAGGTGGGGGGATCCGCAAACCTAATGGCAGCTCTCTTCTGGGGTGGTTGTTGCCCTCCCCATAGTTCCACTGCCACAGGATGGAGGTCCGTGGCAGCGCAGGCAGAGAGGGGCTGTGTTCTGGAAGGGCTCTCAAATGTATGCATGCACATCCAAGAATGGGGCGGAGCAAAATGGGGACAAAACACATAAAAAAAAGAGGGCAGCCAGGTGGGCCAGCCCAGTGACCTGGAGGGTAGAGGCATCCATGCCTTACCTCCCGCCATGCTGGCGACCCATGTTCATGTTGCAAATGGGTCATCGGGGGTCTGCCGGGGAGGGAGAGGATTGAGTGTCCGAAGGACTGCTCTCCTCTTCCGGGGTGGGTGGTGCACCGCTCCCATCGAACAACTGCCACCAGATAGAGGCCCGGTGGCAATGCGGGTCAGGAACTGACCAGGAAGGGAGGGTGCTGCAGGGCGCTGACAGAGCTGTCAATAGGCACACACTGTAACAGCTGATTTTACAACTCCGACAACTCAGTCGGTGGCAGGCCATGATGGATAGCGAAGGCCTGTGCTGGACACCAGCTGAGGGTCAGGATGGGGGGGAGCAGGGTGTTGGGGCACTACATGCCGGGATAGGGGGTCCACTACACACCAGGGAACAGCATTACGTAATTGTCCAGAGGATTGGAATGGGGCAAGGATGCATTTGACGCCAGAGAAATAGTGTCTGTGCATCAAGCAGGTGATTAGGTGGGTGGATGGACCACTGGACATCCGGTAGTATTATTGAAACAGCATCCGTGTCTGCAGGTGGAGAGAGGGACAGCTAAACACCAGGGAATATTACTGAAACAGCGGGCATGGGTGTGGGAGGAGGGAGGGGCTGGTAGACCACAGGGGAATAGTATTGAAACAGCGGGCATGGGCATGGGTATGGGTGCAGGTTGGGGATGTGACCAGCGGACACCAGGAATTTTTTTTTTTGTAAAATGTTTTTAATTAAGTTTTGCCACTTATAATACTGTCAACAAAATAAACAACATAAAAGATGCAATTCATTATAACTATATACGGTTCTATGTGATAACGGTGAAAGGCTAAAGGCAATCGCCATTAGAAGTCAGAGATGCCGAAAATCACTTTAAACTCGACTCCAGCGCCTAACAAAATGGCACTGGGGACTTGTTTTTTAATATTTTATGCAGGGGCTTTGTCCCCAGCACCTCCCACTTAAGGATTCCCAACTCCAGGGGGTGCATGTTGAGGGAGAAAACAATTTAAAAAAATGTTGAGCCAGGCACAACAAAAACACACCAGTGCCCAGACCCAGACAGTACCCTCCCCACCAACACCCGTAACCCACCCACCACACCACAGAATCAGCTCGTGACAGCTACTGACCGCTCCTCACAATCCTTCCACCCTCGCTGTGCATGTCGTTCCTCCCCGCCCGCATACATATAGCAACATCCGTCTCTATATTCGCACCCCATCCAGTCACCCTACCCTACACCTAGCCGGATGACATCGCCGGGGACTGGGTCGCCTTTATTGTAGGCTCTCAGTCTCTGAAGCCCATGTCTAGGCTACCCTATATACAGATGGGTCCACATAAATTGCAGAAAATATTATTGAATCAGCTGTCCAATAAATAGAGGCTTATCTTCTTTGTAACATGCTAGGAATAAACACTTAAATGTCTTTAGAAGCACTTTTAGCTCTGTAGGTATACAGCTTTCAATATATTGTTCTATCCTTTTTAATATTGTTAAATGTTGAAGTTCATTTAGGTTCAGTGGTATAAGGTGTTTCTCTCTTCAGGTAAGCCTAGCCACTCTCTCTCATTCTGTCTAGTAGTTTATAACCCTCTGATTCCTACAGTCCATCTCTTAAGAGTTATTTATTTATTTATTTTATTTATTTTTTGTTGACCGGGAAAGGAGGACTACACAATTCTGCCTATTTTCAGCCTCGTTCCGGGGGAGGGGGATACAGATGGATACCAACTGACATTGAACCAGATTAAGCTGTTGGTGGTATTTTTAGTGAATGGGGGAAATTTGGCCAGGACACCAGGGAAATTCCCCTATTTTCGAGAAGTGCCATGGGATCTTTAATATCCACCTGAAATACTACCTGAACAGGAAGATGGGACCTCGGTTTAATGTCTCATCCAAAAGACGGCACCTCAGGAGTGCAGCACCCCCCTCGGATGATAAGAGGAGCACTTTAGCCAGTCTTTGCCCGGTTTAGGCAAAACACATAGGTTGCATGTAAGCAAGTATCAGAAAGTGTCCCCCCGGGCCAGCCCAGTGGTGCAGAGGGCTGAGGCTGTGGACGCCTTACCTTGAGCCACGCCGGTTACCCAGGTTCGGGAACGGATTCAGAGCACCGGGGGCTGCCAGGGGATGGAGAGGATTGAGCATCGGGAGGACTGCTCTCCTCTCCTGGGGTGGGTCAGGTGGGTAGCCTCGCTCTGTAGTGGCCCCCAGTTGAGACTGGGGGCACTACAGAGGGCAGTGCAGTGAAGGGGAACAAGGGGAAAACATGAAAGGCACGCATGCTGTCCAGATGACGGCGGCCCCACCTCCCCACGCCTTTCTGCTGCGATGCCTCCTGGCTGCATTTCCACGTGCACTCTGGTCTCCCCTCCTGAAACCCTGGTGGGTAAGGGCCCCCTCCCCCAGTGAAGGGATACATCCGGGACAGCGGGGCATGGAGCAGCAGGATGGCGGGTGGGTGGAAGATAGCAGCAGGGCTGGCCACCCGAAGGAGAGGATGACAAGTGTCTTGAGAAGGAGGATAAATAGATCATGAAAAAAAAGTGTCCCCCTCCAGCACCTCTCTAAAGACCTCCCAGGCAGCTCTATTACACAGTCTACCATGGCTTTATGGTATTCTGCTGGGTAGCCATTAAGTCCACTCACTTTCCCAGCCTGCCTGTATTTCCTCCCTGGTCACTTCTGCATCCAGTCGTTCCCACTGAGATTCTGTAAGCCTAGGGAGAATCCCATCCAAAAACTCCTGGGCCAAATAAATTTTCTTCACATTCTACCTTATAAAGAAGCTGATAGTAGGATTTAAACTGCTCCCTTATAATCTTGGATTCTCGGAGTAAATGCCCATGTGTATTCCTAATTCCAAGGATCTGGGAAGTACCCTTTTGGCCCCTGATTAAATTATCCAAGAGAGATCCGGGCTTATTCCCCCATTCAAAAAATTTGCTTTTGATAAATAACCATGTCTAATGGGCCTCAGCCAGTAATACATTATTTTGGGGTTCTCTTGCCATCATCAACTGCTGTAAAATCTCTCCCTGTTGGCCGGCTTGGTGGCGCAGAGGGCTGAGGTGCAGGACACCTTACCTCGCGCTACATCCGCAATCTGGGTTCGGGAACAGACTCAGGTCGCTTAGGGGTTGGCCGGGGCGAGAAAGCATTGAGCGTATGCCAACAGCTCTCCTTCCTCAGGGGTGGAGAGTCTCAGCGGTGGCTGGGGGTCAGTACAGGTGCAATGCTAGGATGGGGTAGACCCAAGCACAGTGTGTAAGACTGCCTCTGCAGAGGTGAAGACAGTCGCCCGCTCATTGCCGTGCATAGGTCTGGGGATAAAATGGAAAAAGGCTTCAAAGCTGGCAGGCTTAATGATGGAAGGCTGTGCCTATGCCCCGGCAATCTAGATGTTGGCTTCCAGGGGTGGGGAGAGGCGGCATCCCTCTACACTGGCCCTGTCATGGGGGTTGGGGGCAACCTTTGGGGATGATGTGGGGAAGGTCCACGGAGAGAGGCAGAGTCCCTCAAAGGGAGGGCGAAGCCACCTGCCAGCTCAGGAGGAGGTAAATAGTAATAAAAAAAAATCTCTCCTGTTCTCTACCTGCTGCTCTGTTCTCAAGTCCTTAACTTTTGTTGCAATTCAAGCAGCTTTTTGTGTTCTCTCTTGTATTTGGCCACATAACTAATGATCACCCCAAAATAAAAGCCTTACTAGCATCCCAATATATATATATATATATATATATATAATATTGTAACCCCATATAAATGGGGGTTCCAAAAGTCTTCCTTGGATGTGCTTAAATGCCTACGCCAGGTGGGCGTTCTGTGTCTTTACAGGTGTAAAAGTGCTTGCATGCAAGTGCCCTGTTAGCCTCCGTGCCTGTCCCTTTAAAATACATTATTTTTGTAGTGTATAATTAATCTGAGTAGGGGCCGAGTGTTTCCAAGCTCGAGTCCCACCCGAGCTGCAATAATATTGCTCTGTTCTGCCATCGCTAATGGTGCAGAGGGAGTTCTGTTAGAACTGGTAATTGTTTGCTGATTAGCTGCTCTAATAATGATGGTATTATAGTTTGCCTAACCTGCCTTTCTTTGCAGCATGGACATTTCTGTATTGCACCAATTAGTACCTTTTGGGGACCTTAAAATGGAGTCTTTCCTCAGGGGTTTTGTGGGAGTGAATTTCTGTAGGAATTGTAGTTTTTTCATTTTGGCACCTAAATGGACCTGGAGGGGGAGCTCTTGCTGTGACAGACAGATGAATCAACCAACTAAACCCTCTCTGGATCAGAAGGAAGTCCCAGTGCTGCCTGCAGCAGAGAGTCAGTCTGAGTTTGGAGTTGAGAGAGTGAACTGCTCAAGACATTCGAGCAGCTGCTCCTGCGTAGTAGTGCAGTAAACTGATGGGAAGGCTGTGTCTGGCCTGCCTGCTTCATCTTCCCTTCTGTGGGATCTGTCAGTGAAATTAATCAGACTGAATCTGAACCGGCTTGTGACCAGAAATACCGAATTGTGACTGCCCTGTTACCTGAAGAAGACCGAAGATTTGCTGTAAGAGATCGGCCTGTCAGGACATCTGAATCACCACAGAGATCACGGTTTTGCTCAGGAAAACTGAAATTGCAACTGGACTGTCATCTGACCTGTGGTATTGTGTTTTGCTTTACTATAAATGTGCTGTAAGCTGTCAGTGGGTCGTGATTTGGTTCCCCACTACTTAAGTGTGTCTTGCTTGCTGGAAACTGTCTCCAGCACCTATCGAACTGAATTTGAACTGTTCACCCAGCCTGGACCCTCTCACCTTGGCCCAGTCAACTACTTCAGATGCAGAGATCAACATTAATGAGAAACTTGCCTGGGGATCAGCTTCTGTTTAACATCTTGAACAGGAATGACACCTCGGTGAATCGTGTGGGCCCTGCTTCTCCTGGCATACTAGCTTGTCGACCTGCAGTCTCCATTTTATCCCTCCTGTGTTTCGTATTGGGTAGTGTGAGTAAACACCAGGGTAGCTCCCTGTAACATCAGCTAAATCAAAAGTGTTGTCATCTGATTCAGTTGTTTTCTTGCGATGACCTGAACCTCCTGGCTCCGGATTACAAATTGTGTGTGGTTGTGCATGTTCCTTCTTTCCATCACAGGTCCCTGACCAACTGCAACACCGGCCTACGCCGGGCAACGTGTCAGGCTAGCCCACCTTTTTTCCAACTGGGTACCCAGAGTGTGTGACTGTGAAGGGACTCTAAAGTACATGCATGATTGCCTGATTGAATCAGTTACAGAACTAATCAGCCAAATGACACCCCTCCCTTGTTCATTTCCCCTGAATAAATCAGATCTAATTTGCATTTAACTTGACTGTGGTTCCATTTTGTACAAGAAGCACTGTACTGTTGTTACCTGCTGTGTCTAACCTTATTTTGCAGGGGGTCTCCAGGGTTGAACTGGTGGAATCAGCCCTGGTGGTAAGTGCAAACAGAGTGGGGATTTGTATGCTGATTAGAGGTTATTGTAACTGTGTCTGTTGTTCATTGCTTAGGCCACTAGAGGGGAAAGAGGGGATGTTACAGTGTCCCAGAGGGCTGTACCCAGGTCAGCTACACTACCAATAACCCTGTCCTCCAAGTGGAGGCACCCAGTTTGAGTACCCAGGCCCCTTAACCTGCACCTAGTCAGACAGGCAGGGGGAGTAGCCCTTGGAATAGCGCCACATAGGGGTTACATCTTGGAGGCTACCGCTGGGATTAGCGCCCCCCCGAGTAGCCAAAATCAAGAATTATTGTTAAAGATTAATGGCTACCCCAGTAGAAATGGCTGTACACCAGTTGGTGGGGTGGTGTACGGGGCAGGCAATCGACCCCCAAAATGCTCTGCTTATACTGGATGTCCCCGTGGGTACCAGTAAGGACACTGTAGTGGGAGCACTCTCCAAAGTTGAATGTTTAAAAAGCGCTGTTGTGGTGGGTCGACAGGGCAATTATTCCTGCCACTTGGGGGTGTATCTTCCCCACACCCCACCCACTCCAGTACCAGCTCCAGTGCGTACACCTGTGTTGGCACCCACATCAGTTCCTGCAGTTGGTCATGACACATACCGCAAGTTGAGGGTATTCTCAGGTACCTTCCCCACCCCACAGGGGGAGGATGACTGGGAGACCCGGATCGACTGTGTTGCCCCCTTGGTACCCGAGTAGTAGTGTGCAGAGGCTAAGAAGTGAAAAAGGATCATGGAAAGTTTGAGGGGTCCGGCCCTGGAAGCCATTAGATTTCTGAGGTTCATGAATCCTGAGGCGTCTGCTCAAAAGTACCTATCTGTACTCGAAGGCAATTTCGGAAGCATTGAGTCAGGGGAGACTTTGATGTGGCAATTCAAAGGTACCAAACAATGGAGAGGGGAAGGTTTGTCTGCGTATGTTACTCACCTAGATAGGGCCCTGCAGAGAGCTTATCAAAAGGGTGGGGTAGCCGTCAGTGACTTGAACCATGTGAGACTGGGGCACATACTACAACATGCCAAGCACTCTAAATTGCAGATTATCCAGTAAAGGCTCTAGGATAGGAGAGATAACCCACCTGACTACTGTGACCTGATAAAAGAACTCAGGGAGGTTGAAGGTGAAGAAAGAGATTGTGATTATGGGGTGGGCATAGCCCGAGTGACCACAGCACAGGAAGACCCCTCTGAAATGGAGACCACTAAGGATATTCCGCCATGGGCTGAGCAGTGGAGAGACGAGCTGCTGAAGGAAGTCAGAAAAGTACAAATGGGTGCCTTTACGGAGGCCTCCGCCGCAGACAAAGACCCTGGTCCCTCTCGGGACATGATTGACATGGGGGTGGGGGTGCACCCTTAAGCATCCTCTACTGAGGGTGGCTCCCAGGCTGAGATCAAAGAACTAACTGCCACCCTAAAGGAACTGTTAAGATACGTTGCACCACCTTCGCTGCTGCAAGCAGATATTGGACCCCGATCCCTTGCTACTGCTTCAGTTCCTCATGCAATGTTCTCTCCAAGGATGATCCAGGAGTCTATCATTTGTCACAACTGTGGAAAGGATGGCCATATGAGAGAGAATGCTGGTCTCAGAAAAACTTAGAAAAAGTAGTAAACAGACTCCAAGGAGAGCTCCGAAAAGTAAATCAATGGCCAAGGGGTGCCCAAAATGACCGCAGTGAGGCTCAAGAAATACTAACTCAAACTTCTTTGTGGCTAAATCGTCTGTCCAGGTCCCTTCTACCGTCCCTCCAGACTGGTCCAAATTGGCGGGCCCTTTGATAGAGACTACTGTGACTGTCAGTGGTGTCCATGCTCGGGTTGTGCTCAACAGTGGGTCGCAAGTGGCTATTGTATTCCAGGGCTGGTATGACAAACACTTATCTGATGTGCCATTACAATCTCTAGAAGGCCTACATGTGTGGGGCCTGAGTGACAAGTCTTATCCCTACTTAGGATATGACCGGCTCTGGCTGTCTTTACCTGCTGCTGTAACTGGTGTAGATGAACAAGTAGAGACGCTGGCCCTGGTGTGCCCTCCTACAGGGAAGTATGATGGGGTCCCCCTACTCTTTGGAACCAACGCCCGCATGTTTGGGAGGCTAGCGCAGTTGTGCCAAGAGAAACAAGACCAGCTGACTGGTCGGGCAATGAAAATTCCGGCTCTGATCAAGGGAGCTTATGACCTGCATAGGCAGTCTGTGGCAGAAGACCAAGATAAGCCCGTTGGAATTGGCTGGAAGAAGGACCTTGATTCCTTGATATTGCCACCCGATACTCAGTATACTGTTCATGGAGAAGTCCGTCTTAGAAGAGACGTGAAAAACAAAATATAAATGCTGGATGCACCAGGTGAAGGAAAGTTGCCAGAGGGGGTATTGATTAAACCCAGTATCCTACCTGCCCATGCCCATGCCTATGCACAACAAGTGATGGTCCAGATTTAAAATGTGTCAGATCGAGAAGTCCGAGTGAACAGAGGGTGTACACTAGCTACAGTATACTGCGCAGATACTGCAGTATTACCCAGCAACAAATATTCTGGCGGGAAGGGGGAGATGACCCCAGACCTATTTGACTTTAGTGATTCCCCCTTGTCTGCTGTATGGAAGACTTGGATCAGTAGGAAACTTGCCCAGAGAGACCAAGTGTTTTCACTAAAAGAATGGAATGTGGGGTGTGCCCTTGGTGCTCAGCATAATATTCGGCTGCACAATGACAGACCTTTCCGAGAGTGATCCGGCCGCCTTGCTCCAGCTGATATAGACAATGTTCAGCAGCACCTACAGGAGATGCTTGCTACCAGAATTATTCAAGAGTCAAGAAGCTCCTACGCATCTCCCATCGTAGTGGTGCACAAGAAAACTGGGTCCATGAGGATGTGTTTGGATTATCGGACCCTTAACCGACGGACTGTCCCAGATCAATACACCATGCCCTGCATACAGGATGCCCTGGACTTCCTGAATGGGAGTCAGTGGTTCTCAGTACTTGATTTCCGCCATGGGTATTATCAATTCCCGATAGCCCCAGAGGACCATGAGAAAACAGCCTTCATCTGTCCTTTGGGGTTCTACGAATTTCTGAGGATGCCACAGGGGATTCCGGGTACCCCTGCTACCTTCCAGAGGTTGATGGAACGTGCAGTAGGAGATGTGAATCTGCCAGAATATTTAGTGTACTTGGATGATGTCATTGTTTTCGGTCACACGCTAGAAGAACATGAAGCCAGACTATTCAAAGTCTTCGATTGCTTGGAAGAATTCGGCCTCAAGCTGTCCATAGACAAGTGCAGTTCTTTCAAGCGTCTATAAAATATATGGGACATATAGTGTCAGCTGAGGGGATACAGACAGACCCCAGTAAAGTAGAGTCCCTGACCACCTGGCTCCAACCCACCAACCTGAAACAGCTGCAGCATTTTGGGGGATTTTGCAGCTACTATCTCCGATTCATTAAGGACAATTCAAAGGTAATCCGGCCACTCCTTAATCTTACCTAAGGCTATCCTCCCTCCAACTGCAGATACAAGAAGGGGTCCCCCAAGTGCGAGGCGGCATTCTTCGAAGTCATCTATCAGCTTACCCACACCCCTGTCCTTGCATATGCTGATCCCACCAAACCATACGTCCTGCACATGGATGCCAGTCTGAAAGGGCTTGGGGCTGTGCTATATCAAGAATATGAGGATGGCCTGAGACCTGTGGCCTTCGCCAGTCACAGCTTGACACCCTCCAGGCGGAATTATACTGTGCACAGGTTGGAGTTCCTCGCTCTAAAGTGGGCCATAGTCGATCAGTTCCATGAGTACCTTTATGGGGCCAAGATATTAGTAGAGACTGATAATCCTCTAATGTAGGTATAGACTTCAGCCAAGTTAGATGACACTGGGCACCGGTGGCTTTCTGCCTTGTCAACTTATGATTATGCGGTTGAATACCAGCCTGGACTGAACCGAATTGATGCTGATGCCCTTTCACGGCAGCCAAGTTCCAAAGACAATTGGGTGAGGCTGTCTGAACCTTCTATTAAAGCACTGTGCCAAAAGTTTGACAAAGATGAGCAATTGTCTGCAGACACCTTGGACTGCCTGGTGGACTGTTTGGGGCCCCCCGATACTTGCATACCTGCAGCTTATTGTCATTTTTCTGCATTAGATATCAGTGCTTTGCCTCAGTTTGATAGTGACAGCATTCAGTGGGCTCAATCCCACGACCACATGATTCAGCCCTCACTTGATGCCCTGCGTGCAGGGGAGGATGTGTCTAAATTATGTTCTACTGACTTACGAACTGCACTGTTATTCAAAGAAGGCCCCAGACTAAAGTTACAATCAGTTATTATATAGAGAGACAGTAGGTCGTCAAGGTCAAGTGGACAAGCAGCAGTTGGTCCTACCCACAGCCTTCAAACAGCTGGTACTGAGGCCCCTCCATAACCATATGGGATACCTCGGTATTGACCGGACTCTCGACTTAGTATGATCCCGATTCTATTGGCCGTAAATGGGGGAAGATGTTCAGAATCATGTCAAAACTTGCAGTCGCTGCCTCCAGCGGAAAGCTTTGCCCCAGAAAGCTGCCCCACTTGTCAACATCACTACCAGTGCCTCCATGGAACTGGTTTGTATAGACTTCTTGTGTCTGGAGCCCGATCAAAAGAACATTGGCAATGTACTGGTAGTAACCGATCACTTTACCCGATACGCACAGGCATTCCCAACCAAGGATCAAAAGGCCTCTATGATGGCCAACGTGCTAGTAGAAAAGTTATTTTTCCACTATGGTGTGCCCCAATGTTTCCATTCCGACCAAGGAAGAGACTTTGAAAGTAGACTAATCATAGAAATGCTGTCTCTATGGGAGGTGTGAAAGTCCAGAACCACTCCCTATCACCCTCAAGGGGACCCCCAGCCAGAACACTTTAACAGAACCCTTCTGGACATGTTGGGTGCTCTCCATCCTAAAGACAAGTCTAAGTGGAGTCAGCAGATTAGCACCTTGGTACACGCTTACAATTGCACCAAAGGTAATGCTACCGGATTCTCTCCTTATCATCTCATGTTTGGGAGGGAAGCCCGGCTGCCCGTAGATGTTTGCTTTGGGGTCTCCCCGGATGGAGTCTGAGCTGAGAACTATTTACACTATGTACAGAAACTGAAAGCTCAATTGAACCATGCGCATCAACTGGCTCAAACAATGGCCTCCAAGAGAAACCTTGCCAACAAAGAGAGGCACGACAAGAAAGTGAAGGCTCAAGAGCTACTGCCTGGAGACCGTGTATTGTTGCGCAATTTGGGACTGCATGGAAAGCATAAAATTGGTGACAAGTGGCATCACCTTCCACACATAGTGATTGGTGAACTGGATGACCTGCCTGTGTACAAAGTGTTCCCTGAGAACAACTGTAGGGCTGTCAAGACCATGCACCATAATCACCTACTGCCCATCAGTCAAGTGATCATTGTTGCTGAACCAACACCCAACACTTCCCCCAGGTCGGTGACTGATGCTGCTGCCAAAAAGAGACAGCGTCAACCTGCCCCTGTTGTTCCAGACCTAAGGCCCCCCCCCCCCCGCAGGCCCTGAATGATGATGACTGTCAGTCCATTTCTGATGAAAGTGAATGTGACGATGCCTTCTTATGAACTGAGCCAGTTGTTTCGAGGAAATCCTCTGCAGAATTATGGGGATGAAGCTGGGCCTTCAGAGCTGCCTAACCCCCCAGCTTCTTCCCTGGAACCAATTCCCCCTTAAAGTGAGGTGCAGAGCATTACGTCTGAAATAGCAGATTCCTTGTGCCTAGTGGAACTGTTTGAATTACCTGAGTAGGAATCTGCTGTGGAAAATCTCCCTGGTGACATACCAGAATCTGCAGAGCAATATGACAGTCTTGACAGCACCCCTTTAGTGCCACAAAATTCAATGATCCAAGAGTTTATTCAGGATGAGCAACCTGAGCCATCTTCAGGAGAGAATAATGAGCAAAGTATTGTTGAAGTAGAATCTGCCGTGCAAGGAGCTGATAATGTTCCGCTACTGGAGACTTTGCCCAGTGCAGAGGTACCCCTTTCTATGAAGAAGAGACTGATGCAAATGCTGGTACTCCAGAGACTGTACCTGTTTCTCAAAGGTAGTCTGGGAGAGCGGTTAAACTCGTAATACGTCTAAGCTATAACTCCCCTAGAAGACCAGTAGATCTTCCTTTGAATGTTGTCCACAAGGGTATCTATGTTTCAAAGAGCTCACTGCCCAAACTGAGCCTTTCCGCTACTTCCAAGTTGATTGTCCATCCTTCAGGATATGGTGCCTCTGACCCGTCTAGCCCCAAGTTAGCTGATACGGATGGGACTCCATCTATGTTGTTTAGAAAGCAAGAAACTATAGCATGAATGAGTACAGTAATATTATTGTGTGAATCATAGTGAAATCATTATTGAATGTATGAAAACTGCATAACTGTTGCCATAATATATATATATATATATATATATATATATATATATATATATATATATATATATAAAGCCTGCAGATTGGCCATAGGATGTGATAGTCTTACACACACCTGTGACCTCTATCTCGCTCATCATGGCTAAACTTCCAGGGCGACTAGTTTATCAGACCTGCCTACTGACCAAAAAAATTCAGTTGGCCCTAGCCCCCCCAGGCTGTCTTAAGCTCCTCCAAAAGAACCTACCGGCTCGCTCCACTAGACACTCTGAAACCGCCACATTCCGTGTCCCCTTGTTAAAGACCACTGCTGGCCAAAGGTCCTTTTGCTACAGGGCACCACTGTGGATGAACTCAATCCCTGACTCTATTTTATCAATCCCCAGGCTTGGGCCTTTCAAACATGAGTTACTTAATCAGATTATGTCAAACTCCCACTGTGACTGCAGATGAAACTTTAAAAATGTTAATGCACCATTACTTCACAATTGCTGTTGTTCCATTGTTTGTGTTTATTATATTTTTTCTTTCACCTCAGTAGGTTACTGTCATTTTCTGTACTAGTGCTGTTGTCTGTATTGTATATTCTATGTTATACTGTGTTCTAATCCATTTATGTAAGACGTGGAGCCTTTGCAAATGAGTCTCTGACTCAAAGGATTGTAATTCCTAGACTTTAAATAAATAAAAAAATAAATAAATAATCATATATATTAACTATTTTGGATACGTATAGAAATGGTAATGAAGCATATATTTTGTAAAAGTATAATGTCTTCAAACAACGTTGTTGTGAGCATGGACTTGACACAGACGCCAAGTTCTTTCCAGGCAGGCAAGGGTGTAACCCCCCTATAAATGGGGATTCCCAAAAGTCTTCCTTGGGTCTGTTTAAATGCCCACTGCCAGCTGGGCGTACTGTGTCTTTACAGGTGTAAAAGTGCTTGCATGCGAGTGCCCTGTTTGCCTCTGTGCCTGTCCCTTTAAGAGACATTATTTTTGTAGTGTATAATGAATCTGGGTAGGGACCGAGTGTTTCCAGGCTCGAGTCCCGCCTGAGCTGCAATAATATTCCTCTGTTCTGCCATCGCTAATGGTGCAGAGGAAGCTCTGTTAGAACTGGTAATTGTTTGCTGATTAGCTGCTCTAATAATGATGGTATTATAGTTTGTCTAACCTGCCTTTCTTTGCAGCATGGACATTTCTGTATTGCACTAATCAGTACCTTTTGGGGACCTTAAAATGGAGTCTGTCCCCAGGGGTCTTGTGAGAGTGAATTTCTGTAGGAATTGTAGTTTTTTCATTTTGGCACCTAAATGAACCTGGAGGGGGAGCCCTTGTTTTGACAGATAGATAAATCAACCAGCCAAACCCTTTTTGGATCAGAAGGAAGTCCCAGTGCTGCCTCCAGCAGGGAGAATCAGTCTGAGTTTGGAGTTGAGAGAGTGAACTGCTCAAGACATTCGAGCAGCTGCTCCTGCTCCTGCTTAATAGCGCAGGAAACTGGTGGGAAGGCTGTGTCTGGCCTTCCTGCTTCATCTTCCCTTCTGAGGGATCTGCTAGTGAAATTAATGGGACTGAACTCGAACCAGCTTGTGACCAGAAATACTGACTTGTGACTGCCCTGTTACCTGAAGAAGACCGAAAATTTGCTGTAAGCGATTGGCCTGTCAGGCTGTCTGAATCACCACAGAGATCGCAGTTTTGCTCAGGAAAACTGAAATTTGCAACTAAACTGTCATCTGACCTGTGGTATTGTGTTTTGCTTTACTATAAATGAGCTGTAAACTGTCAGTGGGTCACGATTTGGTTCCCTACTACTTAAGTGTGTCACGCTTGCTGGAAGCTGTCCCCAGGACTATCGAACTGAATCCGAACTGTTCACCTGGCCTGGGCCCTCTCACCTTGGCCCAGTCATCTACTACAGATGCAGAGATCACCATCGACAAGAGACTCACCTGGGGATAGCCTCCTGCTCAACATCTCAAACAGGAACGACACCTCGGTGAATCGTGTGGGCCCTGCTTCTCCTGGTATACCAACTTGTCGACCTGCAGTCTCCATTTCATCCCTCCTGTGTTTCATATTGGGTAGCGTGAATAAATACCAGGGCAGCTCCCTGCTACATCAACTAAATCAAAAGTGTTGTCATCTGATTCAATTGTTGTTTTCTTGTCACAAACTGATCTTCAGGCTCCGGATTACAAATTGTGTGTGGTTGTGCATGCTCCTTCTTTCCATCACAGGGCCCTGACCAGCTGCAACGCCAGCCTACCCTGGGCAATGTGTCAGGCTAGCCCACCTTTTTTCCAACTGGGTACCCAGAGTTTGTGACTGTGAAGGGACTCTAAAGTGCATGCATGATTGCCTGATTGAATCAGTTACAGAACTAAACAGCCAAATTATGTCCCTCCCTTGTTCATTCCCCTTGAATAAATCAGATCTAAATCTTTTTGCATTTAACTTGACTGTGGTTCCATTTTGTACAAGAAGCACTGTACTGTTGTTACCTGCTGTGTCTAACCTTATTTTGCAGGGGGTCTCCAGGGTCGAACTGGTGGAATCAGCCCTGGTGGTAAGTGCAAACAGAGTGGGGATTTGTATGCTGATTAGAGGTTATTGTAACTGTGTCTGTTGTTCATTGCTTAGGCCACTAGAGGGGAAAGAGGGGATGTTACAGTGTCCCAGAGGGCTGTACCCAGGTCAGCTATACTACCAATAACCCTGTCCTCCAGGTGGAGGCACCCGTTTTCTGTACCCAGGTCCCATAACCTGCACCTAGTCACACAGGCAGGGGTAGTAGCCCTTGGAATAGTGCCACGTAGGAGTTATATAAAACCAGGAGAGACACAGTAAGCTGAAAGCTTGTTTACAGGTGCTACCTGGGAGCACAAGAAAGTTAAGTGACTTGCTCAGGGTCACACAGTATGCAAGTGGGCGCTGTGGGATTTTACTTGACATGGCTTTTGCTTTAATTTTCTCTTGGTATAACTTCCAGTGGTCCCGTACATAAGTCTGAAAATCTTTTTGCCCTAGGAGAAAGGTAGGGAATTTCCATGGTGGTCTCCCCTGTTGGTCTACTCCCCATTTTAAAGCACAAAATGGCCATAGCATGGTTGGACGCACAAATGGGGCCATGCTTAATCTCTCGAACCTTAGGATACCAGCTCCTTGGAATAAAAATGTATTCTATACGAGACCAGGTCTTATGTAGGTTCAAAAAAAATATATACTCTTTTCCGCTATGGTTAGCTGACTGTTACAAATCAAGTTCAAGTTTTCAAGTTTATTGTAGGAAAACTCCGTTGAACAAGCTCATTCACAAGGAGGTCCTGGAGCATGTATACAGACAAGGAATACAACACATAAAACACAAAAAAGCATCACAGTAGATAAAATAATATAAAATTTGGGTTCATATGGTACATAGTGCTCAACTTAAGGCATAACAAGGTAGATATAAACTGCATAAACCTTGTGAGAAACATTAGTAGTCAAGGGTTTACATTCATGGGGAGAAAGTAATTACATAGGAGCAAGAGTTTGAGGAAAATCATACAGAGGAATTGAAAAAAGGATAGAGGGGGTGAGGGGGTAAGATATAGACAGAGCATAACGGTAGAGAGGAGTTTTAGGAGAAGAATAGAGAAAAGGGGGAGCAGGTGAGATAAGTGATAAAGATAAGAGTAGAACAGAGTCTTAAGATCAGCTGAAAAGATCATTATGATTGGCCACAGTAAACATTTCGGAATAGTAGTCTGGCAAGCTCTAATAGGATACCAACAGGACTAAGGCTAATATCAGTACATTGGGAAGGCATAGAGAAGCATATAGGTGAAGAAGAGACTTAAAAACAGTTACAACTATCTCTAAATTTAGATGTAGTTAGCTTTTTATAAAAGTTAACAGAGACAGTACTAGAAAGTTTCAGTGTAGATTGAGGCTGATTCCAAATGGTTGCGAGAGCATATGATAATTAAATCCAAGTCTGTCAGCCCTTCCTGCCATTTTCTCTTACTTCCCTACCTCTTACTTTCCCCTGAGAGTGGTCCAATTCTGGGTTGATTGTGCAATTAAAGTCCTCACCCACTATAAGGCCTTCAAACTGTTCTCTAATTATTAAATCTAACAGAGATTGATAACATTGTGGATTGAACAGCACAGGAGCATAGATACTGGCGAATGTTATTCGATTCCCAAAAAGGGTGCCTCTACAAAAATATATCTCCCCTCCTGGAGGTCCGTCAGTACCCTACTAACATGGAAGGGAAGCTGTTTATGGATAAGTACCGCAGTCCCCGCCCCCACTTATGAGAGGAGTAAGATGACGCATAACATGCGCCCACCCAGCTTTGCACCAGTTTCAAGTGTTCTTCATTCGTTAGATGTGTCTCCTATAATAGGGCCACATGTGCATGCTGTTTTTTAAGGGTATTTAATATATTAGTGTGCTTAATGGGGGAAGCAAAACCACGCACATTCCAGGATACTACGGTCAAATCCCTACCCAGTGCCATTTTTATAAGCAGAACATTCCCACTACGTGAGCATAACCAATAGCACATCAAATATATTTTCCTTACTTATAGAGATGTAAAAGTGAATGTTATCAAATTTGGGCCCAAAACTAATATTAAAAATTTCAGAACATACAACAATAACCAGAACAACATGAAAATCCATACCTAACCTAAATCCCCTTTCCCTCCCCCTGCCAAGGCACAATGCCATTCTCCAGAAACTCACCAGCTAGCCTTAGCACAAATGTATCCCACCCCCCCAGACTGTTCAATTCCTACACTTATCATAGTAATTATAATCCATATTGCAAAACAAGATCTTCTACAGATGCTCGAGACCGTGGTCCACCGGGATTGTGGCACCAGGGAATGGATTACAAAGTATTAAGCTGGGGATCAGGGGAGAGGGAGGGCACCACTACCACCAGGGATTGGATTACAAAGTATGGGGATGGGAATCAGAGGGGGCAGGAAGACCACTAGCACCAGGGATCTGTATAGATACTTCAGTACTGGGATCGGGGGGGGGGCCATTAGCACCAGGGATCTGTATAGGTACTGTGGGGCTGGGGACCACTAGCACCAGGGATCTGTGTACATACTACAGGGCTAGGTATCAGAGGGAAGGGCACCACTACCACCAGGGTTCTTACTGTATTCAGTGGGGCCAGAGATCAGGGGAAGGGGGGAACCACTAACACCTGGGACATTATATTCTATATAATGGGTCTGGGATTGGCAATGGGGTGCCAGGGACCACAGGAGGCGGTTGTGCTTCTGCAGTGGGCAATGGGCTCGGTAGCTGCATTACCTCCGGCAGCCACTAGTGTTGCCCAGAGTTAAGTTGGGGTTTTGTTCAGCTATCAGATTCTGTGGGCTCGATTTTCAAAGGGGATGCTGGGCTTGCGTCATGCCCTGTGTCACTCCCTTTTTTTGGTTCAGCTGTGTCAAACTCCTTTGACGCAACTGCACCCATCAGGCGCAGTTGTGACAGTTTCCTCATTTTATGGCAGCGTGCGTCAAAGATTTGGCACAAGCTCCATAAAATGGGTCCCCCAAATAATGCAAGTTAGACCAGGGAAAAACTGGTCTAACTTGTGACATTTAGCGCTCAGGATTGAAAATCCCAACTGCCGGCTGGCAGAATGTTGCAAGCCTCGTGCACCAAATGATCAGTGCACCAGAGGCTTGCGGCACTCTCTGGACTTTGAAAATCGATCCCTATGTTTTCATGTTGCTGCTTCGCCGTTAGAGCCAAATCAGATACAGTTATTTAATTTAGAAAATGTCCTGTGGTGACAATGGGTGGATTCGTCTCTGAAAATTATCTTTCACAGAAACAGATTTGGCTGGCAAAATGCAGTTCTTCTTTTAAGTCACACAGCAACAGAAATGAAAACAGCCACTATAGTACTACAGAAATAAAACAATGACCTGAATCATTCTGTTCTGCAGTGCACGCTACAGAAAACTTCCTCAAATGTGAAACATACAAAAACAGTACAGTACAACACTTGGTCTTGTTTAGTATCTGCAGGAAAAAATAAAACATTCTATAAAAATGATACAGGTTCAGTATTTTCTGCCTTACGTGAACTGCTGTTTAAAAAGCCGTTGATGGCTTTTTTACCCCAAGGCAAGCAAGTCACATAAGAAATTGCTTGCTCAAAGACTAAATTCACCAGCTAACAATTTGTTTGAAGGATTTAATTAATGCTGTACCTTTATTGCTTTATAACTTCCAAGATCATCGTAGACCCACCCTCCAAAACAGCATCTGATGGTGAAAAGTGGGGAGTGGAGCAGAAAAGCACTTAATGAAATAAGTGAAATGTGGGATTGGGTGACTATTTGCCTGCTAAACTGCAAAATCTTGCAAAACAGCCTCTCCTTTGATTTCACTCCATTAAATGGCCTGCAGCCCCAATCATAAATCGGAGTCATCAAAACACAGTTATTTGATACTAGGCTGCAGCAGTTGGCAGCAACTCATTCAAACAACATGAAGTCTTGCTGTATTCTGACTACTGCAGTTAGCCCAGCCTTTAAACTGCCCCGGAGAACAAAGGGTTAACTTTCTATGCAGAGCATAGAATGCTGAGCTCGAGCTCAGTTGAGGTCTCTGTCTGGAGCCCTCTGAAATCAAACCATCAGATTCTTTACTCCGCCTCACTGAACAGTCCCTCCGGAGATGTCTCCTTCAGCTCGGTTCTAAAGTCGGTTAAATTTTCGGTTTTAAACCGAATTTATTTCCACACAGTCAGTTCAGTCTCTGTCTGTGGTACCGTGAGTAATAGATAGGTTTTGTTCTGTTTCTCTGTGTGGAAATTGTAAAGTGTTAGATCGGTTCGGCTGAACCGATCACTTGTAGTGAATCCTTGTGTTTTACTTTAGAGTGTGGTTACCGGTCCTTATCAGTTCTAAAAAAATGTGTTTTGAATGTTTTTTTACAATACCCGTGACACAGTTAGGAACCGATAAGGGAGTCTTGCCTGGTGGTTGCCATAGAAAGGGTAAATTTGGTTAGGTTGGCCATGTCTGAGAAACCCAAGAAAAAGAACGGGCCCAGTGGGTTTCAACGCTGCAGTGAGTGTGGGGAGGTCTTTGCTAAGGCCGATCCCCACACCACCTGTGTTTATTGTCTGGGGTTTGAACACCTTGATACAGACTGCCAAATTTGTAAAAATTTTCCTAAATCTGCCCTTGAAAAGAGATTAGGTAGACTGAAGGAAAAGGAGGCCGAGAAGTCTGCTGACCCGGATGGCCAGCCCGGTTCGGTTCCGACCGAACCAGAAGGAGTGCCCTCTGACCAGGGCGATTATTCTTCAGGCAAGAGGAGAGCCAATCCTGAGGGGTCGGTTCCTACAAAAAGGAAATGCAAAGAAAAATTGACCGGTTCGGATCCAGAGGTTCATGTTCCGACTGCCGAGGAGATAGCCAGAGCGATTCAGATTGTGGAATCGCTTCGCCTGGTTCCGACCGATCTGGCACCTTTTGGCAGGGGTTCGGTTCGGTCGGTTCCCCCGGTTCATGACTATACCCCTGAAGATTTTTATGAACCGGAGTTTGAGGAGGAGGGGGTGTTTGAGGATGATAGTGATGATGGTGAAAGTCTGGATGTGCCTGTGGAACTGGACATCTCCCCAGACAGACCTTCTGGTGTTTCCCCTCCTAGGCTTTCTGAGTCCCCTTCCCATTTTCTGTTTTACAGAAAAGTGGCTGAAACCCTCCAGCTTCCTATGGAGGAGGCAATGGAGGATCAAGAGGAGCCTGATTTTGTGGAAATGATGGACATCCCAGAGTCCAGGAAACTGTCTATTCCCCTTCACAAATCCTTTGGGAAGCAGACACAAGAAATCCTGAAGTCTCCCAATTCTGTACCTCCTGTTGACAGAAGGATGGACAAGAGGTACACGCTATCAGGCTCAGATACAGAGTTTTTATACCAGCAATGCAGCCATGTTAGGGTAGTGCAGGCTGCTGCCTGTGACAAGGCAAAAATTCCCTTGGCTTCACACCCCCCAGACAAAGACTCCAGGAAGATTGATGCCATGGCAAAAAAACAGTACATGGCATCTTCCTTGGGACTCAGGCAGGCGAATTATATAGCCTATACAGCCAGGTACCAGAAGTCCAGGTGGGACACTGTACTGGCACTGGCTAAACAGGCCTCCCCCCAGCTAGCCAAGGAGCTGGAGGAGGTGGCTGCAGATGGGACTGAGGCATCAAAAGTACAATTTCGTGCTGCTGTGGACTCCAATCTGTGGCTCTTCAGAGAATGGCTTGACTCAGATGTACTAGCCTCTCACAGGACACCCAGGCTAAGGCCATGGATTCTCCTGTGGTGGGTAATTCTCTGTTTGGGGAGCAGAGAATTACATGAAGAAAATGGAGTACAGGACCACTTATAGGAGTGCTCAGGCCAAGGAGAGGCAGGCAACTCCTCAAAGGCAGCAGTCTAGGGGCAGGGGCAGGCCTTTTCATAGGCCTTTTTACCAAGCACAGGCCTCTTCTCCCTTTTCACAGAGGAGGTTCTTCAGAGGGAGAGGTAGAAGGGGGATGAGCAGGGCTGCATCCACTCCTCAGCCTAAGGTCCCTGCCAAGCAGACACCCTGATGGGTCTGCCTGGGTCTACTCTCCTATTCCAGTAGGGAGCAGGCTGGCTTACTTTGTCCAGGACTGGATGTCTATTACCTCAGACAAGTGGGTCCTGGAAGTAGTAAGTCAAAGACTGGTTCTCAGCTTCAAAAAATTTCCGAAGATGAGAGCCAGATCTTTTCCACCTGCAGGTCTCTCAGAAACCCTTGCCCTAGAGGCAGAGGTTTCATCTCTTCTGGCCTTAAGAGCCATAGAGAGAGTTCCTACCCTACACAGGGGCAAAGGTCTGTACTCCAGGTACTTCCTTACCCCAAAAAAGACATGGGAGTGGCGACCCGTCCTAGACCTAAGATACCTGAACAAACATCTTTTAAAACCAAAGTTCAAGATGTTAACTCTGGGAATAATTCTTCCCTCTCTAAGGTCAGGGGACTGGCTAGCCTCCCTGGACCTCAAAGATGCCTATTTTCACATTCCCATCAGGTGCTCCCACAGAAAGTTCCTCAGGTTCGAGTTGCCCTCAGGCCACTGTCAGTTCAAAGCAATGCCCTTTGGTCTAACATCAGCCCCAAGGGTTTTCACAAAGTGCCTGGCAGTAGTCGTTGCCTTTCTAAGAAGGCAAAAGATTTCCATTTTTCCATATCTGGACGACTGGCTCATAGTGGGCCAATCTCCAGACCAAGTCAAGTCAGACCTGACAGTGACCCAGCAAGTGCTCACCTCTCTAGAATTTCTTCTCAACCTTCCCAAGTCAGTTCTCGAGCCATTCCAGCTCCTTACCTTTATAGGGGCAGAGATGGATACTGTCAAAGCAAGAGCCTTTCTTCCCCTGGAAAGGGCAAGAGTTCTTATAGAACTGGTTTCTTCCTTCAGCTTTCAGGTGTCTCAACCAGCAAGGCATTTCCTCCAGTTCTTGGGCCACATGGCAGCTTCTACAGCAGTGGTCCAAGGGGCAAGATTCCAGATGAGGGACATTTAGTTCCATCTGAGGGCCTTTTGGTCCCAAAGGAAGGATTCCCTTACCAAACTGATTCCAGTGACCCGGACCCTGATCCAAGCCCTTCAATGGTGGCAGGATCAGGACAATTTAAGGCAAGGGGTCCCATTTGCCACTCAGTCTCATTCAGTGGTCCTTACCATGGATGCTTCCCTTCTGGGCTGGGGAGCCCATCTGGGGACCCTCACTGCCCAGGGACTGTGGTCCCCTCAGGAATCCCTTCTCCATATCCATCTCCTAGAACTCAGGGCAGTTTTTCTGCCCCTGCAAGCTTTCTGTCAGTCAGTGCAGAACACGGTGGTTCAAGTCAGAACAGACAACACCACCTCCATGTGGTACATCAACAAGCAGGGAGGCACTCGGTCTATGGTCTTGTGCACAGAAGCCATGAAATTGTGGTCCCTGGCTTATTCCCTGCAAACCTCTCTGATAGCAGTCCACCTTCCAGGGAAGGACAATGTGCTAGCAGATGCACTGAGCAGGATCAGGGCCATCACAAATGGTCCCTGGACCCTCTGGTCTTGAAGGTGATTTTTTCAAGGTGGGGCACTCCAGAGATAGATCTCTTTGCAGCCCCAGACAATCACCAACTTCCTCTCTTTTGTTGCAGACCCCCAGTCTTGGGCTCAGTCCGTCTGGATGCTCTGATTCTGAACTGGGAAGGGAAATTTCTGTATGCCTTCCCTCCCTTTCCTGTACTGTTCAAAGTTTTAGTCAAGGTAAGGTCACAACCTTGCAAAGTGATTCTGATTGCTCCAGACTGGGCCAGACAGCCTTGGGACTCCCTGTTACTGTCCCTAGCAGTCCATCTTCCCCTGTCTCTTCCCAGGAATTACAACCTGTTAACCTCCTCTCAGGGGAGGATTTGGTACCCCAGTCTTCAGTCTCTCAGTCTCAAGGCATGGCTCTTGAAGAGTTAGAGTATGCAGATTTGCATCTGTCTAAGGGAGTTCTGGATATTCTCAAAGCCTCTCGAAAGCCGGCCACTAGAAAAACCTATAACTCCAAATGGAAGAGATTCAGCATTTGGTGTTCCAAGAAACATGTTTCCCCAGACATTGCTGAATTGCCTACAGTTCTGGATTATATGGTCCATCTGAATGGCTTAGGCCTCAGACCAGCTACTCTCAAGGTGCACTTGTCAGCTGTTTCTGCTTTTCTGTCAGTGGGAAAGTCTTTCTCACTATCATCTCATCTTGTGTTCTGTAAATTTTTTAAAGGATTGCTTCATACCAATCCTCCCTTTAGAGACCCTGCCCCTGCCTGGGATTTAAATGTTTGCATTGCTCAACTTATGCAACCTCCCTTTGAACCTATGTCCTCAGCAGAGCTTAAGTACTTGACTTGGAAAACTGTGCTTTTAGTAGCCATTACCTCTGCCAGACGTATCAGTGAATTGCAAGCCCTGTCTATGGAACCTGATTTTATCTCCTTTCATGGGGATAAAGTGGTTCTTAGAACCAATAGAAGGTTCTTTCCCAAAGTGGTTTCAGATTTCCACTTGAATCAGTCTGTCTCTCCCTGTTTTCTTCACCGATCATTCTTCTTCAGAAGAGAGGAGGCTACACAGTTTAGATGTTAAAAGGGCCCTTAACTACTTTATAGAGTGTACCAAGGGTCACAGGTTTGATTCCCTCCAGTTGTTCCTCACTTATGAAGAAGTGAGAAAGGGCAAACCTGCCACCAAGAGAACTATTGCCAGATGGATTGTGTCTTGTATACAATTCTGTTATGAGAAACTAGGAAAAATTCAACTCAGGCCTGAGGGCTCACTCCACCAGAGGTACAGCTGCTTCCATGGCTGCTGCCAGGGATATCCCTCTCTTAGAAATTTGTCAAGCAGCCACCTGGAAACAGTCCATACCTTTACCAAGCATTACTCTCTGGATATCCAGGCTAGGAGTGATGCTCGGTTTGGCACAGCAGTACTTCAGAGCCTATTCCCTAAGTAGATTCTGTCCCTCCTCCATGGAGGTACTGCTTGGTAGTCTGCAGTAGTCAGAATACATCAAGACTTCATGTTGTTTGAAGAAAAAATTACTCACCTTAGTAATTATGTTTCTTCTAATGGAGTCTTGCTGTATTCTGACCTCCTTCCCTGCCTCCCCTCTCAGAACCTGTTTTTGGGAAGTGGGTGGGCAGGTGCAGTGTTGCACCTCAGGGGTGCTCCTTTTACACCCTCTTCCTTTTGTTTGGGTGTTTGTTTTATTATTATTCTTATTTGGATTGGTTTTTGGTTTTGGTTTCCTGACTTGAGTCTTCCTTTGGGAATCCAAAACTTTTTGTTGCCAGTCGGCTAGTAAAAATTTACAGTTTCCACATAGAATAGTTAGTGAGTTTTGCTCATAAGAATCTGACAGTTGGATTTCAAAGGGCTCCAGACAGAGACCTCCAACCGAGCTCAAGCTCAGCATTCTATGCTCTGCATAGAAAGTTAACCCTTTGTTCTCCAGGGCAGTTTAAAGGCTGGGGCTAACTGCAGTAGTCAGAATACAGCAAGACTCAATTAGAAGAAACATAATTACTAAGGTGAGTAATTTTTTCTTCTTGATTATGTAATTTGTATGAGTTACTAAGGTGTGGCTTGTTAAGGTTTTTCCCACTGAAGCCATGCTCGTAATTTACTGTGGTCACAGGCGTTGCGAGAAAAAACAGAAGCAAGAATTCTGCAGCAAGGATAAACACCTTCACCTTTGGTGACAACAAATTTGCATACATCAGTGACTGTTTAGAAATGATGTTGTTTCTTGCCTACTAGACTTCTGGAATGGCTGTTTTCCTGTTAGCATGAGTCTACGAAATTTGTGTTAACCAGAATTAACTAAATGTTACTGAAATGCTGGCAAACATTCTAGACAATTGAAAAAGATTGTGTTTACTCATGAGAAGAAAAGCAGGCCTCTGAATCATCTTTATGAAAGGAAGACTCAAGACATGAAGAGTCAAGTAAAATGAACTTAGGCGAGAATGGATCATTCAGATCAGTCCCCTCCTGAACTTTCTTTCTCACAGAACCATTTTATTGACTGGATAGGGTTTTGAGTGAATAAGTCACATGCTGATATTGCTTTTGTTTCATTTACTCCCATTTTACCAGGAAGACGGACTGGATCAAAATGATTTGTTTTTAGCCACTCCTGGGGATAAAGGTTACAACAGAAAGAAGATGATGCATTGTAACTTACAACAGTATTGCTTCTGTCTTGTGTTTATCATGGTCTCTAAGTACATTTCCAGCAAAACTCAGCTCCAGCTTTCTATGGTATGGACTCCCTAAACTTTGTAATGGAGACATCTGTCCCTGCTTCAGAAGTCTGTCAAAAAAAGCAAACAGTGCTGGCCACCATGTCCTGCATTTTGCCAAAATTTAAATCTTGCCACTGAAAAACTTTATTGTGAAGCCAAGTTGGTGAAGCACATCGGAAAGAAAATTAGATTTATCAAGAAACTAGAAAGTGAAAATAGATTTTAATAAGTCATCTAATGTGGCAGTTTTAATGGCAGCAGGCACACTGATAAGACTAGAACAATGAACTGGAACTAAAGCAACTAACTGTGCCCTCAAAAGAAAGCCACCTTGTGTAAAATCTGTATGGAAAGACCATTGCTTCTCATTCAGTAAATTCTAAATCTTTATGAGAGCACCAAGTTTTGTGGTGAATTTTCAAAGAATCTATAAATGCTGTTCAGCAATTTCTGTTATTTGATCAGATATGCATTGTGGCCTGCAGCGTCTACAGAACTGAGTGGCATTATATGTATGATGCAATTACATGACAGAATTATTGGACACTATTTCCTTTAAAGAGCACGTGTCATCTTTTTGGAAATACTCCCCTAAAGCTCCAGTGGTAGCCCTACCTTGCAGTAGTTTATCAGACACAAAATGGTAATTTTTTTACTATCCTTTTAGTAGATGAAGGGATCGTGAATTTGTCATGATGAGTCTGCCGTAGGCCCGCACAGGGTTTTTCCACCTTGTCTGACCTGTTGGCTAGGCCCGCCGCATGCCCCGACCAAGGTCAGAGTTGGGCATTTCAAATATTCTGAGGTCTCTAGGTAAGTTATCCTTCCATGCAGCCCCGATTCCTTACCCTGGGGGTGTTTTTGATCGGCCCCTGAGAAGCCAGTTTGGTCCTTTTCATTTGGCATGTCCTTAGAGGCGCCTGCTTTCCCATATGGCCAGCAGTGCAGGCTCAAGCTTTTGGCCTTCCTCACCACATGGTAGGCCTTGTAGGTCCAGCCATTATATCCTGCCTCCTCCCCATTTATTTTTCTTGCACGGGGCATCAGAAACCTCCTTCTCAAGAGCAGAGAATGAATTAACCCCGTGTTTTTTTTTTTTACCCAAGGTTTGATTGACTCGAGGGCTGATTAAATGTGGTTTTATTAATTCTGCTGAATCACTCTGTCTCAAGACTAAGCTCTTAACTAGGGACTCTGCTGGAGTATGAGTTTCCTGTGTAGCCCTGCGGCAATAAAATGTGAATTCTGAGTTACCGTGGTGGCCCCTCACCCCTTGTTATTACTTTGTGCTTGGACTGTGTAGGCCTGCCTGGGCTTCCTCCTAAGCTACAGGCCTGGAGCTTGGTTACAGCTCGTGGGAATAACCCCCCCTTGATCCCATGGTTACCGTGTGGCTGCGGTTTGTATGTTCCCTCTCCAGTTTGGTCTCCACCAGCCCGGAGCTTAGGCCGTTTGGTGGAGCCTTCAGTGCTTGGCTGGACCACGCCAGCTCTCGGCCACTTGGATGGCCTCCCTGGGTTGTGGACTGGGGTTTGGTAGGGTGGGCCGGCAGCAGCATGTCCCCCAATTCCTTGGTTTTCTCGTCAACTTCTCGGTTGTTATGTATTTCCTGAAAATCCCTTATTGTTCAGTCACATTATCCTTATTTCCTTTCATTAGCTATATGGGTCACTCCTCTTGGTTAGGCTAGTGCTAGAATTTAAATGCTCTGTATCATGTGATATGATAGCAAACCATCCCTTTGCAGTTAGGAGCTTTGGGATCCCTCAAGAATTAAAATTGTGTTGGCAACATAAGGGAGAACCAAAACCACTCCTGCTCTCTAGCCTGTCTAACCCTAATGATCATCCTAAACCCTAAAAAGTAAGTACTCCCAAGGACACCATGGCCATGTTAAAAGATTCCATACATTATGGAAATATCCATGTTTTGGCAGCCTAATGTTTTCACTGTTAAAATTCCTCCCGGTAATTGAAGGCATTGCACTCTTGATATTTGCTTCTGCCTTGTCCCCCACCTTTTTGGGGAAGAGGTGGCCCACCTCCTTTAAGGGTCCGGGAGTATAGTATTAAGGTTTGGTTCATTTTAATATTATTGAAAGATTCCACTTACAGGCACTCGGAATGCTGCCTATCTGGACAATGAGTACTGATATGCGGGGCAAGTCGCTTAACCTCTTTAACAGCTGGCTTGCCCAAGTTGTACACCTATTTAGGCCGGGTGTTGAGCCACCGAAGCAGGGCTTGGTCCTAACGGTAGCATACCTAGGAGGGTGTGTGGCAGTCATTTCAATTGTTTATACAGTTTTAAGCACAGGGGATATTTAAAGGGGGACCAACTTGGCTGAGGTAATGGTACAGTTTGGCGGAAAATGTGAGGCGGCATGCAGGAGCGCTAACTGTCTTGTCTTTTCTCTCCAAATAGCCAGGTCGGAATCCACTGTTCACTACCTTGTCCCTAACATCTGCTAACCTAGTATGGCAGCCAGTAAGATGACACTGGAGCGGGATTCACAGGCCGTGGGTGGCCCCAGCTCACAGCAGTCCAAGGGGCCTGACAGGGCCTTCATGGAGGCCTTCCAGCGAATGAAGGAACTGGGAGGTCCCAACTGGTGGGAGGCTGCCGTCAGGCTGGACTCGTCTTTGCAGGTGTCTGCCCCCATCACAAAAACCACACGGGCATGTGATGCAGGACCTGGCATTAGTGGTGACACCTTGGCTGGTGATCAAGAGGCAGTGCGAGAGGTAGGTATCCTGCACGGCAGAGACAGCCATCCGCATGCCTCCTGGAAGCAGTAGCGCTGTCGACAGCAGGTAGGAGCAGGGGACGAGGTAAAAGGACATCGGGGACAAAGCGTCTCGCAAGAACCAAAAAGGGCAGAGGTCCACAGCAAATGTCGGAGCTGCTAGAAGAATTCGGAGCAATGCAGGATGGAACACCTCTGATGACAGAACAGGAAGGTGAGTCAAGGGAGTTAATGGAAGAGGGTTCACTCCACACTTCCGTGGTGGAGGAGCTGACTGAAGGGGAGGAGGAACAAGAGGGAAGTGATGCATCCTTAATAGTGGTACCATCACCCGCAAGGCTGCAGACATGGAAGTCCATTGAAGAAAGAGAAGGTATCCTGGTCCCTCCGCTAGATGATGAGGAAGGGTCATGGGGGGGTGTCATGTGGGGTGTCACGTGGGGCCAACAAGCATTAAAATGAGCCCATTGTCATATACAGCTGGGATTTTGAAAGATGCCGGCCCTGCAGCCCACCATCTCACAGGGACTTCACAGTAACTGGGGAGGGCTCATGTGGACAGGAGGATCCAGGAGTGGGAGCAAGTATTGGTGCCTCAGAGACCAGACAGGGGGACCAGCAGCAGGTCTCAGCCCAGACCAATGACCGGGCACACCGCCAGGCATCAAGCGCGACAGACATGGCTGGAACCAGCCTGGGTCGGGCTCAGCTGGAACAGGGCTTTATGGAAAATCCATGGGCACCTTTTCCATGGGGACCCCTTTGGGCACAAGGCCCTCAATTTTGGCTGGCTTATCCTTGGGGACCAGGTGGCCCAGGGAGCCAGAACCCTTGGGGATGGTGGGGAACCCCACAACAGATGGAGCCCAGGGTCTCAATGCCACCACCAGAATCACTACTTAGGCACCCCCCTCCAGGACCCTCCATGGGAACGCTACCTCCAAGGGTCCCTAGGGTGTCCTTAGGGCCCCAGGCAGTTGTGGGACAGGAAACAACATGAATTTGGACTGGTGGCGATGGCTCCCCAGTGAGAGCCAATGCGCAGGGAGGGTGGCAGCGGGGGCCAACCTGCTTTGGCACTGCAGGGAGTGCAGGGGAATAGTGTGACTGAGCATAGAAAAGGTCAAAATGGGTCATTGGGGCCCTCCGGGCCCTCGACGGCAGATCAGCAGAGTCATACTCTGCTGACCCCACCTGCTCAGCTGACCTCCCCTGCACCAGTGCCCAGTGACAACAAATGGGCATATGCAGGATTGGAGGATCCATTAGGGGATCATTTGTCAGACAGCATGAGGGAGAAAATATGGGAGGGAGAGTATATTGACATGTTCTCCCTGCTACACAGAGAACTCTCGGAGGAGGAGAAGGACGACAGAAAAAGAAAGAAAGAGGGGGTGCGGAGGCCGAAGGTCCCCTTCACTTTTGAGAACTGGACTGCGGCCTTCGACATATTCATGTCAGTGTACGGGATGAAGCACCCAGATAAATTGCTGCCATTACTCAAGTATATGGACACCATTAAGTTTGCTCACCTGTCTTTTGACGGGTCAGCCTGGTTAAAATATGACGAGCAGTTTTGTCTCAAATTGGCTCGCCAACCCAGTTTAAAATGGGAAAATATGCACCTCGATCTATGGGCCAGGTACATGACCAGGGGCAGACCTAATTCCGTAACATACACGGATAGTGGACATGTGATTGCCCGACCCAGTAACAGTGAAAAAAAGGAGTTCAAAAAATGGGACAAGAAAGCTTGTTATGATTACAATAAGGGGAAGTGCTTTCAGAGCCACTGTAAATTCTACCATGTCTGCAGGTCTTGTGGAGGAGGTCACCGGGTTATTGATTACAAAAAAACCACGTCCGGAACATCCGGTCCACTCCATGCCAACAAGTCCAAGTCCGGGCCCGGCTAAGCTGGCAAACACCCCAGTGGACTTACAGATGATGTCGAATTGACTTTCCCTGTATCCTGACCAATGTGCAGCACAATTTTTGCTGGCTGGTTTTATCGCAGGATTTGAAATCCCTTACAGGGATCCACGGGTTGCTACAGCAGCCCGCAACCTGAAGTCTGCTATCGCTCTGCCAACAATGTTGGCACACGAGATCAACAAAGAGGTACAAGTGGGACGGGTTGCGGGCCCTTTTGGCCAGCCTCACTCAGAGTATCTCCACTTGGCCTTGTCCCAAAAAAGAACAAAGGGGAATACTGGCTGATCCACCACCTTTCCTACCCAAAAAGGCGGATCGGAGAATGACCACATTGCACCAGAGGATGCGTCGGTAAAGTACGCATCCTTAGATGCAGCGGTTGAATTGATGCGGGGCTTAGGACTGGGCACCTTGATGGCAAAGAGTGATATAAAGTCAGCATTTCGCCTGTTGCCGGTATGACCAAAGGATTACGATCTATTGGGTTTAACGCTCAAAGGGCAATGGTATTATGACAGGGCAATGCCCATGGGTTGCTCAATTAGCTGTGCAGCTTTTAAGACATTTTCTACCTTCCTAGAATGGGCCACCAAGGTTTACACAGGAAATACCGCAGTCATTCACTATCTTGATGATTTTTTATTCGCAGGTTCCAAGGGTTCGGGTAAGTGCCAGGCCACTCTACATGGCTTTCAAACATTGATGGAAAAATTTGGGGTGCCACTGGCCTTAGAGAAAACAGAAGGTCCTACCACTTGCATCTCATTCTTGGGTATTGAGCTGGACTCCGTGGCCATGGTCTCACGGTTACCTTTGGATAAGGTATTAAACCTATGACGATTGCTGAGGAAGGTTATTGGAGCAAAAAAGGCCACCCTAGTGGAATTACAGTCCTTGCTAGGCCACCTCAACTTTGCCTGCCGGGCAGTAAGCCCGGGTGCCCATTCCTCAGGAGACTAGCAGCAGCAATGTCTCGCCCTACAAAACCATATCACCATATACAGATAACAAGGGGCCACAAGGCTGACTTGCGGGTGTGGGGAGCTTTTTTAATGGATTTTAATGGGGTAAGCATGGGGCAATACAAAGGACCCCATCAACAAGGATTGGATATGGTGACTGATGCATCAGGGGCATAGGTTTCGGGCCATATTTTCAAAGGTCCTGGTTCGTGGGAACGTGGCCAGAAAATTGGGTGGAGCAGGGGTTGACAAAAAACATCATGTTGCTAGAGATGTTCCCAATCATGGTAGCAGTCCAGGTGTGGGAACATCGGCTGCAGAACCAGGCAGTGCTGTTCTTCTCTGATAACAAGGCAGTGGTGCATATCATCAACTCACAACCCTCTAAATCGGAGGATGTGATGAGGGTACTGTGAGTGTTTGTGTTATGCTGTCTGTCTTGGAACATCACGTTCTGGGCAAAACATGTGCCCTGGAAGGATAATGTGATCGCTGATGCCTTGTCTCGGTTGCAGTTTGACCGCTTCAGACAGCTGGCGCCACACGCAGAAGCAGCCCCAACACCAATCCCGGACACACTTTGGCAACTTGGGAGTCAGGAAAGTTTTGATGGGTTCAACATACTGTTGCCCCGTCGACCTGGAAGAAATACTCAGGTAGCTTTGCAGCATTTTCCAGTTTTTGTGGACAGCAGGTAAGCGAGACCCCTCACAAAACACAACATCAGGTACAGGAGTATGTGCTACACCTTATTCAGTTGTTCCGGACACCAGCTGCCATCCAAGCACAATTGCCCGGAATAGCTTTCATCTGGCAGGCATTGGGCCACCTTGACCCAACCAGCAACTTCACAACCTGCAAGATGCTGGAGGGGTGGAAAAGATCCCGGGGAAAGAAGCCAGATTCCAGGATGCCAATATGCCTGGGTGACCTGAACGACATATTGTCAGCATTAAGGGCAGTATGTAACATATGGTATGAGGCACAGTTATTCAGGTCCCTGTTTACCTGTGCATTTTACGGGGCATTCAAGGTTTCAGAGCTAGTGCCAGGCTGAAAAACAGCTGCAGGGGGTTCCAACATCCAGCTAGGGGACATTTCTTGGATGCCTGACAAAGTTGTCCTGCTGCTTCGAAGTTCAAAAATGAACCAAACAGGTCCCCAGCAGCAATCAGTTTGCATCATTCAAGCGCCAGCAAGCTTGCCCTTACACCTGTTTACAGGCTTTCCTGCAAATAGACCAGCCGGGGGCATTTGTTTGTGCACAGGGATGGATCCCGGTGATCAGATGACAATTTCGGCAATCTAACGGAAACATTTGTGTTCACAGGTAAGGACCCAAGGTGTTCGGCACCCATTCATTTCGAATTGGGGCAGGTACTGAAGCTTCAAGATTGGGTCTGGGGGAGGCGCAGATCAAGAAGATTGGTAGGTGGTCTTCAGCGGCATTCTAGGGATATATCTGACCTCAACAGGGCCCACAGGTGGTTCAAAAGTAATAGAGGTCATATAAAAAAAAAACAGTTAAGAGGAACAATAATGACTCTCTCTTTTGTTTATCTTATAGCAGAGAGAAGGATGCCGGCAGATATATGGGTCATCGGTCACTCCTACATCCGGGAGGCACACAGTCGAGCGTTGGTCCTCCCGTATGGAACACAGCTGGGGGTCCCAAAAGAACAAGGAAGGCTTCGTTGGGCTGGAAAAGGGGGGATGCATTGGGGACAGCTGTTGGACACAGTGATAAGGTTGGGGTTGGACAAAAGCCACCCCTGGCACTGGTGGTACACGTGGGTGGAAACAACATAGTAGGGCTAGGGACCCCAAAACTCTGCAAAGAAATCAAGCGGGTTTTGGCCCAGCTTCAGGTCTTGCTCCCAACAGCCAGGCTGGCCTGGTCTCGAATCATCTCTCAATGACAGTGGAGGGGTGCCCGCGGCATCAAGGGCATTGAGAAGGCTAGGAGAGAGGTTAATCGGGAGGTGTCCCATTTTGCCTCACTCCATGGCATTGACATTTTGAGTCAATTCCTAATACCCAGGACATGTGATGCTATGTATAGCGGGGACGGGGTACATTTGTCAGGGATAGGGAATGACATCCTCAATGCCACAATCCAAGAATTCTGTGAGTTAGCAGTGAGACAGGGGAGACCCCTAGGGCATTAAGGGGAAAACGTGCTATGCACATTGGAGTGGTGTAAATTCAGGATGGATAGGTAAATTAAGCGCTCGTGGTATTGGGTGACCTGTGCCCCGGATGCCGTGACCCTGGGCGAGTACGCTACCAGGGAAAAGGGGGTACCCAAGAACACGGTGGGCATCGTAGGGGTTTCAGGGCTGGAGGATGGGGAAGGTGGCCCCGGGCAGGCACCGGCCCTGCTCAACTGATATGATACCCCAAGATGCAATTGAGTGGGGGGGGACTGTCCGAGGAAGAGGCATGGCCCTGGGCGGGTCTGCCCGACTCGAGGGCCAGAGTTCCCCCAATTGAAAGCACCACACCCCCCCTGAATTCGCTGCCCTAGGGGTCTCTTGCATAACTGTGTACAAGTGTAAGGATTGTATCTAGAGATTTTGATGTACTGTAAATAAAATATTTAATGTTTAGTAAAGCTGCGGCCTTTTATGCCAAAAACTGAAACCTGGTGTTTGTGTGCAGTTATTGTGGTTCCGATGACATAAGCCCCCCAGCCTCTCACCGGGGGTAGCTTGCACACGCCCCACATAACTGCAGGTGGGCATTATGAAGCTGAGCCACCACGCCTTGGTGAATGGTGGCCCAGCTTGGCTACCAGGAGGGGCTAATCTGCAGGGCCCCCACAATGGGAGGGGCGCCCGAGCTTCCAGGGAGGGTCATCAAGGGGTTTTAAGGGGAGTGCAGAGAGGATTCCTCCTTCTTTGAACTCACCCTTGACCTTTGGACATCCCACCCACCCACCCATCTAAGTTTTTGTTTCAATGGGCTGCGGCAAGTGTTGGGTATGGAAAGTTTATTAGCCCTCAGGGGCCCACAATTTCAATGTCGCAGCAAACTGTAATGGATGGGGCGTAAATTCAGGGTGGATAGGTAACTTAAGCGCTCTTGGTATTGGGTGACCCGGGCCCCAGTTGGCGCGACCCTGGGCGGGTACGCTACCAGGGAAAAGGGGGTACCCAAAAACACGGTGGGTATCATAGGGGTTTCAGGGCTGGAGGACGGGGAAGTCGGCCCCAGGTGGGCACTGGCCCCGCTCAACTGTTATGATACCCCAAGATGCAATTGAGTGGGGGGGACTGTCCAAGGAAGAGGCATGGCCCTGGGCGGGTCTGCCCAACTCGAGGGCCAGAGTTCCCCCAATTGGAAGCACCACACCCCCCTGAATTCACTGCCCCAGGGGTCTCTTGCATAATTGTGTACAAGTGTAAGGATTGTATCTAGAGATTTTGATGTACTGTAAATAAAATGTTTACTGTTTAGTAAAGCTGCGGCCTTTTATGCCAAAAATTGAAACCTGGTGTTTGTGTGCAGTTATTGTGGGTCCGATTGGGCAAAGTAGTCTAGGCAAGTTCTAGTAGGATACCAACAGGACTAAGGCTAATACCAGTGCATTGGGAAGGCATAGAGAAGCATACAGGTGAAGAAGAGACTTAAAAACAGTTACAACTATCTCTAAATTTAGATGTAGTTAGCTTTTTATAAAAGTTAACAGAGACAGTACTAGAAAGTTTCAGTGTAGATTGAGGCTGATTCCAAATGGTTGGAAGAGCACATAATAATCAATTAAATCCAAGTCTGTCAGCCCTTCCTGCCATTTTCTCATACTTCCCTACCTCTTCCTTTCCCCTGAGAGTGGTCCAATTCTGGGTTGATTGTGCAATTAAAGTCCCCACCCATTATAAGGCCTTCAAACTGTTCTCTAATTATTAAATCTAACAGAGATTGATAACACTGTGGATCGAACAGCACAGGGGCATAGATACTGGCAGAATGTTATTCGATTCCCAAAAGGGTGCCTCTACAAAATATATCTCCCTCTGAATCGTCCAGTACCCTACTAACATGGAAGGAAGCTGTTTATGGATAAGTACCGCAGTCCCTGCCCCCACTTATGAGAGGAGTAAGATGATGCATAACATGCGCCCACCCAGCTTTGCACCAGTTTCTGGTGTTCTTCATTCGTTAGATGTGTCTCCTATAATAGGGCCACATGTGCATGCTGTTTTTTAAGGGTATTTAATATATTAGTGTGCTTAATGGGGGAAGCAAAACCACGCACATTCCAGGATACTACGGTCAAATCCCTACCCAGTGCCATTTTTATAAGCAGAACATTCCCACTATGTGAGCATAACCAATAGCACATCAAATATATTTTCCTTACTTATAGAAATCCTAATGAAAAAGTGAATGTTATCAAATTTGGGCCCAAAACTAATACTAAAAATTTCAGAACATACAACAATAACCAGAAAAACATGAAAATCCATACCTAACCTAAATCCCCTTTCCCTCCCCCTGCCAAGGCACAATGCCATTCTCCAGAAAGTCACCAGCTAGCCTTAGCACAAATGTATCCCACCCCCCCAAGACTGTTCAATTCCTACACTTATCATAGTAATTATAATCCATATTGCAAAACAAGATCTTCTACAGATGCTCGAGACCGTGATCCACCGGGATTGTGGCACCAGGGAATGGATTACAAAGTATTAAGCTGGGGATCAGGGGAGAGGGAGGGCACCACTACCGCCAGGGAATGGATTACAAAGTATGGGGCTGGGGAGGGAGACCACTAGCACCAGGGATCTGTATAGATACTTCAATACTGGGGATCTGGGGGGTCACTAGCACCAGGGATCTGTATAGGTACTGTGGGGCTGGGGACCACTAGCACCAGGGATCTGTGTACTTACTACAGGGCTAGGTATCGGAGGGGATGGCACCACTACCACCAGGGTTCTTACTATATTCAGTGGGGCCAGTGATCAGGGGGAGGAGGGAACCACTAACACCTGGGACATTATATTCTACATAATGGGCCTGGGATTGGCAATGGGGTGCCAGGGACCACAGGGGCGGTTGTGCTTCTGCAGTGGGCAATGGGCTCAGTAGCTGCATTACCTCCGGCAGCCACTAGTGTTGCCCAGAGTTAAGTTGGGGTTTTGTTCAGCTATCAGATTCTATGGGCTCAATTTTCAAAGGGGATGCTGGGCTTGCGTCATGCCCTGTGTCGCTCCTTTTGGTTCAGCTGTGTCAAACTCCTTTAGCGCAACTGCACCCATCAAGCGCAATTGTGACAGTTTCCTCATTTATGGCATGCGCCAAAAGATTTGCACAAGCTCCATAAAATGGGTCCCCCAAATAATGCAAGTTAGACCAGGGAAAAACTGGTCTAACTTGCGACATTTGGCGCTCAGGATTGAAAATCCCAACTGCCGGCTGGCAGAATGCCGCAAGCCCCGTGCACCAAATGATCAGTGCATCAGAGTGTGGCGGCACTCTCTGGGCTTTGAAAATTGATCCCTATGTCTTCATGTTGCTCCTTCGCCGTTAGAGCCAAATCAGATACAGTTATTTAATTTAGAAAATGTCCTGTAGTGACAATGGGTGGATTCTTCTCTGAAAATTATCTTTCACAGAAACAGATTTGGCTGGCAAAATGCAGTTCCTCTTTCAAGTCACACAGCAACAGAAATGAAAACAGCCTCTATAGTACTACAGAAATAAAATAATGACCAGAATCATTCTGTTCTGCAGTGCACACTACAGAAAACTTCCTCAAATGTGAAACATACAAAAACAGTACAGTACAATACTTGGTCTTGTTTAGTATCTGCAGAAAAAAGTAAAACTTTCTATAAAAATGATACAGGTTCAGTATTTTCTGCCTCACATAAACTGCTGTTTAAAAGGCCGTTGAGTGCTCTTTTACCCCATGGCAAGCAAGACACATAAGAAATTGCCTGCCCAAAGACTAAATTCACCAGCTAACAATTTGTTTGAAGGATTTAATTAATGCTGTACCTTTATTGCTTTATAACTTCCAAGATCATTGTAGACCCACCCCCCAAAACAGCATCTGATGGTGAAAAGTGGGGAGTGGAGCAGAAAAGCACTTAATGAAATAAGTGAAATGTGGGATTGGGTGACTATTTGCCTGCTAAACTGCAAAATCTTGCAAAACAGCCCCTCCTCTGATTTCACTCCATTAAATGGCCTGTAGTCCCAATCATAAATCAGAGTCATCAAAACACAATTATTTGATACTAGGCTGCAGCAATTGGCAGCAGCTCATTCGTGATTAGGTAATGTGTATGAGTTACTTTAAGGTTTTTCTTACTGAAGCCATGCTTGTAATTTACTGTGGTCACAGGCGTAGCATGAAAAAACAGAAGCAAGGATTCTCCAGCAAGGATAAACACCTTCGCCTTTGGTGACAACAAATGTGCATACATCAGTAACTGTTTAGAAATTATATTGTTTCTTGCCTACTAAACTTCTGGAATGGCTGTTTTCCTGTTCGCATGAGTCTCCGAAATTTGTGTTAAACAGAATTAATTAAATGTTACTAAAATGCTGGCAAACATTCTAGACAATTGAAAAAGATTGTGTTTACTTGTGAGAAGAAAAGCAGTCCTCCGAATCATCTTTATTAGAGGAAGAATCAGGACATGAAGAATCATGTAAAATGAACTTAGGCGAGAATGGATCATTCAGATCAGTCCCCTCCTGAACTTTCTTTCTCACAGAACCATTTCAGTGACTGGGTAAGGTTTTGAGTGAATAATTCACATGCTGATATTGCTTTTGTTTCATTTACTCCCATTTTACCAGGAAGACGGACCGGATCAAAATAATTTGTTTTCAGCCACTCCTGGGGATAAAGGTTAAAACAGAAAGAAGATGATGCATTGTAACTTACAACAGTATTGCTTCTGTCCTGTGTTTATCATGGTCTCGAAGTACGTTTCCAGCAAAACTCAGCTCCAGCTTTCTATGGTATGGACTCCCTAAATTTTGTAATGGAGACATCTGTCCCTGCTTCAGAATTCTGTCAAAAAAAACAAACAGTGCTGGCCACCATGTCATGCATTTTGCCAAAATTTAAATCTTGCCGCTGAAAAACGTTATTGTGAAGCCAAGTTGGTGAAGCACATCGGAATGAAAATTAGATTTATCAAGAAACTAGAAAGTGAAAATAGATTTTAATAAGTCCTCTAATGTGGCAGTTGTAATGGCAGCAGGCACACTGATAAGACTAGAACTGGTCCTAAATCAACCAACTGTGCCCTCAAAAGAAAGCCACCTTGTGTAAAATCTGCATGGAAAGACCATTGCTTCTCATTCAGTAAATTCTAAATCTTTATGAGAGCACTAAGTTTTGGGGTGAATTTTCAAAGAATCTTTAAATGCTGTTCAGCAGTTTCTATTATTTGATCAGATGTGCATTGTGGCCTGCAGCGTCTACAGAAATGAGTGGCATTATATGTATGATGCAATTACATTACAGAATTATTTGACACTATTTCCTTTAAACAGCATGTGTCATCTTTTTGGAAACCCTCCCCTAAAGCTCCAGTGGTAGCCCTACCTTGCAGTAGTTTATCAGACACAAAATGGATATTTTGAATACTGGCCTTTTGGTAGATGAAGGGATCATGATTTTGTCATGACGAGTCTGCCGTATAGTCCCTCCCCTTCCTGATATGAGTGCTCCACCACCAGACTCTGATGTTCTGTGATGTCAAAGTTTGGAGAGCATGTGGATGTGCTCCGTAGACAATAAAAGGAGTTTGTTTTAAAAAACTATTTTTAAAAATTTTGCCAGTACGTTTCAACCAAGTCAAAGCCGCTGCCTGACTAACGAAGCCCATCTTTTATGTGGTGCCGAAGTTTTGGAACTCACACCACTGTACTAGTTAAGAGAAACTAAAACTAGCCATGCTTTAGAAACCACTCTACAAAGCAACTAGTTGAACCATAACTGTGTTATCCAAATCACTGTATTTTCATTATGAGGTTACTCAAGTACCAGTCTTAAACAACACCTAGTTAAATAATGCAAATGTATGTTTTTTTTTTACCTGAATCCATGTATCCAGGGCTCCAGATAAGGTGTGTACTGGCCTATTTTACTCTCCTCATTTTAGGAAATACTCTTCAGAAATTTTTTTAACGAGTACCAGTACTCACCCGACATTTGTAAATACTCCACATGCCAAAGAATAGAGCTTTATAACATAACTGGTGATTCAAAAGGAACGTTTTTTTTGCCAGATTTACAGCACTTGTATGCATCCCACGTTTGTTTTACTCACTATGTTTTAAAACTGGTGAGTAAATTCCTACCTGCCAACATTATTTGGAACATTGTCGGCGCCTGAAATTCTTATCTAGAAAAAAAGACCTACATTTTTTTAATAAATGTACTCCTCTGTCCACTCTAGCAAGACATTTGTACACATCTGAATTTCGTTTTACTCGCCTCACTTTCAAAATGAGGAGTACAGGTACTCATCCCAAAAATCTTATCTAGAGCCCTGCATGTATCTCTAATGGCATGTTCCCTAATGCATCTACCATCAGCATGACTTTTATGCATTTTAATCTTACTTACTTTATGTGTCTGTTCTTTATTGTACTTGAGGCATTTTCCTACTGGCCTGGATCACCCCTGCAGACAGGCTTTGTGCCCAATACACTTTAGCAAGTTACAAAAAAATAAAATAAATAAACATAGGAAACTCTGACATACGTCAGCATAGGTGGAACCAGCTAGGCAAAAGATTCAGGGTGGTCCCAACACCAGTGGTTTACAGTTCCAAAAGCACAGCTCTATGGAGGGAGATGTCCTCAATATACTTCTTCTATACAATATAAATCTTCATATCATGCTCCCTGTCATTGCCGCTGCTGCCTCTGTCTGCTCTTCGCCCTAAGTACCAGTGCTAGCAATGAACATACACACTGCTACTAGCACTGGTACAGGGTGGGGAACAGGCAGAGGCAGAAGCAATATCAGGCTAAGGATAAGATTCAGAAGTTAGAAATAAAATGGAAAATGTCAGACTGTCACTGCAAAAGACAAGTTGCCATCAGACAGGAAGAAAGAGAACTAGGATAATTTCAGTTGCCCTAAAAATGCCCACTCAGCTAAGGATACACTTGGATTTTCCCCTAGTCCACTTACTGCCTAAGGAACAAATGAAGGGGTATAGAGTACAACTCCGCTAATGTCATGAGATTTCAAAATAATCCTTCACCATCAGGGCAAAATCTGAGACAATTTATTAACTTAGAAAAAGGTCAGCAAGTCAACCCACCGGCGCAGCGGTTGGCATTCCACTTGCAACGCCGATCACCTGGATTTGGAAATGGACCTGGGAGTCAGAGGGCTGGCCAGGGGAGAATGATCGTGTGTCCTGGGGACTGTTGTCCTTTTCTGGGGGAAGGGAGGAGAATAGTGTCTGGTCCTTTGAGGACCCCTGGCAGAGGCTGGGGGTGCTGCCGTGACTGGAGCCGTCGCTTTGGGGGGAATGAGGTGGATGCTGGACATCATTGCATGTCCCCACCCACAGGAGCAAACATGAAAAAAACAGCCCCCTCATGATGACCTACTGTACCCTGCAGTCACCGCTCTGATGTCCGCCAAGGAGTCTCACTCCCATGGCCCCGACCCCGGGGGTAAACTGGGGCTTGCCAACTGTATCCATTGGGAGGGGGAGCTCCACCCGGGGGGGCAAACCTGGCCATAGGGGTAGCGGGCGGAGCGGGTCCAAGGATAGGGGGAACTGGACAAAAAAGAAAAGGTCCAGCAATAACAGTGGGTGGATTAGTCCCCGAAAATAGTCTTCCACTGAAACAGGTTTTGCTAAAACCACAGTATGCAGTTCCTCTTTTAACTCACAGCAACAGAAATGAAAACAGCCATGACAGTACTACAGAAATGAAACAATGACCAGAATCATTATGTTCTGCTGCGCACTCTACAGAAAACTTCTTATTGTGAAACATACAAAAACAGTACAGCACAATACTTGGCCTGGTTCATTATCTGCAGATATAAGGCCAGATACATAGAAGATGATGGCAGAAGGGGACCACAAGGTCCATCTACTCTGCCCATGATTTGTAGGTTGCTACCCTACTCCCTGATTATTCATTCTGGATTATGATGCCACTATGTCTGTCCCATGCTCGCTTAAAGCCCCCGATAGTTTTGGCCACAACAGCCTCCGGGGCAGGCTGTTCCATGCGTCAGCCACCCTCTCTGTGATGAAAAATCTCCTAATGTTTGTCCCAAACCGTCCCCCTCATAGCCTCAGATCATGTCTTTGTGTTCTACTACCTTCTTTGAAGTGAAAAAGTTCATGTACCTGAACCTTTTTTACACCCTTAATGTATTTGAATGTCTCAATCATGTCGCCCCCTCTCCCTCCTCTGTTCCAGGGAGTACATGTTTACATCCTTTAACCACTCCTTGTATGGCTTCTTTTGTTGCCCTCTTTTGTACTGTCTCCACCTTGTCTATGTCGTTTCTGAGGTGAGGTCTCTAAAACTGCACATCGTACTCCAGGTGGACAAAGCAATGGCCTGACCAATGCCCTGTACAGCATAGGGTTGTCACAGTATACTGGTTTTATGACATACTGTGGTATCAGAAGTCACGGTATTGATACTGTGGGCAATTTCTGATAATGCAATAACCGTGATTCACGGTATACTGCGATATTAAGACCTTTCAAGTAGTTTTTTTGCATTTCCAGGGACAACTGAGTTGGAGGAGGCATCTTTTTTGTACAAAAATTACTTGTTCATACTTTCAGAATTTCATACCATGACAAACCTAGTACAGCGGCAAAACCACCTCCCTCTTCCTACTTATTATCCCCCTCACAGTGCACCCCAGCAGGCCACCAGCTCTTAGTGCCACCTTTTCACATGGTCTTCCCACCTTCAGATTGTCTGTTAATATGATCCCCAGATCACGTTCCTCACTAGTTTTTGTTAGAGACCCCCCAGACAGTAGTCAGTTCTTGGGTTGCTCCTCCCTGGATGCATAACCTTGCACTTTTTTTGCATTGTATTTCATCTGCCATGCTGCGGACCATTTTTGCCATAACAAATTAACAACTTGATCCTCGGATTTTGGGGACATTTTTTGAAGAGACAAGCAGAATGATTTTGATTTTTTTCTCTCCACAGGCTTCAGTTTGCTAGTTATAATAACAAAAAACATACATCTTTTGCTCTGATGAAATATTGGGATCAACAGCTCCATGTTAACCTCTTGTAACTTGATAATCTGGTATATATACTGTACATGTGAGAAAGTCAGAAGTAAGAAAAAAACATATTGGATTTTCTAAAATAAAAGGCAAATGGAGAGGATCAACTTTTTATTTTTTCATGTCCTAAGCACTGCATTTTATTCATCAGCAGCTGAACTGTTCTAAATCAATAACATTTGCAAATCATAGTAGTAAGTTAGCAAAGCTTAATATTTCTTTGAGAAACAAATTGGGTGCCATGCATCATGATTTGCTATGAATTACGGATCTTCATCCATGGTGGGGGGAGGGAGGATGTGTCATGAGCCCAGAGTGAAAATAAGTTGTTCGTCTGCACATCTTGGTCCATTAAAGGAACCCCATCCTTGTCTACTGCACCCTCACTTCCATCTCGTTGACATTTACTTAATGATTTGCTACCCAGAAAGGTAGACTAGGTCTTGTGAGTGCTTTCACAGCTACGTAGGTTTTGGGAAGGAAGATGCAATACAAAAACAAGCATTTCTCCATGCCAAACATGTTTGCTTCTGTGCTGTTACAAGTTAGAACAGCAGCAGTAATCATTTTCAGTTCAGGTCCTTCTTTTACACAGTTTTACAGTGTACTTACCCAGGACAGCACAATAGAAACATAGAACATAGAAACATAGAATTTGATGGCAGATAAGGACCACTTGGCCCACCCAGTCTGCCCATTTCCCTACCTAATGGATAAGCTGCAGATCCTAGTTAACCAGCAGCCTACTTCTTACTACCCCCACCCTCTAGAATTGCCTTATGACTGTCCCATGCATGCTTGAATTCAACCACTGTTTTTGACTCCACAACCTTCCTCCGGAAGGTTGTTCCATGCATCCACAACCCTTTCTGTGAAAAAATACTTCCTTACCATACCTCTGAGCCGCCTCTATCTTCAAATTGTGCCTTGTTCTGCATAACTCTTTTTGAAGATGCTACCCTCTTGGACTTTGTTGATTCCTTGAGGTACTTGAAAGTTTCTATCATGTCCCCCTCCCTCCTTTCCTCAAGGCTATACATATTAGGCTCCTTTAGTCTCTCTTCATATGTCTTCCAGTGCAGACCCTGCACCATTTTAGTTGCCCTCCTCTGGACAGCTTCCATCCTGTCTATGTCCTTGCAGAGATTGGGTCTCCAGAAATGCACACAGTACTCCAGATGGGGTCTCACCAGCTGTCTGTACAAAGGGATAACAACTTCTTGTTTTCTACTGGTGATGCCTTTCCCTATGCATCCCAGTATCCCCCCAGCCCTCCTTACTGCCCTCTCACATTGTTGCCCACCTTTAAGTCATCTGATATGACTACCCCCAGGTCCCTTTCCATTTTTGTTGTTGTTAGTATCTCACCCCCCATTGTGTACTCTTCCCCTGGGTTTTTGTTTCCCAGGTGCATTACCTTGCACTTCCTAGCATTGAATCTAAGCTCCCATACATCTGACCATTCCTCTAACCTTGCCAAGTCCCTTCTCATCCTTTCCACCCCACCTTGTGCATCAACTCTGTTGCAGATCTTTGTGTCATCTGCAAAGAGACATACTTTTCCTCCCAGTCCCTCTGCAATGTCGCTTATAAAGACATTGAGGAGGACCGGTCCTAATACTGAACTCTGCAGTACCCCACTAGTAACCCCCCTTTCTTCAGAGTGGACTCCATTTACTATTACCCTCTGTGTCCTATTCTCCAGCCAATTCTTTATCCAGGCTATCATCTTGGGACCCACTCCCAGGTTGGCTAACTTGTGTATTAATCTTTTGTGTGGGACTGTGTCAAATGCCTTACTAAAGTCTAGGTAGGCCATGTCCACAGCCCCTCCCTGATCTACTACTTTGGTCACCCAGTCAAAGAAATCTATTAGACTCATCTGGCATGACCTTCCCGCTGTGAATCCATGCTGTCTTGGTTCCTGTGCCCCTTTGGCCTCTAGGTACTCGACAATTCTTTCCTTCAGAAGTGATTCCATCATTTTCCCTATCACTGAGGTTAAACTAACAGGTCTATAGTTTCCTGCTTCTGCCCTGCTCCCACGTTTGTGAAGGGAATCACATCTGCCCTCCTCCAGTCCTCAGGTACCACCCCATCCTCCCATGATTTGTTAAATAGGGTAGTCAGTGGTGTCACTAGTTCTACCCTTAGTTCTTTTAGAATTCTGGGATGAATCCCATCAGGCCCCATTGCTTTGTCCACCTTCAGTTTTAAGAGTTCTTTCAGAACCCTTTCTTCTGTAAATGGGCTGGTATCAACTTCTGTATCCAGAGTGTTTCTATTGTTTGTTTTAGGTACCTCCCCCTCTTCATTTGTAAATACTGAGAAAACTATTTGTTTAGTATCTCTGCCTTTTCACATCCTCTCATCTCCCCTCCCTTTATTAAGCCTCACTATCTCTCCTTGGTCTTCCGCCTCCTTGATGTACCTAAAAGGTTTTATCCCTTCTTAACTGAGTTGGCTATCTTTTCCTCGGTTCGGGCCTTTGCTGTTCTGACTGCCTTCCCAGCTTCCTTTTGCTTTAACTGATACAATTCTCTGTCCTGCTTCTTCTGTGATTCCTTGTACTTCCTGAATGCTTTCTTTTTCTCTTGAACCTTCACTGCCACCTCCTTTGAGAACCATAGTGGTTTCTTGCATCGTTTTGTTTTGTTTATTGGCTTCATACAAAGGCTTGTTACCTCTGTGATGGCAGTTTTTATTATTCCCCATTGTTCTTCCATCCCTTCTTCCTGCCCATTTGCTAGTGCATTCCTTAGGCACTCACCCATTTTGGCAAAGTCAGCCCTCCTGAAGTCCAGTACTTTTGCCTTTGTATGGCTTGACTCTATTGCTGTGTTTATTATGAACCATACTGTTCGATAGTTGCTAGTTCCCAGATGGCTACCCAGTTCTACATCTGTGATCCTCTCCATCTCCATTTGAGAGAAGCAGGTCTAAGATTGCTCTCTCGAGTGGGTTCCAACAAGTTGTTAAGGCATGCCCCTGTAGGGTATCTAGAATAACTCCACTCTTAGAAGTGGCTGCTGCAACTGCACTCTGCTAACATCTGACATATTCAGATCACCCATCAGCAATATCTCCCTTTTTCTGCCATTCTAAGTATACTTTCTATCATTTCCTTGTCCATTTCCTCCCCTGAGAGGGAGGGGTCTGTAACAACCCCTGTGCAGATTATGGTGCCATTGCCTGTCTCCAAATTGACCCACAGTGCTTCTTCTCCTCCCTGTTTACCTTTTTGTTCTGTTGCTTTGATTCCTTCCCTTATGTAGAGAGCCACTTCTCCTCCTCTTTTACCCTCCCTGTCCCTCCTGTAGGTAGTGTATCCTGGTATGTTTACATCCCAGTCATGATTCTGTGTGTACCAAGTTTCTGTGACTGCCACAATATCCAGATGTTCCTCCTCCATCAAGGCCACTAATTCAGGAAGCTTGCTACCCAGACTACGGGCATTGGTACTCATTGCTGTCCATTTTTTGATGGCTTTACCTTCTGTAGCAGCATCTCCCACTGACCTTTCTACCTTGGTCTTTTTCTCATTTAGTACCCTGCTTTGTAGGGGGAGGCTGGGATTTTCTGCTGCTTATTAGTGCCTCCCTTGACTAGTTTAAAAGCTTGCCAATGAAGCATTTAAACCGATTGCCCAAAAGACTTGTTCCCTTCCTGGACAGATGTAGACCATCCTGCCAGTATAGGCTGGTGTCCCTCCAGGTGGAACCCCAGTCCCCAATGAAGCCAAACCCCTGTGCTCCACACCATTTTTTCAACCATTTGTTAAACTGCATGGTGCAAAGTACCCTCGCCTCACCCATGCCACTGACAGGCAGCTCATCTGAGAAGTATACTGTGTGTGCTACTTGTCTTAGACCCCTCCCCAACTCTACAAAGTCCTTCTGCACTGCTGTAATCTCATGATGAGCCAAGTCATTTGTTCCTAGGTGGACAATGACGTCCAGCTCAGACTCCCGTGCAACTGTTCTCATGATCCTAAGGATGCGCTTCCTGTCCCTCAAAGCCATGGCACCAGGCAGGCACCTTACTTCAGTTTTCCCTGCTCCCCCAAGTTCTGTCACCCTACTAATTGAGTCCCCCACCAGGAGCTGCTTCCTTTCCCTGTGGTGTCCTCTGCCTCCTTTCTGAGGGCCTCCCTTGTGACAGTTGTCTGCAACCTCCTTAGTCTCCTCTGCGGGTGCATCCATAGGGGAACTATGCTTCCCCAGAATGGTGTGTGGATTGTGGAGTGGAAGAACTGACTGGGTGTGCTTCTGTTCCACCACCCTTACCCTCCCTGAGCCCACTGTGGTCCAATTGCTGTGCTTTCTTCACAACCTCTGAGGTAGTGGTGGTGGCTCTGTTGCTCCCTGGATGGGGGAGATTCCCTTACTATTGTCCAGTGTGGCCTGGGTGAAGGTTCCCTTACTGCTGCCTAGTGTGGCCTGAAGATGGGCAACTTCCTCCCTCAGGGCAGGGAGTTGTCTGCAAATCGGGCAGCATCTCAGCCTCCAGAAAGACTCCTGGAAGACTGCTGCCCCACAGCCATTACATTGCACTACTCCCCACATGTCTGTCTACCTTCTTGTTTATTTTTTTTTTGTGTGTGTGTGTGCGATTGGTTTGTTATATAGAAATAAATATATTATATAATCTGTATGCTTATATTGTCAGTGCAGTGTACTAGAGAGGATATGACAGTGATATGCACCTTGCCATCTTGAGGAAATGATGACAGAACCCCAGGTATAAAGGAACTATTTCCAGGTGTGGGTGGGGTGAGGGGTGGGAAGCGTTTAGGCCTAAACTGTGCCCTCTCGAAACAATCAGCTAAAAGCTCTGACCTACCGCTGCGATGAGTGCCTTCCTGTCAGCAAGATGCCCTACATGACAATTTGACAGAGAAAATACCCTGCTAATCAAACAGAGAAAAATCCAAACATCCAAGTCAGACACAGGTAAACCTCCCCAGCCCCAAAACAGCTTGGTGACTTGTGCTGTGAAAGCAGTCAGCCCCAAAATACGTCAGCTGTGCACAAGGACAGACACAGTAAACAGTATTCAATCCCTCTAGGTTTAAACTCTTTCTGCACTGAAAATCTTAACAATTGTAAAAAAAGTAAAGCAAGGTCCACCTCCCTCTGTTGATTGAAAGACTGCCTTTTCTGATAATTCTAAGTTAGTTATTTCACCTTTCAGTTAGAAGTAGCCTCCACCTGAAGAATATTAACTTTCCTAAGGAATCTGCTACAAACCAAAGACAATTGTTAATTGTAAGGTTCACCTCCCTCTGTTGTGAGCACAACTCGCTTTGTGGCAAATCGTAAGTCCAGTGTTGCAGCTTCCAGCCAGAGGTACAGTAGCTTCACCTGAAGAATATTAGGTTTTCTGATGAGCCTGCCTAAAAACCCACTTGCTTATAGTACTGTTGTTATCAGGTTTGTAAGACTCTTCCAAAGCTATTGGCTGATAAGTAGCTGTGATGTAAGCACTTCCTGACACAGTCTAGCCTGGCCTTTTAAGACACACAGAGATAAACAAACAAACAAACAAAAAACTGTTTCCACCCTCTGGAGCACTGTCTGGGTCAAATACACAGCCTGTAACCTGCACTCAATTCAGGACTTCTGACAAATTCTTAGCCCAGTGAATAACTCACAGTATTACAAATATTGCAATGCAAACAGTCAATCACTAACTCCAATCAAGTCAGCTGTGCACAAGGACAGACACAGTAAACAGTATTCAGTCCCTCTGGGTTTAAACTCTTCCTGCACTGAAAATCTTAACAATTGTAACAAAAGTAAAGCAAGGTCCTCCTCCCACTGTTGATTGAAAGACTGCCTTTTCTGATAATTCTAAGTTCCTTATTTCACCTTTCAGTCAGAGACACAATATCTTTATTTCAGTGGGATCCTGCCTTTTTTTATTTTTAAGTTCGATTAAGCTATTTCTAATTTTTGGCCCGTCCGGCAGCACTCCTGGTTGCCTCGTCACAGACCCTCTCATGGATGCACAGGTTATGCACCACTTACCCAAGACCACAATGTGGTGGGTGGCCAGCCGTGTTAGTTGTCCAAGAGCCTGTGGGGGTGCCAACTTGGACAGTGGGCATTTCTTCCTGCCACCTGATATTCTCCCAAGGAAGTGACATGCAATGAGGCAGCAGCGCATATGTGCAGTGGCATGCAAGCATGACAGGCATCTGTGAGCAATACATCCTTGGCTAATGCTCCCAACTGTCCTATTTTAATGGCCCAATTTGAACTAATGAAGGCCACTGCTCATTTAAGGTGGGCCTTCTTAGCTGAGTGGTGGCCTTGATTAGTTCCAATCAGGCCATTAAAATTTCAGAATTAGTCTTTAAAAGGAGAAGCCCCTGTTGAAGTCAATGGAGCATGTCCCCGAGCTCTCCCAACAACTACTTTACAAAACGTGCTAGCATAAGGGTGGTGCTCCAAATACAGAAGTGGAAAGGATTGGGCTGTCGGATCCACAGAGACAAAATATGATCCCGTCCCTTCCTAAAGCTTGCTCTTATAAAAATTTTTATCCGGCCTGCAAGGTTTGGTGGGGGGGGGGCACTAAGTATTCATCTGGGGTGAGGTTGTGAGTACCAGAAAAGGTGCTCTTTAAAAGACTAGATTTGCACATTAAATTCTCCACTGGTGGAGTATCTGAAAATGAAGGGGGCCTGATAAACCAAAGATCACTGTCCTGCAACTGTGCTTATAGAGGGCACCTCATAGTACATCCATTGGCTGGCTTGTTTAGCCAGAACCATTGACTTGAACCATTTTAAAAAAAGGAGCTAAGTCTGTTAAGACATCATAATAAGTTTTAAACAAAAAACAGACAGAATGGAATTTGAAGTGTTGTTCCTTCCATTTGAGAGAGATTACTGTCATTCAGGCTGGGCGGTGAAACTGATAGGTTGAGGACTGTCTCGTAGTGTTGGGACAGTTCTTTAGTTTACTTTTAATTATGGGCTTGGTGACAGTGGTGACACAGGTGGGGAGGGTGGTGAAGATGATCATGAGAGAAGGGGAAGGGGTTTATTATATTTGCAGTTTTTGTGTGTGGGTTGCAAAACATAAGCAGAGAATGAGGCAGTCAGTATGAGGATGATTTATTAAAAGCATCATTACTGGCATTGTGTGCAGCGTGACTAAATTTTATTCAGGCAGACAGATTCTCAAAGAAGGGAAAAGAGATGCAGACCTTTTGAGAGTTTTATAGAATCATAGAAATGTGTTGAAAGAAAAGGACCTCTCTGGCCCTTCATGTCTGCCCCATTATCCCACCTACTTGTCACCTTAGTCAAGGGGCATCCCACTCCACCCCCTGGTCAACCGCTTATGTCTGTCTCATATCCTCTTGAATCCTTCCACAGTTTCCATCCCTTCCCCTTCTTCAGGCAGTTTGTTCCAGGACTCCACCACCCACTCCGTGAAGTAACTCCCCCTCATGTTGCCCTTGAATCTTCCTACTTTTAATCTTAGACTATGACCTCTGGTTTTAGCACTTTCTTTCCTTGTGAATAAACTTCCCTCCCTCACCTTATTAAAGGGACACTGTCAGCTTTGCCCCTCAGTTTGGGATCACATGTTAGCAGTGTGTCTCTATGCACATATATATTAAACAGTTACAGTAGAATGCCCGTATTCTGTTTACCCCATTTTTGCAATATTTTCATAATTTTCTTTATTAGCGGTCCGCACTGAAATCAGCCTCCCACTGGAAGCATCTCTGCTCTGAGAACGCATGTCTGCCAGCAAGCGCTCTCCTAATGTGCAACTTTTTACATCCATATTCTAAACGCCTGTTAATACAGTACATATTCTCACAGTGAATCATCCCTGGTGTTTTTAATGGAAAACTGAGCACTGGTACTGCTGTAAAATATATTTGAAAATCAGAGCCGAAATCACGTGTATGCTCAAGAGCGACACACTCTGGTGCATGCACAAGATCTTTGCTTGGGTCGCTCTTACGCATGCACATGATTTCAGCTCTGATTTCCAAATGTATTTTGCAGCAGTACCAGTGCTCGGTTTTTCTTCAGCAATCTTCTGTGTGGCACTGAGTCAAAAGCCTTGCTGAAATCCAGAGCACAGACTTGCCTGCTACCTATGTTATCCAGTCAAAGAAAACTACAAGGCTGGTCTGACGAGACCTCTCTGCAACAAACCCATACTATTAACTATCCTGTAACCCGTTACTCTCTAGGTAATCCACTTTGATCAGTGACTATCAATTTACCCACTACAGAGATAATAATAATAATAATAAACTTTATTTCTTTTGTGCCTTTCTAAAATCAAGGCGCATTACAATAAAATGGCAGTCATAAAAACATCATAAAACAAATTAAAATCCAGGTTAAAATGCACAGCATTAGTTAATATCTATATCACCACCAAATGCCTTTTTCCATAAAAAGGCTTTTAAGCCTTGTTTAAAACCCTCCATGGTCATGCACTCTCTAATCCAACGGGGTAGAGAATTCCAGAGGGTCGGCGCCACAAAACTAAAAGCTCGGCACCAGAAGATTTTAAGACTACCCTCGGAATCTCTAGCAACCCCTCGTTGGTTGAGTGGAGTGGTCGCATCGGAAGGTAAGGCACCAGAAGATCTTTCAGGTAGTCAGGGCCCAAGTCGTGTAGGGCTTTATATGTCAGTAATCCGACTTTAAAGGTGATCCGCCACTGAACCGGCAGCCAGTGCAGATCCTGCAGCACCGGTGTAATATGGGAAGAACGTGAAGTCCCCATTAACAACTGGGCCGCTGAGTTCTGCACTAGCTACAAGTGACGGATATCAATCCCAGGAAGCCCAAAGTAAAGGGAATTGCAGTAGTTCAAATGAGAGGTCACAAAGGCGTGGATCAGTGTAGGCAGGTCGCCAGTTGGAACAAGGTGTTTGATCCTAGCGATGTTCCTAAGATGGTAAAAGGATACCTTAACAACCGCTGACACTTGCGCATGCAATGTCAGCTGATCGTCAAGGATCACCCCCAGGTCTCGCACTCGTTCAGAGACAAGGAGCTCCACATCCCCCAGGAATAAACCTGAGGTTTGATTTGCCCCCAGCCCCTCAGTCCAGTGGCCAGGATCCACAACCATCACCTCCATCTTCCCAGAATTCAACTTCAACCAGCTGGACCTCATCCAACCCTGGATCTCACTGAGACAGTTGTTGAACACTGAGAGTGCTCTATTCTGGTCAGGTGCAAAAGACAGATAGAGCTGGGTATCATCGGCATAACAATGAAACTTCAGCCCATATCATCTTACAATGTCTCCGAGGGGAAGCATGTACACTGCAAACAACATGGGGGACAGCACAGAGCCCTGAGGCACCCCACAGGTCAGAGCAGTAGGTTCAGAGGAAAATATCCCTGATACCGCCCTCTGAGTTCTACCTGTGAGGAAGGAGGTAAACCATCTGTGTACCAAACCCGACAACCCACAGATGCATCTCAGGTGCTCAAGCAACACCCCATGGTCTACGGTGTCAAATGCTGCTGACAAATCCAGAAGGACCAAAATGGATCAATTTCTCTGGTCTCTCACCATCAGGAGATCATTGAGCACCCGAACTAGCGCAGACTCAGTGCTATGCCTCTTTCGAAAACCTGATTGAAGAGGGTCGTAGATGTTATGGATGGATAAATGGTTGTCCAGCTGAGCTGCCACCACTTTCTCGAGTACCTTCCCCACAAAGGGGAGGTTCGAGATAGGTCTGTAGTTGGCTAGGGAGTCTGGGTCCAGAGAAGCCCTTTTCAACACTGGTGTCACCACCGCTTCCTTCATGGAATGGGGATATTCACCGGAGTCTAAGGAGCACCAGACTATCCTAGATAGAACCGGGATGATAACCTCACCACAGCCCATAATCAGGCCAGTGGGGCCCGGGTCTAAACTACAGCTTGAGGTACGCATACCTTGGACAATTCTCATAACATCTTCAATTTCTGGCCTTTCGAAGGAACTCCAGGCAAACAGGGTGCTTGTAACCATAGGCTGGACCACCGCAACTCCCATGGAGAGTGCGGTGTAAGTCTCGGCCCTGATGTCGGCCACCTTATCTGCAAAGAATCGAGCAAGCTCCTCACACTGCATTTGTGAAAAGGTTCGACTAACCTGCAGACAGGCTCGGTTGCACAACCTGTCTACAGTTTGCAAGAGCTGGGCTGATTGATTCTGTGCAGCAGCAATTTCTCCAGACAGCAATGCTGCCTTCTTATGAGTAATTGCTGACTGATAGAGCTTATAATGCTCTAGGAGTCTAAGATGGTTGGCATCTAAGCCAGATTTTCACCAGCACCTTACCAACCTGCGTCCTAGTCGCCGCATCTCCCTCAGAGCCCGATCAAACCAGGGGGATCGAGGGCGAAGGGAGAGAGGGCGCACACGGGTGGGAGCAGATAAGGCTGACAGGTCTGTAATTTTGAGGTTGCTTCTTGTCCCTTCCCCTCGTGTAGCAGGGCTACGTCTGCTAACCTGCAGCCTTTCAGAACTACAGTACCCTGGCCTCAACTGAGCTATTGAATAGCATTACTAGGGGTTCAGCTAGTCCCGCAGCCAATTCCTTGAACATGACTGAGAGCATCCCATCTGGCCCAGGGGTTTTATCTACATTTAGGACTTCGAGCTCTGTTTGGACTCTTTCTCTGGTAAATACTGAATGCCTCATTTCAAGAATGCCCCTGACAGCTGCTTTGAAGCCACTTTCAGGCAGTGGCCAGCTGTCTTTTCTTATGAAGACAGAGCAGAAGTAATCATTAAAGAAGGCTGCTTTTTGTTCATCTTCCTGTAGTACCCCTCATAGCCCAACAATACTAATAACAGTACTACAAGACAAGACATTTCCCTGTTTATATACTTCACAAATGGCATCCTCAGTACTTTGCTACTGTTATTAATCTCCTATGCGTTTGTGTGTGTGTGTGTGGGGGGGAGCAGACCGGTTTTCTTAAATACTTTTAGGCAAGTTTTTTTTTTTTTTAATATGAGGTAAAAGTACTGTATGTAGTATCTGAATTGACATCTGGCCTGGACAGGTAGCCAAAAACCTTATTCATGGCTCAGGCAGTTGCTGTCTTGAATCCTGAGGGGATATGATCACTATGTATTGTACTGTGAACCGTCTGAATTAATAGAACAATGTCAATGCTGATAGTACGGAATTGTGCACTTTAGCTCCCCCATATTATCATACCCCCTTCCCAAATTCTGGCATGCCCAATATAATAATAATAATAATAATATAATAATAATAATAATAATAATAATACATTTTATTTCTAAAGCGCCTTTCAAGTTTCAAGGCGCTGTACAAACATTATAAAACACAGATAAAAACTTCAATCTCAGAATAATACATCACAATCGATGATCTAAAAAGGCAGACTGATACAGATAAGTTTTTAAATCCCTCTTAAACTCCTCCATGGAGGTGCACAGCCGCAACCGATGGAGTAGAGAATTCCAAAGAGTGGGAGCAGCATAAGAGAAAGCTCTGCAACCAGATGAATTTAGGCTCACTCTTGGAATCTCTAGGAACCCCTCGTTGGCTGAGTGGAGTACTTGGCCCGGGCGGTAAGAAACCAGGAGATCTTTCAGATAAGCTGGACCCTGATCATGTAGGGCTTTAAAAGTCAATAAACAGACTTTGAAGGTGATCCGCCACCTAACAGGAAGCCAGTGCAGATCACGCAGCACCGGGGAGATATGGCAAGACCTGCTTGTCCTGGTCAAAACCCATGCTGCTGCATTTTGCACTAGCTGAAGGCGGCAGATTTCAACCCCAAAAAGCCCAAAATACAGGGCGTTGCAGTAGTCCAAGCGTGAGGACACAAAGGCGTGGACCAACGTTGGTAACGAGTCAGACAGAACAAGGTGTTTCACTCTAGCGATATTCCTAAGGTGGTAAAAGGAAGTCTTGACGACCGCTGACACTTGTGACTGTAGTGTCAGCCTGCCATCTAAGATAATCCCTAGGTTACGCACCCGTTCAGAGGTTGGAAGTGATACACCCCCAAGAAAAATTCCTGAGGGTGCACCAACAGGCGACCTCTCTGTCCGACAACCCGGATCCACAACCAAAACCTCTGTCTTTTCTGAGTTCAACTTCAGCCAACTAGAATCCATCCAATCCTGGATTTCTTTCAAGCAGTTGTTAAACACCGAGAGAGCTCCATCCTGGTCAGGGGCAAAAGACAGGTATAGCTGGGTATTAACTGCATAGCAATGAAACCTTAGCTTATACCATCTTATAATGTCTCCGAGGGGCAGCATATACACCACAAATAACATGGGAGATAACACAGAACCCTGAGGCACCCCACACAACAAAGGAATTGGGCCAGAGGAAAAAAAATCCCCGACAAAACTCTTTGTGATCTCCAAGTGAGGAATGAGGTGAACCATCCAAGGACGGTACCTGATATTCCACAGATCTGCTTCAGGCGTGCTAACAACACCATGTGATCCACTGTGTCAAAAGCTGAAGAGAGATCAAGAAGAACTAGAATAGAACATCTGTTTTGGTCTCTCGCCCTCAAGAGATCATTAAGCACCTGAACCAGCGCAGTCTCGGTGCTATGTCTTTTACGAAAACCGGTTTGGAAGGGTTCGTATATGTCATGGATGGTTAAATGGTTCTCCAATTGGTCTGCCACTACTTTCTCAATCACCTTCCCAATGAAGGGTAGGTTAGAGATGGGTATGTAGTTTGCAAAACAATCTGGGTCCAAGGTAGCTTTCTTCAAGAGCGGTGTCACCACTGCTTCTTTCAGGGAGCTAGGAAACTCTCCCGAGTAACAGGGAGCACCAGACTATTTGCGCAAGGATTGGACCGGATATGTTCTCATGTACTATTTCTGAGGTATTATTTTCAAAAGAATTTCTTCTATTCTGTGTCTGTGGCAAAAATTTGCTGAAAATAGAACCCCAAGAAATAAATAAATGGGTTGGGGGGTTGATAGGGTTGACAGACTTTAAAAATGTTCCATTATCTGTATATCTCTGCTCAAATGTTAACTCGGTTGGCTGGCCCACTAGCACTACCACTCACTGCACCAGCACCAGTGATCCAAGATTGGAAGTGAGCTCGAGTCATGCGGATTGGTCAGGGGAAGGAGGATTGAGCATCCCAAGAATTACTCTTATCAGGAGGTGAGGTGTTACCACTTGACTGACACCCAGCGAAGCCTGGGTGATAGCACGACAGGAAAGGGGCTGGAATGCTGCTGGCACAGCTGTGCACCCATGTGCTTCACTGCACAGCAAATCAACTCTACCATAGGCAGCTGGCGCAACCATGAGCAGGCCCTGCCTCTCAGGTGTTCAAACCAAGGGGGAAACATAGTCCTGGGTGGATGAGATTCCCTGGAAGCCTAGGTAAGGAGGAGTCTCGGCAGACAGGAAGGTGATGCTGGCTGAAGAAGCTCCTGGCCAAAGGTGACTGTGGGATAAAAATGAAAAAAAGGGGGGGAGGTCAACCCAGTTACCAAATGCAAATAAGGGATATGTGATGGGGAGCTATGTGATACATCATGTATCTGCACAAGGGCAGTTTGACCTCAAGTAACCTCACGAGTGGCTTAAGCCATGAGTGATGTGCCCGAGGTTAACCTGCCCAAATGCAGATAAATGATGTATCACACAACTCTCCATTGCATATTTCATTTATGCAACAGGGTCTGAGCTTTAGTAGATTGCTAAATTTGTTTAATAAACTGGTTTATTTTGTGCACTGCCAAGTTACTGTGCCTTTAGGTGTGCTGCTGCTATGGCCATTGCCTTGGCCTAGATGTCAGGACTTGATGTCGTCACTGAAATGTTTCCCCAACTGGCTGAGCTGTGCGAGCTGCAGTAAATTCCAAAAGAAAATGGCGACTTGCTTGGTGAAAGGAAGGGAAAGCATGAGTCCTTTTAGTTTACTTTTGTTTTGTAATTCATACTGTGTTTTGGCTGGTAAAATAAAGATTGCGCTTTTATTTTTTAAAATATAGCATGTAGTTTAATTTCATGTTCAACGGAGTTGTGAGAGCAACAGACATTAGACAGGCAGTCAGGCGAGCGGCCGAGAGACCAGAGAGAACTTACAGGGAAAAGTGAAGATAATATGTTTAAATTGAATCATTTGAGCTCAGAAATAAAAAGCTTGTTTGGGATTTTAAGCAAACACTGTGACTGTCGCTCCCAGGAAGGGTTAGGAAGATTGAGAGTAATGATCAGCCTACAAGTGAGGGTTTTTACGGAGGATGAGTTGCATGGTCTCAAAGGGGGAGAAAAGCACTGCATTCTGGTTTCTTTGTTTAGGAAGAGAAGGAAGAAGAATGAAGGTTTTGTGAGGGAGCGGCATGAACTGGGAGTGGTATGGAATGAATACAGTGTGCGATATTGTGGGGAACATTGACATGAAAGTGCAGAACTACTGCAATGAAAGCAGTGCCAGATGGTGGGGTTGGGGGGGAGTGGCAACTGGCAGAGTGATGACGTTGTAACTATATGTATAAATTGGTGCCAATGTACTTACTATGTATATAAATGATTTATACATATAGTTGCTTTGTTAAATGCGTTTATCACACTGCATTTATCCTCACCTCTATTGCATAAATAAATTTACCTCTTAGCTCTCAAACCAACATGGACTTTCACAGAGCTCTACTCCCCATACATTCTCATACTGCTCCCTGATGTTGCCTCCAGAATTTCCTCTGCCCCATGGTGTTTCTCCCACTTCAGAACAGGAATCTGAGACACAAAATAATGTCAGAAAGTGTGTGACAGTCTACTTCTCCATCACTAAATGTTCTTCCAGACACATTTTAGGAGGCTGCTTGAGTGGATATTGCGAAGTTCTATCCTTGATTTTGATCGTTTGTCCCCGATTTTGTTAAGCCCTCTACCTGATTTACAAGGTAGGAGGTTGAAAGGTATGTTACTTCCTACATTCACACTTTACCAGACACAAACTGTAATGTATTCATGAGTCAATACCTTGTAATCAACTTTCTGTTACACACACTCTCACTTGTCGACCTCCAGGCATACGTGTCCATTATGCATGCCTCTGTGAAGCACATTAGTCAAAAATTAATTGAATGATGAGATAGCGATTGCACAGATTTCTTTACTGAGGAGTGTTTATTTGTTTGTGTACCTTTGCTTTAGGCACTGTTGCCAGTGCCAGCTCACATTATTATAGTGTGATCACATGATATTTTAGCAAATTTCAACTTTTCACACACTGCTAAGAATGTAAAGCCATTGCATGGATTTTATTGGCACATGCCTTTTCACACCGTTACTCACCAAGTTGTCACACTATGTTTAAGCTACTAATTAAAAATTGCTTCTTCATACACTGTTCAAAGATCTACACCCGAACAATAACTTATGTTAACAAGCTGGTTTTTTCAATGTTGCATACTGTATGATGGTTTTCACACACCAGCACAATCCTGACTCTTGTACATAATGACCAGACTGACATGGGCCAGCACAACTCACCTCCACATTCCTGATAAGGCCAGTAGATACATTTAGTTGCTGTCATGCAGATCTAAACATCTTACACATTATATTTGTAACCCCTAGGTGATGCTATCCCAAGGGCTACTACCCCTGCCTGCTTGTCTAGTAGCAGGTTAAGTGGCCTGACTTCTGAAATGGGTGCCTCCACCCATAGGTCAGGGTTGGTAGTGGTCTAGCTAACCTGGGCACAGCCCTCCTGGACACTGTAACCCCCCTGTTTCCTTACTAGTGGCCGGAACAATACACAATAATCACTTTCACAAATCCCCTGACACACCACACAAGTACCCACACTGTTTGCACTTACCCAGGGAGATAGCGGGCACTCCTGTCGCGTGCCCCTTCCCAATGTAAAGGCCTCTGATATATGGCCATTTGCATGGACCTGCACCCGTGGGGACTCATAAAGCTTAAATATGGCCGTTATTAATTGCTTCGGGAACCCAAACCGGAAAGGACCTCCCTCAAAAAGAGCCACGATACTCTGTCAAATGCCTTTTCAGCATCTAGGCTCATAATCAGTGACGGTAATTTTAGGAGATTAATCTGGTCAATTATGTGGGTTGTCCTGCGCAAGTTATCCTGCGCTTGTCTGCCAGGTATGAAGCCAAATTGGTCTATATGTATTAAGGATGGGAGATGTTCTTGTATACGTCTTGCCATGAGAGAGGCCAGTATCTTATAGTCAGTATTCAATAGAGATATCGGTCAGTAAGAGGGGCACTTAACTGGGTCCCTTCTGGGCTTAGGTATCACCGAAATTACCGCCTGAGCCCAAGAGGGAGGAGGCGCAGCCTCCACCCCTCAGAACCTCTTCACATACTTGTGTCAGCAGGGGTTGCACTTGATCCCCAAAGCATTTGTAGAACTCCGATGGGAGTCCATCCGAACCTGGGCACTTGCCTACCTTGAGCCTCCTTATTTCTCCCCGTATTTCTTCCGGCCTCACCGGACCTACCAAATGTTCTCCTTGTTCCTTAGTTAAGCCTGGTAGTTTAAGTGTTTCCAAAAATATCTTTATATTATCCTCTCCCGCATCTATCTCCTCTGTATATAGTTTGGAATAATATGTCTTAAAGGCATCTGCTATCTCGTGTACCCCCTGTACCACTTTACCTGTTCCAGGGTGCCACACTTTTGTTATTGTTGCTTTCGCCCGCCTTGCCCTCAGCCTACTGGCTAAGAGACGCAAAGAGTGGGGACCCCCTCATAATATTGCTGTCTTAAAAAGAGCAATTTTTGCTCCACTTGATAGTCTAGAATACCCATCAGCTCTCTCTTGTTCTCCAACAGTTGTCTCTTACGCCCCTTATCATATTTTTGTTTTTGCTGTCTCCCTAAGTTTGCAATCAGCTCAGTTAGGGTAAGTTTCCTGGCTTCTTGTTCCCTCTTTTTCCGAGAGGCCAACTGTATAAACCTGCCTCGCAACACTGCTTTTGCAGCATCCCAGCGGATTGCCTGCCAGGTATCCTGCCCAGTGTTTTCCGCGAGATAAGTTCTGTAGGTTTCTACCATTGTATCCTTTATCTCTTTATCTTTTATGACCCACTTTCAATACACAGCACATTTACATGTAAGGAACTTCTGTACCAGGCAAACCGCTCTGTGGTCACGATTGCAAAGTCTCTGCACAAACTGGGGTTTCAAAAGCAGCTGGAAATCCTGACAGGCCTTTCGCATTCAGCAAAATCTTTGGTCTTCTTCAGGTATGAAACTGGAAAAAAATCAGTGGTTTACTTTGTTCTCATAAACTTGTATTTAGTCCAGAATAATTCTCTTCTGTCCCTCTCAGGGACAGCAGGCAGACATGCAGGCCACAGCTTAGCCATTTCACAGTTCTCCATGCAAAACTACACAGAACTACTGCCCAAATCACTTGAGCTGTTCTCATTTCACTTCCCAGCTCAGAACTGACTGAAACAGCAGGCAGCTTGGGGATTTCCCTCAGATCCAAAAGATTTGGTTGGCTGATCTGTCTGTCAGTCACAACAAAGGCTCCCCCATCAGTTGCAAAAAGGCACCAAAAGCCCAAAACTACAATTCCTGCAGATTTTGACTAGACAGCTCTTGTAGTCCGGCTCCATTTTAGGTCCCACCATACTGATTGGTCCAGTTCGGCAGTTCCGGGCCAAAATGGTGAGGATAAACAAACAGTCCTTGCTGCAAAGAAGGCAGGTTAGACAAACTACATTATTATTACTACTCTAATGAATGATCAGTAAACAGTTACATCTATTAACAGGGCTTCCTCTGCACAATTAGCGATGGCAAAAACGGAGCGATTACCTGGCAGCCCGGGCAGGACTCGAGCATGACAACACTCATACCCCTCCCAGATTAATTATTACTGCAATCTAGGCAACTCTTAAAATGACAGTACATAGAGGCTACACAGGCACTCTTTGGCAATAATGATTAACTGCTAAATGCAGGACAACAGCCTGGCAGTGAGCATTTAGGCAAGCTCATGGAAGACTTTTTGGGAACCCCCATTTGTAGGGGGGGTTACATCCTTCCCTGCCTGGGAAAACATGGCATCTGCGTCAAGTCTGTACCACGATAACATTGAAAATACAACATATACAAGGCATTTATACCATCAGCATGCTATACAAGTACTATCTGATTCATCAATTGGCATAACTTGTCACTTTACTATACATTTCAATGTACTCCACTATATCATTTCCATTCTGACAATACATTATGCATATTTTACACAGGTAGATTGAACACTACTGTACAGAATCATAGAATAACTTCTTGTACTCTAAACAATGTAAGAGGGGTCCCTTCCCTATCAGCTAACTTGGGTCTGGATGGGGCAGGGGCACCATGGTGAGAGGGCAGAACAAGTAACCTGGAATGGGATGTCAAACTCAATTTGGGCAGTGAGCTCTGAGAGACATAAACACCTTTGTGGACTACATTGAGAGGCAAATCCACTAGCCTCCTGGGGGAATCATAACTGAAGCACACCACTGGCTTGACAGCTTGGCCAGTCTTTCTGGGGTGAACAACCACAGTCTCAGTACTTTCAGAAATGGTCTTGGAGCTTTCATCACTTGTGAGGGGTGCCTCTACATGAAGGGGGAATGTCCAAGCTGGGAGCACTGTCAGTTCCTTGTTCTGTAGGCTCTGGTTCCACAACATTTGGCTCATTTTGTGAAGGTTCAGGCACAATCAAACTTTGAGGCACTGAAAGGAGTCTGTCAATACTCTCATACTGTTCCTCAGGTTCTGGTGTGTCACCAGAGAGACTCAAACCATCGACCCCTTCTTTGGGCAATTCACACAGTTCCACAAAACACAGTGAGTCCGTGTCCTCAGACGGAAGGCTTGGCACTTCACTTTCCGGAAGCATTGGCTCCAAGGACGAAGCTGGGAGGTTAGACAGTCCAAAAAGGCTCTGCTTCATCCCTGCAATTAGTCATAGGATTTCCTCAAAACAGATGACTCAGTTCATAAGAAGGGTAATAGGCATAGTCGCACTCACTTTCATCAGAAGTGGACTGACAGTCACTATCATTCTGGGCCTGCTGCAGAGGAAACCTTAAATCTGTGACCACTGGGGTAGGTTGACTATCTCTTTCTTGCAGCAGCATGAGTCACCAGCCCAGGGGGCTCAATTTTGCGGGGTTCAGCCTCAATCATGACTTGGCCGATAGGTAGCAAGTGTTTACGGTGCATGGTCTTGACAGCTTTGGAGTTGTTCTCTGGATGCACCTTATACACAGGTAAATTATCCAAATTTCCAACTACTACATGGGAAAGATGGTGCCACCGATCAGCAATTTTATGTTTACCATGCAGTCCCAAATTGCGTAACAACACACGGTCTCCAGGTCGAAGCTCTTGAGCCTTTACTTTTTTATCATGCCTCTCTTCTTTGGCTAGTTTTCTCTTGGCGGCCATTGTCTGGGCCAGTTGATAGGCATGGCTCAATTGAGCTTTCAGTTTTCGTACGTATTGCAAATAGTTTTCGGCTCGGATCCCATCTGAGATACCCCAAAACAGACATCAACTGGCAGTCGGGCCTCTCTCCCGAACATGAGGCAGTAGGGGGAGAACCCAATAGCATAATTTTTTGTGCAATTGTATGCGTGTACCAAGGTGCTAATCTGCTGGCTCCATTTATGCTTGTCTTTTGGGTGGAGGGTGCCCAGCATGTCTAGAAGGGTGCGGTTAAAACGTTCTGGTTGAGCGTCTCCCTGTGGGTGATAGCGGGTGGTTCTTGACTTTCGTACCCCCCATAGAGAGAGCATTTCTTTGATTAGTCGACTCTCAAAGTCTCTACCCTGGTCAGAGTGGATCCGCTGGGGGGCACCATAGTGGACGAAGAAATTTTCCACTAACACCTTGGCCACAGTAGATGCCTTTTGATCTTTGGTGGAAAAGCTTGTGCATAGTGTGTGAAATGATCCGTAACCACTAACACATTGCCAGTGTTCCGCTGATCAGGTTCTAAACACAAAAAGTCTATGCAGACTAGTTCCATGGGGGTGCTGGTAGTAATATTAACAAGGGGGGGGCAGCCCTCTGAGGCAGGGCTTTTCTTTGCAGGCAGCAACTACAAGTGTTTACATGGTGCTCAACATCAGCCCCCATTTTGGGACAGTAGAAGCGAGATCGTACCAGGTTAAGTGTTCTGTCAATACCGAGGTGCCCCATGTGATCGTGGAGGGACCTCAGTACCAAATCTTTAAAGGCCATGGGCAGGACCAATTGTTGCTTGTCTACTTTGCCACTATGCTCTGTCTCTCTATACAACAACTGATTGAGCAACTTCAATCTGGGACCTTCTTTAAACAATAAAACAGTTTGCAAGTCAGTGGAACGTAACTTAGACACATCTTTCCCCACACGGAGGGCATCAAGTGCTGGCTGAATCATGGGATCTTGGGATTGAGCCAACTGAATGCTGTCATTGCCAAATTCAGGTAGTGCACTAATATCTAGAGCAGAGAAATGGCAATAAGCAGCAGGTATGCAGGTGTCAGAAGGGCCCAAGCAATCTACTAAACAGTCCACTGTGTCCACACACATCTGTTCATCTCTATCAAACTTTTGGCACAGTGCTCAAATGTCAGGTTCAGACAGCCTGACCCAATCACTCCTGGAAGTGGGCCTTCATGATAGGGCGTCAGCATCAGTATGGTACAGGCCCAGTCTGTATTCGACAGCATAATCATAGGTTGATAATGTAGAGAGCCACTAGTGCCCAGTAGTGTCTAACTTAGCTGAAGTCTGTACATGCTGTAGGTCAAGGGTTGTAACCAGTTTTCACCAGTATCTTTGCCCCATAGAGGTATTCATGAAACTGGTCAATGATGGCCCATTTTAGCGCAAGGAAATCCAACTTATGCACAGGGTTGTTTCGTTTGGACAGGGTCAAGCTCCTACTGGGGAAAGCCACTGGTCTCAGGCCATCCTCATAGTCTTGATACAGCACCATTCCTAGACCCTGCAGACTAGCGTCCATATGCAGCACATAGGGTTTGGTGGGGTCAGCATAGGCGAGGATGGGGGTGTGGGTGAGCTGGTATATGATCTCATGGAAGGCTGCTTCACAGTCGGGCATCTAGCGGGACCCGAAGAGTTCACCTGGGTGGAAGTATGCTTTTTCTGGTTCTTTAACGGACCCTTTTTTGTATTTATGATTGGTAGGAGGGTAACCCTGGATAAGGTTCAAGAGTGGGCGAATCACCTTGGAATAGTCTTATGAACCTGCGGTAGTAGCCACAGAACCCCAGGAAACATTGTAGTTTTTTCAGATTATGGGGTTGGGGCCAAGTAGTCAGTGCTTCAACCTTACTGGGATCAGCCTCTATCCGTTTTGTAGATATTATGTGCCCCACATACTTCACGGAGGTTTGGAAAAACTAGCACTTGTCAATGGACAGCTTGAGACAGAAGTCTTCCAGTTGGTCTAGGACTTTAAACAGTCAGTTCTCATGCTCCTCTAAGGTGCTCCCAAACACAGTGACATCGTCCAAGTACACCAGGCACTCCAGCAAATTCATATCTCCCACCGCACTTTCCATCAGTTGCTGAAAGGTGGCCGGGGCGCCCTATTTTCCCTGTGGCATCCTCAGAAACTCATAGAACCTCAATGGATAGATGAAGGTTGTTTTCTCATGGTCTTCCAGGGCCATCGGGATCTGTTAGTACCCACTGCGAAGATCCAGTACCGAGAATCATTTGCTCCCATTCAAGCAGTCCAGGGCATCTTGTATATGAGGCATAGTGTATTGGTCTGGGATGGTCCGCCGGTTCAGGGTTCGATAATCAACACACATCCTCACAGACCCATTCTTCTTATGCACAACCACAATGGGAGAGGCGTATGGGCTCCTGGATTCTTGTATCATGCCAGCAGCAAGCATTTCCTGCAGGTGTCTTCTCACATCTTCTATATCTGCTGGGGCTAGGTGTCGGGACCTCTCTCAATATAGCCATTCATCGTGCAGGTGTATGTGATGCTGCGCACCCTGGACACATCCCACATTCCATTCCTTCAACTAAAACACTTGGTGTCTCTGGGCACGTCTCTTGCTAATTCAAGCCTTCCATTCAGCTGGCAACGGGGAGTCACCAAAGTCAAACAAGTCTGGGGTCACTCTTTCCTTCTCACCAGGGTGCTTGTTGCTGGGCAATACTGCAGTGTCTGCGCAGTGTACCGTAGCTAGGGTGCACTCTCTGTTCACCCGGATCTCCCAATCTGACACATTGTGAATCTGGACCATCACTCATCATGCATAGGCATGGGCATGAGCAGGCAAGATGCTGGGCTTGACCAATAATCCTTCTGGCAATTTTCCATCACCTGGCACATCCAACATCAGTATTTTGTTCTTGACATCTTTCCGGGAGGTGGACCTCCCCTTGAATGGTACACTGGGCATTAGGGGCCAGTACCATTGACTCGGGATCCTTCTTTCACACGATCCCCACCGGTTCATCCTGGTCTACTTCCTCGGGTTTCTGTTGCAAATCATAAGCCCTCTTGATCAGAGCCAGAATTCTCAGGGCTCTCCCAGTCTGTCGCCCTTGTTTCTCATGACAGAGTTGTGCCAGTTTCCCACACGTATGTGCGTTTGTCCCAGTTAACAAGGGGACCTCATCATATAGTCCAGTGGGGGGACACACTAGGGCCAATGTCTCTACTTGCTCTTCTACACCAGTTGGAGCTGCAGGAAAAGACAGCCAGAGGTGGACATACCCTAGGTAGGGATAAGACATGTCGCTTTAGGCCCCACACATGTAGGCCTTCCAGGGATTGCAAAGGCACATCAGATAAGTGTATGTCATACCAGTCCTGGAATACAGTGGTCACTTGCAACCCGCTGTCAAGCACATCCCGAGTATGAATACCATTCACAGTCACCATAGTCTCCATTGAAGGGCCCACTATTTTGGACCAGTCTGAAGAGGCAGTAGCAGAGGCCCGGACAGACGATTTGGCCACAAAGAAATTTGAGTTAGGGTTTCTTGAACCCTCACTGTGGTTATTTCAGGCACCCCTTGGCCATTGATTTGCTTTTCGGAGCTCCCCTTGGAGTCTGTTTACTACTCTTTCTAAGTCCTTCTGAGATTGGCATTCTCTTTTCATATGGCCATCCTTTCCACAGTTGTGACAAATGATAGACTCCTGGGTCATCCTGGGAGAGAATATTGTATGAGGAACTGAAGCAGAAGTAAGAGATTGGGGTCTAGTATTTGCTTACAGCGGTGAGAGTGGTGCAGCGTGTCTTAACAGTTCCTTTAGAGTGGCAGTCAGTCCAGTGATCTCAGCCTTGGAGCCACCCCTGGTAGCGGATGCCTGAAGGTGCACCCCCACCCCTATGGCAGTCACGTCCTGAGAGGGACCAGAATCTTGTTCCATGGGGCAAACCCTTGCAGAGGCACCCATCTTCAATTCTCGGACTTCCTTTAGTAGCTCATCTTTCCAATGCTGGGTCCAGGGCAGGAAGTCCTTTGCATTCTCAGAGTGCTTGTTAAGTGCCAACTTTTGCCCCTGAGCCTCACTTGGCTGATCACTCTCGGTCACTTGCACAGCAGCAGCAGATATGGGTGCAGTTCCCCCATGGGGTCGCCTTTGCTCACCCCCCCCCCATATTTCTTTCATTAGCTCATCATAGGAGGAGGGCGATTCCAGTCGGGTGGCAAGGCACAACTGAAGCAGTAACAATTCTGAAAATGGAGCAGACTTAAGGATCCGGTCCAGCCTAGTTCGATCTAATTCATTTGATGGCAAACTACCCTTTCTGAGGCACTCTTGTACCAGCTTTTCAAGCCGAGGTTCATACACAGACAATGGCTTCCCTGGGTACTGCTGAGCATTTCTTACTCTCCACCACAGATCCTCATCTGAATCCAGGCTCCCGTACACATTCTCCAATGCATCGAGACAGTCCTGTGCAGTTGCTTCGGGGTTATTGGCCCACTTGGCAGAGATGGTAGCTAGGGCAGGACCTCAGAGGCTCTCACTCAACCTCTTTCATTTCTCTGCTTCTGAGCATTGCCATTCAAGTACTAGAGGGGAAACATAGTCTATCCAGGTCTCCCAGTTATCCTCCCCTTGGGGGGTGGGAAGGGTGCCCGAGAAGATTCTCAGCCTTCGGTAGGAGTCATGACTAATGGCAGGTACAGATATAGAGGCCAGCATTGGTATGGGCACAGAAAGTGAGGCAGTAACAGGTGCTGGAGTGGGAGAGAGTGTTGGGGAAGGAACAGCCCCAGGTGGCAGGAATAGTTTCTTAAAGTCCTCTACGGTTTTCCCTTCCTCCAGCAACAACTTATCAAATTTCTCTTCAAAAGTCTCAGATATTGGTGGGAGCTCATCCTCCCCGGGGTCTTTACTGTCTTTTGTTATCACTCTCCAAGCAGCTGGAACCCCTTCTGGGGCAATAGTCTGTGGAACTTCAGAGCTGTCCATGAGGTCACTACACTCTACCAAGGCTATGAAAGTTTGGGCGATCAAATCAGCCTGTCGACCCACCACCAGAGGGTTTTTTAAACATTCAACTTTGGAGAGTGCTCCCTCTACTGTGTCTTTACTGGTACCCAGGGGAATGTCCAGTATAAGTAGAGCATTTTGGGTGTCGATCTGCTCAGTACACCACCCTACCAACTGGTGTACAGCCATTTCTACTGAGGTAGGCATTAATTTTTAACAATAATTCATAATTTTTGGCCACTAGAAGGCACAAAATCCCAGCAGTGAGCCTCCAAAATGTAACCCTTAGGTGGCGCTATCCCAAGGGCTACTACCCCTGCCTGCTTGGTTAGTAGCAGGTTAAGGGGCCTGAGTTCTGAAACGGGCACCTGCACCCGGAGATCAGGGTTGGTAGTGGTCTAGCTAACCTGGGCACAGCTCTCCGGGACACTGTAACTCCCCTCTTTCCTTACTAGTGGCCAGAACAATACACAATAATCACTTTCACAAGTCCCCTGATACACCACACAAGTACCCACACTATTTGCACTTACCACCAGGGCTTTCTTCTGGCCTGGCCCTGGGGACCCCCTGTAAAACAAGGTTATACACAACAAATAACAGCAGTACAGTACTCTTGCACAAACTGGAACCACAGTCAGGATAAATGCAAAAAAGAGTTAGATCTGATTTATTTAAGGGACTTGAACAAGGGAGGGGCGTAATCAGGTTAATTTTTTATTTTTTTTAATTTGAATATTCAGATAGACCTTTGAGTCGTAGACTCATTTACAAAGGTTCTACGTCATACATACATACATTGCACAGAGGGCGGTACTTAAGATAAAGAGGGAAAGAAAACAGCACATTACATAGTGACATGAGATAACAACAAACAGGTTACATAGTTGTTTCAAAGTGGGCTAACAGAGAAGTTTAGGAAGTTTAGCACAGCCAGGAAGGAAAAAACAACAACAAAGTAATGTCAGAGATATTCAATAGGGGGCTGTTTGTCATGTTTCATAAATGCATTTGAGGTACACTGAGAAGCTAATAGCTTGATTGTAAGGAGGCAAGGCAGATCAGGTTTCAAAGGCAGTCACAATTATTTGAAGCCAGCAGGTATTCCCTTAGCTTTGATTTATATGGGCCCAACCTTCTTTCCTCAGCTATATTGATAGGGAGGGAGTTTGTCCAGGATGGGGCCCTAAAATTGAAAGTGCGTTGGTATTGGGATGTCCGGCAATGGGGTACCCTCAATAGCTGCTTGCTTGAGCTACGGGTTGTTTTGCCTCGTGGTGCTGGGAGGAAAATTTGGTGCAGTCAGGGTGGGGTGAGGCCTAGTAATACCTTTTTGGCCATAAGGCGGGTATGGTACCTGATTCTGCTATCCAGGTTTAGCCAGTTTGTGCTGCTGTATTGGGAGCAGGAGTGCGTGAGGCGATCACAACCTAGAATGAGGCGGCAGGCTTTGTTGAGTACAAGTCAAAGTCTGCTTAGGGCTGTGGAGGATGCAGCACTGTAAATTAGGATGCCATAGTCAAGTAGGGATAGGATCGAGGAGTTTACGGTAAGCTGTAGTGCCTCGGGGGTGAGGCAGTGTTTGTGCCGATAGAGAACGCCTAGCCTGGAGCTAAGAGCAGTGGTTAGGTGTAGGGTGTGTTGATTAAAGCTGAGGGCGGGTCTAAAGTAATCCCTAGATATTTAAAGTTGTATACTTGTTCTGGGGGTCTGGTTAGCCATGAGAATTTTGGGGCAAAGGTTTTTATGCGGGTTTTGCAGGTGGGCGAATATCATGACTTTAGTCTTTTTATAGTTGATAATAAGAAGGTAGGTGGTGAGCCAGTCTTCAATTTCACGGAAGGAGAGCTGGAGGGTTTGGTGAAGTTTGAGGGGAGCCGGGTCAGAGGCAAACAAGACTGCATCATCTGCATAAAGGAGCAGATTTGCGGAGCAAGAGGATGGGAGGGAGTTGAGGTATAGGCTGAAAAGTAGGGGTCCAAGTATGGAACCCTGAGGAACACCGGATCGGATTGGGAGGCAGGGTGATAGGACCGGGCCTATCTTGACTCTCTGCATTCTATCAGAGAGATAACTGACGAACCATTTTAGAGTGTCCAGAGAAACCCGTGTAGGCCAGGGTGTTTAGTAAGAGGGCATGGTTTACTGTGTCGAATGCTTTGGATAGGTCCACGAAGACAGCACCTGAGAGGTGGCCGTGGTCCAGGGCTGAGTGGACATGGGAGGTAAATTCAAGGAGGGCGGTAGTGGTGCTGTGGCCCTTTCGAAAACCATGTTGCTGCCTGGTTAGAAGGTTATATTTATTTAGGTGCTCAGTGAGTTGGTTGGCGACTATGCGTTCCAGCGCCTTCGATGAGGGGGAGTAGGATTGAGATGAGGCGGTAATTGCTTGTGGATGTTCGGTCACCACTTTTATGGATAGGTGTGATATAGGATGACTTCCAGGGGGTGGGAAATTTCCCTTGGCAGAGGGAGCGATTGAGAATGTGGGTGAGAGGGGCAAGGACTTCCTGGAGGGTGAGGCGGAGAAGTCTATGGTCTAGGGAGTCGTGGCTGTAGTGGCTTTTGCTTAGAGCTTTACTAAGGTAGGGTTTCGCGGTCTCTGGTGCAAGGACTCACAGGTAGAAAGGTGCCGCATGTGGGTGGTGAGGTGTGATACGGTCCGGCGGGGGGTAGAAGAAGTTTGGGGGCAATACCTGGGAGAGATCGGAGAGAGCAGTATTTAGGGCCGCCGCTATGCTGACAGGGTCGGCGGAGAGGCTACCATCAATGAGTATTTGGTCAGGTGGTAGATTTGGACCCTTGCCACAGAGTTCCTTTATGTTCTCCCAGAACTTGCGTCCATTTCCCCAGGCGGAGGTTAACGTGGCTTTGTAGCGGTTTGCCTTGGCTGCGCGTACGGCCCAGGTGCATTTGTTATGGGACTCCCGATAGCACTGCCTGTCCTGAGGCCATTGGGTCTCATTGTCCAGGTGCCATAGAGCATCACGCTGGCATAGTAAGCCTTGGAAGTGGTCCGAGAACCATGGGGCATGGTTCCATTTGGTCATAGTTTTGGCGAAAGGGGCGAACTTTTCATAGGCTGCGTTAAAGGTGTTGACAAACAGTTCGAGGCATGGTCAGGGTCGAGGATACTTATAATGGGTGTCCAGTCCCAGTCTCTGAGGTGTGCCTTGAGAAGGGGTAATTTGCCAGAGCTAGTTTACGTTGTGTAATAATTTTAGGCAAAGTTTTGGGGTGGGTACCAGACCAGTTGCAGAGTACTGGTGAGTGGTCGCTTAAGGTCTCTGGGAGGACTTGGGTGCTTGTTATTTTGTGGGAGCGGTTGGTGAAAACTAGGTCTAGAAGGGTCAATGTCCCTGTGCAGGCATGCAGCCAGGTGGGCATTTTGATGACCTGGGTGAGGTCAAGGGCAGCAGCCTCATTGATGTAAGGCGTGGCTGTTTTGGCCAGCCAATTTATGTTAAAGTCCCCCAGTAGTATTTTTTCTTGTTTTGGAGGTAGGGTGGCGATGTGGGACATGATGGCTTGGAAGGCTAGCTTCTGGTCTCCGGGGGGGACGTAGGCTGCGGTGAGGAGGAAAGGGGATGTAGACCTGCCTAGGGTGATTTTTAGGGTGAGGGCCTGAGCCCTGGATGTTAGCACGGGCATGGGGAGAAGATGGCCAGTGAGGGAGTCCTTGAGGTAGGTAGTGCAGCCACCACCTCGCTTTCCCATGCAGTCGGTCCGACAGAGGCAGTATCCAGGGAGGTTAACTGCTGAGTCAGGGACAGAGAGGGAGACCCAGGTTTTGCTCAGGGCAATGATGTCTGGGTTGTTCTGGAGTACCCAGCCCTGAAAGAAATCCCATTTTTTTTGCAGGTTGCAAATGTTTAGTGAGGCAATGTGCAGGCCGTTTCCAGGGGATGGGTGAGTTGGTGTGGCAAGCTGGGGGCCAGGGTTTGGGTGGACATTACCTGTCAGCAGAAGAAGAAGAATGAGTGACCTGAGGCAGTTTCGGTCTGCTCGTGTATTAGGTCCTTGGCATTTATGCTGTGTATGGCTGATGGTAGGTATTGGTAGTTTCAGCGTAAGGCGGGCAGATAGGAGGAGAAAATGGGGAGGGGTTTGTTTAGTTATGTATGTGGGGGGAGGTTGGTAGGAGAAAGGGGGCCTCCAGTAGGTGACTTTCCTTGGGAGATGACATCCAGGGGTGCGAGCAGATGTGTATTTGTATGTGTTGTGGGGGAGAGTTTGTGATGGCTTTGTGGCCAGGTTTTGCATGTGCTGGTGGTGCAGGTGCAGTGGGGAGCAAGGCTGGAAGTGTCAGCCAGAAAGCTGACAGAGGATTTCAACATTTCCTATTTTTCAAGTTGAGCGGGGGGTGGCGGTGCCTGTGTAAGTTGCAGGAGTAGAGTGATGAGGGTGAGTGGGAGCATGTTTGGGTAGAAACGTGAGGTAAATATGTGACAGGACTGTAGAGAAAACGACGGAGAGAAAAAAGTGTGTGGGACTAGAGTAAAAGAGTGAAAAAGGTGAAAAGGGCCTCTAGTGGTGGAAGAGGATAAGCTGCAGATGGGAAAGTGGCCTGATAGGTTATTTTGTGATCACCTGATCACAAAACAACCTATATATTAGGATGCGGACCAAGGGTGGTGGTGGGGGCGGTGGGGAGCCGAATGCATAGCGTTTAGCGGGGCAGAGCCAATGTGGCGCCGAAGCGAGAAGGGAGAACAAGGAGCCCAAAAAAGCAGCCGTTGAGACTGCAGGAGCGATGGTGGTAAGCAAGCGGTCCCACGGGAGGTCAGTACCTGGGCGAGTTTCGAGTATCCAGCTGTCAGTCTGGTGCATGGAGCGTAGGGGGAGGACTGTTCTTTCAGCCCTCACAACCGCCGGTGCGCTCTGTAGGAGAGATGAAGAGACAGGCAGGTTATGTAGGGCTAAGGAATGCTATCACTGCTGGGGGGGCAGGTTTCTTCAACTTTTAACTTGGCAAATGAGAGCGAGCGAGATTCGAAATGCAGTTTGACTATAAACCCTGACAAAAAGGGAGTGAGTGAGTTCAAGTGCAGAGCGAGTTCGGTGCAGATAAGCAAAGGCAAATGGCAACCGCGTTCTAAATAATTATAGCAAACGATTTCTAAGCAGTATAAGTAATTTCATAGACATCTGAACTTTTGAGGCCACAGTAAATACAGATAGTAAGAGATGTCTTAAAGGGGAAGAACTTTGCAAAAGAAAAAGCAGTGTATGCATTTAAGACAAAAGAAACAAAAAAGAAATACAAAAAGTATATGCTATCTCCAAGGTAGTTTAGCAGACAACAGTGTATGCATTTCTGTTAGTTCACACAAATATGTACTATCTCCATTGTTGGGCTGAGCATTAAAGCACCCTTTTTTGTTCCCCTTTAAAAAAGGCGCCAATTTTGAGCCAGCATGGAGCCGAAGCGAGAAGGGAGAAGAAGAAGCCAAAAAAAGCAGCCGTTGAGACTGCAGGGGTGATCGTGGTAAGCAAGCGGTCCTACGGAAGGTCAGAACCTGGGTGAGTTTCAAGTATCCAGCTGTTGGTCCGGTGCATGGAGCATGGGAGGAGGACTGTTCTTTCAGCCCTCATGACCACCGGTGCGCTCTGGGCGAGTTTTGAGTATCCAGCTGTTGGTCCGGTGCATGGAGCGTGGGGGGAGGACTGTTCTTTCAGCCCTCACGACCGCCGGTGCGCTTGCTTAAAGGCTGTATCAATCAAACAGTTATGTATGCACTTCAGGGTCCATAAACAGTCACACACTCTGGGTACCCACAAGGAGAATGGTGGGCTAGCCAGGAACGTTGCAGCTGGGTGGGACCCTGTGATGGAAGAAAACAACATGCACAACACACACTATTTGTAATCCAGAGCTGGAGGAGTCAGTTCATGAAAAGATAACAACAAGACAATCAGATGACACACTTTTAGATCAGGCTGTTGTTGCAGGGAGCTACCCTGGTGATTACTCATGATACCCAAGACTGGACACAGGCTGGATGAAAATCGAGACAGCAGGTGGTTAATCTGGAGTGCCAGGAGAAGCAGGGCCCACATGAATCGCCGAGGCATCATTCCTGTTCAAGCATGGAGCAGGGGGCTGATCCCCAGGCAGGTCTCTCGTCGATGGCTTTCTCTGTGCAGCAGGTAGTCTGGCTGGGCCAGTGTAGCAAGGCCCAGGTCAAATGGAGACAAATTCAGATACAGTCTGTTTTGGACTAGATACAGCTTTCAGCAAGCAGAACACAGTTCACACAGTGGGGAACCAAATCAAGACTCACTTTCAATACACAGCACATTTACATGTAAGGAAATTCTGTACCAGGCAAACCACTCTCTGGTCACAATTGCAAAGTCTCTGCACAAACCGGGGATTCAAAAGCAGCTGGAAATCCTGACAGGCTGATCACATTCAGAAAAATCTTCGGTCTTATTCAGGTATGAACCTGGTGAAAAATCAGTGGCTTACTTTGTTCTCATAAACTTGGATTTAGTCCAAAATAATTCTCTTCTCTCCCTCTCAGGTGCAGCAGGCAGACATGTAGGCCAAAACTCAGCCCTTTCACAGTTCTCCCATGCAAAACTACACAGAACTACTGCCCAAATCACTTGAGCTGTTCTCATTTCACTTCCCAGCTCAGAACTGACTGAAACAGCAGGCAGCTTGGGGATTTCCCTCAGATCCAAAAGATTCGGTTTGCTGAGCTGTCTGTCAGTCACAACAAAGACTCCCCCTTCAGGTGCAAAAAGGTGCCAAAAGCCCAAAACTACAATTTCTACAGATTTTGACTCCAGACAGCTCCTGTAGTCCGGCTCCATTTTAGGTCCCACCAGACTGATTGGTCCAATTTGGCAGTTCCAGGACAAAATGGTGAGGATAAACAAAACAGTCCTTGCTGCAAAAAAGGCAGGTTAGACAAATTACATTATTATTACTACTCTAATGAATGATCAGCAAACAGTTATATCTATTAACAGGGCTCCCTCTGTGCAATTAGCGATGGCAGAAACAGAGCGATTACCTGGCAGCCCAGGCGGGACTCGAGCATGACACCACTCAGCCCCCTCCCAGATTAATTATTACTGCAATCTAAGCAGCTCTTAAAGCGACAGTACATTGAGGCTAAACAGGCACTCTTTGGCAATAACGATTAACATCTAAACGCAGGACACCAGCCTGGCAGTGAGCATTTAGGCAAGCTCATGGAAGACTTTTCGAGAACCCCCATTTGTAGGGGGGTTACATATTTCTGTATCATGTCTTCAGTGTAAAATAAATCAAACTTGAAGAGCTACTGTGCCGTGCTGCAGTAGTGTAATCGCCGCACTACTGCTAGTGTTATTTATAAGCACAAGAAGGCTGGCATATGCCTAGTAGTGATGTGATGTTCCCTCTGCCATCTTATGAGAGTAGAAGGACACATATATGGGCATTTGTACATGAAGACGTTTCAATGCTGCGGATGTGTATTGACCGTGTGACGAGATTTCATTTTAGGTGGCAGAAAAAGGCCTTGGAGGAGCTATTATGCAATGTTTTTTACTTTGCTAGTGCTTGTAATGTGGAAATAGTGTTAGGACGCCAAGGTAGTATGAAGTTGGAGCCATTTCTGGTATCGTTCAAGTTCAGCACTGGTTACTCCACAGAACATAGAGAGCTAGAACGGCTCAGGTTTTAGTACGTCATGTTTCCACCATTGAGTTCTATTTTAGCCAGTTGGCTATGCACTCTTATCTTGTAAATTATTACTTGTTTTCATGTTTCAATAGACAATTCTTTTCATGGAGAGGCGCAAGTCTTGATCGGATAGTGTAAGGTGGATATGATCACTGAGTATTGCGCTTTGAACCATCTGAATTAATAGAACACTGCCAATGCTGACAGTATGGAAGTGTGCACTTTTTAGCCCCCCCCCACCACCCATATTATCATACTTCCTTCCCAAATTCTGGCTACACCCAGTACGTTCTCATGTACAATTTCTGAGGTATTATTTTCAAAAGAATTTCCCTATTCTGTGTCTATGGCAAAAATATGCTGAAAATAGTACCCCAAGAAATAAAAAAATGAGTGTTGGGGGGGGGGGTTGACAGATTTTCAACGTGTTCCATTACTTGTACATCTCTGTTCAAACGTTAACTATGATGACTGGCCCAGTAGCACTACCACTCACTGCGCCAGTGATCCAAGATTGGAAGTGATCTCAATTTATGCAGATCGACTGGGGGAAGGAGATTTGGCATCCCAAGAATTACTCTTCTCAGTAGGTGAGGTGTCACCACTTGACTGACACCCAGTGAAGGCTGGGTGGTAACACAACCGGAAAGGGGATGGAATGCTGCTGGCACAACTGTGTACCCTTGTGCTTCACTGCACAGCAGATCTACTCTGCCATAGGCAACTGGAGCAACTGTGAGCAGGCCCTGTCTCTCAGTTGTTCAAACCAAGGGGACAACATAGTCCTGGGTGGATGAGATTCCCTGGAAGCCTAGGTAAGGAGGAGTCTCGGCAGACAGGAAGATGATGCTGGCTAAAGAAGCTCCTAGCCAAAGGTGGCTGGGGGATAAAAATGAAAAAGGGTGGGTAGTCAACCCAGTTACCAAATGCAAATAAGGGATATGCGATGGGGAGCTGTGTGATACATCATTTATCTGTACAAGGGCAATTTGACCTCAGGTACCCTCATGAGTGGCTTTAGCCATGAGTGATGTCCCCGAGGTTAACCTGCCCCATTGCAGATAAATTATGTATCACACAGCTCTCCATTGCATATTTCATTTATGCAACAGGTTTATGCTTTTGTAGATTGCTAAATTTGTTTAATAAACTGGTTTATTTTGTGCACTGCCAAGTTACTGTGCCTTTAGGTGTGCTGCTGCTATGGCCATTGCCATGGCCTAGATGTCAGGACTTGATGTCGTTACTGAAATGTTTCCCCCAACTGGCTGAGCTGTGTGAGCTGCAGAAAAATGCAAAAGACAATGGTGGGCTCGCTTGGCAAAAGGAAGGGAAAGAGTGAGTTCTATTAGTTTACTTTTGTTTTGTAATACGTACTGTGTTTTGGCAGGTAAAAAAAAGACTGCACTTTTTAAAAACAATATAGCATGCAATTTAATTTCATATTCAATGGAGCCATGATAACAACTGTGCTTGAGTGGATATTGTGAAGTTCTCTCCTTGAGTTTGATCATTTGTCCCCGATTTGGTTAAGACCTGTAACAGGGAACCCCCCTGCTATGTGTTTAATCCCCTGTCATAAATTTGAATATGTGCAATCCCCCCCACCCCCTTTTTCCTTTCACTCTTTCCTTTCTTCTTATTTTTTCTGCCTTATCTTTAAATTCTTGTAAGGGTGGCCAACCTGGCAAACTTCAAAAACTCTTTGCTGGCCTTTATTCTCTTTACCCCCTGTTTATGCACACAGCGTTATGCTTCAGATTGTGAGATAGGAAATGGTGCAAGTCGCACTTTATTGTTAATGTCTGGTGCCCCTTGGTTTAAGAAGAAGTGTGGCACCCGTTTCTGGGGCACCAAACTCCGGAACTGCTGCTGCTGAGTGCAGCTCCTTTGACTTATGCAGCTCCAGTGTGAGGGACAGCGCTGGTCGACGAGTGTGACCGAGCAATTCTTTTTTTTTGAGCTGGTTGCTCCGTGTTGGTGTAGCTGCATATAGCGGCTGAATGTACGCTCCTTGTTAGGAAAAAGTAAAAGAATGATTGCTTCGGAGCAAAGGCATGCTCCAAAGAAAAAGCCAACTGCCATGCAAGCGGCAAGATCAACTTCGCTTAAATACTTGACTGCCGGCTAGTAAGACACTATGCGCAAGGGTAACTGTAAGCCCTGTAGTGTCTAGAATAAAGTGTACCCTGTACAGAAGCAGCCCCAGAGATGTTGTGATTGAGGGCTGCATATGAAATAGAATAATGAAGCCTGTGATGTCACGGCCTATGGAAACTCCCCAATTATGTGATGTCACGGCCTATGGAAAATCCCCAATTATATAAAGTCACAGTCTATGGGAACTCCCCGATTATATGATATAATCACAAGGAGCTATAAAAAGGGCTCATCACTAGGGGAATGTTAGATAGTCGAGTCAGTCTAGTGCTGACAGTGACTAAGGTAAGACCAATAGTTGATGTGTGTGTGTTTTTGTGTATGTGTGAGAGAGAGTGTGTGTGTGTGTATATTTCACACAGGTTACTTGAAAAAAGTATTCATTGAACTATCTGGGCTGAAGCAAAGCCACAGACTCAGCTGAAGGAAGCAGAGGTCTGAATTTTTTTGTGCAGGACTAATTATTTGACTTTTGTTTTCATTTCTGTAAATAAGTGTATTTTTTTCTGAAAACAGATTGATGAACGCATTTGTGCGTTTTTTGTACACTTGATCCCTACTTTGTTTTGTCAGTTATTATCCCACATGTTTACACTGGTGTTAAAAGTGGGATACCTTGCCCATCTAGGCTGCCTGGGAAACGCTGCCCAGAGGGTATAGTCCAGTACCTGACAAATGCGCAGAGTAAAAAAGTAAGAAGCCGACATAAGTCCAGTGAACACGAGCAATGGCTGAAAAGCTTGGGTTGAAGACAGTGCCTGGGTTGGACCCTGGTGCCCGGCCGAAGATTGCGAAGAAAGATTGGGAGGATGCCACAGACAAGGACCTATCGGAAGAAGAGGATGGGAAGCAGATAGAAGAGAGTGCACCGGAAGACCCCAGTGACCTGCTGCGCTGGCTGTGTCTAAAACAGTTGGAGATAGAGCGTGAGTGAGCAGAGGACTGACAACAATGAGACAAGGACAGGAGACTACAAGAAGAGGAAAGGAAGAGACAGGATGAGAGATGACGGGATGCCTTGCAAGCTGTCCATGCCCTGACCCCTGGACAACCTGACCGAAATGTACCCCGTGACATAAACTTAACAAAATTGACAGAGGTTGATAATATAGAAGCCTACTTAACTATGTTCAAGCATATAGCCTAGACATGTGCTTGACCCCAAGACCAGTGGGTCATCAGACTTGTCCCTTACTTATCTAGATGGGCCCAACTTGTGTATAGTCACCTTACTGCCCCTGACTCTAATGATTACAATTGGGTCATGGAGGAAATCCTCCATCGGTATGATATCAGTACTGAGACCTATAGGCAACAATTCAGGTCCCAAAAAGATGATGGGCCAAGATACCCCTCGAGAGACTTTTGCCAGGTTAAAAAGTTTCTGTCTGAAATGGGTACAACCAACGGTCAAAACCCTCGACCAAATCCTGGAGATGATGATAATCATAGATGAATTCATTCAGATGTTGCCCCAAGATGTCCAGGTATGGGTGAAGGAGCACAAACCTGCATAGCAGAGAACACCATCACTCTGGCAGAGGATTACCTGGCAGTGAGACTGTCAAAGTTCAGAGGATACCAAGGCTGTTCACCCCAACCTACAGCACCGTTAAGACCTTTTGAAACTACTTATTCCAGACAGTTAAATATTGGGGGAAATAACTGGCGAGGGGACCGAAGATCAAGGCCCTATTCCACAGACATTATTTGTCACAGCTGTTTGGGAAAAAGACACATAGCCCTTAATTGCCCGAAAAGAAGAAACAAAGCTGTCCACTTGGCAATGGCTAATTGGGGGTAAGTTACCACAGTGGCTATCAGCCAGGATGAAATGGTGGGATTGCTGGACTCAGGAAGCAAACAAACCTTGGTGAGGGTGAACATTTTAAAGAACTACTGCAGTAAAGGGCTGGAGGCAAAGGTAACCTGTGTCCATGGGGATGTCCACCAGTACCCTACCGCCATGGTGGAAATGACGGTAGGACAGGATAAACAACTCATCTCTGTTGGTTTAGTACCTAGACTGCCAGTTCCCATTATTATCGGCCAGGATTTCTCTAACTTTGACCAGTTGATTTAAAAAAATCAACAGACCTGTGACCAGCTTGTGGCAGTAGCCACTCATGTCCAGGCTAGACAAAAACAGTCACAGAACAATTTTCCATTTGATGAGGAGGTATACGAGGTACCAGGGAAAACGAGACAATCAAAAAAGGAGAAGAGGGCCAAAAAAAGAAAATGGAGGGGATACCCATCAGGAAGGAATACCTAATGGGTCTGATTTAGCTGGGACTAATATAACAAGCATTTGTCAATGCCGAATGTTTGCTTGCTGGCATTGGCATTGGTAGTGTAGAAATTACAGAGCTGCATAATAGGAATGGCAGTGAAGTATTGAACTGAAGCCAACCCCACCACCACTCTGCAGAGAGTGACAGGCATTGGGGTGTGCCTTTGGGTCATCAGGCATAACGGCCACACCATTTCACCACACCCTACCCTGCAGACACTGACAAGTGTCACGGTGTGCCTTGAGGTCTTTGGCCCTTATGCGCACCCCATTCCATCAGGAAATACGGTGAGATGGGTTCGGTATAGGAGAATGGGAAGAACTTTGGGGCCGAAGAGTCCAAGGCATACCTCAATGCCTCTCACTGGCTGCAGAGTGTGGAATGGTATGAGCATTACAGGCAAGAATCCCAAGTCACACCCCTGATGCCTGTCATTCTCTACAGGGTGGGGCGTTATGGTTGGAAACCCTAACACCTCAGGCAGTCGTTGGTATTTTCACTCCAAATTTTCAACATAGTTTTTTTGTGACCCCCACCTCACGAACAGTGGCAATATCAGTTTGTTAGCCGAAAGCTGCTTATGCACAGCGACTACGGCATTTAGCACCACTGGTGCAAAAACACATTCTGAAAAGGATGTGAAAAATGACAGCTGTACTGTTCATGGAGAGGTGTAAAAAATGGCAATGTTGCAAATCTGCAGTAAAAATATTAAAAAAACTGGTGAAGTCATGATCATGCATAGAAACTGTGCAACGCACACCCGTAGTGTAACTAGTTTGGGGATTTTTTACAGCAGATTGTCAACACAGGCATTTTGGGACCTCCTATCATGAACAGTGTTGCTGTGATTTTCTTTATCTGTCCCGAACAATGATTTCCCACAGCGACCACGCATCTCTGCGCTGAAAGCGTGAAAACAAATTTCGGCCATGTTGTGAAAAATGACAGCTGTACTGTTCATAAGGAAGTGTGGAAAAATGCCACTGGTGAAAATCTGGACTCAAAATATTACAAAGTCATGAACTTACGAGGGTGCGTGGAAACTGCGCAATGCTCACTCGTAACACAGTCATTTTATGAACTTTTGTCACCAAATTTTCAACATAGTCATTTTAAGACCTTTGCTCATGAACAGTGTAACTGTGATTTTCTTACTCTGTCCCAAACATTGCTTTCGCACACCGACTGCACCATTGTGCGCTACATGTGCGGAAACACATTTTGGGCAACATTTGAAAAATGGCAGCTGTACTGTTCATAAGGAAGTGTAATAAAATGGCAGTGTTCTAAATCTGGAGTGAAAATATTGAAAATTCGCAAACTTACGAGCATGCGTAGGAACTGCACAACGCACGCTCGTAAAACAGTCATTTTTAGGAATTTTTTCACCAAATTTTCAACATAGCCATTTTAAGACCTCTGCTCATGAACAGTGTCACTGAGATTTGCTTAATGAGTCCCATACATTGATTTCGCACACACCGACTGCGCCATTGTGCGCTACATGGGCGGAAACACGTTTTGGGCAAGATGTGAAAAAATGACAGCTGTACTGCTCATAAGGAGGTGTGGTAAAATGGCAATGTTGAAAATCTGGAGTGAAAATATTGAACATTTGTGAACTTACTAGCGTGCATAGGAACTGCGCAACGCACACTCGTAAAACAGTCATTTTTAGGAATTTTTGCACCAAATTTTCAACATAGGCTTTTTGAGAGCCCACCTTATGAACAGTGGCAGTGTTGTTTCATTTCTCAGTCCCAAAAGGTGATTTCATGCAGTGACTGCGAAATCACCCTTCGGGCCCGATTAACGCCATGACAGTGAAGCATTCATGAGAAGGGGTCCCAAAAACCCCATGTTGAAAATTTGGTGCAAAAATTCCAAAAAATGCCTGAGATATGCAGCAAAGTTGAAAAAACCCTAGCTATCCCATTATACAGCTTACCAGCATTTCCACAGTTCAGATCGGCTTTGAAGAGTGCAGACGTGTTCCCGGTCCACCGAAGATCGTCGCGCCGGAGTCCGGAGGTAAGTATGGGGTGGGGGTGTGGGGAGGCAGGGTGCGAGTGGGTGGGTGCGGGGGCTAGGTGAACGCCGAGGGAATGTTTTCTTGTTTACAGGTTTTTTTTTTTTTTAACAGGAAGACGACGCGGGACATTTGCCACACTGGGGTGGGCTCCCAGCGTGGCAGCTAGAAGGCTGTTTGGGGGGGCTGGAGCCGACGGGGGATTGGGCACCCCTGTAGCCCATATGGATGTGTTGCCACGCTGGGGTGGGCACCCAGCGTGGCATCTAAAGCTCTGTTTTGGGGAAGTGCAGCACAGCCAGCAGGGGATTAGGCACCCCATCGGCTGCCACAGTATGTGCGTGGGGGGCTGTAGCACACAGTATGCGTCGCGCATGTGTGTAAGGCAGTATGCGTGCACGTGTGTGTAAGGGGGGAGCACGCATGAGCAGGCAATATCTTATCACTGCTCACTGAAGCATAGCTCCCCAATTGTATGCCACTGCATTTTCAACTGCTGTCATAGACAGCTCCAGCAGTGATTGGAGAACTGCGACCGCACCTGCAAACACACTGACTGAATTGGAAGACGCTGGCACACCTCCGAAAAACTCGGATGATGGCACTATGTTTCTTGCACATGTGTGCAAGCAAACATAAAAATGGAGCAAAAGTTGGATGAGACTTTGAATCCCTTTTTCTTACAGGTGGACCAGGTGGTTGCAGAAGGGCAGCCACAGTATGTTATAGCAAATTATGTTTTGTATCATATGTGTACTAACCCTGCTATGGGGAAATGTATAAGACAAATGATGGTACCCCAGAAATATAGGGATAGACTAATGTACCTAGCCGATGATATCCCTACGGCTGGCCATGAAGGACAAGATAGGACATTAGGTAGATTGATTAATCGGTTCTTCTGGCCTGGGATATGTGAGGATGTGGCTGAGTACTGTCACACTTGTCCTGAGTGCCAGTTGGTAGCCAAAAGTGGAAAGTGGATAAGGTACCCGTACAGCCAATACCCGCAGTAATGTCACCATTTGAGAGAATAGCTATGGATGTGGTAGGCCCCCTAACAAAAGTTCAAAAGGTAACCAGTATATTTTGGTGATTTGTGATTATGCGACCAAGTATCCTGAGGCGATACCCTTTCGGATTGTGACAGCCCCTCAGATTGCTGAGGGACGGCCTAAAACTTTTAGTCAATTGGGTATCCCTCAGGTCATTCTCACAGACAGAGGTACCAACTTTACCCCAGTACTCCTCAAGGAGTTGTACAGATTGTTAGGGGCAACTGCAGTGAAAAGATCTCCCTACCACCCAGCCTGATGGTTTGGTGGAGCATTTTAATAAGGCACTAAAACATGTGCTCCAGAAGTATGTACAAGAAGAAAGGTGGGATTTGGACAGATATCTACCCTATCTCTTGTTCGCGTCCTGGGAGGTGTCCCAAGCCACTACTGGGTCATCACCCTTTACCCTCTTATATGGAAGAAACCCCAGAGGTCCTTTGGCTGTGGTGCGGGAACATTGGGAAGAAGGGAAGGATATCTGCCATACAATTATTGTAGACTATATGACCAATCTTAGGAAGAAATTGGTGAAATTTGTTACTGTAGCACACCAGAATATTGTCCATAGACAGGCAGAACAGAAGGAATGGTATGATGAAGGATTGAAAATAAAACGTACCATCCAGGGGATAAAGTACTGTTATTGTTACCATCTACCGAAAACAAGTTATTAATGAAATGGCAAGGTCCATTTGTAGTTAACAGGCAAATTGGAAAGGAACATTTTTTAAACTGACATTGGTGGTGGGCAAGGTGATGGAGGGCATTGTCAAGGAGAGGCTGGGGGGGACCTGGAAAAGTCGGGGTGCCTGGACAATAGACAGCATGGCTTCATCCCGGGGAAATCGTGTCAGACAAACCTTGCAGAGATCTGTGATTGGGTGACGAGTGCCTTGGACCTGGGTAGACCGGTGGACATCTTCTTACATAGATACATAGACAGTGTCAGCAGATAAGGGCCTATGGCCCACCCAGTCTGTCCATTTAAACTTGTAAGTTTACTTTATGTTTTCCTAGAAGTCTGTTGCCCCTTAACCCTGACCTCCAGAATTCCTTTATGTCTATCCCATGCATTCTTAAATCCTGCGATTGTTTCAGCCCTCACCACTTCCTCTGGCAGGGTGTTCCACTTGTCCACCACCCGTTCTGTGAAGAAATTCTTCCTCATGTTTCCTCTGAATCGTCCTCCCTCCAACTTCATCCCATGCCCTCTAGTCCTGGAACATCTTTTTCGCTTAAAAATAGAGTATTCCTGCACCCTGTTCCTCCCTGTACTTGTATGTCTCTATCATATCCTCTCTCTCCCTCCTTTCCTCCAGGAGTACATATTCAATTCCTTCAACCTGTCCTCATAGGACTTGTGTTGCAATCCATGTACCATCTTTGTTGCCCTCCTCTGAACCTTCTCTACCCCATCTATGTCCTTATGTAAGTCTTTCTTGACTTCAGAAAGGTGTTTGATTCTGTTCCTCACTGGGGCCTGTTGGCTAAGCTGGGGGAAATGGGGGTGGGGAACTAGATGACCAGATGGATAGGGAACTGGCTCTAGGACCGGATTGGTGGGATAGTCTCATCCCCTAAGAGGATCATTAGTGAGGTCCCTCTGGGATCGGTCCTTGGGCCCCTCCTGTTCAATGCATATGTCTCTGACATAAGGAAGGGTATCAGGAGTGAGATGAGTCTCTTTGCAGATTACTCAAAACTGGGGGTGGTGGTGGATGGGGAGGAGGGAAGGGGAGGGTGGCCCTACAGGGGGATCTGGAGGCTCTGGAAAGGTGGCCTAGAAAGTGGAAACAGGTTAAATGCAGGGAAATGCAAGGTACTACACCTGGGAGCCAGAAACCCAGGCCAACTGTACACCCGGGGGGGGAATGCTACAAATCTCGATGGCTGAGGGGGACCTAGGGGAGGTGGTGGATGTCAAGATGAACAACTCGGAGACTTTTAGGAGGGCAACAGCCAAGGCCAACAGGATGCTGGGATGCATCGCTAGGGGGATCACCTCCAGAAGGAGGGAAGTGATACTCCCTCTGCATAACTGCTTGGTGAAGCTACACCTCGAGTACTGCGTGCAGTTTTGGAGGCCACACTTAAAGAGGGACATTGAATTCCTGGAGAAGGTCCAGAGGAGGGCAACCAGAATAATCTGGGGCTTGGGGGAACAGGACCTATGGAGAGAGGCTTGAAAAGTTAAATATGTACACATTAGAAGACAGATGGGACCGGGGGCACATGATAGATGTCTTCAAGTACATGAAAGGAGTAAATAAGGGAGCTGCAGTCAGGGTGCTCTGAAAGAAGGAGGTGGGGGCAACTAGAAGGCATGGGTGGAAGCTGGAGGGGGGAAATTCAGGGGAGAAAGGAGGAGGTGCTACTTCACTGAAAGGGTGGTGGAGCCATGGAATGTGCTGCCCAGGGAGCTGGTGGAGGCAGAGACAGTGGAGGGGTTCAGGAAGGGGTGGAACAGGTACAGGAGAAAGGTTCTGGAAGCAAATTCCAGGTAGACCCATACACCAGAAACCCTACCGGCTGCCTGAGAGAGTCAGACAGGAAGTCATTGACGAGGTAAGGAAAATGGAGCACGTAGGAGTTGTAGTACCATCACAAAGTGCTTGGTCCTCACCTGTGGTAGTGGTGCCCAAATAGGAGGGGGGTATCCAGCTTTGCTTGGATTTCAGGAAGATTAATTCAGTCTCCACCTTCGATGGGTACCCCATGCACCATGTAGATGACTTACTAGACAAAATAGGGAATGCCAAATACATAAGCACCCTTGACTTAACAAAAGGCTACTGACAAATCCCTCTCTCTCTTTACATGCACAGGAATTGACTGCCTTCAGCACACCGATAGGCCTTTATCAGTTCACCACCATGCCTTTTGGACTGCATGGTGCCCCTGCAACCTTCCAGTGCTATATGGATCAATTATTGAATGCCCATACACAGTTCAGTGCTGCCTACTTAGATGATGTTATCTTCAGCCCTGACTGGCAGACGCACCTAGCACATCTTAGTGCAGTCATTCAGTCCATTCAAGACTCCGGTCTGACCATAAATCCTACCAAATACGCCATTGCCAGGACTGAGACCAAATACTTAGGGTTCATCATTGGGGAAGGTACAGTCAAATCAGACATCAGCAAAATCGAGGCAGTAGCTAACAGTCCCATCGCCCTGACAAAGAAACACGTATGTTCCTTTTTGGGACTGGCTAGTTATTACCACCAATTTATACCTGATTTTGCCACCATAGTAACCCCACTGACAGATCTGACCAAAATACAAATGTCCCAATAAGGTGTTATGGACAAAGGAATGTAATGAGGCATTTCAGAACATGAAAGCGACCCTATGTTCATCCCCTGTCTTGATAAGTCCTGATTTTTCTCTCCCGTTTGAAGTGCACACTGACGCCTCTAATACTGGCATCGGTGCAGTCCTTTCTCAGACAAGAAAAGATGAGGAGCGCCCAGTCATATACATCAACCGTACCTTCATGAGAGGGAGAGGAAGTATTCAGCAGTGGAGAATGAATGCTTAGCATTAAAATGGGGGCTAGAGGCCTTGAAATATTATCTGTGGGGTGCAGAGTTTAAGGTTCTCACTGATCATAACCCTCTGTGCTGGCTCCAACAGATGAAAGACAAGAATGGCCGGATAATGGTATTTGATAGTGGTATTTGGCTTTACAGCCTTACCACTTTACCATTCAGCACAAAGCAGGGTCGGAACGCCAGAATGCTGACTTCTTGTCTCGATATGGGGCCCATGCTGATGAAATGTGTTGATATGATGTGTTTTTCTTTCTGTGACAATGTTGAAATGTTTTGCTAATGATGGATGAGATAGGGGGTTTGTATTAAAACCCTTGATATTAGGCCTCAGGGAATAGATCGGTATCAGAGATATGTTTAGGTATGTCTGATTATAGATATCGATTGTTTGTATAAGGGTCCCTGAGGCAGAGCTTCTGAGAGTGGGTGGTCGGAAGCTCGAACCCTCCTCGAGTTCAGGAAGGGTGCCTGACAACAGTATTGCTGTTGCCTCCTGGTGGGGTGGGGGGTGTAAGAGGAAGCCCCTTGTTATGTGTTTAAACCCCTGTCATAAATATGAATATGTGCAGTGTGCAGTCCCCCCCCCCCTTTTTTTTTCTTTCACTCTTTCCTTTCCTACTATTTTTTCTGCCTTTTCTTTAAATTCTTGTCAGGGTGGTTGACCTGGCAATCTCCAAAAGCTCTTTGCTGTCCTTCATTCTCTTTACCCCCTCTTTATGCACACAGTGTTATGCTCCTGATTGCAAGATAGGAAATAGCACAAGTCATGCTTTATTGTTAATATCTGGTACCCCTTGGTTTAAGAAGTATAGTGCCCGTTTCTGGGACGCTGAGCTCCGGAACCGTTGCTGCTGAGTGCAGCTCCTTTGACTTATGCAGCTCCAGTGCGAGGGACAGCGCTGGTCGCCGAGTGCGACTGAGCAATTCTTTTTTTTTGAACGGGTTGCTCTTTGTTGATGTAGCCGCATATAACGGCTGAATGTACACTCCTTGTTCAGAGCAAGTAAAAGAATGATTGCTTTGGAGCAAAGGCATGCTCTGAAGAAAAAGCCGACTGCTGCGCTAGCGGCAAGATCAAAGTTGCTTGAATGCTTGACTGCCAGCTAGTGAGACACTATGGGCAAGGGTAATGTAAGCCCTGTAATGTCTAGAATAAAGTGTACCCTGTACAGAAGCAGCCCCAGAGATGTTGTGATTGAGGGCTGCATATGAAATAGAATAATGAAGCCTGTGATGTCACGGCCTATGGAAACTCCCCAATTATGTAATGTTACGGCCTACGGAAACTCCCCAAATATGTGATGTCATGGCCTATGGAAACTCCCCAATTATGTGATGTCATGGCCTATGGAAAATCCCCAATTATATGATGTAATCACAAGGAGCTATAAAAAGGGCTCACCACTAGAGGAATGTTAGATAGTGGAGTCAGTCTAGTGCTGACAGTGAGTAGGGTAAGACCTACAGTTGGTGTGTGTGTGTGTGTGTGTGTGTGTGTGTGTGTGTGTTGTGTGTGTGTGTGTGTGTGTGTGTGTGTGTGTGTGTGTGTGTGTGTGTGTATGTGTGTGTATTTCATACAGGTTACTTGAGAAAAGTATTCATTGGACTATCGGGGCTGAAGCAAAGCCGCAGACTCAGCTGAAGGAAGCAGAGGTCTGAATTTCTTTGTGCAGTACTAATTATTTGACTTTTTATTTCATTTCTGTAAATAAGTATATTTTTTCTGAAACTAAATTGATGAACGCATTTGTGCATTTTTTATGCACTTGATCCCTGCTTTGCTATGTCAGTTATTATCTCACACGTTCACAAGCCCTCTCCCTGATTTGCAAGGTAGGAGGTTGAAAGGTACATCACTTCTTACATTCACACTTTACTAGACACAAACTGTAATGTATTCATGAGTCAATGCAATGTAATCAACTTTCTGTTACACAAACTCTCACTTGTCGACCTCCAGGCATACTTGTCTGTTACGCATGCTTCTGTGAAGCACAGTTGCCAAAAATTAATTGAGTGATAAGATGGTGATTGCACAGATTTCTTTACTGGAGAGTGTTTATTAGTTCGTGTACCTTTACTTTAGGCACTGTTGCCAATGCCAGCTCATATTATTACAATGTGATCACACTATATTTTAGCAAATTTCAACTTTTTCACACACTGCTAAGAATGTTAAGCCATTGCACGGATTTTAATGGTACATGCTTTTTCACACCGTTACTTACCAAGTTGTCACACTATGTTTAAGCTACTAATTAAAAATGACTTCTTCACACACTGTTCAAAGATCTACACCTGAACTGTAACTTACGCTAACAAGCTGGTTATTTCAGTGTTGCATACTGTATGATGGTTTTCATACGAACATACGAAATTTGCCAGCAGATAAAGGCCTAGAGGGCTATCAAGTCTGCTCAAATGTGCAGCTAGCACCCCTTATTCTTCAGCTGCCCCTCCCTTCCACCCTTCCCCTTCATTGACCCTCGCCCTTGTCCTGTTCCATCCCCTTTTGAAGCAGTCCACTGTTCTACTGGATACCATTTCTGCAGGTAACGCATTCTACCCATCCACCACCCTCTCTGTAAAAAAGTGTCTCCTCATCTCCCTCCTGAACCTTCCACCCTCCAGTCTCATATCATGGCCCCTGGCGTACCTCCTCTCCCTTACTTTGAACAGCCCCTCTGTACCTGTCTTGTTTATTACTTTCATGTACTTAAAGGTTTCAATCATGTCCCCCCTGTCCCTCCTCTCCTTCAGTGAGTACATGTTCAAATCCCTCAGCCTCCTCTCGTATGATAAGTCCCCCAGCCCCTTGATCATCTTTGTTGCCCTGCGCTGCACCCCCTCCAGTAACTTAATGTCCCTCTTCAGATACGGGCGCCAGTACTGCACGTAGTACTCCAGGTGCAGTCTAACTAATGACCTGTACAGTGACAGAATCACCTCCTCCTCCCTCCTCGAGGATATACCCCTTGCAATACAACCCAGCATTTTGTTGGCCTTTGCAGCTGCCTTCCTACATTGTGCCAAGTTGTTCATTGACCCTGTAATGAGCACCCTCAAATCCTTCTCCTCCTCTGTCTGGACTAGCTGCACACCCCCCAGCTGGTAACTCCTGCTTGGGTTCTTCATCCCAAAATGCAGCACCTAGCACTTTTTGGCATTAAACCCCAGTTGCCAGGTGTCTGACCAGGTTTCAAGCTTTGCCAGATCATCCTGCAACCCCTGCCATCCCCCTAGGTCATCCACCACCGCTCCTACCTTGGTATCATCAGCAAACAGACTGATCTTGCTCTTGATGTCCAATGATATATCTGCAATGAATATCCCAAACAGCACTGGCCCCAACACGAGGCCCTGTGGAACACCGCTTGTCACTACCCTTGGGTGTGAGAGCGCCCCACCCACCACCACCCTCTGTTGCCTTCCCTGAAGCCAGTTCCCTACCCATCTCACCAGCTTTGCACCTGCCCCTGTGCCTACTAACTTACTTCCCAGCCTTCCATGCTGCACCAAGTCAAATGCCTTACTGAAGTCCAGATACAGGACATCCACTGCATGGCCCCTGTCCAGTTGCCTAGTTACCCAGTCATAGAACTCCACCAGGTTGGTTTGGCAGGATCTGCCTCATATGAAGCCATGCTGTCTGCTGTCCTATAGTCCTTTGGCCTCTAGGAGGGCCACCAGCCTCTCCTTCAGGATAGTCTCCATTAGCTTACCCACGATGGATGTGAGGCTCACACTGGTCTGTAGTTTCCCGGTTCATCCTTGGGGCCACTCTTGTGGAGGGGCACCACATGAGCCATCCTCCAGTCTTGAGGTACACACCCCGAATGTAGTGAGGCATTAAATAGGTCTGCCAAAGGTCTTGCAAGGACCTCTGCCAGCTCCTTCGGTATCCTGGGGTGGATGCCATCTGGGCCTGGCGCCTTATCCACCCTCAGTGCCTTCAAACCCTCCTAAACTCTGCCCTCTATGATTTCCCCATCTGTCACCCCTTCCCCCCCATTTCTGCCATTTCTCCCCCTTGGGTGTCACCCCCCTCTTCTCTTTAGTAAATACTGAGCAGAAGTACTCATTTAGTGCTTCTGCCTTATCGCACCCTGCTTCCAACCAACCCCCTCCTTCCTAATCCTTACTATGTGGTCCTTACAGCTCCTTTTCTCCCTGATGTACCTAAAGAAGTCTTTCTCCCCCTTTTTAATGCCTTGTGCCAGCCTGAGTTCCGTAGATGCCTTGACTCCCCTTACTGCCCTTGTCACCTCCTTTGATTCCATCAAGTACTCCTCCCTGTCCTCCCCTCTCCCTGTTTTACAAGGAGGCATGGAAAGGATGAAAAGGGACTTGGCAAGGTTGGAGGAATGGTCAGAAGTATGGCAGCTAGGATTCAATGCAAAGAAGTGCAAAATAATGCACCTGGGAAACAAGAACCCAGGGGAAGAATACACAATGGGTGGGGAGGTAGTAACAACAACAAAAAAGGAAAGGGACCTGGGGGGTAATCATATCAGATGACCTTAAGGTTAGCAAGCAATGTGAGAAGGCAGTAGGGAGGGCTGGGGGTATACTGGGATGTATAGGGAGAGGCATCAGCAGCAGAAAACATGAAGTTGTTATCCCTCTGTACAGACAGTTGGTGAGACCCCATCTGGAGTACTGTGTCCAGTTCTGAAGATCCCATCTCCGCAAGGACATAGACAGGATAGAGGCAGTCCAGAGGAAGGCAACTAAAATGGTGCAGGGTCTGCAAGAGAAGCCGTATGAGGAGAGACTAAAGGAGCTTAATATGTATACCCTTGAGGAAAGAAGGAGAGGGGGACATGATAGAAACTTTTAAGTACCTCAGTGGAATCAACAAAGTCCAAGAGGTAGCATCTTTCAGAAAAAGAGACATGCAAGAACAAGGGACACAATTTAAAGATAGAAGGAGGGCGGTTCAGGGGCAATGTGAGGAAGTATTATTTCACAGAGGGTAGTGGATGCATGGAACAGCCTTCCTGAGGAGGTTGTGGGGTCTAAAACTGTGGGAGAATTCAAGAATGCATGGGACAGACATAAGGCAATTCTTGTGGGGGGTAGGAAGAAATAGGCTGTTGGTTAACTAGGATCTGCGGCCTATCCTGTAGGTAGGGAAATGGGCAGACTAGATGGGCCTAGCGGTCCTTATCTGCCGTCAAAGTCTATGTTTCTATGTTTCTATGTTTCTGTGTCTATGTTTCTATGTTTTCTTGTACTTCCTAAAGGCAGCTCTTTTCCTCCTTACCTTTTCCATGACCTCCTTGCTCAACCAGCTCGGTTTCCTAGCCCTAGACTTCTTGCTCTGGGCCTTGCAACAGGTTTTGGTTGCCGCCACTATCCCCAGCTTTATGATCTCCCACCTCTGGTTAGTGTCCATACTAGATTGAATTCTGGCCAGGTACCCTTTTACCACTTCCCCTATCCTCCCAAAGTCGGCTCTCCTGAAGTCCAGCACTCTTGTGCCAGATTGCACTCCTTCCTTGCCCATATCCAATGTGAGCCATACTGAGTGGTAGTCACTCCCTGACAATGGTTTCTCCACTGTAAGTTCTCTCACAAAGTCCCCATTTGCCAACACAAGGTCAAGGGTATTCCCTAATTTGGTTGGTTCACTGACCATTTGCAGCAGGAAGCTGTCATGGAAGGCATCCAGCAGTACCTGCTCCCTTCTGTTCCTGGTTGTTGGGGTACACCAGTCCACTCCTGGCATGTTGAAGTCCCCCACAATCACCACACTACCCTTCTCGCAGGTCCTCCTGATCTCTCCCGCTAGTTCCCTGTCTAACTCCTCCATCTGAGATGGCAGCCTGTACACCACTCCCATTCTAAGAATCCTATTCTTGGAATCCTGGATTTGCATCCTAAGTGACTCAGTACTACCCTCCTCCCCTTCTTCTCTTGCACACTTCAGTCCTTCCTTCACATATAGTGCCACACCTCCTCCTTTCCCAATCACCCTGTCCTTATGAAATAATCTGTACCCTGGTACAGATAGGTCCCAGTCATTGTATTGGGTGGCCCATGTTTCACACACCAGCACAATCCCGACTCTTGTACAGTACATTATAACCAGACTGACACGGGCCAGCGTGGCTCACCTCCACATTTCTGATAAGGCCAGTAGATACATTTAGTTGCTGTCATGCAGATCTAAAAATCTTGCATATTATATTTCTGTGTCGTGTCTTTGGTGTGAAAAAAAAATCAAACTTGAAGAGCTAATGTGCCATGTTGCAGTACTGTAATTGCCGCTTTACTGCTGGTGTCATCATTTATAAGCACAAGAAGGCTGGCACATGGCTCTTAGTGATGTGACGTTCCCACCGCCATCTTACAAGAGGAAACACACATGTGCAGGTGCTTGTACAAGAAGACGTTTCAATGCTGCGGATGTGTATTGACTGAGTGACGAGAGTTCATTTTAGGTGGCAGAAAAAGGCCTTGGAGGAGCTCTTGTGCAATGTATTTTACTTTGCTACTACTTGTAATGTGGAAGTGGTGTTAGGCTGCCAAGGCAGTATGAGTTGGAGCCATTTCTGATATCGTTCAAGTTCAACACCAGTTACCCCATAGAACACAGAGGGCTAGAACAGCTCTGGTTTTAGTACATCATGCTTCCACCATTGAGTTCTATTTTAGCCAGTTGGCTACACCCTCTTATCTTGTAAATTATTATTTGTTTCCATGTTTCAATAGACAATTCCTTTCTTGGAGGGGTGCAAGTCTTGATCAGACAGTGGAAGGCCCTGCTGATGCTTTGTGTTGGCTGCCCGACCGCCCCCTCCACCACCCTTTGTGAACATCGCTCTCTATATTTTGCATCACATTGGCTACACTCACTTATCTTGTAAATTATTTGTTTCCATGTTTCAATAGACAGTTCCTTTCGTGGAGAGGCCCAAGTCTCAATCGGACAGTGGAAGGCCCTTCTGATGCTTTGCGTTGGTTGCCCCACCGCCCCCTCCACCACCCTTGGTGAACATCACTCTATATAGCTTGCATCACATGATGGTTGAAGCCAATCAGCCTAGTACCATTTGCATATTATCTGCTTCTGCCATGAGTGGCGGCTAGCATAACACAAACTGTATCTCCCAATTCTAAGCAGTGCCACCATGCTGCCTTTTCTAACAATAATCTCCCTTCTTGCTCCACTGGTGTCACTCCCACCATCCTCATACCCCAAACTGCAGGCATGCCTTCTGGCATCCAGTACCCTGACTATCCCTAAACCTCCCTCTGCCACCTCCCATGCTGGTCTACTACCTGTGTGTGCACCTTCACTACCATTTTGCAGGCTCATCCATTCTTCTGTCATCCTTCCATGCAGGCCTGTTAGCTCTAAAATTCGCCATACAGGTGACCTCAGTGCTTACCGAACAGGCACCTGCTTCTCTCTGCAAGGTTCCGTGGACCCGGTGTTTCACTAAACTTATGATAAACCTCCTACTCCTCTTATCTGGGAACATTAAGCCAAACCCCAGACCAAACCCTACCCCTGGACCAATCCCCCCCAAACTCTCTAAGGGCCTAAAACTGGTCCACCTAAATATCTGCAGCCTTCTACAAAAACTAACCCTACTACAACCAATTACCCTATCTCTACGTCCTGACATTTTGATTATCTCTGAGACCTGGCTAAATCCTCACATCAAAGACACTGAAATCACTATTCTTGGCTACACTGTCATTCTTCACAATTGTCCTGGAGGCAAAAGAGGAGGTGGCATAGCCATGTATGTCGCATCCATGCTTAAATTCATCCAAGTCTTGGTACCTGTACCCTTGCAGTCCATCAACGCCTTATTGCTGAAACTATCTTTTCCTCCACACTATACCCATATATAAGCAGGGTCCTACTGCTCACCTGACACCACCATGCCAACATCTTGGAACACCTTGGCAACCTAAAATCACTGGCATCGGGGGGCGAGCTTTACATCCTTGGGGACTTCAATTGGAACTGGCTCTCCAGTGCTCACCTCAAGCTGCGCAGCCAAGTGACCACTCTCAGTCTGTCTCAGATGATCACCGAGCCCACACATCTAAACCCCAAATATCTAAACCACTTTCTACTTGATTGGTCCCTCACCATCCACCCAGAATGCATACTAGGCTATGGCCTCTTACCGGACTCGCTTAGTGATCATCATATGATCTACTCAGTAAGAAAAATCTACAGGCCAAAGGCACCTCCCCCAAAAACCCTCCTGACCAGGTCCTATAAATCCTTGGACCTCACCTCACTTCTAAATGACCAGGCCAACACAGACCGGTCAGGCATCCCCTGGGCTACATCCATTGACTCCGCCTTGGAATACTTCAAGACCAGGTTCATTGCTGTCTGGGACTATTATGCCCCTGTCAGACGGGCATGGGTGAGGGGTGTTCACCTGCCTTGAATCACAGCTGACATCATGGCCCACCTCAGAGCTAGAGATCAGGCATGAAAGTCCTTCATGGTCTTGGTCTTACCCACGGGTCATCTACTGTATCGTGCTCTACATAACGCCTGCACGTGACTAATCTGGCAGGCAAAAGCCAACTATTTCAAATCTGCCTTCTTCATGAACCTAAACCACCCTGCTAAATTTTGGAAGGTGGTCAAATCGCTTTTCTCTCCACCCTCCCAGCCTCCAACCGCTGTCTTAAACATAGGTGGCTCCACTGCTACTGACCCTCTTGCAGTGGCCTCTGAATTAAACTCTTACTTCATAAGCTGCACATCGTCTCTGCTGTCATCTCTCCCACCTGCCTGTGGCGGAGTTAGGCTACACCCTCAGCTGTGACTGATGGAACAGTTTTCTGTCTCCTTATTTCCTAGCAACAGTTAATGCTTTTCTGTTTGCTTTTCTCCCTTCCCCCACCCTAGGTTGGCCACCTAGCGTAGCTCTTTACTGCCCCTACTAAACTTCCTACTGGTTCTCTCTTTTCATTCTTTTTCCATCCATCCAGTCCCTGGAAAGATGCCAAACACCTAGAGAGATGTTGTGTAAAGAGCGTAAGTGCATTTTGTGTACAAAAAGCATGAAGGCTATTTTAAATATAAGTACTTACAGTTAATAAAGCCTTTTTAAATAAAAAGGATTTAGAAGCCATATAAAAACAATAATAATTTCATGGTTAGTACGTTACAGGAAATCCTTAAGGTATTTTCATAAATTCACACTATACACCTGTTAATGTATACGGTTCTATGTATGAGAATGTGGTATACTTTATAAAAGTGCCTACTCACTGTATATCAGAGATATAGTGAGTCAATATCTGTGGAGATATACACTGTACCTTTAACTGAACCAGGAAATCCCCTGAAACAACCCCCCACCCTGGCTTTGAAACAGCATGTCCAGACATGTAAATAGAAAAGGACTCAGTCAGGTGACCCCACCAAAAAGATATAAAAACCTCTTCACTGAGTTCACTTCAGTCCAGTGGGGCTCAGCCCTGAGAGAGGAGGAGAGGTTCTACTGTTTTTGCAGACAAGCTGTTGCATGCAGATGAGAAGGGTCTTAGGAGCTCTAAGATCCAGGACTGTATTATGGGAGAAACTACTGATGTTAAGTAGTGATTTTCTTTGCAATTTCTTTTGTTTTCATTTATTATTTTTTGAACTTTTGAAAAATAAATATCATACAACGGTGTTTTAAACCTGTAAATTTGCCTCGTCTGAAGTTTATTTCCACACGCTGTGACACCCACCTGCCCCCAAATCCCCGCCACCCCCTTCCACCCTGCTTAAGCCCTTCCACACACCTCCTCCTTCTCTTTCCGACAAGTTACCCTGCAAGATGTATTAAATGCACTGCTCACCCTAAACCTGTCCAAAGGCAAATGCCCCGCTGGCCTGGACTCCAAAATGCTCTACCTGTCAGCTTCTGCCATCATCTTCCCTCTGGCCGCACTTTTCAACCTCTCCTTCTCTCTAGCTTCTGTCCCATCTGAGTGGAAGCATGCCACTGTCATCCCACTTCTGAAAGGTAGCAACCCATCCGTCCGTGGTAACTATCACCCCATCTCTCTCTCTCTCTCTCTCCTCCCCATACTGTCTAAGCTTCAGGAACACCTAGCCCTCTCATAACTCTCCTCCTTCCTTGACTCCTCATCCTTATTTACACCTTACCAGTCTGATTTTAGGAAGACCCACTCCACTGCCACCTCCTTGTTAAGGCTCATTGATTCCATCCATACTGGTATGGACAAAGGCCACATCACTCCAGCAGTTTTGGTTGACCTGGCAAGCCATTTGACACTGTCTCTCACTCACTCCTCCTGTCCATGCTCTCTCTCGGAGGGCACTCCAGTGTGGTGACCAGCTGGTTCAACTCCTGCCTGGTTGGTAGATCCCAATTGGTCCGAACTGGCAACATTACCTCTGCCTCCCTCCTTGTCACTACTGGTGTGCCCCAGGACTCCATCCTTGGACCACTCTTGTTTTCTATCTTCCTTAATGATCTGTCCTCTGCTTGCCCTCACACATCCATTCACAAGTATGTGTATGATATGGTGCTGCATACTTCCAGCCCCATGGCCACTGATGTGGGGCCCAGACTCCAACAGGACTTCAGTAATGTTCAGCCCTGGTTTCACGCAAATCAGCTTTCTCTCAATGCCAAGAAAACAGTCTCTTTGACCTTCTGCAATAGGCAGAGACTCTCACGGCTCCCCTCCACCCCCATTTTCCACACACTGGATGGGGCCTCTCTGGAGGCCTGTACCTCCTTTAGATATCTTGGGGTCTGGCTCCACTAGCATCTTGACTTTTCTGTACATATTGATGCCATCCACAACAAGCTGTACCCCAGGTTGGGTGCCCTATACCAGAATCATGGTTGCGTCCCACTGCCTGCTCAAAGAAACATAGAAACATAGACTTTGATGGCAGATAAGGACCGCTTGGCCCATCTAGTCTGCCCATTTCCCTACCTACAGGATAGGCCGCAGATCCTAGTTAACCAACAGCCTATTTCTTCCTACCCCCAACAAGAATTGCCTTATGTCTGTCCCATGCATTCTTGAATTATCCCACAGTTTTAGACCCCACAACCTCCTCAGGAAGGCTGTTCCATGCATCCACTACCTCTGTGAAATAATACTTCCCTCACATTGCCCTGAACCGCCCCTTCTATCTTTAAATTGTGTCCCTTGTTCTTGCACATCTCTTTTTCTGAAAGTTGCTACCCTCTTGGACTTTGTTGATTCCACTGAGGTACTTAAAAGTTTCTATCATGCCCCCTCCCTTCTTTCCTCGAGGGTATACATATTAAGCTCCTTTAGTCTCTCCTCATCGGCTTCTCTTGCAGACCCTGCACCATTTTAGTTGCCCTCCTCTGGACTGCTTCTATCCTGTCTATGTCCTCTCGGAGATGGGGTCTCCAGAACTGGACGAGTACTCAGATGGGGTCTCTCCAACTGTCTGTACAGAGGGATAACAACTTCCTGTTTTCTGCTGCTGATGCCTCTCCTATACATCCCAGTATACCCCCAGCCCTCCTACTGCCTTCTCACATTGCTTGCCAACCTTAAGGTCATCTGATATGATTACCCCCAGGTCCCTTTCCTTTTTGTTGTTGTTACTACCTCCCATCCATTGTGTATTTTCCCTGGGTTCTTGTTTCCCAGGTGCATTATTGCACTTCTTTGCATTGAATCTAGCTGCCATACTTCTGACCATTCCTCCAACCTTGCCAAGTCCCTTTTCATCCTTTCCACACCTCCTTGTATATCAACCCTGTTGCAGATCTTTGTGTTATCTGCAAAAAGGCAAACTTTTCCTTCCAGTCCCTCTGCAATGTCACTGATGAAGACATTAAAAAGGACTGGACCCAATACTGAACCCTGTGCTACCCCACTAGTAACCCCTCTTTCTTCAGAGTGGACTCCATTTACAATTACGTTCTGTGTCATGTTGTGCAGCCAATGTTTTACCCAGGCTACCACCCTGGGACCCACTCCCAGGCTGGTTAATTTGACTATTAATCTTTTATGTGGGACTGTGTCAAATGCCTTGCTAAAGTCTAGGTAGGCCATGTCCACAGCCCTTCCCTGGTCTACTACTTTGGTCACCCAGTCAAAGAAATCTATTAGATTTGTCTGACATGACCTTCCCGCTGTGAACCCATGCTGCCTTGGGTCCTGTGCCCCACTGGCCTCTAGGTACTCAGCTATTCTTTCCTTCAGAAGTGACTCCATCACTTTCCCTACCACAGAGGTCAGACTGACAGGTCTGTAGTTTCCTGCCTCTGTCTTGGTACCACTTTTGTGAAGGTGAATCACATCTGCCTTCCTCCAGTCCTCGGGTACTACACCATCCTCCCATGATTTATTAAAAAGAGTAGACAGTAGTTTCACTAGTTCCTCCCTTAATTCTTTTAGAATTCTGGGGTGAATTCCATCAGGACCCATTGCTTTGTCCACCTTCAGTTTTAGGAGTTCTTGCAGAACCCTTCCTTCTGTGAAAGGACTGGGATCGACCCCCCTATCAAGAGTGCTTCTGTTAATTGGATTAGGCACTTCTCCCTCCTCTTTTGTGAATACTGAGCAGAAATATTCATTCAGTATCCCTGCTTTTTCACTGTCCCCCTCTGCCCACCCACCGTGCCCGCTCACCATGCCAATTTACAGAAAATGATCCGCCCTATCTTTGATTATAGGGAAGTAGTCTACAGTGCCTCACCCAAGTCCACTCTAGCCAGATTGGACCCACTGTTCCACTCCTTCTGTCACTTCACTCTTGACAGTCCTCCCACCACCCACCATTGCATCCTCTACCAGACCCTGGGGCTTCCCCTCCCTTCAGGACTGAAGACTGTCCCACTGCGCTCGGATCATGGCCAAGTTCTGGATCCAGTCTCTGCCCATTTACCTCACCTCTGAACTATCCGCCGCTACCCTTCCAGCATATTTACTGAGGAATAATGATGCCAGGCTCCTATCTGTACCACACATGTCCACCGCTGCAGGCCAGGCAGCCTTCAAATATTGCATGCTTAAACTGTGGAACTTCCTCCCTGTGGATGTTCAGCATGCCTCCCCCGTCCAGCACCTCTGCTCCCTTCTCCAAGCTCATTTCCCCTCCACCTGCACATGCGTCTAAATATACTGTCCGCCCCTGGGCCAGTTCCTCCTATGTGATTGTAATGAGTGATGATCAGATGTGTTCTGACGTATGTGTCTATCCTAGTTCAGACTGTTTAAATGCCTTACACTACTACCTGCTGCTGCACTGTATTTCACACTGTATTTTTGTATCTTTATTGTATTTTGTATGTATTCTGTATTTTTACTTGTTTTTAGACTTTGTACTCGATGTTTGTCCATGTTACCACAGCTCATTTGTACTTTCCCCTACCCACTACCCCCAGGATGCATCTGGAATCGAGCAGTAGTCTGCTCAGTATGCCTTCCTGGTAAAACTTTTAAATAAATAAATATATGTGATTGATTTAGTTTACACTGTTCATAGATAGTCCATGTCACTATCTTGGGGGTCTCCATTTTCTAGTTGTTGAAATCTCATTGTGCCTGTGATCTATATTAGCTTATAAAATGTGGTGTGTCAGCATCCTTTAAACTCCACAGTATGTCTGTCTGCTTAGAGTTCAATCACACAAGTTGCATCGATGTGTGAAATACAACTTCTACTTTCAGCTGGCTTTGCAAACCATCTGAGTTGTAACAAATGGCTCCCCCTTTGAACTGCATTCAGTTTGTGTGTTTCCAGAGTGTGTATTTTTTTTTTGTTTGTTAAGGATAGTTGTAGTTTCAGCATAAAGATACAGTATAAATAAATAGGTGCTGTGACATCGTTTTCTCATATGTTAATGCAGTTTTCATGGACATTGAGATTTCAACAACCATGAAATGGAGACCCCTGAATAGTTACAGGGGACTGGTATGAACAATGAAAACAAACTAAAGCAAAAACCTGTATCACGAACAGCTACAAGAAAACAGTTGTCTGTTGACAAACTTTACAAGATATAAGGGTGTAGTTTTCGATTAATTCTGTGGTTGGCTTGGCTGAAGACATCTGACCATCTTACAAGAGGAGTCTTTGCCAGAAGTCTTGAAGATACACCATGCAGGAATGCTGTCTTGCTGCAAGTTTTCTAAGTGCAGCTGTCACAGTTTCTTAAAAAGTGTCCTGCCCTTCTGTGACTCACTCTATTATAGAACTAGACTAGATTTTTGAGAGATGTAGTAGAAGTAGTAATATATTTTATTCATAATTTTGCATGTGAATCATGATTGCTCAGTTGAGCAGAACTCATTTTCAATGGGGTCCTTGATACAAAGTGGTTACAAGGTACAAAGCCATAAATTGTTTACAAAGTACAATCATAAATTGTTGTCATAAATTGTTTACAAAGGACAATGTATTATGTAACCCCCTTGTTACCCGGGGTTACTAGAATCCCAGTAAGACCTAGTGGTAGGCAGGGAAGGCAGCTTGTGAAACTCCAGTTAAATGGGTTTCGCACTGTCTCACTCTGTTCTCAGTCTCAGCTGAGACTGAGGGATGACATCACCAATAGAACTATCGCAGTTGCATGAGCCACAATGGAATCTGCAACAAGGGAGTTGGGTTAGAACGTTGGGAAGTTTTGAAGTAAGTCAGTCAGTCAGTCAGTGTGAGTCAGTCAGTTCAGTGTGAAGTTGGGAGCTTGCTGAGAAAGCAGCTCAGTGAAGACGCTAAGAGCCTCAGCCCTGACAGAGGGCTACTTTTAGGTAAAAAAGGGTGTGTGTCTCCATCAAAAGAGAGACACAGAAATAATTGAAGTGGTGGAGGCCGCTGTTTTCGGGTCTCAGTGCCCCCTCCCTCCGGGGATGGGGGCGGAAAGGGTTCCCTGCAGATTCCTGGGGCAATCCCCTAGTTCTGCTTCTAAAGGAAAAGCTGCCTGTGTGTTCCAGAGTTTATTTGGGAGAACAAGAAGATTTGTGAGTCGCCTGTGGGGCACCTGCAACGTGAGAGTGAGTGTCTGCTCTTGCTAAAAGGGCCTATGTTTTTCACCCTGGGACTTGCGTGACAATGTGGGGATTGAACTACTAAAATATTGGGAAGCCTAGAGTAATGGGCTAAGCAAATTAAAAGTAGGTTCAAGTCCAGAGCTTGTTGGGATGCAAATGATATGTACAGCAGATGTGACAGACGTCTACCCAGAATCTACATTTGAAAGTGTTCAGTAAAGGAATTGTTCAGTTTCCAGAGAAAAGGCCGGGTATGGGCTATGGGAGCTGGAGGTGGGTGGCCCCCCACCTTTAGTGACCAGGTCCACCTCTACGGATTTCTTCTGTGGATTTCTACTTTACCTCAGGCACTTGGCCAGTGATGAGGGAAGTACCCAGATGTGGGATTGTAAGGAAAATTCTCTCTAGGAGTCGAAGGCTCTAGTGTGGTTTGGGGAGCCACAACAGGATAATTGTTTCATTCCTCAAATAGACCACGGATCAAGTGGCCGGCGGGGGAGCCGGGCCAGTGGGGAAAACCCAAGTAGTGTACAAGTCGGGCTGTGTACCCAAAGCTGCGTGCAAGTCCGGGCTGTGTGCCTGGTGGGTTTGGAGCCTGAGTGCTGGAAATAGTGATAAAGTGGTCTGTTGTCTCTAATCTGCATTACCAGGAATGTAGCCCCGTGGGGGTCCATCTATTTATTTATTTAGTTAAACATCAGTTTAGAAACCTTTGAGCCAGAGGCTCATTTACAAAGGTACCTCGTCACAAAGAGGACATCAGAACAGTAGTACAAGGGACACAGTACTTACAAACAAAAAAGTTACAGTTCAATTACAATTTTGTTACAATAGAATACAATCTCCAACGAAGCAAAAAGATAACAAAAGGTGCAAAACTTATGGTGGGGGAGAGCTGTGGGAGTAGAAGGAGGAGATAGGGAGGAGAATTAGTAGGGAAAGGAAGGAGCCGCTCCAGTGAGCATTGTCAAACAGAGTATATATTTTTTTTTTTTACACTAGGCTAGCGGCAGTTGCATTTGCGAGAGCTAAGCAGGAAGTTTCTGAGCCTGGGCTTAAAGCAAGCTAAGGTTAGTGAGTTTGAGACACTGGCAGGGAGGAGTTATACCAGTGGGGCATGCGGTGGGGAATGCCCTCTGACCTTGAGAGGTCCTGGCTCTGAATAACTAGGGTAGCTCTTGACGAGCTCTCGCGTGATCAGGTCAGTGCAGTATGGCGTAATGGAGGCTGGATAGCCTATGGGGGATAGGCCACGAGGGCTTTAAAGGTGAGCTGGCATGTCTGATACATGAGTCGCTCTTCCAGGCTGAGTAGGGTAGCCAGGGTGTACAGCTCACATGTGTGAGTGAGTCTGGGAGCACCAGTGATAAGTCTGCAGGCCTTATTAACTGTGAGGTGAACCTTGTTGAGGGCAGTCTGATCTGCTGAGCCATAGACCGGAAGGCCATAGTCAATGAGAGACATGACAGAGGAGGTGACAGCCAGGCGGAGGGCATCAGGAGGGAGGCATTTCTTGTGCCGGTAAAGAATGCCTAGCCGTGAGTTGGCAACAGAATTTAGGGCAGATATATGTCCATGGAATGAAAGTGCAGGGTCAAAGGTTATACCAAGATATTTATAGGACTGCACCTGGTCAATGACGAGATTGGGTGTGGAGTGGACAGCTAAGGGAAACTTGCTGTACTTATTTTGGGGGTGGGAGAAGAGCATCGTTTTTGTTTTCTTAAGGTTGATAACAAGTCGGTGCTCAGTGAACCAGGTAGCTGCAGAGTCAAAGACTAGTTAGAGGGAGTTCTGTAGCAGCATGGGGTCATTGTGGGAGACAACGAGAACAGCATCATCAGCATAGAGAAGCATCTTACCTGTACAACTGCTGGGTAGGGAGTTAAGAAAGAGTGAGAATAGTAGGGGTCCAAGAATTGAGCCCTGCGGCACCCCAAGCGAATGGGGCATGTTTCAGAGAGAGTACCGTTGACTTTCATACATTGGGAGCGGGAGAGATAGCTGGTGCACCAGGAAACAGGTCCTGAGGCAAAGCCTATTAGGTCGAGGTGGAGAGCAAAGAGGATGCTGAACGGTATTGCATGCTTTAGACAGGTCAATGAACATAGCACCAGCCAGGGCACCAGAGTCCAAGGAGGCATGGAGGAAGTTGGAAAATTCCAGGAATGCTGTATTGGTACTATGACCTGCTCTGAACCCGTGTTGTTCAGGGCAGAGAACATTGTACTTACAGAGGTAGTCAGAGACTTGGGATGCCTGATTTTCTCTAACGCCTTAGAGAGGGAGAGGGATGAGATGGGTCGGTAGTTACCGGAAGAGTCCTGTCACCACCTTTATGGACAGGGTAACTGTGGCAATCTTCCAGGCAGAGGGAATTGTCCGAGACAGAGTGATTTGTTGAAAATGCACGTAATAGGTGAGGAGGACCTGATCCAGGACCTGGCGTAAAGGCAGGGATCAAGTGAGTCATTACGATGGTGTTACCTTTTAGGGCTTTTAGCAAGTAAGGCCTAGCTTCTTGCATGGTGACATGGCCAGGTGGAAAGAGGGCGGGCAATGGGTGGTGGTACAGATGGAGGAGGTGGACTGAAAAGTTACCAGGAAGTACTGAGCTAAGGTCGGGTAAAGGAGTTATTGAGGTGGGTGGCAATGAGGGCAGGGTCAGAGGAGACGGTACCATTAATGTTGAGAAGAGAGGAAAGGGGACTGGGAGTGACCATTCAGTTGCTTGATGTTGTCCCAAAGCACCTGGGGTTCCCCAGGAGGAGGTAAGAGAGGCTTGGTAGTATTCGCCTTTGCTTTGCGGATGGCCCAAGTGCACTGGTTGTGGGCGGCAGCATGGGACTGCCTGTCAGCTGAACGCCAGTAGCAACAGCAAGGTGCCAAAGATTGTCGTTGCTTAATTTGCCACAGTAGGGCAGGGGTGATCAAGGGTCATGTTTCACTTTGGACCTCCTAGCAGTTATGGGAGCAAAGATATCACAGGCAAAGTTGAAAGTGCTTACAAAGAAGGCCAGGGCCAGAGTCAGTGTTAGTTTGCTCGTCGGAGAAAGGACCAATCAGTGTGGGCAAGGAAGCGCTTAAGGCCTATAAGGTCCCCAGGCCCTAAGCCGCCTTCGAGTGGTTTTGACCGTGGATGAGGGCTGAGGGGTTTCCCAGTTGAATCGCACAGGGGAGTGGTCACTGAGGCAGTCAGGGAGGATTTTGATGTTGTGGATGCGGATTGGCCTGTTGGTGAGGACCACATCCAGGAGGGTGCTTGTCCCCCCCTAGGGTTTTTTCTAGTAGGCTGTGTGACCAGTTGAGTTAAGTCAATTGAATCGAAAGCCTCACGGTGGGAGGAGGACGAGGGGCAGAGCCAGTTTATATTCAAGTCGCCCACCAAGATATGGTCCGACGAGTTGGGTAGGGAGATGAGGTAGTCAATTAGTGGGCCCAGGGCCTGGGATTGGTTCTTGGGGGGTATGTAGGCTACGGTTAGGAATAATGGGCCTCTAGCTGGGTCAGGGGACAGCTTTAGAGTAAGTGCCTGGGCCTTATGGTCGAGGTCAGGCGGGGGGAGTGGTAGCCCCATGAGAGAATCCTTCAAATAGAAGATACAGCCCCCACCTCTCCTGCCGACACGGTCCAACTGGTGGAGAGTGTAGCCGGGGAGAGAGACATGAGAGTTAGGAATGGAGGGAGACAGCCAGGTTTCAACCAGGGCAACAACATCAGGTTTATGAAGCGTCACCCAGCAGTGTAGAGAGTCCAGTTTTTTCAGGAGGCTACAGATGTTCATAGAAGCAATGCGCAGCCCAGGAGATTTCAGGGGGAGGACCAGTGCTGCCAGGCCTGGGATTGGGGTGGACATTGCCTGACAGGAACAGGAGGAGGAGGGCTGATCTGGGAGTGCACAATGGTGGGATAGCTTTGCCATGGAGAGGGGTGATGAGGGGTGATCACCAAGAAAACAGCTACTAGAGAGCAGTAAAATGTGACAAGTGAGGTATTGGGAGCAAATTGTTCAACTTAATCAGGCTCTCTAGTGGCAAAAACAATATAAGGAGCTAATGGAGAAAAAGATCAAGCACAGGCAAAAGATTAACTTGCTGGGGGTGGGCTGGTAGTGGGTGTGGGGAGAAGAGCAAATGGGCTGTGGGCTATCAGGTACTATTGTGATTCAAAAAAGAAGGTGATTACTAGCAGGGCAAACTGAAATTCTGCACACAGGAAAAGCTTTGTTTGTTCAGCTTGGATGTGAATAAAAGCCACACTGAAGAATCCCATTCCTGGTTCTGGACATTACAGTTATTGCTTCCTGTGTTTGGATTTACTTGGGTGCCCCTGTTCAGAGTAGCCAAACCTAGGTCCCCTGTGCCGAGTAACCTCATCCTCCCCGAACCCAGTCCCCACCAGGTACTGCTGTCAGCTTCAACAGCATGCCGCCTGTCATTCTGGTAAAAAGGCAGGGGTGAGGGGTTACAAAAATGGAGGCACCACTTTGCATTTTGTTCTGGGAGGAAGGTGCTCGGGCAAGGGGGCTAGCGTTTTGGCTATCTGGCAGTGGATAGCCCAAAAAAGCTGAAGCAATTTCCCTAGTGTGTTGCTGTGTGCTGTGGATCTTGTGCTGCTGTTTAAAAATGCCAACTGTTTACCAAGGAGCAGTAAAGCCAAAGAGTGTGCCCTTGTCCTGCATCAAATTGTTTACAGCGTTTTTGCCTGCTTTTAAAAAGAACTGTGGTAAAGAAAAGTGTGGAAGACTAGGGATAGCAACAGGAAAATTGTGCCCTGGACATTTGAAATGCTTTTAAAATGAACTGTGGTAAAGAAAAGTGTGGAAGACTAGGGGTAGCAACAGGAAAATTGTGTCCTGGACGTTGGAAATGCTTTTTGTAATGAATGAGAGACTTGCAGGTGTAATGGCTATGTTAAATGGCTGAAATGGGCTCCTGCCATGGAGTCAGTTGGTAAAGAAAAAAAGTTGCATTCTGCAGTGTAAATTTGCCTGCTCGATGATTGCCGTGAGGAGAAGAGCCCTCGTGAGGAAGAAGAGGCTCATTTGCATGGCGTCGTGTGATTGGTCAGGCTGAGATCAGTCCCGCCCCTCAGCCAGCTCTACAGTGACTGCCCCAGCATTTGAGAGGGAGTGTGAGTGAAGTGCGTGTACTGGCTAGTGGAGGAGCATCGCGGCATGTTAAAATAGCTGTAAACATTTTAAAAATAGACTTTCTAGTTCAAAATCGGGCTCAACCCGCTAATCAATCGTCGGAATTGCAAGTGTGGTGGTCGAAGAAGACGATCGGCAGGACTGCCCACCCGTTTCTGTTCTGAGGCCTCCAAGAACTGGCTGCCGGCCGTTTTTCCCCATCGCAGCAAACTGCTACTGATAACAGTAAGTAACAACCTAAAAACTGCTCAAACAGTGATTTTCAGCCCTATGCCATATAAATGTCTGTGCAGCAGTGTAATCGCTTTGCAAGTAACGACTGTGTCAAGTCCTGCCAGCAAGTGCAAGTCTGTTAAGCCATTGACTGTGTGCATAATAATGAATTCAGACTCAGTTTAAAGTTTAAAGCCAGAGAGAGACTGAGTTGTAGCCAGTGTGCAGCACTAGTTATACAGGCAATCCTGTGCAAAAAAACTGAAGCTTTAAGGGACTGTGAGTAAAGAAATTGAAAAAAAAAGGTTGCAATCTGCTTGATTTCAGTCAGTAATAAGGGCCCCCTATACATTATATATATGTAATGTGTAGATATGCCATAATAATACTATCTTAGGCCATACAAAAATGTTCCTAAATACATACAAAACCGTTCCTAAATACACTACTACAAATCTCATAATAGTATTGGTTGTGCAGTGATAATGCCACAGGTGTTGAAACTAACGTTTTCATCCACTAGCCATCAGGGCTAGTGACTGACAAAGTCCACCAGCCCAACAGGATTTTCCCTAGCCCAACACAGTAATTACCAGAAATTTCATTTTTTCCCCCCAAGACAAGTTTTATTGTAGTTTTTAACAATAAGTATTAAACTTTTAATGTAAAAGAAGATTTTGACTCTTTTTTACTGGCAAGGGACTGCAATATGAACATGAAAATAAAGTTAGTGTTTAAGAAGAGAGTACGGGGCAGTACACACCTATCCAGAACAGATGGCCCACACCCATTTAGGAGGGACAACATCAGCCAGGAAAGGGCAGTTGCAACACAGCTAGAAGTGCACAGCTCAGACCCAGCTAGGATGTAGCAGTACAGCATACTCAGCCAGGATAAGACAACTGAGGATACTCGGACTCCTTTCCAGCTTGCAGTCGTTGCCACCCTTGTCCTCAGAGCATTCTGGAGCTCCCATTTGGCAATTTCTGTCGACCACACCTAGCAGCCAAGCCTGTAACTTAATTGTCTATATACAGTAGTAGTCACGGAAAAGTTAACCATTTGCGTGATATTCTGCATGATGCATTAGTGTGGTTTGCACTGTAGCACGATACATGTTATTCAGTAGCTATCGCGTTAATGCATCATGCAGTTATATCGCACAAATGGCAACTTTTGCATGATTACCACAAGGAGCTTGGTGGGCGCTCTATAACACTAGGTTTACCCACCCGAGTCGAAACCTACCAGCATTTGGTGGGTGGGTGCGAATTTCAAACCCTGATGCCATTGTTCCATGTTGATAATATTATCGTTCAGTGCTGACAATACTATTGTTTTAGCTCTGTGCAATAGTATTATCGGTACAACACAAAAGCATGATACAGCGAGCAGTGCGTGCTGAGCAGGAGCTGTCTTTTCACTCAAACTGTCTCATTCACAGAAAGCCATCTCGCCGCTCGATAACAGTACACAACAAAGTAAAAAATGGATTCACCAACAGAAAATGCCACCACCAAAGAAAGGCTACGTTTCATAATAAATCAAGAGAATATCAACACCATTAAAAACAACTGCATTTGACCTCTGGCTGCTACAGACCTACCTCACGAAACAGGGTGAGTGCAGACCTATCAAAAGTATTCCCACAGAACAGTGAACGCAATTCTGGACAATTTTGTGTTTCAGTTAAAAAAGTAAGATGGCTCGGAATATGAGCTGAGCACAGTTAGAGGTGTATTGGGCAGCACAGACAGGTACAGTACCTCTAAAAAAATTAATTACCCCATATCTATTTTCCAGGGTACAGCTACAGTTTTCAAGCAGACCCCAGAAACTCTAATGGCCAAACAAAAATATCTGAAAAAGTTAGACATGGGCAACCGTCCACGACAGGCAGAAGCACTGATGGAAAATTACATAGACTTGCTATACACCTCAGGAACGCTGGGTTACCACTCCCTGACTGCACTTCTCCATATGCTGTTTTTTAACATTGGGTTACATTTTGCACTGCAAACCAGCGAGCAGTATCAGTTACGATGAGGGAACATAGTCTCAGGGAATTACGGCCAAGGCAATGGTTATTTAGAATACTACAAATGCCAAATGAAAACAAGAACTAGTGTAAACATCAAGGGTGTGAGACCGGTCCCCCAAGTCTGTACTGAAACACAACAAACCCAGACAGGGACATTATTAGGACCTATGAGCAATACACCAGACAATGGCCTCTAGATATGCTCAAACCTGAAGCACCATTTTATTTGGCTTCGAATGTAAAATTAAAGCCCACCAGTTACTGGTACAGAGCCATGATGATCGGGGAGAGTAAAATTGGCAGCATTATGAAAATGTTGCAGAAATCAGCTGGTCGCCCTCCTCCCCAAAAAAAGGATCCCGAATCACAGTTCTAGGAAGACAGCAATACAAATGTTAAAAGACTTGAATGTGCTCCCAACTGATGTAGCCCAAGTGTCTGGACATAAGAATATACAGTTGATCAATAATTACAGTACCTTGTCCAAACAAAAGCAGAAAAAAAATCTGTGCCATCTTGTCTGGAGAGCAGCCCAGTGCATCATGATCTCCACCTAATGCTCCTCAAGTTCCTGAAGCATCTTCTGACACCGCTCCTCGAACCAGTACAATCCCACAACAAATGACGACTGCTAACCAACTGTCCAACAAAAGTTCCCACTTTTCAGCAATGGTAGGCAACATACTTTTTTTACCTCACCGGAACTCGGAAAGCATACATCCAACCGAAACATAACTGGCCGCATCCAGAGATCTACTCTGGGCACCGATGCATGCAAATCTGTTGAACAGTTGCAAAGTTATTAAAGTGCAAAATTTCGAGTTTCAAATTGAAGTGCCTACTGAACCATAACTATAGGGGTGCGACTGCACCACTGTGATATATATATATATATATATATATAATATGTGATAAACCCACCTGTCTGTGCCCGTCATAGCCAGCTGTCGCTGATCTTCCGCTGTGTCTGCCCGTCACCATTTTTTTGTATTTATTGCTAACTTGGATTACAGTTACCTTTGAACTAATAGTTCTTTTACAAAGGTTCTGTGTTGAAAAGAACAGATAAACAACGTAAGCTGAAAAAGGCAAATGAAAACAAAGATGCAGTGCATAAGATAAAACAAAAAAACAATAAATAAGTACAAGTAAATCAAAGCTAATAGCAATAGAATAGCACAAACAATAATTAGTATGAAGGCGCCAGGGGTAATTAGGTACAGTCAGCATTAAGTGGCAATAGTGTACAGCAGGGTGATATACAGTAGCAGCAGTGTTGGCAAACCAATAGTTGTCCATAGAGAATTGTCATAGGAAAATCAAAATGTCAAGGACAGTTAAAACTAATAATTGACAAGTTCAACAGTAAGACTGAACCATGACCTGGCTCAAGTTGGTGTGTAGGAGGGGGAGAGGCAGTCAAAGAAGACTTTGTTGGACAGAAGAAGAGAAGAGCGAGGTAGAAGGTGTTAGCATTGGGGGGGATGGTAAGTAGAGAATATCCGTGTCCTTGCACCCACACTCGATTGTGTGCAAAGTTGGTGCCCCCTGAACACCTGGACTCTTTGAGCCCCGTCACCAATCCCCTGGATCACGCCAAGGCCGACTGCTTGAACTCCTGATGAAGCGTGAGTTCTGTCTTTATCAGTCGTCTCTCCACTCCCTTCCCAGTATCAGGAAGAAATATGTTTTTAAATTCCTTGCACCAGATTTAGCATGCCTCTTCAAAATGATGGGTGTCCCAGAGATTCACAAACTATACCATTTTTATGTGAATGCACAACTAGTCTGTATATTGTGCTAAATAGTAACTACTTTATTTACATAATATGTTTGCACATTGGCCAAGGAGGAACAAAAGTGCACTCAGTGAAGTTCTGATCCTTATTAAATAATAACTGGAACATGGTGGGGTTCTGATTTGTTCTGATTATGTATAAATATTTGAAAAAAATGTGATAAAATGCATAAAAGTGGACAAGGTTAGTCATGTTTAACACAGAGGCCCAAAGGAAATGATTAAATGCATTGCTGGTGTAAAAATTAAAATAAAACCTCTAAATAAAAGCAATCACTACTAGTTCCTTTATAGTTGGCCTGTACTGGTGGCATATCCTGCTTGGGCCTAGGAGAGAGAGAGAGAGAGAGAGAGAGAGAGAGAGAGAGAGAGATGCAGATGCAAGTACCCATATCGTACCACAATGCAATACCAAGCACTGCAGGCAGCTAAGATATTTTTATTAATGCTGGTGTGTGGGTGTACTATTTTGATGGATGTTCCAGTCAAAGCAGACCAGGCCAAGGAAATGGATATAATGAATAATTAAATGAGCAGCAGTAAGAGCCCACCCACCCTACCCATGTGATGCAACTGCATTGCATGCCCGGTGTACTGTGGTATGGTACACTACCTGGTCCACCAATTGGTAATGTTTTGTATGACTACTTCCACTGATCAACACACTGGACACGTTTATTAAACAAGAAATAAAAGATATACTGATCACCACCCAGGCAGTCACATCACATCGGTCAAGTGCAATGCAGTCATAAAATACAGTTTGCCACTGCCACCTGAAGACCCAGTGGCACACAGTTGCATCCTTCTTAGTTCCACAATTGCTGCCAGCCAGTGCCAAGTAATTTAAGATTGTGAAATATACTGTAATAGTCTCAGCCCAGTTACTGTAAGTGAGATGCAGTGTTACAGCTAGGCTAGCGTACCACACACACACACACAGACAATAAAGAAAGAAATTTAGTAACATTTTTCTCTGTGAAGTAATGGCAGCCAAATATGGGGGATGTCAGAAATATATTATACAAAGAGCATTCAATTTCAGGATTCAGGTTTCTGCTAAGCCATCCATTGTATGAAAATTAAAACTAATACTACAGTACAGTCAAGTCAGTGGTAAAATGTTTTTTTTCATCAGTTGCTGAGGACAAAAAGTGACAAGCAGTAGTAATAGACAGCAATACCCTACCTTCCAGATCACATAGTGGTACCTACTACCACCAGGTAAGTTTGTGACATGAAATACAGTTGCTTGCTGTATTTGGACTCTCAGCCCGCTGATGTTATTATCTTTCATGTATCCGTGCTCGTTGTGATCATTCAAGTAATCCTGGCCTGGCCCAGTGTCCTCCAGTCCATCCTGACCTGACTTGTTGCCACTAATTGTTGCATAATGTAGTAGGTTCTGTTCACAAAAGATTTTCACCACAAGCACAAATTCGTGAAAGTGTTTTGTGGATAGGGCCTGCTCATACTAGTCAGTGAACATTTCACTCAGGTATATTTGAAATTAAAGTGAGGAATGTTGACTTTCAGAAATGTCAAATGCTCAGCATTTTCTGGTGTCAAACAGGATTGTGTGTGTCAGTAATGACGTTACCAGCTGAACTAAACAATCATTCTGAACAGACGCTAGTTGGAGGGCAATTCATGTACTTCATTACAATTTTTACTGAAGCAGGCCACATACTTTGTTTGAATTTCCAGTATTTCAAAGGATAAGCATTCCAGTTAATATTGGACTCTGTCAGGTACATTTCAACAATGGTCTGTGCTGAGGCTGTGTTAGAAGTAGCCAATAAAGAAGATGTTACAATTACATGGAAACATAGAAATTGTCGGCAGATAAGGACCACTATGCCCATCCAGTCTGCCTGTAGGCTCTATACATTGTATGTGGCCACTGACCCTATGTAATCAATGGCTTTCCATCACTCTCTCCCCTCTCAAGCTTCCCTTATGATTGTCCCAGGCATGCTTAAACCCCTACACTGTGCTTGCCCCCACTAACTCCTGTGGCAGACTATTCCAAGCATCGACTACCCTTTCTGTGTAGAAAAATTTACTCACATTACCTCTTAATCTACCCCCTTCCAATTTCATATTGTGCCCCCTTGTTCTAGTACTTTTTCTACATTGGAAAAGGTCCCCCACCTGCACTTTGTTTATGCTCTTGATGTAACTGAAAATTTCAATCATGTCCCCCTGCTGTCTCCTCTCCTCTCCTCTCCTCCAGTGAGTACATATTGAGGTCCTGTAGTCTCTCCTCATATGCTTTGTGGTGCGAGCCCTACACCATATTTGTTGCCCTTCTCTGGATAGTCTCCATCTTATCTATGTCCTTGCACAGGTGTGGCCTCCAGAACTGCATGCAGTACTCCAGGTGAGGCCTTACCAATGTTTTTTACAATGGCATCCTCACCTCCCACCTCCTGCTAGTGATACCCCTGCCTATGCACCCCAGCATGCCACTGGCCCTCCCTGTCACCTTTGTGCACTGCTTTGATACCTTAAGGGGATCAGAGATGATAACCCTTAGGTCCTGTTCCTCTTTGGTGACAGTCAGCCCCCCCCCAGCCTGTAGCTCTCCCCAGGGTTCCCTCTACGCAGGTGCATTATTTTGCACTTCTTTGCATTGAACTACAGTTGGCACATCTCCGACCATCTTTCAAGCTTCTCCAGGTCCCTCTTCATTTTCTGCACCCCTTATGGAGTATCCGCCCTGTTGCAGATCTTGGTGTCATCTGCAAACAGGCAAACCTTTCTTTCTGGCCCCTCTGCAATGTCACTAATGAAGACGAACAGGACTGCTCCAAGTATGGATCCCTGTGGTACCCCACTGGCCACCCCCCTCTCCCCAGATTGCACCCCATTTACCAACGCCCTCTGTCTCCTGTCTGTTAACCAGTTCCTAACCTGGCTCACCACCTTGTCTCCCATGTCCAGACTACCTATCTTGTTAATCAGCCTTCTGTGCGGGACAGTGTAGAAGGCTTTGCTGAAATCTAGGTAGTGACATCTACCGCCCCTCCCTGATTTATTTCCCTAGTCACACAGTCAAAAAAATCTATTAGATTTGTTTGACATGACCTTTCTGCTGTGAATCCGTGTTGCCTCAGATCCTGAGCACCATTGGATTCCATATGTGCCACTTTCCTTTCTTTCAGCAGTGTCTCCATGATCTTCCCACCACTGAGGTGAGGCTGACTGGCCCGTAGTTCTCCAAATCCTCCCACTTTTGTGCAGTGGGACTACATGTGCCCTCCTTCAGCCCTCTGGGACGACACCTGTGTTGGGTGACTCTGTGAACAGGGCTGCCAGAGGCGCTGCTAGTGCTCTTCGCAGCTCCTTTAATATCCTCGGGTGGATGCCATCTGGCCTCATGGCCTTATCCACCTTCAGCCTTCCACCTACATATTGTAAGTGACTCCAGAGACATGAAGCTGAACCAAGTGACTGTGGGACAGTGCTGTTTGGATGGTGGTGAAGAAGAAGATCCTGCCGCAGTGGCCGAAGAGGTAGAGGGAGAGAATGCTGCAACACTAGTGGAGGGGCTACCTGATGCTGTGCTGTGTTGTAAAAAAGATTCTGAATCTGGTGCTGTACGCTGTTCCATGACAGCTTGCACCTTATCAATTGTTGCTTGTTTCTCTCGAATCCAAGATTGTTACTTTAATGGGGATCCGTACTAAATCCCGACATCCCAATGCCCATCATTAATGTTCCCGAAACTAAAATCCCGACTAGATTGAATGCCCGATAAAAAAAAAAACACCTGCCGAAAAGCCGACAGATCATTTCCTGACTTTGCGCTTAAAGCTTGCAGTTGACTGAAAGCCGAAATGCCGACAAATCATTTCCCGACTTTGCTCAGCTGACTGTCACTTACTGACTTACTAATTAAATGATTAACTGATGCATACTGATGTATGACTGTAAGCATACATCAGTATGCATCAGTTAATCATTTAATTAGTAAGTCAAAAGCTGGTGGTTGGAGACCTACTCCTCAATGCTTGCATTATGCTGTTTAAAACTAAGAATACATAGAAAATTTGAATAGGTACAGACCAAGTTACAGATACCTTGTGTTCATACAAATATCCTCGGTAACAAAAAAGATGTATACAGAAAATAAGTGAAGTGTTGTAAATATTATGTTTCACAAATTTATTTGAGATTTTTGTTATGTAAAATATCAACATAAGCCTTCCAGCGATGTCACCCACTAGCATGACCACCTAGCTCTCATTTTCTCACTCCCCCAGGTGAAATTGCACTCCAATACTGCATTTACAGACTGCTTTTGCAATGCACAAATGCATCACTTACGGTAGAATGGCTGGCTGTCAGGTGTTTTTTTTTTTTTCTTTAATGTAGTAATCAGACTGAAGCATTTTATATAGTTTGTCATCTTCATCAACTTTTTTGATCATACGTCTGATTAGATCTTTTTGTATTCTAGGGGGCAATCTGTGTGTGTCAGCAGCACCACTGGCAGCATGTGTGATAGAATTGTTTTATTCTTGTAACCTTTCCCCAACCAGATTCAATCAGAATTTTACATTTTTTATAAGGGGTGTCACCTGGCTCAGAGTTGCTGTGTTTGTACTCACCTTTCTGATGATTTCCTCAAATGGCTGAAGGAATAAAATTAGAATCTCCAGCATGGCCCATTGTGGTGGAGTAATATCGTCTGCATCACCTATTTTATTTTCCAAGGTGTACATTATGTGATATATTATTTTTAGAATGGAGTCCTTCAGTATTTAGCCGACTTTAGGATTATTATAATTTCATGTTCAGTGTTATTAATAGGAGTTACGGTATATCTGTTTCATCATGTGTCCTTTAACTTTGATTTTTTACTCCATTTGAGCCTTATTTAATTGGCGCTGGTTGCTGCCCCCAGCTTCCATTTCTTGCAACATACACATTAGGCACTTTTTTCATACATTATAATTTGGAGTGCAACACAGCGGTTTTTAACTTGATTCATCAGCATAGAACATTTTATTAATTACTTGTTCCACGCCACCGTTTTTCACACACGCCAGTGTGTGGATTTTATCAGCTTTTAATTACTGTTATTCCCGAACAGTTTTTAACTGTCTAGCATAACATTCACGTTTGACATTTTAGAAACTTTGTACCATTTATAAAATTGTCTGGTTTGCACACACGCTAAAAATATATTTCTTTAAGCATCTTTTACACTAGTCGCTTAGCTTTGCTATACAACTCTGTTGCTTTAAATTTTTGTACTTTATATTCAGCTGCTATCCCAAGACTCACCAATCCTGAGAAAGTGCGAGACAGCGAAAACGTTCGACATGAGACTTCCTTGTTTGGGGAGGGGGCCACCATTGTGAGACTACTGGCTCATTTGTTTTGCTTGCTTTTTTTCGAATAAAGCTTTTGTGGATTATATTTTTGGAATCCAGCTGATTTACTACAATGAGCATCATCTTGACCGAATCAAGTGTTTGTGCCGACTTCTGGTTGTACTAGTTTCAGTTACTTTTGGCACTGACTTTGAACCTCGGGTTAGCCACCTGTCTTTCTTTTTTGTTTTTAAGGTGAACTGTCTGATAACTTTCTTTTGTTCCAGCGGCCTTTGGAACATAAGAAAGGTTGAATTCCATCGAGTAGAAATGTCTTGGATCAATCTGTGCAAAGGTAAATTGTGCTCCTGCTGTATTTTTTCCAAACAAGTGACAGGCTTTGCTTGAGTTACTGAAATGAGTGCATATTCTTTTAGCAGTGCTGACAAGAGCCTTAATGTTCCTGTCCTCATCAAGAAAACTGTGAACTATTAAATGTAAGCAATGTGCAAAGCAGCGGATGTGAACAAAGCCCCCTCCTCCAAGGTCTTCCTTATGTTGGACCCATTATCTGCAACTATAAGGCCAACTGACGGTCCCTATAAAGTGAGCCATTGCTGTATTAGTTTTTGGAGCTCTTCATTGATGTTGTATGAGGTATGTTCCGATGGAAAATAAAACATTCTTAGAACAGCAAACTGCGTTTCACTGGTTACCATGTGATATAAGCGATCGCAAAAATAGCGATCACAACATGCACGAGTGCACATCACCGAAAACAAGAACGGACGACGTACACTACAGCGGAACCAAAAAGAGCGAGGTTCCACAACACTCTCTGGGGGGCAATCTGTACATTTATTTTTATGCGGGGGCTATATCCCCGCACCCCCCATTACATTTATAATCAACTCCGAGGTGGGGCCTGACACTGGGGTAGTGGAGAAAGTTTGTGAGGGGGGAATAACATTCAGGAGTCTGGGGGAGCTTTGAGCACACATTCAGGAGGTTGGGGAACACAACCCCAAAAACAAAAAGTACCCAAACTGCAAAAGAACATTGTATTCCCACCCTCCTAGCTTCAAACCTTGGTCCTCCCACACCAGCGGAACTCACTCCTTCCACTAGCCCAAATAGCCAGCTGGGAACTGCCTGGCCAAACATCCACCTATATCCTTACTTATTTTAGCTCCCTATCCCAGTCGCTCTATGCTTCCCATCGCCGTTCTGTGCCCTCACACTTGCTATAACCGCTCCTCGCTATCCTAACACGGTCACTGTAATAACCGGCGGTCAGGCTGAGTTGCTCAAATTGAGATGCTCAGTTGGCCTTGCCCATATCATGGGATACCACTTCACTGTCCCTACAAGAATTATCAAAACATGTCCAATGTGCAGTGGTAGACATGAAGGGTTCAGGCTGACAGCTTGTCCGGATATCTGTTGTGAGATGCACCACCCTCCCAGCAGCATACACAAAACATGTCTCAGTTTTTTACCTACATCATCGTAGAGTTCTTAAATCCTTGTTTAGGGAGAAATATTTTCTTGATGGTCTACTATATTGAGGTTCGAGGTACTGAAGCAGCCGCCTGAATCCTACATGCTCAACCATGTAATATGGTAGCAAATCAACAGCTATAATTTCTGAAATTTTCTTGGTTGTTGTAACAGCAACAGGGTAGGTTGAGGCATATTTGGCTTTACATTCATTTGTTTCTGAGATGGAAAGCTTTCTCCTTGAAGGAGGGGGGGCTTTTGAACACATGGTTACTTTTAGTAACACTAGGAGTCCTGTGAATGGGAGAAAGCACTGGAGGTGTTTCTGTACTGCTTTGGGGGCTGCCACTGCTTTCATCTATCAGAGTTACTCCTGAGTGTAGTGAGCAAGCACTGTCACTTTCTCTTCGAGTCTCACAACTGGAGTTCTCAGTAATGTTATAACATCTGTCTAGGTGCCTTTTCAGTGCTGAAGTTCCCAACACTCCTTTCTTTTTACCCCTGCTGATTGAATGTTTACAAATAGCACATGTTGCCACCAACAGATTAGAAGCACTAATGGAGAAGTATGACCAAACAAAGGATGATATCTTTTTAGGTTGTTTTTTTTTTTTCCAGAAAGGCGCTGCACCTCAGTCACCTTTTTAGGGTTTTTGGCCCGGGTTTTTCTTGGGCCTGTTCCTGTTGTGATTTATTTCCTTCCTCTAACCCACTGCCGTCCTCCTCAGTCTAAGCATTTCTTTCTATTTCTTCCTCATTGGTAATTTCCATCCTCTCCAGTAAACCTTATGCCTGATCATTGTCTTCATCTTTACCACCTTCATCGGGTTCAACTGCAGAAGAATCAGATGAGTATGAGGGACTGACAATAGCATAGTACTCAGTTGTTCCTTACCTTGGGTGCCTCTACAGGTGGTACACACCAACTCTTTGGTTTTAACTACGTAGCTTTTTTTTTAATGGGACTGATCCAAGAGATGCACCTTTTTTGGATCCAAGCATTCGCTAGGAAGACGAAAATTAAGAGTTACCAGAATCACCCTTTTGGGTTTGATTTTGTTGTCCTTGTGCAGGCTGACTGCTGTCCTTTGCAGTGGCACTGCTTACCTGAGAAGTCTCCTCAACACTTTGATCCATTTTTTTCTTATTTCTAATTCTAACCTGTAAAAAGATCCCTCTACCTAGTGTCCTCTGATGACTCCTACACTCCTCAGGCCAGGGCCGAATTTATTGTACACAGCACACCGACACCACCACCACTTCCTTCCAAGCTTAGCTCACTGAGTGACTCCTACTGTTACTGTTCTGTGATCAACTAGAGAGTGGTAAACACTTGGAATAGTCTACCACAAGAGGTGGTAGGGGCAAGCACAGTAGAGGGGTTTAATCATGCCTGGGACAAGCACAGGGGAACCCTGGGTGGGAAGGGAGTGATGAAAAGTCATTGACCACTCTGGGTGAGTGGACGCATACATGTATAGGGCCTACGGGTAGACTGGATAGGCCTAGTGTTCCTTATCTGCTAAAATTTCTATGTTTCTATGTTTCAACTGTATTCAGCAACTCTAACTCAACAGTGTGTGCTTCCACAACCCCATAATTTATATTGATGATACAAACACATCTGGTGCATGCACACTGGGGTTGGTTAATGGCTCTGTGATAAAAATAAGTACTGTAGGATAAGGAATAATGGATGGAATGGGTGATGATGATGACACTTGTGTACTTGTGTTGTTGTGTGTTTAGTTGCAGTAAATTAATGAATGAAAACACCTTGTGACTTTTGCTTTCTTGTTCTCTGAGTTAAACAAAAAAATAAAAATAGACTGCTACGAGTCACAGTGTGCCCTGTCCCCCTCCTCCCCCCTCAGCCAGCAGCACAGGCTCAGCAACTTGCCTGTTTTTGTCAGAAAAGTATATATTTATTTATACGTGAACGATAATGTGATGGCCCACAGGAGACAACACCCAGTCTCTCTGACACCCAGCAGTACCAGTCTGTCACTTTGCCCCCCCCACCCCCAACAGCCAGCAGCACAGGCTCAGCAACTTCTCTGTTTTGTCAGAAAAATTTATATATATTTTTTTATATGAGAATGTTAACGTGATGGCACACAGCAGATAGCACCCAGTCTCTCTGACACCCAGCAGTACCAGTCTGTCACTTTGCCTTCTACAGGCCCCCCCCAGCCAGCAGCACATGCTCAGCAACTTCTCTGTTTTTGTCAGAAAAATATTTTTTTACACATGAACATTAACATGATGGCCCTCAGCACACAGCACACAGTCTGTCTGACACCCAGCAGTACCAATCTGTCACTTTGCCCTCCATGGGGCCACCCCAGCCAACAGCAGTGTGACTGCCCTGCAAAAGGGTCAGCCTTTGCCTCGGAATAATAGTATTTTTCTTTCTCTTTTTTTTTTTTAATGTCCCCTAGCAAATCTCTCTCCTTTTTTTTTTTTACATTCTCTTTGCTCCTGTTGCCACTTGCAGGGACCCCATCGATCACCCCACCTTGTCCCACCCTGTTGTGATCCCCTCTGCCATAGATCCTGTTCCTCCAACCCACCCATGACTCACCTGCCTGGCAACCCCAGATCATTGCCTCCCTAAGCGGGGCCACCTTCTGTGCCATGATGACCATTCTTCTAATCCAGTACCAAGGCAGGGGGAGGTGAAGGAGGGAGGGAGGCGATCAGGTCCTGGAGAGGCAGATCCAGCATGGGTGTGGCAATGGGTGTGATGTCTTCCTCCCTGTGAGTGGGGCATTTCCTGGTTTTATTCTCCCGGAGGCACAGATGTGCAGTGACGTCCAGTGTGGGTACGAGCGTGCTCCCACATTCCTACTGTGGGCATCTGCCATCGCCACCCCCCCGATTCTTATGTGGCCCTGGCTGCTGCACAGAACACCTCTGAGTGGTGTCACTGCTTCTGGGGAACCACAACCCACCCCTCCCTGAGAGTGGAGAGCTGTCCATTAGACGCTCAATCCTCTCTCCACTGGCCAACCCCAGCCAACCCAAGCTCACTCCTGACCCCGTGTTGCCAGTGTGGTGTGAGGTAAGGTGCTCGCCGCCTCAGCCCTCTGCACCACCAGGCCAAAACTCTCTCTCACTGTCTCTCTCTGAGTTGTGACTCCTCTTGATGTGACAACAAGAATATTAATTTTATTTGTGATTTGTGACTGTAATCTGTTTCTGCCCCCTCATAAGACTGTCTCTCTCTCTCTCTCTCTCTCTCTTTCTCGTGACTCCTCTCAATGTAACAACAAGAAAACAGATTTATTTTATTTGTGATTAGTGACTATAATCTATGGCCCCCAGTAAGTCTCTCTCCTGATGGAACAACAAGAACAATAAAGATGTATATATTTTATTTGTGAGTTATTTATTGATTGATTTGATTGCTTGATTGATTAAAGCATTTCACCAGGAAAGGCACACTGAACAACAAGTTGCTCATCTCCTGGTGCATTCTGGGGGAGAGGGTGTAGTTAAATATAAACTTACAGCGATCATTATTTAACATAATATAAGAATATTTAGTATAATACAATGATGTGGTTACAGATAGTAATAAAACATAATAAGTGCAGCATATGAGCAATATTTTTCTGTGACTGTAATTCTATTTGACCCACAGTAGTCTCTCTCTGTCGTGGTGACGCCTCTGGGTGGAACAAGAATAAAGTCAAAGATTTATTTTGCCTGCCTGCCCGCCTTGTAATATACGGCCCCACCAGGCCACTAAGTCTCTCTCTTTCCGTCTATCTGTCTGTCTTTTTCTGTCTCCTGGTTCCTTTCGATGGACCAACACAAATAATAAAGATGTATTTTTTATTTCTGTGATTGTATTCTATTTGGCGCCCCAGTAGTCTCTCTCTCTATCTCTCTCTGTCGCTTTCTGTATCTCTTGTGGTGACTCCTCTGGATGGAATGGAACAAGAATAAAGTCAAAGATTTATTTTGCCTGCCTGCCCTGTAATCTATAGCCCCACCTGGCCACTAAGTTTCTCTCTTGTGGGTTCTGTTCTCGATGGACCAACAAGAATAATAAAGATGTGTATATTTTATTTGTGATTTTTGTGACTGTATTTCTACTTGGCCCCTAGTAGTCTATCTTTCTGTCTGTCTGTCTGTCTGTCTGTCTGTCTCTCTCTCATAGAAACATAGACTTTGACAGTAGATAAGGACCGCTTGGCCCACCTAGTCTGCCCATTTCTCTACCTACAGGATAGGCCGCAGATCCTAGTTAACCAACAGCCTATTTCTTCCTACCCCCCACAAGAACTGCCTTATGTCTGTCCCATGCATTCTTGAATTCTCTCACAGTTTTAGACCACACAACCTCCTCAGGAAGGCTGTTCCATGCATCCACTACCCTCTCTGTGAAAAAATACTTCCTCACATTGCCCCGGAACCACCCCCCCCCATCTTTAAATTGTGTCCCCTTGTTCTTGCACATCTCTTTTTCTGAAAGATGCTACCCTCTTGGACTTTGTTGATTCCACTGAGGTACTTAAAAGTTTCTATCATGTCCCCCCTCTCCCTTCTTTCCTCAAGGGTATACATATTAAGCTCCTTTAGTCTCTCCTCGTACAGTTTCTGTTGCAGACCCTGCACCATTTTAGTTGCCCTCCTCTGGACTGCCTCTATCCTGTCTATGTCCTTGTGGAGATGGGGTCTCCAGAACTGGACGCAGTACTCCAGATGGGGTCTCACCAACTGTCTGTACAGAGGGATAACAACTTCCTGTTTTCTGCTGGTGATGCCTCTCCCTATGCATCCCAGTATCCCCCCAGCCCTCCCTACTGCCTTCTCACATTGCTTGCTAGCCTTAAGGTCATCTGATATGATTAACCCCAGGTCCCTTTCCTTTTGTATTGTTGTTACTACCTCCTCCTCATTGTGTAATCTGCCCCTGGGTTCTTGCTTCCCAGGTGCATTATTTTGCACTTCTTTGCATTGAATCCTAGCTGCCATACTTCTGACCATTCCTCCAACCTTGCCAAGTCCCTTCTCATCCTTTCCACGCCTCCTTGTGTATCAACCCTTTTGCAGATCTTTGTGTCATCTGCAAAGAGGCATACTTTTCCTTCCAGTCCCTCTGCAATGTCACTTATAAAGACATTAAAAAGGACTGGACCCAGTACTGAACCCTGCAGTACCCCACTAGTAACCCCTCTTTCTTCAGAGTGGACTCCATTTACAATTACCTTCTGTGTCCTGTTGTCCAGCCAATGTTTTACCCAGGCTACCACCCTGGGACCCACTCCCAGGCTGGTTAATTTGACTATTAATCTTTTATGTGGGACTGTGTCAAATGCCTTGCTAAAGTTTAGGTAGGCCATGTCCACAGCCCCTCCCTGGTCTACTACTTTGGTCACCCATTCAAAGAAATCTATTAGATTTGTCTGACATGACCTTCCCTCAGTGAACCCATGCTGCCTTGGGTCCTGTGCCCCACTGGCCTCTAGGTATTCAACAGTTCTTTCCTTCAGAAGTGACTCCATCACTTTCCCTACTACAGAGGTCAAACTGACAGGTCTGTAGTTTTCTGCCTCTGTCTTGGTCCCACTTTTGTGAAGGGGAATCATATCCGCCTTCCTCCAGTCCTCGGGTACCACACCATCCTCCCATGATTTATTAAAAAGAGTAGTCAGTGATTTCACTAGTTCCCCCCTTAATTCTTTTAGAATTCTGGGGTGAATTCCATCAGGCCCCATTGCTTTGTCCACCTTCAGTTTTAGGAGTTCTTGCAGAACCCTTTCTTCTGTGAAAGGGCTGGGATTGACCCCCCTATCAAGAGTGCTTCTGTTAATTGGATTAGGCACTTCCCCCTCTTCTTTTGTGAATACTGAGCAGAAATATTTGTTCAGTATCCCTGCTTTTTCACTGTCCCCATCTGCACACCCACCATTCATTCTATTCAGTCTCACTATCCTCCCTTTGTCTTTCTACGCTTTCTGATATACCTATAAAAGGTTTTATCCCCCTTCTTAACCGAGTTGGCTATCTTTTCCTCAGTTTGGACCTTTGCTATTCTGACTTTCCTCCCCGCTTCCTTCTGCCTTAACAGGTACAGCTTTCTGTCCTGCTCCTACTGTGTTTCCTTATACTTTCTGAATGCTATCTTTTTCTCAGTGACTTTCCCAGCCACCTCTTTTGAGAACCATAGTGGCTTTTTCTTTCATTTTGATTTGTTTATTTGCTTCACACAAAGGCTTGTTGCCTCTGTGATGGCAGTTTTGATGATCCCCATTGTTGCTCCACCCTCCTTCTAGCCTGTTTGCTAGTGCTTTTCTGAGGCACTCTCCCATCTTGCCAAAGTCAGCCCTCCTGAAGTCCAGTACCCTCACTTTTATAAGGCTTGACACTGTAGCTGAGTTTAACGTGAACCACACTGTTTGATGGTCACTTGTTCCCAGGTGGCAACCCACTTCTAGATCTGAGATCCTCTCACTGCCCCCATTTGAGAGTATGAGGTCTAAGATTGCTCCCTCCTGAGTGGGTTCTGAAACTAGCTGTGTGAAGCCTGCCACCTGTAGGGCATCGAGAATGGCCCTGCTCTTGGATGTGGTTGCAGCAAATGTGCTCCATTTAACATCTGGCATATTCAGGACCCCCATCAACAGTATCTCCACTTTCTCTGCCACCCTAAGAATGCCTTCTATCATATCCTTGTCCATTCTCTCCCCTTGACATGGGGGTCTGTACACAACCCCTGTGCGGATTGTGATGCCCTTTCCAGTCTCCAAGGTGACCCACAGTGCCTCCTCTCCTCCCTGTTTACTCTTTTGTTCAGTTGCTTTTATCTCTTCCTTTACATAGAGAGCTACTCCTCCCCCTCTTCTCTCCTGCCTGTCTCTCCTATAGGTTATGTACCCTGGTATGTTTACATCCCATTCATGGTTCTGTGTGTACCATGTTTCTGTGACTGCTATGATATCCAGGCATCCCTCTTCCGTCAAGACCACCAGCTCAGGGAGCTTGTTGCCCAGACTATGGGCATTGGTGCTCATTACCCTCCATTTCCTGATGGCCTTACTCCTTTTTGCCCCATCCCTGTCCTTCTTGCCTTTGTCCTTTCCCCATTTATACTGCCTTCTATCTATCACCACCTCTATGTTGGTGTTTACCGTGATTACTACTGTGATTTTTTTGGGGGGCTAGGATTTCCCTGCTGCTTTCCAGTGCCTCCCCTTTGGCAAGTTTAAATGCTCGCCAATGAAGCATTTAAACCTATCACCTAGGATCCAGGTTCTCCTCCTGGACAGATGCAGTCCATCATGCCAGTTTAGGCTTGCATCACTCCAGGTGGACCCCCAGTACCCAATGAAGCCAAATCCCTGAGCTCTGCACCAGTTTTTCAACCACTGATTGAATCCCATGGTGCAGAACACCCTAGCCTCTCCTACGCCATAGATGGGCAGCACCTCCGAGAAGGTTACCGTGCATGCTACTTGTCTAAGGCCCCTCCCCAATTCCACAAACTCTTCCTGCACTGCTCTAATCCCTTTTTTAGCCAGGTCATTTGTCCCTAGGTGGACAATGACATCCAGCTCCCTCCCCTGTGCAGCTGGTCCGGCAATCCTGAGGATTCGCTCCCTGTCCCTCCAAGCCATGGCACCAGGCAGGCACCTTACCTCCCTCCCTCCCCTTCCTCCCCCAGTGCTACCTTCCTAACAATGGAGTCCCCCACCAGGAGTTGTTTTTTTCCCCTGTGGGGTCCCAAGCCACCCTCCTGTGGGTCTCCTTTGTGGAGGTTCCCAGCATCCTCCTTGGTCTCCACTGCATGTGCCTCCATAGAGGAACCACACTTTGCCAGAATGGCATAGGAATCGTGGAGAGGTACAACTGGAGGGATGCACCTCTGTTCCACCACCTTCACCCTCCCTGAGCCCACTGTGGTCCAACCGCTCCTCTTTCTTGGCAACCTCTGAGGCAACGGCAGCAGTACTGGTGGTCCCTGACTGGAGGAGGAGGTCCCACAAATCCTGGACAACTCAGCCTGGTGATGAGCAACCTCCTCCCTCAGCCCAGAGAGGTGCCTGCAGATGGGACAACATCGCATCCTCCAGAACGTCTCCCGGAAGACTGCTGCTCCACAGCCACTGCACTGCACCACTCCCATCATGTCTTATTTCTGGCCCCTTAACTGTTGTTTGGAATCCTTACTCTTTTCTCTGTTTTTTTTTTCTCTTCTCTCTCTCCTTACTTTCTGCCTCTGTGCCCTTTAAGCTCTTGATTGTCCTGTTCTGTGACAAGAATATTCTATATTTCTCAGTAGACCCCTTCCTTGCTCAGTGGCAGGCCTCCAGCAGCTAGAGGGGGCCAGAGAGCTACTCTTACCCTTCTAGGATGGTGGGTGTTTGGTGGCTCTGTGATCACTCACTTCCTGCTCCCAAACAGGAAGTTCCTATTGTCAGTCAAATCCAGTGCCTGTAAAAGTAGAACTAGCGTTGGATGGGAATATGGGCAATTTTTACCCTAAATTAAAGGTCCAAGTACAAGAGTTCTACTTCTTTAGTCCCAGTAGAGAAGTCCAGTCACACAGCACTCCTTCCTCCTGGTGTCTTCTGCCAAGCTACTAACAGAATCTTTCTAAGGCAGTCTTTAAATTTAGCTTCCTTCTAGCTAAGCCACTCCCCCTACTTACTAGATCTTTCTACAAGTAATTTAAACTGCACAGCTATTAAGCCCTTTCAGTCACCTGAGATTTACACCTAGATATCTGTTCAGATAATCATTCAGTTCAGTTAACTCAGACAAACACACTATTGATTTTTTGTTTTGTGTGTTAGTTTGCTTTTTTACACTAAATTAAAGGTCCAAGTACAAGAGTTCTACTTCTTTAGTCCCAGTAGAGAAGTCCGGTCACACAGCACTCCTTCCTCCTGGTGTCTTCTGCCAAGCTACTCTCTCTCTCTCTCTCTCTCTCTCTCGTGGTGGTGGTGGTGACTCCTCTGGATGGAACAAGAATAAAGTCAAAGATTTGTTTTGCCTGCCTGCCCTGTAATCTATAGCCCCACCTGGCCACTAAGTTTCTCTCTCGTGGGTTCCGTCTCGATGGGCCAACAAGAATAATAAAGATGTGTATATTTTATTTGTGATCTTTGTGACTGTATTTCTATTTGGCCCCTAGTAGTCTATCTCTCTGTCTGTCTGTCTGTCTGTCTCTCTCTCTCTCTCTCTCTCTCTCTCTCTCATATAGAAACATAGAAACATAGACTTTGACGGCAGAGAAGGACCGCTTGGCCCACCTAGTCTGCCCATTTCCCTACCTACAGGATAGGCCACAGATCCTACTTAACCAACAGCCTATTTCTTCCTACCCCCACAAGAACTGCCTTATGTCTGTCCCATGCATTCTTGAATTCTCCCACAGTTTTAGACCACACAACCTCCTCAGGAAGGCTGTTCCATGCATCCACTACCTCTCTGTGAAAAATACTTCTCAATTGCCCCGGAACCGCCCCTCTATCTTTAAATTGTGTCCCTTGTTCTTGCACATCTCTTTTCTGAAAGATGCTACCTTCTTGGACTTTGTTGATTCAACTGAGGTACTTAAAGTTTCTATCATGTCCCCCCTCTCCCTTCTTTCCTCAAGGGTATACATATTAAGCTCCTTTAGTCTTTCCTCGTACAGCTTCTCTTGCAGACCCTGCACCATTTTAGTTGCCCTCCTCTGGACTGCCTCAAGCCTGTCTATGTTCTTGCGGAGATGGGGTCTCCAGAACTGGACACAGTACTCCAGATGGGGTCTCAATAACTGTCTGTACAGAGGGATAACAACTTCCTGTTTTCTGCAGGTGATGCCTCTCCCTATGCATCCCAGTATCCCCCCAGCCCTCCCTACTGCCTTCTCACATTGCTTGCTAACCTTAAGGGCGTCTGATATGATTACCCCCAGGTCCATTTCGTTTTCTGTTGTTGTTACTACCTCCCCCCATTGTGTAATCTTCCTCTGGGTTCTTGCTTCCCAGGTGCATTATTTTGCACTTCTTTGCATTGAATCCTAGCTGCCATACTTCTGACCATTCCTCCAACCTCGCCAAGTCCCTTCTCATCCTTTCCATGCCTCCTTGTGTATCAACCCTTTTGCAGATCTTTGTGTCATCTGCAAAGAGGCATACTTTTCCTTCCAGTCCCTCGGCAATGTCACTTATAAAGACATTAAAAAGGACTGGACCCAGTACTGAACCCTGCAGTACCCCACTAGTAACCCCTCTTTCTTCAGAGTGGACTCCATTTAAAATTACCTTCTGTGTCCTGTTGTCCAGCCAATGTTTTACCCAGGCTACCACCCTGAGACCCACTCCCAGGCAGGTCAATTTGACTATTAATCTTTTATGTGGGACTGTGTCAAATGCCTTGCTGATGTTTAGGTAGGCCATGTCCACAGCCCCTCCCTGGTCTACTACTTTGGTCACCCAGTCAAAGAAATCTATTAGATTTGTCTGACATGACCTTCCCGCTGTGAACCCATGCTGTCTTGGGTCCTGTGCCCCACTGGCCTCAAGGTATTCAACAATTCTTTCCTTCAGAAGTGACTCCATCACTTTCCCTACTACAGAGGTCAAACTGATAGGTCTGTAGTTTCCTGCCTCTGTCTTGGCCCCACTTTTGTGAAGGGGAATCACATCCGCCTTCCTCCAGTCCTCGGGTACCACACCATCCTCCCATGATTTATTAAAAAGAGTAGTCAGTGGTTTCACTAGTTCCCCTTAATTCTTTTAGAATTCTGGGGTGAATTCCATCAGGCCCCATTGCTTTGTCCACCTTCAGTTTTAGGAGTTCTTGCAGAACCCTTTCTTCTGTGAAAGGGCTGTATCGATCCCCTATCAAGAGTGCTTCTGTTAATTGATTAGTCATTTCCTCTTCTTTTGTGAATACTGAGCAGAAATATTCGTTAAGTATCCCTGCTTTTTCACTGTCCCCCTCTGCCCACCCACCATTCATTCTATTCAGCCTCACTATCCTTCCCTTTGTCTTTCTACGCTCTCTGATATACCTATAAAAGGTTTTATCCCCATTCTTAACCGAGTTGGCTATCTTTTCCTCAGTTTGGACCTTTGCTATTCTGACTTCCCTCCCTGCTTCCTTCTGCCTTAACTGGTACAGCTCTCTGTCCTGCTCCTACTGTGTTTCCTTATACTTCCTGAATGCTATCTTTTTCTCCCTAACTTTCCCAGCCACCTCTTTTGAGAACCATAGTGGCTTTTTCTTTCATTTTGATTTGTTTATTTGCTTCACACAAAGGCTTGTTGCCTCTGTGATGGCAGTTTGATGATTCCCATTGTTGCTCCACCCTCCTTCTAGCCTGTTTGCTAGTGCTTTCTGAGGCACTCTCCCATCTTGCCAAAGTCAGCCTCCTGAAGTCCAGTACCCTCACTTTTGTATGGCTTGACTCTGTAGCTGAGTTTAACGTGAACCACACTGTTTGATGGTCACTTGTTCCCAGGTGGCAACCCACTTCTAGATCTGAGATCCTCTCACTGCCCCCATTTGAGAGTATGAGGTCTAAGATTGCTCCCTCCTGAGTGGGTTCTGAAACTATCTGTCTGAGGCCTGCCACCTGTAGGGCATCGAGAATGGCCCTGCTCTTGGATGTGGTTGCAGCAAATGTGCTCCATTTAACATCTGGCATATTCAGGTCTCCCATCAACAGTATCTCCCCTTTCTCTGCCATCCTAAGAATGCCTTCTATCATATCCTTGTCCATTCCCTCCCCTTGACATGGGGGTCTGTACACAACCCCTATGCAGATTGTGATGCCCTTCCAGTCTCCAAGGTGACCTGAGTGCCTCCTCTCCTCCTGTTTACTCTTTTGTTCAGTTGCTTTTATCCTTCCTTTACAGAGCTACTCCTCCCCCCCCCTTCTCTCCTGCCTGTCTCTCCTGTAGGTTACATACCCCGGTATGTTAACATCCCATTTGTAAGAGGTCTGAACCTCACCTTCAGGTTCTTGACAATATTGGGAATGCAAATAATCACAAACCAGTTGCATTCGAGTAATAAACAAGTTTATTACTACAAAAAGGATAAATCACAGTTGCCCTAAGCGGTTCTTACCAATACGAACCGGGAGCCAGTGCTAAGCGTTCCTTACACCTCGAGGTTTCTCTGTAGTCTCTTGGGATCTCTTGGTCTCCAGGTGCAAAGCCTGTGCATAACATTATATACCTATGATAATTACTATGGTTACTAAAAGATAGAAACATTTCTAGTTACAGAGATGAGCCCTATTGGCTAAATTAGAGGTGGCTCCACGGTCCAAGATAACATTATATAATTCTGTAGAGTCATCAGTTTTAGAACAAAGGCGTTCTTATACAGAGTCTTACATAACAAGGTGAAGTGGTGCACACCACCGAAGGATGGCAATGTTGCCTTACATATTACTATTACTTCAAGGACAGGTGTCTTGGCATCTGACAAGTAAGAAATAAACAGAAAATACATGGTATAATGTGTGCATTAGCAAGCAAAGTGGGTTACAATAATATGCATTCATATCCTGACATCTACTCTTGTACGGTAGATGCCTTTAGCCCTATATATTAGTATAGCCTATTCTTAACCATTAGCTGTCTACGGTGTACCCCTGAGGGTATCAGTTAGAGTGCAGGGACCTCATGTAACATTTCCCCCCTTGTTGCCTCCAAGGGCAGCACAGGTAAATCCAAGGAATGGACAGGAGCAGTGGCCGTTTACAAGCCTGACACACGAGCCTTGTAAAGGAACTCAAGCTGCTCACGGTGTTGGTGCAGTGTACGTCATAGGCAGCAAAGCATAATAATCAAAGTAAATATTAAAAATGCTTGTATTATAACAAAACCTTTAAAAGTGATTTCTAACCAGGTGTTAGTCAATGCGTTATTCATATCTCCATCACTGATCAAGTTAAGAACAGCTTCGTTGGCTTTGGTTATATTGTTGCTGATGTGGATGAGGTGTGTCTCCTTTCTATCTAAAAGGGATTTGAGTGTCAGTGTTAGTGGGTCTATGTGTACGTTAAAGTATGGCAGGTATTCTGAGAGCGTGAGTAAATAATCTGGGTTACCATCAATAATGTCTGCATCCATAAGAGGAACAGGGGTTATTACGGTATGTCCAATAACAGTTTTCTGATGGGGAACAAAACAAAAGTTGGGGTAATAAATTGATCAAGTAACAGAACCATATGTATAAGATTTCACATTAGTGACTATACAGTACTCTCCGTCAGAGTTATACTGTGAACGTACAGTAGGTAGTCTCCATTTTTGCAACTTGACAGGGCATGTGTAGGTCGTCTTCAAGATCCGTGTTGACAGACGATGAGCTTCCTCATGATAGGACTGGTAGAGCTGATCTGGTAACAGCATCAATTCAAAAGAGTTGGTGCCATTCTCAGTGATGTCATTATCCATGGTGAAAGTCCAATCAATGCTGTTTGGAGAGTAGCCACAAACGGGGCGTATGACATCAAACACATCACATCGGCACAAGTAGATATATTGCTTTTTTGCACAGCAGTCCGTGTGCGGTGCCACCCAGGCATCCAGGAAAGAATGGTAGACCAGAAGAGGTGGTAGATCCAGGCTTTCTCTGTAGATGTCGTCATCCAAATGCCCAATTGAATGCGCCAATGCCAGCTTGTCAAACAAGGCTGTGGTGGGATCAAAACGTGGTAAGGAGACAGTAAAAGAGACAAACATGGTATCTGTTATGGAACATTTCTTAGTAGAAAAACAAGGACCAGTATTAGGGTGTCTGGTCACAAACCCCAAGTTTCTCGCTGTGGAGAGAGGAATAGACAAAGTCTGTTGCATACATAAAGAAACACAAGTTGAAAGTTTACATTTAGGACAATACCATTTAGAGATGTGTCTGTCATGTATTATGTCACGGATTCTTCCAGTTTCTGAATCACGGAAGAGGTTGTTGATGGTAGTGAGTATATATGAACCATATGCAGAACAAAGTATTTCTCTACCAATGTATTGTTTTTCAGCTTCTCTATTGTTCTGTTGTATGAGTGCGTTGATCATATCTTTCGAATCAGTGAAGGCTTTTGCAATGTTGTGTATGTTGTATACAGTGTATCTTTCTTCCTGACTAAGGCCATCCACACCATGCAATAATGGTGGTAAAACATTATTAACCAAACCAGTGGAGACTTGGCAGAATGACTCTTAATAGCAGCAATGTCTCCTTTGTTCCAAATGGACATAGCAGTACCAAAAAGACCTGTGACAGTACCTATAGCACCTGTAACATCAGAACTGTCAACTTCACGTTTACTACGTTTATGACTAAGAGTACCAGGAGGTTTCCTCCAGAAATTACCTCTATGTTCAGTAGAATAAACCCCAGTAAAGGGATCCTTAGTACGAATTCGAAATGCAGCTAAACTGTCGAAGCAATAATGTATTCATAGAATGCAGATGTATTGGTATTGTGGCACATACCAAATTCTTTCATATTCCAGTAAGTAAGGTTAAACAAAACAGGTATATGCATAAACTGTAAATTATTAATCAAAGAACCTGGGAGAGCAGTGGCTGTGAGACCACTACGGGGACCAGGGTTATCTTTTGGACATTCCAAAAGCTGTTTTTCAGTGGAGGCAACACAGAAAGATACATGGCTGCAGAGGCCATGGTGTACAACACAGAATCTGCAGGCAGAATCCTGGGAGAAAGTTACAATAGGAAGGATCAATCAGAGCAGTAATGTTGTACAAACCAGGGTGTCTTAATGCAGTTTGTAACAAGGACAGTGAACCATTTGGGGATAATTTAGCGTTGACCAACCCCTGAAAAGTTCCTTGGAGAGTTTGGCCACGGGAGAATTTGTCCTTGCGCTTGTGGTTTGCCACCAATTTGAAGGGTAGATTTGTCGGGAGCAATGACCGAGGCAATGAGGTATGCATCGGAACCTTCCTGGACAGTAATCATAGTATCTGGTATTTTGATGGAGACTCCCTCTGTAGGGGGTGCTGGAGGATCCAGATGTCTAAGGAGGTCCGGTACCGTGCCTTGGGTGAAAAGGATCACTCCTGCAAGGAGGAGAGATAGGAACAAGATAGCCATCTTGTCAGTGTATCTGAAAAGGAAGATCAAAGATTAGTACATTAGTACAGTTCCCCAGTGGGTTAGGGAAAAGTAAGTTTAAGTTCCTTTGTACAGTTTCAACTGGTTTGCATGTAACCATTTGTCAGTCAATTTATTGTTGTGGAGGAGTCTAACTTGATAGACTGCCGGACTGAGCTTTTTGACAATGGGGTAAGGGCCTTCCCACTTATTGGAGAAGGAGTGGGTGGGATGTGCAAATCTAAGTACCATTACCTGATCTCCAACCTGCCAATCCACTTCTTGTGCATGTTTGTCAAATTGTATTTTGGACTGTTGCTGGGCTTTGCCCATGCAGTTTGCAGCATACAAGTGTGTGTGTATGAGGTCTTTTCTGAGCTTTTCCACGTACTGATCCACAGACACATGGTCTGCAGTGGGGGTGTGTAGGTCAAAGAGCAAGTGTTCAGGCAATCTCATTTGTCTTCCAGTCATTACCTTGAAGGGTGTAAGCTGAGTGGTGGCTGAGGGCGTACCCCTAATTGCCATAAGGAGTAAAGGCAATAGGGAATCCCAGGTCTTGGGATTGTCCTCAATGAATTTGGAAAGCATTTGCTTAATCCGTCTGTTGGCTCCTTCTACTTGACCTGAGGATTGAGGGTGATAGGGTATGTGGAACTTTTGCTGAACCCCAAGGAGTTCAAGGGACTCTTTCATCAACTCACCTGTAAACTGGTTCCTTTGTCAGTCTACCTTGAGAGGCAGGCCCACCTAGAGAAATCTGTTCTACCAGGATTTTGGCAGTTGTTTTGCGGTGCATGTCTTAGTAGGGAAAGCCTCAACTCACTTAGAGAGTATCCGGTTACCACAAGGGCATACTTGTTGTTTCTGCTGGTATTGTTCAAAGGACCAATGAAATCAATTTGAATGGCATGCCAAGGGCCAGTGTGTCTTTGTGGTAAAAGTTTGGCATTTCGTTTGTAGGTATGGGATTGTTTGTGCACAAACAAGGCAATTGTCAATGTATTGTTTAACATCTTTGGTAATACCAGGCCACCAGGCGGTGGTCTTGAGACGTTGGAGGGTATTTTCTGCCCCCTGGTGTCCACCAGTAGGAGTGTCATGTACCTGGTGCAAAAATTCAGATCTCAAATGTCTGGGGACTACCCACAATTTGGTGGTAGTATCCTCTGGTTGGAACCAAATGAGTTTGTCATCAGGGGATAAATGTAACTTACCTTCATGTCTGCTATATGGGTTATGTGTAGGGAGTCTTTCCTCAGTACCTTTGTCAAGGAATCTGAACACTTCTTTGAGTTCAGTGTCCAAATGCTGGGCTGCTGAGAGGTCCAAGGGGGAAAAAGATTCAGATTTCTTTTGGAGAGCTGCAACATGTACAGCTGCATTGGCCTCTGGATGATCCATCATCCAGACGTCCCCCCCTCGGGCCCCTTCTTTAGCAAGGGTATCTGCTGTGTCATTGAATGCATGATAGGGATCATGTAGGGAGTGAGCTTTAACCTTGTGCACATAAAGTTTGTGTGGGTGTTTCTGTGCCAATGCGTGTATGTAGACAACCAATTCTTTGTATTTCACTGGACTGCCATCAGAGGAGAGAAAGGAGTTCTTCTGCCAGAAAGGGAGAAATTCTGTAAGGGAACAACAAACCCAATTAGAGTCTGTGAAGATGATGGTATCCTGAGTTCCATGTTGGATAAACTCAAGAGCACAGACCACCTGCTCATCTCTGCATACTGCGATGAAGCTACACTACAGCGTTTAGATATCCTGACAGTGTTCCCATAAGGGTACAGCACCAAAACACCCATCCCTGCAATCTGTTCTCCCTGATAGTGCGATGCTGAACCATCAGTGAAAACACGGCACAAAGAGGCACTTTCTAGTATCTCTGGGGTGGCAGGGAGGAAAGGACCCAGATCTGGGAGGTCAGGTGACTACAGCGTAGAGTCATGGGGTTCCCCCTGAAAAAGGAGACCATGAGCTAGTAGAGATGGAACTTTGGTCTGGTGGACCTGGATATCCCTATCCTGGAGGAGAAGTGACCAATGTGTCAGCCTGGTGTTGGAGACTGACCCATCCTTCACTCTATCTGAGATCAGAAAGGTAGTGGGCGTATGGTTAGTGTTAAGAATCAGTGGTGAGTACCCAATGATATACAGAAAGTGCTTGACAGCCCAGTAGGTGGCCAGAAGGTTCCTTTCACAAAGGCTGTACTTCTGTTCCACTGGGGTCAAGAGCTGTGATGCATATGCAATAGGTCTCAAGGTGCCATGCACCTTCTGGGCCAGCACTGCTGACATAGTGATGTCAGAGGTGGCACACTCCAGATGGAATGGTAGTGCTAGGTTGGGGTTTACCAGTGCTGGGGCGGAGGCCAAAGCCTGCTTCAGTGACATCACAGCCTGGGTATGAACAGGGCCCCAATTCCATGGAACGTCCTTTTTGAGTAGATCATGCAGAGGAGTGGCTTTCTGAGCAAAATCACAAATAAAATCTCTGGAATAGTTTACCATACCTAGAAACCTTCGAAGAGTTGCCACACTGGTGGGTAATGGCAAGTCTTGTAATCCCTGAATCTTTTTCCAAGTAGGGCTCCGGCCTTGGTCAGTTATTGTCAAACCCAGAAAGAGTACTGCTTTCTGACATAATTGTGCTTTTGCTGGGTTGCACTTCAAACCTGCTCTCTGAATGAGAGTCAGTAGTTCGTCCAAGAGATCCAGATGTTGTTCCTGTGTGGCAGTGGCCAACAACGGTCATCTCGTGCTATAAGAGGCATTGGGGGCTGAGAAACCTTGTAGGGCATCCATCATGTGGAGATGGAAGAGGGATGGGCTATTATGGAATCCCTGTGGCAAGCAAGTCCACGTGTACTGTCGTCCTTCAAAGGTGAAGACAAACTTATATTGACTCTTGAGGGCCAATGGTAATGACCAAAAACCATTGGAGATATCCAGGGCACTGAACCATTTCTGATCTGGTGTTAAGAGTCAAGCACATCTGGTGCGACATACAGTTGAGGAACAACTGGGAGTAACCTGATTCAGTTTCCTGTAGTCAATAGTAAGTCTCCAGGTGCCTGTGGGTTTCTTCACAGGCCAGACTGGAGAGTTGGCAGTGGAGACACAGGCTCTGATTATTCCTTGTTTAAGGAGTGACTTGATCGTTTCTCGGAGAGAGGGTAAGGCTTCAGTGGGGACCGGATATTGCCTTTGTCTCTCATGTGCTGGGCCTGGCACCTCGATAACAGTATGCATTCTGCCACAATCATGTTTATTAACTGCAAACGCTTCCAAATGTTGTTGCAGAATAGGTAGGAGCTTTGGGAACAGTTCGTGGTTCTTGAACAAATCTATGATGTCATACTCTTTGTTGTTAATAGATATTGTTGCCACAGCATGTGAGTCAGGAATTAAGACAGTATGGTATTGACCCTGAATCTGTATTAGCAACATGTTTGCTAGATCCACCACACAGCCGTGCGGTGCAAGGAAGTCAATCCCGCTGATACTAGGATGATCATGCAGCACCATCAGTTGGAAAGCATGTGAGGCCTTTAAATGGCCTAACTCTACCGGTAGGGGTAGAGAACGGTATGCAGGTAGCCTAGTACCATCAACTCCTGACATATTGGTCTTCCGTCCGGTAGACCAAGGAGATGTGTCCGGGTGTTCATCGTGTAACACAGATACAGCTGCACCTGTATCTAACAAAACAATCAGTTAGCGGCCCCCGACCTCGGCCTCGGTGCAGGGCCTTCCGTTTGTATCCAAGACCCGCTTGTTTACAATGCGGACTGGGGCCTGTAATTGTCAATCCGTATTGCTGGAGGCATGCAGAGGTTGGGCTTGACTTGCATGGATGACTTCACAGTGTTGCACTGATGCAATATAGGGAGGAGCTTCTGGGTTCAGGCTTGTGTGGGCCTGAGAGCTCATACTTCCGGTGTCTCCATGACCAGTAGTGGCATGGGTCGCCGGTTGTACTGCTGCAAGGGTTTGTGCGGGAACAGCATCCACTACGGAACGCACTTGCCCCAGGAGCTCCCGAAATTTTTGATTTTCTTCAGCTATCTCCTTGTATGAGGGAACCGATCTTTGTAATGGTTTCCCTCTGCCCTTGTGCCTTCTCTTTTTAGGCCAATTCTGGTTCCCACCCTACTGTTGTTGTTGTTGGCCCTGTTGGGGGTTTTGCTGGGTGCTAGCTGGAGGGGCCGATGGATGTTTAGACTGCTGTTGCTGGGCCTGCCCTTCCACGGTGTAATGCGTCATGGTCCTGGAAGCAGGTTCCACAGCAGCAACCTTTTTGGAACCGGAACCCAAATCTCGGATGTACAGTTGATACACCCTCTCAGTTTTCCGAAGAATATCGGCAAACCTGTCCGTATTTGGGTATGTGGTTGGCTCTACCTTCTTTCTTACAGCTGGGATCATGTTCCTAAGGAACAAGGTCTTATATTCAATAAGATCTACATCTGCAGCTTCTTGTGCCAGATGCTTCCCTGCTCGGTAGGCCATCCAGAGTCTCTGGTGGTAGGTCGCTGGACTTTCTTTAGCATTTTGCTACACGGGGTATGCCAGCATTACTCCAACCACACCAGGGCTATGAGCGGAGATGAGCTCAGCTGCGACTTCGTCAAAGGTAACATTCCCATCCTGGTGAACTGCTTCGGGGAGTTTGGCCCATAAACCAGGATCGATGGTCTGGCGTAGTATTTGGACCTGATATTCTGCGTCGAGGCTAAGCATCTTGCATTTGGAGTGCACCTTTTCCAAATGGCAGCTGAGGTTGTCGGACGGGCTCATCTGACCAATGCTGTCAGCAATTTGCTGAACAGAGTAGGCCATTTGTAGGGGATTAGTCAGTGGTTGATCAGGCAGAGGTAATGCATCTCGCGCACCATCCAATGCTGCGTGAGCTGCAGCTTCAGCCGCAGTACGAACAACACCTTCCTGAGTGCCAGCTTCTTGGAAAATTTGTCGGATCTGACTTTTAATGGCTTTCATACTTCTTTCAGGAAGGGGAACATTACCTAATGCTCTATCAATCATGGTTTCCATCTCTTGCCTGTCTTCCACACTAATAACGGCTACTGGAGGGGTCGTCAGGACCAGGCATGGGCCTGCTCCCCCCCATCATGGGCGCCGCCATGATGGCGTTTCCCATGATGAGCATCACGACGTCGTCGACGTGTGACCTGGGGAGTAGTGGGCGGGGACCTGCCATACTGTGGATGGCTGGGTGGGGAATCTGGGCCATAGTAGGGGCATGACTTGGCATTGTACTGTGAGACGTCATCATCAGATAGCTCCCCTTCTGATGATGAGTGAAAGGCAGGGGCTACGCCTTCCATTGCCTTAACGTGGCCAGCCAAAACCTCTCGCTGATGACACAGTTTATCCATCTTAGCTTTACGTTCATCATGATTCACACTTGCAACATCCATATCAACCTGATCCTGCTTCTGCTTCTGCAAAACACGGTACACGGCGCTCAATTCGCGATTGTCCGTATAAGCTATTTCTAAATTGTTACGTACCTGGTTGATCTCGTCCTGAAGTTCACCCATTTCATCACTCAACTGTGCATTCGCAGCACTCAACAAATCATTCATCTGCACAACCTGACTCTTATCCTGTCTCAAACTTTCACACTCTTGTTTCAGAGTACACATTTCTTGTTCACCAGCTTGTGCGGAATGATGCAATAGTGAATCCTTTTCATTACGCAGAGATTGGAGTTCTGACTCCAGGTTCCGCTGTATTCGAACACATTCTGCTTCCTGTAAACCCATCTCTTGCTTAAGAGATGCGATCTGCAGGTCAAGGGTACGAAACCTCGCTTCGGAGGCTTCCAGAGCAGCGTAGAGAGCGGCAACCATCAACCCTTTGGCGCAACGCTTATTGGTTGACTCTCGCGTCTCTGCATACTGGGTTGAAACCCCCAGTACAGGGTTTTCAGATTGACTTGCGTCCCGTGCGAAGTCAGCCCATCCTCCATGGGAGGTAAGGAAGTTAGAGACATCGAGTCTCAGTTCTGCGCAGATATCTGATACCGTGGCCATTGTGTGGGAGGGAACGAAAATTCAAACTCTGAAAAAGACTGCGTGTTGCGTATCGATCCACAACACGAGTACTTCAAACACAGCCGGGCTACTGTATAAGTTGTAGGCTTGCAATTCAAAGTTGCTATGGAGTGGGTTGAGACGGCATCGACCACACCCAAAAAGTCAGTCAGACTTTGCAAGTATCTACAAACTGGTAGAAAAGATGGGAAAGGTGTTACGGGAGTGTACACCTGCAGTCCCCGTGGGGAAAAGGAAAATGTATAGCAACAAGTGAAAACTTGCAAACACCAAATATTGCCTGCACACGGTCGCCAATTTGTAAGAGGTCTGAACCTCACCTTCAGGTTCTTGACAATATTGGGAATGCAAATAATCACAAACCAGTTGCATTTGAGTAATAAACAAGTTTATTACTACAAAAGGGATAAATCACAGTTGCCCTAAGCAGTTCTTACCAATACGAACCGGGAGCCAGTGCTAAGCGTTCCCTACACCTCGAGGTTTCTCTGTAGTCTCTTGGGATCTCTCGGGTCTCTGAGGTGCAAAGCCTGTGCATAACATTATATACCTATGATAATTACTATGGTTACTAAAAGATAGAAACATTTCTAGTTACAGAGATGAGCCCTATTGGCTAAATTAGAGGTGGCTCCACGGTCCAAGATAACATTATATAATTCTGTAGAGTCATCAGTTTTAGAACAAAGGCGTTCTTATACAGAGTCTTACATAACAAGGTGAAGTGGTACACATCACCAAAGGATGGCAATGTTGCCTTACATATTACTATTACTTCAAGGACAGGTGTCTTGGCATCTGACAAGTAAGAAATAAACAGAAAATACATGGTATAATGTGTGCATTAGCAAGCAAAGTGGGTTACAATAATATGCATTCATATCCTGACATCTACTCTTGTACGGTAGATGCCTTTAGCCCTATATATTAGTATAGCCTATGCTTAACCATTAGCTGTCTACGGTGTACCCCTGAGGGTTTCAATTAGGGTGCAGGGACCTCGTGTAACACATTCATGGTTCTGTGTGTACCATGTTTCTGTGACTGCTACGATATCCAGGCATCCCTCTTCCATCAAGGGCACCAGCTCAGGGAGCTTGTTGCCCAGACTACGGGCATTGGTACTCATTACCCTCCATTTCCTGATGGCCTTACTCCATTTTGCCCCATCCCTGTCCTTCTTGCCTTTGTCACTTTCCCCATTTATGTCTGCCCTTCTCCCTATCACCACCTCTATGTTGGTGTTTACCATACTTACTACCATGATTTTTGGGGGGGGCTAGGATTTCCCTGCTCCTTTCCAGTGCTTCCCCCCTTGGCAAGTTTAAATGCTTACCAATGAAGCATTTAAACCTATCACCTAGGATCCTGGTTCCCCTCCTGGACAGATGCAGCCCATCATGCCAGTATAGGCTTGCATCACTCCAGGTGGACCCCCAGTCCCCAATGAAGCCAACTCTCTGAGCTCGGCACCAGTTTTTCAACCACTGATTGAATCCCATGGTGCAGAACACCCTAGCCTCTCCTACGCCATAGATGGGCAGCACCTCCGAGAAGGTTACTGTGTGTGCTACTTGTCTAAGGCCCCTCCCCAATTCCACAAACTCTTCCTGCACTGCTCTAATCCCTTTCTTAGCCAGGTCATTTGTCCCTAGGTGGACAGTGACATCCAGCTCCCTCCCCTGTGCAGCTGCACTGGCAATCCTGAGGATTTGCTCCCTGTCCCTACAAGCCATGTCGCTAGGCAGGCACCTTACCTCCCTCTCCCCTTCCTCCCCCAGTTCTACCTTCCTAACAATGGAGTCCCCCACCAGGAGTTGTTTCCTTCCCCTGTGGGGTCCCAAGCCACCATCCTGTGGGTCTCCTTTGTGGAGGTTCCCAGCATCCTCCTTGGTCTCCACTGCACGTGCCTCCATAGAGGAACCACACTTTGCCAGAATGGCATAGGAATTGTGGAGAGGTACAACTGGAGGGATGCACCTCTGTTCCACCACCCTCACCCTCCCTGAGCCCACTGTGGTCCAACCACTCCTTTTTCTTGGCAACCTCTGAGGCAATGGCAGCTGCACTGGTGGTCCCTGACTGGAGGAGGAGGTCCCAAAAATCCTGAACAACTCAGCCAGGAGATGAGCAACCTCCTCCCTCAGCCCAGAGGGGTGCCTGCAGATGGGACAACATCGCATCCTCCAGAACGTCTCCCGGAAGACTGCTGCTCCACAGCCACTGCACTGCACCACTCCCATCATGTCTTATTTCTGGTCCCTTAACTGTTGTTTGGAATCCTTTCTCTTTCCTCTGTTTTTTTTCTCTCTCTCTCTACTTACTTTCTGTCTCTGTGCCCTTTAAGCTCATGATTGTCCTGTTCTGTGACAAGAATATCCTATATTTCTCAGTAGACCCCTTGCTTGCTCAGAGGCAGGCCTCCAGCAGCTAATGGGGGCCAGAGAGCTACTCTTGCCCTTCTAGGATGGTGGGTCTTTGGTGGCTCTGTGATCACTCACTTCCTGCTCCCAAACAGGAAGTTCCTGTTGTCAGTCAAATCCAGTGCCTATAAAAGTAGAACTAGCTTTGGATGGGAATGTGGGCAATTTTTACCCTAAATTAAAGGTCCAAGTACAAGAGTTCTACTTCTTTAGTCCCAGTAGAGAAGTCCAGTCACACAGCACTCCTTCCTGCTGGTGTCTTCTGCCAAGCTACTAACAGAATCTTTCTAAGGCAGTCTTTAAATTTAGCTTCCTTCTAGCTAAGCCACTCCCCCTACTTACTAGATCTTTCTACAAGTAATTTAAACTGCACAGCTATCAAGCCCTTTCAATCACCTGAGATTTACACCTAGATAACTGTTCAGATAACCATTCAGTTCAGTTAACTCAGACAAACACACTATGTTTTTTTTGTCTTGTTTGTTAGTTTGTTTTTTACCCTAAATTAAAGGTCCAAGTACAAGAGTTCTACTTCTTTAGTCCCAGTAGAGAAGTCCAGTCACATAGCACTCCTTCCTCCTGGTGTCTTCTGTCAAGCTACTCTCTCTCTCTCTCTCTCTCTCTCTCTCTCTCTCTCGTGGTGGTAGTGACTCCTCTGGATGAAACAAGAATAAAGTCAAAGATTTATTTTGCCTACCTACCCTGTAATCTATAGCCCCACCAGGCCACTAAGTCTCTCTCCCCCTCTGTCTCCTGGTTCCTCTCAATGGACCAACAAGGATAATAAAGATGTATTTTCTATTTGTGATTTCTGTAACTGTGTTCTATTTGGCCCCCAGTAGTCTTTCTCTTTCTCTTTCTCTCTCTGTCTCGTGGTGAATCCTCTGGATGGAACAAGAATAAAATCAAAGATTTATTTTGCCTGCCTGCCCTGTAATCTATAGCTCCACCTGGCCACTAAGTGACAGTCTGTCTCTGTCTCCCTCTCTTGTGGCTCCTCTCAATGGACCAACAAGAATAATAAAGAAGATGTCATTTAATTTTTTATTTGTGTGATTTCTGTGACTATAATCCAATTTTGGCCCCAAGTAGTCTCCCTCTCTCTCTGTCTTTCTCTCTTTTGTGGTGACAATTCTCTCGATGGAACAAGAAAGAACACTAACTTATTTTCTTGTCTCTCTCTCTCTCTCATGGTGATGATTCTCTCAATGGAACAAGAAAGAACACTAACTTTTTTTTTCTCTGCCCCCCCAATAAGTCTGTCTATCTCCCCATCCACCTGACTCGCTCACAGACTAGTCGCAGTAAATTCAAACAACCATACAAGATTGATTTAATCCGTAGCGCACCGCTCAACACTCCCCCTCTGTCTGGCTCACTTGCTCCTTCACCTCTCAGCCATGTTGTAGGCGTACCATGGTTATATACTGTGAGTGAGTGCATCACATGACTTTCACTTTGGAGCATCACATTACTGTTGCCTGATTGAATGCCGCCAGCTGCCTGTACATGACGCGAGCGTGCCGAGTGCATCCCCATGTCAGCAATCAACTAAAGTGCAGAAAGACGTGCTTTGTGGCATCCTAGGCAACTAAAGCATGAAGATACATTCTCTGCATCTTACCACGGATCTGAAACCGGACTTCTGCAGTGAAGTCTATATCTGGGTCCTCAAATAAGCGCTTGGATACAGGGGTTCTGATTTCAGGCAGGACAGTCCACCCAGCCCTAGTGCACACAGAAAAAAGACATTAAAATTAAAGTGGGTTAAACCATGAAAAGCACATTTTGCTTGAAAACTAAGTTAAAGCAGTAAATGAAAAATGTTTTTTTTCCAAAAAACCACAGTCAGCTACGGTTACTAGAAATATTAGCATATCTGTCAAATCTACTTTCCTTGGCCCAGATATTCAAACTGCACCCAAAAAGTGCACAATCGTAGGAGCAAGCGCAAGTCTATTGCGCCCATGCGCAAGAGATGCGATATTCAAAAAAGGAGCAGGCCAAATTGCGCCTACAGCCAACGACTGAATATTGCACCACCTGCACCATAACGCAACTAGGAAGGGGAAGCTGAGGAGATCTGATGCACCATAGCGCAACAAGGGATGTTCAGCTGAGCAGTCCAGAGGCGCCATAGTGCAACCAGGGAGCCCCCCAGCTGTAAAGCAATGTAATTGCACAATCAGGGAGGTAGGGGCCCGCCACCCATGCTACAGATGAGCACAGGAACACACAGCAGAACAGACATCATCCCCCCACACCCCAAGCACAGCACAACTGGTGGAGGGCTGGAATAACCACTGGTCCATGGAGACAAGCAACCAACCCACAGCCTGGCCATGGTGCCCCATCACACCTACCGGCAAGCAGTGACTGGCACACAAGGAGGGCAGACCATCCTGTGCCACACCATCCCCCCAGTGCACAGCACACCCTGCACCGTGACCCCCAGACACCTCCCATGAGCAGTGACCACCACTGCAGGAAACCCCATGCATGCCACCACCCCCACTGTGTCAATGCAACCCTGTGCACCACAGAACCATGCAAGCCAGCCCCACCACAAGCACCCATCAACAGGTTGCAGCACACGGCAATGCAACAACGGCAGACACAGTGCCACCACGCACAGTCCCCCCGAGGTACTGCTGAGAGACCGACCATGCGTTGGCACAAGAGGTTCCCCATATGGGACAGTCATATCCTTGACACCACCACCTGTGGTACAGCACCCTGCACAGTATTCCAGTGACACACCCCAACCCACCACTGGCCACAACAGCCAGCACAGACACCCACAGTGGTGCCTGGAAGCATGCACCATGCCGGATGCCACACAGGGTATGGACAGACACCCACCCATACCCAAGGGCACAACAACACAGGGACACAGTGGTGGGGCATCCAAGCCCCCATTGTGGGCCCATGTAAGCCGTGTACACACAACCCGTAGTCCACCATGGCACTGGAGTGCCGGCCACTCTGTGCAGGCACTGTGGACCCGTACACCACCAGTAGTCACCCAAAGCACAAGCCACAGACAGTGGGGCACATCCCCTGCAACACGCACAAGCCACAGCATGGAGGTGGGACAGTGACCGTGTTGCCCACAGTGCCACCTGAGCCAGGCATACACCACACCAGTGACATGGGCAACCCAGCAAAGTGACGGGTACAGTGTCCGCCCCACAAGGAATGCCACCACTGACATGCCAGCGGACCGTGCAGGTCACAGACAGGCATGTGTGTGTCGGCTGCACAGGCCATGGACGGGCCGATGGGTGCACCTGGACACAGAGCACGCGCCATGGACCACTGCACAGAGTCATCCAGTGCACAGGGAACAACACACACAACACAGACACTGACTGATATCTACCCCCACACCATAGTCACCTCCACACTGACACACACACCTACCCATGACTGCACCACCCCTGATGCCATGCACACCACTGCAGCTGAGAACCTATAGCCCGCTGCAAATCAGAGACCACCACAGTATTCATATAAAAGTCAAATGTATCGTAAATATAAAACTGAACTATGTACAATAATAAAAACTATGTACAAGCTTGGGGTGGGGGACACAACAAGATGGGGGTGGGCAGGGGGAAGGGGTGGACAAATGGGATGGGATAGGAGGGGTGTGAGGGTGGGTCCAGGGGGGTAGGGGAAGTCAGGAACCAAAGGACCGACATCACGTCCGCCGTTCCTGGCTCTGGGTCCTCCTGTCTCTGTGCTGCCACAGCACCCCCGTTGAGTTGAGCCTTCTCAGGATCTCCACGGACTCGCAGGCCAGATGAAGGAGCTCCCTTAAGGTGTCCCTAGTTTCATGGAGATGTCTCGTACCTAGGACAAGGGAGCACAGTCAATAGGTGTGAATGCACAACCCCATACAGCCCGCCCACTGTGCATGGCATACGGCCATGGGACATACCACTGTGATGGTGTGTGACTACCCGCAGTGATCACGTCCACAGGACCTGCCCACCCAGGTGCATACAGCCATGTGGAACACTGCACACACACACCAGCCATGTCACGCACAGCACCACCGTGGCCGTTTAGTGACATGGCTATGTGGTGCAAAGGCAGTGGCACTTCCATGCACCTGGTGCACGCATGGACCACCAGTGACGCACACCCAGACATGCATTGCCACTAGACAGTGTTGACTGTAACAAGTGGCGTGCTTGGCAGTGCTGTTGATGAATGGTGGCCATGCCCCACTGCCCACCCTGTCACACAGCATGCAATACTAATCATGGAGGTATGGCACTCACCCTCATCGGGCTGGTCAGGTGGGCGCTGATGGTCCTCGGCCCGCCTGGCTGCGTTTTCCTCACCCCTCCACTGCTCTGCTCGCACCCTGTGGTTTGTCTGGGTCTGTGGGAAAAAAGGAGAAGAACATCAGTACATTCCGAAGCAAAGTCCCCCTGCCCTCAAGGTGTGTGCCTCCCACCCAGCCAGACCCACCCACCCACACCCTGTGAACATCGCCACGGCCAGCCCATACGGTCCCTCCCTATGTGCTGGACTCATACAACACTGTGACTCATATGGATGATAAAAGTGTGTTGGCGGAACCCCTACCTGGATGTGGCACGTGCCCTCCTGGCACGCGGACCGCAGTCGGGCCAGTAGCCCTGCTCCTCCCGCAGGTCACCATAGCGGTGCCTGCACTGCTCAGCTGAACGCCTCGTCCTGTGGCCTCTTCCAGGGCAGTGGCCACCTCCTGCCACACCTGGGTCCTGGCCCTGTCGGGGCCTCCCCGAAGAGAGGCCCATGGTGTGGCTCAACTATGGCCACCAGATTGGCCAGCTCAATAGCCGTCCATTGAGCAGCTCGTCTATGCGCCATTCCAGCAGCTATAGTAGGCAATATGGTGCTCTGCAGCACTGCTCCCCACGTGCAGATGCTGCGCGGTACAGTGCTGCCATTCCCTATCATGCTGTTACCGAACAGCACGATAGAGGTGCACCTATGCCTGATGCATGGTGCCAAGGGGGCAAAGGTCGGGCACAGGGTCAAGGGTCTCTGGCACAAGGCCACGCACAATGCCATCAGATGACAATGCATGTAGCGTGATTGGCTGCCTGTGTGCCAGCGCCATAGTGGACTACCGGTCAGTTGGGCCATTGTGTCTATGAAGGCACAGTGCCACAGCACCATGTAGTGACCATCGCTATAGCGCCACTGGCACAATGGTGGCCATGCCCTGCATTGCCTATCGGGCACAGCACGTCATCAGCACGGCAGATGCCTGTGTCAGCAGCCCGGGCATGCGCAGTGAGGTGTACTATGCATGCCACAGAACTGCGCCATTGGCTCAGCACGTTTAACACAATTGCGCAAAGCGCAACAGCGCGATATTCAGCCATCATATGCAAATCATCTAATCAGCCATTCAATGGTGCAGCACTGCAATTTGCATCTAATTAAAGTTGCTCCTCACCTCATTTGCATGGATTGCGCTATAAAGGTGCGACAATGTGCTGCAGTGGCCATAGTCGGTTACCGCAGTTTATTGGTGTGTAGCATGCTGTTTGGGAGTGTGGACTATGGATTCAGGGACATGCATGGGACTGCACAGTCACAGGTAACAACTGCCATTCTTACAGGCTACATATTGACCGAGCACATTGTTGGAGAGGAGGAAAACAGTGGTGGGAGGAGGAGGAGGCCGAATTTTACAAAGGCCGAAACCGAGGCCCTTTTCGAGGCCTACCTGGATCAGGAGCCACTGCTCAGTAGACGGCGGGGAACCCCCCAGGCCCATGCTGCTGCATGGGAGGAGGTGGCACGTGCCGTGAACCTGCATGGCAGCCACCAGCGCTCCGTGCAGGAGTGTAAGAAGAAGATGGGCACGGACAGGAGGAGGGTAAAGGAGAAGGTGGCTGCCACCAGGGCGGCACGTGCTGCAACAGGTGGGGGACAGCCGGAGGTGGTACATCTCACCCCAGCAGAGGGCAGGCTTGCTGGAAGCATGCAGCGAAGTGCCATAGAGGGTGTTCCAGGTGGTGGCTTCCAGACGGGTGATGGCCCATCACTGCATGATAAGTCATGGTCTGTCTGGGGGGGGCAGGGTAGATCACACGCAGTAATGTGACTTTGCTTTTCCTTACAGATCCTGAGCATCTGCATGGGTCAGCAGTGGTGGGGCTGTCCACTGCGGACAGTTGGATGGAGTCGGAGGTGGGACCATCCACCTCCACAGGTATACGTGGATCATTACGACAGTGGGACCACCTGGCTGTCCACACTGATGTTGTTGTGACAGGTGTGGAGGAAGCCCTGCCTGTGTCCCAGCATGCTGCCATCCACAGATGCCAGCACGCTGTGGCTGTGGCCGGGGCAGAGTCCAGCACCAGTGATGATGACACGACCGTCATGGGCAGTGACACGTGTGTGCCACAGGATGGACACACAGCAGGGTAATTCGCGCCCATGGCTGTGGGTGGTGCCACCGTGGAGGCCTGCATGTCAGCACAGTCCCAGGCTGTGCCTGTCAGCACCAGTGGGGCAGCACTGGTGTCTGTTCAGGACAGTGGGACTGTTGTGACCACTGCGGTGGCACCACTGAGCCCTGGGGTGCGGCAGCCGGAGGGGCAGCATCAGCAGTCGCCCACTGGCTTGGGGCTACAGGGTTCAGCGGCGGCATCTGTGCACCACCTGTGGACATGCCCAGACCTGGTCCTGGTGCACACCACCCACCCTCAAGGGGTGCTGAACATCAGGGCCTTGCACACCCTGAGGGACAGGATGCCAAGGAGGCTGATGACCTCTTGGACGAGCACACCCACTTACTGCGAGCATCGGTCCAGCAGCAGATGTGGCTTGCGACGTCCATGGATGTACTGTGTGTGTGGCTCTGGAGTGGGCAGAGGAGCATCGCAGCAGGGACACCGAACAGATCCTGGCACAGATGGACCATTTGCGGGAGAATGTTACCGCTGCCATTGACAGACATGCACAGGCGTTCATTGCTGTCATGGCCACAATGGGCTCACAGTCAGGTGCCCATGCATTGCGGACACCACACAGTGCACTATCCACCCCCCATTCCTGGCTTTGTGCGACTCCCACCCTGTCGACGCCGGGTTCAGCTGTGGGCATCCTGAGCACTCCTGGTGCAGGCATGTTCTGTGTGCTGCAGACCCCTACACGTGCATGGTCATGTTCACACAGTGGAACCCCTGGGGGACCATCGGTGCCACCCCATGAGGCCAGTGGTCAGCCTGCCAGTGCTGGCGGGTCTCGGTGGGGCCACCCACGCATCTGTGGTGGCCGTGGCACTGTGTTGTGGGACTGACCTGTCTCCCAATGTGACTACTGTCTGGTGCTACACTGTGTGTATTGTGTGTGTCAGTGGGCAGTGCACAGGTGGGTACCCGGCCCTGCATGCGGACACACAGTCCACCTGCACACCCTCCCAGCTGCAGTCTGCAGTTGCGTGTGCATGATGATGCCTGCATTGTGCTGTACATCAATGTGCAATGGTGCTCAGCATCTGACACATGCACATGGACAGGCAGTGGGTGTGGTGGCCTGTGGACATGTGTGTTGCTAGGGTGTGCGTTCTGGGTCAGTGTGCCTTCTGCCCTCTGTGCACATTTGTTGCATTGTGTGTGCACGTGTGTGTGTGTCCTTCGGCGTGGCATGTTAATCCTCACCCATCTCTGGCTGTGTGTGTGCTTCTGTGCCTGCCACTTCCCTTGACGGCATGCACCCCTGGTGTGTGTCCTTGCGTGTTTGTGGGTTGTGCCTTGGCCACTGGTGGTTGCGCATGGCCCCATGACTTACCTGGGTTGGCTGAAGTGCTCCTCCGTGATGGTGTCCCGGTGCTGCTGTGCCAGTCGGAGCAGTCGGGGGTCCCATCGGCCACGGGGGGGCTGCCCATCACCATCATCACCGGCGTCCCCATCGTCCCTATCGCTGTCCCCCTCTTCGACCTGTATGGCTATCCCACATTCGTTGGCCATGTTGTGCAGGATGCAACAGGCCAGGAATAGCCTGCAGGCCTTTGAGGGGCTGTACTGTAGGGCACCGCCGGAGGTGTCCAGGCAATGGAAACGTGCCTTCAGCATCCCGGACACATGCTCAGTGACATTACGGTGGTGGTGTGTGCCTTATTGTAGCGTTGCTGCGATGGGGTTGCGGGCCACCGGTAGGGTGTGAGCAGCCAGGGATGGAGTGGGTATCCACTGTCACCTGTGTGTAGAGGGTGGAGGTTAGTTTGGTGATCAGCATCGCCCTGCCCCAGGCCATGAAGGCCACTACCCATGCCACCTCTGGTCATGCCCCCCCAGGCCCTATGATTGTCCATGTGGTTTGCATACTCACCCACTTGGTGGCCAGTGGGGATGTCCCCACTCTTGAATCTGTGGCACAGTGCTGACTGGTGCCAGATGAAAGAATCGTATGCTCCCTCAGGGTGCATGGCACAGACATTGATGATGCGCCCCCTGGCATCGCACACCACCTGGCAGTTGATGCTGGCAGAGCCCTTGCGATGTATGTATGCGGCCCCCTCGGGGCCAGGTGGTGTGCGGATGGCCACATGGGTGTAGTCTATTGTCCCTAGCATGCCAGGCATACGTGCTACCCTGTGGAACTCCTGTATGTTTGCTGTGTGCTCCGCCGCTGTGCTGGGGAAATGGATGTACTCCTCAGCATATCGCAGCAGTGCGCTGAGGAATTGGGTGAGGTGGCATGACGTGGCTGACTGGGTTATGCCTGTGGTGTCCCCAGTTGGTCTCTGGAAGGTACCCATGGCAAGCAAGCACATGCAGGCTGTTACCTTGGTCTCCACTGACAGGGCATGGCTCCGTCATGTGGGTGCCTGCATCACATCACTGCACAGCTCACAGAGCTGCCTCAGAATGCCCTGTTCAGGCAGTACCGGCCCACAATCTCAGTATCTATGTACAGCTCAAAGCTAGTGCGGGCTCGGTACTGCCTGTTGACGCAACCGCTGACGGGCCCTACACTCCGCCCCCCTGCCGCCCGCCTTCTCACCCTCATTACGGCCTTCATGTGGAAGGTAGGCACTGGCCATGTCCCTGGCTTATGCTTCTCCCCTGGCAGCTGTTACTGTAGTCCCCCGCTGTCCTGGCTGCTACCTCCCTGCACTGGGTACACCTGCCTGTGCTGGCCTCTGTGCTGTGTGGCTCCCACACCTTCCCTGTGCCTGGCTGTTCACTGTGACCTTTCCTGGCCTGCCCTGTTTGTGCACCTTCCCTGTCTGTCTGCCTCTGCCTCATGTGGCTTCCCTGTGCGTTCTTGCGCCTCTTCCTTGCTCCTTTTATTTTGGCTCTTTTAAGCTATAGGCGCAACTTCTGCTTGCTCCACTGTTGCGCATTGCGCAAGTCTTTGAATATCACACTGCGCCATTTATGCATGGTTCCTCCCCCTTCAGTTGCGCATGCCTTCATTATCATTGCGCTGTTGCTCAGCATGATTACGGGGGCACAACTGCATCCTGCTGAATATCGCAGAATGGTGCAATTTTGGACTTGCGCAGGCACAACCCTATTGCGCATGGCTCAACTCTTTTGAATATCTGGGCCCATGAGTTTTTTTAAATATTTTCTTGATTCTAACCTTTACCAGGATTAGAATGCTATTTTTAAGCCAAATGAGGAAGCTATTTTTTTTTCTTGAGAAAAACTAAATTAAAACATTTATAATTACTGGTGACCTTGTAGATGCATGGGATAAAATGACAGACAACCAGACAGTATTAAAGTGCATAAAAAATGCATAGAAATGCGTTTATCATTTTATTTAAGTCCAAATCTCAAAACAAAAAAAAAAGAATAATTACAGTAAGAAAAATAAAGGTGTTAGTCTCTCACACCAAACAGGATAATATCATCTCCGTTAGACTCCTGTCTTTCTTCTGTACAGTAATAGCTTCAGTATGTATGAAAACTCACATACACCTCCTCCTTGCTCTGTGGTCAGACAACTACTAATCCACCTCACTAACTTCAGCCTCTCAGAAGAGGTTTTACATAGTCTCAGTTTGGACTGAACTCCTCCCCTAAATGTGACATCACATCTCCAGATCCCTGTATTACCTGTCATTATCAGGCTGGCCAGCCCTATAGAAGGATTTTCCCCCAAACTGACAAGGTTTCTGGACCATGCAGACCTAACTGAGACCTTCAGCTTCAATGTCTGTAGTCCACTCTACCACCCCCGTTAAACAAAGCTGAGAGAGAAAAGAAAAAGAATGCAAAGCCAAACAAATGAATTTAAATGCAATAGACTAGAGAGGGCAGACCAGTGCTGGCCAGCTTGTTTGCTACCCCCTCCTACTAAACTTGATACACCATGGCTTACTTGGAGTATCAGTAGCTACACCCTTGTATACAGGAACAAATTTCTTGGGACTGTACAGAGCAAGGAGGTGCGGAGAGAAGCAGGTCGAGCCACAGAGTTGAGCTCTTGTTGAGCCCAAAGAATTGTTTGTTGCTGTGGCTGGTGCTCCTGGCCCCTTGTGTAGGAGGAATTGTGTGGGACTATACGGGGCAAGGATGAGTGGAGAGAAGCTGGTCGAGCTGTGGAGAAGTGTAAGAGAGGGATCGGGATTTTTTTTTCTGAAATCTGGTGGAGAAGGAAAACGCGAGGAGGTCTAGCGAGGGTTTTTTGGCTGGTTTTTGCCTAGACTGCCTGGACTTTGGCGGTGAATTGACTTGGTTCCATTTGTTTGTTTCGATCCCCGCTGTGTGTACTGAAACCTCTCTGGATTATTTGCGGAACCAGGGAATGGAGAAATGGAGGAGGGTGAGTGACTAAAACCTTGCTTGTCACTACGAACTGCTGCACTTTTGGAACTGGTACTACTGCTGCCCAGTTCATTGATTTTCCTTATGGGAGGTCGGAGCAGGGGGTGAAGAGTTTCAAGTTCTGGGGATTTATGGAATATACTGACTTCGTCCATCGCAGCTTGCCGGCCCTTTTTCAGCCAAGTTTGGAGAAGTTTTGTCTTCTGTGATTGCCTGCGACTTGAAAGGTGAGGCCTGCGGTCGGTCACTGGGGGCCTGCTGTCCCTTGTTGAGCCTGGGTCCAGGGCAGGAACGCCCATTGTCCAACCACTGAAGAGTCAGTGGGGGAGCACAGTGCTGCCCTCAGTTGCCTGAGGGGTCGGTCGGAAGGCTGACTCTTTGAGTAACTGCAGTTACTGGTCTCAGGTTCGGGTGGGGTGCAAGCAGTGGATCTCCTGGTGAGGTGGCCAGAGGCATTTGACCCCGATATTGGTTGGAGCTGCTAAAGAGAGTGGACTTTGGATTCTGCCTCATTGTTGTCAAAGACCTGGATTTACTTGTGGACACTTCCTATCTCTGCCGCTTCTGCTGTGGCGCTTGATTGTCGTGTGCTCAAGGATCACTCTGTCTGGCCTTTCTTAGTGCAGCAGTCCTTGTAGGGTGGTGAGAGTACCCATTTTATTATCTTCCTCAATTTGTTAAGTTACTGTTGGCTTCTTTTTCATCTACTGCATGAGAGGCAGTGGTGGAAGTGAGCTATTGTTTTACCCGGACTAGTGAGAGCTTTCCAGGTATTGACTTTTATACTATTTTGCAGTTTATGTTTATGTGGTGACTGGTTACCCCTCCTTAATCCGTTCTGCTGACTTTCTGCAATTTCTGGACTGGTTTTTCTTTTTATCTATTTTATTATTTGTTTTAGAGTGGTATGGTTTTGTTTCTGTTTGTTTATTATTTTTATTACTTTATGTTATTTTATTTTAATTTTTTTTTTTTTAGCTGAATTGGTTGTTTTTGGGATTTAACTGTATAAGGATTTGTGTGTTATTATATTATTTTGTTTTAACTGTTTAAAGTTGAGGATTTGTATTTGATCTGATGTGTTTACCTGTTGCCTCCCCAGTCGTGCGCTACTCAGCCTCTGCTCTCTACTCCCTCTGCCCCTTTTATACCCCCCTCTGTTTTTTTCTACTTACCAACGCTGTCGGGCATTAGGCATCGCCCATAGGAGGTGGGGTGGGGGTAGGGAGGGTGAACAGTGGAGGCGAGTGGAGCGGAGCGCCCCCATCAGGGTGATTAAGCCCAGGAGACACCCTGGGGCGAAATGGAGCTTGGAGCGCGGACCATCCTGTTTGGTCCCCATACCTAAGGGCACCATCATTAGTGATGGGCAGATAGTCGGGCAGTTAGGAGTTTGTCCAACCCGGGCGATGTTGTGCAATGCCAGATCTGTCCGAAACAAGACTGCTGTAATTTCAGATCTTGTTGCCTTGACGGATCTGGCTTGCATTACCAAGACCTGGCTGGATAATAATGCGGGACCAATTTTGGAGGCCGCAATTCCAGCTGGGTATAAGGTGATACATCGCCCGAGGTTGGACTGCGGGGAGGGGGGTTACGGTCTGTTTTAAGACCGAATTGGCTCTCACTAGTGTTCCAGTTGAGGAGACCACCTCTTTTGAATGTGCTGTTGTAGCAGGTGTGGGCTATCGAATTGCTGTCCTCTACTGTCCACCAGGAGATGAGAAGCAATTCCTTAAGGAAGTAGCGGACTTCGTTGTCGATCTGGCCTTTGAGTCTCCCAGACTGTTGGTCCTGGGTGACTTTAATGCATGGGTCGACAACGAACTCTTGCAATTTGGACAACACTTCCTCCAGTTAATGGATTCACTGGGCCTAACACCACTGCTACACTTAAAGGTGGCTATTCTCTTGATTTGGTCTTCCTCCTGGGGATCGAGGCCTCTGATGTGGGGGTGGAACCAGTCAGTTGGTCAGATCACTACAGATTCAATTTTGGCGCCCCTCCTTGTAGGCTGACCCCTGTGGAAATGGTCAAGTACCGCCCTTTGCAGAACATTTCTTCCAATGGCCTTGCGGCAGTTCTTGACCTATCACTACTTCCTGTGCATTGCAATGATCCAGAGGCGCTGGTTATGGCTTATAATACTGCCATTACTTTTGCCCTGGATTCTATTGCTCCAGTCGTATGCGTCCTCTCTCCCTGTGACCTCGGGCCCCATGGTTTGATGGAGTCTTAAGGGAGCTGCGGCGACTTGGACACAGGTTAGAACATTGTTGGCAGAAGTCTGGCCTGGATGCCGACCACCTTAGACTGTTAGAACATTATCAATTCCATCAGTCAGAAATCTCCTGTAAGAAGGCAGTTTCTGTCCGGGGAAATTTCTGCTGCTCAGAACCAACCTGCTCAGCTATTCAGAACTGTGGACAGATTGTGCAGCCCAACCTGTCTATAGTTCCATAGAGTGTTTTCACAATTACTGTGTGATGAGATTGCTCAGTTCTTTGCTGATAAGGTGGCCGACATTAGGTCAGACATCTGTTTGACACATTCTAGGCTAGTTGCAAGTGGCCAGGATCGGGTCACTACCCCCTCATTCTCCTGGAGTATCTTTGACCACCCGGAAATCGTGGATGTTATGCAGATTGTCCAGGGGCTGCATCCTACCTCCTGTAGTTTAGAGCCAGGTCCCACTCCCCTAATTTTAGAGTGTGGAGAACCCATTCTACTGGCTGTAGCACAGATAGTCTGGTCTTCCCTTGACTCGGGTGAATATCCCCGTTCCTTGAAAGAGGCAGTGGTGACACCCTTGTTGAAGAAATCATCTTTGGACCCAGACTGCCTTGCTAACTACAGACCTATCTCGAACCTTCCCTTTGCAGGGAAGGTGATCGAGAAGGTGGTAGCAGCCCAGCTGGAGAACCATTTGACCATCCATAGCACCTGCGAACCTCTCCAATCAGGTTTCCGTAAGAGGCATAGTACCGAGACTGCGCTGGTTCGGGTGCTTAATGATCTCCTGATAGCAAGAGACCAGAGAAAATGGTCCATTTTGGTTCTATTGGATCTGTCATCAGCATTTGACACCGTCGACCATGGGGTATTACTAGAGTGCCTGAGATGTATTTGTGGACTCTCTGGGATTGTGCTCAGATGGTTCACATCATACCTCACTGGAAGAACTCAGAGGGTGGTGTCAGGGGTCTTTTCCTCTGATCCCATCTCTCTCTATTTTGCAGGGTTCCTCAGTGCTCTATATTGTCCCCCATGTTGTTTGCGGTGTACATGCTTCCCCTCAGAGACATTGTGAGATGGTATGGGTTGGGATTTCACTGTTACGCAGATGATACCCAACTGTACCTGTCTTTTGCACCCAACCAGGAAGGAGCTATCTTGGTATTTAATAGCTGCCTAAATGAAATCCAGGATTGGATGAGGTCCGATTGGTTGAAGTTGAATTCTTTGAAGTCCGAGGTGTTGGTATTGGATCCGGATCACCGGATAGGGGGACCTGTGGCCGGCTCTCCATCTGGGGTGTTTTGTGGGGATGTCGAGCTACTGGTCTCTGAACAGCTGCAAGATCTGGAGGTGATCTTAGATGTGGGGCTGACTCTTCGTTCTCAGGTGTCAGCAGTGGTAAAATCTTCCATTTATCATCTGAGAAACATTGCCAGAATCAAGCACCTTGTTCCGTCCGCCGATCTGCCAACTTTGGTCCATGCCTTTGTGACCTCACACCTGGACTACTGCAACTGGCTTTACCTTGGGCTTCCGGGGGTTGATATCCGCCGCCTGCAGCTGGTGCAGAATTCCGCAGCCCGAGTACTTACAGGTACTCCTAGATCTTCTCATATTACACCAGTGCTGCGGGAACTGCACTGGCTGCCAGTTCAGTGGCGGATCACCTTCAAAGTCGGACTACTGACTTTTAAAGCCCTGCATGATCTGGGCCCTGATTACCTGAAAGAACTCCTGATTCCTTACCATCCTGTGAGGCCGCTTCGCTTAGCCAATGAGGGGTTGCTAGAGATTCCTAGGGTACATTAAAATCAGCTGGGGCCCGGGCTTTTATGTTTGTGGCCCCCTCCCTTTGGAATTCTCTACCCCGTCGAATAAGGGAATGCATGACCGTGGGAAGCTTTAAACAAGCTCTCAAATCCTTTTTATGGGAAAGGGCCTGTGGTGGTTCTGATTAATTGTTGTATCTGTTTTAATAGTTTTTATATTACTGTTCATATATTCTATTTGTTTTATATTTTATTGGAATGCGCCTTGGTATTCAAAAGGCTCAATACAAATAAAAATATTATTATTATTATTAATATTCAGCCTGGACAGGGGAATAGCAAATGAGGGGTGCATTCCCTATTTGTATTCCACTGCCAGCCTAGGAGACCTGAAAGTTATGTACCCGTTAAGGTCATTTCAGTAAAATAAGGAATATTATGCCTGCATATTGCTCTATAATGTTTGCACTGTAACATCTTTATAGGCTGTAGGTTTTGTTTATCTAGCAGGGCTCTGTAATCCCTTTTTAACAAGACTTTTCATTTCACTAAATAGCCCAACAGCTGAAATCTCAGCCATCAGCAAAACGTTTAATTTTGGCTTTTTTTTTTCTTTCTCTCACAGCTCCCAGTTTCACTTGTTCTGTGATGGTACCTAGCCAAAAACTACTTTCTTTATCTTTAAGACACTGGAGGGCTTTTCCCTTTCTTCCCATAGTGTCTTTCTGTCTAGGCATTCCTCTTACTTTCGCAGCTTGCACTTTCACTTTCTATCGTAGCATCCTGCTTCGAGTTTAGGCAGCGGCTGGGCATCAATGTAAATCGGAGCTTGATCCTGCTCCGATGCATGATGCAGCAGCTGCTGTTCTATAGCTGCAGAAGGCAGCTTGCTTCCGAATAAAGCTCAGAAGAAGAGCTTTTACTTTTAGCACTGAAACATGTGGTTTCTTGATTTATTCAGCTCATCGGCTGAACTTTCAGTCGCTACTTGCGATACTCACTCCATGTTGTAGTTAAAGGGGCACCAGTCTTTCAGCACTTAGCGTTACATAAACAACCAGGGGCATTTTATAATGAACACTTTGGGTTATGAAATGGGGCACTGATTTCTAATTTTCATAGTTTCTTTAATATGTGCAAAAATTATGTGGAATAAGATTTAAAGGGACAGTAAACTTTTTGAAAGAAATGCCAGGTTAGTCACCCTGACACGAAAAGACAGCAAAAGAAGAGGGAAATAAGATGATAGGCAAGCATGAAAAGAATAAGGGAAGGGGAGCACATATCTTTCTAGCAAATAAATATCCTTAACAGGGGCACCCTGTTATAGACCCCCTTTAATACATGGACTCAATCTGATTTTTAAATGCCACAATAGCCAGGTTACCCGGTTATTATGGTGTTTTCACATCTGTGTTCAGCTGTATGCTTGAGCGGGAGTGCTCATCCCAAGACTGCAATGGACACTTACCCTTAGCGGCTTGCCACAGTTGTGTACTCCACTTCTCTTTCGGACAAAAAAATGTGTAGTTTGAAGAAGGCACCCAAAGTAGCATTCTTGCTTAAAAAATTGAAGCAAAAGCCGCTTACTACAGTGGCTACTCAGAGACTACTCTGCAGCTCACTTTCACTTGTGCTGTCACATTTCACCGAGCAGTCTCCTGCACAGTACTGTAGCTCACATTTTCAGTACATTACAGTTTCAGGCAGTGAAAGTCAGAGAAATAGTCTGATGATCAACATTTTTACTAACTCCCTAACTTTTCCACAGTTCCTAATCCTAGCACCTCTGGAACCTTGCTATTTCCTAGCAACAAAAGTCACAATCCCCATAGACTCCTTGCACCAGTAATTATAAAAAAATAAAACATAGGCGGCTTTGTGTTTATGAAGTTTTTTTCACACATACTTGTTGTGTGATGACCTCATAAACCTCTTGAGCTTTGCTCTCAAGGTTTATGGGTCATCACACACCTTGGGTGTATAAACAAACTTCATAACACACAGTTACCTATGCATTATTCTCTATATAAAAAATACAGCTCCTGGTGGCACTAGAACATTTCACCTATAAAAAAACTCGAAGATGCCTGGAATCTTTTATAGTGATAAAAGGCAGGGCCATTTTTTTTTTTTGCCAGATTTCATTGCAATGCTACTTTAAACCTTGCAGATGAACACAAAGAAAAGAAACAGTCTCTTGTCTTCAGAGAACTCGAACCTGCAGCTGAGTTCTCTCCTTACAGTCTCCAGCCCTACAAGCCTTGGTGTATACAACATGCTGATTCCCCTCTCTCCCCTGTGAAAACAGCTCCCCTCTTAATGAACCCATTCTCAAATTTCAGTGGACCCTGCACCCATAAAGAACAAATGTGTTTGACAAGGAAGAAACCCATATAATCACAAAACAACATACATTTAAACAGTGTCAAATGTATCACCTTATGAACATATGAATCCAGTTAATGACCACCAAGCCCATTTGCCCACATGCGTATCTTTTGGAGTTTGACCTGGCTGACCTCCCAGTATTTCCTAGAATCCTTTAGTTTGTCCATTTCTTGTATAAAACATAACGGTGTCACCCCAGAGAAGATCTGTGACTTGTAAGCCCTCCTTTCACATGAACAACAAAAACTTTGCTGATCAAACTTTAGAATACATCTGTGTATCGCACATTAACATTTCAGTTAACTAATCACACTAAAACATAAGTATGGCACATTAGCAGACTTTATAAATTATAAGTGAACCATACATTAAGCATTCCAGTTGGCTAACCATATTAATGAGACTTTAAACCGAGGTCCCATCTGCCTGGATTGGTGGTAGTTCAGGTGGATTTTAAGATCCCATGACACTTATCGAAAAGAGTAGGGGAGATTTTTTTTTTTATTGAAATACATCAGAAACACATCAAAGATAATCCAAACCAACAACGATACATGTTTATCAAAAGGGAAAAAAAAAACAGAAAAAGAAATTTACAAAGCTCAAAACAAATTCAGATCAAATTATGCAAATAATCTCTTATTTATATTTAATAAAAAAAGTGAAACCCTTCCACCATTGTAGCACCTGCCATGCAGAGTGTTTTAAGCAATCTGATTTATAAATATCTTGAAGTTCATTACAAACTAATATGCTCAAACATTCAAAAGACATTCTATTCTGATGTAGCACCCATTGGCAACGAGCCTGCCACAGATAAAATCTAAGGCAGCAGAAAAACACTATTAAAGAGTCTGGATGGAACTGAGATAATCCTGGTCCATATTTCCCCACCACCAGTATATCATATGTCAGAAAATGGAGCCAATTTAATTTCCATTTGATTGCTAAATAATTCCATAAAGCAACTGTATAAGAACAGTGTAATAAGAAATGCTCCATAGTTTCCATCTGCGCTATACATTCCATATAGGGACAGTTTCATTCTGTAATGCTTTTATGTTTAGTGTTACCCATTATATTCAACCTCCCATAGACTGTAAGCCACAAGTTCTCCCACATTTTCTGAGGAATTCTTGAAAGTGTTAACTGATGGAGAATGTAATGGTTATCTGCTGAGGGACAATTCTTAAAACAGGGTTCCTTAGGATAATTTCTATCAATGATATCTTGATATAGAGATTTTGTGGAAAGTGTGATGGGACCATTTTTCATGATACCCCATTTATATAATTTTTGAGCAGCTGGCAAAAAATAGGGGGGAATATTTCAGACGTGGGTGTATTTTTGGTGCTTTTTGTAGCCATGACTTAAAATATACAGTTAGGCCTTTTGTCATCCAAGCCTTTGAAATATTGTCCTTGCTGTGTAGTATAGTGCCAACCGAATGCTTAAAAAACAAAGCATGGAGGAAAAAAAACGGTTCTATCATGTTGAGACCCCCCTTTTTGAGATCCAAATAGGTATAATTGCATTTAATGGGATTTAATTTTGAGCCCCATAACATTTGAAAGCTTAGCCTATAGATCCTTGTTTCCAATTTGATGGGTAATGGATATAATACTGCTACATACTGTAATAATGGTAAAATAAACTTTTTTAATATAGCATTTTGCTTAATTTTGGGTTTCCACTGTCTCCATCTGTTCACCTTCTGTTCTGCTTTGATAATAGCTTTTCCCAATTTTGTTCAGGTAAATTATGTGGTCCAAAAGTGATCCCAATATTTCTAAAGGAGTGGAAGACATAGACAGTCCATACAGATGGAATCAGGATGGACATTAGGCCTCAATAAAAGACCTTTACTCTTCCCATATTCAATTTGGCATTCAACCTTCTGATAAAGTGCAATTTCTTGTAAAAAGATTAATTTGCCCAGGATCTGAAAAAAAAGCACAGATATCATCAGCATAAGCTTGAATGCATAAGGCATGAGGATGCCGAGCCTAGTAATTCCAGTCCATTTCGGTGATGCTACAGCCAAATGGAGTAAAGGATCAAGGGAAAACTATACAGAAAAGGGCTCAAAGGGCATCCTTGTCGGACTCAGAGTGTACTGTGACTTTTGTCCGACCACACCTTTTAAAAAGAGGTCTGACTGTAAAAAGAATATAATAACTGTAATTGAGATATAAAAGTGATGGAATTTGTACGCCTTTAATACTGCAAACAAATATTTATGTAAACTCTATCAAAAGCTTTTTCCTGATCTACTGTTACCACACAACCGGACACTCCTGAAATATTACAATGATAAATGATATCTCTTATGGTCCCTAAGGCTTGTTGAATATTTTTATCAGGTAAACCGCAATACTGAACTGGATATAGCACCTTGGAGGCATACGCTTTAAGCTTAGTATTTAACATATGTGCCAATATTTTATAATCGTGTTCATCAAAACTATAGGTCTCAATTATTTATTTGAGTATGGTCCCTTTTTATAAAGATAAAATAGAAGTTCTTCAGAAAACTCGGAATGTATAATGTTATTAGTAAACCAATAATTGTAAGTGATAAATAAACAGTCTACCAATTGTAAAATAAATTGTTTATAGAAAGAGTGAGGGATACCATCCAAACCTGGAGCAGGATGAAGCTTTAATGCTTTAATAGCTTGTGTAATTTCTATTTTAGTGATTGGAGATTGTAAATTTTGTACTTCTATTGGAAAATCGGATCTCCACTGACCTTAAAAACTTATTTATGTCGGAGGATAAATATTACTGACTGATTCAAGAGAGCCATAATGTCTCTGAATTTCAGCCTCTATGTCTACTAAAGAAGTAACTGTTCTGCCATCTGGGGTAGTTAGAGACTCCAAAGAGCCTGTATGTTTTAAATCTTTACAGGCTTCATAGGGATCACCTATAGATGAGGATGTTGTACTGTGATTCAGAAGAAACTGAATTTATCTTGCTCTGGTAGATTCAAAAACTTTCATGGCGTCCTTTACTGTGGAAATCTGACTAGAGTAATCATAATTGGATGAATTTGATAAAGTAATTAATTTATGCAACTGTTGCCTAAGGGATAAATAGTGCAGAAAGGAGGCATTTCCTCTTTTTTTTCCATATTTAGAAAACCACTTTTTTATGTTAGCTTTGGTGTCCATCCACCATTCACCTTTATCAGTATATAGACATTCAACCGACAACCTAGCATGAAACAAAACTGCTACCTCCTGAATAACCACTGGATCATTTAACATAGAGTCATTAAGCTTCCATCTGCCATAAAGAGTAGATTTTGGAACAAAATGATGCATAGAAAATAACAATAACAAATGGTCTGAAAAAGTAACTGGAATCATAGTTAAAGAACCTTTAGGAACATTTGCTAATATGAAGATATAATCAATGGTCGAGGAATAATTATTCCGTGTATCAGTAAACTTAGGGCCTTTAGTATTTAGTAAATGACAATTGAATAACCCAGCCGAAGAAATCATCTGAGATAATGCATGGGAATCACAATATATTTTTTTTGTATCTCCTTTTTTTCGCTTGTCCCCTATAACCAAGGGACAATTAAAATCACCACACAGAAGTATTTTATAGTGTGTAACTAAAAAAGGTTGGATTGCTCTTATGAGATTTACTCTTTCTGCCTTTATTTGGGCAGCATAAACTGAAATAAAACGACAGTCCATATTATTCCATAGACTATCTAAAATCAAAGCTCTCCCTGGTATCAAATCATATAATTTACGGAGAGAAAAATTGAAAGATTGAAAAAGGATCCCAATCTCATCAGCCACATTCTGGCCGAAAGACCAATAGGATGGACCCCAGACCCATTCCCTCTTAAAAGAATGAATCTGATCTGCAGCATGCATCCAGGTTTCCTGAATTAAACAAACATCTATGACCTTATCATGAAAAAATTGAAACACAACCCTTCATTTTTCATAATTTAACAAACTATGAACATTGAAGGAGCAGACTAAACCACCAGTCATTCAAAATTCCATTAGAAAGAGTACCTAGGTCTTTTTCCTCTTTTTCTTTTTTTTCCCTTTATAATCACCATCTACATTTTTTTTCTGACCTTGGTCATTAAAGGATTTTTGGGAATCTGAATCCCCCACTTCCATTTCAGAGTCTCCCCAAGGGGTAAACAAGGCAGCATATGAATTTTTAGATTCCACTGGGGTGGGGGGATCCGAGGGAATGGATTTAGAAAATCTAGAAGATCTTCTACAAGGCAAGGGGTCCAAAAAAGGTACACTAGTACCATCTTTTGGAGGAATGGGCATATCTGAATAACAAACTGGAGTTAGCATATCTGGTTTCATGATTTGTTGTACTGGAGCCTGGTTAAAAACCTCTTGTGATTCTAAATCAATAGAAATCACTAAGGGATCTATGGATGGAGTTTGGGGATGTAGAGAAGAAGGGAGGGAGTCAGGAAGATCCTTGTGGGGGATTAGAGAGACCAAAGGATGGGGTGGGAGGTTTGAGAAATATCATTTGAGGTACTGGGGCCAGGCTGAGCAGGGTCCACCAAATCTTGCGCTTGCTGGATGAGAAGCTCAGGGCTAATACAGCTTGCTTTGTTACGGGCTGCCCAAGGGCAGTCACTGAAGACATGCCCATATTCCTCGCAAAGGTCACAACGAGTATGGTTAGCACATTGCATAATGCTGTGACCAATTTCCCCACAGTTGTTGCAACTGGGTTTGTCACAAGTGCTTGAAAGATGAGTGCGAGAACCACACCTATAGCAGGCCCGGGGTTGACCTGCATAAAAACAGACCCCACAGTCTCTGCCCAAAAGGAGGGAGTTTGGAATATGCTCTATTCCTGTTTCATCCTGCCATAGTTTTACCTTGTACTTCCACCCCACAGTCCAGAAAAGCTCTCCATCCAAAATGGCTTCTGGTGAACTGAGTATTTCACATTTCTGTGATAATCAGTATGTGATATCTTCGACATGAACTCCTTTGTTACGAAACATAACGGTCACATACTTAATTAAAGGTTTAGTCAGAGGTATAACTACAAAAGGGTCCATGTCGGAGATGTCTTGACTTGCCCATACCTCTCCCAGAACAAATCTAGTGCATAAGATGTTCGTAAACTAACGTCATAATTATCCTCTCCTGAAATATTGATAAAAGCATAAACTTCCTTTGGAGAGAAATGCAGAGAATCCTTTAATAAAATTTTCCCCACATGATATCTATCAGGTCAATTTTCCAAACCCCACCTTATATCTTATCCGCACTGCGTTCCTGCGGCGAGCAGCCACTTGTTTAGTATTAGAAAAAAGCTCAGACAGTAAGGGTTTAGATTCTCGTGACTGGTCTGACAGCAAAGGAGGGGGTTTCTCTCCAACCCCCTGTGCCCCAGGTATCAAAGGTGGAAAAGAGTCAGTAGAGACTGTTTTAGAGCTGTCCCGAATCAGTTCTGAGGCAGGGGACACAATTGTAGTATGGGAGTCAGAATGAATAGGAGTATTTAATACAGGCCTGGAAGAAACCCCAGGCTTCCATTCTGCTGTGGCTTGGGAGAAAGAAATATCCCATGCAGGGTCTGGAATTCATATCCCTTTTGTGGATCTAGTCCATCCTGCCCCTGAAAGGGCTTGTTGTGGTGTCCATGAAGCCATCTCAGAAATATTCTCCCCAGGACCAGAGATTGTGTTTTTATCAAAAAGGGAAGTGACCTGATGAGCTTATCAATGGATTTTAAATTCTTTTCTCTAGTACAGCACTCTCAAGATTTTTGTTCTCAAAGAAAAGTCTGTAGCATTCTCTGTGTGTTTAACCTGGTTTGGTAGATTGTTGCCGTCCCCTGTTCTGCAGGGTTTGGTTGTCTAAAAACAAACCCTGCTGTCTTTGAAAGTGTAAAGTCCGGTAGAACCACTGTAGGGGATTTTTCATGTGGGACCCAATGACTGAGCCATGCACTTTTTGCTTCGCAGGGTGAGCTGATGTATTCGCCTGCAAGTCAGACTCTAAGCCCTCACTTGTTTTCTTTGACACCCAGGCCATTGCTACAGAAACCTCCTGGCTCATTATTGACAGCTGTGCTTGAGCCGTCAACGGCTTGGAAAAGACCGGGAGCTGAGTTTCAGCCTGTGAGTTAACCTGAGCATTTTTAGACCCAGACATGGTCCCAAGATCAGAAAGGGGAGCTAGTAAACTGAAGTCTTCAGGCTTTTGGCACACACCATTAAAGGTGTTGTAACTGCCAGCCTTGGAAATAGACACATCAGAGCAGGCATTTACTGGTGCAGTCGGTGGCTTAGATTGAATCGGTAGCCGTGATTCAGCTTGTAAACAACCTTGAACATTTTTTCCTGCACTGTACCATAAACAGAAAGGGAACAGGTGGACTAGAAACTTTAGGCTTTGGCACTCATCACTAAAAGGTGTTTTTACTGCCAGCCTTGAGAAAGCATTTGAAAACTCACCCAGCCCTGCTGTAGTAGATTCAGGAGCAGCTGTGCCATCTGCTAGTTTGACAGGCCTGAAATTCGGGTTGACAGAAGACACTCCAGACTGTAAAATATTTAGTTTTTCTTCCAAACGTTGTTTTTCCAGCAAATGACGCTCCTCTTCAACTAATACAAGCTGAAAAAGTTTTTGTTGTCGTGATTCCAAGTTACCTGCTGCATCTTTTTCAACATCCAAACCAGGTTCCACACATAATCCTTCTGTAGACATATAAATATCCATACTATTTCCTTCAGGGATAGTAGTACTTTCACCCAAAATTTCATCTTCAGCCCCTGTTGAATTCAGACCAGGAGAGGAGGCCTGCTCTCCTGTCTGCAACACTTCCACACCAGGATCCATAGGAGCCGCCATCTTGGTCCCGCAGACAAAAGGGTCCCCCCTGCTCACAGGAAGCAAGAGTAGGGAAATTTCCCCGGTGTCCTGGCCAAATTTTCCTCATTCACTAAAAATACCACTAACAGCTTAACCTGGTTCAAGGTCAGTTGGCATTCATCTGTATCCCCCTCCCCCGGGTCGTGCCTGAAAATAGGCAGGATTTGTGTAGTGCACTTACTCGGTCAACAAAAACTAAATAAATAAAATAAATAAAGTGTCAGTATGCTACACCTCCCTTCCCAAGTCTGATGATCGCACTGTGTGACAACACCACACTGTGACTGCATTGGCAATGCTATGCCATGTGATGGGACAGCCCATCAGCACTGGCTTTTTGTGAGCCTTTCCTGTGTTGTATGTGCATATTCTTACAGTGCTAGGCTCCAGCACAACAGCTTAGTGTTCTCACCACTCATGCGCTGTAGCCACGTTATTGGATTATGGTCCATAAGCACAATAAATTCTCTGCTATGCAAATATGACTGCAACCTTTGCAATGCCCAGACTATGCTCAAACATTCCTTCTCTATGGTGGGGTATGCCATGTCTCTTGGCAGGAGTTTTCAGCTCATGTAAATAATAGGGTGCTCTTCCCCTTTTAAATTGACCTGACTCAGCACAGCTCCCCCCAATTTTTTTTTTATTATATTTTATTGTTTTTACAATAAAAACAGTTACATACAATTTTCTCATGCCAGAAATCACATTACATAACTCTAGAATGCATCCAATGCAACAGAGTTTTAAACCTAAGCAGTCTTGATTCTAGATGTGGAGGCATTCCTTTACTTAAAAGGCCAAGATAGTCCTGAAATATGCTGCATACCACAAGACTTTTGAGTGATCAATCAAGAAATAAAGTAATCCAAACATTTGTAAACAACAACCAGTGTTGCTATGACCCTAATTCAAACACATAATCACACCATAATGAAAGCAGTCAGAGAGTACACTACATCTGATCAAACTGAAAAAACATCCAAAGATGTCTACATTGTTCCATTAAGCTTATAATTACTTTGGTTACCACTACACAGCTCCCAACATGTGGCATCCACCATTTTAACTTCAAGTTACTAACTGTAAACTGGAATCTGTATATACTTTTTAACTTCAGTAAAATAGATTTAAGCCATAGTTTTACACAAAATCAGACAACGACTTGCTTTAACCAAAACAACGTCAACATAGGAACACTTGTTTCGGTTGTTAATATCAAGTACCTGTTTTCTCCTTAGCAAGTTATAAAATCAGGCCACCAGAGGGCCACCTTTTTACTGTGGTTAAAATACACTGCAAATATCCTGTTCCCAGTGCTGAAGATACATACTTTCTATTTTTTCAAATCTTATCTACAGCCAGTGCAGCTAAACTAAGTATATTATTTTTATCTAGTCCCCACTTGGCCAATTTGTTCACACTAATTCCTAATTATTTTATTCTAATCTCTCACTGTAAAGAGCCAATTTGTTCACACTAGTTTGAAATCTCTTCTTCCTCCCTTCTGCTTCTTGTTCTTACCCTGCCTATTCCTCCTGTCTCCCTACCGCTCATCACAAGCATAGTGTTACTCCTCTTCTCCCTTTTTCTCCCAACCCCTGTTTTTATCCTGGCAATCACTCCCTCACCCCCTCTTGAAATCTGGTCCTATTTTCCTCATCTCCCCTCTTCATCTGTATTCTCTGTGCCTAGCTACTATGCCTTTCGTCGCCTACTAATCTCCTACTCACCCTCTCCCTCCTCTTCCCCATCACTTCATAAACCCTGTCCTCTTCACAAATGAGCTAAGCTTCACTACCTCATTATATCACTCCTGCTACTGATATCAGGCAATATCCACCCTAACCCTGGGCCTGCTGCCCTAAGTTGCCTCCTCGTCCTCAAACATGCCTAACTCTTGTGCCCCCTCTGCCCTCCCAAATGGTCTGAAAACAATTCATTTGAACATTTGTAGCCTATTACCTAAAATCGATCTTCTGCAAACATTGGTGGTATCACTCTCTCCTGACATTCTAATTGTCACCGAAACATGGCTGAGTGACAAAATTCCCGATCATTCCCTCTCTATCCTTGGCTACTCCATTTCCAGGTGAGATACGTCCGGCAGGGGTGGTGGAGTGGCAATATATACTCTGGCCTCACTACAGTATACCACCATACTATCTTCTTCCCTCTCAGCATCTTATGAAGTAGTAGCCATTTGCATTTCCTTGCCCTTCACCATCCTGGTCTTCATAGGTGGTATCTACTGCCATCCCGGCATCCAGTCCTCAGTAGCAACTGAACTTATTACCTCCATTACATCCCTCACTCATTCAGGTGAATTATACCTCTTGGGCGATTTCAATTTAAACTGGCTGTCTCCCGCTAGTACCAAGGCACGTAACGATGCTGCAGCCCAGAATCTTACTCAACTTATTCTGGAACCCACTCACCGTAACCATAATACAGGTAATCACTCCTTGCTGGACTGGGCACTCCCCTCCCACCCTCATCAAGTCATTAAGTCAGGTATTTTACCTGATGCCCTCAGTGACCATCACCCCATCTTCCTGGTTAGGAAGGTCCACAGGCGCAAACCTCCTCATAAAATCTTACAACTCCGCTCCTTCAAGTCCCTAAACCTTGACTCTCTCCTTTATGACCTCGCTTAAGCCGACTGGTCACCCCTAGCCTCTGTCCCCACTGTCGACCATGTCCTTGGCTATTTTAAAGAAAAATTCATTACAACTTGGAACACATTCACCCCTTTGAAATGGACCAGAGTGCAAGGAAACCACCTTCCCTGGATTACCCCTGAGCTGCTGGGCTGCCACACGGGACAAAGCATGGAAGAAACAAAAAGCATCACAGCTCCCTTCTGATTATGCTTTCTATTGAATGCTTCATAACTCATGCACAAAAGCAACAAGATATTTTTTTTGGCAGCTACTCTTATTTTCTCCCAGGCACTGTTGGCTAGCCTCTCTAATCCCCCAGCCCCATCCCCCACTCGCAGCTTACCTCTCAGTGTGTCCCCACGACTATGCCCCCCATGGCAGGGTGGCGGGCCCCCCTCCGCCGTCTCTCACGAATCCAGAACCGAGGGTTACTGCCCATCATGAAAGCAGCATCTGCAGGGATCTGGTCATTCTGCCCATCAGTGCTTTTTGTTTTTCCTCTATTTTTTTCCCCTGAGATGCAGTGTGCAGTGATGCCAAGGAGTGAGGTGCGCATGCTACTGCACGTGCTCCTCCAAGCATCTGCTGCATCTAATGCTCTTCCTGAGCTTGATTACTAGTCCCCAGCCTCCGCTGAAACCCAGTCATACACCGAGGCTGAGTGTCCCCATACCCCTGAGAGGAGGCAGTCCTCAGACGCTCAATCCTTCTCCATCCCTCGATGACCTGTGCTCGCTGGCATGGCACGAGGTGAGGCGTCCAGTGCCTCAGCCTTCAGTGCCACCGGGCCATCTCAAAAACAGCAAGATTGGCTAAGTCCAAATATTTTAAATCAACTTTCCTTACAAATATTAAAGCTCCCTCCAAATTTGGGAAACTGGTCCATGCCCTCTTCTCTGCTCCCTCCCATGCTCCATCCCCTGTGCTCACTATAAATAACTCCCTTGTATCTGACCCATGCTTAGTGGCCAAAGAATTCAACTCCTACTACACCTTGTGCACTATGACCCTTCAGACTTCCTCCCCACTTCCCTACCCTTTTGCTCATCATCCTCCACTGGCAACTATCCTCCTCCCATGCTCCCATCCTTCTCCTACTCAATGATTACCCCCGATGACACACTTAATGTTCTCCTTTCCCTCAACCCATTTAAAGGGCCCTCACTTGACGACCTCAATCCTAAGCTCCTCTTCTTCTCTGCCACTGCTATTACTCACCTCCCTCTCCATAATTCTGAACCTCTCTTTTATGTCTGCATCCTTCCCCTTGTCTTGGAAACATGAAGTGGTTCTCTCTCTTCCCAAGGGTGGTGATCCTACAACACCTGGAAACTATTGTCCCATCTCCCTTCTTCCTACCCTTGCTAAACTTCAAAAACACCTGGATCTCTCCCAACTTTCCTCCTTTCTTTCCTACTCCTCCTTTTTCACCTCATTCCAATCTAGTTTTTGGAAAAAAACATTCCACCACGACCTCCTTACTTAGGCTCACTGACTCCATCCTTACTGGGATGGATAATGGCCTGATCAACTCAGCCATCTTCGTCGACCTTGCAAAGGCTTTTGACACTCTCCCACACTCTTCTTCTTGACTCCCTTTTTGCGGCCGGTCTGTCTATGCCAGCCACAAATTGGTTCAGGGCATACCTCTATGGCAGGACCCAATCTGTCAGAGTCTCTGATTCCATCTCTCCTCCCCTCCCTATCAGCACAGGAGTCCCACAGGGCTCAGTATTTGGTCCCTTGCTTTTCTCCATCTTCCTAAATGACCTTCCATCAGTCTGCCTCCCATTCTCCTCCATCCACATGTATACCGATGATACTGTCTTGTACACCTTCAACAAATGTCCCTCTGATGTAGCAACCAGCTTACAGCATGACTTCAACCAGATTCAGCCCTGGTTTGCCTCTCATCAGCTCTTCCTAAACACCAAGAAGACAGTCTCCATGACCTTTGGCTCTAGACAGAGACTTTCTTGGCTCCCAGGCCTATCCTTTTTCCACACTCTAGATGGGACAACCCTCGAGGACACCTCCTCACTCAGATACCTTGGGGTTTGGCTGGACCCACACCTCAACTTCTCTGAACACAATGACTCCATCTTGAAAAAACTGCGCCCCAAGCTTGGTGCCTTGTACAGGAACTGTAGTTGCGTTCCTCCTATGGCCAGGCGTGAACTTGTCCAAAATGTGATACTCCCCATTTTTGACTACTGTGATGTAGTCTATGGTGCCGCTCCTAATTCCTCCCTGACCAGATTGGACACTCTCTTTAACTCCTTCTGTCGTTTTCCTCTTGACACTCCCTCTTGTACTCACCACTGCGATCTCTATCATGCTCTGTCCTTTCCTCCCACTGGCAAAAAGGTGCCTCTCCCTCAGTGCAAAACTGTCCTCTAAATATTGGCTTGGTGAACTCCCTACTTACCTCACCTCATCCTTCTCTACCCCTTCCCTGTCCTCCCACCCCTTCAGATCGCATGCAACAGGCGCTTTAGCGGTTCCCTGCCGCTCTACCCTCATCGATCAGTCTGGATTTGCCTACTGCTTCCCTAAAATCTGGAACTCCCTCCCCCCTCAAATACATAATTCCTCCTCCTCTTACTCTCTTAGTCCTGCCCCACACAACTATCTTTCCTCTAGTTGTTCCTGTTATAATCCTCCTTAACTCCCTTCCTCTACCCCGTTCCTGTAAATTCTTCACCATATCTTCAGCCACTCCTTTCCTGTTGTTACCCTATCCACCTCTCTTCTCCTTATTTATTGTCCCACCTCCTAAGAATGCCTTCTGCCTCAAACCTTCAGTCTGTCACCCTCACTTCCTCCCTCCCCTCTAACTTGTCAGCTCCCAGTCCCTGAGATGGACCACTCCCCCTCTCTCTTCTAACTTGCTAGCTCCTAGTACCCTTGCAGGGTTCTCATCATCCCAAAGGGAAATAGGCTTTGGCCAATCTCCTCCTCCACCATCTTAATACATCACAATATAGCACTTAGCTTCCCCCTGCCCACCTTCTACCCTTCCCTTGTACTTAACTAAGAGCCTCTGAACCTATCAGCACTTGGAACTATATTGTTCTCTTTTGTACAGTTGCATTACTGTTCTGTCTGTTCCTCTTGCCTTCCAGTTCTGTTTAGTCTTAGCCACTGCATCTTATTCTAGTAACTGTAATGTCTGTATCCATGCCCCCTAGTTTCCGTTCTCCATGCACTTCAAATGTATAACTATGCTGTCCACCTGCTTACTATCTGTATACCTATTGTATCCAGTGTTTACTGTAAAATTGTATAAATACCTGTTTTTACATCCTCATTGTACCCCCCTCCCCCAGGTCGCACCGGGATATGAGCAGCTTGTTGTTCAGTGTGCCTTCCTGGTGAAACATTTCAATAAATAAAAAATAAAACTTACAGGGAAACGTTGCACTATTAAGAGATGTAAACAATACCAGTCTCATACAAAAGATTAAATTTTAGGTAAAACCCCTGTAATGTTAATATGCCTTCTTCTGAATCAGGCGACTCTTGACGTCTGGCCCAATCAGATTCCCTAGAATGTGCTTCTGCTTTCTTACCAGCCTCCTCGGGATCTGTGTATTGATAGGTATGTCTTCTGTATTGAATCCGCAATCGGGCTGGCATCAGGAGTGAATGAGCCACCCCTAGACGTCGCAGCTTGGCCCATACTCTATCAGATTTTTTCCATCTTGCTCTAATCACAAATGACAAGTTTGGGAAAAGATGCACAGTGGATCCCTGGAAATTCAGCCACCTGGCATCTCTTGCTGCTTGTAAAATATTATCCCGTGTTTTTGGGCTCAATGTCACCACAAGGATGATCCGGGGCAAATCCTTGTTGGCTACAGCCAATCTTGAGGATATCCAGTAAGCCTTGAGAAGATTTTCTGGTGTAAATGTTAAGTCCAGGTTTAGGGCTTCCAGCATCCATTCTCTCAGGAAATATAATAAATTGTTGCCCTCGACATTCTCAGGCAACCCCACAATACAGACGTTGGAGGCCCTCTGTGACTTCTCGAGGGCCTCGAGATGATACTTGAGCTGGGCATTTTCTTGAGTGAGCTTGTCCGAAGATGCCAAAACCTTCATCGCCAAAGATTCCGATAGTGGTCGTTTTTGTGACTGCTGCTATCTTGGCATCTTGTTCCTCGAATTTTGCCAAAATGGATTCGACTTTGGCATCTATGGCCTGCATTGATTGGAGGGGGGTAGATTCAGGAGGGAGGTAAGGAGTCAGTTCTTCACGGAAAGGGTGGTGGGCAAGTGGAACACACTACCACAGGTGGTGGCCTATAAGATGATGGGCAGTTTCAAGAGGGGATAGGACAGCATGAGGGGGAGGGTAAATATAAAGGGGGGGAGGAGTGGGAGGGGCAGCTGCGAGATGAGGGGCTAGCTGCACAATCGAGCAGACTCAACAGACAGTAAGGCCAATTTCTGCTGGCATTTTCGTATGTTTGTATCTATGAGAGATGATGCAGTTGTGCTGAAATAAGCACAAATCTTCAGTAGTAGTAGTAGATTTTATTTATTTGAGGCGGCCTTCCCTGAAGGCTCAGGGCACCCTTACAACATGTAACATCATAAACATCATACTGTAATTGTTCCAACATCTAACATCCAAACAAATATAAATATAATAAAAAATCTAATATATACTATATCATGTACAACTTTCAAACCAAATAGAGCCGCTTCCTGGAGCAAGTAGAGCATAAGGTCAAACAAACATATATTAACTTCAAATAAGCAGACCTCGCTCAATACAAGGAAGATGAAGAGAGCTTCCAGAAACTTATTTTGTAAGTTAAAAGGCAGGCTTTATTTAAACATGACACTGGGTATAAACCCCAAGGGTAAAAGAGAACACCTGACGATCGTTTCGCACACTTGCATGTGCTTTATTAAGGGATTTGTTCTCAAATGCAAACAATACATTGTTATACTGTTGTCCAACACGTGAAAATGCATAAAATTATTTAATTATTCAATTATCACATAAAACACAAGCACACCTAAAGATCAAGGCAACCATCAGCTATGTTATACAGTTCAATTCTCTAATTGGTTAAAACCCTTTGTTAGGTAATGCCCCAACTGTAAACTAATTACTGGTTAAAATCTTTAAGTGAATCCAGTGAGGCACCAAATAGCAAATCATTTCTTCTTTCCGGTCTATTTGGAGTATCAAATTATTCCAGTCACTTCACAAGCAATTGTTGTAATCAAGTCCTTAAAGTGCCAAGATTTTTCTTCAGGCTTTCTTCAGGCTTCTCATGATTAATCAGGCAAGTCCCAAGGCAAATCCTTAGAAATACAGGAAGTTTTTCAAAATTCAGTATTGCCATATCAGTGTTGCCTTCTTGCAAATCCATCCAGTTTGTGATATTGCACAGTTCTTGCTTTTCATCACCGGGGGCATCAGGACTATAGAGACATAAAGCATACACACATTGAAATACAAAACCAAATATATAAAAATATATTATTTTACAAATATGGTTTCAGTTCTAATTTCCCATTTAAACCAGGGGGCGTAATGCATTGAGGTTACATATCCATCTCCCCTTCCCTTTGCAACTGTACATTTTCCAAATTGCCTCCCCTGGGGCCCAGTTTCACTCATTCTATTCCTGTGCACAACTAAGTGTGATATATTCCACTGTTTTGTTGTTATTTTTATATGCATAGCCAAAGCATTATTTACATTTTCATTAGCTACAGTATGTCCCTCACATGCTCCCCCACACGTGGTTTAAAACTTCGACTAGTTTTGCCGATATAGAACCTCCCACCATATATATAATGTCTTCTGTATCACAAGTTATAAGATCACAGACTTCAAACTGTTGTGCTTTTGTGGATGCTTAAAATATTTTGTTTTGCATACATATTAACAAAATGTGCATCTCCCACAAGTTGTGCAACCTTTTGGAGGATTCATTCCAAAAATAGTATTCTCTAGAATTCATGGTGGGCTGCATAGAATGTACTAGGCGGTCTTTAACAGTCTAACCTCTTTTGTATACTGTCTTGGGGAAGGGGTCTTTATATATTTCACCAAGTAGAAGGTCTGACTCTATTATTCTCCAGTTCTTCAAAACTGTATCCCTAACGTTGTTAGATCTATAAGTATGGGTGGTTATATACTTCAGTCTGTTCCTCACTTCAAAACCATTAGTATTCCTTTCTCTTTCATCATTTCTTTTAGGATCCAGCAGGCCACTTTGAGCTTGTGCACTTGTTCATTCCAGTGCTGTGTCCAAATCCATTCTGCTGTATCCCCTATCTATGAATCTGTCATACATTTCATGAGATCTTAGATAAAAATCTGCATCTCTTGTACAGTTTCTGCGTGCCCTTAATAACTGACTTTTAGGGATATTTCTTATCATATGTTTGGGGTGCATACTTGAAGCTTGCAGAATCGAATTTCTATTGACTAATTTTCTATATAAATCTGTCACAATCCCCCCTTCTTCTGTATTAAAAATATTAACATCCAAATATGAAACTTTGTTCAGATCATAGTTTACCATGAACCTCAAATGGTGATTTGATCTATGTAGGTGGTCCACAAAGCCATCCAATTCCTCCTTTGTACCTCTCCAAATAAAAAAGAGATTGTCAATAAACCTAACATATTTCACAATTTTATCCCAATATGGGTTAAACACCTCGTTCAGTATATGTACCTGTTCCCAAAACCCCATGTACAAGTTAACATAGCTTGGGGCAAATGATGCTCCCGTGGCAGTGCCATGGATTTGTAAAAAGAATTTCTTCATAAATGTGAAATAGTTACACGTCAGTTTCAATTCAGCACACTCCACTACAAAATCAGTATGCTTTGGTTCGTATTTTTCTTCTTTTCTAGGAAAAAACACATAGCTGCATGAGGAACACTCGTGTACAGAGAGGTTATGCCCATTGTCACCAGATAGTATTCCTGTCTCACATCCACAGCCGATAACTTATGTAGCAAATCAGTTGTGTCTTTTATATATGGGAGAAGCTTAGACACCATTGGACAAAGATGTACATCTATGTACTGTGACATCTTTATAGTTAGATACTTGATGCTGGTCACTAAAGGATGACCTGGAAGATTCTGCAACATTTTGTGAATGTTTGGTAAAACTTAAAAAGTGGGCAGCACCGGGTGATCCACTGTCAGAAAATCTCTAGTATTTTCACCACTGACCCCATACATATAAGCACGGCTGGTAAAAGTATTAATTCTATGCTTCAAATCTCTAGTAGGATCAGACTGTAAATGTTTATACACTTTTTGATTATTTAATTGTCTCCACACTTCTGATATATAATCTGGTGTGATCATGATGACTATTGCCCCATCTTTATCCGCCGGCTTATACCTAAGATCCTTATTCTTTTTCAAAGCTTTTTGTTCATTATTTGAAATGTTCACATAGGTCTATCTTCCCTGTTGAAGATTTCTCTAATGTCCCTTTCACAAACATTCTCAAAGGCTTGAACAGAGGTGGGGGGTGGGGTGGCTGAAGGTGGACTTCTTTTCAAATGGATTCCTGTCATTCTCATATTTACTTTGTTCTGTCTCCTCTTCCTCCCCCACCTCCCCTTGTATTCCTTGCTTTCTCTGAAAAAAATATTTTAACTATAACTTTCTGGTGAACTTACATAATTCAGTTAAACAGATAAATGGCTGTCCTGCGTTGGGACAAAAGATAGCCCCTTTTGCAAAACTGATAGTTCATCTCTAAACAGAACATATTTCGAAATATTTACCACTAAAAGTCTCTCCTCCATTTGTTCTGGCTGTTGTAGGGCATCTGATTCCCTGATTGTCTCTTGCGTTGTATCCCCGGTTGATACATTTGACCTCCCATCTGGCATGGTAACCTCCCTTGGGATCTGGTTTGGTATTGTTGCATCTGGTTCTCTTGGCCCTTGTTCTGTTGTTGGCCTCTCTGTGGAGTGTTTTTCATGTATCGCTGTCCTCCTTTGGTTGCCTTGCTGTCCTCTCCTTGAGCTCCTCTTCCTTCTTCTCCGTGGAATCGGATCCTGGTGTTCCTGTGTGGGGATTCCATCTGTGGGGACATCTCTAAAAAAATGGTAGTGTCAGAATCATTTAATTCATCATTTATAACCACTGTCTCACTGGTTAAATTGGCTTTGGATCAGAGTGTGTTTCTTCAGGCGATTTTTTATGCCAGTCATACACTTGATCTAATTCATTGTCTCTCTATGTTCTAAAACAGTAACTATGATTATGTCTATTTAATCCCCAAAGGTTTGTTGAAATGAAAACGTTTTTAGTTTTATTTTACATATTTCTATGGAGGGGCCTCCCTCAGCTGCCCAGGCAATGAATTCCAGAGGACTGGCACTGCCACCTCAAAAGGCTGATCCCCAAAGATTTCAGTCTCACCCTGGGCACCTCCAGGAGGCCCTCCCCTGCTGACCAGAGAGAGCGTCTTGGGTTGTAGAGATGCAGGAGCTCCCCCAGGTAACACAGACCCAGCCCGTGCAGGGCTTTATAGGTCAACAGACCTATTTTAAAAGAGATGTGCCAGTGCACCAGCAGCCAGTGCAGTTCATGCAACACCAGTGAAATATGGCATGATCTTTAAAGACCCATCAGTAGCTGTGGGATTTTATTTGGCAATATTTCAAAGATTGTAAAATCCATTCTGGACAACTGCTGACACCTGGGCACCCACTGTCAGCTCACTGTCTTGAAGAACGCTCACATTTTTCACCTTGGTGGTGGTCTCCAGTTTGGGTGTGCCAATATAAAGCACCAAATCCTCCCCAGAGGCCTCCACTACCCCCCCCCCCACTGACCTGGCTCAACCACCAATACTTAAGTCTTCCCTGGGTTGAGTCCCAGTCATTTTGACAACATCCAAGACTGGATCTCAGACAAGCACTTCTATTCAGCATATCAGCCGCGTCTGTTCTTCATGGTGCAAAAGACAGGTAGAGCTGGGTATCATCAGCATAACAATGAAACCCAAGCCCAAACCACCTCATGACCTCACCCAGGGGCAGCACATAATGTACACTGAATAACATGGGGGAGAGGATGGAACCCTGGGGCGTTCCATAGGATAGGGCCACTTGGCTTGAGGAATAATTCCCCAACACCACTTTCTGGGTCCTTCCCTGAAGGAAGGACTCAAACCAGCTGATGAACTTGCCAGTGAGTCCAGCATACTTCCTCAGCCTGTCCAACAATACCTCATGATCCACAGTGTCAGATGCTGATGAGAGATTGAGGAGGACAAGGATAGATCATTCTCCCCACCCCTCATCCTGAACAGGTCATTCAGCACCCATACTAGTGCAGGCTCCACGCTGTGCATAGCCCTGAATCCAGACTGCAGAGGTTCATAAATCTGAAAAGCTATAAGGCGAATCTCAAGCTGTCCTTCTACCATCTTCTCTAGAATCTTCCCTAAAAAGGGAAGATTTAAACAGGTTGGTTGTTTGGCAAGAAGTCTGGGTCCAAAGATGGTTTCTTCAACAGGGGCTTTACCAGAGCTTGTTTAAGTGGCTCGGGGAACCCCTCCACCGATGCTAAGAAACACCTACTAATCTCAGCAAAAACTGGTCCCAAAGCCCCAGTGCAATCAACAAGTAATCATGTCAGGCCAGGGTCCAGGCTGCAGAAAGTTGGTCTCAGCTCCGAGATCACCCCACAGACCTCCTCTGTCATCATTGGTCAGAACTCTCCCCAGGAAGACTGAATGTAGGTGTCCCCACAAGGCCCAACCCTGTTGGATTGTAACTATCTGCCTGGAGAAATCCTTACCCTAATGGAGGACACCCTGTCTAGAAAAACGTAGCAAACTCCTTACACTTTTGCTCTGAAAATGCCCTAAGGGGTTCAGACAGGCCGGATGTAAAAGCCTGTCCACAACCTGAAACAGCTGAGCCAGTCGGTTCTTCCCAGCTGCAATTGCCCTAGACATAAAAGCTGCCTTTCTTAGAGGGCTGAGAAAACTAGAGGAGTGATCAAGGGTATGACAGTTGGGCTTCAGTGCAAAAAAGTACAAAATAGTACACTTAGGGCACACAAACCCAGGGGCGGAGAATGAAATGGGTGGAGTGGTACTGACAACGACCAAATAGGGAAGAGACCTGGGGTAATCATATCTGATGACCTAAAGGTGGCCAGGCAGTGTGACAAGACAGTCAGGAGGGCTAGTGGGATGCTGAGGTGCATAGGGAGGGGTATCACCTGCAGAACAAGGGAGGTGGTGTTGCCTCTGTATAGATTGCTGTAAGACCCCTCCTTGAGTACTCTGTCCAGTTTTGGAGACCACATCTCTGGAAGGACATAGACAGAGTGGAGGTGCTCCAGAGGAGGGTAATTAACATGCTGCAGTGTCTGCATCAAAAGTCCTATGAGGAGAAACTAAAGGACTTCAATGTGTACACCCAGGAACAGAGGAAGAAGAGGGGGGATATGATGGAGACCTATAAATACCTCACGGGGGTAAATAAGGTAAAGGAGAGAAGTACGTTTTGGAACAAAAAGGTGCTCAAGATCAAGGGGACACGTTATGAAGCTTGAGAGGTGTATTCAGGAGAGATGTGAGGAAGTACTTCTTCACAGAAAGTGTGGTGGATTCCTGGAGGAGTCTTCCAGCAGAGATGGTGGGGCCAAAAACTGGTGGGGTTCAAGAATGCATGGTATAGACACAAGGGAATCATGGTAGAAATGAAGGCGGGAAGAAAGAGATGTGTAGATCAAGTACTGTGTGCAGTAATAATGTAGGTAGGGAAAAATGGGCAGACTAGGTGGGCCAATCAGTTCCAAGTTTCTATGTTTCTAAAAGTATAGGACAACAAGGTTTTGCGCACTGCAGGCTTCACAGCTGTATGGAGTCAAATGCCTATCACATGCCCAGAGCAGATGTTCAAGAACTGCTAGTGGAAGCTAAGTATCTATCATTGGTATCATTGACCTGACCAAGGGCTTCTGTCAAGTTCCTCTAGCCCCTGCAGCCAGGGACAGGCTGACCCTCTTCACCCCATTTGAGTTATTTCAATTCCATTTAATTTCATTCCAATTCAAGAATGCACTGGCAATCTTTCAGAGTGTCTAGGACAGTGTTCTGTCTGAGGTGGGCAGTTTTGTGCTGGTATGTATGGATGGCATCGCCATGTACAGCCCAACATAAGAGGATCACACCAGGCACATGAGGGGGTGTTCTTCAAACTGAAAGCTACAGGGCTGATGGTTAAGGTGAAGAAATGCCGACAGAAATGACACAGTTGTCATATTGTGGTTACGGGATAGGCAGTGGGGACATCCATTCTGAGACAGCAAATACTGAGGCCATTCATAGATGGACCACACTGACCATTTAAAAACAAGTGATGGTATTTCTGGGGACTGCAGGGTGCTACCGAAAGTTTGTTTCAAACATAAGCAGCATAGCAAAACCCCTGACAGATCTCACTGAGAAGAAGATGCCCTACAAGATTTAGTGGACAGAATGTGAGGCAACATTCCGCCAACAGAAAGGGATGTTATATCTGGCAGCTGTGCTTGCAAACACTCACTATTCATTAAAATTCATTTTTCTTGTAGATGTTTCTGATCATGGGTTAGGGGCTGTTCTGAGCTCGGTCACGCCTGCAGGGGAAGAATACCAACTTGTGTGCCTGAATCAGAAACTGCTACCCAGGGAGGAGACCTACACCATGATTGAAAAGGAGTGTCTGGGGTTAGCATAGCTACTGCAAAAGCTGAAGCCATATCTGTATGGCAAAGGGTTTACAATGGTCACTGACCACCCCCCTTACGGCTCCATACTTAGCAAGGTTCTTGTGCTTCACTTCTATAATATGAGTATCCATACATCACCATTGTGGTTTCCAGCATGCCAGTACAGATGGGTTGCCCAGCCAGGGATCTGCAGACCAGGGAGTAGTGGTAAGCCATGGAGACAAGTATCAATTGGTAATTTGACAACCTGACATGAGAGGTTTCTTTTTTTGGTAGTCCCCTTGCTAAGGGGTTCTTCTCATGTTTACATTGAGCAAAAATACCATAGCTTGCATCACTGTACATGTGACTAATTTCATAAGATTTTTTTATTGTACCTGGCATCATTATTTTGTAACCAACTACAAATAAATAGTTTTTTTTGGGACCTTTTTTTCATACGATAATCTCAAAATATTCCTGTTTTGTCACTATTTATGTCAAGCCATTCCCTGTCTTTTTTTTCCAAGACTTCTGAAAACGTCTCACGCTCATTTGTTCATAGTTTTGTTTTGTTTTTTGCCTTATCAGTCATTCTGTCTTGCCTTGGACAAGCAAATGAAATCTTTTTGGAAGGGGGGCTCCGTACTTTCAGACATGGAACTGCTGTCTGTTAACCATGCTGATTCTGTTATGTTACAATATTTTTCCTGGTAAAGCCGAAGTAGAGAATGGACATGATGGCACTGAGGTTGTTCTGATAAATAAAAATATTTCCTGATGACTGTGTGACTGCTATTTACTAGGCAAGTCTTTTTATATTTATTTTGGCATCCATTAATATCTCAGAAGGATATCACTGGGAAAAATCTGATTGGGTCAGCTCCATGTTCAGAGTAACAGAGATGTCACTTAGATTCACTTTTTTTTGCACTGGCATACTACAAAACATTTTGCTACACCGAGTCTAAACTAGAAATTGCCTGAATTTGACTATTTTTTTTCTCCAAAATCTAGTCTGAACACAGAGGTCTGGTATTTTTCAAGCTGAACAGGATGAAACTTCAACACACTGATGGACTTTGGACTGAGATTGGTTGTTTTATGGCTGTGGGTGGAGCCTACAGCCATTTCGTGATCATAGCCTTAAAACAGCCAATCATGGTGCCTTCCATTGAACTTTTTGAAGTATCCTTCTGAAAGTCCAATGGAGCTTGTAACACTCCACCACGATCGGCCGCTACGGAATAGCAACCGTACTATTTCAGCTGTTACTTCCGTATTCCAGGACAAGAACTGTACATGCGCGCCTTGCATGCATGCGCAGTTCTGTTGGTGCTGCCATCTTGTGAATGGCAAAATGCCATCCACAACTACGCATGCGCAGTTGCGGCTCCACTGCCATCTTGTGGATGGCACTCCTCTCACACCCTTCCACTGCTTCTGTCCTCCCTGCTCCCTCTGTCCCCTCCCAGCACCAGCAGCAAAAAAAAAAAACTCCCACTCCCTCCCACTGCTGCTATCCTCCCTGCTCCCTCTGTTTCCCGTCCCTCACTGACATTGGTGTGCCCAATCCCTGTGTCAGCATCATGTACCCCCAACTCATGTGGCACACTGGAAGTCCATCCCAGCATGCCCAAATTTATGTTTCTGTTCTTTTGTTCCCCCCCACGCCATCAGGTTGCTTATTCCCAATGTCAGCATCATGTACTCCCCCAACTCATGTGGCACACTGGGAATCCACCCCAGTGTGCCCAAATTTATGCTTTTGTTTCTTTTTTTCCCCTGTAAATAAAGAAAACCATCCCCCAAAGTCTTTATTTTTTTTTACTTGTAAAAAAAGAAAATGGCCCCTCGTCATCGACTCCAGCCCCCACATCCCCACCCTCCTAATGAGCACCCACCTCCCCCTTACTCCCATACTTCTCTTCAGAGGTCAGCCGCCATCTTCTCTGGACCAAGACATGTCTGCACTTCAAAGCCGAACCGCAAACTGAAGAATCAAAGGTAAGTGTGCTATAATGGCAGTCAATGAGGTTTTCAACTTATGTTGATATCAGCCATTTTAGGAATTTTGGCCCCAAATTTTCAACATGGGGTTTGGGACCCCACCTCACTTGAACACTGTCGCTGTCATTTTGTTACTCAGTCCTGAAAGGTGATTTCAGTCGCCAGCGGAATCACCTTCAGGACTGATTAATGAAACCACAGTGCCACTGTCTTCATGAGGTGGGGTCCCACAAAGTCCATGTTGCAAATTTGGTGAAAAAAGTCCAAAAAATGACTGTGTTATGAGTGTGCGTTGCACAGTTTCTATGCAAGTTCCTAACTTTGCTAATTTTTTATATTTTCACTCCAGATTTTCAACATTGCCGTTTTTGCATACCTCCTTATTAACAGTGCAGCTGTCATTTTTCACATTCTGCCCAAAATTGTTTTCACACCTGTGGCACAGAATGGAGTGGTCTTTCTGCGAAATCACCTTTCGGGACAAGTGAACGAAATGACAGTGGCACTCTTCATGAGATGGGTTCCCAAAAAGGCCATGTTGAAAATTTGGAGAAACAACTCTAAAAAATGGCCAAGTTACACTCTTGGTCATTCAAAATTTTCTATTACTGCAGTAGTCTCATTGCTTTGGCAGCTTGCCACAGCTGTATTGGCTCTCGCTAGAGTTTGTTTTTGATAGATGTAGGCTCTTACTGTTTGAATTAAAATCCTTGGATGACCTCAGTACAGTGCTGGGTCTTAAAAGTAATATTTTATTGAAATGCTAGTGTAATACAACATATCTGCTGTAGCTGTCTGGGTCACCTGTTGGTATGTTTTACCAGAAACAAAAGTCCATGTTTGCTGTTAAAAATAAGGGACTGGACTGTTTCTTCACCTTATTAGAGAAGCCCTAAACAAGTTGTGTAATTAGTCTAATAATTACTTATCCTCTGTCTGTGAATCTCTTATTTTTCCACAGTCTCTAAAATGGACAGAGGTACAGAAGGAATATTTTTTTTTTCATGTAATTTTTTATAGGAGTACCACAGTCAAAATTTGCAAAAAGCATGTTACGCAGAGTGTTTTGATTTGTGTGTGTAGTCTTATCCTCTGTCTGTGAATCTCTCATTTTTCCATACCCTGCAAAATGGACAGAGGTACAGAAGGAATAGTTTTTTTCTCATGTAATTTTTTTAAAGGAGTACTATAGTCAAAATCTGAAAAAGCATGTTGCGCAGAGTGTTTTGATTTGTGTGTGTGTAGTCCTGGTGTGTCCTTACCTTTGTTTGCTATTGAGAAGATTTTGTTTTTCTAAATTAGCCTGCTAGTTATATGGAAGTTTCATGGCCCCTGAGGGTCACCATCTTCAGGTTTATTGATCTTCTTTTTACTACAGTGCCTCCTTTCCCATGTGACAGTGATGTGTCTGGGACCACTGATTCAGTAAGTACTAGAGATAGGAGTCTGGTGTTCTGGCCTCCATGAAATAGCTCTAATTCCGTATTTTTGTTTTCTGTGTGTGTGTGTGTGTGTGTGTGTGTGTGTGTGTCTAGCCATTAGTAGTAAATGTTTTGCTTTTAAAACTTTTCATTTCATCAAACTACACACAGCCATAAAAAGCACAGAAATCACCCCAGATCATCAGTGCTATAATTAGTAAATGAAAAAGAGACAAAGGAGCACTCAAACTTGAAATATAATTAGTAAAGCCTTTAGCTGTTTTCTTACAGAATATCTGTATAGTGAACTAGGTGGCTCCAACACTCTCTCGGGCGCCAAATAAGTACTTGTTCAACACATCAGAGAAAAAAGGAAATTTTGTCTCACCAAAGAACAAGTTGACCTATCATGTGCGTCCCAAAGAGTTATTGCTGTAGCATGCATAAAATGAAATACAGATGGACTAGGCGGACAAGTGCACCTTCATACAAATGGGCATGGTTGACGCTGCCACTCTAACCATGCCCATTTGTGTGAGGGGGTGCACTTGCATGCTTAATAGTCCATCTGTATGTCCATTTTTTATGTATGCTACTGCAATAAACAGCTTTTTTATTGGGACCTAGTGTGATGGTAAACTTGTTCTTTCGGTGAGCTGAAATGTCTTTTTTTCTCTGTTTTCTTATAGAATAACCTACTCAGTTAGCCCTCAGGTAGTTGCTAAACTGTAAATGTAGCCTTTAGTGCTCACTGGATAAGGAAATTACTTAATATCATAGCTCCACTGTCATAAAATTGACTCTAAACCAGCACTTGCTGAGTCCATGGTCCCAGATACATCACTGTCACATGGGACAGGAGGCATTGTAGGGACAAGAAGAGCAATAAGCCATGCTGAGATTAAGGTTCCCAGTGACTATAAAACTACTGTAAAACTAGTAGGTTCATTTAGATAAAAACTCCTAATGGCAGACAAAGGGAAGGGCACACTAGGACCACACACACAAACACTCTGCACTTTTTTTTTTGCAGATTTTTTTTTTTATTGTAGTACTCCTTTTAATGAGAAGTGTACTGCTTTATCTGTCTGGGGCACCTGGTGATATGGCATACTTTACTTTGTATGGATATGAGTATAAAAAGAAGTTTTACAAAAATTTTTGGGGATGGGTTCAGCGTTTCTGTTTTGGTACAGTGCGTGAGTGTGAGGTTTATTGAACTACGCTTCCTTTTCAACACTCCCCAACTAATGATTGGGAGCACTTACAAAAGGTAAATTTGGCAACATGCCTTAAAAGAATTACAATAAATTAGAATTTAGCCATGATCCTTTGGCAGTACCTTAAGGAAAAAGGAATATCAGATGGTCACAGTCCTTGATGATGTACCATTACTGGACGAAAAGCTGGGATGGTCACTTGCTTTGTCAGTGATTCATGTCTGTTTGTCTGTAAATGATATTTTCTGTTGCACTGCCAGCCTGCACAATTTATTTTGCAATTGCACTGATTGTGTGTTGTGGAAAATGAAGAATCCACACTAGCAGCAATAACCGTGAGTGCCATGTTTTTTTGTTTTTTTAATGGCCTGGTGTTTTGAATGGAGTGCTCCTCTGCCTTGTGTTTCTCTGTCTTCCTTTATACCCTTGGAGCTGTGTAACCCTCACAAATGCTGTCTCAATTGTACCCGGTGCCATTGGACCTTATTGTTAAAGTGAATTTGTCCATTAACTTCAAGAAGGGTACAATATCTCTCTCCTCCAATACAACCCCTATGAGTCAGACCACTTTTTTTTTTTGCCAGGCTGCCACCATGTCCACTATTTTAACTAATGGATGTCTCCTTAACAGGGCCTGCATGGATGCATTGATGCTGCACAAATAACACTTACAGACCTTGAGCCATATGTTCCACTTTGCTGTAAAAAAGAATGCTCCCATGCCCCACCATGGGCACCTGGGCCAGGTCTGTCTTTGTTGGTCTGGACCCTCTTAATGTCTACCCAGCTGGGCACATCCCACTCCTGCCTTGTTTTAAGATCCAAAGCCTGGAGTCTCTTGCTCATATAGAAGTGCAGAAAATTGGGAAGATTACCTTCCCCCACCCCCGATTTGGGTAGCTGAAGCCTGGATATCCTTATGCGTGACCTCTTTTCCCAGAGAAAATATGATATTTTCTTGTCAAATGACTTAAATAATGAGGTAGATACAGGCAGTGGCATTATAAATGTTGGACACAATATCTAGGTTGACAGGGTTATCTTGATCATAGAGACAGTCCCCCAGAATGACAGCTGCAACTTTCCCCACGTCTCACACAGTTGCTGAATTGTCTAAAGTGGGGGGTTGAAATTTGCTGATAAAGTGTGCAGAGATCCCTGTGATTTTTTTAATGCCCAAATATGATATGCCATCCTGTGGGGCCCTTTAATGGAAATGGGTAGAAGGTATATTTGGGGGCAGTGATCTGTGAAGGGGAGCAGCTGTGCCATACCCCAGTTTACCTTAGAACTCAAGATAATGGAAAAGGCCTAGTTGCAGATGATACCTTGGGGATAGTGAAGTATGGTCTACTGGCCAACAGAAGCACATCACCTATGTACAAGAGTAGCCTGTGTTATGCCTCCACCTGGATTCTGTGAATCCCAAGGTCTGCTATAATCATTGCCAGTGGCCTAAGTGGCAGCACAAAGAGCAAGGGGGACAGGCGGCACCCCTGACTCGTACCCCAAACAAGAAGGAAGGTACTAGGCTAGTCCCATTCTCAGAGATAGAGACAGAAGCTCCCTCATACAGAGTCCACACCTGTCCCCATGAAATTGTCCCTATGGCTGAACGTTTGCCGCAAGTGGCAAGCACCCCCACTCCACCCAGTCAAATACTTTCTTGGCATCCAGAGATATTGCTGCTACAGGTGGAGTGGAGGCCCTAGACCCATGTATGAGGTCTTATAAGCATCTGATATTGCCAACAGACAATTTATTCTTGATAAACCCAACCTGGTCACTGTCCACCAGGCTAGAGATGGTTTCCTTGAGCTGAGTGACCAAAACCTTATCCAGAATCGTGTACTGTGACAAGTGCAACAAGACTGGCCTATAGCACCAGGGTTCACATTGTCTTTCCTCTTCTTTAAGATGACATCTGTAGTTGCCTCCCTCCTGGAATGTAGAGTGGCACTGTAATTCTTGGCCTTCTTAAATACTGCCACCAGTGACAGGTGCCTTCTGATGTGAGAGCTGGTCAATAGCCTTGATGATGTACTTCACCCTAATTTCCCCTTCTTATTTCCCCCTCTGGAATCGGGGGGGGGGGTGTCTGAGGCTGGCCATGTGACACTCTGCAGCACCTGCTCCATCTGAACATACTGCAGGATACCTCTGATGTGTATAAGGTCTTGTAAAACTTTTCAAAAAACAAAGCAATACCCCCTCAGATGTGTCTCTATGCTGTGCTTATCAGCACACATAGAGGACACCATTTGTTCCTTTTTTAACTGCTTCAGCCTGTTGACGAGGAATGTCCCCGTCTTGCTACTCCATTGTAATATACTTGCTTGGTACACTCCACCTTACTACCCCATTGTAATATACTTGCTTGGTACAGAACAAAGCATATTGTATTTTATCCTGTATTATGTTGTTAATTTCTCCTTTGCATTTTATAATGTCCGACAGGAGCCCCTTATTCCCACTGCAACCAGATTTCTTCCGATGGACCTCCAGCTCAACCAGTCTGGCCATCCTCTGCCTCTGCTTGACTCTGGCCCGAGATAAACTCCCCTTGAAGTGTACATTTCAGGAAGTCCCATAGTGTGGCCATAGAACCCACAGTACCGTTATTCTCCTCAAAGAACTGCCCTATCTAGTCCCCTATCTGCTTTTTTAGTTTCTCCTCCTGTAGGAGCATAATATTAAGCCTCCATCTCCCACAGCCCTAAGCCCTCCAGTGTGAATGAGCTACCAGATTAATCAGGGCATTGAAAGAGATGACCCTTGTTCCAATTGAGCTCTCTGCCACCCAGTCCACCCACAGGAGATAATCAGTTCTCAGGTATTTGTTGTGCGCAAAGGAATAAAAGGTAAATTCTGTCCAGCTTGTCAGCATATGCACACCAGAGCCATCTGTATCTTGAGGTATGGAATGGTAGGAAAAGAGGACCCCATGCAGAATGATGCCTCTGCCGCACCAGCAGACCCTGCACTCCCTGACCTAGGAGATCTCTTGACAGCAGGATATTGTACACCCGAGGGATGTAGCCTCATCCTGTGGGCTCCATTGTGGTGAGTAAACCACAGGGGTAATGTAGGAGCAGGTAAGTCCTAGGAGGAGAGGTGATGGGGCTGATGTGTGGAGGGGGCCAAGGACGGAGGGGAGCAAGGAGCATAAACAGAATTAAAAAAAAGGGTGAATTGGAAATTGAATACAGACATCCAGCCTTAGCCACTGGAGGGCACTGAAACTTTGTGCTCCCTTAATCCTGACGCAGCACCACACAGAAATGTGTTTAAACCCTGACCACCGCCCCCCCCCACACACGCACACACTACACACCAGGCATTGCTCCAACATGCAGCTCAGTAATGGCTGTATAGAACTGTATAAGAACCTCCAAAAAAGGAACATTTTTGTTTGCTTTTAGTTTTCTCTTTTATTTGAAAATCCTTGTGTGGATGTAGCAGATCCCCTTCCCTCTGCTGAACCGCTAATTACCTATTACTCCCCTCTGCAGTAAATCAGCAGCTATTCAAATCTGAATGTGCTATACACCTTTTTCGTGTATTAATCCTAAGACAAAAGAAATGTGACCTGTCGAGTTTATTCCTCCCATTTTCTTCGTGAGACTTATACTAAGAACCTGGTGTTATTAGCCCTCCACACTCCTCCCTGTCCATAATGTAGCTTCCAGTTAGGCCCCTCTGAACCTTGTTAGGCTCTGATAGGAGGTACAGTATTTTTCACCAGTTCAGGGATCAAACTGTGGAATGAGTGCCTTAGTCTCTCCACTTTATATCTTCAGGGGACCACGGCAGAAAGTCTTAGGAACCAGCTTGTTCCTCACAAGCTGTAAGAGTCTCCTTGTAATGCTGGGGGGAGGGGAGCTGTTATTCACACAGGAAATGCAGCAAACTTGGACCAGGCATTGGGAATGGGGCCAGATGCCATATAATAAGCCCACAAATGCAATTTAGGTAACTGCCCCCTTAGCTTAAAGCCTTAGAGTCAACCCTCATCTCCCTTCCCACTGAATGGCAACATCTGTCCCACAACATACTCTGTAAAATTGCTGCTACCTTTTTACACTTCCTTCAAATGACCTGACTCCCTCCAGTCCTGCTAGGGGCACCAGTGTGTCTCCAGGGGTAAAATGTAAGGAAAAAAGTATTCTTGGTGGAGTACCAGAATCAGAATTTTGGTATTCCACCATGAAACTTGGTATTCTACTAAATTTCCAGAGATAGAGGTAGAACATGTAAAATACAATGCATTTCTTTATGTAAACCTATTTTTTTTAACTGCTTAATTCCACAATCGTAGCTGGACTGCCTGCCCCCATGGATCCTGGCCTGCCTCCCCCCCATGATGTGGCCATCCTGCCTGCCCCCTCCATATCATATCATCAGTGTCAGTGGCTCAACAGGTTGCACACTCACCTCTGAGGCAGGAAGAGTGGAAGGTTGTGGTTTCAAGCCCCACACCAGACACTTGGGGTAAAATCCCAATACCGACACTGTAGTGCATCATGAAGGGGATGCTGCACTCCTGAGGTGTAGTCTTTCAGATGGGACATTAAACCGAGGTCCCGTCTGCCTGTTCTGGTGGTTGTTCAGGTGGATGTTAAAGATCCCATGGCACTTCTCGAAAAGAGTATGGGAACTGTTTATTGAAAAAAAACAAGTAATATTAGTACAGGTTTACAAACAAAAATACACGTAAAATTATTCAAAGAAAGGAAAAGTAATCATCATCTGACGGAATTCAAAGTAAATAAAAAAAGTAAAACAAAACACGAAACTGAAATGTAATGTACCAAAAGGAGAAGGAAAGGGAATTCACAGAAATAAAAAACAACAAAAAGTCCACGTGGTGGGGAAAGTCCAGAGGTATACTCAAAAAAGAGCCTGGGGCAGTGCTTCCATCGGTGAATCCACGTAGTTTAAGGGAGTTTAGAATGCTCGACTGCACACTTCTTTCAAAGGTCGGATTCCACCAGCCATAAAACTGCAGTGTGATCCAAAATAAGTTGCTGCAAGACAAATTTACAGCAAACTCTCCTAATCATTACCTTTAGGCAAGAGGGAATAACAAGCAACATGGAAGGATCATGTCTAGAGGACAAACAACTGATGGTCCCATAAATAAGAGTGTCATAGGTGAGGGATAGCTAAAAGGGGTTGGCCCAAGAGGTACTCAAGAAAGGCCAAAATGGTAGGATAAATGGGCAGTCAAAATATAAGTGATGAATGGTTTCAAACATATCCTGGCAACAGTCCCTCGGACAAAATTGTTCTGTGATGCTTTTATGTTTATTATTGCTTTTAACATTTGGATTCCCACGGCAGCAAAGCCGTGCCACATCCCAATAATGGGGTGGAAAATGCATGTCATTCAAATACAATAAAGCCTGTCCTCTGACCGCTAGGGTCACCTCCGGCATAATGTCAACTTCAATGGGGAGTAATGCCTTATAAAAGGACTTCCTATGCTGGGTGCGAATAAGGTTCCAAGACAAATGGTGACAGATTCTAAGTGCACTCTGGAAAGAAGGATCCAACAGTATGGTGTTATTCAACCTCCAGCAAGACTTACCAGGTAGAAGGGTTGAAGTGCAACTGAATAAAAAATGGTCAGTAGCTTCCACTGGACAGGTAGATGCTGCCAAGATGGAACACTGTTGGGTAACAAAAAAATAATCAGTATGTGTAGCTAAATGCACCCAGAGGTATGTATAACCACCTGTGGGGTGGAGAGAATGATAGGCATCAACCAGGTGGGACTTTTTACAAATATCTTGCAAACACAGTGAGTCACAAAACAATTTCGATATCTTAGCCCCTCTGTCACAGGGCTGAATAGGACAATTAAAATCACCTCCAAATATATTAATTCTGGACATATATAAGTAAGGCTGTAATAATCAAAACAGAGAAACCCTCTCAAACTTGTATTGAGGAGTGCAAATAATTATCAAATGATATGCAGCTTGTTTGATGGCACAGTCAAGTAATAAAGTCCGTCCTGGTTGAACATCTAACATCCTAGATACGTAGGGAAAAGATGGTTAAACAATATAGCAACCTCCAAGCATGTCTCAGTACCAAGGGAAAAATAAGAAATACTAGAAGTCCAGAGCCATTGGGTAATGGCAACATCAGACAATTTATTTATTTATTTAAAAGAGTTTCACCAGGAAGGGCACACTAAACAACAAGTTGCTCATCTCACAGTGCGTCCTTGGGGAGTTCGAAGGCATACAATAAAACTTAATCAACACAACAGTATACATTGCCAGTATATGGGATTGGAAGACATACAAATAAGTCATAGGCACACAACAAAACAGTATAAAGTGCCAATTATGCATAGGGTATGTTACCAAGTAGAGAACAGTTAACAAGCAATAACAGGCAGCAAGAAATTACAGTTGGTATGTATATTCCATTATATCATAGTGAACAGAAGGCCCGCAAGAGTGGTAATAGGATAACTATTACAGCCCATTTAGATGCAACATGGTCTGCTCAGTTGCAGTTCACAGATAGGTAATTGTGTAAGGCTGAGGAGATAGAGGAAGGGGAAGAAGAAAGGTGAATCAGGGGAGGGAATTCCACAGTTTAGTGGTGTGGTAAGAGAAGGCTGCCTGGCCGACAGTAGTCGTATGGCACGAGACACCTAAAGTACGGGAAACTGAGGACCTAAGTGAATGGGTGGATGGTAGGGGTATTATTAGGGAAGAACTGAGATAAGTAGAGAGAGAGCCAAATCAAAATTTGAAGACGAAGTTAGCACAGTGGAGGAGACGTCTGTTATCAAGATATGGGAAAGCCAAAGTGTGGTAAAGTTAACAGTGATGAGTGAGGGTAGGAGCGTCGACTGCAAAGTGGTAGAAGGAGTTAAACGGGGTGTCCAATCTGGTTAGGGAGGTCTTAGGCGCAGCACTGTAGACTACGTCACGGTAGTCAAAGATGGGGAGGATCATCCTCTGGACAAGTTCGTGCCTAGCCAGGAGAGGGAGGCAGTTCTGGTTCCTAAATAGTGCGCCTAACTTGGGGCACAGCTTTTTAAGGATGGCGTCCATGTGACCAGAGAAGGTGAGGTGTTGGTCTAGCCAAACCTCCAGATATTTGAATGAGGAGGTGTCCTCGAGGACCATCCCATTGAGGATGTGGGTAGCGAGGGGAGTCTTGAAAGTCTCTGCCTAGTGCTGAAGGTCATGAAGACAGTCTTCTTGGCATTTAGGAAAAGCTGATGTGAGCAAAATCAGCACTGAACATTGTTGAAATCGTTCTGAAGTCTGGTTGCAACATCGGTGGGGGAGTGACCGAAGGTGTAAAGGACCTTGTCATCAGCATACATATGAATAGAGGTAGATGTGCAGACAGACGGCAAGTCATTGAGAGTAGCACAGAAGTCTGTAACAAGAAGAAGAACCTTACCACTATGTAAACCAGGAGGGAGGGTAGGTCTATCAGGCACTTCAGAGGGACGCTGTCCCTGTCAGAGCATCAGAAGTGGTGAATGTGGAGTCAGAGCAGCAGGCAGAGGAGCACAATCAGTTGAGGCAAGCTCAGGAGGAAACCTTGCAGTTTGTGGCAAGGAAATTGTCCAAGAAGGGGTCAAAGTCCCAGAGGAGAAGGCATCAGGTGAAACAGGAGACTGAAGAACCAGGGACAACTAGCGGTCTCCAAAATCCACTGTGTCTGGCAGGCAAGATTATTGTTAGGAAATGTGGTCTTGCAGGAAGGGGTCAGTGTGTCTAAGAGGAGCACCGGTATTAGGTGAATCCATCTGGATAGAAAACTGTGTCAGAGCTTGAACAGGGACAAAAGCAGGCTTGACAAGAGGTACTGTAACAGTTAAAGGCTCGGTTGAGCACACTTCCATCAGTGTGTGTACAGGAGGTAAATCCACTTTCATCTCCGAGATGGTAAATGAAGCAGTCTTTCCATCCACACCAACACCTGGGTTGGCCATCTTTGCTGATGGCCAAAAGTTCCCCCTACCGGTAAGAGTATGGGAATTTCCCTGGTGTCCTGGACGAATTTCCACCATTCACTAAAAATACCACCAACAGATTAATTTGGTTCAGTTTCAGTTGGTTACCATCTGTAACTCCCCGGGATGAGGCTGAAAATAGGCAGAATTGTCTAGCCCTCCTTTCCTGGTCAACAAAAATAAATAAAAATATCCTGGCAAGAACTGCCTTCCCCTCATGAGTCATGGCCTTCTCCCCCCCCATGGGTCCTGGTCTTCATGGTCCCCCCAATCATGGATGTTGGCCTTGTCCTTTGGCTGCCATCCCTGATTCTGGCTGGCTTGCCTGCCCCTGCAGGGATCCTGGTCTGAGGTGACCATGTTCTACCTGTCTCTCTAGCCTCTCCACCCCTCCCATGGATACTGGCCTGGACTGTCTTCTCCCCCATAGATGCTGGCCTTGTCCCTTTCATGCCCCCTGACTATTCTGCCTGATCCCACCATGGATTATGGACTGACATGGCCATGTTCTGCACCCCCACCAATGATCCTGGCCTGATGTGGCCCTGGCCTGTCCCCCTTCAAGGATCTTGGCTTGCCTTCTGCACCGCATGGATTTTGGCCTGGTGTGACCATGTTCTGTCTACTCCCTCCTTTGATCCACAATTCCTAGCTCTGACCTGCCTATCTCCCTGTGGATCCTGGCTCAATCCTAGTCTAGCCTCTCACATGGATCCTGGCCTGATATGGCCTTGGTCTGTTCCCCTCCAAGGATGCTGGCTTGCTTCCCCTCACACAGGGACTGTAGTCTGGCATGGCCATGTTCTCTCTACTCCCTCCATGAATCCACGGTCATGGATCCTGTCTGGGCATAGCCCCCCATGGATTCTGGCCTGAATCCCCCCCCCATCATAGCCTGGTATGGCCCTGGCCTGCCCCCTCCCCCATCATAGCCTGGTATGGCCCTGGCCTGCTTGCCACCCCAAACTATCAACCAGACTCTCCGTCCCAAACAAACTGCTGCAGCACTGACCCAAAAGCACACAGGCTTAAACAGTTTACCATTAAAGAAACTTTGATTACCTAAGTTTCAAAAGCTATATTAAGTGCCAGTATAAAAATGTTCCTTTGAACCATAGCAAGTGCAGAGTGAAATGGCAGCAGAACTAGGCATTTTCAAAAGAACAAAAATCCCACTGGCACATTCTAGGTGCATACTATTGTTGCGTATTGACCCGGCAGCCTAACACAGCATGTGTGCACGTGATGTGCATGCACCAGTCAGCTGACATTTTGGCTGACTCACCTTCCTCAGAGCTGACTGACTCACGAACCCTGTCCATTCAAATATGCACAGTTCATGCATATTCAATAGGCATGCCTGACAATACACAGCTCAATAATACTGCCACAGAAGCACGTTAACAGACACATAAAGAACATAAAACAACACAAACAGATAAAAACAGTTGTAACAAATTCTGGTCAGATCCACCATGGCTGCATTGTTAAGGAGGTATGGAGAAACAACACAATGATTTGTAAGTAGTAAGATTTGTTTTAGTTTCTGTTATAAGGAAGGCATACACATTATTAGAAAAATATATGGAGGTGTACATTTTAATGGAAGGAATAGGAATCAATATAGGTTTACAAAAGAACCCCAGAGCAAATGCTACTGAGGTATGTGTTATCCCGGATGATATTGGCCGGACAGACACATTTTAGAGAAAACACAATTGCACATGCCCCAATAATGCAAAGCATCATGGGAAACATGCAATTTCCCCATGATGGTACAAAAGGTGGCAGTACATGAAAAAGTAATGACTGGCATATGTTCAGCCTTGGGATTATTTACACAGATTTTCTTTTTTTTTTTTTAGAGAAACAGGGTTTTTGTCCTTGAGGCGATGTAAGTTATATTTAAGCAATATGCTGATGTCAGGAAGTCAGGTATAATGAGGGACTGTTAGCAGAGAAAATGTGATAGTAACTTTCAGAGGGGGTCGCTTTTGAAAGGGGTAAGGTAGTTATGCTTGTGATAATGGGAATATTAGGAAAGTATGAGGTCTGTGCAGAAGTGGAGTACAAATATGCACAGTTTCATAAGTATGTGCTCAGAGTGCAGGCAAATGTGATATTCAGGTTTGTTTTAGAAATAGGTAAAAATAGCAATGCATACAATTGATAGAAAGATAGATAATTACATAGACATATAGATAGAGAGAGAGAGAGAGACACACACACAGACAGACAGACAGGCAGACTAGGAATGGCAGTGAAGTATTGAAGTGATACCAACCCCAGCCCCACCATTCAGAGATGGACAGGCACTGGGGTGTGCCTTTGGGTCGTTGCCCATAATGCTCATGCCGTTTCACCTCACTCTACCCTGCAGACACAGACAAGTGTCGAGGTGTAACTTGGGGTGTTCAAGCTTTACACTCACCCCATTCCATAAGGAAATACGCTGAAATGGGTACAGTGCTGTATAAGAGAATGGAGTGAACTTTGGGGCTGAAGAGTCAAAGGCACACCTCGATACCTGTCACTGGCTGCAGGGTGGGGATGGAGGTGGAATGGCATGAGCATTACAGTTGACAATCCCATGTCACACTCTTGATGCCTGTCAGTCCCTACAGGGCAGGGTGTTATGGTCAGGCTAATGCCCTGGGCGTTTTTATGTTACTTCTTAATGGCATGGGGTCATAATGTCACAAGACATTATGCCGCATGGCAAAATTGCGCTGCCAATACAGAGCGATTTATGCCATGAGGCATACGTCTTTTCTTGGGGAGCTCCACAACCCCACACCCCCCGTTGCGGGGGGCTGTGCCCCCCAGACCCCCCTCTAAAGACTCTCAACTCGGGGGTCCAACTTAGGAGCACACAGGACCCCAAAAAATAAAATGTTCCTAGGACTGGGAATCAAACCCAGTCCCAGATGCAGCGCCTGGGTTCATACTGCTGTGGCTCAGTCCTGTGAGCCACAGCAGCTGCTCGTCAGAACCCACTCCCAGCACAGGTCTTATCTTCTGCTTGGGAAACCACTACTGGTACAATACCGCGTACAGCAGTATATACGGTATTGCACCAATAGCGGTAGCGTGCAATGCTGTACTGGGTTAGCCATAATGTCGTACACTATTAAGTGTGTGGTATTATGACCCGGCATGCTTCTTAACCTAGCAACAGCATTTAATGAAAGATAGAAACATAGAATTTGATGGCAGATAAGGACCGCTTGTCTGACCCAGTCTGCCCATTTCCCTACCTAATGGATAAGCTGAAGATCCTAGTTAACCAACAGCCTACTTCCTCCTACCCCCACCCCGTAGAATTGCCTTATGACTGTCCCATGCATTCTTGAATTCCACCACTGTTTTTGACTCCACAACCTCCTCAGGAAGGCTATTCCATGCATCCACAACCCTCTCCATGAAAAAACACTTCCTCACATTACATCTGAGCCACCCCCCCATCTTCAAATTGTGCCCCCTTGTTCTTGCACACCTCTTTTTCTGAAAGGTGATACCCTCTTGAGTCAATCAGTAGGCAACATTTTTAAGGGTTAAGATGTATGATACTATGCAATCTTGTATTGTTCTTTGTCTGTTTACACATTAATGAAACTGTCTCGTGAATCTTGCAGTGCTGTACCATTGCTACTACTGTGGTGGTGGTGGTGCTATGGACTGTATGTTTAAAGAGCCAAAGCATGTGTGATGTATTCGGCATTATACTATTCTGTGGGGATCATGAGGCATGATCAACCTCACTGTCCTCTAACCCCCTTCTGGGCAGCTTTATGCTGAGGTTAAAGATGTGTATCTTTACATAACTTGTGCTCGAGTGTGTCATGTTTGTACCCGCATTATGTGCATGACCAAATCTGACTAAGTTCTATATGCTCTTTCCACAGTATTGTGGATTTCAGTGGAATTCATGGCGGGGGGAGGGGGTACTTAGTCTGTTAAATGTATTCCCCTAACGTGCTTGCTAAAGTATAGCCTTTCACAGTATAGTACTGCAGCACCTGCTTCCTACTGCCACCAGCTGTTGAGAACTGCACACTGTTGTTCAGCTTAGTCGTGTGACTTTGGCTTCCTGTGCAGTTGGAGTCCCTAGCTAGAAAGAGAGAGGAGATGACTGTGGCATCTTGCAAGTTAGAGCTGGCTGTGATGTTTTATTTATTTATATTTTTTGTGTGTCTCCCTGTAATTGTGTGCTGACGTCTAGGATCTGAAGTGAGACTAGGTCCAGCTGGGGGAGAAGGCACTCACTCTCTAAAACAACAATGCAGAGACTACCATTAAATACTTCTCTACCCATCTAGAGTCATATTTAATCTGAGCAAGTCAAGCCCCCGGTTACACTCGCACTCGTTCATTCCAGCATCATCTCCAGCTGGTGATCCATGTCCTCCATCCTGCGTTTCCCTTTTAAGGCCTCAGCTGAGAGCTCCATTAGTCCTGTGTTGATGCTCGTATTTCCCACCATAATATCAATAAGAGAGGGCACCATGTGATTGGCTTCTGCTGCAGTTGAAGCTCTGTCGGCAGACAGCACTGGAGGTGCTATTTTAAATCCTTTAAGGAGCTGCTTCCAGCTTGGCAATTGCTCAAAGTGGGGTCCAACATACCCTCTTTCAAGGGTGCTGGATGATGTCCCTTCTTCTGTGGTTTAAATTCATAAATTCAGTGACTGAACGGGGCTGAACTGGAGATGATCTAGAAGGCATTCACCTTGATGGGTTGTGTCACGTGACATTTTTCTGTAGATCTTGTAAAACATATTAAATATTTTTGTTATAGTGATGCAACAGCACACTATAGGATTGAGTAAGCAGTTCTATATTAAATCCCAATTTTTGACTGCTTATAACTCAGTCATCTTCTGTCCTAGGGATCTCAAATCTGGCATGCACACCCACTGTGGCAGGATCACCTAACCCCCCACCACCAAATTTGGTAAACCAAGATTCAGCCATGTTTCAGTCATACAGTGCATAATATACAGTAGGAACAGATATCCACATTAAGCCTTTTTTATTTTTTGCAGCATGGTAACTAAAGATACAGCTGAGATTTGAAACCTGAAACTTTCAGGATGGTTAGATCCTTCCCCAGAGATGGTTCTTTTAATGTTTTTTTGAACAAAAAAAGCCTTTAAAAATAAAAATTCTAAGGAAAATAGACAGTGGTCATATATGCACATGAAAAAGCATTAGCTTTTTTTACTGTGGTCGCTGTTTTCACACTACAGTTAAACTGTGGTCACAGGTAGAATTAGGAAGTACAAATCTGTTCACAGATGTGCAGATCTTTTACTTCCTGGTTTTAAGTGACCAAAAAGAGAAATAAAACATATGGCCACAAGCACCCAGTCCCCAGTAGCCCCAACACTATTTTCAATACAGGGAGACCATACTCAAGTGCTGACTCCCTGTAATGTATTTTTTTGCCAACAGCAGGAGACCGTTACTGGTGTTGGCTGCCTCTTTTTTATGTTTTAGCTGTAACTGAGAGCTATTTTCCTGTGTGACAGCATCTGTTATGTTTTAGCCAATACTGGTAGCTCATCCCCAATGCCAGATACTTCTGTTTTATAACACCAGTAGCACATCCCTGGTGTTGGCTGTTTAAAATAAGCAGTCTTCCTTAACTGAGATTTACCCCCCCCCACTTCCACCCCCGCCATCCCACCCTAATTTGTAATCGTTTCTGGTCCTGCCCCTGTCCTCATTTCTGACACAGGGTGCTCATCCCAGTGTCAGAACTCAAATTATGTCACTAGAAGTGCAACCCATTCTGCAGTAGTACACTAGAGTCCTGACCCTCCACACACACACAAAAGTGGCCCCCAGGATCCCATCCCGATGTCTGCTGCTGGCATGCCTGACTCTGTTTCTTACACTGGGAGCCTTCCTAATGCTGGACATTAATTAGAAAATAACTGTGGCTACTGTGAACCCATCCCCAGTGGCAGGCTAGCACCCTGAACCTGCCATCCCAACAACCAAGATGGTCACTTTCAGCCTGTCCTCAGTAGTCACTGCTGGCCCCTCCATACTATGTTTCCATGCCAGGAACCCACCCCAATATTGTACATTACTTAAAAAATAAAACACAGAAAATGAGAGCCCATCTTCACAGGCACACTAGTGCCCCAAAAGCCTCAACCCCCCCACGTCAATATTGAAGGAGGTCAGTGTCCACCAGGAGGCTATCTCCGGTGACCACTAATATTTTTGAACCTCCCCCGAAGTCTGCCAGCTGAAACCCTCCACTCACCTCCTTCACTGGCTGCCATATTAATAAATCCTAAGAGTGAATTATGAAATAACACACACAAAGTATATATTTCGTTATTTATTTTTTCTTATTCAGTTTATGCTCTTTGCTCTCTTTGGCCCTTGACACCTTCTCAAGCACCAACTGCACCCCAGTCCTATCCCCTCACCTTGTCTCAGGTCTTACATGATCCCACATTACGGCAGTAATTTGCTACCCCACAGTGGAGCCCTCAAGATGAGGCTAGGTCCCTTGGGCCATCAGGAGAGTGTCCAGATGTGTGAGTGCAGGGCCTCTGAGTGTGAAGGAGTCTCTTTTTCTCTTGTTCTGTCCCTCAAGATGCAGGTGGCTTAGGTGTGCATGCACACACATGCAAATGTGCATAGCATAGCACCAACCTGCATCTTCTCTCCCCCTTAGCCGCTCTGTTAAACTGGCACCTGTGGTCACCCAGGTGGCAGTATAGCAGTGGAGCTGGCTGCCCCTGCTTCATAGAGGAGGAGGAGAGTGTCCTCAGCGATGCTAGAACCTCCACCTCCAATCCAGGCCTTGACAACCAGCGCTTGTTCCTGTATGTGGGTTGCCAGTATCACAAGTGGTAGCACTATCATTGTGCTGATGGGATGCAGATGTATTTCATCATTTATTTACTTAGAAATTGGTGACCAGGAAAGGCATACTGAGCCAAGGCTTATTTTCAGGTGCAACCCCAGGGAAAGGTATATGGGAGAATATATCAGAAACAGAGAAATCAATAATAGTATAATTATGACTGAAAATGTAAACAGGCTATCATGCCCTCACCCATCTGTTATGAGACAGACTACTAACTGGGCATGTTTTTAAATGTGTTTTTGTTTTCAGAATGTCCCTGGAGCATGGACACCCCCCAGCTCGCTTTCTGTAAACATCTCTGGCTGATGAATCACAGCACACTGGAGAATATATTGCATCCCTCTTCACTTCTGCCACATCCTTCGCTTTAAGACCATCCTCCTCTGTTCAGTTATGGTGATGATGTTGTCTATGCTTCAGTCCCACCACCACCCTCTCCTGCCTAGATACCTTCCTCCACTTCTTCTGCCACTTTGCTACCATCTCCCCACTTCGGACTCATCATTGCTCTCTCCTCTCCTCCTTAAACCTTCCCTCCCTCTCACACAGAAGACACATCCACTCCTTAGTCTTCATTGCCAAGTAATGGTTCGACCTCCTTCCCCCTTACCTCACCTCCACGCTCACTCCTGCCCCATTACCTTCCTAATCCCTGCGCTCCTTTCACCCCCGCACCTTCTCCATCCCTCATAGCCAGTCCTCTTCAGGCCTTTCTACCTTCTCATCTTGTCTTCCCCGCCTCTGGAACCAACTACCTCCTAGCCTTCGAGACCCCCCCCCCATTCCCATCCTGCAAGTAGCAAATAAAACTCATCCCTCCCCCACCCTGCACCTGCCTCCCACCTCCGCCTGAGCATAATTCTGAAGCTGTTTCTGTCCAGTCCAGCTGCTTTGTACATAACTGTATAGCTGTATTGATTCCCCCATGCTTAGATCCTCATTGTATACAGGTCAAACATAGGCCCTGTCCACACTGCACCGCTCAGACCCCGTAACAGATAGAAACCATTACAACCGGGGAGCAGTGCAGTGTGTCCACACTGCCGTGGTGTCTGTTACAGGACCAGCACCGCCGGTCCACACTTCGGGAGCTGTGCGACTGTTACCATGGCACCCGATCCCTAATGCAGCTCGTGCTGCGCTAGAGGCAGTGCCACACATCACCTATGCCCGATAGCGTTACCGAGGTGTAACTGGTTTCATATTCGTTGTGAAACCACCCTATATGTGGTTTCAATAATGTATAGAAAACGCCTTCTGTAATGTTACAGGTGTAAACGCAGACCGTTGCGGTCACGGTTTGGGCACTCTGTACTGTTACAGAGGCGTAATGTGGACAGGGCCTTAGTATATTAGTATTGCATTAGTCCTCGCTACTGCTATCTGTTATAGTGATGTCTCTACTGTGAACTGCTTATATGATGTGATTGTTATTTATTCTCCTGTACCCCATTTCCCCAGGTCACACCTGTAAACAAGCCCTGGCTCAGTGTGCCTTTCCCAGTTATAAACTTTTAAATAAATAAAATATCAGAAAGGCAGAAAAAATAACAGTATAGCTGTGACTGAAAATGTAACCAGGCTCTCACCCCCTCACCTGCCTGATTTGAGCCAGGCTACTAATTGGTTTATGTTCTTAAACATGTTTATGTTGTAAAAGTGTTCCTGGAGCATGGACACCACCCCCACCTCACTTTCTGTAAACATCTCTGTCTGATGAATCATTGCACATGTTCAGGCAAATGATCAGTAGCTGGAGTCTGACTGCTGCCTGCCCCCCCCCACCCCCAACTAATAAAAGGAGAGGCGCATGTGTCCTCAGTTGATGTGTGCCTGAGTTGGGAATAGTGTGACATACCACATGGCAATATATGCCTAGCCCATGTTCCTGCCACTGCTACCACTTTTGGCAAACCAGGGCAATCCAGTGTAAGTGGGTTCTGGGCAAGTGTTGGAGATACTCCAACTGATGAGTCACAAGGGCCTGGGTTCTTGGAGAGCACCATACGGAAACCACTATTTCTAGGAAATTTTGCGTCATGTGCCGATAGAAGATTTTGCAGATAGACCCACATGTCATGCCTCTATGGTCTGGGGCATCCAGTGGTGGCTGATCCCAGAACATCTGGAGGAAGGACTCCTGTTTGTCCACCCAGAATAGACCATCACTCTCATGACAGCAGTGTCTCTGATGGGGTACGGGGTTCTCCTTGGGGGCCACAGGTCCCATGGGTTCTGGTCACCCAATGAGTCCCATTACCACATCACCCTGCTGGAGATCCATGCTGTGTGGCTAGCTGAGACAGAATTTGCTCCTTTGGTCAGGGTCAGGTCTTGCAAGTCCAGTTGAACAACTCCATGATCATGTTCTGTCTGTGCAGGCAAAGTGACATGCACTCTCTTCCCTTGTGTCAGGAGACTCTCTGCACCTTGACCTTCATGTGAATCCTGGGTGCAGACTTCTTGGCGATTCATGACACTGGAGCAGACAGTCAGCTGGCAGACACTCTTAGCCAGGTGGGAGAGATAGAAACATAGAACATAGAAACATAGACTTTGACGGCAGATAAGGACCACTTGGCCCACCCAGTTTGCCCATTTCCCTTCCTATTGGATAAGCTGCAGATTCTAGTTAACCAACAGCCTACTTCCTGCAACCCCCCACTACAATCGCCTTATGTCTGTCCCATGCATGTTTGAATTTCCCCACTGTTTTAGACCCAACAACCTCCCCAGGAAGGCGGTTCCATGCATCCACCACTCTCTCCTTGAAAAAAATTTCCTCACATTACCCCTGACCGTCCCCCCCCTATCTTTAAATTGGGCTCCCTTGTTCTTACACATCTCTTTTTCTGAAAGATGCTACCCTCCTGGACTTTGTTGATTCCCTTGAGGTACTTAAAAGTTTTTAATCATGTGCCCCTGTCCCTCCTTTCATCAAGGGTATACATATTAAGCTCTCTCAGTCTCTCTTCATATGGTTTCTGATATAGACCCTGCACCATTTTAGTTGCCCTCCTCTGGACTGCTTCCATCCTGTCTATGTCCCTGCATAGATGGGGTCTCCAAAACTGCACACAGTATTCCAGATGGGGTCTCACCAACTGTCTGTACAGAGGGATAACCACTTCCCTTTTTCTACTTGTGATGCCCCGTCCTATGCACCTCAGTATCCCCCTGGCTCTCCTTACTGACTTCTCACATTGCTTACCCACCTTTAGGTCATCTGATATGACTACCCCGAAGTCCCTTTCCATTTTTGTTGTTGTTAGTACCTCCCCTGCTATTGTGCACTCTTCTCCTGGGTTTTTGTTTCCCAGGTGCATTACTTTGCACTTCTTTGCATTGAATCTAAGTTGTCATACGTCTGACCATTCCTCCAACCTTGCCAAGTCCCTTCTCATCCTTTCTACCCCCCCCCGTGTATCAACTCTGTTATAGATCTTTGTGTCATCTGAAAAGAGGCATACCTTTCCTTCCAGACCCTCTGCAATGTCACCTAAGTGGTCCCTGCATCAGGAGGTGGTGAACCACCTGTTCTCCTTGTGGACACACCTCTGTTTGCCTAATGGGAGAATGCAGAACTGAGACTGTTCTGTGCCCTCCCCCAACAATACGGAATACCAGTGGTGGATGCCTTTGCATGGCCCTGGACCCCAGTATCCCGTGACGTTGTTGACCATGATTAGGCGCCTACCAGAAGTGCAACTCAATTGCGGCACCTGTCATTGGGGCAACTGGGGAAGGTGGGTGACTGGATGGAGGGGTGTGCGAAATAGTGTCATCCAGTTGCTACATGCCTACATGCACGGAGAGGAGAGAGCACACCGAGCATGAGGTGGGGGGGTGGAGGGGTTATAGGGGGTGGTGCCACAGCAAGCTGCCGAGCTGCTTCTGTGGCATGGTGGGTGGGTTCAGGGCTAGGGTGGGAATGGTGCTGAGTTCGGGTCCGGACGCAGGTACTTTTTGTTGTGTCTGGCGCAAATTTTTAATTTTTCCACATTTGCACCCCCCAACATGCACCCCCTGGAGTTGAGAATCCTTAAATAGGGGGGTGCGGGGGCGCAGCCCCCTGCATAAAGTGGAAAATCCCAACTCCCCAGCGCCATTTTGCTGTGCGCCGGGAAGTACATCGCCAAAATATTTTTTGGGCGATGTGCCATCGTTCTAATGGCAATTGCCAATCAGCAATCACTGTTATCAAATAGATCCCTGGAACCCAGGCTTCATGTATGCCTTTCCTCTTTTCCCACTGATCCACAAGGTAGTGGCGAAGGCCTGGAAGGAAAAGACTGGGGTTTGGGTTGAGGCTCTTCAGCTGTTTGTAACATACACTGAAGCCGCACCTGGCAGACCAGCAGCTAAGGAGGTGATTGGCAGGTGGATCACATCCTGCATCAACCTCTGTTATAGGTTGGCTGGTAGAGAGCCTCCCTTAGGCTTAGGGCTCATTCCACCAGATATACCTCTGCCTCAGTGGCTGCTTCCAGGGACATCCCTATCTAGGAAATCTGTAGGACCACTACCTGGAAGTCAGCACACACCTTATTTTCCCATTACAGTATCGACCTTGAGTCTCATCAGGATTCTGCATTTGGGACTTCAGTTCTCCAGTCTCTGTTCATCACGTAGGGGTAGATTCTTTGCCCCCTCCTTTCAGAGAACTGCTGATAGCCTGCCAATGTTTGCATAGTGAACTATATCCATGCCCCTAAAAACATTGGTTATTCACCTGTAACCATAGTTTTAGGAGTGATATATAGTTCACATCCACAGCACCCGCCCAACTTCCCCTGCCAAGTGGTACATGGATCTCTGCTTCCAGTTGGAATGCATGCAAAATCTGATGTCATGGGTGGAGAATATACCACCTAACTGATAGGAGGATCATAGCTTAAAGATGTTCTGATAAATCAGCACTTCTAGTGGAACTGCCAATGTGTGGATACGACTGCATACCTCTCTAGAACTACAGTTACAGGTGAGTAACCTATTTTTTTCTCTGCCACAGTGGTGTTCAATAGTATAGGAGCCTACAAGGTATGGCAGGAGGTGGTGCTTAGTCTGGGGGCAGGCGTGAATGACACCTTGAACAGTTTAGGCCTGATGGAATTCATCCCAGAATTCTAAAAGAACTAAGGGTAGAACTAGTGACACCACTGACTACCCTCTTTAACAAATCATGGGAGGATGGGGTGGTACCTGAGGACTGGAGGAAGGCAGATGTGGTTCTCCTTCACAAAAGTGGGAGCAAGGCATAAGCAGGAAACTACAGACCTGTTAGTTTAATCTCAGTGATAGGGAAAATGATGGAATCACTTCTGAAGGAAAGAATTATCGAGTATCTAGAGGCCAGAGGGGCACAGAACCCAAGGCAGCATGGATTCACAGCGGGAAGGTCACGCCAGATGAATCTGATAGATTTATTTGACTGGGTGACCAAAGTAATAGATCAGGGAGGAGCTGTGGACATGGCCTACCTAGACTTTAGCAAGGCATTTGACACAGTCCCACACAAAAGATTAATATACAAGTTAGCCAGCCTGGGAGTGGGTCCCAAGATGACAGCCTGGATAAAGAATTGGCTGGAGAATAGGACACAGAGAGTAGTATTAAATGGAGTCCACTCTGAAGAAAGTGGGGTTACTAGTGGGGTACCGCAGGGTTCAGTATTAGGACCGGTCCTCTTCAATGTCTTTATAAGTGATATTGCAGAGGGACTGGAAGGAAAAGTATGTCTCTTTGCAGATGACACAAAGATCTGCACCAGAGTTGATGCACAGGGTGGGGTGGAAAGGATGAGAAGGGACTTGGCAAGGTTAGAGGAATGGTCAAATGTATGGCAGCTTAGATTCAATGCTAAGAAGTGCAAGGTAATACACCTGGGAAACAAAAACACAGGGGAAGAGTACATAATGGGGGGTGAGATACTAACAACAACAAAAATGGAAAGAGACCTGGGGGTAGTCTTATCAGATGACCTAAAGGTGGGCAAGCAATGTGAGAGGGCAGTAAGGAGGGCTGGGGGGACACTGGGATGCATAGGGAGAGGAATCACCAGTAGAAAACAGTTAGTTATTATCCCTCTGTACAGACAGCTGGTGAGACCCCATCTCGATTACTACGTGCAGTTCTGGAGACCCAATCTCTGCAAAGCCATAGACAGGATGGAAGCTGTCCAGAGGAGGGCAACTAAAATGGTGCAGGGTCTGCACCGGATGACATATGAAGAGAGACTTAAGGAGCTTAATATGTATAGCCTTGAGGAAAGGAGGGAGATGGGGGACGTGATAGAAACTTTCAAGTACCTCAAGGGAATCAACAAAGTCCAAGAGGGTAGCATCTTTCAAAAAAAGAGGTGTGCAAGAACAAGGGGGCACAATTTGAAGATAGAGGGGGGCAGCTCAGAGGTAATTTAATTAAGTATTTTTTCACAGAGAGGGTTGTGGATGCATGGAACAGCCTTCCGGAGGAGGTTGTGGAGTCAAAAACAGTGGTGGAATTCAAGCATGCATGGGACAGTCATAAGGCAATTCTGTGGGGTGGGGGTAGGAAGAAGTAGGCTGCTGGTTAACTAGGATCTGCAGCTTATCCATTAGGTAGTGAAATGGGCAGACTGGGCGGGCCAAGCGGTCCTTATCTGCCGTCAAATTACATGTTTCTATGTTTAGAACATTTTTGCATTGGATTACAGCTCAAAAGGTACAACAGGTAGACATTCCATGAAGTATGCACGGATCTGGGTGTACCATTGGCTCAGGACAAAACAGAGGGACCATGTACACTGTTGTCGTTTCTGGGCATAGAAATTGACACGGTGGCATACGTCTTCTGATTACCACAGGATAAGCTGACAGCCTTAAAAGTACTTATAGAAAAGCTTACCAAGGTGCACAAGATCACTGTTCATGAATGGCAACAGCTGATAGGTCACTTGAATTTCACCTGTTGGGCATTACTTATGGGGAGGACATTCATGAGAAGATTTCCCAGGTAGCTGCTGGATGTTCGAAACCACACCATATGGTATGAGTGACAGAAGCAACAAGGGAGGACTTGAGTATATGGCATGCATTCTTACAGTGCTTCAATAGAGTAGCCATCTGGCCAGTCTCAGTGTCCATTCAGGAGTGGGAGCTCTTTACGGATGCTTTAGGAGGATTAGATTTTGGGGCAGATTTCCAAGAAAAATGGTATGCTGGTCAGTGGCCAGAGGCCTGGAAAGGACTGGGTATGTTAAAACAGATCACAGTATTGGAATTCTTTCCGACAGTGGTGGCTCTGGTGGTTTGAGGCAAGCATTTAAGGGATAAGTCAATCACATTTTGGTCAGACAATACTGGGGTGTTCTATCCTATAAATGGGTGGAAGACCCCCTGGGCATTCTCGTGAAGGTATTTGTACTGAAATGTCTTTACTAGATATGCACCAGAAGACATACGAAGAAAGACTAAAGGAGCTTAATATGTATGCTCTTGAGGAAAGAAGGGAGAAAGGGGACAGATAGAAACTTTCAAGTACCTCAAGGGAATTAACAAAGTCCAAGAGGGTAGCATCTTCCAGAAAAAGAGATGTGCAAGAACAAGGGGGCACAATTTGAAGATAGAGGAGGGACGGCTCAGGGGCAATGTGAAGAAGTATTTTTTCACAGAGAGGGATGTGGATGCATGGAACAGCCTCCCTGAGGAGGTCGTGGAGTCAAGAACAGTGAGGGACTTCAAGAATGTATGGGACAGGCATAAGGCAGTCCTAGGGGTGGGTAAGAGGAAGTAAGCTGCTGGTTAACTAGGATCTGCAGCTTATCTGTTAGGTAGGAAAATGGGCAGACTAGATGGGCCAAGTGGTCCTTATCTGCCGTCAAATTCTATGTTTCTATGTTTCTATGTTTCTATATCCAGTTCAAAGCAGTGCACATCCCAGCTGTTGAGAATAGTATTGCTGATGCTGTTTCTCATTCACAGTGACGGAGATTCCTGGAACTGGTGCCAGGAGCAGAAGGACATCCCAGGGAAGTCCCCGCATGTCTTTGGGGTTTGGTAATTCAGAAGCCTGGGATTTGATCAGGAATGCACTAGTATCTAATATGCATGCAGCATATCAGAGGGGGTTAGAGAGTTTTCTGAGGGTACAGCACACACAAGAGTAGTTAAAGGCTTGGCCTGTCCCAGTAGATCTGTTATGCACATATGTGATGCACAAAAAGGGAGAGGAGGCTATATCAGCCACTGCAGAGCAACACCTGGCAGGTATGGCGTGGTATCAGAAGGCCAAGGGGTACTCGGTTACTACACAGGCCTTTCCCCTCTGCAAGATGCTGCAAAGATGGGCACGGTCAGTCCCAAACAGACTGGACTGCCACCAACCCATCAGCCCTATACTAATTAAACAAGTGTGGGATGAGCTTCCAAGAACCTGTTCGTCAACAGGGGAGACATGCCTGTTCAGGATGGCCTATTTGATGGCTTCTTGCTGGGCATTTTGGGTGTCTGAGCTGGTACAGCCTAACAAAGTGATGCAGCAGCATTTGGCACTGGGTGATGAAGATGTGGTAGTGACCATGGCTGGGGTCATCATTTGATTAAGGAAGAATAAGATGGATCAGAGTGCTCGGGGTTGCTGGTGTAGTCTGAGCGCTCCCTTGGGGGTGCAGTGGGATATCCAGGGATGGGTACAGGACTATATAACCAGGCGGTCAACAGTGGGGGTGGCCTTTATTAGACGTGAGGATGATATCGAGGTAACAGTGTATCAGTTTTGGAACATTCTGCAGAAAACTTTGTTGCAGCTGGGGCACAATGCACGGCAATTTAATACCCACTCATTTAGGATTGGGGCAGCATCGCATGCTAGAGCAGAAGGGCTAACGGATGCGTAGACTCAGGCTTTAGGCTGGTGGAGGTCACAGGCCTTTGAAAGTTTTGTCAGACCTCAGATGCTTTAACTTTTTGTTTTGTCTTGACAGGTGATGGCTTTTTGGAGGGCACAGATTTGGATATGTGGACATTTATTTATATGTTGGGTTGCCGTCCGGGTGAGTCAGTGTTGTGATGGCAAGAACCTGTTCCTTGACTCCAGGCAAGTGGAGGTTCAATGGATGGGAAAACGGGACATGAGATGGAGTGAGTTGCTGCCAGGGTTGGATGCTGAAGCCCAGCAGTGGCCACCTCCAGAAGTCCTGGAGATTGAGCTGGTAGGTAATGATTTAGAGTCTGCTGGATTTACAGCAAAATGTTAAGAATGACTGGCAAGGTTAAAAGAAAAATGGCTGCAAGTATGCTTTATATTGTCTGATATTATCCAGTGGCAGCAATAGAGGTATACCCGCAACCCTTGGGCAATTGAGAAGGTGCGCAGGCTACAAAATGCAACTATGCAGCTATTTATGGTCAACATTGGGGGGGCAGTGGTGAGGCACCTTGACACTGGAATTAAGAAGAAGGAATTGTATGGGAAGGATGGAGTTCACTTGTCAGAGATAGGATTAGATATGCTTATGGAAGACATACAAAGGACAGTGGAGAATGTGATTGCGTGATGAGCTTATGGGGGGACAGGCAAGTAGCTTTCCCTGTGGCAGCTCAGTAGTCTTGGAAGTCTGTGCAGAGGGAGTAACGGGATTACAAGTCTCATGCAGCCAGATCTCCTGAGGCTGACAAGAGGTCGGTGCCGGAGGGCTGGAGTTCCCCCCCGTTAAAGTGGGGCAGTCAGGAAGGCAGTCTCTTCGAGCATATGCTCACAGAATAGCAGTGTCCTTTGACAGGGGAGGACACATTTGCAGCTGGTCCAGAGAGCCATCCCTCATGCCCCGGAGCTGGTGCCTTTGCGGTGTTTGCTGATTGGCAGGCGGCCCCCTGTGGAGCGTGGGTCGGCCAAAGTTTTAAATCAGATCAAGCTGATTGAGTTGAACATCCAAGACTACCTAGCTGCGAACATCACGCTGAGTCTGATGTACTGATTGAATAATTGGATAATAAATAAATACATGGCTGTGGCCATTTTTCCAAAGCGCGTTGTGTGTCTCAGTTTGTCCAGGTGGAACAATGGTATATGCCTTATAAGACAATAAAGGAGCCTACAAGGTATTTCAGGAGGCGAGGCTTTGTCTGATGGCAGGCGTGAGCCACACCTGGGCAGGTAGGGGAGGTAGCTGCCCACTAGGGGTGGCAAGGATAGGCAGGTAGGAGGTTCCCAGGGGGAAGGTGGGTTGATACCGGGAGAGGAGCATAGCCCATAAGAAGGGCTGCACAGAGAGGTTTGCTCTCAGTTGTTCTGCCTCCAGGTTTGAACCCACATGAACCTCACCCTTGTAAAAGCAGGGAGAACTTGGGGGGGGGTGTAGGAACCTTGCTGACCCATTATGCGAGATCGCATTAGGGGTCAAGAAGGAATTTCCCATTTTTTTCCCACAGGGTTTTCCAGTTTTTCGCATTCTCCAGCAAGGGGGGATTGGAGAAAATATAGGTATTAGGTAGGTTAGCATAGTATGTCACAGTCATGTATTCTTATTTAAACTTTTGGTGACCAGGTAAATGTAATGAGCCAATGCCCATTTTCATACATGACCCGGGGCTTTTTTAAATAGCCAAAAGATGTTCACAATAAATATACATACAAAACATACAGCAATACAAATTATACAAAACATTTACAAATAAGCTGTAAACAACAATATGTCATAAGTTGTTGCTTAAAAATGTTATGGCTGACACAAATATGCAAATGAGTAGGCAAACAGTTCCAATTTCTAGCAGCACAAAATGATATTGCATGTTCTCCCATATTACTTGACACTCTAGTGACTGCTAATGAGATAGAATTGTTTGACATGTATATGATTTGGAGCGACTCTGTAGTCTTGAAAGGTCTGTGCAGAGTGGGTATCGGGGGATTACGAGTGTCAGGCAGTCAGATCCCCTGAGGCTGATGGGAGGTTGTTGCTGGTTGGCTGGAGTTTTCACCCGTTGAAGGGGGGCAGTCAAGAAGGCAGTCTCTTTGAGTGTATGCTCACGGCACGGCAGTGTCCTCTGATGGGGGAGGACATGTTCGCAGCCAGTTCAGAGAATTATCCCTCATGTTCTGGAGCTGGTGCTTGCTTGATTGGCTGGTGACCCCCCGCTCCCCATGGAGAGTGGGTTGGCCAAAGTTTTAATCCAGATCAAGCTGATTGAGTTGAACATCCAAGACTACCTGAATGCACACATCAGGCTGAGTTTGATGTACTGATTGAATAATTGGATAATAAATAAATGCAGGGCTGTGGCCATTTCTCCAAAGCTTGTTGTCTGTCTCAGTTTGTCCAGCTGGAACAAATGTATATGCCCTACAAGACAATCAGATTGGATTTAAAAGCAAAACATAGTTTTATTAACAGGGAAACCTGGAAGAAGTGGGTTAGTGCAACACACAACTTTAGGTACAATACTATTAGGTACCCTTCTAGGTGGTCCAGCTCTGCCTCTTCTCACCTGGTACCAGATTTTAACTAAGCCCTACACAGGCATTTCTGTAACTCAGTACTGGGATACCAAAGGTGTAGAATGGGTGAAGGGCTGTAAGTGTTGCCATTCTTGGCTGGCATTGGTACTCTTCAGCACAGGGCATTGTGCTCAATTATCTCCCACCCAGCAGGCTATGCAGTTGCTAAAATGGTAGAAAACCACTCAAACCAGTGTGTTTGTAATCCAACCCAGTGGCCAAGTTGCAAAACAAGATGAACAACTTTGACATCTCTTGAAAGGCAGGCCACTCTGCAGCATACCCAGGTTTCCATGGATAGCTCATTCTGTCTCAGCAGGTCCCAGAAAATCTACTCTCCCTGGGAGTCGATGACACAGGCAGGCTCTCTTCCTTTCTCCACTGTGCACTGAACTGGCCTCCTTAAGCAATGGTCACTGGCTTCTGTATCCACCTCTTGCTGTCTGCAAACTGCTGAGGCCCAGGACTGACCCCCACACAGCCTGGCTTCTAAACACTTGGGTCTATGGCAGCCAGACATCTTGCCATAGTGTCTGCAGTTGGACTGAGATAAGCAGCCCTTGGTCTCTTGCTCCATGCTGGATCTTCAGCATTGTGTACGTGCACACCTGCATGCAGTTGCTACTCACCTGTCTTTGGAATTCAACAGTTCTTTAAGTAGTTTGCTTTTTTTTCAGAAGACCTGGAATGGAGCAGCTTGCAGCTACTCCCAGCATACTAGGTCTTTCTGCCTCAAGACGTCTACGAGATCTGCCCACCTCCAGGCCCAGCTCAGACATGTCGTTATAGGCACAATTCATGACCCACTTTAATTGGTGTCTGGAGTTGCCATTCAGTATATTTGAACACTCACAGTTCAGGGAAAAGGCACCAGAATCAGTGCACCCTCACACAAAAAGATTCAAGAGTCTTTTCTGTTGCTGGGGGCCGAGTGCAGGGATGAGAACAGCTTTTCTCCCCACTGAGGGCTGGGGGTGCTAGGCTAGAGTAGCAAGGAAGAGCTCCTGCCCAAATTCCCCAAAGGGTCTGAGATTTGGTGCTGAGATCTACAGAATAGGGAGCTAAAAAGAGAACAAATAATTTAGAAGGCCCAACAGTCTCAAGAAGAAGGAGAGAGAGGAGGCCCTATAGTCTCAAGAAGAGGAGAGATAGAGTAGTGGATGTCCCCCCGAAGAAAGCAGTATTGGACTGTATATGTGGAGCCATGGGGAAGTCAAGGAGAAGTCCTCTGTCTGTCCTGTTAATGTCTCTGCTCCAAGAATTGAGGCCACATACAGTATACGTGCTATGCATGGCCCACCAGAATGAGTATACACTAGATGAAGTTTTATGCGTGCTCCACAGAGTGCTGGAGCTGATGACAGGCAATGTGAAGCTTGGGGAGTGTTTTCCTGTAGAGTCAGGTTTCCCCTTGGGTGGGTAGCCATCTGGCCTCCCAGAACATTTAGAGTGGGTCTCTGCAACTCTGTAACAGTTTTCCTGGCCCTGGGTGCTGTAGTCATTCACAAGAGTAGGACTGCTTTCAGGGTATAGAGATACAGAGGTGTATATTATGTGTATGGGTTGGGTTTTAGTCATGTAATGGGGCTCCTGTTAACCAAAGGATGCTTATAACAAAATGCCCTGTGTGTAATGTCTGAAGAAAAAAGTGTGTGTCCTATAATAAATAGATATGTGTACTGTCTCTGGCCAATAAAATATTAGTTATGCAAACTCTACCTCATTATTTGAACAGAAGACTTATTGTGTTATATGCTGTGTTTCACTGTTATGCCTTGCTGCTGATAGGGAACTCCCACTTGTCCCCAATGCCTGGGCACCTTATGGAACCCTGCCTAGTACCCCATCCAGTGGGTGGAATCCATAAGTAACCTATCTTTAGGGACCAGCTTGCACAAATTAATATACTGTAAGTTAGTGCAAACTGAGAAAAGGATGTAAAAAAATAGAATAACAATAGTGATACCGAGCCATGGCACGTAGCTCATATCTTAAATGATAAGCAAGGGGCAAAATAACTAGGGTGGACAAAAAGAAATCCATCAGAATACAGTATCAATATGCTGTAAATATGGTGCAAATGAATACAGGTTAGTGCAAAAGGAAAACAGGAAAGAACTAAATAGTCAATAAATTACATAATAATGATATAACACAAACTGGGATTTATGAAAAACATTGTGTGCTCATATATTTCATAAATTGAATTTGTAATTTATTTTGATGGTTGTTGACCAAGGAGATGAGAAGGTTTGAACCAGCCCCATCTGCAGGCTTGGCGAGGGCAGGGCAAGGGAGGGAGCTCCGCTGTATACCACAAAAGGGAGTAGGCAGGCATATTCACTGTACACATTTGTTTACAGACAATTTTATTAAGTACCTGTCCCAAACTTTATGCCTTTTCATAACCATTAATATTCCTATCTGGAGTATTTGATGTAGTGCAGGCCATAGAGTGCAGTAGTGCTTGTCGCTTTTTAAATTCTGTTTTTTTAGGATATACTGTAGATAAATGTGTACAACCTGTTTAGAGATTAGGGGCTGGATTTTCAGAGCATGGTGTAGGGCTTGTGCCAAGCCCTGCTCCACGACATATAGGTTCTGGCAGTGCGCCAAACCCCGTTGCCGCAACAGTGCCTGATTTTACAAGCTCGGATGCAGTTGCGACTGTTTTCATGATTTATGGCAGCTTGTGCAAATATCTGCCACAAACTCTGTAAAAGGCTAGGTTGCCGCAAGTTAGACCAGGAAAAAGTTGGTCTAATATTAAAGCGGTGCTCGCACAGGATAGAAAATCCTGTTAGATTGCCACAGACTCCGTGCATCATATCGTCAGTGCACCCAGGGCTTGCGGCAATCTAAGCCATTTGAAAATCCTGCCATCAATGTGCATATGGATTGATAACCATCTGATTTTTCTGTAACAGATATGGTGGGAGGGGGCAGCAGTTAGCACTCAAACAAACAAAAAGTGTCCAGGCTGCCCTCACTTCTGACGGAATTGAAATCCATACACTTGGTCTTGAGTCACCCTCATGACAATTCTATCACAATTGTAAGCCCCGCAGATGAGCTTACCTGGAAGGGCTACAGCCCCTGCTTCCCCGTCGACATCCTGGTGAGTGATCCCTGGTGAGACTTGAGCCTCTTATCCTGCTGGTGCTCCTGCAGCAGCTGCCACCACAATTGTGTCCTCTGCCCATTGTCAGAGGGGGCCAAGGACCAAAATATTGTTTATGTGCCTCTGGGTGCTTGTGGAGGCTGAGGTCGGTCTTGGGTTGTAGCGGAGCACAGACAGCAAAAAGGCAAACAAACATGATGGCCCACACTGTATTGAGCATGTGTGGCCACCAGGGAGCCAAAATTTAAAGGAGCCACAGCTTCCAAAGTGAATTTCAGCTATGGATATTAATTAAATGTTATCCCTGGCTCCCAGGCAGGCAGTGGAGACGGGGATTAAGTGTATTCTGGGGTAGAAAGCTTCCGGTTAGTGTGGGAATGGTTTCTGCCCTGCTAAGGGCAAATAATAAATACAAAATACTGCATGGGACTGAAAACAAACAAACATGGCAGCCCCCAGTGGACTACAGAAATGAGGAGGCTGCTGGGATAGGTTCAAGGGGCACTGATTTTGCCCAGGAGAAAAGAAGCTAATGAGAGAGGAGGATTGAAAAGAGCATAAATGGAACTGCTTTACTTGCCAAGAAGGATTCTTCTGGAGACTAGCCAGAGTGTGGAGTACAGGACAGACTGCTGTAGGCTTCCCAGCCCTAAGGCCCACCATTCGGCCCCAATGGCCAGATCGGCCCCATTAATCCCCAAGCCGGTGAGTGCCTGAAGGAGCAATTGAGGCTGCACAGCTAAGGAAAAGGATCTGTGGGACTCCAGGTCAGAAGGAGAGATTTGGAGTAGCATAGCCAGAGAGAAACTGATTGGGAGCTGCAGTGGGAACAGCAAGGACTGCGAGCTGTACTGCTTTAGTGAAAAGGAAAAAGTGCTGCAGCTGTGAGTACCAATCAGAGTGACCTGTGTTCCCCCTTCAAGGGGTAATTGTGGAGAGTGTAAATTTCAGCAAAGGGAGAGCCTGAGGGTGCTGTGGCTGGAGGCTGTGCAAGGGCCCAGCACATTTGTGGTAGAGAAACCAAAAGTGAGAGTGCTGGGCTAGAGACTGTGCAAAATCCCAGCTGTAATTGTGTGTCCAGTGTGTGCAACAAAGGGGTCTAGGGAACCACGCCTGCCTTGTTCCCTAGACCAAAGAAGAAGTAAATGACCAGGGAGGAGGACAATGAGAGGTCTGCCTTTTGAAAACTGCTTACAAAGGCTTCTGAGGTGAAGTTGGCAAGGTCAGGCAGGTGAAGACCAGCGTTCTTCAGTTCTCCCGCCATCCAGCTCTGTGGGCTTATGGTGCACTACCAACAGGATACCTTCACGGTACCTTACCTAAATCCAGTCTGCTGGACCCCTCTGCTGTAAACTGCTGAACTATAAGTACCCTGAGCTATGGCTTTGGGGAGTATTTGATTAGCTAGCTAGCTAGCTAGGTAAAATTTAGAGGGAAAGGTCCTGGGCAGGACTCTGTTAAGACACTTAAGCCTGGACCTGAAGTCCAACAAGGTTTATCTGTTTAAAAGCACTGGGGCCCAATGCAGTCATCTCTGCTCAAGCACCATCATCACTTTGGTGAGGTACCCACTGCATGTAAGGGACATTGGCCAGGGTGTACCCAAAGGGGGAGGTGGGGAGTTGTTTGGGGTGTCAGTGCTTTACTGTTCTTGTTGCTTAACCTCCCCATTTTCCCTTTCCCTTAAAATAAACACCATTATTGGTTGCTTGTTTTATCTTGTTATTGTGCTTCCTTGTGAATGGGGGGGGGGAGGATGTATTGCTGGAGAGATTGCTGGTGTGGAGGGTGTCCGGGGGCAGCTTATGTAGTTTTCTGGGGGTGGTAACCTGTTATTTGTCCACAGGTATCTCCTGCCATTTTCCCAGGTGGAGACATTGCACCAAACCTTTTGTCCACTGTGGAACTCAGGCCGGACCCCTCAGAGGTGTGTACAGTGTGGACCCAAGGGCCCTGGAGCAGCCAAGGTGAGTGAAATGACTGTTACACAATAATTCTAGAAAGAAGGGTGAACATGATTCACATAGTGTATGTCCTTTTCTGATTCTTTTTATTCTTTCACAACACAGAAAGATCCTGGACAGTGCTTAGTAGTTAGCTCGCTACTTCATCAGGCCTCAACAGTGCTGTGTTATTTGAAACACAAAGCCTCAAAAGTAAGAATACACAATGTTAGGGTGAGGAAAAATCCCCTGACCCTCGGTGAATCTATGGGATACTGTTCCTTGGGGTTTGAACAATTGCCGAAGGCAGTGTTAGCATTACCCTAACCTGGCTTGCCCCTGAAGCTGACCCTTTCAAAGATGCACTCGCCGCCCTAACCTCTGCCAATTGATTAATTCCCTCACCAGGTATAACTATAGAACAGACAACAGCACTCAATTGGACCTACTTCTTACCAGCCATCTTGAAAAGTTTATGGGCACTGAGGTCTTATCTGCTTCTCTCAGTGACCACTCCCTGGTTATCAGCTCTGGTCTAACAAGGCCCCTAAACTCCCCCCTAAGGCAGTTTACCAGTGCATCCTGAAAAAAGAGCCACAGCAGCAGTTATACCTTTAGCAGTGTGACTGGATGCCTATTTTTTAGGTTGTTAATGCAGGGGTAGAAATAAGGTTTTGCCAATGGGGAGCCATGAATAGCTCCTGGTCATCGACAATTTTTGGTGAACCAGGAGCTACTCAGGCCGACCAGGAGCTATTGTCTAAAAATGAGGAAAAAGGGGTCCATATGAAAAATGTCAATTTTTAATGTTTTTGGTTTTTGTTTTGCCTTGGCAGGGACAAACACATAACTATAGTACTAGGCAGAGCAAGAATAGAGTACCAAGAGGAAGAGAGAACAGAGAACGCAGAAGACAAGATTTGGGGTAGAATGACAGACAGAGACAGAATATGTAGAAGAAGGCAAGCGAGTAAAGGAACAGAGTAGAAAACCTAAACTGCTTTGAAGATTAAAACTTCACAAGGAGACGGACTCTAATTAAATAAAGATATATATTTTATGTGTTGTCTTTTTTTCTCCGCATATTGTACACATTGTTTTTGTTAAAAATTATGTAATGTGCAATTCAAGGTTGGGGGGTCCAAATAGTTTCAAATCATGCAAGTGTCACAAGTAGCTATTCCCCACAAATTATAAGTCACTCAGTCTTCATCTGAATTTTGTTCAAAATGATGATGGAGGTCCTCATCATTCTCACTTTCACTAGAAGATGTGATGTGAACTTCCTCCACTACTGAGACTTTGCTTTGGCCTGCTGATGAGGACTTGTGAGGTCTTGCTCCCAACCTATGATTTGTTTTTACAAACCACTCTTTTACTGATGGTATGCTACAAAAATATTCTGGTTCTGGGCCCTCCATGGAGATTAAAAGTAAGTCCGCTATGGTGCTGGTCTTCAGATTAGCTCTCCAGTCAGAAAAAATTATTTTCATAGCTGAAAATGCCCTTTCTAGTGTTGCTTTAGATATTGGATACACTAGTACTATAGCTATGACATGAAGAATGTTTCTGAAGTATGGAGATTTTCTCTGGAAGATTACAAGCCATACCTCGAGGAATGAGAGCTGCTTGTGATACTTGCTAATATTCTTTTTCAACAGTTTCAATTCTGTCATTGCAGTATGTACATTGCATTGATTCTGCATCAAGACAGGAGGGAAGTGGTCAATAAGAAACTAGATCTCCTCATTTCCAAATTCAGAAAGCTCATTAGAATTGTCAGGCCAATTTGCAGGGTCACTGACAGTGCCATTTGTTAACAGTGGGTCTTCTACAAAGCCCAAGAAGTGCTGGTTGAGACAGTCCATTACACTGTTTACAGTCACTTCATGTTCCTTGACAATGGCTGAAAGAGCATCTCCTATTGCCCCTTGGAGCACAATTTCTTTAAACACTGCTGTCCCTTCCTCATTGATAACCATTTCTCTCATAAACTTGGCTAGTGTGGTTCCATCCTCTGACATTAGATTTTCTGTTTCCGGGAGTACTGTACTTACAGTGTCCATTGCAATGGGAAGGGATATATGGGCATCCTGAAATGCATGGGAGACTGTTGAAAGACCTGTGAGTATGTCAAAATAGAAGTGTGAGAGTAGCAGAAATTTAACATTGCATATGTTTTCTAAACCCCTTAACTTTCACCTTGTCTGCTGGTGGAATGTCCCGTCTGGTGTCAGACACAAGCTCATCCCAATGACCCAATATGCTGCTGAAATTATGAAGCACAGCATGGAGAGAATCCTTTTTATGTGAGAGCCATCGTGTTTCTTGTGACTTTTTAAATGTGATGCAGGTGGTTTGATAGGATTCAGCCACTCTTTTTAACTCTCTGTAATGTTTTGGGGAGTTCTCATAAAAATAGAATATTGAGATCAACATGTTGTCAATGGTCTGGGAAAAACAGGTGTTTCTAAAAACATCTTTAGCTGCTAATTCAAGTCTATGCGAAACGCAATGAATGGCAAGAAGCCTTGGGCACTCTTCTTTCAATAATGCCATCAAACCCCTATTACATCCAAAATTGACAGACACACTGTCTGCTCCTGCGCCAATGCAGGATAACTGTTTTAGGTCAACCATGTCCTGACCCAGCAATTGAGAGTATGCGATAGTCATTGCAGACCTCAAACCACTTGCATCAGCAGACTCTACATCAATTAATCCAATGAACTTCATAGTAGGCTGCCCATCCTCGGGAATTTTGGCATAAACTATCTCCTTCTCTGTGGCGGTCCTGTCAGTTGTCCGATCCATAAAGACTGAATGATATCTGTATGGAGTTGCTTCTCCAGTGAAATGACTCACAATCGGTTTTCTTAAGTGATCGGCAATAGCTGTGATGAATGTAGCGCACGCTTTCTCATTGGCATAAGCATCACCAAGGTCAATACCATGTCTCTTTTTCCAGTGATATTAGTCCCTTGAATTTCAGGAAGGGGTCCTCTTCTTTGGCCAGGTAGTAGGCAATATCAAAAAGTTTCTCTAATGTGTACAGAGATTTTTTATTCATTTTTAAAACACATTTCTCTATTTCACCACCTGAGGGCATATTAACAACTAAAGCAGCAGCCATTGCTTGTTTATGGCCTCCTGATACAGCATGCCTCTCACAGTTTGTTTTTTAACATTGTTAGTTCCACTGATGTACGAATCCACATTGCTCTTTTTACCAGCTCTAGTTGCCCACTTTTTGAATATATCTGGTCTCTCTCTACAAAACTTATACCAAATCTTGGTTGCAATACCATCTTTTGCTTCAAACTGTAACCATATCAAATCTGGATTCTCCTTTTGGCACTGCCACGAGCGCACTGTGGATATGTGACAGAAATGGACCTGTTTTTTCTTTTCCTTAGTTGTGGTAGAAGCCTCACTGACAGTACTATCTGGTGTTGTGGTCAATGGCATCAAAGAGGAGGACAGTTGTCCTGTTTCATCTGGTCCAGGCTGCTTGCGTTTACGTGAAGTGCTGAATCCAAAACTTAGAAATGACATGATTACCACCACGGGAAGGAGATAATTTGGGCCTTGATGTTAATTAAGAAATGTTAAGTACAACCACTGTATGTGATGAATTGAGATGTTGTGTTGTAGTTGAAGGACAGTGGGTATAATAAAATGAAGAAAATGGCTTCACTGCCTCTGTCTCTTTTTTTTGTGAAACTTAATGCAGGAATTTTTTTTTTGTAATATAACAGCTGACCACAAGGCTAATAAATGAACCTTGGAATTAGTCATGCTAATGCTTACAGGGTCTTGGGATCACTTAAACAAGATGTGATTTTTTTTTTATCAAGGGGTACAACAGTTAGCAAGCTGACCATGCTAGGAAACCTTGTAATGTAGTCATGCTAATGCTCACAGGGTTCTGGGACCACTAACTAAGCTTGATAAATTTTTTTAATCGAGGTTACAAGTTAGTCAAGCACTGACCACAAGGCTAAAATGAGAACCTTGTAATAATAAGTCATGTGATCCTCACAGGTCCAGGGACCAGTTAGCAAAGCTAGATTTTACTTTTTTAGTCAAGGTACAACTGTAAACAAGCACTGACCACAAGGCTAAAATTAACCTTGTAATAAGTCGTGCGGTCCTCACAGGTCCAGGGACCAGTTAGCAAAGCTAGATTTTATTGTTTTAATCAAGTTATAACAGTTAACAAGCACTGACCACAAGGCTAAAATGAACCTTGTAATGTAGTTGTGCTAATCTGTTGAGGGGGTCCTCACTCCTGGGACCACTAATCAAGCTTAATAATTTTTTTAATGAAGGTTACAACAGTTAACAAGCAGACACAAGGCTAAACTACCTTGTAATGTAGTCATGCTAATGTTCAGGGGGTCCTGGGACCACTAATCAAGCTTGATAATGTTTTTAATGAAAGTTACAACAGTTATCAAGCAGACACAAGGCTAAACTACCTTGTAATGTAGTCATGCTGATGTTCAGGGGGTCCTGGGACCACTAATCAAGCTTGATATTTTTTTTAATGACGGTTACAACAGTTATCAAGCAGACACAAGGCTAAACTACCTTGTAATCAAGGTACAACAGTTAGCAAGCAGATCACAAGGCTATAGAACCTTGTAATGTAGTCGTGCTAATGTTCAGGAGGTCCTGAGACCACTAATCAAGCTTGATAATTTTTTTAATGAAGGTTACAATGGTTAACAAGCAGACACAAGTCTGAACTACCTTGTAATGTAGTTGTGCTAATGTTCAGGGGTCCTAGGACCCCTAATCAAGCTTGATAATTTTTTTAATGAAGGTTACAACAGTTAACAAGCACACACAACAAGGCTAAACTCTAATGTAGTCTTGCTAATGTTCAGGGGGTCCTGGGACCACTAATCAAGCTTAAGAATTTTTTTAATCAAGGTTAGCAAGCAGATCACAAGGCTAAACAAACCTTGTAATAAGTCATGCTTGCTAGGTCCAGGGACCAGTAAAAAATTATTTTAATACACAGGGTGTCCTGGGGCCACTAATCAAGCTTAATACATTTTTTTGATCAAAATACAACAGTTAGCAAGCAGATCACAAGGCTACGGAACCTTGTAATGTAGTGCTAATGTTCAGGGGGTCCTGGGACCACTAATCAAGCTTAATAATTTTTTTTAATCAAGGTACAACAGTTAGCAAGCAGATCACAAGGCTACGGAAGCTTGTAATGTAGTTGTGCTAATGTTCAGGGGGTCCTGGGACCACTAATCAAGCTGAATAAAATGTCTTAATCAAGGTACAACAGTTACAAGGAACCTTGTAATGTAGTTGTGCTAATGCTCACAGGGTCCTTGGATCAATTAGCCCTATATATATATATATATATATATATATTTTTTATCAAGGTACAACAGTTAAGCTGCACAGACCACAAGGGTAAAAGGAACCTTGTAATAAGTCTGTCAGACAGTTGTGAAGGCAAGATCTCCCCCAGAACAACTGTCAAAGAGATCACTAAAGCACTTTCTTGCTGAGCTCTGAACTACTACAGCAGATTTACTTTTTTTTATCAGTGTAAGCCAGAAATAGGGTGGGGATAAGGCAGCAGGACTCAAGGAGAAAGTTTGGAACCCTGAGGTTTTATGCTCAAAAGGTCAGGGACACAAATCTGATAAGTATATCTATTTCAGATTAATAGCAGCTTAATTGGTTCACCTGCAAAAAACAGGTAAAGCACAAGAATGTGCTAAAATATACTAGAAAAAATATTTGAAACACTACACAGGCTTTTCATTCAGCCCTGTATGCAGGCATACAGATGGCTGTTTCCCCCTCCCCCTCTCAGCAACAAATCCCTCTTTGTTAGTTAAAAAAAAAAAAAAAAAAAACTATCCCTGATGTAGGGCTTCACAATGCCTCTGCACAAGACTCGGTTCTGCCTGAGATCACTAACTAAAACGCTAATTTGATTTCATTTTCCACACACACAGAAGTACAAATGAATCCTGTCTCTCCCAACGCTTTCTATCAAATGTACCATGAGTAAGACTGCTTGACTGTTTCTTCATGCATGTCCCGCCTTCCAATCGTGATTGGCTAAAAGATAGTGTGTGACAGACGGATGCAGTAAATAGTCTTCATACACTATCTTTAGCCAGTGATTTCTACGCTCCCGATTGGCTCACACAATTATGCCAGCCTGTAACAGCTCTTTAGTGACTGTTCATGCCCAGTGGATCAAGTAACCACCCCCAGAACACATGATTTACAGTATTTCAGCTACCTGCAGTCACATGGTGGCACTCTGCTTCCACTTCACCTGCCACTCAAGTTATTTCTGGGCATGCCCCTCCCCCCATAGCTTCACAAAATAAAAAAAAATGCCTTTTGAATTTATTTGGTCAGAACAGCCAAGCGCCAACGTCCTGCTTGATCAATGGTTAATGTGCAATGGGCTCCGAGTCCTCTACAAGCATGTCTTTACCCCTGCTGAGTTAGTGGATCCCCTTGTCCAGTGATGAGTCACTATAGAACCCCTTTCACCAGTCCCTTTATTTCACCTCCATTGGTGACATTTCAGCCTAGTCATCTATGGCTGATTTAATTTGGGCTGCCTTCCAAACCCTTTTTGTCCCAGATTTGGAGAGTTGTCCAGTTTTGTGTTATCAAAAGTCCTGCAGCTACGGGGTATTGCTTCTTTCTCCCCATAGCGCAGGCTGCTTATTTGCTGGCAATTTTGCTGCTCCTATAGTATTTTTAGCCAGTCAGCCTGCTCTGCATGCAATAATCCTCAGGGGGCAAAGCTTTACTTTAGCTACTTGTCAAATCTCTGGGACCAGGGACAAGGCAAAACAGAGAAATCAATACAACACTGCTCATTTTTTACTCTTGTTGACAAACTGCATCAGGGAGTAAAAAATGAGCAGTGCTGCATTGATTTCTCTGTTTGCCTCATTCCTGGTCTCAGAGATTTAACAAGTAGTGAAAGTAAAGCTTCCGTCGCTCCTAGAGAAGCTGAAAGAAATCACGGCGACTCACTAGCAGAAGTCATTTCACTTCCCCGCCCTCGCTCCTTTACCCTGCCCCAGTGATCTGTCTCTTACCACTCCCCGATGCCCGATCAAGCCCAATTAAGCTGAAGAAGCTGACTCCCCTGCTTCTTTTCCTGTCTGTTCGGCTGTCGGAGGTTCTGATTCGACAGACTGACTGCGCGATTACCACTCCCCTCAGCTTTCTGTGTGAGCGCCATGATCAGCACTCCTGCTTCACAGACAACTAGTGAAGCAGGCACTGAATGCTGATTACAAAGTGCTAATTAGCGCTCAGCGCCCCTTATTTCGATCCTTGTTAATGTTGACTCTGCACTGGAATACTTTATCACCACTTTCAATGCAGCTTGTGATATCTTCGCCCCTCTCAGAAAAAGGAACTCCAAAGGTGCCTGTAACCCCTCGATCTTCACCTCTCTCCTTAATCAGATGGCTGCTCAAGATCATCTCTGGCATAAAGCCCATGCCACTGGGAACCCTTCTAACTGTTAGAGGTACAAGGTGGCTAGGAACAACTGCATCATGCAATTTGCCTTTGCTAAATCTGATTATTACAAAGTTGTGTTTACAGACACATGGGGTAACAGTAGGAATTTTTAGGAGAACATCAAAGAACTGACTGGCAAGCCCAACAAAGCTTCAGCCTCACTTATCAACATCAATGGGGTTTTCACACAGGATCCACAACAAATTGCTGACATCTTTAATAATACTTCTCAGACCTGAGTGGAGCCATTCCCCCTGACTTCTTCTCTAATGCCCCTTCTACACCTGGACCCCCTAACAGCTCCCCTATAGTTATGACCACTCCCAACTCCCCCCTTCTACTTTAAGGCAGTCTTGGCCAGAGACAAAAAAGTACCTCCTTCAGGTCCTTATCAGATCGCGCTACAGCAGTGATTCTGTTGATCTAAAATTTCTCTGTCTTGCCCTAGATGATGTACTAATACCCCTCACCAAGATTTTCAATCTGCCCCTCTGCCTAGGTTAATTTCCTCTCCTGTGGAAGGCAGCCATAGTTACCCCTGTCTACAAGATAGGAGACAAGACCTTGCACTCTAACTACTGTCCCATTTCTATACTCCCCCTCCAAAACGCTTGAACATATCTTTTCCGATCAGCTCTCCGATTACCTGTCCAAATACAACATTCAATGTCCACAGCAACACACGTTTAGAAAAAATCATAGCACCACTACTGCAATTCTTGAATATACTACATTTATTCACAGAGCACTCAACTGTAGCTACCTAGTTGAGTCCATCGATGCTGACCTAACTACAGCATTTGACATGGTTAACCATTCCCTACTTATTGAGTCTCTCCCCACACTTGGTCTTTCACATGCAGTTACCTCCTAGTTTCAGAACTATCTTGCCGGAAGAATGCAATGGGTGAAAATTAGGGGTACCCTCTCCACCCCCCCATCCTGTGCTGTCCAGTGTACTGCAAGGTTCCATTCTTAGCCCTCTCCTTTTTAGTCTCTTCCTCATTTCCCTCCCACAGGTCTGCCCCAGTCAACTCCTCCTTTACCTGGATGGTGCTGTCTTACTAGAGAGTTGCAGGACAGCTTTGTCCTGGTCAAGTCCTGGCTTACAGAACACAAGGCGATCCTGAACTATAAAAAGACCAAGGTGATGTTATTTGCAAATTCTCACAATAAGCATAAGTCAGCTCAACTCACCATCCTTAACAACTGTCATGGTCCTCTGGAGCAAGTACACAACTTCAAGTACCTAGGTATTACACTTGCCAACACTTTATCCTTTAATGACAATATAAACATCATTTCTAAAGCTGTTAATACTTGAATAGGGCTCCTCTACAGACACCGTCACAACCTTACCCCTGATGCACTCTGTCTTGCTGTCAACCGCTCTGTCCTCTCTCTTGTTGACTATGGGCTAGTCATTTCTGCAGCAGCTACTGATACCTCATTTAAACATATTAAGGTTGCCCTCAGTAAGGCCTGCTGATTAGTTTCTGGGGCTCGCAGGTACACCCACACCTGCGATCTGTATACCCACACCTGCTGGCTGAATCTTAGTGGCAGGATCATGTACCAGACCTGCCTACTAGGTAAGAAGATCTGTCTGGGTCTAACCCCTCCAACAACACAACACTTCCTTACCCCAGTAATCAATCCTCGAGGGATGAGAAGCGCAACTAGACCTACCTATCATACCCCATTCTGTTGGACTAATCAAGCACAGTGGACCTTTCTCTACAGAGCTCCCACCTGGCTATATTATCTTTCTCTTGATGTACAAACTGCCTTCAAATTAGGGCAGTTTAAAATGCAATCTCAGACAGTACCTTCTTTCTCTCAACCTCTGCGACTACCCAATTTAAGCTATTCCACCCTCACATATCCCCTCATTTCCTGGCTAAACAGCTGCCACTCTCCCAACCCCTCCCCTCCTCCCCTTGCACCCCTCCATAGGCACCTCTCTCTTGATGTGTTTCATCTGTACTTTACCTCATGCTGTAGCTCCTGAACCCTAATTTACACCTATTCTCCCTTCCCTCTTTCCCCTTTTTCACTGTTTTTTATTTGTCTTGGCCGACCCATGTTGACCTATTGACTTTGACAAAGTTATTCTTGGCCACCTATTATCACATACCTATACATTATTGTATTTTATCTTAGCTTTTACCCTGGTATCAATTTTTGGTTCTTATTTGCCAGCTTTGACAAAGTGTGATATAATGACTGCGGATTGTTTTTTTTTTTTTTTGTTATATCCATGTCCTGTTTTTGGTACATTGCTGCAGTTAGTTAATTGTTAGGATTTCTTTTGGATGTGGAACATTTGAAAATGAGTCTCAGACACAAAGGTACTGTATGTCAAATTCCATGACTGTAATAAATACATAAATAAATACAAATAAAATAAAAACCTAAGCACTCTGTCTCAAAGCACTGGCATGTCAGTACATTTGGATGACTTAAAAGACAGTACTGAAGTTAGGATAACACCAAAGCTGTATAGAGCAATTGTTTAAACCCGAGAAATACCATGCCACAGATTTACCAAGGGTCAGGGGACTTTTCTTTATCCTAGCATCATGTTTCCCTGCTTTTGAGGTTTTATGTTTCACCCCTAACTGGTGCATAAATGTACACTCTATGATTATTTGTAATCATTCATCCAGTATGTGCTGCCTGTAAAACACCTCTATTTAAAAATGCCATCCATTTGTTCAGATACCTTTGTGTGTTGTGTTTATTGCCTTGTACTACAGTATATTATGATTATGTCTGGGAACTTATAGGAAATTAGACTTATGTTTTAGTTGACTGTATCCCAGATCTATGTTTTATGGATAAACAAATTAATAATCATATATGACTTGATCATATGATCAACCTTGGAAGCTTTCAAACAACAATAATAGTAGCATTCAGAGTCAGTGACTAGGTTATATTATAGTAGCATGCAGCATTAGCAGTAAAATCCAGTTAGTGAATTGTCTTCTAGAATCTGACATTTAATAGGTTGAATTGGTTGATGACTTATGTTCCTACATGCTTCAATATGTAGCAACAGCTTGCAACTAAAGAGCTCTTAAAATCTATCGTATTGAAACTGGACTTGGCATAAGGTAAGAAAGCAGCTGCACAGAGCACAGCATATGTACACCACCTGCTTTTTGAAGATCAGGGCCCAAATGCCATTATCTAGGACTGGGAAAGTTAGGTAGTGATATAAGGCTGCTTATTTTATCAGTTTATGAAATAGGTTGCTAAACAGAGAGCTATGATTGGCCAAAAGCTATCACATGACTGTGTGGTGATACCCTTTCCAAAAAAAGGCAAGAACATTGTAAGTATTTTGATTGGTACCACATGCAAGGATATATGCTGTCATATACAAGGTCTGTGCAAGTTTTTATTTAAGGATTATATGCAATGAATACGTTAGGATTTTGATATTTTCCTTGCATGCAAAATTCATGCAAGAAACATCCCTTACCAATACCATAAGATACAAGGAAAACTTTGTGTGAGGGTTACTGCACTATGTTCTTGATGTGGGGGCTAGAACCTATAACCTTTTAATGTCAAAAGACGGTGTGTAACTTAGTGAGCCACTGACACCATTTTGTTTGAGTCTTGCAAAAAAGTACACAAACAGATATGCAAGCAATAACCTCGAAGAATTCTTACATTGTTCTTACATTTGTAAATGAAAATGCCTTCCTTCTGTTTCCAACAGTTTTTGATTTGCATGCACAAGACTGCTCTTGCAACTCTTAGATTGGTCTCCATATCAGTATTAACGTACACCTGACATCATAATACTGTACCTACTTGTGACATCATTGTCATTGGCATTAGGTTGGAGCATAGCCGACCACAATGCCATCGGCATTAACAGCAAGGCAAAAATGCTGTTGATTTTATTTTTGCTGGGGGCTCTGACCCCCCCGACACAGGGGGCTCTGCCCCCCTGCACCCCTGGACTTAAGGATTCCCACTCTGGGGGGGGGGGTGGATCACAGGGCAAGTTAAACTTGTGGGGCCATGGAATACTGTTTCCACGGCCCCTTGTAAAAAAACAAAAAAAACAAGTCCCGATTTGTACAAAATGGTTGGAGACCAAGATTACAACCCTGGTCTTCGCCGCTTCCCGCCTGAGCTGCTCCATGTCCCAGCCCTCCATGCCACAGGAGCAGCTTAGCCAGTCCCTCCTATTTTGCTGCCCTTGTCCTGTGGCAGCACCATGGACAGTGACCAGGGGAGTGCATATCACAAGCACTCTACATCCCTGCTTGCTGTCCGTGGTACCACTATCCAGACTAGCGCTCAGTTGACTGGCGCTATTCTGGTAGGGCTAATCTAACCGGGTACTCTGTCATTACCATGGCTAATTCTGATATTGCTATAGAGTGATAGGAATTCATGTGCAGAATAAGAAAAAAGGGTAGATAAACAAAGGATTAAGATCTGATTTTATACACATTTCATCAGTAATGACAGGAAAGAGAAATCTTAAAGATATACATAATGTTAGAGGAATAGTACCACAATTGTGCATTTTTAAAAGTTTTTACTAAGCTATCTGCAGCTTTTTGCTGCTCATATTGTACCCAATGGTTTGTACCCACACAGTAAAGACATACTCTCTTACCTGTACAATATACTGAGTAAAGCAGTCTTCCTTGGACAGTTCTTACAAGTTGTCATTATCTATCATAACCCTTAAACAAAACAAAAAGGTAATGTTAAATGCATGCTGAAAAAAGAATATAGTGGTAGAATCTATGTTTCAACCATCAGTCTTCTTCAGGAATTATCTGAAACAGAAAAAAGCAAAGCACTGGCATTGCTTTGTTCTCTTTTAGATAATTCCTGAAGAAGCATTTAAAGCAGCAGTGCAAGAAAAAATGTTTTTCTTTCCAAAAAAGCTAGTTTCAGCTACAATTAAAAAAAATATATATACCTGTCAAATCTAGTTTTCTAGGTACCTCCTATGCTGTGCACCATGGGTTGAATTTTCAAAGCACTGGTTAGATTGGCACAAGCTGCAGCAAACAGCAGCTTGCACCAATCAGTGGTGCACCTGGGACTCTGCACCCAACTCTAGCATGGGAGGGGTCTCGGCACAAAAGGCAGGGGATTTGCTGTGACTGCTCCCATGCGCCAAACAAGTGGTGCACAGGAGGGGCTTGATGAAGGCAGCGGTGCAAGCAAGTGTGGGTGACAGCAAGGGCACCAGAGGACAGAAAGGTGCAGGGAAAATGTAGAGGTTGCCCACCATGCTGTCCAACGAAACAGACAGTTGGCATGTCACTCTCACGTGTACCTGTCCCCTGTCCCCTGCCATTGATACCAGCAGTACCATTGACAGAACATACCATGCAAATGTGGGACAGTGCCATTCACAGGTCTGCAGGTGCATGGCACACAGCAATATCAGCAGAGAGCAACATCTGTTGTACAGGGGCACAGACCAGCTCACACGGACATGGGTGGAGGTGTCGGGTATCTGGGACCAGGCACTGCAGTTAGCCCTGGTGGACAATGACCCCAGGACAAGCTCAGCACAGTACCCACATTGGGTACATCAGGTAAACTACACTGTCTGGCAGGTTGTATCCCCATGGCCCCCCCGGCACCTGATGGCCATGAGCCACAGCTCCCCATTCTGTGCCCAGTGCCACCTGCCATGGCAGGACCCATAGATGGGCACTGGCATGTGAACCAGATGGAGGCCTGAGCACCGTCTATGTCCCTTCTCCATGTGTGCCAACACAGGTGGCCTGTTGTGGTGCTGGGGGGTGATGGGGACCTATTGGCAGGTGGCACAAGGGGCCTTAGACCAGCCCTGGGCTGGTCTATGCTTGAAGGGATCCAGAATGCTTCTGGAATTCCAAAAAAGGGGATGGTGCAGCAGTTTCCAGGTGCATGCCCCTCGTTACGCCATGCTGCACAAGGGTGGGTGGCACAAGCATGATTCAAGCCACTTTGGTGCATGCTGATCCCTGGTTGCCACAACTCCTCTTCTGAAATCATGAATGATGCAAGGTGAGATGCAGTGAGCCTCCTGCATCATTTCTTGTGTCATTCCCGGGATTTTAAAACTCAGGCCCCATAAGTTTTTTTTCCTTGATCCTGACCCGTACCAGTACTATGCTGTAAAGAGTCACACTGCAAATATGGAAATGTTGCCTTGTAAAGTGCTTGTTTTTGCCTAATTAACAGACCAATATGGCTGTTGTAGATTGCATTTTCTAGAGGGCCTCCATTTTGTGATGTGATGTGATGTACAACCAGTTTTTATTTAAACAATGTAGTCCTTGCATGAAGGAAACTTCCAAGTGGAGATTTCCAAGTGGAGTGATGTAATCAGTAGCCTTCACACTCATAGATAGTGAGACAGTCTCCTTCCTGAACAAAGTGAATTTAAGTTTAGTCCTGAGAAAATTTGAATTATTTTCTTACTGAGATATGTGAACTTCTGCAGGTTTTTTATTGCTTAGAGTGAAATTAACTATTGTTTAATTGTTGAATAAGTCTTGATGCCATAGCTTGTGAAATATACAAGACCATTCAGCTATGAAGCCACCTACAGCTGTGACCCTGACAGTTTTGATAAGAATAAGTTTAGTTAGGGGAAAAAAGAATATAAATAATTCACAGATCTTAGTTTAAGGGACAGCTGCATAAAATGCATTCGGATTAGCCGTGCACAGGAGGACAGAGCTGAATACAGAACCTGCTGAAGATGTCTGCCCTTGGTATGTCTTTGTGCTTTGTATGTCATTCTATTGATATGTCTTAATAAAGGTTATTTAGTTAGTTAGTTATTCATTCATTTGTTGACCGGGTTGGTGCACTGATCCAAGGACCATTTTCAGGCATGACCCAGGCCACTGAGATGGCACGAGAATACAGTGATACAATACATCAGGAAGCAAAAACCTCAAAGATAACATAATGCACTAGGTAACAGATAAAGGGGGAAATTATACAGAGCTTGTGTAAGGGGAGAAGGGGTGGGGCATAACACCCAGAGAGTACAAAAGAATAAAAACAGAAATTGCACAATGCATGTAAACAAGTTACTGTAATTTGTAACATCCTGTTTTGGCAGAGACTTAGAACACATAAACAGGGGAAAGGCTATATCACAAATCATCCAGTGGGGCAAGAGCAGGTAGCAGTGGTCAGTAGATGAGTCCTGAGAAGAGAGCAGAACTGCCATGGTGAGGCAAGGACTCTCAGGGAGGATGGCAGGCTGCTCCAGAGAGTAGGGGCAGCAGAAGAGAACGCTCTCTGACCTATACAAGTGGAGACTTGCGGGCATTCCAGCATGAGGCTTGCGGTGTGGTGGAGGTCATGGCTAAATGTCTTCGGCTGAAGTAAGGAGAGAGAGGGGAAGTCATAGGATTTCAGATTGCCTTGTCTATGGTGCAAGCCAGGAAGTAGCTACATTTGGCTTGAGGGGGGAGCCATCCAAGGGTCTTATAGAGGGTGCAGTGGTGGGAGGTATATGGAGCTAGAAGAGCAGAGTGACAGATGTTGTTGTAAGTGGTATTTAGTCTTGATGGGTTAGTGGGTGAGGTTTGTGAGTAGATGGGGGAGCCATAATCCATAAGTGGGAGGAAGTTGCTCTGGACAATCATGAGACAAGCTTCAGGGGTGAGATAACTGATTAGTCGGTAGCTGATCCCCAGTTTCTGATTTATGCCATGTATTAAAATCTCTACATTGTCAGAGAAGGTGAGGGCGGGGTTGAGGGTGACGTCCAGGTATTTAAAGGAGCTGATGTTCTCGAGGGGTGAGCCATCAGGGGTTAGGATACTGAGTGTGTTTTTGGCTAGAGCTAATTTGGTAAGTTTGGGCCTGGAGCCAAAAAGCATTGCCTTGGTGTTCTTGGCATTAACCAGCAATCTGTTTGCACTGAACCACTTGTAAGCATTACAGTAACTGTTGGTAAGTGCAGAGGAGAGGTTGACCAAGGATGTATCACTATGGTAGAGGATTTGATCATCTGCGTATAGTAGGGAGTGTTAGGAGAGGCAGTTCTGGGGGTGTGAGTTCACATAGATGGAAAAGAGGATGGATCCCTGGGGACACCAGGTGAAACCAGCAAGGCAGAAGAGGTTGTGCCACCAGTACAAACCATTTGGGTGTGGCTGGAGAGGTAGTCTCTGAACCAAACTGTGGTGGAGGGGGATAAACCCAGGCTACCATGTTTGTCAAGGAGGATGTTGTGGTTCACCAGGCCGAACACTTTGGGAGGTTATGGAGAATAACTGTCACTTTGCCTGGGCTGAATCGTTATATGTTCTTATTAATATAAAGATGATAAGATAGCACCTGGATTACAGTGGTATTTGTAAGCCAGATGTGGCGGCCATCTTTTCTTCTTGAGAAAAAATGAAATTAAAACATTTATAAAATACTCAAATTCTGGCAGAACTAGTACATTTTGCAATGAAATAAAACTTGAAGGTGCCTGGAATCTGTCATAGTGAAAAAACGTAGGGTAAAAATGTTTGCCCAATTTTGTTACACTGCTGCTTTAATATTACCTTTTTTGTTTTGTTTTCAGCCCACACACCGACACAGTACCTTTTTGGTTTTTATAATCCTTAAACACTGCAGTTTTTACTTGCATGCTACTTGACTAGTGTAAGTACGGGATTTTTTCCTGTATTATACTTACAAACATGTAATATAGCAATATTTTATACCACACTACATTTTAAATGTGGTGATTTCTTGACTAGTGTGAAAACTTAAATTATGATCTTTCAAAAGCCTTGGGCTCAATTTTCAAAGCCCAGGGGATGATGCAACTTGCCTGCATCAAACATAAATGACGCATGTGACACCTTCTGTCAAAGGATGCGCAATCCCAATTTTTGAACATGGGCTGCCTCGAAAAGGGGAACCATTGCAACAAAGTGGCACTGCACCAGTCTTGCAACCCAAATCAGGGTGCACCAGGTCACAAGGGGTCTTACACCATAGTGGGGATGCAGCATCCCCTTTTAATGATTTTGTAAGCCCTGCCATGGACACAACAGGGGGCTCCACTTAGACCAGCCAGGAGGTGGTCTAAGGGACGTGCACGAGTGACACACACTGTGGTGAAGGGGAAGGGGAGTCTGAAACTGGGCTGCGAGGGACAGAAGGGGCATGGGGGAGTCAGGGAGACAGCTAGGCATTGGAGGGAGTGATTTTGCACTGGAGGGGAGTGTTTGCTTTTTAATTTATTTTGTATTATCTATCAATTTGTATTAGTGTACTACAAAGTATTGTACCAATGTATTATACTCTAAACATATAAACAGATCAAGTTCAACACATCCGAGGAGGGGCAAGTAATATGTCTGAATAACAACCTCATCATTTTTAAATGTAACTCAGCAGACCTCAAAACTTTTAAGTTATGCAGACTGTAACACTCATCTACTGTGTACCTATTATTGGGGGTGCTAGTTGCATATCCTCACAGCTGATGGGTTGGTACCGCCAAGGGGGGAGGTTCCAGAGACAGAAAGTGACATGTCACCAGGTGGCCACCTATGGGGCAGCTACCAGGGCTGTGCCTACCTGCTGCCATGTCACTTTCTGTCCCTGGTACCCAGCCGATGGTCCCATCCCATCGGCTGTGAGGATATACAAATGGTACCTCAATAATATGTATATAGTAGATGATTGTTACAGTCTGTATAACTTAAAAGTTTTGAGGTTTCTGAGTTAAGTTTAAATATGATGAAATTGTCATTCGGACATATCATTTGCCCCTCCATGGATATGCTGAACTTGATCTGTTTATGTATTTAGAGTATAATGCATTGGTACAGTACTTTGTAGCACACTAATATGAATTGATAGACAATACAAAATAAATTGAAATGCAAACACTTCCCACTGGGTGCAAACTCACTTCCTCCCATGCCAAGCTATCTCCCCAACTCCCCTTATGCCACCTCCCATGCTTATTTTTCCCCTACACCCCTCCTGTCCATCAGATTCACACCCCCAACCATCCTGGACCCTCTGGTGTTGCTTCAGGCGGAGGGGGGCCAGGTCCCCGTGGCAGTTCCCCCAGGTGCACCGTATGTTTGGTGCTAGTCTGTGGCTATGGCAACTCCTGGGTTTTTGGTGCAGGGACACCCCTTTTATAAAATTGGGTGCAGGGTCCCTGATGCACCAAGAGTTCACCATAGCCCTAGAGTGACACAACTTGCATCGCTCTAAGGACTCTCTGAAAAATCAAGACCTTTGTGTATACTTGTAGTACACTTGTGTTTATGTCATGCAAGAAAAAATAAATAAATAACAGGTTGGGTATCAGATATAATTCTTGTACAGTCATGCACAGAACTTTCAGTAATTTTAACACTTAGTACTTTTTTTGTTATTCTCACAAATTATGCAAAATCAGTGATAAACATCACATTTTTTTCATTAAGGGTATTGTTTAATGCAGGGTTATAGGTTCTGTTTTCTTTTAACATGTCTCATTTGTTAAAAATAAATGTGCAATACACACGCCAGGGTTTGCAATAAATTATGATCGCTGCACATCCTGGGTATTATAAGGCATTAGGCCTTCACTAAAATCTGGGGCAAGCAGCACTATAGCTTAATGCACACCTTTGCATGTGTTATTGCTTATGTATCTCACTGACAAGATGATTTTTTGGGGGAAATCATCTTACAGTTTAGTAGTGGTACCATTACAAGAGCTGGAGATAAAACAGTGCTGGATGATAATAATAATAATAATAGTAATGTAATGTCTGTGTGCCTCAAGCAATGACTGGAAGGAAAGTGTAGATAAATAAATGCATGGGAAGCAGCAATTGTAACAGAAAATGTAATCTGAATAGCAGCAGGCAACAGAATTTTCCATATCATTATTAAAAAAGTGTTTAATTATATGAAAGGAAACTACATGACTTTTGGAAGAAACCTACTACATAGCAAGTGAATGATATTATTTATTTGTTTGTGAATTTATTTTCTATGCGATACCAAACATTTTCCTCTGGGGATTTTAGTTGTACAAGATACCAAAGAAAATTATCATTAGCTAAGAAAGGTCTGTGAATACATTTGGTAGTCCCATGTAGGCCATGACCCCAAAATGTGAGAGCCTCAGGATTTACTGTGTCTTAGTTTAAAAATGTACACTATTTAAAGAGCTAATGGAACCAAAACAGACAGACAGGAAAATGATACAAATTTTCAGTAGACAGTTGTAACTTTTTATTTCTGAAGCATTTTTCTTTTTCCTCTTGCTCATTAGAAAGTTTTCTGTGTGATAATATTGTGCTGGATGTGTGCAACAGGTCTCAGCCTGACAGCTGACTTATCTAGCTCTAATCCCCCCACTACATCATCAGCATTGTGATCTCACCAGCAGTGACATCACAGGCGAGTGGCCTTGCAGCTACTGAGTGACCGTTCCTAACCAGCAGTGATGTCACAGTCAGTGAAGTCACAATGCTGAATATGTAATGGAGAGAACAGAGTTAGAGATATCAGCTGCCAGGCACAATGCTGTTCCACACATCATACCTACTAACATCAGGTAAACAATCTTCTAATTAACCAAATGGAAAAGAAAAAGCATCTCAGGTATAAAAGGTAATAGTTGACTGCTTTTAAAAACTAGTATTACTTTTAGGCAGCACACTAGCTCTTTATCTTTGAGCATTTTGCTATGTGTCTGAGCATCTTTTGGATTATTGAGTCTTAAAAGCCCAGTTGATGGGTTGTTGATTATGCTCCTTAAACAAGCACTTGACATGTGATACATTTAATTTTTTTTTTGTAGCTCCAGAAAAAAATACTTAGAAAATCTGGTAAGTAATATATGTACAGTAAACATCCAGGCCTTTACTAGGTACTGCACATGGGATCTTGGCTACATTTGCACAGCAGATGTCACTGTTGCTCAGTACTTGCAATATTATTAGATAAAAGTGGGAGAACTGACCAACATTGTGCAATTTTAGAAGACAGTGTGGGAAAACTAGCTGGTTATAATATTGCAGTCTGTTGTTGTAAGCTGTGTGGTTACTATCTGTGAAGGAGGTGTCTGATTGAGGCTAAGTGCTTTCCAGCTGGGATCAGGTTATTTATGTGGTTAGTTAACATGATGTCTGTTGAGAAAGCTTTAACACTTTTAAATTGGTCACTGTGAGCCAGTGAAAAATGGTCCCAGAGGTGAAAGGTAATGGCTGAGTGGAAGTGGGCCAGCTAGGGGGCTGGCAACTGCTTGTAACAGCATAGCGTACTAGGAGAGATGGAAGCGCACACAATACACTACCAGTACTGTGTGATTTATGCCTGTCTGTCTGTTCAGGGCACAAGGGTATAGCTATAGCTGCTATGAACTGGTCAGTGATTAAGAGAGGCATGTTCCCAACATGGAATGGCAACTGACTGCATCTTGGAGGGTGCAGGAAGGTGGGCTGGAATCTAGGTGGGACTCTGAGGGGGTATGGAGGCAGGGTGAGAAAGCTAGTGTCCTGGACACTTGATTTACTCAGTTCACTTAGTGAATTTGGACATAAGTGGGCCTGCACCCATCTGGACTGTCTCCCATGTCCTGGTGGATACATTTGGTATCCCTAGAAGACCATCCAAGGTGAGTGTCCAGCATGGATTTAAACAAGGTAAAGTTATTTGCTTCTACTACATGTTGGAGGAGTCTATTTTAAGCCTTAATTACCCTGACCATGTAATAATTATCACGTTTCATAGTTTTAGCTTTGGGGACCATTAGTTGTTGGTTGTTACTTCTTAGATTAGGTGAGCATTTGATAAACTGTAATCCACACTGGGTTTTCTGGTCAGGGCACTGCAGAAATTTATGCAGTTGTAATAGATCTCCCCTTTTTCTCCTTTCCTCATGGCTGTACTATTAATTCTTTCAGGGTAACTTAATTTTTTTAATTTAGATATTATCTTTGTAGTTTTTCTCTGAACCCTTTCCAATAAGGCTATATCCTGTTTCAGAAATGGGCTCCAAAATGGTGATCCAGTATCTAGATGAGGACGGGAAAGAAGGCACACCTCTTGTGCTACCAGGGCTGTGCAGTGTACACCAGCCGCGTTCTGCTAGTCCAATAACTCCAGTGGAGAGATGCCTTTCCTATCTTCTTCTTTTTCCTACTGAAATCTATTGCGCAACAGTATCTCCCTATACTACACTTTACCTTCTTCCGCCCCTGGTGTAGGTTGGCCACCTACGTCAGTCTTTTTTATCTTTCACTAAACTTCCCTACTACTTTTATTTCTAATTCCATATTTCCATCCCCCACCAAGAACTCTCCAAAATAATGCACCAGGCTAAAGCTAGCTGGCAGGAGTGAAATAAGGTGCTGGTTGAATAAAATGCATAAGAATAAATAAAGTGCAAAGAGTGTATTTTGTGCTATATTATGAGTTTAAAGTGCTGCAGTGCTTAATTAAGTTAATGCTTATGCCATTTTTTTGTATATGGTGCAGGACTGTTTAAAAAGTAAGTTAAATACAAAATAATGTCCATTCTGATAGGTGGATTATGGATACAAATGAAGAAGCATTATGCTTTTGTTGTTTGAATTATTTTGCTGCTGCTCCGTTGTTATGTAGACTGTTATGCCAAATAAATCCTGCATTGAAGTGGGAACTATTTGAACCAAGTGGCAAACTTTAACTTTTACTTTTGCTGCTGCTCGGTATCTGTGTAAATAATTACTGATGCCCCTGCATTATTAGGACTCCCGGCTGCTGGCTTTGTGTAAAATATGCTGTAGAATTGTGCCAGCTAGCCTTGGAGGAGTCCATGGCATGTGTGCAGTCAGCCCAGGCTGCTAGAGAGGCAGACTTCCCTGAGTAATCTGTGCTCTCTGAAAAGTGAGTGCTTGAAAATAAAAAGGGACTATACTGTCACCAGACATAAAAGCTACAGACAGTGTAACGGGATCTAGCCAGAGCTGACAGGGCTGTGAAGAGCTACAAAATGACCAACGTTATTTTCTTGTTGGTGTCATATAGTGCTTTTAGTCACAATCATCTAAAACTGCCATGCTGCTAAATCAGTCCTCTTGAATTTATTTAGTCAGAGTAAATGCTGCTGGGGTGTGTGTGTGTGTGTGTGTGTGTGTGTGTGTGTGTGTGTGTGTGTGTGCTCCCAGATTAAGTTTGCCTTTTTCCTGTAACTGCAGGGCAATTTTCCTATGTTTTCCTGTAGATTACATTATTTCCAGTGGAAGCCAAATTCCTCTGTCTTCCCGTATAACTAATGCAAGTCTATGGGAAGAATTTCCCTGTAGATGGCTCCAAATCCCTGTAAACAAAGTTCCTTACCATTTAGATAAAATACCTTACATTCCCTACAAGCTTAGTTAAAGGAGAACTGCACTGAACCTGTGAGTAATGTTTCCTGTGGAAGCTTTTTTTCATATAGTGGGTCCCCTTCTGTTTCTGCTACATTTTTGCTGGCCTTTTAGTTAATCCATTGGATATTTATGGATTACACACTGCTGCAAAGTGACATCTAAGAATTGTATGATGTTGTTTATGTCCCCATGAACCTAAGAATTCTAAATTAGAATACAGATGCATTGTACCAACAATGTAAGTTCTTGACACGATCATACTGTTCTAAAATGGTCAATGCTAGCAGTGTGTGAATCAGAAACATTCACTGAATTTACCAAAAGGCAAGTTAAGATTAAGCAGTAACAAAGTGAGAACTGGTATTTTAAAAAATAACATCTACTTCTACAAAAATGCATGTTTGTTGATTCAAGGCAGTTCTTCTTTGAGATAGTAACAGCCCAATCTAAATTGTTCACTATTTATGGGGCTGGCAGTATAGCCTAGTGGTTAAAGTAATGAGCTATAAATGGGCTTTGTACATCCAACATTCAGATGTGGGTTTGATTCCCACACCCTCTATTTCAATACTGTATGGCTCTGATTAAGTCACTTCATTTACCCAGTGTTCCTGGGTTGTCCCTAGAAACAAGCACTTATGCCTAGTTGGCCTTACATGGTTACCAAAGGAAGAAATATATATATTTATTAAATTACATTTATAAACTGTAAACAATCAAACTCCAGTACACAGATTCCAGATCCATGCAATAACCAACCTGCCTACTCCAAACATTTTATTTTTACCAAGAATTGATTTTTAATTATTATTATTATTATTTGTTGTGATTTTTTTATATTTGACTAATTTCTGGTTTAGAGTACTGTTTACACAAGTTCCTAAGAGCAAAATAAAAAGTATTAGTTAGTTAAATCTTAAGACAAGGTATCTGGCTTTAATGCTTAAAAGAAAAAAAAGCCTCTGTTTCCTAAACATCTCTTTGCCCATACTGTATGGCAAATGAGATTTCTGTGGAAATAAAATAAGACTCCATTTTAGTTTCTTTAAGGTGATATTAGACACTTCTCTTACTGAAGTCCAGGAGTATGGGGGCTAGCTCACATTCTTGAGTATCTAAGATATCCAGAGCTGGGTATCCATGACTACAATCAGATAAGAGGTCATGTGACTATTACAGCACAGACTTGTCTTAAAAAAAAGTGAATTTGAGAGTCCCATTACTTTACATTAGAATAAGAAGTTTTATTCATAGTTTAAAGATGCAACGTACAGCCACTACAAAAATTGGACAGTTATTGGACACTGGTATAATATATAAGCTTACCAAGTTTCATGAGTGCAGGACCAAGGCTTCAGGAGTTATATTTAAAACTTATTTTAAATGCAGAAAATAGCAAAAATCAGAGGGGGAGTGCACTACTTTGCAGCTGTGGAGGAATACATCCACATGTCTAAAAAGAGAGTTCCACAAAAAGCTGTTTTAGAGCTACAGTTTGATGGATGACAGAAGGACTGCAGGCTCTGCCCACAGCTCTAAAAATAATTAAAAAGGGGTTTACGACTTCCGATTCAGGCGTCACCCTAAATGGTGGCTTAGAATCACAGCTCTCCCCATCAGGTCGCTAGATTTGTGGAATCCGGTGCCATCTGACAACGGGCCTTGTCTCAACATCTCTCTGTCAACTGATGGTGACATCTAGGTAATGGGAAATCCAGGAGAAAAGATATGGTTACGCCAGGCTGTACAGCTGTGCGGCAAACCACCTTGAGGCCAGCAAGTCCGGCCATGCCTCGCTCCTCCATGCTGTTGGCCTCAGCTGATGAGGAGGACTCCGGCTCTGATTCTAATTCCAACTCTGTCTCTACATTCACCAAAGCAGACGGGAATCAAATGTTAAAAATCTTGCATCGAATAGATGCGAAAATCTCAGGCTTACAAACCGATTTTAAAGAACTGGAAGCTCGGACGACTGCAGTGGAGACACACTTGGATTTGGTACAGAACGAGCTTATGGCCTATGGGCGCTCCTTAGCTTATCTTCATCTGCAAGAGAAGGAACTCACCCTCCAAGCAGAAGCTGCAGAGGCTCGAGCACGTAGACAAAATATCTGCATTGCTGGGATCGCAGAGGGATCGGAGCAAGCTGATATGGCAGCATTTATTGACTCTTGGCTACATCATGAATTGGCTATTCCTGAGGAGTTCACTTTAAAAATTGAATGGGCACACTGGACTTTAACCCCCAAACTAAAACCTGGAGCCCTCCCCCCCATGAGCTATTCTGGTCTGATTCTTAAAATATACCACCAAGGAAAAAATTCTTAAACTCGCCTGGGAAAAGAAAAACCTCAATGAGTTTACATAGACCAAGATGGGAGGCAATATAGCACAGTGGTTTAAGGCTCTGAGCTGCAAATCTGGAGACCTGGGTTTGAATCCCACAGCCCCCACTTGCATACTGTGTGACCCTGAGCAAGTCACTTAACTTCCCTGTGCTCCCAGGTCGCACCTGTAAACAAACTTTCTGCTTAGTGTGTCTCTCCTGGTTAAACAATTGGAATAAAAAAAAAAAAAGATTTCCCTCCACACATGATGGTGAAAAGGAAAAAGGTACTTACTCTGGTAAAGGCAGTCCAAGAGAAAGGCTTTAAGGCATACCTGCATTACCCAGTGTGACTCTGGTTGTTGCAAGATACTGAGGGGGTCCAGGTGTTTGAATCCCTCCTGCAGGCTGTACCCAAATTGAATGCTCTAAATATCTCAGTTCCAGATGTTAGTGAGGAACTGGTTGATCAGGAAATCGAGGAGCGGTTATGGCAGTTAGCCCTAGGGGTGAGAAGAATGGGCAGGCGAAGAGTGGACACATCGCTCCCCCTCCATGCTGACGTCATGAAATGGCTATTACCAAAATATTTGAATAAATGAAATACCTGGACAGCTTAGCTTGCTGGAGTTTGATTTCATCACCCTGTGGTAGGTGTGGTGCCTTTCTGGGCAGAGGGGAAATGGGACGCTATGCTGTGTTTCTGCATTTTCATGTTATGGTTGCAACTGATGGCCTTAATATGTGAGTCGCGCTTGGAACTTTTTGTAAGAGGAACAGCTCCCCGGGGGCTTGGATACACGTGCGCTTCCTAGTTGGTTCTCCCTATTTTCCACCCCCCATGCGCAGGAACAATAATCACACGACCAATTATGGAGAAATGGTGAACTTTGAGCTGCATTTCTGATTTGGGCTGATTGCTTGCAAGTACTTTTATTTTTTTTTCTTTCCTAACAATACCAGAGACATTGGTAGTAACCAGACCAATATTTGCTCATGGTGCACTGTGGCATAGTTTAATTGAAACAACTCACCTCCTTATGGAGAAGCTGTGTGAAGCAATATGGCTCTAGGGGGGTAGGGTTTTCTTTTTGGCCACTCACAGGGGAACTGAGACATTATTAATTGGCCGATTATATTATTCACTGAACTGGTGTTTCATTTTGTTTTAATGTTCCATGATACTACTATTTGCCCTATTATTCAGTTATTTGGCTTTGACTAGGGGCCCATTTCATTATGGATGTTTTAACAGTTAAGATTTACCGAGATGGTATGATTCATGTGATGTTTATGTTCATGATCATGGGTATTAGACCTGGTGGGGTGGGACGGGGATTATGCCACTTGATCTATACTACAACCTAGAGGAGGAGGGTTAGCAGCCCCAGCGTAGATTGAGGCTTCTCTCTCAGCACTTTGGTGCTTTACTTCTCTCTCTCTCACAATTAGTGAGAGATAACCATGCTCTGGAACCTCACCAACTGGGAAGAGTTCCACACGGGGTTCTGTGACACAGTTGGTTTTATCTGGGGACACACTTATGTGCCTTGGACAATGTTTTACTGGAAAACAAAAACCCAGGGCAAGAGTACACAGTGGGGGGGTGAGATACTGACAACAACAAAAATGGAAAGGGACCTGGGGGTAGTCATATCAGATGACCTAAAGGTGGGCCAGCAATGTGAGAAGGCAGTAAGGAGGGCTGGGGGGATACTGGGATGCATAGTGAGAGGCATCACCAGTAGAAAGCAGGAAGTTGTTGGCCCTCTGTACAGACAGTTGGTAAGGCCACACCTGGAGTACTGTGTACAGTTCTGGAGACCCCATCTCTGCAAAGACATAGACAGGGTGGAGGCTGTCCAGAGGAGGGCAACCAAAATGGTGCAGGGTCTGCACCAGAAGACATATGAAGAAAGACTAAAGGAGCTTAAGATGTATAGCCTTGAGGAAAGGAGGGAAAGGGGGGACATGATAGAAACTTTCAAATACCTCAAGGGAATCAGCAAAGTCCAAGAGGGTAGCATCTTTCAAAGAAAGAGATGTGCAAGAACAAGGGGGCACAATTTGAAGATAGAGGGGGGATGGCTCATAGGTAATGTGAGGAAGTATTTCTTCACAGAGAGGGTTGTAGATGCATGGAACAGCCTTCCTGAGAAGGTAATAGAGTCAAAACCGGTGGGACAATTCAAGAATGCATGGGACAGACATAAGTCAATTCTAGTAGGGGGTAGGAGGAAGTAGGCTGTTGGTTAACTAGGATCTGCAGCTTATCCATTAGGTAGGGAAATGGGCAGACTAGGTGGGCCAAGTGGTCCTTATCTGCTGTCAAATTCTATGTTTCTATGTTTACTTTGTTAACTATATCTTTTCATTTTCTACAGGCCTGGGAGAAATTGCTGGGGGGGGGGTTAGATACGGGGAGAGAGATCGCTGAATCACAGAACTAATAATTACAATGGGTACTCTTAATATCTGTACACTGAATGTAAAAGGTATTAAAAACGTTGTTAAGCGGACTAAGATTCTACAGGAATTACAGAGAGTGGGCTGTGAGATAGGATGTTTACAGGAAACCAAACTGCCACATGAAGAGCATGAAAAATTGCAACGTATGTAGGTGGGGGTGGTCTATGTGGACCCCCATCCTACCTTGGCTAGGGAGGGCACAGCAATTTTGGTAAAGAGAGGGTTGCCATTCAGGGTGATGGGGGTACAAACGGAGGGTCCAGGCAGATGGGTCATTCTCTCAGGTGAGCTCAGAGGTAAACCTCTACACATTGCTTCAGTTTATGCACCTACTCCCTCCTCAGGAGCATTCTTCACTGCCCTGTTTGATCATATAGCCTTGTTACCTCCCGCAGAGCTGTGCCTGCTAGGTGTTTGGAATGTGGTGGAAAATTCAAGGTTAGATAAAGATCCACTGGGGCGAGGTGGTGAGGGGGGCATTGGCACCTCCAGACACCTCTGCACCCTGGTCAAGGAGCGGGGGATTCTGGATGTTTGGAGATGGCTGCACCCCAGTACCTGGGATTATACTTTCTATGCCCCAGCATCGCAGTCTTATTCTAGGCTAGATTGCATATATACCTGGAAAACTGGGGTTCATTACTTTATATCAGTAACCATTAGACTGGTCACTTTTTTGGATCACTCTATGGTTCAGGCACAGGTCTACTGGGACTGTGAGGGTGGTCGGGGGGGAGGTTGGAGATACGATCCGGGATTGGTGGGGGAGGAGGCCTTCCGACAAGATATGAGGGATGTTATAGCACATTATGTTTGAGAAAACAGAGAAACTGACACAGTTCTGAAATATATTTGGGATGGGTTGAAGGCTGTACTAAGGGGAAGGTTTATTAGTTATTTGGCTTCCTGGAACAAACAACATAAAGCCAAGATAAACAAAAGCATAGAAGAAATATCCTCCCTTGAGGTGAAGCACAAGGCATCTTGGGATGTAAAGGTCATGGCTACACTGGATAAAGCCAAGGACTCCCTGGATCAACTGCTTACTCGTAGGGCATTAAATTCTCTGAGATTTACTAATCAGAGATATTATGAGGGGGAGAGAGAGCGGGCAAACTACTGGCTCTTAGACTTAAGAAGCAACAGACTGAGAGATATATTACAAAAATTAACTCAGTGTTAAATCCCCCTAATTTGCTCACCAAGCCTAAAGATATAGCATGGGAATTTGCCACATACTATGCTATTTTGTATAAAGAAGAAAGGAGTTTGGGTCATGCTCAAACTGTAACTCGCTTTTTAGAACAGGTAGACCTCTCCATCTTAACAGAGGACCAGAGTAAGGCTCTTGAGCATCCTTTTACAGAAGATGAATTGTTGGCAGTAATTAAATCTTTGCCTACTGGGAAATCTCCCAGCCCAGACGGCTTTTCTGCAGAGTTTTACAAACAATTTGAGTCAGAGATCACACCCTTATTGACCAAAGTTTGTAACTCTGCCCATGAACTTGGAGCTGCTCCAGACACTTGGAATGAGGCCTACATATCCCTGGTCCCTAAAGAAGGGAAAGACCTGTCGGACTGCGGAGGGTACCGTCACATATCCCTCCTTAACCAGGACGCTAAGATTTTCACAGAATTATTTATTTAAAAATCTAGGAATTACAACCCTTTGAGTCAGAGACTCATTTACAAAGGCTCCACGTCACACAGAGAAAGAAGACGGATACAGAGGATGACAAGTACATGGACTAAATACAGTAGCATTGTGAAGTATTACTACATCGAGCGATTCAGAAGTGTATATGGTACAATCAAACAATAGAGTCAGGTACATATTTAGCAGAGGAACAAGGGGTTATCTGCAGTTACAGTGGGAGTTGGTTATAATATAGTCATGCAGCTCTGTTTTGAAAGGCCCCAACCTGGGAATAGATAGGGTAGGTCCAGGGATTGATTTCTTCCAGAGTGGAGCCCTATAGCGAAAGGATCATTGGCCTGCACTGGTCTTTACAAGAGGTATGTGAAAGGTAGTAGTGTCAGACTGCCTTGTGGCCCTCCTTGGCAAGTTTTTTTGGAGCAAGCAATAGACAGCTAGGGGGAGCAAGACCTAGCAGGATTTTTTTGGACAGGAGGCAAGTGTGATAGAATAACCACCCTTGAAAATTAAGCCATGACGACCGTTGGTAGAGGTCACAGGTGTGCGTAAGCCGTTCACTGTCTGTGGCCAGCCAGCAGGCCTTACTGAGGGTGCGTTTAATGGTAGTCAGAGCAGTGTCTGCTGCTGCCCCATAGATGACTATTGCGTAGTCTACCAGGGAGAGGATGGAGCAAGAAATGACTAGTCGGAGGGTGTCATGTGGGAGACAGGACCTAAGTCTATACAGGAGACAAATTCTGATGTTAATTGCAGAGCATGTTGATGCTATATGCTCACAGAAAGTGAAGGCCGAGTCGAGGGTGACCCCAAGATATTTGAAGCTGACAACTGGTTCCAGCCTGGTACCCTGGAAATTTTGTATAGACAGGATGGTCGATTTGTGTTTATGTTGAGGGTGGGCAAAAAGCATGACTTTGGTTTTTTTATGGTTGAGGACAAGTTTGTGAGAGGCAAACCATGATTCAATTTCTGTGAAGGAGGCCTGTAGGGATATTTGGAGCTGGGTAGGGTCAGGGTGCTGACTAAAGATCACTGCGTCATCTGCATAAAGGAGGAGATGCCCAGTGGTGGCCATAGGGAGGGAGTTTAGGTACAGTGAGAAGAGGAGTGGACCGAGGATGGATCCTTGAGGAACACCTGACCGGACAGGTAGGCTTGTGAAAAGGGTGTTATTTATTTTAACTTGCTGTGTTCGGCCGTGAAGATAGTTGTAGAACCAGCCTGTGGCCTCTTGTGATATGCCAACAGACAGGAGAGAGCTTATGAGCATACGGTGATTTACAGTGTCAAATGCCTTGGACAGGTCAATATAGACAGATGCTGCCAAGGCTCCCTGGTCAAGGGCATTGTGGATAAAAGAGGTGAACTCGAGGAGGACAGTTGTGGTACTATGCCCTTTTCTGAAACCATGCTGTTGCTGGCAGAGAAGGTGATGTGAGTCCAAATTTTCAGTAAGTTGTTCTGCGACAATTTTTTCCAGTGATTTTGAGAGGGGAGGAAGTATGGAACCAGGTCTGTAGTTACTACCAGAGGTTCTATGTCCATTTTTATGTACTGGTGTGATAATCGCTCTTTTCCACAATGAGGGGAACTGCCTAAGACACAGAGACATATTAAGTATTTTAGTAAGAGGTGTTAGCACTGTGTCAAATGTTAAAGAGAGCAGCTTAATATCAATAGAGTCGGCACTCTGTCTAGTTTTTCCGAGAAATATGGTGAGGTATGAGCGGTCAACACTTGGGGAGATTGCTCTAAAGCGAAAAGGGGGGGGCGCGGAGGGTGGGAACTGACCAGTAGATGCAGAGAAGAAATCAAGTGGGAGAATAGAGCTGAGGTCGGAGAAGGATGCATTAAAGGCATCCACTATCTTACAAGGGTCCTGGTTGGGAGCTCCATCAATAATCAGCATGGAGGAAGGGGGGGATGTGGATTTACCACTTAGCTCCTTTATATTCTCCCAGAATCTTTTCCCATTTCCCCAGTTGGAAGCAAGTTTGTCCTTGTAATAATCAGCCTTGGCCTGTTGGATAGCCCAGGTGCATGAGTTTCGGGCAGCTCGGTACCGTTGGCGGTCAGTAAGGCAACCGGAATCTAGGGCATGGTGCCATAGGTTATCTCACACTGTCATTAGGTTGAGCAAAGACCGATTTATCCATGGGGCTGATTGAGATTTTTCAATTAGTTTTACAACTGGGGCAAAGATATTGCAGGCAGATTTAAACGTGCTTATGAAGAAAGACAGTGCAGCATCAATTGATGACTCATGATCAAGAGGGGACCAGTCAAGGTTAAGGAGGTAGTTGTGGAGATGTGTCAGGGATCCTTTCTTTAGCTTGTGGTGGCCTGGGGGGGTCTTCCAGCTATTGGACCAGCGACAGGTGACCAGAGAGTAATCACTAAGTGAGTCTGGGAGGACCTGGACATCCTGTATGCGTTCAGGATAATTTGTGAAAATGAGATCAAGAAGGGAACTAGTGTCCCTTTTGTAGTTTACCCTAGTAGGGGTAAGTACCATCTGAGAGAGCTTATGGGATGCAGCTGCATCCCTAAGACAGGCCTGGTAGGGGGAAAGCCAGTTTGTGTTGAAATCACCAAGGACTACAATTTCTGAGTTTTTGGGGAGCTGGGAAATGATCTTTAAGATGGATTTGAAAGCATCCTTCTGGTTGCAATGAGGTATGTAGACTGAGATAAGGTAGAGAGATTTACCTGAGCTGCCCACAGCAACCTTAGTGGTGAGGGCCTGGGCACCTGCAGTGGGGTGCATAGTTTCAATTTTGATTCCCTGCAGTTGTTCCTGAAGGTACAGTGCACACCCCCCACCATTTCTCCCCAGCCTATCAGATCTGAACAATGTAAAGCCTGGCAGGATAACAGCTGAGTCTGGGGTACTCTGTGGTAGCCATGTTTCAGTTACAGCTAGGGCATCAGGGTTGTGGAGGCAAACCCAGGCTTGTAGTGGAGCAAGTTTCTTTTGGAGACTACATATGTTTATTGTTGCCAGCTGTAGTCCTTTGGCTAGCATTTGGCTTGCAAGGGGTGGGGGCAGTGGGGCCAGGATTAGGGTGTATATTTCCCATGAGTAGCAGGAGGATAATAGAGATCCTAGATAAGACAGTTCTGAGGATCTTTTTGCGATTACGCTGCAGAGGTCTTTCATGGTGTTGCAGCTTGTTGGCAGAATGAGAGCTGGCAATGTGCAATATTTCGGGGATATATAGTACAGGGCAACCCACGGTTACTGGGAACAGGTGGGCAGAAACAGCCGGGATAGGGGTGAGGTGGGACATGGTGATTGCAGTCTGAGTAATCACAGGGGTGGGCAGCAGATGGGATGTAGAGGGGATGAGATGGGGTATAGCAGTAAGTGTGGCACGGGGGTGAGTTGGGGAGGGGCAGTGGCTGGGTAAGCAGAGAAGAGAAAGCACCGTAAGGGAAGGAAGCCAGTATGTCATTTTTTGTGGGAGGGATAGAGAGATTTGGCAAAGTGGTAGAGTTTGGTGATGACTTATAATTATTCTCATGTGGTTATTTTTATTTGCAATTGTAGGTGTGGATTGACAATTATAGAGGTAGCTGGAAATAACAGAGGTAGAAATGTAGGATGGACTATGCTTTTTAGTGGAGATTGCCTATATTACACTCACCCTACAGTGGATAGGATTATTTGCTCAGAAAGACAGCGGCTACTAGTGGCAGGCCCTGATAACCTGCCTATGGAAAAGTGGGCTGATCGATTCATTTAGTCACCTGGTTTGCCCTATAAAACACTAAGCTGACCAAGGGTGGTGTTGGGGGCGGTGGGGAGCTGACGCACAGCGTCGGCGGGGCTCCTTTCCAAAGCTCCAGTACAATGGATGCCCGAGTGGCTGCAGTGCTTCAGCTGCTTCTGCTAGGAGAAGGTCTTTACCTGGATTGCTCTGGGGTCCGCGTTGCTCAAGGGAGGGCGTCCTGCCCTCATGACCTACATCCAACGAGGGAAGCGTGGCTGTGTGCTGAGGGACAAACAGAGAGACACTGTTAAGTATGGTGAGTTGGGGGGGGCTTCAACAGGCAAACTTAAAATTTCGCATCAAGGGTGTGATCCAAAGCTGTTTCTGACACGCGCTCTGTTTGGCTCACTGAAATAAGATGGCGACTGCAGATGGAGTTTTGGGCTAGTAGGATGGGCTAATTAAGATGGAAACTGCAGAGGGAGTTTCTGTGCTAGCAGGATGTGTAAAAACAGTTTTGGAAACAATTTAAGCACACAGGATTTAAACAGCAGCTGTGTCTCTTAAGCTTATTAAACAGGTTACAACAGGGCAAAACTTTGTTTTCAATTACTGCTCAGAAATTCTTTCACTATGCTGTGGGAATCAAATGCACAGAATACAATGGGGACAGCGTATGACAGAGACGTAAATTCAAACTGATTCAGTGCCAAATAAGATTAGCTGTTAAGGTGCACGAAGGTATCTACAGTGGCGTGAAAAAGTATTTGCCCCCTTCCTGATTTTCTCTATTATTGCATATTTGTCACACTGGATCTTTTCAGGTCTTTAGAGAAAATGTAATATTAGATAAAGGGAACCTGAGTGAACAAATAACACTTGTTTTTTTTTTAATTTCACTTATTTAATGAAAAAAAGTTAACCAACACCAACTGGCACTGTGTGAAAAAGTAATTGCCCCCTTACACTTAATAACTGGTTATGCCACATTTAGCTGCAATGACTGCAACCAAACACTTCCTATAATTCAATATCAGTCTTTCACATCGCTGTGGAGGAATATTAACCCACTCTTCCTCGCAGAACTGCTTTAATTCAGTAACATTTGATAGGTTTTCGAGCATGAACTGCTCGTTTCGGGTCCTGCCACAGCATCTCTATTGGGTTTAAGTCTGGACTTTGACTAGGCCACTCCAAAACTTTAATTTTACTTTTTAGCCATTCTGATGTGGACTTGCTTTTGTGTTTTGGATCATTGTCTTGCTGCATGACCCAACTACGCTTCAGCTTCAGCTGACGGAAGGATGACTGGACATTCTCCTTAAGAATTTTCTGGTACAGAGCAGAATTCATGGTTCCTTTAATTATGGCAAGTCATCCAGGTCCTTAGGCAGCAAAGCATCCCCACACCATCACACTACCACCACCATGTTTGACTGTTGGTATGGTGTTCTTACTGTGGAATGTTGTGTTTGCTACGAGACATTATGGGATCCATGTTGTCCAAAAGTTCCGCTTTGGACTCATCTGTCCATAGAACATTTTCCCAAAAGGCTTGTGGATCATCCAGGTGCTTCTTGGCAAATGAGAGATGAGCATTTATGTTCTTCTTGGTTAGCAGTGGTTTCCGCTTTGCTACTCTCACATGAAGCCCATTTTTGCCCAGTCTCTTTCTGATTGTGGAGTCATGAACACTGACCTTAGCTGAGGCAAGAGAAGCCTGCAGTTCTTTGGATGTTGTTTAGGATCCTTTGAGACTTCTTGGATGATTTTACACTGCCTTGGAGTAATTTTTGGCAGGTCACACTCCTGGGAAGGTTCACTACTGTTCCAAGTGTTCTCCATTTGGAGATTATGGCTCTCACTGTGGTTCGATGGAGTCCCAGAGCCTTAGAAATAGCTTTGTAACCCTTTCCAGACTGATAGAGGGCAACAAATTTTTTCTGATCTTTCAGGAACTTCCTTTGATCATGGCATAATGTGCTTGTTGAATCTTTGTGCTGGCAACGTGACTCTGATGGTAAGGGCCAAAATAAGTGAGGTTTATATTGAGCAGGGCTGGCTGTAATCAAGCCTGGCTGTGTTCAATCAGCTGACTCTAATTATCCCTTTAATTGGGTTGATTTAACTAGGGGCAATTACTTTTCACACAGTGCCAGTTGGTGTTGGTTAACTTTTTTCATTAAATAAATGAAATAAGTAAAAAAAAAAAAGTGTTATTTGTTCACTCAGGTTCCCTTTATCTAATATTATATTTTGTCTAAAGACCTGAAAACATCCAGTGTGACAAATATGCAATAATAGAGAAAATCAGGAAGGGGGCAAATACTTTTTCACGCCACTGTACTTGAGCTGCACATAAATTACTGAAGCATTTAAATAGTAAACTATCTCCACATGTGTGGGGACAGTAAAACTAAAAGAGGGGATTTGAGCCCATTAAGGTAATTAAATTAAAGTCCTTTTTCCTGAATAGAAAACTATCTCCACATGTGTGGGGGCAGTAAAACTAACAGAGGGGATTTGAACCCCTTAAGGTAATTAAATTAAAGTCCTTTTTCCTCCTTTCCAAAGCTCCAGTACAACGGATGCCTGAGTGGCTGCAGTGCTTCAGCTGTTTCTGCTAGGAGAAAGTCTTTACCTGGATTGCTGTGGGGTCTGCGTTGCTCAAGGGAGGGTGTCCTGCCCTCATGATCTACACCTAACGAGGGGAGTGTGGCTGTGCAGGATTGCTGTGAGGTCCGCATTGCTCAAGGGAGGGCGTCCTGCCCTCACGACCTACACCCAACGAGGGGAGCGTGGCTGTGTGCTGGATTGCTGTGGGGTCTGCATTGCTCAAGGAAGGGTGTCCTGCCCTCACGACCTACACCCAATGAGGGGAGTGTGGCTGTGTGCTGGATTGCTGTGGGGTCTGCGTTGCTCAAGGGAGGGCGTCCTGCCCTCATGACCTACACCCAATGAGGGGAGCGTGGCTGTGTGCTGGATTGCTGTGGGGTTCACATTGCTCAATGGAGGGCGTCCTGCCCTCATGACCTACACCCAACGAGAGGAGCGTAACAGACTACAAGCTATTATCCCTATGTTGATCCACCCCGATCAAACCGGTTTTATTCCGAGACGCCATATACATGATAACATCTGCCTCCTTCTCAACACCATTTCAGTTGCTGACCACATCCCCCCAGATATACTTAATGCGGTTATTTCCCAAGACACAGAAAAATATTCTGACAGGCTAGATTGGCTTTATCTAAAAAGTACTCTTAACAAATTTGGGTTTGGGGACAAATTTATGGACTGGATACCAAATTTATACAGTCAGCCAAAAGCCAAGGTAATAGTTAATGGTGTTGTGTCAAATATTTTTGGAATTGAATAAGGGACCAGGCAAGGATGCCTGCTCTCTCCCCTCCTCTTTGCCCTTAGTATGGAACCATTTGCAGCTTTGATTCGACAGCCTCCAGACTATAAAGGGATCAGGGTGCAGGGAACGGAGGTCCGGATTTCCATGTATGCAGATGATACACTTCTGTATATCTCTGACTTACATCATACTGTTCCCCTATTCAAATCAAATCAAATTTTATTTATAATGTGCTTTTCTAAAAACCAAAGTGCATACACAATACAATATCAAATCAAACATACACAATATAATATAAAATCAAATATACAATCTAAAAAAGATATAAAGATAAAACGGTAGCAACAGTAAAACTAAATATTGTCCCCAAAAGCTAAATTAAATAAATACATTTTTAATGAGGACTTGAAGGACTCGTTGGACAGGCACAATCTAATCCGATGGTAGGGAGTTCCACAGGGTCAGGGCTACAAAAGAAAAAGACCTAGCACCTGATGTTTGAAGACAGACCCTGGGAATCTCTAGCAATCCCTTGTCAGTGGAGGCGAAGTGGGCGGGGGTAAGGCTGAAGAAGGTCTTACAAGTAACCCGGTCCCTGTCCTTGTAGAGTCTGATAGGTCAGTAATGTGACCTTGAAGGTGATCCTCCATCGCACCGGCAGCCATTGCAGTTCGCGCAGCACAGGAGTGATATGACTAGTGCTTGACGGCCCTGTCAACAACCTGGCCACAGCGTTCTGTACCAGCTGCAGGCACAGGGATCCGCCCTCGGTAACCCTAGGTATAGAGCATTACAGTAATCAAGACGAGAGGACACAAAAGTGTTGACCAACACAGGAAGGTCCTCAGGTGGAACAAGGTGCTTTATCTGGGCAATGTTCCTCAGATGATAAAATGAGGACTTGACAACCGCTGACACTTGCGCTTTTAGTGTCAGTTCGTTATCGAGCACAATGCCTAGATTTCACACCCGTTCAGAATGTCTCAACTGGTTACCCCAAGCACAAGGCCAGACGGCTGCCCAGGAGTCAACTTTTCTACCCTTTGACCTGAGTCCACTACCAACACCTCAGTCTTATCTGGATTTAGTCTCCACCAGTTAGCACTCATCCAGTCCTGAATTTCTGCAAGGCAGTTGTTAAAGACCGAGACTGCACTATTTTGTTCAGGTACAAAGGACATGTAGAGCTGAGTATCATCTGCATAGCAGTAAAAACTCAGCCCATACCACCTTATAATGTCTCCTAATGGCAACATATACATCGTGAACAACATGGGGGATAGCACAGGACCCTGTGGCACCCCACAGAGCAGGGCAAAGGGGGCCGAGGAGAAAACCCCTGACACCACCCTCTGTGTCCTGCCTTTTGGGGAACATGCTTCGGGAGTTTGGGGAAATTTCAGGATTTAAAATTAACAAGACAAAGACTGAGATGTTCCCTATGTTGTCAGGAGGCTTTCCTCACCCCTTCCCCATGTATGGTAACTATAAATGGGTCAAAGACAGTTTTTAATATCTTGGTGTTCATATACCAAGGGATATCTCCAGATTATACAAGGTAAATTATTGTCATCGTTTGCAAAGGGTGCAGGAAGATTATCATTGATGAAATCTGCTCTCCCCTTCTCTCTCTGGCAGACTAGAATGCATCCGCATGAATGTCTTGCTGAGATTTCTTTTTCTTTTCTCTGCTCTCCTTTTGGGGCTTGCAAACTCCTTTTTTAAGGAACTAAAATCCTCCACAGTACGCTTTGCTTGGAAACACCATCCACCACGGATTAAATGGTCTACTTTGCTGAGAACTAAGATGACTGGGGGTTTAGGTGTACCAGATTTCCAGAAGTATTATTGGATAGCTCATTTGAGGGCAGTGGCAAAATTTAATGAAAAAGAGGACCCACCTCTGTGGACCTTGATGGAGGGAACTACGACTCCCTCAATTACAAGTTACAGATCTCTTATATATGGATAAAGAAGGGTTGTCCAAGGTTTCCTTTAATGACCCCTGGTCCAAAGTGGTTAAGCAGGTATGGATGGCTGTTTCTAAGAGGCTGAAAGTGCCCCTGAAAATAGGTCCCTCTACCCCCCAGGGGCCTATTTAGATTTTACCCCCTACACTTAGATATGGGTTTCACTAGATGTTTCCAACGGGGTTTAACTAGGGTGGAACACCTTTTGGATGGTGGTGTAATAAAACCTTTTCAACAGTTATGTGAAGAATACACACACTGCCCAGACAAGATTTCTTCAGATTTTTACAAATCCGACATTATCTACTAGGGAAGGGGGTGGGTGTCCAGGGGGAAGTGGGTGTAGATCCCCTGTTGGACTCATTGCGATCCTTGCTTACACAGGGAAGAGAGAAAGAACTAATCTCCAGATTAGTACAGGACCTGGAGGAACAAGACTCTACCTGCCCCCCAGATCTTGCTTTGAAATGGGAAAAGGAGGCCAACATTAAGTTACAGGGGGAGGATTGGTCAAGAGTCTGGGTGGGGGTGCATACCACCTCAGCCGTCTTGTGGCTGACGGAATTTTGGTGGAAGGTGGTTACTAGGTTTTTCCTTACCCCCATGATTACACAATATCTCAGGACATCCAATACTAACCTATGTTGGAGACAATGTGGGGAGATTGGATCTCACAGACATATTTTTTGGAATTGTGTCAAGATAAAACCCTATTGGGACCATGTGTGTTTGGTTTTTAACCAAATTTTTGACCTCCATTTTCCGGTACTACCAGAAACCTGGTTATTTAGCTATATGCCCAAAGCAACATTGACCAAATCCCAAACCCTGTTGTTTCACATGCTACTGGCAGCTGCTCTGAAAACCATTATGAGATGCTGGCTCTCCTCCACCATACCCACAGAGCAACTTTGGTATTCTATCTGTTTAAAGATACTAATGGTGGAAAATATTACAGTAAAACTGAGGACAAATTTAGATAGGTTCAAAGCTAGATGGTTACTCTTCTTACACTTTTAAACCCTGAAAGAACATAAAGAAATTCTACAGGTTTTAGCAGAGTTACTCTGACCATGAATTCGAACCCGTGGGCAATCCCCCGTCAGATCTGCTCCCTGCCCCGATTCTCTCAGGCATTCTTTTCCTTCTCTTTTCTTTCTCTCTTTCTTTCTTTACCTTTATCTTTATCTACTCTTCTTTTTTTCTCTTACTTCTTTTTCTTTGCTTAATCAATGACTCATGGATATTTAATAAGAGGGTACCATGTCTTTCTGGATTATTTTCTTTTGAGCACTGATGTGCATTTAAAAATGTGGAAGGTCTAGAATATTATTTGACCTAAGGAATTAATTAATGCTTTCAATCTGGTTAATACAGGACCATATGGTCAGATTGTCATGTAAGGTATTACACCGACCCTTCTGTATGGATTATACATGGACTTGTATACAGTAATGTTGCACTGTTAAAACTGGAAAATTCAATAAAATTCTTATTTCCAAAAAGAAAAAAAAGGGGCTTACCAAAGCTATGCAGGCCCCAAAGCAGAATGGCTAGATAATGATTGTCTAGCAGTCTGCCACTCTGCTACAACATAGAAAACAAATGATAATTTAATAATAATAATAATAATATTTTTATAGCTAATGCAGGAAATCAAAGCACTGTACACATTTTATCATTAAAAATGCATTAAAACCAATAGAATTATAAAAAACAGTACAGTTCCAGACTTCATACCAATATACTTTTAAAACAGTTACTACATAAAATCCCCAAAGGCAATATGGAACAAATGGGTCTTTAAGGCCATCTTAAAGCTCTGCACGGTCTGGTGCTCTTGAATCTAAAGGGACAGGAATGTCCCTATGTATGTGGAAATGCTATACAGTTGAAGTAGCCCTCAGAATAAGGAGAGGGCTGCAAGATAAACTAAACACAATAAAGAAATTAAACAAATGAAAAAATAAAGAAACACTGCAGGTCTCTAAAGGAGCTCCAGTATGTATAGAGTCCTGAGATATAAATTAAAGGGCAAGGGAAGGATTCACAAAAGGGATGCACCCAGCTCATCCGAGATGCACTGGGGCATCCTCAACATGCACCCAAAGGCAATTTTGGCAGGGTGCCAATGTGCCGGTGCAACCCTGATGTGCCAGCGCATCCCAGATGCGCCGCAGACCACCAGTAATGCTATGTGACGCATCTGGAGGGGCTGTGAAGGGGCGTGCCCATGCATACTGGGCACAACCCCATTCACAGCCCTATTCTGTGGCGCATCCCTAAGGCAAGTCCGGGGATGTGCCACATAAAGATAAGTCTAGAAAAACTAGACTTAAGTGGGTGGCCACCCACAGGCAGGCTGCCGTACTGCAGGCAACAGCACAGCAGCCTGCTGGGTCATTCCTTCACGTCCGGCTGCCGTGGAGGGCAGCTTTCACGGGGCTTGGGGCGAAGGGGATTAAGACCACTCTGATACTGCCACAAGGGCAGCAGTTACTGGGGCTTGGGGAGGGGGTTCTGACATCCGTATTTACTGTCATGCAAGGAACGCCATTTACTGGGGGCTTGGGGTGGGAGGGGTTCTTCAGACCTCTGATACCATCACAGGGAGCGCATTTACCGGGGCTTGGGGGGGTTGTCTGTTATCTGTGTTACCGCCGCACGGTGCGGCATTCACTGGGAGCTTGGGGCGGGGTGTGTGCTTGTGCAACGGCTGCAGGAGTGGCATTTCACAAGGATGGGGTCGGGACAGGGAAGGGCGGGGGTGTCTACAGGTCAGCGCATTTCACAGTGGCATCCCTGCAGGCGCAATGCAATTGGGGCCATAATGGCATGCTAATGGCCCCATTGCGCCATGCATGCCTAATAGCCTCATTTGCATGAACCTGGCTGTGGATTGCATTTTTGGGTGCAGGGCATCCTGAGGGTTCGCAGTCTGACATGAGGGATGTTCTGGCACAGCCTGTGATGCCCCAGCGCATCCTGGGTGGGGCACACCTGTGCTATTCACAGAGGGGATGCGTCAGGGGCCTCTCCCTGCGTCTCCTCTGTGAATCACCCAATTTGCACTCAGTGCATCTCCCCTGCAGCTGAGATGTACTGAGCGCATCTTCTTTGTGAATCCTGCCCCTAGTGTCCATATACTATAACAATAGAGTGCATGTATAAATAAAATAAATGTTTGCACTGTTTACATATATAGAAAATAAGGTGCTGACCTGTTAGCAAGACCTCAGGAGGGGGATTTCTTATAGGGGAACTTCCCATAAGTAAAACCTCATTATGTAATAGAGGAGGAGTTTCCCTATTTAGCGACCATTCTAGAACTAATTAGAAGCTCTGGAAGGGACTTGAAGTGGGAGGGCTATATAAGCCCTCCTCAAACACCAAGAGTCAGATTAGCCGCATAGCCAGTCTCACTTACCTGAAGGAAGGTAAGCAGAATGACCTGTGCCTGAATAGGAATTTGTCTCTAACAGCAGGAAAGCTGATGAATTGTTTTGAGATACCTGATGTAAGGTGAAACAGCATTGAGCTATTGTTTATTTTCTTGTTCTGTTTAAACTGTTTTATTTATATTTATTTTTTTCTATTTTTGTATAAAATAAAACACACTGCTGGTGTGTTGCACCCTATTACTATGTCCAGTGTTATCTTTATACCCATGTACCTGTGACACCTGCCTATGTATGCCAGGTGAATATATCTGCAGTTACTGTGGGGGGGGGGCACTCTTAAGAGATACATTATGGCCTGAGTGGCAGTTGAAGGTACCATTGAGGTGCAGTAAGGGGAGTAGGAGGCAGCTGAGGATAATAAAGGGAGAGAAGGATAGGGACATGGGCACTATGCTGGGGAGGGGGTTGGCAGGGGCAGGTGGGGTAGGAAGGAGGGGGGCAGGGACTGAGATCTTCTGGTAGAGAAATGAGGTACTGTATCTGGACAGATCCTTGAGGAGTATTATTGCCACTGGACACCAGCAATAGGTATCAGCATTAGCTGACTCCGTTTAGGGGTCAACAGGTGACTGGGGTTTGTGGGGACAGAACAGCCACCAGGACTGCCAACCTGGGAAGGAGTAGAAAGGCTAAGGCTGTGGGAAGGGCAAGAAGTTAATAGTCATTAGGGACTCAGTAGTTAGGGCAGTGTGTGAGGTGAAAGGGGCGTGGTTGGACCAGGATGGTAGCTAGACAAGGTCATTTGCCTGCATGGAAGGTGGATTAAATGAATGATATCCAGAGCCAAGCAATGCAGCTTGGGGGAAGAGAAGACTGTTGTTGCCAATGTTGACACAAACAACATAGAAAAGGTGGACATGAGGAGGTCATTCAGGGAACTAGGGATTTTCCTAAAGGGAATGGTATCCAGGGTGATCTTTTCAGAGCTCCCCCCAGTCCTGGAGGCTAGTAAGGAGTGGTTTGGACAGTTAGGCAGGGCATTGGTTGGCTAAGGTTCTGGTGAGAGAGGGAGGGAGGATCTTCTTGACCTGGTCAACAGGAGGGCCTCTTGGGGCAAAAAGCACTTGTACTCCCTGGATGAACTGCACATGTGCTAGGACACAAAGGTTACTAGCTAGCAGAATGGACAGGGCAGACAGGGGGCATTAATCTAGAGTATGGAGGAAGGAGTTGGTGCAGGTAATCAGCTAGGGTAGGAGGCGGATCACTGAGAGAAGGACAGCAATGCATGGGAGAACCAGGAGCATGACTGTAGAGAGGTAACTATCCACTTCTGCTTGCAGGCCAATATTTATGCATTTAAAAAGTGTTACAAGGAATGGCCTACTGAGCAGAGGACAGCTTCCTTCAAGAGGGAGTCCTGGGGAAAGAGTACAGAAGAAAATATATGAAAACAAAATGTAACGCCAACCCCCAGTAATTGGCTACTTCAGGGTCCTCGCTACTGGGGGAGTTAGACAGGGTTATTTGAAGTTTTGGTGGGAAAACTGGACAACTAACATACTCGCTAGAATTTCAGAACTGTAACTTCATTTAAACACTTTCATTGGCCAAACAAAGTTCTCCAGTCAGGCAGTAGGGTTTATTTTGTTCTCAATACACTCTTTTAGAAGGCATCTACTTGGCTCTACCACAAACATCTCACTTCTGGGAGGTAGTTAAATGCTGTTTTGGACTTCCAGATCTCATTTTCATAGTCTCTCAGAAAGATGATCCTGATAAGATCCATATGTTAATACTCTACCCTCAGCCCCTGGTTCCATGGGCTGATGAGCTATAGTGGGCCTCTGTGGTAACAGTGACAGTCTCATTATATAGCACCTGGCATATGTACTGTATGTGGCTTCCCTGGACCATAAGACATCAAAATATATGAGGGATTTATCCAGCACTCCCAAACTGTACAGTTGTACTACTCCTATAGGACATCCCCTTCAACCACCTAGAATCATATATGGACACTTTTCCCCTCTTCGCACTTTTGCTTTGCCTGAACTTTCAGAAGATCCATTAGGGGATCTTCATGGGTAATGTATCTCTCTTTTGTTAGGTTTTCATTCTACAAGACATTGCTATTTCCATTCCAGATCTTTCTTTACTCTACCCAGTCTGGAGTCAATAGTTTTATAAATTCCAGTTACAAATAGTGAAAAATCAAGGAAAGGGTCTAAGGTGATTCCCTGGTAATTGAATGAAACACAGTAACAGTACTGACACATACTTTGTTGCTATAGAATACCGAAATAAAGATCAGGAAGTGCCTTCACCTAGGGGGATTTCAAAAAGCATGGCCTGAGTTTTAGAGGTATTCAAAAGGAGCTGGTTCACACTTAGCAAGCTTTGCATAGGCTGGAGGTCAGATGACAAAAACATATTAATGTTTTCAACATTGCTGGAGCTGGCAAAGAGAACAGGATAATCTGCATATACAGTAGGATGGGTGTGCAATGAGAGAGACACCACCAGATTGAATGTATTTGTAAGAAGAAAAGGAGAAGACCTAGAATTGACCCAGGAGGAACCCCAAGAGATGTAGGGGCAGGCTCAGAGAAGAGAAAAAAAGACCAAAACTTGACTGTCTAGAATCAATTGGCTAAGTAGCTGCTAAGTCATGGGAGCATTGCAGGGGATATTCCCAGGCTGGAGAACTAAGAACAGAAAAAGGAGTGATCCACAAGGTTGAAAGCCTTTGTGAGGTCCATAAAGACTGCACCAATAAGTTCACCATTGTCCATTATAGTGGTGATGTTAGTGGAGACTGTTAGGGCAGTTGTGGTACTATGGCCCTTTTTGAAACCCATGTTGTGCTGTTTAGAGGAGGTCATAAGTGAAAAGTAGTGTTGGATGAAGTTCCTAAACTTTGCTATGCGGAGTATTTCACATATAACTTGAATTTCATGAAATACTCTGCAGCGCGAATTGAATAACTTCACCTTTAATTTTAAGGCAAAGTTCCATTGATTTCAATGGACTTCACATTAAATTTGCCTTTTTTATTGCTCTTTAAGGTGAATTTTGCAGTGATTCATGGGATGGTAGGTCACATGGGCTCTAGATTGTCTTGCACAGCCTCAGTTCAGCTTAGTGTGTGTGATGGAAAGCTGGAGACAGTTTGCTCTCAGAGCTCTGAGAATCAAACCATCGGAAAAACCTTTAAAAAATAATTTTTGTGACAAAAGTTTGTGTCAAAGTTTAGTACATCGATTGCAGGAATCCCTAGTGTGTTTATATCATCGAGCATTTATTGATTTTGTGTGAATATTGAATGTTAATTTTGTACATTCAGTCTGTCACTGTAGAAGTGTGCTTCAGGTGAGGGGCAGATTTGTGGTGAAGGGAGATTCACAGTGAGAAAGGCAGTCTTTCCAACTGTTGTTGGGTACTGTTTTAGTATCTGTGCATTCATGTTCATGCAGTGATACTTCTAGTAAGTTTTGATCATTTGTTGCTGTTTGCTTGTGGTGCTTTGCATTTTTTCAGTCTGTTTAAAGGCTACCTAAACATAATTCTCAGGGGGTACACTGTTCCAGAAACCCTCCCGTTAAAGCTGAGCAGACAAGGAGAGGTTTTAAATAATGCAAGGCATTACCTTAAATTCTGTAGTTTAATACAGTTTCGGCCACTTTTTTCTAAATACTGATACCAGGAAACATTTTTTCAAGACCGCGCTGATCTGAGGCTAAGGCTGGTGGGGACGTGCAGCACGATGATGTCATCTTAGTGAGTCCGGTAGTCCCCAGTATTCAGTTCTTATGGAGCCTTATGTACTATGAGTAAAACTGCTGTTATATGTGTACTTTGTCATCTTTACCGTTATTTAACATGTATAGTAGAGTGTACAGTGTACTGTACATGTTAAATAATGGCAAAGATGACAAAGTACACATATACTGGTATTTTTACACATAATACATAAGGCTCCATAAGGACTGAACACTGGGGACTACTGGACTCACCAAGATGACCATCACGCTGCATGTTCCCATCAGCCTTAGCCTCCGATCAGCATGGTCTTGAAAACATTTTTCTTGGTATCGGTATTTAGAAAAGAGTCACCAAAACCATATAAAACTACAGAATTTAAGGTAATGCCTTGCATTATTTAAAACCTCTCCCTGTCTGCTCGGTTTCCACAGGAGGGTTTCTGGAACAGTGTACCACCTGAGAATTATAAGTAAGTAAGTAAGTCTTTATTTATATAGTGCCTTTCTAAAACCAAGGTGCTTTACAATACACAACAATGCAACATATACATTTAGGAACAATACATAGGCATAAATAAATTTTAATATTACCGATGCAGCAACTCAGATTAAAAATCATCTGGAAATGCCGGGTTAAAAAGATAGGTTTTAAATTCAGCTTTAAAACTTTTAATGGTCAGGCATTCTCTTAACCGACGAGGTAGATAATTCCACAGGGTGGGCACCGCAAAAGAAAAAGCTCGGGCACCAGAGGTTTTTAAATGCATCCTGGGAATCTCTAGCAGTCCCTCATTGGTGGATCAGAGAGGACGGAGGGGGCAGAAGGGAATCAGTAGATATTTCAAATAGCTGGGTCCCTGATCATGTAGGGCTTTGAAGGTCAACAAGCCAACCTTAAAGATGATCTGCCACTGAACAGGCAGCCAGTGCAGTTCACGTAGCACAGGTGTAATATGACTGGCCCTAGATGTGCCAGTCAAAAGCCTGGCCACCATGTTCTGCACCAGCTGCAAGTGGTAGATATCAACCCCTGGAAGCCCTAGGTAGAGAGCATTGCAGTAGTCTAGATGGGTGGTAATGAAAGCATGGACTAAAGTTGGTAGGTCATCCGGAGGAACCAGGCGTTTCAACTGGGTGATATTCCTCAGGTGGTAAAAAGAGGGTTTGACCACAGTCGATACCTGAGATTTCAAAGTCAGGTCGTCATCAAAAATAATGCCTAGATTCCTCACCCGGTCCGAGATAGTGAGCTGGACACCATCAAGCGATAAGCCTGATGCCTGCCCAGCCCTCAAACCTCCCCCTGGCTGATCTAGGTCCACCACCAACACTTCGGTCTTATCCGGGTTCAGTTTCAGCCAGCTGGTGCTCATCCAGTCCTTGATCTTGGCGAGACAATTGTTAAAGACAGAGACTACATCATCATGTCCAGGTAGAAAGGACATATACAGTTAAGTGTTTTCTGCATAGCAGTGAAAACTCAAACCATATTGCCTGATGATATCTCCTAATGGCAGCATATACATTACGAACAGCATGGGTGAGAAAATGGAGCCCTGCGGCACCCCACAGGGTAGGGAGAGGGCATCAAAGGAATAAATTCCAGTGACAACCCCCTGAGACCTGCCCACGAGGAAGGATTGAAACCATTTGAGGACGGTCTCCAACAGTCCACAAAGAAATCACAGGTGCTCCAAAAGCACACCTTGGTTCACATTGTCAAATACCGCTGAGAGATCAAGAAGGACCAAGATGGTATGGGCCTTTCGATCCCTCACTATTAGGAGGTCATTCAATACTCAGACAAGTACAGTCTCAGTGCTATGTCTCTTCCTAAATCCAGACTGGACAGCCTCATAGATACCGTGGGTCCCAAGATGATCATCCAGTTGCGATTCAACCACTTTCTCAGTAACCTTGCCTACAAAAGGCAGGTTAGAGACAGGCCTGTAGTTAGCTGGGTGGTTTGGGTCCAAGGAGGGTTTTTTGAGGAGTGGTCATACAACTGCCTCCTTAAGGGGATCTGGAAAAAAAAACACTCTCCAAGGAACTCCAAACAATTCCAGCTAGAATTGGGCATATGACATCTACACAGCCTACCAACGGGTGTAGGGCCCGGATCCAAACTACAGCGGGTTGGGCTCAAAGTCTGGTTGATTCTCACATTGTCTTTTTGTTCCAGCCTGCTAAAATCTGACCAGGCAGACCAAGTGTTCATCACCTCCCACCGACCACCACAATCTCATAGGGAGAGCCAGGCTGGTGCTCTACTGGATGCTGACAACCTTATCTGTGAAGAATCGAGTGAACTCATCACACTTAACCTGTTAAAAAGCTCCTCCAGGTTGAAGACGATTGGATTGCACAATCTGTTGACAGTCTGGAAGAGCTGGGCCAGTCGATTCTGTGCAGCAGAAATCTCCCTGGACAGAAATTCTGCCTTCTTATGGGTAATTTATAATTGATAGCTCTTATAACGTTCCATCAATCTAAGCTTATCAGCATCCAGACCTCTGCCAACCTCTCTCCAGCCTTTAAAAGACTGGGCAGTAGTGTACTGAATTGGTACATTTTCTGCCCATTACCTTTAGTGTATGTGCACATGCCATCAAGTCAAACGCATTTTATTTTTACTGCTTCTATCTAGGCACTGCTCTTAACCCCCCAAAGAAGGTATTATTTTTCCAATTTTGGATTGCTGACCACTGGTTAATGTGTTGTTGTGCCTGTGCGGATGCATCTCTTTAGTGCACAACCTCCATCTGTCTGTGCCACTGCATCTCTTTAGGGGCCAGTCTCCACCTGTAAGTCACATTTGTTGTTTTTTTGGCTTCCCACCCTCCCAAAAGTGCCTAAATCTAAATTTGTTGTTAATTGTCTGTGTAATCCTGAAGAGATGTGCATGTATAGATGTTTCTGGCCATGGCACTGCTGCCAATGTCAAGAGTGGCCATGGGCATGGTAGTACGCAGCAGGAGGGAATAGTTGATGCAAGTAAAGGGATTTCTCCGACTCCGTTTTTCACAGCGAAATCAGTCACTTCAGTCATGTTGGAGATGCTGTTGTCCCTGCTGGTGGTGGTGGTAGTGAAGTTAGTGATGGGCCCGGCATGAATATTATACCAAGTTCAACCCGTGCAAACCTATCTGAGTATCAAAATGTTGTGAAGTCCAAAGACGTGATTCAGAATGTAGTTCATGTCACACTCCCGCCCCACATTAGTTGAACATGATTCTGATCATGACGATGACTCACAATCTGATTTTTCCAGCGATGTTGCAGTTATGCCTGGGCCATCCAAATATTCAAATGTTGACGAAACCATTGTGGATGATCATACTGTGTCTGTGGTTGGAACATGTTCACCACAGCACAGCATCCAAACTGAATTTGTGGATGCGGATGATGATTATGATGATGGTGCTAGAGACCCCAGTTGGGAACCAGAGAAAAAGAAACTGAAGGTGGCTGTGTGTAAACAGTGTGTTATTAAATCACCCCCTCCTCAAAGTTCTGACGTAGCTGTGTCTGTTGATGACCCAGTAATAGTCATAGATTGTGATGTGCAGGCAGAGTCCCAAGTGTGCCCAACAACGTAAATCATGCAGTACACCACCCATTGCAGTGCCACAAAAACTGGACTCCAAAATGCAGCATCAGCGACATGTGAAAAGTAGGGCATCAAAATCCCCAGTGTGGGATTTTTTTGTGCAAGATGAAAGTGATGAAACAGTGGCAATCTGCCAGCTTTGTGAAGTGCGTGTGAGGTGTGGTAAAAAGGGTAGCCACCTTGGCACTGGGAGCCAGCATACACTTCTGAAGTGCAGGCACATGTCACTGTGGACTTGGCACTAGAGGGGAGCTAATGCTGTAGTGGGGTATTCACCCTCATCCACCTTAGTGAGCATGGCATCCCCTTCCTTGACTATTAGTAGTCAAACTAGCCGTGTCTGTAGAAGTGGTGAAATAACACTGGAAGGGGTTGCTAGAGATTCCCAGGGTTCGTTTAAAGACATCTGGGGCCAGGTCTTTCAGTTTTATGGCCCCAACCCTGTGGAATTCTCTGCCTCATCAGGTGCGAGGTTGTCTGACCGTCCAAAGTTTAAAAGTAGCACTGAAGACATTTATTTTTAGTCGGGCATACACTGAATTTTAATGCTGCAGCTATGAGTTTTAATTAGTTTACTTATGGTTTTAATTATTTGTTCCTGAATTATTTTAATGAATTATGTACAAGCGCCTTGGTTCTGGAAAGGCACTTTTTTATAAACAAAGTTTCTATTCTGTTCTTCAATTCTAAGATTACCACAGGCATGAGGAGGAGAATAGCATCCACCCAGACATGGACGCAGAACAGAAATGGTCGATCATCAAACTAGGACTGTCTGAATCCACTAAAGTTTGTGTCAAGTGCCAGCATAAGAAATCCAGAATCAAGAAACCAAGCTGGATGACTAGATAGGTAGCGGAGAAGGTGAGGGAGAAGAGAAATGCATTCTGGACCTACAAGAGAGCCAATAGGGCAGAGGACAGAGAGAATTATGTGATGAAATTCAGGGAAGTGAGCAGAGCGGTAAGAGCTGTAAAGACAGCTTTGAAAATGAGATTAGTGCAGGGGATTAAAGAAAGGGAAAAGGATTTCTTCAGATATATCAGGGAAAAGAGGAAGAGCAAGAAACAAATCATTAGGATCAGGAAAGGCAGTGGGTAGATAGATAAAGGGGATGAGAAGGCAGAAGTACTCAATGAGTACTTCTATTCAGTTTTCACAAGGGAGAGGGATGGGCCTGTACCTGAAGGAAAAGGTGGAATGGGGGGGGGAGACAACTACGGATGGGGTCATCGCAGTTGAAAGGGTGCAGGAGGGCCTTAGGTCCCTGAGGGTAGACAAGGCACCTGTGCCAGACGGACTTCGTCCCAGGGTGCTGAGGGAGCTGGCAGAGGTCCTGGCAGGGCCATTGGCAGACCTGTTCAACACCTCTCTCAATATGGGGTCTGTGCCCAGGGATTGGAGGGAGGTGCATGTGATACCTCTCCATAAGAGTGGGCCCAAGGATGAGCCAGGGAACTACAGACCAGTGAGCCTTACTGCAATTGTAGGAAAACTGATGGAGGCTATCCTCAAAGAAAGGCTGGTGCAATTTCTTGAGGCGAATGTTCTACAGGATGACAGGCAGAATGAGTTTATTGCTGGCAGATCCTCCCAGACAAACTTAGCTGACTTTTTAACTGGGTCACGAGGGCACTAGACAGGCAGTGCAGTGGATGTACTCTACCTGGATTTCAGCAAGGCCTTTGATTCAGTGCCACATGGTAGGTTGACCTGCAAGCTGAAGAGTCTGGGAGTAGGGAGAAAACTAGTCAGATGGGTTAAAAAGTGGCTGGAAGAGAGACAGCAGAGGGTAGTGGTGGGAGATGAGGCATCAGAGTCCAGGGCAGCAACAAGTGGTATACCACAGGGCTCGGTACTGGGACCAGTCCTGTTTAACATGTTCATCGTGGACATAGCAGTAGGGATCAAGAATAAGATCAGTCTCTTTGCAGATAACACCAAGATCTGTGATAAAGTGGATGGGAGGGGTACAAATAACTTCAGTAGGATTTGACAAAACTGGAGGAATGGTTGCACACCTGGCAGCTTGGGTTCAATGCCAAGAAGTGCAAGGTGATGCATTTCGGAGCTAGGAACCCAGGATACAGTTACTGAATGGATGGTGTCCAATTATCCACATCCAAGGAGGAGAAGGATCTAGGAGTGCTTGTGATCAGGGAAATGAACCACTTGGCACAGTGCAGGAAGGCAGCAGTAAAGGCAACCAGGATGCTGGGGTGCATAGCAAGGGGGATTACTTCTAGAAGTAGTGAAGTCATACTGCCCCTGTACAGGTCTCTGGTGAGGTGAGGCCGCACTTGGAGTACTGCGTGCAGTTCTGGCACTCTTACTTAAAAAGGGACATCTAACTACTGGAGGCGATGCAATGCAGAGCAACAAAGATGGTCCTGGGATTGGGGGATAGACCTTATGAGGAAAGACTAAGAGAGCTCAGCATGTATACCTTGGGGGATAGAAGAGAGAGAGGAGACATGATTGAGTACCTGAAGGGTATGAACAGAGTGGGCACCAGGGTTGGGTTCACTCTCAAGAGCAGAAGAGAAACCAGAGGGCAGTTCCTGAAGTTGGAGGGGGGCAGATTCAGGAGGGAAATGAGGCACTATTTCACTGAAAGGGTGGTAGCAGGGTGGAACTCACTGCCTGAGAAAGTCATATCATTGCAGACAGTGGGGAGCTTCAAGAGGGGGTGGGACAGATTCAAGGGGAGAGTACAAACCAGAGGGGGCAGGGTGGGAGGAGATGGGGGGCAGCTGCAGTCTAATAGGCTGATGTGCTGCACACTTGAGCAGACTAAATAGATCATAAGGCCTGTATCTGCTGGCAATTTTGTGTGTTCTTATATGAGGATGATTTTGAATTGTCTAGTAATGGTCACAGCAGCAGTGGTGGTCCATGTAGTAACTGTAGTACATCAACCCCTGTGCTTAAAACAGGTAAAATAACCTCATTTGTTGGCTTGTCACCTGTGCATCCCCATCACACATCAAAAGCCCCCCACCCATGGCAGTTCGCAGAGCAGAGCCATTTGGCATGCCACATGCAAAACGGGTAACAATGCAGCCCACATTGCACAGTCTTTTTTCATGTCTCATGAAATACCCACCAAATCATGTGGTTGCACGTGAGCTGAATGCTGCCATAGTGGAAATGCTGGCAATTGACCTTTGGCCCTTCTCCTTTGTCGAGAATGCCGTATTCTGGTGCTTTGCGGCATGCACATGTCCCAAATGGAAAATCTTGTTCCGGACCTACTTCTCCATCCGTGCTGTCCTGGAGTTATATTGGACTGTGAGAGAGTCTATAAGACATACTCTTCAACATTCCTCATCACCTTACATTCATTAAAGCATGGATATGTGAACAAGTGGCAAAATAGTGGGCAGTTCCTATCTGTGTATTACTGCACGTTGGACGCAGGTACCAGGGGTTGTCTGCAATGGCGGGCTTGGAAAGCAGTGTAATAAGACAGACTGCGGTGGTAGCAACCTTCATGGCATTAGACAGCATGCCACACTTGCAATGTGTAGTGTAACAGGGTCTCATACAGGTGAAAACATGCAAGACTTGCTACTGACAGAAACCGATCAGTGGCTGCACCCCTAAAAGCTGGCTTTATAGCAAGTGATAATGGATCAAACATTGTTAAATGTATCACCAGTGGTGGCTTTGTGAGGGTTCCCTGCCTGGCCCACTGTTTAAATCTTGTGGTACAGGGGTGTCTACAGCATCCTGACATCAAGCAAATGGTGACTGTTGCACACTGCATCTCTGCACACTTTGCACACTCTGGAAATGCCTGTGATCAACTTCGGCAGCTGCAGATTCAAAATGGCCTCCCTCAGCACCGCCTGAAGCTTGAAGTTGTCACGTGCTGGAATTCAACACTTTACATGGCAGAGTGGTCGTATGAGCAGTACAAAGCCATCTCAGAGTACCTAGTAATGCACACTAGCCATGATGGTTCAGGAGCCTCAGTGTCTATGCTAACTGAAAATGGTGCCTCATGGACTTGATTATATTAATTTCGAGGCCTTTTGAACACGTCACACAGGCAGTGAGTGGTGACACTGCAACCATAAGTCAAGCCATTCCACTGCTGCAGGTGCTGTGGAAGATTTTGATGAGTCTGCAGCTTAGTCTTGATGTTGCTGGAGATAGGATAAGCAGTGTATTGCAGAAACAAATGCTTACAGTATTCAACAGCAATTGACACATCACCAGTATTCAGCAAAGTGCATAATTTGGAATAGCCACAGTGCTGGACCCACACTACAAATATGGCATTGCAGTCATACTGGAGGAAGGGCATGATCATGTTCAAAATCTGACTGCACTGCTGGTCCGATTGGTTCATGGGGCACAGACATCATGTGCAAAGTTCTGCAAACTACAGCATAACAAGGCTGAAGGTCACTGCGGGCTGAGTACATTCAGTAAGGTGGCTAAGGGTGAGGAGCAAGAAGGGTGGCAGCAAAACAGTTTGCCATTAATCCACTTTGGGGTGTTTTGTCTGAAGTAGGAATTTGTGACCTGTATGAATCTTGTGAAAAGGTGGAAGACTCATCAAGACTGTGTGCATTGCAGAATATGGTTGATGCTTATTTGGCAGAAAACAGGCATCTAACAGTACTTGAGGATCCTGTACTGTACTGGGCTGGAAAAGTGAATGAATGGCCAGAGCTGACTTCAGTAGCACTGAAGTACCTGACCAGCCCACCCTCCAGTGTAAGCATAGAGCTGGCAGTATAGACTAGAGGTTAGAGGAACTAGGTGTGAACGAGCTTGATACATCCAGAAGACCAGACCTGAGTTTGATTCTCACAACCTCCACTTGCATATTGTGTGACTCTGAACAAGTCACCTAACCGCCCAGTGCTCCCAGGTCGCCCCTGAAAACAGGCACTTGTTCCTAGTGGGCCTTACCCAGTTACCAAAGACTAAAATAAAAAATAGAGAGGGTATTCAGCTCTCCGGGGGCCAAAATGCGTGACTGTCATACTAACCTATCACCTGCAAATGTCTGCATGCTGACTTTTATCAAAATGAATGAAGGTCACATACCAACCACCATTTCTGTGTTTGTGCCCAGTCATGATGATTGCTGAGCAGATGATGTGGGTGAAGCACACCATCCTGGTGGCAGCATCAAATGGTGTACCATTGAGGTTGATGATTCAGTCATGGAAAAAGAATTTCCAAGCGGGCAAAACTGTGACCTTGACGACTGCTAGGGCAGCTTCCTCCTTGATCAGGATGAGGAGGATGTCGGTGGTAGTGCATGACGGGGTGAAGGCTGTCAGTTCTGTAATGCTACCATTTTTCACCATTTAATAAATGAAAAACAGTGTCCTCGTCTAGCATTCCATATGACAAATCTGTACAAATAATGACGTCATTTATTTGACCTTCCCCGTTCTAGATTTTGTGAGTACAGTTAACAGAATGTGTGCTGCCATTATATTTATTACACACAGTCAGTCTTATAAATACAAATGTCAACTTTTGGCCATAGCCTCTTAAATCCTGCTAACTGACTGACAGATATCATCTTCCTGACACTGAAGAACTGTAACACACCATAGCCAGCCACCCGGCTTCATGAGAGTGAGAGAGACAGTGAAACTGTACCAATGTCCAATGTATGAACCCTCAGCCACAGCCACCCTGCTTCATGAGACAGTGAGAGAGACAATGAAACTGTACCAGTGCCCAATGTATGAACCCTCATCCACAACCACCCGGCTCCATGAGACAGTAAGAAAGACAATGAAACTGTACCAGTGCACAATCTATGAACCCTCCGCAACAGCCACCTGGCTTCAAGAGACAGTGAGAGAGACAGTGAAACTGTACCAGTGCCTGATGTATGAACCTTCTGCCACAGCCACCCGGCTTCATGAGACAGTGAGAGAGACAGTGAAACTGCACCAGTGCCCAATGTATGAACCCTCAGCCAGCCACAACCATCCTGCTTCTTTAATCAGTAATTTACAGCAAGTATGTACTCATGTCACGTGCTATGGTATTGACTTCAGCTGTGCTGTGAATGCTTCCATAACCAATAAATGCCATTGTCACCAAATACTGACAACTGATTTTCATATTGTTTTCACAGGCTACTGTCACAAAGACTGTAAAAGGACTCAAGTAGTACTCCAAACACCGAAAGGATAACATTTTCAGGTAAGTATAAATCTTATTTTCTCATTCCTTTTTGGTTTTAATTTTGTTCAGCTGGTGCAAAGCATGCAATGGAGGTGACATAGTGGCCAGCTAACACCTTACTTGTTCATATCTCTGACAGGAGTACTTCAGTACGTGAGAGGGTTACAATGTGTTATCCTGCCTGTGAAAACACATCATGTGATGTAACTGTAGTCAGTGGGACAGTACCTGTCACTGGCACTGACTATGTTAATTGGTTTTGTACGGGCTTGCTAATAGCTTGGTATTTTAAGCTGGATATAACAGAAGACAAGAACAGCCATGCTGGGAATGGATTGTGATAGTGTGATGAACTCCAAATAATTTCTTCTTCATCTGTTTTCAGGTAACATTTAGGTGCTGTGTACTGCAGTTGGTGGTATCTTACAATATGAAGAGACAGACAACAGTCAGGAATCAGGATGATACGCAGAACACCTGGAAAGAAGACAAAGACATTAATAAAACTTCTTTTAAAATGATGCCCACCCTCCACAAAAAAAATTCTGACCTTTCATGGCTTCACAGTTTCCCTACAGCCAAAGTCATCAAGAAGCCAAAACAGGCAGCAGACACGTGTGCTTGTATGACCTTAGAAGGACACAAATAAATGATTACATTTTTGTCAAGCCACACCACAAATTAAATGGCTGTATCTCGGACAAAAAAATGTCAGTGACACGTTCAATAACTTACCATTGTTGGTATGAATGAATACACACACATAGGGCAGCATGTTTCAGTCAGCACAGTATAAGATTTTTCCAGCATCAAATTGTGGTTCAACCGGCCATGGTCATCTGTGTTTAATCATCATTTAGCAATAGTAACACATTATACATCAGCAGCAGCAGAAGAAAGCAGCAGGAGCAGGCTACAGCAAGAAATTATATCACTTTTGTGGTGTATAGTTCCGGCTCTCTCTGTGCACGCTGTAAGCAGTATGTCACCAAGTACTTGTAAGTTTTGTGAACAGTTTCTCATGTCATTATTCTTCATCAGGACTTGGAATTTTCATGACATTTAAACAGCAGTTATTTTCTCAGTTGGGACAGTTGTGCATAGTTCTGGCTCTTGGTGCAGACTGTAAGCAATGCGTCACCAAGTACTTGTGACTTTTCTGAACAGTTACTCATCATTATCCTTCATTGGGACTCAGGGAATTTTCATGACATTTAAACAGCAGCTATTTTCTCAGTTGGGACAGTTGTGCATAGAAACATAGAAACATAGATTTTGACGGCAGATAAGGACCGCTTGGCCCACCCAGTCTGCCCATTTCCCTATCTAATGGATAAGCTGCCGATCCTAGTTAACCAGCAGCCTACTTCTTCCTACCTCCACCCCCTAGAATTGCCTTATGACTGTCCCATGCATGTTTGAATTCCACCACTGTTTTAACTCCACAACTCTCTCTGGAAGGCCGTTCCATGCATCCACTACCCTCTCTGTGAAAAAATTCTCTTAAATTACCTCTGAGCCGCCTCTTCTATCTTCAAATTGTGCCCCCTTGTTCTTGCACACCTCTTTTTTTGAAAGATGTTACGCTCTTGGACTTTGTTGATTCCCTTGAGGTACTTGAAAGTTTCTATCATGTCCCCCCTCTCCCTCCTTTCCTCGAGGCTATACATATTCAGCTCCTTAAGTCTCTCTTCATATGTCTTCCGGTGCAGAACCTGCACCATTTTAGTTGCCCTCCTCTGGACAGCCTCCATCCTGTCTATGTCTTTGCAGAGATCGGGTCTCCAGAACTGCACGCAGTACTCCAGATGGGGTCTCACCAACTGTCTGTACAGAGGGATAATAACTTCCTGTTTTCTACTGGTGATGCCTCTCCCTATGCATCCCAGTATCCCCCCAGCCCTCCTTGCAGCTCTCTCACATTGCTTGCCCACCTTTAGGTCATCTGATATGACTACCCCCAGGTCCCTTTCCATTTTTGTTGTTGTTAGTATCTCACCCCCATTGTGTACTCTTCCCTGGGTTTTGTTTCCCAGGTGCATTATAGCACTTCTAGCATTGAATCTAAGCTGCCATACATTTGACCATTCCTCTAACCTTGCCAAGTCCCTTCTCATCCTTTCCACCCACCTTGTGCATCAACTCTGTTGCAGATCTTTGTGTCATCTGCAAAGAGACATACTTTTCTTCCAGTCCCTCTGCAATGTCGCTTATAAAGACATTGAAGAGGACCGTCCTAATACTGAACCTCGTGGTACCCTACTAGTAACCCCTCTTTCTTCAGAGTGGACTCCATTTACTATTACTCTCTGTGTCCTGTTCTCCAGCCAATTCTTTACCCAGGCTGTCATCTTGGGACCCACTCCCAGGCTGGCTAACTTGTATATTAATCTTTGTCTGGGACTGTGTCAAATGCCTTGCTAAAGACTAGGTAGGCCATGTCCACAGCCCTCCCTGATCTACTACTTTGGTCACCCAGTCAAAGAAATCTATCAGATTTGTCTGGCATGACCTTCCTGCTGTGAATCCATGCTGCCTTGGGTCCTGAGCCCCTCTGGCCTCTAGATACTCAACAATTCTTTCCTTCAGAAGTATTCCAACATTTTCCCTACCACTGAGGTTAAACTAACAGGTCTGTAGTTTTCTGCTTCTGCCTTGCTCCCACTTTTGTGAAGGGAATCACATCTGCCCTTCTCCAGTCCTCGGGTACCACCCCATCCTCCCATGATTTGTTAAAGAGGGTAGTCAGTGGTGTCACTAGTTCTACCCTTAGTTCTTTTAGAATTCTGGGATGAATCCCATCAGGCCCCATTGCTTTGTCCACCTTCAGTTTTAAGAGTTCTTTCAGAACCCTTTCTTCTGTAAATGGGCTGGTATCAACTTCTGTATCCAGAGTGTTTCTACTGTTTGTTTTAGGTACGTCCCCCACTTCCTTTGTAAATACTGAGCAAAAATATTTGTTTAGTATCTCTGCCTTTTCACAGTCACCCTCTGTCCACCCTCTCTCCTTTTTATTAAGCCTCACTAACCCTCCCGTGGTCTTCCTTCTCTCTCTGATGTACCTATAAAAGGTTTTATCCCCCTTCTTAACCGAGTTGGCTATCTTTTCCTCGGTTTGAGCCTTTGCTGTTCTGACTGCCTTTCCAGCTTCCTTTGCTTTAACTGATACAGTTCTCTGTCCTGCTCCTTCTGTGATTCCTTGTACTTCCTGAATGCTTTCTTTTCTCTTGAACCTACACTGCTACTTCCTTTGAGAACCATAGTGTTTACATAGTTTCATTTTGTTTATTTGTCACACAAAGGCTTGTTACCTCTGTGATGACAGTTTTTGTTATTCCCCATTGTTCTTCCACCCTCCTTCCTGCCAATTTGCTAGTGCATTCCTTAGGCACTCACCCATTTTGGAAAAGTCAGCCCTCCTAAAGTCCAGTACTTTGCCTTTGTATGGCTTTGACTCTATTGCTGTGCTTATTGTGAACCATACTGTTCGATGGTCGCTAGTTCCCAGATGGCTACCCACTTCTACATCTGTGATCCTCTCTTCAGCTCCATTTGAGAGAACCAGGTCTAAGATTGCTCCTCTTGAGTGGCTCCAATACTAGTTGTCTAGGCATGCCTCTGTAGGCATCTAGAATAACCCCACTTTTGAAGTGGCTGCTGCAACTGCACCCAGTTAACATCTGGCTATTCAGATCCCCATCAGCAATATCTCCCTTTTCTGCCATTCTAAGTATTCTTTCTATCATTTCCTTGTCCATTTCCTCCCCTGAGAAGGGGTCTGTATACTAACCTCTGTGCGGATTGTGGTGCCATTGCCGGTCTCCAAATTTAGCCACAGTGCTTATTCTCCTCCATGTTTTCCCTTTTGTTCTGTTGCTTTGATTCCTTCCCTTATGTAAAGAGCTACTCCTCCTCCTCCTCCTCCTCTTTTACCCTCCCTGTCCCTCCTGTAGATAGTGTATCCTGGTATGTTTATGTCCCAGTCATGGTTTTGTGTGTACCATGTTTCTGTGACTGCCACGATATCCAGATGTTCCTCCCTCATCAAGGTCACTAATTTAGGAAGCTTGTTACTTAGACTATGGACAGTACTCATTGCTCTCCATTTTTTTGATGGCTTTACCTTCTTTTGCAGCATCCCCCACTGACCTTTCTACCTCTGTCTTTTTCTCATTTAGTACCCTGTTTTGTAGGGAGAGGCTGGGATTTTTCTGCTGCTTATCAGTGCCTCCCCCTTGACTAGTTTAAAAGCTTGCCAATGAAGCACTTAAACCGATTGCTTAAAAGACTTGTTCCCTTCCCGGACAGATGCAGACCATCCTGCCAGTATAGGCTGGTGTCCCTCCAGGTGGAACCCCAGTCCCCAATGAAGCCAAACCCCTGTGCTCCACACCATTTTTTCAACATTCATCAAACTGCATGGTGCAAAGTACCCTTGCCTCACTCATGCCATTGACAGGCAGCACCTCAGAGAAGGATATTGTGTGTGCTACTTGTCTTAGGCCCCTCCCCAATTCTACAAAGTCCTCTGCACTGCTCTAATCTCATGATTAGCCAAGTCATTTGTCCCTAGGTGGACAATGATGTCCAGCTCAGACTCCCGTGCAGCTGTTCTCGTGATCCTGAGGATGTGCTTCCTGTCTCTCAAGCCATGGCACCAGGCAGGCACCTTACTTCAGCTCCTGCCCCCAGTTCTATCCCCTAAACATTGAGTCCCCACCAGGAGCTGCTTCTTTCCTTGTGGTGTCCTCTGCCTCTTCCTGTGGGCCTCCCTTGTGACAGTTGTCCTCAGCCTCCTTAGTCTCCTCTGCGGGTGCATCCATAGGGAGCTATGCTCCTCAGAATGGTGTATGGATTGTGAGTGGAACAACTGACTGGGCGCTCTGTTCCACCATCCTCACCCTCCCTGAGCCCACTGTGGTCCAACTGCTGTGCTTTCTTCAACCTCTGAGGTAGTGGTGGTGGCTCTGGTGCTTCCTGGATGGGGGAGGTTCCCTTCCTACCATCCAGTGTGGCCTGGGGGAAGGTCCCCTTACTACTGTCCAGTGTGGCCTGAAGATGGGCAACTTCCTCCCTCAGGGCAGTGAGTTGTCTGCAAATAGGGCAGCATCTCAGCCTCCAGAAAGACTCCCGGAAGACTGCTGCCCCACAGCATACAGTAGTTCTGGCTCTCAGTGTACATTGTAAGCAGTGTGTCACCATGTACTTGTGAAAGTTGTGACTTTTCTGAACAGTTTCTCATGTCATTATTCTTCATCGGGACATTAATAGTGCATGCTAAATGATGTAGCAAGGTAACAGTATAATCATGCTACATTCGCATAATATTGGACTTTTTATAGGGGGGTATTGTAACTGTGTGTGATGCTGGTAGTATATTTTGCTTGTAGTTGTGGCCTTGTGGGTGTGCTTACAAAAGTTAACACACTCAACAGTAACAAAAAAGTAATATAGCATGACAAGTACAGCAGCAGTGCAATAATCGGTGGATAATTTGTACCTATGCTTTTGTATTTGATTTTTGTTTGGTACTTATCTACTGACTTGTTTATATGCTACCACTCTTTCCGGAATTTACAGATGCAGTACTCCTTTTTTCAAATCTGAAATAATAAATAGAGCGCTACTTTTAATCTGGCTTTATGCTGGTTTTCATCAGTATTACCACCTGTTTTTGCACATCTGTTATTTAAAATCATTTCTGTTGTAACTGAAATGAACTAGCATGTAATCCAGCAGGGCATGGCACACCACCATGACCTTCTGAAGCAGTAGGTGTTCAAAAACAGCTGGGTGTACTGATGAAAAACCGATCTGAGGAATATTAAAAGGAGCACTAATTTTATTTTTTCAGATCTAAAAATATTGAGTAACTATGCTATAACCCACGACAGACAATGGGTGTATCAGGCCATTACTGCACACCCTGGGTGTGTTGTGAGGCACGAGGGCTTGACGGAAGAACTTACACCACCTGTAAAGTGCATTGATGCCCTGATACACCCATGGGCTGTAATGGGTTAACGCACTTATAGAACAGGCTAGCTAAATGTAAAAAGCAAAACATCAAAACCTTTCTACAGTCAGCAGGCCCAGTGTTGCTATAATGGGTCATTGCTGAATGGTCAGGTGACACTTTCTGACAAATGTCAAGTCGTCATATTTGACCTTTCATTAATGACCTTTTCACAATGCAGAATCATATTAATTTGTGGAAAGAACTGTATCATACCACTCATTAGATAAGGGACAACTGAAAATAGAATAAAACAGTGTAGGTCAGAATTGTTAAACAGCTGGTGCACAGTATCAGGTTACCAAACCCACCTCAAACATATATGACAGCTGATGTGCTTCAGTGTTGAAGAGCATTAATAGTACCATGCGGTCACATCCAGTAAAAAAAGTTATAGTACCCCAACGGTACACTCACAGCAAAACAGAGCAGTGTCCTGAACTGGCTCACATGTCACCAGGCAGGCACCCCCAAGCACCCTTGTGTGATGTCAGTAAATTAATTTAGAGTGTGCACTCCATTGTCATGTATGTGTGTGATTTTTCTACAGCTTTTACTACTGTTTACTGTTAAAATTTACATAAAGCAAAGTGACCACTGAAGTGACAGGGACTGTTACTCCACCAATCGATTTCATGTTGCTAAATCGCAGCTATACATATTACAAACAGCTATAGAAAGATTGCGACCGTAAAGGTCAAGGGACTGCAAACTCAGCATTCATTTTCTGATGTCACAAAATTAACATGGGGGTGCCTGCATGGGGGCATGTCAACAGGTTCAGGCAATGACTCTGTAGTTCTGTGTGTACACAGTTGGGGTGCTATGACTTTTCGACCAGACGTGACAGCATGGTATTATTAATACCCCTCAATACGGAAGCAAGTCCACTATCAAATATGATTGCGGGGGGATGGTTACCTGACAGTGTGCACCTGCTCTTTAACATGTTCTTGCACTGCTGCTTTAACAGAATACAAGAGAAAGAAAACATTACTGCAAAACAAAATTTAAATAGTTGGACTGTATGTCAAAAGATTATTATGTAGGTAAAGAAGGAAAGTGAAGGATAGTATTTTTTTAGGGTTTTTTTCTTTTATAGTTGGTTTTGCTGTGTTTTTAAGATTTTTTGGGAGGAGAAAGTTAGGAAAAAGAAAGCCAGAATGCACAATAAGAGTTAGAAGAAAAAAAGACAGACTGCTGGGATGGGTCAGGGTGCTGCTGGCTAAGCAGCAGTTACAGTGTGGACATTGTTTGCAGCTGGTGACCCTCCATCCTGTCCAACTGCTGCTGCATGTTGTTGACCACATTGCCAAGGTGGTCAACCTCCCTCCACATAACCACAAGGTCAGCCTGGGTGGCAGAGATTGATGCTGAATTTTCAGCCCGTGCAGGTGCGGGGAGCTGCCACTTGCTCCCTCTCCCTTCTCCTGCAATTCTGACCACCATGTGCAGGCTGAGGCCATGCTGCCACCTTTTGCTGCACTGCAGGAGCATTTCCTGCAACCTCAGCCAACCTGACCTCTCACTGTTCATAGTGATGGATACTGAGGTGAGTACACCGCCCACCTGTCCCAACAAGCATACCCTTCCTACCCCGCCAAACATGCTGCCACAGATGTTGCATTTAGCTATGCTCAGGTCACTTGGCAGTGTGCTAAAAAAAATGCCACACTGCCGAGCTGCGGGGTGGACCAGGCACAGGCAGGGGGGGGGCCCCAGATGTTGTCAGCTGCTGTACATTCTGGAGTGGAACAACCGATTGCTGTTGTTCCACCTCTGGTGGCTGATGTTCCTGCTGATGCTGCTGTTGGTCTGCAACCGTGGCCAGCGGTGGTTGGGCAGTGCTAGGCACCACTGGTGGTGCTTCACTGGTGCCACTAACTCCACTGTCACTGGAGTTACCATTTCCTGGTAGGGGAGCACTTGCAGGGAACAAACTCCCACTGTTGATGCACACCCCATGTAGAGGAAAATTTTATAACAGACCTAATGTTGCACAATGTAACTGTGCAGAAAGCACCACAAAATGGCTGCAGAACTGAAACAATCTTCATGAAATGGTGGATAGTGGAAAATTCCATAGCAAGCATGTCCTTGGTGGATGGTGGAAAATTCCATAAGCAAGCATTTCCTTGTAGTAATGTATGCATGCCTTATAGATGATGTGGCTAAAGTAAGTTAGCATAATAATTAGCATAACCAGTCAGTAAGTGGCAGCAGTATTGTATTTATCATAGTATTAGCATAACCAATCAGCAACTAACAGCAGTATTGTATGAAGTTTACTGTCCAATGAAGTTGTGCCATGACACTGTTATGTGACTGGGCAAGTGTATAAGAGAAGGAGGATTACTATTGTAATCGGAGCTATGTAATAACAACATGGGGAGCTGGCTCTCTGTATGCATACATGAATAAATGGTTTGAACTCTGTACAAGACTGTTTCTTTGTCTCTGTATAACAAGTAGGAAATTTCCACGACAATCTTGGCGTAGTCGGCAGGATCTGCACGGCTCTGTTTGGTGAGTCTTCACTGGAATAAGACCTGAAGTATGCCGGCGGTTGTCTAGGGGACATTGCAGGGAGACCACCTCACAAAGATGAGGCAAGGACCCGCTTTGGGCTGTTTGGGTGAGGACGCACCAACCAGGACGGCACAGAGCGACAAAAAAGTAAGAAAGTTCTTGTGTTGACTCCAAACTAAGTAAAAGTAGTTTAAAGTAACATAGAAGTAAAGTGGTAAAACAGTGATGTAAAACGCTAGAGATTTAGGCTGTTAAAACAAGAGTAACCTCAGACAAGTTTGAGTCCTTTTAGTAAAAGTGGTCAGAAGGCTTGAGTTGCCAGGGCAAAAGTAACCAAAACATAGGTTTGAGCTTTTGTAGCAAAAGTAGTCCAGAACCTGAACTGTTGGGACAAAGTAACTTAAAAGGGGTTTGAGTTTTAACTGATGCTAACCGAATAGAGCTAAGCAAGAAGGTGTAAAGTGTAATACATAAACTAAACACAGGACAGTGACATGGGGGAGAAACAAAGCAAGGGAAAGTTGCCTGATCCCCTGCGTGGACCAGTAAAATGTATGGCTGATAAGTATGGGAACAATTCAATTAGTGAGGTCCCGGAATGGAACCTGAGAACAGATGGATTATTTCCCCTAACAGGAACATTTAGCCTGGATGTCTTACGAGAAGCAAGGAGCATTCTAGAAAAGGTAGAAAGCAAACAAAAGAAAGTAGTAATAGATTGGACAAAGTTCAATAGGTGGGAAAGAGAAGCAGAAAGTAGGTATGAAAGGTCAGTGAAGGGCATAATGGTAAAACAAGAAACAGAGGAGGAGGAAAGGAAAAGAAAGCCAAAAAGAAATGATACGCCACCCCCCCACCAGCCCTCACCTGCTGCGGGCGGCACTGACCTCAACCCACCGCCCACGCAAAATCAGGGGCGTGGAGGGACTGGTGGCCCTGGGGTATCCTGGGGATGTTAGACAGATGCCAGCTGAGGAACAGGTAGAGCACGATACAACTAGTAGGGAAATGGGCCCGCATAGTGGGCAACAAGAAGTCTGGTCTCCAGTAGGTTATGTAAAGACCAGATTAAGGGCTAAGAGGGAGGACCCTGTAGTTAATATGCCACTAGTATATTACCCCAACCCTAACCCGGCTGATGTAGCCAACCCCCGGATAGGAGTAGAGAGACCTTGGAGCCCTGATGAACTGACTGACGCAGTTAAGGGTATACCGCCCCCTGGGAAAGATGTAGATGCATACATAGAGGAGATGCAAGCCCTATTTGCAATGTATGACCTGTCCACTCGAGAAATGACTGAATGTTTCAGGAGAACTTTAAAATTCCAGTGGAATGAGTGCAAGGGAAATTGGAATATGGATGCTGCAAGAGACGATAGAGCCAACCAACTGCAAGCAGTTTGGATGGCAGTGCAGACTAAGTTTAAGAAAACTACTGATTGGCCCTGCATCCACACTACAAAGCAGAAAACAGGCAAGACAGTGCAGAATTATAGAGAGAGACTGGAAACTATATTTAAACAGCACTTGGGGGTGAAGCCTGCTGATACAGCGTATGGAAATTTGTTGGGGCATGCCTTTTGTAGTGGACTTTTGCCTGAGATAAAAAAAAGGAGTTATAACTGCTTGTATTGGATGGGAGACAAAATCATTAGCTGAGATTTTGCCGTATGCTGAACACTCCTAGAGACAACAGAGGGGAAACGAAGAAAAAGATCAGAAGAAACTAGTAAAGGCACAGCTAATGTACTATGAAGGAGGTAGGGGCAGGGGAAGAGGCAGAGGGAGAGGGCAAGGAAGAGGAGGTCCTCAGGCAGAGCGACGGAGGGGTGATCATAGCCAGTACCGCTGCTACCACTGTAACCAACTGGGCCACATCACCAGAAACTGTCCCCAGGAAGGGGGAGCCGCCCAGTATGAACTACCCCCTCCCGCTGCCAACTCTTCTGTGCACAACCCTCTGTATGAAATGCAACTGCCAACGTACAATCGCTAGGAAATAGTGGGACAACATCAAGCAATGCTCTCCCTCACCCCTGACCCTGTTAAAATACCAAAATTGACACTAACTGTTGACAACAAGAATGTTTCCTTTTTGGTAGACACCGGTGCATCATTGTCTGTGATACGAACCTGTGAACTGTACCTGCATCCCAGTGACACTATGGTGGAAACCGTGGGTGCCTCAGCATACTTATGTACGAGCATCTGACCCAGCCCCTGACTGTGCAGTGTAACAAGCTGATGATACGACATGAATTCTTGTATAGTGAGACTTGCCCTGTAAACTTACTAGGCAGAGACTTATTGTCTAAGCTAAACATGACTATAAGTATAAGCAATGAGGGACTCTCTGTGACCTCGGCCAGAGCTGGCTGGTATTTTTCCTTTGACAGTGACTGCAAGTGACTGGCTGTACTGTTGGAAGCTTATAGGTGAGGAGCAAGTGGGCTCATTGATAGAATGGGCTGCTAAATTGACAGGGGGTGCACAGGAGCTACAGTACTATCTCCACTGTACTGCTCACTATGCAAAAGATGAGAGGGATTTTGGGTACAAGACAAGTAGATGGAGTACTCAGCCAGTGCTAGATGAGTTACAAGTAAAAGACCTATATGTAGCACATGACCGCTGAGCTGCAGTTGTAGAACTTACTGTTGAGCAACAACAAGCCTATGTAGTGGAAGGGGCAGCCCCTCACATCTCACTTGCAAAGGGAAAAGGGGTACAGTGGAAGGATTTGGGGCCGTGGGTGGCACACATGAAAAACCTAAGCGACTGGGAGCAAGAAGATGACAGATGGGTGTCGCCATCGACAGGGTGTTATAAGCATGTTCTACATGAGCAACTGTCAGTGCAACTAGAAATAAAGGCAATCAGATGGGTTACAAGGGAAAAAGAAAGTAAACTAAATGATAGGTTACCCTCTTGGCTAGATGAGCTGCCAGATAGTCTATGGGCCACTTCCAAGACCGATGTAGGATTAATAAAAAATGCACAACCTTTATCAGTCACACCAAAGTCCTCCTATAGGTCCCACAAACACCAATACCTGCTTGGAAGGGAAGCAGAAGAGGGAATTGCACCTGTGCCTGCAGCATTGGTGGGGGGGGGTTATCGTACCATGTTCCAATGCTACGGTAAACACTCCTATTCTACCGGTGAAAAAGCCAGATGGCACCTACCGGTTTGTGCAAGATCTGTGACTGATAAATGCTGCTGTACATGCCAGAACGCCTGTGGTCCTGAACCCTGTCACTGTTCTGTCTCAGGTACCTACAAATAGTTGTTTCTTTACAGTTATAGATTTAGTAAATGCCTTTTTCAGCATTCCCATGGAGCCCGAGAGCCAAGAGTGGTTTGCATTTATGTATAAAGGGAAAAAGTGGACATGGACTCGGATGCCCCAGGGGTGTGTTGAATCTCCAGCTGTGTTCTCGGCCCAAATGAGTGACAATTTGTCTGCCTTTGTGCCCCCCAGTGGGAGTGTGTTGATACAGTATGTTGATGATCTGCTACTTGCCTCCCCCTCGTGGGAAGCATGTGAGCAGGAGTCAAAAGGCGCTGTTACTCTTTTGGGCCGAAAACGGGCACAAGGTATCAAAAAGCAAACTACAGCTGTGCACAGAACGGGTAAAGTACTTAGGTCATACACTGTTAATGCACGGGTGCACCCTAGCCCCAGAATGAATTGAAGCCATTACCAAATTGCCCCGTCCGATAACAAAACAACAAATGATGTCCTTTTTGGGCATGGCGGGCTACTGCAGAGCCTGGCTGAAGGATTATGCCTTCTTGGCACAGCCCTTGCAAGATGCCATCCACGGCAAGGGTATGCAAATGAAAGATGAGGTCAAGTGGACAACCAAATTAGTGGAAAGCTTCACACAATTAAAATTGGCTTTAGAGTCAGCACCTTGTCTAGGGCTGCCTGACTTTAAAAAGCCATTTGACCTCTATGTGGATGGAAGAAATGGGTTTATGTCTGTTGTACTAACACAATTGCATGGGGATGCAAGAAGGCCGGTGGCTTACTACTCTAAGCATTTAGACTCAGTAATCAGAGGAATGGTGTCATGTCTACAGTCTGTTGCCGCTGCTACCGAGGTGGTGCTGGCCTGTTCTGATTTGGTGGGGTTTTCCCCTCTAGTTGTACATGTGCCACATGCAGTACACTCAATTATACTGCAGGCCCGCACCACCCATCTAACTCCTGCTCGCTTACTGCAATATCAAAATGTGTTACTAACCATGTCAAATGTTACCCTTAAGCGCTGTACTACCTTAAACCCGGCTACCCTCCTCCCTACCCCAGAGGACGGTGACGTACATGACTGTGGGGAAGTAATTGACTCAGACTGCAGACCTCGACCTGATTTGACTGATGTACCGCTGACTAACGCAGACCTGGAACTGTTTGTGGACGGCTTGGCTCAATGAGCCGGGCAGGGTCGTCCAATGGTGGCATACGCCGTATGCACTGACAGCACTACTCTAGAGAGCCATAAGCTGCCGTCCCACTTGTCAGCCCAGGCCGCTGAGCTATTGGCATTAACCAGGGCCTGTGTTTTAGCAAAAAAAAACCGTTAACATTTACACGGACAGCAGGTATGTCTTTGGAGTAGTGCATGATTTTGGAACACTATGGAAAAACAGGGGGTTCCTGACTTCATCAGGAAAGCCCATTGCACATGCGAAACTAGTAGAAAACCTGTTAACGGCCATTAAAATGCCTAGGGCTGTCGCAGTTGTGAAATGCCAAGCGCACACATCTGCTTCTGACTTTGTATCAAAAGGAAATGCCCGAGCTGATGCAGCTGCGAAAAGAGCAGCTCTCCTTGATGTTGTCCCACTACCAGTAATGCTTTCTCAAGAAGTAAAACCAGTAAATCTTTTTTCTGCTAGTGAGGTAGCTGAAATACAACGATCTGCTGATAAAAAGGAGAAAAAGAACTGGCAAACATGTTGCGCCTATGACACCACCGCAAAGCTATGGGTGGCACCCGATGGCAGACTTTGCCTGCCAGCAGTCACATTTCCCTTTTTGGCCAAGTTGGCTCATGGAGCCGACCATGTGTCAAAAGGGGGGATGGTGGCTTTTGTAAATAAATATTGGTATGTTGTAGGTTTCTCTTTGTATGCTGAAAACTTTTGTAAAAAATGTATTATATGTATGCAAAATAATATCGGCAGAGGACTCCAAGTAACCCCCTCTGCCCATCCCTCTGCTATAGGACCTTTTGAACATATAATGATGGACTTTATTGAACTAAGCCCTTGTGAGGGCTACAGGTATTGTTTGGAAATAGTGGACATGTTCTCTAAGTGGGTAGAGGCCTTCCCTGCTCGAAGAAGCACTGCTTGTGTAGTGGCAAAGGCCCTATTGAGGGGTATTATACCCCGTTGGGGCCCTACCCTCGCGTATATCTAGTGACAATGGTACTCATTTTGCAAATGAAGTTATCAGGTGCCTATGTGAGGTTTTTAAAATCGATTTAAGAGCTCACTGTGCATACCATCCACAGTCTGGAGGGGCTGTGGAAAGGGCAAACCAAACCTTAAAGGTAAAGTTAACCAAACTGATGGCAGAAACAGGACTTAATTGGGTGAAGGCCCTGCCTTTGGCCTTAATGAGTATGAAAGGTAGACCAATGCGGATGGGTCTGTCACCACATGAGATTCTGATGGGTAGGCCTCTGAGAATGACTAATGCACCTTTTCCCCAAAGCAGGTTAACATTGCACGGTATTGATAATGAAATGATTGCCTATTGTTTATCCCTTAATGCTGTGTTGAGATCTTTTTACCCTAGAGTAAAGGCGGCTTTGCCTGTGCCAAATCCGGAAGCAGCGCTACACCGCATACAGCCCGGAGACTTCGTGGTGATAAAGGACTTTTAGCGAAAGAAGTGGAGTGATCCTCAGTGGTGAGGTCCTTTCCAAGTGCTCCATATGACACCGACAGCCATGAAGATTGCCGAGAGAAACACATGGATCCACGCATCCCATTGTCAGTTGGTGACAGCCATCGAGGACAGATGAAGAAAAAGACTGTTTTATTGACTGCAGGGGTGGCATGCGTAGTGGGGAGCCGCTGTGGTTCTTCTGACTCTGATAGGTATAAAGTAAAACCACAAGACTGTGAGAGACAGCGCTGCCTTGAACCCCACACACTACTAATACCTGGTGGACTCTAATGAAGCTACATGTTACTAACACTAACCTAAGTGATTGTTATGTGTGTGCGCATTCCCCACTTTCTGCGGCCATAGGACTGCACTTGCGGCCTGTACCCTTGGTCTGGTATGACACATATTTACTCTTATCTGCTATGGCACATGCAAAGGATAGTAAAGGTAATTGGTCCACGAGCTTGTTAAATAAGGGCAAAGTTACTGTATTTAAAGGACACCACTTTGCCACCTGGTATAAGCCCCCAAAAATGGGAACCCCCTTAAAACCCTTGTACCTAGATCACAGACCAAAAACCCAGGCCCCCTATTGTGTGTGTAGGAGTTGGACACAGACAGGAGCAAATATACAAATGGGGTGTCTAGTTGTTCTAATAATTATTATGAAGAACAAAATTATGCTTATACCTATAATACGTCCGATGGTAACATGACAACATGGTATGGTAAGGGTATATATTTTCCAACTGAGCTTAAAGAAAGGAAAAAGTTTGGTACCTTGTCCAGCCTGTACTGGGTGTGCGGGGTAAAGGCGTATGTGTTTTTACCAACAGGATGGATTGGGTGTTGTTACTTAGCCTACTTACACCCATCCGCATAAGTGTATGTGCCCTCAAATGATAATAATGTATTACAGGGCTTTGCTGACCATAGCATGCGCCGCCAAAAGCATGCCATAGGTGCGGGAGGTTCTGGAGTACCTAGCACCAAGAGAAGAGTGCCAGTGGGTGAGAAGCTAGCTGCAGGATTTTTCCCATTCTGGGGGGTACTACAAAGCAGGCAATATATTGATCAACTAAGCTACGAACTTGAAACCCTGGTAAAAGAAACCAATGAAGGCCTCACCCTTTTGAGTACTGAAACAAAAGCATTAAGACTAGTAGCATTACAAAATCGAGCCGCTCTTGATTATGTATTAGCAGCCCAGGGTGGGGTATGTGTAATAATTGAAAGAATGTTGTACCTATGTACCAAATGTGACTGATAACATGACAGAAGTTTTGCACAAAGTACAGCAACTACAGAATAAAATTGTGAATGAAAATAAGTCTGAGGGTGACTGGAATCCATGGGGATGGATTACAAATGTATTTGGCCAATGGGGATCGCAATACTGACATATGTTGCTGCTGGCATTATCTGCTTGTTATGTATATGGCTCGTTGTACTTTTGTAAAGCTGCTGCTTGCAAAATGTGTAACACAGCCTGTAACCCACCTACACCAACTGTACAATCACCTGTGATACATAATTATGACATATTAAATCAAAATGCTCACGAATTGCCTTACTATAACTGTGATACTGAATTTTAGCAGTTGATACAGAGTATCAAAAGGGGGGGTTGTAGAGGAAAATTTGATAATAACCCTAATGCTGCACAATGTAACTGTGCAGAAAGCACCACAAAATGGCTGCAGAACTGAAACAATCTTCATGAAATGGTGAATAGTGGAAAATTCCATAGCAAGCATGTCCTTGGTGGATGGTGGAAAATTCCATAAGCAAGCATTTCCTTGTAGTAATGTATGCATGCCTTATAGATGATGTGGCTAAAGTAGTTAGCATAATAATTAGCATAACCAGTCAGTAAGTGGCAGCAGTATTGTATTTAATATAGTATTAGCATAACCAATCAGCAACTAATAGCAGTATTGTATGAAGTTTACTGTCCAATGAAGTTGTGCCATGACACTGTTATGTGACTGGGCAAGTGTATAAGAGAAGGAGGCTTACTATTGTAATCGGAGCTATGCAATAACAACATGGGGAGCTGGCTCTCCGTATGCATACGTGAATGAATGGTTTGAACTCTGCACAAGACTGTTTCTTTGTCTCTGTATAACAAGTAGGAAATTTCCACGACACCCACCACCATGCATCCTTGGGCCGACAGTCATCACATCTCTCTCCACTGAAACGACCACGCTCCATTTCAAATCAAGTAAGGATTTAAACTGTCCAAAACAAAAAAAACGAAAACAGACTAAAATCAGGACTATGTACTGTAATATCAAAACAAGGGGCACAACTAAAAAGCAGAAATTGGACGATAAACAGAAAAAAATGGGAAATATTAAGATGCAGTAGCACTCTCTCTACTCAAAACAAGCTCCTTTCTCAGTACTAGGCAAGGGAAAGTAAAACTAGCTCACTGTCTAGCCTGATTATCTTTCTGCCTGCACCATGTGACCTGCAGACTGTCAATCATGTGTTCTGTGGGTGATTTTTCACAAACTTTGCCTTCCTGAAATGCAACCCGAAGTTAAGGCAAAGTCAGCAACATGAAGTTAATTATGGGCGAATTTTGACCTTTTAATAAAAACTTTGCATAATTATCCGTGGATTCAAAGTTGCTAACTTCACCTGAACTTCACATTAGTAGTAAAACTTTGCTGCATAGCTAGTGGAAAGGTAACTTGTGAGCTTGGAGGCAACAATTTTTTCAAGAATCTTATTTAGGACATGTGGATAGAAATGGGTCTGTAATTGCTGAAATGTTTAGGGTCACCTGTTTTAAATGTTGGCACTATGTATGACAGTTTCCATTCGCCAGGCACAACTCCTGAGAATAATGAAAGGTTGATTAATCTGATAATTGGGTAGGCAAGTTTATTAGCCACAGTCCTCAGGAGCTTAGGTTTGAGACCATCTGAACCCACACATTTCAAGTCTGATATTTACTTCAAGACCATCTGAACCCACACATTTCAAGTCTGGCATTTACTTAAGTCTGTAGTGTGTTGTGTCAGATTTTTCAGTCCAGTGTTTGCTGATATAGTCGAGTGTTCCCTTTTGAAGGGGCTTTTTCCAAGTGCATTGAAAGATGTGCTGGTTGGACCCACTCCAAAAAAAATGTATTTGGACAAGGACTGCTTGGCAAATTTTAGACCAGTTTCTAACCTTCTATTGTTAGGAACGGTTATTGAGAAGGTAGCGGCCCACCTAACCACCTTTAACATCTATGAGCTACTTCAGTCCAGATTTAGATCCAGACATAGTACTGAGACCACAGTGGTCATGATGCATAATGACCTCCCCAGGGCCAGATATAGAGGAGAATGGTCAGTTCTCATTCTACTTGATTTCTCATCTGCATTTGATACTGTGGAACATAGGTTGTTGTTAGATTGTCTCAGGGAGTATTGTGAACTCGCTGGTAGGATCATAAGCTGGTTTAAGTACTTCCTAAGTGGCAGGACACAAAGAGTGGTAATGGGAAATTTTTTCCACACTTCCGAAGCCCCTGCTCTGTCGGGTACCTCAGGGTTTGATTCTCTAATCTATGCTGTTTGCAGTATATATGCTGCCCCTGGGCAATATCATCAGATGACACAGATTTGGTTTTCATTGCTATGCAGATGATATCCATCCGTGCCAGTCATTTGCACTTTGGATGCCTGGCATGGTTGACATACTGAATTTATGTCTGAATGAGATCCGGGAATAGATGTCTTTCAGCTGGCTGCAGCTCAACCAGGACAAGACAGAAGTATTAGTGAATGAGGTTGGTAAATGGCAGCATGTGTAGGCAACAGTGGCGAGGATCAGTCTGGCACTTCATTCCTCTAGTCTGGTGGCTTCTACCAAAGTGAAGAATCTGGGTGTCATTCTGGATGAAACACTGATGTTTGAGGCTCAGGTGTATCTGTAGTCCAGAATGGCTTTTATTATCTTTGTAATGTCTTCCAGATTAAAGCCTTGATCCAGCAGAAGACCTGCCCTCAGTGATGTATGCCTTTGTAACTTCCAAGGTCAACTACTGTAATGCTCTTAATCTGGGGGTGAATGGAGGGGTCCTATAACACCTGCAGCTACAGTAGTGCAAAATGCAGTGGTCAGCTTACTGACGGGCCATCCAGGGTCACGTCATGTGACCCCCATCCTGCTTGATCTGCATTTACTGCTGATGAAGTCATGAAGCTCCTTCAAGGTCAGTTTGCTGACTTACAAAGCCCTACACAGACTGGGCCCCAGTTATCTGAATAACTTCTTGTTTACTCACTGTCCAGTTCACCCTCTCCGTTCCTATGAGAAGGGCCTCCTAGCGGTTCCTAGGACCACATTTAAGGCTTTGGGTGGTGACATATTTGAGGTAGCTGATCCAGCCCTGTTGAACTGGCTTCCCATGTTTCTGAGGGAGGCTCCTTCAGTGGAGACCTTAAAGAGGGGCCTAAAGACCCACCTCTTCTGTCTTGCTTTCAGTTTGATTTATTACCACTGGTCTTGGTATCTAAGTTATCCTTACTGCTGAATTTGCATGTTAAGCTGTTTTATTTATGTTCATGTGTGATGTTTCATTTGATTTGATATTTCATTGTTATGTTGTACAGCACCCAGAGCCTCTGGGATTGGGTGCTAAATAAATAAAAAGTACTGCTACTACTACAGAAGTCAGACATTTTTGCCCCTTTAAATTAAAAAGGGGTGTGTGTGTGCAGGTAGGCAAGAGGTCACTGAACTGCTTGAATCAAGGGTGGCCAGAGGCGAGATAGGGAAGACTGCAGAAAGATAAGATCACAGAAATAGTTGTTAAAGGCATTTACTATAAGGAGGAGTTATTACAGGTGACATAACGTATAACAATATCAGCTGGATAGAAATCACCCTTGAGACCCAGTGCCTGCTTAATACACTTCTAGAACTGTTGTGTGTTGTGAGCATTAAAGAGCTGTTTGCAATGCAAGTTCTTATTACACCCGATAGCCTTTTTGCACTCATTCCTGTGTATAATATTTAAGCCAGGCAGCAGCAGATGAGGAGGCTTTGTGCTCCTCTCAACATTTATCCCCAGTAAAGAGCAAGGACAGTAGGTGACTGTCTAGCTATTTAGTGACAGGATCTGGAACCCTTCTCCTGGTTAGGGGAGTAAACATCTTGGAGACAGACCAGTGAATGCAGAGTTAAAATAAGTCACAGCCAGAGTGATATCCAGTGTCCCACAGATATGATTGATCTAGGCAAGACATTTCATTTTTGAAGAGGACTGTCTCAAGGTTTGAGAATTCACAAAAGTGAATGTTTCTGGGGGAATTTTAGGAGGCTTATCCCATCACACACATTATGCAGGTGGGTGGCCACTTATTGCATCTGATACCGCCCTTAAGCAACATCTTATCAGCTCTGGCGAGGATCCAGCCAAATTAATGTGGCCCTTCCACCATTATTGGAGAGTCTGGTGGGTTTGGTAATAATCTGGGGCAGGAGGAGTTTACTGAAGGCCGAGTCCACATATTTATTGTCACAGCTGTGGCAATTTATATTAAAGTCTCAAAACAGGATACATTCATTGTTTTTAACAAGAGGCCAAACATGACTGAACAAAGTTTGGAGAGCATTTATGCTACCTACAGTTCTGGTGAAATACAGATTGAAATGAGATGTCATTTTTACAGCTGCAGTGGGCGGAGCCTGCAGATGTTTTGCATGTACAAAAGGGCTGATGTCATGTTTTCTGTCCATGGCACTGACTGAAGGTGTAAATAGTCTCCTCCACCCTACCCTCCTCCAAGAAATATTTTCCACCCTCAAATAAATATGCTTTCATGTTAGTCAATGGTTGCAGGGCACTATTTTCTTTCTTAAATGGAAGGTACAAGAACTGGATCCTGAGTAGTGGGAGGTAGCATTAATTTTTTTTGGGGGGGAGTAAGATCCACCCCCATCTCCACCCGAGAAGCTCCTAAAGATCCATGCCCACCTTTTTTTTTTGGTTCATGTGGGAAAGTGGATCTATCATGTTGGAGCAACTGACTATCAGAGCTGCCTGGGGAAGTAATTAAGGAGTGCCTGAAACTGCATCTAGGCATATCCCCCCCACACACACACACATAAGCATCATGATTTTTTTTTTTAACTCTAAGCATGTCAATATTTGGCTCTAACAGTATGGGCAAGTTGGGCATGAAAATAAAATAGAAAAAAAAAAGGATCAAGCAGATGCATTTTCCTTTGTCAGATACATGCAGACAGAAGGTCACAAATCCTGTATGACAAATTAATTATATGGATGTTTTCCATGTAAAACAGCAATTTTGTTATTGTCATGTCTGTAGCATCGTTTGTAGCCAGTAAACTATTATCTACTTAGGTACTGTAAATGACAGGTTTTAATTCAGAAATCCAGTCTTGATAAATTAGTTTTTGTAGCAGTTCTGTAAGATTTATGTCTCTCTCTGATGTAAGAGTGCATAGCACAGAAATGAAAGGGTTTGCCTAATTGATTGTTGTTTGCATGAGAAGTGGGAATGGCAGTGGCATGCAAGAATGAAGTCTAACAATTATTTCTTGGCCATTCTGGGACCTGAAATTTAACAGTAATGTGTGAAGAGAATAAAGTCTTGTGTTTTGTGCATTTGAATATGTTTAGTGCTTTGAAGTTAAAATATATATACATAGTGTCATGGGCACCTGAAAATGATGGATATACTACTGAAATAAATGCTATTCTGATTATTTATTTAAGTGAAAGATTTTAAATGTAGTTCTGCCTAAGTCACAGACACATAAGCTATAAAAAGTACATTTAAGGATGGATGTATTAGTCTAAGATTGTAGTAGCAAAATAAAGCAAGAAAAATAATATTTTGTGTTTTTTTTCTTTCAGTTGTTTAACTAGAAGTGGCACACTAAGCTGAAAGTCAGGGGCAACCTGGGAGCACATGGAAGTTAAGTGACTTGCTCCGGATCACCCAGTATGCAAGTGGGGGCTGCGGGATTCACACCCAGATCTCCAGATTTTTAGCTCAGAGCCTTAAACCACTGTGCTATACTGCCTCCCTAGTTATGGCAGTCATCTGTTTTATGGTTCATGATGTTGGTGTAGTAAGCAACAGTACATTGCATAGCAGGTGTAAAATGTCAATAACTAGGTCATGCAATAGATGTGGTGAGCAGTTACTGAAGCAGGAAATGTATTTAGAATAGTAAAATATTCCTGTTAGAAAACTGATAAATGTGTGACATTTACATCTCAATTTCAAGGAGGTCCTTATGGGGTGTCAATGTACGATATAAAGTAGTTATACTTTTCAAGTTGTCTGAGTAATTGCTTTTTACTACCACTGTTACTAAATTTAAATTATTCTATGAAGGAAATTGAGTTTTATGTAACTGTCTGTAAATGTATTAAAAACATTTACTTGTCCTTTTAATGTAATGCATTAAATGCTGTTGCTAGGTTAAGAAGTCACATAACAGCAATAGAGATGAAAACAATGGGATGCATAGGAATTTGAAAAAAGTATACATTAGCAGGAGCAGTGTCATGACTTCACTATTTTTTTTTATAGTTTCACTCCAGATTTTCAACATTGCCATTTTTTTACACCTCCTCATGAACAGTACATCTGTCATTTTTTACACCCTGTTCAAAATGTGTTTTTGCACCTGTGGTGCCAAATGGCACAGTCGCTGTGCAAAATCACCTTTTGGCTAATGAACTGATAGTGTCAAAGGAGGGAGAGGGGGGACATGATAGAAACTTTTAAGTACCTCAGTGGAATCAACAAAGTCCAAGAGGGTAGCATCTTTCAGAAAAAGAGATGTACAAGAACAAGGGGACACAATTTGAAGATGGGGGGGGACGGCTCAGAGGCAATGTGAGGAAGTATTTTTTCACAGAGAGGGTGGTGGATGCATGGAACAGCCTTCCTGATGAGGTTGGGGGGTCTAAAACTGTGGGAGAATTCAAGAATGCATGGGACAGACATAAGGCAATTCTTGTGGGGGGGTAGGAAGAAATAAGCTGTTAGTTAACTAGGATTCGCAGCTTATCCTGTAGGTAGGGAAATGGGCAGACTAGGTGGGCCAAGTGGTCCTTTTCTGCAATCAAAGTCTATGTTTCTATGTTTCTGTGTGTCACTGTTCATGTGGTGGGGTAACAAAAAGCCCATGCTGAAAACCTGGAGTGAAAATACCAAGAAACGCCCAGGGCATTAGGACTTCTGACCATAACACCCTGCCCTGTAGGGACTGACAGGCAACAGGGGTGTGACTTGGGATTGTCAACAGTAATGCTCATGTCATTCCACCCCCATCCCCATCCTGCAGCCAGTGACAGGTATCAAGGTGTTCTTTAATATGGTGTGCCTTTGACTCTTCAGACCCAAAGTTCACTCCATTCTCTTATACTGTACCCATTTCAGCTTATTTCCTTATGGAATGGGGTGAGTATAAAGTTTGAATGCCCCAAGACACACCTTGACACTTGTCTGTGTCTGCAGGGTAGGGTGAGGTGAAATAGCATAAGCGTTATGGGCAATGACCCAAAGGCACACCCCAATGCCTGTCCATCCCTGCAGGGTGGGGGGTTGGGTTGGCAGCACTTCAATATTTCACTGCCATTCCTATTCTGCCGGTCTGTCTGTCTGTCTCTCTCTATCTATATGTCTTTGTAATTACTGTACATATATTTCTGTCAATTTCATGTATTGCTATTTTTACCTATTTCTGAAACAAACCTGCATATCACATTTGCCTGCACTCTGAGCACATACTTATGAAACTGTGCATATTTGTACTCCACTTCTGCATAGATTTCATACTTTCCTAATATTCCCATTATCACAAGCATAACCACTAGTGGTGGGCGAAGTGGGCTCAATCCGCTCCGTGGAGCGATTCACAGAGCAAAGGCGGATTCGCAGAGTGCTCCGCAATGCAAAGCGGAGTACTTCGCGTTATAATGAGGAATGTGAAGTCCATTAGAAACGATGACTTCGTGTTACTCCACCTCCCCAGGCCGCTACTCTGCCAATTTTAAGGTGAAGTGCATTGCTGGCAGTGCACTTCGCCTCACTTTGCCTTGTTTTTAAGCTCCAAAGGCAAATTTTACAGCGACTCATGGGATTTCAGGTCACATAGGTTCTATATTTTTTGCAGTTAAACATTTTATTATTACTGATTTAAGGCAGAACACACACATCGAGGTAAAGTCTTACACATAAGGATTCAAACAGATAACGTTACATATAGTATGATTAATAACTACAATTGACATAATATTCTGTCAGTTTGCTTCAACCTTACAGGGTGTAACTTGACATATACTTTATACCACAGACTGGGCATCAAGAGGATAATTAAATTAATGAGGAGTCGCTTCCCTCCAAACAGAGGGGAGCGCAAAGCAGTATAAGAAGATAATACCATAAAGAAGGATATAATAGAAAGAAATCAGTATCGTATGGTTCTCTACCAAGGGTATGTCTTACTTCCATGTAAATTATAATATCAACTATATACAACTATGGCAATCTTTCCTCCTGTTTTATTATTTTGAAGGGAAGTATAGAAAAGAACGGGATGGAGCAGGGGAGAGAGGGGGAGGCTTACAAAAAGAAGGAACTATCCAAACCTTATATAGTAAGGGGACATAGGTTCTATATTGATCTGCACAGCCTCCGTTCAGGGTAGTATGAGTAGGAAGGAGTAGGAAACAGTGTGATCTGATAGCTATCTGTGATAGGAATCTTGTAAAAGTTGTTCAAAAAGCTTTTTTGGGGGGATCCAACTTTAGTTCATCGACTGTAGGAAACTCTCTTGTGCTCATATCATCGAGAGTTTTTGTTTGTGTGTGGATTTTGAATGTTAATTTACAACATTGAGTGTGTGTGGTAAAAGACAGTGAAAATGTGCTTTGGGGAGGGGCGTATCTGTGGTGTAGGTAGATTTAAGTTGGAGAAATAGTGACTTCTTTGTTTTTTGGTTATATTTTTGTTATATAACTGACTGTGTTAATGTACACATAGTAATATTGTCAGTAATAGTAGACATTTTCTTGCTGTTTGTTGTGTGGATGTGGTGCAGCAGTACATAAGGTCAGGTTGTTTAAATTGCAAATTTACAATACATAACGTGGCATAGTACTGAACTTTTGCATTTGCGTCGCATTCCTTGTTCAGCATTGTACACAAACTGTTCTGTGTTGTTGTGTGTGAGTGTGTGTGCAGTGTTGCGTGCATCAAATAATACACCTTTCATTGTGTCGCAGACTAGTGTAATTGCAACTAAGCACAGCAGTGTGAACTTGCTATCCACTGCAGCTGCCTGATTTTGTGCTGCGATCGTGGTATCTGTTCTTAGTTTTGTTGCTTGTAGTGCTGTAAAAATCAGCACTGTCTGTATTCAGTGCTCCCCCACACCCTCACATTCAAAAGGTATTTTTTACCAGACTGGATTATTTTTGTGACCTCATCAGCACCACTGGTTACTGAAGTTGTTTTAATTCCATGACAGTCTCAGAGTAGTCTCTTATCTGTTGCTGAAGCCACAGTTGTTTATTTGGCTTCACATCCAGCCAGCATCCCTCCAATCAGAAAGTGAACGTATCAAAATCTGAATTTGGTAATAATATTTGTGGTTTATTCCCCAAAATGCCTGCAAAGAGACGTGCAAGCAAAGCTGTTTCTCGCCATGGCAATGTTGGCAGTAAGATGGTCTGTGGGCATGGTAGTAGTACGCAGACGGAGAAGTGTTTTGCTGATGTGAGGAAAGGTATTTCTCCTGCAATGTTTTTTACAGCCCAATCAGTAGCTTCACTCATAGCTGGAGGAGATGATGTTTTCCCAGCCGGTGATGTTAGTGTTACTGGTGTTAGTGGTGGTGGAGGTAGTATTAGTATTGTTATGTCACGTTCTAATTCTGACCAGTGTACCGTTTCCAAAACTATTGAGTGTGAAGCAGTGCAAGTGAGTGGCAGCGTAGATGATGTCATACTTCCCAGTAACATCCCAGTCACTGAACCTGAGAATTCTGATGATCATGTCAATGATAGCATACAATGTGATACTCCGTCCACTGTGGCACTTAACGTCACACATTTTCCATGCAGTGATTCACATTGTGGTGAAAAAATATCAGGTGATGGTGGTGTAGATGCTGAGGATGAATGTGATGATGATGATGATGATGTTGCTGTTGTTGCAACATGTAGTCCACATGCTAGCATCCAAGCAGAAGATGTGGATGTGTGTGATGTTGATGAATATGATGATGATGTAATTGACCCCAGTTGGGAACCGGAGAAAAAGAAATTAAAAGTGGCTGTGTCTGAGTCTGTTTGCAGGAATCCCCTCCCTGTAAAAACTTGTGATCTACCACTTTCAGTTGATGATGATGATGACCCAGTAATCAATATGATAGGTAGTCTTGGTGGTCAGTTGCAGTCCAAGTGTGCAGTGCCAGAAGCATCACGTGCCCCCCCACTTCAGTGCTTAAAATAACAGACTTAAATAAGCCACATCATCATGGACATGTTAAAAGCAGAGCATCACACTGCCTTGTTTGAGATTTTTTTGTTCAAGATGCAAATGATGATTCAGTTGCAATCTGTCAGGTTTGCCACGTGCGTGTGAGTCGAAGTAAAAAGGGGAGCCATCTGGGGACAGGAGGACAGCATACACATCTTAAGAATAGGCACTTGGCTCTGTGAACCCAGCACAAGCTGGCAACTAATACCACAGTGAGGAGTTCACCCATGTCACCGGCAACCATAGCCAGCATGTTATCCCTTCCTTGACTGTTAAGCCCAGCAGGAAATTAAACGTGTGCAGTAGTGCGGTAATAAGAGCAGAGGATTACTACAGGCATGATGAGGTGGAGGACCATAATGACTTTGAAATGTTGTCCAGTGCTGGTGAGAGTAGCAGTTTTTGTGGTGGTGGTGGTGGTGGTGGTGAATGCAGTATGTCTAGTGCAAGTGGTACATCAACCCTTGTTGGCAAATCTGGCAAAATAACATCATTTCTGGGTTTGTCATCATCACCTGTGCAACCATCTTCATCAAAAGTCCACACTCCATGCCCTGCCAATGCCATTCATCACAGAGCACAACCATTTGTGACCAATAACACACTCCGTGTAAAACGTTTAAGTCAGCCCACGTTACAGAGTGTTTTTGCGCATAAGCTGAAGTACCCCCCAAATCATACAGTATCACATGAACTCAATGCTGCTGTAGCGGAAATGCTGGCAATTGATCTTTTACCCTTCTCCTTTGTGGAGAATTCTCTGGGTTCCGGTGGTTTGCTGCACGTGCCTGTCCAAAATGGAAAGTCCCATCCAGGACATACTTTTCTACCTGTGCTGTCCCTGAGTTGTTCCGCACTGTGTCCGACTCAGTAAGACATGCCCTTCAACATTCCTCCTCTCCATTCATCCATTTAAGTATGGATATGTGGACAAGTGGCAAAAGAGTGGGGAGTTCATATCTGTGTATAACTGCACACTGGGTGCAGGTGTCGGGGTTGTTTGTGATGTTGGTAGTGTGACTAATCAGTGCAGTAAGGTGGATTGTCATGGTAACAATCTTCCTGTAATTCGACAGCATGCAATGATTGCTATGTGCAGTGTGACCTGTTCACGCACTGGTGAGAACATGCTGGACATGGTACTGACTGAAATTGACAGATGGCTAAACCCTCTGTCCCTGAGAGCTGGGTTCATAGCAAGTGACAATGGGTCAAATGTGGTGAAATGCATCACTAATGGTTTTTTTTTCGTGCTCCATGCATGGCCCACTGTTTAAATCTTGTGGTTCAGGAGTTTCTGCAGCACCCTGATATAAAGGAAATGCTGACCATTGCACAACGTATCTGCTCTCACTTTTCAAGATCTGGAAAGGCCCGTGACCAACTGCGGCAGTTGCAGAGACAAAACAGCCTGCCTCAGCACCGCTTGAAGCTGGAAGTTGTGACCCAATGGAACTCCACGTTATATATGGCAGAGAGGTTGTATGAACAATACAAAGCCATCTCAGAATATCTTGTTATGCACACTAGCTGTGACAGTTCTGGGGCCTCCAAGTCTATGACGACTGAACAGTGGTGCCTCGTGGACTCTGTAATAACAATGTTTCGGCCTTTTGAACATGCCACACAGGCAGCGAGTGGAGAGTCTGCCTCCATTAGCCAATCAATTCCACTGCTGCAGGTGCTGAGGCAGACATTGCTGAATGTACAGCACAGCCTTGATGTTGCCAGAGATGGTGGTAGCAGTATGTTACTACAACACATGCTGACAGTATTCGACTAGAATCGTCACGTTGTGAGCATTCAGCGTAGTGACAGCTTTGCCATAGCAACAATGCTGAACCCATGATACAAACGTGGAATTCCATTAGTACTTGAGGGAGGACCTGAACAGGTAAAAAATATCAGTGGTCAACTGATGCGCTTGGTTCATGGGACACCGAAGTCACGTGCCAAGGTCAGCAAACCTCAGCAGCATAATCCAGCTGAAGGTGTACCTGGAGGACCATCAAACATATCCTGCAAGGGGAAAGCGACTGTAGTTTCAGGTGGTCTCTCATCCAAGGTGGCTGGTGTCAACCCACTTTGGGAGGCTTTGTCCCAAGTGGGTATTTGTGAAATAAATGATTCGGGAGAACAGGATGATGCATCAACAGTTGGACTTAGTGTGGCACAGAGAATGGTTGAGTCACATTTGTCTGAAAACAGGCATCTGACAATAAGTGAAGATCCTGTTTTATACTGGAGTGGAAAGGTCAGTGAATGGCCAGAGCTGACTGCAGTGGCACTGAAGTACCTCACATGCCCAGCCTCCAGTGTAAGTGTTGAGAGGGTATTCAGCTCAGCAGGTGCAATAGTTGGGGATCATCAGACAAACCTGTCTCCTGCAAATGTTAGTTTGCTAACATTCATTAAAATGAATGAGAGGCACATACCAGCACAGACTGCAACCTCGGTATTCGTACCCTGGCCTAGTCATGGTGGTCTTGCTGATGTGGAAATGGAGCATCCAGGTGGCACTGGCAGTGGCTGCCTGAAACGGCCCACCACTGACGTAGATGATGACACAATGGAGAAAGAATTTCCCAGTGGTCAGACTTCAGACATCGATGACAGTGAGGGCACTTTTCTTTATGAGGATGATGATGTGGTTAATGTTGGCAGGTTTTAACTGAAGTATTTAAAAGGCGGTGTGCCCCCTCTGGACCACCACCACTGGGAGTGATGTTATCCACTGCCACCACTGCCACCATGAGTTTGTCTGCCCCCCCGGACCACCACCACTGGGACTGATGTTATTCAAGTCTGCCATCATGAGTCTGTCTGCCCACCCCGGACCACCACCACTGAGACTGATGTTATCCAAGTCTGCCACCATGAGTCTTTCTGCCCCCATGGACCACTACCACTGGGACTGATGTTATCCAAGTCTGCCACCATGAGTCTGTCTACCCCCCCAGATCACCACCACCGGGACTGATGTTATCCAAGTCTGCCACCATGAGTCTTTCTGCCCCCATGGACCACTACCACTGGGACTGATGTTATCCAAGTCTGCCACCATGAGTCTGTCTGCCCCCCCAAACCACCACCACCAGGACTGATGTTATCCAAGCCTGCCACCATGAGTCTGTCTCCCCCCCCGGACCACCACTACTGGGATTGATGTTATCCACTGCTACCACTGCCACCATGAGTCTGTCTGCCCCCCTGGACCACCACCACTGGGACTGATGTTATCCACTGCCACCATGAGTTTGTCTGCCCCCCGGACCACCACCACTGGGACTGATGTTATCCAAGTCTGCCACCATGAGTCTGTCTGCCCCCCACAGACCACCACCACCGGGACTAATGTTATCCAAGTCTGCCACTATGAGTCTGTCTGCCCCTCACGGACCACCACCACTGGGACTGATGTTATCCACTGCCACCACTGCCACCATGAGTCTGTCCAGACCACCAAATCCATCAGCCAGAGACAGAAAGCTTCTTAATATTTTAACCATAAAGTGAGTATGTGTACTCATGTTTGTTATGCTGCTTCACTTCCTTTAGTTGTGTGTTTTGTTTTCTGTAGCTTTTCAGAGCCGCAATGGTAAAACACATACAGTACACTTCTTTCGTTTCTTTTACAGGGTATCAAAAAAAGGCTCCATCGCTAAAACTTGTTGGGAATGATACTGTAGCTGTACCGTACAGAGAGGAACTGATGTAATATCCATGTGAAATCCATTCTGGTAAGTATGAAGATTTTATTTCATCTTTTTCATTGTTTTGTAAAGACTGCAGCAAATATTGCACACAGGCTGTGTTAGTTGACGAGATGTGTCTTTGAAATGTAACTTGACTTTAAGGATTGAGATTTGAGAACCAGGGAGGGACACATAACAATTAAGTTGTAAGAAGTCATTAATTTCTTTTTTAAGGAAACTTCCAGATGCTTTGTTGTTCTGGCAAAGTGGCCTTATCCAAACAAGTTCTTCAACCTCAGGCCCCCACTCCCCATGCTGGGGTGCACTTGCAACATGCAGAAGTCATTTCATTAGATGACCATGACCATCATTAACAACCAGACTCAAGAAGGATGCAGATGAAATCTGTGAAGAAGTAACCAAATTAGAAACCATTACAGACAAACCTGCAAATATGCTTCCCCATCCCAAAAAAAAATAAAAATACTTACCATCATGTGCTTGACAGTTATCCATTGCAAATTTCTTCACAAAAAGTTTTAATCGAGCACTGAAATGTGCACACCAACAGTATCTGTGACCTGTGATACAGAACAATACCATGAGTACATGTCCATATAAACCCCCTCACCTACAAAATACAGAAATATATATCTATATATATATCAACTAACCAAGGCTACTATTAGTGTACACACAAAGGGCACCCTTCCATCCAGTTGAGATGATCACAATGCATTTCCTCGAATCGCAGCACACATTGGACCAGCAATAGTTCGCTCACGGTCATCATTTTATTCTGGGGCACTGTGTGCATGAGTGACTGTGCAATTAATTCTGGGGTACTTTGCATGTGCTGAAACAATCCCATTTCACTTTGTTACCACTTGTCAATTTTCTGCACACACAAGAGGATGCATTTTGGGCCTGCAGAAAAAATCTGGGGACTCTGTGCCACTTTTGTGTGCATGACTGAGTGCGCCATTAATTCTGGTTTGCATGTGCTGAAACAGTCTCATTTCACTGTGTTACCACTTGTCAATTTTCTACCCACAAGGAGGGTGCATTTTGGGCCTGCAGAAAAAAATCTGGGGACTCTGTGCCACCACTGCACGCATGACTGAGTGCGCCATTAATTCTGGGGTACTTTGTAAGTGCTGAAACGTTTCATTTCATTGTGTAACCACTTGTCAATTTTCTGCACACAAGGAGGATGCATTTTGGTCCGGCAGAAAAAATCTGGGGACTGTGTGCCACTTTTGTGCGCATGACTGAGTGCGCCATTAATTCTGGGGGACTTTGCATGTGCTAAAACAATGCCATTGCACTTTGTCACTACTTGTCAATTTTCTGCACACAAGGAGGATGCATTTTGGGCCTGCAGAAAAAATCTGGGGACTCTGTGCCGCTTTTGTTTGTTCTGTGATTGTTGATGTGAGCTCATGATGTCATACTGACATTTTTATAATTAAAGCACCATTGCAAGAATGTCCTCACAGTTCTGAACTGTACTTTTTTATGCTACTTTACATTGCCACAGCCACCACTACTTACCTCCGAGTCATGACTTGAATGATACGATTCTTTTCACAATTTATGTCTGCTTTACTTACTTGACTACTTTTTTTCATGTCTGAAAAAAAAATGAGCACATCTTCCAATATTGTTCGGACCAGCTTTGTATTTATTTGCAGCTGCTTTTCAATAACTTGTTCTGTGGTGTCATAAAACACTGCCTGATGAATAATTGTTAATTAACAACAGAAGTGATATATAACAACTACTTGATGTGATGGAGAAAAGCAGAAGAAAACAATGACAAAGACCTGGTCAGCACCAATTTAAAAGGAAGGCTTCTTTCATTATTTCACACATGGAAAAAGGTAGTACAGCAGACTCAACTACTGGAAATTCTCGTATCATTCCAGTCGGTCAGGATGTAAGTAAAGGAAGTTGTAACATAGCATTAAAAAATATAGGTCAGAGTTATCAACAGATTGTAGCTCTGTTGCTTTACAGAGATTCACCACATTACATAGTTATGGTGATGCACATAAACTAATATGTGGGGGCATTACTACCACTGGAATATTTCTTGCTCCACAGAGTGCAATATATTTCTGTGAAAACTGCCCATAATTTCATTACAGTGAGTCACGTGATGGAGGAATTACCGATCAGAAAAGCCACCCACATTCTGCCACTCTTTCTCAGCAACATTGGGGTGTGATGCCAGGGGAAGCACAGGTGCATGCTCCACTATAGTGAAGGTCCGGCAGCTATCCCAATGTTTCCTTATGTTATAAGATTCACTTTGTGGTGAGATGTGGGATGTTTCCACTAACAAGGCTCTTCTTACTGGAAACTTGGCCACACATTTCACCACAAACTGACCATTATAACATAAAGAAACATTCAGAAACCTGCTGGACAATCGGATATTCACTGTAAGGAGCATGCACACATGCTCTCCTTGCTATCAAGTCCTAATGTTGGTGAGAAAGGAGGCAGAACGTAGGCAGATTTTCAGAACGGGAATTCCTCTGTCACATGACACACTGTAATGAAATTACGGGTGGTTTTCACAAAAATGTATTGCACTATGTGGTGCAAGAAAGATTCCTCTGGAAGGGAAAATGTGCATGATTAACAATAACAAACAAAAAACACACAAAAAAAGTACAACACAATAGTGGGGTGGGGTCAGGGGTGGGTGTGGGTGTGGCGGGGCAGAAAACAATCTCCTCACTTACTATGGCCATGGGATGCCATGGTGGCCCAGCAGCAGGTGCAGCATTGAAAGTATTTGCTGCTGCTTTGCTTCCACTCTGTTAACCTGCTGCTCCAAAACACTGACCCACTCATTATTTTCCTCGAGCACTTCCCACACCAGGCCGATGTCAGACTGGGTTGCAGGGACTGCGGCGGGGTCCATTGCAGCAGTGAATCCAGGTAGTGTGGCTGGTGGTGGACAGGATGGTGCTGTTGGCTGTGGTGGCGGTAGTGGTGGTGGTGGAGGAGGAGGAGGAGCAGCTGCTGTAGTAGCCCTCCTCCTCCTGCTGTGGAGGTGGCTGCTGTGAGGCACATCTCCCTCCCCAGCAGCACCCTCAGCCACTGCCACGGAAGGGCCAGCAGGTGCACGCCTGGCCCCTTCTGTGGCAGCCTGCCACTTTGCCCTGTGGTGGTTCAGCATGTGGGTACGCTGGCCACTGGTCCCCAAATGTGTCCTGGGGGGCCACAGCACACCAGCACACCACACACATGGCACTCCACCACTGTGCTGTCTCCCCCAACACAATTAAAAAACTCCCACACTGGGAGCTGTGGAGGTGGTGGAGGGGGTGCTGCTGGAGCCCCAACAGCTGCTGCTAGTGATGGCGGTGGTAGTGGCGGAGAAGGTGGATGTGCAGCAGCCACCGGTGGCACTGGTGCTGCTGCTGCTGCTTCTGTTGCTTCAATGGGGGAAGCAACACTGGCCAGGAGTCTGGAGCGGTACAACATCACACGACCGTCCTGCCCCCCACGGGTCCGCACGCCTCCCCTCCTACCGCTGCCACGGGACAGTGACTCGCCTTCTCCTACATGACCCTCCATCCTCCTGAAGTCCACGGGATGACACACACACACACATACAGTGGACACACACACACACACAGTCAGTCACACACACAAAACAAAACAAAACTTATACAAAAAAATTCACTAACAAAAAAAACACTAATACAATACAAAAACTAAATAAAATAGCTTTTAAAAAAGCTGTTTGTTTTGTTCAGGGTTCTGGCACTGAAAAGCAACGAAAAGCAAGCAAACTCCTCTCATCTCACAACTGCTTCCTCCCTCTACAAATGCAAAGGAGAAAGTGAAACTACTTCTCTGACTCACTTCCTTCCTGCCTGGCTAAAGCACGTGACTTACAGTGCTGCAAGCCATGTGATGTGCCTGTTTTCTTCTCACTTCGCCTTATTTCACGTTAAAGCATAATGGCAATGCGAAGTGGTAAAAATAATAATAATGCGAAGTGAGCACTTTCAAGGGTCCATGTCACATTGTGCTCCGTGGACTCGAAGTGCCCACTTCGTGGGCAGATTAATAATTCGCTGCATCTCTAATAACCACCTTGCCCTTATCAAGAGCGACCCCCTCTGAAAGTTGCTATCACATTTTCTCTGCTAACAGTCCATCATTACAGTTGACTTCCTGACATCAACACATTGCTTAAATATAACTTACATCACCTCATGGACAAAAACTCTGTTTTTCTGAAAAAAAAAAACAAACCATTAAACTGTGTAAATAATCCCAAGGCTGAACATATGCCAGCTATTACTTTTTCACGTACTGCCACCTTCTGTACCATCATGGGGATTTGCATATGTTTCCCATGATGCTTTGCATTATTGGGGTATGTGCAATTGTGTTTTCTTTAAAATTTGGCTGTCCGGCCAATATCATCCAGGGTAACACATACCTCAGTGGCATTTGCTCTGGGGTTCTTTTGTAAACCTATATTGCTTCCTATACTTCCATTAAAATGTACACCTCCATATATTTTCCTAATATTGTATATGCCTTCCTTAGAACAGAAACTAAAACAAATCTTACTACTTACAAATTATTGTGCTGTTTCTCCATACCTCCTTAACAATTCCACACAACTTCACTAACTTCATTATGCAGCTGTGGTGGAACTGACCAGAATCTGTTTAACATTGCCAAGTGTAAGTACACAGTGAAAGCAGTGGGATAGTGGCTAAGGGCTGTAATATTAAGATATGACCTGTAGTAAATCAGCATGCCTCCTCCCCACTTTGATGATGCCCAGTCACAGCAGAAAATTGGAACATGGTAAGGCACAAAGATTGTCTGAAATGGATGGTTCTAGCTATGTTTCAGATGTCCCAAGGGCATCTGGCTTAAAATGACTGACCCATACAGTTACTCCATTAATCTTAGGAATGATGCTTCTTACATTTACTATATGTCAGCAGTCTCCAGGACCTTGACATCCTGCCAAGGGTGGGAGATTAAAATGTAGGGATCATGTCAAGGTAGGACTCGAGTTCAACTCAATATCTGCTGCAGTTAGTAGCTGAGAAGGTGCCAAAAAAATTAGGGGACAAAATCTAAGATGCTTAATTTTAGGACAGGAACCTCCAGTCTCTTCAAAAACATGGATATAACTTAAATTGAATGAAATAGTAAGATGTGGGGGGAGGGGGACTTGGTTGTATAAATCGTCTTTTAGGATGATAATTTTCTTTTTAAAATGTCTATTAATTCCCTGATGTTTTGCAGTTCATGCTTTTTCAAGGGGTAATATCGAGTTCTGCAAAACCAAAATATGTACATAACCATTCTGTTCAAAAAAATCTGTTGTATACAAATTGATTCTTAAGAAAATTGTACCTTATTCCAGTTTGATCTGTTTTTGCCTGTGTTCCTTTACATTTCAAAACTCATTAACTTGACCTCAGAAACATTTCTTTAACAATTCTGAAAATAGGTTCAAAACAATATAACCATAAAACACATCATACTATAAGTAAATCTATTAGATAATGATCTTGTTTGTGCTTTTATCCCGAACAGTTTTTGTTGCCACTCATTTCAAGTTATAACCCGTTTAATGAACTACACTTTAGTAGTTGTCAGGCATTCATCATAATATTCAGTCACCTGGGTACATTTTTTGTTTTATTCTAGTAATACATTTAAACCATAACCCATTCTATGCATATTTTTATCTATTCTCACAATGAGCTTATCACTCTATGTCTGAGGGAGTAGCGCATACCTGACTGGACAATTCTTGCTTTTATCCACACTTTCTTATGTTTTGTATATGAACTCCTTGTCCTGTAAATGATAAAACAAGCTAAACTGTACATGTCCCTTGCTACAACTTGTATCTGCTAACTTATTGCATGCTTGCTTTAATTCTTAGCTTTTATGTGTTCCAAGAAGAACATAATTACCTGTATCTAGATTTCTAAGTGTTTGAAAAAGTTGTAAGCTGCAATGGCTGCAATGGCACCTGCTCTACCTGGAATGCTGTGTCGATTTCCCACAACAGTTTGGAATTTATATAACTTAAATAGGTCATGAGGAAGAAGGGGGCACTGGGCAGATACATTACTCTGTTTGAGAAGGCTATAGGACATACAGAAATCTGTGAGGTGAGATTTACCAATGCATTGAAGACACATGGTCAGAAGACAGTCAGTTAACCTGTCCTAAGCACACATATAATAAAGCAGTCAGCAGGTAGGGACCAAGATAACAGACCCATCATGCCAGAGATTATGCTGACCACTTACAGGTTTGAGAACAATCCAAAATACTAGATTCTTGATACTATGATATTTTGGAACCAGTCACTGAGTCCACAGAGAAAGGTACCCTACAGCAGGATAATACTTGTACCTTCAGCATTATGCACCTGTTACCAATTACATGACACAAGTCAAACAGCTAGGGTATTACTTGGATCACAATAATAAAAGTCTTGACCTGGGTGTGTGGGGGGTGTTACCTGGGACAGAGTAATACCATTTAGTTATTTATTTATTTTGTTTTTGTTTACCGAGTAGGTGTGCTAGCAATAGAAATGACTATTTTCAGGCATGACCTAGGAGGTTGCTGAGTGGAATTACATAAAACACAGAAACAAAACAAGGTTTTACAGTAAAAATACAAGCAAGGTGATGAGAGCAAGGTATAAAACAGTGTGATTCATGACAAAACATGCGATGTATATGCTGTAGACTCACTTCAATTTTTAGGTTGTGCATAATGAAATACACCTGGGACTAAGGCAATATTATGCAAGGGCATTACACATGACCGGCCTCCCTGAGGAAGCATGCAGGCGTGAAACCTGTCAGGGTTTAAACCAGGATAAGCTAGAGCAAGATACTGCTTAACACAATTAGTTCTATGCACCTCTTACCAATTACACCACAAAGGTCACACTGTTACTGGGCTGGATTAAGGGAAGGGCAAAAGAGACAATGTCACAGAAGCTTTTAGGCAAAAAAAGAAAAAAATGAAGATTCGAACGGTAGAAGACCATCAATAATGCTTCAAAATATGCATCATCCTACCAGAGTGTGATGCCATGGAGATACAATTTAATGCTAATTTTAGAATTGGAATGAAAGTTCTCATTCTTTAGCGGATCCTTCTATTTTTTTGTTAATTGGACTTGTTATTGTTATGATATCTAATGGGGTGAAGCAAACAGGCACCAGCTCTATTCCAAAAAAAAATATTTTTTTATTTTGCCCATGATTAACAAGCCCAGCACTACTACCTGGCCCTGGGAGAGAGTCAACTGCCACCAAAGCCCTGACCAGTTTCACGCCTGCACACTTCCTCAGGGAGGCCGGTCATGTGTAATGCCCTTGCATATTATTGCCTTAGTCCCAGGCGTATCTCATTACGCATAACCTAAAAATTAAAGTGAGTCTGCAGAATATACATTCTTATAAAAAATATTTTTGTGATTCAAAGTGAATAACATTAAATAAACTGTGAAAACCAAATGTGGACATCCTACTACTCCTTTGTATATACGATCAAAAGGTAACAGCACTCCAAATAGTGCATTCTACATATATTCAGACTCATCATCACTTCAACCAATATAGAATTGATGTATTTTATTGTATATGTATACAGAGGGGAGAATATTGAATTTAATAATGACTCTGCCCCCCAATTTTTTTTAAATCACCAAACATGATACTAGGAGGTCAAAAGGTCAGGAATGATTTGCTCACTTATACACATTCTATATATGATTCATTTGGCTCATTTGATGCATGCCAGTTGCTAAGACAACCTGAAATCAAATTAAAATAATGGTGGGGTAATAAAGAACCCGCTAAATTAAATCTTTTATAAAAAAATATTTTAAGTTGTGGAAAAGGCATATAAACATTTCAAGCCTGTCTTTATATATGTGCATGTAAAAATAGTAGGAAAGACATATGAACATTTAAAGCCTGTCTCTATATGTGCATAATAAACTCCCACATCTGTGCCCCTGTCAAGGCAAGAAGACAAGAGGCTACAGGGTAATTTTTCTACAGAAAACAAATTCAGTTCTTTACACTTCCTCCTTTCTGCTTCATTTTTTCATATCTTAATCTCATGATACATAAAACAGCATCTATCTCCCACTCTGCTATATTCTGCACAGTGTAAGATGCTTATAAATCCCGACCCTGAATTTAGAAAACCTAAATTAACCTCAAGAAGGTGGCAGTGTTACATACCCTAACGATCGTAATGTACTTTATCCACAGTGAGCGCACTTATTTCATCATTTTTTTTGTTGAGATGGGGCTAATGTTAATACCTTCATTCAAACCTGACCTAATAAAGCTTTTTAATTGAGACATCCAAAAAAGCTCCTTTTGCAGGCAGCAGGAGGTTGTTGCTGTCACATCCTCTCTCCCCCAATGCAGCTTTTTCTACTCCACAAAACATAAAGCCATGTTCTGACTGATCTTGGCACAGTGACAAATGATTGGCTAAAACATTTTTCATTTCTCCATTCCTAGTAGAGCTCCTATATTCCCCTATTCTTGTTTTTAAGGCCCACCCCATCTTGCCCATGTAAAAAGCATGACGCTTAAGTGTTGCCAGATATATTACCCCTTGTGTAGAGCAATTAATAAACTGCTCAATGTTTTAATTTTTGTTACAATTTACACTGGTAACATTATCCATATTTTTAAACAATTTACAATGGGCACATTTAAAACTGCCCTTTGGTTGTGATGGTAACCAGGTGGTAGATTTGGGGGTAGGTTGCAGACTGTGGACTAACCTATCTCTAATAGTTGGACCCCTTCTATATACCATTCGAGGTGACTGAGCTTATATTTGTGTCCGCTACTTTTAAAATCTAACAATAAGGCACACTAGAATGTAACCTAATCAGTATGTTATATTGAAAAAATCTATAAATAAAAAGAGTTAAAAAGAGAATGCAAGTTTAAAGCACCAGTGCAACAAAATTGGGCTATTATTTGACAAATTTTTTCTTTCTAATTAATGCTAGAGGTCTTCCAGTTTATTGCGGTGGTAACATTTTCAGTTTCTGTCATAATTTAGGAATTTTATGAACGCTTTAAAATAATTATTTCTCAAGAAAAAAAGATGGCTGCCCAATTTTTGCATAGAAATAATATTGAGGCTCTGAGGAGGGTAAGAATTCAGACAAAAATGCACATGTACAGTATAGAGCATAGGAAGCATCCAGAAAACCAGAATCAACAGTTTTGCCAGTATTTTTCATAACCATAGCAGAAAATTAACTTTTTGGAATAACTTTTTTTGTTACACTGTTGCTTTAAACTCTGCATTGTGGTCATCCCCCCCCCCCGAGTATTCTAACATTAGATTTGTTTCTATGCCCAAAGAGAGCAGTCACCTTGAAGTACAGCTCCAGCCTTCTGGTATTCTTTGTGGCCCGGATATTCAAACTGCGCCATTCTGAGGTGCAAGCCCTGGCGCCGCTCAAAATAGTTACAAGAGGTGTGGCCGGGCGACATTCACAGGAGTTGCACTATTGAGCAACCTTTAATATTACCCCCCAGCCACAGCCACTGTGCATGGTGCAGTGGAACTTGCGCCACCGCAAGTTGTCAGAGTTGAGCATTAAACTTGTGGTGGCGCAAGTACCATTGCGCCATGCGCAAATTTCCGATATTCAAAAGGTGACATGCAAATGGGAGCCATAATTCATGCAAGGCACAGGGAGGGCCATTTGCATCTGATTATGGCCCCATTTGCATGCCATTAGCATGTAGGTGCGCCGATCCCCGAGGACTTGCGCCTGGCCGCCCTGCCAGGCAGCAGCCGTCGGGGACCAACGCACCCTGCAGCCCGATCACAGGCAGAACGTATACTGACAACCCCCTCCAAACATCTCCCAATGCCTGATCGTGGGCAGAATGTATACTGACAATCCCCCAAACATCTCCCAATGCCCGATCCAGGCAGAACGTGAAACAACCCCCCAGTGCCCGATCGGGGCAGAATGTAAAAAGACCCCCAACCCGAATATTCCATGGTGGTCCAGTGGACTGCTCTCCTCATCAAGGCAGAATGTCTAGTGATAACCCCCAAACATCTCCCTGGTGTCTAGTTTCCCACCCACCCATGAAGCCTCACCACCCTGTTTCCCCTCGCAGCCGGGCGGGCGGCAGTATCCCACTCTCGCCGCGTGCTGATTGATTGTCTCGGTTGCATGTTTACTGGTGAGAGCTAGAGCCACGGGCATGAGCCTATATCATATGACAGTTCAGATTGTGAACAACATCATTCACAAATCTGACCGTGATGTACGGTATGGGCTGCACGCCCATTGGCTCTAGCTCTGCACCACGGGCTGCAGCCCTACCGGACAGTCAGTCGGCGGGCGGGACAGCAGGCGGTGGATGCTGCCACCGCCGGCTGCCAGGGGGAGGTGGTGGGGCTTGGGTGGGTGGGTGGGGGGACACTAGTCACCAGGGAGATGTTTGGGGGTTGTCACTGGACATTCTGCCTGCGATCGGGCATTACGGTCCACTGGACCACCAGGGAGATATTCGGGTTGGGGGTCTTTTACATTCTGCCCGCGATCGGGCACTGGGGTTGTTTCACATTCTGCCTGCGATCAGGCATTGGGAGATGTTTGGGGGGGTTGTCAGTATATGTTCTGCCCACGATCAGGCATTGGGAGATGTTTGGGGGTTTGTCATTATACATTCTGCCCACGATTGGGCACTGTGGGGGGTTGTCAGTATACATTCTGCCCGCGATCGGGCACTGGGGGAGGTTGTCAGTATACATTCTGCCCATGATCGGGCATTAGGGAGATGTTTGGGCGGGGGTTCTTTCACGTTCTGCCCGCAATCGGGCTGGTGGGGGCACAGGGACTGAGTTGGGGGCCAGCCACGGGTGGCAGCTGCTGTGTTGCGCCCTGCAATACAGCAGCTCACCTGTGGGTGGCCCTCAACTTGATCCTTTTTTTTTGGCTCAAAGTTGTGCAGGCGCAGGTTGGGGGTTGCGCCTGCACAACTCTGCACAACCCGACTGAATATCGGGTTGTGCAGTTTATGCATGGTTCCTCCCCCTCCTGTTGAGCATGCATTCATTTGCATTGCACTGTTGCTTAACCTGTTTTCAGTGGCACAACTGCCTCCTGCTGAATATCGCAGAATGGCGCAATGTAGGACTTGTGCATGCGCAACCCTTTTGAATATCTGGGCCTTTGTCTTTAATTTATTTTAACATTGACGGTTAGTTTTTTTTGTAGAGTTTGCAGTTTATTCATCTCTTGATCACTGCCAGGAACCAGAGAAGGCAGTGTTGCAATGTGATTCCAGTCTGAGAGGGAACCATCCACATTTGCTAATTTTAATGAAAAAAACACACTAGTTTTACTCACATTTGGGTATCTTTTAGTGCAAATCGACAGCCAGTTCCCATTTTTGGGAACCAGATCATTTTCTACACAACCAATCGCTTTAAAATATACTATATAGCTGTTTCTCATTTCTGTGAGAAAAAAGAATAATCTATTTTTTGTTGACAGGGAGCTGAATAAAAATATTTTTTGTAGGTCTTTCAGTATTTTGCAGGACTGATAGACCAAAAAAGCATGCAGGACCCACAGGTTTCACAAATTACACAGTTTAATTCCATCTCCTGGCAAAGGCAGACTGCCATGATCTTTGCTTAATGTGCTTGGGTCCAGATCATGATTTTACCAATTGTTCACTCTGTAAAATGTGTTGCTCTAAAACCCAAAAGAAAATGCTAAAAAAGAGAGAAGAATTCATGGCTTCTCAGTCTGACTCTGTCATCTAAGCATAATAAAGGCTCTGAGGAAGTTCCTAATGATGGTGCAAAGCACACATCAGAGTTTTTTTCCTCATAAACAGCTGCAGTCCCTGTCATAGGAGACAGATAAAGAAGATAGGTTGCTCAGCCAGCAGTCAAGCATGGCAAATATGGTAAAGATACCAGGGTGTCCAAAAGGGGGAACCCTGATTCCAGTGATGACAAAAACACAAATAAAAGACCCTCAGAGCAGGCATGGGAACCAGTGCCTGCCAAGAAAAAACAAAACAAAAAGAAAAGTATGGCCATGCTACTCCTCCTGCAATGGAAAAGAAGCAGGCAGTGAACCAAAGACCAGTGCCTGCAACAGAGGATATGGCCAGAGCATAGCAATTTCTTCAAGCATTCCAGATTATCGTAAACATACTCCATGTACTTGCCACCACTCCCCAGGCTCAGGTCCCAGACCATTTACCTGTGGAGGAAGAGGAGAATATGTATTAAAGAGCTAGTGTACTGCTAGTTTTTTTTTAAAGCAGTGAACTATTACCTTTTATATCTGAGGTATTCTTTCTTTTCCCTTTGGTTAATTAGAAGATTTTTTACCTGATGTTAGTAGGTGCGATGTCTGAAACAGCACTCTGCCCTGCAGTTGACATATCTATTTCTGTTCCCCCATTAGCAGTATTGTGATGTCGCTGACTGTGACATCACAGCTGCTCAGGAAGAGTCTCTCAGTAGCTGTGCGCCAGTCTCCTGTAATGTCTCTGTCAGTGAGGTTGCAGTGCTGATGATGTAGTGGGAGGAATAGAACTAGATACGTCAGCTTCCAGGCAGAGTTGTTCCACAAATCCAGCATAATACTATCACACAGAAAACCTTCTAACGAGTAAAAGGATAAAGAAAAATATATGCTCAATAAAAAGTTACAACTGACTATGTCTTAAAATTTGTAACATTTACCTGTCTACTATTTTTGGTTATGCTAGCTCTTTAAGAGGAGAAGGAAAGTGAACCTATAGAATCTGACGGTTCAACCAATCATGATTTTGGCTCAACTCTTAGGCCCATAGAGGATTGTACCTCTTACTCCATGTTCATCATACACATGATAAACACCTTCAACATCCCCTCTTCTGAGACAGAGGAGGATGACAAGGAAGTGGAGTTCATGGATATAATGGGGCTAACACCAACAAGGAGTCTACTAGACCCCATCTACAAGCCACTCCTAAAAGCTACTTCAGAAATCATGTACTCACCTAATTCAGCTGCTGGCACCGATAAAAAAGTAGAAAATAATTATCAGGGACAGACGAGGTGGAATACTTGTATGCCCATCCTGATCATGAAGGAGTCATCCAGACAGCTGCTTGTGATAAGGCAATGGCCCACTTTTTTGCATAGCCTCCTGAGAAGGATTCCATAAACTGGATACTATGGCCAAAAAAAGTATATACAACAACTTCCCTACTCCTGAGGCAGGCAGCTTATTTGGCGTATTCAACTTGGTACCAAAAAGCACTGTGAAATGCAGTGCAGGCACTGACTGATAGTGCTGATGATGAGGTTGCTCATGACCTGGCTGCTACAACAAAATCATCCCTGAATGCCACTAAGTACCAGTTATACATAGCTGTCAACACCAGTGACTCTGTTTAATGGGTCTAAGCCCATGCAGTTGACTTGAGAAAATTTGCCTGACTAAGGGCTACCATCCTTACCCAGGACACCTAGACTAGAGCCACTGATTTCCTCTTTGAGGTAAATTCTCTATGTCATGTCCAAACAGAAGCATACATGAAAAAAGTGGCTGAGTGCAAGAACACTTATAAGGATAACACTGAAAGATGATCTGAGCCAAGGTCTCATATTCTGCTGACCCCCCCAACCATCTTTCAGACACTAAGGTCAGGGTCAGCCACAGGTTCTAATCCCCCGTGGTTGCTGATGAAGAAACCATTGATGAGACAGTACCCAATGGTGGAATTGGGAATTCACAGCTGATTCTGCCATTGGGCACTGTCTCATCGATGGTTCCTTTGTCAATGATCCCCATTAGGGCCTGTCAGTGCACAGTTGCTCTAGCAGATGACATCTGAGCTGTTTCAGTGACTAATGCCCTTGCCTCTGTTGTCAACGCCATCCTTGTTGATGCCCATGGAGTTACCACCATTGACCTCATCTACAACAGGAGTTTGTTCTGCTTGCTGTAATGCTGAGCAAGGATCATCTGCCATCAACGATAAGTACATCAACCGTATCTCCTTTACAGCCTCCTCTACTTGTCAGCCTACAGACTATAACCATTGGTGAAGAGGAGGAACTGGAATACAATCCAGAATATATGGAGGAAGAATATGAAGAAAACATACAAGAAGATCTGGATCCAATGGATAGAGTGGGTTCCAGATCCACTTTGTCCTCCTGTAGTGAGGGTGGTGTGAAACACACTGCAGGGTCCCCTCCTGAAGTTGCATCCTTTCTCATTTTCCTCAGGCAGGGACCTATACAAATTAAGATTTGTGACAGAGGAAGGGGACTCCTCAAAGAGAAATCTTTGAGTTTTTGGAAGTGTCTGCTTCCTTCACAGTACTGATTCCTCTGATCCATTCGGCTCTGGAGGATGCCACTCTAGCTGACTGGCACATGCCCAGTGCTTTGCCTGCAGTGCCATGGAAGGCAGCTAAACAATATCCATCACCGTCTGGTAAGCTGTATTGTTCCACTAAACCAGAAATGGATTCATTGGTGATAATGGCTGCCCATGACAAGTCACAGGCTCCAAAACACATGAGCTCTCTTCATCCTGATAAGGAGTCAATGAAGCTTGATGTCATGGAAAAAAAGAATGTTTGCTTCAGCATCTCTTGGGCTCCAAATTGTGAATTACAGTACCAGGCATATATGGTTAAAGATCAAAACTTCCCGTGGAACCCCATGGCTACAATGGCAGACAAGCTGCCAGATGGCCTTGATAAGCTAATTATCCATCAAACTGTAGCTAATGGCCTCAGGGCTGGAAAGGACCTGCTTAGATCTGTCTCTGATGCCTTAGATGCAGCTGCTTGTGAGGCTGTCTCTGGCATTTTCCTGCATCATTACTTGTGGTTACATTTTGCTGGCTTTGCCTCTGATGTCCAACAGCTGGTCCTTAATGCTCCCTTTCGAGGAAAGCAGCTTTTTGTTATTGACATAGAGTCTGCCCTGTGGGACCTTCAGACTTCCAAAATGAGGTCTCTGCAAATGCTGAACCCTAAGCCCATGGTAGCGACCAGCATTCATTTTGTAGGCCCTATGCCCATCCTGGTAGGGGTTACTTTAGTGGCTCTCAGGGTCCATAGGCCTTCCCTCATCCCAATTTGCCTCCCGATGCCTATGCCAGGCTCACAAGAGGTGCTGGTATCGATGGCACTCCTGTCACCTATGTGCCTTCTGACTTCTCTCGTCTTCCTCCATTCTGGCTGCACAGTGAATCCTGGTAGGGGGCTGCATCTTCCTCTTCTTACCAAAGTGGTAGGAGTCACTACAGATGCATAGGTGTTAGAGGTGGTTCAGTGAGGACACACCCTCGAGTTCCTCTCCATCCCTTCAGTACACCCTGTCTTACTGAACCATTACCCTCCAGAACATCATGTCCTCCTGCTGGAGGTGGTTCAAACCCTCCTCAGCAGAAGGGCCATAGAGTCTGTCCTGGTTGTAGAAATGAAACTTTGCTATTAGTTCCGGTTCTTACTGGTACCGAAATTGACTGGGGATTTAAGGCCTGTACTAGATCTTTGAGGCCTTAATCTGTGGAATACAGGCAGTTTTGGATGGTCTCTTTGCAGACACTCCTTCCTCTGTTTCTGATAGGGGATTGGATGGTTGCTCTAGATATAAAGGATGCTTACCTGTATATCAAAATCTGGAAGTCTCACAAACAGTACCTATGATTTATGCTCCAGGGCTCTCACTATAAGTTTTATGTATTGCCCTTTGGTTTATCGTCTACAGCGTGCATCTTTACCAAATGCTTTGGAGTGGTTGCAGCCTCCCTCCAGCGAGAGGGCCTGTATGTTTTCCCATACATCGATGACTGGCTTTTGAAAGCCCCAGTGAGGGAAGCTACCTTCAAGAATACTTCAACTACTGCAGTTCTACGGTTACTGGTTACCCAGCCTAACTAGCAATTGCAGGCATACCTCTCAACCTTTTGTCACTGAAATGAAGGACATAGACACTCAAAATGAAGGATAATGAGGGACACTGACCTCCAAAATGAGGGACACATTGTCAAACATGGAGCTACAAGCTCAGAACATTGTGGAAAATTGTGTTTACTTGTACAAAGTTTATTTTTGATCTAGCATCTTAGGATAATATGAATTTCTGTTTTGAAATCTGAATTTACGGCACATTCTGTGTGGGCAGCACTTTTTCCATGAGGGAAAGATGAGGGACAAAGTAATTTTGAGGGGTAAAATGAGGTATGTCCCTCAGAATCAGGGACAGTTGGGAGGTATGACTGCAGACCTGGTGTCATGTTGTCTAGGATCTTTAGCTTGCAACAATAAACACCACCAACTGACTTTTGTTAGCAATTTATGGAACTGGACATTTGGAATCCAAATGGGAAACTATAGAGTTGTCCCACACTTTCACTTGCCTCTGCAGGCCTACCCCAGCTATGAAGTAGCTAACCAACCTAACTTCCCTTACCTTAAACAACACTACCCACCTTCCTCTGCAGGGTACCCCAGCTGGGAAGAGATTCTCTTGAAGATCTACTATCACGGTAAGTAATTGTTCTTTAGCAATACAGGCACCACTGATGAGAACAGGTCCTTTCCCACACCACACTCAGGATCCCACTGCTAACTATATCGTCAGACCCCACTACCCACAGGAAAGCAGTCCCCCCCAATATGAAACCAATTTCGGCAAAGAACTCTACCTATAAGAATACTTTAACTACTGCAGTTCTTCAGTTACTGGTTACCCAGGCTTACTAGCAGTTGCAAGCCTGATGTTATGTTGTCCAGGATCTTTCAGTGGTGCACTTTAAAGGAAAACTCCATGTTAAAATCAGAAAAAGATATGTAGTAGTCTTTTTTTCTGTGTTCTAACCAGTTCCCAGTGTTTTCTTTTCCTCTGTCTGTGAGAGATTTTTTTTTTCTAACTTTCCCTAACTGTTTTATTGCCCTTGGAGGTTGCCATTCTGGTTTCTTTATGGCCTCTAGTCTTCCCATAGTGCCCTTTGGTGTGATGCCTAATTGCCCCTGCAGGAAGCCAGTGTCTTGTTACAGGGTCTGTCACAGCTCAGCCACAGAGAAAATACTTTTTCCAGAGAAGACACACTACTAGATTTTGGGTGAGTGTAATCATTATTATTTTTTTATATCAGTACCTTGTCCTGCTATGTTCTGCTGTGTGTGTGTGTGTTTGAATCATGTCACTGTTTACTCTATTCCTCTCAGTCACTTTCAGTTTTTGCACCAGTACTAAGTAGTAAAAATTGAACATTACCTTATAGGTTGTAACATAGCAGGACAAGGTACTAATGTCAAAAAATAATGATTACACTCACCCAAAATCTAGCAGTGTGGCTTCTCTGAAAGAAGTATTATCTTTGTGGCTGAGCAGTGACTGACCCTGCCAAATCTAAGGGCATAGCTACATCACTGTCACATGAACCAAGGTGCATCGTAGGAGAAAGAAAGCCAATAAACCTGTTTGTTATGGAGATCCCCAGGGGTCATAAAACTACCATACAGCTAGTAGGCTAATTTAGGAAAAACTCCTAATAGCAGACAGAGGGAAGGACACACTAGGATTTAACATACATATCAAAACACTCTACATAACATATGTTTTTACAAATTCTGGGTGGACTTCTCCTTTAAGATTTACTGCAAGCTTGCAACAATAAACCCCACCCAGCTGACTTTTGTTAGCAATTTATGAAACTGGACAATTGGAATCTAAATGGGAAATTAGAGAGTTGTCTCACGCTTCCACTTGCCTCTGCAGGCCAACCCCAGCTAGGGAGTAGATAACCCACCTAACACAACACTGCCTCAGCAGGGCACCCCAGCTAGGGAATAGCTAGCCCACCAAATGTCTCTCACCTTACACAGCACTCCCCACCTTCCTCTGCAGACCTACTCCAGATGGGGAGTATTCTCACTCTTCCTCCTGCCACCGCAGGCCCACCCCACTTAGGGAGTAGCTAACACACCTAACTTCCCTCACCCTGCATGACACTACCTTCATGCTCCTGCAGGCCTACCCCAGCTAGGGAGTAGTCACACACTGATGTCTCCAGACTTCCACGTACTTTACCCCTTACTGGACAGAGTCCCCTGCTCCTAGGCAAGATGCTATACTCCTGCTTCATGGCACTCATGCCTCAGGGTCACTCATGCTTTGAGTCCCTAGGAACTCTGGGAATTAAATACGAAACCAACAGGACCCTAATGGTCCCTGGTGGTGATGTGGCCGATGCCCCCAACTATGGCATCAGTCCACCAAGCAAGCCTCCCTGGCCCCTCACAATCCCAGAATTCCTCCCACCTCCTAAACTTTCCCACAGTCACAGAAAACTCAGTGCCCCACCCATCTCCTGCTATGAACGAAAGAAATAACAGTTTGAAGCATTAGATTAAAAGTTTTTTTACTGGCATTTGTAATATCCTTCTGAACAGCCACACTGTTATCTGCCCTTGGACTGTGCTCAGAAAAAGATCAAGGGTCCAGTCTATCTGCCTGTAGGTCAATATATCTGTCTTGGTAAAACTTTTAAAATAAATAAACACCCTATCATACCCTGATATCTTTTGTCAATATTTGCCTTTGTCTACGCCATCTACCACCTTACTCCCAGTCTTAGTACTACTCCAGTAAGTAACTATTAAGCTCCTAACTCTATCCCAACCATGCTTGAAACCATTAATGGTTTTGGTGCCCGCAGCCTCTGCTGGCAGACTGTTCCAAGGCTCAACTGCTCACTGTGTGAAATAAAACTTTTTCACATCTCTCCTGATTCCACCGCCAGCTTCCACTTGTGTGCTCGTGTTCTAGATTCAGTACTTCTGTTGAATAGTTCCTCGTGGTTCACCTTCTTCATTTCTTTCTGGAACTTGAAGGTCTCTATGATATCACCCTGGGGGGATCTGGCCTCATGAAAATACATGTTCAGTGCCCTAAGCCAATCCTTGTAGGATCTGCCCAGCTGGCCCTGAATCATTTTGGTTACCATATGCTGCACTATCTCCAGTTTGTTCTTGTCTTTCCTTTGGTGAGGACTCCAGAACTAGACACTGTACTCTAGGTGTGGGCTTACCAGTAATCTCTACAGAGGCAGTAATACCTCTTTCTCCTCAATGTCAAAACCCCAGTATCCTGCTTGCCTTACTATAGGCCTTGTTACATTGACTAGATTGTTTAAGGAGTCACTTATGATGACTCCTAGGTCTCTTTCCTCAGAGGTAGTGCCCAGCTTGACTCATCCCAACCCATTCAATACTCTGTTCGGGGGTTCTGGTTTCCTATGTACATCACGTTGGTCCATCTCTTTAACCTTTGCAGGTCCCTCTGCATCTGCCTTACCACTCGTCGCTGTCTACCCTACCACAGAGCTTAGAGTCATCTGCCATGAGACACATCTTGAAAAGTACTAGACCCAGGACTGATCCCTAATGACACCCCACTGGTGACCCTCTCTCCTCAGATCTGACTCCATTTACCACTACCCTCTGCTGTCTCCTTTCCAATTAATGTCTCGCCCATCTAACTGTGTCTCTAGCTGCACACAGATGCTCTAGATTTTCCAGCAACCTTCTGTGAGGCATCGAGTTGAATGCCTTACTGATGTTGAAGTGGAGTAAATTCATTGCCTAACCCTTATCCACTGTCCTAATTACCCAGAAAGTGTTGGGATGATAACTACAGTCAAACTTAATGACAAATATAATCAAGCATAGTCGCAGTATAGGCATACAACTGAGAGATGCAAAACTGGCAGAACTCTAGCAGAACAATAATACTGTGTACAACATGATATGGCCCAATGGGGGGGTTATACAGTAAATACATAGATAAAACTGATGCATTTCATATCACAATGTTCAGAAATGGCATTTTTTAATTAAATGTACTTTATTTGATTTTAAACACCAAACATAGAGAACACAATATAAACATACAACATGGACATTCAGTGTCAGCAGGCAGAGTTTATTTAATACAGTTGTCATTAATCTATAGAGAATGTTTTTTTTTGTTTTTTTTTTGCTCCCCCTGCACACTTGTTGGTCATTCTTTCAGGCCTCTCAAGGAATGATTCTCATTCACAGACAACTCCCATCCACCCACTGCCCCACATCGCAGCCACCCAGGGTACCCCAATGTATCCCTTCATCGGGCGGGTCCCCTTCCTGCACAGGAAATGAGCCTTACCGGCCAATCCAGTGGTCCTGGGTGCTGCTGAGGTGGCAGTTCATGAATTGGGAGCCCCCATGATGAGGGTCCAGGAGGCCGTCACCCGAGTCCCCATGCACCATTTTTCCAGCTTTTCTCCTGCAGAAGCGTGATGTGCAGGACGCAAGACAGACACTGGCATCTGTCACGCTCTCCTGGATAGCGGGACCAGATGCACTGCTGTCCCCCGGCCTCCACCAGGGGTCAGTAGGAACCCGGTCCTCTACCCACCCTCCTCTCAAGAGAAGGCAAGCAGTCGCCGGATGCCAGCTTTCTCTCCCCGGGGCGGCCCTCTGATGCCCGAGTCCGTTCCTGAACCTGGGTTGTCGGCACTGCAGTGGTGAATTTTTCCTTTGCTCTGGCGGGCTGACTATAGAGACTGTTAAGGAAATACAGTGCATGGAAATCAGTGACAGTCTTTAACACCTTTGCATCTTCTGTCTGAAATCGCTACACCTTCATATAATTTTCTGATTACTCAGGTCCCCCTCCAGTTTGGGGACTGTGGTGTATTACCTGGCTGAATACTTGGAAAGATTAATTCCATAAGTACCTGAAGTTTTTCCCACTTTCGCAGCTACCCCTACATCCAGTTGTTAATGTTGGTAACAGATTTTTAGGCCTTCAAGGGAAGCATGAGCTCCACATGCCACTCTGTGTAACTTGGCATTTCCTGATCTAGCCAGTGCTGCAACAGAACTTTTTTAGCACATGCTGCAGTCAAGGCAATGTGATACTTCAGGGTCCCTAGTAGCTTGTGCCCATTATACAGATTGGGGGGGAAGGCCTCATCTAAGCCCAGTAGGGGGTCCAGTTTCCCTTTGTAGGTTTGTCATAAGGCTTGTGCCTTACAGCATTGCCATAGTAAATGCAATAGGGAGCCTGACTTTTTCCCACACCTCAAAAATGTGTTGGTGGGAAGTTTTAGCATTCTATGTTATTTTACAGGTGTAAAGAACAGATTGTGCAATATTTTAAGCTGCATCAATCTGTATGTGTCAAATATGAAACACTTATATAAATCAGCCCAGACACATTCCGAGTTGCAGTCATCTTGCATCTTAGCAGGGTGATTTGCCAGTGTTGTGCTTTGCCATCTACCTTATCATCAGTTAAGTTATAGGTGCTTTGATACAGGTGGGAGACAGGGTGTGGTAACATTGTCCACTGTGCCAGGAGGAATAATTCATTTGCCATGGCTTGATGCTCATGGGTGGCCTCTGAAATTTTTAGCCAGTATGTGGGTGATTTGGAGAAAGGAAAATACAGTATTATTTGGAGTCTGTTATCTCTGTTGGAAAGTGGGGGAAACTAATGATTTTTGTTATCAAAAATGAGTTGTTCTACTCTGTGGATGCCTTTGTCTGCCCACGGAGGGGTCATGATGGGTTTACCTCTAGTTAGGAAATTTGGGTTACATAGTAGAGGGTGCATTGCAGCCAGTGTGTTGGAGATTTAGGAGTCAACACAGTTGATCATGTACCGACACTAATGAGGCTCTTGGAGTACCTCTGAGGGCCCTAGGTAGGAACCTGCCATACGTGCATAAAAGAGCCTGCGGGATTATGGAGGCTTTATGACATGAAGCCTGTTCTGTCTGAAGTGATAGTGGGATATATACTCTTTCCTGGAGTTCAAAGGTTCTCTGAACCATTGCAAGTATTTGCTGGCATGCACTGCTGGATAATACATGTGTAAGTTAGGAAGTCTCATGCCACCCAGAAGCTTGGGAGCCACTAGATTTTGATAGGGTCTGCGAACCGCCTTCCTGCACCATATGAATTTGGATATTAGGCTGTGCTAGAAGTCAAACCACATTTTAGGAAGAAAGGAGTTTATCATGCTGAGGAGGTAGAGTACTTGAGGTAATAAATTAATTTCGATCAAGTTGGTTATACCCCACAGCGTGAGCAGCTGGTGAGCCTTTCTGACCACATTCTGTTTTAGTTGAGCAAGCAGGGAGTCTGAGTTATATGTGATCATGTCCTGAGGCTGCTTAGTGACTAATATCCCCAGATATTTCAGTTTGTCTGCCGTCCAGCTAAGACCCATTGCTGTGATCTCATGCTTATTCACTCCATTATTCAGTGGCATGACCTCCATTTTGTCCGCGTTTGATTTATAATTAGATGCTGCTCCAAAAGCTGCAATTTCCTGAAGAGTATGAGGAAGGGATCTGTTGAGGTGTGTGATATATAGTAGGGTGTCATCCACATATACCGAAAGTTTGCATTGTGTGCCTTCAATTTCTATACACAAAATATTGGGGTTGGACTTGATTTTGAATATCAAAGGTTCCAAGTATAGGTTGAAAAGTAAGGGAGATAAAGGACATCCTTGCTTCATACCATTGTACAGTCTGTTTCAGAGTATGCTCCGTTACAGAATATTTGTGCAGTTAAGTTATAATATAACAACTTCACCTAGTTCACAAATTCCTCTTGTATGCCACATTTAGACAGTACTGTGAATAAATAATCCGAGAATACTCAATGAAATGCTTTCTCTGCATCCAGGGAGACCAGAACTGCGGGGTGTCTGGCTCCCCAGATGCAGAGACAAGGTGAGTGAGCTTTTGGAGGTGATTGGAGGATATGCTGCCAGGCATGAAGCCAACCTGTTCATATGCTATCAGTGTCTGCCACGCCCTGTTTAACCGGGATGCCAGGACTTTAGCCATAATCTTAATACCCAGGTTCAGCAGAGATATTTTCCTCTAATTGCCTAGCAAAGTATGGTCCCTGCCTGGCTTGGGTATTAATGTGACTAACCCTCCTATAAGGTCTTTTCCTGTAATCCCTTTCTTGTATATGTGCTCAAAGAGGTCGCGTAGCATGTGGCTGAGTTCCTCCTTAAAACTTTTATAGAAATTTGGAGAGAACCTGTCTGACCAAGTGGCCTTGTCTGGGGAAAGATCTTTTATTGCCTGATGAATTTCTTTCAGGGTGATTTTGGCAGCCAACATGGTTTGTTGCTCCTTATTAAGGTAAAGGTGTATTTTTACAGTAATCCCCTATTTCTGGGTCTGTGGGGGCATTATCTGTTTTACTATAGAGCTGCTGGTAAAAATCCCAGAATTCCTCAGTAATCCACTCAGAGGCTGTAACTAGGTCAGGCTTCGTAGGAATTCTGAGTCTCTGGACCATGTGGAAGACCCCCTGCTGGCATATACAGAGATCCATTAATTTACCAACTTTTTCTCCTTGGTTGAAATATTTGACTTTGGCTCTATAACCAACTCAGTGGCCTCCCTGTTAAGCTCTGCATAGACTGCTCTGAGGGATTTCAACTCAATCCATATATCAGCTGAGGTAGATTCAGATTCAGATTACTTTATTAGAAAACACGTATAAAACGTAGTTTGTCACATGTATGATTATTAAAACTACCAAAACAGATATTTTAAAAAACATCTGCATAATTTACACAGAATAGTAAACATTTTTCATGTAAACTTGGCTACAGCGAAAAAGGTTACTTTTTTAAAGGAGAACAGTAATTCTTCAGTTTTCCTATCTGTTGAATCCTGTGGATACAGGGCAGAATACATTTCCTTCTCTCATTTAACAACAGAGGGCAGTGCAGCAGTAGATGTACACGGGTTTTCCTCATATTTATGTCACATTTACTAACATACTAACATACTATTTGCCAGCAGATTAGGCCTTACGGTCTATCAAGTCTGCTCGAACCTCAGATCCCTAGTTGGGTGCTGAGGCCCTCCTCCCTCTTGTGTTCCAGAAACCCCTATCATCCATCCCCACCCCCTGGGACAGGTCAACTGATATATCCACTTTCTGTGTCTGTCCCACCCTCTCTTGAAGCCCTCCGCTGTGGATCTCTGAACCAGCTCACCAGGCAGTGCATTCCAAGGGTCCACCACCCTCTCAGTGAAAAACCTCCTCCTCTTTTCCCCCCTCACCCTTCCACCTTCCAACTTCAAACCATGCCCTCTGGTGATACCTCCCTGCTTTAGTCTAAAGATCCCTCCATGTTTACCCTATTTATTCCTTGAGGTACTTGAAGACCTCAATCATGTCCCCCTGTCTCCTCTCCTCCAATGAAAACAGGCAGAGCTCCTCAAGTCTGTCCTCATACGTCAAATCCCCTAGCCCTCAGACATCTTAGTTGCCCTCCTCTGTACCTCTCTCTCCAGAGCTGTATGTCCCTCTTCAAGTGTGGTCTCCACTACTGTACACGGTACTCAAGGTGTGGTCTAACCAGTCCATTGTACAGCGGCAGAATCACTTCCTTGCTCCTAGAGGTGATCCCCTTACGATGCATCCCAACATCCTGTTTGCCTTGCTAGCCGCCTCCTGCACTGCTCAGAGTTATTCATACATGCATCCACCATGACCCCTAGGTCTTTTTCCCCATTGAGGCCTCCAGCGCCCTCCCAGGGTGTACCTGTGTTTAGGGTTTCCCCCCAAGATGTAACACCTGCACTTGGTGATATTGAAATTCTAATTCCATGTGTGAGCCTAGCTCCAGGGTGTCCAGGTCCCTTGCAGGGCCAACCTCCCCTTCTCCCTCAACTACTGCTCCCATCTTGGAGTCATCGGCAAAGAGACTCATTTCAGACTCTATACCTCCCTGATGTCCGATATGTATGCATTAAACAGGATCGGACCCAGGACCAAGCCCTCGCGGTACCCCACTACCAACCTCTCTCTAGGTTCGAGAGCTCCCACAGACCACTACTCTCTGGGTGCATCTAGCTAGCCAGTTTTCAATCCATCTGACCATCAAAGGGCCTACCTCAACCCCATCAGTTTCTCCACCAGACCATTGTGGGGGACAGAGTCAAACGCCTTGCTGAAGTCCAAGAATAATACATCCACAGGCTTTCCCTGTCCAGTTCTGATGTTACCCATTCGTGAACTCCACAAGATTGGTTTGACATGATCTACCTGGCACAAACCCATGTTGCCGACTATCCAGACCTTCCACCTCCTCCAAGTACACCCCCAATCGTTCCTTTAGTGTACTCTCCATTAATTTTCCCACCACCGAGGTCAAACTGATGGGTCTATAGTTACCTGGTACTTCCCTCGACCCCCCTTTATGGATTGGCACCACATCCCTAGGTAGCCTCCCTGTCTCAAGTGACCTGTTGAAGAGCTCCGCCAGGGGTGCAGCCGTATGTCCGCCAATTCCCATTGTACTCTCGGATGGATGCCATCCAGCCCAGGAGATTTGTCTTTCTTTAGGGCCTTGAGGGCTAACCACACCCTTTTGGCGGAGATTGCATCATCCGTCCCCTCCACCTTACTGGCCTTTTTATCCTTATCCTGATGTGACATCCCTGGGTACTCTCCTCCCTCTTGCTCCATTTCTGTTGCCCCTGATCCCACTCACTGCCGCTTCTATTCCCATCGTGCTTTGCTTTGTAGATATCCCATCCCCTCCTTAGTGAACACAGAGGCAGTACTCATAAATACCTCTGCCTGGTCCTCGCCTTCTTCCACCCACCTCTCCTTCTGATCTCAATCTGCTGAGATGGCTCCTTAGTTTTTCTCTGCCCCCAATGTACCGGAAGAACCCTTTTCCTCCATGTATCCTCTGTGCCAGCCGCTGCTCTTTACTGGACTTTTCTCCTCACCATCCGGTGACTCTTCTAGATGCAAGATGGTACATTTCCTTATCCTATCCCTCTTGTTGTTTTATATTTTTGTAGGCCACCTTCTTTTCTCTCTGACTGCTACCTGAACCTCACTGGACCACCAGCATGGCTTATGTGACCTTGCTCCCTTACGTTTCCACCTTAGCGCAGGTCCTGACTGCCTCATGAAGTCCCCGTTTTATGACCTCCCATCTCTTTTCCACATTTGTCATTGATGTAATCCCCTTCAAGTGATCCTTGAGAATATTTCCCATGCCCACAAAGTCTGCCCCTGAAGTCCACTGCCAGTGTCCTAGATCTCCCTCCCCCATGCTTATTTGAAACCAGACAGTATTGTGGTTGCTCCCAGTCAGGAGATCCTCTACAACCAGGTCTCTTACCAGATCCCCATCTGCCAGAACCACGTCCAGGACATGCCCCTCCCTTGTGGGCTCCATTACTTGCTGTGTTAAGAACACATCCTGGAAGCTGTCCAGCAGCCTCTGCTCCTTGGCCACCTTAGAGGACATGGTTCCCCAGATTGTACCTGGCATATTAAGGTCCCCCATCAACGCCACTCCTTCCCCTTTTGGTCCACACTGGGCAATGATGTTGTCCAGCAAACCATCCTCCAGAACATCACCCATCCCAGGGGCCTATATACTACACTCAGCTTGACCTTATCTCCTGCTGGAGATCGTGAGTGACCCATAAGGCCTCCATTTCCCCTGCCTCTTCTACCCTAGCAATTTCTATGTCATCTCTAATGAACATAGCCACTCCACCCCTCTTCCCTCCTTTCTATCCTTCCTAAGCATAGTATTGTACCCCACACGCTTAGGTCCCAGTCATGTTTTTGTTGGCCCATCGCCATTGACTGCCGCCACATCCACCCCGAACAGCATGGCTCTGGAACTCTGGCAACTTGTTTCCCAAGCTCTGGCATTTACTAACACCAACTCCCACCCCTTATCCCTGATCCCTTTGTCGAACCCCACCCAGGTTCCTTATACTTCCATCCTCCCTCTGCTCTCTTGAAACCTCTACCCCAGTTGTTTCCTCCCCTTGGGTTTGAAGGCTATTCCCTCATCTGGAGGAGAGGGCTTGGTCAGCCCTCCCTTATCCCTCCCTCACAAGTTTAAACCCCACCTTTCTTGAATGTAGTCAGCCATCCCCTGTTTAAGGACTTCCTTTCCTAATGGGGCAAGATGAAGCCTGTCCTTGGCATACAGTCCCTTATCCTCCCAAACTCCTTTCCAGTTCCCTAACACCCCCAACCCACTCTCTTCACCCCACTTCCTGAGGCAGTCATTAACCTCTGCGATCTTCATTTTTTTCTCCACTGAGGTCTTTGGGACTGGCAATATCTCTGAAAAGGAAATGTTGCATCCATTATCCTGACAGACTCTGGCAAATTCTTGGAACCTTGCTTGGATTTCCAAAACGCTATTTCCCTCTAGATCGTTAGTTCCCAAATGCACCAGGAAATCTGGTTTCCCTCCACAATCCCTAACCAGTTTGTACACCATGAACTTTGCTCTGTGCACTGTCAGCCCAGAGATACTCACTACCTTCACCTGGCTATGGCATCCACCCCCTCGTTCCTCCCACTGGATACCCGTAATCATCGAATCTCCCAATAACAGAACCTTAACACCGCCATCATCCTTATGGTTACCTCCACTATGCACTCTCAGCCCCCCATCCCCCCTTTATTCATGATCTCAATTCCATGGAGTCTTCCTGCCTTATTAGAGACCCTTGTCACCTCCCTTTCTGCCTCCCTTGTTATTTTGCCCACTTAACTCAGACCCCCTCTGAATAGGTGTCCCCTTTAACCCTCTCTTATCCGAACCATTTATCCTGGCCCTGATGGTTTCCCTTCCCCACACCGCCATCCTCCCCTTGTAATAGTACCCCTACCTCCAGAGGCTCTCTGTGGGTCCCCTTTAGCTAGGACCCCATCCTTGGTACTGACCCCCTGCTGAAGGGGGGCTCCCACCTCCTTGTCTCCCAGTTTCTCTCCAGTCATGCTCTCCTCCCTCATGTCTGCAATATGTTGCATCTCCCCCATCTGGTTAACATTTATGTTTCCCCTTCTCCCTCTGGGACTATTTCTATCCTTTCCATTGCCGGTCTGTGATGCCCTATGGGTATCCGACTCCCTCCCCCTGGCCTCTGTATCAGTTTCCTCATTTCCACCAACCCCTTCCTCCCCCTCTAGATTGCTTAGTAGCTCAAATTTATTGTGACACTCTATGTCAGCCTCCATTAAGTAACCCGAGTTTCCCCTGACTGCACCTCTAAACTGCCCCTCTTCCTCCCCTCTTGCTCTGTTCTCCTTAGGAGCTCCCTTCCCACAGTCTGCTGTTTTAGGCTTCCCCACAACAGCCCCTTCCTTCTCAATGTCTGCTCTACTAGGCTTCCCCACAACAGCCCCTCCTGACTCTTCCCCCTCCACTCTCTTTGTATTCGGAATGTTCACCCTGTACGCTTTCCCCTTAGTGTCAACATCTCTATCTAAGGGTCCTCTGTCCCTAATATCCCCCCTCCTGCTTGCTGTAACATAACATCCTGTAATTTCAGAGCGTTGCCCCAGCCTCCCTTCAGCCCCACCCTTCTGCTGCCCATATCCACACCCCTTATCCTTGGACACCCCCAACTCCCCAGCTTACTCCTTAACCAATATATTTCACTCCTGATACAATATAGCTGTTCACAGAGTGAAGCCTCTCTCTCTCTCTCCAGGCCCAATTGAGAATTATTGCCATCCCACAGCCTGTGCAGGCTACAACCCTTCCGAAGATGCCTCACATGGTGGAAGGACACCCTGTTTGTCCCCTGTTTATAACGGCACACACCCCTTTTCTCAGTCCCTTCCCTCTGGAATACAGTTTCTCTCTATACTGACTGCAATTTACAAACCCAATTTCAACACCACCAATAAAGTTCCCAAGTCTCACAAACACATACAGTCCAGTGTGTGTCCAGTCCCACTAACAGTGTGTGTATGCAGACATCAGGTACTGTATAATGTCACAGGCCCACCAGTTCCTGTTGCTTCAAATTTCAGTCCCAAACAGAAATACACAGCCCTTCAATCCCAACTCCCAGTGCCTTTTCAGTATTTAAGAAAGCCTACAAAACAGGGTGGGTGGGAGGGTTCTTACCAACACCAGGCGAACATCACATTTAAATTTCACTCTAATTATCACTGCCAAACAAGTGTTCCCAAGCCCCAAAAGTTACAATATCACAGCCCAAGTAACAGTTCTAACTCAAAGTAGTAATTTTTAACACACAGAACTAATTTCACGTACAAAACTATTGAAATATTTCAGTTAAAACAGAATATAAACCCAGACCTCTGTCCTTACCAGCCTCCTGCTTATGTTCCCAAGTGAACTGTTGTCATCCTTGCCTATTTACTACCCAATAACTATTCCACCCTTTCTGTTCATATAATAGACCCAGTCTCAGTTGACACAATGATTTCTTATCCCATTTATCCTCGACAAATTCCAAGTAAGATTCCAGTTTTGTATATGTCTTTAAAGGGACAGTAAACATTGCAGGGATTGCTCAAACTGTGAAAGCCCATGAAAAGTGATGCTGGATGAGGTATTTGGCTTCCTTGTAGATGTCAAATGACCCAGGATATGAATATTTAAATAATCTGAAAATCAAAACAAGGCAGCAGCCATTTCATGCAATCTTACAACAGAAAGTGATGTCTCTGAGGGCAAGCTGTAATTAACAACATAGAGCTAGCTCCTCAGTGACATCACTTCCTGTTTTTAAGACTGCATGGAATGGCTGTTGCTATGAGTTGATTTACACATTACTTAGCTATTCATATCTCAAGACTCCTGTCCCTTACAGGTAAACCTAATACCTCATTTGAAAGATCTTTTCATGGGCCTTCACTATTTGGGAGACCCCTGCAATGTTTAGTGTCCCTTTAACTTTTTATATAACCGCAACCCCGGCAGCCCTTCTAGTCTTGCCAGGTCTTTTCAGAAAAACTTAACTTTGAGCCTCTGTTTTAGAAACATAGAAATTGACCGCAGATAAGGACTATGTGGCCCACCTAGTCTGCCCATTTTGCCTAACTATTTCAACCCACAGATCCCAGTTGATCTGCAGCTCACTCTTTCTTTCTTGTCTCTAGGTTACCCTTATGTCTATCCCATGCATTCTTGAATTCTCTGTTTTTGCCCCCACCATCTCCTTTGGGAGGCCATTCCAAGCATCCACCACTCTTTCATTACAAAAGTACTTCCTCATGTTACCCTTGAACCTCCCCTCTCTAACTTCATTTTGTGACCCCTTGTTCTTGCACATCTTTGTTGAAAGATGCTACCCTCTTGTACCTTGTTTATAACCCTGAAGTACTTGAGCATTTCTATCATGTCCCCCTTCTCTCTCCTCTCTTCCAGGGAATACATGTCGAGTTCCCCTAGCCTCTCTTTATAAGGCTTTTCATGCAACCCCTGCACCATATTTGTAGCCCTCATCTGGACCGCCTCTAGTTTGTCAATGTCTTTCCAGAGATGTGCTCTCCAGAAGTGGACACAGTACTCCAACTGAGGTCTCACCAGCAATCTGTACAGTGGCATAACAACCTCCTTCTTTCTGCTGGTGATAGCTCTCCCTATGCACCCCAGCATCCTACTGGCTTTCCCCACAGCCTTCTCACATTGTTTGGTTGCCCTTAGGCCATTTGACATGAGTACCCCCAGGTCCCATTTCTGCTTGGTGGCCTCCAGTACTTCTCCTCCCATCTTGTACATGTCCCTTGGATTCCTACTCCCCAAGTTAATGACCTTGCACTTTTTTGCATTGAATCTCAGCTGCCACACATCTGACCACTCCTCCAATCTACTTAGGTCTTTTCTCATTTTTCCTGTCCCTTCTGGAGTGTCAGCCCTGTTGTTGATCTTATTGCAGTCTACAGAAAGACATACAGTACTTTCCCTTCCATGTATATGTGCAGAGATCCATATAGCTCGTGACTCCATATGGGCTCTAAACCCATATTCCTCAGTCTGTTGTCCAGTACATGAGACCATGTTCTTGTGCAGCGTAATCTTTTCACCGCCTCCCAGCATTGTTTGGACAGTCTATCCTGATCCATTTTGATTATTTTGTGCCAGTATCCCACAGCTCTACACAAAGCCTGCAGTTCAGGGGATTTCATGCCTGATTCCAGTCTCAGAATTGCAGTTGGTGTATCACTTGGTAGGCCTAGCATTAGTCTAATGAAAACATTTTGTATAGTTTCAACCTGTGCTAAGTTGGAAGGAGGGGCCCAGATTTTGCTGCTATATGAAATCTGACTATTGACTTAAGCTTCAAATGCTTTTTATATCACCAGAAAGGAGTTTCCCCCAAGCTGTTTAGCAAACCTGTTGATTGCTTTGCCCAATCTAACCCCAGCCTCCTTTAGTTTTACAAGATGTTTTTTCTGTGTCCTATTTTTATGAAACTTCACACCTAAGTACTGTACATATATTCTGCTACTTTCTCCAATTCTATATTATTAACCAGCCATGTTTTATCTGAAAAATGGCCCTTTGGGATAACCCTTGCTTCAGTGCTTGCACACTAAGGTTCTTTGTCTTTTAGCTTGTTTTTTGTTTTTATTGGGCTCACCACAACCCAACCCAGATAGACCAACTTAGGGTAGCTGGTTCATTCCACTGGGGGTGTCATACAGATGAGAAACACTGATGAGTCCTGGTAGGACAAAACATGTGTCTGTGTCTTCTGTTGGCACCCTTTGCAGACTGTGTGAGAGGCCTTTCGGCACCATGCATTTCTGCTTAAAGTTGAACCAGCATAATATTTTGTGGTGATTTGCATATATAGCCCATGATGCTTTGCATTATGGGGGTATGTGTGGTTTTGTATTTCTTTGAAACTTGGTTTCTCGGCCGATGCCCTTTGGGGTAACCCTTGCCTAAGTGCTTGCACACTAAGGTTCTTTGTCTTTTAACTTGTTTTATCTGGTTTCCTCCTACTACCAAAGGCCAAGACTTTGTTCTTGTTTGCATTAACTGTTAGATTCAGTGTTTCAATATGTTCAAATGTGGCAGCAAGAGCCTTCCTAAGGCCCACGGAGTTCTTGAAAGTAAAATGATGTCATCCGCATAAAGTAAAATTTGAATCACCTTACTATTGATCTGGGGGCTGTGAATGTCCACCTTTTGCAGTTTCTTAACCAAGGATTCTACATAGAGAGCAAATAATAAAGGGCCAAAAGACACCCTTCTTTAACTCTTTTATCAATCTGTGTTGGCCTTGTTACTGCTCTCTCTCTCTCCTGATCCTTACCCTGGCTGATGTATTATTATGTAACATTTTAAGAATAAAAAGGAGTCTGGTGTTGATTTCTAATTCATACAGAATTTTTTATAATCTTTCTCTATGTATATTATGAAAAGCTGAACAAATATCCAGGCAGGCCACATATAAAGTCCAAAGCAAAAAATGATCCACAGTGCTATAGAATTTTCTAAAGCCCACCTGGTGTACTGATACTAATTTCTTTCCTTAACCCAAGTTTCCAGTATTTCAAGAATAATTCTAGAGTAAATGTTATTGTTGGTAAAGAGCAGGGTTATGGGTCTGTCACCTTTTTGGCATGATTATATCATAGAATCATAGAACGCTCTTGGCAGAAAAGGACACCAATGGCCCATCGAGTCTGCCATTCCCCCCCTTTTTTTACCTGCCCACCCTTTTTTACCTGCCCACCCTCCCTGCTCTACCCCCCCTTTCCCCTGGCTAATCCCTTGAATCTGTCCCATTCCCTCTTGAATCCCCCACTGTTTCAGCTCCCTCCACCTCATCTGGTAGTCTGTTCCAGGAATCCACCACCTTTTCAGTGAAATAATGTGCACTTAAACTGCCCCTGAATCTTCTCCCCTCCAACCTCAGACTGTGGCCCCTTGTTCTAGCTGTGCTTTCCTCTTAAAGAGACTCCCTTCAACTGCCCTGTTTATTCCTTTCATGTACTTGAATGTTTCAGTCATGTCCCCCTCTCCCTTCTGTTCTCCCGTGAGCACAGGTCCAGCTCCCTCAGCCTCTCCCCATAGGACAGCTGATGCATGCCCTGCACCATCTTTGTTGCCCTCCTCTGAACCCTTTCCACTGCATCAATATCCTTACGCAGGTGTGGCCTCCAGAACTGGACCCCAAACTCCAGGTGCGGTCTCAACATGGACTTGTAGAGGGGCATGAGTACCTCCCTCTTTCTGCTCATTATACCCCTCCCTATGCATACCAGCATTCCATTTGCCTTGCCTACTGTTTTCCTGCACTGGCTCCCCACCTTGAGGTCATCTGAAATTATAATCCCCAGATCCCTCTCCCGCCTTGATGCTTTTATTTCCTCTCCTCCTAGCGTGTACTTTGCCTGCAGGTTATTGTGCCTCATGTACATCACTGTACATTTCTTGGCATTAATGCCCAGTTGCCAAGCTTCCAACCACTCCTCTAACTTCTTCAGGTCCCCTCTCATTGCCTTCACCCCACCGTGGTGTCCACCTTGTTGCAAATTTTCGTATCATCTGCAAACAGGCACACCTTCCCTCCCAGTCCCTCCTCTATGTCTGCAATAAATACATTGAACAGTAAGGGCCCCAGCACCAACCCCTGGGGCACCCCACTCATCACCCTCCCCTCGCTAGAGTACACCCCATTTACTACCATCCTCTGACTTCTGTCCTGTAACCAATTTTTTACCCACTTTGTTAATTTTGTCCCCACCCCCATGTTTTCCAGCTTATTGACCAACCTTCTATGAGGCACTGAGTCAAAGGCCTTCCTGAAATCTAGGTAGACCACATTCACTGCCCCTCCCTGGTCCATCATCCTTGTTACCCAGTCAAAACATTCTATGAGGATCATCTGGCACAACCTCCCTGCAGTGAAGTGACACTGCTTATCATCCTGCAGCCCCTCCTCTTCCAGGTATCTGATCACTCTCTCCTTGATCAGTGCCTCCGTCACTTTACCCACTACTGATGTGAGGCTTACCAGATGATAGTTCCCTGCCTCTTCTCTGCTGCTACCCTTGTGTAGCGGTACCACATCCATCCTCCTCCAATCCCTAGACACTTGCTCTGTGTCCAGGGACAAGTTGAACAGCCTTGCCAATGGTGCTACCAGCTCCTCCCTCAACTCCCAGAGCACCCTAGGATGCAGGGCATCTGGACCCATAGCCTTATCCACCCATAACTTCCCTAGTTCCTCCCTTACGCTTACCCTGCCCTTTGTGAATGAGCTCAGGTCAACACCTGCACCCTCCCTTCCCCATTTCCTTAACCTTGGTCCACTTCCTTTCCATTCTACCATGAAGCTGAGCAGAAATATCTGTTTAGCACGTCCGCCTTCTCAGAGTCCTCCTCCACAAATACTGTATGCCTCCATCCCCTTTAAGTCCAGCTATATATTCAGTATTTATTTCTCTGTTATTTGTCCTGAATGCCACTAGGTTCCAGAACTGCTTACAATCCTTGTTTATTATTGAGTATTATAAATAAAACCAAAGTGTATTCCTATACTGTATCTTCTTTTGCTTTAACAACATTTTATATTCTTTTTTAAGTTTTATGTATGCTTGTCTTAAGTCTGCAATAAATTAATTTTTACTACATTTACCTGCTTTTATCACAGTTTTCCTTAATTGCGCACATTTCTTATCATACCAGCAGTTCTTCTGCAGAGGACGCTGGTTTTGTTGTATCCTATCATCTTTACCCTGGGACCCTAGAATAATCTTGAATATCTGTTCAAGATTTATTTATTCATTGATGTCTAGTATTACAAATACCTTTGAACTGATGGTTCTTTTACAAAGGTTTCGCATCATACAAATAATAAAATGTAAACAAAAGTACATAGTAAATCAAGCTCAAAACAGCAAAATACAGCATACAAAGGCAATATGAGCATCAGAAGATGATTAACATAATTAACAAAGTTTCAGGATCAGGAGAGGAGAAGCAGTAGGTCTCAGGGAAGGGACAAGGTGAGGTGTTAGGGAGGGAAACAAAGATAATGAGGTGACAGAGAGGAGCAGGGCAGTCAGGGGTGACCTTGTCAAGTAGCAGGGATGAACGGTAGGGGAAGAATAGGGATTAGGTGTGTAGGGGCAGTAAGGGAGGTGGGCAAATAACGCTGCCTGTGTCAAGTGAGAGAAAAGGAGAAACAGCAAGTAAGGGGCTAGAAATGGGGAGGGGAGCTGGGCCTGGTGCTGGTAGTCTTTTAGAGGCTATTGAGTAAGGGGGAGAGGAGGGTAGGGGCAGGATGGAGAGGGAGGGAGAGGTGAGAGGGAGGTGTATTAGGCTAAGGGTGGGGTGCGGAGAGGAGGACGGGAGACAGGAAGGGGGACAGGGGAGTGAGATTAAAAGTGCTAGATTGGAGAAGATGTATAGGGAGGAGGAAAGGAAGGGATGGAAGACCAGGGCGGGGAAGGAGAGGGCAGGGGGAGAAGAAGGGTGGAGTGATTGTAAGGCATAGGGGTGGCCTAGAACAGAACATAGTCACAACTACTAAGGGTTGTAAGGTGTTTGTAAAGTTTAAGTTTGAAGAGGCCTAGTTTAGGCTCAAGCACAATTTCAGGAGGGAGCACATTAAGCCAGGTAGTGGCCCTAAAGTGGAAGGTGCACTGGGCTTGGTAGGTTCTACAGAAAGGGATAAGGAATGTTTGTTTGGATGCACTGCATGTGAAACATGGGTTCATAGAAGGTGTTAGGAGGGGCACGGTAGCAGGGGAAGTTAGGCCAAGGTAAATTTTCATGACAAACAAGCAGGTTTGGTAGTTGATCCTACCGTTAGGGTTAAGACAATTTGCCTGAACATAAAGGTCACAAGTGTGCGTACATCTCTTGGCTCTGGAGACCAATATACAGGATTTGTTCAGTGCTGAAATGACTCTATTAAGAGTGGTCTCAGTCACGGCACCATAGATGATTAATCCAATAGTCCAGGATGGAGATAATTGAACTGATAACTGCTTGCCTTAGGACCTCTGGGGTCAAATAATGTCTGTGCCGATACAAAACACTGATTCTGGAGTTAAATTTTACTCTGTATTATCTGACATAACTGTAACTCCTGAATGTTCTTGTATGTGTATTATTACACTCCAAAAGTGTCACTGTATGTAACTAATCCCGGGTCGCCACTGAAAAAAGGACCTTTGGGGCTCAGTGGGCTTACCCGGTTATCAAAATTTAATAAATAATAAATCATAAATAAATAAGATCTTATTGATATGCAAAGCATAGGTTAAGGGGCAGTCAAGAGTGATGCCAAGGTATTTAAACTCATGTACTTGCTTGAGGGTTCGTTGAGGTTATTAAGGATGTTTAGGCAGGTGGAATTATGTCTGTTACATGGGTTTGAGAAGAGCATCACTTTTGTCTTTTTATAATTCATTAGGAGTTTATGTTGTGAGAACCAGCATCCAACTGACAGGAAGTCAGCTTTCAGCACATTTGAGAGAGGGGTAGGTTGTGAGTGGCATTCAAATAGAACAGCATCATCTGTGTAGAGAACTATGTTGGTGTTGCAGGCTTGGGGGAGATTATTTAGAAATAGGCTGAACAGAAATGTGCAAAGTATAGATTCCTGGGGTACACCAGAGTGAACAGGAAGGCTACTGGAGAGGGTATCACCGATTTTAACTTGTTGGGTGCAGTTTCCAAGGTAGCTCATGAACCAACTGGTGACTTCACTTGATAGGCCGAGGGATTGGAGCGTACTGAGCAGAAAGGGGGTGGTTAATGGTATCAAAGGCTTTAGTGAGGTCAATGAATATTGACCCCACTAGTTGGTCTTTGTCAAGTGCAGTATGTATGTATGTAGTCGGTGAACTTGAGTAGGGCAGTTGTCATACTATGAGCATTTCTGAAACCATGCTGCTGGGGACTTTGAATGTCATATTTGTCCAGGTAGTCAGTCCGCTGGTCGGCCACGATCTGCTCAAGGGCTTTGGAGAGGGGTGGAAGGATCGATATGGGCCGGTAGTCAGAGCGCGCATTTCTGTCACCACTCTTATGTACTGGGGTAATGATTGCAGCTTTCCACTGGGATGGGAACTGCCTGAGGGAGAGAGATAGGTTTAGTAGTTTGGTAAGAGGTTTAAGAACAACATCGAGGGAGAAGTTTAGTAATTTCAGGTCAAGTGTATCACTGCTGAACCAGGACTTGCTTAGTATGCCAAGGATAGGCTGCATCTCAGCATCGAGGGTACAAGGGCATTGGGACAGGGACTGGAGAAGTACATTAAAAACAACATAGATTTAAACTGAGGAGGGAGGAGGGCTGAGTTGGATAGCAGGGAGGAGGCACCTTCCAGGGGAGACCAGAAGGCCTCTCCCTCCAGAGAGGGAGGAGGAAGAGAATGAGGGGAAGTTATCAAGACAAAAGTGGAAAGGGAGAGACAGGAAGAGGATGGGTGGGGCACAAAGTGGACTGTAGTATCCTTGAATGCAAGGAGCTTAGCAAACAAGGTAGCAGAGTTCCAGGCAATGATGGTAGAGGGAGAGGTAGATATTGCTGCCATCTCAGAGACCTGGGCCACCCAATGCCATGACTGGAATCTTATAATCCCAAGTTACAAGGTGTTCCACAGGGACCAAAAGGGGGGGGAGGGATGGAGGGGTGGCTATTTATGTCAGGGAGGGGATACTGTGTACCAGGGAGGAGGGGGATGAGGGGAGGCCGAAGCCATATGGGTATTGCTCCAAAGCCCTAAAGGTAAGAAGCTCAGGATGAGTGTGGTGTACAGGCCACCCTCACAGAGCAAGGAGGTGGATTGGGAGCTGGGGAAACAAATAAGGAAGGTCAGTGGCAAGGGAAATACAGTTATAGTGGGAGACTTCAACCTACCTGGGGTTGACTGGCTGACAGCAACTGCAGCACACGCCAGGGAACATGTGCTGCTGGAGGCTTTCCAAGGTAGCTGCCTAGTGTAAGAGGTGATAGAACCTACTAGAGAGGGGAACTTACTGGATTTGGTGCTAACAAATGGTGATCAGGTTCAGGATGTGGTAGTACAGAACCATCTAGCAGATAGCAACCACCGCTCAGTGTGGTTCCTCCTCAACATAGGGAGGGAGTCGGCTAAGACCAGGACAAGAGTGTTGGACTTCAGGAACTCAGATTGTGCCAGAATGGGCAGCATCCTAGAGGGGTATTTAACTAAAATTAACCCAGTGATGGATGCTGAACAGAAGTGGGCAATCATTAGGAAGGGTCTGAATGAGGCCACAAACACATGTGCCAAATCTCAGTGTAAGCAGTCCAGGTCCAAAAAACCTAGCTGGCTCAGCAAAGAAGTGGAGAGGAAAGTGAGGGAAAAAAGATTGGCCTGCATTAAGTTAAAAAAATTGGGGCATGTGGAGGATAGAGAGATGTTCACAAAAATATCTAGGGAGATGACCAGGTCAGTCAGGGCAGCCAAGGCAGCAAAGGAGCTGAAGTTGGCTCAGGGGATCAGAGAGGGGAAAAAGGGGTTCTTTAAATACATAAGGGAGAAGAGGAGTTGTAGAGATGACATTGTTAGGATCAGGAGGGATGGGGGATGGGCGGAACAAGGGGAAGAACAGGCAGAGGCACTCAATGAGTACTTCTGCTTGATGTTTGCAAAAGAAAGAGATGGCCCAATACTGCAGGGGAAAGGGGCAAGGATGAAGGGGGGCAGAGATAATAGATCCAAGAGGATAGAGTTCTGAAGGGCCTTAAAGCCCTGCGGGTGGACAAGGCACCAGGACCAGATGGTGTACACCCAAAGATCCTGAAGGAACTGGTGGTGGCATTGGCAGGCCCTTTAATGGACCTCTTCAACACCTCCTTGGAGACAGGGAAGGTACCCAGGTACTGGAGGATGGCTCACATGGTGCCTCTTCACAAGAGTGGACCTGAGGACCAACCGGGCAACTACAGCTTGACTTCCATAATTTGGAAGTTGATGGAGACCATTCTAAAGGAGAGGTTGATAACCTTTGTCAAGAGTAATGGTCTACAGGATGAGTGACAGCATGCGTTTGTCTCGGGAAGATCAAGCCAAACTAACCTGATTGACTTCTATGACTGGGTCACTAGAGTGGTTGACGAAGGCCATGCTGTGGATGTCCTGTACCTGGACTTCAGCAAGGCTTTCAACTGGGTGCCCCATGGGAGGTTAATGAGCAACCTGAGGGGCGTGGGGATGGGGGAGAAACTAGTGGGGTGGGTTCAGAGCTGGTTATAGGGCAGACAACAGAGGGTAGCTGTAAGGGGAAGACATCCAAGCCAAGGCCAGTAACAAGTGGGGTACCGCAGGGTTCAGTGCTGGGCCCTGTTTTGTTCAATGTCTTCACTGGAGACATTGCAGAGGGGGTCAAGAGTAAGATCAGCCTGTTCGCAGATGACACTACAATTTGTGCGAAAGTAGACAATGAGGAAGGGAGGAAGGCACTCAGGGAGGATCTAGCTAAACTCAAACACTGGTCTAAGGAGTGGCAGTTGGGGTTTAATGCTAAGAGGTGCAAGGTCATGCACCTTGGAGCAAGAAATCCCAGGACCAGCTACTGGCTGGGGGGAGTGCAGGTAACAGCTTCAGAAGAGGAAACGGACCTCGGGATAATAGTCACAGGGGACATGAAGGTATCAGTAAAATGTAGGAGGGTGGCAGCAAGGGCAAATAGGATGCTGGGTTGCATTGCCAGAGGGATCACCTCTAGAAAGGAGGAGGTCATCCTGCCCTTGTATAGATCACTGGTGAGGCCACCCTTGGAGTACTGTGTGCAGTACTGGTGCCCATACCTCAAAAAGGATGTGAGATTACTGGAGGGGATGCAGTGCAGGGCTACAGAAATGATCATGGGACTAGGGGAGTTGTTGCATGAGGAAAGATTGAGGGAGCTCAACATGCATTCACTGGAAGAGAGAAGGGAAAGAGGGGACATGATAGAGACCTTTAAGTACTTGAAAGGCATAAACAAAGTCAGAGAGGGAGGATTGTTTCACTTAAAGGGGAGAAGGGTCACAGTCTGAAGTTGGAAGGGGGAAGGTTCAGGAGGGAGATGAGGAGGCACTACTTTATAGAGAGAGTGGTGGCAAGATGGAACGCACTGCTGGAGAAGTTAATCGAACTGAAGACAGTGGATAGCTTTAAACTGGGTTGGGACAGAGTCAAGGGCAGGATTAGTACAGACAAGAACACAATGGGGTGAAAGACCAGGAAAGGGGAGGAAGGGAGGTGTTTGGGTGGGGCTGGGGCAGCTGTAGTAATATGAAACTAAGAGCTGCACAATCAGGCAGACTTGGTAGACCTGTGGGCCTTTTTCTGCCAGCAATTTTGTGTGTTTGTAGTACCTTTTGAAGGCATTTTTTAGCTTCCACCATCATGACCAGTCTGAAGTAGAAAGGGGGGTCCTAGGGGGAGAGCCAGAGGGGCAGCCCGATTCATCTGGAGCATTCAAAAAGTCCAGGGGAAGAATGCCAGTGAGGTCAGTGAAGGCTAAGTTGAAAGAGTCAGTTATTTGTTGAGGGTTCTGAATGCAAACTCCATCAACTTCGATCATTGAGGGGGAGGATCTGTTGGACTTTCTGGTGAGTTCCTTTAGTTTGTCCCAGAAACACCTACTGTCAACTTGAGAATTGGTGAGCTCATTTTTGAAATAGTCAATATTGGCTCTATGCAGTTCTCCCGTACAGGAGTTTCTAGCAGCTCTATAGTTTTGTAAGTCAGTTGGGTTACCGAAGCTTGAGCTCAACTCCACAGATTATCTCTGTCCTTCTTCATTTTGAGCAGAGATGGGGTGATCCAGGGGTTTGAGACACTCCTAGTCTTACACTTACGGGGGAGAGGGGGTGAACCTGTCGCATGCCATGCTGAATTGTGTTATGAAGTTTAGCACTGAGTCTATATCACTGGAAAAGTCAAGGGGAGACCAGTCACATTGTGATAGAAAGTCCAGGAATGGCCTGATAAGTCTTTTCTTAAGAACCTGGTGATAGGTGAGTTTGGGGGTGGAGCTGGGGACCTTGTTTGACCAAGTGCAGATAATAGGGGAGTGGTCACTTAGGGAATCTGGAAGCACAGTGGTGCCTGAGATTCTTTTTTGGTGTGTTGTAAGGATAAGGATGTAACCCCCTTGTTACCCGGGGTTACTAGAATCCCAGTAAGACCTAGTGGTAGGCAAGGAAGGCAGCTTGTGAAACTCCAGTTAAATGGGTTTCACACTGTCTCACTCTATTCTCAGTCTCAGCTGAGACTGAGGGATGACATCACCAATAGAACTATTGCAACTGCATGAGCCACATTGGAATCTGCAGCAAAGGGAGTTAGATAGAACGTTGGGAGTTTTGAAGTCAGTGTCTTCAAGTTTGTCTTCAGTGAGTGAGTGTGAAGTAGGGAGCTTGCTGTTAAGCAGCTCAGTGAAGGCTCTAGGAGCCTCAGCCCTGACAGAGGGCTACTTTTAAGTGATAGGGTGTGTGTCTCCACCTTAAAGAGAGACACAGAAGATTACTGAAGTGGTGGAGACCATTGTTTTCGGGTCTCAGTGCCTCCTCCCTCTGGTGGGGGGGGATGAGAAGGTTTCCCTGCAGATTCCTGGGGCAACCCCCTAGTTCTGCTTGTGGAGGAAAAGCTACTGTTTGTTCCAGTATTTATTTGGGAGAAAAGAAGATTTGTGAGTTGCCTGTGGGGCACCTGCAATGTGAGGGTGAGTGTCTGCTCTGGCTAAAAGGGCCTATGTTTTTCACCCTGGGACTTGTGTGACAATGTGGGGATTGAACTACTAAAATATTGGGAAGCATAGAGTAATGGGCTAAGCAAGTTAAAAGTAGTTTCAAGTCCAGAGTTTGTTGGGATGCAAATAATATGTAGAGGTGATGTGACAGACGTCTACCCATAATCTACATTTGAAAGTTTTCAGTAAAGGAATTGTTCAGTTTCCAGAGAAATGGCCGGGTATGGGCTTTGGGAGCTGGAGGTGGGTGGCCCCCCATCTTCAGTGACCAGGTTCACCTCTACGGATTTCTTCTGTGGATTTCTACTTTACCTCAGGCACTTGGCCAGTGATGGGGGAAGTACCCAGATGTGGGATTGTAAGGAAAATTCTCTCTAGGAGTCGTAGACTCTAGTGTGGTTTGGGGAGCCATGACAGGATAATTGGTTCATTCCTCCAGTGGACCGTGAACAGGATAATTGGTTCATTCCTCAAATGGACCGTGCGAATGGGATAATTGGTTCATTCTTCCAATGGACCGTGCGAATGGGATAATTGGTTCATTTTTCCTATGGACCGCAGATCAAGTGGCCGGCGGGGGAGCCAGGCCTGTGGGGAAAACCCAAGTGTGTACAAGTCGGGCTGTGTACCCAAAGCTGCGTGCAAGTCTGGGCTGTGTGCCTGGTGGGTTTAGAGCCTGAGGGCTGGAAATAGTGATAAAGTGTTCTGTAGTCTCTAATCTGCATTACCAGGAAATGTAGCCCCATGGGGGTCTGTCTATGCTTTGTTTGTTCAGCTTGGATGTGAATAAAAGCCACACTGAAGAATCCCATTCCTGGTTCTGGACATTACAGTTATTGCTTCCTGTGTTCGGATTTCATTTGGTGCCCTGCTTCAGGAGTAGCCAAACCTAGGTTCCCTGTGCCGAGTAACCTCATCCTCCCTGAACCCAGTCCCCACCAGGTACTGCTGTCAGCTTCAACAGCATGCCACCTGTCGTTTTGCCAAAAAGGCAGGGGTGAGGGGTTACAAAAATGGAGGCACCGCTTTGGATTTTGTTCTGGGAGGAAGGTGCTTGGGCAAGGGGGCTAGTGTTTTGGCTATCTGGCAGTGGGTAGCCCAAAAAGCTGAAGCAATTTCCCTAGTGTTGTTGTGTGCTGTGGATCTTGTGCTGCTGTTTAAAATTGCCAACTGTTTACCAAGGAGCAGTAAAGCCAAAGAGTGTGCCCTTATCTTGTATCAAAATTGTTTACAGCATTTTTGCCTGCTTTTAAAATGAACTGTGGTAAAGAAAAGTGTGGAAGACTAGGGGTAGCAACAGGAAAATCGTGCCCTGGATGTTTGAAATGCTTTTAAAATGAACTGTTGTAAAGAAAAGTGTGGAAGACTAGGGGTAGCAACAGGAAAATTGTGCCCTGGATGTTGGAAATGCTTTAAAATGAACTGTTGTAAAGAAAAGTGTGGAAGACTAGGGGTAGCATCAGGAAAATTGTGCCCTGGACGTTGGAAATGCTTTAAAATGAACTGTTGTAAAGAAAAGTGTGGAAGACTAGGGGTAGCAACAGGAAAATTGTGCCCTGGACATTGGAAATGCTTTCTGAATTGACTGAGAGACTGCAGTGTAAATGGCTATGTTAAATGGCTGAAATGGGCTCCCGTCGTGGAGTCAGTTGGTGAAGAAAAAAGTTGCATTCTGCAGTTTAAATTTGCCTGCTCGACGATCGCCGTGAGGAGAAGAGCCCTCACGAGGAAGAAGAGACTCATTTGCATGGCGTTGTGTGGTTGGTCAGGCTGTAATCAGTCCCGCCCCTCAGCCAGCTCTACAGAGACTGCCCCAGCATTTGAGAGGGAGTGTGAGTGGAGTGCGTGTACTGGCAGTGGAGGAGCGTCGCGAGTGTTAAAATCGCTGTAAACCTGCAAAAAATTAGACTATCTAGATTAAAATCGGGCTGAACCCTCTAATCGATCATTGAAATAACAAGAGTGGTGGTTGAAAAGACGATCGGTAGGACTGCCCACCCGTTTCTGTTCTGAGGCCTCCAAGAACTGACTGCAGGACGTTTTTCCCCATCGCAGCAAACTGCTACTGATAACAGTAAGTAACAACTTAAAAACTGCTCAAACAGTGATTTTCAGCCCTATGCCATATACATATGTGTGCAGCAGTGTAGTCACTTTGCAAGTAACGACTGTGTCAAGTCCTGCCAGCAAGTGCAAGTCTGTTAAGCCTTTGACTGTGTACATAGTAATGAATTTAGCCTCAGTTTAAAGTTTGCAGCCAGAGAGAGACTGTGGGTTGTAGCCAATGTGCAGCACTAGTTACACAGGCAAACCTGTGCTAATAACCTGAAGCTTTAGGGGACTGTGAAAAAAAAAAAAAAATGTTTCTAGCATGTAAAAAGTCCGTGGAAAATCCTGTAAATGTGTTTCAAGCAAGAATAGAGCAAGTTGTGCAGTTTGAGCAAAAGTTATCAGTAGTTTGTGTAAATCAGATTTACAGTGGCTTGACCCAGATTCTGAATGTTGATGATAGAGAGTGCTGCCCTGCATATTACAGGGTGGGGTAGTAAAGCAAACACAGCAGCAGAGGAGCCATTTTACAGCTAAAGAGTGTGTTCAGTAAAGTTGGGACTTTCAGTTACAGTGAACTTTTGTTTATTTTTCTGCATTTATGGCCTCAGGACCAGCTCGTTACCCGGATCATGCCCGGGTTGCAGTAACAGCAGCAGTAAATAGACTGAGGGATATTGAAAAGTGGTGCTATGGAGGGCAACTACCTCCTCATGTGGCGATTCCTGGTTTTCCAGTGCATGTATATCAAATATGCTTGAGAGCTGGAAGGGAAGTCTTCATGATTCCTCACTGTGCTGGATGCCTAGAAAAATATGACTTGTATAAAGCGCCCAATCCGTTGGCTCCTACATGGACAAAGGTTCAGGAATCTGCAGTTGGCAGCACACAGCACCAGGCGGAGCCTGTGGAGGAAGGCCCCTCGGGGGAGTGTGGCACAAAGCTAGAGGGTGCAGAGTTAGAGACAGAACCTGAAGTTAAAGTTTTGGATGCTGGATCCCAGAAGGAAAGTTCGGATAAAGCATCAATAGACCCCTGGGGGGGGCCTGGCCCAAGTCTCTTAGACGAAGATGAGATGAGGGAGGCCTTTGAGTGGGAGGTGTCGACCTCCGCGCCTAGTGATGAGTGGATAGTCTCAGGAGTGAGGACGACTGCTCACTCCTGGGCTCAGATCCTCAGTGAAGAGGAAGATGAGGGGGAACCTATGTGGCCTTGTGAAAAAGGAATGGGTACACAGCCTCAAGATCTTGCCTCGGAGGAATGTATGGAAGAAAGTGGTGATGCCACTGCCCTGGCTTTGCAAGAGGAAGAAGTCAGGGATCTGTTTCTAATTTCCTTAAGGATGTGAAGCGAGAACCAGGACTGACCACCCCAAGCCAGGCCAGTGGTCTCAGATTGACCAAAGCAAGTAAAGAGGAGAGACTGGTTCGTGAGGAAGGCAAATGAGATCTATGGTATGACCTTTCCTACCTTTCCTCGGAAAGTCTGGGAGGAGATTGAGAACAGCAGGAAATCCTGGATCTGGGACGAAGCAATGAAAAGTGTGCATCCTGGGGCCAACAAGCATGTAAAGAATAGACTGTTCCACAAAAAGTATACCCAGTGGAAGAGAGGCAGGACACTGTTTATAGACAGAGTGAGAATAGTGGACGGAGAGGGACATGAAATCTCCCACTGTGTGAATTATGTGCGCCCAGATGGGGTAATTATTCAAGCTCCTGATCCCTGGTACTATTAGCCTCAGTGCAAGGACCTCTCAGCAAATGTGCCCGTGCCTACTAAATGGAAGCCGAGCAGTGGTAGTCAATACTGCCACACCAGACTGTGAAGTGCCTTTATTGATTCGCCAATATGGACATCCAGGACTCAGATGCCCCACATTCATTGGTCTACAGTGTACTGGCCTTTCCAGAATCCATCGACTGGCCAACCAAATGACTTCAGATCCAGAGGACACCAGTCCAGCTGTATCCTGTTCATCACCTGGTAATCGGATGACGTCGGACCAGCTGTTTTCTTTTTGCTTCTGTTTTAAGGTTCCATCTCCAGAGATGACATCAACCCAGCTGTTCCCAGATGTGCCCTCCTGTGGTTCCTGGAAGATGTCCGCCCAGCTGTGTCGGAAGAAATGCTGCCAGGGAGAGTCTTCATCAGAGGTGCAGGTCGGTCCCAAAATTTCCATTCTACAAGTGGCTGGTAAGTCCAAACTTTTCTATCTTTATGACATTGCAGTACACACCGTACACTAGCAGACTTTAAAATGTGTGAACTGTCCGCAAAGACTCTCCCCTTCGGGACTTTGGCCTGTTAGAACTGTGTTTCACCAGGCTCCGGCCCAGGAGAGACTCTTTATTGGACTAGCCTTCGGGCATTGTGGTCACTAGTTGGGACTTTTAGGGCACTCCATCCCTCCAAATGTGTATTGTAAATAATGTTGTTTGTTTTCTAATGTAAATACTGTTTTTCTACCTTTTTCTAAAAAAAAAAATATTTTTGGGATTCTGCAGTGTTTTGATGGTAGGGGTCTAGGTAGACTGTGTATGCAGATTAGAGGAGTGTGTGTTGTCTTTCTTTTTCTTACAGGTGTTCCTGGAAAGACAGAAGAGAAGACAAGAAGAGGAGGATGGGCTCATCCGAGTTCCTCATCAGTGCTTTAGTGTGTAGAAATTTAAAGTACTGTGGTGTTATTGTTGTTACTACTGTATTAACCCTTTCCTTCCACAGGTGTGGTTGTGGGGGTAGGGAGGGGACAGTAATATGGTATAAAATGTGGTATTTTAATGGTGTGTGGTTGCAGGTTGCCCAAGGTCATGGAGATCCCCGGGTTGTTTTTGTTTTGGGGGTATTAGGTTAGAAGCAGATAGGTTTTCCCTAGAGGGTTAGGGGGGATAGACAGGCAATGTCCTGAATGGCCATTGGGACTGCAGTGCTGATCTATCAGGGCTATGCTCTGGATAGTCCTACCAGAGCCACTAGGCATCCATAGTAAGTGGACAGAGTAGAGGCTGAGATGTCAGCTAAAGGCCTCTAGGCTCTTAGTGTTGCCTGCCTGTGCTTGCACATGGTAGGAGAGGGCCTGATCACCCCCCTCCGCAGGTAGCACATAGGGTGGGATGGCCTAAATAATGACTGTGGACAGTCATTTTCCTGGTCAAGAGGGAGTGTAACCCCCTTGTTACTCGGGGTTACTAGAATCCCAGTAAGACCTAGTGGTAGGCAGGGAAGGCAGCTTGTGAAACTCCAGTTAAATGGGTTTCACACTGTCTCACTCTATTCTCAGTCTCAGCTGAGACTGAGGGATGATGTCACCAATAGAACTATTGCAGCTGCATGAGCTACATTGGAATCTGCAGCAAAGGGAGTTAGATAGAACGTTGGGAGTTTTGAAGTCAGTGTCTTCAAGTTTGTCTTCAGTGAGTGAGTGTGAAGTAGGGAGCTTGCTGTTAATCAGCTCAGTGAAGGCTCTAGGAGCCTCAGCCCTGACAGAGGGATACTTTTAAGTAATAGGGTGTGTGTCTCCACCTTAAAGAGAGACACAGAAGATTACTGAAGTGGTGGAGACCGCTGTTTTCGGGTCTCAGTGCCCCCTCCCTCCGGGGGGGTGAGAAGGTTTCCCTGCAGATTCCTGGGGCAACCCCCTAGTTCTGCTTGTGGAGGAGGAAAAGCTGCCTGTTTGTTCCAGTATTTATTTGGGAGAAAAGATTTGTGAGTCGCCTGTGGGGCACCTGCAACGTGAGGGTGAGTGTCTGCTCTGGCTAAAAGGGCCTATGTTTTCACCCTGGGACTTGTGTGACAATGTGGGGATTGAACTACTAAAATATTGGGAAGCCTAGAGTAATGGGCTAAGCAAGTTAAAAGTAGTTTCAAGTCCAGAGTTTGTTGGGATGCAAATAATATGTAGAGGTGATGTGACAGACATCTACCCTTAATCTACATTTGGAAGTTCAGTAAAGGAATTGTTCAGTTTCCAGAGAAATGGCCAGGTATGGGCTGTAGGAGCTGGAGGTGGGTGGCCCCCATCTTTAGTGACCAGGTCCACCTCTATGGATTTCTCCTGTGGATTTCTACTTTACCTCAGGCACTTGGCCAGTGATGGGGGAAGTACCCAGATGTGGGATTGTAAGGAAAATTCTCTCTAGGAGTCGCAGACTCTAGTGTGGTTTGGGGAGCCACAACAGGATAATTGGTTCATTCCTCCAGTGGACCGTGAACAGGATAATTGGTTCATTCCTCAAATGGACCATACGAATGGGATAATTGGTTCATTCTTCCTATGGACCGCGGATCAAGTGGCCGGCGGGGGAGCCAGGCCAGTGGGGAAAACCCAAGTGTACAACCGGCTGTGTACCAAAGCTGCGCAAGTCCGCTGTGTGCCTGGTGGATTTAGGAGCCTGAGGGCTGGAAATAGTGATAAAGTGTTCGTAGTCTCTAATCTGCATTACAGGAAATGTAGCCCCATGGGGTCCGCTCTATGCTTTGTTTGTTCAGCTTGATGTGAATAAAAGCCACACTGAAGAATCCCATTCCTGGTTCTGGACATTACAGTTATTGCTTCCTGTGTTCAGATTTACTTGGGTGCCCCTGTTCAGAGTAGCCAAACCTAGGTCCCCTGTGCCGAGTAACCTCATCCTCCCCAAACCCAGTCCCCACCAGGTACTGCTGTCAGCTTCAACAGCATGCCATCTGTCATTTTGCTTAAAAGGCAGGGGTGAGGGGTTACAAGGACAAGAAGGATGCTGCTGCCTTTCCTTGGGTTAAATCTTGTGGGGGTAGTCACCATTTGAGAAATGCCAATGGCTGCAAAAGTGTCTTTATAAGGTTGGCATTAGTAGACAACCGATTGACGTTAAAGTCACCTAAAATAATAGTCTCAGCTCGATTCAGTATGCTTTCAAGATAATCTAGGACCATATCAATACCGGATGCCTGGTCACGTGGAGGGATGTAGGCCAATAGTTGAGTTAGTATTTTACCTTGGCTACCAAGGAAGATTCTAATGGATAGTGCCTGTGAGTTATTTTCAGAGGTTATTGCAGGGAGCGCTTGGCACTTGAGGGAGCTCCTGAGGTAGATTGCACACCTGCCACCCCTTTTACCAACCCTGTCATGATGGAAAATGGAATATCCAGTGAGGGAGATAGCAGAGTCAGGGACTTTAGGAGAGAACCAAGTTTCGTTGAGCGAGATTATGTCCAGGTTATTTTGAGTTACCCAGGCTCTTAGGTCATCCAGCTTAGGTAGGAAGCTGCTAATGTTAATTGATGTGATTTTTAAGTGGCTGCTGCTTTTGTACTGAGCTTGTTGGGCAAAGGGCAGGCCAGGGTTGGGGTATATATTTCCAGAGAGGAGGAGGACAGTCAAGATTATCCGAGTAAGATAGAGCTTAATGGACTTAGGTGTGTGGAGGGTTTTCTGTCTGACAGGGTTTTTCCGTATGCTATAGTAGCAAGGGGAGAGAAAGTTCAGAAGGTGTGGGTAAGTAGCAAACAAGGAGTGCACGGTGGGACATCTAGTAGGAGGGGTGTGACAGGGGCAATTGAGGTGGTGGAGATAAAAGGTGCAGTACCCCTGTGTGCTACTGGTTGGGGATGGGGCCACTCAAAAGACTTGTCAGAAGGGGTGATAGTGTCTAGGGACTGGATGAGAGCAAAGAGAAGTATGAGTGAAGCAAATGTGAAGTGGTGTCCCAATGCTAGCTCAGGTCAGCCAGCAGTAGTAGAGGAGGAGGAGGAGGTGGAACAATAGAGGTAAAATAGGAATTGTGAGAAATACAAGAGTAGGGAGATGGGGGGGTAATGCAGCAGGGTGAGGTGGCAATGGTTAATAGGTGGCCAATAACCTGTCTAAAGTGTAGCAGCTATGATGGAGTAGTGGTTAGTGCTACTGACTTTGAAGTGGAAGGTTGGGGGTTCAAGACCAGATAGTAGAGGATGTTACTTTTTTTTTTTTAAATCATGTCACTGTTTATATGCCTGCTGCAGCGACTTACAGGTGGGGCATCCAGCCACCAGCCCTGCCCGCTGGAGAGCAGCAGGCTCACTCAGATGATGGGGTCCGTATGGCCATATTTCGCTAGCTTCTCCATTCCTGTTTAGTCGAGCCAGCCCTGCCCTCCAGGTGATTCCTGGCTGACAGTCCTCTGGCATCACAGGGCATGGCCATCAAGCTGCTTCAGTAACATCCAGTCATTTTTCCTCCAGTAGGTCCCCCGATGAAGCACAGATGTGCAATGACGTCCATGCACTAATGTGCAGACATCCACCGTGCTCCCCCTCTGCTAACACCTGCATCTGCAGTGCCTCTGGGCATCCCAAGGGGCCACCGCAGAGCAGTGTACTTCCCCAAACCACCCCAGGACTAGGAGCACTGTCGGAGGACACTCCATCCTAGTCCTCCCCTGCCAACCCCCAATGACCCGGGCTCGTTTCTGAACCTGGGTTCACCGGTGTGGTGTGAGGTGTGGCGTCCAGCGCCTCCAGCACCTCAACCCTCAGACCCAGTGAGGATGTTACTTTTTGCAGTGGTGTTCCCTATTTTACTTACTGATTTGACATTTTCAATAATGGTTCTATTCCCAGTTATCAGTGTGCTAATTTTATCATTATAAAATGGCTCCCAGTTTATTTTCTTCCTATTTAATACCACCATATGTTCATTGGCTTCATTTGGGGGCAGGAAGTGAGTGATCACAGAACCACCAAGGACCCACCATCCTAGAAGGGCAAGAGTAGCTCTCCGGCCCCCTCTAGCTGCTGGAGGTCTGCCTCTGAGCAAGTAAGTGGTCTACTGGGAAATATAGGATATTCTTGTCTCAGGACAGGACAATCAGGAGCTTAAAGGGCACACAGGCAGAAAGTAAGGAGTGAGAGAAAAAAAAACAGAGGAAAGAGTAAGGATTGCAAACAGTTAAGGGGTCAGAAATAAGACATGATTGAGTGGTGCAGTGCAGTGGCTGTGGAGCAGCAGTCTCCGGGAGATGTTCTGGAGGATGCGGTGTTGTCCCATCTGCAGGCACCTCTCTGGGCTGAGGGAGGAGGTTGCTCATCTCCAGGCTGAGTTGGCCAGGATCTGTGGTACCTCCTCTTCCATCCAGAGACCACCAGTGCCACTGCCGTTGCCTCAGAGGTTGCCAAGAAAGAGGAGTGGTTGGACCACAGTAGGCTCAGGGAGGGTGAGGGTGGTGGAACAGAGGCGCATCCCTCCAGTTGTACCTCTCCACAATTACTATGCCATTCTGGCAAAGTGTGGTTCCTCTATGGAGGCACCTGCAGTGGAGACCAAGGAGGATGCTGGGAACCTCCACAAAGGAGACCCACTGGAGGGTGGCAGGGGACCCTGCAGGGGAAGGAAACAACTCCTGGTGGGGGACTCCATTGTTAGGAAGGTAGAACTGGGGGAGGAAGGGGAGAGGGAGGTAAGGTGCCTGCCTGGCGCCAAGACTTGAGGGACAGGAGAAATCCTCAGGATTGCCGGAGCAGCTGCACAGGGAGGGAGCTGGATGTCATTGTCCACCTAGGGACAAATGACCTGGCTAAAAAGGGATTAGAGAGTGCAGGAAGAGTTTGTGAAATTGGGAGGGGCCTTAGTCAAGTAGCACGGACGTAACCTTCTCGAAGTGCTACCCATCTATGGCATAGGAGAGGCTAGGGTGTTCTGTACCATGGATTCAATCAGTGGTTGAAAAACTGGTGTGGAGCTCAGGGATTTGGCTTCATTGGGGACTGGGAGTCCACCTGGAGTGAAGCAAGCCTATACTGGCATGATGGGCTGCATCTGTCCGGGAGGGGAACCAGGATCCTAGGTGATAGGTTTAAATGCTTCATTGGCAAGCTTTTAAACTAGCCAAGGGGGGTGGCACTGGAAAGGAGCAGGAAAATCCTAGCCCCCCCAAATAATCACGGTAGTAAATGCGGCAAACACCAACATAGAGGTGTCGATAGGGAGAAGGGCAGGGGTAAATGGAGAAAGTGACAAAGGCAAGAAGGACAGGGATGGGGCAAAAGAGAGTAAGGCCATCAGAAAATGGAGGGTAATGAGTACCAATGCCCATAGTCTGGGCAACAAGCTCCCTGAGCTGGTGGCCTTGATGGAAGAGGGATGCCTGGATATTGTAGCAGTCACAGAAACATGGTACACAGAGAACCATGACTGGGATGTTAACATACCAGGGTACATAACCTACAGAAGAAACAGGCAGGGGAGAAGAGGAGGAGGAGGAGTAGCTCTCTATGTAAAGGAAGGGATAAAAGCAACTGAACAAAAGAGTAAACAGGGAGGAGAGGAGGCACTGTGGGTCACCTTGGAGACTGGAAGTGGCACCACAATCTGCACAGGGGTTGTGTACAGACCCCCATGTAAGGGGGAAGGAATGGACAAGGATATGATAGAAGGCATTCTTAGAATGGCAGAGAAAGGGGAGATACTGTTGATGGGAGACCTGAATATGCCAGATGTTAACTGGAGCACATTTGCTGCAGCCACATCCAAGAGCAGGGCCATTCTTGATGCCCCACAGGTGGCAGGCATTAGACAGCTAGTTTCGGAACCCACTCACGTGGGGAGCAATCTTAGACCGTGCTCTCAAATGGGGGCAGTGAGAGGATCTCAGATCTAGAAATGGGTTGCCATCTGGGGACAAGTGACCATCAAACAGTGTGGTTCATGTTAAACTCAGCTACAGAGTCAAGTCATACAAAGTGAGGGTACTGGACTTTAGGAGGGCTGACTTTGGCAAGATGGGAGAGTGCCTCAGAAAAGCACTAGCAAACAGGCTAGAAGGAGGTGTGGAGCAACAATGGGGAATCATCAAAACTGCCATCACAGAGGCAACAAGCCTTTGTGTGAAGCAAATAAACAAATCAAAACAAAAGAAAAAGCCACTATGGTTCTCAAAAGAGGTGGCTGTGAAAGTCAGGAAGAAAGAGATAGCATTCCAGAAGTATAAGGAAACACAGAAGGAGCAGGACAGAGAGCTGTACCAGTTAAGGCAGAAAGAAGCAGGGAGGGAAGTCAGAATAGCAAAGGCCCAGACTGAGGAAAAGATAGCCAACTCAGTTAGAGAGGATAAAACCTTTTATAGGTACATCAGCGAGCGTAGAAAGACAAAGGGAGGGATAGTGAGGCTGAATAGAATGAGCGGTGGGTGGGCAGAGGGGACAGTGAAAAGCAGGAATACTGAATGAATATTTCTGCTCAGTATTCTAAAAGAGGAGGGGAAGTGCCTAATCCAATTAACAGAAGCACTCTTGATAGGGGGTTGATTCCAGTCCTTTCACAGAAGAAAGGGTTCTACAAGAACTCCTAAAACTGAAGGTGGACAAAGCAATGGGTCCTGATGGAATTCACCCCAGAATTCTAAAAATTAAGGGAGGAACTAGTGAAACCACTGGCTACTCTTTTTAATAAATCATGGGAGGATGGTGTGGTACCCGGCGACTGGAGGAAGCGGATGTGATTCCCCTTCACAAAGTGGGACCAAGACAGAGGCAGGAAACTACAGACCTGTCAGTCTGACCTCTGTGGTAGGGAAAGTGATGGAGTCACTTCTGAAGGAAAGAATAGTTGAGTACCTAGAAGCCAGTGGAGCACAGGACCCAAGGCAGCATGGGTTCACAGCGGGAAGGTCATGTCAGACGAATCTAATAGATTTCTTTGACTGGGTGACCAAAGTAGTAGACCAGGGAGGGGCTGTGGACATGGCCTACCTAGACTTTAGCAAGGCATTTGACACAGTCCCACACAAAAGATTACTAGTCAAATTAACCAGCCTGGGGTGGGTCCCAGGGTGGTAGCCTAGGTAAAACATTGGCTGGACAACAGGACAGAGGGTAATTGTAAATGGAGTCCACTCTGAAGAAAGGGGTTACTAGTGGGGTACCACAGGGTTCAGTATTGGGTCCAGTCCTTTTAATGTCTTCATCAGTGACATTGCAGAGGGACTGGAAGGAGAAGTATGCCTTTTGCAGATGACACAAAGATCTGCAACAAGGTTGATACACAAGGAGGCGTGGAAAGGATGAAAAGGGACTTGGCAAGGTTGGAGGAATGGTCAAGTATGGCAGCTTGGATTCAATGCAAAGAAGTGCAAAATAATGCACCTGGGAAACAAGAACCCAGGGGAAGAATACACAATGGGTGGGGAGGTAGTAACAACAACAAAAAAGGAAAGGGACCTGGGGGTAATCATATCAGATGACCTTAAGGTTAGCAAGCAATGTGAGAAGGCAGTAGGGACGGCTGGGGGTATACTGGGATGTATAGGGACAGGCATCATCAGCAGAAAACAGGAAGTTGTTATCCCTCTGTACAGACAGTTGGTGAGACCCCATCTGGAGTACTGTGTCCAGTTCTGGAGACCCCATCTCCGCAAGGACATAGAAAGGATAGAGGTAGTCCAGAGGAGGGCAACTAAAATGGTGCAGGGTCTGCAAGAGAAGCCGTATGAGGAGAGACTAAAGGAGCTTAATATGTATACCCTTGAGGAAAGAAGGGAGAGGGGGGACATGATAGAAACTTTTAAGTACCTCAGTGGAATCAACAAAGTCCAAGAGGGTAGCATCTTTCAGAAAAAGAGACTTGCAAGAACAAGGGGACACAATTTAAAGATAGAAGGAGGGCGGTTCAGGGGCATATGAGGAAGTATTATTTCACAGAGAGAGTAGTGGATGCATGGAACAGCCTTCCTGAGGAGGTTGTGGGGTCTAAAACTGTGGGAGAATTCAAGAATGCATGGGACAGACATAAGGCAATTCTTGTGGGGGGTAGGAAGAAATAGGCTGTTGGTTAACTAGGATCTGCGGCCTATCCTGTAGGTAGGGAAATGGGCAGACTAGATGGGCCTAGCGGTCCTTATCTGCCATCAAAGTCTATGTTTCTATGTTTCTATGTTAGGTTTTTCTCTTAGAAGTGTAATTTGTCTCTCAAGGTGGAGATCCAGGATGATGAAAATAGGAAAGTGATCAATATCCCACTCTTTCTTCACCATGAACTCCATCACTATAGGAAATGACCACACATCTGTTAGGGCGATATCAAAAACTTATCCCTCCATTTTTAGTGGAGAATGTAATATCACTATGATAATCCCCCTTAGTCCTTCCATTTGATATTCTAATTCAATTTGCTGTGGCAAAATTAAGCAGCATTTTGCCCCTAATATTCAGTTTCTTATCCATCAAATCCCTAATGGGTATAGACAAGGAGTCATTTATCTCCCATCTGGTAGAATAAGTTTCTGAGACTTTCGGTATTTTTGCATTATCACCCATTAAACAAACTGGAGTGGAGCCAAATCTATCATAAAGCATTTCCGCTGTTATAGTGAACATTTCAAATATGTTTTTCTATTATACCAGGCAGTTTAGGTGCAACATACACATTTATACATATAAAAAGTTATTTTCCTTGTACCGCTAATATGCTACAGAGTAGGTGGGGACATCCCAGGTCTAGTTCATGGACTTCCCCGAATGTATCTGTTGCCATCAACATAACCATTCCACGACTGGCATGTCCATACCTCATCATTTTCATAGCCAGTTTGTAATGTACACAGTAACCTTCCACAACATTCAGGTCTACTTTCTCTAACCATGTTTTCTGTAGCATTATAACATCATATTCCTTAATATAGGTTAACCACTTTGAATCTTCAAGTTTCCCTCCCAAGTGCAGTGTCAGTGGCTCAGTAAGTAGCACACTTGCCTCTGAGGCCGGGAGATCAGAGGGCTGTGGGTTCAGTTCCCACATCTGGCACTTGGATTCATATCCCAGTACTGACACTGTAGTGCAGCATGAGAGGGGTGCTGCACTTCTGAGGTGCTGTCTTTTGGATGAGACATTAAACCGAGGTCCCATCTGCCTGGATTGGTGATAGTTCAGGTGGATGTTAAAGATCCCATGGCACTTATTGAAAAGAATAGGGGAATTTTATTAGGCAAAGAAACATAACATCAAGTATATACAAAAAGGAAATGAAACAATGAAATCAATTGAGAAATAATACAGTTCAACACAAATTACAAGTAAACATCATGGAAGAACAATAAGCAAACAGTATTATAAGTGCAATTAATGCAAAAAGGTAACATTCATCCAAAAAGAAGTAAAACATGTAACTGAATGTCTGTGTCTCTCTGATTCTCTAATATTTGACAAAGCAGTTTCTATTTGCTGAATAACATTTGAAGGAGACATCCGTACCTGTTGTAAGGTATATTGACAACGAGCTTGCCACAAATAATATTTACAAACTGAAAAAATCACTCTAAGGGTACTGGGGTGACATGGCAGCCGAGGAATAGAGAAGTCACTCAAAATCAAAATTTGATAAGTAATTCAGCTAAGAAATGGCCATTGCCATTTGTTGGCCAATGTTTTCCAGAACAAAAGTGCATCCGGACAGTCAAGAAAAGAATGAGACATGGTTTCCACAATACTATAACAAGAAGGTTTGGGGCAATATCTCTCCTGGGATGATGTATGCTTCAAGTTCCCCTGTACCGGTAATCATCCATGACAACATAACCACATAATGTCCCACATATGTAAGGGTATACGTGTATCCTTCAGCATTGATAAAGCACTTTCTATTCTAGAAGGAGAACATAATGGAAATTGTATAGCTGGTCTACAGAGGTTAATAAAAGCATCATACAAGTGTTTCCGAGGGAGCAGCACTATGGATGCTTTAGTAAGTTTCCAGCTGCATAATTTTTTAAAACTATCCACTGCATAAATTGGGGAGCCGGGGACACGGGCAAGGATGGGAGGAAGAAGGACCCAATTATTCCATACGTCTTGCATGTGGTAATTAATCCATACATCACAAACATGGGTTACTGATCGAATTCTAGAAAAAAGTTGAAAAAGAAAAAAGAGAGATAAAAAGCAATAGGATGTACCATAGCAAGTCCTCCCTGTTTAATGGGTAAATATGTTAAGTCACGCTTAACAGGGTTCAGACGGTTTCCCCATATCATTTGGAAAAAAAATGCTCAAGATCCTAGTCTCTAGAGTGCGGGGTGGAGCGTATACATAACTGAGGTATAAAAATAGTGGAATGATGAATTGCTTTACCACTAGAACTCTCTTTTTTTCCCCAATTTCCAGGATTTCCAAATATTAACCTTAGTGTCTCCCAAACCTAAATATTTTTCCCAATTATATAGGGCAGGATGTGGGACATTAAACCAAATCCCCAATATACAATGAGGAGACAAACATAACTGAATCCCACCCACATCCGGCACTACAGCAGAGTCAGGGTCTAAGGGGATAGTAACACTTTTCTGTAGGTTAAGAGTACCACCAGAGAGTTTGGAAAAGGAGTGAAAGATAGCCACAGCATGGTCTCCTGACTGTTTATCGTGAACAAATAGTACAACGTCATCTGCATAGGCAGAAATCTTAACATGGGGCAGTGTTGGGTGAGGTGCAAGACCTATAATAGAAGAGTCCCATAAAATATGGCATATAACAGGGTCTAATGTGAAGGCATATAATAGTGGGCTGAAAGGACAGCCCTGACAAAGGCCAATCATCTGAAGTAAGGTATTACCCAGATGACCATTAACAAGGGGTACAAAATAGGCCATAGAAAACAAATGCGTGATCCATTGTATGAAAGTAGCGGGGATACCATAGGATGTCAGAATGTATATCAAGTATGCATGTTGTATGGAATCAAATGCTTTCACTTGATCTAAGGAAAGTATAAAGCCGGAAAGAGCATGACAGTTTTTTGCCTCAAAAATTTCATGAAGAAGGAATAAATTGTTTTGTATGGAACGTCCCGGAACAGCGCAGGACTGGGCAGAGTCCAGTAGGTCAGGAGCTATGCACGATAATCTAGAACTTAGAATTCATGCAAGGAGTTTGTAATCAGTATTAAGGAGATGCAGAGGTCTCCAATTCAGTAAGTTGTGGGCATCACCTTTCTTGTAGATAAATTTAAGAAAGGACAAACCAAAATCTGGGATAACTTCTGTACAAAGTAAGATATAGTTAAAAACTTGCATCAGAATTTCCAGGAGATTGTCCTTAAAAGTTTTATAAAACTCATGGGTTAATCCATCAGGGCCTGGAGAGACCTGTAGCAATAGATGAGATATAGCAGAAGCCACTTCCTCCTGCGTAATAAGTGAAACAAGATCTGGGGCATGGTGAGCAGATAATTGTGGAAACGGGGCATAAAATAGTGCAGAAAAGTATGGTAATGAAGGGAAAGGTCTGCAAAATTGAGACTGTAAATGAGAATGAATTATATTCAGCATGCTGTGTGTGTCATAATTAATAACACCTTGCTGATTTAATAAACCATTCATCACCGTGTTCCGAATCCTATCTTTGTGTGCAAAAAAAGGGTTCGTAGAGGGCAGATTTGAGGTTCCCACTCTCATAAAAAAATTCAACGTGCGAGCACTGTTGTATTGATATGAGACCATATGATGTTTAATAATGGCAATTTGGGAGGAGCAATCAATAGGAGATGTTGTGGATAGAGATAGTAATTTATATAATTGATTTCTATGGGATAGATATGTGATATATTTATCTTGGGCTACCCGTTTTCCCATAGTTTGAAAAAGACGTCTAAGTTCCAATTTAGTATCCGACCACCACTGTAAAATGGAATCATAAAAACAAATTACAGAAATCCGGGTATGGAAGAGAAGATGTACACGGTCTTGTATCTCCAGCGAGGAAATGAGAGTGTTATTCAATTTCCAGTGAGTAGATGGAGAAAGGGAGGAAACAGAGGATTGACTGATGCAAAACATGCATGAAAGTAAAAAATGGTCTGAAATTTCCAAAGGTCGAAGCGTAGCTGTACATGCTACACATTGTGGGGAAGAAAAAAAATAGTCAATTCATGTATGAAAATGTGACCTATAATACGTGTAACCAGCAGTAGTGTGTAATGAATGGTAGGCATTAAGGAGACCCACATCTCTCACTAAGTCAGATAAGGCTAGGGAGTCACAATAAATTTTCTTCCCCTCCGCAGTTCGATATTTAACATCCAAGGAACAATTAAAATCACCCCCTCCAAATAATATGTTTCGTGGTACATAAATATGGTTTAATTAATTTCAGTAAAGCAATACGTGTTGCTTTAGTTTGTGGACCATATATAGTAATCAAACGAAACTGAAAATTGTGAAAGGTACAATCAAGGATTAAGGCCCTACCAGGAGAAATATCAATGATGCGTGTAATAGAAGTGTATAGAAAAGAACAAAATAGCAACCCCATCTGCAACATTGTCTCAAAAGGTCCAGTATGAGGGCCCTTTAATCCAACTTTGTTTAAGGTGTTGTACCTCAAACAGTGTGGAGATATCTGTATCCCCCTCCCCCGGGTCGTGTCTGAAAATAGGCAGGATTTGTCTAGTGCACTTACCCGGTCAACAAAAACTAAATAAAAAAAAAAAATCGGCAATATTCCAGCTTAATAATTTGACATTTCTTCTAGTACCTTTTCGTGACATAATATTCATGACTCTCGATATTCTTGCTGTACTTTCAAGATCAATTAGGGGTATGCTGCTATCCTGATAATTTTCCAGCTCCGTGTGCACATCCGTCTCCATATCCCACTTTCCTCTCCTCCCACTGTGGACTGGAGATGATGGAGCCAGTGCTAACATAGAACTTGTTTCTAGTATAACACTTATGTTTATTCTTGTACTCTGACACCTACACCCTTTGATGAAAACTACCAAAGGAGTGTACAATCACCTTTGGCTGTAGATATTCAGTTATTTTTTGTTGTTTGGGTTCTCTGTTCTGCCCATTATAGTTTATTTTAACTCTTTTCTCATTCTGTAATGACTTCTTGGTTTCCTTTACTTTTCAGCTCATTAATCATCTCTAGTGTTATGTCTAAATTAATGCACACCTTCTTAAATCCTTCTTTATGCCTTGAGAGAATTGCTTATATGTCGAGATCTTTCAGTGTAATACATACCCTTCCCTTTACTCTGTCATTTTGATATCTGTACACAGTCACCAGGTCTGACCAACCTATGACGTTACTCATTATTCTTTTGCTTGAATTATATGCCATTAGTTTAAGTGCAAATGGAGATTCATCTTTTATCTTTGGTAAATCTTTAAAATCCATTGGCAAAAGTTTTCCTTGTTTACTTAGCATCTCTTTTCTTTTTTGTTATCCTTTAAGTTTCATTTCTTTTCCTACTGTATATTTATCAAGCATAATGTGTGTCCTTATGTCTGCCCCCTTGTAGGACCTTACACTCCTATGGAGATCAAATTTGACTTTCTTAATCCCATTTTCAGTGTCTTTGGCTTTAGCACTGTTTTCTATCATTGCCTTACTTGTATAGTTCTTTTCTACATCCGTCCTCCTACAGTTGCAGTTCTGGAATCTTTTATTGTCCACTGCTACTTCAGTTTTTACTGCATCTATGTCCTGTTTTCTTTTGGCCTGTAACTTCACACTTCTCCTTATCTTTCCTGTCTCTCTAATCTCCAGTTCACCTTTCTTGTTTGTGATTTTTCCTCCTTATTCCTTCCCCAGGCCTCTGAGAGATTGTCAGGGGCCTCTTTTGGAACCACTTTAATCTACTGTCTTCTATCATGTTGGATTTGTTGCACCCCTTTCATATATCTTATCAGGCTGCTGAGCAAGTCATTTGTTTTACTGATCTCTCTTTTGATCTCAGCTAAGCCTACTATCATTAATTTATGGTTTACAAAGGATTCAACTGTTGTTGGTAGTAGTGTCTTCTCACCATTTTTCTTGTTGCCCATTCCTGATCCTACCTTTTTTTTTTTCAGTTGTTTAACCAGGAGTAGCACACTAAGCTGAAACCTTTTTTACAGGAGCAACCTGGGAGCACAGGGAAGTAAAGTGACTTGCTCGGGGTCACAAAGTATGTAACTGGAAGCCGTGGGATTCAAACCCAGGTCTGGTCTGCTGGATGTTACCAGATTTCCAGTTCAGAGCCTGTCATTGTACTGTTAGCTCCACTTCTGTTCAAGTTAGTGGGGGACTGCCAAAGGTTGGGTAAATCAGGTGGTGTCATGGAGTGAGGGTCTATACTGAAGTGCTGTATATATGGGGATATGACATTTTCAAAATCATATAAAAAGGATTTGTACAGTTTGTTATCTTTAATCTGCTTGTGTTTTGAACATTCTAAGACATCCTCCCTTACCACATCAGATTTGTGGTTGTTAATTAATTTTTCCCTTCTTGGGGTTATAGCTACCTGTGGAATTTCATCAGGAGTGCTGTTATTACCAGCCATTTCTTTCCTAGTCTCCCATGTGATTACTCGTTCTTGTGGGAAGTCAAATATATATTGTCTTTTCAGTTTACCTAATGGTTGTACTTTCCTTGTTTTCACCTCCTTATTATCAGATCCCTCCAACGTCTTAATTTATTGTAATAGGGGGTTCTCCTCTATAGTTTCATTACCTGCACTAGGTTGTGGTTCTGACTGACTATCCTTTCTCTGGCAGGCCTGCAATTGTTCTTTGATCACGTCTGCTCCTGACAGAATAAAATAATTGGTAATAGGTTTGTTTTTCTCTGGTGCTTTCTTATTTTTTAGTGGTGTTATTCCTTTTTTGTTGATTTGGTCTGTACTTTGGCTTTGTTTTTTCTTTCTGTCATAATATCACAATAATGTGTATCCCAGAGCATGTTACATTTCGTTTTACATCTAGACCTAGTCAGTAAAAGGTTTTAGCCATCAAAAGAGTTTCTTGCTAAATCTTATAGTGCTAGCACCTTGCTAGTAACCTGAAAGGGACATACATGAAGTTCTAAAAATGGTAAATCAAACAACATCCATCACATCTCATATATATATATATATATATAATAATGCATTAAAAAAACCTCACATAAATAGAATCCTAGGACTTTATACACTGTGTACAGTCTCTCATCAAGTATTTCCCTTCAGTAATATCTGAAGGTCTAAAATTTCAAAAGCACTGGGGTGTGTAACAATATGCAACAATAAGCAATAGTGTTTATCAGTTTATCTGTAGTTGCTTATATTCAAAAAAGCGTGCAACAAATATGAAAGATAGAGTCTATAAGAAATGCTTATAAATTGATGTGCCTCTGAGTCCACACAATTCTGCAATGAAAATGAGCAGGGCAGGCAGGGCTAACTGATTTCCTGTCCTTTGTCTTCCTTCCTGCATACATTCTTCACCATCTCATTTGTTTGACTGTCTCTGTTAGTTTATCACTTGTGCTTTGCCAGTTTTTTGTTGCTTTAGCTAGGCTCTATACAGGACAACCAGAGGCGTTCGTGTCTCTTGAGTCTCCGTTTGCAGGTTCTTGGCGTCCTGTGGAGAGGATGACTTGATGTGTAAAAAGAGTCTTTTCTCTGGTAGCTGTGCAAGCTACTAAAAGGGGGTACAAAGGAGTCTCGGCATAAAATTTAGCAAAACAGGAAAGCAGTGGACCCTAAAATACTTCTAAAATTATTAAAAATAAACTCAGGATAAAAGTTTAACTAGGATAGGAAAGAAGAGCTACTAAACAGTTTCTGTCCCAACTCAAGTCAGCTACAGAGTCGAGTGCATGAACTATTACTATTACTAAGACCTATTGCTAGTTACGATTACTGCTGCCAGTCTAACCTCTAGCTGCCTTGGCAAATTCTCTGAGTAAAAACTAGAAATAAAAAACTTACTTTTCCCTTGCTAGGTTAAGTCCCATAAGTTAGCTTCAAAAAATCGCTCAGATATAAAGTTTTTAAAGAAGGTTCCTCAGCCCATCCACTCTGGTCAAGGTAGGAGTTGCAAATGGCAAATCTAGCCACAAAATGCCACGCATGTACTTAAAAGTCATTGATCATGTGACCGTCGGGGCACAACATTTACAAATTTACAAAATGTTTATATTAATCTTTAAAATGTAATATAAAATCTATAGGAATTATGTAAAAGTTTATCGATAAGCAGCATCTGCAAACATCTAACCCCCCCAGGCAAAAAAATTTATCTTTAAATCAGATTTTGGACTGACTTGGGGAGACGACTGTTACACAGAGTGGCAGAGCAGCAAAAAGAAGGCTGAAAGCCAGGAGTAAGAATTAATAAGTTACCAAAAGTTACTACAAAAAATATGCACAAAACTAAAGAGACAGGAGCAGGACTAATGTAACTAGTGAGTTAAAATACAGCTCAAAGTGTCACAGAAGAGTTAGGTTCCTTTCTGCAGGAGCATTTTTCTGCACATCCTCCACATGGCTGACTGCCAACCAAATGGCTGAAATGGCCACCCCCCCCAACTTGGAATCATTGTTTCATTGCTGGCTCACAGAACAGCAAAAAAACTTTGAAGACAATGGGCCCGATTCTCAAAAAGGACATAAAACGGCACAAGCTGTGTCAGAGTGCAGCTTGCGCTGAAGCCCCTTGTGCCAGGGACCCTGCACCAGATTCTGGTACAGGAGGGGTCCCTGTGCCTAAGTCCCCACACTTGCAGCAACCTCCCCCATGTGGTAAACACAAGGCACAGGGAAGGGGTGTGCCGCAGGCTCCTTGTGGTAAATGCAACCGGTCCTCCTCCCCGATCCTGACATGGCCTATAATAACACAAACAATGTAGCCCCCCCATCCCCGATGGTGCCCATTGTGACATATATAATATAGCCCCCCCATCCCTGACAGTGCCTATTGGTACATGTATAATATAACCCCCGATCCCCGATGGTACTCATTGGTATATGTAGTCCCCCATCCCCCATGGGGCCCCTTGTGACATATATAAAACAGCCCTCCCATCCCCGGGGTGCCCATTGGTACATGTATAATATAGCTCCCCAATCCTGGATGGTGCCTGTTGTGAAATAGTTAATAGAACCCCCCTCTCCAATCCTCAAGTAATGCTCAGTCTAATTAGTATAGCTCCTCCCCATCTCTGATGTAGCCCATAATAAACATAGCAATCCATCCCCCTGTCCCTGGTGGTCAAGTGGTCACCCACCCACCCTTGCAGGTAGTGCCCACTACCCTGAAACACAGCCAGTGCCAGCACAGCCCTCCTCTCACCTCTGTGGCCAGTGCCGACTGATCTTGCACTGGTTGTTTACTGTAGTGTGTATGTGCTCATTGTGTACAAAATAATTTCATCTATCCCCAGGAGTGGGGTTTTTACCTTTTGTGTGCAAGTTCTTTCCCCTCGGAGTGCGAATGACAAGGCAATGCTATGCCACAACTGAGCCCCATCCGTCCACTACGTCGCCCCGCTGGGCACCTCCGATCACCACCAGAGGCCGCTCCAGGAGTGATCCCATCTCCCCAACCCTCTCTGGGAGGAGAGAGCAGTCCTACAGATGCTCAATCTCCTTTCCTCCTGCCGACCCTCCAGTGGCCCAGACTCATTCCCGAACCTGGGTCGCCGGCATGGCACGAGGTGTGGGGTCCAGCACCTCAACCCTCAGTGCCACTGGGATGGGCAATTGTCTAATCCTTAATGTTTGAGTTTTCCTGGAGCTGGAAAGTTTGAGGTGGTAGAAGATGAGTCAGTGCAGCAGCTATGGGGATTTGTCAGAAGATACTCAGTACAAAATCTGTTGTGGTTTGGTCTTCAGGGAGATGCATCAAAAAGGCCTGGAAAAATTTTGGGAAACCTGTTCACAGCCTCCTTTGCTGAGTTCATAGAACCATAGAATCATAGAAATTTGATGGCAGAAAAAGACCCTTCCAGCCCATCTAGTCTGCCCAAACCTCCCATTTCACATACCACCTCCCCACCTGCCCCCACTCTCCCCCAATACTCAGTCCCATATGCCTGTCCCATACCCTATTAAATTCATACACCATCTCATCCCCCACTACTCCATCTGGCAGTCTGTTTCAGGGCTCCACTACCCTCTCTGTGAAGAAGCGCCCCCTCACATTGCCCCTGAACCTATTTCCGTGCAATTTGGGGCTGTGCCCTCTAGTTCTGGCTCCCTCCTTCCTCCTCAGCTGACCCCCTTCACCTACTTTACTGAGCCACTTTACATATTTAATGGTTTCAATTATGTCCCACCTTATCCTCCTTGTTTCCGGCATGTACAGATTCACCTCCTTACACCTCTGCTCGTATGTCTTCCCCTGCATAACCTGCACCATCTGTGTTGCCCTTCTCTGAACCCTCTCCAATGCATCTATATCCTTGTGGAGGTGTGGTCTCCAGAACTGAACCTCGTACTCTAACTGCGGCCTCACCATGGCTTTGTAGAGGGGCATTATAACCTCCCTCCTTCTGCTAGTAATGCCCTTGCCTATGCATGCATTCCATTGGCCTTTCCTGCCACCCTACTATATTTGAAACCTACCTTAAGGTTTGAGGAGACTATGATCCCCAGATCCCTTTCCTGTTCTGATTCTTTGATCCCCCCCCCCTCAGCGTGTACCCTGCTTTTGTGTTCTTCCTCCTTAGGTGCATCACAGCACACTTACAGGCATTAAACTGTTGAACTGTTTTGTACAAGCATTTATGGTCACCAGTAATTTAGCTGGATAGTCTATTCCAAAATGTATGCCGGCAGCATATAACTTGCTTTTGATGTCCCGGTACTCATTCTGAAGGGCCCGGTTTGGGGACGGAGATCACTAAAGTTCAAAATTATTTTTATCCAGGCTGAATTGCACACCTTTCCTAAGCCTTACATAGGATATGGGTCTTATCTAAAAAATTAAGAATCCGCAAGATTATAGGGCATGGGCATTCTGATAGTTCTGGCATAGAAAGCCCTATAAGCTCTTTTGTTAATGTAGCTCTGTCCATGTTGGGAGGGCCCAGTGGCATCTAACCAGAGCTGCTGGATGAATTTGAGCATGTCTTGCCCCTCAGGCCATTCTGGGACCCCCCACCACTAAACTGTTGTGCTGGCTGTGCACCTCGTGGTCTTCAATGTTGGCCTCCAGTTTTGTGACCTTCCAACGCAGGACTATCAGTTGAGGTTCCTCTCTCACCTTTGCATCTTCCACTGAGCTGATGTGGGTCTCAGTGTCTCCAACCCGCTGTATTAAATTCTTGAGAGTTGCTTTGTAGGATTTAAAGTCACTGGAAAGATCCAGTATGGCTTCTCTTATGGATCCTAGCTCCCTGAAAAATCTGTCCATAGAGTCCTGTTCTCCAGTTTATGTTGGAGGGTTTGAGTGGGGAATTATTTTATTAAAATTTACACAGGCACAGGATACCATGTATTACAGCTAATATTTTTCCTAGTCAAACTATCTCTTGTTGGGAGCTGCAATACTGAACGTAGGATTTGCAAGAAAGCGAGTTGTGCTCACAACAGAGGGAGGGGAACCTTTCAATTGTCTTTGCTTTCTAGCAGATATACTGCAGGTGGAGGCTGCTTCTAACTGAAAGGTGAAAGAAGGAATTTACAATTATCAGGAAAAGACAGTCTTGTTACAATTCTTATGATTTTCAGTGCAGGAAGATTTTAAACTTTGGGCGAAACATTTGTCACAAATCCTGAAATAAGTGCAGGTACAGGTTGTGTATTTGACCCAGACAGTAAACTGTTTTCTGTGTTTATCTTTGTTTGCCTTAAAAGGCAATTCCAAACTTTCTCAGGAAGTGATTACATCACAGAGACTTAATCAGCCAATAGCTTGGGTAACAGACCTGAGAACAATATTATAAGCAAGTGTTTATAGCAAACTCATCAGAACAGCTAATATTTTTCCTAGTCAAACTATCTCTTGTTGGGAGCTGCAATACTGAACATAGGATTAGCAAGAAAGTGAGTTGTGCTCACAACAGAGGGAGGGGAACCTTTCAATTGTCTTTGCTTTGTAGCAGATATACTGCAGGTGGAGGCTGCTTCTAACTGAAAGGTGAAAGAAGGAATTTACAATTATCAGGAAAAGACAGTCTTGTTACAATTCTTAAGATTTTCAGTGCAGGAAGAGTTCAAAGCACAGCTGACTTATTTTGGGCTGACTGCTTTCAGAGCACAAACCACCAGGCTGTTTTGTGGCTGGGGAGGTCTACCTGTGTCTGACTTGGATGTCTGGATTTTTCTCTGTTTGATTACCAGGATTTTCTCTGTCAAATTGTTGTGTATAGTATCTTGCAGACAGGAAGGCACTCATCTGCGGTGGGTCAGAGCTCTTAGCTGATTGTTTTGTGAGGGCACAGTTAGGGCCCAACCCTTCACCCTCACCCCACCCACCCTGAAATAGTTCCTTTATACCTCGGGTTCTGACATCATTTCTCAAGAGTGCAAGGTGCATATCAATGTCATATCCTCTCTAGCACACAGCACTGAAAATATACGCATACACATTGTATAATATATATATATTTCTATATAACAAACTAATCACTCACACAAGCACACACACACACAAAAAAAGTACATAGTCATGTGGGGAGTAGTGCAATGTAATGGCTGTGGGGCAGCAGTCTTCCGGGAGTCTTTCTGGAGGCTGAGATGCTGCCCTATTTGCAGACAACTCTCTGCCCTGAGGGAGGAAGTTGCCCATCTTCAGGCCACACTGGACAGCAGTAAGGGGACCTTCCCCCAGGCCACACTGGATGATAGGAAGGGAACCCCCCCATCCAGGGAGCACCAGAGCCACCACCACTACCTCAGAGGTTGCAAAGAAAGCACAGCAGTTGGACCACAGTGGGCTCAGGGAGGGTGAGGAGGGTGGAACAGAGGCACACCCAGTCAGTTGTTCCACTCCACAATCCATACACCATTCTGGGGGAGCACAGCTCCCCTATGGATGCACCCACAGAGGAGATTAAAGAGGCTAAGGACACCTATCACAAGGGAGGCCCACAGGAAGGAGGCAGAGGATGCCACAAGAAAAGGAAGCAGCTCCTGGTGGAGGACTCAATTATTAGGGGGATAGAACTGGGGGGAGCAGGGAAAACTGAAGTAAAGTGCTTGCCTGGTGCCATGGCTTGTAGGGACAGGAAGTGCATCCTCAGGATCATGAGAACACCTGTACAGGAGTCTGAGTTGGATGTCATTGTCCACCTAGGGACAAATGACTTGGCTCAACATGAGCTTAGAACAGTGCAGAAGGACTTTGTAGAACTGGGAGAGGCCTAAGACAAGTAGCACACAGTATCCTTCTCAGAGGTGCTGCCTGTAAATGGCATGAGTGAGGCAAGGGTACTTTACACCATGCAGTTTAATGAGTGGTTGAAAAAATTGTGTGGAGCACAGGGGTTTGGCTTCATTGGGGACTGGGGTTCCACCTGGAGGGACACCAGCCTATACTGGCAGGATGGACTGCATCTGTCCAGGAAGGGAACAAGTCTTTTGGGCAATCGGTTTAAATGCTTCATTGGCAAGCTTTTAAACTAGTCAAGTGGGGAGGCACTGATAAGCAGCAGAAAAATCCCAGCCTCTCCCTACAAAACAGGGTACTAAATGGGAAAAAGACCGAGGTAGAAAGGTCAGTGGGGGATGCTGCAACAGAAAGTAAAGCCATCAAAAAATGGAGAGTAATGAGTACCAATGCCTGTAGTCTGAGTAACAAGCTTCCTGAATTAGTGGCCTTGATGGAGGAGGAACATCTGGATAGCGTGGCAGTCACAGAAACATGGTACACACAAAACCATGACTGGGATGTAAACATACCAGGATACACTATCTACAGGAGGGACAGGGAGGGTAAAAGAGGAGGAGGAGTAGCTCTTTACATAAGGGAAGGAATCAAAGCAACAGAACAAAAGGGTAAACAGGGAGGAGAAGAAGCACTGTGGGTAAATTTGGAGGCCGGCAATGGCACCACAATCCGCACAGGGGTTGTATACAGACCCCCTTCTCAGGGGGAGGAAATGGACAAGGAAATGATAGAAAGTATACTTAGTATGGCAGAAAAAGGGGAGATATTGCTGATGGGTGATCTGAATATGCCAGATGTTAACTGGAGTGCAGTTGCAGCAGCCACTTCTAAGAGTGGGGTAATTCTAGATGCCCTACAGGGGGCATGCCTTAGACAACTAGTATTGGAGCCCACTCGAGAGGGAACAATCTTAGACCTGGTTCTCTCAAATGGAGCTGAAGAGAGGATCACAGATGTAGAAGTGGGTAGCCATCTGGGAACTAGCGACCATCGAACAGTATGGTTCACAATAAACACAGCAATAGAGTCAAGCCATACAAAGACAAAGGTACTGGATTTTAGGAGGGCTGACTTTGTCAAAATGGGTGAGTGCCTAAGGAATGCACTAGCAAATGGGCAGGAAGGAGGGGTGGAAGAACAATGGGGAATAATAAAAACTGCCATCACAGAGGTAACAAGCCTTTGTGTAAAGCAAATAAACAAAATGAAACGAGGTAAGAAACCACTATGGTTCTCAAAGGAAGTGGCAGTGAAGGTTCAAGAGAAAAGAAAGCATTCAGGAAGTACAAGGAATCACAGAAGGAACAGGACAGAGAACTGTATCAGTTAAAGCAAAAGGAAGCTGGAAGGCAGTCAGAACAGCAAAGGCCCAAACCGAGGAAAAGATAGCCAACTCAGTTAAGAAGGGGATAAAACCTTTATAGGTACATCAGGAGGCGAAGGAAGACCAAGGAGGGATAGTGAGGCTTAATAAAGGGAGGGAGGGTGGGCAGAAGGTGACTGTGAAAGGCAGAGATACTAAACAAATATTGTTGCTCAGTATTTACAAAGGAAGAGGGGAGGTACCTAAACAAACAGTAGAAACACTCTGGATACAGAAGTTGATACCAGCCCATTTACAGAAGAAAGGGTTCTGAAAGAACTTAAAACTGAAGGTGGACAAAGCAATGGGGCCTGATGGGCTTCATCCCAGAATTCTAAAAGAACTAAGGGTAGAACTAGTGACACCACTGACTACCCTTTAACAAATCATGGAGGATGGGTGGTACACGAGGACTGGAGGAGGGCAGATGTGATTCCCCTTCACAAAAGTGGGAGCAAGGCAGAAGCAGGAAACTACAGACCTGTTAGTTTAACCTCAGTGGTAGGGAAAATGATGGAATCACTTCTGAAGGAAAGAATTATTGAGTATCTAGAGGCCAGAGGGGCACAGGACCCAAGGCAGCATGGATTCACAGCAGGAAGGTCATGCCAGACAAATTTGATAGATTTCTTTGACTGGGTGACCAAAGTAGTTGATCAGGGAGGGGCTGTGGACATGGCCTACCTAGACTTTAGCAAGGCATTTGACACAGTCCCACACAAAAGATTAATATACAAGTTAGCCAGCCTGGGAGTGGGTCCCAAGATGACAGCCTGGGTAAAGAATTGGCTGGAGAATAGGACACAGAGAGTAATAGTAAATGGAGTCCACTTGACAAAAGGGGTTAGTAGTGGGCACCGCAGGTTCAGTATTAGACTGGTCCTCTTCAATGTCTTTATAGCGACATTGCAGAGGGACTGGAAGGAAAGTATGTCTCTTGCAGATGACACAAAGATCTGCAACAGAGTTGATGCACAAGGTGGAGTGGAAAGGATGAGAAGGGACTCGCAAGGTTAGAGGAATGGTCAAATGTATGGCAGCTTAGATTCAATGTTAAGAAGTGCAGGTAATGCACCTGGGAAACAAAACCCAGGGGAAGAGTACACAATGGGGGGTGAGCTACTAACAACAACAAAAATGGAAAGAGACCTGGGGCTAGTCATATCAGATGACCTAAAGGTGGGCAAGCAATGTGAGAGGGCAGCAAGGAGGGCTGGGGGGATACTGGGATGCATAGGAAGAGGCATCACCAGTAGAAAACAGGAAGTTATTATCCCTCTGTACAGACAGCTGGTGAGACCCCATCTGGAGTACTGCGTGCAGTTCTGGAGACCCAATCTCCGCAAAGACATAGACAGGATGGAAGCTGTCCAGAGGAGGGCACTAAAATGGTGCAGGGTCTGCACCGGAAGACATATGAAGAGACTTAAGGAGCTTAATATGTATAGCCTCGAGGAAAGGAGGAGAGGGGAGACATGATAGAAACTTTCAAGCACCTCAAGGGAATCAACAAAGTCCAAGAGGGTAGCATCTTTCAAAAAGAGGTGTGCAAGAACAAGGGGCACAATTTGAAGATAGAAGGGGCGGCTCAGAGGTAATTTAAGGAAGTATTTTTCACAGAGAGGGTTGTGGATGTATGGAACAGCCTTCCAGAGGAGGTTGTGAGTCAAAAACAGTGGTGGAATTCAAGCATGCATGGGACAGTCATAAGGCAATTCTAGGGAGTGGGGGTAGGAAGAAGTAGGCTGCTGGTTAACTAGGACCTGCAGCTTATCCATCAGGTAGGGAAATGGGCAGACTGGGTGGGCCAAGCGGTCCTTATCTGCCGTCAAATTCTATGTTTCTATTACAAAGTAAACTATGTCAAACTGTTACAGCAATTATACATGAGAGACCTTAAGGTCAAAATTATGTTGACACCGCTTATAAATTTATAGCTATAAAGTTACATCCAGAGCATTTAAGAAACTTTACTTTAGTCATGGGGTATGGCAGCAGCTCCCATCCTATAAACATGATCAGTAATCTGGATCTTAGGTGCTCCCCCATCATATCCAGGCAGACATTTAAGGAATAATATCCGGTCGCTTTGCCATAACATGGGTTAACCAAATGGTCCATTTATTTTGATGTTGAGTTTCTCGCTGTTGCAACTGCAAAGTGAGTTGCTCCATTTTATGTATATCCAAACTGTATCCTCCCCATGGTTTTATGTTGGAGGGTCTGGGTGCAACCAGAGTTTGGCAATTACATTTTTTGCTGCTGCCATGAAGATACTCAACAAATAAATATGTACTTTGTTTTTAATATTATTAGGGTAGGCCAATAACAGGGCAGCTTTAGGTTTCAGTATGCCATACCATAGTATCATAGCATTGACTTCTTCCTCCATCGCTTTCCAAAAGGGTTCAAAGATTGGGCATGATCAGAATACATGTATATGCAGAACCACTTCACAGCTACAACCTCAGTCATCCAGTTTGTGCCATTTTGGCATTTGCGAGTGCTTTGGGATACGAGGTAATGTGGCCATGCTGCTGTAGTCTTGAGGATCGCTAATCAGGTTTTCTCAGAGTACTCATATAAACCTTTCAATTGTCCAGAAGGTATTCCGATGTGCATCAGCTGTTTAGTGTGCCATTTATAGGGGATTTTCAATGTGGGTTGCTAAATTATTAAATTTTAGAGTTTGGTAGCTGCGTGGCTCAGGACGACCACTGCCACTCAGGTAGGGGGCATCACGTGACTCAGTTCTGAAACTGTATTACAGTTTTGCTAGCAAAGTGACTGTACATTTCACTCCATGGTATTATTAAAGGGACACTTTCAGCCTTTTTTGCATGATCATCATATTATTCGGTATGCCCCCTGTACGGTGACATTATTATAGCGAAAATGTCGATGCTGACAACATCGATGATTTCGCTGTAATAGTCCACCTGAGACCCCGGCACTGTGTCTCACAGTCCTGCACCTCCTCCCCAATCCAACTCTGACTTGGAGTTAGAATTCTAGAGATCGGGAGGTGTGGGGGTAGAGCCCCACATGGTGATGAGGGGCAAAGCCCCCACGAAAAAAACCGTGTTCATCATCCTATCATTGATTTATGTCAACTGCAAGTTGTGGTCGACATAAATCCATCACTGTGATAGCGGTCGACAACTTAGTTGTTGAACCGGCATAAAAGAGCCATATTATTTTTAGGTAAAAACCCACATTTTATGATTGCATACCTTCTCTAAAATTCATTGATGTTGCTGGTTGTTTGATTTGCCTCCTTGCTTATTAGAACTGAAATGCATTGTAATGTATTGCTATACCGAGCCTTGTTTTGGTTCAAACCATTGAACTACTCTTATTGCATACTTTCTAAACATTAGAAATACCCTCAGATAGTGCCACCACTCATAATGCCACAGTCTCCTCTATTCCTACTGCATAATAATAAGCGGCTAGATTGTGTTGGGTGTGTTCCTGAGTACAGGAAAGATGCAGTGGGAGTTGGTCAAGAAATGTAAACAAACATGTTTTGGTAACACAAGTATGGTGGGCACTCAGTGTTTTACTGTTTAAAAGAAAAAAGAGATCTGAATCAAACTACCAGCTGAATCAACAGTCACTATAGAAAGTGAACAATCATAAAATGTGTTTTTTTAAACTAGGGATACTTTGAGGCCTAGGGGGGTTGACAGTGTTCCTTTAATTTAACTACAGCTTAATCTGGTTCATTTTCAGTTGCTTACCATCTGAATCTCCCTTCCCCCTGGTCACCCCTGAAAAAGGGACTTCTAGGCCCAGTGGGCTTACTGGGTCAACAAAATTCAATAAATAAATACATATGGTGTGTGTATTTCAGTATGCAATGAATATACAGTATAAGGCATACCATAAAAACATTCCGGGGTTCCTGAAAATGTGTGTGTGGGGTGTTGTTGGATGGCAGTTGTACAAAAATACCAGTTAACATGTTTGTTGATGGATCCCTCCCCTGTACATGGTGGGGAGGTGGCAACCAAACCTAAACTAGCAGCATCTAGCCTAGGAGGAGCAGTGAAAGTGCACTGCCCAGGGATGCAGATGTGGCAGACAAAATGCCCTTTTAAAAGATCAGCAGTGTGTCACAAAACTTATTTTGTCTTATACTATCTGTGGTAGTTTAGGGCCTTTAACAAGAAACACTTTTTGGGGAAAAATGTTTTTTATATTAATAATAGAATAGCTAGAATTGTAATGATTTACCCAATGCTTTTGAAATGCCATATATGCAGGGGAGAAAAAAATGAGCTTGTGTAAAATATATACAAATTTCTTCCCATTCTTGAGTTAATGGGATTTGTAGGAGCAGTGAAACCCAGACACCTTATATCTCTATTTATACTATAAAAAATTTACAGATTTTAGTAGTTATTGTGGGTGGATGTTACCAACAAGGTTAGCCAATTCTTCCTGGACAAAGTATCCTCCATCAGAGGTATATTTCCAGCTGGCCTGTTGGGGGGCCAGCAGTGGCCCTGTGGAAAGGAAGGAGGGCATTATGTGGTGTTGGGACAAGTTTCAGCCAGTTTCTGTGAATGATGTTCTCAGCGTGGTCTTGATTTTGAGCCCCACATGTGTGAGTCGAACCCAGGGCCAAGATGGCTGTTGGTGAGCTGCTGCAAAATCTGGTACCCAAATTTCAAGGGCATCATCCGGTGTTCCCTCTTGGAGGATTATTTCCCAGATGCCCATAAAAAGGCAGTGGTGAGACCCCTTCTGAAGTCATCATTGGACCCGGCAGAGCGGCTGAACTACAGGCTTGTTTCAAACCTTCCCTTTCTGGGGAGGTGATGGTGATGCAGTTTGGGCACACCTAGATAAGTCTGAAATCTATGAGCCATTTCAGTTGGGTTTCTGGCCTCATCTCAGCACTAAGACTGCTCAGTAGCATGTTTAATGGCTTGTTCCTGGCGAGGGATGGAGGGGGAGCAATCGATAGCTTTTCTCATTGATCTCTTATCAGCATTTGATACCATGGATCATGGGGTGTTGATAGAACACCTTGTGGAATACAGGGACTTACCAGAACAACTTTGAGGTGGTTTAAGTCCTTCCTTACTGGCAGATCACAGAAAGCTATTTTGGGGATGTTCCTGTCACAGTCGAGAGTGATCAGCTGTGGGATTCTGCAAAGGTAGGTTCTGTCACCCATGCTATTGGCAGTGTATATGCTACCGCTGGGATGTGTCATTAGAAGGCACAGTTTGAGTTTTTGCTGCTATGCAGATTATATGTAGCTGTACCTGTCTTTTCCACCCGTCAGGCTGACTGTGGTTTTGGGGTTGGATCAGTGCCTTTAGGAGATCATGGACTGGATGACCTCTAGCTGGCTAAGCTTGAACCCAACCAAGACAGAGCTGTTGCTGGCAGAACCAGATCATTGAGGGATTGTATCAAGCAGGTGGCTGTCAGGATATCATCCCTTGAACAGCATGCCCTTAGTGGCCGTGGTTATGGTGAAGAATCTGGGAGTCATTGTAGATGCGGATGTGACACTTGAACATCAGGTGTGTGCTGTGGTCCACAGTGTATTTCTTTCAGCTATGAAATAGCTCCCAGTTCATATCCTATCTAGAGCCCTAGGACCTGGTGATTCTGGTACATACTTTTGTGACCTCAAGACTTGACTACTGTAATGCTCTTTACCTAGGGCTGTCAGGGAGTGTGGTGCATAAAGCCAGGGCCAGGTTGTTCTTTGGATCTTCCTACTCTGATCACACAACATTTGTGCTGTGGCAGCTACACTAGTCACCAATTAGGAGGACCCCCTGATGAAGTCTCTAGTGAAATGAAGCACCAGGGCACATGGCGGGTGACTACTTGCTGGACTGAGTGAGGAAAAAGTTGTAGTTGAACCTAACTTCTCATTTGGAACTTGCAACATTTTACAGTTATTATTTAAACTGCCATTTTGGACTAATTCCATTGGCTTCTACTGGATTATGCACCAGAGTTGTTCCAAGTGGACTATGCATTTTGGTGCTGGTCTGCTATGTATATGGTGAATCACTGCACATGGGAGGGCTCCTGCAATAAAGTAGTCACCTTTATGCTGTATTTTGGCTACAGTTTTTTTCTGTGTATCCCTGAGTACATTAACTATTGGGTGTTTTGATTGTTTGTAGGGACTAGCTGCCTCTGTTAATAGCACTGCTTTGCACCGCTAGAGTTGCGGTTTCATTCTTGTTTGGGCCTATCTGATCTCTGGATCTTCCTACTCCGATCACATAACACCTGTGCTATGGTAGTTACACTGGCTACCAATTAGGTGGTGTACCACCTTCAAGATCTTGTTGATAACCTGCAAGACCTTACACAGATTGGGGCATGACTACCTTAAAGACATCTTAGCTTGGTATGTTCCTGATCGACTGCCCTTCTCCACCAAGGGTAATATTTTGGTTATCCCAAGGCTTGACTGAGTCTTTTTGGGGAGAGGGCCTTCGCAGTGATAGCCCTGTGTTTATGGAACTCCCTTCCATACCAATTGGGGAGTTTAGCCTCGATGTCGAGTTTTAGGAAGTGGCTGAAAACCACTTTTAATCTAGATAGTTAGAACTGACACATCTGCTACGTTTTATAAATGTGATTGATATCATTTACATTGTGTTTAAGTATCTAGTCATTGTGTATTATACTATGTTCAGTAAAGCACTCTAAGCCATTTGGATGGGGCTCTATATAAAAATAAACATCTCACCTTACCTTACCAGTGGCCCTCAAACCCAAGTGAGGGTCCTACAGTGGTGTCTGTCAGAATTTCTGAAGATCAGGCATGCAGTTAGAGAAAAATCATCTGCTTCTACTCACTGGCCCAAGTTCATTATGACATCAGAAACATTATTAACTCAGATCTTTCCAGAATGGTATTATATAACCAACTGAAGTCATCTTGTACCTGTCACTGCCTGACAACAGTTTTGCTTTGTTATACTTTTTTTCTATTTGCTGTATGTAGATAATTTTTACTTTGCTAATTCTGTTTCAATAAAGTACATCTGTCCAAACTTTCTTGTAAAATATATATGCAGCTGAGTTTCTTTAGAAGAGTTAGACATTGTCTATTACTGAAAATAGCACATACTGTACAGTCTACAGTACATTAATTCTATCACACTGTGCTGCTTTATTTGGGAACAGTGTAGAAGGCAAAGACTCCTAGAGAGACTACGGGTTTTACAAAAGAGATCAAACAGAATCATACTGGCATGCAATGTAAGAACATCCAGGAGATAAAAATGTAATTAACTGGTGTGGTAATCACTAAATATAAGGAGGAACATACATCTAGCAATTATGATGTCCTGCGGTCTGAATGGTTTAACTCTGATTATGTGACAGAAAAGTACCAATCCCTATCAAGTGTGCAAACCCAAGAAATTAGAAGCAATATAAATGGCAATCTATACATCCCTGAAGCTAGAACTAAGTATGCAAAAACATAATTTCTGTATGCCCTGTTCAGTGTAAGCCACTCCTAACTAATATTAGAACAGCTCCCCGTAAGGGTGAGTGAAGGTGGAAACTGAGAACTTTAGTCTGGATTTGATTTGGACCCGCCTTCAGTACTGCACTGACACCTTTCAGCAAACACACTTCAAGGGCTTGGCATTGGGGTTTAGCAGGTTTCAGATATGGGTAAGTAGCACTCTTTAACCACCCTCACTCACCCAGTCACTCCCAACCTCTTCCACCTCCCCTGATCATCCAGTCTATTTTTTAATTAGCACTTGGAGCAGTGCCAGGAGCCTGATTTGTTAGTTTTTATAAAAAAATATCTGGGGAGAGAGGAGGAGGAGGCCGGGAAATGACTGGTGTGGGTGAAGGGTTGTTTTTGTGACTAGCTCCGGCCACCTGGCCACATATAAAAGGCTAAAGTGTTGTTTTTTTTTTAATTAACTAGAATAGCCAAAGGCTGAAGTGATTCTAAGATGGCCCAAAATTTTGATTGGGTTGAATCTAATGTAAAAGTGCCGAATGTTAGCACACTCACTGAATACAAATTTTGCATCGACTCATTCTTGCAAAGAACCTCTACAGTATATTTAAACCTGAAAACAAAATTCTCATATAAATGTATTTTTTGCAGTATGTTCTGTAATCTGTAATCATTGTCCGTGTAACTGTTAGCCATCTTGGGCAGATTCTTTTTGTTAACATACGTAAGTAAAAGATTATTCTTTAGAGTAGTCTTGTGAATTTCCCCTCTCCTCTCTCTCTCTTTTTCCCCACCCCCCCTTCACCATATAGGATCTGCAGAGGTAGAATAGGCAGGGAACACAGTCAGACTGGGTGGGCCAAGTAGCCCTTTTCTGCTGACAAATTCTGTTTCTATGTTATAATTTGCCTTCTTATGGATAGACTCTATTTTTCTGTACAGGGAGTCTGAGACTTACATTTGAATTTGTCTGATGATTGTTGCTGCTACATGTTGCCCTGGCACCCCTTGCCCACTAGGTGATGCACCCGAACTGTGCTGTCATTGGGCTCTATGCAGGATGCGAATGCACTGTGGAAACCGGGTACATTAGCATAATACATGTGAATGCCATGGCATTCACAAAGGGAGCAAGCAGCAGTTATGCACCAGATTCCCTGGCTACAGACAGCAATGCGCTGGCGGTGGGTGGGGGTCATGCTGGGGGCATGCCTAGACTAAGAGGCATGCACAAAGCCACCATGTGCTGTGCACTGGGGCTGCCCCAGTCCACATGGCAGACAGGGAGGGTAGGGGCAGCTGATTGGACAAGTGCCATGGCACCAGCCACATGTACAGGGATGTGGGCTGTCAGTGCTGTGAGGGTGAAAGGTATGCTAGCTGAACACTGGGTCAGGGCGCACTGTGCTGGGGTTGGGAGGGTCAGTCACTGGGGAAGGCTGGTCTCTGGGGCATGGCTGCGCAGGTCTGGGTGCCCACAGGGGCTAGTAATGACCTGGACCATGCCTACAGGCACAAGTGATCTACTCCCAGACCCAATTAGATGCCTGCCTGGGTCTTGGACTTTGTAGCATCTCTTTAGCTGGTCCCCATCTCATGTAGCATACTGCAGGAATGCTGCCACTTTACTTCTGCGCCAGTTGGTGCTTTTGAGTTTGCAGCTGTAAGCCACGTTGAGCTGCAGCCATAGGATGTTTCTTTTATTTTACCCCAAACCAAAGATGTTGGGACTGAGCAGCACAGGTGTCAACTGTCAGCTGTCAGCTTGTTGCACCCCAGAGGCACCAGAGAGGAACTGTCATATCACATAAGACCATAAGCTGTGAGAGCCACTTTATTGTTTGTCTCTGGCTCCAGTACTGATGCAAAGCAGCCAGAAGTTACTACCCAGGAACCTGTCTGTGGATGAATCAGAGTCAATGGAAGCCTTCAGCACCAGCCGCACTTCAGTAGTAGCTAATCGGGAGGGAGATAAGTAGGAATGATATGCATGCTCGTGAGCAAGTGTTATCAATGGGAAATGTGTGTTGCCCCGGAATTTAGGATTAAATGGGAATCATAAGACAGAGGACAGGTATGATTATGTGTCACTGTGGAGAAAATGCCTAACCTCCCACATTACAAAGGGATCAATGACACCACAGGGACAACTTTTTTCCAACGCGATACTACAGCGATGGATTTATGTCGACTGCAAGTTGCGGTCGGCATAAATCCATCAGGAAAATGTTTGTTTTTTTCTCTGCCCGCACCCTCTGTAACTTAGGATTGCCAACTCGAAGTTGGAGTTGATTCGGGAGGGGACAAAACCGAGAAAGAAAAGAAACCTGCAGGTACATTACAGCTGCAACAGTGACTTGCCGCTGTAATGTACTTCATTTTTGAAATGTTCTGCATCGGCATAATGCATTACAAAGTAAAACCAGAAACTGCCATTGTCAAAACTCCGCTTTGCCATCACTTACTGTCCATATGAGCCACTTGTAAGAAAAGATACAGCACATAAACTTGCTACAAGGAGCAGAGGACAGAATTCAGAGACTCAAATTGTAATTGACAGTATGCTTGTTAACAATCCAGTGTTTTACAGTTTGAACAAGAATGAGGATGATGATTTGATTTATCCTTGCACTGATGTAAGTTTCTCACTTCCTACGTCATTAGTATTAGATGTTGCTAATCTTGAACAAAGACTCCTGGAAACACCTGTAAGAGGCAATGTAACAGACAGACCCATTCAGCAATGGATCCCTGTGCAGTTTACAGAACCATTTGTTCCTTAAGATCATGTGAATGTGGACCAGGACGTGAACAGCCCAGAGGATGATGAAGGTCCGTCTGGTGGAGAACCATGAACCTGATGTTGAAGTAGAACCTGTTATTTTTGATATGAAGGCAGTATATCCTAGATGATTAAAACCACAAGCTGTGACCATGGAGACCCAGCTGACCTACATTAGGTTTTAAAACCCCACAGACTTAGTGGTGCCTTAACTAAGTTTTTGACCGATGATGCTGCCAATGTAACTCTTTGCCTGCCCCCTCATCACAGACTGCTAAAAGTGGAACCAAGCATGTAGTTTGTGGCTTGTTCCTGGGCTAGCTGGAACCTTTGAGTTCATGGTGAACTGAGCCATCACCGTGAAATGTTTCTTGCTGTTTCTCTTGTTGTTGAGGCATAGGTTAGGAAGCATAGGCAAACCAGGAGAAGATATGAAATTCACAAGTAGTGTTTTATTATTATCAGTAATAATAAAATAAAAAAAGTGTGCTGGATAGCTCTTAAGGCAGTTCAAACAAACAGAAGTCATTCATCTGAGAGTCTCTTTAAAATCTACATCTCTCTCTCTCTCTCTATCTCTCAACAAAACATTCCTCTCTTTTTTTAAGATGTTTTTCCCTGACAATTAAATATTGCATCTTGTTCTTGTAAAGTACACCACATGTGTTCCTCAAAATGCATGAAGACTTTGTCACTTTCTTCTCTGTGAGCAGCCAGAAGAGTGCATTAGTCTTCTTAACAGGTGCAACCGATTAAGACATCCTGTCCCAGGGCTGATTTCCTGCTGATAATCCTGCAAACAAATTTGTGGTGGTCAAAATGCACCTCAATGTTAACTCCCTGTGTTTCAGATAAATCCAAATAACTTTCTGCAAATATTTCAATAATATAATACTATACATTTGCAAACCAAAATATCCTACTTTCTCATTCAGATTCATATATATTGTTTAACCAAAAAGAAGCAAGGGAACAAAGAATGAATAGAAACAGTAAGTAAAGCAAGGAAGAAAATGGGGAAATTATAGGACCAGAGGAGTGGCTAATTCCTAGGTGCCACTAAAAATTGATTGTGCACAATCAGACAGACAAGAGATAGACAAGTGACAGAACAGGAGAGGGCAGAATAGATTCTTGGTTTTAACTCTGTGTGCATAACAAATGGGACAGGATCTTTCCCACCCTTGTCATGACCCACAGGCCCAAGAGGGGGGACTGAGCAGCTTGCTGCAACCCAGAGGCACATATCTTTAGGGATAAAGTGGCCAATGAGGGACTGTTGCATCCTATAATTCCATAGGCTATAGGTGCCACTATGTTGTTTATCTCTGGCTCTAGGACTGCTGGGAGGGGACAAAGGTCTTCCAAAAGCTCACAAATACATAGACAGATCAGAGGAAATTAAAGCTTCTAGCATCTGTCACATTCCAGTAGTTGCCAATGAGGAAATAGTGCCCATTTGAAAAGGGGCTGAAGGCCAAGAAGGACCAAGAAAAAGCCTTTAAATTGTCAGCTTTTGAGAGGACTGGATTTTTTTATCTGGCTGCCTTCTGAAGGATTCAGCCAACCAGGGGATAGGACTGCCTGTGGTTTCCCCCAGACTTGGATAGAGGGGTGGTCAGTACCGAGACAAGGGCCTTGAACTTTCAGGGGGCTAACTGTGGCAGTATGGGAGGAGTTCTGCATGGATACCTTGCTGGGATCACAGTGAGGATGAATGTGGAACAGAAATGGGCCATTATAAAGAAGGGATTGATGGAGGCTACTAGTGAATTTGCTAAAATCACAAGTAAGAAAGCTAAGGTAAAAAAAAAAAATAAACAGTTAGTTTGTCAAGGAAGTGGAAAAAGTGGCGTGTGACAAGAGGGCAGTATTTAGTAAGTACATACATTATCAGAAGGAGGAGGAGGATAGGGTGCACTATGCCGCTAAGTCAAGAGAGGAAGGCAGGGCAGTAATGAAAGCTAAGGCCACGAGAGGTACAGCTAACCCGGGGGTAAAAGCAGATGAGAAGGGATTTTTCAGGTATATAAGGGAGAAAAGAAACAAAGGATGAGACTGTAAGGCTAAAAAAGGAGGGAGGGTAGGTAGAGGGTAGTGAAGAAAAGGCAGAGATGCTTAACGAGTACTACTTTTTAGTCTTCACTCAGGAGGAGGATGAACCATTACCACAAGGGAGTCGGGGGTTGGGGACAGGAAGGGGGAAGTCAAAGATGGTCAAATTAAGCCTGACCTCGGTAGTGGATAAGCTGATGCAGACCATCCTGAAAGAGAGACTGATCAGCTTTCTAGAGGAAAGTTGGCTCCAGGACAAGAGGCAGCATGGGTTTGTGTCAGGGAGAGCCTGCCAAACTAACCTAAATGACTTCTTTGATTGGGTCACTAGGACAATGGACTAAGGCTAGGTGGTTGATGTCTTCTATCTGGACTTTGGTTCCATGATATAATAGCGATTGCAACAGTGATCACTATTATGGTGAGTGTATATCACCAAAAAGCAAATCGGTAATATACACTTCAAGAAGACCCGGCATCCAGAATGTTAAAAAGTGTTTTTGCGGAGGGGGGGCTGCACCCCCTGCAGGGGCCTTTGCCCTCGCCCCCCTGAATTAAGATTCTCAACTCAGGGGTGCATGTTGGGAGGGGCAAAATCTGGATTTCTCAAAATTAAGTCCCGTGAGCCAGGAGGCAGCGCAAGATTGTGCATGCTCCCAGTCCCAGTCTCGAACCCAGTACCTGCTGTGCCAGAGCTAGCCACCCACACCACATGGCTAACTCAGTGGCAGCAGGTACACCAGTCTCCTAAAACCCATTCCCTGTCTCTCCACTTCCCCTTGCTATTCCCCACTTCTGGTCACTCTTCTCCATGGTTGCTTTCCTGTACGGTCGCTAGTTAGCAGGGTAGCCCAGCATGATAGTGCTGAAAATGAGTAGCTATTTTTGTAGACACTTATTTTTGGTCGCCATCATCACTGGATACCCTGAACTTCAGCAAGGCCTTTATGCTTTGTAGGAGACTGATCAGGAAGCTAGAGGACCTGGGGATGGGGGCTAATCTCATGGAAATGGTCAGAAGCTGGTTGCAGGATAGAAATCAAAGGATAATAAACAGAGGAGAATTCTCTGAAGCGAGGCCTGCGATCAGTGGGGTCCTACATGGCTCGGTGCTCAACCTGTTGTTATTTAACATCATTATAAGTCACATCATGGATGGGATCAAGGGTAAAATCTGCCTCTTCGTAGATGACATCAAGCTCTGTGGGAGGAAGACATCGAGGAGAGAAGAAAGGAAATCAGGAGGGACCTGGCTAGGCTAGAAAAGTGGTCTGGCTTTTGGCAGCTGGGGTTCAATGCTAAAAAGTGCAGAGTTATGCACTTGTAGGCAAAGAATCCAGGGACCAAATGCTGGTTGGGCAGAGTTCAGATAACCAGTTGAAAAGAAGAAAATGACCTGGAGGAAAGAATCACAAGTGACCTAAAACACTCTGCACACTGCAAGAGAGCAGCAGCTGTAGCATATTGGATGCTGGGTTGCATAACCAGGGGATTTACTACCGGGAAGGTGGAGGTCATGCTGCCACTGTACAAGTCACTCATAAGACCAAATCTGGTGTAAAGTGTGCAGTTTTGATGCCCATATCTTAAGAAGGATGTCAACTTGCTGGAGATGGTCTAGAGAAGAACAACCAAGATGATTCAGGACCAGCAGGGAAACACCTATACCAAGAAGCTTAGGGAGCTCAATATGTACACTCTTGAGGAAAGACTGGAGAGGAGAGACATGACAGGTACCTTAAGGGTATCAACAGGGTGAACACTGAGGGCCTCTTCAGTCTTAGCAGCAACAAGACCACTAGGGGAACTAGTCTAAAACTGGTGAGAGAGAAAAGTTCAGGAAGGAGATGAGGGGGGACTTTTTCACTAAGAGATTGTGGCGGCCAAGTGAAATGAGCTGCAAGAGGACGTGATCACTAAAAATGGTGGACAGCTTCAAGAGGGGTTGGAACAGGATGAGGAGAAAATTGTAGGTAGAAGTGGGGGAAGGGGGAAGTAGAGGGAGGTCAAAAGGGAAATGGGGAGGGGGACAGTTCCCTTTGTATACACATAGGGAGCTACACAATTAAGCAGACTAGATAGATCACAAGGCTTTTATCTGCTGGCATGTTTGTATGTTTATATGCCTGCTGGGATACCGAAGCTTCAGCTAAGGGAGAGCAGATCTATATTAGAAAGTGTAGGAGAAGCCACTCCTGGATGGAGTTGCAGCAGAAAGGCCAGCCATCCTGTTTTAGATACAGGCATCCAACCTCTTTCAACCCAAGCAGGTAGAAGAGGAGTTGATCAAGCAGACACCTAAAAGAAGTCTGTGTTCCAGTCAGAGCCAAGCCAGAGTGTGAGCAGAGCAGAACAAGTGTCCAGATTGTTTCAACCAGGAACCTAACATAAAAGTCTCCATGTGGGGCTCATGAGGAGGAAACGTCTCTTCCAAATGAGTAAAGACAGAAAAACCCATGTGCAGCGAAGACCAGTGAGGCTGAGACATAAGCTTCTTGGCTTACTTCTGCATGCTACTGGAAGTGCTGCAGTAACTGCTGTGCTACCAACATCCAGATTCTGTAATCTTGGTAGCAGACATTTTGCAGAAGAGAGACCTACTATTGTATATCTCGGATGCCTTTTGGGGCATAAAAGGACTGCAGAACCATAAGTGAAACACCAGTGCCTTGGCACTGCAACTGGTTTGTTTCTTGAACTAGATAGATTATTAGGGTATTAGGCATTGAAAACCCTGCATGGGATGGTGCTGTAAAGACAGTCCAGGCAAAAGATCTGCATTAGGCCATCAGGCACAGTTTGGGGTATTTCCTAGTTTTCCTTACTTCAGTTTGGTGGCTGATTGTTTAATTTCTTCTACCTAGAATCAGGCCCACAATGTGCCCTGTCCATAATTGTGTGGTACCACTCTAGGATTAAGGAAGCTCCCAGGGACTGTGGGGCTACAGGTGCTCCAGACAGGGAGGACATTGTGGGGCTGCTGGTGAGAGGTCTGAGTAGGAGTGTTGGAATTATTGTTTTACTGTTTGCTAAATGAACCTTTATCCTTCTTTCCCCAGCATGTTGTTCCCATTTTCCATAAGTCTTGTCCTTATTTTTGCATGTTACTTACTGTGTGCCATAACCATATTTGCTTTTTACTGTATGTCTTGTGGTGTGGGGCTGTTTGGTACCGTTATTAGAGGTAGATTTTCCTGGGGAGAATAATCCTGGGTACCCAGGAGCTGCAAGGGATTTCCCCAGGTGAAGGTAACATGTCAACTTATATTTGAATCCCCAACCTAGAAAAATGCCAGATCTGGGCCATCCATTTGAATGTTTCAAGGTAAAGCTTAACAATCTTTGAGGAGCTGCAACAGCATGTCTGGTAGGTGGGCGTTATATACAGCATGTACTGTATTATCTGAAATATTTTGTAAACTCATTATAGGAGAATGTAAAAATAGCTAGAAAGTGGTAATCTTAAACAAAGTTGTAAAGACAATACTTTAAAGAGTTTTCTTTCAGTAGATATCTACTCTTAAATCCTGGTGGATTCCACTGAATAATGTACAGTATGTGAAAATTTGATGGGGGAGGTGATGAATGAAATGGGACTTTACCCCCTGGCCCCTAAACAAAATTGCTACTCCTCTCTTTGATGTTCTACTTCCCTGCTGTGCAGATTTTTTTTTTCACTTCAGTAAACACACAAACATCAACATTTTCTCCAAAAAACTTTAATTGCAGTTATTTACAGTAGATGAACATTAGCAATACATACAACCATGTTAAAAGAGGCAGCTTTCGAAAACGAGATATGGGGCAGAATACTGAAGCTCATTTTCTTCATACTCAGCTGGAAATGAGCAGAGAATTATGTAAAATAATAAATAGTGCAAACAAAATAACTTCAAATATGTCTAAAAATAATCACTGATAATTTGCCAAAGAGGGCATAACAAGAAAGCAGGAAATTATTGTAGCGATGAAACAGCATATTATACATTCAGTACCATTACCCTGCATGCTACTAAAGAGAAGTTATCAAAAGAACCAATAAAAGCATGGAAGGAAGAGAGTTCTAGAAAAAGAAATACATGTTTATGAGTGTAAGTTTATACAAATGAGAAATATTTGGCACTCTGTTCATAACTGTTGATATGATGTAAGAAATAATAATTTTAATGAACCTAGTTTCTTGGTTTTGACATTTCGTAAGAGCCACATGAAACATCTCAGTCCTGTACACAGGCCACACTTGAACATTTTGATGCATTTATGGGTAAATGGAGGTACAAATGTTCACCTCCGTACAAAAATTAACTCAGAAATCAACACAATGAGACAGCTAAACTTTAACAGATTTGCTAGGAAACCAAAAACCGATAGCCATTATTTTGTGAATGTAAATGTGAAATACCAAGTCAAAACAAATTCTGAACCATGTCCGTCTGGTCTTGCTGCATTTCTAATAACTAAACATTATATATATATCTATATGTCATTATGAAAAAGAATAACATAATCTGGAGTTTGGAAGGACAGGAATAGCAGGAAAGCAACTGATGGTGATAATTTGAGGAAATGGTCACTAAGCAGACTATATGACCACTGTACTATCAGCTGACCTGCACCAAAAAGTGCATATTATTTTTTACCATCATGTTTGATTTCCTAGGTTTACCTTGGACATAATGGGCAATCTGTTTTTTAATAATAAAACTAGCTGATTCAGCAGTTTTATAAAATAACCCTACAATGGAGTAGGCAGTCCTCACTTACTGTATGGCACTGAGCTAACAGGACTCACTTATGGAAAGTCACAGTAATGTGTGCCTGCATTAAAAAGGAGTATCAAAACCAGAGGTGTTTATTTCACAAACAAATCTGTATATGCAACACATCAGTAACACAAAGGTACTGAGCAACTTCTCTCAATTTTATGGCTTAACTACACATTAGAAGTAATGATTTTCACTGCTTTGATTGGTCGTAAAGAGTGAAAAATATTCACTCAATATACATACATGTATAAATACATTTTTCCAGCTCTTTCCATAAGAAACAATTTACTTTGGCCTTTCTCAAAAATATGCCGAGGACATGCTCTTGATTCATTTTGAATTAAACTGAAATAAAATGTTCTGTACATTGTATATGTGTAGCTGATGGTAGCTGGTAACATAAAAATAACGGACTCACCAAAATATACACTGGTGAATCGTTTGACATCCCTCAAGTTTCTGTTCAATGAAATGTCACATATATATATATTGCAAAATATGGATAAATACTATTCATTCTTTAATGAAAAAAATCATATGCAGTATAGACACCAGTGTTCTAAATTTACTGGCGAAACTATGAGTGGAATAAGTAGAAATATAAATTTTCCAGCAAGGATTCTGATGACTTCCTTAAAATCTAATAATACATATACTAAAGTTTCCTGAAGAACAAAAGCAAACAAACCCTGAACATGGTAATTTCTCTTTCTAGCTTAAAGAGCTAATGATGCCTCAAATACAACTTTAAAAACATAATAATTAGGTACAGTTCTCCTTGCATTCCATTTATATTCTGTATATTTTTCCTCCCTATTATTCACTACTGAGGAAATTTGCATGAATATTTGATTTTTATCCCTTAGAGTTCCTTTAGAGTTCATCTGCATCTATAGCTTCCCCCTTCTTTAAGTTGTAATCCTCTACTGTGACATCACAATCTGTGGCCTTGGTAGAAACTGTGATGTCACAAGAAGTGCATTATGACCTTAGGTACAGAGAAAGCAACAGGAATAGCTGAACTCTTCAGGGGCAGAGATCCTGTTTTCATGTGAATGACCTCAGTAAAAAATAATGGGGAGGAGGAATACAGAAGTAATGTGAAATACAAGCTGAACTGTATCTAAATATTATGTTTTGTTAAAGTTCTCCTGAAGGTGTTAGCTGCTCTTTAAACAGCAACACTGGCAGAACAGAGACTTTGATAAAATCAGAGTTTAACTGTATATTTCCCTTGTCAGGTAAGGGCTCTATGTTCAAATCATGTGCAGCAGATTGCAAAACATGCAACAGCCTGCATGACTGCCACAGAGTATTCTGGAGAGACCCCTGCCCCGAGCATGTGTAAAGCGGAAGAGCTATGAGAACTTGAAAAAGGGGCCCAGCTGGGCTGTTATGACTTATGTTAGGATCCAGTATGCCAATGCTCCTGAAAGGGATTACAGATCGTTTTGGGGAAGGTGTGGAGGTTACTTTTTCCTAGCGCAGCAGCAATCATTACGTGCCCACCTTCCACTTTTGTCGCTGTGATATGTTTTTTTTCTGTAAACAAGAAAAGACAGGACAGTATATCTTAACCCTAAACAAGCAGGGAGGACTAGTTCTTAAAAAAATATATTGATTAAAAGCAAAAGAAAGTTACAGTTCATTGGGATACTCCATAGTAATCATGTTATAGGGATCCACTCTAGAACAGAATTAGGCTTCTGATCAGAAGCCAATGGTCCAGCCCAGCTCTGTCTCTCTCCAGCACCCCCCTCCCCCAGCTTTTCAGTCATTCCATGGTCATGTGGTCATATCTTTCTGCTGTTGCCATTGTGATAATTTCATTTTTGTATAGCAGCTGGATCTTGACTGTAGTTATCATGTCATCTTGTACTTACTTATGTCTGATAATTGTGCTGTATGTGGTTCTACTGACACTGTATGTGTTGCCATCTTGATGACTTGGTCATGCCTGTAAAGGTGCTTAGGACCAGTACACCTACCTGGTGAATGAATAAATACTGTAAATAAATGTTACGGACAGTTTTCTTTAGAAAATGCCCATGGTACCAGGAGTGGTGCTGGATGAATAAATATGAACAAATGAATATACAAAAATGCCTGAAAAGGTACTTGGGGGCCAGAGCACCTACCTGGTGAATGAGTAAATTCTATAAATAAATGTCATGAACACTTTTCTTTAGAAAATGCCTTGGGGAACCAGATTGGAGCTAGATGAATACTGTAAATATGAACAAATGAATAATAAAAAATACATTATATCTATTATCTAATCAATCTGTCTGTCTGTCTGTCTGTCTGTCTATCTATCTATCTATCTATCTATCTATCTATCTATCTATCTATCTATCTATCTATCTATATATAACTTCAAGCTGTTCCATGCTAGGGCTTCAGCTGTATGGCACACTTTGCAACACAAAACCCTAAATCCCCGGTTAATTTTCCTTTTCGTGATATCTTGCCAATTACTTCATGTGTTTTTTTCTTTATTGACAATGTTTGTTGGGCACCATGCTAGCCAGGAAAAATACATAGGAGCAACAAGCATTATTTTTGTTGAGATTATACCTATCCATTAGTCTTGTAAAAGTATCATGTCTGCCAGACACATTCATGTTGCTCTTGGCTTGGCCCTTTAAGTGGAAAAATAAATATTTGACATGACTAGACATGACAGAGGAGGGCAACAAAGATGGTACATGGATTGCATCACACATCCTATGAGGACAGGTTGAAGGAACTGAATATGTACTCCCTGGAGGAGAAGAGGGAGAGAGGGGATATGATAGAGACATACAAGTATCTTACAGGGAGGAACAGGGTGCAGGAATACACTATTTTTAAGCAAAAAAGATGTTCCAGGACTAGAGGGCATAGGATGAAGTTGGAGGGAGGACAATTCAGAGGAAACGTGAGGAAGAATTTCTTCACAGAACAGGTGGTGGACAGGCGGAACACCCTGCCAGAGGAAGTGGTGGGGGCTGAAACAATCATGGGATTTAAGAATGCATGGGATAGACATAAAGGAATTCTGGAGGTCGGGTAAGGGGCAACAGACTTCTAGGAAAACATAAACTGAATTTACAAGCTCAAATGGGCAGACTAGGTGGGCCACAGGCCCTTATCTGCCGACACTGTCTATGTATCTACTCCCGCATCCAGTACTGGGCCAAAACTATAATTGCAGTAGCCATTTTAAAGCAACGGTGGTAGCTCTTCAGAATAGTTATGCCCAACATATTGTACCTCTCAATCTCTTGTCTCAGAAATCAGGGACAAACCAGGGGCAAAATGAAAAAAAAAAAAAGGAACACATTTTAACAAATCCCCAAATCTGCAGACAAAGCTGCTGAGGTATTAATCTGAGTATGAAAAGCCTCTTCTAAAGGTAAAGTAGATAATATCATTGGTATTATTTTAGTAGCCAAATCTGTGCTGAACTATGACAGAAGTGTCCCATCATTTACTTCTGGATCCATTTTGGGAAGAGTCATGGAATGTTTTGAGGTAAAATCAGGGACATTGCCTAAATCAGGGACACTTGGGAGGTCCACCCCCAGCAGAGAAAACTGCTGGGAGAGCATCTGGGAACTCACCCCACTGAACTGAGAATGCTACGGGAGGCAGGTTTGCTGTTGCTACGAGATCAACTATAGAAAAGTCTGCACTGGTGGTATACTCCCCCCTATTGCCACATGGGAGCACTACTGCAGACCCCCAGCAGTATGGGAGAAGCTGCTGGGATGAAGCATCACAAAGGGGGACAATGAGCTGACAGCATTGAAATGAATGAAAAAGGTAAAGTTTTGCATGAGATGACTCTCAAAGTGAGTTGAGCAGAGCTTTAATACTTTACAGGCAAAACACAAGTATATTTCCAATATGCAGTATGTGTAGATAACCCTGCCTGGAAAGTAACAACTTTAAATGTGAGTGAAAGCCTCCAAGGAAACTATCTGATCTGCGTACCCTCTCCCTTGAATCTTACCTTTATATACTCTAGGCACTATTCTCAATAGAGTGTCTCCTATTCAGTGTCTAGGACAAAACTCTTGCAGTATGGGGTACTATATGTTGAATGTCACTGAGAACATGCTTTACTTAATTTGTGAACTGGCTGCATAATAAACACATTATACATAGAATAATGTATGTGCAAATGTGTTTTACAAGCTTTTTTCACACCGCTGATGTATGTGTAAAAAATGAGTAATACTCATCTGCACATAATTTAATTTTTATAATTACTTGTAATTTTCAGGTGGGGTAACCACGTTTTTTTTCTAAACTCACTGAAGAAAAAGCAAGCAGGTGCAGTAAGGTTTGGCACTGTGCTGCTTCTGTCAGTTGTACTTAAATATTTGGTATTACTTTTTCTTATTTGTACAGTGATGTTACTGACTTGTGAGGGTTGCTGAGAACAAAAACAGAGTGACAGGACTGGCACTTGTGATACAATTTCCCCACAATGATTCATGCTGTGCTATGCTGCTGCTGTTTCGAGCAGAGGTGGGTAGCACAAGGCTGCGTGGTACGTCACAGCATTTCCTGTGATTTTGTCATGTAAATAATATGATCTTTTGATGCTGATTATGTGATATGGATGCTATTAAATTGGTTCTACTTTACTGCCGAGGCAATAAAATTACTCTGATGACATTTTACAAGGCAAAATGAAAGTTTTTCATTAAAGTGATAACGATCGGCTACTATCGCAGAGCTGTGATAACCGATTAGTTGGTTATTATTTCACTAACCAAGTGGATACAACTATCTGGGTAACCAAAGATCAGGTTGATAATGAGGCTCACCAGTAATGTATAAACCTTTAGCACTGCAATAAATCATTATAGCAAATCAGAATCTGCCTTTATTCAGCTTAAGACACTCTTACACGGTGACGAGAGACTTTCATGCTGAGTGTACAGTTGTCATGGTTACTGTTGCAGCACTCTGCAGCAGTGGTAAATGGCAGCAGTCAATTTTAAAAACATTTTAGATGTATATTAATTAAAATTTAAAAAGGGAGGATTTATAATGCATTGGTGATGCCACACGGAGACAGATTGGTTTCACTTACATTTTGTTTGTCAGAACAGCGCAGCTTTCTTCCAGTGTTCTCACATCCAAAGCAGACATGTGAAACCACACATCTTGATATGAGTGCCTCCATACAGCATATGGACACACAGAATAATGTATGCCTGTGATGAACAGTATATTTAGGACACAGAATGGTTATGGCAACATTACAGAACTACAACAACAAAGCTCCAGTGGTTACTATAATGTCAGCAGAACCCTGATGTTTCCCAGCAGTGCCTTTCTGCACATAGGTTTTTATTACAGATCAAGAGAGTGGTCCTTGCCAATCAGTACACTCTGTTCCTATGCATGGGAGATAAACACATTCTGCAGAGTGTCTCGTGCGCAGCAGCACTGGACATCATGATGCTTGGCTTGATGTTTTTTATTTCTTATAAAAGTTAATACTTTTTTGTACAACCCATATTAATGCTATATTAAATCATCCCCAATGCTCTTCCTATAGTTTTAAAGGGGAACAATCAGCACAAAGGGCCCACATGCTCAAGTGTGGGGCTGGATCCATTGTGCACTTTGTGTGCAAGAACATTTTAGTTTACTTCCTGATTACTGTAGTATTGTAGAGCGTATCAGACTAATTTTCTAATTTTTAGTTCTAAATTGACATCTTCTATTACTACAAATCCCAGAATCCCTTGCAGCAGACATCAGAGGAGTAGGCAACAGTCAAAGATTCAATAGCCAGCAGTACATCTTAGAGTTTATATAAGCTCTTATTTTTTGTTTGCTTGTCCCACTGTCCTCCTGGGGCTAAGTACAGTCACAGATGATTGTACTTACCCCTGGAGAAAAGTAGACTATTATATGTTAACATATCCCCCAGAGCCATTCGTTGCTGTATAAGAGTGGTTTCACGTGCCTTCGGCTGGAGCGAGAACAGTGAAGTGAAGGTGAGCTGTTCTGGCTTAAGTTGAAGGCAAGTGAAACCACTCTAATACAGGAATGAGTGGTGATGGGGGACGCATTAATATATTGCTAATTGAGAGCGATCAATAATATATTTTTAAAAAAAAACTGTTCCCAGAACATGCCCATTTACAGGGATCTGCACATGAGACGCCCTTCACAGAATAAGAGCGTTTCATGCACAGGGGAAAGGAGCACTCCAATTGGTTGGGAGTGCTCCCTCGATCTATAATGAATTTCCTACTGTTGCCTACTGCTCTGTTCTCAGCAGCAGGTGTTTCTGGGAGTTGTAGTAATAGAAGATGTCAGCGTAGAACTAAATAAAATTAGTCTGATACAATCTATTATACTATAGTAAACAGTTAGTAAACCAAAATGTTTTTGCACACAAAGTGCACATCGGAATGAGCCCCACACCTTTGTGTTGATTGTTCCCCTTTAAAAGTGTTCTCTCTTTTATTGTTGTGGTACCAGAATTGCTCACCTTTGGTTCTTGTGTCCTAAAATGTGTGTGAGGTCACTCTTTAAACTGCTTCCCATTTTGCCCACTGGGTGTCCCCTGCAACTTTGTTTGTTATTTGAAACAGCAAATAGCAAAGCTGACCCAGAGCTGCTGCTTGTGATGCTGGTGACCTGGGTTAAAATACAAGCCTGGGGAGTCAAAGGGCCAAATGAGAGGTGGTGAGAGAGACTGTATATCCCAGAGGAATCGCTTCTCCTCCTGGGAGGGAAGATTGCTGGCACCACTACAGTACTTCCCAGGTGGAAGTGAAGTGCACTATGGTGGAGGGACAGCACAGTGTGCTAGTGGCTAACTTTGTGTGCTCATGTTGAAATCTCATGTCCTCTCTGTAGGAGGGAGGGAGACAGAAGATGGAAAAACCCTGAAGCATTGCAGGCTGATGTCAAAGGTACTTCTACATCTTGTCATGTCAACTGCCTGTTCTGCCAAGGATCAATCTGAGGGCCCTGCAGTGGGGGTAAAGCATAGAGAAATGGTATGTGGTAAATATGGCATGGTTGGGCTGTAGGTGGCTTGTAACAGTAGAAGGGAGCAGCTCTGGTAATTGGGGTAGTTAAGTTATTTAAAATGAGAGAAAGGACAGACTGCAGGTGTGGGTGTGAGTACTGAGGGGCCTCTCTTGGCTTCTCTTGCTGCAGCTGTTAAAGCACTCTCATTCCATTCCACTTCAAGTGCCTAACTTATGCCGCACTTTTCCAGTTTAAAAAAAGGTTGTACAGTATGTTTTAATTGAGTTCCATGGTCACCATGGAAACCCATTCTTCATGTTCTGAAAAAGTTTAGCAGAGTTCTTTGTGAAGATCTACTTTCAGAAACAATCTGCACATATGATCCAGTACATCATTGATTATATAGAGGTTAATGTATGGTCGGCTATCCATAACAAGCATAGATAGCTATTGAGAGTTTGTCAGTGTTGACAGTTTAAACCTCAAGAACAAAGCTCAAGAGGTTTTGGGCACCATGGCTACCTGGAGACAGCTACTCCCACTTGTTATGGATAGCCTACCATACATTGTGTTTTGTAGTGTATGGTCTGCTATCACAGTAAAATCAAGTCATATTTCAGCCTTGATGACACAATGCCCCCTTACTTTTGCATTTATTTTCTCTGCACCATTCTCCTCTAGTATAGCTCTCACCACCATGGCCGCCTCTGGGTTGGGGAAGTTAGCGTTATGCAAATGTGTGAACATGTTCTAAGTTGTTATGCTGCACTAGCTATGTAGCTAGTACAGCATAACAAACTCCTGTAGCTGACGTAGCTAGTACAGCATAACAACGTTTTAGGAGGGATGGAATTCCATCTGTAACAACGTCACACCATACACTATAAATAGAATAACAGCAAATCATGTACAAGGTTGTAATTCCATCAAGACAATATGCTGACATCATAAACCACAAGAGCAATGCTCAAGTGCTTTATGATGTCAGCAGAATACCAAGATGAAATCACATCCCTTGATATGTTTAGTTTTCCATATTATAGTGTATGGTGGAATGCAGTTGTGTATGGAAATCCATACACTGCAAAAAGTAATTCTGCTTCATTAGTGATGTCCTCACTAATGCAGAATGACTTTGTTCTGCATTAGTGAGGATGTCACAATGCAACAGCCTGCTCCAGTGCCATTCATAGGACAGGTGGCGGTTAGCGAGTCCTGTGCGGGAGCTGGCTGTCGGGATGAAGAGAAGAGCAGTGCGGGTCTCCAGCGGCAGGCACTGCCTGGAAAATGTAAGGGATCCTGTTTTGGGGCACCATACACGATATAGAACAATGTATGGCCTCCCAAACAATTTGGCAACTCTTCCCCCTCATATTTTCTATGACAGCAGAGGGACCTCTTGAGCTTCGTTCTCGAGGTCATCAGCCATCATAGAAAGCACTCGGGTGATGAATTGCCTTGTTGCGTATGGGAGGCCATATACTATACTATATATTTTTTATAGCATATGTCTTTTATACGTTTTAATCCCCTGCACACAAGGGCACCCTTTCCCAAACCTAAACTGATCTACATGCTATTTTTTAGTTACCAAAATCCCAGCCCTATCACAGCTTGGAAATAATCCACTTGCTGTCCAAGTTCTTAAAACAAATCTATGCCATTCACCAACTGAAAATATCAATCACCCTGACAATTTTTTACAAAACCTTTAAAAAAACCTACCCTCTCTGAGCAGCTGTATAACCCACCCTCTCACTTTACCCAATTACCCTTGAGTGTTTTTTTTTTATATATTTTTTATAATTTATCTGTTTAGTGACCTCCCAGGAAGTGGAGTAACAGAGAGGAGAAGCCCAGGGGAAAATAATTTCCCAGGGGTAGAGGGGCATTGGGAAAAGGTGGACGGAAGTCAGGAGATGGAGTGAAGGCTGAGAGAAGAGCCAAGGATGGTGGGCAGAGGGATTATGAAATAGGTGAGGAGGGAGCCAGGGAAATGGGAAGGGTGAAAGCTGGAATCAGGAAGGGAGAGAGGGCAGAGTAGGAGCAGTGAGAAACACAAGGTGTAGAGAGCCATCTATGTCAACACAAGGAGTCTAGGAAATAAAATTCCTGAATGTGAGGCAGTTATTGCAAAGGCAGACCTGGACCAAGTGCCCATAAAAGAGTCATGGTGCACCAACAACCACAGCTGGGATGTGGTCATTTAAGGTTACACCATGTTCCAGAAGGACAGGACAGGGAGGAAAGGGGAGTTGTTTTATATGTGAGGGGAGGTATAAAGGCCACAGAGATACTGGGACACCAGGGGGATAAGGGCTGGATGTTCTATGGGTTGGTTTAAAGACAGGGTCTGGGGCCTTTATCTGCATGGTGGTGGTGTACAGACCACCAACAAAGGGGGAGGAGTTAGACAAAGTTTTGGGGGAGGTCATTGGCAGAATGGCAAGCAATGGAGAGGTATTGATTATGCGGAACTTTAGTCTGCCTGATGTAGGCTGGGGCATTGTGGCTGCTGCTACAACAAAAAGCAGGGCCATCCTTGACTCCTTACAGGGGTATGTCTCAGGCAGCTGGTAATGGAACCTACTAGTGTTGGACCTTGTACTTACAAACAAGGACAGTAATGTAGGCATCACAGTGGGTAGTCCCCCTGGGTACAAGCAATCACTGTGTGATGTGCTTTGGCACACAGATTGGGCAAGAGAAAAAAACACACTAGAATGAGGGTCCTGGACTTCAGGAAGGAAAATTTTAAAGAAATGGGAGACAGCCTTGCTAAATACTTTGAAGGGGGATGGCCAGGGGATAACTAAGGAAATGGCATGCTGGTTGAAGGAAGTAAGCAAGGGTAGGAAAAGGAAGAGGCCACTATGTTTCTCAGTGGAGGTGGCTAAGGTGGTAAGGGAGAAGAAAACAGTTTTTAAAAAGTACAAGGATACCCAGATGGAGGGGGGTAGGATGGTATATCTGGATAAACAAAGTGAGACAGGAAGGAGGGTGAGGGCAGTTAAGGCACAAACAGAGGAGAGGATTTTCAAGGTGGTCATAAACGGGGATAACTTTCTTCAGGTACATTAGAGGAAAGTAAGGGGTGAGATAGTGAGGATCGGTGGGGACTGTGCAGAAGAAAATCAACAAAAAGCAACAGTTTTAAATGAGTACTTCTGCTTGGTCTTCACAGTAGGGAGGGATGGTCCAACATGTATCTGCAGGCTCGGGGTAAAGGGGAGTAGACATTAATCCATTTTTGGAGGAAACAGTCCAGATGGGATTGGAAATCCTAAAAGAAAACCCAAGAGTTCTTTTTTTTCTATAGAATTTTTTCTCCACTGATGATTGTGACCAGCTAATTAGCCCTGTACCACCCCCTCACAACCGGCAGCTACTGCCACTGGGTCTTACCTAGTCTGTGTGTCCTCCCACAGCTGGCCTCCTGTGGCAGGGCCAATGAGGAGAGAGCTGTCCCTCCTAGGGGGTAGCCTGGTCAGCAGTGTGTGTTGGAGGTAGGTGGCAGGGCTTCATTAATCCCCCCACCATTACTTGTCTGATTTCTCCCATTACTTCTCAGCACTATAGCAGCACAGATGAAGCATGCATGGGGAGGCGCACATGCACTCTATAACCATAACCTATGTCATCCTCTCAAGCATCTGTGCTACTATCAGGCCTCCACCTGGTGACAGTCAAGAGTCAGGGCAACACACCAACCCAATCTGGGAGAGGAGAGCTTCCAGGCAGATTCTCAATCCTCACCCAGACCTCCCCCTCATTCTTGAATTTGGCTGCTTGATCCTCACTCAGACCTCCCCCCATGACCCCTGGCAACCTGACCTTGTTCCTGAACTTGGGTCACCTGTGTGGTGAGAGGTGAGGCACCATAGTGCCTCAGCCTACATCACCACCACATGGGCATCCAGACGTGAGTGATAAAGAAACTGAGCAAAGATGCTAGCCACCCTTCTGGTAACACTATTCAGCACCTCATCTGAGACAGTGGTCATTCCCAACAACTGGAGGAGGGCTGATGTGGTCCCGTTGCACAAGAGAGGCAACAGGGGAGGAGGCTTGCAACTTCAGGCCAATCAGTCTCATATCAGTAGTGTGGAAATTAATGGAGACCCTGCTGAAGGAGAAGCTGATGGAGTATCTTGAGGCAAATGGGCTGCAGGACCACCACCAGCCCAATTTCACAGGGGTGAGGTCATGTCAAACAAATCTCATGGATTTGCTTGACTGGGTGGCTAGGGAGGTGGATCCATGGAGGGCAGTGGACATGGCCTATCTGGACTTCAGTAAGGCCTTTGAAACTGTGCTGCACAGGAGATTAATTAAGAAACATTGCAGCCTGGGGGTATTGGAGAAGGTGCTAAGCTGGATTTCAAACTGGTTGAAGCATAGGAGGCAGAGGGTGAAGGTAAATGGCAGTCACTTGGGGTGCGACAGGGATTAGTGCTGGTTCCTGTTCTTTTTAGTGTCTTCATAAGTGACATCACTGAGAAGTTGGAAGGGAAGTTTTGTCTGTGCAGATGACACAAAAATCTGCAACAGAATGCTGGCCCAATGGCACAGAGGGCTGAGATGCTTTAGCATCTTACCTCTCACCGTGCTGACAACCTGTTTAGTAACGAGCCTGGGTTGCCACGAATCAGCTGGGGAGGGAGAGGACTGAGCGCCTGCAGAGCTGCTCTCCTCTCCTCTCCTTAGGAGGAAAACTGCCTATTCTGCTGAATGACTGCCACCAGGTAGAGGCCCGGTGGCAGTGCAGGTAGAGGAGGGCAGTAGCAGGGAGGTGCTGGGAGACTCCGCAGCATGCACATGCACATGCTTCCATACGCGCACACTGACATGTGTGCCTTGGCATGGGGAATGGGCTAAAAATGGTGCAAAAGTGGCAGGACAGGTGTTTATGAAGCCTGCCTGCTGGCTGTCACCTGCCACATCACTGGGGACCCTGAAATGGATCTGGATTGTGCTTCAGGTGAGGGGGAGGACAGCCCTCCCCTCCTGATCCTGCCACAAGGGGGGGTTCCATGGGGTACGTCAGACTCAGGTATGACCTGAGGAAGTGCTAGACAGTGTGGGGTTGGCAGAGCAGATCTAAATGGGAGTTAAGCCTGTCCTGGCCATGGGAGGGAAAAACAGAATATTGAGAAAAAAAAACTGCAACAGGATGGACACTTAGGAATGAGTGTAGAGAATGCAAAAGGATCTGGGGAAATTAGAAGAGTGGTCTAGGGTGTGAAAACTGGGTTTCAACACCAAAGACTTCAAAGTAATGCACCTGGGATGGGGAAACCCAGGAGTTGTGTAGACCTTGTTGTTGTTGGTGGTGGTGGTGGGGGGGGGTACAGTCACTAAGCAAGAAATGGACCTTAAGTTAATGATATCTGATGATCTCAAGGTGGCAGGGCAGTGACAGGGCAATAGGTAAGGCTAGTGGGATGATGGGTACATAGTGAGGAGAATTTCTAGAATGGAGGTGGTGTTGCCACTGTACTGCTAACTGCTGAGACCCTACCAGTTGTACTGTGTCCAGTTCTGGAGGCCACACCTCCGCAAGGACAGTGACAGGGTAGAAGCAGTTCAGAAGAGGGCTACCAAGATGGTGCAGGGGTTGCACAAGTAAACATATGAGAAGAGGCTGCAAGGGCTCAGGATGTACTCCCTGAAGGAGAGAAGAGCGAGAAGGGACATGACTGAGACCCATAAGTACCTCATGGGGGTGAATAAAGTGCAGGAGGGGAGTGTCTTTCAGAGAAGAAGGAGCGTCATAACATGGCATGCAACAAAGCTTGAGGGGGGGAGGGAAGTGTAAGAGGACTGCAAGGAAATCTTCTTCACAGAAAGGGTGGTGGACACCTGGAACAGCCTACCAGAAATGGTGTTGGGGGCTAAGACAGTGGGGATCTTCAAGCATGCATGGGATAGGCACATGGGCATAATAAGTAGAGGAACGGGAGGAGGGAGAGACACAGTGATCAAATAGCATCCAGGATGTAGTAATAGGGAAAAATAAGCAGACTAGATGGGCCAACTGGTCTTTTTCTGTCAACAAATTACATGCTTCTATGTTTGTTCAGCACTCAGTGATGTCTCCTCATCCTTTCATTGTTTTCTTTAATCGATCATCCCTGTTTTATACTGTGGCAACACTCAGTCAGTAGAATCAGTAAAAGTTTGAGAAGTCATCCCTTGGTACTGGAGCAAAAAAGCAAGTTAGTAAATGAAAAAAAAAGTAATCAATGGGGAAATTTTTTTTGGAAGGGGGATCTGATGGTGTAGTGGGTAGCACATCACGCTCCTGTGCCAGTGACCTGGGTTCAGGAGCAGTCTCGGGAGCAGGCTCAGGCAGCCAAGGAGGCTGGGGTGGCACTGCTGTGCAGTAGCAACTCCAGCTCTGGTGGGAATGACCTCTGTTTCTGCCACCACAGCGAACCCTTCTGGGAGCTGTCCCTTCTGCAGAGATGTTGCTGTGTGCATGTGTGGCCTGTCAGGGCACTGCCTGGTCAATGGAGTGTGAAATGGGAAGAAAATGCTGAAGAAATAAAACAGAGTCACCAAGAAGACATCCCCTGGTACTTTTAGGCCCTTCAGTGCACCAGATCCTCAGGACCCAGGGTGAAGGGTATAACAGTGAAACCACAAAATTTTCTCAGCAAAAGCCATTACAGTGACAATTTCAATGTCATTTAAAATTGTTGCTGTAATGGACCCGAAGGTGAAATTTCGTGTACGCGGTCTTTCTCCCCTTTGAGTCAACTCTGACTTGGAGTTAGTTATATAAAACGGGGGTGCAGGCAAAGCCCCATCAAAAAATACAGTGAATGTCTGACAGGTGAAATTTTGCCTGTTGACATTACGCCTGTCACTGTTGAGGATTTCAACAATGATGTTGTCGAACCAACTTGGTGGAAGTGGGTGAAGGTAGAGGGGAAATGGGTCTTGGAGGCTGCCAGGTGGGCAAATGATAAGCCAATGATATAAACACCTACATGACAAAGGAAAAGGGGTATTCAGAACAGTGGGGGTGGAGGTAGGAGTGGGGGTTATATAGTAGATGCTTTTTTTAATTAAGAACTGAGTGGGCTATCGACCATCGGGAAGTGGGGTGGTTTGTTAAAAAAAAAGTTTACAACAAATGATAGAATCTTAAATATGTTTTGGTTGGGGATGGGTGAAGTGCTTGGTACATCCAGGTATTGTGGTATCAATGCTGTGAAATCAGAACACTGGTGCACCAGTATCAAGACATCACAATAATGGCACATGGTAGTGTCTGTACCGAAGTCCAAGTCTTAACCATAAACTATGGCAACTACCTCCAAAAGACATAGAGGTGGATGCAAAAAAAACAAACAAACAAACCCCAAAACTGTATGTAGTCACTGGCAACATGAAATTCTTCTATTCATCAGAACATTTTTTAAGAACATCATCCAGTCTGTATGTCTATAGTTTCCTCAGAGCAACTTACTGTAATTTGTAAAATAGTAAAATACAGCCATATGCAAACAAGTAAAACACCAAAATAAAAATAATCCTCTCAGATCCAGTTTATCTCAGTTTCAGGGAACTCCTGACATCTCAGAAGAAATTTGGAACACACATAAAACCCCATTCTTGGGCACAGTCAGGGGTATAATTTGATTGCTTTTTTCCTGCTCCATTGCATCACCAGTCAAAACTGCCAAACAGAGATCTCAGTGCATGTCCCCACTGTGAGCAAAGTAAAATGCAAACTGCCCTTAAAGATGCTCAGAGGCACAATACTAGCATCTCAGCATATGCCCAGAATTGAGGTACGCCATGATTGAGTTGTGTCCCCATTTATAATCCCCTAATTCATGGTTTCCCTGGTGATCAAGTGCTTAACCCCTATTCTACCATCAGAGAGTGTTCTAGTGATCCCACCCTCCCAATTCTCCTAATCTGCCCATCGTAACTAACCCTGGTGATCAAGTATTCCTCCTTCCCTTCACCCAAGCCAAGCTTTTCCTTGGGAGTTCCCCCCAATACTGTCTGATTCTGCATACAGGCAGCTGCCAGTTGTATTGTATCCATTCATATTTAAACAGGAAGTTGATGGTAGTGTTCAAGTGGGAATGTAAGGACCACTGTGTGCCAAATTATGGCGGCCTAAAGATCTGTATATCCTAGCCCCCCATTGGTTCTTGCAGATACAATGCATAGGTGTGCAGCTCCTACTGTGCATGACTTAATTAGGTTGCAAAATACATGCTGGACTGCTAGATACAATTCAGTTTAGAGTTCATACTGTCCAGGGGCAGGGACGCCAGCTATACAGTCTGTGCACTGTGCACTGCTCCCTGGGAAGACACTGCTCCTTCAGAGTGATGTTTGCTGTCCGGTTAGCCAGGGGGATGAATACATATGTGGTGGAAAAGGCTCTTGGAGGCCTGCTGTCAAGGGTCTACTGCCCAAGGTAGTGTAGTAAGGTCACAGAGGTTGCCACAGCTCCTTCCAGGCATGGCCTGGTGATTTATTTCCCAGCCTCAACCTATCCCCCCATCCTGTATATCTGGAGCTTGAGGGGATGGCAAGGCAGAAGGCCTGAGCCTCAGAGTAATGTCAGGGGTGATGCAGCTGCTTGGTGAGCAGTGTGACAGAAGACACACAATAAGGGCTGAGCCATTACTCATCCTTTGTCTTTCCTGCTGGGTGTGGCACAGTCCTCCAGAGTACTGGTGGAGAGGAAATTGGGATGACTGAGACATGACTCCCATAGGAAATTAGTAAGCTGCACACAAAGGAGGATGTACTGGGCAAGTGCATCAACAGGGGAGGTGGGTGAGAAAGAGGGAATGCAAGAGTTAAATTAATAGAAGCATAAACTTAGAGAGGGGATTTGGTCACCAGCACAAAAGTCATTGTGGTCACCAGATCTCAGTAACACAATATTCCAAGCAGATCTGAATTTCAGGACATTCTGTTAATTATTCAGCCTGGCTTCACAAAAACATGATCTTTGTCCCATATAGTTCCCTTACAGCTGGGGTTTCTTCAAGAACCAAATCTCTACTGGTGACTTTACAATCTGTAAGCAATAAGACTCGATGAGGTGTGCATTGTGCTGGCACAATGCATGCCCAGGGGTATAGTGAGGCATGATGCTGCAGGTGGAGTGCCTTCAGCCCCTGGAAGTGCATTGTGCCAGCATAGCACTTACCTTGAAGTGTCCTATTATGCTTATAAAATGGTTAAACTGAGAACATTTAAAACCAAAAATGTGACTTTTTTTAATTAAAAACATAGATTTTCTTTTGTTAAAAGTAAATAGTAAAAAGTAGACCCTTCCCAGATCTCAAGAATCTCTGTATCCTCACATTCAACAGACAGAATGTTTATTTATTTTGAAATGCAGGAATTCAAACATCTGCAGAGTTCTGCAAGCTGAATGTTCACCTCTTCCCACACAGACACACAAAACAGAAGGCCTCAGTAAAATCATGGATACAATTGTTTCTGGGGTGGAGCAAGCAACACAATGTTCTTATTAGACTGGTAAGGATGGGGGCATGGTTGGAAAAGAAGCTCCCCCCACAAATAAATAAATAAAACTGTGAGTAATACTTCATTTTATTTTGTGTATGTATGTATGTAACAAGGAGAATATAAAGAAAAATAACTTTTAATCAGTTTGATTGTTCTTTTTATTTTGAGGTAGTTTTAATTTTTAGGGCTTAGGTAATTTTTTCATGAGTAAAGGTGGCAGCCATGTTTATAATAAAAAGCAGGAACTTAAAAAAAGGCATTGATATCGTTAGCGAGCTGTATCTTAACTGTCAACACTTTACCTCTGCGTTGAGCTCTCTCAACGCACAGGTCCTAACCAATCCGAATGCAGTATTTTCCCAACCCATTTTATAAGCTGTTGCAATAATGACAATGATGTCACAAGCACAGCACTATGTCTTCAACTCCTAATGAAGCCTCTGCTGTCGTAAAGGACAAAGCTCCTGTTTTCATGAAAATCCTATATAATGAAGAATGCAATAACTTGAAGTTAGCTTGGAATGTAGTATGATGGTGTTCTCTTGAAGCCAACCAAGATATTGGCCAGGCTTCTAGTTACAAAAAAAAAGATTTGATAAATTTTCAGTTGTTACTTTAACGATTTCCTTAATGAATATGAAAATTAACATGAAAACAGGATCACTGTCCTCTAAACTTCTTCTTTGACTGCTTTTCTACACCTGACTTCATAATCCTCTGTTTGCAACATAATTCCTGCACAAACAAATGGTGATGTCACATGCAAAGGATTATGGTGTTAGGTACAGCCAAGCCACAAGGACAGCTGATGTCCAAGGAACAGTAATCCTGTTTTTCACATTAGTGTCCATAGATACAGTGAAAAAAGGGAAGCTGTATTGAACATGTAAGTAATACTGTATAATCGATGTAACCTAAACTTTACATTTTTTTGAAGTTTCCCCGGGGGCAATTTAAAGTTTCAGCTTGAATACAAGAGGAATCAAAGACTTGGCCTTAAAAATCTTTTCTAAAGCAACCATGGTTTGGTAAATCAGTGGATAATAAGAGCAATTGCTTATTGGATTTTTTGTTCTGTTACGTATTGGGCTGCTATGAAATCCACAGAATCTCCAGAATCTTCAAATTCTGATTTTATACTGATTTAAGCATTCTAAAATGATTACCAGACTCTCAGTTGGATATCCCATTAAGAATTATTCTTTAAACTTTTCTTACGAACTACACTTACTGTACATACAAACTGATGTGCAACAGGGTGTACTGTATCTTATACTGGGGTGAAGTCATGCCTTGCGTGCCCCATGAAACAGGAGATGAGCTAAGTGCTTTCAGCCACCTGATAAGTGATGTTAACCCACTTAACACACCCTGGCATGTATTATCATAGTTTCAGTACAAAATGGATCCTGCAGAATTAAAGTAGTGCTTTTATATAGGTTTTCATTATATTAGTTACAGACCATGAAGGTGTAATGGGATAATATCACAGCTGGAGCTGCCTGTAGTCCAATCAGCTTTTAGCTTTTTTTTCTATTCATTTTAAAATTAATATGTTAGAATGCATGTGTTAAGTAACACCTTTAATTTCCTCAGCAGCATGATTTTCTACACAATTGTTGCACATTTAATTTGGTTGCTTTTGCAAGTTTTAAAACAGTTATTTGGTAGAACACTGCCTGTTGAGCCTTTCCATAAGTATGAGCACTTGAAATTTAGGAAATATATGTCTGATCCATCTTGTACCTGGTTCTCTGGGGCACACTAGAAAATGGAGTAATACTCCAGTGTGCCTTCCTAATAAGTTTTACACAAATATCTAAATCACCAAAATTTACTAGAGTTAAAAATTCTGTTGATGTCCTTGGAGACTTCAAATGGTTATTTTACAAAAAGAAGTTTTAAAAACTGTTGACAACCAATTTGTACATGCAAATATTTCAAAATCTATTACTAGATCTATGACAAGATACATTCATGATCAAAGGCTGTGTCACTGCCAAGGCTGATTCAGGATACAATGGATCTCAATATGCAGAGACTTTGCTAGTACCGTAATGGCAGCACTGACAGCAGATTGGTAAAAAAACAAAAACAACAACAAAAAACAAACAAACAAAAAAACTGGATGGAACTTATCTGGGTCAAGATACACTAATAATGCTATAATCTGCATGAGTCATGATTTGCCCAGTTTTGCCAGCTATTCACCCACCCCGTTTTCGCACAATGCTTCCATTTGCAACATAGCAGCATGACGTGTAGCTAAGTTGCATCTAAATTCAGTCTAAATGTCAGATGTGTCTGAATTTAGATGTACTGTACATTCTGGCTGATTGACATAGGTATTAGACCATGTATAACATGGTCTAGCACCTTAATGACATCCAAAACTGGGCACAGATGCAAATGTAGCTTACATTAACAAATATTGTAGCTGCAGGTGACCCGAGAATACTGGGTATTGAAAATCATGTCTGATATGCCTGAGAAGAATATGAGCAGTGCAAAATGTAGGTTTGACATCTATGAATTTTGTTACAGATGGACCACAGTGCAGTGATTTGACCTGCAGACATCATTTTTTGTAACTTACTCCCTTTCTGTTTGCTGGCACACTGTATTATTTGAATAATTTCGTATCCTACAGTGAGGCCACTGAAGAACTAAACAGGCAGCACTGGGAACTGAGCATGTCACAAACATCGGGCTTCCAACTGGAACCCCACACATTCTGTCTAAAGTGGATTCCTGCAATGTGGGAATAGGGCCACACTTCTGACTTCATATTAGCAGTGATATAAGTAGTGGATAAGAAGTACAGTAACTCCAAAAATGAAAAATGTGAAATACAGAATGTTTATCTTCACTGTGAAATATAACTCTGGCAATCAAGACACCGCCCATCTATAAATACTGTTGGATCCAAGTAAAGATTTAGAGTATTGCTTAAAAAAAATATAAAAAAACTGTTACACAAAAGTCAAACCCCGGCAGCGTAAACCGCATAATTTTAGGTATGGTCTACAAAACAAAATTATTTTACGACTGAAAGAATATCAGTTGGGAGACATACATGAACTCAATTCTTGCAGAAAAAAAGGCAAAATAACTCAGTTCCTGACTATTCATTAGATTATGGGATATGTATGCTCTGCAGCCATATCCCCTTAACAACCATAATTTGAAAATCTCCACTACCCAAAAAGGATTTTTTATTTCCTTTAACATTTTTTTTTGAAGAAAACAGTTGGAGGGGTGAGAGTTTCAAATAAGTTGTAACATTTTTATTTAGTTTATTCTAAATAAATTCTGCAACTCCTGGAGATCCTAAACAGATCTTTTAGAGTCTTTAAAAGTTGGCATACTGGTACTTTATATTGCATATACTACAGTCAGTCCTGTCACTTGAGGGTGTGCTTCACAGACCTTTGCTCTGGGTACTCTGGAGCTGGGGGCTTTAGAGAATACTTTTGTAGATAGTACAGCTAAGAATAGGACCCAAATTAATAATTGTAGGAAGGCATTCAACATTCAAACAAGAATGTCAAATAACATGTGGGTAATATAGACTCTGAAACTCTCCCAATTTAAAATAAAAAAGAAATATCTATATTTTCATAATAGAATCTTCCACAGAGTCCTCCATTCACCCAGTGTTATCTACATGCTGCTGCTGCTGAACTCATTTTAAAGAGTAGGTATTTACTTCAGTATGTACTTTTATGACCATAATTTATTCAAACAATACAATTCACTAGCAAATACGTTGTTTTTATTCAAATTATTACAATTTAACAGGGACTACAGTTGCTCAATTTCAGTTGTTCTGCCCTATGTGTGTATAATACACTGTTGCCAATGTGTCCATGAAGTGTTATTTTTTTTTAAGTTTTCATGAGAGTTTTCTGACCTTACATGCCTTTACTTAAGACATGGCCAAAACTTCCATGGTAATGGACTGTGATATCACAAATACAGCAATTGCAAGGCCTTTTTGTTTTTATCATGATTAGAGGATTTTGAAACATACGGAATAAATAATGCTTAGGTTGGCAGCATAGCCTAGAGGTTAGAGTAACGAGATGTGAATGAGCTTGGTACATCCAGCAGAGGTGAGGTTGATTCCCACAGTCTCCACTGGCATTCTGTGTGGGCCTGAGCAATTAACTTAACGTCCCAGGTGCTCCTGGGTCACCCCTGAAGACAGGCTTTGTGCCTAGTGGGCCTTATCATAGTTACCAAAAGAAAAGAATAAATTAAAAAGAAACATTAATGGAACAAAGTTGAAAACATTAAAAGTGTTTAAGTGAAATGGACACAGTTCTGGCATCTCTCATCACTATATCAGTGCATTCTCAAGTTCCTTGAGTAAGAGAACTGTGAAGTAAAGCTGTGCTATTCTACCACACAAAGAACTCAAGAAGGCACCACTATAACCATAAGAGATGACTGAACAGTGTATGCTGTATAAACATATTATAAACCATGTTAAAGACTGACATTTTTTTTTATAGAAATTCAATTTACAACCAAAGTTTTTACTTTGTAGAAAATAAGAAAAACATGTGTGGGAAATGAACTAAGCCGACTGAACTGTAGAACATCAGAATGCATGAGAGACCCTCTTATAGTTATGAGTATATGAAATGTTTAGAAACAAGCAATCTTGATTGGCCAAAAAATGATGGCATGGTTTATAATAAACATAATGTTCTAGTTTAGTAGATACCTGCTCTTTAAATGTTTGTAACATTTTCTATTGAGAAACAAAGGTTCTGTCATAATCTCACTGTCATATCAAACATATTGCATATGTTTTATAGTCTGAAAATATATCCTTTTTGAATCTATCTTACATGCATTCTACACAAGTATGATGAACATTAATATGCAGTTAGTTACATAAAGGCAGCAGTACATGGAAAAGAATGACATTATTTGCTTTAGTAGATAGAATGTTACCTGTAAATTAAGTTAAATATTGCACTTATAAACATTGTCTGGCACTAGTAACATTTTATCATGTTGAGCAGTCAGTGTCTGCTTTAGTTTTAATTATCCATTAAAAGTGAAACAAAAAGTGACAAATTGGCAAATCATGTTTGCTGCAAAACAGCCCATGATATCATAAAGCATACAATGTCCATTTCGTACATCTTAGTAATGTCTGATCTATTGGCACATGTCAGCTACTAAGTAGTACTTAGAACCAAGTAGTACTGTAGCTTGTGTCATGATATAACACCAAAAATGATTTTACTCTTTCCGTAAAAATGCCAACCTCCTCAATGACTGCTCCAAGTTTATGTTGCAGCACTTGAGGGATTTAGGGACAACCATTCACACCCTACTTTTATACTTCAATAATACAATTTGATTACAAGTATCAAAAGAAATTTAGATGAAACATATCAGCTGCCACGGCATTAGAGGTCCATGTTAAATTCTCTAATGACTTCCTACTATCTAGGGAATACACTGGCTTTATTGTGTTAAGTTAGCAGCTTAACCTCTGTAACTTAGAATATTACTTTTAGAAACTAAAGATGCCATTAACAGCAAATACATTTTGTATTTGAAAGTAATACAACAAATACACAGCAGCATCAGTATTGTACATTACCCAGGTTTCACATTTCCTCTACACAGGAAATGCAGTAAATATCCTAGGTTATTGTTTTAAAACAAAGACGTTTTAGGGAATAACTTTTTTTGCAACTTTCGAGGCTGTACATTCATCTTGGTTTTTGCTCCCAAATGTGGTTTAAGGCTCTTGGTAAAATAAATACCAGATATGAGGTGTGGTTCACAGGGCTCTTCACCACACTATATCATCTTATTTGTACGTTTGAAAAGTCTGAACTATATTTTGTTATAATTTCTAACAATCAGGTGATCATTTGTGTTTCCAAAAAGCACTTATTTGCTTTGAAAGGAGTTCCAATTTAAGAGTATATCACCACTGCATTCTCTTTTGAAATAATCAGGACAAGCAAAGAAAGTAATAAATAAATACATAACAGAATAAATGCATTGCAACCAGCTCCAGGGAACCCCCATTAAGTTTGTTTTATTAAAGTGCTCATAAGGGCAGAGGACAAAGGTTCTGGAAATTGCTGTGTGCAATCATTCCTTACAGTAAAAGCCAGATGGTCCTAAGCTCAGTTGTAGCAAAGGACTTCAGGATGCCCTTCCCACTGCTATTCCCCTTCCATTGAGGTCATTCCAATTGCTACCAATGAAACACTTCTTTTACAATCTAAAAGCATCTTAAATATGAGCTATTGAACTTTTTTCTGCTTTTGAAATGTGGGTAGTGAAGTGCAGGACAAGACTTCTACAGCCTCCAAGGTGGAAGAGTACCTGGTAATTGAGGCTCCAATGAGCTGCAGTACAAGTCTTCAGCATTGTTTTTTTGCATTTATGTATATTTTATCATTGTTTTCCTGCTAAAATTTGGATGAAGCAAGATTGCTGTTCTTCAGCTGATTCTGCCAAGGTAAATTTGTTCATAGGAACTGCAGTATTTGTTAAGCACTTTTCATCTGCATTTTGTTTAAAACTGAAATAACCATTCAGATGGTCAGTTATGCTTAAAATTCACATTCATACTTCATCATCTGGTTAACAGCTGGCATCTGAAAGGACAAGTAAGAGTGATCATATACAAATGTTTCAAGGATACCCTGGAAACTCAATAAATTTAGGGTTTATAAACATTATAGCTAGCATAACCCTTAAAAATAAGGACAACATGCTTTTTTTTTATAAAAAGTGGTTACTGCATATTTATATATAAAACAAATTTTAGAAGTGTAGTTAATACACAATGGATGTAAAACTGGAGCAAGTATAATCTTCTAGTTAACATCAAGCTGCCTCAAGGCATCCATTCTTTGAGAAAGCCAATCCTGTTTTTCTCTCCCTCTCTCTCGTTCCATCACTGTCTAACTGTCATGTTGGCACGTTAAAATTGCACAGATTATTATGATTGTTAGAATACAGCTAATGGCAACACTTTCAGAGGTTTTTAGATTTAGAGACAAAGCTAAGCTTGCACCCCCATGTATTTGTATACTTATTAAAGACTTTGGAATTCTAATGATGGCCTGTTAACCCTGTTCAGCCATTTCCAGAACTGCAGTTTCACTTTTACTGCAAAGCTCTATAATCATGGTATGAAATGGGAAGCCTAGTGTTGTTTTGAAGGAATAACTAAATATAAGCAGCATGACCAAATATTTAAAGTTATTAGATAAGCTAGGGGTGGGGGTCTGGGACAGAGCATAAAAGTCAGAAAGATATAATTGAGAAGTTCTTTATTTCTTGGATTTTCATATTTCTAGCATCTTCTACTCATGTTAGATAGTGCCTGTGGCGACTGATGAGATACACCCACTAGTTTGTTATTCCAATTTATAAAAATATAAATAAGAAAAAAAAAAACATTACACTAGGTTCCATCTCTAGAGGTGTTTCTTGTTGTCTTCTGAGAACATATTGGATAAGTTAGGCCTCGGTAAGCCCTAACCGTTGCAGCTGATTTTGAGTCATCAGACACAAATTACAAAAAATAGTAATTTTTGCCATGAGCTCAGCACTCTCGAAGGAAATCAGATGCATTCCACTGTGTTTAAGATATGATGAGCACAACAGCAACTGCATACTCAGTGGAGAGAATGGAACAAAAATACATGTACATGACAAACTGTACAAGCATGTTGTTTAAAAAAAAGGGGATTCTGCAGCATACTGTCCTTAAAGCCTGGTTTGGGCCTCGGGGATATATATTTCAATGCTGTCTGCACGCTCTGTAGTAGAATTCTGCCGGAAAGATGCAGCCCTTTTGGCAGCCATTAAACGTCTTCTGGCTTCTTGTCGTTGTCTGTCTGGAAGGTCTAGAGATTTTTCCCTTGTGATAGGGACTTTTCCTTTTGGTGGCTTCTTTGGTACAGGAGGGGGGACCTTTTTTTCTTCCTAGAAATATAAAGAGCAGAAAGTTACATCAGGACAAGGTTCAGCTTTGTTACATAGCCTCCGATGGAAGTTAGTTCTTTCTGAGTATAGTGTTATAAATTCTTTAATCCTGAAGATGCACTTCACATTCTTTTTCACCATTCCCTAGAGAATTAAAGATTTGGGATAGTGTAAAAATGTGATTTTTAAGCTGGCTGTGAATATTAAGATGGGTGTAAATTCATTTAGTCTTGCATTTTACTGAGAACTAGAGTGCAACTGTTTTAAGGTGCATTTACATACATGCTGGGTTTTAGTACTGTTACACCACCTGTGCGTAAAGTGCACTGTTGTAGCCATTGCCAGTGCATTTACATACAGGAACTATGGAGTGGTGCAGAAGTTGTGGAAGGGTTGCAGGCAGCCTGGCTTTCCCTTCTTCTACCCTCATGCTTGTATTTTATTTCTGTCCCTCTGCTGACTTCCAACCTGCAAGTGCCTCACTTCAGGTGATGTGGAGCAGCCACGCAGGGATTTAAAACTCCTGCACCTTTTGAGCCCCCCCACTCCTGCATAGTTCCTTAGGAGTTAAAACAGACTGGCTTACAACACTCCCAAATGTGTCAACACTTATCCTTTAGAAGTTGATCAGCTACTGTACATCACTCACACTGGTGTAGAATGCTCAGTGTAAACACGCCTTTATATTGGGGACAGAGTAGTAAACTGTCAATTAGAAATGATAAGCCATAGTCGAAGAAAACATATACGTGATTGCATAATATATCATAGTATGGTATAATATTATTTTGTGGAAAGCCGGTCACAGTTTTTTCATTTCCATCTGTTGGGTAGACTCACCAAGTACTCTTGCTGGGAACTGAACCAGGGACAATGAGTCATGAAGGCAGCAGCTCTAACGATTCAGCTACAGTAAACAGAAATTCCTATTTGCTGTGAGGTCGGATCTTGCTTTTAACTTGCCATTAGTTCAGCTACTCAACCCAGGGTGCTGCTGATACAAATTCCTCAACACTGCATTTACAATTGTACAAATATCACTGTGCGCACAGAAATGGACTGTTACCAAGAGGATCACTGTGGTATGTATAAAAAATAGTCTATGAGCAGTGCCATCTACAGCAAATGTGATCTGAGCTAAAGGACCACATTGAGAGGATCAGTGCTGGCCAGTGAGTCTGCAGTAAGTTACAAAGACAGTCAAGAGTTTGTTCAGGTAGGTGTTGTGTCAGATGAGTACAAGACTGACTGTTTAGGTTGGGCCAGAGACAGTTGAGTGGGATAATAGACTTTAGGGGCTAAGCGTGCAGGTCATAAAAAGGGCTCATTTCATTTGGGGGAAGGGCAGGTGACTCAATTTAAATTTAAGAGCACATGCCATATAAATTTACTCTTGATGCACATTCAAATGTCTGTAGAGTAGATGGGGATTTACTGAGCAGCTGATATTGGTTGCTTAAATCACATACTGTAACAGAGGTAGACACTAACACATAAGCCAAATGCTGGGTAAGCCATCTGTGAACTGCATGAGGAAATGGAAGTGGGCAAATGGATTGTTATTTGTAAGCAAGGTAGAGAAAGACCATGGCTGAACATCCAGTGTATTGCAGAGCTTGTGGAATGTATGCTTTCATGGCTGTGGTTATGGATGTGTTGTTCGGTGACTGCTGCAAGCTGGTTTCAGCACTTAAGGCCAGAACTGGCATGTCTGAGGGCAGCTAGTATTATTCCAGGATGCAGAGGCTGGAGTGTCATGGGTTGTAACACAAGTAAGGGGGCCATAAAGATAGTCCTAATCAAAGAAACAAGGGCTGGGTTAAGGTAGGTGGGGTAAGGGAAAGGTTCAAGAGGTAAAGGAAGGGTTGCCACTGGAGGCCATCTAAAACTGGTACTAGTCATTTGGCAGGAATATGGAGGATAACCACAGGATGGTGGGGACTACTGCTGGGGCTCAGGCACGGGGTTCCCCTCACAGTGCAGGAGAGTTGTGAGAATGCAGCACGGCAGGGTAGCAGGAAGGTAGTAGTGATGGATTCTGCACCAAAGTATGTTAGATATATGCTAAAATCATGAATATCTTAAACGAGCACTTCACATACCTCAGTCTTTCCCCACTACCTCTTCACCCTCAGAAAAGGCATTAAACTTCCAGGAGTTTCTTCCGTCTACCTTCATCATATGTCCCTCAAACTTTGTCCTCACAGATGTCACCCAAGATGAGGTACTAAAACTACTGCAGGAAAAATGCAGGTTATAATGGTATTGAACCTAGGATCCTGACACAAAGTACAAATCACATAAAGACTGTCACACCAATGAGTTCCTTTAGCATTTCTCATTGAGCTGCATGTTTGTTGCTGGGTACAGCACAAAGCCTTGCAAAAGCTGTTACGTAAGAGTTGCAGCTCAGTTTTGCATTGTTTTGTGACAGAACTGAATACGCTCCAGTTGAGTTGCAAAACATTTAATACAATTTGCTTTTGAGCTAATAAAATGTTGAGAAACAACACAATTGTGAGTTATCAATACACTGCCAACTTTGAAAAAAAGGTGACCAGTCTTCATTGATTTTTATAAAGGCCTTTAATACCAAGGACCACAAGCTACTCCGGCACAAACTGCATTTGCTAGGACTAGCCCAGCATGTTCTGGCTTGGCTATGATCCTATCTGCCAAGAGATTACAAATGTTAAAAGTCATAGAAACATAGAAACATAGACTTTGACAGCAGATAAGGACCGCTTGGTCCACCTAGTCTGCCCATTTCCCTATCTAAAGGATAAGCTGCAGATCCTAGTTAACCAACAGCCTATTTCTCCCTACCCACCACAAGAATTGCCTTATGTCTGCCCCATGCATTCTTGAATTCTCCCACAGTTTTAGACCCCACAACCTCCTCAGGAAGGTGATTTCATGCGTCCACCACCCTCTCTGTGAAAAAATACTTCCTCACAGTGCCCCTGAGCCAACCCCCATCTTCAAATTGTGTCCCCTTGTTCTTGCACATGTCTTTTTCTGAAAGATGCTACCCTCTTGGACTTTGTTGATTCCACTGAGGTACTTAAAAGTTTCTATCATGTCCCCCCTCTCCCTCCTTTCCTCAACGGTATATATATTAAGCTCCTTTAGTCTCTCCTCGTATGGCTTCTTTTGCAGACCCTGCACCATTTTAGTTGCCCCCCTCTGCACTGCCTCCATCTTGTCTATGTCCTTGCGGAGATGGGGTCTCCAGAACTGGATGCAGTACTCCAGATGGGGTCTCACCAACTGTCTGTACAGAGGGATAACAACTTCCTGTTTTCTGCTGGTGATGCCTCTCCCTGTACATCCCAGTATTCCCCCAGCCCTCCCTACTGCCTTCTCACATTGCTTGCCAACCTTAAGGTCATTTGATATGATTACCTCCAGGTCCCTTTCCATTTTTGTTGTTGTTACTACCTCCCCCACAATGTGTAATCCTCCCCTAGGTTTTTGTTCCCCAGGTGCATTATTTTGCACTTCTTTGCACTGAATCCAAGCTGCCACACTTCTGACCATTCCTCCAGCCTTACCAAGTCCCTTCTCATCATTTCCACGCCTCCTTGTGTATCAACCCTGTTGCAGATCTTTGCGTCATCTGCAAAGAGGCATACTTTTCCTTCCAGTCCCTCTGCAATGTCACTTATAAAGACATTAAAAAGGACTGGACCTAGTACTGAACCTCATGGTACCCTCTAGTAACCCCCTTTCTTCAGAGGGACTCCGCCATAAATTACCTTCTGTGTCCTGTTGTCCAGCCAATGTTTTACCTAGGCTACCACCCTGGGACCCACTCCCAGGCTGGTTAATTTGTTTATTAATCTTTGTGTGGACTGTGTCAAATGCCTTGCTAAAGTCTAGGTAGGCCATGTCCACAGCCCCTCCCTGGTCTACTACTTTGGTTACCCAGTGAAAGAAATCAATTAGATTTGTCTGACATGACCTTCCCACTGTGAACCCATGCTACCTTGGGTCCTGTGCCCCACTGGCCTCAGGGTACTCAACAATTCTTTCCTTCAGAAGTGATTCCATCATTTTCCCTACCACAGAGGTCAAACTGACAGGTCTGTAGTTTCCTGCCTCTGTCTAGCTCCCGCTTTTGTGAAGGGGAATTACATCCGCCTTCCTCCAGTCCTCAGGTACCACACCATCCTCCCATGATTTGCTAAAAAGGGTAGTCAGTGGTGTCACTAGTTCACCCCTTAATTCTTTTAGCATTCTGGGGTGAATCCCATCAGGCCCCATTGCTTTGTCCACCTTCAGTTTTAGGAGTTCATTCGGAACCCTTTCTTCTGTGAAAGGACTGGGATTGAGCCCCCTATCCAGAGTGCTTCTGTTAATTGGATTAGGTACCTCCCCCTCCTCCTCTTTTGTGAATACTGAGCAGAAGTATTCATTCAGTATTCCTGCTTTTTCACTGTCCCTCTCTGCCCACCCACTGTCCATTCTATTCAGCCTTGCTATCCCTCCCTTTGTCTTTCTACGCTCCCTGATGTACCTATAAAAGGTTTTATCCCCCTTCTAAAATGAGTTGGCTATCTTTTCCTCAGTTTGAACCTTTGCTATACTGACTTCCCTCCCTGTTTCCTTCTGCCTTAACTGGTACAGTTCTCTGTCCTGCTCCTTCTGTGTTTCCTTATACTTCCTGAATGCTATCTTTTTATCCCTAACCTTCCCCGCCACCTCTTTTGAGAACCATAGTGGCTTTTTCTTTCATTTTGATTTATTTGCTTCACAGAAAGTCTTGTTGCCTCTGTGATGGCAGTTTTGATGTTTTCCCATTGTTGCTCCACCCCTCCTTCTAGCCTGTTTGCTAGTGCTTTTCTAAGGTACGCTCCCATCTTGCCAAAGTCAGCCCTTCTGAAGTCCAGTCCCCTCACTTTTGTATGGCTGGACTCTGTAGCTGAGTTTATCATGAACCACACTGTTTGGTGGTCACTCATTCCCAGATGGCTACCCATTTCTAGATCTGAGATCCTCTCACTGTTCCCATTTGAGAGTAAGAGGTCTAAGATTGCTCCCTCATGAGTGGGTTCCAAAACTAGCTGTCTGAGGCATGTCCCCTGTAGGGCATCGAGAATAGCCCTGCTCTTGGATGTGGCTGCAGCAAAAGTGCTCCAGTTAACATCTGGCATATTCAGGTCCCCCATCAACAGTATCTCCCCTTTCTCTACCATCTTAAGGATGCCTTCCATCATATCCTTGTCCATTCCCTCCCCCTGAGATGGTGGTCTGTATACAACCCCTGTGGGGATTGTGGTGCCATTTCCAGTCTCTAAGGTGACATACAGTGCCTCCTCTCCTCCCTGTTTACTCTTTTGTTCTGTTGCTTTTATCTCTTCCCTTACATAGAGAGCTACTCCTCCCCCTCTTCTCCCCTCCATGTCTCTCCTGTAGGTTGTGTACCCTGGTATGTTAACATCCCAGTCATGGTTCTCTGTGTATCATGTTTCTGTGACTGCCATGATATCCAGGCATCCCTCTTCCATCAAGGCCACTAGTACAGGGAGCTTGTTGCCCAGACTATGGGCATTGGTACTCATTACCCTCCATTTCTTGATGGCCTTACCCCTTTTTGCCCCATCCCTGTCCCTATTGCCTTTGTCATTTTCTCCATTTACCCCAGCCCTTCTCCCTATCGACGTCTCTATCTTGGTGTCTACCTCACTTATTACCCTGATTTTTTATAGGGGGGGTTAGGATTTCCCTGCTCCTTTAGAGTGCCCCCCCTTCGCTAGTTTAAATCCTTGCCAATGAAGGAAGCAGTCAATGTTGAAATCTCTCCCATTAGCTTCCTCAGCCTCTGAGCCACTTAAGAATTAATCTGTTTTTTTGTTGTTGTTGTTGAGTTTCTTTGTAAATGACCTACCATTAGTCTGCAAGTGTCACAAAGCCAGCGTTCACCTGTACATAGATAACACCATCATCTCTCCAGTCTGAATCTTCCTGTGATCTCAGCAAAACCCTTCAAACAGTCTTCAGTATAACTCAGGCCTGGCTCAATAAAGGCAACTTGACCTAAACAACAGCAAAATTAAAGTCATAGCATTCCATGGAAGTACATCCCCACCGCACTCCATGCATATCTGTTCTCACTCAAGCCCCCCACTCAGATGAATGCAAACTTTCAAGTACTATGGCCTACAGACCAGAAACTAGCCTACTTAAAACATATTGCAGAAACAGTCAAACTAACACACCAAAAACGTGGTGCACTTTATCGCATGTCATTGTCTTTCTCCATGCACCAAGAAGCTTATACTATAAGCAATCACTACTGCTGGCACTGGAGTATGGCAGTGAAATTTAACAGTCAGTGCCAGACTTCACACTGAATAAAATCACCACAGCATTCAACAACGTCTGCAGATTTACACTGGAATGTGACAAAAGAACACATCTTTCCTTGCTGCATGAGTCTCTGTCTCCAAAGAAGAGACATGACCTCAAGTGGACCAACACAATATACAAATGCCTCCATGGGCAGTACCCAACTTACTTCAGTAAACTTTTGACCAAGTCTTCTCAACCCTATGTGCTCAGGTCACGAACCGGGTCCTACTTCATATACTCAGAATAGTGAAAGCCATTGGAACAAACGCCTTTGCGGTAGCCAATCCTACCACCCAGAACACCTGGTCCAAACATGATAAGAAAATTAAAGTATTGCTTCTTTTAAATGAGCTATGTTTGCATACTTCAGTACCGCATGCAATTGCTCCATCTCCCATTCTTCTGATCCTTCAATCACATAGCCATCTATCCTTGATCTCTGCATACACTCCCATGTCTGCTATATAAAATTGTAAATAAGTATATACAATATTGTAACCATAACTGTTTACCTTCTGCTTATTAACTTTATACTAAGCTAGTCTTGTAACTGTTAAGATGGCATGCTGCTGTGTCTGTGCTCTGGGATCAGCATGAAAAGTAGGCATGAGCTTAAATGGGGATACCCCTGTGCACAAAATTGTAAATAAATATGTTAGCAAGATGGATGGAGTTCTGGGACACTAAAGCCATGACATAAAGGTGATGCTGGACAGGTTCATGTTGGGGGGGGGAGAACAGCCAATTGTCATAGCACACATTGACGCCAATAACATAGGCACAGTCAGAACAGGTGTCCTGAAATATACTGTGGATTAAGGGAATTTGGCAGCAGCTTGAAAACCAGGCCTTCCAAAGCAGTGTACTCTGAGATACTACCAGTTCAATAGACAGGGCCAGGAAGTCAGCAGGAGATTAAACATGCTATATTGGGTGCAGTCTCTTCAGGACAGACAGGGAGGGTCAGAAGGGTAGAAAGGTTTTTTTCTGTAGTATGACAAGAAAGTGAATGAAGCAAGTGAGAATGATGGAGTGTGGAAGGATGGGAGTCCTACAGGAAAGCCTTTTGCTGGAAGAAGGATTCCACAGGAGGCAAAAAATAAAGAAGTATGTAACAGACAGCAGATCAAAACCTGGAATTTGTCAATGAAAAATATAAGGCCAGTTATGGGGCTCATGGTTCTCATGGGGGATTATGACTTAGCTAACATTGACTGGGAGGTATAATGTGACCAAGGGATAGAAGTGCAGAATTTTTGCAGAGTTGTGGGGATGACATGGTCAGAGTAGTTAAGGTTGGGGAGCAGTTGGGTAACAATGGTCATAACAGGATTAAATAGGAGATGAAAGGTGATAGCTACTTTCCAATAAAAAGACCAAGACACTAAGCTTCAGGATAACTGATTTTAATTTGTTGAGGGTAAGGCTGGGGCTAATTTAAACACAGGACTGTGGGACTTCTAATACAAAGTGGGAGGCCCTGAAGCAAAATATAATGGAGGCAGTGACAAGATATGTCTCCATGTGCAAAAAGGGCAAGACAGCCAGACGCAGGCCTCTGTGGTTGGCCAAACAAATTCAAGGGGACGTTTAGGGAGAAAATGAGGGTATATGATAAATGGAATGATTTTGGTGACAGAGCAGTGGAACTACAGTAGAGTATAATGCTTTATGGAACCAATACAGGCCCAAGAGTGCCCAGGAAATGGCTGGTTAGAAAAACAGGATTGTACAAGCAATCAATAATAAATTATTTCCTAGTACATAGGTTACAAAAAGGAGATGCAGTGATAAGATAGGGCCACTAATCATTGAAGATGGGGAGGAACTACTGAGTGAGGCAGGGGGATGAGCAAAGGCACTGACAAATTACTGCATGTCAGTATTCAGTCAAAGAGCTGGGGGAGGGGGGACACCATGATTGCCCAGGTGTCACACAGTCATGCAAGTGACCCAAGTTCATGAACAAGCTCAAGGAACTGTGTTGGGAGACAGACTGCTTAGGGAGGCAGGCTAGCTGCTGCTTGCCAGAAGGCTGTAGCCATGCTAGGTTTGTGGTGGCCTCTGGCACTGCAGTGACAACTATGGATGAACCAGGGAGTCTGCTCCCTCTGTAGCAGCATGCTGTTTGCATCCAAAGCCAGGCAATTGGTTCCACCCTTGCAACAGTGGGGTGGGGAGGGAGGTTTTGAGGGAGAAATTTGGGCAAAAACCGCAGCTCTCACCTTAGACAACGGCTGCCACACTCTTGGGCCCTATGCCACACAGCCCACAGCCTGCTACCAGATCTTGTGTTGGTCTGGGGGAGGACAGCCCTCCCTTGGACCTTCTGCCATGGAGGGGAAGCCATGGGGATCAGCAACATTGATGGATTAGATAAGCAATGGTGGTAGGTGGTTGTGGTAACAGCCTGAAGATGAACAGAGAGATGGGCAAGAAGAAAAAGCTTTACGGAAAAAGACAGGCCATGGCCAGCTTGCCTGGAAGTTATGGGAGAGGTGCAGGTTAAACAGCAGGCAGTGCTGAAGACAGTTAGTTGATAATTATCTGGAGGGTGTGAATCTAGCAAATTACCAGAGTCCTGATGGTATTCAACCAAGTATAATAATACAGTTAACGAGGCTCTGCTTGGGCCTCTCGCCACTATCTTTTAGGACTCTTTAAAGACAGGGATAATGCAAGGGGACTAGAAAATAGACAATGCCATCCCCTTTAAGAAGTAGTCAGGTTAAGACCCAAGTAACTACATACTTACCAAGCTTACCTTGGTGCTTGTCAAAGTCTGAGCTCATCATGAAAGATATGTCAGTTCACAACATGAATGAAAATGGGCTTTTCACTAGCACACAACTTGGTTTCACAAAAAGTGGATTCTGTCAAACCAATCTGATTGCCTTTGTTTGATGAGGTAATAAGAATTGTGGATTGGTGTTGGGTGTTGGGTGTTGGATATAGTCTGTTGAGACTTCAGTAAGGCTTTTGCCTCTGTATCATATGGAAAACCTATTTAGAAAGTAGCACAGTACTGAGTTCACCAAGTGTTCAGGAAGTAGATTGCAAACTGGCTGACAGGAACAGCCATCCCACCAGCACAATGATAGTGCACTGACACATTGTGACACCAATGACCAATGTTCAGGAATGAACCCAGAGCATCAGAGGATCAGCTGGGGGCAGGTCAAGCATCCAGTAGACAGCTCATCTCCTTTGGGGTGGGTGAGTGAAGGCAACTGACAACAATCTGATTCCTGGCAGTGGGCAGAAGTTGATGCACCTCTGGACCTCAGCTGAACAGGGATTGAAGGGTTCAGCAGACATCACCATGTAATGGATGGGAGTGTGCACTTCATGCCCAGATGCCATTGATATTCAACCTGCCACAAAAAAACAGTACAGTAAAAATCCTTTTCATCTGAAGCAGCATGACGCTGAGGTTGCTCGTCTCCCTGCCACCTGATACCAGGATGACTTGCAGGGTATTTGGGCATCTTGGTCTCTTCCTTCTCATCTCTGGGGAAGCTCTGTCATGGAGGTAATCCACAGGCCATGCTCAAGCAGGTAGGCATGGGGAAGGGTGTTACAGGGGTTACTGGGGTGGGTTTCATCTGGGCAGATATGAGGTATAACCCCTGCAGGCCCAAGGAGCATAAAGAGAATTAAAATGTCATTTATTTTACTGTCAGCTCTTTGTTCCATCTTCAAGAGCATGTACCGAGTAAAGGTGAGGCTACTTCTAATACAGGAACATGTTTAGGGCTGTCTAAAGGGAATAGGGGATCTTCTTTGAGGATGTCTCCCTTCATTGAGCCACACCATTGAACTGTAAGCTGTTGGTATCAGGACCACCCAGAAACATTTTTCTGGCTGGGATCCTCTACATCGACACAGCACATTGGTGCCTATATAATGCCAGCTTCCCCAGCATGCCTCAATTCTTTCCCTGCCATCAACTGTCAGTTTACTGCTGTTGTAGAATGCCATCAAACTGTTGCAAGTATTTTGCTGTCACTGTATACTTACTTCCATTTGTTATTTTAAATATATTTTATGCCATAAACTGGCAAAAAAGTGTTGTTCTGCTCTTGCCATTGTGGTGACATTAACATTTATAAAGAGGGTGACCACTGTATTTGTATCCATTGCCTTGCTGCAAACCACAACATTAAAGCATGCACAATCTTCCTAGGCTTTAACCAGGCAACCAGGAGATATCTCAGGAATGCTTTAGAAAACTTTCTACTTATCCAAGAATTGGATAAACAGGCTGTGGTAAAGGCAATTTCACTGTCGACACCCACTCCTGTTCCTAACTGATAGTCTGCCCATCATTCTCCACAATCATCGGTGAATGGTGCTTATTCGTCAAAGGAAAATAACAGACTGTGGAAGTTGACAGAAAAACACTGCTGCACAAAGAGAAACACAGGAAGGAAAAGAAGCTTCTCCTGACCATTCCCATTTGCCACATACATGGGGTACGTCAACTAAAAAAGATGGGGCCCTGGCTATGGCCATGAGTCCTGCTACCCCCCGACTGTCTTACAGCCACCAAGGTCAGAGTTCAGCATCAGCTCAGCCTCCCAAATTGAGGATTTGCTGCCTATGCTGTCATTGGGCACTGTCCTATCAAAGATGCAACCATTGACAACTTCTTCAGGCTCCATTGGCATGCAGGAATTGTACCAAAACAGTGTTGGAGCTGTTTCAGCACACACTGCTACTGTCATAGATGCCTGCATCATCAACACTTCCAGCTGGTCCATTGTTGGCTTTCCCATTGATGCTTCCATAGTCTGTCCCTGCTTCAATGTCAGGTTCAGATGGGCCAGTATCAATGGAATGTCCATCACTGGCACCTCTTCCATTTCCTTCTGTGTTTGACCCACTGCCTTTAAAGGCGGACATTGATAATAAACTGGAATATAATCCAGAGTATATGGAAGAAGAGAAGAAGCAACATAAAATGAAAAGGAGATTATAGATGTGTTTGGATCAAGCTCCACTCTGTCTTCCTACTATCAAGGGAGTGTGGTGAATACACCCAGATCTCCCCCGAGGGTGCCTCTTTTCAGGCCTTCATTAAACAAGTACACACCAAACTGGGGTTCCGAGCCAAGGAAGAGGATTCTTCCAAGAGAAATCTTTGAGTTCTTGGAAGCCTCTGCCTCTCCTAAAATAATTATTCCTCCATTGCACTCAGCTTTGTAGTATGCTATATTGGCTGCCTGGCACAGGTCTACACAACTGCCTGCAGTCCTAGAAATGCACATAAACAATATCCTGCCCCTATTACATAGTCCCACATTCTATGGTAATAATGGCTACTTATGATAGCTCTAAAGTGCCTAAACACTTAAGCTCCCTGCCCCAGACAAGGAGTCTTAAAAGTTGGATGTAATGGGTAAGATGATTTTTGTCTCATCTAGCCTTGGCCTAATAATTGCAAACTATCAATCCTACATGATTAAATATCAGAATTGTCTATGGAAGACTTTGGCCACTCTGGCTGAAAACTTACCAGAGGGCCAGGACAAAATGTTGGCTCAGCAAACAGCTACTGATGGCCAAGGGACTAGTAAGCATCTCCTAAGATCAGCCTATGAGGCTTCTGATGCTGCTGCTGCCAGAGCTGCTGCATCAGAAATTTGGATTAGGCACCACTCGTGGCTTAGAGTGCCTGTTTTTTCCTCTGATGTGCAATGATCAGTAATGAAGACTCTTTTCAGAGGAAAGCAGTTATTTGGAAATGATGTTGAAAACACTTTAAGAGATATCCAGACTTCAAGAAACACTCTCATGTCTCTGCATGCTTTCAACCGCAAACCCAGGGGAGGGATCATGGTTCATTTCATAGGCCCTATACCCATCCTGGCAGAACTTATTTCAGAGGCCTCAGCCATGGATCACAGTGGCCTCAGCCCTCTACCTTCCAGGCCACAAACCTGCCCCTTGGTGCCCATGCCCAACTTACAAAAGGTCAGACCATTACCAGAGCCTCTGCTGCCCCTAGTGCCTTCTGACTCCCCTCTTTTGATTCCATCCTCACTGCCTCAAGAGGTTTTGATGGGAGGCTTATCTTCCTCTTTCTAGAAAAATGGAGGGGATCACAATACATGCCTGGGTTCTGGAAGTGATTCAGCAAGGACATGCCTTAGAGCTCCTTACTGTTCCTCTAGTTACTCTCCCATTTCCAAACCAGTATCCCCAGGGACATCTTGCCCTTTCGTTGGAAAAAGTTCTCAATCCCTCCTCTGGAAGAGGGTTGTAAAAGTGGTCCTGGTAGTGGAAATGAACACAGGTTTTTACACCCTGCACTTTCTGTCTCCAGTAGGGGATTTAAGGCTTGTCTTAGACCTGCATGACCAGAAAGTGTACATGGGATACAAGAAATGGTGTCTCTCCATTCTGTATTGCCCCTTCTGCTAAAAGAGAACTGGATGGTCACGCTGAACATGAAGGATGCTTACCTTCTCGTCAAGATCAGAAAATCTCTCAGAAAGTATCTGTAATTCATGTTTCAGGGCTCTCACTAGCAATTTTGTGTCTTGCCTTTTGGCTTATGCTCTGCACCACATGCCTTTACCAAATAATTTGCAGTGGTTGCAGTGGCCCTCCACAGTGAGGGTCTGTATGTCTTCCCATACATAGACAACTGGCTGTTAAAGGTCTCATCCCAGGAAGCGATAGTTCACACATTGTTTTGGACCTGACAACTGTTTGACCAGCAAGGCATATTGGTTAACAAACAGAAATCAGTCCTTACGCCCTGCCAAAGACTTCAATACATTGGGGCCATTCTTGACATATGTCTGGGTTGGGCATTTCTGCCCTCGGACATGCCACAAAATGAATGGCACAGGCAAGCTGGAGACTCCAGTGTTTATGTGTCGATATGTTATCTCTTAAGACTAATCAGTATGGTGGCTGCTGTATACTGACAGTTCCACTGGCCTATCTTCATATGAGAATCCCACAATGATTTCTAAGGACACAGTGGGCTCAGTATTCAGACAAATTGGAGTGCCTTATACAGGTCACTTCTCCTTGTCATTTGCTCCTCTGGTGGCTGGACTGATCCAACCTGGAGGAAAGATTACCAGTCCTGTGGCTGTTTGTTGGTCATGACCACAGATGCCACAGGAATGGGTTGGGGAGGCTCATCTGGTCCCTTTCCAAACCCAGGGCCAATGGGGCTTTCTGGATACGGTGCTTCACAGCAACAGTCTGTAGATGACAGCTTTTCTTTTTTTCCCCTATGTGTTCTTTGTCCTCCTTCTGCCCCTGGTTGCCCACTTCTGACCAACCCTCCCAGTCCCGTCGCCCCGGTATCACCAGGACTTACCCCTGCCAAGTCGCCAGGTGCGAAAGCTGTGGGAGGTTGTTCGTCATCCTGCAGCCAGAGGAGTTTTTCCTCATTTTGTCCCTTCCACATTGCTGGGGTGCACACGCAGGACATGCACACGTGGAGGTGTGTGCGCATCCACGGTAGTCCCACAGCACCCTGTCTACGTCTGGCCCTCTGACCAGCACTACCCTCTTGCCTCCAACTAGGGTAGTCGTTCGGTGGGAATGCCAGTCCTCCCTCCCCAGGAGAGGAGAGCTGTCCTCCAGATGCTCAATCCCCCTGCTGACCCCCGACAGCCCATGCTTGTTACCGAACATGAGTCGCTGGTGTGGCGTGAGTTGTGGCGTCCAGCACCTCAACCCTCAATTCCACCAAGTCGGGCAAGATGACAGCTTTTCTATGTGGCCTAGAGGCCTTTGTTGCACTCCTTCTGGGGAACCAGCTGTTGATTTGCATTGACAATATGCTGATGATGTACTACCTCAATCGACAAGGTGGAGTTCATTCATATGCTCTCTAAATAGAACCAATGAGAGGTTGGCATTGGGCAGTTGAACATGACATAGTTCTGTCAAAGGTGTTCCTCCCAGGGACCCTGGATGCTCTTGTGGATAATCTCAGTCAATCCAATGCCCTCTGCCATGAATGGGAACTCTTTGACTCTATAATGGACATCCTATTTGAAAAATGGGGTAATCCAAACATAGACCTGTTTTCATCTCCATACAGCACAAAACTGCTATTTTTCTGCTCACTCATTCCAGGCCTGGAGATTTTGTCAAGATGCATTGTCCTTTTCTTGGAAAGGGAGGAATTTGTATGCTTTTTCCCCATTCCCTCTTATACAGAAGGTTATGGTAAAACAGCAGGCCAAGAATGTCACCCTGCTTCTGATGGCCCCTTCTCTGATCCAGGCAGATTTGGTTTCCATTTCTCCAACAACTGGTAGTGGAACCTCCTGTCCCACTCCCTTTGTGAGCTGGACTTCTGGCACAGGAGCAGGGTGCTAGGTGCAACTAGACCTTCAATCCCTGCACCTTCCTGTATGGCTTCTGAGGACATAGAGCTTACAGCAGTCGATAATGTGCTCTTATCACCTAAAAAGCCATCAGTGCAGTACACATATTTAAAAAATGGAAACTTTTACTGTTTTTTGTACTGCACATATGCTTAATCCCTTTACATGTCCTGTTTCTATCATTTTAGACTACCTACTGTCCCTCAAGGATTCTGGATTAGGCTATTCCTCCATAAATGTCCACATGGCTACTTTGTCAGCCTTTAATGCTGTCTCAGAGGGTAAGACGGTGGCCTGGTTAAAGGTTTGCTGGAGATTCCTACGGGGCATATTCCCTTTGCACCCACCACTCTGAAACATGGTTTCAGTATGGGACTTTAATTTGGTCTTAGAAACCCTCACTGCACTTGTGAGCTGCGTCTCTTCTCTTGGAAGACAGTGTTACTGGTGACCATGATGTCTGCTAGACACATCTCAGAGTTATAGCTGTTATGGCAGATCCTCCGTTTATTATTTTTTCATAAGAATATGATCATGTTATGCACCAGTACTCATTTTCTTCCAAAGAATGTGTCTGAAAGAACTCTAAATCAGACAAGAGACCTTCCTGTTTATTTTTCCTTTCCCACAGCTAGTGGGGTGTGTCACTTACATATGCTGGACATCTGAAGGATGCTGCATTGGTACCTGGATTGTACAAAGGATTACAATAAATCCTCTCAATTGCTTATTGCATTTGCCCCCAGAATTGTGGGCTCACCAATTTCTAAACAAGACCTGTCCAAATGACTGGCCAATTACATTACGTTTTGTTACCAGAAGTGCAGTAAGCAGCTTTCTGGTTCTGTACATGTTCATTCCACCTGAGGCGTGGCTACCTCAGTGGCTTGTTTTAAGAATGTGTCCACTTTTGACATTTGTGCTGCAGCCACTTGCAGTCATGTTCATACATTCATTAACTATCACAGTCTGGACATTGTCTCTCATAGATGTGCTGACTTTGGCCTCAGTGTTCTGTAAGGCCTTCTTACTCAGGGTCCTTAGATCCTGCTTTCGTCCCTCAGTGCTTGGTACTGCTTGGGAATCATTCCATGATGAGGCTCAGTATAGGAAGATAGCCTTGAAGAAGACAGAATAGTTACCTACTAGTAGGTCTTTAAGAGAATCTCTTCCATTGAGCCACAGCTCTCCCTCCTGCCTTCCCCTCTTGTCAGGTGATGGGTGACTATACTTTGTGCTGTCACACACTGTTTTCTACTCTTCTGCCATAATGACATCCATGCTTAGGTTTACATATCCTCTCCTGTGTGCCTGATTTTTGTCCTGGTTGCTTCAGTCCCTCTGATCTTGTCTCCAGCAGGGAACTGAGGTGTGCTGGGTACATTGAAGCTATATAGGCACCGATGTTGTACATTGATGTAGGCAGCCCCAGGCTGCAAAAAGTGTCTCAGTGGTCCTGATGCCAACTGCTTACTGTTCCATGATGTAGCTCAGGGGAGGAGATTGTCTCATAGATCTCCTATTACAGTAGGTAACTATTCTTTCCTATGTCCAGAGGCCTTGTACTGTGTAGGGAACGACATAAAGTGGGATAAGAGGGGAACAGTCCAGTAATACATTTGCAGCAGACTGGTGGCAGCATTGGTGAAGTTTATTAAACCATTTGTCAGATGGTAGTGCCTTGATAATCAGAAACACACTTTATACATCCAGTACAGTTAACCCGAGCACCAGGGATCACCCTTGCAGCCTTACATTAACCCCTTTAATATTATTTCAGGTTTGGCACTCTACTAAATCAGAACCAACAGACAACATTCCAGTGATGTAATAAATCCACTGTTAAGATTAATTTTACCCTGGGGAATATTGTATTCGTAAGAGCATTCAAGTTTGAAAACAGTGCATAAGACTTTTGAAGTCTAATGCTTCGATGTAAACAGAAGAGCATTACATTATTCACATTCTATGCTACAGGAATCAGTATACAAAATCTTGAAATTTCACACTGAATGGTGATAAGCAATGATTTCTTTAAAAAGTTGTCAATTTATTTTCTCATTTGAAGTGGATATCTCCTTATGCTTTGTGTTACTGCGAGTTATACTTACAGCAAGTCATTTTAATTTTAGGTTATTTGATATGCTTCCGAGAAAGTCATAGTGCAATCAGTGACCTCATTGAGAACAAGGACTCCAGCAATTTACTGAGTGCACTGGAAGAATGCAAGCACTTCTGATTAATTTTCTGAATCTTAAAATAGTAACAAAATATTATCCTTTTCAATTATTATTTTTAGACTCAAATCAATGAATACAGAAATTAGAGTGGACCCAAACTTCTTTACAGATTTATTGTTCAACTGTCAAGCAGAATGATCATCAAGTTGTAATTATTTCAGCTATTTTGACGTTCAGGGAGGAAGGGGGAGCACATGCCTCAGAAGTTGAATTTGAGAAGTTGCTTTATCCATTCTAACAAAAGGATTGTGATGCATGAAGTCACACTAATCACATGAAATCTGCTGCTGCTTAATGCCCTGGAGAATATTGAAGGTTTCAAAAAATGCCCTTTGACCTGGGTTGTTCTTGTGGCTCCTGACCTGCTAATGGTAGATCTTTTCTCTCTGCAGAAAATTGTCTCCCCTGGCAGGGAGGTCCCACAGAAACTTGGTTAAATCCATTTTGTTTTTTTTTGTTACTAATTTAGTATTAAAAGTTCCTACATAGATTACCACACTATGTACTGTAGGTCTTAAAGTTTTACTCTCCCATTGGGTAGCCAGTATGCTGTGGCTCCACTTATTAGTTTAAGATAGTAAATGAGCAAAACTCAGCTGGATCAACCAGATAAGATCTTTAATAAACAGAAAGTGGTTAAGAAGTCTTGGATAACAAGGGGGTTATTGAGTTGGGGTTGAAAGCAAAAATGGACATTTTTTTGTACAGTTGGGAAGGGAAGAATTACATTTTTTTGTTATAGCCATGCACCAGCAATTATAAAAAATAAAATATTGGGATGATTAAAAAAAATCAAAGTTTTTACTACAGCCTCACTGTGGGATGCTTAGATAAACCCCTAGAGGTTTGATGTCATGGTTTATGTAGCATCATACACCTTGGATGTATAAAAAAATTTATTATGCACACCATGTATTATTGCCTATGTCGACCTGTGTGTTAATACAAAAGAGAGGATAATGTATGGTCTTTGGTTAATAACCATGCTGTAAACATTTTGAGAGGTTGCCATTACATCATTGTAAACCTCGAGAGTGCAGCTTGAGAGATTGTCAGATGTCATGGCAACCTCAAGAAGTGTTTTCAGCATGGTTGTTAACCAAAGACCATAGATTATATTTTATATTATAAAATGGTAAAACAAAAATCTAGAAATCTCATTGGCCAAGACAGATCAGCTGACCATACATTAATTCTCTGTACATGCACAATCATCCTGGTCCTAAACCACATTACACAATGAGCAGATCAGTTCTCCTACAACCAGAACTATCTTCCATCAGTCTCCCTACAACCAGAATTGATCTTCCACCACAAACATGGCCGGTACCGTTACACTGTAGAAACCTTCAATTGGGCCCTAAAATTAAAATTACTGTATATTAAATAGAAAATAAAACAAATTAATTAAATGTTGTTTACCAGATTGTCACACTCTCCTTACACACATAAACAAATTAGAAATTTTAAGTATTGTTTATAGTTTTCATTACAACTGTTTGTTTGCTAACAGTGCAAAATCCCCCTTCTGTCTTTACGTGCTCATCAGGGAAATCTCTTCTGCTTTCCCTGACAAGTGAGATAATTGAGACTCTGGCTCTAAAACAGGCCTTTGTTGCCTGTGTGTACAGTATGTTAGTAGAGGAACATTCTGCTAGTAGAACTGAGCAGAATTTTGAATCCCTGTATTCCATGGTAAACATTCCATTTCTTGAATGTGGGGAAACACATAGGAAAAAAAAACACAATGAAGAAAGTAAGCAATAATACTATATAAACAAAGAGAAAAGGTGGTAAATGACTCACCCTGCTGTTTATCTTTTAGGACAGAGCGAGCAGTTCATGATGGTGTCAGTGAGTGTGGCAGTTGTGAACCACGCTCATGCTTGCAGCACTGGGGAACTGAGAAGCCTCTGTTATGGCTTCCTTTTAGTTTTGTCTACAGAGTGAGGAGAATGAAATAAAATAATGGGGCTATGTGTCATACTTAGAATGAGAAAAACAGCATTTGTGAATTGTTGTGGCTGGCAGGAGAATATGAAACTTAAGTGGGCAGGGAGGCACGCACTGTATAACACTACTTTAATCTAGCACCAATAGGCAGAAGGACTATTTTATGTTAAAAGCACAGATTCACTTACATTTTTACTTATTTAAAATGTGTTTAAAATAAAACTGCTTCTAAAATAAAGAGGACATTTTATAAGCGAATAAGACACTCGGGTTGTGCATTACAGTTTGATAATCACACTCCTAGAGACGACCGGCACTCAGCCTGCGGCCTTATGCCTAACTACGCCCCTAGGAGTGCGGTTATCACACCGTAATGCACACCCCATCGTGTCTTATTGCTTATATGTATGGGCTACCAAGACTGTGTAATCACTGACTGAATTACTTTACTGAATTACTTTACAGAACATTATTGTGAGCATTTCATTTTGTTAGAACATTGATTGTTGCAAGCATTCTATTTTGTTAGGACATTGATTGTTGTGAGCATTTCACTTGTTATACCATTGATAGGACATACTCAAGAAGGGTTAACAACAGAGTGATGTCATAATGATGGCAAAAGAAGGTTGTAATCTGCTTGATTTCAATTAATAATAAGGGCTTCCCATACATTATTTGGTGCTGCTACCATTTGTCCTGTAATTTCCCAGGTGGTGCTGAAACATGACAAATGGCCCAGTCCACTCTATGGTAAATTGACAAAAATAAAATAAAATAAATAATTGAATAAATCTTTGTTGTGTTCAGGCCACCATTAATCCACTTCCAGTAAGGGGTTGGCTTTTATATTATCCATAGCAGTGTGAAAAAATAACAATGTGGAGATACTGTAATAAAAGAGTGGGTTAGCCCTGTCATTTCAATTTTTCCCCAGTTGGGAATGCTAAAAATAATAAAAAAGTAAAACAAAGGAAAATATACTGAAAATGGAAGTGCAGGGGTTGCATGCAGTGAAGAGAGTATTAATATCCCAATTAGGGAAAATGTTTTTTCAAGGTACCTTTTGACCCTAAAGAAAATGGAGAGTGATGGCCAAATCTGAACCTAAGATTCCAAAACAAAAATATAAAGAAAGAAAAATTCAGAATGGTTTCTTTGGAAATAGTAACCCTTTCTCTGTGCACAGGGTTGGTTATGTTCTCTGTACCCAAATGATGCTTACCTCCGTATCCCTATAAGGTACAGTCACAGAAAATACCTGAAGCTCAGAGCTGGACTGGAACAGTACCAGTTCAAGAAAATGTGTGTTGGACTGGTCTCTTCACCTAGGGCGTTTACCAGAATGCATTTCAGTAGAGACAGTATAGACTAGACATTAGAGTAATAATCTGCAAATGAGCTTGGTACATTCAGCAGGCCTGGGTTTGAGTCCCACAACCTCCACTTGCATATTATGTAACTCTGGGCATGTCATTTATACTCCCCTGTGCTCCTGGGTCACCCTTGAGGTCAGGCATTTGTGTCTAGTGAGCCTTATCTTGTAACCAAAAAATAAGAAAAAAAGAGGCAACAGCACTAAGAAGCTTGGAGTGATAATTTATCCCTACCTGCAAAAATGAGTAGTGTGTGAGAAAACAGATAAAGGACCAGTCATCACTAGACATAACCATGTCTATGATAAACAGCTAGGCTTTCTTTTGAATCTAGAGAAGTCAAAAACTAGAACCTGCTTAGGTTCTGGAATTCATAGGAGCAGAGCTAATTTATGTAGTTTGCAGAGCATTCCTACCACTTCAAGAGAATCTACTGCTGCTTTCCAAGTAGGTTATCACAGAACAGCTCCAGACTTCCTAAGGCTGTTCAATCTCATGTCCTCAACCACAGCAGTTGTGCTCTTGGCCAGACTTCAGATGAAGGAGATACAGTGGTATCTTAAAAAGTATTGCTGCCAGACAAATGCACCTCTAACTCAGAGAGTCCCACCACACGCATCCCTGGTGGAGGCCTTGATTTGGTGGAAGGACATGGAGAATCTAAAGGATGGTGTTCCCTTCCTTCAACCAAAATTCTTAGCTGTGATCAAAAGACTTGCATCTGACCTAGGGTAGTAGTGGTGGGGTGGGGGAAGGGATCAACAGTGAAAGTCAGTAAACAGGGTTTGGCATCCAGCAGAGAGATAGGCACATATGGACCTCCTAGAGGTATTAGTTATTTATTTCTCCCTAAAGTCCTTCTCTTCTCTGTTGGAAGATAAATAGCCCAGAAGATAAGGACATACAATATGATTACATAAGCAAATGTGGGGATGCCACGTCAGTAAAGTTATGCAAAGATTCCTTAAACATTTGGAATCTGACACTAAGTTTGAAAACAAATATCTGCACTACACCTAGCTGGGAAGGACGATGCACTAGCAGGCTCATTAAGCACAATGGGCCATATAACCATGAGGTCCTTAGAACAAGTGCATTTGAACTCTCCATCTTCAAAAGGGGTTGGGTGATCCAGAAATATATGTTTGCTTGATGGGACAAGAATAAATTACCATTATTCTGCTGCAGATCACCTGTGCTGAGAACACTACTAGGAGATGCATTTACCATGGGAGGGGGAACTGATTCCTCTATGTTTTTACTCCGTTTCCTCTGATTCAGAGAGCTATTCTAAATATGAGGAGGGAAAGGTCAACATAGATACTGATATAGAACCAAACTGCACTAGTCAACTCTGGAACTCACTGCTTCTGAGCAGGAAGGAGCCCTTTGAGTTCCCACAACATTTCTCTGAATCAGGATCTTCTGTTGTCTCTCAGAGCCTGGTGTTTCACACAGACTGGAAATCTTTACTCCCAAGAGTGTGATTCATGAGGAATTAGGAGTTCCTGATTTGCAATTCTTAGACCAGGTACTTCAAGAACTGAAGGCATCTAGAAAGTCAGTTAGCAGAAAAACTTACAGCTCAAAAGGGTTTTCAATTTGGTGCAGTAATTGTGCACAACATCCAGACACAGCAACTATTACTTTGGTCTTAGAATTTCTGGTGGATTTAAAGTGCAAGAAATTAGGGCCATTCATAATTTATGGTTCCTCTGGAGGCAGTTTCAACATATATAGCACATTCAAAAAAAAATAAGCTTTGCTTTCAGTTTTAAAAAGATTTTACAAGGGCCTGATCTACTTCTAAATAAACAGAGAATCTGATAGCAGAGGAAAACTGAGGGCCCATCAGTCCTGCCCATACTATCTACCTTTCTCCGCAGACCTACTGTACTAGTGGGTTGTCTTATGCTTTCCCTGCCCCCTTAACCCTCAATCCAGTGTTACCCCCTCCCCCAGGGACCACAAGTCCCCTTGTTCTGCCGCAGCCGTGTTTAAACCTTTTAAGGGTAACTGCCCCTGCCACTTCCACTGACAGTCTGTTCCACATTTTGACCACCCTTTCCAAGAAGTAAAACTATCTCATGTCTTACTTGAACTTGCCTACACCTTCCCACCAACCTCCAGACATGCCCCCTCATGACTGTTTCCCTATTACTTACAAACAGGAGTTTGCTATTCACCCTGTTTATCCTTCCTCAGAAACTTAAATGTTTCTATCATGTTTCCCCTCTCGCACCTGGCCTCCATTGAGTACCTAGTTAGAGCCACCAATCACTCCTAGTAGGACTGCTTTGCTGGTCCTGAATAATCTTGGTGACCCTCCTCCTCACTGACTCCAGTCTGCATGTCATTCCTCAAACACAAACTCCAGAACAGAGCACAGAACTCTAGATGAGACCTTACCATGGATCTCTATAAGGGCAGTGACACCTTGCTTCTACTACTAGTACTAAAACCCCTCGCTGTACACCCCAGCATCCCTGGCACCTTGCTATATGCTTTATTACAGTGACTCATTTGCTTGAGGGAGTCTTTGGTTATGAACTGTAAATCCCTTTCATCTGTTGAAGTGGCCAGCTTAACCCCTCCCACCTAGTATTCTGTGTGTGGGTTCCATCTCCCTAAGTGCATTACCTTGCACTTCCTCACATTGAATCTCAACTGCCAGATCTTAGACCATCTCTTCTACTTCTCTAGGTCCATCTGAAGCTCCTCCTCCCCTTCCTCATGATGTACCCTGCTGTAGACCTTTGTGTTGTCAGCAAAGAGGCACAACTTGACTCAGATACTCAAATACCTTCTCCAATGTCACCAATGAAAATATTAAACAGGACTGATACCAATGCAGGATCAGTACATGCGGCTCCCTGCTTATGAACTCTTCTTTCCCCCAACTTGGCCCCATTCACTACTGCACAAGCCAATTTCCTATCTACCTGAATAAACATTTCTCCACTCCCAAGTCCTCCAACTTTTTAAGCAGCCTCATGTGTGGTACAAAATCAAAGCCCTTGCTGAAGTCAAAGTAGAGCTAATCTACCATCTTCCCACTGTCTATCGCCTTAGTGACCCAGTCAAAAAACAGTACCAGGTTGGTTTGGCATGACCTTCCTGATGCAAACCCATGCTGTTTTCTGTCCTGCAATCCATTATCCTCCTATGTTCTATATCCTCTTATGTCCCCCTACTAAGGACCCATGTGTACGTGTGAGCTGAAGTACAGTATTTCACACTGAAGACGTTGCTTTGGGTGGTTTCTTTCAGGAGGGTCAGTGAATTACAAGTGATAAGTATTGAGCCAGATTATTTGGTTTTCCACAAGGAAAAGGTAGTTTCTAGGACTAACTTTAAGTGAGTTCCAAAGGCAGTTTCTGCTTTCCACAGGAATCAAACTAACTTTGCCTGTTTTTTTTTCCTAGGCCACATTCAAACCAAGTGAAGGGAAACCTGCATAGGTTAAATGAGAAGATTGTGTGGAGTTTCTACATGAGTAAGACAGAACAAGTCAGAGGTAATACAGAGTAGGATTGCTCGAAATCCATCTGGCAGAATCCGATTCATCAGATTCCAGGCAATTTTTTTGGAATTTGGCATTTCAGTATTGATGGCCAAAAATAAAAATCTGTAAAAAAAAGCTGAAATTGGATGTGGATTGAAAATCTAAATCCAATACCAATTCCACATCCGGTTTCATCTAGTTGTAAAACCTCCTCCCACCCAGCGCACATAGAAAGCAAGTGCAGAGAGACATTGCCTGACTCCCCCTTCCATTATCCTTGTGTTGCTCACTCTCCTGTACCCTACAGTACCTTAGTAGGCTTGACTGCTGCTGGATACTTGGACAGTCTGGTGGTAGTCTCACCTCAACTCCCTCTGGTTGGTTCAGTCTCACTTTCTCCTCTCTGTTGCACTGGTAAGGACAGGAGTGCACTACTGAATGGAAGCATACTATATATCCAGTCCACTCTGCACACAGTTCACTCTGTACAAACCCCTTCTGCCACCTGGTGCCACTGCCTGCACTTGCTGCTGCACCACTGCCCTGTTAGCCAGTGCCACTCTCCCCAGCCGAAAGGAAAAAATGGCTGAGCTGACAATCCAAATTCATTTTTTTTGTTGGAGGGAATTTCTGTTTATGTCCCTCATGCTTTCTGCCCCATCTCCTTCCGGACTCCTCAAGGCAGTCTGCTGGACTCTTCCTACCAGTGCCAAGCTGCCATATTCCACATATGCCCCTGGGCATGGACAGGGTGGAGAGATATACCAATGAATTTCTGTGTCTCGTCAGGAGACATCTAGCAGCTCAGTGGGAGAGACTCAGCAGTGCTGGGGGTCCTTCTTTCTTGGAATGCAAGGTTTGATTTTTTTCTGTTTTTTTTTCTCCCTGATCCACAGGAGTCATGCATTCAAGGACTGCAAGCACAAGATGCACACAGAGCATAGTGTCAACCACAATCAGTGCGGCTCCTCCCACCCACTGGTCTAACAGTGCAGCACTGTCCCCTGCATCCAGGTGGCAGTGTGGCCACTGTAGATGGGACCCTCCTTCCCCAGTGAAGGAGAGTGTCCTCAGGGATGCTCAGTCCTTCTACCCCTGTCTGGCCCCCAATGATTCAGGCTCATTCCTGAAACCGGGTGGCCATTATTGTGAGCAATAGCGTTACCGCTGGGCCAGCGAGCTGGCCAAATTCAACTGATTTAGTTGAGTAAGAGAAGGTCGAAAAAAATAAATACACGGCACTCACCAATCAATCAATCAAAAAAAAAATCAATCAATCAAAACTTTATTTATAAAAAGGCGCCTTTCTAAAACCAAGGCGCCTGTACATCACATAATAAAACAATATTTCTAAAAACAATAAAAATTGTCCAAGCCTAATAATATTTAAAAATCATTATACGCTTGTTTAAAAAGATATGTTTTAAGTGCTCCCTTAAAAGTTTGGACGGTTGGGCAATGTCATACCTGACGAGGTAGAGAATTCCACAGGGTCGGGGCCATAAAACTAAAAGATCTGGCCCCGGAAGTCTTCAAACGAACCCTGGGAATCTCCAGCAATCCCTCGTCAGTGGATCGGAGCGAGCGAGGGGGACAGTAGGGACGAAGGAGATCTTTCAGGTAGCCAGATCCCTGATCATGTAGGGCCTTATAGGTCAGCAAACCGACCTTGAAGGTGATACGCCAGCATATTGGCAGCCAATGCAGTCCGCGGAGCACAGGCGTTATATGACTGGACCTAGAGGAACCAGTCAATAGTCTGGCTGCCGTGTTCTGCACTAGCTGCAGGTGGCGAACATTAACCCCCGGTAGCCTAAGATAAAGGGAATTGCAGTAGTCAAGATGGGAGGTAATGAAGGCGTGGACCAGAGTAGGGAGATCGTTGGGAGGAACCAGGTGCTTCACCTGGGCAATGTTCCTCAGGTGGTAAAGAGGCTTTTAACAACTGCCAACACCTGTGATTTAAGTGTTAAACAGCTGTCAAAAAATAAGCTCAGATTCCGCACCTGGTCTGGTAGTTACGGACACCCCCGAGCCATAAGCCCGAGGGAGATCCAGCCAACAAACCCGCCTCCCGGTGACCTGGGTCCACGACCAACACCTCAGTTTTTCTTGGATTCAACTGCAGCCAACTCACATTCATCCAGTCCTGGATTTTGGCAAGATGGTTATTAAAAACCGAGAGGGCGGCATCTTGGCCAGGTACAAAGGACATGTACAGTTGAGTATCATCTGCATAGCAGTGAAAACTCAAACTGTACTGCCTAATGCTTGATCCCAACAGCAGCATGTACACCGCAAACAACATGGGTGCCAAAATGGAGCCCTGTGGTACCCCACAGGATAGGGGGAATGATGTTGAGGAAAAAATCCCAGACACCACCCTCTGAGTCCTACCCTCGAGGAAGGATCGAAACCAACTGAGGACTGTACCAGACAGTCCACAGATAAACTGCAGGTGCTCCAACAGCACACCATGGTCCATAGTGTTAAATGCCGCAGACAGATCAAGAAGGACCAAGATAGAACAGGTCCTTCGATCTCTCGCTATCAGGAGATCATTTAGTACCTGGACCAGAGCCGTCTCGGTACTATGTCTTTTCCTAAATCCGGACTGGAGAGAATCATAGACATCGTGGCTGGTTAAATGATCATCCAACTGCGACGTGACCACCTTCTCAATAACCTTTCCCACAAAGGGTAGGTTAGAGACGGGTCTGTAGTTAGCCAGACAGTTCGGGTCTAAGGAGGGCTTCTTAAGAAGGGGCTGAACCATAGCCTCCTTCAGAGGATTTGGAAAAATCCCCCTGTCCAAAGACCTCCAGACTATCTCAGCCAGGACCGGGCCGATTTTATCTACACAGTCCACTAGGAGACGTGTAGGGCCCGGGTCCAAACCACAGTTGGTCGGATGCAATAATCGGATGACCATCACAATGTCATTGATTGTGGGAAGGCTGAAGTCGGACCACACAAAACCGGTGTTCGACATCTCCTGTCGACTATCACAACTCCCACTAGAGAGAGTCAGGCAGACGTTGGACCTGATTTTGGCAACCTTATCTGAAAAGAATTGAGCAAGCTCCTCACACCATTCTTGAGAAAAGGCTCTTCTGGGCTGAAGACAGATTGAATTGCACAATCTGTCCATGGTCTGTAAAAGCTGAGCTTGTCTATTCTGAGCAGCAGCAATCTCTCTGGACAGGAATTCTGCCTTCTTACAAGAGATTGCTGATTGATAGACCACATAATGGTCCATCAATCTAAGTTTGTCACAATCCAAGCCCGACCTCCGCCAACATCTCTCTAATCTTCGTCCAGCTCTCCTCAACTCCCTTAGAGTCTCATCAAACCAAGGAGACCTAGGCCAAAGAGTGAGGGGACGAACACGAACAGGTGCAATGGAATCCAGGGCCACTGTTACTGCCTTATTATAGGCAAGTACCAAGTCCCCTGGGTCCATGCAATCACTCGGAAAACCCGATAGGTCCAGCACTGCCATCAGGCCATCTGGGGAAACTCCCCTCAAAGGGCGGTACAGGACCATCTCCATAGGGGCTGGCCTACTAGGGGTGGCCTCAAAACTGAACCCAATGGAATGATGGTCAGACCATCCGACTGGTTCCACCACCAAATCGGATATCTCCATCCCCAGTAGGAACACCAAGTCCAATGAATGACCTCCAATATGGGTCAGGGAGGAAATAACCTGTGTGAAGCCCAGTGAAATCATTAACTGGCGGAAGTCTTGACCAAACTGTGAGAGTTCATTGTTGACCCAGGCATTGAAATCCCCCCAGAACCAACCATCTGGGGGATCCCAATGTCAGGTCGACAGTGAAGTCTGCGACTTCCTACAGGAAAACATTCCCATCACCTGGTGGACAGTAGACGAGAAGAATCCTGCGCCCCACACCCTCGCCCATAATACATTCAAAGGAATTGGTAGTACCCACTGGTACTTCCACTAGGCCCAGTTATGATCTAAAACAGATAGCAACAACCCCACCCCTACAATCCATCCTAGGGCGGTGTATCACTGGGTACCCGGGCTGGAATTGCTGAAGCCAAAACCAGGCCAGCATTTTCATCCAGCCAGGTCTCGGTGATGCACGCCAGGTCTGATGTTCCAACAAGATCCGCTATAATAGCGGTCTTGTTTTTAATGGACCTGGCATTGCATAACACCACCCGAGTAGGATGAGCATCCGAGGATGACCGTGCTACCTGCTGACTACCAGCAGGACCCTTGGGTATGGGAACCAGCCAGGGAGAGCCCCTTTCCTGGACCCATTTTTCCCCAGGGTGTCTCCTTGTCCCCACTATCCCTATCTGCCCACTCCTTTCCAATCCCTCTCCAGGCCCAGCCCTCGTCCTCCCCTTTTTCCTGGTAATCCCCAGAGCCCTACACCATCTATACACCTCTAGTGACAGGGGAGGACAAAAGAATGGACACAGGTCTCTGAGCCTGGAGGGGGAGTAATACCTGACCGTCCTAATACCATCCCAACACATATTTACTGCGCTAACTAAATACCAATAAACAATCCCAAACTGCAAATTCAGTCTAAATCTAAACCCAAATAAACAATAAAAAAGAAAACTATGAAATCAAGTAGATCCTTTCCACAATGTTCCTTATTGTAATGCAGTGTTTGCACCAGCCACATTGTTTTAAAGGACATGTCAAGGTACACTGAATAAAGGATTGACTTCACTACAATAAGGAATGGTGTGGGCAGTATCTATTGCTGAGTTGAGTGCCGTGTATTTCTTTTTTAACTCCGTGTGTTGGGCAGTATCTACTGCTGAGGGGACTGCCGTGCATTTCTTTTTGAACTCTGTGTGTTGGGTAGCATTTATTACTGAGGTGAGTGCTGTGTATTTCTTTTTGAACTCTGTGTGTTGGGCAGCATTTATTGCTGACACGAGTGCTGTGTATTTCTTTTTGAACTCTGTGTGTTGGGCAGTATCTATTGCTGAGGTGAGTGCCGAGTATTTCTTTTTGAACTCTGTGTGCTGGGCATCATCTATTGCTGTGGTGAGTGCAGAGTATTTCTTTTTGAACTCTGTGTGTTGGGCAGTATCCATTGCTGAGGTGAGTGCCGAGTATTTCTTTTTGAACTCTGTGTGTAATTTACACACAGTGCTAGGCTTCCTTGAACCATCATTTTTTAATCTGATTTAGAGAGGGCTCTAGCGCCTTACCCTATCACTTCATGGTCTGACATTTGACCAAGTCTGAGAGACTTACACTCGTATGTGTGTTGTGTCCTAGCAGTATAAAACCCTGGGAAAGAGACTTGCTACTCTCATGGGAAGCATGGAGTTTCTGAAAAACTCCAGGGTTTAGTGCTGCTCGTCCACCTCCTTGACTTCACTTCTATTTGGTTATGGCACTTTCATTCCTTGGGAGGAGATAATGTGAGATGCTTGAGGTAACATGAGGCATATTGGATGTTGAATACAGTGCACCTGCTAGGATTAAACAAAGACATCTCATTATCATGTTATTTGTAATTTATGTCTAAACGGTATAATATGAGGCTGTTAGAAAGTGAAAATGTGCAATCAAAATTAATTTCTTAGTCTATATATATATATATTATGGTAGCACAGTAGTGCTACCATAGTTAGGGTTGAGGAGCCATTTCTATTTTAAACCCACAATTTTGCACCTTAATAACTTTGCAACCGTTTGACAGATTTTCCTGAAATTCAGAATCGTGATCAAGAACCATAGGCCTTAGGATCTACCAAGTTTACGTGCCACGATTAGGATATCTGTTTCACGAAAGTTATTAAGATCATCTGTCGTGCGTACGCTTTTCTGGAATTCTGCTGTCGTGCCTACAGGTCGCGACGGTTGTGTGACCTGCCTGAAATCTTCAGGGAATGTGTGGCCAAGGTCCCCGATGTGCCTTTTGAAGATTTTGTGAAAAATATTAAACGGTTCAAAAGTTATTCAAAAAACAATTTCCCATTATAAGTCAATGGGAAAAGTTAACAAAAAGTTCGACAGTGTCGCAAATGCACTTTTTACTGTCGCAAATGGCCCTGTTACTGTCATAAATCCACCATCTTGTTTTCAGTTAGTGATCAGAAAAATGCTTGGCATTTAAAATTGAGACCCTCTAGCAACCTAATTCTTTTTGTATTCACCTAGTCGGGCCCTGAGGATACTAGCCATGTCTTTATTTTGGGGTAAAACATCCTAGAAATATGTTTTAAAGATTTCTGGAAAAAGTACTTTCACAAAGTAGTGTCACACTCATGAAAGTGTCGCAAATTTTTGCGAAAGCTTTAGCAAATTGCGACACTACTGCTTTGGAGCCTATGCCCAAAATAACAGTAATTCTTTGGCACCGCTGCAAAAGAACGGTTTGGAGTTTTGGGCTGAAATTTGGAGGGAATGCAGCCGACATCTCACAGATGTGCCTTTCAGTGTTGTATTGAAAAAATATTACATAGTGGCAAAGTTACAGCACTCCAACGTTGATGGTTTTTCCCATAGGATAACATTATGGCGCCCGACGCATTACAGGAATCCTTTGGCACCCTGCTGCAAAATAACGATTTGGTCTTTTTTCCTGAAATTTGGAGAGAAGACAGCAAACAGCCCACAGATGTACCTTTCAATGGTTTGGTGAAAAAATATTACGGGGAGGCAAAGTTATGGCACCCCGAACTTTTTTTCCTATAGGATAACATTACGGCGTTTCGCTAAGATTTTCAGGGCCCGTGATCTCGAAACGGTGCGAGATACGGACTTTTCATCGGGAAAATGCTTAGCCCCCTCAAAACTAGCCAGGACAGTCATAAATCATATGACTTTTACATTTTTTTTCTACGTTGTACGGTTCCTGAGATATAACCTATTTAGTATTCCAAGTCCTCATTTACTGCTCCGATACCCATTATTATGCATACATTCTTTGTACTCACTGTCTTTCTCTATGCAGCTTTTGGGGAAAACCAGCCTGTGCCCTTACATTACTGTTACTGTTGCCCTTTACGCTGCGGTTCCGTACCGTTTCACTTACGGTTGAGCGTCACGCCACCATATGCGTTATCCTTAACGTTTTCATTTGCACTTGTGTTTCTGTTATTTTTTGCCATTTGTGTCTACAGTACTGTCTCTCTTTCTGTTTCACTTTGCGTCACCATGCCCATTGACATTTCCATTTGCAGGCACCATGTTACTATGTGACAACAAATCACGTGGCAGACCGTTCCCGTCTGCGCCACCGTGTGCGTTACCCTTTCTGTTCTCATTCGTGCTTGCATTACCATGTGCGCCACTGTTAGCACTTCTGTTTGCATTGCTGTTCCTGTTACTATGCCACAAGACATCACGTGGTGGAGCGCGGCCCGCCGCTGCATTACATTCACTATTTCTCGCTATCATTCTCAAAAGAAGGAAATTAGAGGCAAAACTCATTTATCGTATTGTTGTTGTTTATAGTGGCTAAGGGTTAGTTGAAACCTTACTCTCACCTTTCATTCGGTATTGAGGTGCGACAGATCGCCGGTCCCAACTCTCACCCCATTCTCCTATACTTCTGCTGCTTTTACACATGTCATGGGGTGAGAGTTAGCTGACAATCCCAATGTGCACCCCAATGCCGGGTTGGGGGTGGTGGGGGTCCAAGGGGTTTTCAACCCAACACCGAATTTCTCACTTTTGTCGCTGTGGAACAACCCTAACTAATGCATTTTACGGAGTTTTTTGCTCTAATATATATATATATATATATATAGAGAGAGAGAGACACACACACACACACACACACACACACACACACACACACACACACACATACACACACACACTCAAAGCTCACTTTTAAATCAGGTAACTTCAGATAAGTGAAAATGGTGCAGTACCCTGCGGGAACCTCTGTAATACTGTTTGTAGTTAATATGGACCCTAGTGAACTGATATAATTGTTTGATATACAGAAAACATTTTTTATGTATATATTTATAATACTGTATCCAGTTTTAGTGGTAACAGTGTGTATATATGTAGATGCTAGATTTAATTATTTACATATTTATTTAGATTTTTGCGTGTATTTTAGGGATATCACCTAGACTTGCACAGTATGTGAGGGATTGACATGTTTGTTCACCTGTTTTTTTTCTTAAGATTTATCACTATCACTTCAAGGGAATTAGGTATTTAGGGACATTGCACACCCATTCTCTTCCTGTTCTGAAGATGTGTTGTCATCCAAACATAAGCATCACATGCTTTGGCACGTTAGCAATGGGGCTGCCTAAACAATTGTGGAGCAGGGGCTGGAAAAATACTTTTCGGCCTGAAACAATTTGTATAAGACAAACCATATCCTACTAGAAATGCTTGCTCCATGGAATAGTACAACAAGTACGCTGAAGAAAAGCCACAACGTTTGAACACAGGCTCCTGCAGCTTTTGTCGAGAACTCTTTGGGACTGTGTGCTAGTATGGGTTGGGTAAGGGAGCTCCATGAATTTAAATGTTTTAACATTGTATAAATGTAATTTGGAATGTTCTCCATAAACCTGCTTGAATAAGCCCTCAAGTGTGCAGACTATCCTTGACTTCCAACCAGATGGGTACTGCTCAGAAGAGAAATAATTGGTCCATTGGACATTACTAGACATGTTTTCAATCCCTTTAGGAAAGTGCTGGTCAGATGTGGTCACCATGGTCACATCCAGACAGCAGTAACATTTTCTGCAGCCAGAAAGCTCTTTAGAGCCCCTACAACAAAGGCAATACAAAGAAACATTTCTTACATTTAAAAACATGGGAGATACATTTGATGAAACTGCATCAGGGAATTGATTTATTGTATACTATGTGAAAAGAAGTTTTTTATATCAGGGATTTGGGGTAAATAATAAGTGAGGCCACCAATGAGTGGTGGTGGGCACACGTTGAAGCCCTTTGAAGTCACCAATATTTGGGGTTTGAGAACTGCTGCTTTAGTGCTTGTTCCCCTGTAATTTCTCTCATCTCAAACTTGCCCCATGGATTACCTGTGAATTTTCTTCTGCTGTCTGAGAGTTGGCCTGCTTTCTCAACAGTGAACACCAAATAAAAACATTCATTTAGTATTCCTGACTTCACTATATCTTCTGTAACCCTTTCTTTCCTTATCCTTTCTATGTTGCCATAGAAACAGAAAAGAGGATGACAGAAAAAGACCTGAACAGTCCATCTAGTCTGTTCTGAGATTCCCTACGTGTCTTCCTTTTTTCACTTAGGTATCTAAAGAAAGATTTTTTAATTTTCTTAATTCTTTCTGTGAGCCTTCTGCCTTTGCCATACCTACCCTGATAATATTTTTTCTTATACAAAGTTTCTCCTTACACCACACTCCATTTATTCACATATACATCCTGAATGCATACGTGTCCCTAACAGCCTGTTTTACCTGGCAGGCAAATCATATTGGTTTCTTGTAGTTCTTGGATTTTCTTGTGATACTGATACGTTCCTGGGTTGCCCTGAAATACAACATCCATATCCTTCCTAGGCATAAAAATAAACTACAATCAGGAAGTAGTCAGTTCCTACAGAGGCCCTCAAACTACTTCAGTATACACAGCAAATATTGACTACTCATCCATTATGTGTAAAAAATGTTCAATATTAATTAATAATAATGAGTCATAGATAAACACCCTATCAACAATGGTTAAATTGGGAATGTTTAGGTGGAGGAACTCTTTTATCTAGATTTCTAGGTGATGTAACTGTCATTTATAGGTGATAGAACTCTCCTATAGTAGTCAGTGGAGAAAGATGGCACAGGTGATGGAACTGTCATACAGTTTTTTAAGAGGTGGTGGGACTGAGTTCCTGTTGGCTCCTGCTCAATTTAACCCCCTGCCTATCAACCATGAACATGGAAAGTTATTCTACTACACTCAGTGACACTCCAGTTCACTTGAAGTCCATAATTCTGTTTCTATATTTCAGTCAGTATGTATGTATTTTCTGATCCTTCTGATCTGGACTGGATACAGAGTTATAGGAACTTCTAATCTCATTGGTATGTTCCCTTTACTGTATTTTATCTTACTATTGTACTTCACTTTCATTTGCAAAAACTATTTCTTTTTTGATCTGCTCATCTCATTTTATATTTTCTTTCTTTAATCTAGGAGTGCAATTCTGGGCACATCCTCCTGCATAGATTCCTCACCCTTCTGTGGAGAGCTTGGATGAGGTGAACTGAAATGCCATTAAGTGTGGTACATTCAACAGTCCAAAACATTGATGCTTGATAGGGTGTTTATCTATGGCTCATGATTCTTAATAAATATTGAACATTTTTTACACCTAGTGGGTGAGTGGTCAATATTTCCTATGTACACTTTGGTTGCCTCTGAAATAACCTCCTTTAATGCAGCAAACTTCTCCTTGGACCCATCAGTATTTTGAAAGTCTTTTAGTTTTTCCTGTATTTTTTCTTCCATCAATCTGGAATCCATTTTTTCCAATACAAAATCCTTGTAATGAACCTAACCTCATGCTGAATCTCAACATGCCATGGTCACTCAGACCAACTGTGGCCTCCACCCTAACATCTCTAACAATGTCCTGATTAGTCAACACCAGGTCAAGTATTGCCTCCCCCTTTGTGGCCTCACTTACCCCCTCTGTAAAGAAGCAGTGCTGTGTGACATCCACAAATCCTTGCCCCTTCTGTCCCCTAGCCACCCATGTCCCTCAATCTATGTCTGGAAGACTGAAGTCTACATTTAACCCTATTCCTCCCAATTCTGCCAATTTCCTTATCTCCTTCTCTAGTGCTTCATCCATTTCCGATGATTGATCTGATTGCCTGTACATTACCCAATTGTGTGTTTCCTTCCCCATCCTTTCATTACCTAAAGCAACTTGCAACTGCGGCTTATACTATATTCCTTTCTCCTCTTTGACTGATGCATCCTCCAAATCCCCTAATGTCTGCCCTAATTTAAACTGCCAACCCTTACTATTTTCCCTCTTCTTCCTGAAGAGGTTGTACCTGGAACATTTAGGTCTTGGCAGTAATTTGGATTAGCCCAAGTTTCAGTAAAGAACACTGTTTATTTCCTTTGCATGTTTTGTAATCTAACAGACATTTATAAGTAAACAAACACACTCCACGGTGTGCTGGCCTCATGGAATATATATATTTTTACGTTTTTTTCAAAGGCACAAGGCAAAACAACACACCTGGAGCATACATATAACTAGATTGAGGTAGGAGGTTGAATGTTGCCCATAACTGCTAGGGCATTTCCATTCTGCCTAACCCTTTGTCTCTAGTTGTCATTGTGGCCACTTCTACTGCTTGTGTGACCTGCAAAGGGGTCTGGGCATTCTAGCTGGCCCACCTCATCGTCAAGCACTCCCAGAGGCATAGACTGAAGGACACCAGGAGCCATGACCTTTCTGGTTATGCGACCCCTGTGCAGCTGGTCAGGCTGCTGGATGGCAATAGGAGGAAGAACTCTACAGTTAAGTATTAGGGGCACATCCATTCTAAGCAAAAACAAAATGCGGCTTATGCTGGCTCTGGGGTAGACTCTGTACTCACCGGCTGCTATTCCCACATGAAAGTCTAAACAAGAAGATAGAGCACTCAGACTAAGGAAAGGAGCTCTGGACAGAATGTACCATTGAACTACCATTCTACCTCCCCTTTTTTGTCTTCAGTCACTGTTGTGGCCACTACTGTTGCTTGTGGAGCCTGCAGGAAGGTCAGGAATTTACATCTTGTCCCTCTCCCCCACTAATGATCCCAAGAAGAAGCCAACTGAAGAACATTAGAGGCCTTGATTGTGATGGTCATGAGACCTTTTTGCAGTCCACTGGACTGCTGGAATATACACTTCATCCCCCATACTTAAGAAGTTCCCAGTTTAACAGTCCACAGCATGGGAGCCACAGCAAAAGGGTGTTACACATGGGTGTCAGCAAACTCAGCACGGCAGTCAGTATATCTCTATGTCATGCTGCTTTATGTTCCTCTTGTTCCTCTCTGCTGAGACTGCTGTTCGGACACCAAATGCAATCCATAATAAGCATTCTTGTTTTTTTGACAGGTGGACATGGGAGTGGACAAGAGCAGGACCATGGATGGAGTCTATCTGGACATCAGTAAGGCCTTTGACACTGTGCCTCATAATAAGCTTCTGGGAAAACCAGACTAGTGAGGTACAAAAAAGACATACATAGGGTGGATTGCCAACTGGGTTGGGGCAGAAAGCAAACAGTGGATGGGAACTACTTGGAGTGGAGAGCAGTACTCAGCAGCATCCTTCGTGGACTGATGTTGGGGCCACTACTCTTGAGCATCTTCATTAATGATCTGGAAACTGTGGTCCACAGCAGGCTGCTTATGTTCATGGGTGACACTATAGCTAGCCAGGGTGATTGATGCCATTGAGAACAGGATTAAATTTAGGGAGGACCTAAACAAGCTGGACAGTCAGTATGACTCCAGGAACATCAGATCCTGGTGCTTTTTCTCATTTGAAAGAGATTCCCCTCTAGTACCCTCTTTATCCCTGTGAGACACTTACAGGTCTCCATCATATCCCCTCCCACTCTCCTCTCTTCCAGGGTGTATATGATGAGATCTCAGTGATAATGGAGAATACTGGACCTCCGTTATTAGCGTAGTCTCTCCTCATGGGGCTTTTGGTGCATCCCCTGCATCATTTTAGTTGTCCTTGTCTGCTCCACCCTGTCTATGTCCTTTCTGAGGTGTGGCCTCTAAAACTGGACACAATACTCTGGGTGGGGTTTCATCAGTGAGCAATACAGTGGCAGTACCACCTTGCGCCTTGTGATGGAGATTCCTCTCCCTATGCATCCCAGCTTCTCATTGGCCCTATGCACTGCTTTGTCACACTGCCCTACCACTTTGAAGTCATTAGATATAACTCCAAGGTTCCTTACCTACTTAGTTCTGTCAGTACCTCCTCCCCCATCCTGTACTCAGCTCCTGGGTTCCTATGCCTTAGGTACATGATTTTGCATTCTTGAGCATTGAACCCCAAATGCCATGCTCTTGACCACTCTTTGAGTTTCCCAAAATCCTTACTCATTTTCTCCACCCCTCTTCAGTGTCTACCCAATTACAGATTTTGGTGTCACCTGCAAAATGGCATACCTGAAGATCCAATTCTTCTGTGATGTCACTCATGAAGACATTGAAGAGCACCAGTCCCAGTACTGAGCCAATGCATAATATGTCTGAAGTATTGGTGCCTGCAGATCCATTTTTTCCAATCAATAATTTTTTGCTTTAGCATATCACTAATTGACCTTTGTGACCTCCCACCATCAAAATCTTGTATTTTATGCATTATGTGGTAGAGACATATTATGCTATACTCTCAGTCTAAATTATATATATATATATATATATATACATTTGATAATTAAAATAAAATTGCATTGTCTCAGTGTATTAAATTAATTGAGAAACAAAGTTAAAATTGACCATAGTGATCCATGTCTAACTTCAAGCACTAGATATAGGTGCGCTTGATATGGGTTCACTTAGAGACAGATTAACTTTATCTGAACTAAGTACTTGTGATGTGACAAATTTGTTTTAGCGTTCTGATTGGATAGTTTGACAGCTGCAAATCTTTCATGTTAATTTGCTGTGTGTGTGTGTGATTATATAGAGCACATTGTGTACTACTACTAATAACTCTGATGAAGTTTGGTAGTTACCTTGCAAAACTTTAGTTTTTGTCTGGTGTTTGCTGCCGATGGTTAGGTAAAGGTTAGGGTATTACCCTGAGTACCCTTTAGGGTAATTTTTTACTGCACTATTTTTTATACAATAAACAGATATTTGATCTTATCACCATTTTTGAACCTAATGCCTTCCTATTGGTGCTAACTCCTCTAGGTACTGTGTGACTATTTATGCTTTAAGCACAACAGCTCATGCTGGTGCTGCCTGATACCTTTGTTTGCTCACTTATATACCTGAAGAAAGTCTTAGCCCCTTTAGCTACCTCCTTACCTATCATTTCCCCTGTCTGTGCTTTTGCTCCCCTCACTGCCTTTCCTGCTTCCCTCTGTTTTACTTAGAAACATAGAACTTGTCAGCAGAAAAGGACTGATTGGCCCACCCAGTCTACCCAGATGGTCCCTGCTTAGTCTGTTTCCACAGACTCTAACTGGATTCTGGTGACCCTCCCTCCTCCCTGCCCATTTCCTTATATTTCCATATGTCTATCCCACACATGCTTGAAGCCCCCTACTGTTTTTGCCTCAAGCACCTCTGCTGTCAGTCTCTTACAGGCATCCATCATCCTTTCAGTGAAGTAGCACTTTCTCACGTCCGTCCTAAACTCCCCTCTCCAGCTTCATCACATGCCCTGTGGCTCTGGCACTCTTCCTCATTTGAAACAGACTCCTCTCCTGCACTCTCTCTTCACCCCCTGTGAGGTATTGTAGGTCTCTATCATCTCCTTTCCCACTCTCCTGTCTTCCAGAGTATACAGGTTGAGACCTCACAGACTTTCCTCATAAGACTTTTGGTGCAACCCCTGCTCTCCTCTGGTCTGCCTCCACCCTGTCTATGTCCTTTCTGAGATGCAACCTCCAGAATGGGACACAATATTCCAAGAGGGGTCTCAGCAGCATGTGATATAGTGGCAACACCACCTCCCTCTTCCTGCTGGAGATACCTCTCCCTATCCATACTAGCACCCCAATGGCCCTACCCACTGCTTTGTCACACTGCCCTGCCACTTTGAAGTCATCATATATTACTGCACTGCCAATGCACTGCACTTTTCTTGGTCGCCACTGTCTTGTCTCAGTTGACCTACTCGGTTACCAAAATTCAATAAATAAATAAAAATATATGGTAACCCCAAGATCCCTTTCCTGCTTAGTGACTGACAGTACCTTCCCCCTTCCTATACTCAGATCCCCCCATCCCGGGTTCCTATGCCCTAGGTGCATAATTTTGTGCAGTTTGGCATTAAACTCAAAATGTCATGCTCTTGACCACTCCTCGAATTTTCCAAGATCCCTGTCTATTCTTTCTACTACTTCCATTATTGTTCATCCTATTATAGATTTTTTGTATCATCTACAAAAAGGCATATCATCCCTTCCACTTCATTTGCAGTGTCAATGATGACTTGGTATGTCTCACTGTCTTCTTCCTTCTGCATTTCTTTATACCTTCTGAATGCCACCCTTTTCTCCTTCACCACTTTTACTAGAGAACCATAATGGTCTTTTTTCCTTCTGCTTTTACTCACTTCCTTCATGCAGAGATTGGTTGCCTTAATTATGCCCTCTCTTATGTTTCCACACTATACCTGCACCCTTCCCTGGCAATCCCCTCCATGAAGCAGTGTCTGAGGCAGTCTCCCATTTCATTAAAATCTGCCCTACTAAAGTTCAAGATTCATTCTCATGTGCTTTGCGTCTGTTCCTGTCCTAATGTTAAACCTCACTGTATGGTGATCAGTGGTACCTAGGGGACTACCCACTGTGACGTCTGCAATGTCATCCCTGTAAGCATCAGGTCCAACACTGCCCCATCCCTAGTGGGTTCATCGTCAAGCTGCCTGGGAAAAGCCCCTTGTAGGGAGTTAAGAATGGCCCTGCTCCCTGCCAAAGCTGCAGCTGGAAAGGCTCCAATCCACATCTGGCAGTCTGAAGTCACCAACTAGCAGTATGTCCCCTTACTTGACATCCTGATGATAGCTTCCCCTAAGTGCCTTATAGAACTCCTCTCCCTGTGCTGAAGGTTTGTATGTCAACCCTGTATGGATAGCAGCCCAAGAGCCTACCTCAAGGATGATGCACAGTACCTCCAGCACTTCCTTTTCCTCTGATTGTCTCTGCACTTCCATGGCCTTGATTCCCTCCCTCACATACAGTGCAATCTCTCCTCCCTTCCCTGTCTCTCCTGAACAGCGAGTAGATCAGTATGGCCATGTGCCAGTCATGGCTGTAAGTGCACCATGACTCCATTATGGCCACCAAATCCAGGCTAATCTCCACCATGATGGTCTCCAGGTCCAGGATTTTATTTCCAAGACTCCTTGCATTGGTGCATATTGCTCTCCTTATCTTATTGCCTCCCTGCCTGCTTCCTTGCTTCCCCCCTCCTGCCTGTCCTGTTACCTGATGCTCCCCCTGATCCACCTCTTCCCATGTTACCTTCTCCTTTACCTGTATATTTTACTTCTTCCTTCTTGCTTCCCTGATTTATACCCCACTTGTCTCTGCCTTGTCCCCACCCCTGTCTTCTTGTGCCTCTGCCCTGGTGGAGTTTAATCTCCTTTTGCTGTCCCTCCGTGCTGCTTCATCCTCTGGGGAGAGGGGCAGTTGCTGCCTCCCTTAGTTATACAGCCCCCCCGCCTAATTTAAGTGCTCATCCAAGTAGCATTTAAACTTCCCACTAAGGACTGTGGTCCCCTTCCTGGAAGGAAGACGGTGCAGTCAAGAGGGTACAACACCGTGCCACCAAAATGATCAATGAAATGGGGTAGAAAAGCTATGTGAAGAGGACTGAGGCCCTTAACATATTCAACCTGGAAAAAAGGAGGCTGAGAGGTGGTGTGATCTCTGCCTTTCACACACTCAAGGGTATTGACAAGATGGAACAACAAGAGATGTTTGATCAGGTTTTCTACAGCAGTATGCAGGGTCACAGATAGTAAATTCTGGGGTAACATTATGAGGCATTTTATCACCCAGAGGGTGGTGGACCAATGGAACAGCTTACCAACAGAGACAGGACATGAACACTATACAGGCTTATCAGTGGAACAATGGGTACCCTTGGTAACAGAGTGGGCTAGGAAACCTTACAGACTGGTACTTGTTTGCTCTGCATCTTAAGCTCATCTCTGCTTATGAGCTGGGTCATTGATGATGGATCTAGAGTCCCTTCCAGCCTTAAATTACTATGTTACAATGTTTTATCAGATTGATAGTATAAATGACTAAAGTTAACCACATAGCATAAAAAAGCTTGCTTAAATTTATAAACCTGTAACATATCTGTTTAGCATTTCCTAGCTCATTTCCATTATGGCATTCTCTTGGGGGTTGTTATATAAATTAGACACCATGTGTAACAAGATGTCATGATGTGACTTATGGTGCGGTTATGCAACGCAACACAACACAACACTGTGTTATGCAAAGTACACTGACTTGGATTTCATTGCTGCAGACTGAATTCTGACTGGTTGTCTTTACTGCATAACAGGTGACATGGGAATGCTCCTGTCTACATGAAGCAGGTATTTCAACTTATTTAAAACGCTTATGTCTGCCACTAAAATGCCTCACATCAATTCAGAGACTGCATCTGAAAACTAAGCAGTTGTCCATAAAATGTAGTGATGTAGCAAGTTGGAAACTTTTCCTGTTATCATACAGATGACTCCATGAGTCTTCATATTTGCCTTGAATGTACTGTACATCTTTTCGTAATACTAGGCAGGTATTTGGCCAAACTGAATGGGCCTAAAGGCAATTATGTTTATTTATTTAGACTTTGGTAACTGGGTGGAGCCCACTGGAACAACGCCCTTTTTCCTGGGCAATCTGGGCATTACAAAAACAATACATACTGTAGGTACAGATTGTGATGAGTGAATGAACACTTGCATTTCAAATCAGGTAAAATCATTACATTTACAATGTTCAAAGAGTTGCTCTTTGTAAAAACAGTTAAGGAACTAAAGAGATTTTGCCTCCCTCAGACAGGCTGGTAACACAGTCAAAGGAACAGTCCCATTGCAGTTCTGAACCAGAGAAATTGATAAGTAACTATGCTGATGCTGATCTGCGTGCCCAGGGCCTTTCTGGGAAACACAGCAGTTTGGATTAACATGGGGGAGGTGGGATACTGGGAGCAACGACTTTATAAGTGGTACAGCACAGCAAGTAGTTGAGCCTGGCGTCTGGGGATATCCATTCAAGATCTCTACAGATTAAGCAATGGTGCAACCTTCTATCTGCATCAAGGGCGAAATGCCCTATAGGACTGCAGAGAGAATCAAACCTGGACATTGCCTTGTTGGACAAAGAGGTAAAAAAAATAACACCACAATCCAGGAGGGGGAAGATGGCAGTGGTCTGCTAATAATATCCATGTTCTCCATGTTCTTATGGCCCTATCAAAAGCTCTCTGTCAATGTCGTTTACCTGGTAAAATATGTTCTTTAAATAAATAATAAGAAATATCTTGAAATGTACCTGAATGTGGTGCACAGTGAGGGTGGGATTTTCTAAACTTTTGACACAGCACTTGTATTCATATTTTGGATGCATGCTGTGTCCACGCAGATGTGTCCAGATGCTTGCATCCTATTCACAGACATCTGGATGCATTTGCAACATTTCCTGCTGTTTACGGCAATTTCTGCCACAACTGCAGGACCCACATTCATTTTTCAGATGCTAGCGTGGAAATCCATCCAGTTAGACCAGCTTTTTGTGGTCTAACTTCCCAGGCAGATTTCCACACTTGCATTGGAAAAACAGACACACACCACTGAAAATGTCACCCAAAGTATCCAAGCTCATGCACCATAACTAATTACTGTCTACATGATGCTGTGTGCCTTCAAGGATGTTTTTGAAATTGAATGATTTCATGTCACATGGTTTTCCTGGATGATTCATTTTTAAGCGACATGAAATACTGATATTTTTGCACATGTCGCAACTGTTAGTTTACTTATGGTTAAAAAAGGATTTATTTCAGATGCATAATTATAGTTCAAGGACATGCCACTGAGACACAGCGTGGTATTTATAAACATTTCATGGCTTCTTCTTGAGGAAATGCAGAGCAGGACTCAAATAAAAAAGAGACAGTAGTAAAATCACCACCACAGAGCCATTGCAACAAGGTGCTGTGAAAACAATGTGCTTACTTTCTTCTCTGGTGAGTCCATGGGTTTCCATTCATTGGCCTTCAGCTGATGCAGCTCATCAAACTTCATGCTGACGTCCTCAATAGAAAGTTGCAGCATGTCCCAGAACCCTGCTAGATCCTGGGAGGTAGGCCTTGGCATGGCACTGGGGTCCTAGCATGGAAACAAGAACACAATATTTAGAGACTGAATCGTAAGAGCACTAAAGCAGAAGGCGCACATGTAATGCTTGGGTTGAATTGTTAGCACTTCACAGTGTGCAACCTTTTCATAACTGAACCTACAGTATGTCTGACTTGATCAGCAAGGCACAGAGTATAAAATAGCACATCTTTCAAACAACCAGCCAAGTGAAACCAACAAGCATTATTTTGTCTTTGCTCAGCAGTTCAGATTTTGTTTTCACTTTGTGCTGCTGCACACATCAGCCACAAGAGGGCAGTCTATTCTTTTGTTCTTCTGAATTCTTTACTGCAGGCCTATGCTGATGAATGAAGGCTCAATGATGCAGTGTTTTGCCCTCAGATTGAGGTCTGCGATTTTTAGTACTCATGTAGGAGGTTCAATCAGCCTTGACATATGTTTGAGTGAGTACCTTGTTAGGGCTGGCTAGAGGGAAAGAGAACCCCTGCATAAGTCAGTTTGCCTTGAATCTGGTGTAAAATGCCATTTCTGTATAAATGACAGGAAAACATAATGATGTGCTGCTTCTAAAATTCTAAATATTGAAACTGAGCATAGTAAACTGCAACCTAAGCAGACAACCTAATATTTGTATTTTGGGTAGAATCACATTAAAGCTTCAGGATGTTTCCACCAATTTGGTCACCATTTTCTTCTTGTGATATATAATCGTCAAACTTCAGGGGTGGCAGCTGAATCGATAACTCCTACTGCGTATTTACATTTTGCTTAGTTTTAGTCAGGGCTCAAAGTGGGCCAGGTCTCACAGGGTCTCAATCCTAACATACTATTTGCCAGCAGATTAGGCCTTATGGTCTATCGAGTCTGCTCGAACCTAGATCCTTAGTTGGGTGCCGAGACCCTCCCATCCCTTGTGCTCCAGAAACCCCTATCATCCATCCCCCCGGACAGGCCATCATCTGATACATCCACTTTCTGTGTCTGTCCCACCCTCTCTTAAAGCCCTCCACTGTGGATCTCTGAACCAGCTCACCAGGCAGAGCATTCCAAGGGTCCACCACCCTCTCAGTGAAAAACCTCCTCCTCTTTCCCCTCACCTTTCCACCTTCCAACTTCAAACCATGCCCTCTGGTGATGCCTCCCTGCTTTAGTCTAAAGATCCTCCATGTTTACCTTATTTATTCCCTTGAGGTACTTGAAGACCTCAATCATGTCCCCTGTCTCTCCTCTCCTCCAATGAAAACAGGCAGAGCTCCTCAAGTCTGTCCTCGTAAGTCAAATCCCCAGCCCTCATATCATCTTTGTTGCCCTCCTCTGTACCCTCTCCAGGAGCTGTATGTCCCTCTTCAAGTGTGGTCTCCAGTACTGTACACAGTACTCAAGGTGTGGTCTAACCAGTCCATTGTACAGCAGCAGAATCACTTCCTTGCTCCTAGAGGTGATCCCCCTTACGATGCATCCCAACATCCTGTTTGCCTTGCTAGCTGCTCTCCTGCACTGCTCAGAGTTATTCATACATGTATCCACCATTACCCCTAGGTCTTTTTCCCCTGTTGAGGCTTCCAGCGCCTCCCCTCCCAGGGTGTACCTGTGTTTAGGGTTTCCCCGACCAAGATGCAACACCTTGCACTTGGTGATATTGAAATTTAATTTCCATGTGTGAGCCCAGCTTTCCAGGGTGTCCAGGTCCCCTTGCAGGGCCAACCTCCCCTCTTCTCCCTCAACTACTGCTCCCATCTTGGAGTCATCCGCGAAGAGACCCATTTCACACCCTATACCATCCCTGATGTCCGATATGTATGCATTAAACAGGATTGGACCCAGGACCGAGCCCTGTGGTACCCCACTACCAACCTCTGTAGGGTTCGAGAGCTCCCCACAGACCACTACTCTCTGAGTGCGTCCAGCTATCCAGTTTTCAATCCATCTGACCATCAAAGGGCCTACTCCTAACCCCATCAGTTTCTCCACCAGACCATTGTGGGGGACAGAGTCAAACGCCTTGCTGAAGTCCAAGAATAATACATCCACAGGCTTACCCCTGTCCAGTTCTGATGTTACCCATTCATAGAACTCCACAAGGTTGGTTTGACATGATCTACCTGGCACAAACCCATGCTGCCGACTATCCAGACCTCCCACCTCCTCCAAGTAAACCCCCAATCGTTCCTTTAGTATACTCTCCATTAATTTTCCCACCACGAGGTTAAACTGATGGGTCTATAGTTACCTGGTACTTCCCTCGACCCCCCTTTATGGATTGGTACCACATGTGCCTCTCGCCAATCTCTAGGTACCGTCCCTGTCTCAAGTGACCTGCTGAAAAGCTCCGCCAGGTGCAGCCAGTATGTCCGCCAATTCCCATAGTACTCTCGGATGATGCCATCTGGCCAGGAGTTTGTCTTTCTTTAGGGCCTTGAGGGCAAACCACACCCTTTGGCGGGATGGCATCATCCGTCCCTCCACCTTACTGGTCTTTATCCTTATCCAGATGTGACACCCCTGGGTACCTTTCCTCCCTTTTGCTCCATTTCTGTTGCTTCCCGATCCACTCCCTGCCGCTTCTATCCCCTTTGTGCCTTGCTTTGTAGATATCCCATTGCCCTCCCTAGTGAACACAGAGGCAAAGTACTCGTTAAATACCTCTGCCAGGTCCCTTGCCTCTTCCACCCACCCTCCTTCTGATCTCAATCTGCTGAGATGGCCCTTAGTTTTTCTCCGCTCCCCAATGTACCGGAAGAACCCCTTTTCCCCTCCATGTATCCCCTGTGCCAGTCGTTGCTCTTTACTGGACTTTGCTCCCCTCACCATACGGGTGACTTTTCTAGATGCAAGCTGGTACATTTCCTTATCCCTATCCCCTCTTGTTGTTTTATATTTTTGTGTCGCCTTCTTTCTCTGACTGCTACCTGGACCTCACTGACCACCAGCATGGTTTATGTGACCTTGCTTCTTACGCTTTCAACTTAGCGCAGATCCTGACTGCCTCATGAAGTCCTCGTTTTATGACCTCCCATCTCCTTTCCACACTTGTCGTTGAGGTAATCCCCTTCAAGTGATCCTTGAGAATATTTCCCATGCCCATAAAGTCTGCCCCCTGAAGTCCACTGCCAGTGTCCTAGATCTCACCCCCACTCCCCCAATGCTTATTTGAAACCAGACAGTATTGTGGTCACTCCCAGTCAGGGGGTCCTGTACAACCATGTCCCTTACCAGATCCCCATCTGCCAGAACCACATCCAGGACATGCCCCTCCCTTGTGGGCTCCATCACATGCTGTGTTAAGAACACATCCTGGAAGCCATCCAGCAGCCTCTGCTCCTTGGCCACCTTAGGAGGACATGGTTCCCCAGTTTGTACCTGGCATATTAAGGTCCCCATCAACACCACTCCTTCCCCTTTTGGACCACACTGGGCAATGATGTTGTCCAGCAAACCATCTCTAGAACATCACTCATCCCGGGGCCTATACTACTCCCAGCTTGACCTTATCTCCTGCTGGGATTGTGGGTGACCCATAAGGCCTCCACGTTTCCTCTGCCTCTTCTACCATAGCAATTTCTATGTCATCTCTAATGAACATAGCCACTCCCTCCTCTGCCCTCCTTTCTATCCTTCCTAAGCATAGTGTACCCCTGCATTTAGGTCCCAGTCATGGTTTTGTTGGTCCACGTTTCCGTGACTGTCGCCATATCACCCCCTCGAACAGCATGGCCTGGAACTCTGGCAACTTGTTTCCCAAGCTCCTGGCATTTACTAACACTAACCCCCACCCCTTATCCCTGATCCTCCTTGTCGAACCCCACCCAGATTCCTTATACTTCCATCCTCCCCCTGAAACCTCCACCTCCAGTCTGTTTCCCCCCTCCCCCCCTTGGGCTTGAAGGCTACTCCCCTCATCTGGAGGGGAGGGCTTCTGGTCAGCCCCTCCCTTATCCCTTCCCCCCCTTACAAGTTTAAACCCCACCTTTCTTGTATGTAGTCAGCCATCCCCTGTTTAAGGACTTCTCCCTAATGGGCAAGATGAAACCTGTCCTTGGCATATAGTCCTTATCCTCCCAAACTCCATTCCAGTTCCCTAACACCCCAACCCATTCTCTTCACCCCACTTCCTGAGCCAGTCATTAACCTCTGTGAGCTTCATTTTTTCTCCACTGAGGCCTTTGGTACTGGCAATATCTCCGAAAAGAAATGTTGCATCCATTATCCCGACAGACTCTGGCAAGTTCTTGGAACCTTGCTTGATTTCCAAATGCTATTTTCCTCTAGATCATTAGTTCCCAAATGCACCAGAAATCCGTTTCCTCCACAATCCCTAACCATTTCATACACTATGAACTTTGCTCTGTGCACTGTCAGCCCGAGATACTCACTACCTTCACCTGGCTATGGCATCCACCCCTGTCCCTCCCAATGGATACCTTAATCATCGAGTCTCCCAGTAACAGAACCTTAACACCACCATCATCCTTATGGTTACGTCCACTATGCCCTCTCAGCCCCCCCTCCCCCACTTTATTCATGATCGCAATTTCATGGGAGTCTTCCTGCCTTAGTTGAGACCCCCTTGTCACCCTCCCCTTTCTGCCTCCCTTGCTATTTTGCCCACTTAACTCAAACCCCCTCTGAATAGGTGTCCCCTTTAACCCTCTCTTATCTGAACCATTTATCCTGGCCCTGATGGTTTCCCTTCCCCGCACCACCATCCCCCCCCTTGTAATAGTACCCCTGTCTCCAGAGGCTGTCTGTGGGTCCCCTTTAGCTAGGGCCCCATCCTTGGTACTGACCTCCCTGCTGAAGGGGGGCTCCTCTCCCACCTCCTTGTCTCCCAGTTTCTCTCCAATCATGCTCTCCTCCCTCATGTCTGGAATATGCTGCATCTCCCCCATTTGCTTAACATATATGTTTCCCCTTCTCCCTCTGGGACTATGTCTATCCTTTCCATAGCTGGTCTGTGATGCCCTATGGGTATCTGACTCTCTCCCCCCGGCCTCTGTATAAGTTTCCTCATTTCCACCAACCCCTTCCTCCCCCTCTAGGATGCTTAGTATCTCAAATTTATTGTGACACTCTATGTCAGCCTCCATCAAGTAACCCGAGTTTTCCCTGACTGCATCTCTAAACTGACCCTCTTCTTCCTCTCTTGCACTGTTCACCTTCGGAGCTCCCTTCCCACAGTCTGCTGTTTTAGGCTTCCGCACAACAGCCCCTCCTGACTCTTCCCCCTCCAGTCTCTTTGAATTTAGAATGTTCACCCTGATGCTTTCCCCTTAGCATCAACTTCCCTATCTAAGGGTCCTCTGTCCCTAATATCCCCCCTTCTGCTTGCTGTAGCATAATGTCCTGTAATTTCAGAGCGTTGCCCCAGCCTCCCCTCAGCCCCACCCTTCTGCTGCCCATATCCACGCCCCTTATCCTTGGACACCCCCCCCAGCTCCCACAGCTTACTCCTTAACCAATATACCTCACTCCTGATACAAGATAGCTGTCTACAGAGTGGGCAGCCTCCCTCTCTCCAGGCCCAATTTAGAATTATTGCCATCCCACAGCCTGTGCAGCCTACAACCCTTCCGAAGATGCCTGCCATGGTGGAATATGGCCACCCTGATTATCCTCCTCTGTTTATAATAGCACACCCCCTTTTCTTAGTCCCTTTCCCCTGGAGTACAGTTTCTCTCTATACTGACTGTAGTTATTTACAAATCCAATTTCAACCCCACCAACAAAGTTCCCAAGTCTCACAAACACATACAGTCCAGTATGTGTTTGGTCCCACTAACAGTGTGTGTAAGCAGACACCAGGTAACGTGATGATGTCACAGGCCCACCAACTCCTGTTGCTTCAAATTTCAGTCCCAAACAGAAATACTCAGCCCTTCAATCCCAACCCCCAGTGGCTTTTCAGTATTTAAGAAAGCCTACAAAACAGGGTGGGTGGGAGGACTCTTACCAAACACCAGGCAAACAACACATTTAAATGTCCTTCTAATTTTCCCTGCCAAACAACTATCCCCAAACCTACAATATCACAGCCCAAGTAACAGTTCAAATTCAAGGTAATAATTTTTAACACATAGAACTAATTTCACTGGCAAAACATTTTTGAGGGGCTCTCAAAGCTGGACCCTTACTCCATATTTGTTTCCTCTTTCCATGACATCAAGAGGGCAGTAAGACCCTAAGTTCCTTTGTCCCTCTGCTCCTACAGTATCTTTATGTTTTGTGCCTGTGTTTTGACTTATTGTTGAAAAATTGGATATAATGAAATGGCACATTCCAAACTGTGAAGGAAAAAAAGGACTTCCACAGTAGTAGTCCATGCATCTTTTCACAGTTATGACCGTTAGAGATTCGGCAGTTTTTTTCTGCACACTTTATACACTGATTTCTGTCAGTTTCATTAGCAGTGTCAGATCCAGGATTTGACAATGGGGATGCTGGAATGGTGTGCATACCTGATGTGCAATTAAAAAAAATAAACCTTTATATTGTCTGCTGTTATCTTTTTCATTACATTTTTGACAGAAAATACAACTGTAATCTAAGATTTGAATGTATATTTCCTTGCAATCAAAATATTAGATTTCTTCAACAGAGGGAAATGTAGCAACAGCAGCAAGTGAGTTACAATGGGGGGCAGTTGTCTACTTCTCTCCCCCTGGACCCACCACTGTTTGTTAGATAGTTGCTATGTTAATCTGTTAGGTTAGAAGTTTGTGATCAAAAATCAAGTAAGAATTTATTGTGCAGCATTCATTTTTATCTTTGACTTTTTAACTTTAAACTCACTGTAAAATCTACCTCATTGCAAGCTAAAGTTCATTCAAACAACTCAGGCTGAAGAAATCTGAGGCTCAGCTATTTTGAATTCAACAGTTCCATCTGGCCTGGCTCCTAGGGCAATTCTTTGGCTCCAGGTTAAGAAATCATTTTGCGAACAAAAGCTGAAGGCACAAATAAGGCTGACATGTCCTGTGTGTGCCTCAGGACATGCATCGTCCTCTTCAGAAACTTGACTCTTACACTAACTTCTGGTTTCTTGGACCCCTGAAATCTGCCTTTCCAGATAATTTATCTTTTTTATCTTCTTTTGACTGTTTAAAGGGACACTGTCAGCTCTTACATAATTTTTTAGCCCATCTTAATAAAGGATACATGCAGACATGTATATAGCTTTATATCATCTACATTGTGTCTGCCTACCTTTTAATGCACATATTTAGATGTTTTTTCAATATTCTGCCTTTTATCCCTCTTGACTGAATCCCAGGTGGACTGCTGCTCCTGCACTGTTAACACGGCGCTGAAGCACCTAAATACTTGTGTGTGAACAAGTTTTTTTTTTTTTTACAGTTCTGTCTGATAAATGTGTATTCTGAAAGAGGATAGCTTTCTAAGTTTGTAAAAGCGACTCCCCTGTTAAAATGAGTATTGTAGTATGCCAAATTTAGTCACTAAAGTACAAAGCTATAACTCCGGGCTTGCACATTGGCATCAACGTGAATGCACATGCCAGAGTCATACCTTTCTATTTCAATGACTAAATGTGGCATATTAAAATGCATGTTTTAACAGGGGTGCCACTTTTACAAGCTTAGAAAACCATCCTCTTTCAGCATATACAGTACACTTATCAGACAGAACTGGAAAAAAAAAAAACCTGTTCATGCATGAGTATTCAGGTGCTTCGGCGCCATGTTAACAGTGCATGCGTGGGAGCGGCAGTCCATCTGGGATTCAGTCAGGAGGGATAAAAAGCAGAATATTGAAAACCAATCTAAAAATTAATATTTTATGGTAGGCAGATACAATGTACATGACGTAAAGTGATATAGATGTGTGCAGGTATCCTTTATTAAGATGGGCTAAAAAAATCATGTAAGAGCTGACAGTGTCCCTTTAAAACTTCAACCCCTGTTCTATTTACAGCTATGAAAGAGACTTCTTCCAGCCATCACTGGCGCTTGATGGGCTGGTAGCAGAACCAAAGATTAACAGGAAATCCACAACCAGTTTTAGACCAAGTTCCACCCCAAGCAGAAATACATCACCACTCCCAATGCCCCTCACTTCCCTACTGCCCCAGTCCGGATCCATAAAGTAATAACAATTTTACAAATAAAAGGGTGATGGCAAAAATTTTGGTTTTTGCATTACAGGAATACTATAGTCAATATTTGCAAAAAGATATGTTGTGCAGATTATTTTGATTTGTGTGTGTAGTCTTGGTGGGTCTTTCCCTTTATTTGCTATTAAGATTGTTTTCTTAATTAGCATGTTAGTTGTATGGCAGTTTTATGGCCCCGGAGATCTCCATCTTTGCATGTTTCATTGCTCTTCTTTTTCCTACAATGCCTCCTGTTCACATGACAGTGATGTCTCTGGGTCCAATGATTCAGCAAGTACTAGAGATAGGAGTGTGATGTTCTGGCCTCCACTAAATAACTTCAATTCAATATTTTTTTCTGTGTGTGTCGGGTGACACGGGGTCATAATGTTGTGAAAAAAACAGGGCAGCAATGTACCGTGCTGACAACGCAGAGGGTATATTACCAGCGCTAGCCAATCACAGCGAAAGGAAAGACTGGCAGAAAACAGATAACTTCTTCATTTTTTATGGTATTAACTCTAGGGGGTATGTAACACCAGGATGAGGGGAAACACAGGCGAGGGGAAAAAACCTGTTGCACAAGTCATAAAAAAAAAAAAAAAGAAACACAAAAAACACCAGTAGTCTGGGACCAGGATTCGAGTCCCAGTCCACAGACGCAGTGCTTCCCTCCACTGCTGGAGGCTCATCCCTCTGAGCCACAGCAGCTGCTTTGCAGACCAACAACCCCCCCTCAGCAAAGTTCTTCTCCTCTGCATCACTGCCTCCCAGCCATTAGCTACAGGGTACAAAGCCTCACCTGCAGCATTTCGTCCTTGAGGTGTTTTGTACCCTGTAGCTATAGTCCCCTGCGCTCTCTCTGTTGTGCAGTTTTGACTGTGCTCTAAAGAAAATTACATATTGACCTAGTACCATGTCAGGTCTAGTCAGCAGGAGTAAATGTTATATTTTAAAACTTTTAATTTCATCAACCTACACACAGCCGTAAAAAGCACACAAATCACCCCAAATAATCAATGCTATAATTAGTAAAGACTCTAGCAGTTTTTCTTACACAATAACACACTCAATTAGCCCTTAAATATTTGCTAAACTGTGAATATTGCCTTTAATGCTCACTGGATAAGAAGTTATTCAATATCACAGCTCTGCTGTTGTAAAATTGACTCTGAACTAGTACTTGCTGAATCTATGGTCATGTATTCATCAGTGTCATGTGGGACAGGAAGCATTGTAGAAAAAAGAAGAGCAATGAACCATGCTAAGATGGAGATCCACAGGGGCCATAAAACTACTGTAAAACTATCAGGCTAATTTAGTAAAATACTCCTAATAGCAGACAAAGGGAAGGAAATAGCAGACAAAGGGAAGGACACACAAGGACTACACACAGAAATCAAAATACTCTACACAACATACGTTTTTGCAAATTCTAACTGTAGTACTCCTTTAACACTGTTTGCATTTCAAGCTCAACTCTATCTATATTTCTATTTTAGTTTGCCCTTTCTGTGCTAGCATCCCAGATGGCCACTTGGTTCCTTGTCGGTAACACCACCTCCGAGGAAATCTGATTAGTCAACATCCCTAGGGAGGGGTATCTCCAGCAGGAAGAGGGAGGTGGTGCTGCCACTGTATCATTCACTGGTGAGACAAGCCCTGGAGCACTGTGTCCAGTTCTGGAGGCCACATCTCAGAAAGGACATAGACAGAGTGGAGGCAATCCAGAAGATGACAACTGAAATTGTGCAGGCGTTGCACCAAAAGCCCTACAAGGAGAGACTGACCAGTCTCAACATGTATACCCTAGAAGAGAGGAGAGGGAAAGGGGACATGATAGAGACCTACACATACTGGTGCCTCACAGGAGTGAAACGAGTGCAGTAGAGGAGTCTCTTTCAAATGACAAACAGCACCAGGACTAGAGTGCATGCAATGAAGCTGGTGGTGGGGGGAGGGAGGGTTAAGAGGGATGAGAAGAAGTACTAATTCACAGAAAGAGTGGTAGATGCCTGGAACAGATTAGCAGTGGAAGTAGTGAATACAAAAACAGTAGGGGGCTTCAAGAAAGTGTGGGATAAACAAAGGGGGATATTAGTAAAAAGGCTGGAGGAGGGAGGGACGCAGGATACCAGATAGGATCAGTGGAGACAGGCTAGACAGGAACCACTTAGGCAGACTGAATAGGTCAAGCAATACTTTTCTGCCAATAAATTCTGTTTTTGTGTTTCTAGGGACTTGTGTGTGGGACTGCTTGTGGCCCCAGGAAGTTGCAGAAGGTGATGACTGGGGATGACAGATGAGTTATTGAATGGTCTCCCCGGGGTTTATACTGGGCTTTAGGCATTCTGCATGATGTTGCCCCTAGCAGGCATCACTACTCAACAGCCTGTCAAGCTCCATGTACTCAGAAGGATCAGCTCAAGACACCTGTATGCAGCAGGAAGGGATGATTGTAGAATACTATGGGGACCTCCCTTGGCTACCTGTTGTGCCACATTTCATCTTAGGGTAGCCTATGCACTCTATAAATGGGATGCATAGTCTACATGAATAGCTGCCTTACAGAACCTCTGATACCACAGGGACACATTTAAAAAAAAACTGTAAGCACAGTCACATAAAGCTTATATTTCATATACTGTGCTTATCTTCTCTTCTTATGTTGTTACACATGGAATTTTCATATACTGTAAAGAGGATATCTCTCACTTGATCTTCATCTGCTGTGGCTGCTTGTTTACCAGTGACATAATTATCCTCTCCTGTGACATCACAATGTGTTGCTCTAGAAATGACTAAGATATCACAGGAGAGGACTATGATGTCAAATGTAGACAAGAAGCTAAAGCAGATGAAGTCCAAGTGAGAGGGACCTTATTTCCACACAATTGTCCTTAGTACTAAAGAACAGGAGGTCAGTAAATACAGGAAATATCTGAATTATAAGTAGATGTCTGTCTAAATATAGAATAGTGTATGGTTAAACTCTGTTATGCATGGAATTCCATGACTGGAATATGCTTGTAGTGCTGCAGTAGTGATGTCACTACTACAGCACAACAACTTCGAATGCTGCCACACAACAGCTTTCCTCTATCATATCGAGCTGGAAGCTGTTTTTTTTTAAAACCCGAACTTACAGAACAAGCTGGAGTGCATTTAATGACTAAGTTGAGCTTGACATCAGCCCTCAATTATCTCTTCCCAATTCCCAGTTCACCAACAGGAGCAATGCATCTGAAATGGGTATGGATGCCCATACACTATAAAAGATAATGTATGGGTATTCCTACACAGACAAGCCTATGTCTTCATCTCAAGCTTTTAATGGCATCTAGTGTTCCTGCCTACCGTAAAAAAAAACTCTATGCAGACACAGGCTTGTTGTGTATGGCTGCCCTTGCATTATCCTCTATATTATGCTTTTCAAAACTTTCTAACTGTTGTCAAAGGCTCTTTAAAGAGTAACTTAAACATGTTAATGTATTCTCAAGTAAAATACAAGGCATACAAGTCATTTAAATATCACAAGGTAAGCTTCTTTATTCACACACTGCTATCCCTTAAATATTTATCAGTGGAAGGAACAGGCAACAAATCATTCAGATCTAAAGATTCCACCCAGCCTGATTTTGAAAGGCAGCTTCTTGGTAAGACATGACACCAGCATGGATTTGCCAGATGTAGGCTGTATGTAAAAATTCCCATTTAGTTAGCCAGCAGGTGTCTTTTTTGTCAACTGCCATGGGTGCCATTTTTAGTCCTTTTTTTGTGAATATGTTCCTAAAAAATAAAGTGGGTTGAATGGCCATAATGCAAACAATTGCATCAAACTCTTCCACATGTAGGGAAAACATTCTGTGTGCACTTAAAATGCCTGCAAACGTGTCCCATCTAGCATTAGCAAAACGTCTGTAAAGCCATGAAAATCGGACACTGTACATCTGAGTTCAGAGTAAGGATAGACCAACCTTTTGCTGGTTTTGATCAGTTCAGCTGTGAGCAGAAAAGATTCAAAAGGGATCTTGTTTTCAAATATTTATTTAGCTTGTAATGGATGTGTAAATCTATACCAGTTGGTCACTTTGCTCATTGAGCTATTCAGATCAGAAGGACCTCAAATTGTATAGACAGCCAAGCTCAAGGAGGTTAACAGTTTTTTTTAAAGTGTGCCAATTCCTTATTCAGAGGTCTGAACATGTACCCATTTGTAGATGTAAACATAATCTACATCTGTGGCAAGATGTTTTGCATCTCTGATGCCCTTTACCTCAAAAAGTCATTGACAAATTGAACATGATTGCAAGTAAAAAAAATTACTTAGCTTCTCAAAAAATTTAGCCCTCTGTCCTTATTTTATATTTGCCAGCAAATTCAGTTTGTAGCTTGGGAGTAACCCTTCTGTGTAGAAATCTGGAAATGTTGTTGGCCCCACTGATTTGTACTTTCCAGCAATTTTGAATGGAATAATGTCTTTTAATAACAAAACCTGATTTAATTCTCACATTGGTAGTGTGATTTATTTTCTTTTAATGAAATGTTTTTCCAAACTTCAGCCAGTATTCTCTGTCTCCTCAGGCACTGCACACTGCATTTACAGGTGCCACTTGTTTCCTTGCCAGACATTCCACATATCGTTCTCTTAAAGACCTCCAACCAGACCAGTCTGTTCTCCCTACTCTCCCTTCTGAGACTTGCAACTGCTTTAAATGACAGGTCTCCATTCCACTCTGGGTTACTCGAAGTTATGGCACTTTTCTGTAAATTACTGACTGTTCGGTAACCTAATTGTTTGACGCTGCACCGTACCTAAGTTGCAATAGGCATGGTGCTAAGACTGTACTGTTGTTTTTGTCACACTGTAATTTGTAGCGCTACTATTTCTCCTTAAAGGGACACTAAACATTGCAGGGGTCACTCAAATTGTGAAAGCTCATGAAAAGATCTTTAAAATGAGGTATTGGATTTACCTGAGGGGGACAGGAGTCTTGAGATATGAATAGCTAGGTAATGTGTAACTCTAGCATAGCAACAGCCATTTCATGCAGTCTTAAAAACAGCAAGTGATGTCACTGAGGGGCTAGCTCTATGTTGTTAATTACAGCTTGCCCCTCAGTGACAACACTTTCTGTTGTAAGACTGCATGAAATGGCTGCTACCTTGTTCTGATTTTCAGATGATTTAAATATTTATATCTCAGGACATTTGACACCTACAGGGAAGCCAAATATCTCGTTCAGCATAGCTTTTCATGGGCTTTCACAGTGTGATCAATCCCTGCAATTTTTACTGTCCCTTTAATGATACGGTATTGCACCAATCCCTGTATCACTTGTTTATGTTGCCTCCTTGACACTAAGCTGTTTGAAAATAGACATTGCCTAAATGGTTTTATGTGAAATAAAAATGAAATTAAATGAAACTAGTATTGCTTGGATAGTATCTGATAGAATCAAATACCCTGGATTTTTCTGGGTACCGGAAGCCATGAGAATCCATTACAGCTCCTTTCCTCCTTTCTGGTATGCACAGCTGGGCAAGCAGTCATTTGCTGTCTGGGCCACTAACTGGTTAAACAAATTGCTTGATACACTGCTGAATCTCCCCAAGTTTAATCAGTTTAAGAGATCTTTGTGGTCTGTCTCTGCAGCGCAATGCAACTGTAATCATTAAACAGTTTTATTCAGTTTCTCACTGTACATAGCCTGTGATTTTTTTATACAATGATCTGTTTCGATTTTTTCAAAACTGTATGTAACTGTTCTGCCTTAAGTGGCTGGAGTCTGACTCAACTGCATTTCTTCTGGAACTGCTTATTGTACTTGTAATTTTTTTTTTTTGTGAATATGTATACGATGTGGAACCTTTGTAAATGAGCACTTGTGCTAAAAGGTAATAAATCAATCAATCAAACTGCTGGATCCCAACATCTAGGTTCCAGTCAACTACAAACTATCTGATCTTACTATCTGGAACCAAAGACAGACAACCAACCAACCTTGGATCCCACTATTTGACCCTGGATCCAAAGTCCAAGTGGGATCTTGGATCTGAATTTGCATAGATGGACTATCCATAGGATACCATTTAGATAGCCAGAAGCACTACCTGAACCTTACTATCTCACTGAATTGGCCTTTCATTCGATTCCAGGCCTCTTCTCTGTAAAAGACAAAGAACCTCTGTGCGCAAACACTGAGGCAAGGGTTACCCCAAAGGGCATTTGGCTGGGAAGCCAAGTTTCAAGAAAATACAAAATCACACATGCCCCCACAATGCAAAGCATCATGGGCTGCATATGCAAATCACCACAGAATGTTATGCTGGTCCGACTTTAAGCAGAATTGAATGGTGCCGAAAGGCCTCTCACACAGTTTGCAAAGGGTGCTAACAGAAGACATAGACACGTGTTTCGTCCTACCAGGACTCATCAGTATGCCTCGTCTGTTTGACAGCCCAGTGGAATGGACCAGCTACCCTTAAGGCAGTGTGCCTTGGATATATTGTGGTGAACCCATTAAAATAAAAAACTATTTAAAGACAAAGAACCTCTGTGTGAAACACTGAGGCAAGGGAGTTACCCCAAAGGGCATTTGGCTGGGAAGCCAAGTTTCAAGAAAATACAAAATCACACATGCCCCCACAATGCAAAGCATCATGGGCTGCATATGCAAATCACCACAGAATGTTATGCTGCATATGTTTGCATATGCAGCCCATGATGCTTTGCATTGTGGGGGCATGTGAGATTTTGTATTCTCTTCTCTGTAGTCTAGGAGTCTGCAGCTTCTGATCTTGCTCAGCCCTTGCTAGCCACCAGAATACAATAGACTGGAGCTGTGATAATGATAATGGTCACGATGATGGTAATGATATCACTGTTAGTAGCTGTTTTACTTAATTCGTTTGTTTTTGCCAACAAAGCTCCCTAGTTCAGCCAGCACTATTCTGTCTTCTTAGGCATTGCAGCTGTACTGTTGCTTTTATTAAATTATAAGTACTGAACAAAAAAATTATAAAGGTTTTATCCCCCCACCCCACCATAATACTATGGAGAGCTAGCTGTAAAGACGAGAGGGCTGAAAAGAACAGATGGTATCACTGCAACATCCAGCCTATTACTTCACACCATTGGATCCCTGTTTTAGGGCCATATTCCATTACATTGGAACAGCCAGCAGTGACAAATTATGCTTACCCAATGTGGTTGGGTGTGGAGGCTGTCACTACCAAAACAAAGGAACAGCCCTGCTGCTGCATCACGTTTGCTTATATGTGATTGCATAATGTTATGAACATCAGGTGTAGGAAGGCATATGCCAAGTAAGCCATGACTTACAAGTTAATTGGAGGGGGGCATTGTGAGACCTGCCCATTACATTATATATAATGTTCTGATGCATAAAACTAAGTGCTGCTGATTTTTTTACTCTTGCTGTCTTATTATGCTTTTCCTGAAGTACAGTATGGAGTGTAAAAGGGATGTGGGTAACAAATATGGGTATTTCTATAGTGAGTGGGAAAGGGGCGGCAAAGAGGCACCAAAGGGTTCTAGCTAACAGATTTTATTTTCCTAGCTACACCGGTGGTAGAAATTATTATACTGCACACTCTTTTTTTATCCAGTTTCAAAAACCAGTTTTTTTAAAATGATATCTTCACTGCCGTAAACAGCAACCAACAAAGGAACAGTCTACTGAATAGAGTAACATAAATCAGGAAGGACACTAAAGGTTGGAAAAAACAGGTAAGTCAGAAGAAAGATGTTTTCTGAAACAACAGCAGTAATTTCTCAACTTGTATACTTGCACACAGCTCATTATACCTTACAAAAATCGAAAGTAAATTAAAGCACCAATCACATTACTAACATGTTCACTACAAAACAAAAAAAATGGTACGCTGCAAAATAAAGAGGGTGGAAGCAGGATCAGTGAAGCCTCCAGACCCCCAATTTACAATGTATAATTAATTTAAAGAGCAACTGACACCACTTCTGCTATATTGCAGAATTAGAATAAGCATATCCCCAGTAAATCCCATACCAAAAAGCTAGATTTCTACATCACTTCATTTTAAAGGTATGAGCTATGTTGTAACCTTGATTTCATTACCTGTTCAAAAAAGCCTGTGTCAGTGAAGAGCTGCTGATGATGTCATCTCAGAAACTCACAGTCTAGTACTTTCTGTCAGCAAGCTTATAGGACCTGTGTCTTCAAAGTTCTAAAGATCATGTGCAATGGTTTTCACAAGTAAAACAGACAACACCGTTCAATAAACATTGACAAAAACAGCCTGACAGGGAAAACACATTGGGCTGGCTAAATTAGAAACTCCTAGTAAGGTTTCAAAACTACATTGCCTCTCCCACCCCCATTGACAAGGAGATGGAATAATTGTTTTAAAGTGCCATCCTTAGAAATCACCTCAATTGAATTATAGGATTGAATGATCTCAGCCTTTCACCACATCAGAAACTTATTCAGTCTGCAAACCTCACAACAGTGTGCTATGAACCAGCATCAAGCAACCCTGGAAAACAGGTCCAAAACAAAAAGGCACCTCACAAAATGTTGTCAGCTTTGTTACAAAACCTGAAACACACATAGTTTTGAAAGCAATGTTTATTAAATGGTGCTGCCTGTTTTACTTGTGGAAACACATGATCTTTACAACTTTGGAGAAACATGTCATATAAACTTGCTGACACAGAGTACTAGACTGTGAGTTCCTGAGATGACATCATCAGCAGCTCTTCACTGACACAGGCTTTTTTGAACAAGTAGTGAAATCAGGGTTACAAAGTAGCTTATAACTTTAAAATGACATAACATAAAAATCTAGTTTTTGGTATGAGATTTACTGGAGGTACGCTTATTCTAATTCAGTAATGTAGCACTTCTGACCAGAGTACAGCCAGTTACTCTTTAACTGAAAAGTTTTTTCACCTGCTGTGTTGATATTGTCAAAAGGGAGGCATGGGTGACTTAGCATCAGAACTGCTCAAGTTATTTATTTATTTTATTTACAGTTTTGTTAAAATGGGCAGACTGGGTGAGCTGAAGGCCCTTATCTGCCATCAAACATCTATGTATCTATGTTAACTGGGTGAGTACACTGGCAGTGCTAGGACACCTTTTTGGGTATAACCCAGGCACTGATAAGGTACAGAATGCAAGTACATGTACAGTTGTACAAAGTAGGTAGAGTGTGTTCACACAGTGTAGAATAAGTAAATTTACAGAGTTATACAATAGTCAAACTAGGTAGACAGCACACAACTGCATTAGCTAGCCACAGCAGGTGCAAGAAAGGTTGCAGAGCAAATATTTCTTGAGACTGTTTGAGGAAGTATTCAGTGATGGTGACTGCTTGATTGAATAAGGTATTTTGTTCCAGTGCATTACTGCACAGTAACCAAAAGAATTTTGCCCCATAGCAGTCCGGAGCAATGAGGTGGACAACAGGCTGTTGGTTGTGGAACATGAGCAAGGCAGCTTAAACTGAGTGAGTCATATAGGCAAGGAATTTTTTTTTTTTGTGGAGAAGGCTAAAGACAAATTTAGCAAATGCCCACTGGGCTTTGTCTTTGGGTTGGAACCAATTACGTGCATGCAGGGTATGGCAATGGTGGGTTCTGAGCTTGTGGGCTGTGGCAAATCTGCCCACCTTAAAGTAGAGACATCACTTGACTTTCAGGACTGATTTGGGGCAGCATTAACTACTACAGCCCCATAGGCAATTAGGGGCAGTAGGGTGCTTTGGGCTGTGGCAGTTTTCATTTCAGTGGTGAGGTGTTTGTGGACTCTGTGCAAGCAGCCAAGTTTCTGGTGAATTTTGTTGGTGACATAGTTCAGATAGGTGTCAAAAGTGAGACAGGGGTCAATATAGATTCCCAGGTACTTAAAAGTTTCCACTGTCTGCAACTGGACACTGTCTTTGGTGTTGATATGCAGATCATGTGTATGCTTCCTGATCTTAGGGGCTGAGCCTAACACCATGACCTGTGTTTTAGGTATGTTGAGGATCAACCTCTCATTTAAAAACCAATCTTGCAGCATATGGAGGCTACTGCACAGGGTGAAGTTGAAGATGCTGATGCCCCTGTCCTCTACGTATAGCACAGCATTGTCTGCATATAATATGGTGCTGACTGAGTTGCAGACACTGGGCAGGTTACTGATAAAGATTAAGAAAACAAGAGTCCAAGGATGGACCCCTGCAGTACTTCACAGTTTATGATGCTGGCCTCAGAGACAACAGCACCAAATTTAACCATTTCTTCTATTCATTAGGTAATTTTTGAACCAAGAGATCGAGGCGTCACCCAGGCCTATGGTATACAACCTTTGGAGCAGGTATTTGAGATCTATGAGATCAAAGGCCTTGTTTAGGTCATGAACATCACCCCCCTCTTAACATATCATTGTCCACAGATTGGTAGATCAGGTATATGGACTGCGCTAAGGCTTTACATGTCCTGTGGTTCTTTTCTGAAACCATGCTGTTCACTACACAGGAGATTAGATTGTATTGATCCATGTATAGAACCAACTGGTTATGCAGCATTCCATCCTGTAACTTGGATAAAGCAGATCAGATAAGACAGCTCTTAACTATAAGGACTGTCAGTACTTATCAAGGTTGCAGAAGTGTTTGTTAAACTAGTTTGCAATGTCTGAGGGTTCTGAGTATTTTATACCATCTAATTTGATATTAAGAAGGGCAGAGTCAGTGTTAGGGTTTAAGAGCTATTTAATGCTTTGTCAAAATTTTTTGCTGCTACTACAGTTTTCCCCCCTGCATCTCTGGTCAGCATCCTTCTGTTGGCTGCCCCAGCCCCATCACCCTGGTGCCCCAGGACGTACCCTTAGCTCTCAAGTTCCCCCAGAGCTTAACCCTCTCTGGTGGGACTGACAGAGGGACCCACAAACTCTGCTGCAGAATGGAGTGGAGGAGGTGCCTGGGTAGCCAGATACAGGGCCTGCAGGTGGCTGGCGTCATCCTGCCGGCCAGGGTATTTTGCATGTTCTTTTGTCCCCTAGGACACTGGTGACAAAGGTGCACAGGCACATGCATATGCAAGCACGCATGGTGTGGCATCAACCAATGTTCTTCTTCTACCCATGACTGCACTGCCATCTGTGGTCACCCACATTGCAGTACTGCAGTGGAGATGGCTGCCCTCTCTCCTTGGATGAGGAGACCATCCCCTGGGATGCTTGACCCTTCTCCCCCCAGCCTGCCAACAATGAGCTCATTCCTGAATTTAGGTCATTGGCTTCAAATGCGATAGTACTACTACTGCGCCAATGGACTGGCAATGCCAACATTTTTGTGAGGATCTCTCAGATTCTCTGTTGATTTTTGAAGAACATGCTTTTGGCCTTGTCGACTGTTTTTTTTTTGGTTTTTTTACATTTATTCCTGAGGTATCTATATGCCAGTAAGTTAGCCTGATTGTTGAATTTCTTTTTACATTTTACCAGGCCAAGTTCCTGACCTTTATCTCCTTGAACAGATCTTTCTTTAGTCATGGTGATGTTTTGTTTTCTGACCTGTGTTTAGTGATGGGGCATGTTTGTTTAGTACTTGAGTGAACTTGTGTGAGAAAAAATGTAGAGCATTATCAACATCTGGTACTGAATCAAGGTAGAACCAATCAGTTAGGTTGAGGTCATGCAGGAAGTTAGTTAATACAAATCTGAGCAGTTGTAAAAAGAGACATATTCTTCAAGGATATCTACTCCATTAGACCACTGAGAAAGAGTGCTGTGTACATCCCCTCCAAAATACTGCCTATTTATAGTGTACTAAGCCTACTGCAGTAGTACCTTTTGTCTCTCATTTCTATATTTTCCTTTCTCCATACTTTCATTTCCCCTTTTTCCAGGCAGGCCACCTGTGAAATAGGTCTCCGCTATCCTTTTATTCTTATTTCCATACCTTGGGCAGGCACTTGGAAACCCAGTACTCGACCCCCCCCCCCAAGAGGATACTGTTTGTAAGCTGGTACAGAGAAGCTAGAATCTCTGTTAGCTTGAGTCTGCCTTTGCCCTTGAATAGGTTTGTAAAGGCAGGGGCATCAGAATCGCACTAGCGAGTGGTAGAAAACCCTCGCAGTGCATTTTTACAAACATACAATGTTGTTTAAGCAGTTTTCAGGTATTGCCAAAACGTAGGAAAAAGAGTAAACACTATGGAAACTGTGGTCCAATCCTGGACCGTCTTATTTAGAGAATAAAACCTACAAACACGCCCGATTATCGTGTTTGACTAACAGTTATATTTCATTTATAGTTTATAAAAAAGCTTTTTTTTTAATGCCCCAAAATGGTATTGCAATAGTGTTTTGTGTTTTTCCATAGTGTTCCCTCACAGTAGCACCGAAGAATTACAGTAGCTTTCTATGCTGAGCATTTAGCAGAGAGGTTGCAAAGCAGGAAATACTGAAATAAAACTCATGAGGAACTGCTAGACAAAGTGTACACAATCTTAGAATTTCTACCAGTTCCATACAGTGTTTCATTTCCTTTTGGTATTCCTGTGTCTCAGTTACAATAGAAAGCCAGGAATGTTGTAAAGGCCAAAGGTTTACCTTAACTGTTATGCAAGGTGTTTAGGGGCGGAGCTAAAGGTGGTCACCTGATGGTTCCCGGGTATAAAAGGGAACTCACTGTGGTAACCCCTTCAGATTTGTGTGGGATCAGCTAGGTATTGACTCAAAGTTAGAAGGTCTGCACCTTTTCAGACCTGGACTCTATTTGGTTCCAGGGCGGCTTCTGCTTGTATTGCCTTTGGAAACAAGAGTGCTTAGTGTATTTTGTTTATACATTTTTGATTTCTTTCTCGTTTAAAGTACACTGTAAAGCTACTTATTTTGTTTTGATTTAATGAATAAACTTCTTGGCTTGGCAGTCTAAAGCCTTGCCTCCTCATTACTGTGTCCATGTCCATCAATACACCTACAGCCTATGACACTGGTGTGAGAAGTGGAATGTGTTGGTGACACTGGTACCTTCCAGACAGTGGACACCGGATGCAGCCAGAGACAGTGGACAAGACCCTCACCAAGCCTAGTGGCATCTTCACGAGAACCATGGCTGGTAAATATGGAGAGACCCCATTGCCTGGCCTGGGGTCGGATGTCCGGAGAAAGACAGTCAAAGAAAAAAAGAGGAAGAGCTGGAAGAGAGGGGTGAGGATGTGGATGTGACAGCCATGGAGCAAGTGGTTGAAGAACCTATGGAAGATATACATAGCTTGTTACACTGGCTGTGTGTAAAACAGCTAGCTATGGACAAACAAAGGGAGGCTGACCTTCAAAGTGCCAAGGCTAGGTGGACTGACACTTTATGAGTCATCTGGGACATAGGGGCATGTAACCCACCACCTGTAGATACCCCTAAGGACATAAAATTGACTAAACTTGGTGTCACTGATAATATAGAAGCATATATGACTACATTCAAGTGGATAGCCCAAGCTTGTGGGTGGCCCAGAACCCAATGGGTCATACGCCTGGTGCCCTATCTATTTGGGAAGGCGCAACTTGCATATAGTCATATGGACAGTACTCAGGTGGAGAATTATGATGCTGTCAAGCAAGCCATCCTGCAGAGGTATGACATTAGTTCTGAAACATACAGACAGCGCTATTGGACATTTAAATTCCAAACTGTGGACACTCCCTGAGAGGCATTTGCAAAATTGAAAGACTTATGTCACAAATGGTTACAGCTGGGGGTGAAGTCTGCAGATCAAATGCTTGAGATGGTAATTCTGGAACAGTTTATTCGTATCCTGCCTTCGGAAGTACAAGTGTGGGTGAGGGAGCACCGGCCAGACACCACTGAAAAAGCCATTACACTGGCTGAGGACTGCCTAACGGCTCATCCTGATTGACAACGAGGACATCTGGGAGCTGGTGCGATCACAACAATGGTAAGGACTACATCTACATCTTCTTCCTCTGCCACTACATTCACAGATAGTAATGGGGGCTCTAAAACAGTTCAAGCCAATAGACCTTACAACCCCAACATCATCTGTAGAGAATGTCAAGGGAAGGGACATATAGCCAGGTATTTCCCCAAGAGAAAGACCACAGCTGCCCAATTGGCCTTGGCAAACTGGGGACATTACATCTCACCCGTTAAGATTGGAAACAGGGAGGTCACAGGGCTAATTGACTGAGGCAGTAGGCAAACCCTTGTGAGAACTGACCTGGTGTAGCAGGAAAGAAAAAAAGGGACAGACACAGCAGTGGTATGCATCCATGGGGACATTCACCATTATCCTGTAACTAACCTTGATTTACAGATACAAGGGAAAACATATATGACTGTTTGCTTGGTTCCCCATTTACCTATCCCAGTCATTATTGGACATGACCACCTTGAGTTCCCTTGTTTAATTTATCCCAGTGAGGGTGTTTGTGCCATGACTACCCGTGCCCAAGCCAAGCAAGAAAACCAGTGGGCCCAGTTGTTCCCATTGGATGAGGAAGTGTACAGGGAACCTGGCAAGACACCGAAGTCCTGGCAAGTAAAGAAGAAGGAAAAGAAACAATGGGCTCAAAAACGTATTGATATTAACAATATTGATGTAATTGTGAATGTTAATTATGATGATGATCTGTTTTACATTGCTAAAGAAAGTAGTTTTGATACTGAACAGCAGGATGATGTTTCTCTGAAACCTTTCTTCCAGAAGGTAGGAACAAGGGATAAAGAAAGTGAGCCATCCTGTATTACTACAGATGACTTATTATATAGGAGATGTAAACACCCCACTACAGGTGAACAAATAGACCAATTGTTAGTACCCACCAAATATAGAGAAAAATTGCTACATTTGGCTCATGAAATACCTCTAGCAGGTAATTTGGGTAGGGACTGTACCTTGCAGAGGTTGCTGGTAAGGTTTTACTGTGCAGGTATACATGCCCAGGTAGCTGACTTCTGCTGGGGCTGTCAGGAGTGCCAGAAGGTAGCCTCTGTGACATGAAAAGATACGGTCCCCCTCCAACCCTTACCTCTTATCACAACACCCTTTAATCGAATTGCAATGGATATGTTGGGACCACTACCAAAGAGCTCAAAGGGAAACAGATTAATATTAGTTATCTGTGACTATTGCACAAAGTATCCAGAGGCTTGCTCACTCTGAACAGTGACTGCTGAGAAAATCGCAGATGAATTACTCAAACTGTTCAGCTCAGTTGGGATACCAAAGGAAATACTGACAGAAGTGGGAGTAATTTCTGCTCCAGAATGTTGGCTCGCCTGTATGCAACCCTAGGAGTAGAGGCAATTCATATCACACCCTATCCTCCCCAAACAGATGGGCTGGTTGAATGGTTCAACCAGACCCTAAAGAAAACGTTAAGAAAATATGTGGCGGATGAGGGCAAGTCATGGGATGCTTACCTCCCTCTACTCCTATTTGCATACAGAGAGGTCCCTCAGGCCTCAACGGGGTTCACCCCTTTTGAGCTACTTTATGGAAGGAATCCAAGAGGGCCCCTGGATGTTATCAAAGAGGAATGGGAAGAGAAAAAGGGGGAAAGTCCTAACACCACCTTTGATTATATGGTGGCCTTGCGTAAAAGACTACTCACATACACCCAGATGGCCCATCAACATAATCTGGACAAACAGGGTATTCAAAAGGGGTACTATGACCAAGGAGTAGGGACTAAGTCTTTTCAGGAAGGGGACAAAGTTTTATTGTTACTTCCCTCTACCTGAGATAAGTTATTAATGAAATGGCAGGGCCCCTATAACATCCTGAGACAGACAGGCCCAGTTACTTATGAAATTGATCGCCTGACAGATGTCAGAAAAGGGGAATATATCATGTGAACCTTCTTAAAAAATGGATTGAGAGACCAAGTCCCGGTTATTTTATCTGTCCTGAGAATAATACTAGTGAGATGAAGGTAGCATATGAGCGGTTAGAAAAACAGGGTGAGATGAGTGACCTCACTGTTAATCCTTCCCTGGGTGTACAGCAGAGATCAGAGTTGGACCATCTCCTGGCTAAATACCAACCCACCTTTACCTCTATTCCTGGTTTGGTGCATGGTATCAAACACCATAAAGAAATTACCACAGACTGTCCCATCAGACAGAAACCATACTGTCTGCCTGAGAAAATCAGAGGAAAGGTGATAAAAGAAGTGCAGAAAATGCATGTGTTAGGGGTAATAGAGCCCTCATGTAGCAAATGGGCATTCCCAATCATCCTGGTAGACAAAAAAGAAGGTGGTATATGTCTTTGTCTAGATTTCAGATGCCTCAATGCTGTCTCGAAGTTCGATGCCTATCCTATGCCCAGGATAGATGATATTATAGACAGATTGGGCAATGCAAGGTTTATCACCACGTTCAATCTTACAAAAGGGTATTGGCAAATCCCTTTGGATGATAACTCCAAAGAGAAGACAGCCTTTAGCACCCACACTGGGCTGTACCACTTTGTTACCATGCCCTTTGGGCTGCATGGTGCCCCAGCCACGTTCCAGCACTTTATGGATCAGACTCTAAAACAACATGAGTCCTATTGCGCTGCATATTTAGATGACGTGGTGGTGTACAGTCCTACTTGGGATGCTGATTTAAAACATCTGGCTGCTGTCTTAGACACCCTGACTAAGGCAGGTCTTACTATAAATACCTCGAAATGTTCCATTGCCATGCAGGAAACCAGATACCTGGGATTTATCATAGGAAATGGGCAAGTTAAACCCGAGATAGATAAAGTTGATGTGGTAGCCCAATCCCCACGACCAATAACAAAAAGACATGTCAGGTCTTTTTTGGGTTTGGCAGGATGTTACTGCAGGTTCGTGCCAAACTTCACCATGATAGCCACCCGCCCCTTACTGACCTCACAAAGAAACACAACCCCACCAATGTAAAATGGACCCCTGAGTGTGAGAAAGCCTTCTGTATCATCAAGGCACAACTTTGCACAGTTCCTGTACTGAGAAGCTCTGATTTTTCTCAGCATTTTATGGTACAGACAGACACCTCAGACTCTGGCATAGGGGCCATTTTGTCCCAAGTGATAAAAAGAGAGGCGTGTCCAATTATTTACTTGAGCTGTAAACTCCAAGAAAGAGTGACACGCTATTCAGCTACAGAAAAGGAATGTCTTGCTATCAAGTGGGCCACTGAAGCCCTTAAGTTTTGTTTATGGGGATCCGAATTCAAAGTTTTAACTGACCATAACCTCTTTGCTGGCTCCATGTAATGAAAGACAAAAACCCCAGGATAATGAGGTGGTATTTTGCTTTACAGCCCTATAGATTTACAGTGCACCATCGTCCTGGTACTGCAAACAAGAATGCAGACTTTATGTCTCGTTATGATGCAGACTTAAATGTTAATGCACAGTCAGATCTCAGGGAAAGTATACATAGTGTGAAGGGTTGGTTTTAACCCTTCATGTTTTTTTTTTCTGTTTTGTTATTAAGGGTCCCCGAGGTGGAGCTTTGGGAGTGGGTGGGCTAAAGTTCCATCTCTTCCTCCTTTGAGAGTGAGAGATCTGATGAATGTGCATGTTGCCTTTCAGTTTGAGTGTTAGGAAACTGTAGTAGATAGACAGGATGAGGTTACCCCAATAGTTTCCTCTTAGGCGGGGGAGGAGTGTGAAAGAGTGCTGTGTACCCCCCTCCAAAATCCTGCCTATTTAAAGTGTATTAAGCCTACTGCAGTAGCACCTTTTGTCTCTCATTTCTATCCTTTCCTTTCTCCATACTTTCATTACCCCTTTTTCCAGGTAGGCCACCTGGGAAATAGGTCCCCACTATCCCTTTATTCTTATTTCCATACCTTGGGCAGGCACTTGGAGATCCAGTACTTGACCCTCCCCCCACAAAGAGGATACTGTTTGTAAACTGGTACAGAGAAGCTAGAATCTCTGTTAGCTTGAGCCTGCCTTTGTGCTTGAATAGGTTTGTAAAGGCAGGGGCATCAGAATCGCACTAGTGAGAGGTAGAAAACCCTCAAAGTGCATTTTTACAAACATACAATGTTGTTTAAGCAGTTTTCAGGTATTGCCAAAATGTAGGAAAAAGAGTAAACACTAAGGAAACTGTGGTCCAATCCTGGACCATCTTATTTAGAGACTAAGACCTGCAAACACATCCAGTTATCGTGTTTGACTAACAGTTACATTTGTTTTATAGTTTATAAAAATGCTTTTTTTTATGCCCCAAAATGATGTTGCAATAGTGTTTTGCATTTATCCTTAGTGTTCCCTCGCAGTAGCACAGAAGAATTACATAGACTTTGACTTTGACGGCAGATAAGGACCACTTGGCCCACCCAGTCTGCCCATTTCCCTTCCTATTGGATAAGCTGCAGATTCTAGTTCACCAACAGCCTACTTCCTGCAACCCCCCCCCCCACAATTGCCTTATGTCTGTCCCATGCATGTTTGGATTCCCCCACTGTTTTAGACCCAACAACCTCCTCAGGAAGGCGGTTCCATGCATCCACCACTCTATCCGTGAAAAATTTCCTCACATTACCCCTGAGCCGTCCCCTCTATCTTTAAATTGTGCCCCTTGTTCTTACACATCTCTTTTCTGAAAGATGCTACCCTCCTGGACTTTGTTGATTCCCTTGAGGTACTTGAAAGTTTCTATCATGTCCCCCGTCCTCCTTTCATCAAGGGTATACATATTAAGCTCTCTCAGTCTCTCTTCATATGGTTTCTGATGCAGACCCTGCACCATTTTAGTTGCCCTCCTCTGGACTGCTTCCATCCTGTCTATGTCCTTGCGTGATGGGGTCTCCAAACTGCACACAGTATTTCAGATGGGGTCTCACCAACTGTCTGTACAGAGGGATAACCACTTTCCTTTTTCTACTTGTGATGCCCCGTCCTATGCATTCCAGTATCCCCCTGGCTCTCCTTACTGACTTCTCACATTGCTTACCCACCTTTAGGTCATCTGATATGACTACCCCCAAGTCCCTTTCTATTTTTGTTGTTGTTAGTACCTCCGCTGCTATTGTGTACTCTTCTCCTGGGTTTTTGTTTCCCAGGTGCATTACTTTGCACTTCTTTGCATTGAATCTAAGTTGCCATATGTCTGACCATTCCTCTAACCTTGCCAAGTCCCTTCTCATCCTTTCTACCCCCCTTGTGTATCAACTCTGTTACAGATCTTTGTGTCATCTGCAAAGAGGCAAACCTTTCCCTCCAGACCCTCTGCAATGTCACCTATAAAGATGTTAAAGAGGACAGAACCCAGTAATGAGCACTGAGGTACTCCACTAGTAACCCCCCTTTCTTCGGAATGTGTTCCATTCACTATTACCTTCTGTGTCCTGTTGTGCAGCCAGTTTGCTACCCAGGCTACCACCCTGGAACCCACTCCCAGGCTGGCTAACTTGATTATTAGTTTTTTGTGCGGGACTGTGTCAAATGCCTTGCTAAAGTTTAGGTAGGCCATATCCACAGCCCCTCCCTGGTCTATTACTTTGGTCACCCAGTCAAAGAAATCAATTAGATTCGTCTGACATGACCTTCCTGCTGTAAATCCATGCTGCTTTGGGTCCTGTGCCCTGCTGGCCTCTAGATACTCAACAATTCTTTCTTTCAGAAGTGATTCCATCATTTTCCCTACCACTGAGGTCAAACTTACAGGTCTGTAGTTTCCTGCTTCTGCCTTGCTCCCACTTTTGTGAAGGGGAATCACATCTGCCCTCCTCCAGTCCTCAGGTACCACCCCATCCTCCCATGATTTGTTAAAAAGTGTGGTCAGTGGTGTCACTAGGTCCTCCTTTAGTTCTTTTAGGATTCTGGGGTGAATCCCGTCAGGCCCCATTGCTTTGTCCACCTTGAGTTTTAGGAGTTCTTTCAGGACTCTTTCTTCTGTAAATGGACTGGTGTCACCCCCTACCCAGAGTGCTTCTATTGTCTGGTTTAGGTAACTCCTCCTCATCTTCTTTATGAATACTGAGCAAAAGTATTCATTCAGTATTCTGCCTTTTCACTGTCTCCTCTGCCCACCTCCCCTCTCCTTTATTAATCTTCACTATTCCTCCCTTAACCTTTCTATGCTCCCTAATGTACCTATAGAAGGTTTTAGCCCCCCTTCTTAACTGAGTTGGCTATTTTTTCCTCGTTTTGGGCCTTTGCTGTTCTGATTGCCTTCCCCACATCTTTCTGCTTTAATTGATACAGTTCCCTGTCGTGCTCCTTTTGTGATTCCTTATACTTTTTGAATGCAGCCTTTTTCTCCTTAACCTTCCCTGCCACCTCTTTTGAGAACCATAGTGGTTTTTTACTCCGCTTTGTTTTCTTTATTTGTTTCACACAAAGGCTTGTTGCCTCTATGATAGCAGTTTTGATTTTTCTCCATTGTTCTTCCACCCCTCCTTTTTGGCCATTTGCTAGTACATTCCTCAGGTATTCACCCATTTTGCCAAGGTCGGCCCTTCTAAAGTCCAGTATCCTTGTTTTTGTATGGCTTGTCTCCATGGTTGTGCTTATTGTGAAGCACACTGTGCAGTGGTCACTTGTTCCCAGATGTCTACTGACTTCTAAATTTGTGATCCTCTCTCCATTTGAGAGTACCAGGTCTAATATTGCTCCCTCACGAGTGGGTTCCAACACTAGCTGTCTAAGGCCTGCCCCCTGCAGGGCATCGAGAATGACGCTACTCTTGGATGTGGCTGCAGTACATGTCATCCAGTTAACATCTGGCATATTCAGGTCCCTCATCAACAGTATCTCCCCCTTTTCAGCCATTTTGAGAATGTCCTCCATCATTTTCTTGTCCGTTTCCTCCCCTTGAGACGGGGGTCTGCATACAACCCCTGTGCGGATTGTGATGCCATTCCCTGTCTCCAGGGTGACCCAGAGTGCCTCTTGTCCTCCCCCTTTACTTTTTAGTTCTGTAGCTTTGATCCCTTCCCTTATGTATAGAGCTATTCCACCTCCTCTTTTACCCTCCCTGTCCCTTCTGTAGACTGTGTACCCTGGTATGTTGACATCCCAGTCATGGTTCTCCGTGTACCATGTTTCCAGGACTGCCATAATATCCAATTTTTCATCTTCCATCAGGGCTACTAGCTCAGGAAGCTTGTTTCCCAGACTACGGGCATTGGTACTTATTGCCCTCCATTTAATGTTGGCTTTATCCTTTTTTCCCCCATCCCTGCTCTTATTGCCCTTGACTATTTTTCCATTTACCCCTGTCCTGCCCTCTGCTGAGCTCTGTACCTCAGTGTTTACCTTACTATCTGCCATGTTTTGCGGGGGGAGGCTTGACATTTCCTGCCTCTTATCAGCACCTCCCCCCTTGGCTAGTTTAAAAGCTTGCCAAGGAAGCATTTAAACCTGTCACTTAGGAGCTTGGTTCCCCTTCGTGGACAGATGCAGACCATCGTGCCAGTATAGACCTTCATCTCTCCAGGTGTACCCCCAGTCCCCAATGAAGCCAAAGCCCTGTGCTCTGCACCAGTTTTGCAACCATTCATTAAACTGCATGGTGTGCAGTACCCTAGCCTCACCCCTGCCATGGACTGGCAGCACCTCTGAGAAGGTAACCATGCTTGCTACCTGTCTGAGGCCCTTCCCCAACCCTACAAATTCATCCTGCACTGCACTGATTCCATGCCTAGCTAGGTCATTTGTCCCAAGGTGGACAATTATATCTAGTTCCCTCTCCTGTGATGCTGCTTCTGTAATTGTGAGGATTCGGTTCTTGTCCCTCCAAGCCATGGCACCAGGCAGGCACCTTACTTCCCTCTCCTCTCCCTTCCCCAGTTCTACCCCCCTAACAATTGAGTCCCCCATCAGAAGCTGTTTCCTTCCCCTGTGGTGTCCCTTGCCACCCTTTTGTGGGTCTCCCTTGTGGATGTCCTCAGCATTCTTCTTGGTCTCCACTGAGGGCATAGCAGTAGCTTGCTGCTATGATGAGCATTGAGCAGAAAGGTTGCAAAGCAGAAAACACTGAAATAAAACTCATGAGAAACTGCTAGACAAAGTATACACAATTTTTGAATTTCTAACAATTCAATACAGTGTTTCATTTCCTTTTGATATTCCTGTGTCTCAGTTACAATAGAAAGCCGGGAACATTGTAAAGGCCAAAGGTTTACCTTAACTGTTCCCCATTCTGGAAAGTTCTCTGTGGTGCTCAGTGTTCCTTCTGCTCCAGCTATGTCCTTAGGAGGCAGCCGGCCCACTGTTCACCCTAGAAATACTATAGACCGGTAAGGGGAGGGGCTAACTCAGGCATTAAGCTGTTTTTGTGTTAATATTGAGAATTATTGCATTTCAGGGATATGTATGTACTTGAATGAAACTATATGGACTTTCCCTGTATGTAAAAGTAAATAAATGTGTGTTGTAAAAGTTTTGCTTATGCAAGGTGTTTAGGGGCAGAGCTAAAGGTGGTCACCTGATGGTTCTCTGGTATAAAAGGGAGCTCATTGTGGTAACCCCATCAGATTCATGTGGGATCAGCTAGGTAGTGACTCAAAATAAAAAGGTCTGCACCTTTTCAGACCTGGACTCTATTTGGTTCCAGGGCAGCTTCTGCTTGTATTGCCTTTGGAAACAAGAGTGCTTAGTGTATTTTGTTTGTATGTTTTTGATTTCTTTCTCATTTAAAGTACACTGTAAAGCTACTTATTTTGTTTTGATTTGATGAATAAACTTCTTGGCTTGGCAGTCTAAAGCCTTGCCTCCTCATCACTGTGTCCGTGTCCATCAACACACCTACAGCCTATGACAGCCACACCTTTAGAATGATAGCCGCCAGGTACTAGGGCCACACAGAAACCTTTGCTAGGCAGGGGCTGTCCATGACAATGTCATGCATCAGCATCTACATAAACATGGGTGGCCCCATCACTCCTCAGTTCTTTTCCCACCATCAATCATCCTCATCGGACCTGCTGTAGGAAACACCGCCAAGTAGTCATTGCTGTTTCTTATTTTCCTTTGTTTAAAGGTCATATTGTCATATATGCATGCTGCTAAAGCCAAAAGAACCTTTGTTTTGGTACTGTGAGTGTGGAGATAAAATTTACAAAGAAGATTCGCATGCAGTTTGCTTGTGCTGTTTGGGCTTCTCTCACAGTGTTCAAACCTATGAGATCTTCCAGAGTGTTAATCAAGCTATGAGGCAATGGAGCAAAAAAGCTTTAGAAAACTTTCTTCTTAAAACCTTAAAAGCCAAGGAGAAGAATCAAGGCCCAAAATTGATATCATCCTCACCTTCATCAGAAAAATGGTCACCAGAATTGAAAGACTGGGACAAGGAGTGGTCATCATCGCAGCCCTCCTCATTATCTGGTCACAGATATAAGCACAAGGACAAAGAAGGTCTACTTCACCAGCAAGGTCCCAGTCACTGCTGTGGCCTGCAGGTAAATCTGTTGCCTTATTGCCCACTCCAGTGGCATTGATGACAGAGCCCCTGGCCATTGACAAGACACCAAAGTTGGGGCTTGGCTGAGGTGCTACCATACTTACTATTGATGGTATAATGCCATTGTCATCAGGTTAAGGTCCCTCATCAATGAATGCAGTTACAGCCCCTGTCCAGGTGTCATCTACTGTCAGGCTGTGCAGGTGTCATTTTCCAAGAAGATACAATGCATTCTTCTTGGCTTGTCAGAGCAAATTGTTATTCTGTTGACAGGGCTCACTGGCTCCCAGCCCCCATCGACGACATTTTTCAACACACCATAAATCCCTCTTCTCAGATGCCAACAGTGTACTCAGTGGCTCCCATCACCAACAGAGATGTCGATGATGAGGTTGAATGCAATCCTGACCTTATGATGGAGGAGGAGGAATATGAAGGAGAACAGTATGGGCAAAGGTCCAGTTCTGCCCTCTCCTCCTGCAGTGAGGACACAATGGTGTATACCCCAGGTCTCCTCCTGAGGGCCCTTCATTTTAGTCCATGATGCAGCAAATGCAAACTGCAATGGGCTTTGCTATGGAGAAGGAAGACTCCACAAAAAGGAAATGTTTCTGTAGATCCATTGCACTCCCTCAATAATAATTTCACCAATATGTCCTTCACTGCTGGATGCCACCTTTGCTGCATGGTACAGACCTAACTCACTGCATTCAGTTCCAAGAAAGGCTGAGAAACAGTACCTTACTCCATCTGCTAAGCCTTACTATGCTACCCAGAAGCTGACTCTGTGGTCTTCATGGCTGCTCTTGACAGATCCAGGGCACTTAAACTAGGGCTGGGAGAACTCAGTGAAATTCTGACCATTATTAAATAACAACCAGAACACGGTGAAGTTCTGATTAATTGATAAATATTTGAAAAAATGCAAAAAAAATGCATAAAAGTGGCCAAAGTCGGTCACATTTGACACAGAGGCCCAAAGGAAATAATTTAATGGGTTATTTGTATAAAAATTTATGTAAAACTGCTAAATAAAAAAGCAATCAGTCACTACTAGCCACTTCCTGGCTGACATGTAATGGTAGCATATCCTGTTCGGGTCCGTGACATGAGTATGCTGGGAGAGACAGAGACGGAAAGAGAGACAGACAGACTGATGCAAATACCTATATCATTAGTATTCCAACATGTAAAAAAACTAAGATCCCTCTAATTAACATGATGTCATTCTGATGACTCCCACCCATACCCACAGGCCACGGACAAATTTACTGTCATGACGTGTGACTGTACATAGCTCACCAACAGCACAGCAGTCCACCACCACTTCCTTCCAAGATTACTTTACTGACTCCTACAGTACAATTACTGCTAAGTGACCAAATTCAGCAACTGTTAAATGTGCCTCGGAATTTGAATTGGAGATGCAGACACATCTGCTGCATAGCCACGTGCAGTACAGTCCCACACTGGGATTGGTTAATGCTCATACGTAATGTAACATGATATACAGTACTATAAAACTAATGATAATGAGGAGGAACAATGGGGAATGAGTGACGATGATGATGACACATGTGTAGTTGTACTTTACTTGTGTTGTAGTATAAGCATCCTGCTACGAGTCACAAAGTCAGATTTTATCCCCTGGGCCACCCACACCTAGCAGCACAGGTGCATCAACTTGTATGTTGTTTGTCCAAACAGTATATTTTTTTTAAATAGAGAAATCGTGAATAAACATTAACAAGTGATGAGTGGATGGCACAAGTCAAAGATTTATTTTGCCAGCCTGCTACCCTTGCCCTGTATTCAGAGCCACACTGAAGCCAGGAAAAAAAATGTTATTTGGGATTTCTGAGTTTGTTAAATTTCTTGTGGGCCACCCCTGCAGTCTCTCTCTCTCTCCCCCTCTGGATGGCACAAGTCAAAGATTTATTTTGCCAGCCTGCTGCCCTTGCCCTGTACACACAGCCATACTGAAGCCAGGAAAAAAAATATTTGGGATTTCTGGGACAGTTAAATTCAGCAAGGGCCCACTGCAGTATCTCTCTCTCTCTCTCTCTCCTCTCTGGATGTCACAAGTCAAAGATTTATTTTGCCACCCTGCTTCCCCTGCCCTGTACCCAATGTCACACTGAAGGCAGGAAAAAAAAATAATTGGGATTTCTGGGACTGTTACATTTATCATGGGCCCTGCTGTAGTCTCTCTCTCCCCCTCTGGATGATACAAGTTAAAGATTTATTTTGCCAACCTGCTGCCCTTGCCCTGTACACAGAGCCACAGTGAAGCCAGGAAAAAAAATTAGGATTTTATGTAACTGTAAAATATCTCTTGGACCCCCAGTAGTCTCTCTCTCTCTCCTCTGGATCAGGAATGGCACAAGTCAAATATTTTGCGAGCCTGCCCTTTCTCATATACACAGTCTACACTTTTTAAGGCCAAGAAAAGAAAAAAACTTTCATTTGGGATTTTCTGTAACTGTAAAATCTCTCTTGGGCCCCCAGTAGTCTCTCCCTCTCTCCTCTGGATCTGGAATGGCAGAAATCAAAGATTTTGCCAGCCTACCCTTTCTGATGTACACTGCTAACCTGACTGAGGCCAAGAAAAGAAACAAACTTTCATTTGGGATTTTCTTTAACTGCAAATTCTCTCTTTGGCCCCCAGTAGTCTCTCCCTCTCTCCTCTGGATCTGGAATAGCACAAGTCAAAGATTTTGCCAGCCTGCCCTTTTTCATGTACACACAGCTACACTGTCTGAGGCCAAGAAAAAATACAACTTTCACTTGTGATTTTCTGTCGTGCTTTAAAATCTACCTTGTGCCCCCAGTAGTCTCTCCCTCTCTCCTCTGGATCTGGAATGGCACAAGTCAAAGATTTTGCCAGCCTGCCCTTGCTCATACATACAGTCACACAGTACTGCCACACTGCCTTAGTTTGCAACTTGCATCCCCCACGGCAGCCACCCAGGCCACCACTATCTTCCCAGTCCCAAGTCTCGACTCCCCGACCTACCTTCACCCACCCCCGGTGATCAATTTCTCTCCCCCTCCTTTCTCTCATTCTCTCTGATTTCTTCTTTTCCATCCCCTCTTGCTCATATATTTCTGACTTTTTTTTGTGTTTTTTTTTTTTGGTTTTCACACTTTTGTTTCGCGACTCTCTCTGCTGGCTGCCTGACTCTGCTGAGCGCTGCTCCTGCTCCTCCAGTCTTCCTCACTTGTCTGGGGCCACATTGCACACTCAGCATGGTTATATACCATGAGTGCATCACGTGACCTTCTGTTGCCTGATTGGATGCTACCGTCCGCTTGTTCGTGGCAATGACATCCCTATGGCAACAGACAAAAAAATCATGGAAATGGCATCTCCACAGATCTGGAACCTGACTTCTATGGTGAAGTCCATATTTATCTGGGTCTATTGACTGCAGGTTCAATCTGGAGGTCTGGATCTCCCACGGAACAGTCCACCCAGCCCTAACGTAAACACATGAGTACTTTGGCTCCTGACAAAGAATCCAGGAGGTTGGACGTGATGAGCAAGGGTACGTATGCCTCTGACTCACTAGGCCCAATTGATCACATATCAGAATAGCCTGTGGAAAGCTGCTAGAGCTGCAGCTCAGACTTTGCCCAAAGATTCTGTCAAGAATGGACTGATTGAAACTTTAACTTCTGGGGCTGAGGTTTCCAAACATTTGCTCTGCTCAGCATATGATGGGTCTAATGTCTGTACCAGGGCAGCTGTTTCTGGCATTTTTTTTAATTCACTGTCTATCACACCACCTTATATGCCACAACTGAGACACTCCCTCAGGGTCCTCCAATGTACCTGTGGCTAAGCATACTACCATACTGCCCCCTGGTACTCTGCCTCCACCCTGCCTCAGATTGCCACCTGGACAGGTAAGGAGAAAACACCCCCTTTCTATTCCCCCCTACCTGCATGAACTTTCATCAGGCAGTATCCATGGGTTTCTGAATATGGTGCTTTGCTGCAGTACCAGAGGCTGTCATCAGGCCAGCTGTATTGCCTTTTTCCATTGTTTTCTCCTGTCTCTGAGGACATCAGCAAGCAAGGAGGTCCAAGGAGTGCGTGCATGCTATGCACTGCCACTACAGATCTCAGTCGATGTCCTCCCCTTCCACACCACTCCCTAAGCTGTACTGCTATCTGTGGTCACCCAGGTGGCAGAATTTTAGTGGGAACAGTGACCCTTCCTCTCTCCCCAGAGGAGAAAAGCTTCCCTTGGGATTCTCAGTTCTCCTCCTCCCCCCCGGCTGGCCCCTGGCTGTCCAAGCTCATTCTCAAACTCGGGTTGCTGGCATTGTGAGCAGTAGCATTACTGCTGCCCTGACAGGCCAGCCAGCTGCTTCTGGCATTTGCATGAGGAGGTATTCTTGGCCAAGGGTCATGGGTTTTGCAAATGATTTGCAGCAAGCAGTTTTAAATGTCCCTTTTAGAGGGACCAGACTGTTTGACTATGATATGGAAGAGGTGCTTAGAGGTCCTCAGCCATCCAAAATGACCCTGAGGTCTGCAAAATATCTCTATCCCACTCATGTCAGGGGATGTGGGAGGGGGATCTTTTTGTCAGCCTACTACCAGAGATGGCTGGGCCTACCACCAGTAAGGCCTCAGTAAGAGAAGTGGCCTTCTGCTGGGCCCCCTCCCCCCCCAGGTGCCCATAGAAAAGAACCCAAAAGTAATCAGTGCTGGTGCTTCTGCCTCCATCAGTTCTGCATGACTCACCACAGACTATTTCCCCACCTCTACTGTTGCCTCCAGGGGTGGTAGACTCTATCTGTACTTCAAACAGTGGCAGAAGATTACAACAGATGAATGGGTACTGAAGATATTTGCAAAGGGGCATTTTTTGGAGCTGCTGGACACCCCTCCAGATCATCCTTCGCCTCCTTCCAGTTATCCTCCGGGCCATTGCTGTCTGTATTCCACTTCCCTCCCCTGGATCACACCTGGAAATGAGCCTCGGCAGAGTGCCTTTTTCCCAGTTACTAATTTTTAAATAAATAAATAACATGTTTTCCTTTTACATGAAGAAGTGCCCTCATTACCCTAAAAAACATGCTATAGAACCATTTTTTTCCTCGACAGAGGAACAAGGGTTCTATTCCAGGTACTTCCTGGTCCCAAAATGGACTGGTGATCTGTGTCTTGTATTGGATATCAGGGATCTTGATTTCTTCATAGAATACAAGAAGATTTGCATGGTCTCCCTTCAAGCTCTGATTCTCTTGCTGCAAACAGGAGAGTGGTTTTCCTTCTTGTACATGACGGATGCGTACCTTCATGTCAAGATCAGAAAAGCTCTCAGACAGTACCTCCACATTATGTTGGAGGGGGATTACTACTAGTTCAGAGTCTTGCCCCTTGCCTTATCTTCTGTGCCATGGGTCTTTACTAAGTGCTTGGCAGTAGTTGCAGCAGTCCTCCGCAGAAAGGCCTGTGTGTTTTCCCTTATCTGGATGACCAACTCTTGAAGGTCAACACAGGGAAGCTCTGCTACATACCCTATCTCAGACAAGACAGTTGTTTGATGACTTACGGGTCTCAGTGAATGTGCCAAAGTTTGTCATGACTCCCTTCCACAGACTGCAGTACATAGGGGCAGTCTTGGATACAGAGAAAGGGTATGCTTTCCTGCTAGTAGACAGATCAGAAAACCTGATTGCACAAGTACAACTAGTATACAGAAGTCATTCTGTTCCAGTAAGGACCATGTTATGTGTTCTGGGACTCATGGCTACTGCCACTGGCCCACTTACATATGAGGATCCCTCAGTGGACACTTAGGGTCCAGTGGAATCAGCTGATTGGTGAGCTGGATCAAATGGTGCTCATCACAATTCTGCTGCAAAGAGCATTATTATGGTGGATGGATCATGAAAACCTATTAAAGGGTGTTCCAATCCTTGTACTAACTCCTGTACAGATCCTCACCATGGATGCCTCGGGTTCCGGTTGAAGTGCAAATATTGGCCCTTACCAGAAGCAGGGGTCCTGGTCCAAGGTGGAGGCCAAGTTACAAATAAATGTACTGGAGATGAGAGCTGTCCCTATACAGCCTCCAGGCATTTCAGGTGCATCTGTGTCTGGATCCTCTGTTAATACAAATGGACAACACCAGTGCAATGCATTACATCAAGCCAAGGGAGGACTCATTGATTTCTGCCATGCAGGAAGGCAATGAGAGTGTGGTACTGTGCTCTGTCCTGTGGTTTACAGCTGTCAGCTATGCATCTTCCAGGTCTCCAAAGCATCTTACCAGACAAAGTAGGACACAGTCCAGGATGCATGATGCATGTATGAATGGGAATTACTGACCTCTGTGGCAGACAACCTCATCACAAAATGGAGTCATCCAGAGCAGGCCCTTTTTGAATCCCCACACAATGCAAAACTGTTGCATTTCTGTTTGCTTGCTCCAGGGCCTGGAGTTTTCTGGCAAGATGCATTGTACTTCTCTTGGAAAATGAAATTTCTGTATACATTTCCCTCAATTCATCTAATACAGAGGGTGCTACTCAAACGGAGGATGGAGGGTGCCACTTTCATCCTCAATGCTCCATTATGGCCTTGCCAGATCTGGTTTCCACTCCTACAGCAGATGGCAGTGGAGCATCCTGTACCCCTACCTCTGTGTTGTGGTCTGTTGTCACAGGACAAAGGGCTCCTGTTCCATCCAGACTGAAGGACTTACATCTGCATGCATGGCTCTGAAGACATAGCAATTGCATGGTTTGGAGTATTCCCCAATACTAACTGCAGCTAGAAAGCCTTCTACCAGACATACATATTCCTTGAACTGGAAGCTGTTTATATTGTGGGCTGATTCCGGGTAGTTGACCCATTCTCATGTCCTGTAAATGCTTTGCTAGTATATTTATTAGCACTGCCAGACTCTGGTCTACAGTATTCCTCACTTAAAGTGCATTTGGCCACTATATTATCTTTTCATGTCCCTACTGAAAGTTATGTGGTCACACTATTTGAGGTGTCCCGTACTTTTCTGAGAGGTATTCTACATATCAAACCTCCTATCGACAATCCAATCCTACCTCGGGACTTGAATTATGTCCTTGAGAAACAGACATTGGCTCCTTGTGAGCCAGACACAAGCTGTGGCTTATTTATTTTATTTATTGGAATCTCGGATAACACCTTTGAGTTAAAAGCTCGTTTACAAAAGTTCCACGTTGAAAGGCAATAGACAAGGTACGTAGACATTACAAAACAGATAGGGGTATATACAGCAGGCAAGTACATTATGGTACATACAGACACAGATTCAAGTAAGTACAGTTAAAATACATCAGGCAGGAGAGGTAAACTTTATTGTAACAGTACTAAGAGCATACCTAAGGTTACGTTTCTTATAATAGCAAACATTATTTTTGGATGCAATCACTTCCACTCGAAGGGTTTTGGGGGTTGCAGGCTCTCATGTGTGAGCCTCCTTATTTGATTTTTCACAAAAATAGGGTTTCTTTGCATACAAATCCTAATTTTTTTTTTTACCAAAGATGGTATCTGAATTTACACTGAATCAAATGAATCACCTTTCTGTTTACTACCCTGAACATGTTAGTCAGGGTAAAGTATTGTTCCATACTTTAGATATTTCTCTAAGGCTCTGAGCTGCAAATTTGGTGACATCCAGCAGACAAGACCTGGGTTTGAATCCCACAGCTTCCACTTGCATACTGTGTGACCCTGAGCAAGTCACTTAACCTCCTTGTGCTCCCAGGTCGCTCCTGTAAAAAAGCTTTCAGCTTAGTGTGCTATACCTGGTTAAACAACTAAATAAAAGATACACATAGAATACTGAAATAGTATGTGAATTGCACCAAGGACTGCAGAAAGTCTTCTTAGCTGCTTGTTTTGTTGGCCCCTGGGAAAGAGGGTGCCCCTGTGTCCAAACAGTGCCTGTCCAAATGGCTGACACATTGTATTATGTTCTGTTATAGGAAATATGGTAAAGAACTTCTTGGTGCAGTTCACGGTCACTTCACAAGGGGAATGGCCACTTCTGTTGCTTGTTTCAAAAATGTTTCTGCTCCTGACATTTGTCCTGCAGCCACATGGAGCTCTGTCTACACCTTCACTAAACATTACAATCTGGAAATAGTCTCTCATAGACATGCTGGCTTTGGGCTTGCTGTATTGCAAGGTCTGCTATCTTGGATGTCTCACTTAGACTGTACCAGTCTCCCAGTGACTTTCCGGACTGCCTGGGGCTTGTTCCAAAGGTGTGACCTAATGGAGGAGATATCTTTGAAGAAGACAGAGCAGTTACATTCTTACTATAACAGTAGATCTTCGAGAGAATTTCCTCCATCAGGCCATGCCGTCCTTCCCTTCATACCCCTTCTGCTTCAGCAGGGGTTACATCAGATATTGTGCCAGAACCTAATACATGGCTCTTACTGTATATCCAGCACCATATCTCACTTTGTACACCTGGTGCTGATATGATCTCCTGGTTCCCCATAGTTGAAGTTCTGGTGGAGAACTGAGGAGTGATGGGGCCACCCATGTTTAAGTAGATGCAAATGTATGATGTCATCGTGGGTTGCCCCCAGCTAGCAAAAGTTTCGTGTCTTTCTAGTGACTGGCGGCTATAGTTCCAGAGGTGTGGCCTAATGGAGAAGATTCTTTCAAAAATCTACTGTTATGGTAAGTATGTAACTGTTCTTTCTTTTGGTGTGGGGGATCAGGTGGTGCCATTATGCCATAAACAAAACATGGCAGTGTTATCACTGATGGAGTCTGACAACAGACCAAACATTTTAATTCTATAATCATTACTGACAAGCAGCCAGTCCAGAAGGGAATGGTTGCCTTTTTTATTGTGTATTCTGGCTGGGCTGCTGATCAGCTGCTTGAGGTTGCAATTGTCTGAAATATCTTTGCACAGCAGTCTTTTTGAGCCAGTTCAGGTTAAAGTCCCCTAGCAAAATTAGTTGAGCCAGTTCAGGTTAAAGTCCCCTAGCATACGCTGACCAGCCGGTGCAGCAGATTTCCTCCTGTGATGCTAATGACTCGGGCTGGGGAACAGACTTGGGTGTTGGAGAGCTGGCCGGGGGGAGAAGACTTGAGCATCCAATGACCGCTCACCTTCTACTGGGAGGAAGGGGGGTTAACGGCTTGGTGTTTGCTAGCCCCTGGTGGAGGCTGGGGGATGGGGTCATGGCAACACATTAGGCCTTGCTGCAGGAGGGAGCATGGTGGATGTTGGCTTGGACCTTGACATCACATGGTATGTCATGCTCCCCGAGAAAATGGGAAAAAGCCACCTGCCTGGCCAACTAGACAATGGCAGCCATTCCCTCCACATGCCCGAAGGCCAGACAAGAGTGTCTGTGCCGACCCCTGCCGTACCCAGGATACATTGGAAGCAGGTTATTCTCTTCCCCTGCCAGCTTTCCACATGGGTAGGGGCCCACCTGATGAAGTGTTATATCAAGTTACCTGGGGACACAGCAATTAGGGGTGGTGGATGGCATTCAGGACTCGGCAGCAGTGGTACGGGCCTTGGCTGGCCTGAGTCCCCTAGCATAATTAGTTTGTGGGGACCCAGGGTGCTGGCCATGTTAAGTATATCTTCAAGTCCTCCAGTGGATTATAAACACAACAGATATGCAGTTTCTTGTCTGGGCCAATCGATAGTCAAACAGTAGCCCACTTACACTCGTTTGAGGGAGAGAAATTGATGGATAATAGCTTAACATTCAGGTTGGACCTGATAAAAAATTAAGATTTCCCCACCCCTTTTTGCTAGCCTGTCTTTTGTGAACACTACTTAGGTAGGGAAAGCTGACTTGGTATCCTTGGTAGAAGGTTTCAGCCAGCCTTCAGTTATTGCTAGCACACTTGGTTTGTTCCTTGTAGTCAAGGCTTCAACTTCTGCAGATTTTGGAATTAGTCTACACACGTTCAAGTGCAAAATTCTGATACCTTTGAGTCTGTATCAGAGCTTGCTCTTGGGGGCAAATGTGTAGTCAACACAAGGAAGGCCAGGATTAGTTTTGACATCACCAGACATGGTGTGTGACAAGGAGACAGATTTCTGCATGTGTGAGGTGGAGTGAGGCAGAATAAGTAGGTACAGGTGGAAACCAATGAGGTATACTTCTTTTTTCATGAGCAGGCCAGCTAGCGGTAAACTCATCTGGCGTGGACAAATCTCGAAAGTGTGACTTGAGTCATGAGCACAGTAGCTATGATTAGGGATGACAGAGAGGGAGATCAGTAACCAGTCAATTAGTATGAACAGAGCACAGTATATTGAGCCTGATAATAAACCTTTTACAGCCGTAATGTATGAGAGGTTAGGGCACTCCAGAGGGGGACCACCAAGGTGGGTGTAGCAGTGTTGCTAAGACCTGCAGAGGGTGCAGTGGAATAACGAGGGGCTACCCAGACAGGGTGTTGCAGCATTTGCTAAGAACTGTAGGTAAGGGAGCAGTGCAATAAATGGGAGCTACCCAGATAGAGTGTAGCAGCATTTGGCGTCCCTTGCTGGAGGGGATGCAGAGCAGTAAGTGGGGCTGTACAGGTAGGGTACAGCAGTGTTTACTGTCCCTTGCTGTTTGGGGACACAGAGCAGTAAGTGGCAGCCACCCAGATAGGGTATAGCAGTGATTACTGGCACTTGCTGGAGTAGGTAGGTAACAGAACGCACAGCTAAAAAGTGTGTGGTGGGGGGGGGGGGCCTGCAGGCAGGGGCCAATAGTGGAAATACCAACAAGACTATGCAGGCAAAAATAGTGGCTAGTATACACAGATACAGTAAATAGGACAATATTTATCAGTATCATAAGAAGACGCCCTCTCTGATGTGCATGGCTAGCAGTAGCTTAGGTAGGGGCCAACAGTGTAAATACAGACAATAATAATAAAACTAATCTTTATTTATAAGTGCAATATCTAAAACCAAAGCACTGTACAATCCATAAAACAGTTAAAACCACTAAACAATAAACATCAGATGCAATCAAAACCAAGGAAATACAGAAATGCAAGAATATAAGCGGGAGCACACATCATATCTAATCACCAAATGACTGGCAGAACAGGAAGGTCTTTAGGGCTGTCTTAAAACTCTCCACAATCTGGCACTCTTGAATCTGGTGAGGTAGAGAATTCCACAGGGTCGGAGCTTCAAACATAAAAGCACGGGAACCAGAGGTCTTCAACCGTACCCTGGAAATCTCTAACAATCCCTCATCAGCTGAATGGAGTGTGGTCGGGTGAGGCAGTAAGGATTCAGGAACTCTTGCAGGTACCCTGGCCCTGTCCATGTAGGGCTTTAGAGGTCAGAAGACTGACCTTGAAGGTGATCTGCCACTGAACAGGCAACCAGTGCAGTTCATGCAGCACAGGCGTGATGATACTCGAACAAGGAGCCCCTGTCAGCAGCCGCGCTGCACCGTTCTGCACCAGCTGGAAGCGGCGTATATCAACCCCATGAAGCCTTAGGTAGAGGCAGTTACAGTAGTCCAGGCAAGAGGTCACAAAGGCATAGATCAGTGTTGGTAGATCACCGGACGGAACAAGGTGCTTAACCCAAGTAATGTTCCTAAAATGGTAAAAAGAGGACTAGACAACTGCAAACACCTGTGAACACAGTGTCAGCCTATTATCAAGAAACACCCCTAGGTTTCGCACCTGTTCAGAGGAAGGCAGCTGACTACTCCCGAGCCAAAGCCCAGAAGGATGCCCTGCCACCAATCCCTCTATCCGGAGACCTGGATCTACGACCAACACCTCAGTCTTATCAGAATTGAATTTTAGCCTGCTGGATTTCATCCAGTCCTGGATTTCTATGAGGCAGCTGTTAAAGACTGAGAGTGCACTATCCTGGTCAGGTGCAAAAGACAGGTAGAGCTGGGTGTCATCTGCATAGCAGTGAAACCTCAGCCCACACCATTTTACAATGTCTCCTAGAGGCAGCATATACACCGCGAACAGCATTGGGGAGAGCACCGAGCCCTGAGGGACCCCGCAAGACAGGGAGACTGAGTCCAAGGCAAACAACCCGGACACCACCCTCTGAAACCTGCCAGAGAGGAAAGATTGAAACCATCTGAGGACTGGACCAGCCAGGCCACAGATGACCCTCAGGTGCTTGAGCAACACCCCATGGTCCACGGTGTCAAAAGCTGATGAGAGATCAAGAAGCACCAAGATGGAGAGGTGCCTCTGATCTCTAGCCATCAGGAGATCATTGAGCACCCGAACCAGAGCTGTCTTGGTACTATGCCTCTTCCAAAAACTGGACTGGAGTGGATCATAGATATCATGGATGGTAAGGTGGTTCTCCAGCTGCGGCACAACTATTTTCTCAATTACCTTCCCTAAAAAGGGAAGGTTAGAGATAGATCTGTAGTTAGCCAAGCAGTTTGGGTCCAGAGAAGCTTTCTTAAGGAGTGGTGTTCACCACCGCCTCCTTCAGGGAGCTAGATTATGCAGGCAAAAATAGTGGCAAGTACATACAGATACAGCAATTAGGACAATAAGTAACAATATCATGAGAAGACTCTCTATCTCTACGTACATGGCTAGCAGTAGCTTACGCAGGGTCCAGCAGTGTAAATACCAACAAGAGTATGCAGGCAACAATAGGACAAGTATGTATGGATGCAATAAATAGGGCAATAAGTAACAGTATCATAAGAAGACTCGCTATCTAATGTACATGGCTTCCAGTAGCTTAGAGGTAGTACATGTGCAGTATGTTAGGCCATAATGTAGCAGAGGTTTCTACTGGCTGGAGATGCCTGGGGCTATGAGTTCGTTATGGTTGCCAGAGCACTTTGCCAATTGCTCCAGTCAACTCGCTTCTGCCACACCTCGCCTCCAGACAACTCGCTCCTGCGCTAATATGCTCCCACAACTATTGACCCCAAACCAATTCACTCCCGGCTCATATTGTGTATTCACATTCAAATAGCCCCCATATTGCTCCAACATCATCAGTATGCAGCCACCAGTATGCCCCCTTCTAAGACGCTCTGAGCTCCTATAGCAGTGGGCGCTGCCCCTTCTCCTATGCATGTATAACCCCCAGGTGGCGCTATCCCAAGGGCTACTACCCCTGCCTGCTTGACCACTGTCAGGTTGAGGGGCCTAGGTGCTATGGCGGGTGCCTCCACCCAGAGGTCAGGGTTTGTTGTGGTTGGACTAATTTGGTCACAGCCCTCTGGGATACTGAGACCCCATTTTACCCCTTCTAGTGGCTCACACAATGCACAGAAGTTACAATCCCAATACCCCACATGTACACACTATTCAATCACAAAATACCACTTACCCTCGAGACTGATTCTGATGTTCATCTCTGAGGACCCCCGTAAAACAAGGTTAATCAACATACACCAACACAATGCAATACCTTTTCTGCCTGTGTGGATACCACAGACAGCATATAGTTCAATAACAACAAATTTGATTTATTAGAGGGGGCAGTAACAAGGAGGGGGGCAATCAGGTTAATTGGTAGAATTAGATCACAGTACTGTGCACATTACAGGGTCTTAAAAGTCACACTCTGGGTACCCAGGATGGGGGGCTAGCCAGGTCCGTTGCCCGGGGTTGGCCGGCAGGTGCAGATGGAAAAGGGCCCTGTGGAGGAAAATATGCACAACACCCAATTGTAATCCGGAGCCGGATGGCTCAGTCCATGAAGAAATGGAACCACAAAAATTAGATGGCACACTTGCAATTTGATAAACCGATGGCAGGGAGCTTCCCTTATTTGTACTAACAAACTCGATGCCGAAAACTGGCACAGATGGGGTTCTGGGTTGCCAGAGTCCCTCACACAGCAGGGAGATGAAATTCTACAAGCCAGGCACACAGCTTTGATCAGCAACGGATTCAGTCCGCATACATGCATTTGGCTTTCAGTCTACACTGCACGGGGACAAGAGGACCCGTTTAGCTGTCCTTCACAAGCACTCCACACATTTATATGTAAAGGAAATTACTATACCAGGCAGCTGCTTTCAGGTCCTGATCGCACTTACTGCTAACCCGGGAGTTCACACTGCAGCTTCACTTTCCTGACAGACCGAGCGCGATTAAGCAGTTTCTCCAGTCTTCTACAGGGTGAGCCTGGTTCCCACTTGTTCAGCTTCTCTTCCTTTCGGTAGGCGCGGATTTAGTCCGAATCAAAGTGGCAACGCACCTCCTGAGTTTAGGCCTCCTATGTGCTTCCCGCGCGAAAACTATGCAGCGCAGAAGCTCGGAGCTCCTTCTCTTGTCACGGTCACAACGGATATGATCTGTCCAGACACAAGGCAGGGCATTTCATTCAGGCGCCACCAGGTCCAATTGGTGGATTCAGTTGTCGTTCACTCAAAACTCCCCCTGTTGGTGCAAATAGGTGCCAAGGTCCAGAACTTCATTTCCCAGAATTACTAGCTATATCTCCTATGGCGAGCCGGCTCCCAAGACAGTCCTGATTCTGGATGGTCCAAACAAACTCCATTTTAGAGGTCCCCTTGTATTGATTGGATCTATTCAGTAGTTCATATCCAAAATGGAGGGGCAAAACACACAGAGTCCCAGCTGTAAGAAAGGCAGGTTAGACAAACTACATCCTACTTAACACTCTTACTAGTTTCAGGCAAACAGTTACATCTTTTGATAGGGCACCCTCTGCGCCTAGAGCGACTGCAGAAACGGAGAGATTTGCTCAGTAGCCCAGGCAGGACTCGAGCATTAAATACACAGTACCTCCCATACAAACTAACGAAGTCTGCGAGCAGACAGCTCTTAAAGAGACAGCACCAGAGGCTCTAAAAGCACTCACAGATACACGGCTTAAACGCCAAACACCATTCAGGCTAGGAGCACTCAGCCAGCTCCTGGAAGACCTTTGGGAACCCCCATTTGTAGGGGTTGGTTACACCCTTCCTTGTATGAAAAAAGCTTGAAGTCCACGTCAAGTAGATATCCTTAAATCACTTTAAGGCAGAACAATTTAAACTTGCATCCCTTTCAAGCAACAATCAGCATATTAAACCTTTGTCATATATACTTATACTGTATTATGCATTCTACTACGGGTTATACAACATTACACATACAAACATTTTAACTCAGGTCATTACTTCCTGCACATGAAACCTGGATAGAGGGGGCCCTTCCCTATCAGCTACCTTGGGGCTGGAGGGTGCAGGGGCACCATACTCAGAGGGCAATACAAGTAATCTGGAATTATTTCCCAGGCTTAGTTTGGGCAATGAGCTCGGGGTCACATACACTCCCTTATGGACCACATTAAGGGGCAGGTCCAAAGGTCTGCCCAGGGACTCGTAACTTAACTGTACCACAGGCCTCACCTCTTGACCAGTCCTTCTAGGGGGAACTGTTACAGTCTCTGCATGGTTAAACTCACTTTCAACACTGTCTGTACTCACCAGGGGGGGGGTCTCCATTGTGGCAGAGAGGCTAGAACTTGGGGCACTTTCAGCTCCAGGATTTGCAATCTCTGAGTCCACAACATTTGGTTCACCTGGGGAGGCTCCTGACACTAGCAGTGAACTATCAGGGCACTCAACACACTGTTCTTGTTCTGGTGTCGCACCAGATTGTCCCAGTTCATCATTCTCTTCCTCTGAAAACTCGAGCAGTTCAGCCATGCAAAATTATTCTATATCATCCGACTTGATGTTTTGCACTTCACTTTCTTGGAGCATTGGCTTCAGGGACAAAGCTGGGGGCTTAGACAGTCCAGAAGGCCCAGCTTCATCTCCAGGATTGACTAGGGGATTGCCCCGAAACAGTTGACTCAGTTCATAAGAAGGGTAGTATTCAAGGCCACACTCACTTTCCTCTGACATGGACTGAAGTCATGTTCAATTGGGACTTGTGGAGGGGAACATGTTAATTCAACTTCTATGGGTGCAGGCTTTCTTGACTTTTTCTTAGCAGCAGCTCTAGTCCCTGGTCCGGAGGGGGCATTTTCTGGGGGTTCAGACTCAATCAAGATCTGTCCAATAGGTAGTAGATGATGTCTATGCATGGTCTTCACATCTTTTGAGTTATTTTCGGGCCTTACTTTGTACACAGGCAGATCATTTTATTTGCCTACCACAATGTGAGGAAGATGGTGCCACCTATCCACAATCTTGTGTTTTCCATGCAGACCCAGATTTCTTAGCAACACCCAATCTCCCTCCTGGAGTTCCAGTGCTTTCACCTTTTTGTCATACCTTTCTTTGTTGGCCAGATTTCTTTTGGCAGCCATGGTTTGAGCCAGTTGGTATGCATGATTTAGCTGGGTCTTTAACTTTTGCACACACTGTAAATGAGTAGCTGCTTGAACCCCATCAGGAGAAACTCCAAAGCAAACATCTACAGGTAGTCGGGCATCTCATCTAAACATCAGGCAATAGGGGGAGAACCCAGTGGCATTGCTTTTAGTGCAGTTGTAGGCATGTACCAGTGTGCTAATCTGTTGACTCCATCTGGGCTTGTCCTTTGGTTGAAGGGTGCCTAGCATATCTAGCAAAGTGTGGTTGAACTGTTCAGGCTGAGGGTCCCCTTGGGGGTGGTAAGGGGTGGTTCTGGACTTTCACATTCCCCACAGAGAAAGCATCTCTTTAATCAGACGACTCTCAAAGTTCCTTCCTTGATCAGAATGGATTCTTTGTGGTGCCCCATAGTGAACAAAAAAGTTTTCTATAAGCACTTTGGCCACAGCGGAAGCATTCTGGTCCTTGGTGGGGAAAGCTTGAGCATATCGGGTGAAATGGTCAGTGACCACCAGTACATTACTGCTATTTCTTTGATCTGGCTCCAAACTCAAAATCTATACAGACCAATTCCATGGGGGCACTGGTGATGATGTTAACAAGGGGGGAAGCCCTTTGGGGCAAAGCTTTTCTCTGTAAGCAGTGACTACAAGTTCTAATGTGTTGTTCAACATCAGCCCCCATCTTAGGCCAATAAAATCTGGATCTCACCAAATCAAGTGTTCTGTCTATGCCAAGGTGTCCCATGTGGTTGTGTAGGGACCTCAGCACCAGGTCTCGAAAGGCAGTAGGCAAAACTAACTGTTGCTTGTCCAGTTGGCCCCCTTTATCCACTGTCTCTCTATATAACAGTCCATGGATCAGTTTCAACTTAGGGCCTTCTTTATATAGCGATGCAGTTCTCAAGTCAGTGGAATGTAACCTTGACACATCTTTCCCTGCTTGGAGGGCTTCTAGAGCTGTTTTGATCATGAGATCTCGGGATTGAGCCCTCTGAATACTGTCATTATTGAATTGGGGCAACGCACCAGTGTCCAAGACAGAGAAATGGCAATAAGCAGCTGGAATGCAATGTTCAGATGGTCCCAAACAATCCACCATACAGTCCACTGTGTCCGTGGACATTTTTTCCTCCCTGTCAAACTTCTGGCAGAGTGCTCGAATATCAGGCTCTGACAGTCTGACCCAGTTATTCAGGGGGGGCAGGTCTCCATGAGAGGGTATCAGCATCTATATGGTTCAGGCCTGCTCTGTATTCACTAGCGTAGTTGTATGTAGATAATGCAGAGAGCCACCTATGGCCAGTGGCATCCAACTTAGCTGGAGTCTGCACATAGGTCAAAGGATTATTATGAGTTTTTACTAGTATCTTAGCCCCACACAAGTACTCATGGAATTGGTCAACAATGGCCCACTTCAAAGCTAGGAACTCTAACTTGTGTACAGGATAGCTCTTTTCGGAAGGGGTCAGGCTTCTGCTGGCAAAGGCCACTGGTCTCAGACCAGTCTCGTGCTCTTGATACAACACAGCCCCCAACCCTTGCAAGCTAGCATCAGTGTGCAGGACATAAGGTTTGGTTGGATCGGCATAGGCCAATACTGGAGCATGAGTAAGTTGATATATGATCTCATGAAAAGCAGTCTCACAATCAGGAGTCCAGCGGACCCCAAATCCTTCACTTGGATGAAAATACACTCTTTCAGTCTCAAGGGACGCTGACTTTTTGTATCTTTTGTGGGTTGGGGAATACCCTTGAGTAAGGTTAAGTAAAGGGCGGATCACTCTTGAATAGTCCCTGATGAAACACCGATAATAACCACAGAAACCCAGGAATCTTTGCAGTTCTTTTAGATTTTTGGGCTGTGGCCAAGTAGTCAAGGCCTCAACTTTGCTTGGGTCGGTCTCTATCCCTTCAGCAGAAACTATGTGCCCCACATACTTTACTGATGTTTGAAAGAATTTACACTTATCAATGGACAGTTTTAGGCCAAAGTCTTCCAATCGGTCCAACACCTTGAATAACCTGCTCTCATGTTCCTCCAGTGAGCTGCCAAACACAATAACATCATCTATGTATACCAGGCACTCTAATAAGTTCATGTCCCCCACTGCATGCTCCATCAGTCGTTGGAAAGTGGCTGGGGTGCATGAAATCCCTTGAAGCATCCTCATGAATTCATAGACGCCAAGGGGACAGATAAAGGCTGTCTTCTCATGGTCTTCTGGGGCCATCAGGATCTGGTAGTACCCACTGCGAAGATCCAGCACAGAGAACCACTTGCTACTGTTCAGGCAGTCCAAAGCATCTTGAATGCGTGACATTGTATACTGATCAGGGATAGTCCACTGGTTTAAGGTGCGATAATCGACGCACATCCTCACAGTCCTATTCTTTTTCCTCACTGTCACAATGGGAGTAGCATATGGGCTTCGGGATTCTTGTATTACACCAGCAGCCAACATCTCTTGCAAATGTCATCTCACATCGTCTATGTCAGCAGGGTCCAGGTGTCGAGACCTCTCACGAAATGGCCTATCATCCTGCAGCTGGATATGGTGTTTGGCCCCCTGCACGCAGCCCACATCCCACTCTTTTAAAGAAAACACCTGGTCCCTTTGGGCAAGCTTCTTACTGATCCTCACTTTCCATTCTGCTGGCAATGGGGAGTCACTGAAATTGAACAAGTCAGGCATTACTCTGTCACTTTTTACCGAGCTCTTGTTACTGGGTAGCACAGCAGCATCTGCACAGTGCACAGTAGCCAGGGTGCAACCTCGGTTTACTTGGATCTCCCGGTCAGACACTTTGTGAACTTGAACCATCACTCTTCTGGCAAAAGCATGGGCTCTAGCAGGCAGAATACTTGGCTTGACCAGCAGCCCTTTGTGCAGTTTTCCATCTTTTGGTGCATCCAGCATTAATATTTTGTTCTTGACATCCTTTTTTATGTGGACCTCCCCTTGTAGGACACATTGGGCATTTGGTGCCAAAAGCAGAGATTCAGGATCCTTCTTCCAGACAACCCCAACCGGTTCCTCTGGTTCTCTTCTGTCAGCATCTCTCTGTGCCTCATAGGCCTTTTTAATCAAGGCCGGAATTCTTAGGGCTCTACCAGTCCAGGACCCTTGTTTTTCATAACACAACTGCGCCAGTTGCCCAAACATACGTGCATTAGTTCCAATCAACAATGGGACCCCATCATACAGTCCAGTAGCGGGGGATACACTAAGGCTAGGGTCTCCACTTGCTCTGCCACTCCAGCCACAGAAGTGGGAAAGGACAACCAAATTCGGATATAGCCAGAGTAGGGGTAGGCCTTCTCACTCAAGCCCCACACATGTAGCCCTTCCAGGGGTTGCAGAGGTACATTAGACAAATGCTTCTGATACCAGTCCTGGAACATGATTGTCACTTGGGGGCCACTGTCTAGTACAGCTCTGGTAGATACCCCATTCACTTTCACCGTAGTCTCCATAGAGGGACCCACCGCCTCGAACCATTCAGGGGGCATTACTTGGGATGTCGCTCGGGCATTGGCCCTAGTGGCAAAACTTTTCCGAGTGGCTCCCCTGGTGACCGGGCACAGGTTTTGCGATGCCAGACCACTAACCTGCTGGTAACTTTCCTCAAGTTCTCTGGCAGCCGACAATCAGACTGAAAGTGTCCATCCTCTCCACAACAGTAGCAGAGCTTAGTGTCTCTGTTGTCCTTGGAGGAAGGGGGACCTCTTATCTGGTGGGGCATCTCAGGGGCTCTACATGGCTCTTCTTGAACTGGGTGCTTACCCCGTTGGATCCCTGGTTCCCCACTTCTATTGGGGGTGAGAACAGCCTTTTGCAGCTCCCTCACCATCTCTCTTAAATCCCTAATTTCTGCTCTCAGATTGCTCTCAATCCAGGTGTTAGGGGAAACAACATGCACTCCCACTCCACCTTTAGGCTCAGGGGGAGCTTGATACAGATCTGGTTCCTGGTAGGTCTCAGTCAACCCCTTAATCAACCCTCTCAGCTATTGTGTCTCATCTGGCTCACTCTTCTCAGGGGTCTGACAAGGGTTCACAGCCCCAGCATAGGGTTCCCACCCCTCTTCATCAGTTTCAATTTCACGGATCTCTCTCATCAATTGGCAGTACTCGGGAGGGTCAGCTCTCCTGTCTTGCAATTTGAGTTTCAGCAATATTACACTTGAAAATCTGGCTGACTTCAGTATATGGCCTAATCGGACCTGGTTTAGTGCTTGGGCAGACACTCCCTCTTTTCGGTGGGCTTTTTGCAAAGCCCTCTCCATTCTAGTAATAAAAGTAGACAATTTCTCATTTCTCCACTGTTTAGCTGACTTGAACTTCCATAATAGATCCTCTCCAGTTTCGGTGCTGCCAAACATCCCCTCTAATGTGGAAAGATATTCTGCTGCAGTTGCCTCCAGACTAGTGGCCCATAGGAATCGAATGGCTTCCAGTGCAGGACCCCTCAAGCTTTCCATCAACCGTTTCCTCTTTTCCCCCTCGGAGCACTGCCATTCTTGCACTAAAGGGGTAGCATAGTCCATCCAGGTCTCCAAATCATCTTCCCCTGAAGGCACTGGGACAGTACTGGAGAAGAGTCTCAATCTCCGATAGGAATCTAGTTGAATGGGGGAATAACCATAGGGGTGGAGCTAGTATGGAGCTCTTAGAGGACCGGAAATGTACCTGGGGACGGCAGGAGTGGTCACCGAGATGTCTAATACCTTTACCAGTTCCTGAGCGGTTCTCCTTCATGACAACAGTTTGAACAGTTTTTCCTTAAAACTATTAGTCTTAGAGGACCCACCCGGGGTGGCCAAACCACTACATGTATGAATAACCCTCCATCCCTTCTGGGCACCTTCGGGCAAAATCATGGGGGGGCACCCTCTCAGGGTCTATCGGAATACTGCATGAAAGCAGCACTTGCAGGGTTTGTTCGAGCAAGTCAGCATATCGCCCTTTTGCTTCCACCTTGCCCATACATTTGACACGTTCTACAGTAGAGACAATATCAGCGCTTTTAATCCCTAAGGGGACATCCAGCAATAAAACAGCCTTTTGGGAGTCCATTTCCTCAGCTTCGCACCACCCCATCAATTTGTGTACCATCATCTTAAGGGGGTCGAGTTTTAACTTGGGCGTGGTACCCCCCCCATCTTCTCCTTTAAGTTAGACATAATGGGGTACTTCCTTCACTCGGCCACTAGAGGATGCTAATCCCAGTGGTGCCTCCAAGATATAACCCCCAGGTGACGCTATCCCAAGGGCTACTACCCCTGCCTGCTTGACCACTGTCAGGTTGAGGGGCCTAGGTCCTATGGTGGGTGCCTCCACTCAGAGGTCAGGGTTTGTTGTGGTTGGACTAATTTGGTCACAGCCCTCTGGGACACTGAGACCCCTTTGTGCCCCTTCTAGTGGCTCACACAATGCACAGAAGTTACAATCCCAATACCCCACATGTACACACTATTCAATCATAAAATACCACTTACCCTCGAGACTGATTCTGACGTTCATCTCTGAGGACCCCCTGTAAAACAAGGTTAATCAACATACACCAACACAATGCAATACCTTTTCTACCTGTATGGATACCACAGACAGCATATAGTTCAATAACAACAAATCTGATTTATTAGAGGGGGCAGTAACAAGGAGGGAGGCAATCAGGTTAATTGGTAGAATTAGATCACAGTACTGTGCACATTACAGGGTCATCAAAGTCACATTCTGGGTACCCAGGATGGGGGGCTAGCCGGGTCCATTGCCCGGGGTTGGCCGGCAGGTGCAGATGGAAAAGGGCCCTGTGGAGGAAAATATGCACAACGCCCAACTGTAATCCGGAGCCGGATGGCTCAGTCCATGAAGAAATGGAACCATAAAAATTAGATGGCACACTTGCAATTTGATAAACCGATGGCAGGGAGCTTCCCTTATTTGTACTCACAAACTCGATGCCGAAAACTGGCACAGATGGCGTTCTGGGTTGCCAGACTCCATCACACAGCAGGGAGATGAAATTCTACAAGCCAGGCACACAGCTTCGATCAGCAACGGATTCAGTCCGCATACATGCATTTGGCTTTCAGTCTACACTGCACAGGGACAAGAGGACCCATTTAGCTGTCCTTCACAAGCATTCCACACATTTATATGTAAAGGAAATTACTATACCAGGCAGCTGCTTTCAGGTCCCGATCGCACTTACTGCTAACACGGGAGTTCACACTGCAGCTTCACTTTCCTGATAGACCGAGCATGATTAAGCAGTTTCTCCAGTCTTCTACAGGTTGAGCCTGATTCCCATTCGTTCAGCCTCTGTTCCTTTCGGTAAGCGCGGATTTAGTCTGAATCAAAGTGGCAACGCACCGCCCAAGTTTAGGCCTCCCACACGCTTCCCACGTGAAAACTATGCAGTGCAGAAGCTCGGAGCTCCTTCCCTTGTCACGGTCACAACGGATCTGATCTGTCCAGACACAAGGCATGGCATTCCATTCAGGCGCCACCAGGTCCAATTGGTGGATTCAGTTGTCGTTCACTCAAAACTCCCCCTGTTGGTGCAAATAGGCACCAAGGTCCAGAACTTCATTTCCCAGAATTACTAGCTATATCTCCTATGGCGAGCCGGCTCCCAAGACAGTCCTGATTCTGGATGGTCCAAACAAACTCCATTTTAGAGGTCCCCTTGTACTGCTTGGATCTATTCAGTAGTTCAGATCCAAAATGGAGGGGCAAAACATACAGAGTCCCAGCTGCAAGAAAGGCAGGTTAGACAAACTACATCCTATCTAACATTCTTACTAGTTTCAGGCAAACAGTTACATCTTTTGATAGGGCTCCCTCTGCGCATAGAGCGACTGCAGAAATGGAGCGATTTGCTCAGTAGCCCAGGCGGGACTCGAGCATTAAATACACAGTACCTCCCATACAAACTAACGAAGCCTGCGAGCAGACAGCTCTTAAAGAGACAGCACCAGAGGCTCTAAAAGCACTCACAGATACACGGCTTAAACGCCGAACACCATTCAGGCTAGGAGCACTCAGCCAGCTCCTGGAAGACCTTTGGGAACCCCCATTTGCAGGGGGGTTACACATGTCTGCAGGCTCTGCCCCTTCTCCAATGCTCGATGTTGGTGGAACATCACCAGCAAAGCAGGATTATTTATTTATTCATTCCCTAACCAGCACTTGGTATCTATACCAGCACTTAGTAAGCTATGCAACACTGCTAATTTTGGGTCATGGATGTTGTGCTGTTAGCTATTCTGACTGGTGTAGTGCTATTGTTGTGGCCAGTGTTATCGGCTGGTGTTCGTGCTTTTGCACTAGGCAACTTTTGTACTGGGCTACTTTATTAAACAATGAAACACACTTTATTAAAACATATTAAAACACTTATTGGCATCAATAATGGCATCAATAATCAAAGGTGTATGCCATGCCAAGCAGGAATTCTTTTGCTTTATAATGTGCAATGACTGATTAAAGCTGCCGTGCTGCTGATCTGCAGAAATGTAATTGCAAAGCCTACTTAAAGAACATTGTTTAACAAGCAGGCTGGAAAAAATTAAACTGACTACTGTACTTGTTTGAGATTCGACATCGGTTATCAAAAGATGGTAGTGGGCGCAATGGGCGGGAGCGATAAGGTGGTATGGCAGGAGCGTAATGGGTGGGAGTGAATTCACTGTGGAGCGAGTTATTGTGGGAGCGAGTGTGGCAGTAACAATTTGACTGGAGTGAATTGCTGTAGACCCATGGTTGCCAGCATGGCCAGTTGCCAGCTGCCTCCTTGGGCTGACTCCTGGGCAGATTCATGTGGCATCCTTTGTGCTCAGTCAGTTGCACGGTGGAACGCAATGCAGAAGAAAGACTTCAGTAGTTTCCCAAAGATCCTCACCCAAGGAGCCCCACAGGATCACTGGTGTTCACTGGTGGGGAGGGAAGGGGTTGGCAAGACTCCTTCACACCCTTGAGGTGGTGAATACATCCTGGTAGTGGTGAATGGCTGAACAGGCAGCTCCCATTCTATTTAAAATGGGCACCAAGTTCAAAATTCCTCTGGATACACCCTCAAGCCTCCTAATTGGCTGGGGGGGCCTCAGGAGCTTCCTGAAGCTCCTTGCTTGAGAAGCCTCCACAGGATCACCTGCATTAGTTGGGGGGAGGTTAACAGGAACTCCAAGAACAGGAACTCCTCCCAGCCCTTGAGACAGCAAATATATTGGCGAGTTGCAGAAGAGGCCATTCCTGTTCTATTTAAAAGCCTCCTGATTGGTTGGGGGGGAGACTTCAACAGCTTCCTAATACTCCTCACCTGAGGAGCCCCTCAGGATCATTGGCATTCATTGGGGGGGAGGGGGGAGGTTGGCAGGACCCCATCATGACCAATGAGGTAGCATACATGTCTTGGAGGTGGCAAGTGGCAGAATGAGCCATTCCTGTTCAATTTGAAATGAGCACCAAATTCAAAATGCCCCTGGATATATCTCCAAGCTTCCAGATTGTCTGGGGGGACTTCAGCAGCTTCTGAAGGTCTTCTCTCAAAGAGCCCCACTGGATCGTTGACATTTGCTGGGGGGATATTGGCAGGACCCTCTAATGATCCTTGATGCAGCAAATGTGCCCCGGTGGTGGCGAGCGGCAGAATGGGCTATTCCCATTCTATTTAAAATGGGTGCCAAGTTCAAAATGCCCCTGGTTATGTCTCCAGGCCTCCTGATTGGCTTTGGGGGGCTTCAGCAGTTTCCTGAAACTCCTTGCCCAAGGAGTCCCACAGGATCATCTGTGTTCATTGTGGGGGTGGTTGGCAGGACCCCTCATTACCCTTGAAGTAGTGAATATGTCCTGGTGGTGGTGAGTGGCAGAATGGGCCTTTCTCGTTCTATTTAAAATGGGTGTCAACTTCAAAATCCCCTGGATACACCTCAAGCCTCCTGATAGGCTGAGAGAGACTTCAGTAGCTTCCCGAAGCTCCTCACCCAAGGAGCCCCACAGGATCATCGGTGTTCACTGGTGGGAAGGGGGTTGGCAAGACCCCTTCACACCCTTGAGGTGGTGAATATGTCCTGGTGGTGGTGAATGGCTGAACAGGCAGCTCCCATTCTATTTAAAATGGGTACTAAGTTCAAAATTCCTCTGGATACACCCTCAATCCTCCTGATTGGCTGGTGGGGGGGCCTCAGGAGCTTCCTTTAGCTCCTTGCTTGAGAAGCCCCTATAGGATCACCAGCATTACTTGGGGGGAGGTTAACAGGAACAGGAACTCCTCACAACCTTTGAGACAGCAAATATATTGGTAAGTTGCAGAAGAGGCCAAATCCTGTTCTATTTAAAAAGCCTCCTGATTGGCTGGGGGGGACTTCAACAGCTTCCTAATACTCCTCACCTGAGGAGCCCATCAGGATCATTGGCATTCATTGGGGGGGAGGGGGGAGGTTGGCAGGACCCCATCATGTCCCATGAGGCAGCATACATGTCTCGGAGGTGGCAAGTGGCAGAATGGGCCATTCCTGTTCAATTTGAAATGGGCACCAAATTCAAAATGCCCCTGGCTATATCTCCAAGCTTCCAGATTGTCTAGGGTGACTTCAGCAGCTTCTGAAGCTCTTCTCTCAAAGAGCCCCACTGGATCGTTGACATTTGCTGGGGGGATATTGGCAGGAACCTCTAATGATCCTTGATGCAGCAAATGTGCCCCGGTGGTGGCGAGCGGCAGAATGGGCTGTTCCCATTCTATTTAAAATGGGTGCCAAGTTCAAAATGCCCCTGGTTATGCCTCCAGGCCTCCTGATTGGCTTTGGGGGGATTCAGCAGTTTCCTGAAACTCCTTGCCCAAGGAGTCCCACTGGATCATCGGCGTTCATTGTGGGGGTTGGCAGGACCCCTCATTACCCTTGAAGTAGTGAATATGTCCTGGTGGTGGTGAGTGGCAGAATGGGCCTTTCTCATTCTATTTAAAATGGGAGTCAACTTCAAAATCCCCTGGATACACCTCAAGCCTCCTGATAGGCTGAGAGAGACTTCAGTAGCTTCCCGAAGCTCCTCACCCAAGGAGCCCCACAGGATCATCGGTGTTCACTGGTGGGGAAGGAGGGGGGGTTGGCAAGACCCCTTCACACCCTTGAGGTGGTGAATATGTCCTGGTGGTGGTGAATGGCTGAACAGGCAGCTCCCATTCTATTTAAAATGGGTACCAAGTTCAAAATTCCTCTGGATACACCCTCAATCCTCCTGATTGGCTGGGGGGGCCTCAGGAGCTTCCTTTAGCTCCTTGCTTGAGAAGCCCCTATAGGATCACCAGAATTAGTTGTGGGGAGGTTAACAGGAACAGGAACTCCTCACAACCTTTGAGACAGCAAATATATTGGTAAGTTGCAGAAGAGGCCATTCCTGTTCTATTTAAAAAGCCTTCTGATTGGCTGGGGGACTTCAACAGCCTAATACTCCTCACCTGAGGAGCCCTCAGGATTATTGGCATTCATTGGGAGGTTGGCAGGACCCCATCATGTCCCATGAGGCAGCATACATGTCTTGGAGGTGGCAAGTGGCAGAATGGGCCATTCCTGTTCAATTTGAAATGGGCACCAAATTCAAAATGCCCCTGGATATATCTCCAAGCTTCCAGATTGTCTAGGGGGACTTCAGCAGCTTCTGAAGCTCTTCTCTCAAAGAGCCCCACTGGATCATTGGCATTTGCTGGGGGGGGGATATTGGCAGGTCCCTCTAATGATCCTTGATGCCGAAAATGTGCCCTGGTGGTGGTGAGTGGCAGAATGGGCTGTTCCTACTCTATTTAAAATGAGTGCCAAGTTCAAAATGCCCCTGGATATGCCCCCAGGCCTCCTGATTGGCTTTGGGGGACTTCAGCAGTTTCCTGAAACTCCTTGCCCAAGGAGCCCCACAGGATCATTGGCGTTCATTGCAGGGGGGGGGGGGTTGGCAGGACCCCTCATTACCCTTGAAGCAGTGAATATGTCCTGGTGGTGCTGAGTGGCAGAATGGGTCTTTCTTGTTCTATTTAAAATGGGTGTCAACTTCAAAATCCCCTGGATATACCCAAGCCTCCTGATAGGCACAGAGGGACTTCATCAGCTTCCTGAAGCTCCTCTCCTGAGGAACCCTGCTTGATTGTTGGCATTCACTGGGGGGTGGGGGAGGTTGGCAGAGCCCCCTCATGACCCGTGAGGTGGTGAACATGTCCTGGTGGTGGTGAGTGGCAGAACAGGCTGTTCCTGTTCTGTCTAAAGTGGGCATCAAGTTCAGAGTTCTCCTGGCTATGCACCAAAGCCTCCTGATTTGCTGGGGAGAACTTCAGCAGCTTCCCAAAGCTCCTCACCCATGGAGTCCCACAGGATCATCAGTGTTCATTAGGGAGGAGGTAGGCAGGACACCATCATTACCCTTGAGGCAGCAGATATGTTGCAGCGGTGGCAAGTTAGAGGCTCCATTTATCGATTTCTCTTGGAAGGTTTATCTTTGACTATAGACTATGTTCTAAAGGAGTGGAAAATAGCCATAGTAGCCATTCATTAAAGTGGTGACACAATTAAATTAACCAGAGGCCAATACTGTTGTTCCCAATTTCATGAATACTACTAGAAAGGGTGGCATATTGATCTAGATTTAGCTTTTTAACCAAACTCAGTAACTAAAGAGTGTATCCCTCCAAGATCTTAGCCTTAACCCTGTAAGACTTTAAACGGACATTCCAAGATGGTGCCCTGGAGGACATGGAATTTCTTTGAAATCCATGAAGGTGCCCTGTAGTAACACTATCTCTTTAAGATCCTCTAGTGATAACCTACTGTCCATACCTAAACTGAGAATAAAACTTGGTGATATTGTTTTCCCTTGTTCTGCTTCTAAGATTTGAAATTCTATTCTGGCTGAGGTCCAGCACTGCTAGACAATTCAGACTTTCAGTAACAACTACTGTATTTACATTGTTCTTGTTTCCCTTTGTTCATTGTAATTGTTATGTGGACATCATGCTATTGCTTACCAAATGTTTTCCTCATTTTCCCTACTCCCCCAGTTATACCATTGCCTTCAGTATTATACTCTGTACCAATGCAGTTGCATATACCTAATGTACAGTATGTACTTAAAGAGCTGCTAACGCCTCCAAGATAACTTTAAAAAACATAATAATAAGGTACAATTCAGCCTGCATCCCATATATATTCTACAGATTTCTCCTCCCATTTATTTATCGCTGAGGAAATTTGCATGAATACATGATCTTTATCCCTTAGAGTTTATCTGCCTCTATAGCTTATTCCCTACTTCAGGTCACAATCCTATGTTGTTACATCACCGTCTGTTGCCATGGGAGTAACTGTGATGTCACAAGCAGTGCATTATGACCTCAGGTAGGGAGAAGACAACTGGAATAGACAACATTTTCAGAAGCAAAGCTCCTTTTCTTCATGCAAATGTCCTCAATAATAAACAATGGGGAGGAAACATACAGAACTAATGTGAAATACAAGCTTAACTGTGTCTAAATATTATGATTTGTGAAAGTTCTGTTGAAGGCATCGGCTGCTCTTTAATCTGATGTCATTATTTATTGTAATGTTTTTCCTGTTGTAATCTCCAGGTCTGGGTCTGAAAATAGTCATCTGTTTGTCTAGAGCACCTACCATGCAAGTAAAAACTAAATACAGAAAGAGTATCCTTCTAGTAAAGTGCCACAAAGTATTTCCTGTCAGGTGTGCTTCCTAACCAGAACTTTTCTACCATGCACAGAATGTTGCTAATGAAAAACTACATTTCTTGCTATGTAATTTATTGTTCCAGTAATTTACTGTTCTAGTTCCATGTCCCCCCCAAGGATCATAAGTTAAGTGAAATTAGACCAATACAAAATGTAAAAGTCACTGTTAGGGATTCAAACTCTCATCTGTTGCTTAAACTAGTAAGTAGTTTGGTTTTTAGTAGGATTTGAACCCTGGTCTTCTGCTTTCTAGGTCATGGGCAGATCTACTGCACCACTGAGCTGCTGTTGACTCAGCAGTAGGTAGTGTGGAGTAAAGGTCAAAAAATCAGATCTTAAGGTACTGTCTGAAGCAGGCAGCCACATTTTAATCATAGCAGGAGCAGATATACAGTATTACATGTATGGAGTGTCACAGAATGTGTTCTCTGCAGTGGCCCTTTGGTGATATTGTTGAGTTTTTAACATTGAGCTTTAGTTTTTTATTGGCTTCAATGTCAATAAATAACCAGGGGCTATACTGGTGTTGCTTTACCGAAATACAGAGCCCTGTCATTATAAGTATTTGAGTGCTACTGTACTCTGGAGGGCATCTTGTATAAAGAGAACATTTGTATAACAAGATTATGCGACATGTCATTATGTGACTACCTTGCCAGTGAGAGACATACAACATATGACATTGACCCTAACTGCAGTATGAGTATAACTTTCACTGCTTCTCTTTACTATAAAATGTCAGTCCGGCAACAACCCTGCCAACATGAAGCCGTTCTTCCAACCTGCTATCTGAGGAAATTATTTTAGAAAGATCTGTCTTGCGCTGTTGTTTTGCTGCATCCCGGGTGCATACAGAATTTTGAGTACTGTCTGACATTTAGAGTTCTGCACTTGTGACAGAAAATAAGGCCAGTGATAGTCAATTATAATCACACATTTTCTAATGCACACTCAATGGCCATATGGGTATCATTGGATGATGAACAGACACCCCCCAGCCTGCATCAATCATTATTGCCTAAATACTCTGTGAAGTTTACCACTAAATATGACAATGCTCTGTGGTCTCCTGTTCTTCAACTCCCCACTGCCATTTAACCAGCTGTCTACCCTGCTCCTGCCACAGTGGTCTCCTGGGAAAGTAGCCCTGAGACAGCAGAGAATTACCAGAGAATTTCCTTGGCTGCAAGTAAAGATGGTGGAACTAGAAATTAACAGCATGATGTAGTAAAAAATGCAGAAGCAAAATAAAATAAAAAAATAAAAATAAACAAACTGGTTTTCTTTCTGGGGTACCAACTTACAATGATGCGGGCACACATGCCTGATGTTGATCCGGCATGATCCGGCACTGACTCCACCCCTGGCAGCTGGTCTCTACCAGTTGATGGTCACACTGAGAGAGCAGCAGCCCCACTCTCCCAGAGCTGTCCTTGGGGCACTCAGTCGTTCCTCCCGCCCGGCCATTCCTCGGCCACCGTCACCTTTTCCTGATTGTGGGATGCTGGCATCGCGAGCAGTAGCACTACCAAGGCCATGATGGTCTGGCTGCTATTTTAAATTTGTTGAACTAATTCCTGAATGTTGCAAACAGCTAAATTACAAGGAGTTGTAAAATGGCCCATGAAAACCTGGTAACCTCTTTTGATGAAATATGTCACTTTCAGTTTGATTTAATTCAAATTTTTGCTTGTTTAAGTGATATCATTCAGTAAGCTGGAGTATACTAAGGAAGAACTAGCTGACGTGGGTGATTAAATGCTGAGGCTGAAGGCCGAGGCATATAATCAACTGCAGAAACTGGTTATTTCGATTATATTCTGGCTAACTGAATATTATTACAGTTATATGACCAGGAATTTTGAACCCAGGATTTTAAAAGTTCTGCGGTAGTTAAATTAGAACTTGTTCCCCTTTTTTTCTTTCAACTAACTGTGGATGTGTCTAAAATGTGGATAACCTATTGTGGAGGTGCCTAAAATGTAGTTGTTGTAGTCTGTGGGGTATCAAAGTACAGTTTTCCTCGCTTCTGATTGACATAGACTAGATACCTGTTGTATAATAAAAGGTAAACAAGGATGTGGACAAGCCTTTTGAGTGCCGAGGTACTCGTTTTTAATGACATCGTATTTTATTGTTACTTTGATTAAAATTGTTTACATCAAGTACATGACCTTTTATTATTTTATAAAAACAGCACACCTCACCTGAACTATATACATTTTTAACAAATAAAAAAAACTTTTCATAAGTAGGATAACACATGCCAGGGTGTGCCATCATAAGGAAAATAATTCACTTCTTAGGTGGTCATGACACTTGGTTACACCTGATGCCAAGCAACCATATGAGGAGTGCATTATGCAGGCAATAATATCCAACAGGGTGGGTGGTATTGGGCAACACCAGACTGTACAGGGGTGTAATGAGGCCCGACACCACAGACAGGAGGCCTTATAGCCCCTGAAAGTTCTGGTATTGCCCAATACTGCCCACCATGAAGGGTATTATTGCACTTAAAAAATGGGCTGTCATTTTTAATAGGATTACAAAAAAAAAAAAAAACAAAAAAAAAACTGAAGTAATTCTATAAAAATAACTGCAATTAAGTGTTTTCTCTTTTGTGGTTAAAGTAGTCCCTCTACTGGCATTGGCAGTATAGGGTACTGTTACGTGTGGTAGTGTCCTGTTTGAGCTGCACCTTCTATTTGTCTGTCCCTTTCTGTGTTTCTTGTTTTGTTTCTGGCACAATTTATTTATGTATTTATTTTTAATTATTATAAAACTGCTGTCCTGGCTATGGAAGGAGCAATGGAACGCAGCATGAAAAACTATGCTAAAGTGAATGGTTTTCAGTTGGTGGTGTGAGGTGGGGTCCCTGTCTGCCGCTCCCAAGTTCTCATTCTTTTTTTTCTAGTTGCTCCCTATCCCTCCTAGTGGTGTGAGTGAAGTTTTTATTTTTTTTTAGTAGTTGGTCAGCAAGTATGGCAGAGACAGAGTGGGTCAAAGTGCTGGATAAAAGTGGCAAAGAAAGTAGGTGGGCAGCCAGCATCCCGTAGTGTGGAGAAGAGTTCAGGAGAAGGCTGACAGGGTGGGTGGCCATAGGATGCTACAATGAGGTTCAGGAGAGAGGTATGGGAGCGAAACAGTGTTTTGTTTTTTAATGAAGAAGTCTGTTAAAAAGAAAAAAAAAAAAAAGAAATCAATGTTGAGATTCCCTGTTTTGCAGCCTTTCATTGACAGTGGTATGGGTGGTGGGGGTCAAGTCCCTCACTAAGCGAGTGATAAAAAAATTGCGGTTGGTTCATTTTACTTACAGGGCAAAAAAACAGAGACTGGTTTAATTATTTGAAAACAGGTAGAAATGTATTGTGTTCAGTTACTGGCTGGAGTGACTTTGTGTGCGTGTGGGGGGGGGCGGCTCTCACTCTCTTGCTCTTGCTAAACAATAAAAAAAAAATGGTGGCAGTTTGAAACTCTGTGCCCAGTGCTTCAGCCAATGATGAAGCAGGCTGGGCACAAGGATACCATTTATGAGGCTGGCAGAGTTGGCATGGTTGGGACTTTTTATTTACAGGGCTCTCACTTTAAATTAATATTCCCCTACCAGCTAATCAGATTTCTAAGATTTTTAATCCCATTTTCTAATCTCCTATAACCTTAGACCCTGTCATGTGTTATTGCTTAGGTAACAACTATTCTACTTTCCTTAAAAGGAAAGAGAAGCACTGCAGTATTCTACATTCATATTTGCTTACCCTCTTCTTTTATGTATATGTCTTTCGTTTTTGTTCTCTGCCTCAATTGTATTTTAAACTGTCTCTGAAGAAGCCCCCCGCACACAGTTCTGTGTGCTGCAACCAGTGACATCATCAATTGCAGTCAGTTAGTGGCTCCTGAAGCTGATGTCACTGCATGCGCGAGTTGCTACTTTGTTGGAAATTGTTCACCTTGAGGAGTTGATCTATTGTCACTAATATAATAGTCCATGCAAGTATAGTATCTGCATAAGCATCAGAAGTCACATACTGATTACAGCTGATGATGTCACCGTATACTGGCACAGCGGGGGGAGGCTACATGCAGAGTTGGTTTTAAAGACCATAGATACTAAAAAAGAGAGACATATACAATAAGGAGATGGGGGAACACAAATATGAACTGGGAGTACATCAGTGTTTCCCTTTTCCTGATATAGTAACTTAATAAAGAACGGCAAACCATACCAAAGCTGAAAATAAAATGTTGGTATTGTCCTGAAGGAAAAACATTTTTATTTCAAAGTATTTCTACTTGGACAACTCAGGAATCTTTTTATAGTGTATGGTAGAACATTCTATTCCCTTGAAATCCATCATTTACTACTCTTGTTGTACCATCGATGTGACGTCACGATGTTGTTGTACCATCATGAGTATGTCAGAACGATGGTACAACAGCTCTGATTACGTTTGGACATGCGCAAGTTGTGGTTTGTAGGCATTCATAAAATGGCCACGGCAGTTCAGCGAAGGCACAGGAGAAAGTTCTAATTTAACAGTAAGTGCCATTTTTTTAAATCTTAGCCAGCACACAGCAGGACACCAGTATTTATTTTCAAATATGAAAATTAACAGTATCATTGTGGACTGGGAATGCGGAGTGTTTTCATGGACATGGGCGGGCGGGGGTCCCTGACAGCATGGTGCGACCATGGGAGAAGTTACAAGCTGTTTTCTTTTTTTTATTTTTACTTTTGCCCATACACTATACAAGATAATGGATGGGCAACAGTAAACAACAACACTGTTGTCCACTTTTCTTTTTTTTTGCTTTTATCTATTTATGCGCCTCCCACACACACCCCGACTGGCCACTCCTTCGGAGCGCCAACGCCTTCCTGCCTCCCTCCGACCTCCTGCCACCTACTTCCAGTCCCAATTGCAGCCTACTTTGGGTAGCCCGGCATATCCCTATGCCAGGAGGGTCCCTCTCTTCCGGGGGGGGAATGGCCTTACAGCCGACCTTTTGCATCCCAGGTACTGCGGGGCTGGATCCGGGCTGGCTCCAGGGCTTTGGGTGGCAGGGGCCCAGGCGTTTGTCATCCAGTCAGCCAGGGGCATTATTTCTGTTTTCTGTGCCCCGGCTATTGCAGTTCTCGGCCTTGCATAATCACACAGGGTATTCCTGGGGTGGGGGCGTGCCATGGGCATGTCGAGGCCACACGTCTCCAAGCTCGCAAACCAATCCGCCCACAGGTCCCCAGGCAAATCCCACCCCCCCAGGAGGGAAGCATCCAATGGATGCTTGTAGAACCCTTCCCTTGCCGGTCTCCGCTCCTGGTACCCGGGTTCGGTGCACGAACCCGGGTTGCCAGCATGCCGAGCGAACCCCTTCGCTCAGTGCCATAGAGCCGACTGTCCACTTTTCGAGGTTTCATGACAACCAAAAACCTCTCGAGCTTTGATCTCAAGGTTTAAATGGTTGTCATGACAACCTCTCGAAGTGAACAACAGTGCTGTTGTTCACTGTTGCCCATCCATTATTTTCTATATAGAAAATTTGAGTAATGAAGGGATACCATCCAGTCAGTAACATGTTTGCAATTATGTTGCCTTTCCCACAGCAGTTGCTAGGTAATTTTCTAAATCCTACAGATTTCGTAGTAACTGTACATCATACTGTATATAACAATGTTTTGGGCAGCCAGGATAGGTTGCTGGGTAGAGTTGCAAGCTCCTGTATGGACTGGAGGAGGGAGCTAATTCTTAGGATAAAAAGGTCAAAATTACATCAGAGTGAAGAGCCTTCCCACTAAACTGGATACGATTTGTAATACCTACTGGCCACCCACCTCAATACAGAGTGAATATATTCGAACACCTACAGATTTTATAATCTGCATCTGATTTCAGTGCATATGACTAGTAACGAAGAATGAATTCCCTCTTTTAAAGGGAACTAAATGATGTGTAGGAGGGACTAACTGAAAAGATAGACAGAGATGTGTTTTAACAGAAATGGAGCAACTGTGTTTCTCACTTGCATCAGGTTTGATGTTTATTTGAATTTGTCCAGAAGGAGAACATGCTTTAGTGGATTCCGTTGTCAGGGATGCATTTAAAAAAACATAGTACTCAATAAAGTGAAGAGAGAGAAAGAATATGCATTTTTGATATATGGCATAGAGTTGCAAAAGTGGTCAAGTCTATGTTTCTGGTGATTCTAATGCTATAATGGGGATTAATGCTCCTGGTGTGTGTGTGTGTGTGTGTGAGTGTGTGTGTGTGGGGGGGGGTATGTGTGAGGTGGGAAGCCAGATCTGAACTTCTGCCATAATCGGTACAGTATTCTCTAGAACCCTTTTACCAGATGATAGACCACTACCACATATTACTAAATGTTGCCTTTTAGTTCTAGCATTGCATTTTTTTTCTGGTATACCTGTTGGTATGCTAGGGCTCTCTTCATGCCTTATCAAATACTTCCTCACCCTTTATTTTGAAAATTTTTACCCTTATTTTTTGGCATTCAAATACTTCCATCATGGAGTTCACTGAAGCCCCCCCTCCCCGAGTATGAAGGAACATATGGAATGTTAGAGAAAAAAATGACCACAGGTCCGTAGTGCTCATCTGCTGCCATACAAGTAGCCCCCGCATTCAGTGTCACATGAAATACCTGTAGCCATTGTTGCATTAGAAGAGCTGTCAGTACATTATATTGACATTGGTACTATGGAAAGGGAAACCACAAGGGCAGAAATCCCCTGCCATCCAGATAGCTGCAGCATTAACCCTTTGAGAACTGAATATGTATGAATGTATATAGATTATGGATGTATACTGTATATATGCCCACAGTCTTCTAAGGGTTCAATATCATGTGAAATACCTGTGGCCATCTTTAAATGGGAAGAGCTGTCAGTACATTATATTGACATTGGTACTATAGAAAGGGAAACCACAAGGGCAGAAATCCCATGCCATCTAGACAGCTGCAGCATTAAATATCATGTGAAATACTTGTAGCCATTGTTAAATGGGAAGAGTTGTCAGTACATTATATTGACATTGGTACTATGGAAAGGGAAACAACAAGGGCAGTAATCCCTTGTCATCCAGATAGCTGCAATATTATATATCATGTGAAATACCTGAATCCATTGTTGCACAGGGAAAGCTGTCAGTACATTATATAGACATTGGTACTATGGAAAGATAAACCACAAGACCAGACATCACCTGCCATCCAGACAGCTGCAATATTATATATCATGTGAAATACCTGTAGCCATTATTAAATGGGAAGTGCTTCCAGTACATTTTATGGACACTGACACTATGGAAAGGAAAACTGCCTGTGGGATTGAAGTTTGTGTTTCTAATGCATTCAAATTTTCTGATAATGTATAATGTTGGCTGCAGTCAGTTTATTTTTTTTCCCACAAAATGGGCATGAAGATCCTGTAAGCTAATTGTTCAAAACTTGTACATAGTAACAGTAATTGATGGCAGATAAAAAATGCTAGGCCCACCTAGTCTGCCCGTAATCTCTGCCTGCATCAGCGGCCGCTGAACCTGCTCGGACATTGCCATTTGCCTCTCTTTCCCACCACTGGGGTTCCCTTATGCCTATCCCATGCATGTTTGAAACTCCCCACTGTGCTGGCTCCCACCACCTCCTGGGGTAGGCTATTCTAAGCATCCACCACCATTTCAGAAAAGAAAAACTTCCTTACATTCACCCTTATCCTAACCCCCTCTGATCTCATATCATGCTCCCTTGTTCCTTTGCTTCTCCTATAGTGAAAGATGTCCTCTACCTGGACTTTGTTTAAGCCCTTAAGATACTTGAAGGTTTCAATCATATCTCCCCACCTCTCCTCTAATTTATACATATTGAGGTCTCTCCTCATATGTCTTCTGGTGCAAGCCCCTTACCATCCTAATTGCCCTTTTCTAGACAGCCTCCAATCTGTCCACATCTTTTTGAAGATGTGGTCTTCAGAACTGTACTTGGTACTCCAGATGAGGCCTCACCAGCATTTTGTACAGTGGCATCACCACCTCCCTTCCTCTACTAGTAATCCCTCTTCCTATGCACCCTAACATCCCACTAACCCTCCCAATAGCCTTATTACATTGTTTGGCCACCTTTAGATCATCTGAGATGACTTTCCCTAAATCCCTTTCTTCTCTGGTGACCATTAGCAACTCCACCCCATCCTGTAACTTACCGCAGGGTTTCTGCACCCCAGGTGCATGTTTTGCACTTCTTTGCATTGAATTTTAATTGCCACCTTGTGGACCATCTTTCCAGCTTACCTAAGTCCCTCCTCATTCTTTCAACCCCCTCTGGAGTGTCTACCCTGTTGCAGACCTTGGTGTCATTTGCAAACAGGCATGCCTTCCCCTCTAGCCCTTCCGAAATGTTTGAAATGAAGATATTGAAGAGGAATGGCCCCAGGACTGATACGAGGTACCCCACTGGTCATCCCCCTTTTTTCGGATTTAATCCCATTTACTACCTCCCTCTGTTTCCTGTCCCTTAGCCAATTTCTTACCCAGTTCTCGACTTGGTGGCCCACCCCCAGGCTACCCAACTTGCTCACCAGCCTTCTGTATGAAACAATGTCGAAGGCCTTACTGAAATCGAGGTAGGCGATATCCACCGCTCCCCCCGATCCACCTCCTTCTTCACCCAGTCAAAAAAGTCTGTCAGGTTTATTTGACATGACCTTCCTGCTGTGAATCCATGTTGTCTCAGATCCTGTGTTCTGCTGGATTCCAAGTGTTCCACAATCCTTTCCTTAAACAGTGCTTCCATAATCTTGCCCACTACTGAGGTAAGGTGGACTGGTCTATAGTTTCCTGCTTACTCCCTGCTACCACTCTTGTGAACATGGACCAAATGTGCTTGCCTCCAGTCCTCTGGAACCACTCCTGTAGAGAGCGACTCACTAAACAGGGCTGCTAGTGGTGCTGCTATCTCCTTCCTAAGTTCCTTTAATATCCTGAGGTGTATATCATCTGCTCCCATCGCTTTGTCCACCCTTAGTTTTGTGAGTTCCTCTAAGACTCTCTCTACTGTGAATGGACTGTCCTAGGACCATTGATTTTTATTTATTTATTTAAAGATTGGTAACTGTGAAAGTCACACTGAGCAGACTGATAATTATCAACTGTCTCTGATGATTTTACAATCAAGCCTTTTATCCTAACCTGGCCCTCATCACCTTCCTCCAGTCCTCTGGTGGCCAGTCCGCCGCATCTTCCACTAACCTTACTGCTGCTGCCTACTCCTATGGTTCTTTCTTCCATGATGGGGGGTGTTTTGGAGCAGACCAGCCTCCCCTGCATGGGATATAATCAGGATTCTGGGCAAATGGTGGACTTTATGTGATTAGGCCCAAATGTACCGTAGCCAAAACCTAGAAGGAGCCAGGCTGCTTTTTCCCCAGCTTTTTCTTTCAGCATCCTCCCATGGTGCTTAGTAGAGGCCATTGTCAGCTACGCTTGCACACAGATGATATCTCATTAAGAAACAAACTCCCTGGACCTCCACAGATATCACTATGGCCCCACAACCTGGCACCAGCCTTCTCCAGATAGAAGCACTACTGTGCAGCAGCACCAAACAGCCTCTGCCCCTTGATACCCAGACAGATCACGCATTCACTCTTGAATGTGGGTCATGAGCATGGCAGTTCAATGTACTGCCACAGGGCCATTGCATGGCCCCTGTCCTTAATGATTTGTAATAATAAAAAGTCTAAACACTGATTTAAAAAAAAAACATTAAAGAAATTGATGCCCTCTTTTGAAAAGAAGAACATTCCAACTTCTTCAAATTCTACATACGATGCTCTCTTGTCGACAGGCACAAGGAAAGAAGAGGGGGTGTACTGCTGTTGGGGGACTCCATACTCAAGGGGATCAGATGGGGCAGCAAGGGAGAGAGGCACAGTCAGATATGGGTGGAGTCCATACCAGGATTAAAGGCAGACATGGCAGGGCAGGCAATCCTAAGGTGCGTAAAGAGGGGTAGGAGGAAACCACACATTGTGGTACACATGGGGACAAATGACCTAGCGGGGGAAATGGCGGTGGTAACAAGAAAGAGGACTGAGGCAGTGGAAAGCTTGTGCGAGGAGACTGGGGAGCCTGTGGCCTTCTCTGAAGTACTCCCAGTACCTTGCGCAAGCATAGTGAGAAAGGAGAGGATTAGAGAGTTGAACACATGGTTGGTAGAATGGTGTCGAACTAAGGGGTATGGGGTTGTGGGCGGCTGGAGCAGTGCCTGATATAATAACAATCTGTTTGCAAGGGATAGGCTGCACCTGAGTGGGAGGGGAAGGAGGTATTAAAGCAAGGACTGAGGAGGTATATTGAGACAAGGGTGGATTTAAACTAGATGGGGGGTGGCAAGTGGACAGCAGGTAGGCAGGGATCCGATAGTGTGGAGTCACAGCCTACCCCCCAGGCTAGCAGGGAAGGACTCGGGATGGCCAAAAAAGGAGGGAGTAGAAGGGAGGAGATGGAGGCTAGTGAAGGGAAGGGGGCATTATGGAGGGTGGTCTCATTGAATGCAAGAAGCCTAGGAAACAAATCCGCTGAACTACAGGCACTCTTAGCAGTGTGGTGGATGGATATTGCAGCTGTTACAGAAACGTGGGCAACTGAGCACCATGACTGGGATCTGGCAATCCCAGGATACAAATTATACAGGAAGGACCATAAGGAGGGGGGGGCAGTCTATGTGAGGGATAGGATCAAATGTACAAGGGACGAGGGGGAAGAAAGGAGAACAGAGGCAATCTGGCTGCAGCTCCTAGACTGAAGGGGTATGAAATTGAGGTTTGGGGTGGTATACAGGCCACCCTCCCAGTCTGAGGAGCTTGACAGGGAGTTAGTGGGACAATCAAAAAGGTATGTAGAATAGGGAAGGTGGTCATCATGGGGGATTTCAACTTGATGGGGGTTGACTGGAGCATTTCAGTCACCTCCAGTGCTAGGGAGCAAGTGCTCCTGGATGCGATCCAGGAGGGTCTCCTGACACAGTTGGTTACTGTACCTACTAGGCTAAAGAACACTTCAGATCTGGTATTGTCGAATGGGGAGGCAATGAGGGAAATAAAGGTAGAGGACTCACTAGCCTACAGTGATCACCAAACAGTGTGGTTTAGTATCACGATGTGCAGGGAGCCAGAGAAATCAGTTACTCAGGTGGTAAACTTCAGGGGGGCAGACTTTAGGAGGATGCAGGAAGTACTGAAAGGGAAACTGGAGGGCATAAGGCAGGAGATGGACGTGGAGCAGAAATGGGATATTATTAAATAGGGGGTTACAGAGGCAACAGAAGCCTGCACCAAGGCACAGAGTAAGAGGAGCAGAGCAAGAAAACCATGCTGGTTGAACAGCAAGGTTGTGGAGGTGGTGAGGGCAAAATGAGTGGAGCACCAGAGATTTAGGAGGATGGGGAAGGAAGTAGTCAGTGAGGAATATGCAAGATGGTCCAGGGAGGTGACCAGAAAAGTGAGAGAAACCAAGGCCCAGAGGGAGCTGAGATTAGCACAGGGAATTAGTTGGGGGCAGAAAGACTTTTTCAGATACATCGGGGAGAACAGGAAGTACAAGGAGACAATAATGAGGATAAAAAGGAGTGGAGAGTGGACAGAAAAGGGGGAGGAGCAGGCAGAAGCACTGAATGAATACTTTTGCTCAGTGTTCACGGAAGAAAGGGGGGTACTGCTACCAGCATGGGCTGGGAAGGTGGGGACTGGGGGAGAGGAGGCGACAGATGGAAGAATTGAGGCAAGTAGAGTCCTAGAGGGACTGAGGGCACTGAAGGTAGACAAGGCACCAGGACCGGATGGTATCCACCCCAGAGTGCTGAGGGAGATGGTGGAGGTGTTGGCAGAGCCGCTGATGGATCTGTACAGCACCTCACTGGAGTCAGGGTGTGTGCCACTGGACTGGAGGATGGCACATGTAGTACCATTACACAAGAGCAGGCCAAGGGATGAACCGGGTAATTATCATCCGGTAAGTCTCACCTCCATAGTGTGCAAACTCATGGAAACGATCCTTAAGGAAAGATTGGTGTCATACCTGGAGGACAATGGCCTTCAGGATGTGAGGCAGCATGGGTTTGTTTCAGGGAAATCTTGTTAAACCAACCTCATACAATATTACGACTGGGTGACAGGTGAGCTGTATAAGGGTCATGCGGTGGATGTTCTTTACTTGGATTTCAGCAAGGCCTTCGATTCAGTGCCTCATGGGCGGCTTGGGGGGAAGCTAACTGGTGTAGGGGTAGGGGCAAAATTCATGAACTGGATTACAAGCTGGCTGAGTGGCAGGCTGCAAGGGGTGGTAGTGAGAGGGAAGCTCTCAACTCCAAGGCCGGTGATGAGTGGGGTGCCACAGGGCTCTGTGTTGGGGCCAGTATTGTTTGGGCTCTTCATATCAGACATTGCACACGGGGTGATGAGCAAGGTAAGTTTGTTCGCTGATGACACCAAAATCGGAGCAGTGGTGGATGGAGAGGAGAGATGGAAGCAGCTGCAGAGGGATCTACGCAAGCTAGAGGAGTGGTCAGAGAGGTGGCAGCTGGGGTTCAATGCAAAGAAGTGTAAGGTTATGCACTTTGGGGGTGAAGAACCCAAGGAGAGAATACTGGCTGGGGGGGTTAAGCTGGAGTTCACTGAGGAGGAGAAGGACCTAGGGGTAATGATAACAGGGACCATGAACAACACTGCCCAGTGCAGTAGAGTGGCTGCAAAAGCTAACAAAATGCTGGGAGGGCTGGTCCACCGGCACAGCGGTTGGATTTCTGCTTGCGACGCCGGCGACCTGGGTTCAGAAACGGACCTGAGTTGTTGGAGGGCCAGCTGGGGGGAGATGGATGGAGCGTCCTATGGATGGCTCTCCTTCTCCGGGGGGAGGGTGGGGAAGTGCCTGGTACACTGAGGACTCCTGGCAGAGGCCAGGAGATGCTCACGCTCTGGCACTTGTTTCATGGGAGGTGGGGTGGATGCTGGTGTCATTGCACATCCCCACCTCCAAAGAACACAGGAAAAAGGTGCAGGCAGGCAGAGGTCACTGTCTCAGTGAAGCCCTCCTCGGGCCTTTGATTAGCCATCATCACCGCTCCCCCAACCAGTCACTAGTCCCGCGGCATGGATTGGGGACCGTTGCCACGGCCCCACCCTCCAGGGGGCAAGCCGGGGGGTAACTGGGGGAGTCAGCAGCAATGAATGATGGTGGGAGTCCCAGGGATCATGACCAGGGCTGAGGATTGACAGTGGCCCTGCCAGGGAAAAAAAAAAAAAAAAGAGAACAAAATGCTGGGGTGCATAGCGAGGGGATTTTCGTTCAGGTGAAGAAAGACGACTTGCCCCTCTACAGGTCATTGGTAAGGCTGCACTTAGAGCACTGTGTGTAGTTTTGGAGGCCATACCTAAAGCGTGATATCAGGCTACTGGAGGGGGTGCAGAGGAAGGCAACAAAGATGATATGTGGAATGGGGGGGAAAGACTATGACAGCAGGCTGGGAGACCTGAACATGTACACCCTGGAGGATAGAAGGGACAGGGGAGACATGACAGAGACATTCAAGTATCTGAGGGGAATCAATAAGGATGGGGCAAATGGGGTCTTTAAGTTAAGGAGGAGGAGGGTCACCAGGGGGCATGGGCTAAGAATAGAGGGGGAAGATTTAGGAAGGAAATGAGGAGACACTATTTCACAGAGAGGGTGGTAGCAAAATGGAACACCCTACCAGAATGTGTGATATCATGTAAATCTGTGAACAGCTTCAAAAGGGCATGGGACAGGGAACAGGGAGAGTAAGGGTGGGGAGGTGGGGGTGGCAGTGGGATGACAAAGGAAGGGGTGGGGCAGTTGCAAACTAGGGGTGTTGGCTACACACTCGAGAAGACTTAGATGGACCGGGTGGTCTGTTTCTGCTGGCACATTCGTATGTTCATATATGTTCAGATGTTCATATGCTCTTGTGGATACAAGAGGTAATCACAGCCAGAAAATCCTGAGTGCTGACTGGTTAAGTCAGCACTGGTAATTTAGAACAATGTTAACAGTCCTTGGAGGCATCAACAGCTCTTAAAGATTAATGGGTACTATAGCTAAATAAAACCTTAAATGAGCATTCACAACATCTAAGAAAAGGTGTTGGATAGTTTATTTATGCTTTAGCAGTAAAAAAACAAAAAAAACCTCAGGTACCAAATGTGCTTATTAAAAACTTTTCAGGACTGAAATAAATGTGTTAAATGTTACTATAGAGAAAGCTACAGCAGGTGCCCTCTGATAAGACAGTTGTGTCTCTCATGGCTTTTGAATATATATGCATATTAGTGTTTTTTCTTTCCCTTGAGATGACTCAAGATTTGTCCACTGGTACATTAGGTGCACTATACTAAGAGTACTAAAGCACAATGTGATAGAGTTAACACCGTTTAAGAAGCCCAGATCAGAACTTTTCATACTAGGGCATGGTTTTTGTATTTTTGCAGGACAGTACGTAACCTGACCAATTCAATAAACATATCTTCTCTAAATAATCAGAACTAAGGCCACTGGCTTATAGTTGTCCATACTGTTTCCTATCATTTTGACACACAGAATTAGTTATTTGCCGTATTGGTCCTTGTAAGAACAGATCCAGAAACAAATGGTTTGATACCTTTTATTGGACCAGCATAGATATAACAAAAGAAAATAATGCTAAAGCTTTTGGACCAATCAATTCCTTCCTCGGAAGCTTCTGAGGAAGGACTTGGTTGGTCCAAAAGAGTAAGCACAGTTTTCTTTTTTTTACATCTGTGGTGGTCCAATAAAAGATATGAAACCATTTGTTTCTGGATCTATCGTTTTGAGTATTTTTACTCTCAAGATTTCATAGCTTTCTTCAACTTGCAGAAGAAAGTAAGATAATACTTTTTCAGTTTAAGATCAGGACATGTTGCCTTCTTTGTTTTTTGGCAGGACATAGCCCCTCGACACCCAACCAGGACTGTACTGACAAAATCAGGACAGGTGGCAACCCTAAATGTGGACACAGCTTAATTTATTGTGGTTGTAGTCCTGTCTGGGCCCCAGTATGCAGCTGTCACTGTCACTTTTGGACTACTTTATAACTTTGGTTGAAACTACCTTGCAATATGATGTGATACTTAATGAAGTGTATTTCATTTTAATTGAATGCAGTCTGACAAGCACTATGTTACATTTCCACTCAGCATTTCACTTTGAATATAATGTGACAAACAATATGTAAACTTAACATGATCCCTATAGTATACTCCCAGGGACTGTTTTGGTTGCTGTTCATGAAGGACAGTGACAGTCAGAGTAAGAGAAACAATGACAGCTCAGTGGTTGTCAGCTATCACTAATGTTCTCAATTTGATTTCTGTTTCTGTGAATGTCATATATGCCAAACAGCATGTACCTGCAACAGAGCAAAGACAGCTGTTTTAAAATGTAGTTTAGTCATTATTGAACTAATTAAGCTACCTGAATGTCATTTACTCTACTACCCATTTGCTATGGTAAAGTGTGTGTTAATTTTTCCTGTTGGAAACTGAAGGCCTTTAGAAAAGTACAGAGCAGTTATGTTCTCAAAGCTAGACACACAGTTAAAATGGACATTAAAGAAGAATAAGTTCTGAAAACGATCATACGCCCATCAAGTTTGTCCTGAAGCCCTATGATACATTGCTTCTTAATAACCCCCTTAAAGGTGTTCTACTGTGTTTAGAACCCAGCTGTAGTCCCATCATTGACCAAATTGCTTGAGAGATTGTTTGCCTCATCCTCCACCTGGTCTGTGAAAAACTACTCCTGATGGGTCAGTTATTGACAGCATTTTACATGTAGAATTTGGGTGCTGTGGCAAAATTTACAATCTATTTTTGTAGCAATACAAAAGTGCTTGCTCAGAATTGCTAGGGGCGTCAACTGGATTTATAGTATGATGGCTATAAATTCTGGTGATGTCCCTGGTGGCTCTGTAGAACTGAAAATATTTTGCTTCTGGACAGTAAACAAATAACAAAATAAAAAAATCTGGTCGCAAACACTTATTAAGATTATAAAAACAGGCTGCCTGCCCACTTCAGAACTACTGTAAGTTACCGCTTATGCCAACTCATTATTCACTAAGATAAATTTAAAACATGGGTTATCAGGTACCTAAAAATACTAAATTTGGTCATAAATTTGGCAAATTAACATTTTGGTCCACCACTGAAAAATCCTGGAACAAACTCTCTACTGAATTTAGAAACAAAAACACTTTGTTTCAATTTAATCAAGCTTTGTAATATGAAATATATTGATACATATGAATTTTATGATGCTCTGTACTGGCACTGTTATTTGTATTGTGTTGTTTTTTTTTGTGATTTTTCATGTAGTAGTAGATTTTATTTAATATGGCACCTCCCCCCCCCAGAGGCTTAGGATGTCTAACAATCCTCCTCAGAACAGCACACATTCAAATCAACATACATATAAAAATGAGCAAAAAATAAAATAATAGGATAAAAAACAATACAATAAAGTAAACAGCAGCAGTTTCAACAGTGTATAGGTAATATAATCATGCAACAGAATGATCATTGTAAATAAGCTTGTATCTATCTATCTGTCTGTCCATCTGTCTGTCTGTCTGTCTATCTCCAGATAAATAGGACTGAAACTTTGCATGAGTAACTATATCATATTTGCCAGTGCTTGCATATCTTGCCCAATAAATTTAGGCCTGGAACCAGATCAGCCAAGCCCACACAATCCATTTATTATAATCTCAGATTTAATGTGTAAGACAAGATAGAAAAAATGATTGAAGTGCAAGCCACATAATCCCACACTTGGGCTGGCTGTGAGCAAGCACATTGCACAGGTGAGACACAAGGCTTCTGGAGACAGAGGGATGAGGAGATGACTTGAGCTTCCTAACGAAATGCATCCATGCTGTCCAACTAAGGAGCAGCATGACCATTGGTAGTGAAAGCAAGTGCTCACCTGTCCTCCAGGTTACAGGATGGCTGTTGACAAAGTGATCCCAGTTATGGGAGCAAGGACTAATGTTTGCAGCCTTAGCTCTGCTTTAAACTGTCATTGCTTTAAAAAAATAAAAGGGACAGAGGAAATTAGGCAGATCTAATTGCACAGTTCGTTCTGGTGCTGCAAACATGCAAGCCCTTGTGAACTGTAAATGTCTCCAGTGCTGCTCTACTTTCTAGTTTCCAGGAATCTAGAGCGCTGATGAAGCATGACTGCAAATGCTCAGCAAAAGTAATAATGAGCAGAAAGCTTACACCTAGATGCACTTCATGTCCTTTTCATTACTGCAATCAAAGCTGGAACTGGCCTGTTAAGTATTCACTGATATCTTTAAATATATATATTCTGTCCTCTAACACTCTTGTCCTTCATACACCATTCACTAGTATAAATGTTAAGTTAGATTGTTTTTGCCTTCTTAAATTAGGGAGAATAAGAGTAAAAGAGTGTGCAGTATTCTGTGGTTAACTGCTGGGGAACATTGACTTACCAGATTCTGTTGACACAGCCAATAAAACTGCTGGAATTTTTGTGACATTAGAAGCTGAGCACTTCCAACCGCACTCCGGATCTTACCTAAAGCTGAAGAATGAGGTATAGAGAAACAGTTATGCAGAGTCTACAGTACGGCAATCCAGAACTCAAGTACATTAGATAAGAGGACTCCAATGTCAAAAACCCTGCTATTCCCTAATAATAGCAATTATTTAATCAGACAGTGTTGATTTAATAATCTTGAAACATTCCTAATATGCATGCTCTCAAAATGTCACTTTGAAGCCACTGTAACCGAATAATTACAGTTTTTTTTAAAGTAGCATTTTTTTTAACTACTAATATTTATTAAATGCAGCTAACAAGGTTATACTCCATATGGACATGAAAGGAGAGCATGGTACATACTGTATTCAATTCAACAATCAGCACCAAAATTAGTTATAACTGTACTTTCAAAAACAATACTTATCCAAAGCATGTTTGCAATATTTCATCAATAACCTATCATATTCTTCTTTTCTAGGTATAGGCCCGTCACTTCAATGAAAGAAGCAGGTGTTCTTCCTAAAGTAGCATTTTTACTTTTAAATAATTTTTTCTATTTATTCCCGTCATGGTTCCTCACTTCCTACAGTTGGAAGAATGGACACGTGAACATCTACACAGCCAGTGTCAGTTCTTCTCTTTAGTCGTGCATCAGGGAATGAACAAATGCCAGGAGGCACATTACTTTCCTCCCTGGCTGGCCTCAGTGTGTGTTTTTAGGAGTTGCAAGAGGAGCTGACTTTAATGTTAATTTGTTTCCCCCAAAAAATAATAATTTGGCCAAGTTGACTTTAATGTTAATTTGTTTCACTAAAAAAAAATTATAATAATTTGGCCTAGACGATATTATACAATGTATATCACAAAAGATTTGAATATTTGAACAGTATGGGATTGATCCTTTTTGGACAGAAACAAACCTTGGGGCCTAAGAAGACAAAACAGTTTCTGTCGGATTAGTTCTCTTGAGCAAGTTGAACCGATCTGAACTACCAAGACTAAGATTGCTATTTGCCCACAGGCACTGTAAAACATAATTATGTGTTTACTGGCCTATTCCCATCAGAGTTTTTTTTCTCTGCATTATTTCTACAGCCATCTCACTTGCACGATAGGTGAGAAGACTGCATCTGGTGAACCCGTTGGGCTTATCGTCATAGCTGTGTTGAAATCATGGGTGTCCTATAGGAGTGTTGTCCTGAAAAGGTCAAAGGTAAACCCTGGTATTCATGTGCCACTGCAGTTCACTTATCATGTGCAGTAGGGTTGAGGGGCAAAAACAAGGGTCCCAGTGCTTCTAAGCCTCATGCAAATGTAATTCCAACACTGGATTAGGCTGCTGAATGTACAGTTAGGAAGCATCAGTCTGAAAAGCACTTTCCCACTTCCTTTGTATTTTAATATTGCCATACATGTCTAATGCAAGCTGAATAGGGTAAAACATATACTGGAGTCTGGGTAGGTAATATGCTGTCGGTGTGGGCATTGACAGAGGCACATACATTTTATTTTTCTCTGAAATATTGACTACCTTTGATCCTTCATTGTTTTTGTGTGTTGCTGCTGAGGGACTGTTCTTTTCTCCAGTGACTTTATTTGTGTTCATGCAAGAAAGGCAGCCAGTGGTACCGACTATTTTTTTTATTTAGTTCAATGGCAAAATCAACCCCGAAGTTCAGTAGTCAGTTGAGATTTTATTTAACAACACAAGGCCAGTTGCACAAGTTCAGTGGTTAGTCACAAGGAAGCTGGATTATCAAATTTGACAGTAAATACAACTATGGAAATACACTATGGAAAAAGGGACTTGGGGATGTTTTTTTCTTTATGACAGTGCTTGGGCAGGGAAGGGGGGTCCCTACACTATGGAAAGGGGGATCAGAGTTCTTTCTTTTATTGAAACAGATCAGGGTGGGGGAGGGGGACACTACACAATGGAAAAGAGGAACAGAGCTCTTTATTTTATTTAAACAGAGATCGGAGCTGGGGAGGGGGGACACAACACTATGGAAAACTGAATTGGGGAGTGCTTTTCTTGACAACAGTGTTCAGGGCTGGGGGGCTGCCCAGCACGTTCTGTCAGCTATAGCCATGTAAATGAGCCCATAATGGGCATGCAAATTGCCCCTGTGTGCCGTGCATGCCCAATGGGCTCATTTACATGTTTGGGATGAATATCACCCATGGGGGCTGCAGTGCATGCTGGTATGTACTGCACATTCCCCATGGGCAGTCTTCAGAACTGAACCCTGGATGTACTGCACATACATGGCAGTTTCTTGCTATGAACCATGCATCCAGGGTTTGACATTCAAACAGAATGTGCAGTCTGTTCCTGTCACGCATTCTGTTTGAATATCTCAACAGAGTTGGATGGCACAACTTATTTTCATGATGCTCTGTTATACATGCATATCTGGACGGCTCTGAGTATGGGGCCCAGTAACCCAAGTCCAAAGGTAACTTTACACAAAAGAAAACCAACAATCATGATGATATTACTTTTCCAATGATTATATCACCCATGGGTACCAATTAAAAAAAAAAATTAAATGCGGATGTGTGGATTTATCTTTGAGAGTATCATTGCAAGGCAGGGAGCTTTGTCTATAAAATAAAATGTTATGTACAGTGCAATGATGGCAGCAGTAAATGCATGATTTCTTTCCAGTTATTCCCAGATTTTTTTTTTCATGTCAGCCAAAAATCAGCTTTTCCTGAATCAAGGTTTCTCTAAATATGGCTGTCAACTGTTCCTTGTTAAACTCTCTCGGTTCTTCAGAATTCCATTTGGATAGAATTAACCTCTTGGTGGTCACGCTACCTAATGCACATACCAATCTTTTGAGTTTTATCTAAATTGTAAAATGCTAGATTAAAGGGCAACTTTATTTTTAAGAAATTATTTAATTTGCTATGTATAACTGGTCACCAAGTATGGATTTTTGGACAATAGGTGGATTAGATTACCCTCTTCATTACATTGTTGCCAACAAAGTCTACTTGAACTGGGGAACATATGAAAAATGTTTCAGGGCATGAGGTATGCTCTACACATTATTTTACAGAGTAAGGTTTTATTCTTTGCGTAAACAATACACTAAATCTTTTGAAAATAGGCTCTGCCTAAACATTTTTGTGTGAAATAAAAATGAAAAATGAAATGAAAATGAACATAGAATTTGATAGGTAAAACTCAATTCCTTTATTCCTTCACTGCTCTTCTCCACTCTCCCCCACTCCCGGCAGACACCTCTTCCATTCTGTTTCCCTCATCTCCAAGTACTGGGTTAGTTCCCTACCCTGCTACCTTAGCTCACTCTCTCTCCTCTCTTGCCCTCTCCCCTCTTTTTCCCTCCTTCTGCTCCTCTCACCACGCTCTTTCTTCTTACTTTTCACCAAGTCCACTGCCAGGCAATGTGCCTTCTCTTATCAGCTTTCCTGGGTTTGATCTAGCTTCCCCCTCATCTGCTAATCATCCTCTTCTGCTACCCAGAATCCCTCCTCCATGACTACACCGCTCACGTCTGCACCTGTTCTTAGTCTCATCTCTTGCTCAGCCATTGTTCTGCATTTACTGCTTTTGTGCCTAGTGCTGCTAGTCTTCCTTTTACTACATTGTGCTCCTTACTATGTAGAATCTAATTCTTACTGTTTTGAACTGTATTTGCACTGCTGATACACAATTTTTCACAATTATTCATTATTTGTACAGCTGAAAATTTAGGCTCCCTAGGAATAATATTCAGAAACCTAAGATTAGCATCTAAAGGGAAAGTCCCCTTAACCTATTTTCTGTATACATATGTAGTTTGCAGGCATGAATAATGATTCCCTCTCTTATAACCCCCTAATTTTAACCTAATTTAAATTTACTGTAAATGAATTTACTTCACTCTGCTCTACCCTGGTGTGAAAACCTGTTTGACTCCATTGCAAAGGTCATGACCCCACTCATGCAATGCATCATGGAAGTTGATGATATGTACATGCACGAGCCAGCAGACATCCTCCTGTCAGTCAGTTCTGTTATATGTCTTCTGAAATCCCTGTTTCCTTGCCTTGTGCTAGCCATCAAACTTTTCAAGGTAAGTTTGCTAATTGTTTCTGTTGTTTAAAGTGTATCTGAGTTGGAAGGATGCTGATGCTTGTGACATTTTGTTATTCAAAGGAGCTCTTTGCTTACTTACTGAGCATAAATCCATTTAATGTACAAATCATCATCACTTTATTGGAAGGCAAATTGAAAGGAACTCTCATCTACAGTTGCGCAAATACGCATTATCAACTCCCATGTTTCCTTTTATGAGTAGAGTCATAACCTTTGAAATGGAGTCAAACAGGTTTTCACACCAGGGCAGAATAGAGTGAAGCAACTTCATTTAAATTTAAATACAGATGAAATTAGAGGAATACAAGAGAGGAAATTGCTTTTTATGCCTACAAACTACACAGGCATGCAGAAAAAATGTTAAGGGGATTTTCCCTTTAAGAAGTGCAAACATGCCAAATGCATTTCTGACAAGTTGAGAATAAAATATTATTTTTAAACAAAACAATATAAATATAAATACAGTAAAACAGCATTTTTAGTATCTTTTTTTCTGCAGGACACAGTCACTTAGAGATAAACTCTGGAAGCGCTACAAAACATCAGGTCAGCAAACAGATTTCAACGCTTACCATACGCTACGGAATTCATGTAAAAGACAAGTCAGAGCTGCTAAGAGCAAGTACTGTAAAGACCTACTGATTAACTCGGCCAATGATCCCAGAAAATTCTGGTCACACATCAAATCCTTCCTAGGATCCTCACAGTCAACTACCCCTGGTGATATGCTGATAAATGATGTGCATTGCAATGACTCACAAACTATAGCTAATTCTTTCAACCTGCATTTCTCTGATCTCTCCCAATGTACCTCTTCCTTTGATCCCACTGCAGTATCCTCCCACTCCTCATCAGGAACCTGTCTGGATAAGTTGGAAGTGTTGTCCCCTGTGCCTCCTTATACTCCTTCATTCTATTTTAAGGCTGTGTCTAGAAAGGAAGTCCTGAAGCTCGTGAGGTCCATCTCTGATCATACCAGCTCTGGCTCAGACTCCTTTGAATGCCACCTCTTGAAACTTGCAGCTCCCCTTATTGCATTACCACTGGCCAAAATTTATGTGTTATCATTTTCGGGTGGAGTGGTCCCTGACCTCTGGAAAGCTGCTCGGATCACACCTGTACTTAAAAAAGGGGATCCTAAGGTTGTCATGAACTACAGACCAATTGCCATACTCTTGGTACTGAGCAAAATCCTGGAGAAAATTGTTGCAACTCAGACAACTGACTATCTACTTAAGCACAGCCTGCTCTCAGATACCCATCATGGCTTCAGGAAAGGACACAGCACAACAACTGCACCCCTTAAATTCACCACAGACACCCTTTCAAAAATTGATACTGGCAATCTGACTGGGGCTGTCTTTACTGACCTCACAAAAGCTTTTGACCTTGTTGATCACACTTTGCTTCTCTCCTCGCTTTGACACCTGCATTTCTCCCCTTCTGTTGTTGACTGGTATGAAAGCTACCTGACAAATAGAACTCAAGTGGTGAAATTTAATTTCTCTCTGTCGAACAGTACTGCCATTAACATTGGTGTACCTCAGGGCTCCATCCTAGGGCCCCTCCTATTCTCTCTTTATATAAATAACATTGGAGCTGCTCTAAAATCCTGCTCTGCTATTCTATATGCTGATGATCTTGTCATCTATACAAGTTCTACTAATATAGACACTATCAACAAAACCCTTTCCTCTGACTTTCGCAATATCCAAAACTGGCTATATGACCACAAACTGGCTGTCAACACTAGCAAAACTAAAGCTATGCTGCTTGGATCGGCCCCAAAGCTCCGGGATTGCACAACAGCACTGAAGGTGCAGGACTTAGAAGGTCAATTACTGGAATGTGTGACCTCTTTCAAGTACCTGGGCATCCTGTTATATCAATCTCTTGATCTTAATCTTCATGTACAGTCTGTTTGCAGAGCTGTCAACTCCAAACTGGGTGTTGCATATAAGACTAGTTATATGCTCATGCCATCGGCTAAAATGGCCATTGCGAGGGGGATTCTGCTCCTCACCCTAACCTATGGGGCTCCCTTATTTGGGGCTGCTCATAAAACTGACCTACTCAGATGGGATATTACATATAACAACATATATCGCTATGCCTCTTCTGCTCCTTGGCTTAAACACCACTGTCAGCTTTATAATGATCTTGGTTGACTGTCTCCATTGGCTAGTAGAAAATACTACCTTGGCTCTCTTATTGATTCAATAAATCGAAATCAAACCCCTAGGTGTCTTGCAGCTATGCTTGTTCCTCAGGACACACTCCATGGTCTACGATCAGCTGACAAATCCTTTCTGAATTTGCCGAGGTGCCACACTAGGAAAGGAACTATTGCATTTGAGCATGCAGCTCCACAGCTGTGGAATTCCCTTCCCCTCGACATTAGACTTTCTAGCTCCCACACATACTTTAAGAGAAAACTGCACTCGAATCTGCTGATTGCTGATACCTGTTCCTGCTTTCACCCTACCTAATGACTGATGTCTCTGGCCATACGATAGTATTTTTCTCACCTCTATATAACCCTCTTACTGCCTCAGCCTGTCCTGCCCCTTTCCTGCCCATATACAATCTTGCACTGCAGGCATCTCCTCACTTACATACACTCATCATCTAATCATGGCTTGCCCTCTTCCTCACTTACCAACCTTTCCTTAATGACACCCCCTGCTCTCAATGGTTATTTCTTCCTTTTGTATTACCTGTTTTTGTTTTTGTGCACCTTGTTCTGTTCATATGATATGTCACCTGATAATTTATTGTCCAAGGTCCTCTCTATTCATTGCATAGGTAGGCACCTATGAACTTATGAATTATCTACTCTGTATGTCTCTGATATATTGTATCCACTTTAACTCACTGTATGTAAAGCGCTTAACTTTGTATGTTCTGATATATTGTATCCTCTTTAACTCATTGTATGTAAAGCACTCATAATTTGTTATCCTGTTAAGTTTCTGCATGTCTGTACTCTCCTGGGTCGTGCCTGAAAATAGTAATTTTATGGCTCGTGCACTTACCCGGTTAACAAAAGCTAAATAAAAACATAGAAAAAGGAACTCCCTGGCAGGTCTAAGAAACAGATCAGGTAGAATCATCAATTCCATCTACCTAAGGATATAAGAGCATAAGACTAACAACATACCCATATTTTAGGCACAATATATTACTGGATAGTTTTTCTGCTTTTGCCCTGCTACATCTGTTCCTTCCCCCCCACTGCCCAGGACTGTAAGGGTTCTTAAAAACATATATTGCTCACAGTTTTAATACTTTTGATACAACATTGATAAATATGCAAAGCCAGATTATGTTTTTGCTGTGAAAGACCACTTATAAGTATGAGTTTCATAAATGTGTAACTCCACCCCAAAGTCTGGGAAATTACCTTCAGCTCCAGGGAGCCCAGATTACTGCTGTTGTCAGTTGCCCATTCTCTCCCCTCCCCAGTACTTTAACTTTGTGGTGGGAGAATGAAAGCTGCAGGAGGGATGACAGCTGGATTTCTTCACTGACTTTGCACCAGCAGGATGGTGACTCTGTGGCAAACTTCAATCGGTGGCTGTATGCTACTTTTGGAGGAGAAGGACCGGTGCTCTTGATTTAGTAGGGATTCCTCTGTGATGGGCCTCAATCTGAATGAACACCAAGCACAATCACTTTTGACTGAACAGGGCACCAGAATACATTTTGAGGACAGAAACCATGTTACAATAAACATGTGTAGGCCAGGGTCTAGGGCCCCTGACTCACAGAGGGCCACCAGCAATCCCCAAAATATATTTACTACATACTCTTTTCTTTCTGCCTGAGCTGCATTTCTTTTTAATAGACTCAGCTGCTGAGTAATCTAAGCAAGGCAAGGATTTAACTGCAATGTGATTCTCACCTCCCTGATTAGGTATTAGCGAAAGCTGGTAGCTTCAAGGTGGTCCAGCAAGGCTGATCTTTAAAGAGTAGACAGGTCCACTTCCTTTGCTCTGTTTCCCACACTCCTGGTATCCTATGTGGGGAGAAGTGGCTAGAAAGATCCCTGCCCCCCGATTGGTGTTTCTGATGTGGAGAGTGACTGGCATGAATATTAAATAGGGGCCCTGTGGTATTTGTCCATTACTTGCCTTGTCTTGTGCATTTGAGGGGACCCCTATCATTTGTATCTGAAGGATTGGAGAGCCACCAGAGCCTGCCTATTGGAGAGCCTGTTCCAAGTTCCTGGTGCCTCTCATTAGCACAAGATTGTTATATGACTTGCCCTGCCCCTGAGTCACATAGTATGCAGGTGGAGGTTGTGGATCAGAAATCCAAGTGTTCTGAGTCTACATGTTCTTGGCTTGGGCTACAACTACTAGGCTATACTGCCTAATGCATTACTTAATTAATTTTGACACTCCGTGACTGGAAGTAGATTATCACTGTTAAATGCAAATCTCCTCTCAGGGAAAATTAGTAGTGACGTCTCCTGGATGACTTTTGGTTAGGGTGATGAGTGTCACAAAAATGATTATCAAAGTTATGAATAAAAGAAACATGTTCTGGCCAGAGCTGATAGGGCTGCAACTAAGGAATTTGGGGTAAAAATATTGCAAATTCATTTTTTAATATTTTGACACCAAATTTTCAGTATAGCCTTTTATGACCCTGTCTCATGAAGAAAGGCAGAGAAAATGTTCAGTTCCTGGCCTAAAGGTGATTTTGTGCAGGGACTGCAAAATCAACTTTCTGGAGACAAAAACACATTTTAGGTAGGAGTTGAAAAATCACAGCTGTCACATTTATGAGGTGCTGTAAAGAATTGTCTATGTTGACAATTTGGGGTAAAAATATTGAATATTATCAAAGTTATGAGCCTGCATTTGCACATTTCAACTTTATTTTAAATATGTTTACACCAATTTTAAAAAACAGCCTTCTTATGTCCCCACCTCATGAATAAGGTTAGAGAAAATTTTCAACTCCTGTCCGAAAGGTGATTTCATGCAGGGACCACAAAATCACCTTTCAGGATGTAAAAAAAAAAAGCAAAACATTTTGGCCAGAATTTGAAAAATGACAGCAATCACATTCATGAGGTGCTGTAAAGATATAGCTATGTTGTAAATTTGGGGTAAAAATATTGAAAATTACCAAAGTTAAAGAAAAACTGCATGTTAAAATCAGGAAAATATATGTATTACTACCCATTTTGTGTTCTTACTTCATCCCAGTGTTTTTTTTTCTGCCCAGGCTGTGAGAGGAGAGTTTTCTAACTTTCCCTGGCTGTTTTATGACCCTTGGGGACTGACATTCAGGTTTTATTTATTGCATCTTGTCCCAGATAATCTTCCCAGAGTGCACTTTGTTTTGATGTCTAATAACCCCTGCAGGAGGACAGTGTCTTGTTACAGGGTCTAGCTCAGCCACAGCACAGAGAACACAGCAGCCAGGATTCACACTGCTAATCTTTGAGTAAGTGTAACAAGTTTCCTAAATATTGGTACCATATCCAGCTGTGTTCTGCTTAGTGTATTGTGTGTGTGTGTGTTTGTTTAAGCATGCCACTTTTTAAAGTATTTTTATCTGTAGTCATTTTGTGATCTCTCTTAGTCACTTTCAGTTTTTGCAATAGTGCTAAGTAACAGAAATGGAACAGCACCTTATAGTTGGTCAGAGTAGCCCCTAAATGAAATAATATATGCAGCATTGGAATGGTTTTTATACACTAGTTCGGAAACATCACTGAGCACAGCTGTTTATAAAACAAGCCTGTGATTGCGCCAGCAATGCTACTTTACTCTCTTTGCCCTTCCCCTCCAAGTACATAGCAGAGGACACATCAGTGTATTTCAGCAGCTCTTACTGCTGCATGCAATCTGTATATAAACTGTGCCACTTTGCTTAGAATTCTGCTCCTCCTCCTCCCCTCTGCTGAAATACACTGATGTGTCCTCTGCTATGTAATGGGGCGGGGGGGGGAAAGGAGAGTAAAGTAGCATTGTTGGAGCAATCACAGACTTTTGTTTATAAACAGCTGTGCTCCATGATGTTTCCAAACTAGTGTATAGAAACCATTCCAATGCTGCATATATTATTTCATTTAGAGGCTACTCTGACAAACTATAAGGTGCTGTTCCATTTCTGTTACTTAGCACTGGTGCAAAAACTGAAAGGGTCTAAGAGAGATAGCAAAATGACTGCAGACAAAAGCACTTTAAAAAGTGGCATGCTTAAACAAACACACACACACACACACACACACACGCACTCAATACACTAAGCAGAACACAGTCGGATATGGTACCAATATTTAGGAAACTTGTTACACTTACTCAAAGATTAGCAGTGTGAATCCTGGCTGCTGTGTTCTCTGTCCTGTGGCTGAGCTAGACCCTGTAACAAGACACTGACCTCCTGCCAGGGCTATTAGACATCAAAACAAAGTGCACTCTGGGAAGACCATCTGGGAATAGATGCAATAAAGAAACCTGAATGGCAGCCCCCAGGGATCATAAAACAGCCAGGGAAAGTTAGAAAAAACTCCTCTCACAGCTTGGGCAGGAAAAAAAACAAAACACTGGGATGAAGTAAGAACACAAAATAGGTAGTAATACATATATTTTCCTGATTTTAGCATGCAGTTTTCCTTTAAGAGCCTGCATTCGCAAAATTCAATGTAAACTATTAACTTTACTGTTTTTTAATATTTTTACACCAAATTTTCAACATTGTCTTCTTATTACCCCACCTCATGAATAAGGGCAGAGAAAAATGTTTAACTCCTGCCCAAATGGTGATTTCATGCAGGGACCTTAAAATCACCCTTTGGGATGTAAAAAAACATTTTGGCCAGGATCTGAAAAATAACAGCTATCACATTCATGAGGTGCTTTAAAGATATGGCTATGCTGTAAACTTGGGATAAAAATATTGAAAATTAAAGTTATGAGCCTGCGTTCACAAAATTCAACGTAGGCTCATAACGTCATTGTTTTTTTAATATTTTTACACCTCATTTTCAACATAGCCTTCTTATGACTCCACCTCATGAACAAGGGCAGAGAAAATTTTCAACTTGTTCCCGAAAGGTGATTTCGCATGGGGACTGCAAATTTGCCTAATGTCAGTGCAATTGTTCATGAGGTAGGATGCCAAAAAAGACATGTGAAAAATCTGGGCCAAAAATATGCACAAATGCTCACATTATGCCACTAAATTCAAAACCATATTGAAATACATTGAACTGTAGATCTGTTTCTTCAGTTCGTGGTCTGGCTTTGAACAGTAAAGATGTTTCTGCAGTCCAGGGAGGATTACGGTGTTGGACCCCCAATAGGTAAGTAAGGGCTTGTGGTGGGGTTGCGGGGCGGTGGTTACTGAGTGAGAGGGTCGGGAGTGGGGTCAGGAATGGCTACAAGACACATTGATGGATGGTTTTCTTTTTACAGGTGTAAAACAGAAATCAAAACCAAGGAGTCCTGGTCACAACACTGGGGGATTGGGCACCCCCAGTGCCACTGTTATGTTTCTGGGGGTGGGGTGGTTGGTGCTGAGATGGAGGGTTTGGTGGGGGGAGAAAGAAATACATATATTACGTAAAAGAAAATGGTCATGGTGGATCTGATTTATGACACTGGGGATCGGGCACCCCAGTGTCATTGTTAGCATATTTCTGGTGGAAGCCACGATCCTTGACACTGAGGGATTAGGCACCCCCAGTGTCATTGCTATGATTCTGGGGGGTTGGTGGCTGCTGAGGGGGAAGGTTGGAGGTGGGAAATATCCATAATTATGAATAAAAAAAAAATCAGCAGCTATAGTGGACCATGGCACACTCTGCCATGTCCAAGATGGCCACTGCTCTCTACTGCGCATGCTGGTAGTGGTCACACATGTGCAATACAGTTTGGTGGTCACTTTCAACACGGCAGAGTGTGTCGTGTTCTGCCGTGACCGCCGACAGAAGAAAAGAAATAGTGCAGTGTGACTTCCAATGGAGATAACAATTGGAGTGCTTCATGAACGTGGAGGTGACTGTGCTGCAATTTCAACATGTTGTTCAGTTTGAAGGAATGTGCTGAGTCCTTTTCTTTTCTTTTTTTTTGTATACTCTTTTTTACCTCCCCTCACACTGCGGTGTCCACCTCTCCTTCGGGCCACCCAGTGCTTCCATGCCTCGGCTGTCCTCTTCTGGAGCTCCTCCCACACACACATTGCAACTGACCCCCGATTTGTCCCGACATATCCCATCGCCGTGCGGGTCCCCCTCCTCCGAGGGGGAAGGCACCGTGTGGCAGGGGACCCCGGCACACTATTTTCCTACGGTCCGGAAGCGCTGCTGTGGTGAAGGATTCTCCTGGAGGTTCCAAGGGACATGGAGCACGGAGGCCATTATCCGGTGGTGCCGAAGCTGTTTTTCCGGCTTTCTGGTTGTCCCTCCTGCGCCGCTGCATGTAGTACCCCTGGTCTCCACTGGGGGCTACTACTAGAGCGGGGCTTCCCACTCACCCTCCCCAGGAGAGGAGAGCAGTCCTCCAGATGCTCAATCCTCTCCTTCCCCAGCCAGCCCCCGACGACCTGAGTCCGTTCCCGAACCTGGGTCACCATCATGGTTTAAAGTGTGGTGTCCAGCGCCTCAACCCTCTGCACCACCGGGCTGGCTATGAGACCTTTTCTGACAGCAAGAGGTCAACAGGGCTATGCCCACTGCAGCCCTAAAAGGGGGCTGAATTTTCAAAGTCCCTCAGAAATACTATATTGCAATTGGCAAACAGTGCAGCTAAGCCCAATCTTTAACACCACCCACAGAAACCCATTTTAATGAAACAAAGTAGTAAAGAGGTTACAGTGCTACAGATAGCCTTACAATGCTGTCAGAGGCAGTGGTGGCCTTTAGATCATATTTGTGTACTTTGCTGGCAATTGTACGTATTATGGGGCTATATACACATGATACTACTACCCCCCTCCATTATGAACAATTGTCTGCAAAGTAAGCAAATAGTATCTGAAGGCCACTGCTAACTCAGTACATTATAAGCTTATTTATAGCACTACAGCCCCTTTGCTACGTGGTTTTGTCAGTGAGGCTGTATTAGGAAGTAAGGTTACACTTGTAGTAAGTTAAGTACAGTAAGAAAGGTGATGATCATGTATGCTGAAAGTAGTCTTGCACATACAGTGGTCCCTCGTTTATCCGCCAAATGTGGTTTGTACAAAAAGTTAGCAGCTGTAGTCCCCTTATTATCCCACACCCTTGATTATTCACCTGATTTTTGCTTGTCTGAAAATGGGGGGGGGAGGATAACTGAGGACGCACTGTATATTATATATTGGTGTTGCACTGTATGATTTTAAGAGAGGGTAACAGAAGGGTAGGAATTACGATTTGTATACTGTTGCCTGTAGCTCTTTACATGGAAACTATATCCTAACCTGGGATATAGTTTGTATGTAAAATGATTCCCTGGGTGCCTTACAGTCTGTGAGAGGGTCCCTTTGTGGCTAAGGGATATGTTCGCATTGATGGGGGCCCAGATTTCTCTTGGGCCCATGTTCGCATTGAGGGGGCCCTAGATTTCTCTTGAGCCTAGGGCTCAAGGTTGCCTTAATCTGGCCCTGCAAGAGCAAGGGATTGCACATCAGCCAATCAGACCACAGAGCCTGGAAGGGGAGCTACAAGGGGCTTTTTGTTCACAGGAGGATTGCAGAATTCCTGATGCAAATTTCTTGCCAATCATTTGCTGAGGGGTGGCCCTCCAGCCTTGCCCCAGGGTGACTGACAGCTCAGTAGACAAATGGTGAACAGCAGGACCTGTTCCCAAGTTGTTTCAGTCTGCTTATGTCTGCAGCAGTGATTAAAGTGAGGTGAAACTCAGGGGAAGTAGTTCCCCTGTGCCCCCTCAGGGTCCTTATTAGGGGGAACTTATCTGTGCTCCCCCAGCAGCTGTTTTTTCATAAATTCACTCACTATTTTATTTTACTCACGCTCTCTGTCCTCGTCTGTCCCTTTAAGAAGGAACACTGTAGCTGGTCCACTCGTGATTGGGAGAAATGGAGAGGGAGGAGACTGATAATATAATGAATAGTCTGATCCTCTTCCTCTCCCCGTCCCCACCCATGGTTTGTACTTACTCCTTCTTGCTGTTGGTTGACCACTCAATCCTGTCCTGAGGTGGAGCCAGAATGGTGCGTAGCAAGCAAGCAGCAGCAAAGTTATGACCCCCGGTCTTGGAGGGGGACACCTTAGTCCTGCCTCCCAATGACAGTCCCATCCCACCCCTCACCCTGTCTGTTGCATTGCAGTTAGTGCACACCAGTCAGGTGACTAACATTTCGAGTTTCACCTGATGGCACAGCAATTGGTGTATACTGCTTGAAAGGTGGGCTGTGGGTCGGGCACAGAGGTGCTGAAATTCTCTGTGGGTGTCTCTCCACTGAACAGTCAACTGCACCTGTGCGATGATCGATTACACACGCGCAGTTGATCTGTGTTCATCGTGCAGCAAGAAGAGGTGAGTGGAGAGCAAGAGGAGCATTTACTGTTAAAATAAAAAATATATATATATATACTTGGGCACCGGTGTAATTGTTTGTGTGTGGAAAAAAGTGAGGGACAATAAGCACAAAAAAAAAAATACTGATTCCTTCCCTGTGAGCCTCACCCCTGGCTCAAACAAGATATATCTTTGTGTAGTGTGTAATCGGGGAGGAGTGAGTGAGGGAATCTGGTGGTGGTGATGCACTTAGGCCATACTAGTGGGTCAGGGCTGCTGGGGTGAGCTCTCTCACTATTTTTGAGAGGTTGGTGGTTGAATCATCTATCTGAGTGACCAGCCAGCCACAGTGAGGGCAGCAGGGAAGGGGAGTACCTAGAGGGGAATGATTTAGGAAGAGAATAGAGAAAGAAAAGAAGAATTGAAAAAAAAACAAAGCAAACAGGCTGTCACCTCTGCCCAGTTTGTAAGGGCATATACTAGGTGTATTCCTAATCTGTAAGCTTTTTATTTATCTGTTTTCTGGGTTCTTCTCTGGCTATTTGGCTAATAAAAAAATGCCAACAACATAAAGAGCTTATATTTACATTTTATAGGGCTGAGCTGTTTTATCAGAGTCAGACTGAGCCCTGAGGGGTTGGTTGCATGGCTGGGTGGGTTGTGCGCTCTCTCAGCAAGTGGACTAGGACTAGCTATACAGTTGGGACGGTGGCTAGGGGGTATTTGTTGAAGGGATTTAGTGGAAGAAAATAAAAAAAGAATGGGCTGCCTTGAGAGCAGCTAGTGTCAGCTGCTTGCTCAAGCCTCTCAGCAGGGGATACTGAGGTGACGGGGGATTTTCTTAAGCTTTTGAGTGAGCCTGAAGAGGGACAGAAAAACATTTATAAAAAAAAGCCCCATTGCAGGAATATGTCTTGTGGTGAAAAAAATACAGAAACAAATTCAGATAATAGAGTTGTATTAAAGGCTGCAGCGTCTGTTGGGCTCTCAGCAAGTGGTGGTGACCCTGAGGCTTTCACTGACTGAGGGGGGACAAAATTATTAAAAACAAAAGTGATCTTGTGTATAAAAAAAATACAAAACAAATAACCAAACAGGTCTGCCAGTGTTGCTTGCTTGAGTGTGCTCTCTGCAACTGCTGGAGGCGCAGTGGAGTGGAGGAGGACAGGTGAATTTGACCTACCTTTCACTGAGGAGGGGCAGAAAAACAAAACAAAAACACAGCCCCTTGCAGGAATATTTCTTGTGGAAAAAATACAGAAACAAACTCGAATAACAGTGTTGTCTTGAAGGTCGTGTGTCTGTTGGGCTCTCAGCATGTGGTGGTGGTGATCCTTAGGCTTTCACTGAGGCAGGGGGACGGAATAATTCAGAAAAAAATCTTTTTTGGGGAGATGTTGTGGGGAAAGAAATACAAAACAGATAAAAGGTCTGCCAGTGTCACCTGCCTGAGTGGGCTCTTAGCAAGTGCTGGAGGGGCCGAGTAAGGGGTGGAGTTTGATGACCCTTTCTCAGTGAGGGGGACATAAATATTTAAGAAAACAAAAAAAAGCCCTTTGCAGGGGTCTTTTGAGACCAATACAGCTTACAGAAACAAAAAGTCAGATAACAGGACTGTCTTGAAGGCCACATTGTCGGCTGGCTAGGCTCTCAGCTAGTGCTGGAGAGGGACCGAGTGGAGGATTCTGGTGACTCTTACAGTGAAGGGAAAGAAAGGAATCAGAGAAACAAAAACAAATAAACAAAAAAAAGGTTTCCTGGGATCGCTTGTGGAAGAAAGTAAACTAAACAAAAAAAGCTGCAGTTGAATGCAAAGTGTTTCATGGTGTCTTGTTGGTAGAGGATATGAGGGGCAATGCCATTTGTCGTCAACAGCTCTACCAGGCCTTAATAGACATGATGGTAATGAGACTGACATCAGAGGAAGTATTAGTAAAGTGTGTTGCTACTCTCCAGCCTGACTCATGGCCTGAGGATGTAGAGGTTGGCTTTGCAGAAGTGGAGTTACGGACGCTGGTTAATAGATTTGGGCAACTAGAGCAACTCCCTGAATGGAATGCTGTAAGGAGTGACTTTGATGACTTTGTATCAATCAGAAGTCGTGGGAGAGGACAGTCCCTATGCAAGTTGCTGTCTATAATTAACACAATCCCTGTGAGCACAGCAGACTGCGAGCGAGGTTTCAGCACAATGAACATTATTGCCAGCCCGATACGTAACAAACTTACTGTTGAGCATCTGTCTAACTTGATGTTTATTAGCCTCACTGGTCCACCAGCGAATTAACTTGATGCCATCAAATTTGCCAAAATGTGGCTGCGAACACATCGATCGGCCATAAACCAGCGCAAGAGGGATAGCGAATCTACCAGTGATACACATGTCTGCCTGTTTAAATATATGATGCAATATTATACCCTGACTGTCTTTACTGAGACAGACTTGCAAAATATCAGTATGTTATGCACTGTCACAGTCACACACATATCCAGCCTACTTCAAGATAGAAGTCACATCATGGGACACTGAATCCTGTTGGAGTTTCTCTTAAGTGTGCCTTTTTAAAGAAAATATATCTTACAGGATGAAAACTTGCAGGCGAGAGAGTGACTGTTTTATCATTAATCATACAAAAAACATTGCTGTTTACTTTACCCCTGCATTCTGCTGTCTTTCAGTAGGCTGGTATAAATCTGCTTAACCGCCTGGTAAAAGCAATCAAAATGCACCATTTTATATCAATTTTCAAACATTTTTCTGGGTGGCATGCCCCCCAGGCCCCCTACAGATGTTAGGATTTAATGCTGCCCCCCTACAACCTTCTGGTTGCATCATTACACCCTCATCTTGTCAAGCTGCACTGGTACCCTTCTTACTTTTATCTGTACTTTAAAAAATATATGAACAATACAAGACGAAAACTTGCAGGAGAGTGAATAATTAATTTTTTTTACTGTTAGTCATACAAAAAAATTGCTGTTTACTTTAACTCAGCATTCTACTGCCTTTCAGTAGCCTCAGCCTACCAAAAGGCAGCAGAATGCAGGGGTAAAGTAAACAGCAATGTTTTTTTGTATAATTAATAGTAAAAAAAAATTCATTACTCACTCTCCTGCAAGTTTTCGTCTTGTATTGCTCATATATTTTTTAAAGTACAGATAAAAGTAAGAAGGGTACCACCAGTACAGCAGGACAGGGTGAGGGTGTCATGATGCAATTAGAAAGTTTTGAGGGGGCATGAAATCCTAACATCTGTAGGAGGTCTGGAGGGTATGCCCCTGCAGGACATTTTTTGAAAATTGATGTCAAATGGTGCATTGTGGTGGCTTTTAGCAGGCGGGTTAATTAAGCAGAGTCATACCAGTCTGCTGAAAGGCAGCAGAATGCTGAGGTAAAGTAAACAGCAATGTTTTTTGTATGATTAATAATTGAAAGTCACTCCCTCTCCTGCAAGTTTTCATCTTGTAATTGTTCATATATTTTTTTTAAATACAGATAAAAGTAAGATGGGTACCAGTCAGTCCAGTATGAAAGGATGTCATGATGTAACCATAAACTTTTGAGGAGGTATAAAATCCTAACATCTGGAGGGGAGCCTGGGGGAATGCCCCCCAGAAAATATTTTGAAAATTGATGTAAAATGGTGCTTTTTGGTGTCTTTTAGCAGGTAGTTTAGCAGATTCATCATACCAGCAGGCTAGTATGAATCTGCTTAACCACCCCTGCTAAAAGCCTCAAAAATAAACCATTTGACATCAATTTTCAAAACCTTTTCTGGGGGGCATGCCCCACAGCCCTCCCCCATAGATGTTAGGAATTTATGCCACCTCAAAACTTTCTAATTGCATCATGACACCCTCACCCTGAGCTATACTGATGCCTCAAAGAAAACTTTGAAAAACATAATAATTAGGTGCAATTCAGCTTGCATTCTTTATATATTCTATATATTTATCTTCCCCATTATTTATTACTAAGTAAATCTGCATGACTACATGATCTTTATCCCTCAGAGTTCATCTGCCTCTATAGCTTATTCCCTACTTCAAGTCATAATCATCTGTTGTGACATCACAGTGTGTTGCTGTGAGAGTAACTGTGATGTCACAGGCAGTGCATTATGACTTTAGGTAGGGAGAAAGCAACAGGGATTACTAGGTATTACTAGGTATGTACGGTAAAAAGAAGGCCATGGCCCATCAAGATTGTCCCCCACAATAGTAGGAAATTAAACCCTTAGAAAGTTCTCAGAAAGACTAACTCTTCAGGAAAAAATATTTTGTTTTAATGCAAATGACCTCAGTAATAAATAATGAGGAGGTGGAATAGAGAACTAGTTTGAAACACAAGCTGAACTGTGTCTATATGTTATGATTTGTTAAAGTTGTCCTGAAGGTGTCAGCTGCTCTTGAAGTGCACCACCGCTAGCCAACTACATGCAATGCCATCAGGCCGACATTGTTTCCATGGCCGGTACCCACTAAAGCAGCAGGAGCTCCCTAATTGATTTAAGGGTTAGTACTGTGGTACCAGTAGTTAGTGTAATGCCCACTAATATGGTTGGGCAATAGCAACCATAAAATGAGGCTGCTACAAGGGATGCAACTGTGAAGGTACTTAAATCACAGCACAGGTAATAACCATATTTGTCTGTCTCTGTAAGGGCAAGGAAAATGCAACCCTGTGTATGTTGGTTGGCCCTGGAGAGGTACAGAAAACCTAGCTGTGGCTGCATATATCACATCATTTGGCAACTCACCCATTTCCTTTGAGAGCATTGTAGTCTCTAAATAAAGTTCATTGCTGACTTGTTTAAAATTCTTGTCTGAGTGCTTATTGTTTCATAGATGATTAAGTTGCATATTTTGTGGGGAAATGTTATTGGACTGCAGTAGTTCATGGGTGGGGTGACCCAGTGGGGAAGTGGGGAGGTACTGTAATCCCAGGGGGTTGTACCATAATTACACCAGGCCCACTTAGACCTTTCTCTGGGTTAAGGCATCACACAATTAACTTATATCTTGATACAACCCTCCCCAAACAGTCAAGAATTTATTGACCCAGGCCTCTCAATCTTGTTTGAGCTGGTATGCCCTCTATACAGCAACATTATTACAGTGAACATGTTGATGCTGACATCAACAGTTTGCTGTAATAATCCACCCGAGACCCTGGCACTCTGTCCCCCGGTCCTGCACCCCCTCCCCAAATCAATTCTGACTCAGAGTTGATAATCTGTAAATTCGGGGTGCGTGGGGGCAGAGTCCCCCACATGAAGGGTTTGGGGGGCAATGCCCCCCCCGATAGAAAAGGAACCTGGTCTCCTTTTGGATTTATATCAAATGCAACTTGCAGTCAACATAAATCTGTTGCTGTGATGTCGGTCGACAAAATAGTTGTCGAACTGGCATTGTACATCCATTTGAGCCCACAAGGAAGGGGTCATAACTGTAACATCCCCAACAACCTGGTTACAAACTGAAAATGAATCACAATGTAGAAAGACACACAGGAGTGAATTACAGACATGGAAGGGTGACAATACTGCTATCTAGATAATTCATATGATATTGTGACTACTAATGGAGGAGCTGTTAAACAGGCATTGTATTATCAATTTACAATTCATTGTTTTAGACACATATGTCATAGTATTGAATGGGTCACTGTAAAACAGGCAAAGTATGTTGACACATACAAAAATAGGTTGGTACCAAATATAGCCATTTTCATTTGAAAGGCTGAAGAACATTTTTAATGCCCCAACATTAAAGGGAAATGGCTCAGTCAAGCTTTTATGAAATTGAATGGGCATTTTTTTATTTTATTTTTTGCTCCCATATCCCAGTTGGCACCCATCAGCTGGGACCCCCAGCCCTGTCACCCTGACATGTGTTGGGATTTACCACCGGCCAGTACCCTCAGGACTTGCCCTCCCCTAGTGGGGTTGGCGGGGTTTCCCAATCTACCGCCGTGAAACTGCATCTATTAGTCGGACCGGCAATCATAGCTAGTCAGGTACAGGGCCCATGACGGTCCAAGCGCCATCCTGCTGCCAAAGATTTTCCACTGTTCTTTCCCCCAAGGGGCCTAGCATGCAACGATGCCATGATGTGTGGCCAGCACACTCACGTGCAATGCGTCAGCATCTGCCTGCCCCTCCTCCTTGTTCAGCAGCAGTCCCAGGTGCCTTTCCCCCAACTTACCTCTAGGTGCTGGGCATACACCAGGCCCTGCAATCCCTCCCCCCCAGAGAAGAAGCGCAGTCCTCTGGATGCCCAGTCCTCCTCCCCCAGGCCGGCACTGCATGGCCCCATGTTTGCTACCAAATTTGGGTTACCAGCGCTGTGAGTGGTAGCGCTACTGCTGCGCCAACAGGCCGGCCTTTTGATTGTGTCTTTGGTTGCAGTTGACCATTGCTGTAACTTTATAATGTGGTGACCTCTAAAGACCACAAAACATAAGTTTGTTTGTTTTGAGGTGGCAGAATAATGATATCAAATAAGTTTTTTTTTTTTTTTTACTAACAGGAGTGGAGTGCTCCTTCTTTTATTGCATTATTTTATGTATGCTATACATTCACTGACCAGAGAAAGGATTTTGATCACAAATGATCAAATTATCAGATTAAATCTGAATGGTAGCCTCCAAGGATTTGGTAGTAATTATGGGAGATTGCAAATTGCATGATTGTTGGTTTAAATTGGAAAAAAAATGGTCGTGCCTAAGGCCATATGAGGAGAGGTTGAGGCAATGATCATGTACTTCCTGGAGGACGGGAGGGGGGCATGATTGGGACCAAGTACTTGAAAGAGACAAATAAGGTGGATAAGGAGGGTCTCACTAAGCTGAGTGGTAACCATAACACGAGAGAGCACACTCTTAAGCTGGGGGAGGGTTAGGAGGGAGTTCAGGAAGCACTCCTTCACACAGAGGGTGGTGGACACTTAGAATGCAGTGCTGAAAGGTGTGGTCTCATAGAAGACGGTGGGCAGCTTCAAGAGAGGCTGGAATAGGCATGGGGAAGGTAAGGATCATGGATAGAAAGGATGGGAGGAGAGGGGAGGGAGGGCAGGGTCAGTAGCTCATGCTATGGACCCTGCAAAACAAGCAGACTAGATAGAACAAATGGCCTTCTTCTGCTGGCTTCTTCATATATTTGTATGATATATACAAGAGGGCACTAAAGCGGTAAATATATTGCATCTACAGAAGTTCTAATAAGCCAAGTGGACAGTCAAGTTTCTTCAGCAGGGGGAAGTGGGCATCTAAGGTTCAGCAGTCATATAGAAAATTATGCATAGGCAATTGTGTGAGCTTTTTTTTTTGTTACACACCTGAGGTGTGTGATGGCCCATAACCATTGAAAGTAAAATACTGTAGCACACCCATGCAGTGACTGGAAGCCCAACACCGATATCACCAAAAGGCCCCCTCCCCAATTACAACACCAGAATTCCAACCTTAATGAAGAAAATATTCTAAATTAAAAAGACACATTCATTTGCCTTCCCCCCACCAACTCCACCCTTTTCCTTATCCCCTACACACATCAATAGGATCCCTTCCACTCAACCCACAAGCAACCCATCCCCATATTCGTCCTCCATGCCACCCACAATTAAAATAAATAATAAGACTGTGACTGGTGCACTCAACATCTTGACTGGCCCCTATCTGAATGAATGAAATCATGATCAGCTGATCAGATGTCAGTGTGGCTCAGTTGGTAGCACACCTGCTTCTGAGCCAAAAGTTTATGGGTTTTAGTCCCACACCTGGACTTGGGCTCATACCATAAATACTGATACCAGAGGGCATTACTAGTCGGATGCTGTATTGTTGGGGTGTGTGGAACTTTGGATGAGAAGTTTGACCAAGCTCACACTTGTTCATCTCCGATGCTGTCCTGATGGGTGTCCGTATGGAAGTAAAAGAACCCAAGACACATTTCAGAAGGGTAGGAGATTTTCTCTGGTGTACAGGTCAACAGTCTCCTTCCCATAAAACTAGTTCAGGTAGCTGTCCATGCTGCGTGTGGGTGTTGATGTGTGAAATGGCTGCTGCTACATGCTTATAGCCACTTTACTACCGTGTTTTATTTCTTGTAGAGCATTTTGTGATACAGTGCATATGAAAGTGCTTTGTAAATAAAAAAATCTTCATTCAGAAGGCAGTCAGTGGAGGTAGTGAGCAAAAGGTTCCACCAGACACTGTCTCTTTTTTATTTTAGTCATGGGTGGCATGGAATGAGGATGGTTGGAATGGGGTGCTCGTGGTCTGGGGGAAGGAGGTAATACTAATGTGTGGTGGGGACATAATGGTGGGATGAGTGTTAGTGGGTGGGGGAAGGAAAATCATTGTCTTTTTATTATTTAGCTATTTTTGACAACAGGGTTGGGCACTTGCTGTTGGAATCGGATGGGGTGGGGAGGAACCATTTGGGCTCAGCTCCAGGTAGCCACATGTATTTTTTAAATAGTAGGGAAAGGCTGGGTGCACCACTGGACACTAGGAACTAAATGTTTTTTTGGCAGGGTAGGATTGTAGGGTACTACTGGATACAGGGTAATCTTGTCATGGGTGTGTGTGTGGGAGTGTGTGCACACAGGGGTTTCACTGGATGTCAAGGATGCTTGACATGAGCTCAGATGTCAGAGACAGTGGAACTGTACACCAGCAATGCTTGCCATGGTGTTGTTGTGGGAAGGTATCACTGGATCACAGGAATGCTTGGGATGCTAATTTGTTGTAGATGGAGCCACTGGATGCCAGAGATGCTTAGCATGGTGTTGTGGAAGGGTACTTCTGAATGTCAGGCATTCTTGACATGGGGTTGGTGTGTGAGATGGTGCTACTAACCACCAGCCATGCTTGTCATTGTGTTGGGTATGAAGGTGCCAATAAACAGGAATGCTTGATATGAGATTGTGTAGGAGAGGGTGCCACTGAATAACAGGGATGCTTGGTATTTGGTTGGGTGTGGAAGTAGGTGTCACTCTACTCCATAGACTGCTCACTATTGAAAATATTGAGCATGCTTCAGTTGCACCTTACTGAAATGTAATGTTAAAGAGTGAGTCTGGCCAAAAGTGCTACATTGCAAAATTAGAATTACCATATCTCTAAAAAGCCTCATACCAAAAATTACTTACCTAAGTCACTTTGTTTAAAAGTTACAAGCCATTTTGTAACCCTCATTTCACTCCTTGTTCAAAAAAACAGTTTCACTGAAGAGCTGCAGATGATGTCATAACCAGAACTCACAGCCTAGTCATCAGTCAGCTATCTTATAGGACTTACTTCTCCAAATTTTAAGAAACTGTAGTTGTAATAATCATTTGAGGAAAAACTGGCACAGTGTTGGTGCAGTGCATGCATTTCCAGAATGCTCCTATGTATACTAGGAGTCATACTAGGAGGTATAGCTGTACAAAAGGCCAAAAGCCCATGAATGTACATCTCCTGCCATAGCAGGTTTCAATCCCCTTTTCCCACATTCAGTAGAAATCTATCATGTTCGAGTTTGAACGAATTATAAGAGTCAGCTTTACAATGTGGCATGAGGTGGTTTGGAATGCAGTTCTAGACAAAGCTGTAGTATGTCAAGATGGTGTACAATTTCAGAATGTTGGGTGGGAGACATGCAATCTCGGAAAGTGCCAAGGATGTGCAGACTTGAAATGTAAGGGACACAGCTAGGAATCTGGTGTGGACTGACAATCTCAGAATATAGTGGGGGATGCAAACTGTCAGAATGTGACAGGACACACCATTTTATTCTGAAATTGCTTGTTCCTGCCACATTCTAGAATTGCACACACCCACCACATTTCATTCAATGTGAGGGAACAATGTGTTTGTGTGAACTTGTGATTTTATACTTTGTGACTTTACTCATTCTCACCCCTAGTGACAGGATGCCAGGATCTGGGAAAACAAAGGCCCAGAGAAGGGGTAAGAAGAGCACTGAGCGGGAGGAGGTGGGGAGGATGGAGTGTGTCCTAAACGAACTAAGCGCTGCATGAGTTCGGAGGCATGCTCATGTAGTGCTGGTGGGTGGAGTTATTCCCCCCCATTGAACCACAAGCTAAGCCCTTCAATTCATTGTGAGGAAATAACGTGCTTGTGTGAACTTGTAATTAGGTATACTTTGTGGCTTTACTCGTTCTCACCCCTAGTCATGGGAGGCCAGGATTGGGGAACACAAAGGCCCCAAAACAGTAGTGTGAAAACCTCCTCCAACTCAGACAGTGTGTACGACAGCATGCAGGACAGGAAAACCCCCCTGTGGGGGAACCTCTGAGGAACCATGGCTATTGGACTGCCCTTCCTCTGGGCCTTCTAAGAGGAGGTCATCCTAAAATATGTTCGGAGCTTGGAGGACTATTGTCCAGGAAGGATCCGGATCATTGAAGACTTTGTATCAGGACTCTTCTTTGATGATGATGATGAGTGTGTAATCCAAGCAGCATAATCAGACAGTTATGAAGCAGTTTGATGACGGAAAAAGTCTTTATCCAGTGATAAATGATGGAACACAGAAACCTGGAGAGAGGTGTTTGGGATTTCGAGCTCGAGCGAGGGTTGAGCAGGAATGGCGTGACCTCCATGAAAGTGGCCAATAGAGGAATCCTGGAGTAATGGTGCTGTTTGCTAAGTTCCACATGGGCCAGATTGGAAATTGGCTAGGTCCCTTGTGGTGGACTGCTGAGGAAGGCATCCGAGATGTTTGGGCCAGGAAAATAGCCACCACGTGGCCTAGAAAGTGGTGTGTCCTCCATGTCGGTTTGCCAAGATTGAGGGCTGAAGGGTCAGTTCATGAGTGAGGTTGAGTCTTAGGCGAGGCCCCCAGTGAGCCAAGCCAGGGATGGAAAGACCCCCTAGAAGTATGAAGGCAAAAGGATGAGTCATAAGTGAGGCCCCGCCGTGAGCCAAGCCAAGGATGGCGGGACACCCAAGTAGGTCCGCCATTAGGTAATATGCAGAATGGTCGAGTTGTGAATGAGGCCCACCTGCAGGCCTAGCCAGGGATGGTGATACCTCCACGTAGGTCCACTACCAGAGAGTGCAGAAAAGTAGTTGAGTCAGGAGTAAGGCCCACACATGGGCAAGAGTAGGGATGGCAGGACCCCCACGCAGGTCCACCATAGGGGACAGCGCCGAAGGGGAATCATGGAAAGGCCCCCCAAGTGGGCCGAGCTGGAGAGGAAGGAACCCCAACATATGTCTTCCATGGAAAGTATTGTGCAATAGGCAGGATTAGTAAGGTTGAAGGAAGTCCACTGTCACCGAGCTGGTAAGGAGGATAAAGTGAAAGAATGGAAGTGTTGACAATTACTGCTGTTGAGATAGTCGTGGACAGTTGATCTTAGAATGGGCTTTGCTGCATTGGCTGCAGATATGGAGATAATGACACCCATAGATGAAGCAGTTGGAGGTATTGTAGTTATAGCAAATTGGTTGATGCCTCAAGAAGGTCACTGGCCGACCCTGGCTATCGTGGATTTGATCGAGGAAGAGCCATAGGATTGGTTATGGTGCGGGTAATACTCATGGAAGCAGGAGTGGAGTCCTCAGGTGAGATTCAGGAAGCTGAATCCATAGAATGAGATGTTGAGAAAGGGCAAAATGAAGCAAAGTGGGAAAAAGCACTGCAGAGTTGGCAGGATAGGGCTCGTTGGCCGGCAAAGTGGTGGAAAAACAATTCACTGTCCTGGGTAGCCCAGTCAATCCTGGTATTGAAATGGGCTAAGGCGGCAGCTGCTTCAGCAGAAAAGAAGCAGTGGTAATCATAGAAGAGTGTGCCTCTGTATCTGGCTCCCAGATCTACCAACAGATACAGGTAGGAAGCCAGCTCCTGGCGTCAGGTGGGGAAAGCAGAGCATAAAATTTCCTGGTATAGGCTAAAGGCCAGCACAAATTCTGGGACAGTGAGCTTCTTGGCGAGTCGAGGGTCTTTTGATTTAAGCACCACTGAGACATCTCTGCAGAAGATGACCCTGTTTTCTAGGGTGTCATGGGAGAAAATCAGGAGGGCAATAAGGTTCCCGGTCAACAAAAACTAAATAAAAATAAAAAAATATCCTTGCCCTCGATGACGTCTTTGCACAAGTTATTAGGAACCAGGTGGATGGCAGATAGCACAGGAAGAGGAGCGGTCACATTGGAGGATGCAAGGTCTGGAGCAGATGATGAAGCTGAAGCCACTGGAGCAATGGATGGCAGGATGACTGAAAGTGACTCTGCTGAAGCACTGGAGAGGCTGGTAGGCAAAGAGGGAGGTTGTCTAGAGGTAGTGGGAATGGGTTGGGAACCCACTCGGGTCTCAAGAGCTGACAGGTAGTTCTACAAGTCCAATAAAGCAGGATTGGGTGGCTGTTGGATAGACAGGTGGGCTTCCAAACTGATGAGGCAATTCTGCAGAGCAGAGAGGGAGGAAGCCAAGGGAGTCAGAAGAGAACAGATGTCCTCGTGGGCATCACGAACAGGCTGGGGCATCGATGCAGGAGGAGAAGGAGTAGTGATGTGCCCAGCCTCCTCCAGGAGGAGCAGGTTGAATAACTCTTACTTCTTTGTGAAGGGTGAATGGGGGATGCCCAGTCTTTTAAGTTTGGCAAAGAGGCGAGAAATGGTCCAGTCCTTCAAGGTGTAGTGGGGTTTAGTGGGCCATTTTCGTAAGACCGGTGGTTCCGACAAAGGAGGGTGTGAAGATATACCCTCACCGGGGTCAGGCATGGAGTCACCTGGCTGCAAGTCAGCCTGAAGATCACAGGGAGGTGAATTGGGAGTGCTGGAGGGTGAGACAGAGTCCGCAGCAGCAGAGCGAGGTCGTAGGCAAAGACAAAAGGCAACGAGCCTGGAGATCTTCATGAGTAGCAAAGGTCCAGCACAAATTCAAGATGGTAGAGAACGATATCATGAGCCAGGTACTCGCTTCTGAGATAGAAGGCAGCTGTGAGGTGGACCCATCGAAGGTCTGAGGTGGCACAGTATCCTCCGTGGGATAGGGATGCAATGTGGGGACTCAGAGACCTGCCAGTACCTATATGGCTATTTGAGAGTGGCAGAGTTATCAGGATGATGCTCAACTCTGAGGTGGTATCCCCAGGAGAGGTAATGGGACCAAAAGCTGCTTAGGTACTGATGTGAGGAGCGGGACCGAAAGTCACTAGGCAGGAGAGGGCAGAGGATGAGGAGCCTGGAAAATCTGAACTGTGCCTCTAAATGCAGTCCAAGATGGGAGATGCTGGTCTGATGCACAGAGGAGGAATGATGTGAGTTCCTGGAAAGGTGATCCCCAGCACAGGGGCAATGCTGAGGAGGAGTTGCTGAGTAGAAAGCTGCCCAAGGGGTGCAACAGAGAAGAAGCGAGGGGTCTTCTGAAGTAGCGAGAATGTGAGCACTGTGGGTCAATGGCTTGGAGGAAGGAGAAGGCAGAAGCGAGAGAGTGAGAAGCTGGCAGAAACAAAGCAGCTGGATGGTGACATCACTACGCATCACCCGAAGAAGATGGAGAGAATAGAGAGCAGGGGCTGAGGAACCAGCCCAGAGTGAGAGAAGTAGCAGCAGGGGAAATGAGCCCAGGAGCAAGAGCAGGAGAAGAGGCAGCAGGGGAACCAGCCCCCAAAAAACACAAACCAGGTAACAAGGTAAGAGGGACAGGTGGGGGGAAACACAAAAGCCATGGAGCGGCAAGACAGGGAAGGAAAGAGGACTGAGGAAAACACAGGGTAAAATGAGAGGGGAGTAGGAAACAGAGAGAAAGGAGGAGGAGGGGAAAGGCGGCTGGCAGCTGGCAGCCGGCAGCCACTGGCAGGAGAGAGGGGGATGAAACAGAAAGTAAAAAGGAAAAATGAGCAGAGAGCCAGGGGAAAAGGAAGGCAGCAAACAGGGAAGCAAGCAACAAAAGCAGGAGAGCACAGCCCTGAACCACACAACAGCTCAGTCCTAAACGAACTAAGCACTGTGTGAGTTTGGAGGCATGCTCATATAGTGCTGGTGGGTGAAGTTATTCCCCCCCACTGAACCACGGGCTAAGCTCTTCCAAAAGTGTGCATTGCCTCCCCACCACATTCCAACATTGTGTATCCCCATCACATTCTGACATTGTGTGTTCCTGCCACATTGCAAAAGGGCATGTCACCACCACATTACAAAATTGCATGTCCTTCACCATATTCTGGAAAAGTTTGTCAATGCCACATTCTGAAATTGTCACCACCACATTCCGAAATTGTGTCACTGTCACATTCTGAATTTGTGCATTCCCACCACATTCCTAAATTGTGCATCCATACCACATTCTGAAATTACATGTGTCTGCCACATTTTGAAATTGTGCATCCCCCCTCCACGCCAAAGGTCATTACATGTAGTTAGTTGTTAATAATATATTACCTAATTTTCTTAGGTAGGTTCCACTGTTGGGTGGAGATGGATGGTGGCTCTCTATGCCATTCCCTCTCTCCTTAGGAAGCCCTTACATCATCAGTACAATCTATTTTAATCAGTGTAATCCTGACAACTTGTGCATCTTATTTGTCTTTTTACAGCTGTCTTGTTGTTGTCAATCTGCTTTTCAACCTTGTAATCAATGTTTACTGTTTAATACTCTTTTTGGGACTTCTTCCTATGGTACCTTTAGCCAAAGGAATCTTTCCCATGGCACCTCTAGGGGTGGAACCTTCTTTGAGGGTTCCTTGTATTTGGTACCCCTACAGGGTGGTAATTTCCCATGGAACAGAGAGTGCGAATGGCCAGTAATCACAGTTGCACAAGCATAACAATACTTTGGTTACATAGGCCCATTGAATTGGAAGGCTGTGCCTGTTGTTCCATAGGGTGATCAACCAGCCATGCCCCTTCCTGAGCTATATAAGCAGTTCCTCCCAGCCTCCCTCTGAAGCACTTTTTCTTTGCCCCACCATCCTCCCCTCCTCCTCCAGCACCACGCCTCTCTCCTCAGGGGGCTCCTTCCTAGGGTTCCTTAGGCCAAGGGAATCTTTCCCACAGCACCACTAGGGGTTGAACCCTCTTTCAGGGTTCCTTGCCTTCAGTGTCCCTACAGGGTAATAATTCCCTGTGGAACAAAGAGTGTGAATGGCCAAACAGTTATCACAGTTGCACAAGCATAACAGTACTCTTGTTGTGTAGGCCCATTTAACCAAAATTATGCATTTCCACCATATTCTGAAACTGTGTTTCTCAGCCACATTCCAAAACTGGGCATCTTCACCACATTCTAAAATAGAGTTTCCTTCCACATTCTGAAATTGTGCCTTCCCACCACATTCTGAAATTTTGTGTCATGGCCACATTCCAAAATTGCCCATCATCACATTCCAAAAATGTGCATCCCCACTATACTGCAAAATTGTCCATCTCCACCACATTCTGAAAATTTGAGTCCCTGCCATATTCTAAAACTGCATGTCCAAGCCACATGCTAAAATTGTACATAATTGCCACATTCCCAAACTGTGCATCCCATCACATTTCAAAATTGTATGTATATGTCACATTTAAAAAATTTATTTCCCTGCTGTGCTCCAAAATTATGCATCCCACCACATTTTCAAGATGTGCAGCTCTGCTGCATTCTGTGACCACCACATTATGAAGCTGTGCATCCCCACCACAATCTGAGATTCCATGTCCATGCCACATTGTAAAACTGCGTGCTGTCTTCAGAATCTGAAATCAAGCATCCCCACTATATTCTGAAATTGTGCATTACCGCCACATGCCAAAATTATACATCCATGACACATTCCTGCCATTTACTGCGATATGTGTGTCCCACATTTTGAAATTGTGTATCTCAGCCACATGCTTAAAACTGATGACACCTTCTGAATTTCAGCAATTCTGCTACATTTCAAAACTGTGTCCCCCATCTACTTTTTTTTTTGCTCCCCTCCTCCTCGCAGCCCCCATCTCTTCGAGAGTCACCTACAGCCTTTTCAGCCCTCGCTCACCTACCTGGTGACCAGTGCAGTCCATCCCCCATGGAGCCGTGGTTGTACCCCCCAGGTGGGGTATGGGGTGGGGGCCCATACACCCCGATGTGTCTATCTTTCGTCGGGATGCTGTTCCTGGGCAGGTAGGGGCATTGAGGGTCGGGGCCTGGTGCTCCATCTACTAGGAGGCCGTGAGGTGTTTTTCCGGTGTTCTCTCACTGTACCGTGTCCCCAGACATCAAGGCGCTTGAGCGTCGACGTCTGGCACATCGCCCCCCTGTTAGGCATCGGGCTTGTTGTACCTCAGGTCTCCACCCATGGCCAGACAAGAGCTGAGCTCTAGTTCCCTCCTGCCCCCGGAGAGGACAAGCAGTCCCTGGGATGCTCAAGCCCTCTCCCCCCAGCCAGCCCTCCAGCTCCCGGGCTCATTCCCGAACACGGGTCGCTGGTGTCGCAAGCGGAAATCCAACCGCTGCTCCGGCAGGCCAGCCCCATCTACTTTTTGAGACTGGGTCATTGCTGCATTCCACAGTTGCAACTTGATGGCATTCTGAAATCTCATCCTTGATGTACTCTTAAAATATATGCACTAAGTAGACACTAGTCTATTACTACAACAACTATGGCATTCTAAAGCCATATTTGCCACGGTTCCACATCAAGTCTGAGAAAAAAGAATATAGCACATTAGAAAACAGCATGGCAAAAATTGGGGAGTCAAAACTGCTTCTGCAATAACACCAAAGAAAAAACACACAGCGAATGTAGATTTACTATAAAAACACCGCGCTGCCATGGATTACCACTCCAGTAAATGTTTGGCTTGAGTGCAGATTCTTTACTAAAACATCATGCTGCCGTGGACCGCCACTCCAGTGTAATTTTTTCATTTATGCTGTGTTTCTTCCCTCTGTGTTATTGACAGGCATGGTTTTGACTTCTGTGGTTTTCTCCATGCTGTTTCCTACCTTTGCTGTATTCTTTTCGAGGGCTTGACATGCTACCATTTGCCACTGCATTCCAACCCCCATCACATTATTGAGTACACTGCATCTGCACATTATGTAATCAAATGTTTACTACAACTGCAGCTTTATGTAACATGGGAGAAATTAAGTGGTAGGCATACTAATCTTTCACTTTAATGCAGAAAAGTTTACAACACTGAGGTACTACAACACACCACATTTGCTGAAGTGTCACCTTATTGTGCTGATTAAAGACAATGAGCCTGAATCAGAAAGGTCTGGGTAGACTGGTGCAAGCTGTGGCAAACAACAGCTTGCACTGATCAGCAGTGCACCAGGGACCCTGCATCCAATTCACTAGTGGGATCGGTGCTGGCGTCAAACTCCCAAGACGTTAAAGTGAAGTCCCGTCTGCCTGTTCTGGTAGTTGTTCAGGTGGATGTTAAAGATCCCATGGCACTTCTCGAAAAAAGAGTAGGGGAATGTCACTGGTGTCCTAGCCAAATTTCCCCCGTTCAATGAAAAAAAAAAAAAAAAAAAACACCAACAGTTGCATCTGGTTCAATTTCAGTTGGTTACCATCTGTATCTTCCCCCTGCCCCAGGACGAGGCTGAAAATATTCTGAATTGTCTAGCCCTCCTTTACCAGTCAACAAAAACTAAGTAAGCAAAGGGAAAGTGCATGGGAAAAGTTTGCTGCAAGCTGCGGCAAGGTTGGACAGCATCAGTGCCCAATGCTGGTGACCCACCTGGAGGCTGCTGGTATCATACTGGCAGCACGATGGGCAGAGCAGGACAGGTAGGGGATGGATGAATGGATGGTGGGGAGGTGGCAACAGCTCCTCGAAGGGGCCACTGCATGGCCACTGCCATGCTTGTGGTTTTCTGGAGGGAACGTCAAATACTGGGCACCATGGGGGACATCTCTGGGTGTGGTGGGGGCATGGGATACTGTGGGCAGGCAGCAGCAGCACAAGGTCTGTCCCACACAGCGATGGCTCTGGGGGTGGTGCACTGGCTGTTAGACCAGCCCTGGGCAGGTCTTATTTATTTATTTATTTATTTATTTATCTAGCTTTTGTTGACCAGGTGAGTACACTAGACAAGCTGTATGCCTATTTTCCGGTACGATCCGGTAGAGTACAATGAAAATACAGGTTCAAACAAGGTACATAATAACAAGAGGGGCAATGTACAGAGTCACAAAGAGCTAGATGAACATAGATAGACTATAGCGAGCAGTAATAGGTAAAATATACATATACATATGGAATAAATAGACTAAGACATTCAATGGCAATTACAATGTATGAGTGACCCTTTTACCAGGGCCACATAATTCATAAGCAGTGTATCTGTCATGGCCCTTGTACCCTGTGAAGGGGGGGTACTGAATTCCTCTGACGGGGATATTGCAGCTTGCATCTGTTGCAAGCACCCTAGCACTGTGGCACCCCCCTGGATATGGCATAAGGCTGGCACCCCGATATGGCATAAGGCTGGCACAGGCCCTATTTGCTGCCTGCCTTGCTGAATTGTAGATGCCACAATTTTTGGTGCAAGGTGCTACTTGCATCAAATCTGACTGATGCAGGCACCTTGCGTCATAACTTCAGTTTTCTGAATTTGGCCCTATAAGGTAATACTTCAGGTTATGTGGTACTTGAATGATACTGCAGTAACAGGACAGTGCTGTATTGCAGTACCTTAATGTGTTAAACTGTTTAAATGGCTACCACTGTAAGTTCTGTAAGGTACTGCTGCCGCAGGGAGGACTAGGCTGTAAGTTCTGATTATGACACCATCAGTAGCTCTTCACTGAAACTAGCTTTTTTGAACAGGCTGTGAAGTTAGGGTTACAAAATGACTTGTACCTTTTAAACACAGTCATACAGGTGGGGTCCTGGCCCCAAACTCCCGCTAAATTGCTGCAAACACTTCTATGCAGCAAAGAAAGGGCGCATGGGAGGGGTTTGACGGACATGGCCGTCAGCCCCTAGCCCTTGTAAAACTTGTCGTGTGCACCATGGTAGTGCCAACAAACCACCACAGATACAACGGGACATGATTGGAAGGAACAAACACTACAAGGCAGCGTAGAAGCCACCTGTGGAAATACCAGCAACCATGACATGTGGTGCCAGTGGTGCCCAAAGGGTAGCAGCAGTGCATGATACAATGCACAGTGATGATACTGGATACAGTTCCCAGGACCAGACATGTGCAGGGCAATGTGGCATCTAGGAAAATACTGACAGGTGTCTCAGTATGTGGTGCAGGCGAACCCTGGAGGGTAGTTACAGATCCATATGGAACTCCTGGAACACCCCCCTCCCCCCCAGCAGCACTGCTGAGGATGTCCAATGGCAACACTGCAGGTGGTGGCAGATAGACAACTCTGCCAAAATGGTGCTAATGGAGTGTGTGCCACTGGTAGTTGCCATACTGGTTGCAGACTCAGCATTGCTGGCAGATGACAGCAGTGGACATGCCAGCATCTGTAAGCCACACCACCTCTACACAGACCATATTTATTGTATGTTGTTTTTATCATTATTACAATTTTATCTGATATAAATTTTATATTGATAGTGTGTTTTACTGTACGGCACCCAGAGCCTCCGTGATTGGGCACTTGAAAAAATGAAATTTGCCTTGCCTACAGTCATGACAGGCACAGGAACTGATGCCCCCTGTGTCCTGGGACTGTATGCCTTCATGGATCCCTACACAATGAGCCCAGCTGCCTGAGAGGTTGCTGTCCCAGTGGCATGATTTGGTAACCTGACTGAACAATCTATGGCCAACTGCAGTGATGACTACTGTGCACTGACTATCCCACTGACCTGTACAATCCAGTGCATGCTGCAGTTGTACCAGTCACAGAGGACACCAACCAGGTTACTGTGACCTGCACAGAGGAGGTCCAGCTCATGCATGACATGTTGGTCCAGCTGTGCAGGCATCATGGTGCAATGCAGGCACATGCAGTTCTTACCTGGCAAATGCCTGTTGCACAGTGTACGCATGTTGACTGTGTGCCAGGGCATGCTCATAGTAGTGGATGACCACGGGTAACTGTTAGCCCACAGTGCATATTCACAGCTGTACATTGCACTGGTGTACAACTATTTCTCTTTGTGCAGTCAGGGACCTCAGTCAATCTGTGCATCTGTTAGCAACCCAGGACTGTGCCGCTGTGATGCACTACCTCATTCCCGGGGGGGGGGGTGTTCTGCAGTGCACACTGACGTGCTGCTGGGCATTCAACTATGGGGGTTGTGGGTGATGTCACACCAGTGTGTGGGATCATTGGTGCATAGCCCAGTGAGTTGTGGGGAAATAGGCAAACAGGGCCGTTAGACCAGCTTTGGTGGGTCTAACTATAGCAGACCTTGCAGCCTTTGGGGAAGATTAGAAAATCCCAGTTTAGGGGATGCTGCAGCCCCCATGTGATGCAAGCCCTCTTCAGCCATGGCACAGCCATGCGTCCCCTGCAAGTACAGTGCAAGCATGGCTGGTGCAGGCAGTTCCCCTACAGGTATATACTGTGATAGAAAATGGGGAATGATGCAAGGTGAGGTGTTTAATTCCTTTAGCCTCTCTTCTTAGGAAGTTTAATGTAGACCCTGTACCATCTTGGTAGTCCTCCTTTGGACAGCCTCAATCTTGTCTATGTCCTTCCTGAGATGTGGCCTCCAAAACTGGACACAGTACTCCAGGTGGGGTATTACTAAAGACCTATATAATGGCAACACCATTTCCCTCTTCCTGCTATAAATACCCCTACCTATACATCCCAGCATCCCACTAGCTTTACTGATTGCTTTGTCACATTGTCTGGCCATCTTCAGATCATCTGATATGATCACCCCCGGTCTATTTCCTGCTTGTTAACTGCTAGTAACTCTCCCCCCATTTTGTACTGCATACCTGGGTTTATGTGCTCCAAGTGCATTATTTTGCACTTTTTTGTGTTATACCTTAGCTGCCAAACTTTTGACCACTCCTCCAATTTTTCAAGTCTCTTTCCATCCTTTGCATCCCCTCTGTAGTGTCCACCCCGTTGTACATCTTGGTGTCATCCTCAAAGACACAGACCTTCCCTTCCAGTTCTTCAGCTATGTCACTAATGAAGACATTAAAGAGAACTGGCCCCAGTACTGACCCCTGCAGTACTTCACTGGTCACTCTCCACTCCTCAGAGTGAACTCCCTTTACCAGTACTCTCTGCATCCTAGACGACAGTACATCTAGAAGACCTAGAAGCTAGCAGATCCTAGTTGCTGCACAGTTAGCTAAGTTAACAACAATTAAATCATGAAGACTGGACAGTATGCATACAAGAGTATTCAAATATCTGAAGGATAAAATATCAGGTACTGTACTCTGGTAATAATTATCCAGAACTCACTGGAAACTGGTGATGTATCTGTGGAGTGGAAGTTGCCAAATATGAATAAAAAGGGCATCAGACTAGCTAAAAGAAAAATTTTTTGAGTTAGTAGTTATGCTTTCTCACTCACTGCTCTTACTTCTTTCTTCCTGGTGGCCCCAGTTCCATCCTACATCTTCACTCGAACTAACTCCTGTCCTCCTTCCATGAAAGATGACCAGTGGCCGGGTCATCGGGGTCAGAAGACTCCTATGAGGTTTGAATTCTGGTGTTGGGCGGAGACAAGTCAATGGTGTGTGGCCTGTGAACTGGAGAGCTTAATTCTGCCAGGATGGGGGTTATTGCCCACCATTCTTCAAGATGCTGGTGGCAAGGATGCACAGTTGTGAGCTACACACAGAACATACTACTGCCTGGTATCAGCTGATATCTCCTCTCTCCAAGGTGTGTCTTTTCTGCAGATCTATCCATGGTCACCCAGGTGGTGTTACTATAGTGGCATCTCTTACCTTCCCTCCTTCCCTTCTTGGAGAAGGAGAGTTCCCCCTCGGACACTCAGTCCTCCTCCCCTTTGCTGACTCTGACTACCATGGCTTGTTCATGAGCCCGAGTCACTAATGTCGTGATCAATAGCACTACTGTTGCATCGATGGACTGGCTTGACTGAAAATAAATTTAATGGGAGCATAAACTTACATTTTTACATTAAAGATTTAGGCATGTGAAGTCAGTTTAATATCTCCAGTGTATTTTTTTTGTATTTGTTTTAAATTAGCCTTAGTTTTCCCTTCATTAACACCCTCTGTTAATGCTGCCCTTGTCCCATCAAATATTTATTTTTAATTACTTCAAAATTCTGGAACCCAGTAACAGCAGCTGAGCAGAACCCTATAATGAAGTTTGCCATGTAGGACTGACACTCAACTGATGTTCTTGGATTCCTGTAATTACCTCTGTATTGTTTGTTTGCAAATATGCCTAAAAGTGACCCTACTTCTTAATTGTCGCACTGCACAGGCTGCCCTTTTAGCTTGTTCTGTAGCAACCCAGGCACACGGGACTTAAGTTGTTGTTTTGGCTAAAATCACATATAAGCTAGGGAAACTGTATCATTAAAAAAGCCCAGTATTTTCTGCTTGTTGCTCTCCTGGCGAATTTACAAGGTCTACAGCCTGCATGCCACGTACTGAGAGCCTGATCCCTGTAAATTATTCGGCTGTAGGCTTCTAAACTGAAGTTGCTAACTTTTTACTCTGGTGGTGTTACAAAAGGGCTACAGCCTGCGCGCCAAGTCACTTGAGTACCAGCTTCCTGCAAGCTGCATCGACGGGGGCTTTTTGGTGTAAGACACCGTAACTGCGGGATCTCAGCTTACTTGTTGAGCTGCGGGACTTTAGCAGAGCTAAACAATTTAATTACCGGGCAGCCTCTAGTTAATTTGAACCGGAAGCTCTGAATTTTGAAGCGGAAGCCTATTTTGAAACACACAGCACTATACGGACTGCTATTACAACTTGTGACAAAGGCTTACCTGCTTAGCAGCTCCGCCTCGGCTGCAGATTATAAATGAATCCTTTGGCTCTTCCTCTCTCCACAGCAGGTCGTGAGGGTGTGGGACTGACACCTTCCCCCTGGATACCCCCTCGTGGTCGTGAGGGCTCTGCTGTGCTCTCCCCAGGACAAGGACCCCCCGCCCCCGAAGCCAGAAGGTACGACGATCGGTCGCTGGACAGGGCTCCTTTTTAAATCTTGGCAATTTTTACAAGCTGGACTCTGCGAAACTCACATTGCACTGCTCTGTTGTGATTCTGGCCTCTGCCAGCGCTGGCGCGGCTCCCCACCCCACCCACTGTACCCCTTGGTCGGCTTTCAAACTTATAGGCAGCTGCAGTATCAGAGTGACTTTGCCAAAACCTATCAGCCCACTTTCAGGTTTTCAGGTTATCAATTCCCACCAGCAGAGGCTGCTACTACCAATTTCAGCCTCATACCCTCCACTTACTTAAACACGATTCTGCACCTTCTAGTAGTGATTACCACTGCCATACCTCTCACCCTCTACCTCCTTCAAACATGCCCATAAACAACCCAAACCTCCACCTAAATATCTCACCCCCACCCTCCTCCTCCCTACCCTATCCCAAGGAGAGGCATTTTTCGCACAGCCACTGCTCGTGGTTCATATGTCCTCAGTCATTCCCTTCTTCCGTGAGCCCTATCTGCCCTAAGGAATCTAGGGACAGTTGCCCTCCCAGTCCCCACCTTTCTACTGCTCCAGACCTAAGCCAAGAATTACATGGTGTAATGCTATAAGATACCTCACCCTGCTGCTTCTGGCAGGTGATATCGAACAAACCCGGGCCCGTGTCCGACCCCAACCTCGTAACTCTTCCAAAGGGACTAAGCCTGCTCCATTCGAACATCCGCAGCTTACTAAATAAAATCCAGAGCTGCAAGTCATCACCCAAACCCTCCAACCTGACATCTGTATCTTATCCAAGACATGGCTCAAACCTCATTATGCGGATGCAGAAATAGCCATCCCTGGGTATACTGTTATTAGGCAGGACCGCCAAGGAACTAAGAAAGGTGGAGGCTTAGCCATGTATATATCAAATAGGTTGCACTACACCCTGTCCAACTCACAGGTCTGCCTCCCAGATAGAAACTAAACTGATTAAACTTATACTGCCACACACCTCCCAGTATATGTGGCCGGATTTATTGTGCCTGCCACACCTGGAAATCCCATCATTGAACATCTAGCCTCCTGAAAGCTACATCTGCCTCAGGTGAACTATACATACTGGTGACCTAAACCATAACTGGCTAGCTCCTGACTGCTCAAACCACGTAGAGTGTCAAATCCCAAACCTCTCCCAACTAATAGAACAACCCGCACGACGGAACACTACAACACACAACCATTCCCTTCTGGACTGGGCTCTCACTACACACCCACACAGAATAATTAAGGCTGGCATCCTACCTGATTCCTTGAGTGATCACCATATGGTCTACATGACCAGGAAAGTTCATAGACCTACAAACCACCACCCACCAAGGATAATCCTTATGAGAGCATATAAATCCCTCTGTCTCCACTCCCTTTTAAATGACCTCTCACTCGCTGACTGGTCCTTTATTAAGTTGGCGCCCACTATTGACCACGCTTTCGATATGTTCAGAAAGCAGCTCCTTGACATATGGGACTATCACGCCCCCCTAAGAAAAAAAAAGAGTCAGAGATTCTCATCTCCCTTGGATCTCTGCTGACATTATCAGTAGATGTCTGGCTAGAGACCAGGCCTGGAAAAAACATAGGCTATTAGACACCCCTGTATCTCTACAGTATTACCGTACCCTCCGAAATAACTGCACTAAAGCCATAAGACAGGCAAATGAATATTTCCGAGAGGTCTCACCGCTAATCTAAGTCACCCTCCAAATTCTGGAAAACCATGAAAACCCTGTTCTCTCCTCCTGCCCAGCCACCCACCCCTACCCTAAATATACATGGCATCAATATATCAGCCCCCAGAGAAGTTGCCACAGCTTTCAACTCCTTCTTTTCCACTTGCGCAAAATCTCTTTTAGACAGCCAACAACTCCACACACCCACATACAACCCTCTCGCAAGACCCCCGCCGACCCCTCATGTGTCTTCTTTCTCCTTATGACCTATCTCCTCAGCTGAAGCTCTAGCTGCCCTACGCTCCCTTGACCCAAACAAAGGCAAGTGCCCTCTGGGACTGGACGCAAAACTCCTCTTCTTATCAGCCCCTGCAATAGCCACCCCCCTAGCCGACCTCTTGAACCGCTCTTTTTCCACGGCTAAAATTCAAGCTGCCTGGAAGGAAGCAGTAATCAAACCACTACCTAAAGGAGGTGACCCATCTGAGCCTGGCAACTACTGCCCAATCTCTCTCCTTCCGGTTTTGGCCAAGCTTCAAGAACACCTAGCCCTGTCCCAAATCTCACACTTCCTCGACTCCACCTCTTTCTTCACCCCATTTCAGTCAGGCTTTCATAAAACACACTCCACCATTACAGCACTGCTAAGGCTCACAAACGATATTTTCTCAGGAATGGACAAGGGCTACATCACCTCCGCTATTTTCATAGACTTGGCCAAAGCCTTTGATACTGTATCCCACTCAAAACTTCTCATAAAGTTGCAACATGCAGGCCTATCTCATCTCGCCACCAGCTGGTTCCAAGCCTACCTAACAGGCAGGAAGCAGGCAGTAAAAGATGGCCCTCATGTCTCCATCTCACTCCCAGTCAACATGGGGATCCCCAAGGGTTCGGTCCTGGGCCCCCTGCTTTTCTCCATATTCTTAAATGATCTACCTCAAGTCTGCTCCAACTCAGCCATACAAATGTACGCTGATGATACCGTACTGTACACCTCCAGCCTCTCCATCAAGGACACACGCATTTCTCTTCAACGGGATTTTGATGCCGTTCAAGCTTGGCTTAGGTCCAACCAACTAGTCCTTAATGCAAAGAAAACCGTCTCCATAACTTTCAGCACCCACCCTAAACTATCCCGACTAGAAGCCCCCCTGTCTTCCACACTCTGGATGGTTCCATCCTAGAATCCTGCACCTCTTTCAGGTACCTGGGGGTTTGGCTAGATCAACACCTTGATTTCTACGCCCATGTTGACTCACTACAGAAAAAACTTCACCCTAAATTAGGCGCACTTTACCGCAATAAAGGCAACCTTCCAACCTCAGTCAAGAGAGAACTAGTCCTCAAAATGATCCTCCCCATCTTTGACTATGGCGACGTGGTCTACAGTGCAGCCCCCCATCCACCTTGGCCATTCTGGACCCCCTCTTTCATTCTTTCTGCCGTTTCGTCCTTGACTGCCCACCTTCCACCCATCACTGCGATTTGTACAGCGCCCTTGCTTTCCCATCGTTGGAGTCTCAGCGCAAACTGCATTGCACAAATCTCATTGCCAAATACTGGGCAAATGCCTCCCCATATCTCAGCTGTGTACTAGCATCTCAGCCCCCCGCATACCCCCTCAGAGGATCGGATTCAAAACAACTCCAAGTCCCATTCATGCGCACTTCAAAGGGCCAATTGGCCTTCAAATACCAGTTACCCAAACTATGGAATGATTTACCTGCAGACATCAGGCTCTCCACCTCCCATTGGCTTCGCAAACCACTTCTAATCGCCCACTTCTCGGATGTATGTAGTTGCTACCCACAGCCTAGTCCTATTACCAGGGGCATCCAATTGGATCATAAATAATAACTAAAGCAACAAGCCTAGTTTTCCTACTGTGCCAATATATTTTCTGCTTTACTGTTTCACCTGGCAGTCTATGCCTAACCATGCCACAACTAATCTATGCACTCTGCAGCTGTTTTAATTACCACTGGTATTGAGTTGTCTACTGATGCTGCTGTCTATTCATTGTTGTACTGTGTATTCTTTCCTTACCTCAACCTATGTAACCCCCAGGTCGCATCTGGAAATGAGCGTTCCCCGCTCAGTATGCTTATCTGGTAAATCTCTTAAATAAATAAATAAATAAATAAATCCCAGAACTGGTAAGTGATTAAGAAATGAATATTTGGTAAGTAGCATTAACAAGTGACCTAAAAATGGAAAAAGAGGACTATTTTAAAACACACATACAGACAAAACAATACACTGCAGGTCTTAAACATATTTTGCACATGCCAAATTTCCAACTAAATAAAAAAATGTAAAATACAAAATCTACAGTATGTTCCCTTTAAAATGACACAAAGAAGAAAGATGGTAGTAATAAATATTAGTTATATCAGAGGAGAGAGGATGGTTAGGGGAAATGGTGGTGCCACAAAGCACAGACTCTGGGGGAGGACACCATCAGATGATGCTGCAGCAGCAAAAAAGGGTAAATGAATATTGCACCTCGGTATTTACTAGAGATGCTGGGAGACTTGATGCATGTAGATGAGACCTTCAAAGGATCAACAGAGGATGTTTCCAGCTCTGTAGATGTCAGTGTTAGCTAAGCTGCAGTACAACAGGGTAAGCCAGTACTGAATAAATCACAAGGACAGGATGGTATTCATTCAAGGGTACCTAAGGAGCCAAAGGATGCAACAGATGGCACTCTGGCTATTATTTCACAGAAGTCACTGGAAACTAATGAGGAGAACTGGGACTGGAGGAGGGCAAATGTGACAGTTTAAAACAGAGAAGCACAGTAGAAGTGACCCAGGTAAATATGGGCCAGCGAAAATAATCTTGATTGTGGGGAAAATACTTGTGAATTTGCATGGATCAGGTTATGGCACATTTGAACAGATTCCATATGTTAAAGGAAACTCAGCATGGGTTCACTGAGGGGCGGTCATGACAGTCTAACCTGCTGGTTTGCTTTGAGTAAGTAACAGTCTCTAGACAGGGGAAAGACAGCTGACATAATATATTCTCATATTTTAATAAAGCATTTTACATGGTCTCCTCATCAGGAACTGGTTCTTATTTGAAGTGAAGGGAATTCTGAATTATAGGAAAAATAGCACAATGGATAGAGAGCTGGTTATGCAACAAGATTACATGGGTATTAGTGCAAGGACCAACATTAGACTCAAAGGAACTCACAAGTTGGTTTTCCCAGGACTCAATGTTGGGACTCTTACTGTTCTATAGTTTATTGATGACCTACAGTCAGGGATCTCAGGTCCGGTAATTAGATGGTGCAAAACTAACGAGAGTGAAGCATGCTAAGGCAGAGGAAACCACCTGCAAAGACATTTAGCTGTACTGGGGACAGGGCCAAAGAGTGGAAAATTATATTTAATGTGAAAAAGTGTAAGGCCCTGCACTTCATTTAAACAATAATCAACCAGCAGCAACTGACTATGGAAAAGACCTGAGGGTCATCACTAAGGAGAAGCTGAAGCTGTCATAGTCATGTGCTACAACATTGGGTAAAGGGAAATCAAATGCTGGGATGGATGATCTAGTATCTAGAGTGTGGGCTGGGGAACCAAGTTCAAATCCCACTAAAGCCACTTACTGTGCAATCCTGATCAAGTCACTTTACCACCCTGGACTCATTTTTTGTAGCGTGGTGAATCTTAACTAGAAAGAGTACCATTTTTTTATAATTAAATATGCTTTATTGATTTTTAACAAACAAGGCACAAAATAACAGCAAAGAACAACAATAAATGCAATGTTACAGAGAAACAACACAATAAATAAATACCATCAAAAGAAAATAATAAAAAGCCAATTAAATCCCACAAAAACCAAACAAAACAACCCCCCACAACAATGAACAACCCTCCCACCCCAACCCAGACCAGACGGTAAGCGGCATCATATGTGAAGGTCCACCTTCCTGAAAACCATAAATTTGAACACCAACCTATTCATCTGAAGGTACCACAAGATAACCAAAAGGGTAAAAGAAATCAAGCTTAACACCTTAGACCCAAATTACAGTATGTCACACGAAGAAGAGACACCAAAATCAAATCAAATCAAATCAAACTTTATTTAACCAGGCATCAACACCATTGAGCAAGCTCATTTTCAAAGTGGTCCTGGACATAGAACAATACAGTACATAGACATACTGTAGCAATACGAAGATTGTTAACATCAGCAAAATACGGTACAAGGTCGGATACAAAATACTTGAGTCTGTCATGGGTATTCCCAATTAGACAATTCCAAAACAATAACAAATAGAATAAAGGGGTAAGGTAAGGTAAAAAACTATATACAGGCTAAGGCTAAGACCAATTGTCTATGTAAAAAAAAAGTAAATAATTAGATGGTAAGTAAGCCATGGAGAGGGTCCCAGTGCTTGTGGAAAAGTAAATGATGGCCAGACATATTGGCAATCTTCTTTATATTAAGAATGTTAAGAACCTCTCTATGCCACTCCTCTTTGGATGGAGTTGAAACCTCCAACCAGTGGCACAAAATAACCAGTTTGGCAACTGCGGAAAACCAAGACAATGTAGCCCTTCCTAAGTCCCCTTAATCTACCAGAGTACAACCCCAGTAAACATATTTCTGTGAAAAATGCATCTTGAAGACGCAGTGGATCTAAAGAAGCCTAAATCTCTTCCCAGAAAGATTAAATTTTACTACATTGTCACAGATAATGATAAAGGGTGCCCTCGACGCCCCGCACTTTAAACATGCTTCTGAGGATAGTCTACTCATGCAATGTAACATACTGGGGGCAAAATATAAGTTATGAAAGATGTAAAATTACTGCAGCTATAATCTGTCCTACTTGACATAGACATAAAGATCCTTCCATATCTTATTCCAAGTAGACTCATCCAGGGAAAGTTCTAATATGGATTTCCAATACGGGCAACTGGAGTGGCCAGTGGTAGGATTCCATTTTTGAAGGGCAGAATAAATGTGAGAGATAAGGCGGGGTGAACATGACAAAGTAGTTAACTGGGTGAGAGTTTTGCTCACCTTTTTCAACCACGGGGGGAACACATATAGCAAGAGATGCAATGACAAAGCTATATTAATTTAAAGCTTGCTGAAAATGGGGTCCGATGAAGCTGTTGTAGGGAAAAAATAGTATTCTCTGACATGAAGTCTGAGACAGTAAACTCAGAGAATCCAGGCCAGAGAGAAGAGCACAACATCTTTCCGGCAATCTAAAAATTTGGATTATCAAAAAGAGATTGGCCAAAGCTTTTCTCAGGTCAAATTGAAGTAAAGGACATAACTGATGATATGTCTTTAATGACCAAAAAACAGGAGCTCTATGCAAGTCAGCCAGCACTTTAGATAAAGGAATATAAAACAGGGAATTAGGACTGAGGCCAGCAGCCTGACACAGATGATTCTTAGTTCACAACCATTGGGGAATGTAGTCCAAGGACAACTGTTCTTGAGGAAAGCCCCATAAAAGGTATTTACTAGCATGCGAGGCTAGTAAATGCAATTGTCCAGGCTGTGTGTGGGTGTTGATGTACAATATGGCCGCCACTACACAGTCAGTCACTTCACTACCAGTCTAGCACTGCTTGTAAAGCACTTTGGGATACACTGTGTATGAAGTGTGCTATATAAATGCTGATTCTTTTTCTTCAAGTAAGTAAAGATGAAAATTAGATAAGTGAAGACCTTAGAGAGGATAAGTTTAAAATACTGTTGGCCCTCCTCTGTGCCCTCCCTTCCATAGAAAACCAGATAGGGTGGAGTGCAAAGATTTGAACCAGGCAAGAGGAGGAGAATATTAAGCATTTGAATGGGGGTAAAGTAGCAGAGGCAAAATATTCATTGTAATAATATTTATTTGACCCCAGAGAATGAGGGGTAGCAACTTCCACTGAGCAAGAGCTTGAATAATCTGCTTAAGCAAGGGATCAAAGTTCAGATCCTTCAATTTGGATAGAGAACAGGATAAGTGGATACCAAGATAAGTCAGCTGCAACATAGACCACTGTAGACCCAAGTCTGAGAATTTGTTGTTAACAAATCTGTGAATTAAGTGGAAAAACACTCATTTTGTTAATGTTTAACTTATAACCAACAAAGTGTCCAAAGGAAGAAACTATACTGGGAACAGCTGGCTTGGAATCTTGTGGCTAGAGAACATGAAGAAGAATGTCATCTGCATAGGCCGACAATTTAAAGTCAAAGTCGCCCAGTTGAATACCGTGCATAGTGTGAATCATTTTAAGTTTCAGTAAAAGAGGTTCCAAGTACAAATTAAAAAAATGTGGGGAGAGGGGACAACATTGGCATTTCCCACTAGCTAGGTGAATAGGCTCTGAATATAGTCCCTCACATAAAATATGGGCTATTGGGTTGGAATACAAAGTTTGAACCCATTGGATGAAAGAAGGGGGAATGCCAAAAACAGACAAAATATGAAAAAAAATAACACCAGTCCACTCTATCAAAGGCCTTTTTGGCATTCAGGGAGACCAACGCAGTCAGAGGTCCGATCTCCCCTGGCGTCGAAATAAGGTGGAACACTTTCCATAGATGGTCACTCAGTAACCTGCCTGACATGAAGCCTACCTGCCTGAACCAATAAAAAACACAAAAAAAAACTTCTGTAACCTATTTTCTAGGATCCGGGCAAGTATCTTTATGCGAACATTGATTAGAGATATGGGCCTATAGTTACCAACTTGAGTGGGATTTTTACCTGGTTTGGGAATAAGACAAATAATGGCCTGCACCAATAAAACGTCTAATATCCCCTGCTCATGCTATTGATTAAAAATGGCCACCAAGGGAGCTGCCAGTTCACTTTGAAAAGATTTGTAAAATTCAGCTAGGAAGCCATCCTGCTCAGGGGCCTTCCCAGACAAAAGGGCGTTAATCACCTCCTCCACTTCTGAAACATGTATAGGTCCATCAAGGGCAGCCAGTTGTCCTTCAGTTAAGTGGGAGAGTGGGAGATCTTGCAAAAATGCCTCCATTGAGTCATCAGCTGACAGGGTAGTCTGCTCAGATGAATAAAGCTGTTGATATAAATTTTGGAAACAAGCCGCTATACTCTGAGAATCTGTAACTAAGGGGGAGTAGTCAGAATTCTGAACTGCTACAATATAGTGGTGAGTTTCCATTTGCCTAAGACAGAAGGCAACCATATGGCCCACTTTCTCATCCTGTTCTACATAATGCACCTTGGATAGAAAGATGGCCAACTCAGCCTTCTCATTAGTATCTCAGCGTACTGTGCTCTCAGAGAATTGAGACGTCACCATTCACTATCAGGAGAGGTGGAACTAAGGTGCTTTTCAGTTTGTCGAATTTCATGTAAGAGGGAAACAGAAGCCTGGTGAAAGAATACCATTTTGACTAAATCACGTCTCTCTCTCTCTCTCTTTTTAAACATAAATCAATCTTGAAACAGTTGGATGCCTCTTCTGTGTTGCAATGCATCTACCACAGCTAGACAGAAAGGCCCTTTGACTGAGTGACTGCTCCATCCAGTCCATTATGGACACAGTTTGTGGAACTTATGGCAGTCTGCCCTGTGTGGTCTGGATCACCCCACACGCAGTGAAAGTGTCATGGGGCATTTCCTTGTTAATATCATGCCAGAAAGTAACTAATATGCCCAAAAAGTAAAACCCTAAACAACTTTAAATTGTGTGATATTCAGGATCACACCAGGGACACATCTGGTGAACAGTTTAAGCTTTTCTTAGTTCAGTCAGCAATATTTGTGAATTAGGTGAATTTCTGAGGTTCAGACAGCTCAGACTTTAAATCATTCTAGTAAGAGTGTTTTCAATGAAAAATGACTTTTATTTTCATATGTCTTTAGCATAAAGTATGGTTCTGTTTGCTAGCCAGGTTTTGGCTAGAATTAGAACTGGGTGACACTGAACTGCAGAAACCTTATTAACATCACAGCAATTTCATAATTTAATGTCATTAGTTTTATGACCTCGTTTGGTGAACTCTGTTACACTGATTAGCAACTGCCCTGATTTTGCTCACATGAAGACATCTTAATAGTCAATGTTTGAAGTCGGGGGGGGGAGGGTAGTCCCTTTGAAAATTTGGAGTAAAAGATCTTGTAGGTTAAAACAAAGTTCATAGTCTAAGCTGCCTTACAACAGTCATATCTCAGGGAAGTGGATGAAAATTATCATAGCCAGTTAAAGGCATCAGCAATCCTTGTGGTCACTTGGGGCCCAGTGATAATGGGGACCCCCCAGCTAAAGACAGTTTGTCTCATAAATCTAAATTTTTTTTAGAAAAATAGAAACTTAGAAAGGACCAGATTAAGGCAACCTTGAGTCCCAGGCCCAAGATAAATCTACGGCCCCCTCACTGCAAACATGCCCCTTAGCCATGAAGGGATCCTCTCACAGACTACAAGGCACCTTGGGAATCAGTTTACATACAAACTGTATCCCAAGTTAGGATACAATTTCCATGTGTAAGCCCCCTTTGAGAGCTTACTAGTTGATTTTTGTAGCTGCTAATTCTGGAGTTGGGGTCCTGGCTGCCTGCAGGCATGGGGGGGGTGCTTAGGCCAGAGGGCTTAAAAGGATAGGTTTTGGCACCAAAGGAGAGAGAGAGAGAGAGTGAGGTCCAAGACAGAAAGAGCAGTGTGTGCGGCCCTTCATGTTTTCGGCTGTAAGGGCCGAGGTTCAGGGCTGGTGTGGGCCGTTTGCCACCCCAGCCCACCGCTCTTGAGGATCGGCAGGGCTTATATGCAGTCATGTTGCCATGGGTCATTTGGAGCCTGAGAATGGGACTTCCTGCATGACCTTTGGCAGCTGGAGCCTGGGGAGTTAATTTGGTGTCCACCTTGTGATTTCTAGCAACGAGGTGGGGTGGTGCAGGTGGGATCCCGCGGTAGACGCGTCTATGTGGCGAGGGCAAATAGAGTCCTTGGTATAGCCGGGCCGTAGGGGCAGTGTGATGGTGGCAACCTGCACTGTAGGGAAGGCAGTGGTGGCAGCCTTTCTCCCTTTCTGTGTGGCACTACGGTCTGGTCGGGAGGTGTCAGGAACCTTTTGCAGCCAATGAGGGCAAAGTGCTCTGGGTCTACGGGATCACCAGGGCCCTGCTGTGTCTATGAAGCACTTGGATGCTCAGAGTTTTGCACTGGCATCAGCAAGAGGGGACTTGGCTGTTTCTGTGATTGGTCTCTGTTTGGAGGCAGACTATCCAATGTTGAGAGGGCTCCAGGATTGAACCGCCACTGCAAGGATTTGGGACCACCTGTATGTAGCTTCAGTAAGCACGAGCTGCAGTTGGGGTGCCTGTAAGTTTGTTCTTGTAAAGTAAGAAGTAAGTAGTAAGTAAGTAATATTTTATTTGTTTAAAGCGCCTTTCTAAAACCAAGGCGCTTGTACGGTTTAAACATCATATTCAATGCACACACACTATAACAATAAATAATATAACATTTAAAATGTATAAAACCCCATAATTGCTTAATCTTCTGTAGAACCCATTAAGCTTCAGGATAGGCCAACTGAAAAAGATAAGTTTTTAACTCAGTTTTAAAACTCTGGACGGTCAGGCACTCTCATATCCGATGAGGTAGAGAGTTCCACAGGGTTGGTGCTGCAAATGCAAAAGATCGGGCACCAGATGTCTTCAAATGGACCCTGGGAACCTCTAGCAATCCCTTGTTGGGGGATCGGAGAGGGTGGGGGGGACAGTAAGGGTGAAGGTGCTCTTTCAGGTAGTGGGGTCCCTGATTGCGTAGGGCTTTAAAGGTTAACAAAGTGACCTTAAAGGTGATTCACCACTGAACTGGCAGCCAGTGCAGTCTGTGCAACACAGGTGTAATATGTCTGGCTCTCAAAGTGCCAGTCAGTCTCCTGGCTGCTGCATTCTGCACTAACTGCAGGCGGTGGATCTCAACCCCAGGTTGCCCTAGGTAGAGGGCGTTGCAGTACTCAAGATGGGAAGTCACGAAAACGGGGACCAAAGTTGGAAGACCATCTGGTGGAACCAAGTGTTTCACCCTGGTGATGATCCTCAGATGGTAAAAAGAGGATATAACTACTGCTGACACCTGAGATCTAAGGGTCAAGTCATCATCAAATACTATGCCAAGGTTCTGCACCTGGCTTGAGGTAGTCAATGAGACACCTCCGAGTCACAGTCTGGAGACTTGCCCAGTTGATCCACCTGCTGCCCGATGATCAGGGTCCACAACCATCACCTCAGTCTTGTCAGGGTTTAGTCGCAGCCAACTAGTACTCATCCAGTCATGGATATCAGCTAGACAGTTGTTAAATACTGAGAGAGTGTCATCTTCCTGCTCGGGTACAAAGGACGTGTACAGCTGAGTATTGTCTGCACAGTAGTGGAAACTCAGCCCATACCACATTATAATGTCTCCTAACAGCAGCTTATGCACTGCAAACAATATGGGTGATAAGATGGAGCCCTGCGGTACCCCGAAGGATAGGGGGAGAGGGGCCGAGGAATAAATCCCCAACACCACTCTCTGAGTCCTACCCTCGAGAAAAAATCGAAATCAGCTGAGGACTGTTCCTGACAGTCTGCAGAAAAAACGCAGGTGCTCCAACAGCACACCATGGTCTACAGTGTCAAATGCTGCAGAGAGATCAAGGAGATGCAAGATGGAATGGGATCTCCAATCTCTCGCTATTAGGAGATCACTTGTCACCTGAACAAGAGCGGTCTCAGTACTATGCCTCTTTCTGAAACTTGACTGAAGAACATCATAGACATTATGACTGGATAAATGATCATCCAATTGCACTGCGACCACCTTCTCAATAACCTTACCCACAAAGGGTAGGTTAGAGACGAGCCTGTAGTTAGCTGGACAGACTGGGTAAAGGGAGGGCTCTTTCAGGAGGGGTCTTACAACCACCTTCTTAAGGGGATCAGGAAAGATCCCCCTCTCCAAAGATATCCAGACTATCCCAGCAAAGACTGGACCGATCGCTTTAACACACCCTGCCAGAAGGTGCATTGGACCCGGGTCCAAGCTACAGTACGTTGGCCACATAGTCTGGACGATCCTCACAATGTCCATGACATCCAGTTGGCTGAAACTAGACCAGACAGACCGGGCACTCATGACTCCCAACTGATCACTGCAAGGCCCAGTAGAGGGATGCTGGTGGATTCCAGACCTGATGGCGTCAACCTTTTCTGCGAAGAACCGCGCAAACTCATCACACTTCTCTTGTGTAAAGGCTCGACCAGACTGAAGACAGGTTGGATTTCACAACCTGTCCACCGCCCAGAAGAGCTGAGTCAGTTGGTTCTGTGCAGCAGCAATTTCCCTGGACAGGAATTTTGTCTTCTTACGGGTAATTGCCAACTGATACACCACATAGTGGTCCATCAGTCTAAGCCTGTCACCCTCCAGGCCGGATTTCTGCCAACATCTCTCCAACCTTTGACCTACTCACCTCAACTCCTTCAAGGTCCCATCAAACCATGGGGCCTTGGACATTGAGTGAGTGGTTGAACATGAACAGGAGCAATGGAATCCAGGGCATACACCACTGCCTTATTATAAGCCTGTACAAATGTCCTGGATCCCTGCTATCAGTCGGGATTCCTGAAAGGTCCAGTACCACCATTAGGCCTTCCAAGGTCACGTCTCTCAAAGGGCGGTACTGGACCATTTCCATGGGTGCAGGCCTATTTTGGGGGGTCACGAAACTGAATCCCATGGTGTGATGGTCCGACCATCTGACTAGTTCCACCACCACATCTGATATCTCCATCTCCAGGTGGAAAACCAAGTCCAGTGCATGTCCACCATTATGGGTAGTGCTGGAGATAACCTGTGTCAGGCCCAACAAATTCATCAGTTGGAGGAAGTTTTGCCCATATGGCAATAGTTCATCATTGACCCAGGCACTGACACATTCAAAGGAATTGGTTGTTCCCACTGGAACCTCCATAAGATTCAGTTCCGACCTAAAACAAATAGCGCCCCCCCTGCCCCTCTGATCCATCCTCGGGCAGTGAATCACCGAGTACCTGACTGGAACTACTGTGGCCAAAGTGGGCCCAGTATTTTCATCCAGCCAGGTCTCGGTGATACATGCAAGGTCAGATGAGGCAACAAGATCCGCTATTATGCCAGTCTTACTCCTGATCAACCTGGCATTACAAAGTACCACCCGAGTAGGATGAGAACCCGAGGATGACTTCACTATCTGCCTGCATGAAGCAGAGCCCTTTAGGTATGGGCACCAGGCAGGGAGGACCCCTCTCCTGTGACCGTTTTGCCCCAGGGTGTCTCCTTGACCTCACTACCCCAATCCACCCACTCCTTTCCACTCCCCTGCCAGGCCCAGCCCCCCGCCACCAAGCTATCCCCAGAGCCCAGCACCTTGCATAAACCTCCAGGGCAGTGGTGAACAGTCAAAGGGATGAAGATCTCTGAACCTGGAAGGGGAGTAGTGCCTAACCGTCCCAACTCCTGTCCAGCACATTCTTCTGTACCACCAGCAATCTCCTCAGCCAGCAGTCAAACCCCCCACACTCACAAAAAAACACTCACGCCTCACAATCACTCCACAAACCACTCACACAATTAATGTAAACAACCCCCCAAAACCACAACAAAATACCACTCAATAAATAAATAAATAGATAACAGCAGGAAATACTGAATATGAGTGTAAACAATAAACAGAAGCTCTTTAGAGTTGCTGCCACTCTATAAATTGAAAAATATATGAATGAATGTCCCGAGGATCTCTCACATCCCCAGGTCCATGTCAAGTCCCCAAAAAGTCCTGCTTCCACCAGGGCTCAATAAGCTTTAGCCAGTTCTCATATGTAATAGAAATTTTAGGCCCTCTCACTGCCTCTTACTATGATAAAAAGAATATCACTGTACTCTCACAGTTCAGTTCTTTCTCCTGGACCATAGGAGGAGTCCACACCCTAGGGCCGTACTCCACAATCTTTGGCTACAGTCTCCAATGGGCACATCCAGATGAAGTTAACCTCCTTGAGACTCCTGAGGACAAAACTCGAGGTTCAGCCACAGCCTTCTTTGGGTCTCCCCCCGATGTTAGCACAAGCAAGATGCTAGCCCAAATAATCCCGGGCCCGTCTGAAGACAGATCAGCCCTCCGGTAATCCACCCCCAACAGGCCTACAGCCCGACAAATCACTGGCTCTTCAGCTGATTTCTGAGCAGGCCATTTCAGGGACCAGGCAGCAACCCCCCCCACCAGCAACGGGACCCAAAATAAAAGACAGAGCTCACCACACCATTTCAGCATGCTATAGTATTCCAGGGTCAGGAAGCTGGATGCAGTCCACAAAGTCCCACACCACAATGCCTGAGATAATTCCGGCCAGGTCCCAGTTGTTTTCAGTCCCCACTCTCCGTAGCCAAGGTATCTGATGTTCCCCTTGGCGCAGCGGTTGGATTTCTGTTATGACGCGCGCGACCGGGTTCGGAAACGGACTCGGGCCGCGAGGGTTACCGGGAGAAGGATCAGCGTCCTACGGACTGCCTCTCTTCTCCGGGAGGGCTGGGGTGGCAGTCGGCACTGAGGGACCCCAGCGGAGGCTAGGGGATCACCACGCCGCGCTTCACGCCGGGGGGTGGGGAGCGAGGGCGGCAGACGCTAGCCGCCATTGTACGCCCTCACCTCCTCAGGGTGTGGGCTAATGGGATTAAAAAAGCCACGCCCAGCCGCCTATATGACGCTTACTCCGGGATGCCCTGATTGGCCACCAGGAGCCGCTCCTCGACCAGTTATTAGTTCCGATGTCCGATATCGGGGGTCGGAACCGCGGCCCCACTCTCTGGGGGGTAAGCCAGGGATGACTGGGGAGTCGGCAATGTCCGGTGGCCGGGGATCCCGGAGTTCCGTGACCAAGCTGAGGTTAGACGTGGGGCGTGGAAATAAAGAGCAGAATTTAAAAAAAAAGGTATCTGATGTTCCCTGCCTCTCACTCTCATGTTCCCTGCTTCTCCTCCAGGCGGTCAGCAAAATCCTCCAGTCTGGCTCCTCGTTAAAATGGGAAAACCTCTCACCCACGATGGGTAAATGAATTATAATCCAGTACAAAGCATAATACAAGCAAATAGGAGAGTCATTTGTAATGAAACATACTCTCCAAGTACCAGGAGTATATATTAATTTTGCAGCACCAAGATATCGGAAGCCCGTCTCTACAGGGCTAGTAGTGAAAACATTAAAATATAAAACATAAACCAGGTAATTGATAGACCTAACCTGAAAACACCACTACACTTCCTACCTCACTCAAAGGTCCCTAACTATACTGACATTATACTAAACCTAAAAGACGCTACAAAAGAAAATAAATAAAATAAACAACAGACGCAGATAAACTTAAATAACACTAAAAATCAAAATGCTGGTCTAATCTCCTGCTGCTGGTGATGGCTAGCTCACAGCTGCTGCTATCATATTAACGTAGAAGATGGTAGTCCTTACTTACTGAAGCCCAAGTATGTTTGTGCAGGAGTGAAGCCAGAGGGAAAACTATTGTGGCCCATTTCCACCCACTGCAATGTTCTACTACCCGGATTTGCAGAGCCTCCACTGCTCTGGGGGAAGAACTGCAGAAAGAGCTTTTATGAACAAAGGTTACTGCAGACAATGTGAGGCCCCATGCCTAGAAAGTTGCCCATCGCTTGATTCTGTACCCCATCTCCATGGAATGGATTGATCAATTTTGCACAATTAAATCATTTCAGTACACTTTTACCTCTAAGTGGACAATGTATTCACTTAAAGTACCTTGTGAAATGATTAACTAAGAGTCTGCCCCTGCAGATGCTGCACCCCCTGGAGACAACTCATCGGAATCCAGGTAACAAGTTTTAATTTCTGAACTGTGTTTTTGTAGCTGCAAGTGCCCCCTTCCCTCTGAGCACCATCCAGAAAACCCCTATCCATCGGAGGGAGGGGGTCTTACACGAGGGGGCACAGGTAGTTCAGGATGATGGGTGCAGGAGCTGTGGGGGCAAACTCTTAGTTAATCAGATCACAAGGTACTTTAAGTGAACACATTGTCCACTCAGAGGTAAAAGTGCAACAAAATGATTTAGTCTGCACAGGGGTAATATACAGGTCACCAGCTCAGGGGGAGGAGGTAGATAAGAAGATGATGTTAGCAATCCAATGGATAGTGCACAAGTGTAAGGTGTTGCTGGTTGGTGATTTCAATCTACCAGACATGGAGTGGAGCCTCCCCATGGCAGCCACAGCTAGAAGCAAGAATATCTTGGACTCCCTTCAAGGGGGCATTCCTTAAACAGCTGGTCATAGAGTCCACATTTGAGATGGCACTACTGGACCTGGTGGTCACAAACAGGGACAGTGTGCCAGGGGTTACAGTAGGGGAACACACGGGGAGCAGTGATCATCAAACAGTGTGGTTTGAAATAACAGAGGGGGAGGAACTAAGCCACACAAAGACAAGATTCCTAGAGTTTAGAAGGGTGGATTTCAGAAACATGGGAAATGCCTAAAAGAAGCACTGTTCAGAGTAGAGGAGCAGAAGAGGGTAGAGGAACAGTAAGTGACAATCAAAACAGGGATTGCACTGGCAACACAACTCTGTGTCAAACCGGTCAGCAAGGGGAAGAGGAAGAAGAGGTCACTATGGTTTTCTAAGGAGGTAGCAGAAAAGGTTAAAGCAAAACAATAGTATGTAAGCAATACAAAAAGATACAGGAGGAGGGGGCTAGGGAGAGGTACCAGGATAAACAAAGAGAGGTGGGGAAGCCAAGGCACACCCAGAAGAATGCATAACAAACTCAGTGGTAAGGGGGACAAAACCTTTTAGAGGTATATCAGTGAAAAACAGAAGGCAAGAGGAGGGATTGTGAGACTGAAAGGGGAGAATGGGGTAGTGTAGAGGATGACCACCAGAAATCGGATACACTGAACAAATATTTCTGTTTGGTTTTTACAAAGGAGGGAGCATGAGATGGGCCAACAATAAGTGATAAGGGCAGGAATGGCACAGAAATGGACACAAGTCCCTTTCCAGAGGAAAGGGTCCTCAGGGAACTGGAGGCAATAAGAGTTGATAAGGATATGGGACCAAACGGGGTGCACCCCAGGATACTGAAAGAGCTAAGAGAAGAGTTTGCAGAACCTCTGACTACCCTGTTTAACCTGTCATTGGAAACAGGGGAGGTACCCAAGGACTGGAGGAGAGCTGATGTGGTCCCTCTATGCAAAAATGGAAATGGGGAGGAAGGGGAGAATTACAGACTGGTTAGCCTGACCTCAGTAGTGGGAAAAGTCATGGAAACACTACTAAAAGAAAGAATAGTGGAATACCTGGTTGTCAATGGTGCGTAGGACCCAAGGCAGCATGACTTTATGGGAGGCAGGTCATGCCAGACTTACCTCATTGAGTTCTTTGACTGGGTAACCAGGGAGGTGGATCAGGGAGGGGCAGTAGATGTGGCCTATCTGGATTTCAGCAAGGCCTTTGACACCGTGCCGCATAGAAGGCTGTTAAACAAGCTGGGGAGCATGGGGTTGGGAAGAAGGTAGTGAAGTGGGTGGAGAATTGGTTGGATAATAGGACCCAGAGGGTGGTGGTAAATGGCATTCACTCTGCAGAGGGTAAAGTGACCAGTAGGGTAACAGAAGGATCAGTGCTGGGTCCAGTCCTCTTCACTGTCTTTATCAGTGATATTGCAGAGGGTCTGGAAGGGAAAATTTGCCTGTTCGCTGATGACACTAAGCTCTGCAACAGGGTGGACACACCAGGGGGAGTGAATTGAATGAGGGGAGATCTAAGGAAGCTGAAGGATTGGTCAAGGGATTAGCAGATAGGTTTCGATACAAAAAAGTGCAAGATAAGGCACATAGGGCAGAAAAACCCAAGAGCTACATATCAACTGGCGGGGGGCGGGGGCAGCATGCTACAAGCAAGAAAGAGACCTGGGGGTGATCATCTCTGATGACCTCAAGGTAGGCAGGCAGTGTGACAAAGGTGGCAGGAAAGGCAAGCAGGATGCTGTGATGCATAGGCAAGGGAATCACCAGAAGAAAAAGGGAGGTAATAATTCCTCTATACAAGACATTAGTGAGGCTGCACCTCAAATACTGTGTCCAGTTCTGGAGGCCTCATCTACATAAGGACATAGGGTGGAAATGTTTCAGAGGAGGGCAACCAAAATGGTACAGGGACTACATCGCAGGTCCTACGAGGATAGGCTGAGGAAATTAAATATGCACTCCCTGGAGGAGGGGAGGGAGAGGGAGGACATGATTGAGGAATTTAAATATGCACTCCCTGGAGGAGGGAAGGGAGAGGGAGGACATGATTGAGACATTTAAGTACCTCACAGGTAAGAATAAAGTACAGGAGAATATTATATTCCAAAGAAAAAGATGCTCAAGCACAAGGGGGCACAAGATGAAACTGAAGGGAAGGAGGAAGGCTCAGAGAGAACATGAGGAAGTACTTCTTCGCAGAGGGGTGGTAGAAAAGTGGAACAGCCTGCCAGTGGAGGTGCTGGGGGTAGAAATGATTATAGGTTTTAAACATGTTTGGGATAGGCATACAGGATTGCTGGTAGTCAGGTGTGTGTGAGGTACAACCTAATGCCAGCAGAGCATGATAGAGTGCAACTGTTGGTGGTAATAGGGCAGACTAGGTGGGCCGAAGGCCCTTATCTGCCAACAATTTCTATGTTTCTATGTTACACATGTAAAGAGCTACAGGCAACAGTATACAAATCTAAATTCCTACCCTTCTGTTCCCCTCTCTCAAAATCATATTAGTGACAGTGCAACACCAATATATAATACACGGTGCATCCTCAGTTATCCCCCCATTTTCGGACAAGCAAAATCAGGTGAATAATCAAGGGTGTGGTATAATAAAGGGAATAGAATTGCTAACATTTTGTACAAACCACATTCGGCAGATAAACGAGGGACCACTGTATGTGCAAGACTACTTTCAGCATACATGAACACCACCTTTCTCACAAGACTTAACTTACTGCAAGTGTAATCTTACTTCCTTATACAGCACTACCAATAAAACCACATTGCGAAGGGGCTACAGTGCTATAAATAGACTTATAATGGCCAGGGTTAGCAGTGGCCTTCAGATAGTATTTGCTTACTTTGCAGGCAATTGTACATAATGGGGGGGGGGTAGTATTATCTGTATGCAGCCCCACAGTATGTGCAATTACCTGCAAAGTAAACAGATGTGACCTAAAGGCCACCGCTGCCTCTGACAGCATTGTAAACCTATCTATAGCACTGTAACCTCTTTGTTACATTATGTCATGAAAATGTTTTTTTTTTGTGGGTGTTGTTAAATATTTGGCTTAGACATACTGTTTGCAAATTTCAATATAGTATTGTTGATGGACTTAGAAAATTCAGCCCCATCTTTTTCTTTTATTCATAACTTTGATGATCATTTTTGTGATACTCATCACCCTGACCAAAACTCATCCAAGAAGTCACCTACTAATTTTCCCTGAGACGAGAATGCATGTGAAAATGATAATCCACTTCCAGTCAAGGAGTGTCAAAATTAATTAAGTAATGCATTATGCAGTATAGCCTAGTAGCTAGAGCCCCAAGCCAAGAACATGTAGACTCAGAACACTTGGATTTCTGATCCACAACCTCCACCTGCATACTGTGTGACTCTGGGGCAGGGCAAGTCACATAACAACCCTGTGCTAATGAGAGGCACCTGGATCTTGGAACAGGATCTCCAATAGGCAGGCATTGCAGGCTCTCCGATCCTTTGGATACAAATGATAGGGGTCCCTGAAATGCACAAGACAAGGTAAGTTTTTGATGAATACCACAGGGCCCCCCATTTAAGTCAAAGGTGACACCGAGGTAGTTAAAGGAAGAGGTAACAGTCAAGGGCAAGCCATCAGAGCTGGATACAACCAGGGGTTTAGGGGAGGACTTAATTTCAACGCGAGAGGCAAAAGCATTGTCTGAGTTTTCTTAATGTTGAGGGTCAGCTTATTAGCAGACAGCCACGAATGAATTAGGTGGAAGTCCTCATTTAATTGGGAGTTGATGGTTTTAATGTTATGGGAGCTCGACAAAAGCAGCAGATCATCAGCATAGAGGGGAAGTCTGCAGTGAATTGGTAAGCTGGGGAGGTTATTAACAAATACAGAGAAAAGAATGGGATCAAAGATTTAGCCTTGGGGTACACCAACTGAGACAGGTATCGGTTCAGGGAAGGTTCTGTTAAATTTGACCTGTAGCTGTCTGTTGTGTAAGTAGTTGGCAAACCAGGCAGTCGAATGGTTGGATAGACTGAAAGAGGGCAGCTTTGTACAGAGAAGCCCATGATAAACAAAGTCAAAGGCTTCGGATAGATCAAAAAACATCACTGGAGTCAGGTTGCTCAACTTGCTGTGGTCCATGGCCACCCTAATGTCAGAGGTGACGTGGGTAAGTGCAGTGGAAGTAGAATGCCCCCTCCGGAAACCATGTAGATCTGGGGATATTAAGTCACATGGGTATAAAGATACTTAGTGAGTTGGGATACAATGATTTTCTCTAGAAGCTTACTAAGGGCAGGTGGGATAATGATAGAGCAGTAGTCGCAATGCATTTTGGGTCACATTGTTTGAAGACTGGTACCACTCGAGCAACCTTCTAGACATCGGGTACCATGCTAGTAAGCAAGGACATATTGAAAATATGTGTGATTGGTAATGCCAGTGATGGAGCACCAAAGTGAAGGAGCTTAGGCTCCAGGTTGTCATGACCTGGACTAGAGTCAGGAGAGAGAGAGAGAACAGGAGTCTACAAACCTCACTAGTGGCCACAGTTGTAAGGCTGAAAGAGGGATGGGGCACCAATGAAGTGGGGAGGGTTCAGTCACCCCTGGGGCACAGGACTAGAGAACTGGGAGGTGAAGGCAGAGAGGTCAGAGACCTGTTTATTAAAGGCATTAGCTATAGTGGCAGGATTGCTACAACTGGCTCCGTCAATGAGCATATTGATGATATGAAAATGTAGAGAGCCCCCAGTAACACTTTTAATAGTATGGCAAAAACTCCTGGGGTTATTAACAGTAGCTAGAAGAGAGGAGGCCCACAAAAATCACTCTTAGTGGAGTTGATAGCTTTCTTACATACATTTCTGAATCACCTGTATTCAATAAGATCAGGCAGAGCTTGGTAGGCCTTATATTTGGGCTAACATTTGTCCTTGGACTTTATGAGAGCGAGCAGATCACGATAAAGCCAACTGGTAACAGTACTCCTGACTCTCTTTTTAATAAAAGGAGCATCTTTATCCTGTAGTCTGGAAAACATCACTATAAAGTGTGTCAGAGCATCCAAGGTATCAACTGTATACAATAGAGGACCAGTCAGTGAACCTTAGTTCAAGCAGGGATTAATGGTCAAGCTTGGCAAGGTCTCTCAGTAGGACAATTTGGGAGGAATTTTAGGAATGGAGACTTTTCAAACACAAAAGATAGGGGTATGGTCAGAAAAGGAGTCAGGAAAGATGCCAGACATTAGAATTCTTTTGGCCTTATTTGTCAGAACCCAGTCAAGAATAATGCCCCCGGAAGCCGACAGCCAGGTGGGAGCAGTAATGAGTTGTTTAAGGTGGAAGCCTATATATCTACATATTGTGGTATCTAATGTGGAATGTAAGAGCCCTAATGGCTCTTCACACTTCCGTTCCCCCTTTTGATACTGTATTTACTACATCCATGTTATCTGTCATGCCTGCCCATGTTTAAAACCTGCCCCTCCCCACACTGTTTTTGCATAGACCAAATCTTTTTGAAGTCTATTCCACCCTTTCTGTGAAAAAATGCTTTCTGGTATCAGTCTTAAATTTGTCCCTGCTAACTTCACAGGATTTCCTTGATGATTGTTTTCCCTCACAGTTTGAACAGTTCCCTGCTGTCTGCCTTGTTTACCCCATGGAGGTATTTGTATGTCTCAGTCATTTTCCTCTCTCCTTCACACTTCCGGTGTACCCATGTTTAGGTCTTTCAAGCTCTCCACGTAAGTCCTTCCCTGCTGTCCCTGGATTATCTTGGTTGCCCTCCTCTGCATCGCCTCCACTCCTTGTCCTTCCTCTAATGTGGTCTGCAAAACTGCACACAGTATTCCAGGTGACAACAAAGCAATGAAATATACAGATATATAGAAGCATCTTTCTTCTCCAGCTGCTGATCCCCCCATTCTGTTCCCCCAACATCATAACTGCCTTTTCTACAGCTCTGTTTCATTGCATGGTTTTCTTTAGATTGTCTGAAAGTATTACCCCCAAGTTCTTGTCCTCTGTTGTGTTGTGCTTTCCACTACTACCTCCCCTAGTTTTAAGCTTTCTTACCAAATGTGCATTACTTTGCACTTCTTGGCATTACATTTTGACTGCCATACTTTTGGCTACCTCTCCAATCTACCCAGATCCTCTTTTATAATTCTGCTCCCTCCTCACTATCTGCCCTCCTTCGCACTATCCACCTGGCCACAGCCTTCGAGTCACCCGTGAAGAGGCATAACTTGCCCTGTATCTCAACCCCAATTTCACAGATGAAGATGTTGAAGGGGACTGGTTCTAAGACTGATACCTGTGGCACACCACTAGTGAGCATCCTGTTCCCTGAGAATTTCTCATTAATTACCGCCTTATGGGTTTGCCATTAGCCAATTTTTCACTTATCTTGTGATCTTCTTTCCACCCCAGGTCATGCATCTCCTTTACCAACCACCTATGTAGGATGGAGTAGAAGGCTTTGCTGTAGTCAAGGTATAGTATGACTATTGCTAGCCCCTTGTCCACTGTTCTCATCACCCAATCAGTGAAACTGATCTTGTTTGTCTGACACAGTAATCCCCCACCACCATGAAACCATGTTGTCTTTTGTCCTGAAGTCTGTTTACTCCAGAAAACTTACCAGCCTCCCTCTTATCATGATCTATAGCTGTTTACCCACTATAGACATTAAAAATGATGTATCTATAGTTCTGTGGTTCCTCCTTGCTCCTGTTGTTGTACAGAGGAACTACATTCACTGTCCTCCAGTCCCTTTGTACTATTATTGGCTTCTGTGAGCCGTTGAGCTCAGTCAGTGGCTCTGCTACGACCTGCCCCATGTACTTTATCACAAAGGGATGCAGCCCGTTTAGGTCTACACACTTATCCATCTTTAGGATGCTTAAGCCCTCTGCCACTCTCATCACCAAGACTAGATCCCCATTGAAACTCTTCCCCACCCTCTCCCTTTACCCTGATGGCATAGATTGGAAATAACACTTTCTCTTCTACTGTGAACACTGAACAGAAATATTTGTTCAAGATTTCTGCTTTTTTTCCCTCCTCCTCTTCTTCCCACGTATTTCTTGTCTTTACACTGACAATTCTCTCCTTATTTTTTTGCTTGTCTTATTTATAACCAAAGAAGTTTTTTCTTTTTTTTCCTCCGACTCATTCCCTCTGCTATTCTCAACTCTGCATCAGCCTTAGCTTTCTTCACAGTCCTACTGTCCTCCTTCAACCCTCCTGTTTGCTAGATTTGTTTTTTTAATGACTTTTTGTTTGCCCTCACAGTTGCCCCACCTCCCTTGTGAATTACAATGGTTTCTAACCCCTCCTATTCTTCCCTGTTATCGTAACAGAGATTTTTAACTTCTAATATCCCATTTTTATAATTTCCAATTTTGCTTCCACCTCTTCTGCCCCCTTACCCTTTCCAGTTCCCCTTCAACAGCTCCCTCATCCTATCAAAATCTGTCCTCCTAAAATCCAGGACCACTGCCTGGGACAGATTCCTCCCTGATTCCAGTGTGATATTAAATCATACTATCTGGTGGTTGCTGGCTCCCATTGGGTCCAGTACTGTGACATCCTCTGTATTGTCTGTGCTCATAAGGACTAAGTTGAGGATGGCCACTCCTCTTGTGGATTTCTGCACTCCCTGTACCAGGCATAATACCTGAAAACCTCCACTAGCTGCTGATGCATGACACTTTCTGCTGCTGGGATCTTCCAGTCCATGTCAGGCATGTTGAAGCCACACAGCAACAGCAGTTTCCTCTGCCTTGTTACCTTTTTAATCTCATCCTGCAGCTCCCCATCTTCTTCCTATTTTGGAGATAGTAGCATACTCTATATGCCACACCTGATCTGATGCTACCCCCCACACATCACCACCTATACTCACATTGTCTCTGTGTACTCACTTTCCCCCATATCCTCGATCTTGGTAGCCTTTATATTCTCCCTTATATAAAATGCCACCCCTTCCTCTCCATCCTTCTCTATCTCTCCTGAATAGTGCCTGTGCAGGCATAGGTATGTCTCAGTGATAGTACTTGACTGCCCAGACATCAGTGATTGCCACCAGGTCCAAATGCACTTCTACCATCACTGGTGGTCCAAATGTGCTTCTACCATCACACTGCTTCCAGATCACTGGTCTTATTTCCCATGCTCCTGGTGTTCATGCTCATAGCCCTCCAGGGTGCCTTCTTCCCCCTTTGTTTGGTCCCATACTCTTCTTCTTCCTCCCCCCTAGTCTATTCTCCAGCCTTGTTCCTGTCACCCTCCTCCCAGACCACTCCTGGTTCCCCTGGAGCTCCTTTACTTATCCCCACTGGCTCCACACTTGTTTTGCCCTATAGATCCTTCCATGTTTCCCAGCACGAGTGATGCCATCTAGGCCTCACTAAATTGGGTAGTTGCCTCTATCTGAATCTGCACAGCCTTCTGCTCTGTTTATTTAAAAATAACTCGATGCACTCTTTAAACTTGCACCCTGGCATTCTAGTGTCCTCCTCAGAGTGGTGAAGGTAATCCTGCTTAAATAGCCTTATATCCCCCCAACAGTTGTCCAGTCTCCCAGGTAGCCCCATTCCTCCTACCCCCTGAACCACTCCTTCAGCCATGTGTTGAAGCAAGTGATAAGAATGATCCTCCCCTTCCCCTGAGCCAAACTGAACCAACTTGAACCTCCCCTTAACTACCTTAAGGTAGCTTTCTTAACTTCTTAAAGCTTCTTACAACTATCCTGATCTTCCACCAATCTTTTAAAATTATTCTGTTGCTGAAACAGCAGTAAAGGACATCACTGGTATGTGACATGATAACATCATAAAGTTACTTGCTGAGGTATGGCCCAGTCTATCAGATGCAGATAGATTTATTTATTTACTTAAATTGTATTAATTGGGTAGGGGCACTGGACAAAAGTCCTTTTTCAGTCCCGACCCGACAAAAACAAAACAAAATTAAAAAAAATAATCAGGTACATAACTAACAGAAAAACAGTACATCAAGAAAAACATTTACAAACATCCAAGGAATGTAAATGCTCTTTTAAATTAGATTTAAAGAGCCGCCCGGGTGTGCTGAGGGTTGATGCGCTAGACGCCGCACTTCGCATCACACCAGTGACCTGGATTCTGGAATGGAGAGAGGATTGAGTGTCCAGGGGACTGCTGTCCTCTCTCGGGGGGAGGGGGATTAGTCTTCCCTCTTGCTGACTGCCCTCTGGCAGTGGCTGGAGGGCAGTATGGGTCAGGAGGCTCAAAGCCAATGTCCTTGCATCAATAGGGAGAGGGGCTGGGCAAAAACAGGAAAAGCAAGCCTAGCAGGCTCGATGATGGCCTGCTGCTCCTGGGAATGGTCCTCTGGGTTCTGGATTAGGTCTCTGGGGGAGGGAGAAGCCAGTAACCTCCTCCCAGCCCCGCCATGTGGGGCAATGCATGGGGGAACTACCGGGGGAGGGCTGCCTAGCATGGGAGCAGTGAGGACCGGAGAGAAAGTACCTCCAATTGGAGGGCCGTAGCTGCCTGCCAGGACTCAGGAGGAAAAACTACAAATAAAAAAAATTAGATTTAAAAATCCTTAAAGACATAGCTGAGTGTAACCTGACAGGTAGTTCATTCCTACAAACATCACAGGAATGTTAATACTCTTTAAAATTAGATTTAAAAATTCTTAAAGACATAGTCGAGTGTAACCTGACAGGTAGTTCAGTCCCAAAAAGTGGGTCTGCAATTGAGAAGGAGCGATAGTCGGATTTGGATTTGTAAAAAGGAATATGGAGCATGGTACCTAATGAAGATCTCAAATTTGTTAATGGAACACGAATAGTAATCAAATCAGAAAGAGGGTAATAGAACTTACCATGAATAGCTTGAAAAATGTGACATCCCCAAAATAAGCAAATTTACAACTAGGTGACAACCAACCCCAATGAGAGTACAACAAACAATGATGTGGATGAGGGGGCTAATCCAGAACGAAATGACAAATGTTATTGTACACAGCTGTCAAAATATTACTTTCTTTTACACCCAAGTTATAATAAAGGCTGGAATTGTAATCAAAATGGGGTAGCAAACAACCAATAGCTATTGCCTGATGATAAAAATAGACAGGATGGGTAGAAGGGCCACAATGATTAGCATTGCTGCCACCTTCCCCCTCCAACAAGAAAGACATAAGTTTGTTCCTGATTAGTTTGAAAAAAAAAAAAGTGATGTGCATATAGCACCAGCCACAGTTATTTATTCGGCACTGAAAGGGTCTGCTTCACTTGCTGGCTGCATGGCTGGTAGAAAAAACACACTCCTGCTGTACACACACCAATGGCTCATTCTGCCAACCAGCTGTGTGCGAAGGCATCTGAATGACGCATTCTGTATTCAGTGCTATAAGGTAAATAAATGTATCATTGAAATGAGTTGTTTAGGTAACTTGTTGCGAGGGCCTCCAAAATCCTAACAATGGCTCTGCAAATGATACCTTAGTGGGGTTTTGTCCCACATGCTCTTCATTCTCAAGGAATTCTATTCAGTATCACTGCATAGAAATGTACAACAAAACCTGCTGAATGCTTATGTGAGACTTGATTATCATTCATGCTGTGGTACTGAGCTTTAATACTAGATTCTTTCCAAGTTTCTCATATAAACTGAATCTACCTGGAACACTTGAGAAGCCTGATTAAAATGGTTGCTGAATATTGATAATAAAGTGTGTTTGTCACTTTGGAACAAACATTAAAAAAATAATACTTAGATACAGTTGGCTTATATGCTAACATTTAATATATTTCAATTTCTTAATTATTACATGTTTAATTTATGTGGAATGGAATACATGGGTCTGGTAGTATAGCATAGAGGTTAGAGTAATGAGCTGTGAATGAGCTTGGTACATCCAGCAGATGGACCTGTTTTTGATTCCTACAATCTCCACTTGCATATACTGTGTGACTCTAACCAAGTATGTTAACCTCCCTAGTACTCCTGGGTCACCCCTGAAAACAGGCACCTCTGCCTAGTGGGCCTTATCTGGTTACCAAAGAATAAAAAAACAAACATGTCCCCTACAGTTTGCATATGCCTGCTGATTAATCCTTTGCTGTCAGCTTAACCCTCAGTTTATGACATCATAATAATTTTTCCAGCAACAAACTGGAATGTCATAAAAAGAGGTTTATGTCCTAAGCTTAGAATAAGCAGCAGAAGCATATTAACTCTAGTTGATAAGAGATCTGTTTCCATCCAAAATAACCTAGTAATGAAGAATAAAAGGATGAGAAATACAGACTGCAAATAAAATATAAGCTGAACTGTGAAAGTAAAATGTTTCTGACAGTTTACTCAAAAGTGACAAATACCCTTTAAGAGATATCACAATATACACCAAGAGCTTAATTTCTGTTTTGAAATGGGTAGAGAGAAGGCTCTTGGTTGGCCAAGGGGTACTATACTTTCAGATGGCCATTATCCTAGCACAATAGCTCAGCAAAAATATGTTTAAAAAATACATCCAATTTACTAAAAAAAGACCCATTTCATTATTGCAATAAGACACTCCAGGGGGTGTGTTGTGGTGGGGTAACTACCCTTCATTAGTGTTGGAAACACTCGACTTTGTCTCGTGATTTAATTCACCTGAGACAGGACGTTATGCCTCCATAACACACTCCTGTCATGCCTTATTACTTACTTATAACATGGTATTGGAAACTCCACAAACATGATTGTCTGAAACATGTCACATACTGTAACTGTGCATTAAAATGGTTTAATGCACACCCTGTTCTATATTATTGCTTATATATATTCTCTGTGTAATTCAAAATGTTGTTTTGCGCACTCATATACACTATACTCTGTTTAAATGACTAAATAACATTAATGTATATACATATTTCTATCTCAGTTACAGTAATGATGTATGATACAATGTTTTCCTAGTAAGTCTGTCCTGTTTCCTGAACTCCATTTCTGTTGTATCGTAAGTGGTGTAAGTAAATGATATGCCTAATTTATCCCCAATCTTTATTTTCAGTTTGCTGGACTTCTGTGATTAGCTTATTTGTGAATTATATTAATTAATTATTTACAGTGACTTTTTGATGTAAAGTGTTTTGTAATACGCCTGTATGAAATAGGTCATGTAACCAACAAGACGCCATGGGGTCTAGTGAGACGCGATGCCACAGGCCGAGTGCTTTTGCTCTAGAAGTGCATTGTGCCAGCACAATGTTCAACTCAAAGTGTCTTATTGCATTCATAAAATGTATAAACTGAGAAAATAAAAAGAATCTTGTGTTTTTATTAAAAACAGATATTTTCTTTTCTTAAGAGTAACTATTAAAACATAGTCCCTCCCTAGCTGTCTAGCGTCTACCCACACATTCAGTAGATGGAATGTTTGTCATGGAATGCAGAAATTCATACATTTGCAGAATTGTCCTAGCTGAGTATTGACCTCTCTCCACACAAAGGCACACAACAAAAAGACTCAGTAAAGCCAGGTATTCAGCTGCATGTAAGGCACAACAAGCAGCCAAGATTTTCCTGGTATGTAGGTAAGGATGTGTCTGTGTCTGTGTGTGTGTGTGTGGGGGGGGGTTCGGGGGGGTCATGGTCAGAAAAGACATTCCAAAAAATAAAACTATGAGTAGTACTTCATTTTAATGTGTGTATGTGCATAAGGAAGGGAATTTAAAGGAAAACAACATCTAAACAGTTTGTTAAGGACTTCAATTTTTAGGTCCTATGTGCTTTTTATAGGGAGTAAAAGTGGCAGTCATATTTACAACAGGAATCTGGAATTAAAAAAAAAGGCATTGATATTGTTAATGTGCTGTGTCCAGATTGCCAGCACATTTCTGCCTGTGCATTATGCTTTCTCAAAGCACAGGTCCTAGCCAATCAGAATGCAGCATTTTCCCTACCCATTTTGTAAATACATATAAACCAATGGATGGAAATGTAACATTCTGATTGGCTGACAGCATTCTGAAAGGGTTACAGTATGTTAATGGCTGTAAACCATCATGTGTTGTACATTAGAAACGTTAGAATTTTAATCATAAAATAAATTCCTAAAAATGTTTTAGTTTAATAATGGGATTATGGCACTCCAGGAGTTGGGCTACATTCATTAATATAACTGTGAGCTTTAGACTCTCAGCTATACCTTGTACTTCAATGCCCTCCTAGGATTAGATTAACTATCTGTAGTCCAACATCTGGACCTGCTTTAAGGCTTACTAAAGTTGCACAGTGGTGTATAATAATATTTCATTCGACTTGGGGTTTTGAACAGAAACAATCTTGATAAGAGGTGATCTATAATGTTAAATAAAAAACAGACTTTTGACAGTCTTACTTTCTTCATTAAGATCATTTTCTTCTGCCTCTCGCTCCATCTCCTTACACCATCCCTCCATCCTCTTGGTTTCAGCATGTAGCAGCTTCATGAACCATGTGCCATCTCGTCGGCAGGGGGATATTCTGCCAGTCTCCACCGGCTCATGAGTTGACTCTAGCCATGGGTCTGGTGGTGGAAGATTGGATGTGTCAACAGGGGATCTATAATCCTCCCTGTAACTGAACAGTCCCTGTGTCCGCACAGTTCTTACTGCACTATACTGTGTAGGGGTGCTGGGTTCAGAGTGACGCTGAAATGATGAACCAAACTGATGGCCCTTGTCCTCCATAGTGATGTGACCTGGAAAGCCCTCCAATTCAAGGTCAGCCTGAACAGCAGCTGTCACACTGTTAGAGCGTTTAAATCGTCCATGCCTGAGAAAAGAAAGAAAAATGGACTGATAAGCCACACAAATCACTAGAGGAGGAAATCAGGTTTTCCAGCTACTATCTGATGTTAGATAGCATTCTGCAAAGATTAATTTAGCATAAAGGGCACATCAGTTTCATTATTAGCTCCAAACCGGTCATGGTAAATTACTTGACTTACTCAGGAGGAGATATCGGTGAATGACAGGTGTAAAGTCCTAATTACTTTAGAATTTAGTAGAATAAAATGTTCCCCTGATAGCAGTGTACTTGTAAACACAGTGAGAAACATGCAGAATTCAATCATCAGAAGTTATTCAGAGGTTATTCTCTAGGTTTGTCTTAAAAGATAAATCAATAAAGTTTTCCCCAAATAGAAGATATCAAGTTTTAAGAAACATAGAAACATAGAAACATAGACTTTGACGGCAGGTAAGGACTGCTTGGCTCACCCAGTCTGCCCATTTCCCTACCTATTGGATAAGCTGCAGATCCTAGTTTTACCAACAGCCTACTTCCTCCTACCTCTCACTAGAATTGCCTTATGTCTTTCCCATGCATTCTTAAATTCCCCCACTCTTCTTGACTCCACAACCTCCTCAGGAAGGCCGTTCGATGCGTCCACCACCCTCTCCATGAAAAAAATACTTCATTACATTGCCCCTGAGTCATCCCCCGTCTTCAAATTGTGCCCCCTTCTTCTTGCACATCTCTTTTTCTGAAAGATGCTCTCCTCTTGAACTTTGTTGATTCCTTGAGGTACTTGAAAGTTTCTATCATGTTCCCCCTTTCCCTCCTTTCTTCAAGGGTATACATATTAAGCTCCTTTAATCTCTCTTCATGTGACTTCTGGTGCAGACTCTGCACCATTTTAGTTGTCCTCCTCTGGACTGTCTCCATCCTATGTCCTTGCAGAGATAGGGTCTCCAGAACTGCATGCAGTACTCCAGATAGGGTCTCATCAACTGTCTGTACAGAGGGATAACAACTTCCTGTTTTCTACTGGTGATGTCTCTCCCTATGCATCCCAGTATCCCCTCAGCCCTCCTTACGGCCTTCTCACATTGCTTGCCTACCTTTAGGTCATCGGATATGACTACCCCCAGGTTCCTTTCCATTTTTGTTGTTGTTAATACCTCCCCCTCATTGTGTATTCTTTCCTTGGGTTTTTGTTTCCCAGGTGCATTACTTTGCACTTCTGTGCATTGACTCTAAGCTGCCATACTTTTGACCATTCCTCCAGCCTTGCCAAGTCCCTTCTCATCCTTTCCACCCCCCTTGTGTATCAACTCTGTTGCAGATCTGTGTGTTGTCTGCAAAGAGGCATACTTTTACTTCCAGTCCCTCCGCAATGTCACCTATAAAGACATTAAAGAGGACCGGTCCCAGTACTGAACCCTGTGGTACCCCGCTAGTAACCCCCCTTTCTTTGGAGTTGACTCCGTTTACTGTTACACTTTGCATCCTGTTGTCCAGCCAATTTTTAACCCAGGCTACCACCCTGGGACCCACTCCCAGGCTAGCTAACTTGTTTATTCATCTTTTGTGTGGGACTGAGTCAAATGCCTTACTAAAGTCTAGGTAGGCCATGTCCACAGCCCCTCCCTGGTCTATTACTTTGGTCACCCAGTCAAAGAAATCTATTAGATTCATGTGACATTACCTTCCCACTGTGAATCCATGCTGCCGTGGATCCTGTGCCCAGCTGGCTTCTAGGTACTCAACAGTTCTTTCTTTCAGAATTGATTCCATCATTTTCCCTACCACTGAGGTCAAACTAACAGGTCTGTAGTTTCCTGCCTCTGCCTTGCTCCCACTTTTGTGAAGGGGAATCACATCCGCCCTCCTCCAGTCCTCAGGTACCACGCCATCCTCCCATAATTTGTTAAAGACAAACAGTCTTTTTCACAAAATACTCACAATTACTGCAGATATCAATTAATTGAGATGAGGAGACACTTTTTTACAGAGAGGGTGGTGGCTGGGTGGAATGCGTTACCTGCAGAAGTGGTATCCAGTAGAACAGTGGACTGCTTCAAAAGGGGATGGGACAGGACAAGGGGGAGGGTTAATGAAGGGGAAGGGTGGAAGGAAGGGGCAGCTGCAGAATAAGGGGTGCTAGCTGCACATTCGAGCAGACTTGATAGACCTCTAGGCCTTTATCTGCTGAAAATTTCGTATGTTCGTATGTTTGTAATTATCACCCCAAGCAGCAGAGAAAATCAGTGTAGGAGATGTTATATCATATATATTCATGTATAAGTTGCATTTTTAGTGCCAAAAAATTGGTGCTAATCATAGGTGACCCAACTTAAACGTGAAGTCATCTTATCTGCTGAGTTTTCACTGCTGTTATATAGGAATTACTTGACCTGTACCCAAGGTCTACTTTTGCCTACCCTTTGTTATCAACCACCGTCTTTTGTCCACGACATTTTAGGACGTACTAAGGTTGGTGGATAAAAAAGTGTGGACCCAATCTCTTTCTCCCTGGTTTATGCTCATTAAGGGCCCCAGTTCTCAAAACAATTATACCCTAATATGGAATGCTCAGAGGTCTAACTCCATGGGAAGTATCCAGTGTTGCATACATACCTCTTCAACGCTCCACTGGTGGGGAACTAGAGGTAAAGACTGAGCATGTATGGCATTGCAGTAAGTGGTACTATGCATTCTCAAAGAATTCTCAAAGATCATAAAAAACTAGAGAGTACTTGGGGGAAGAAGGGGCAGCACACACTTTACAACTGCTGAGAAACATATGTAACAGTAGAAACTATCCCCCTTAAACATGAAAACACTGCAAATTCTGGTAGAAGGGCCTACACAATATAGGTCTGTTTTGGGCAATGTTTGGCACCCCCCCCCCCCATTTTGACTTTATTTATCTCTTCCTGCCTGCCAACTCAATGATCAAGTTATCATGGATGGCAGGTGACAGGCTTTCAATACAGCCATGAACAAAGCAGCTCTGAGACTGGTTGGCAGGAGTTGCCTTGTTGCCTGGGGGCCCTTGCTCCCCCTCCCTGGGTACTGAGTGGCTCACTTGCATGATGTGTGCTCTGCCCTACCCAGCTCCAGCGTGTATTATGGGGATTGCATGCAAACTTTAGCCTCTTAGGTGACTGTTCAGTCATTACTTGTTTTTGTGTGTCCTTATTTATTTATTTATTTTATTTAGTTTTTGTTGACTGGGTAAGTGCACTAGACAAATCCTGCCTATTTTCAGGCATGACCCGGGGGAAGGGAATACAGATGAATGCCGACATTGTCCATGTGGCATGTGCAGTAAGTCTTGAAATTCCCTTAAGCTTGTCATTAGCCTGAAATGCTGTCTGGCTAGTGATGCTGAGGTTGGTCCTGGCCCCTCCGCTCCCTTTCCCTTCCCTCTACTGCAGGGACCAAAGGTTCTACACCTCATACTCCACAGTCCCCTTTGAAAAACTGACCAACTTAGTAGATTCAGTCCCTCAAGTCATCAGTCCTGGGTAACCAGGGAAATAGATCAGGGGAGGGCAGTGGACATGGCTTGTTTGGACTTTAGTGAGGCCTTTGTCACTGTGCCGCACAGGAGACCAATAAAGAAATTGAGCAGCCTAGGGGGAGGATCCAGAGTTGTGACTTGGGAAAGGAACTGGTTAATGGATAGGTAACCAAGGGTGTTGGTTAATGGCACTTACTCTAATGAGGGAAGAGTGACCAGCAGGGTGCTGGAGGGCTGAGTACTGGGATCGGTTCTCTTCAATGTGTTCATAAGAGACATTGCCGAAGAACTGGAAGGGAAGGTGTGCCCTTTTTGCAGATGAAACCAAAATCTATAATAAGGTGGACACTCAGAAGGGATGTAGAGAATGCATAAGGACCTTGGGAAACTCAAGGAGTTGTCAAGTGCATGGCAGTTGGGTCCTAATTCCAAAAAGTGCAAAATCTTGTACCTAGGACATAGGAAATCAGGAGCTGAGTATAGCATGGGTAGAGGTACAGACAGTCACTGAGCAGGAAAGGGACCTTGGGATCATCATACCTGATGATCTCAGAGTGGTAGAGCAGTGTGACAAAGCAGTGGATAGGGCCAGTGGGGTGCTTGGATGTATTAGGAGAGATATCCCCAGCTGGAGTAGGGAGGTTGCTCACTTGTGAGACCCCACCTGGAGTATTGTATTCGGTTCTGGATGCCACACCTCAGAAAGGACATAGACAGGGTGAGGCAGTCCAGAGAAGTGCAACTAAAACATTGCAGGGTTGCATCAAAAGCCCTACTATGAGAGACTGAGGGATCTCAACATATACACACAGGAATAGAGGAGGAGCGAGAGGGGACATGATAAAGACCCACAGGTATTCCATGGGGGTGAGCAGGATGCAGGAAGGGGGTCTCTTTCAAATGAGAAAGAGCACCAGGACCAGAGGGCATGCAGTGCAACTTGGGGGGGGGGGCAGTTTAAGAGGGATGTGTGGACGTAATACATCACTGAAGGAGTGGTGAAAGCCTGGACCTAACTGCCAGTGAAAGTGGTGGAGGTGAAAACAGTAGGGAACTTCGAGCATGTGTGGGATAGACGTAGGAGAATAATAGCATATAGGCAGGGAGGAGGATGGCTTGCCTGAAATCATTTAGGGTCTGTGAAGACAGAATAGGCAGGGACTATCTCAGCAGACTGGATGGGCCAAGTGTCCCTTTTCTGCTGATAAATTCTGTGTTTCAGTGTTTCTGTATTTCTATGCAAGTATAGGATATGAAGTGCCATTGAGCATATTAGTTTGTACTCAAAAAACCTATGCTAGAAGTGGTTTATGTGATGAAGTTCTGTGTCTTTAGTGGGAGCATGAGAGAAATGCATCCACTGAGCTAGTTTGCTGGTACTGCCCCCCCCCAAAAAAAACTGTAACTGTTTATTTTGATGTCACTGCTCATGTTAGACTGCTGCATAGCTCCACTGTGATGTCATCAAGTATTTTTTCAGCTCCTCTGCCTTTGGTTAAGTGTAGCATTATAGCATATCTAACCTATGTTGTATAGTTTGTGACATACATCTATTATCAAGATGAACATTGTTATCTTGACTGGAGATACTGCATCAACAAAATAATGCCATGTTTTTATTTGGGGAACTTCATTCTCACTGGTATGATATGGATATTATAATAATGTTTTGCGAGGCTGTATAGCCTAGTGGTTAGAGCATAGGACTATGAACCTGAAGATGCCGTAGGCCTGGGTTTGAATCCAACCACCACCGATTGCAAACAGTGTGACATTGAGCAGGTCAATTAACTCCACTTTGCTTAATCTCTCAGAGGTCATGCCTGGAAATGACCTTGCACTCAGTGGGCCTTTCCCAATCAAAAATGATAAAATAAAAAAATACATTATTCAGGCATTAACTTAGGCTGCTGTGATCTGCTAAATGTACTTTTTTTAAATAACTTGTAGTCAGAGCTTAACACGAAGCCCTACTAAGCAGTTTGACACTTTAATTACATTCGGCCTGTAGGATCTGAGACAGCATGGTTTCACAGCTGGCAGGTCTTGCCAAGCAAACCTGATGGATTTCTTCGACTGGGTGACAAGGGCGATAGATCAGGGAGGGGCTGTGGATGTGGCCTACTTGGCTTTTGGGAAGGCCTTCGACACTGTCCCACATAAGAGGCTAATAAACAAGTTGAGCAGCCTGTAAGTCAGCCCCATGGTGGTAACCTGGGTTGGAAATTGTTTGAATGGTAGGACACAAAGGGTAGTAGTGAACGGAGTTCAGTCCATAGAGAGGGAGGTGACCAGCAGGGCGCCTCAGGGATCGGCGCTAGGCCCAGTCCTCTTTAATGTCTTCATAAGCAACATTGCGGAGGTTCTGTAGGGGAAGGTGTACCTCTGCAGATGACACAAAGATCTGCAATAGGGTCAACACTATGGGGTGTGTGTGGAAAGAATGAGAAGGGACCTGGACAAGCTGGAGGAGTGGCTGAGTGTATGGCGCTGAGATTCAGTGCAAAATTATGCAGTTAGGACACAGAAACCCGAGGGAGGAGTACTCAATGGGGGGAGGTACTGTCAGCCACCAAATAGGAGAGGGGTCTGGGGGTGATTATTTCTGAGGACTTAAAGGTGGCCGGACAGTGTAAGAAGGCAGTTAGAAGGGCCAGTGGGATACTGTGGTGCATAGGGAGAGGCATCACCAGCCGGAAAAAGGAGGAGGTGATGCCACTATACAGATCACTGGGGAGACATCTTCTGGAGTACTATGTACAGTTCTGGAGGCTGCATCTCAGAAAGGACAGAGACAGAATGGAGGCAGTCCAAAAAAGGGCTACAAAGATGGCACATGTGCTACATCAGAAATCATATGAGTAGAGGCTGACAGACCTCAATATGTATTCGCTGGAAATGAGGACAGAGAGGGGGGACATGATAGAGACGTTCAAATACCTTAAGGGTATAAATATGGTACAGGGGAATAGCATCTTTCAGAAAAGAGGATGGACAAAAACTAGGGGACATGATATGAAGTTGGAGGGAGGTAGAATCGGGGCAATGTTAGGAAATACTTTATGGAAAGGGTGGTGGATGTTTGGAACAGCCTCTCAGCAGTGGTGGGGGTGGTAAAAATGGTGGAGGAATTTAAAAATGCGTGGGATAAGCATAAGGGAACCCTAGAGACAATGAAGAGAGGGCGAACCGTAGATCATCTAGTCTGCAGCATAAGTAATAGGTAGGAAAAATGGGAAGACTAGATGGGCCAGGTGGTCCTTATCTACTGACAAATTCTATGTATCTATGTATTCTGCTGTACACTGGTATGCTTGACATGCCTTTTACAACTGTAAGCCATCATTGCTCCAGGTAAGTAAGTGGCCGTTTCTATATTTGTAAGATTTGCCATGGGGAGGGTGTGCAATGAACTCTGTTTTTACTGATGTACATCATAAAGCAGTAGCTCCATTAACGAAAATGCAGTTTAAACTTTGTGAATGAGCAAGGGTTGAGATGCTAATTTTGTGTTTGATTAATGCATGGGAGATGAATGCCTCTTTCCTTCATTAGTTCCTCACCAATTACCTGCCCATTGGTTGGGGATTGCACCTTTTTATTTGTTTATTCTGTTTCTGTGTTTTTGGCCAGAGCAGGGATGCACCTCTTCTCTGTATTGGGTCCCACAACCTACCCACATCCTCTCTGGCACTTCTCCCAGCTGCCTGGTTCAGACTTAATCACCCTGTGACCCCAGCTAAGACTTACGCGAGAGTCATTTCAGTGGTGAGTGGAAGCTGGGGTCTGGGCGTCGTGCTGCATTCCCTGCCAGAGGGATTTTCTTCTTTGGTTTCCTCTGGAGGTGTGGTCATGCAGTGATAACAAGTATGCAGCCGTGCATGCTCCCAAAAATGGCATGCTGATGTCCACTGTTGCCTCTCCCCCTCCATATGTGGTCCCAGACTGGTGTTCTCTCAACCTCTGTTGGAAGTCACCATATTGCCAGATGCCACACTCACTATACCCCAGAGGAGGAGTGACCCTCCTTCAACTCAAGCTTGTTCCCGAAGTCGGATGGTTGGCACCACAAGTGGTAGTGCTACTTCTGCGCCAGCGGGCCAACTGAGGATTGCACTTTAGTTAAAGAATGCCAAGTCAGGTAGTGCACCTTATATACAGAGAGCCAATTCAAATAGTTACATTTTAGCATAAGTACCCAGCTGATGGGTGGTCTATCTTATTATATCTGTAAGGTGTGCACTGAATTCTGTTTTTACATCATTGTTCCAGTCCCACAAACATGTGACTCTGTCCTCTGATGACTGGGATGAGGCTTGAGACTCTTCCTTTGTGTGGAGGGGTCTGAATTATGAACTAGGCAATTAGTTAGTGAGTTGATGCCCACACCTGAAGATGGCTCTTGAGATATTTGCAAGGCTACACCTGTAGTTCAGTGGGTGAAGCAACAAACCACTCCCCCATCAGGCCTTAAAAGGCCATTTCTCCTGGCTAATCCAGGTTCATTTCTTTCATGCCCCACCATCCTCCCCTCCTCCTCCAACGGCTCATCTCTCTTTCCCGTGGGCTTGTTTCTAAGCTACGTTTAGCCAAGATACTCGTTCCCACAGCACCTACAGGGGTGGAATCCTCCTCTAGGGTTCCTCACCATTGTACCCCTACAGGGCGCTATATCTCATGGATAGAGAGGCGAACAGCCACAATGTATCTAAGTCACATAAGCATATATCATGCCAAGTTGCGTAAGCACATTGAAAGTATTATGGTAAAGGAGTCAGCACTCACCTCTATTAAAGGGACTGCTGAAATAAGTCACACTTTACACATTGCATTCTTCTTGTTCATTCATTGTGCAAACACTGGCAAAATGAGTAAACGATATCTCTAACGCACGGTACTCTCAGTGGATCTGGAATGGTGGCAGATGCCGACAAGATGTAACATTTCGCTCCACCCCGACTCCCCCAAAGATTTGTTGGACTCCTTGACTGCAATACTGTACTGCATTCAAAGCAAGGTAACAGTGCACCTAGTGTGCAGTGCTCTTTTCATCCTGAAATACTAAGCCCCTTGAGATACCTGCTGACACTCAGGATGTTAACCTCAAGAAACAGAAGACGTAACAGTTCCACAGGGTTCCATGACACAATGCAGTAACTCAGTAACTAAACAATACATAATAGTATGCAGAAGTAAAATGCAAATGCCGGTACAGTTTTTATAGGGGTGGGTGGGTTGTCAAGGTATGGAGAAAATAAAAAGCAATGGGTAAGAAAAATGGGCAGTAATCTACTGCCCCACACATTCCTTCTTCCATGAGTCACATATTGCCTCCAAACTGGTGCATCAAATTTAGTCTTCAGTCCCTAAGGAGCTCCTGTCACAGTTGATGTGGCACCGCACAGCTAATTTATTGCAAGTCTCATGTGATGCAGCTGAGGATGGTGCATGCACAGTCCCTGGAAAGGAAGAACAAACTCAAACCCAAACAATTTATCCTACAAGGCATGGTGGCCTAAAGCTGGTCTTCTGCTCAGGTTATCCCCAAAACACTGCCCTAACTTGGGGCTTCTGACATCGAGCCCCTAACTGTCTAACTAGCCACAAATGATTTTGGAGCATAAGCTCTGATTCCTACTCACAGTTTTCATACTCTCAGGCACTTAGATGCTGGTTACCTCGGAGCCACTCCTCTCTAACTCGTGGCCTCTGTCTGCCTCATTTCGCAGTCAAACCTTAAGAAGGGGAGGATCGTTGAGGGACCAGACTTTCCAGCTCACATTCTCAGGCTTCCCCAGGCCTAAAGGACTCCACACCCAGCTCCTCAAAGCTTTTACCTCACCCTCAATCTCTTGGTACAATGCCATTAAGGCAGGTACTAGTCATGTTACCAGCTGCTCAGTTGCACAGGTATCTGTGGTCACTCACATGCCTCTCTCACTCTCTGAGCCACTCATATCAGTCAAACTGTTGCGCTCTGGTAAGACACCCACCTCAGTCTGTTCTTCAAGTGGTTGCCTGGTGACTCTCTCTCTCTCTCTCTCTCTCTCTCTGTCTCTTTTACTGCTGTAGCCCTCAGGACATGTGGTTGTTTCACCCATTCAAGGTAACCAAACAGTATCTTTTGATCTGGAAAGCCTCCCTAAGCCTCAACTCCAGGCAGTTGTCATGCAAACCTACAGGCTCTGCTGCTCACTCTCAGGTTGGACACTGGATGAATAGTGCTCCAGCTTGACATATACAGTCACTCCAGGCAGTTGCTTTGTGAACTTACGCGACCTTTCTTTTTGCTGATAGAATATCACCCCATGCAAGAGCTAAACATTATCTGGCAGCTGTGCATGATTTCCAACAGGCCTGAATAAGCCTGCTCTCTGCTCCCTGAAGGAAGCTGTTGCTCCATCCCAGTGGATTCTAGGGTTGGGCTCATTCAATATCCCTGGCCTCTTATTCACTAAAATTCACAGGAAATACTCTTATGCAGGCTGTATGCACAGAGTATACCACGAGTAAGGTTCCTCTGCCTCCTGATTGATTGACACTTGATGACATTTTGCAGGCCTCAAACTTTTCATATGAACTCATCTGCTGCAGCATACCTCTCAACTATTCCTGATATTCAGGGTCGTCCCTGATTTGGCCTCAGAATTTTACTCTGTCCCGCCTAAAAATTGTGTTTCTGTGACCAAACAGTGAGGGTTGAAAGCCCCAAATAATGTCAGACATTAAAGTTACAGACTTGTTCTTCCTTAGAAAATACATTTTACACTAAGCCCCTTATTCTACCAGCCTCCTGAGTGGGCATCAACAGTTTTGAAGATGGGTCCCTGACTTTGGTCCTTTGTCCCTGATTTGTTTAAGCCTTGTTCCCTAATTTATGAGGCAGGAGGTTGAGAGATATGTGCTGCAGGCTTTCCTCAAGCTCCCTGAAGCAGACTGGCAAGATAATACAACATCTGGCTTGGTTGTCATGACAACTGAGGTAAAGAGTAACAAACATGGCTGCCTCCATGCTTGTTTACACACAGTCCCATGTGCTGTAACTCACTTTTCCCTGTCACATCCTCCTGGACTGGACTTTCCTCCCATTGTACACAGATCCCTCATCTCAGGCAGCAAGCCAGAACTCTAGCCCCAGAACATGTGGCATGGGCTGCAATCAGCTGTTTATGCCCAATATGGGACACATCAAAGTCCCAGCCCAGCTACCTGCAATGAAGCCGGTTGAAGACTGCACTTAATACTACTGTCAGGCTGGTCCTCCTGCTGAAAACATCCTGGGAATGGAGGTGGTGGCTCAGTGAAGTGGGTAGTCTGTTGGTTTGCTTCCACAAAACTGGTAGAGTCCAAGACACAGCCAGGTAATCCTCCACACTGGGGGGGGGGTGCTAAACAGGAAGAAAATATTTACCACTGGGTGTGATGCTTGGCCAGCTGCTTATGATTGCTGTATGATATTTGTAATATAAAAATATAGTATGTGAGTCTGTGCTTCCATGGGTGCCCCCCCACCAGGTTTCACTGAAGCTACAGGAGATATTGAATTGACCAGGGGATCTCTGTAATGTAATTAATTTCCTTGAGAAATTGCATTTGATGGCCATTTTATGACCTGTTGCTGCTCTGAAGCTGGGAAAACTAATATATACATTTTATGACTTCAGAAACAAGACATCATTAAGCTGATTCCTGTCAGATATATTGCACCTAGGTGAGAGAATTGCAGGGTTGTAAACTTAAAAGGAACTGGTGGATCAAAAGACTCATAATTTGGGAAATGAGTTTTTGCTGATGTCACCTTATTTAATATACCTCCTGATAGGACACCCTGTTTGTATTTTTTTATATTCTAAAAGGAGGAGCTAGATGACTTACAGAAGGGGCATGGAGAGACACAGTTTAAACTAATACTGGTATCTGATCTGTTGGTTATTCCATCTTGGGACTCTAGAAATACACATAGCTCTCTGATTAGGCATTTATAGATGTAATACATTAGATAGAAAAAGTCTAGATGTATTGTGGTAGGAGTTTTTGTTTTGTACTTTTCCTTGTTTTCTTTTAAGTGATTCTATGCTCTTTGATATATTGTTCTGTGTTTACATTTTTCATATTTTTGTCATCTTTTAGTAAAATCTTTATCTGAAAGATACTGCCTGGGTATGTCTTCCAAGTTCTTTTTGCATGTGATGTATACGTGGTTAAGTTTGACAGTTGTTCTGGAGAGCTTGATGGTGTTACTAAATTGGGAAAAGGTAAGAATATACCTAAGGTCTTTCATAGAGTTTTAAGGACTTATTTTGGAAGTCTGGCTTGGAGCCCCTGGTGAAAGATTGTACTGCAATCCCTGAAGAGGGTACTTATCTGAGCCTGTACTTTGGGTACGCTAGCATAAAGTTCACAGTTTGAATCCCCCCAGAACTTGAGACTAAAGGTGATTCGGACCCAAAAGCAGACAGGAGGTTTACCCTGTCTGTTACCTGTTTACATTACTGTGCTCAGAGTTTGGCACTGTGGGAGCAGAGGGCCTGACCTGCTGAGTGCATTTGTGACAGATTTGGTTGGCAGCATAGTGGACATAATTGGTAACACAAGCTTTAACTGTTCAGTGTGTCAGCTTAATACTGTACAGCTCACTTGCAAAATAAGGCAGTGATTTATTTTAAAAAAAGGAAACAGAACAATATAATTTTGCTTACAGTCAAGTTCCTACCTGTTTTCTTTTTTTTTTTCAAAGTGTAAGTTAGAGTAGCTGTAGTTAGGGAAGAAGATGGCTTCCAACTACAGTAGGTACACTACAGACTATCTGAGGCAGTTGTGCCAGGACAGAGGAGTCCTGTATGAGGTGAGAGCCACCAAGCAGAACCTCATGGATGCCCTGATGGCAGCAGATGCCCAGAGCTTCGAGTCACAGACTGTGACTATAAAGGACCAAGCCTTGGGCATGGAGGGGCCAGTGGCCAGTGCAGTGTTCAGATCCAGTAAGGAGGGCAGCAGGGCCAGTGCCAGTGAAGGGCCATAGCAGCAGGGGAAGGTCGCCAGCATTCTGGAGCCAGATGCAATCAAGCTGCAAGTTGAGTTGTGCAGAATGGAGCTAGAGTTCCAGAGAGAAGAGAAGCGATAGCAGCGAGCTGCAGAGGAGAAGAGGGAGCGAGAACAGTGAGAGGTGGACCGTGAGGAGAGTGAGCACCAGAGGTGACATAAACTGGAGAAGCTATGACTCCAACCACCAGCAGCAGAGCAGGTAAGTGGCTTGGGTTTAACTGGAACTACAGGACTGGGTTACAAATTAAATTCCAAATTGATAGCTGAATTTAAAGAGGGGGAGGGTAAGGGTGCTTTTTTTAAATTCCTTTGAAAAAGTTTGTATTCAGGCAAATATTCCTAGAGGGTCCTGGAGCTTCCAGCTATCCTCGCTAGTTACCGGGAAAGCTCGGGATGCATTGGGTCAAATGGACAATGAGGACAGTAATGATTACAGCAAACTTAAAGCTGCACTTTAAAAAAAGTTTGATTTAACTGCAGAAGCACACAGAGCTAAATTCCGTAAGCTCAGGAGAAGCCCTGACATGAGCTACGAGGAGCTAGCCATGAAACAATGTCACTGTTTAAAACGCTGGTGGGAAGGAATTGAAGCAAACTCTGTAGATAAAATTGAAAATGCTATATTGTTAGAACAGTTTTTTTGAGCATGCCCAGCAGAGCTGAAAATCTGGCTGGAGGACCGAGATCCCAAAACACTGCAAGAGGCTGCTGAACTCTTGGACCGCTATGCCAAGAACAGACATGCTCTGAGAGCGAATGGGATGGGGTGGGCATGGCAGCACAGAAAGGGAAAAGTGTGCCTTCAGGGCAGCTAAAACACTCACTTCTTCTGCTGAAACCAGTTAGCCCCAGGTTTCAAAGAAAAGATTTCTCTGAGAAAAGAAACGAATGTTGGGTTTGTAAAGAAACTGGGCATATTGCCAGAGAGTGTCCCAAAAGGACGAGCAATATGCAGAATAGGGCTAAGAAAGAAGTGGGCTGTTTGTGTGTCCCTGGAAGCATGTCTGTGAACATGAGGGAACACATGCACCCAGTCATGGTAAATGGTGTACAGACACAAGGGTTAAGAGACACAGGGGCATCCCTGATGTTGGTTAATGGGGATCTGGTAGAGCCTGGTCAGCTTACACCCAATAAATTTGTAACTGTACAAGGGTTCACTGGTGAGGAGACCACATTGCCACTCGCTAGTGTTCTCCTAGACTGAGGTGAAACTGGAGGAACTGTGCAACAGGTGGCTGTAGCCAAAACTTTAGCAGCTGACATCATCCTTGCCAACAATCTCAAACAGGGGATGGTGTGTGCAGTTACCCATAGCCAAGCGGCAGGGGAACATTTTAGTTCCCTGGACCCCACAGAAGCAATTGTGGAAACCACTGGGAGGCTGGTTCCCCAGCCTGCGTCTTCCTGATATGGAGACTAATGAAAAGGGGATAGAAATTTCCCCAGTAGCAGTTAACCACACAGCTACGGAGGGTTACTCCAAAGAAGGAGGGGTGACTCATTGTCAGAGGATTAGGGAAGACAGTGATCCTGAGTGTCCTGATGCTAGTACTAGGGTCCCTAGTTTAGAGACTAAAGGGGACCTGTCCCATGCCTTGGGAATGTGTAAGGAGTTTGCAGCTGCTCAGAAAAGTGACCCTAGTCTAAAGAAGCTGAGGGCTTGGGCAGACTCTGACGGAGCACAGAGAGGTGGCGGTAAACATAAAGTTGATTGGGAAAATGGACTGATGTATACTCAGGCTGTGAAAACAAAGGGAGGGGTGATAGACAGGCAGCATGTCGTTCCCCAGGGGTATTATGAGGAGTTGCTCAAGATTGCACATGATATTCCCTTGTCTGCTCATCTGGGAATCACGTGCACTATGCAGCGGTTGGCCCAGAATTTCTACTGGCCCAACTTCACCCAGCAGGTGAAGGAGTATTGCAGATCTTGTCACCGGTGCCAAGAAATAGGGAAGGCAGGTAAGAAAAACCCAAGCCACCCTAATTCCATTGCCAATAGTGGAGGAGCCATTCCAGAGGGTGGGAATGGATATTGTGGGGCCTTTAAATATCTCCAGCTCCTCCAGGAAGAGGTTCATCCTGACTGTGGTGGATTGTGCCACCCAGTATCCTGAGGCAGTCACCCAATCCTCAATGAGGACAGACAAAGTGGCAGATGCCTTACTTGGGATTTTCTCACGTGTTTGGTTTCTGCAAGAGGTTATCACTGATCGAGGAGGTTCCTTCATGTCGGACCTGATGAAATGTTTGTGGGAGAAGTATGGGGTGGTGCAGAGATGCACAACACCTTATCACCCACAAGCCAATGGACTTGTGGAAAGATTTAACGGTATCCTGAAGTCAATGTTCCAAGCTTTTGCTGAACAGCATGGGAGGGACTGGGAGAAATACCTTCCCCACCTGTTGTTTGCATACAGGGAAGTGCCCCAAAAGTCAACAGGATTTCCTCCCTTTGAGCTCTTACATGGACGTCAGGTACATGGGCCCCTAGACTTGATCCAGGAGGACTGGGAAGGCAAGCATGCCACCCAGGGAACTCCCATAGTAGATTACATCCTTAGGTTTAGAAAAAGGCTGAAGGAGCTTATGGAGACAGCCCAGAGCAACCTGGCAGCTGCCCAACAGAAACAAAAAGTGTGGTACGACTGCAGAGCCAGAGCTTGCTCATACACGGTGGGTCAGGAAGTCTTGGTCCTTATTCCGGTCCAGAAAGACAAGCTGCAGGCTGAGTGAACCGGACCGTACAAAGTGGTTAGAAAGGTAAATGATGTGAACTATATCATAGTTATCTGACAGAAGACATACAGAAAGAATGAACCATGTCAACATGATGAAGCCATATGTTAATAGGGCTGACATGGTGTTTGCAGTATGTAGTCCTGGGGAGGAGACAGACGAAGGAGACCCCCTTCTGGACTTGCTGGAAGAAAGCAAATGGGAGCCCTCTGTGGAGGAAGTTAAATTGTCTCCCCAGCTGGCCCTGGACAAGATCCAGGAAGTAAGGGAGGTTTTAGCAGACTTTGCCCCACTGTTTAGCATCAAGCCTGGACTAACCCCCTTAGCAATGCATGATGTAGAGACAGGGACACAGATGCCCATATGGTGGACAGCATATCAGATGTGAGAGGCTGTCCAAAAAGGACATTAGGAATGAGGTAGAGGAAATGCTGGATTTAGGGGTAATCAAGAGATCCCACAGCCCCTGGGCCTCACCTGTAGTCCTTGAGACCAAGCCAGATGGCTCTACTCATTTCTGTGTGGCCTATCATGGACTAAATGCAGTCATGAAGTCAGATGCCCATCCGATGCCCCAGACAGATGAACTCCTGGACAAATTGGAAGGGGCGACATAACTTACAACTATTGACCTGACAAAGGGGTATTAGCAGGTAGAGTTAACTGACAGAGCTAGGGAGAGGTTGGCCTTCATCACTCTGATAGGCTTATTTGAATTTAAAGTAATGACTTTTGGAATGAAGAATGCCCCAGCCACTTTCCAAAGGTTGGTGAACCAGGTGTTAAATGGTGCTGAGGAGTATGCCGTGGCATACCTGGATGACACTGTCATCTTTAGTGCCAGTTGGGAGGAACACCTGTGCCATCTTACGGAAGTGCTGGGCAGGATACAGAGGGCTGGGCTCACTGTCAAAGCTGAGAAGTGCCAGGTGGCCATGGCTGACGTGGCATACCTTTGGCATGTTGTAGGCCGGGGACAGCTCCATCCTAACCAAGTAAAAATAGAGGTGATCAAGGCATGGCCCAGACCAGAAATGCCGAAGCAGGTCAGGAGTTTTCTAGGGACAGCAAGGTACTATAGGAAATTTGTACCAGTACAGTGCCCTGGCTACTCCTCTATCTGACCTGGTAAAGAAAAAGATTCCTAAGAAAATTACCTTGGAACCAGCCTGTGAAAAAACCTTTACCAGACTGAAGGAGGCACTGTGCAGTGCTCCTGTATTGACAAGTCCTGACTGTAGCAGACTCTTTATAGTCCAGACTGATGCCTCAGATGTGGGTATTGGGGCAGTACTGAGTCAGACATCCAACCAAGGAAAAGATCACCCTGTAGTGTACCTGAGTAAAAAGTTACTTCCTATGGAGCAGGCTTACTCCACTGTGGAAAAAGAGTGTCTTGCCGTAGTGTGGGCCCTAAAGAAGCTAGAGCCATACTTACATGGGCAGCATTTTGAGGTACAAACTGACCACAACCCCCTGGTTTGGCTGACCCAAATGGAAAAAACTAATGGTAGACTATTAAGGTGGAGTCTTGCCTTGCAAGGGTATGACATGATGATCTTACATATGGCTGGAGTGACCAATCAGAATGCCAATGGCCTGTCACGTCTATATGAGGAATGAACTGACTTAGGGAGCTCATACCATGCAGGGGATAGAGCACCCACATTCAGTCTAGGTGGGGAGGAGTGTGATGCTTGGCCAGCTGGTTATGATTGTTGTATGATATTTGTAATATAAAAATATAGTATGTGAGTCTGTGCTTCCATGGGTGCCCCCCACCAAGTTTCACTGAAGCTACAGGATATATTAAATTGTCCAGGAGACCTATGTAATGTAATTAACTTCCTTGTGAAATTGCATTTGATGTCCGTTTTATGACCTGTTACTGCTCTGAAGCTGGGAAAACTAAAATATACATTTTATGACTTCAGAAACAGGACTTCATTAAGCTGATTCCTGCCAGATATCTTGCACCTAGGTGAGAGAATTACAAGGTTGTAAACTTAAAAGGAACTGGTGGATCAAAAGACTCATAATTTGGGAAATTAGTTTTTGCTGATGTCACCTTATTTAATATACCTTCTGATAGGACATCCTGTTTGTATTTTTTTTATATTCTAAAAGGAGGAGCTAGATGACTTACAGAAGGGGCATGGAGAGACATAGTTTAAACTAATACTGGTATCTGATCTGTTGGTTATTCCATCTTGGGACTCTAGAAAGACACATAGCTCTCTGACTAGGCATTTAACGATGTAATACATTAGATAGAAAAAGTCTTAATGTATTGTGGTAGGAGTTTTTGTTTTGTACTTTTCCTTGTTTTCTTTTAAGTGACTGTATGCTCTTCGATATATTGTTCTGTGCTTACATTTTTCATATTTTTATAATCTTTTAGTAAAATCTTTATTTGAAAGATACTGCTTGGGTGTGTCTTCCAAGTTCTTTTTGCATGTGATGTATACGTGGTTAAGTTTGACAGTTGTTCTGGAGAGCTTGATGGTGTTACTAAACTGGGAAAAGGTAAGAATATACCTAAGGTCTTTTATAGAGTTTTAAGGGTTCATTTTGGAAGCCTCGCTTGGTGCCCTTGGCGAAAGATTGTACTGCAATCCCTGAAGAGGGTGAGTATCTGAGCCTGTACTTTGGGTATGCTAGCATAAGGTTCACAGTTTGAATCCCCCAAGAACTTGAGACTAAATGTGATTCGGACCCAAAGGCAGACAAGAGGGTTACCCTGTCTGTTACCTGTTCACATTACTGCGCTCAGAGGTTGGCACTGTGGGAGCAGAGGGCCTGACCTGCTGAGTGCATTTGTGACACTGGGAAGTAATTTTGCTTTCAAAGTGCTTCTTTCTTCATTTAGATAAATACCAGGGAAGCACAGCACAGGACGAGTGTATGCACAACACCCCTGGACTGGTTGGAACACTAATTGCATTCCCCAATGGAGCTACTGTAGGTGTTCTTCTAAATAAGTAAGGAAGCTAACTGAAAGCAAAATGACTGTCTGATGTGGTACACATGGCACCACTGGATGATTCCGTAGTGGTGCAGCAACTCTGCTGATTCCAGGAGGACACAGGGATAGTCATATGACACAAAGGCATTCAACAGAAATAACATCAATGTACTACAAGGGATGTTTTGTATATTAGTAATTGTTGTTTAATTGTTTTAAAATGAATAAGGTATTGTCTGGGGGAAACTAAAAAAAAATGCCAGGTACAATACAGTCACCAAGAATTACATATAGTACATAGCAACTGACATCTGCAAGTGAAATGGAAAAATCAACTTTTTTCCCACTTCTTCCTTGTGGAGATTATTGATACTTTTCTCCACAGGACTGTTACTTGAAATGAAGGCTTAGGTTTAAAGAAACATACACGATAATATATTATATTACAATTAATTCAAATAGATACCCCCTGGGAATCTGTTTCAAAATCTCTATAGTGCTCCTTATAATCAGACATCAGAAAGTGTCTGAAAATGGGAGTGGGGGTGTCACATCCAGAGGTGGAAGTGATCAGGTAGCCAGCTCCTTAAAGGAACCCATGCTGTTATACCCAAAGTTAGGGTCTGGATTTGTCAGGCTTGGATTTTGGAATGATTGATGCTCTTTCCTGATCTTCATATGAAAATGATGTGATCTCTATATGTGCTTGTCTGTTTCTGTCATCTGTCCCCATACACAAAATCTAGAGAATACATGCAGTAAAGTAGATTTTAGGAGAAGGACCTTTGAGTGAAGAGTAACCCGTAACACATGAGGCAGTCTATGATGGTCATTCCCTCACAAATGGACTTATCTGTCATGTCTCTCAAACCTATTGTTGGTATATGTTCTCTTATTATGACAGGTTCATTAATTTAATCACCATTTTCCTAAAATATATATGTATGTGGAAGACTTCAGCAGCAAAACTCAGATTTAAATTTCTGGGTCTTCTACTCTTTTTTTTACTTAAGAAGTCTACATGAAAACAGACTTTTTTTGCCAGTTAGAGTTTATTTCTTCCTGCTGTTTTTTCTGCCCTTGTCATAATTCTCTGCTTGAAACATCAGAATAAATTCTGTGGCAACAGGTTCTGATAAGGTGAGGATTTTATGATTTCATGGGAGACATAAGCAACATGAAAAAGTGAAATCTAAGGGGAAAAGTTCCTGTTTAATTAAACAGCCTTCCAATACAAAATGGCAGTCTTGAAAATACCAGTGTTTACAGAAGTTTATGTAGCTGAGTTCTGCTGTTATCTGTGAACTGTTTGCTAAAAATCCCAAATATTACTTAAATTTATACTTGTGCAACAACCACCTCTTTCGGTGGGAGAGGTGACTGCTCACCAGATGTGAGCCCAAGGGCCATGCCCATAATCATTTGGCAAGCATCATCCCCAGAGAGTATGGTGGAAAGAGCAATAGTGCAGATAAAAGTAGGGTGCCCTCATAGTGCCAAGGAGGTAGGAGCTAGAAAGCACTTGGCAGTTTGTGAGGGCACTTCAATGCTTCAGTTTGCCCTCACTTAGTAGGTGCCCCCAGGGTGTAGATGAGGGACAGGCTGGGTCCCCATGGGCATGGAAACCAGCCTGGAGAGCAGTGTGCATGTCAATAAGAAAGACTAGCAGTGCCCATTTACCTTTGAGCAGCAGGTGAGGGTGTTATCTAGTGTACCTGAAAACAAAGTAGCTGGCTGAAGAGCTCAGACCAGAGGCACAGGTGGCATACAGGGTGAAATCTCTTACCTGAAAGCATGTTAGGAGTTGTGTGCCAGTCACTTTTGGGGTACAGAGTGTGACATACTGTAGGTCCTGGACACCTCAAGGTTTCAAGGATATATATATCGAGACATCAATTGAGATCCAGTGGCAACCAGGGAGGGATTTCAGGCACAAGGGGGCAGATCCTAAGCAGCTAGGATCTAGGGGATGAGTCACACAATGGGTTGCCCACAGTGGGGAGTATAGAGGGACCACTAGGAGGGTGCAGAATTTCTGGAGGGTGTATATCTCAAGGAGTCCTTCCAGTGGCTTTCGGGCCTATGGTGATGGTTTCCTCATAGATATTGGGAGGCATCCTGTTGGTGAGGGTGTGTGTGTGTGGCAGCCATAAGACTGGCCCATGCTGAGACAATGACCCCTCAAGACAGCAGGTGAGAGCTGGTACTGAGTACAATGGTTGCAGATCAGGTAGGAGATCTAGCTCCAGATGATGTATGTGGCAGCAGTCCATTGTGACATTGTCATAACTATCAAACCCATGGGGGAAGGAATCTGAGCAGACAGATTATAGGGCTCACCGTGTGGCATGCATTGCTGTGTGTGGGATGGGAACCATAGGACCTGTACTGGGATCTGGCTATAGAACGGTCAGATAGTTTGGAAGGGGAAGGTGCCAACCAAAAGTGTTCTCTGGTTTAGGAGCTCAGATCCTGTAAATGGCACCTTGTCAGTGTGCAGCAAACCAAAAAAAGGAATCATGTAGGAAAGCAGAGCCCCTGCTTCAAGTTAAGGTTAAGCTAGGGCTAAGTTCAAAGAGGGGAATAGGGAGTTCCCCAGGTAGAGTCATTCCCTGACTGGGTACAGAGAGGCCATCTGCAATACACCCTTGGTGTGCAGCAGAAAAGGAAAAGTGAGGGTCATGAATCACAGACTGAAGGATGTGAACTGCTGGAAATCACAGACTGAGGGATGTAAACTGCTGGGGATGAGACAGTCAACATTCGTCACAGCAGGATCAAGAGGTTGGAAGGATAGCCAGGATCCTGGAAGTGTGCATGGGAAATGTACAGAAGCTGACAAGATACAGATGATTTGGAATCTCTGGACCTGAAGTATTGTATACACATGAACTGTGACCAAGTCCTACAATGCCTTGTTACCCCCAAGCAAAGATCAGAGTGCACCAAAATCCTAGAGTTCTAAAAATCTGTGGAAGCAACCTCAATAATCAAGTTTAAAGTAGCTCCAGTAGCACAAAATATACACCAAAACACAAAATTATCATATGGCCATGTCTTTCCTCATTCCAGGGCAGTGAAGGTGGTCACTGTGCCACCTGAAAGGGAGGGATTGCACTGTGGGGTTCCATCTGAGATTTGGATTAGATCTGGATTTTGGATATTGAATTAGATCTGGATTTTGGATATTGAATTAGATTTGGATTAGATCTGGATTTTGGATATTGAATTATATTTGGATTAGAGCTGGATTTTGGATATTGAATTATATTTGGATTAGTTGTGCTTGGATAGAATCAGTGGTCATTGAATACCACCCCTTTTATCAGATTTGGGAAGCCATCAGATAATACTGATGGCATCTGCCCATAGATCCAATCACTTCATATCCCATGTATGGGTCTGACTGGAACCATAGGATCCAATCAAATCTGAGGGATCTAATGGTTGAATCCCATCAGATCCTAACTATCTGAGGGTCAGATCCAAAAATCTGACCCTCAGATCCTGACATTTAATCTGGGATCCCGACATGAGACCTTGGATCCCAAAAATCTGCCTGGGATCAGAAATCCTTACTTACTTCTATGGAGGTCAGATTCAGAGATGGATAACAGGACTATCTGTTAGTGGACACTCCAGTCTCATACTATCAGAGTACCACTAATCTGAATAAAGGATTTTGAGACAGATTTCATGAGAAACTGGTGACTGCTTACAATTGTATACCTGAATGAAATTGTAAGCGCTGTAGAGATGCCCACATTGGTGTTTGTAATGCTGGGACAGCATAAGTGGGAGCAGGTGTGAAAAGTTGCACTTAAAAGGCTTGGCATAGGAGTGGTCAGGTGGTCCTAGTAGTAGTGCATGCAGGAGCAACACAAATTGTTGCTTTGATTCAAGATGCAGCAGAGTTAAGTTGGTTTGCCTAGTTACCACGACTAGGGCTGAGACATCTGCATTATGGCAGCAGTTTCCTGTACGTGAGTAGTATGATAGCACCAGACAAAAAAATTGAACAAAAGAATGTCTGTAAGTGCCCATTATATCTGAATAGAAACAAGAATGATTACTGAGACTCCACTGAGAACAATGCAGGCAGTACAGAACTGACAATAACATCCCATGTGCACCAGGATACCAAAATGTGAGTGATGTGACTCCTTGGACAAATGTACCCAGCCAATGAGATTGTGTGCAGAGTACAGAGGAGTTACGGAACAAGTTCACAACAATGACTGGGAGGTTTGGGCTTGGCATCAGAGTAAAGGGTATTGATTTGTGAGGATATCGGAGACACCCCTGCAACTGAGGGTATTCGAGTCAAGGAAGTTGCCCAACCACCTGAGGAACAACTCAATACAGAGAGAAATGGTTACATGGTTTTGCTAGAACCCCTGCATACATGTATCAGAAAGTCAGAAATAAAATGTATGTACCCAGCCTGGGAGAATATATATGTAGGTTAAGGCAGTAATTGCCCAGGAAGGCAATTAGGGCAATGCAGAATGATAGATGGTCCCTTGGAGTACAATGTCTGATGAGTAGTACTGACATTTTGAAATGACTGGAACTGCCAGGTGGAATGGCAGAGACATGGTGCAGTAATATGGAGTAGTTATCAGTGAGGTATTAAGAGGCCATGCTCAATGCAGACAGGAGATATATACTGAGTAGCTGATACATGATTGCAGACCTGATGCAACAGCAGTGGTAAGAAAAGTCTCAGGACTAAGCATTCTGGGAGTCAGACTCTCCTGATGACTGCCACCCTATGCTGATGCTCCCAGTGTGACACTCTTAAGATACAGCATTTGGGCTATGGGCTACAGTGCTGTGGACTGCTAGACCACAATGGGCTTAACAGCACTGATGAAAGAGGCATGCCAAGGCCTGCCTCAATCATGTGACCCGCTGGCTGAGTTAGAGCACTGAGTGGTAGGAAACTTGAAATGTTAAAATGGTTTGGGGTTCAGTTGGTTGGGGAGGGTGGGCAGCAGCCCTGCAGCCCTCATGACCCCACAGAAGTGATGTATAGTTCTAGACAGTCCCAGACACACTTGCTGATCTCCACTTCAAAAGCCAGACTGGCTGCAGACAAGGGGAAGTCAAAGTAGCCAGGTTGGAGTCATTGAGGATGACTGTGATCCCTCCTCTTTGCTGTCTCTGTAATCCTTTCAAACCCATTCAGTACTCTATCACCTTGTACTTCTTGGCACCGAATCTTAACAGCCATATTTGGACCACCATTTCAGCTTTTCATCTTTTCCGGACCCTTCTTAAGTTCCCCAACACCTTTTTCAATGTCCACCCTGCTACAGAGTTTTGTGGCATCCACCAAGGATATGCATTTTACCCTAGATAGTCTCCCCTATGTTGCTTATGGACGAGCTGAACAGAACAGGCCCCAGGACTGACTGTGGCACACCCCTTGTGATAAAGGGAGGTGGTTTTCCCCCTGTATAGATCATGGAGTACTGTGTCCAGTTCTGGAGACCATATCTCCAGAAGGACATAGACAGAGTGGAAGCAGTCCAGAGGAGGGCAACTAAAATGGTGTAGGGTCTGCATCAAAAGCCCTACAAGGAGAAGCTAAAGGATCTCAATATGTACACCCTGGAATAGAGGGGGGAGAGAGAGAGAGAGGGGATATGAATATGATAGACCTTTAGATTCCTCACGGGGGGGTAAATAAGGCAAATGAAAGAAGTATTTTTCAGAAAAAAAGGAGCTCAAGAATAAGGTGACATGCTATGAAGCTGGAGCGAGTAGATTCAGGAGAGATGAGAGGAAGTACTTCTTCACAGAAAGAGTGGTGGATTCCTGAAACAGCTTTCTAACTGAGGTGGTGGGGCAGAGACAGTGGCTGTGGGTTCAAGAATGTAGTGAACAGGCATAAGGGTATCTTTGTGGAAAGGAAGGGGGGGGGAGAGCCAGAGATCGATTAGGGTCTATGGTGGTACTGTAGGTAGGGAAAAATTGGCAGACTGGGTGGGTCAAGCAGCCCTTATCTGCCGTTAACTTCTATGTTTCTATGTTTTTATATCCCTGGCCTCTTGTTTCATCCCATTCACTACCACCATGTTTCGTTTGCCCAAATTAGTTTTTTAGCTACCATGTTTGCCTGTACCCATTCTCATATCCTCAAACGTAAGAGATTCCTGTCCATAAGAGAATAGAAGGCTTTGCTGAAGTCAACGTATAGCACATTGACTGCCTGTCCCCTGCTTACTGCCTTAATGACTCATTTAAAGAATATAATGAGGTTTGTCAGACATGATCTTCCTGCAGCATACCTGTGTTGGTACTGAGTTTCTTACTTGTGGAGAACATTTTTGAGAAATGTCCACAATTTGTAAATTAGTGAAATTGCTAGGAAAATGGAAATGGGCAAAAACTTTTTTCACGTTCAGATTAAATTAAGGATGTGCAGGCTGCCCTGATTGACCACTGCAAGGTACCAGAGTTTGAAAAAAGCCCAAGGAGCTGTGTCAGCTAGAAGGCCAGATTGGGGTAGCTGCCATGCTCCAGCATGCTTCAGCTGGGGAAGGTTGGCAACTGGCATCCAGCACCACCGTGACCTCTGTAAGCAGGCCAGAGAGCATTGTTCTACCACAGAGACATGCTGCCTGCATGTAGGGTCTTCAGATGGCTGTTGCCCATGCCATACTGGAGGTGGGTGGTAAGAGGAGGAAGCAGGGGAGAAAAACAGCTAGGGCCACATTCAGATGATGGCTCAGGCTGGCACATTCAGGCCGTACTCCATTGTGGCCACTGCATGCCTTGGATCCTGAATATTGTCATGGGGAAATATGTCCCTTCTTGAGGTACCTTGCCATGAAGGAAGAACCATGGAAGTGGGCAGCTGCAGTGAGAACAGTGTCAGATAAGATTGGGTTGTCATCTGATTGGGACCGAAGGAAGGTGATATGGACTGACCTGGGAGAGAAGGTTGATATATAAAAAAGTTGTGATGTGCATGCCCTGAAAATTAATTACCAAACACAACACATATATAGGATGCTGCATGGGGAACAGTTGACAACAGGGCTATTCTTTCACTGAGTTGGCACTATGACGACGGATTACCTCGAGAGCGCAAACGAGGTGAAAGATGCCCTGTTGTCAACTGTTCCCCATGCACTTTTCTTTACAGTGTATGGTGGACCGTTGTTTTTTTTTTGGGAAAAAATATCACTACAGTATGTTTCTGCTTCAAAACATTTTTACTGGGTTACTAGAAGGAAAAAAGAACTTTACATTTTGAACGTTTTAACGCTAAACATTAGTACTGCCGCCAACATTGCTGCTTTCGCTATGTGTCCTGTCTATGGAGTGAGCCCTAATTGTCAAATGCTGCTCGGGACGCAGTGTGTGACGTTCGCAGTGCAGTAGAAAAAATCGTTCAGCTGCACTGCGACCGCCACTAGTGTAGGAGAACAACATTTCGACAGCGATGGATTTCGGTGGAGAACGACGTTCCACCTTACACTATAATGGGATTACTTGGCACTGAATAACAAATATGTTTCATTAAAGAACAGTGGTGTGCTGAGCTTGAGGAGATGGAACTGTCCTCACTACAAAATATTTCATCATGGAGCACTGATAGTACTGTATTAGACACAGTAACAAGTCACCTGAGTGGTAACAGTCCAGTCCAGTGCACAAAGTCTTTTCATTTTTATTGTGATGACTTGTAGTTGAACAAATAAACTTGAAACTGAACAGTCCATCTGCACTGTTGGGAACAGAAGAACAAAGGAGGCATAGAGACTTAACTTGAGCCCCATTTGATTTGCATGTTCAAAGTGATGTTTATAGTTTCCATAGGCAGACTGATGCAACATTTCATTTCTTTATGGCTCTATTGCTGATTTCTAGTGTATAAAATACATTTCTATTTAGTCAGTATTTCAAGCCTATGTGGATGAGCAACAACTATGACACATTGTGAATGCATGCCCATATCCACATGACCTGGTGTTTCAGCATCATCATGCCTTTCTCAGAGGGGGTGCAGGAAGAGACAGTTTTAAGTACCTCCATCTCTGAGGATGGTGTGTTGATGATGTGTTGATACCGAAATGTCAGCTCGTGTAAGTGTGGGCACACACTCAATACGAGTTGTAGCTGTTGCTCACCCACATAGGTTTGGAATACTGACTATACAGAAATGTGTTTTATACACCAGGAATAGGCAATAGAGCCATGAAGAAATGAAATGTTGCATCAGTCTGCCTTTGAAAACTATGTACACATCACTTTGAACATGCAAATAAATTGGGGATCACAGTAAGTCTACGCCTCCTGTGTTCTTCCATGTTCCCATGAGTGCAGATAGACTGTTACAGCTCAGGTAACTTGTTGCTGTAAGTATTTTTCATTATTTGTGTGTTTTACTCAGAATCGTTACAGTGGATACAAATACACAAAGGAAATAGCACTGACCACTTGGGGAGAGATAGATGTTTTTAAAATAGTTTTTACTGATTTATTTCTGGTTTTAAGGACCAGTTTTAGAAACTGAAGAAAGTATCTGATAACCATCTTGGCACTGTCATAAGTGCTACACAGAAACCACACTAACAATATAATGGTATACTGGTAGTACATTGTGTTTTTGTTGTATGTTGTAATACTAAATGGATATAGAATCCCTTTTTACTGTTATCATTATGTTGGTTTCACCCCCCCCAAAAAAAATAGGGTGGGGCATGGGTTGGCGGTATGGGGTAAAGCTTATGTACGGATACATGTTCATACGTGGACATTTTAGGTACAGTATCTCATTTACTAGGTGGTCGGTGTTGTGCCTGTTCATTTTATGTGCACAAATGCTTGGCATTTAGTACATGACACAATGGGGTTATTTTGTGTGATGACTATTTGTTCACATACATAGTGGATATATGATTCGATCTGACCAGTTATCAATACATTTGGTGTTAACGGGGGTTCTTAGGTTTTGTTCCAGATTTCTAGGACTTTTACTGTATATACAGCAGATTGATTATATACTGACACATTATAAAACAATTAACATATTAGGATACAGGATCTCAATTACTAGGGGGGTCTTCGTTAAGTCTGATTTTTAATGATACAGTAATACTTGCCAGGATGGGGGGGTTGGGCATGGTGTCGGAGTGTTGATTCCCTCAGTTTCTGATTTGGATTGATAGAACAATTATTTAATAGTACAGAATATTAGGTATATATGGACACATGTTGATACACGGACATATTAGGATAACATCATCTCAATTACAAGGGGGTCTGTGTTAGGTTTGGGAGTTGAATGTGCAGAAACACTAGTCACTTGTTACAGAGTTGCAGACAGATCATGTTTAAACAGTATAAGTTTGAATATTCATGAATAATATTGACTTATTGTACACTGGTTTTAAGACATACATATCTGAATAGTACTGGCAGTGTATAAATGAGGGAAACAGCTGGTTAATGCTTAATTTACACTAGGGCAGGTTGTCTTTAAACCTACATTTTTGCCTAACACCAAGATATGTTCTTATTTAGAAGACTTTTAACGTTATATACTATGTATTTATTTAGCTTATTTCATCAGTATGTTTTATGGCTGTTCTCAGGGAAGAAGCTAGTCTATTCTGTGACATTTGACCTTGCCATATCTTTCTTTTGATGTAACTCTGTTGTCTTTGTATGGTTCCATGCTGATTTTTGAAAAGCAGTTTAATCCTTGGGATTTTTAACAATTTTTTTATCTGTTTTTTTTATGTATGATCTGGACTTTCAGAAAATGTATTCTTCCAAACCAACTGTTATTTTCTGATGAAGAATTCTATGTAAATACAAAAGCTCAAGCACCTATTTTCTTTTGTAACATCTATGTTGGTCCAATAAAAGGTATCAAATCATCTCCTTTTTCTGGATACATGTTACAAAAATTATGATATTCAATGTTATATATCATTTAAATACAATAATCATTAAGGGCAACTAATGAGTCTGGATGTGCCTATTTTAGCATAAAGAGTACCTGAAATCAGAAAAGGCAACACTGTCCTCTCATCCAGCAATAACACACAAGAATGGACTACATCATTGACAATTCCTTTATTGCGTGCAAATAAAACACAGTGCAAAAAGCAGCATGATTACTAGAGGTACTCAAAACTGGCAAACTTCACATCGGAAATTCATTAGGAAGTTTGCCAAACTCACAAAGTGCTGATTTCACAATGTTTTCAGCCAGCAAAGTGGCACACTTTCAAGCAAAGTCATGCAAATTCTCTGGCGAAGTGTCAACTTCACCATGACTATGCCTGAGTTTTCCTGAAAAAGTGCAACTTCCCCAGGGAAACCCATTGTGAAGGGGCAAAGTGGATAGTCTGTGAAATTTATTGCTAAGGTGAATTTAACAACTTCACTGTAGCTTTGCCAGTGAACCAAAATATCACAACATCTCTAATCATTTCTGCTGTGGTAGCCACATGACACCAAGCTTCAGGGTTGTGAGAGACTTAATATGCATATAGTATGTGTGGAGCACCAGCAGATCGATGTGCATGGAACTAACTGAATTCAACATTAAACTGAATGAAGGAAATTAGGTAGCCATGTAGAAATTAATGTTAATTGAATTTAATGTGTTGCAATTCTTCACTGTTGCAGTCACTGATAGCACATTTGATGAGTGTATTGTTTGTGACTGGCTTGTAGCTTATGATGTCACCAGTGTATGACTATATAGAAAGCAATCAGAGGGCACACACCTATAACAACATGCACTTGTCTGAAATGTTAGATCTGGGGACACTAGGTTAGTGCCCTGTGTCTACCACACCTGTAATAATGCTGGCTTGTCATTGCAGTTTTTTGCACTGAATAAAAGATCTGTCACTGAAAACATACGAACATATGAAATTTGCCAGCAGATAAAGGCCTAGAGGTCTATCAAGTCTGCTTGAATGTGCAGCTAGCACCCCTTATTCTGCAGCTTCCCCTCCCTTCCACCCTTCCCCTTTATTAACCCTCCCTCTTGTCCTGTCCCATCCCTTTTTGAAGCAGTCCACTGTTCTACTGGATACCACTTCTGCAGGTAACGTATTCCACCCAGCCACCACCCTCTCTGTAAAAAAAGTGTCTCCTCGTCTTCCTCCTGAACCTTCCTCCCTCCAGTTTCATATCATGGCCCCCGGTGTCCCTCCCCTCCCTTACTTTGAACAGCCCCTCTGTACCTGTCTTGTTTATTCCTTTCATGTACTTAGAGGTTTCACTCATGTACCCCTGTCCCTCCTCTCCTCCAGTGAGTACATGTTCAACTCCCTCAGCCTCCTCTCATATGATAAGTCCCCCAGCCCCTTGATCATCTTTGTCACCCTGCGCTGCACCCTGTCCAGTAACTTAATGTCCCTCTTCAGATACGGGCGCCAGTACTGCATGCAGTACTCCAGGTGCGGTCTAACTAATGACCTATACAGTGGCAGAATCACCTCCTCCCTCCTCGAGGATATACGCCTTGCAATAGAACCCAGCATTTTGTTGGCCTTTGCAGCTGCCTTCCTACATTGTGCCGAGTTGTTCATTGACCCTGTAATGGGCACCCCCAGATCCTTCTCCTCCTCTGTCTGGGCTAGCTGCATTCCCCCCAGCTAGTAACTCCTTGGGTTCTTCATCCCAAAATGCAGCACCTTGCACTTTTTGGCATTCAACCCCAGTTGCCAGGTGTCTGACCAGGTTTCAAGCTTTGCCAGATCATCCTGCAACCCCTGCCATCCCCCGAGGTCATCCACCACCGCCCCTACCTTGGTATCATCAGCAAACAGACTGATCTTGCTCTTGATGTCCCATGATATGTCTGCAATGAATATCCCAAACAACACTGAGCCCTGTGGAACACCGCTCGTCACTACCCTTGGGTGTGAGAGCTCCCTACCCACCACCACCCTCTGTTGCCTTCCCTGAAGCCAGTTTCCTACCCATCTCACCAGCTTTGCACCCCGCCCTGTGCCTACTAACTTACTTCCCAGCCTTCCATGCGGCACCGAGCCAAATGCCTTACTGAAGACCAGATACAGGACATCCACTACATGGCCCCTGTCCAGTTTCCTAGTTACCCAGTCATAGAACTCCACCAGGTTGGTTTAGCAGAATCTGCCCCATATGAAGCTGTGCTGGCTGCTGTCCTGTAGTCCTTTGGCCTCTAGGAGGGCCACCAGCCTCTCCTTCAGTATAGTCTCCATTAGCTTACCCATGATGGATGTAAGGCTCACTGGTCTGTAGTTTCCTGGTTCATCCTTGGGGCCACTCTTGTGGAGGGGCACCACATGAGCCATCCTCCAGTCCTGAGGTACACACCCCAAATGTAATGAGGCATTAAATAGGTCTGAGAAAGGTCCTGCTAGGACCTCTGCCAGCTCCTTCAGTACCCTGGGGTGGATGCCATCTGGGCCTGGCGCCTTGTCCACCCTCAGTGCCTTCAAGCCCTCCTGAACACTGCCCTCCATGATTTCCCCATCTGTTACCCCTTCCCCCCCGTTTCTGCCATTTCTCCCCCTCTTGGGTGTCACCCCCCTCTTCCCTTTAGTAAATACTGAGCAGAAGTACTCATTTAGTGCTTCTGCCTTATCGCATCCTGCTTCCACCCAACCCCCGTCCTTCCTAATCCTTACTATGTGGTCCTTACAACTCTTTTTCTCCCTGATGTACCTAAAGAAGTCCTTCTTCCCCTTCTTAATGCCTTGTGCCAGCCTGAGTTCCGTAGATGCTTTGGCTCCCCTTACTGCCCTTGTCACCTCCTTCGATTCTGTCAAGTACTCCTCCCTGTCCTCCCCACTCCCTGTTTTCTTGTACTTCCTAAAGGCAGCTCTTTTCCTTCTTACCTTTTGCATGACCTCCTTGCTCAACCAGCTCGGTTTCTTAGCCCTAGGCTTCTTGCTCTGGGCCTTGCAGCAGGTTTTGGTTGCCTTCACTATCCCCAGCTTTATGAGCTCCCACCTCTGGTTAGTGTCCATACTAGATTGAATTCTGGCCAGGTACTCTTTTACCACTTCCTCCATCCTCCCAAAGTCAGCCCTCCTGAAGTCCAGCACTCTTGTGCCAGATTCCACTCCTTCCTTGCCCATATCCAGTGTGAGCTATACTGAGTGGTGGTCACTCCCTGACAGTGGTTCCTCCACTGTAAGTTCTCTCACAAAGTCCCCATTTGCCAGCACAAGGTCAAGGGTATTCCCTAACCTAGTTGGTTCACTGACCATTTGCAGCAGGAAGCTGTCCTGGAAGGCATCCAGCAGTACCTGTTCCCTTCTGTTCCTGGCTGCTGGGGTACTCCAGTCCACTGCTGGCATGTTGAAGTCCCCCACAATCACCACACTACCCTTCTCGCAGGTCCTCCTGATCTGTCCCGCTAGTTCCCTGTCTAACTCCTCCATCTGAGATGGTGGTCTGTACACCACTCCCATTCTAAGAATCCTATTCTTGGAATCCTGGATTTGCATCCAAAGTGACTCTGTACTACCCTCCTCCCCTTCCTCCCTTACACACTTCAGTCCTTCCTTCACATACAGTGCCACACCCCCTCCTTTCCCAATCACCCTGTCCCTACAAAATAACCTGTACCCTGGTACAGACAGGTCCCAGTCATTGTATTGGGTGGCCCATGTTTATGTGATGGCTGCAATGTCCACCTCTCTCTCTGCCATGAGCACCTGTAACTCTGCAGTTTTCCTCCCAAGGCTCCTAGCATTAAGGGTAACTACCTTCCACCCAACCCCCCATTCTGCCCTCCTTTACTAGCATCACCAATAGTACTTGCCATTTGTCCTTTGTCACTGTTATGGGGGTAAGCTCATATGGTTTCCCAACCTGTGGTCTCTGCATATCTCTTGCCCAATTGACACCCCCCACTCCTAGTTTAAATTCCCAACTTCCTCTATGTACTCCTCCATCCTCTGGTTCAACACTTTCTTTCCCCTCCTCACTCAAGTGTAGTCTGTCCTTGGCATAGAGACTACTGTCCTCCCAGGTCCCTCCCCACCCCCCAACAGCCCATACCCTTTAGCACAACACCAGGTTCTTAGCCATCTGTTAAATTCCTCTATTCTCAGCTTTCTTGTTGTGCTTGCCTTGGGCACTGGAAGTATCTCTGAAAATGTTACTGATCTTCCTGCCCCCTCACATAATTGTGCTAGTTCCCCAAACCCCCTCTGGACTATACCTACTGTCTTGTCAGCCAGGTCATTCATCCCAAGATGTATAATTAAATGAAGCTGGTCCCTACCCCTTCTAGCATATTTCAGAACAGATTGTCCCACCCTTTCCGCATGACCTCCACCCAAATGCGACTATGCCACTCATCCTTGCTACCCCACCTGACTCCTCTTAGTATTGAGTCTCCCAGCACTAAGATTCCACCACTCTTACTCCCTGCTTGCTTCCATTCATCTCCCTCTCTCATGTCCAGCTCCTCTTCTTCCTCCTGCACATTATTTCCCCCTTTTGCCCCTGTTGCAATTCTCCCAGTAGAACTTCCCCCCGCTTCGGTTTGGTCCAGGCATTTATCAATTACTCCTCTAATTTCATCATTTCCCTCCTCCACCTTCTTCCTCTCTAACAGTGCAAAACTATTTTCTGAAGACCCTTGACAAGTGCCCGCTCCCTCTCTCTTCATGGTAACCTGTTCTCTCCTTTCCACTCCATGACTTTTGCCACTTCTTTGCCTCCCCTCACAAGTCCCTATCTCCTCCTTTCATTTGTCTTTTGTCTCCTGACCTGCTTTCCCCGGCAATCGTTCTTCCTGGCCTGGGCCCTTTGTTTCTGCTTCCTTCTTCTGACCCTCTCCTCACCACTGTTGGCTTAAATCGCCCTCCCTCATCTCCACTTCTTCCTCCCTCCAGTATTGGGCTAAACCCACCCCCAATCTGCCTTGCCTGTCTTAGTTCTTCCTGCAGACCCTCGATCTCCTTTCTAATTTTCTCTATGTGGTTGCACACTAAACATCCTCCCACACTCCAGGCAATTTTTAGAAAGATTGGTACACCGCAGTTGTTGCAGCCTACCACCCTACTCATTGCTGTCGTTGCCCACCAGCGACCCCCCACCCTTCCAGATGCAGGATACCAAACACTCCCCCAAGTCTCCCCTTTTACATTTTGATACATTTTGAAGTGTGTGTTATTGCCATAAGGGAGGTGAGCGCCTCATTTTCTAAGTATCATTTATATAAAAATGCTCAATTTTGTTTTTCATAAACTGTCTGTGATACAATAGTTAGCCATTGGTTGTAATTGTAATGCACACAGTATGTGTGTCATTTATTGGTAATATGTTGTAATGTATAGGGCTGCAACTATTATTTTTAATTTACTGTCATAACAAATCTGTTGCTGTTTAGGTTCCCCCAGGGTTCGCTTGAAAACTAGGCAAGTTGCTAAAATGGAGCTATCCTGCTGAGCAAAAATCCTAAATATCTAAATTTGTAACTTTGTGACCACTTGCTCACCATAATATTGCATTTCCAGGTTCCTTGGCTTTAAAATAATATAATGTCCTATTCGTTACATCTAGTATAATAGTAGATGACTGGTTACAACACTGTGTTATTTTTTGAAAATTCTCTCAATAAACATTGAATTATAAAAATAATTATAGAATGTCCCATGTTCTGGCTTTTCAGTTTTTAAATAGCAACCCTGAAGTCACAACAACCTAGTATTTTACAAAGAATGTAAGGATCTGGCCAGTAACATCATGAGAAAAGCACTGCAGACCAAAATAAAGTGGAGAAAACAGTGCCTCCCACAATGTTAGCAGCACATTACATCGTGTCACATAACAGTGCATGTCAGACAACACACAGGTCAGGATAACACACACTGCACAGAGACACTGACCGGGGATGTACAGCAGCAGCTACCATGCACGTGAACAGCACACATGGCCAGAACAAGCCCTAGGGGGAACATCCATTCGTGCACTGTTCCGTGGTCCGGCGGTGCACACTACCTGTCCAAGGGTGCAGGATAGCATCCCCCTCCATAAGTCTACCACTCACTCTCACCACCATCCACATTCCCCACTCCCATGTGTCACCTTGTCACTGTGCAGCAGCCCACCCCTACCTAATGCACTGTGTCTCCTGGGTGTCCCCACTACAGGCCCCTGTGCAGCATTCGGTCCCTATCAGTGCATGTTTCCAGTGTGGCCCATGTCCATCTGCTGTCACAGCAGTACTGTTCTCCATGCCGCTTGGCCCCCCCAATCAGGAATACGTCATGTGTCCTCCTTGCATTGTGGTGCGGTGTGCCTTGTTTGGCCCCCCCAGACCACTGAGCACCATCCTGTGAGCTCCATATGCAGCTGTGGCCTCCGCCTGCTGTCCACCACTTGGCGTGTCCTGCTGTCACTGTTACCCCTATTTTCTGTTGTTCCACTTGGTGCCAGTGCTGGTGCTTGCCCCTGTCTGCGGTACTATGGTGGGGCCATGTGGGTCCTGTGGTGTACTGTCCCAGTATCCACCCTGCCAGCAGTTCTCCCGCTGTGCGCCAGCACATCACCCCCACACCACACCTTGATATTGGCCACATTTCTTGCCAGTGCACTGTTGCTGTGTGCGTCTTTTGTGTCTGCAGCATTACTGCCCAGTGACATTGTTTCATCACTTTATTTTGCACCTCACAATATTCTGGAAACATAGAACCATAGTAGTTGATGGCAGATAAGGACCGCACGGCCCACCCAGTCTGACCATTTCTTTTTCTACCTCTTGAATGTGCCATCGGCCTTTGCTCTGTCAATGGCCTATCTATTCATATTCATCTGTATTGCTCCCTTATGCCTATCCCATGCCTGTTTGAAGCCCTGCACTGTATTCATATCCACCGCTTCCTGAGGTAGGCCGTTCCATGCATCCACCACCCTTTCTGTGAAAAAGAACTTCCTCACATTACCCCTTAATCGGCCTCCCTCTAACGTCATGCTGCGTCCCCTTGTCCTGCTATTTTTCTTATGTTGAAACATGTTAGACTCTTTCACCTTGTTAATGCCCTTAAGGTGTTTGAATGTTTCGATCATATCACCTCTCTCCTTCTTTTGCTCTAGGGTATACATATTGAGCTCCTTTAATCTGTCCTCATATGTTTTCTGATGCAGTCCCTGCACCATTTTGGTTGCCTTTCTCTGGACTGCTTCAATTTGGTTAATGTCCTTGTGAAGGTGTGGCCTCCAGTACTGCATGCAGTACTCCAGATGGGGCCTAACCAGTGTCTTGTAAAGAGGGATTATTACCTCCCTCTTACGACTTGTGATACCCCTACTAATACACCCCAACATCCCCCTAGCCTTACCTACTGCTTTAGTGGTCTGCTTGGATGATTTCAGGTCATCGGTGATGATGATGCCCAAGACTCTTTCTTCTCTTGTGACTGCCAGCAACTCCCCTCCCAGTCTATAGGTGGCTTCAGGGTTTCTCTTCCCTAAGTGCACAATCTTGCACTTCTTTGCGTTAAACCCCAGTTGCCACTCTTCCAACCATTTTGCCAGTTTATCCAGATCTCTTCTCATTCTGCCCACCCCATCTGGATCATCTACTCTGTTGCAGATCTTGGTGTCATCTGCAAACAGACAAACCTTACCCTCCAGTCCATCTGCATTGTCACTGATGAAGATATTGGAGAGGACTGGTCCCGGGACTGATTCCTGAGGTACCCCACTTGTGACTTACATCTCTTCTGACTGTATACCATTTACCACCACTCTCTGTTTTCTGCCCGTCAACCAGTTTGCCACCCAGTTGACTAATGTCTGACCAACCCCGAGCCTACCCAGCTTATTAATCAATCATCTACGTGGAACAGTATCGAAAGCTTTGCTGAAGTCAAGGTAGGTGACATCAACTGCCCCCCCCCCTTGGTCCACCACTCTGGTTACTCAGTCAAAGAAATCCATGAGATTAGTTTGACAGGACCTTCCTTTTGTAAACCAATGCTGTCTTGGATCCTGTGCTCCTATGGATTCCAGGTGTTGCACTATCCCTTCCTTAAGGAGTGCCTCCATAATCTTGCCCACTACTGAGGTAAGACTGACTGGTCTGTAGTTCCCTGCCTCCTCCCTGCTACCACTCTCATGGAGCGGGATCACATGAGCCCTTCTCCAGTCTTCTGGGACCTCTCCTCTACTCATAGACTCACTAAACAGTTCTGATAATGACTCTGCTAGTTCCACCCTTATCTCCTTTAGTACCCTGGGATGTATGCCTTCAGGTCCCATTGCCTTGTCCACCCTGAGCTTACCAAGCTCTTGTAGGACCCTTTCTTTTGTGAAGGGACTAGTGCACACCTCTCCTCCCCCTGTGTCCATGGTGCTGAGCTGTGGGCCCTGTCCTACCTTCTCTTCAGTAAATACTGAGCAGAAGTATCTATTTAGGATAGATGCTTTTACATGGTCCTCCTCCTCACATACCCCCTTATCCCCTTTGATCTTAGCAATACTTCATCTGGACTTTCTCCTTTCACTAATGTATCTATAGAAAGTCTTGTCACCTTCTTTTACTGTTTGTGCTAGAGCTTCCTCAGATTGGTCCTTTGCCTGCCTTACTGCCTTCCCCGCTTCCCTTAGGGAAGTTTGGTATACCTCCCTATCTTCATCCTGCTGCGTTCCCTTATATTTCCTGAAGGCCAGCCTTTTGGCTCTGATCTTTTCTGCTACTGTTTTTGAGAACCAAAGTGGTTTCCTTCTTCTTTTGCACTTCCTTTTCTCTCTAACACAATGGGATGTTGCTTCAAGTATTGCATACTTAATGCTTGCCCACTTTGCCTGTACCCCCTCACCTGTATTTCTTTTTGCCAGGGTTAGCTTAACTCTGTTGGCCATCTTATCAAAGTCAGCTCCTCTGAAGTCCCATATTTTTGCATCGGAATGGGATGATTTAGTTGTAGTGGCCAAATTGAACCATACCATGTGATGGTCACTGGCCCCCAGGTGATCTTCTACCTGGAGATCTGAGATCATTTCCCTGTTAGTCAGTACTAGATCTAGGATAGCCCTGTCTCTTGTAGGTTGTTGTACCAGTTGTTTGAGGCCCTCCCCCTGCAGGGAATCCACCATGTGTCTAGTTCTGGCAGATGTTCCTGCTGGTATTGACCAATCTGTATCTGGCCTGTTGAAGTCTCCCATTATCAGAACTTCCCCTTTAGCTGTCATGTTTTGTATATCTTCTAACAGTAATGTGTCTATGTCCTCCCCCTGGTCTGGAGGCCTGTACACAACCCCAGTTCGTATGGCTGTCCCATTTCCTATTTTCAGGGTGACCCACAGTTCTTCTGGCTCCTTATATGTATTCTGAATTTCTGTAGCTTTGATATTTTCATTGACATAAAGGGCCACTCAACCCCCTTTTTGCACCTCGGTCTCTTCTGAACAGTACATAGCCAGGTACTGAAGTCTCCCAAGTGTGGTTACTGGTAAACCATGTTTTGCTAATGGCTACTATGTCCAGTTTAGCCTCTGTCATTATTGCCTGCAGTTCTGGGATCTTGTTTCCCAGACTGTGAGCATTTGTGTACATGATTTTCCATTCGCCAGATTTTGGTGTGTTAGTTTTTGGGTGAGATCTGATGTTTCCCCTGTGCGTCATATGGGGAGCCAGACCTTCTTCTTTACCTGGTGATGCAAAGGAACTACAAACATGCTGAACTCCTGTTTGACCACTAGCTGAGGGGGAGAGTGTTCTTCCCATTTGACGTATGGGGTGCTGCACTCCTCTCTCCATTTGCTAGTTTAAATATTCTGCAAAGACATCAAACTTCTGCCCCAGTGCACTGACTCCCTCTTTAGTCAGATGCAGTCAATCAGATTTAAAGAACTTTCGCTCTCAAAACTGTTCCCAGTTCCCTACAAATTTATGTCCCTTTTCCTGGCATCAGCCCTTGAGCCACATGTTTAGCTCCCCTATCTCCCCTTTGCTGACCTTCTGTCCATCTTCCCCTCTCTCCCAGACTGGCAGGATCTCAGAGGTGATGTTGGATGAAATGGATGATAGTTTGTCACCCAGCCTGGTCAGGTGTTCCTTGGTCTCCACAACTGACTGGCTGGCAAGATAGTTAGTCCCTATGTGTACCAGGACATCAATGTTTTCTCCTGCTTCCTGAACAATTTTAGCAATGCTGTCAGTGTCTCTCCATGCTGATGTACCTGGGAGATATCTGACCATTACCCCTGACTGGAGACAGGTATCAACTCCCCAAATCATGCTGTTTCTGCCACAATATTTCGGCTGCGATGTTACTGGCCAGATACGAATGTAAGATGTTAGCCTGATTGATATGTCTTGCTTGTTTTGTGATTACTGTCACATACATTTAAATAGCCACACCCATCTGATCCTGAGAGGGGATCTCACAAACAGAAAAATTGCCCTGGTACAGGGGTTAATGTACACAGGGGTGACTCATCACTGATGCTGTTTTTAGATGCAGGCCTTCACTGAAGCAAATCACTTCAAACCCTTTGGCAAGCATGCTTCTATACCATTGTATTTATAGCTCTGAAATGAACTGTTCAAGAAAGAACTAACCATCCTGAACACTGAAGGACTGATTATTTCAAAGACATACTAATATGTGAGGCTGAAAACCAGTGTTTGCACTAGTTCAGATGTACTGAACTGGTAGTGAACCACTAACTGAACTGCAGTGAACCATTTCAAGCATAGGAACTTGGGCTGATATTGGCACCCAGATTTATAGACGTTTCACAAATTTAGCTCCTGGTGAGGATTGAGCTTTACCAACAAATTCTAATGTTCCCTAGTTCAGCCTGCTATAAGCACTTCATTGAAATTCTATTTCATCATTCTTTATTTGTTCAGGGCCTACTGCTACCATTTGCTTTGGCACCAGTCCTTTCCCACCAGAACACCACCACCACTACCACAGTGCTACTCACCCTTCTTTTACCACCCCAATAACACACTTGCAGGTCCCATATCCCCCTCGCGTCATGACATGTACTTTTGTGTTCACCATAATTGAGCATTGTAAAGGTGGGACTTCTGAGTCTGTAGGATAGGTCAGAACAGATGTACCTCATATTCTTCAGTTTTTTGCTGGCTTTAGGCCCTCCCACCACTCAATTTTGGGACCCCCTCAACCATGTCTATCCTACTAAAGGGAGCAATGGGACATTATCTGATCACCTACAAAATCCAAGCATGCTCCTGTACCAATCTCAGGAGGTCGCAGTGTAACAGGGTTGACATCTCTACAGGGCTTACAAGACTCCTCTAGCCTGGGAATGGGAGTCAGGTATGCAGTGTGAACCCGGGTATGTCTTCAATGTGAAAGAGTGAACCCCCCCCCAAGCAGGACACCTCTTTGAAATCTGAGAAGTTTCCACAATTTTACGTAGTCATGCTAAGAAAAAAAACTAGAAAATGCAATATAAGGGATGGCATGGACCAATGGATTACTGCACTAGTCTCTGAAGCTCTGCACTTCAACTTGACTCTCATCAGCTGCGTAACCAGCTTGGTGGTCCCAGTTCAGGTTGGAGGTTAACCCACAGTGTCTGTTACTGAGAAAGTCCTCACTCAGTTTGCCCTTTTGATAAGTTGTCTCCTGGCTGAAAAATAACATGTAAGCACATAAAAGAAGAAATTGCTTCAAAACATATTCAAAATAGGAGAACATTCTTCTGATATGTGAACTGCCTCTATACAATTTGTTTCAAGTAGAGTTGGTTAAACGTGTCAGTATTCACATTTGCATGTTTTCTGAAATGTGTAAAACAATCTGCATTGTCTGCATATGTTTCACAAGTTGCAGATTTGGTGTAGAAATAAATCTGCAATTTGTAGGAAACAATGCCGTAAAAGCATGACTTTTTTTTTTTAACTGTTTAACCAGGAGTAGTACACTAAGCTGAAAGTTTGTTTACAGGTGCGACCTGGGAGCAACCTTGAAACAAGTCTGCATGTATTTATACTTGGGAGTGCAAAATTCTGGGTTTGGTACTACAGTGGAGCCCACTTAAGTGCACATCAGATAACTGCACATCCCACTTAAATGCACATTTTTTCCACATCCTGATTTTTTTCCTATTCATCCAGTGTTAAATGTACCTCTTAAGTGCACTACATGTAAGTGCACATTTCGGTTAAATGCACATTTTTTTCACTTTTCCTATTGATTTTCAGTCCAACCCAGCTTTTAAGTGCACATTTTGTACAGTAAAACCTTAAATAGTCCATCTTAACATCTGAACTGCAGCTGTGGTGCTGTCTAGCATTGCCATAGTAAGAAAATTCATTTTGTCAAAAGAAAAGACTGACTTGAGCCTTCTGTTAAATGTTAAATCCTACAGTGAAACACACAAAGCAAAAGGAGATTACTGATTTTTTTAAGCAGTACTGTGTTGTTGGACTGCAGTAATGTATTTTTAACTTGAGTGCTTGATATTTAATAAAGTATGTTACATAAAAAGTGAAATGTGCCTGGAATTGATTTTCTGGTTAATTGCACAGCCCGCTTAAGTGTACAAAGAAGTTTTATCCTGAGGGTATGCACTTAAGAGGGCTTCACTGTAGATGCAGACTTTTGCTACCACAGCTTCAAATGTGAACCTGAGTAAATACTTTTCAAAAAGACTGATATTCTGTAAATATTTGCTTGCAGATTTTTAATTACCCCCACACCCCTAATTTCCATCACTGCACTTTTGTGATGCAACATACATCCTAATCCCTTCTACCACAGCATCTACCGTGTCTAATGCTACCCCATTGTACTGTATCAAAGGTGTAACTTATACTGTCATTTGTAATTACTGTCATTCCAATGTATGTAACAATTGCAACCACTGTATGTTGTCCAACGTGTGAAAGTATGTTTTTATGTAACTAATCCTGGGTCGCCCCTGAAAAAGGGATCTCTGGTCTCAGTGGGCTCACCCGGTTACCAAAATTTAAATAAATAAATAAATAATCCCCAAACCACTGCACATACTGACATAGTTGACAAATGCCATCTGAAGAAGGACCAGAAATTGAATAAGGATAGGAACTGCATATATATTTTGGATCTGTTTCCAGCATTATCTGCTCCATAAGCTGTGCTAGTAATACAGTATATCACATTCTGTACAGTATTGTAAATACATTTTTCCCCAAATTGGCACCACATTCCTCGTGTTTTTTCACCTTTTTGGTTACATCAAAAGCATTTTTTTTCTTTCAGAAACATTAGTTATATCTTTTTCTTGGTTTACCGTTTGTGATCTTCCACTTGTACACCAACAGAATGATATTCCCGGAGGCTTCGGCTCTCGGTATCTGAGTCAGTCGTTGTTTCTACCTAATTCAACACAGAAGAAAAAGCTGCAGGGGTGAATATTTACAAACCACATACAGCCAGACTCACATTGATTCATTACAGGAAAACATTATGGAATAATCTTTTATCTCCTGAATTGGCACCATGGAAAAATTCTTTTTGTAGGACAAAAACATATGTGGATTGACAGACTGGTGGAAGGAGAACTTTGCCAGAACCGTTTCATAAAATACTGAACAAATGGGAAGCATCTTTTTAGTGCTATTGCTTTTGAAACAAAATGTATTCTTAGTTGAAGTTACTGTGTTATTTAACACTACAGGACTCCATTCACATAACCTTTTTTTTTGCAGTGCAGTATTCTGCAACATGACATTTTCCCTGCTGTCTGCAAAAGTGCTGTTTTAAAAAAGGAAACACATTACTGACCTGGCAGAAAAAAAAAAAGGAAAATGACACAATACAGAGAGTGGCAGAATAGAAGTGGTTCCTATAAAAATAAAAGTAGTCCAATCCACCCCCTTGTATCTGATGGCAGGGATTTTGCTGTCCTGAAAATGTAATTCAAAATAACAGCAAGAACAACTTGAATACCTACCTAATTATACCTCTATGTTATAAAAAGGGTCTCAGAAATAAAACTTTCTGATTGACTGTAAGCATTCCAAAGTGTTAATTACTAGAAACAGTCATGTGCAATAGAACCATTGGAATTTTGACTATTAAAGTATTCATTTATAAAAATATATACAGCAGTTTTTGTTTAATAATAGCATTAAGGCACTCCAGGGGTTGGGTTACCTTTGTAAATCTAACCCTAGGTGCATAAGGTGGTTTGCTTCACCTCGTACCTTATGATTTCCTTTGAGTTGTATTAATGAGCTGCCACCCAAGCCCAAGTTATGCCATAATGGTTAATTAAAACCTTGCATGGCCAGTACTTCAGTGTTTTTACTTAAGTTTTAGGGTAAATGGATAGGGGAGGTACCGTGAGATAATTCCACTCTGTGGAGTTGCTGTACCACTATTATTTATTTATTTTTAAATTTCTATCCTGGAGGAGCATACTGAGCTTTTGGGAGTTACTCTGTGCTTCCATTGTTTAATCTGTGTTCTCGGATTCTTACTAAAAGATTTGTTGTGGTATCTCCATCTTATGCTGTGTGAATCTGTAAAGTGCTTGGTACCATTGGGAGTGTTCATACTGATCTAGAGAACTATTTGGAATGTGGAATTCTGCTGGGGAATTTAAGCAGAATGGTAATTCCATGTCCAAAATTATTTTTGGAATTCAGATTGTGTTTTACTATAAACCATGGAATAGTATTTCATGGTTTACACAAATAATCTATTTGTTTCTTGCAGTTTGCAGGAAACTAATCTGGGAACACTAATCCAGGTTATAAACAAAACTACGGAACAGTAATCTGCAGTTTGTGTAAATCACCAATTTGTGTCCTGCAGTCTGCTGGGGGATTGCTGCCTTTCTGTGTCCAATGGAATTCCACAGAATTAGCTGGAATTTTTTGAAATTCTGCAGAATTCAGTTCTGTCAGAATTAAAAAAATCCACACAGCACAGTTGAGCAAAGCCAGCTCATTTCAATATGCATCTGGGGGATTATATTATAAACTGAGGATTGTTTTAAAGGTTTAAAATGAAAAAGTTACCTTACAACTGCATAATTTGATATGAAATAATATGCATAGGAAAATCTTTTTTTTCTACCAATCAAGAAAGGACCAAAGTTCCTGACATTACCACACATTAAAGTCTGAGTTAAAGAAACAAATCAGATTTTCTTTCTTAAGTGTGAGCATCATTTTGTTTTGCAAGATGCTCTTATAGTACATTCAGGGTTGTGCCAACAACTGTAAGGGCCCCACTGCAAAATATTGTGTGGGGCTCGCCTCCCCACCAATAAATGTAAAATAACCATTAGCGCATACAAAATATTTATAGCGTGAATTTTTTTGTATTAGTCCTGCTGAACATACATAGTTTGTCCATGCTGCCCCTGTCCCCCTTGCTGGCACCATAATCAAAGACCTGAACAATGTAGTTTGTTCCTGCTCCTCCGGGGGATATCAGCATCAAGATTAGATGTTTTGAGTAATGGGCCCTATTGCTTCTTTGTTCTGTACTCCCCCCCCCCAACCACGTGAAACTGGAGTTGGAATCTTCTGACACCACTGCTGACAGACCCAGTTTCAAATGAGATAAGCAATTTCCAAAGCGGAACTTGCAAATTCGTCTGTGAGAAAAGATTTTCTTAATGCTGACCTCTGAGGCAGTGGGCCCCCTAACAGTGTGGGCCCTACTGCAACTGCAGCACTTGCACCCCCCTGGTCACTGCCCCAAGTACATTCATCACCCCAGATCACTTTCCACAGTTAGTCCAAGTACTGGTATCTGGATAGATGGGCCGGGGTATCAGATAATTTACTCAGATAATCTGAATAATGACCCTGATACCCATGTTGCTGTAGTTAGGTGAGTGGACCCAAACTAAGTGACTAGGTGATGGAATCAGACTTGGCTGATCCTTTACAGCGCTGCAGATGCACTCCTATTCTTGCTTGGGCTGCTCTAGCTACACTGAGCTACACAATCAGAGTTTGAGAGTGGGGATGTAGTCTGTCCTGCACTTAACTCCCTATAGCATGAATTTATTATTCTAACACCATTCCACCATGGATAACCACTCAAATGAAATATAGGGATGAAATGAAACTGAGGGGATCTGGGATTCAAACCCAGATCTCTTTGTTCATATTCATATCCTACAGAAAACTGTTATAATCTCAGTCTCCTACCCCCCCACCCCGATTAGGCAAGAAAAACATTTTTTTTACGTGTTTTAAATTACTTAGTTTTATTGTTGGAAAGTCGGGATCTGTCGCAACATGGCAGGCACTGTGTTTCATTTCATGTGAAAGTGCAGCGCCAGACTGCTTGCTTCAATACAAGTGTATTGAAGTGAGCAGTGTAGCACTGCACTTTCACATAAAATGGAATTGTGCCGCGGTCTGCCATGTTACTTCCAACAATAAAATTAAAGAAGTTAAAACATGTAAAAAAGTGTTTTCCTTGCAAAAAGACTAATGGGGGGGGGAGGTAGCTTTGGTGGGGTTGGGGGTTGAGATTATGACAGTTTTCCTTTAAACTATGCTGGCTGCTGCTTTGCAAGCTTGTGGTTAGAATTGCTGTACCATGTTTGGTCTTTGCAGTGACCTGAAGCTACCTTAGATCAACATCATTTGGGTTAACCTCACTTGACTGGCTTACTGCAAACTGAATCAGATGTGTGTATATATATATATATATAAAATGGGTAAGAAAAAAGAAATCAATTGCATCAATGGCATTGGACAAACACCATCAGGTGACTGTGCGTATATCAGAACGTGACTGCACACCTGCACTTTTACCCCCCTCCAAAACAATTTTGCCATATTATAAGATAGATAACCCACTCTAGGATGTGCTGTGTTCTCTGATATCGCACACCTTGCGGTTGATGCACTCGCCCTGCGGCCCGATAAAGCGCATAACGCGACACTCGCTACAAGCATGTATGTCAGAGCACTCCACCACAGCTAAGAGTGGGTTATCTATTACATATATATATATATATATATATATATATATACTGTATATTGTGTTTTGTGTTTGGCTGATTTGGACTTCTGTGTGTTTGTTTAGCAGCCAGAAATGGACCTTGTCATAGTTCTGCTTACAGTCTTTCTAACTGAGTTAATGCTGACCCTTTCAATATCAATAAAAATGTTATTGTTATTGTCTCCTTCAGACAAAAACAACTAGGCCTAAAACTGTCATGCAAGGCAGTATAGCCTAGTTGATAAATCAGAGTTGTGAACATGGACAAATGGTGACCCCAGTTTGAATCTCAGACCTGCTCTTTCCATTCCTTACTGTCAAAACTGAAGACACCTAGGAGGGGAAGGGGCTTGGTAGAAGACTGAAATCCGAAACTTAGGTCATATGTGCATCAAGCAGCCTATGAGGCATTCATAACCCTAAGGTAATGGATTGGAGGTTCCATGGATATACAGACAACACAATGGTGACCCCAGTTTGAATCTCAGACCTGCCCTTTCCATTCCTTACTGTCTGATCCCTAGCATGTTACTTAACCTCTCTGTTCCTTATTCTCTATTCCTCTGTACCTACCTCCCTGATTTTTTGATAAGAAGCAGGTATATAGTACTATAAAATGTTTAACACCATTGTTTATAGCACATTTAACTTCAGTCTTTTGTAGTTTTTTGTTTTGCCTTTGTCAAAGGGTACCTCCCAATGCTGCAAAGCATTTGGGAAAGCCACTGGAATGCTGGGTTGTTTAGGGAGAGGCATTACCAAGGAGATTTTGTCACTTTATAGATCTCTGGTGAGACCTTAACTTGTGCACTGTGTTCCATTCTGGAGTTCACACCTAAAAAGGCAAGGAATAGACTAGGGACTATACAATGGAAGGTCACTAAAATGATCAAAGAACAACAAGTGAAATGATTATGAGGAAAGATTGGAGAGTCTTAATATGTATTCTCTGGAGGCAGGGTGGGAGATGGAGATATGATAGAGACTTTCAAGTTTTTACAAGGATACAATAGGGTCAACCATTCCAAACTTTTCCAAGCAAAAAATAATCCAACCACGAAGAGCCATAACCATGAATTGGTGGGGGACTAATTCAAAAAGAACATGATGAAGTTATTTTTTCATGAATAGAGTGATGAATAAGTGAAATAGCTTTCATAGCCCAATGGCCAATGCAGGTACCATTGCCAGTTTAAAATTAGCTGGAACGTTTCAGAGGGCTTATTAAGAAATAAATTGGGGCAGTAGTTTCAAGGTAAGGTTCCAGAGTAGACTGGATTGACTTTGTTTTTATCTGCTCATACTGTACCTTTCTATGTCCAATTGTCTGTATTTTATATAGTCCATATCAATAAGCACTTAAAGAGCTAGAGTATTGCCTAAAACTAATATTAAATTTTACAAGCAGTCAATCATTTCATTTTGTATCAGAGGTACTTTTCCTTTTCCCTTAGTTTAATTTGGAGACTGTTTACCTGATGTCAGTAGGTGAGATGTGTGGAACAGCACTCTGCCTGACAGCTGACATATCTAGCTCTACTACCCCCCACTACATCACCAGCATTGTGACCTCACTGTCTGTGACATCACTGCTGCTTAGGAACAGCAGTTCAATGACTGCAGAGTCATTCATCTGTGATGTCACTGTCAGTGAGATCACAATGCTGATGATTTAGTGGGGGCAGTAGAGCTAGATATGTCAGCTGCCAGGCTAAGAACTGTTCTATACATCCAGGACAAAATCATCATATAAAAGACTTTCTGATGAGCAAAAGGAAAAAGAAAAATACTTCAGAAATAAAAAGTTATAACTGACTGCTTCTTAAAATGTGTCTTTTTTTCCTGTCTGCCTGTTTTGGCTCCACAAGCTCTTTAATACACTAACTCTTTCAAACACTTCTTACCATTCCCTATTGACCTCACAATATGCACATTTTTGGTATTACACCTATGTTGTCATGATGAGCACTATGCTTTTATAATAAGTATGCTGCAACATCAGAAACTCCCAATGAAAGATGTTTATACAGACACCATAGCTAGGTAGGCAGAAATGTCTGTAAAACCTAGGAAAGATGAGTAAAAGTTGAAATAAGCCTTCTCTAGTGAATCACAATAGTTAAAATTAGTATATTTATGAAATTCTAGACTTAAGTGGATACCTAGGGCCCCATACATATTCCCTAAGGGACTGGCACTATTTGTCTGCAGGATAAAATAACATCAGTCCCTCAACTTGGCCCGATTGTGCTATATATAAATGTGGTCACAAACCTTTTCTGTGCCATCCTACACAACATTGTGACCATGTAGGGAAGTAGTTTGGAGTTGCCATATAGTTGGTCCCCACAGTCAAGCACATAGCATGGTGATCATCACTGAAGCTGGTGCAGATTTTGCCAACACCCCTGTGTGCAGCTCTGATAAGGACTGGCAGTAGGGAGTGTCAGAATGATGCTACAGGGAAGGAGGAAGTTGACAGGGGATGGATATTAGCGAGGGACTTCAATTGTAACCAGTGGTGTGGAGGAATAGAGCTAGGGAGGAGGGTTCCATCAGATGTCAGGGACACTTGAGTGAATAGGGGATGGGTACGAGACCACTGGACCACATGGGAATACAGAATGGCACAAGAAAAAATGGTGAAACATTGACACAGAAGCAGACCTAAAGATAAAGGTTAGGTGGGTGGGGAAAGACTATAGTGGTAGCTCTGTGTACTCTGGGCACTGGGTATGGCATAGTACTGTGGGTATGGCGCCATGACCTTTCCCCTGTAGATGCTGTACATCAGGTGTTAGCTGTCAGAAGTCCCATCTGTCACTCAGCCACTAATATCTGCCAATTTGTATGTGCATTGCAACCTAGTTACCAGGGAGACTGCCTCCCCCAACCCCCCATCTAGGGTTACCACCTTTTAAAAAGACCACAGTCAGGACATCTCATACTGAAACATGATTTTTCCCAGGACAACATGTAACATCGACCAATGCAACATACTTGTTTTCTCTAAATAATCAGAAAGGACTATGACTAAGTGTTGTAGTTTGTTAGTTGTTCATATTGTTTAATGAAGAAATAATTCATGACAAGGTTTAGGGTCTGCTGGGATTTATCCTTGCCTGGTGTGGTGTAACACAAGGCCATAGGCTGAGTGAGCTAAATCACACCAGGCATGGGTAAATCCTGCATAATCCATACTCTGGAGTGGATATTCTGATTATACAGTTGGTAGTAAGTGAAGGTTTTCAAAAAAGTTATTAAAAAGCTTATCTTTTTAAAGTGTATTTTATTGATTTTTATAACAATATCCTTTCTCTAGTCAAATAGTGCTGTGTTGCTAGGTAGAATATAGAAGGAACCCCCCATGACATGCACATACACAGAGATACATTCTAGGATTTTGTTGTTGTTGTTGTTGTATTTGCTCATCTATTTTTTATAAAAATGTGGTGCAAACTGTGAGTGGCTTCTGTTATTGAGCCTAGATAGACAGCATAGCTCACTTAGGAGAAAGACCATGGTGTCAGTGAGTTTAGGGAGGAGCGCTGCCTCTGTAAGTCAGCGTGGAGAACGAGTGAGGCATTACCAGTTTATTTGTGGCCTGGGCTTGCAGTTGCTATCTGGAATGTTTGAAAATGATAAATGCTGAACGGTTGGGCTGGCATGCCTTTAGCGTAGTCAGCAATGTGAAATAGATTTAGTTTGCAGACAGCTGAAGTGAGAGAGATACTTTTTTTTTTTTCAAATAAGTGGGGCAACACAAGTCAGTGGGTGTGGTTTTGGCATTTGTGTTTTGCAAGAGAAATTATTTTCAGTATGCAAGTACTGCTGATTACTTTTATTTTTGTGTGCCTTTTCTGTGTTAAGCCTAGAGATGTGGTAAAGTATAACTTTGCCGGTGAAGTTCGCATGAAGGGGTGAACATTCGCACTTCACAGAGCTTTGTGAAGTATTCAGAGAACTGGGAAACATCGACTTCACCCAAATCATGAAGGTTTTGCCATGAAGTGTGTAATTGATGAAATTCTGCACTTCGCAATGAAACTTTGCACTTCGTGGCCGCTCCACGCTCCACATATTTTGTGAATTTCACAAAATGCACTTCACAAATTGCATGAAATTCACAAATTAATTCAAGGAGCAAAGTTTGTTGACTTTGTCCATCTCTATTTAAGTATAGAAAGTAGGTTTTCAGAGGTTGAAGAAGGTATTAAATGGTAGATCTGAAGAAACAAGATGGTGTCAAAATGGAATTTAAGAGGAGGGAAAAAAGTGAAATAGAAGGTGACAGCAGATAAGGACCATGTGGCCCACCTTGTCTGCCCCTTTTTACTACGTAATGCAATACCGCAGACCCTAGCTGATCTATGGCTTACCCCCTCTTCCCTACTGCGAGAAATTAGTTTTAGTTTTGTAATTTGGTTGAGTAGCACTTTATATGTGAATTATGTAGAGATTTATACATAGGTAAAAGTGCCCATCAGCCAGTCAGAATGCCAGATTTGTGGACCCCATTGCATAATATGATTGTGAGGTCTTCTATTTAAAGTATCATAGTTTCTTGCAACTTCTAGAGGAAAGTACATAGATACATAGATACATAGACAATGTCGGTAGATAAGGGCCTACGGCCCACCCAGTCTACCCTTTTGAACTTGTAAGTTTACTTTATGTTTTCCTAGAAGTCTGTTGCCCCTTAACCCTGACCTCCAGAATTCCATTATGTCTATTCCATGCATTCTTAAATCCCGTGATTGTTTCAGCCCCCACCACTTCCTCTGGCAGGGTGTTCCACTTGTCCACCTCCCTTTCTGTGAAGAAATTTTTCCTCACATTTCCTCTGAGTCATCCTCCCTCCAGCTTCATTCCATGTTCTCTAGCCCTGGAACATCTTTTTAACTTAATAAAAGTGTATTTCTGCACCCTGTTCCTCCCTGTAAGATACTTGTATGTCTCTATCATATCCCTTCTCTCCCTCCTCTCCTCCAGGGAGTACATATTCAATTCCTTCAACCTGTCCTCATTAAGTAAGAAAATATTGTTTTCTAGTTTAGGATCAGGACATTTTACACTATTCCTATTTTTGGCAAAACACAGCACCCCCAAACTAGGACTGTCCTAACAAAATCAAGACAGGTTGTAACCCTACTGGGGCCCTTCCCCCACCTCACCTGGTGCCTGTCTACTTTTGTGTATGACAAATCTTCACACCTTACTGTTTGAAGTGATGTTTATTTTCAGTTTATTTGCTCCAATGTTTTGCCAGTATAAAATGGCTTCTTCAGGGAGCATTTTTATATTCGTCACCACCTTCTATAATTAAAATACATAAGATATAATTAATGGTTTTGTTATTCAGCATTTTACATTCAAAGTCTTGACCCAAAATATAAAGGTATTTTGTTTTACCTTCTTATTACTTCACACTCTGCCAAAGCTGCTTTTACTATTCACTTCCATTCATGCCAGCTATGAAAAAAATATACAAGTGTTTTTTTAGAAATTAAAACTCTTTAAATATATTATTGCATTTCAGCTTCTGCGTTTCACATACCCACCACCACTACGGCATTTGCACTTAGTTTAACAATAATTACCTGTGGCCTTTCTCCCATATAACCTCCTGCCACAAACGCCAAGTACCTGTCTGCAGTTCTGAGCTTTACTTTGGGTACTTTCATTAGTTTTCTTCTATTATGCACTCCGATTTACCGTTGTGTCTAATGAGTAAACATTTTCTATTAGAAAGAGCTTTTAGTACGTTCTCTAAGAAGATACTTGCATTCAATTTGTTATATTTTAATAACATTTTGTCAGTCACCTAAACATTGTTATAAGCATTTCCTTCTGTAGACAGGGACTGACATCCATGTGGAATTACCTCTTGAATCTGCAAGAGACTTGGCGTTGTGTGATGTGGCAACGTCACATGCTGTATGTGTGTGTTCAAGTATGCTGGGTTGCTAGGCAACCCACTATGCAGGTCTGGTCTGCCAGCTGCCTCAGTTTGGACACAGTCTTTTAGCTCAACTTGTATTTATCTGTATAATACCTTTTGTCTTTTGTTGCCTGTCTATATTATATTTCTTGTGGATCACCCAATCATTTAGCTATTTAAAAACACGCATAATCCCTACAAAAAGCCATCAGTTTTCATTAGTCTAGTCTCAAACTCTACTTATTAATTATGTGCTCCCAATAAATGAATATCTTTACCAAAGTATAAGTAAATGTTGTCTTTAGGTTTCTTGGATTACCTCTATCAAACCTCTGTCTTACATATGAAACATATGTTGTAATATGCAATACATTTCCAACCATTATTTTTTCATTTTAAACATACAGATCATCATTGAGGGTATATCTGCATCAGGCCACACCTATGGAGCTATAGTTGCCAGGCACTAGGACCACATGGAAACTTTTCTAGCTAGCAGTCTACAAGGGGCCACCCATGATGATGTCACATGCTGTCTACATCCTTCCCATATAAATGTGGGCAGCCCTGCGCTCTCCTCCATTATTTTCCCACTGTTGGCCATCACACATTGGACTCCGCAGAGACACCCCCACTTCTATCGACCACCAAATTTCCTTCCTTTTGATTTTCTTTTCTCACCCTAGTTTTATCAGTCTCTTTATTTTAAAAAGATTTTTTTTTTGTTTATGGCGATCAACCCTCCCAAACTCTTTTGCTTCTGTGGGTACGGTCAGAAGATCTTCCATAAGGATGACCATGATGTCTACATCTGCTGCCTAGGCCCAGACCATGATGTTAAGGTCTATGAGGTCTGCTGCAGATTTAACCAGGCTACCCAGTTGTGCCACCAGAAAACCCTCAAAAATGTCCTGCTGAAGCAGAAGGTCGCCAAAATGTAGAAGGAGCTGCAAGGCAGAAATCCCTCCACCTCCCCGACCCTGTCCATGGGCTCCCACTCCTCCAAAGTCTGGGACAAGTTGGCAGGGAAGCACAAGCACTGGGACAAGGTTTGGAGCAAAGGGAGGTCCCCCCCAGCTCACTCATGGTCACTGCTTGAAGTGTCAGCTGCGGGAGGGTCATCAGCTGCTTTGGTGGCAGCACCCCCACCACCCACACCCTCTCCTCTTCAGGGTTGGCTTTGGTGGCACAACATACCATTCTTACTTTAGCTGGTGATGGCTCCTCAGAGTTGGGGCTTTCCACTTCCCCCACTGACACATCAGCCCTTGCTGTTCCAGCCTCTATTCTTCATGAGCCACCAGACAGGGAACATCACTGATTCTACTTTGGCTGGTATTGGTACATTGTTATTGGGGGTCCCACCTCTCCTGACAACACCTTTGGTCTTTACCTGAGCTTCTGCTTTGGTGTTGAGGATTCAACCTCCCCTGTCATTGCCCCAGGCCACCATGTTGGCATTCAGGCCTTAGCCTACCCCGATAACATCCCAGGCCATTGACACTAGGGCCCCATCTCCTCCTGTTGATGTCCCAGGCTGTACCACCGGTGCCAGATCCCCAAGCTCCCCTGCTGGTGCTGCAAGGTTTTCTGATGCCGGGCACTAGTGGTGTCTCAGTCATCCTATACTCCTCTGGGGAGTTCATGCACTGCCTTTTTCCCCCTCTGGAGTCAGCGATGCTGGGATCTGCTAGGCCTGCTCCTTCACCAATGGCTTCTACAGCATCATGCCTGGCTCATCCTCAATCCTCAATGCTGTCAGTGCCCCTTCAGAGCCAGGCAATGAGGATGAATACCATCCTGACCTCCTCCTTCAGGAGGATGAGAATGAGGACAATGATGATGATGATGAGGGAGAGGTGGCTGGTAGCTCCTCCCACTGTACCTCCACTTTTTCCTCAGGGAGTGAGAACTCCGCCAAATATTCCCCAAGGTTCCCCACCCGATGACCCCTCTTTTATCGCAGTGATGAGGCAGTTACAAACTGCCATGGGGTCTGATGCTGAGGAACAGGATATCACTAGGAGAAATCTGTCTGAATACTTGGAATTGCCGGATTCTCCACCTCAGATCATTCCTCCACTTATTCCAGCCTTTGAGGATGCCAGCATGGCTGCCTGGTACAGGCTAAATTTGATTCCTGCCATGCCCAGAAAGGCAGACAAATTGTACCAGGCTCCCTCAGGGAAGCCATATTTTGCATAGTAGCCACAGGCAGATTCTATGGTGATAAATGCTTCCAATGAAAGGACAAAGAGGTTTAAACACCTCAGCTCTCTTCTCCCTGATAAGGAGTCCAGAAAACTGGACTTTACGGACAAAAGGGCCTTTGCCTCTGCTACTCTGTGATGCTTTACATTGCCCATATGGTGAAATTTCAGAATGCTGTCTGGAAAAAGGCCAAAGTCACTGCCCAGGCCCTTCCAGAGAGTCCCCAGAGACAAGAACTGCTAAAGGCCCTACAGTCTGGGGTAGATGTGGACAAACACCTGTTAAAGTCTGCCTATGATGTGGCTTTCACCTCTGATAGAGTTGCTGCAGTTGGCATCTGCCTGAGAAGGCATTTGTGGATCAGGGTGCCTGGGTTTGCTACTGACATGCAACAATCCATCCTGAATGCCCCCTTTGGAAGCTGCAAGCTCTTTGGGGTGGATGTGAAAGATGTACTTTCTAATCTGCAAGTCTCAGGAAGGACTCTGCAGTCTGTCCATTCTTTATTCCCCAGTCAGCCAAAAAGTGGCCAGAAGGTGCCCCTTTGTCAGGCCTTCCATAAGCCTAAGCAGAGCACCAAGCCCCAGGGCAAGTGTTAGACAGCAACAGCCCTTCCTACCCCTACCTTCAGTACTGGGAAGGCTCCCAGAGGAGATGATGCGGCCCCAGCCTCAGGTGCTACCTAAGCATGATTTCTTGCCAGGCCCCCACCCTCCAGTACTACAGGAAGCAGTGGTAGGGGGTCATTTCTCTCTCCACCTGAATAGGTGGAAGGATATGAAATCTGATGCTTGGGTCCTGCAGCTCACAGAGCAAGGTCACACTCTAGAATTCCTGGAGTGGCCTCCAGATCTACCTCCAGTTCATTCAAGCTACTCTCCAGACCACATTCCAGTGCTGCTGAGGGAAATTCGCATGTTGCTGCAAAAAAGGGCCATAGAACTGGTTCCCAAGAATCAGAGGAACAGGGGGTTCTATTCCCATTTCTTTCTGGTCCTCAGATCCACAGGGGATCTTTGGCCCATCCTGAACCTGAAACCAGAACTTCTACATCTAATACAAGAAGTTCAGGATGGTGACCCAACATGGCCTGCTGCCACTTCTGCACCAAGGAGCTTGGATATGCTCCCTTGACATGCAGGATACATACCTGCATATCAAGGTCTGTGCTCCCAACAGGCAGTACCTCAGATTACAGTTCGGGGGGGGCAGTACCAATTCTGAGTATTACCCTGTGGCTTATCCTCTGTACCACATATCTTTACCAAATGCTTGGTGGTGGTAGCAGCCTTAAGGAGGGAGGGGCTATACATCTTCCCTTACCTTGATGACTGGTTGCTTAAAGTACAGTCCAGGGAGCAACCACACCAGATCCTAGAGCATACCTGGCAAATGTTGCATGCCTTAAGAATCACAGTCAATCTGCCCAAGTTGGTCTTGATCCCTTGTCAGCGCCTATAGTACATAAGGGCAGTACTGGACATGGCTCAGGACTTTGTGTTCTTGCCATGGGACAGGGTGGACCATCTGATGGCTCAGGCTCAGTTGCTTTACAACAGCAGATATGTCACAGCCAGAGCCTTCCTGAGTCTCTTGAGCCCAATGGCAGCAGCCATTGTCATGGTACCCCTAGCCAGGCTGCCATGTGGATCCCCAAGTGGACACTGAGGGTCCATTGGGACCAATGTACTGATGACCTAGAACAACAAGTTCTAGTCTTCTCCCTGGTCAAAAAGATGCTGCTGTGGTGGATGAAACCCAGCAACCAGTTGAAAGGGGTTCCCTTCCTTATTCCTTCACTCAGCAGATTCTCAATAGACACTTCAGGGTTGGGCTGGAGGGGCTCATCTGGGGCCTCATCAGACTCAAGGGATGTGAACGAGTGTGGAAGCTGTTCTCCACATAAACATTCTAGAGATGAGGGCCATTCTGTATGCTCTACAAGCCTTCCAGACCCATCTGTCCTGGGCCATCTGCTGGTACAGATGGAGAACATCAGTGTAGTACACTGCATCAACAAACAAGGGGGGACCTGTCCATACCCTCTGTGTCAGAAAGTGATGAGGGTCTGGTACTGGGCTCTAGAACACTGTGTAGAACTGTTGGACCTCCATGTGCCAGGCATCCAAAACATCCTGGCAGACAGGCTAAGCTGGTCACAGTCTCAGATACATGAGTGAGAGCTGCTGACCTTGGTTGTAGAAGACCTGTTCAATAGGTGGAGTCTTCCATACCTGGACCTTTTTTGTACCCACTCAAAGCAAAACTGCCGCATTTCTGGTCACTCACTCCAGGGCCTGGAGTTTTCTGGTGAGATGCGTCGTCCCTCTCTTGGAAAGGGAAGTTCCTCTATGTCTTCACTCCCTTCCCTCTAATCCAGAGAGTGCTGATCAAGCTCCAGATGGAAGGGGCAACTCTGTTCCTCATTGCCCCCTTCTGGCCTTATCAGATTTGGTTCCCCTTACTGCAACAGCTGGTATTGGAACCTCCAGAACCCCTGGCCCTGTGCACAGGTTTGCTATCACAAGAGGAGGGCACCCTGGTCCATCTGGACCTCAAGTCACTGCACCCCCAAGCCTAGCTCCTGTAGACATTGTTATGGCCAGATTTGGGGTGTCCCAAAAGGTGGCTAATATCCTGATGGCTGCTAAGAAGCCTTCCACTAGGGCCACTTATTCCATGAAGTGGGAGCGCTTTGCTCTGTGGGCGGCTTCCCATCATTTGGACCCTTTCACTCATTTAGTTAACCAGATTCTGGAGTACTTGCCATCCCTTTCAGATTCTGGCCTGCAATACTCCTCCATTAAGGTGCACCTGCCAGTTGTTTCAGCCTTCCACCTGCCTGTTAATGGCCGTACAGTGGCACAGTTAGATGTGTCCTGTACCTTTTTGAGAAGCATTTTCCATCTGAAGCCTCCAATTTGCAGTCCAGTCCCACCTTGGGACTTGAATTTTGTCTTGCAGAAACTTACTTTTGCTCCTTTTGAGCCAGCTATGACATGCAAGCTGCGCTTTCTGTCATGGAAAGTGTTATTTTTAGTTGCTACTGCTTCTGCTTGATGGATTTCTGAGCTTCATGCTCTGATGTGTGAGCCTTCTTATTTGATTTTCCACAAAGACAGGGTGTCTTTGTGTATGAATCTTAAATTTCTTCCTAAGGTGGTGTCTGAGTTTATTTTAAATCGAACCATGCACCTGCCTGTTTATTATCTGGAACATGCCAATCAAGGGGAAGCATTGCTCCACACCTTAGATGTGCATGGAATTCTGTGTTACTATACACACTGTACAAAGGGCTGCAAGAAGTCCACACAGCTATTTCTTTCACCCCTGGGAAGGAGGGTGTACTGTTTTCTAAACGGTGCCTGTCCATATAGCTGGCCAACTGCATTACTTTCTGTTATTGGAATTATGGTAAATAACTTCCTGGCATTGAGTATGGCCATTCAGCCAGAGGCATGGCCACTTCAGTTGCTTGTTTCAGGAATGTTTCAGCTGCAGAGATCTGTGCTGCCACAACCTGGAGTTCAGTCCACACTTTTACTAAACACTGCAGTCTGGACATTGCCTCTAGACAAAGGGTAGGCTTTGGCCTGGCTGTGTTTCAAGGCCTTCTGTTATAGGTCTATAGTCTCCAGCCACCTAGACTGTCTGTCTGAATTGCTTGAGACACATTCCATAGGTGTGGCCTGATGCAAGAGAGACCTTCAATGAAGACAGTACAGTTACGTAAGAACTTACTGTCACAGCAGATCTTCCAGAGGATCTCTTGCATCAGGCCATGTCGTCCCACTCTCTGTCCTCCTTTGGCCCTAGGGCTTTCTGCTCTGTCTGTTTCTACAGGATGGTTCTCCTTCTGTTTCACCTTTTCATGGCAGGAACCTCTGGCTTCCTTTGGTTCCCCAGTAGGAGATCCTCTGTATATGGTCTTCTGTGGGAGAACTGAGGAGGGCACAGGGCCAGCCACATTTATATGGGAAGGACTTTAACAGCATGTGATATCATTGTGGGAAACCCCTTGTAGACTGCTAGCTAGAAAAGTTTCCATGTAGTCCTAGTGCCTGGTGGCTATTGTTCCATAGGTGTGGCCTGAAGCAAGAGATCCTCTTGAAGATCTGCTGTTATGGTAAGTTTTTATGCAACTGTACTTTTCTTTTGCATTTTACAATGTCATATACTGTTTAAATAATTATCATTTGAAATTCTAGCAGGCAGGCTATACAGAGGATGTTAGCATAGGAAGTCATTGGATTTGTACTAATCTAGCCATCAGCCACTTGCTCCCACATCCCACTAACACATCATTGTACTAATAGGCTCAAAGCTCCACTAATCTCACCAGCATGCTGTCCAGCTACTCTCTTTGTTCATTCCTATCGATGGATTCAAGGCATCCATCTAGTTAATCCAACACGTCTCACTTTTTTCTAATAATTCATTATAGTCACCTCCTCTTTCAGGTTAGTCACTTGTTCTAGTTCCCAAAACCATAGTGAGGCTCCATTGTGGGCACATTCTCTAAAATGTTCTGCCACTGGGGAACTCTTATTAGTGTTTCTTATTGAAGTCTTACTGTATGTTCTTATATTCAAACCTTTAATGGTCTCAGGGGTTTCCCTTTGTAAATAAAGTCACGGGGCACTGCATGAGGATTTATTTTTATATTTTTATACCAAGATTTGTAAATTTTATTCTGCTTGCTGCTGTTTATAAGTTATCCAGTTTGTCTATTTAATCATGTTGTCTTGTATATTTCTGCGTAGTATTTGTTTTATGCTGAATATTTACCCTCCAATATTTGACAAAAATGTCAGCAAAGACTATGGTCGACTTACTTGGTTAATTCACCTAGTGGTGTTGATAGAATGATAGATACACTGGGATTCAGAAAAATGGAGTGGCTCCATGTGGAGGGACATACCCAATACAGAAATAAATACTTGTTCCTTAACATTTTATCTGTCCTGCAATAAAGTTACATTTTCTTAACAGATAATTAGGAATGATGGAAAAACTAGTTCCCCAACTAAATTTGCCATTAGGAAATTAATAGTGCTTTTATTATTAATTCTGGGTTCAGTTCACCCACATCCGGGCCCCCAAATACAAAGTAATTATATAGTACAGTATGACAACAGAAGTGGAATTAACCTTGTGAATTCAATGAGTATAGTTCTTTTAACATTCAGAGCCTTCAGGCCAAGTGGTGTTCATTTGAAGCATGGGTGTTTCAGCATCAGTTTGACGTTATTACACTCTCTGAAACACGGTTGAAAAGTCAAATTGATAATGCACCAATTGAGTTACCAGGATATAATGTTTGTACAGAGGAAAGGAAGGGTAAAGGGGGAGGAGGCACTTTAATATATGTTAAAACCAAATTTAACTGCATTTTATTAGATCATTCAGGAGAAGGCACCAGATGTAATTTAATTTCTTTAGACCTGATATTAGGACGGTGTAAGTATCTTATCATCAGTTCAATTTATATCCCCCAGGCTATATAAAAGTATGTTTGGAAATGATCGCAGGAGTTAAAAGTAAATTAGCACCTAATAGAGAGTGGGTTTTATTATGGGATTTTAATCATAATTGGGAACTGGATATGAAATTTGAGGTAAGGAAACTATTTATGGAATTGGGGATTCACCAAATTATTGGGGAAATGACCAGATATAACTATACAACTGGGAAAGGGACAATATTGGATTGGATTGTGGTTTCCCACCCTGATAAGATAATTGCATCTAGCATTTTAGGAGATGCTTTAAGGGATCATTGCCCTGTTCAATGTAATTGATCTGCTAACAAGGAAATATCCACCAGTTTATATAGAGTCACATAATTAAAAAAAAAAAAATTAGATAGAGAGTTGGTAAATAAAGGATGCAGTAATATTGATTGGACTTTTTTACAAAACATTAAAGATGTTGATAAATATTATAAAATATTTGTTAAGTGGGTCAATATAGTATTTGATAGGATTACACCCAAGAATAAAATGTGCAATCGAGCTAATAAGAATAAATAGGTCAATCATGAGCTGCTTAAACTAATGAAGCAAAGATAATCAATTTGGAAACAGTATAAAAAAAATGTAATCCTGATATGTTAAGTTTGTATAAAAAGCTTAGGAATCAGCATAAAACAGAGGTTCGAAAATCCAAGAGACAGTATTTTCTTTCAGAAAAAATTAAATACTATATGCTAATAATCCAAAGAAAATATAACAATTACTAAATAATTTAATTGGGAAAGTATTTAAGGAAACTGAAATGGTCATTATGGATAAGGATCAAATAGTTAAGGACCCACTTGAATTGGTGAATAAGTTTAATAATTTTTTTGGTGACCTTGAAAAATACTCAAATAAATCCAATGTAGTCAACCCAAATGTTTTCCCCAAAGTGGAAGGTCAGAATCTGGAGCCCAAATTTTATTTTAAAATAGTGACCCCATCACAAGTAAAAGACTATGCACTTAAAAATAATCCCAGGCCCATTTCGGGGCATGACAAACTAGATTGTAAATTAATCAAAATGGGAGTACTTTGGCAAAACCTATTGCTGATTGTTTAATCTTTCACTTTGCCCTGGTACTTTCCCAAAACAATGGAAAACAGATATCATAAAACCAATTTTCAAAAATGGTAATAAAGAAAGTATATCGGACTACAGACCCATTTCATTTTTGTCACCACTATCAAAAATATTAGAAAGGATTATTTTTTGTTCAAACCACTGAATTCTTGGAAAAATATGATCTGTTGTCTAAATACCAACACGGATTTAAGTCTAAACACTCCACAGAGATGGCCTTGGTGGGGTTTACCAGCTTCATACAGAGTTCCCTAGATAGGTGGGACTCTGTTGCAGCTATATTTGTGGACCTCACCAAGGTCTTTGATTTAGTAAATCATGATCTTTTACCACATTCTATAACCAAAGTTAACTTTTCAAGTCAAGTTATAAACTGGTATTTTAATTATTTAAAAGTCTGGGCTCATAAAACAATTACTAAAGGAGCACTGTCACATCCAAAAATATCAAGTGTGGAGTACCCCAAGGCTCCATTTTGGGGCCGTTAATAGTCTCCCTATATATGAATTCTTCATCTGTTACAAGTAATAAATCACCAATGATAAATTATCCTAATACCAATCCAAGGTATGCCATAGAGGTCATACAAGATGACTTTGCAGCTTTGTAAAGATGACTTTCATCTTAGCAAATGTTGCTTAACATTAAAAAAACTAAACTAATGGTATTTTCTAATGGTAAGATAAAAACTTCTTTTATACCCCCATTGGTGGATTTACATGGAGAGATTGTAGAGTAAGTTGACAGTTTTATATACCTTGGAATAATTTTAGATTCTAGACTGATCTTTGAAAAAACAGTGAATCTTTAATAAAAACTATACATCAGAGGTTAGGGGGACTGTATAGAATAAAATCATTTTTGACTCCCAAATCCAGAATTCAACTGACCCACAGCTTTCTCCTTGGAGTACTTGATTACAGGATTTTTATTTATATTTCAACTAGTGTCAAGATATTATCTAAGCTATAGGTTACATATAACAGTGTTCTAAGATTTATGACTGACTCTACTTTTAGAACTTACATATGTGATTTACAGAGAAGTGCTAATTGCCCATCTCTGAAAAACAGAATAAAAATTAAAATGGGTGTGTTTTTGTTCAAAGTTATCAGGGGTTTATTATCAAATCCCATACTTTCCATTTTCCCTAGAAGTGTAAATATCAGTAGGACTAGGTTTCAGTCAAGATATGTTTTTAAGGTGTCATTGTTTAAAAAAAACATTTGGACATAGATCATTGTGGTTTAGTGCAATAGCATTGTTAATACTATTCCAAAACCTTTGATTAACTGTGTTTCTCTCCATACGCTTAAAGTAAGATTGAAATCCTGGTTAAAAATCTCTAACCCATGCACTTGTCAGAAGGGGAATTGTAGATCTTAATTTCTTATTTGTAAAGTATTTATATATTTTATATGTATATTTGTATATGTAATGTGCTTATTTTTTAAGTGTTTACTTGTCACTTGTGAAAATGGACAGTCATGCTCATCAAGTTAACAAGTATAACAAATAAAAAAATGAAATGAAATGAAAGATAACCCCTGTTGTTTTTCAGCTAATGTGTTGCCTAGTATTATATTTCTGTGAGTAGGGGGATGTTTATATACAGTAACTGCTTTTAACGCATATGGTTACATACAGAACAGTGTTCACAGGGACCATACCGGGTTAAAGTGGACCCAGTAGTAGTTGTCTTGTGACCATTTCCTGTCTCAGTGGTACATGTTTAGTATGTACCAGTTTGTCTTTTACTGTTGGTACCATTTTGCTGATATAATTGGTCTATGATTAAAGATTGTCCTATTCTCCCTATAGTTATGAAAAACATTCTGATTTTTGTTTCTAATTCTCTTGATTTGAGGAATTTTGTCACTGTGGTCTACAGCTAAAACTTTTCTTCAACTTCCTATTCCAATATTTTTGACATTCCTCTCTTTACTTATTCTTGCTTCTGCCACAGGCAGGCTAGACCCACATAAAGGGTTGTCTAGCAATCCAGCATGTGTGAACATGCATGTACAATGTGTGATATCACCGCTTCACACAACATCAAACCCTTCTCAGACTCAAGAAGCAATTCCACACAGACATCAGTCCCTGTCTGCACAAAGAAAAGCTGAGAATATTGTTTTGGTGAGTGACAAAGGAGTTATTAAACATATAACAGATTGAAAGCAAGTATCTTTTTATATAAAATACTAAAAGTTCTTTCTTATAAAACATTTGTGCTCTTTGGACACAACCATAAATCAGAGTGCATAAGAGAAGAAAAATAATAAAATAACTCAAAGTAAAGCTAAAAATTTCAGACAGGTACTTGGCATTTGTAGCAGGAAGTTATGTGGAAGAAAAGCAGTAAGTAGCCATGGTTAAACTATGGTAAGTGCACACAGTGTAGCAGTCATGGGTGTTTGAAACACAGGAGCAGAAATGCTCTAATATTTCTAAACAGTTTTAATTTCTAAAAAAATACTTGTATGTTTTTTCAAATCTGGCATGAATATTTTTTCACATCCAGCATGAATAGAAATGAGTCATAAAATGTAGCTTTGGCAGAGTGTGAAGTAAAAAGAAAGTAACAAAAAATACCTTTATATTTTGGGTTGAGGCACTGAATGTAAGAAGCTGAATAACAAGAAAAAAAAAATACGTCTCATGTGTATTAATTATAGGAAGTGGTGAGGAATATACAAAACCTCCCCAAAGATGCAATTAAATACATGGCAAAACATTGAAGCAAATAAATTCAAAATAAATGTCAGTTCAAACAAACAATAAAGTATGAAGATTTGTGAAATTGATTTTGAGAGCACCCCCCCCCCCCCACTCCAAACTGAAGATTTCAAGTTGCACCCTGGGAGCACTTCCAACCAATATAAGTGCTAAATGTATTTTTCATTTCATTTTGCAAATGGAAGGAGCCTATGACATACTGAAATTGTGCTAGAACATATGTTGAATGTGTATGGGGCCCATGCTCTTTCACTTATGTATACTAGTGTTGCCAGCTATTTGTGGTTACATGTCATCAGTGACATCACCATGCAGCGTGGGTGCATGTATGCCATGATGTGGCATGAAGCTTCAAAGGCAGGAGAGGTGAGTGAACACAAGCAGACATGCTTTGGAGTGGCAACTGTTTGCAAAAGTTTGTAGAGGGAACTTCAGGATGAAATGGTACAGTATATATTTCCTGACTGAGGAGTATCAGCTTAAAACTCTTTGGTGAGTGAATCACAAGCAGCAGCATTAACTGTGTTAAAGAACTGAATACTAATCTATGCTTTGTAGTACCTGAATGAGATGGTAAATTAATTGTTTTTATTTATTAGACCATATCCCTTAAAAAAGCTCATGGTCTAAGAGCAAAACATTGGGGTAATTCTGTGGGCTGGCGAAGAGCTGAGAAAAAAAATCTGAAATAACTTGAAGATTGATTTGGAACACTACTAGCTGCTGAGGGAGTTAACTTTTCCTTGCCATAATGATTACAGTTCCTGCTTTAGATTGACCCTGGTGACTACATGCCTGTGGGAGTGTACTGAGAATAGAATTACCCTCTAATGTGCACTATAAAAATATGCCTGATATTTATTTGTGATCTGTGACCCTTGTAACATCACTTGTGGCTTTACCACTCATGATGTCATGGGGTTGCATCCACATGTAAAACATATCAGGCATATTTTGTACTAGGCTCATGCCATATCTAAACAGCTTCCCCACTGCCTGCTGTAATATGTCCATTCACATTGTCTGCTCTTCTATGTCCATTCATCGTTCATATGAATGCTGATAATACGAGTCTCTTTACCTCTGTCTCCTCTGCCTCTGATCTCAAAAACCCACTCCAACTGAACTTTAACAACATCCAGCACTGGTTCTGAGAAAATCACGTATCTCTCAATGCAAAGAAAATGATCTCTATGACTTGTGGCACCAGGTAAAGGCTTGCTAGAGAGTCTCTCTTCTTTCCTTTTGTACTCTATATGGCAACAACTGTTGAAGATACCTCCTTCTTCAAGCACCTTGGGGTCCAGCCAGATCACTACCTTGATTTTTCTGTTCATGTGGCTTCAATCCACAAGAAGCTCCGTCCCAAACTTGGAGCACTTTACAAAAATAAGAGACGCATTGCACTGCCTGTTCAATGAGAAATTCTCACTAAAACGTTTCTCTCCATTTTTGACTATGGCTACATTGTTTATAGTGCTGCTCCTAAGTCCACTTTAGCTAGACTGGACCCCCCTCTTTCACTCCTTCTTTCAATTTTCCCTTGGTAAACCCCTGCATACTCACCTTTGTTCTTTGTGTACCTCTCCCCCATGGTGCCATGCACCTATCCCACTGTGCCTCATTTGTCTCCAAATTTTGGTTTGGCTCCATTCCCTAACATTTTACTTCTGTCCTGTCTTTCTCCTCTTCTACCTCTTACTCCCTTTGCAATGCTTACATTCACTCACTTACCTCCCACCAATAAAATCTCTGTCATGGGCTGCCTTCTCATTTCGCTTTCCTAAAATTTGGGGCTGTATTCCTCTTTCCATTTGCTCTGCTCCTCCCCTTCTCACTCTGAAATCTCTGCTCTGTGATTTCTCTACTCATTCTAGCAGCTGTTCCTGATACTGGGGTGGAATTCTCTCACCAGCCTTCCTCCCTACACTGTCACTAGCTTATCACCTATTTCCTAGTTATGAAGTCACTAACTCCGTGCTCCTCATATTATTGTTTTGTTGCTTACAGTTTAATGTTCTTTTGTATCTTCTGAATTTTACTGCACTGTATTTTATGGTATGGCATTGTTTTAAATTCTGAAGTGTTTTCTTGTAATTTGTATAAATTGTTTACTTATTTCCATATTGCTGTATTTTATTTTTTTATTTATTATATATTCAGAAACACCTTTGAGTGAAGCTTATTTACAAAGGTTCCACATCACATTGTACAAATGATATTGTACTTTGGATCTGGTCTCTTCTCTTCCCCCTCCCTCTAGGTTGCATTTGGAAATGAGCTGATACCAGCTCAGTATGATGTTTCTAGTAAAACTTTTGATATAAATAAAATATCCCATATGTTATTTGCAAAAAAAACACTAGATTGATCCATTGTTAGGTTTCTACAGCTAAACAAAGAAGGACATGTTGGTTAGTCTTAGCAAACACCACAGTGGACAAGATATATTTTAAGCAGAAAATGTCTGTACATAAAGAGCTGTACTATAAGAAGCAATGTACATCACAGTCTTGTGTTATTACAGCTACTATCCAGCACAATCTTGGGGTGATCAGATACAGGACTTGAAATGTCTGCCTTGGTAATCAGGATGCAGAGAAATCATGAGAGCTATGTTTTATGTCCTGTATGTGCAGTCTCTGAAAAGAATATTGCAGCATATTCCTTTACTACCCTACTTCAAGTGCACATAAATCAAATTAAGGCCACAGTTCATCTTTAAAGGGATACTTTGAGGACAGTGGAGAATCGTCCTTTAAGGGCTAAATGGGAGCAAGAACACCACTGAAAAAAAGTCCTCTTTAGGGCGCTTCTTTAGGCAAAAGGAGAATCAAAAAGCCTGATCAACCCAGCATATTACACCTGTGTGACAATGTATCAGTGGGCAAGGGTGGGTGGGATGAAACAGATGGAGGAAGAAATTAAGCCACTGGTTCACACCTACTTTTCAGATCCAGGCATGCTACTTAACATAACTCTTCTGTTTTCTCTATTGATTAGACCACTTAGTTTTACTAGATATTACACTTTGGTTCTGATTTGTCTGGCTTGGCCAAACCAGGCAGAACCCAAATACACAGCCTGCATATTCCTACTGTACAGTACCACCCACTGACTCTTTAAAAGTCTAGCAGATGACAATGTAATTTTGTAGCATTTAAAGGTGTGACACCAAGTGATACTAACTACTGCAGCTGCATGGAAATGAGGATATTGTGACAGCGGTATCTGGATAACTTTAATCATGATGGAACCTGACACTGGGCATTACCATTAATTCAAAGTGAATATTAATGTTCACTTAAACAGTGCTACCTTAGCATTCTGCTGGTCTTTAATGTCACATAAAGTGTATATCAAGACTCTCCAGAGTCCAGAGACTAAATGAGAACAAGCCAAATCCTCATCCTTTTTTGTATTTTGGCCATACTGTTTGTAGATTAGAGGGCAGGTCACCACTTCATGCAGGCATTTAACAAGTTGAAAGGCTTGCAAAACACCCACATGTTTTCTGTGGACAGAAATACACCAGGTGAGGGAGAGCGTTGACCCCCACCCCACAAGCTAAGGAAGGCTTTTATTACCAGTGCTTATTTCTGTCTTGATAACAAAGGGTTAAATTGTTCAGAATGGTGTTTTTTTCTCAGGAACCAAGCCAATATTATAACATCTTGTACAGCTTGCAATTTTGATAATTTCAGAATATCTTGAATATTCTGAATGGGAGATCAGCAACTTAACAAACGGCCCACTCAGGAAATGTTTTGCTGTCAGTCATACCAGAAATTGAATGTTCTTTCCTTTCCTTTTCTACAAGTTTTGTAAAAACTTTCATTGCCTAAGGTACAAAATATAGGGTTTTTCAGAGATCCAAGTTGATTTTTAAATCCATTCCTTTGGAGGTTAACCCTTTGGGGGATGACTGGGAGGGTGTCTACACAAAGCAGCATACTACTTCAGGTCCTTCTGTAAAGCCACCCCTTTAGGGGATGGCTGTAAGTGTGTCCTCAACTTGCTTTCTAGATTCTGCCTACAGTACAGATTGAGCCTGAACTTCTGCAGGAGTTCTCAGTTCATGGTGCTGACTGTAATGGACTCTCAGGAGCGTGCCAGGCTCAAAGGATGGCAATGAGCCTTGGGTCTGGGAATGGCACAAGTCCTTTCAGGGTTTGGTCTCCTATGGTATGTAAGTCATCTACCTTGGAATCACTGGCAAACTCTGCAAGACCAGAGGAGACAGATATGCACCTAACTGTGGGCTATTTTTGCATCCTAGGTTAATTCCACAGTTTAGCACCCATGTGCCAGTAAATCATCATCTTGTAGAGCATTCTCTATAAGAAGTACATGGCTCAGGGTGCTCTAGGGAGGAGTAACATTCATTTCATGGTGCCCTAAGGGAGTTCCATAGAAAGGGACAGGGCAATGTGGTGGGCATCTAAGAGGCTGTTGCTGTTGCTAGCCTTGCTTGTAGAGCAGAAAGCAGCTAACTAAAAGAAGCTATATTTTCTTGTTAATTTAAAACTTATATCTCAGCAGGAGTCAGTGTCAGTTAAGATTAAGTAGACATATAACTTTATTAGAAGTAGAAGGGGTCTTATTTAGGGTTAAAAAAGAAAGAAAAGAAAGAAAGGCAGTGTGTGTTCTGTGCAGGAAAGGTACTGTATCAGGTGACTTTGCTAAACCAGTAGGAGGAAAGAGAGCTTACCTGGGGGTGTGGTTTAGACACTAGAAAAGCAGGTGAGTCAAATTACAACTTCCTGTTGCTAGCCTTTTTTCTTACTAATTGCCCTCCATACCACCCAAAGCCAGTTCTACTTTTATAGCCACTGGATTTGACTGTCAATAGGAACTTCCTGTTTGGCAGTAGGAAGGAAAGGATCATAGAGAAACATTGGTTTTGTCAACCCTAAAGTAAAAAAAAGTAGCTTACTCTCCCCACTAGCTGCTGGTGGTCTGATATTGAGCAAGGAAGAAGGAGGCTACTGAAGAAGATAGGAAGTTGCTGTCCCAGAACAGGAAGGGTCAGAGTTTTAAGGAGAGGAGAGAGTAAGCATCCAGAGAAACAGTAGAGAGGACACAAAATAAGACATGATAGGAGTGGTGCAGTGCAATGGCTGTGGGGCAGCTGTGTCTGGGAGACATTCTGGAGGCTGCGATGCTGCCCTATTTGCAGGCACCCTCTGGTCTGAGAGAGAGGTTGCCTGCCTCCAGGCTGACCTGGCTAGGATTCGTGAAACCTCCTCCCCACCCAGGGACCACCAGGGCCAATGCCACTACCTCAGAGGTTGCCAAGAAAGAGGAGAGGCTGGACCAGGGTGGGCCCAAGGAGGAGAGGGTGGTGGAACAGAGTTGCATCCCTCCAGCTGTACCTCTCCACACTTCATTCGCTCTTCTGGTGGATAGTGGTTCCTCTATGGAGGCACCTGCAGTGGAGACCAAGGAGGATGCTGGGAACCTTCACAAAGGAGACCCACAGGAGGGTGGCATGGGACCCCACAGGGGAAGGAAACAACTCCTGGTGGGGGACTCACTCATTAGGGGGTAGAAATGGGGGAGGAAGGGGAGATGGAGGTAAGGTGCCTTCCTGGCGCCACGGCTTGGAGGGACAGGAAGCGAATCCTCAGGATCGTGGAAGGAGCTGCACGAGGGAGGGAGCTGGATGTCATTGTCCACCTAGGGACAAATGACCTGGCTAGGAATGGGATCAGAGCAGTGCAAGAGGAGTTTATAGAGTTGGGAAGGGGCCTTAGACAATTAGCGCATATGGTAACCTTCTCGGAGGTGCTGCCTGTCTATGGCAAGGGAGATGCTAGGGCACTTCTCACCAGGGAATTCAATGAGTGGTTGAAAAACTGGTGTGGAACTCAGGGTTTTGGCTTCATTGGGGACTGGGGAGCCACCTGGAGGGATGTAGACCTATACTGGTGCGAAGGTCTGCATCTGTCCGGGGGGGAACCAGAATCCTAGGTGAGAGGTTTAAATGCTTCATTGGCAAGCATTTAAACTAGCCAAGGGGAGGCACTGAAAAAGGAGGGGAAATCCACATCCCCCACAAAACATGGTGATTAGTGAGGTAAACACCAAGGTACAGAAGTTATTAGGGAGCAGAACAGATTTAAATGTAAAAAAAGGCAAAGGCAGTAAGGACAGAAATGGGGCTAAAAGGGGTAAGGCTATCAAAAAGTGGAGGGTGATGAGTACCAATGCCCGTAGTCTGTGTAACAAGCTCCCTGAACTAGTGGCCTTGATGGAAGAGGGTTGCCTGGATATTGTGGCAGTCACAGAAATATGGTACACAGAGAACCATGACTGGGATGTCAACATACCAGGATACACAATCTACAGGAGGGACAGGGAGGGTAAAAGAGGAGGAGGAGTAGCTCTCTATGTAAAGGAAGGGATCAAAGCAACAGAACTAAAGAGTAAACAGGGAGCAGATGAGGCACTTTGGGTCACCCTGGAGACAGGAAATGGCACCACAATCCATATGGGGGTTGTATACAGACCCCATCTCAGGGGAGGAATGGACAAGGAAATGATAGAAGGCTTTTAGAATGGCAGAAAAGGGAGATATTGTTGATGGGGACCTGAATATGCCAGATGTTAACTGGAGCACCTTTGCTGCAGGCACATCCAAGAGCAGGGTCATTCTTGATGCCCTACAGGGGCATGCCTCAGACAGCTAGTATTGGAACCCACTCGAGGGAGCAATCTTAGACCTGGTACTCAAATGGGGATGGAGAAAGAATCTCGATTTAGAAGTGGTAGCCATCTGGGAACAAGCGACCACCAAACAGTGTGGTTCACGATAAACACAGCCATACAACTGCCATACAAAAGCAAGAGTACATGGACTTTAGGAGGGCCGACTTTGGGAAAAATGAGAGTGCCTCAGAAAGCACTAGCAAACAGGCAAGAAGAAGGGGTGGAGGAACAATGGGGAGTGATCAAAACAGCCATCACAGAGGCAACAAGCCTTTGTGTAAAGCAAATCAATAAAACACAACGAAGGAAAAACTGCTATGGTTCTCAAAAGAGGTGGCAGGGAAGGTTAAGAGAAAAGGACAGCATTCAGGAAATATAAGGAAACACAGAAGGAGCAGGACAGAGAACTTTATCAGTTAAAGCAGAAAGAGGCTGGAAGGCAGTCAGAATAGCAAAGGCCCAAACCGAGGAAAGGATAGCCAATTCTGTTAAGAAGGGGATAAGACCTTTATAGGTACATTAGGAGTGAAGAAAGACCAAAGGAGGGATACTGAAGCTTAATAAAGGGAGGGAAATGGGTAGAGGTGACAGTTAAAAGCAGGGATACTGAACGAATATTTCTGCTCAGTATTCACAAAGGAAGAGGAGGGGAGTTACCTAAACCAAACAAGAGAAACACCTAAGACGGGGGTCGATACCAGTCCATTTACAGAAGAAAGGGTTCTGAAAGAACTGATAAAATTGAAGGTGGACAAAGCAATGGGGCCTGATGGGATTCACCCAAGAATTCTAAAAGAACTAAGGGTAGAACTAGTGACACCGCTGACTACTCTCTTTAACAAATCATGGGAGGATGGGGTGGTACCCGAGGACTGGAGGAGGGCAGATGTGATGCCTCTTACAAAAGTGGGAGCAGGACAGAGGCAGGAAACTACAGACCAGTTAGTTTGACCTCAGTGGTAGGGAAAATGATGGAATCATTTCTGAAGGAAAGAATTGTTGAGTACCTAGAGGCCAGTGGGCACAGGACCCAAGGCAGTACATGGATTCAATGATGGAAGGTTGTGTCAGATGAATCTAATAGATTTCTTTGACTGGGTGACCAAAGTAGTAGACCAGGGAGGGCTGTGGACATGGCCTACCTAGATTTTAGCAAGGCATTTGATACAGTCCCACACAAAAGATTAATTCACAAGATAGCCAGCCTTGGAGTGGGTCCCAAGGTGGTAGCCTGGATAAAAAATTGGCTAGACAACAGGACGCAAAGGGTAGTAGTAAATGGAATACACAGTGAAGAAAGGAGGGTTACTAGTGGGGTACTGCAGGGTTCAGTACTGGGAACGGTCCTTTTTAATGTCTTTATAAGTGACATTGCAGAGGAACTGGAAGGAAAAGTATGTCTCTTTGCAGATGACACAAAGATCTGCAACAGGGTTGATACACAAGATGGAGTGGAAAGGATGAGAAGGGACTTGGCAAGGTTGGAGGAATGGTCAAATGTATGGCAGCTCAGATTCAATGCAAAGAAGTGCAAGGTAATGCACATGGGAAACAAAAACCCAGGGAAAGTGTACACAGTGGGGGTGAGATACTGACAACAGTAAAATTGAAAGGACCTGGGGTAATTATATCAGATGACCTAAAGGTGGGCAAGCAATGTGAGAAGGCAGTAAGGAAGGCAGGGGGATACTGGGATGCATGGAAGAGGCATCAATAGTAGAAAACAGGAAGTTGTTATCCCTCTGTACAGACAGGTGGTGAGACCCCATCTGGAGTACTGTGTGCAGTTCTGGAGACCCCATCTCCGCAAAGACATAGACAGAGTGGAAGCTGTCTAGAGGAGGGCAACCAAAATGGTGCAGGGTCTGCACCAGAAGACATACGAAGAAAGACTAAAGGAGCTTAATATGTATACCCTAGAGGAAAGGAGGGGGAGAGGGGACATGATAGAAACTTTCAAGTACCTCAAGGGGATTAACAAAGTCTAAGAGGGTAGCATCTTCCAGAAAAAGATGTGCAAGAACAAGGCACAATTTGAAGATGGGGGAATGGCTCAGAGGTAATGTGAGAAGTATTTTTCACTGAGAGGGTTGTAGATGCATGGAACAGCCTCCCTGAGGAGGTTGTGGTGTCAAGAATAGTGGGGGACTTCAAGAATGCATGGGACAGGCATAAGGCAGTCCTAGTGGGGGGTAGGAGGAAGTAAGCTGTTGGTTAACTAGGATTTGCAGCTTATCTGTTAGGTAGGAAAATGGGCAGACTAGGTGGGCCAAGCGGTCCTTATCTGCCATCAAATTCTATGTTTCTATGTTTCTATGCAGGGGGCATAGTGGTTGGCTCTGGGTCTGAGACAAAATAATTCAGTTCATAGTGCATTGGTTTTTTGCACACAGTACCACCTGGGAAAGGTGCAACTATCAAAAAAGACTGACTTGTAACTGGGGGTGGGAGTCTTAGAGCACCGAAAAGGTCGGCTGCATTTGTTAAGCTGTGCTCATGTTTAAGTAACTTTCAATAAAGACCCTGGTGAACAAAGGATAATGGTATCTCATGCAAGAAACAGTAGTTCAGGGAGGGGTATTGTTGTTGTAACTCATGAGGGAGAAACAGACATTTAAACCAATGGATGCCATTCAGATTCAAAACACCTTAACTTGCTAACACAGAAATAGGGTGGGAATGAACACCTGAGTTGTGTAAATCAGCTAATTATAATTTGGGGTGGAGTGTTCTTATCACTGAATATGGTATTCAGCCAATTGTAAACCAGAACTCAGCAGCTCTGGGAGGGTTTTTTGTTGTGATTTTGCAAGGACAGACAGGCATTTAAAATCAGCCACTTCTACTGTGCAGATTTGTAGCACATTTTAGGTAGTAATAAGCACAAAACTAATTGGGAGTAGTATTTGGGCAGATGGAGGGGATCTAGTACAATGGAAGCCAAACACAAAAAAGACTACCCCTGACTTTGTCTCAGATAATAACACTAACCTACTAGTGAGTGCTCTTGTGTTTCAGGACAACAGCTGCTTTTTGGGCTCTCTGTTCAAGGTGTGGGATGGAGCAAGAGCAAAGCAGGGTGAGATGACAGCCAGAGGACCAACTGGAAACATGGTAAACCAACAGGAACTACTGCCTGGAGGAGGTCCTACAGGAAGGTTAAAAGGAAGCACCCCTAATGTGTCCCACACATGTTCATGTCCAAGCGCATGAGTGGAACAGCACAGGAGTGGAACAGGTATAAGACTAGTGTCTTAGGCATCTTAGGCATCAGCAGGAGGAAGCAGGAAAGCAGGAGACTCTTCCGGTCGACTAAGGTAAGGTGCCTATTGACTTCAGTTACAACATTCACTACTGGGAAGGGTGAAAGATAAACATTTGACCATGACTTAGAACAGGTGCAACACTCTAACTAGGGCAGAAATACAAAGGGATTAAGGGAAAACAGTGAAATATAGTAACACCCTAACTAGGGTCAGGGTACAAAGAGGAAAGCAAGTGAAAGTCTACTTAAAAGCTTAAGGGGGAAGCAAAGTAGCACCTTACTAGAACATAGTAATAGAGGGTAATCCAGACAAACAAGGAGAATCAAGAAACACCCTCTCAGGGGGTGGGGAGGTTAAGGGCATAATTTCATTTTTAGGTAATAGGTGGGGTAGATTTGGAATGATGTGTGCAGTGCAATGCAGTGGCTGTGAAGCAGCAGTCTTCAGGGAGACCTTTTGGAGACTGAGGTGCTGTCCAATCTGTGTGCTCCTCTGTGGGTTGAAGGAGGAGGTATTTAGACTCCAGACAAGCTGTCTAGGATTTGGGGTGCCTCTTCCCCCGCTGAGGGGCCACCAAGTCCACCACCGTTGCCTCAGAGGGTGCCTGGAAGGAGGGCCAGTTGGAATGTGGTGGGCTCTGTTAGGGTAGGGGTGGGGGTCAAGGCAAACATTTCGCAGCCAGTGCCACTAAAGAACTCTTTCACCCACCTGCTGGGATGGGACTGCCAAGATGAGGCACTCATGGTATTGGCAAGGTAGAATGTGGGGGTCCTTCTGAGTAGAGGTCCCAAGGTGGGAGGAAGAGAATCCTAGCAGAAGAGAAAGCAACTTCTAATTGGGGACTCAATTGTCAGGGTGTTAATTTTAGGGACACCATAGGAGGGAAGAAGGGAGGGAGGTGAGGTGCCTAACCACTGCCTTGGTACAGAGGGATGGGGAGCAGATCCTTAAGATCGCTAGTGCAGCGGTGCAAGAGGGGGAGCTACTGTAGATGTCATTGTCCATTGGGGAATAAATGACCTGACAGAGTATGCAGCCGGGGTGGTACAGGATGGATTTAGGGAGCTGGAGAGGGACCTGAAGCAGGTAGCACAGATGGTGAATTTCACTGTAGTGCTAACTGTACAAGGCTGGGGGGATCAGAGGAGACACTGCACTGCACCACAATCTTCAACAACTGATTGAAGGCATGGTTTAGAGAGGAGGGGTTTGCTTACATCAATCCAGGAGGGGAACGGCAGTCCTGGGTGGAAGGTTTAAATGTTACTTTGACTGACATTTAAATTAGCTTGGGGGCAGATAAAAAGAAGGAGGCTGTGAATGCTCCCACACCCCGATAATGGTGCAGCAGTGAAGGAAAGCCCAAGGGAAATAAATTCCCTAGAGATAGTGGGGATTAGGGGCAAGGGAGGAGGGGTGGAAGGGTTGTGAGGTGGAAATAAGGCTGAGAAAAATACTAGAGAGGGTAGGCAGAGAGAGAATAAAAAAAGAGAAGGACAATAGTAGTGAGAACAGAAGGGTGAAGGATGGACTCAGTAAGGGAGGACAAAGTAATGGTAGGGAGGGATGAAAGTAGTGGAGAGCTATGTGTGCCAAAGCAAGGGAGCACATTTCTTGACCTTGAGGCTACTGTTGTGGAGGCAGCGTGGATCTAGAGGCCATAACAGAATTGTGGTGCACTGACAACCACAGTTGGGATGTGGTCATAGCGGGTTACACCATGTTTTAGAAGGATAGGGCAGGGAGGAAGGGGGATTGTTGTATATTTAAGGGAAGGTAGAAAGGCTTTGGAAATACAAGGACACAGTGGGGAAATGAAGGCACTGGAGGTTCTCTGGGTTGGCTTTGAAATGGGGTCCGGGGCCTTTATATGCATGAGGGTGGTGCATAGGTCACTAACACAGGGGGAGAAAAAGGACAAAGTTTTGGGGGAGGCCATAGGCAAAATGACAAGCAAAAGGGAAATAGTAATCATGGGTGATTTTAATCTGCTGGATGTGGATTGGAACATCCTGGCTGCAGCTAAACTAGGAGAAGGGTCATCCTAGACTCCATGCAAGGGGCATTTCTCAAGCAGCTGGTTACAGACCCTACAAAAGATGAGGCATTGCTGAATCTGGTACTTACGAGCAGGGACAGCATAGAAGACATCACAGTGGGTAGCGCCCCCTGGGTACAAGTGATCATCATACAGTGTGGTTTGGACAGGGGAAAAACACACTAGGTCAAAGGTCCCAGACTTCAGGAGAGCAGATTTTAAAGAAATGGGAGACTGCCTTCGGAAATACCTTAAAGGTGGGGATAGCTGGGGAGGGATGGAGGCACAATTGAATAGAATGATGGAGGGAATAACTAAAGTAATGGTAAGCTGTTTAAAGGGTTCTGAAAGAACTCCTAAAACTGAAGGTGGACAAAGCAATGATGGTGTTGCCTCTGTATTGCTCACTTGTGAGACCCCACATGGAGTACTGCATCCAGTTCTGGAGGCTACATCTCCACAAGAACATTGACAGGGTGAAAGCAGTCCAGACAAGGGCTACTAAAATGGTGTGGTGGTAGCATGTAAAAACTTGAACATGGGGGCATGCTTTAAAACTAGGGAAGGGGGAGTTTAAGAGGGTTGTGAGGAAATACTTTTTCACAGAAAGGGTTGCGAATGCCTGGAACAGCTTGTCTGAAGAGGTGGTAGGGGCAAAGACAGTGGGGAGCTTCAAACCTGCATGGGTATTCCAAACCAAAGCACATGGGTACAATAAGCAGAGGTAGGGCAGGAGGGAGGCACACCTTTGATCAAGTAGGATCCCCAGTGTGGTATTAGGCCGAGAAAATAGGGCAGACTAGATGACCTGCTGGTCCTTTTTATCAACACATTATATGTTTCTATGTTAAAATAATTATAGATGCTTGTGGGAGGCCTTGGTGCTATAAAATCACTAGTGGTGAGACTTGCGGCTCAGGAAACCTGGGAAAGGAGCTGAAAGTGCCCATGGTGTACATGAAAAGTTAATTAGAGCTGTTGCTCAGCAGTTGGGTAAAAAATAATGTCAGGGCTGTTGCTCAGTAAGCAGACAGATGGCACCAGAGCTCAAGAAAGGGCATAACATATATAAACTATTGTAGATAGTTACATTCAACTGAGGGAGCTTGCCAAAGTTTTAAAACTAGGAGAAAGTCGTAAGGTGGGACTGTGTAAATAAATAGTATGTTCATGGTTTAGTCGAATTGAAAAGTAGTATTAAGTGAAATGATTGTTATATTGTACTTTTTGTGGTCCAATGAGATTAAGTAAAAGTACCCCTGCAAAAGGGAGGTTCCCTCAAAGTTGAGGACTAGTAAAGTACTCTGTACACTATCTCTGCCTCTGGACTATTTATATAGAGTGTGCATGCTAGTGTGTGTGTGTGTGTGTGTGTGTGTGTCTGTCTGTCTAGTATGTTCGTGTGCTACCCCCAGACTAAGATAAATATAAATGTTTGTGGTAAGCACCCTCTTTTTAGCCATGCAATTGGAAAACCTCTAGAGAGGAAGGGGGCTACACAAGTCACTTAACCTCCTAGTTCTCCAGTCTCACAGCTGTGGAAATGGGTAGCAGCAGGACCCCACTATAAAAGGAGATACTGCATCTCAGCTGTGCCATCCTGGGGAAATAAACTACAAAATAAACAAATAATTAAAGGCATAGTTAGTGACAAGCAGGATACAGGTGTATCAGTACCATCTATCTATCTATCTATCTATCTATCTATCTATCTATCTATCTATCTATCTATCTATCTGTCTCTCTCTCTCTCTCTCTCTCTCTCTCTCTCTCTCTCTCTCTCTCTCTCTGTCTGCTGTCTGTCTGTTATTCACATGGCTGAGGCACTTATTTCTTTATCTCTTCTGTTTGTTTGGGATCTAGCCACATCTATAGACAGTAGAGTCAGCTAGAATGCAACACAGTAAGACATGTCACAAAGAACTGCATGACAAAAGGACTTAAAAGGGAGCAGTCACCACCAGGGATCTCTACAAGCAAGAGTGGGGCTGGTCGCAATGTGCACTTTGTGTGCAAAAACATTTTGGTTTACTTACTGCATTTCTGCAGAGTGTTGCAGGATGCTGCATGGAACAGTGTAATTTGATGACTACTAAAGGGAAACAGCACAAAGAACCCCACACTCAAATGTGGGGCTAGTCCCAATGTGCACTTTGTGGGCAAAAACATTTTATACTTACTGTTTACTGTATTATAGTAGATTGTATCAGACTAATTTTGCTTAGTTGTAGGCTGACATCTTCTGTTACTACAAATCCCAGAATCTGCTTCTGATTGTATCAGAGCAGTAGGCAGCAGTGAGAAGATTCAATAGCTTGCAGTGCATGTTAGAGTTTATATAAGCTCTGATCTTTTGTTTGCTGGTCCTGCTGTCCTCCATAGGCTATGTTCTGTTACAGTGGACTGTACTAGAGCTGTTCAGAATATAAAATTCTGCCTGCAGAATGCCCACAAAATTACTATTCTGATTCCATGGAATTTTGTGGAATGTGCATGACAATTTTGCAGAATTTCACCGAATTTTACATTTCAGTTATTGTGCTCTACTTTTAAAACTATGCATTCAATTGACACTAAAGTTGGTATGGAGACAGTTGAAAACAGTTTACATAAATGTACCAAACTTCAGGTTTGTAGGTTGAAAGGGGGAAGAATTATGGGAGGCCAAACAGTTAATCAAAATGTAATTTTCAGTCATTTCAATTTAATTAAAAAATTTCTGTTACAGATTTCTCCACAGTTTCAGGATTTAGAGAAACTTACACCATGAGTATGTGCACCACATTCTAAGTCTCTTGCTTCAATGGTGGATGAGTTATAAGTAGCTAAACATTTGCTAAAATTTAGATTTCTAGTCTTTAGTATAATTTTGATAGTATTCGTTGAAGTGTTATAACATTTTATAGGTATACAGGATTTCACTAAATTTATATAGGTACATAGATTTGCATTTCTAGCATCAAATGCGACTGAGCTATAGCCTGCCAAACATGTTGCCAATATTTAGATTTCAGTTATTTCACTCTAATTTTAAAACAACGTGTCTTAATTTAACCAGATTTGAAATATTAAACAACTATTCCACATGGTCCTTTCTGACAAAGTTCATACTTACAGCTTTAAATGGGATTGAATTAAACATAGTAAAATTTTCATAACATTTTGAAATTACATTTTGCAAGAATGTAAACTGCAAATTTATAAACCCTTGAAACTTAAAAACTAGAGAATAGAATTCCATAAAATCTGGCAGGTTCTTAGACCTTACATGGAGACTGTGCGTATCAATTGTATTAATTGCTTGCTGCTCAAAATGGCGAAATAACATCTGTACTTAAAGTCAAATGCCATGCATCTTTGTGAATATTGTGGAATTTCATGAGAATTCCATAAAAGTGGAATTTGCTAATTTCACTAAGCCTTATCAAGGTATTCAAATTAAAGGATAGGGGCTTGAGAATCAGGCAATGCAAGGGGTCACCAGGTTCAAGAATTAGATGCACAGTTTCACCAAGAAATGGACAGCTGAGCTGGGTAGCACACCAGTGGTGGAATCCTGAGTTAGATCAAGGAAGCACATAGTGTCAACAACTCCAACCTGAATGCAGGATATATAAGGATCACACCTAGTAAATTGATGATCCATGGAGCCTGATATATGTGCAAGTCTGGGACTCAGAGGTACTCAAAAAGATATAGTGGGGTAAAACAATGTCTGGGGCACCAGGAAGGAATAATTCTGGCTATTCCAACCAAATAGGTTGATTGGAAAATGAGTAGGTGACTCTAGTTTTAAGGGATTTTGTCACTGTAATGAACAAAGAGTATATCAGTGGGATCAGTAATTCTACTGAGTCAATCTGGCTATGCTAAGAGGAAGGGGGGGGGCAAATAGTCACCACAGAGGAAAAGCAAGACTGCAGAAAGCTCAGCTCAGTTTGTCAAATGAAGTAGTGATAAGTGCATTGTGAATGTTAAATTCGACAAAAAGAATTCTCGAGGATTCTTCTATATGCTACCATAAATATTTGAGAAAATGTTACCAAAATATTTTTTTTACTATAAGTTTAAAACTGCTAAACCAATTTATCCAGTTGTGTTAACCCCATGCTACACATCAGCTATGTATGTCAAATGTTAAGTATATGCCTGTAAGATCACAGAAGTTAAAAACATCCACATGTTTGAGAGTTTTCACAAAGTTTTGCAAATATTTACATAGTAAACATTTGAACCCCTTAAAAATCTCTCGCACAATTCTCTTAATATTCAGATGATTCTATAACCACTTCAAAAAAGTTATTTGAGCTAAATTACACATGCCTAGCACCAAAGGTGTCTGAGTTATATGCAGATGATAGTTTTCATGAAATTTCCTGCAAAAAATAAAATGACAGAGTTTAAGCACATAATTTTGAGACGATACATCCCAATGTCATAAAATTTGACTCATTTTTAGAACACCTACCACCAGGTAATCATGCCAAATTTAAGGTTGCTGGACCAATATGCAGCTGAGGAATATGCAGATACAAATGCTCATGATATTTCACACAAAAAATAAAATGACAGATTCTGAGCACCTATAATCCTGAGACAATCTGTCCTGATGTCATGAAATTTTGCACATTGTTAGAACATCTATCATTGAGTAATCATGCCAAATTTAAGATCTCTGGCCCAGTAGATGGCTGAGGTATATGCAGATAAAAACGTTCATGAATTTTCCAACAAAAAATAAAATGATAGACTTTGAGCACCTATAAATTTGAGAAATTTATTTATTTAGTTTTTGTTGACTGGGTAAGTGCACTAGACAAATCCTGCCTATTTTCAGGCACAACCCGGGGAAGGGGGATACAGATGAATGCCAACTGACCTTGAACCAGATTAAGCTGTTGGTGGTATTTTTTTTAGTGAATGAGGGAAATTTGGCCAGGACACCAGGGAAATTCCCCTACTCTTTTCGGTAAGTGCCATGGGATCTTTAACATCCACCTGAACTACCACCAATCCAGGCAGATGGAACCTCGGTTTAACGTCTCATCCGAAAGACGGCACCTCAGAAGTGCAGCACCCCTCTCATGCTGCACTACAGTGTCAGTACTGGGATATTAACCCAAGTGCCAAATGTGGGAACTGAACCCACAACCCTCTGATCTCCCAGCCTCAGAGGTGAGTATGCTACCTACTGAGCCACTGACACTGCATCCTGACAAATCCATCCTAATTTCATGATATTTGTCAGTCATTAGAACTCATTCCAGACATTAAGCATGCCAAATTTCAGATCTCTAGCCTAGCTCAATATACAGCCAAGTTATGATCAAATGAATGCATTTTAACAATTCTGCGAAACTTCAACAAAATTCTGCAGAATTTTGCAGAATTTCATGAAATGTCATAAAAATTCCACAAGTTCAGAATTTTCTCATTCCACACAGCTCTAGAGTGTATTTAGCCCTTGGAGAAAAGCAGTCCCAAAAAACATGTGATCAGAGATTATGAAAGCTCTAACATGTACTGCAGGCTATGGAATCTCCCACTGCTGCCTACTGTTCTAATGTCAGCTGCAGCGGATTCAGGGATTTGTGGTAGAAAATGTCAGCCTACAACTAAACCAAATTAGACTGATATAATCTACTATAATGCAGTAAACAGTAAGTAAAGCAAAATGTTTTTGCCCTCAAAGTCACATTGGGAGCAGCCCCACATTTGAGTGGGGTTCTTTGTGCTGACTGTTCCCCTTTATTACAGTAGTCATCAAATTGCACTGTTTCCTGAAGCATACTGCAGCACTCTGCAGAAATACTGCAAGGTACTGTACTGCATCCTGGCTGACTCCATTGTCTGTCTATATAATCTGTTTGTAATAAGTCACAACAGGGTGTGCTTCATAGGATTTTAATGCATGCCACAGGGGTGTAGCTTGGCCTCGTGCCCCTTACGCCCCTGGGATGTGCATTATAATCTTATGATACACACCTTGGAGGGTTTATTACACTTACAAATAGCTCTAAGTAGGTATCCTTTGGGAGACAAATGAGATTTGGCACCTAATTGTTCTGTTATAGATATTTAATGCACAGTCAGGTGATGTCTCTTAGCCAATTAAATTTCTATATTTTTTCTTGCTGTTTCATAAATATATATTCCTTGTAGAAAACTGCATTACTGCAGTGTTAGGGTTCAGCTTAAAACAACAAAAGTAGGTAAATGTGATGTTAGGGTTTCTAACCCACACTGCCCATCTCCCACCCCTCCTTGCAGCAAAATGAAAATAAATATATGGTTTTTGGTCTCCTGAGTCTTGGTGAAACAGTGGTGGGGTCTTCCTTGGGGTTGTCATCCCTAATGCTAACTCACTTACCTGAGCAAAGATAGTCAGATGTGATCTGTTTTGTTCAGGCAGGGTCCACAGGGTCCTGCACAGAGAAAGCTACAACAGATGTTGGTAACACATGACAAGACATCCAGTATTTCTGTACCTTTGAAGAGTGTTTCAGCATGAAGCAGTGGGTTGAAGCTGTACCCAGTGCTTTGGACAAGAGGCTATGGGGGGGGAGGTGAGCATTATGGCTGACACCCTAAGAAAAAATCACTGATTTACCAAGACTCAGGAGACCCCAAACCCTAATTTCTTTCCATTTTGCTGCTTGAGGTTGGGGGTGAGGAGTTATGGTTGGAAACCATAATGCCACATTTTCCTACCTTTGTTGCTTTAAGCCGAACACTAACTGGTGCATTAACACTGTTTTTTTCAATATATTTCCTTTCTTTCTGAGATAGTAGAATGGTATCTTCATTCACACATGTCCCATAGGGACCTGTGTGAATACATCTGTCTGGCTATGGAAGCACAGGGCCCTCTGGGCCCTGCACTTCCAGTGTGTATAGATGCAGATAGGCAGGGCCTTTTGGACCCTGTGCCAAATGTAGAATCCATCACACTACTTAAGCGCAGGACCCTCTGGGCCCTGCATTTCCATGCAACTACATATGCAGACACACAGGACCATCCAGGCCATGTGTCAACTGAGGAGTCTATGTGGGCACAGAAGCACAGGGCTTTCTGGGCCTTGCATTTCTGTGTTGCTATAGCTGCAGATGTGCAGGAGTGACAGTGGAAGGGGCCCTGAATTTCTTTCTGTGAGGCTACAGATGTACCTTTTCCATCATGTGTCAGGTACGTTTACACAATGGTTCATGAGGTAGAGTCATAAAAAGCACATGTTAAAACTGTGGCTTTGAAATTGTCAACAACAACACAGTTATTAGCAAAAGCCTTCATTCATTTAATATAAAGAAATTCTTCTTTTGTGAGCCCATATTTTCCGTTTCATGAACCAACAGTTTTGTTCTATGAAGGAGACAAAAGAAGATTGTTAGCTCATGAACCAAGATTTTGAAAACAAAAAATGAAGTCCAAAATCTTGTTTCATGAGCTCACTTTCTTGTTTCATGAGATTTTCATGAGCTCATGAAACAAGATTCTGAAAACACTATGTCCAAAATCTTGTTTTATGAGAACATTTTCCTGTTTCTCATGAATCAAGAAAATAGGCTAATGAAACAAGCCTTGCAAAGGATTTTTTGGATGTCCCAAAATCACATTTTGGGGTCCTTTTTCAAAAAACTAAGTGCAGAATTGAACTAAATGGGTCCTGTTTAGCTAGATTCATATGTTACTTTCTCTCCAGGGCATCGTTTTTATTAAAAAAAAGGAAAAAAAAAAACAGAACAAATAAATAAATAAAAAAGAAACAAGATTGCTTCCATACAAAAGAAGAATTTATCTTCACAAAAGAAGAATTGCAGCTCACAAAACCAGAATATTTATAACTTGGAAATGGATTAATACTTTATAACCAAACCAGTGAAAGGCACCATTTTAGGGCAAGCTCTTTCTATTCTGAAAATGTCAGTACAAACTTCCAAATTGTCTGCACTGTATGTGAGATTAAAAAAAATGAAAAAACAACAAAACTCGCAAATATTCCTCTTTTTGCACTATCCAGATCTTGGAATTTACACATCTGACCAGAACAAAACTTGCCAAATTAAGAGAGTTTGCCCCTCAGACTATGCATACAAAATGTTGTGCAATTCCATTGAATGGGGAGCTATTAGAGTGCAAAGTTTGAGGTTTAACATTAAACACCCTACTCAACACTAACTATAGGGGTGCTACAAACCTAGGGGATACAGCATGGCCTGACTAAGGATATTATACTTTTCTTCATGAATGGCCAATGATATTATGATATCTCATGAGTGGCGAAGCTACTAGCGATCTATCTTAATATTATTGGTCTCGAATGAAGATAAATATGAAATATTTATCCAGAACTGGACACAGTACTCCAGTTGGGGGCATACCAGGGAGCAATACAATGGCAGCACCACCTCCCTCCTTTTGCACTGCAGTAAGAAAAATGTATTTAAAGATAAACTATGGTAGCACACTCAACCCTCAGCTTGCCAGTGTTTTGCACTGCCTCAGTGCTCTTTTTCAAGGCATATTATCAGCCAGGAAATACATGTATTTTATAGTGGTAAATTAAATTCGTTTTATCTTATAGTGTTTATTGCTTATGATGTTTGTGTCAGTGCCTCCCAGGATTTATGCATTATTTCAAACACTAGCACTACACTTTTGAACTATGGCTATGCTGCTACCACTTTAAATTGCCTCTGTAAAGTGCACTTGCTTCCTGGCTAAAATGATGCTTTGAAAAAACACATTAAGACTGAATGAAAAGTCACCAGGCTGTGGTTTGAATATGCTACTGTGGTTTATCTTTAAATACATTTTTCATTCTACAATGCAGCACCAAGGTGTTGGTAAGTTATTTGGTGTCTGATTATTGTTGAGCTTGGCTATGTGGAACTGTAGCTTACATCTGGAATTGCAGTATGTTCAATTGACATTGCCAGCAATAGCTTTGCTGTCAAGCCAAGCTGGCCAATGCAACAAGGCCTACAGTAAGGCAGACAGGATGTTGGGGTGCATTAGGAGGAGTTTTGCTAGCAAGAAGTGAAAGGGCACCACAACCTCTCTATAGATCATTGGGGGGGCTACACCTGGAATAGTCTGCCCAGTTCTGGAGTCCTCACCTAAGGAAAGACAAACACAGGCTGGAGATGGCACAGCATAGGGGTAACCACAGTGATTGAGGGTCAGCAGTGCAGCTCCTATGAGGACTGGCTGTGGGCTTTGAACATGTACTTGCTGGAGGCTGGATGAGACAGGGGCAATGTGATTGGGACCTTCAAGTTCCTGAATGGCATGAACAATGTAAAACAGTGAAGAATTATTCAACAGGAATAGTTAGTCTAGAACACAGGGACATGAGTGGAAGCTGTGGGGGGAGGAATGGACGAGAGGAAGTTTTATTTTACAGAGATATTGGCTGAGCATGGAACAGTCTGCCACCTGAGGTAGTGGGTGCAAAACCCTTTAATTGTTTCAAGCCCAGGTAGGACAGAGAAAATGGATAAGTAGTTACTCTGGGGGAAGCGGTAAGACAAGGAACATGAGGGCAGTTACTGTAGACAAAATACCTGCACAGACAACAGGTCTTTGGAAGCGATAGGGTCTTCTGGGCATATTGGATGGACCAATGGTATTTTTCAACCATTATTGTTTTGGTTTCTATGTTTCTATCACTTGATTCACAGATTAAATCATCTTAGAAAAAAATACAGAAATTCTTTGCAAAACTGATATTAAAATTGATAGTGCTGCTATTTAACATTGAGCAATTGCCAAGCAGCATGACTTTAGGAGACTTCACAGCACAAATACAGCACTGATACAGTAAATCAGCTACTTGCATGAGGCTCTTGATATTGATAACATGGTAGGAGCCATTTATATCAATCTAACAAAGGCCTTTGACCTGGCCAACCACCAGCTCCCGTTCAGTAAGTTCCTTGGTCTTGGACCATCCAGGGGCTCTGTAGTCTGGTTTCAAAGCTACCTAGCAGAATGTAAACAGTGTGTAAAAATGGATGACTCCTTGTCTGACACCTGGAGTGTATCCGTAGGTGTGTGACAGGGCTCCATTCTGGGTTCCCACCTCTTCAGCCTCTTCATTAACCAACTGCCTAGTGCCTTCTGGTCAGCTAATGTTGTCTTACATGCAGATGATGCTGTCATCTTTGTTAAAGATGATGACCCCTGTAATCTCACCTCTAGCTTACAAGGTGACTTTGAGGACTTGGAAAACTGATTCTCTATCAATAAACTAGTCCTAAAAAATGCTTTTCAGTAGCCCACAGATGAGGTAAAAGTCCCCCCCTTGACATCCTCAGTAATAAAGGTCAGAAGTTTGAACAGGTGGAAACGTTTAAATGTCTTGGAATGGTGCTGGATGACACTCTATTGTTTGCTCCCCATGTAGATAACCTGGTGTTGTTGATGCCCTTTTCAGAAATCACAGCAACCTTACAGCTGATACGAGGTGATTGATAGTGGCCAGCTCCATCCTGTTCCCACTTGACCACAGCCTACCCATTTATGCAGCTGCCTATGACTCAGTATTAAACAGGGTCAAATTGGCTTGCGATAAAGCTTGTTGCTTTGTATTAGGGCCTGACATGTGCACCCATATCTGTACTCTCTATGCACAAACCAATTGACCTTTAGCTAGTAGAATTAAGTTACAAATCTGTAAACTAGCCAAGAAAGCACTGCTAGGCTTAACACCCCCCTCTAAAAACCTGTTTTCACCCATTGTAAATCAATATAATATGAGGAGTATGGCTAGGAACATCCTAGAACTACCTGTCCACAAAGCTCAGTTGGGTAAATGCTCCTTTGCTGTTAGGGCTGCAGGCTGATTATATGCGTTGCCTAATACCATGCTGAACCTCCCCAAGATTGACCAATTCAAAAGATCCCTGAAGCTATGTTAGCAGCTCAGTGGAGCTGCACCAGTTAGTGAGATAGCTCTATCACTCCAAGTTTTTACTATTTTCTCTGTATGCAGCTTGCTGTTCTGAACTTATTCTTATTGAAACTGAACAGTGTTAAATGTTTTGTATGTTTACTGAATGTTTGACAAACATTTCCTCTGGAATTTACCTTGATTGCTATGTCGTTGTCTTGCTCGTAACAGTGCAAACTGATGTGGCGCTTTTGTGTAAGAGCAGTTGTGCTCAGATTGAATCTTCAAATAAATAAATAAAATTAGAAAGCAGTGTAATGCAGAGTAAGGGTTACTTGCCTCTGAGAAAGCCAGGAATGTGATGTTGGGCTTTTATTTTGCAAAGCAAAATCTAACTTTGAGAGTTACAATCAAAACATCATTTTCTACATATAAATGAGGGCTGTTTGGGTAGTGATTTATTCTATCTGTCATGCTACCTGGAAGCTCAGACAGCGCCTTTTCTGAAGCTGTTTGAGTTGGCTAGCAGGGATATTTGAGGTGGCTACTACATTGCCTGATCCTTATTTGTGGATGTTTGGTAGAACTATTTGAAAATGGTATTGCTGGTATTACAGCACCTTTATGAATTGTTTGCAGGACTTAAAGACTTGCTATTGTGTTGCTCTCCCCTCCAATTTGGAGGCTTGTCTGTCATGGGAGCAGGGCTCTGTTCATGAAAGGATCAAAGCAACTTTTGAACTAATTGAACATTCTAATACACTGCCTCAGCTGTGTGCTGTGTTTCAGGCTTGAGAGTCAGTTGAGCTTCCCATGTTTGGATTTTGCTCTGTGATTTGCTGGACTTATGTCAATTGCTGTGTTCCTGCTGTTAGAAGGACTTGAGGACTTGCCCTTGTGTTGCTCTCCCCTCCAATAGAGAGGCTTGCCTGTCATGGGGGCTGGGCTCCTGTCTGCTTTATCTGTGCTGCTACTAGCAGTCCTTCACTGCGGTCCTAATGCTTAATGGCCATAGCTAAAGGGCATCATGGAATCTACCTGGAGTCAGCCATGAGGCTGCTGTCGGCCGACCATGTTGCTCTCCCCAGGATATATTCTGCAACCCCACCATGGTTTGTGTTATATTTTGCTTCTGATAATTAACCAAAATGTAGCAATGTAATGTGAACTGCAATTGTTGTAAAGTGTGCTCTGCTCTCCTTTACTATTTTTTACTATTTTAGCTTGCATTTCTTTTTGCATGTTTATTTATTTATTCATTAATTCATTTATTTATTGCTGGTAACAGCATGTTTCCAGATGCATCCTGTGGGAAGGGGAAGAGAGGAGGAGAGAACAGATACAAAATACAGAGTATAAAAATATAGATATAGACAGACCATCATCCTTAAGCTTGTCCAGGAGAATGGGATGGGTTACAGTGTTGAAAGCTTTGGCTAAGTTGACAAAAATAGCTGAGGTGACAAGGCTCTGATCCATGCCAGTGAAGACAGCATCAGTGAGCCACAGGAGAGAGGTGGAAGTAAAATGAGACTTTCTAAAACCAGACTGGAAAGGAGTGAAGAAGGAGTGAAGAAGAAGTTTGAGTCCAGAAAAGGGGAGAGTTATGATGGAGCTTAGCCAGAGTGGGAAAGTGAGAAATAGGTCAGAAGTTACTGGGAGAAGGGAAATCCCCACCTTTGGGAAGGGAAATGACAGTAGCCAACTTCCAAGAATTAGGGATGCAGGTTAGGGAGAAAGAGAGGTTAAGAAGGTAGGTAACAGGGAGGGCAGTGGCATGAGAAGAGAGAAGTAGGAATCTAGGGTCAGTACCATCAGGACTCCCACCCCTGTGGCAATTTAGAGAAAAAAGAGCCTTAACAGTAACAGCAGGGGTAAAGGGTGAAAAGAAAAAAGGGAGGAAGGAGACAGAGGGAGAGGATGAGAGATAGAGAGAGAGAGGGCAGAGAAGAGAGAGAGAGAGAGAGGAGAGGAGTGATAGAGCACAGGCGGTATAAGAGGAATTAAAAGCAGAGGCAACTACAGCAGGATCAGACATAGGAATATTGCCCATCTTGAGAACAGGTAGAGGGGACTGGGTCAGAGGAGAGAAAACAGAATGAATAACTTTCCAGAACATAGAGGAGTGATTAAGGTTCTTCTGGCGTGTGGACACGAAGTACTCCGACTTTGCGAGTCTAATAGCTCTAGTACAAGCATTGTGAAGGAACCAGTAATGAGTAAGGTCAAAAGTGGAGCCAGAGAATTTATATGTCCTCCAGGCAAGGTCACGAGCACAGTAACAAGCCAGTAACTCAGCTGAGGTCCACAGGAGGTGGGAACCTCAGACCCCAGTTCTTCTAAGCATACTGTAATTATTCCAGACAGACATACATTTAGAGGTAAAGAATTTTAGGGCATTATCCACGTTACCAGTTGTAGAAATAGGGGGCCAGTCAGTGGCTACCAAGTCAGCATGAAGATGGGACAGAACAATGAATGAAATGACAAGATCCGAATGAATTTGGGAGGAACTGTGGGATGGTGAATTTTACCCACACAGTAGAACATATGGTGGTCACTGAGGGCAGCTGGGAGGGTGTTAGCATCCACAGTATAATGAGGATGGGAGGAGACCCAGTCCAAGAGGGAATGATTTTGAGACTTGAAATTAAAGCACACAGGGACATAAATCAGTTGAGTTAAAAGGAGGCACTTTATGTTAAGGCAACATTTATGACCGGGGGGGTGGGGGGCGCAATTTAAATTAAAATCTCCTAGTAAGAGTAACTCACCAGAAGAGGTGTGTGAGGAAATGGAGGTAAGCAACTCAATTACTGAAGGTGGGGATAAATCTGGGCAACAGTAAACACCTACAATAAACACAGGTATAGAAAAGGGGAGGAAAAGTTTGAGAAGAAGCAGCTCATAGGCAGAGGGAAGAGAAGTGGAGTGCACAAGCTGAAATTGATTGTTTGAGGAAAGGTAAATGGCTACATCACCATCCCATTTTGCTTGATCCTCATGAATAATGGTGAAACCTGGGATAGCAACAGAGGAATCTGGGACCCTAGAGGACAGCCAGGATTCTGAGATCACCAATACTGCACATCAGGAATAAGGTTAATCATAAGCAGTTGTAGTAGATCAATTTTATGGAGCAGGCTATAGATGTTAACCTATGCCACTCTCAAACCCTTGGGAAGAAGTGAAGAAGGGGAAGAGCCAGGATTGAGCACAATGTCTCCTGCAGCTGAGAGCAGTTATGAGACAATAAGCTTAAGCGAGCCCATGAGACACTTATGTGAAGAGGATGGAGAGGGCGAGAAGGAAGAATGAGATTGAACAAGGTATGAGGGAAGGAAGAATTTGAGAGTTTTGAGATGAAGCCAAGATGAGAGGAGACTGCATCCAGGATGACAGGGAGAATGAGACAAGGTTGGGAGACAGGAAGATAGGAGGTTTGGGAGAGCATGAGAAATAGAGGAAAGAAGACAGAGGGATGTTAGGGAAGACAGAAGTGGGAGAGAGGTAAGGGGAAAACAGGAAAGGGAAGAGACAGTGATAGGAGCAGCACAGTGGAAAATATAAAATAAGGCAAAAACACAGACTGAAGTGAACAAGTAAACTATTTTGGGGTGGAAAAGTTACTCCAAGGAGTACAGGAGACAGTAAAAGAAGTCAACCAAATATGGGACCAGGAATTAAAATAAAGTGGGTGTAGAACAAATTAAACAAAATGATGATGGGGGGGGGACTGAACCTAGAGGTGAAAATAAGTAAAACTAAATGGGAAAAGGGGCAAAAGAAATATAGAAGGTAAGACCTATTAGGTTAACTGAAGAAAACAGCAGTTCACAAAACACATACAATTATTATACAGTTTAACCCAATAAAAAAAATGAATGAGGAGAGCTACATTAAGGGTAACCAACTAACAGCAAACTAAGATAATTAGAACTTGGGTACAATTACAAAGTCAAACTAATAAAAACAGAATGAAAACAGATTAAATAATGATCAACAGGTGTAAGCTCATGAGAGCTGCATTACGATATAAGGATAGAACATAATACAAAACTAATTACACTTACTGTACATATTCAGTAGGAAAGAGACAATAAGAGAGGGAGCCAACTGAACCTAGGGGAGCAGTGTGGATGGCCAAACGGCTGACTCACGGTTGACTAGAGGCAGACTCCATGATGCCCTTAAGCTACAGCCCTTAAGCAACAGGACCACAGGGGGAGGACCCCAAGTACAACAAAGCTTAAAACTAGGAATGACATGCCTCCTCTGCCCTGGCAATTGCCCGACTGGCTAAAGAGCGGAAGGCAGAACTACAAAGTCCAGGAAGTTTACAGGGTCATTGCAGCATCAATGAGTTCTGACAGCCAGAAAATGATAGCAGGAGACAAATCCTTGGCCCGACTGGCCCAATTGGCCCAGTCAGAACACTGTCCCTCCCACAGCAGTAAAAGAATGCGACACAAACATAAGTGGTGTTTGAAAACTGCTCCTTCTCCCTAACATGCCCCCTTCTCCCAGCAGTTGCCCAATTGTTTAAGAGAGCAAGAGGCAGAACTACAAAATCCAGGAAGTCTGCAGGGTCACTAGAGCAATCAATCCTGAGAGCCCAACAAATGATAGCAGGAAACAAATCCTTGGCCTGACTGACTCAGTCAGCACTGTCCTTTCCAAAGCAGTAAAAGAATGCTACACAAGCCAGAGCAGTTTTTGAAAACTGCTCCTTCTCCCTGACATGTTCCCTCTCTCCCGATCAACTAAGAAAGCAGGAGGCAGAATGTCAAAGTCCAGGAAGTTTGCAGAGTCACTGGTGCACCAATGAGCCCCAACAGCCGCAGAAAACAATAGCAGGGCAGAAATCCTTGGCCCTTCTGGCTCCTTGCATAGGAATCTCATACTTGTTTTATTGTTATTTGTATTGCATTTATTTTTCCTGTTGCTCTCCTGGCTTTGTTTTTTAGATTGCTAAAGTGCCTAACTATTTTACAGTAGCTTATCCTAGTTTGACCTCTGGGTATTTCTCTTATGTTGTAAATCAATTTATTTAACTGATGTTATCCCTGTTTTCTGAATTATTTTCCTTAGTTGCCTATTTTGTAGCTTTATTTCATTTGTATTTTTATTACTGCCAGGTTTAAACTCTGCTATACTAATTTAGGGTGCACCTGTTTTGTGATACGTTCTGGTTTCCCCATTGTTGTTTTATTTGCTTTTGTCCTCACTGGTTTAACTAACTGACTTTCCCCCAGTTAAAGTGGTGTAGTGCTAAGTTTAGAGGTGTGGGGTCTCCACTTACTACAATCCCCCCAACCCCCTTAGGCTCGGGGTCTGGGAGCTGCCTAGGATCCCAGAAGCTATCAAGTTTTAGATGCATTTTGGTGCATTTTGAGGGTCATTTTGACAGTATTTGGCTGCTTTTAAAGGTTTCTTTGACTTTTTACAACCAATATATCACTATAAAAATAACAACCTTTTTATTTTTTTTTTAAATTGTCAAAACTAAAGCAAAGAAGTTCATTTCATTTAGATGTCAATAATGCCCACTGTTTAGTTCCAAAGTCTTCGACCTTCAACAGGTCTTGGAATATATTTAAAAGTCCATTAATTGAGAGAGATGCATCACATAAATCTGTCCCAGTTTTGTTTGAATTATTGTTAATATCAAGCAAATGCAAATTCAACATCCCTTTGAAGCTTAATTTAAAGGAGATAGGAAAAGATTTTTAGTCTGCTTGTTATGTGTAATGAAGCCCTACTTTACTAAACAAAGTATGCGTGTGGTTTTTTTTTAGGTATGAAACAGTTAAAAAGTCTTATCTATACATATGAAATCGCTGTAGTCTCCCGACTTTGCCCAGCCCAAGCTCTGATTTCACGTATGATGTAACAGACTCCCTACACATGCTGGAGACATTCATAAATCAGTTAAGAGAGACTTGATTTTTTTTTCTTAGGTCAGCACTGTATTCAGTATAAATAAACATTTAGGACTTTAAGAAGTATGGGAGTGGTGCTCCCTCTGATTATGAAGTAAGGGGTCAGCACTCCCATGAGATCCCCCAGAACTACACCTCTGCCCAGTTTTAAATTGATCATCCTAGGCCTCCATGATTCTATCTATTCGGTCTCCCATTTGGGCACAGGGTCATAATGTTGTAAGACACTATGCCGCATGCAAAATCGCACTGCCAATACAGTGCAATTTCTGCATGTAGCATAACTCCTTTATTTTCTCCCCCCCATCCCCACATTATCTTAACTCTGGGGGGGGGGGTCACTTCGAAATTGCACAAAGTGTGAAAAAAAATGAAATTTTCTGGGACAGGGAATCAAACCCAGTCCCAGCGCTTGGGTTCCTTGTTGCAGTGGCTCAGTTCATCGAGCCATGGCAGCTGCTCAGCAGAACCCTGTCCCAGGAGAAGTATTATCCTCTGCCTGGGACAGCAAGAGGGTGCAATACTGCCCACAGCAGCATTCATGGTATTGCACCTCTCGCTCTTTCACATAGCACTATTTCGGGTTAGCACTAATGTCGTATGCTTTTAAGCGTACAACATATTGACCCAGTATGTCCCATTTGGTAGACTGCATTAATTCAGTTCTCACTCCTCGGAGTGAAACTTGACCCCCCCCTTACTATTACTATTCTGCAGAGTGTTTTTGTCCTCTTTGCTTTTCTACTATGCTGTTCTTATCAATTTCTGTCTTTCCCTTCCTCTTTTCCCTCTCCTCCCTTCCATCTTTCCTAATCTTCTCCTCCAAGTTATCATCTCTTCTTTGCCCTCTCCCACCCTTCCATCCTCTTATCATCCTTCATTACCTCATTCTCCCTGGTTTCCTGGAAGCAGTCTCTTCTCATTTTCATCTTGAAGCCCTCAGGTCCATCTTGCCCTCCTAACTCTCAAACTCCTATTCTTCCTACTCTCCCCCTTCTTCCTCTTCTCCTAAGTGTTTCATAGGCTCCTTAAAGCTCATTGTCCCCTTGCTGCTTTTAGCTGCAGGAGATATTGAGCTTAACCCTGGCCCACCCCTATTTTATCCTATGTTCAAAGGTTTGAGAGTGGCCCATGTCAACATCTGCAGCCTTCTCTCTATAATCAACCTGTTGCAATCACTTATGTTAAATTTTAAAACTGATGTGCTTGTGATCTCAGAATTTTGGCTGTCCTCCAAGATCCCTAATTCCTGTGTTACTACCCCTGGTTTCACCATTATTCATCAGGACTGGGCAAAGAGAGGCAATGGCATAGACATCTACTTCTCAAATATTCAGTTTGAGTCTGTGGTCTCTGAATCAATCACTTCATTTCATTTTCATTTTAATTTTTTGCCAGGAGGTGATCTGGGCACAGCCCTTTTTTTAGCCATGCCTGACATATAAAACATCACTTACAAGGAACACTAACAAACAATACACTTAATACAGTTAAGTACATTTACACAAATTTTTAGTTTACAAGAGTTAGTGCCACATATGTTTAAAATGCAAAATACTATTTGCATTACATGCCAAGATTCCATATTCATTTAACAGAGTAGGTGCATGCCATGTGAAAGCCTTCCTGCTCATTTGGAGTTTGAAGGCAGGGATCTGATAGGGTGTTAAGCCACTAGACCTGGTACTCTTCTCACTAATCTTCTGAATCAAGGAATTAAATAAAACCTGCGGTTCTGCTAAACTAGCAACTCTATTTACAAAGATAGCAACTTCTGCATAAGAATTCCTTCTTCTCAAATTCTCTCTCTCCCCTTCTCTGTACCTATATTTATTATTGGTGTCTACTGCTGTCCTGGCATATCCTCACCTTCAGTAACTGAGTTATTCACCTCCATCTTCTCTCACATCTCCTCCAGTCAGTTACTCATAGTAGGTGATTTAAGCAAGAAGGCATGCTGGGGGGGGCATTATAGTGGGATAATAGCCCACCTCAGGTGGGTTGAAGTACTAGGCTAAGCTGAGTGCTTCCACCACCTGAGAAGGGCCATTAGCCCACCATAATATCCCCCAGAGTGCCTCATTGCAATTATGAAATGAGTCCCTATTACTACTACTACTATATCGATAAATAAATAACTAAAATCAATTTTATTGCCAAAGAAAGATAAAAACAAGGTGAATAAATGTACACAAAGAAAAAAAGTTCCATTTGGTCACTGTGTTGTGACTGCTTTGCCAGCAGGTGGTGTCAATGTTTTAAGCAGCATTTCTTTTCATTAGAGCAAGTAGTAGAAGTACTGAGCAGTGGCTTCGCTAGGGGATGTGTTTTCCTGATTGATTTTGTGGTCACATCGGGGAGTGGCAGTCACTTGCTGCAGCTATAGTCAGCCTGTGCAGTTTTTTTGGGTAGATTTAAATAAAAAAAAAGTTTTTTCCTTTGCGGTCTGTCCCGCTTGTCTATGGTCTGTGAGACGGAGTGTGAAGGTGATTTACATGTTCTATATACTCTACAGTTAGCCTGCCTAGTTTTTATTTTTGTTTGAATTACAAAAAAAAATGTTTTTTTCATTTGTGGTCCTTCATGTGGTCTGTGAGATCGACTTGATCCAGATGCAGGGAAGTAGTGCTCATAGTCAACAGATTAAATGAAAAAAAAAAGATGGAGAGTTGTTATGAGAGCAGGAATCGGGATCAAAGGATGTGCATGACAGGGGACATCGCAGTTGCTCTTTGAGGTAAGGGTTGTGTAGGGACAAGCTGTGGGTAGTCGAGCATAGTGATATTTCTTGTGTACAGAGTCCGTTTTGCCAGGGGCTACTTTCACTCGGGCCAGTGTGCTGGGATAACGGCCCAGTTGAAAGCAACTCTTGACTAATCAAGAGCTGATATTTTTACTACCCATTTCATAATTCAGTTTAAACTAGCTCTCCCTCTCTTCATACATTTTCTCTCAATATTAAATCCCTCCTTTAACTCAGCTAATTTCTGTCCCTACTCACTTAAATTTCAATTCTTTAAATCACTCCGTCTTGGACTGAGTCCTTTCCTCTCATCCCCATCATACTGTGAATGCTACCATCCTCCCTGATGCCCTCAATGACCACCATATAGTTTACTGTGTTCGCAAGATTCATCATCATAAAGCTCCCCCAAAATCATCCAGATCAGGTCTTTTTGTTCACTGGACTTGTCCCACCTTCATGCTGACCTTGTAGCCTCTGACTGGTCACCTATTTCAACAGCTGGCAACATGGACAATACCCTCAAATTCTTCATCTCCAAACTTATTCATGTCTGGGATCATTACACCCCTCTTAGGAAAACCAGGGTCCGAGGTTTCCACCTTCCATGGATCTGAACTGAGTTGCTGACTTGTCAATGTGCATATGATCTTGCCTGGAGGACCTACAAATCCTCTGGCTCTGCTTCTGACCTTACCAATTACTGGTTCTTTCATGATGCCTACTCTAATGCTACTATGCTTGCAAAGTCTGAACACTTTGCATCCAGCCTCCGGAACAATCTTAATCACCCCTCTGAGTTCTGGAAGGTAATTCATGCACTTCTCTCCCTCTGACCCAGTCTCCTCTCCCTGTACTTAAGATGGATGGTAGTCCTGTCTCTGACACTGCTGCAGACACCTCATCTTTCAATTCTCATTTCACCTCCTGAGCCTGTTCTCTCCTCTCTTCCTCCTCCTCATATTCTTCTCCCTTTTCTTCTATTCTCTCTCATTCTTCTCCTGTCCCTGACTTACTGCCCCCCTCCTCCTCCCTCTTTTTCTTTTCACCCATTACCCCTGCTATTTGCTCTTAAGGCCCTATTGGCTCTTAATCGACACAAGGGTGGTAGCACCTGATGGCCTTGATCCTAGACTCCTATTTCTCTCTGCTCATGCCATTGCTTTCCCTGTTACCTACCTACTTAATCTCTCTTTCTCCTATCCTGTGTTTCTAACTCTTGGAAGTTGACTAGTGTTATTCCCCTTCCCAAAGAGGGTGACTTCTTCTCACATAGTAACTTCCATCCTAGCTCTGTTCTTCTCACTCTGGCTAAACTCCAAGAACATCTTGTTCTCTCCCAAGTCTACCTTTATCTTGACTCAACTTCCTTCTTCACTCCTTTCCAGTCTGGCTTTAGAAAGTAACATTCCAGTCCCACCTCTCTACTCTGGCTTACTGATGCTACCCTCTCTGGCATGGATAAGGGACTGCCACCTCCACCATTCTTGTTAACTTAGCCAAAACCTCCAACAGTGTAGCCCATCCCATTCTCTTGGACAGACTTAAGGTAGCTGGACTTTCGGCTTCCTCAGCTAAATGTCTTTGCTCCTACCTTGAGGGCAGGTCACAAGCAGTCTGTATTGGAGACTACGTGTTTCCCCTTTACTTCTCATTAGGTCAGGCATACCCCAAGGGTCTGTCCTTGGCCCTATTCTTTTCTCCATTGATATAAATGACCCCCCTCCTCAAGGTCTGCTCCTCTGTGTCCATTCACATGTATGAAGAGGATACAGTACTCTTTTGCTCTGTATCCTCTATCCTGATCTCATGAACTGGCTCCAATTGGACTTTAACAACATCCAGCTCTGGATCCCTGATAATCAGTTGTCCCTCAATGTTAAGGAAACAGTGTCAGTGATGTTTGGCACCAGGCAGAGGCTTGCTAGAGTCTCCCCCTTCCCTCATTTCATATCCTTGATGGCGCAGCTATTGAAGATGTCTCACCTTTCAAGTACTGTACCTCAGAGACTGTCTGGATCACCACCTTGATTTTTCTCTTCATGTGGATGCTGTTCATAAGAAACTTACCCCACGCTTGGAACACTTTATGGAAATAAACAAAGTATACCTGTTCCTGCTCACGGAGAAATCCTTACTAAGATGATTCTCCCCATTTTTGACTTTGGAGACATTGTTAATAGTAGTGCTCGAAAGTCTACATTAGCTAGACTGGACCCTCCCTTTTTTTTTACTTTGTATTTATGCTGCTCTCTTTCACCCACATCCACTGCCTTCCTCGGGGTCTTCAATGCATCAGGCAGGTACACCAGGAGGATGCCGGCTCCTATAAGTGCCCCGCTCCCATTAATTGTACCTGATCCCCAGATTACCCCCCTTGTGGGACAGAAGAGGCCTCCCCTTTACCTCCTTCTGACACTTCTGGGGAGTGGACAACTGCAGCTGTATCCCTCGGTCCCTCCGGCCATTGATGCAAGGCCTGTTTCCTGGTATGGATGTGGAGGTGTTTCCTAGTTTTCTGGTCCAACCCTTACTAACACTGGCACTCAGGGAGGATCAATGAGATGGCTGAGACATGCCTCCACTCCAGTCCTCTGTCGACGTCGACGACTCTCCTGTTTGTCTGCCTTTCCCCATCTGCACCTTCACCGCCTGTGGTCACCCAGGCTGTGGTGGTATAGTGTTGGAGTGAGCCTCCCACCCCTCTCTGGAGAAGGAGAACAGCCCATCATGCACTTGAGCTTTCTCTGCCCCCAGTGACCCAAGTCCATTACCGAACCCAGGTCGTGTGAGAGGTGTGGCATCCAACACCTCAACCCTCAGCACCACCAGGCTGGCTGGACCCTCCCTTTCACTACTTCTGTCATTTTCCCCTTGATAAACCCCTACGTACATACCATTGTACTTTGTACCCTTCACTTTTCCTCCCCTCTCTTGAAGCTAGGCGACTCTCACACAGTGTTTTCTTAATCTCCAAATATTGGTTTACCTCTCTCCTCTCTTGTCTTGCTTCTCTTCTCTCTTTCCCCTATTCTTCCTCTTACTCCCTTCACAATACTTGCTCTCACTCTCTTGCTCTCCCTCAAGTGAAATCTACTGCTGGTCAAGCTGCCTTCTCATTCTGTTTCAATAAACTATGAAATTCTCTGCCCCCTTCCATTTGTTGTGCTCCTTTCTTTTTTGCTCTGAAATCTCTCATCCATGAGTTCTTTATTCACTCCTGCAGTTGCTTCTGATATTCATGTAGATTCCTTTTTATTTGCCTTCCACCAACACTTACACTAGCACTGCCCTCTTCTTGTTTCGGTTATTGCTCCCTGCTGGTTCTGTTGCTGTTTTTGTTATTGTTCTTTTGCCCATTTCGCAGTTTACTTCATGGTTATTTTATTTTTTTTTTATTTTTTTGTTTTGTTTATTTTTAACCAGGAAGATGACTGGGCACAGCCCCTTTTCAGTCATGTCTGACATAAAAACAAAATACATCACATGATACAAATACACAACAAATACACAACAATTACAAGTATAAAATTACTTTCACAATTACTCACACTATTACTATTTGACAGTGTATTCTTAAGTGTTTATAGGTTGTATACTTGATTTATTATTTTCAATTTTATTGCACTATTTAATGTATTGTACTTGTATATGTTTTCTTCCCCACTTTTTCCCTTCGCCCAGGATGCATCTGGAAACAAGCTGTTACCACCTCAGTATCTCTTTCCTGGTGAAACTTTTGATGTAAATAAATAAATGAACATCAATGATACTGCCATGCTTGGAGTGGGGAATACTGACATTAGGCTTCACATTTGCAAAATGTAGCCTAATGTTAAATATTGTGGATTATTCGGCTATAAGCAACCCCAAACATTTAATTCCCCTCTCCCACTTTTGTAAAGATACACCCTCCATATCTCCTGGTCAGCTGTAGCATCATTCTTCCCTTGATTTGTACCAGGTCTCATCTCTTTGTTAGGCTTGGACATTGTATATGTGTGCATGCTGGTACAAGTCCCCCTACCATTGCTTAACAGCTGCATTATTAGTGAAGCTTTCCTTCAGGTATAGACACATGCCAGGCTTTACTGGCCTTCTTCTTCTTCTTGTCCATGCTTCTGCTATTTTACTGTGATACTAGCACATTTTGCAAAGGCAGGACTTCAACAATGATACTTTGCCCATGTGATTACTTCCCATTGGGCTATTAGGAGGCAATATAGCATAGTGGTTAATGGCACTGAGCTGCAAATCTGTAGACCTGGGCAGGATCCATAAAGATCGTGAAAGTCCTGCAGCTGTGGCAAAACTTCGGCACCAAAGGATGGCCACTTGTAGAGCCACAGGAGTCCCGCAGCAATGGGTATTCACAAAGGTGGAGCCGGATTATGACCAGCTCCATGACTTATGGCAGCTTGCGAGTGGTGTCACCAGGGAGATCACCGCAGCTGCGGAAAGTTGCTATGGCTGGTGGGAGCAGCCATAACACCCTCCACAATTGCTGTGGCTGTGAATCGCAACCACCGCTGCTGCAGGTGATTTCAGTCCGCTACTGCGGTTGTGGAGTGGGACTTAGGTCCCCAACGCTTTGAGGATGCTGCCCCTGGTTTTGAATCCCATCAGCCCCCACTTGCACACTGTGTGACCCTGAGCAAGTCACTTAACTTCATTGTGCTCCCAGGTCACACCTGGAAACAAGCTTCAGCTTAGTGTGCCTTTCCTGGTTAAACAAATTCCCCTTCCCATTCCCTTCCATCAGGCCATCAGACATGAGCCCTTCAGTAGCAGATATCCCACATCCTCCATGGAAGCTGAGAGAATCCATGTGACCTGCACTCTTGCTTCCTCACATTCCAGCTGAGATCCCGGGTTGGCAGTATAGAACCAGGGCCTCCCACATGGTGGGTGGAGAGGCACACTGCACCGTTAGGTCATAAGGCAGCCTGTTCCCAACATAGGTTTTTTGCAAAGAATATTGCACTTAGTACTTTGTTTGTCACTTCATAATTTCTGAAAATAGGAACATTCTGAACAGCTGCAAATTTGCAGAAATTTCCTGCCCCCTGTAAACACAAGAGGCAAAGTGAAGGGGACTTTAAAATACTGCTGGCTTGTGATATCTGATATTTTACAGGAATGTTGGTCCTTATCTTATATTCTGATTGAATTAAAGACATTCAAATGTAAACAAAATAATTTTTAAGGAAACAAAACCTATTACAGTAAAACAATTCCCAGAAATAGCAAGCATATGGAATTCATGTACTGAAACAGCTGCCACTAGACTTTATATACTGTAACAACCGCTGACTTTTTTCAATCATTGTTGAGGCTTTTAATTTATAGTAGCAGTTCTTTATCTGTGAGATAATTGAGTCAGGCTGACTGGTCTCTGCGTTACTGATGAAATAGTCCCTCTGGTTTACTATTGTGCATGCCACTGTAATTATTTCTAGTCTGTAAGAAGCTGCGGTTTGTGGACAACTGGAAAACAGTTTTTTTTTAACACAATAACATCCTACATCTGCTAATCAGCTGCTCAGTGTCAGTCACTGTATTAAAATACTATTAAAAATCTGCGTCACTATTGCCATGCTGCAGCATGCAAAATGCTTGCTTCCCAAGAACAAAGGGCAGCAATAAAATACTTAGGTGTAACTTACTTTATTAAAAAGGTTCTATTATTATGCTGTGAAGTGCAATGTCATCCTAAATATTTAAAATGAAATTTATCAACATCTCACTAGAGCTAACTGAACATTAACCTGGAAAAGTTCAAAGAGGCCCCGGAGATGCATTCATCATCATTATTCTTTCAGGTCCTCTAAATATTGCATGGCAACAAGGACAGAAGCATAATCTATAATACAGCCCTTCAGGCAGAACTGCATTCTGAACATCTATGGATATGAATACGATGGAGGGGCTTTCCAAATCCAGAACTGTACATAGGCACAGCTACTTCCTAATGTTTCACCTCCAAATTCCCAGGGCTGCAGGCAAACTAAAAGATGGAAGATGATCTAGTTTGCTCATAACAGATGCATTAAATGTAGCCTGAAATGTACTAAAAATTATAACACAAAGAGAGAACTCTCCATATATATTCTCAGTAAGTTTAAAAAAATATGTGTCTTATAGATGGTAGTAAAAATGAAGCCTTCCATGAGGCATAAAAATACTTATAATTTATATGAATCTAAGATGTAAACCTCCATGCTTACATTAATGTAAACCTAGTCAGTGTTTTTTTTTTTTTTTTACAAATCTCAGAGCCACCCATTAGAAGAAACTACCATTGGTACTGCTTTATCCACCTTTTCCATTCACAGTGAAATCAAAGTTCATATGTAGATGCTAGAGACTACTAGAGACCCAGAGGCATGCACAGAGTCCATAAATGAGGGGAGCCAATACCTAATGGATAGATTCCTCAGTGCTAGGTGGTCTGGGTGCACACTTTCAGGGAAAAGTTTTTAGAAAGGAATTGTAAATGGTGCATTTTTATGCATTTTAAAACTCCAATAATCTTGCCATTTTCTAAGTTCAAAGGCTTGTTTTTCTATTGTTAACTTTGAATGAAGTCTCTTCAATTTAAGCCTCTTGATCCAGGATTAGCTCTGTATTCCTGCCACAGTGGCTGAGATGCCAGCTAGGTCTGCTTGTCTGATCACATGAACATAGTCTTGTGCAAAATCATTTTTTATTTTATTTTCATTTACTTTACTGGGAAAGATGGAATAGGGCCTCAAAGTTTCATTTTCATAGCCGGTCTGGTGGTGCTGAGGGTTGAGGCACTGGACGCCACACCTTGTGCCACGCTGGCGACCAGGGTTCGGGAATGAACCTGGACGGCCGGGGGTCAGCAGGGGAGAGAGAGAGGATCAAGCATCTGGAGGACTGCTCTCCTCTCTCGGGGAGGGATCCAGGGGTAGCCCAGCACAGCAGCAGCCCCTGATGGAGACCGGTGGCACTGTGGCGAACAGGGGCTCACAAACAGGGAAGACGCTGGGCGGCTGCCTTCTGGGCATGAGTGGGAGCACCCATGTCATGGACTGACAGCATTGCACGTCCCATTTCTGGAGCGTAAACTACGTAAAAAAAAAAGCCCCACCAGCCCGGATAGGCGACGGCCATCTGAGTGCCGAACTGCCACATGCCCAGCACTGGAACCCTGCCACTGCCCTTTCAGATTCCTTGGGCCCTTCATCCTCCTCGGGGCTCAGGGGGAAAGTAACGCCCTTGAAGATGACAGGGTTCACAGTGGGTGGTAGAGCAGCATAGGCGAGTGGATAGGCCCGAGAGAGTTCCAGTGCCTGGGGGAGATACACAGACTTGAAAAAAAAAAGTTGAATTTTCAGCCACAGCACCAGTGCTAGCACTGTAACTGGAATTATATGGTTGTAAAAGATTGCAAGTACTCTCATAATGCACATTAGGCATGGTGCCAACATCACTCCTATCTGAAACCCAGAAGTGAGCCACTCTCCTGAACAACCCTATAGTACCCAAGCCCTCCAGCCATATGCTCCCCACATTGGACTCCTAACCCTGGTGGCATGTGGGGAGTGCTGTGGGCTTGCCCAATTTGGCCATGTCTCTGGGACCATATGCCTACCCCGCCACCTTAGAAGGAAAACATGGAAACTGAAGCACTGCCTTATAGTCTCTAGGGATCTCTCAATAATGTTACTTCTACTGTCTGGCAATATCCACCCCAACCAAGGCTCTGCTGGTAGCTCTGGGCCTGGCACTTGCAGCCAAGCACTACTGAACATAGTCACCCTACATATAGGTAGTCTGTTACCTAAATTTGCTGAGTTCAAAGCCTGGGTTACATTAGTGCAGCCAGACATTATATCGCTAACTGAAACTTGGCTCACTCCACACATTCCTGATACCACTATCTCATTGCCAGGTTTTAATATCTTCAGGGAGCCTATAATAGGTAAGCAAGGTGGGAGCTGCCTTATCTGCCTCAGTTAAGACCGACAAACCTATAAAATCAGGATCGAAGACCTAACAGGGGAATGTGAATGCCTAGTAATAAAGCTATTGATAGGGCTAGGGCAGAACTCTGTTGTCTTCATGTCTGTAATTTATCATACCTAGTAAACAGTACACAGGTATAATCACTCACTCACTGCTACATGCAACTCAGCCAGAACTGGGAATACATTTTTACTGGTGACTTCAATATTAATTGGAATGCTAAGTAAAGCACAGGTCATAGGAATAAGATGGCCAGTCTATGTCTCCCACAGATGGTCTCTGAGCACACCAAGACTAACTATATAACAGGCACTATGATGCTACTCATTTAACTAGGTTACACACCTCAACAGGGCTAAAGTTTTTAAAGTTCTGCCTGATATCCTAAGTGACCATTCCTTGGTACAGTGTCTTTGGGCAGTTAAACAGCCCAAGCCATCTCCCCATATCAGAATCAGCTGGATCCTAAACAAACAGAAATGTGCCTAAATTCAAATCTCACATGGCCCAAATTGATTAACTAATTAATTTGTAGATTCCTGGATGCCATTTCCAATATTGACTTGGTCCTAGTCTTTTTCATCTCCAAGTTCACATGTATCTGTTATAAATTTGCATCCTTTAAAAAATGCAAGGCAAGAGATACACCATTTGGATGGATTACCCCAGAATTACTTGCCTGCATGAGACAGAGACAATCTGTGGGCACTGGCCAGGGAAATGGGATCTCCATTCCACCTGCAGAGATGCAAGGAAGTACACAATAAGTGCACCAGCATTATTAGAAAGGCCAGATCTGACTTCTGCAAGGACCAGCAGACCCAGAACTGGAGCAATGGCAAAAGATTCTGGGACAGTGACTTGGAGCTCCTTGGCAAGGGAGCTAAAACTTCACTTAAAGGGACATTGTCAACCTTTTTTGCATCATATTATTTCTAGGTAAAACCCCACATTTTATGATTGCTTACCTTCTCTAAAATTCATTGATGTTTTTGGTTGTTTAATCTGCCTCCTTGCTTCTTAGAACTGAAATGCATGGGAATGTATAGGTATATGCAGCCTTGTTTTGCTCCAAATTGTTTACCTAAGCTTACTACGTACTTCCTGAACATTAGAAACATTATCAAATAGTGCAGCCCCTCATGATACTATAGTCTCATCTACTCCCACTGCATAATGAGTAGCTAGCTAATGTTGGGGGTGTACCTGAGTCCAGGAATGATGTAGTTGTAGTTGGTCAAGAAATGTAAACAAACACATTTTGGTGTGGAACATGAGCATGGATGACACTCAGTTTTTTACTTTTTAAAAGGAAAAAGGAGTCTGGATCAAACAACCAGCTACATCAGCTGTCTCTATAGATGGAGTACCCTCTGCTGACTTCAGCTCTTACAAAACACAGCTGCCAGACTGCTGATGGGGCAGTCTAAGTACTGTCACATCACCCCAGTGCTGCAGGAATTGCACTGGCTGCCAGTCAGGTGGAGGGTCCTCTTTCAGGTGGGTTTGCTCACCTTTAAGTCCCTCTCTACATTCCTCCTCTAGGGGCCTCCTGGCAATTCCCAGGACAAGGCTAAAAATGGAGGGCAACAGAGCTTCTAGTGTCACCAGCCCTGTCCTGTGGAATTCGCTTCCACCGTCTGTAAGTGAGGCCTCTTCAGTTGAGGTATTTAAGGCCCGCCTCAAGGCCTTCCTGTTCATTCAGGTGTACCCTGATTTCACTGTATAACATATTTTGCCTGACCGCCATATAGAATTATTCCTGACTTTTTGTTTTCTTTTAGTTTTTCTAATTTATTTATTATTTTGATATTTATTATTTATTGTTGCATTATTGTATTGCTATTGATGTTGTGCTTTTATTTTTTGTACGGCGCCCAGAGCCTCCGGGATTGGGCGTATTTTAAATAAAACTTGCCTTGCCTTGCCTTGCTTATAGAATGAGAACAATCATAAAATGTGTTTTTAAACTAGGGACACTTTGAGGCCAAATGGGGTTGACAGTGTCCCTTTAAATTTTTAGTTGAAGGCTGAGGGGTCCTTGATCATACTGAAACTGCCCATTATATGAGTTCAGCCTTTACTGACCAAAGTTCAGTCATCCCTGTTGAGCCTCCTCAGACCCCTTGTGGGGGACCCGGGCCCAAAGCCTCCCGGGTGCTGGTCCCTGAACCAGATTGCCCTAAATTCTAATTTATGGCTATATCAGTCAAGGGCACCTCGGAATATATCAGTAGTGTACTTGGCAAAACCAGAGTTGGGAGATATTACCTTGATGTGAAATTACTTACCTTAGTTGTAGAGGAACTTACCCGTCTCATCTAGAATTTTTAACTTTTGCCTGCATTACGAGCAGTTCTCCAAGAAGTTGAAATCCACACTGGTTACACCTGTATTCAAAAGCTGAGACTGCTCTACCCTAACCAATTACAAGACAATTTCTATTCTGTCCCCCTGTCCTAGGTTCTTGAGAGAATAGTCTCTGTCCAACTCATCAAGTATCTCGAAGAATACAGTGTCCTGTGTGTTCAGCAGTATGGCCAGTATAGTTAGGGTGAAAGGTAACTTCTATGTTAAACCCACATTTTGGAATGTTAATAACTTTGAAACTGTTCAACAGATTTGCATGAAATTTGACATGCATACTATCTAGGCATAGGTCTCTTGACCTGCCAAATTTTGTATGAATCCATAGTACAGTTTTGAGATATAGAGTGTTGAAATAACAGAAAGAAATCAGTGTTTTTGACCTTTCTTTGTCCACCTGGATCTCAGAAACAGTTTTGGTCGTGGACTGAAATTTTCAGGGTAGAAAGCCTTTGCCTCACAGATGTGCCTTTTAAAGTTGTGGTGAATAACTATTCATCCATTTAAAAGTTATTAAACTTCAAAGTTTCCAACTACAGCTCATGGGAAAAAATATATGATCTGAAAGTGAAAGCAGGTAAACAGTCCTGAAAAACAGTTTCTTTGCCACTTCATAGCAAGAACACGGTTAGGACTTTAGGGTTGAAATTTGCAGGGTGGCAAGCCCTTGCCCACAGATGTGCCCTTTGCTGGTACAGTGAAGCAATGGACACCAGTTCCATAGTAACAGCAATCCAAAGTTGAGATTTTTCTCATAGGATAACAGTGTGGTGGTCATGTGCCTTTAGGTGTACTAAGCTCGCATGGAGGTGGCCAGGCCATGAATACAACTGGGATGGATTTTTTTCCAAAGTTCCTATGGTTCCTGAGATATTGCCACTTTTGCAGCACAAGGGTTACCTGGAATGACTCTATGCATGCGCTATGTCTCTATACTTATGGGTACATGGGGTCCTGCCCTCTCACATTTGAATCCCATTATACAACAATGGGAGCACAGAGCTGGGCCCTACACTCCCCACACAGAGATGTGATAGCATTAAATTATCAGCACACTTATTTATAGATGGGAGAGGGCCCTGTGCTCCCATATGAAAATCAGAGACAATTACAAAATGTATGCATGATGCCTTGCACTCCTACAACCACATACAGGCAACATTACACTTTCTCAAAAAGACGGGAAATTCATTGCAAAAAACTTTGTTAATGCATCAGTTAGGGTTATCATTATAGTGACAAAAGTTTGGAAATTCGATGATAGGGTTACCAATACAACCCCCCCCCCCACCATCACTCCCACGCTCCACACACCAACAGACATTGGGGTGTGCCTTGGGGTCATCAGGCCTCACTTTCATCCCGTTGTCCTATACTGTACCACTCAGCTTCCTTACAAATGGAATGTGGTGAGAGTTAGGGCTGACAACCCTAAGGCACATCCCGATGTCTGTTGGTGTGTGGAGAGTGGGGCTGGGGGGGTAGGGTTGGTAACCCTCACATCAAATTTTCAATTTTTTGTAATGACAACCCTAACTGATGCATTAATACTATATATATATATATTTGTGCACAGAGGTTCTTTGTCTTTTAAATAGTTTTTTATTTTAATGGGTTCACCACAACATAACCAAGACACACTGTCTTAGGGTAGCTGGTTCATTCCACTGGGGTGTCAAGCAGATGAGGCATACTGATGAGTCCTGGTAGGATGAAACACGTGTCTGTGTCATCTGTTGGCACCCTTTGCAAACTGTGTGAGAGGCCTTTTGGCACCATGCAATTCTGCTTAAAGTTGAACCAGCATAACATTCTGTGGTGATTTGCATATGCAGCCCATGATGCTTTGCATTGTGTGGGCATGTGTGATTTTGTATTTTCTTGAAACTTGGCTTCCCAGCCAAATGCCCTTGGGGGTAACCCTTGCCTCAGTGTTTGCACACAGTGGTTCTTTGTCTTTTAAATATTTTTTTATTTTAATGGGTTCACCACACTATAACCAAGACACACTGTCTTAGGGTAGCTGGTTCATTCCACTGGGGTGTCAAGCAGACGAGGCATACTGATGAGTCCTGGTAGGACGAAACATGTGTCTATGTCATCTGTTGGCACCCTTTGCAAACTGTGTGAGAGGCCTTTTGGCACCATGCAATTCTGCTTAAAGTTGAACCAGCATAACATTCTGTGGTGATTTGCATATGCAGCCCATGATGCTTTGCATTGTGTGGCATGTGTGATTTTGTATTTTCTTGAAACTTGGCTTCCAGCCAAATGCCCTTTAGGGTAACCTCTTGCCTCAGTGTTTACACAGAGGATCTTTGTCATATATATATATATATATATATATATACACGATAGCACCACTGGTCTGAAACTTTCTGGGTATAATGAGCTTGGTCCAAAGAACAAGTCAGCACTGGGCTAGTGAAAAAATATAAATCCATTCAAAAGTTATTCAGTTTTGAAATTTGGGGTTCTGAGCATGCTCATCTCAGACTTTTGGATAGTTGCATGGTATGAAAAGTGATTTAGGGCTCATGAACAGGGATTTTGACAGCTCATGAAGAGGGATTTATGATGACCCCGTAATGTTTATTTTTGAATTTTAAAATCCCTTTTTGCGACCTGCTTCCAATCCCTTTTTGTGAGCTGTCAAAACCCCTTTTCATGAGCCGATCCCTTTTTGTGAGCTGTTAATATCCCTTTTTGTGAGATGGTGACCAGATGACCCTATCTCATGAAAAGGGATTGGCTCACAAAAAGGGATTCTGACAGCTCAAAAAAAGGCATCAGCTCACGAAAAGGGATCCACAGGGAGATGAGGGTTGATTACAATGTGTATACACTTATGGCTACATAGGAGTGCAGGGTCCTCTGGGCCCTGCACTCCCACATGACAGAGAGTCCTTTGAAACCACTAAACACTATGATGGGCCCTGTGCTCCCATACATAAAACATAAAAGAGTACAATTACACATTCTTAAAAAGCAAGGAAATTCATTGCAAAAAACTTGGTTAATGCATCAGTTAGGGTTGAAGCAACAAAAGTATGGAAATAAGGTGTTAGGTTTGAAACCCTAATACCTCCCCCCACCCAACTCTACCACTCACCACCACTTTCCACAGACCAACAGGCATTGGGGTGTGCCTTGGAGTCATCGGGCCTGAGTCTCACCCCATTCTCCTATGCTGTACCATTTGTGCTTCCTCACACATGGAATGGGGTGAGTGGTACTTTTGTTGCTTCATCCCTACCCGAAGCATTAACAAAGTATCATAACATGAACAACCTCACTGGAGATGCTAGACACCTGATAGTGACCAGCTCCATCCTGTCACTTATAGATTATGGCCTCCCTGTCTGTGCAGTTGTCTGTGACACAGTGCTAAACAAAATAAAGCTGATCAATAATAAGGCATGTCGCTTTGTACTTGGTGCAGATAATCGCACCCATAGTTTCACCCTTTATGTCCTAATTGACTACCACTACTATGCAGAATAATGATTCAGACATGGTTGCTAGCCCTAAAATCACTCCTGGTGCTAACCCCATACCCGCCTTAACACATTGCTTTCACACCATTTCCAACCAATATAACACTAGGGGCATGGCCAGGAATGTCTTTGAGCCTCCTTTCTGGCATACTCAACTAGGCAAGTGGTCATTTGCTGTTAAAGGGCACTGATTGGTTAGACAAACTGTTACTTTGCTAAATCTTCCCACTGTTAATCAACTTAGGAGATCTTTGTGCGCCACCCTGGCAGTCCAATGCAGCTGTCACCATCAAACTTTTAAAATCAGTTTTCTCCCTGTATTTATTCCTGTGACTGCCATGCACAACAATCTGCCTAAGATTTGTACAAATCTGCATGTAATTGCTGCTGTGCTGTCTTGTACGTATTGTGCCTGACTTGAGTGCATTCCTCTGGAACTGCGTATAATACTTTTATAGTTTTCTTTGTGACTATACTACTGACATGGAACCTTTTGTAAATGAGCACTTGTGCTCAAAGGTACTCTTTGAAGATTTCACTAACTAACTAACTAACTAACTAACTAACTATCTAACTAACTAACTAGAGAGTTCCACACCTATTGGTCTGAACTGTAAAGCCAGGAAAATCCATGAGAACTGTGGCAAGATACTGACAATACAAGAACAGCCATTTCCACAATTTATTCCCACAGTCCTAATTTTTATGCAAACCTGCAGTACCTCCATATGTCAGCATTACCTGAACTGACTGTCTGCTGGATGAAAATTTTCTTGGCAAACAGGAATGCATGAAGGCTAGGAAATCATTCCTGTACATATTTGGGATGGGGAAGGGGGGATGAGTCTTGATAGTGCTGGGTAACACACTGTATGAATTTTCAGCCTTGTTGAAAAAGACTACACGCTCTCAAGCTGATACATCTACAGTGGTAGCCAATGACATGACACAGAGTATCCAGATATATAATGATATATCCCAGAAATCCCCTGTCATTTCAATTGGATTTCCTTGATACTGTATTTCCTATATATTCAGATATATAGTGCATATTGTCAGTGGCTTCCACAGTACTTCCACTTTGTTTAGCAGGGAGCCCAGCAGGTACTAAACAAGGCTTATTAGGAATGGTGCATGTGTCACCAGATAATTCATTGGGGTATACAAACATGACAAATTGGAAGAACACATAGAAATAAATGCATAAATAGTTCATCTATCCAATAAATAAGAACCCCAATTACACATGCTGTTCACCTACGATAGCACAATGTAATTTTCATATCAAGTATCAACGGCAGGTAACCTCCCAAGAGATTTATTCATTTATTTTGCTGCCAGGAATTGCCAATTTGCTGTAGAAGTTTCAGTAAAGCCATGTTGCCATGATGTGAATTACAAGTAATGCTTAGTACCCAAAGGTTATTTGTTAGATTATTAGAGCCAGTGAAGCTGAATGACTCATTTGATGCTATTTACAGAACCAAGGCAAGCAATTCATCACAGAACAGATGTTAATGATAGGCTACCTGAATCCCTATAGAAGCTCGTCGTTTCTTAAGGAACTCTTCTGCCTTTTTCACTAAGACGGCCTTGTCGCTGGTTAGAACTGAACTGCTCCCAGTGGAAGCATGGCGTTTGGCAGCTGCAGTTTCCAATGCAAGGTTCAGCGCCTTGGTACTGTCCAGGCTGTCCATGGAGTTGTATAATCCCCTGCCATTGTGAGGCCAAGGGGAAACCCTCTGAGTCCTGTTGTCCTGATATGCATCTTGGGTAGATTCTGTGCTGCTCTGGGCTGTCACTGAGATTATTGGCTTGGACGTGGTACGAGGGGGTACTGGAGGTGGCGTCTTTTTGTAACTTGTAGCATAGGTTACAGCTAAAGAAGAAAGAAATGTTTTTATTTTACAATTTTAGTAACAGTGTTCCCATCTACAAAGAAAATCCTGTAAATGGCAGGATTTTTGCTATACTTAAAAATAACATGCAGGAATTCAGAAAATGATAGATTCCACTGCTGATCACTATAGCTTTCATCCCCCTCTGCGGCACAAGTTTCCATGCCAACTAGTAACAAGAACTGCCAACAATACTTAGATTAAAATGAGAACTCTGCTTTGTTTCATAAACAATGAAATTCTAGCATGCGTAGAGCCCTATTCTCACATGATTCATAAACAAGCCCTCCTCTGTTTAAGGTGCCTTTTTGGATACTATACAAATTACATGACAGTGTCACTGAAGGCCCAGAGAACTCTGTAGAATGGCTGACCTTGTCAAAACATTTGTTTGGTAGGGCATTACAGCCACAGCACTGTGTACTGCAGTCTGGAAGCTTTTGGTTAGGAAAAACGGTCATTGGCCTTGGATGTCAGGACAGTGAATGCGAATGAATGTTGTAAAGATGACACTCAGTGTTTCATGAGAAGATGCATTAGCTCCTCCAATCCATTTGTAACATCACTTTTCAACTGACACATGGAGCGCCATTACATGGGGCTACAAAGCAATCACCTGCTAACGCTTCACCAAATTCTTTACTATTCTATTCAACTGGGCAGTGTCTCCGAGACTCTGAATTACCTTCTAAAGGAGAACTGAAGCCCTGAAATTCAAATAGTTAATGAAGCAGTGATCATGTTAGTGCCCCACTAACTGTGAATAGTGCTGGTGGTCAGGGCGGGAGGCCCCTGGTGTTTCACATTAACCCCAAAACATGACCAGGCAGAATATACCATTGTGCCTATACAGATGAGGGATCTGTCATGCATAAAGGGCAGTGGTGTATTGAAAAGTTTTGGCAGTGCTAAACAGCTACCATCGCAGTGCTGTTTAAAGCTGCCAAACCCATACCCTTAATGTGGTGCAGTGGCTGTGCCTTCCCCTCATGACCCATACTGAGTTTTGTAAACATTTAACCACTGGTTTCCAGTGGTTCCCCCCAATCACCCATGCTGGACTTTGTGCTCATGTATTTCATTGTGACTAGTGATTCCCCCTCCATCACTCATTCTGGACTTTGTACACATGTGCTGGTGTCTTTTGGTCCCCACCTGATCACCAATGCTGGGCTTTTGAAACATGTGTTCCCTGGCATCCAGTTGTTCTCACTCTAACAATAATCACCCCCCCAACCTGCCCACTGCAGATCCGTTGCCCACACCTCCATCACCCAGGACACAGATCTGAACCTACTAGTGATGATGAGACCAGCTAATCTCTTTGGCTGGTTGCCGTTTGACTGTCAGTGAGAAAATATGAAACTGTACCCTTAATCACTAACTGATAGTGAGATGGCAGACAGACAAAGAGGTGAATGGAGGGATGTGCCAGTCACCGTCAACATTGTCAGGTATGGACCAGTGTCTGGGGGAGGTGTGGTGGGGTGTGGAGGATCTGGAGTGGGTGGCATGAGAGGTGGTTTGGCAACTGGTTTGGGGGACCACTGGATTGCATGAATAAATATTTCAAAAGCCTAGCATGGGAGATGGAGTTCAGGGGGGTGGGATCACTAGACACCAGGGAATAAATGTTTCAATGTCAACATGGCTCATGGAGGGGGGAGAGGGGACCACTAAACAGCAGGGAAACTGCTTCAGGTACAGGACAGGTGCTATATGGTTGTTTGGCATGCTGATGAGCCCATAATGTACATGCTAATGCCCCTTAGTGCCCTGGATGCCTAGTGGGCTCATTAGTATGACAGGAAAGAATATGACCCACACAGAGCCCTGGCTCTATTCTGTTTGGGCAGCACCATGTCCAGTGGCCCACCCTGTGGGCCATATTCAGCCAATGGCTGTGTCAATGCAGTGCATAGTCATTATGCACTGTGCTGGCATGTCCCCATATTCAGATAGTTAGTGTGCTCAGTTGGAAGGCACTGTCTGAATGTTGCACAGGGCCTGTCATGTAGTATTTGCCATGTAGCACTACTGTCTGTGTTTCACACATGGCCAGCTCTGAATATGGGGGCTGCAGTGCTTAATATGTCATGGATGCAATGGGAATACATTCTTGACTGGCAATATGAATGAACAAGCTACAGTTCCAACCCCTAGCACCTTCAGATCTGCCAACATGGTGTTTCAGGGATGTCTCTGATTGTCATTGTGTTACCCCATTATCTGAAACATATAGACAATGACACAGGGCTATGATGTCATATTGTCTGCTGGGTGCTGTAGGTTAGCACAGGAGAAAGCAGCACTGAATCTCCAAACCCTAATATGCTAGCTGGAGAAGGGCCCTGGTGAGACTGGTGTCCCTTGACCATGAGTGTCAGTAAAGGGACATGAGACAAAGCCAAGGGAAAGGAATAAGAGAAGAAATACTGGGGATAACACATTTTGGAAGTGTACCAGACAAATATAATGAGGCTAGCACTTGATCCCTCTCTGTATTAAAGAGCTGGGGCAAATTCAGATTAGTTTAGTTCAAACTCTAAACACTGGCATTCTGAATTTGCATCCAGATTTTTAATATTTCATAAACCTTTTTTGCAATTAGTTAGAATTAGAAAAGGACACTGATTTAAAATTATATTTAATAACTGGCCACATAGAGAAGCTGAAAAAAACCCAACAAAGTACAGTAACTGATGTTTGAATTAGAGCTGTGCAGAATATAAAATTCCACCCATGGAATGCCCACGGAATGACTATTCCGATTCCATGGAATTTCATGGAATTTTCACAAAAAATCCATGGAATTCTGCTAAATTTTAAAATTTAGTTACTTAGCTACAGTTATAAACATTTGCCTCCAATTAATACCACATTTGGGACATATACAGAACACTATATCATACAAGTATGTGCCAAAATACAAAGTTGTAGGTTGAAAGGGGACAGAGGTATGGGTGGCCAAACATTTAATCAAAATCTAAATTTTCAGTTATTTTGAAATTATTTAAAAAATTCTTATCTGCATTTCTCCACAATGTCTGTATTTAGAGATGCACCCAACATGAGTATATACACCACATTTTAAGTCTCAGTCTTCAATGGGAGCTGAGTTATAGGTAGCCAAATATTTTGCCAAAATTTAGGTTTCTGTAATTTTAGTATAATTTTGATAGTATTCATTGAAATGTTATAACATTTCTACAGGTAAATAGGTTATCACTACATTTGTATATGTACATAGTTTCAGATTTCTAGCTTCAAATGGGACTGAGTTACAGACTGCCAAACATGTTGCCAAAATTTACATTTCAGTTATTTCCCTCTAATTTTAAAATAACATACCCAAAATTTAACCAGAGTTGAAGCATTTAAAATACTATACCACACAATAATTTCTGAAAAAGTTCATATTTGCTGCTTTAAATGGGATTGAGCTAAAAGTAGTCAAACTTTCACATTTAAAAATTAAATTTCGCAAGAATGTAAACGACAAATTTAAGCCCCTGAAACTTTAAAACTAGAGAATGCAATACCATGAAATTCAACAGATTCTTAGACCTTACAAGGAGACTGTGCATGCCAATTTTATTGCCTGCTTGCTGCCAGAAATTGCAAAATAATAGGGCTGCGCATGGACCGAATAGTATTTCCCATATACAGTACCATGAATAGTAGGCTTGCCGAATATTTGGATAGACGTTCTGAATAGTCCAGTATTCAGCCACTATTCAGGACATACTATTCAGTGGGTTAGATTTCAAAAATCTCACAGAGCTTTGTTTGCCAATCAAAGGCTGTTTTTGGAGCTCACAGCCAGAAACACCATGTGATCTCTTCACTCTGAGTTTGTTGCATAGAGTTCAATATATAGAGAGACTAGAGTGCAGTCTCTAATGGCTCATTTAAAGCTGCGCGTCCACCATATTAGAGGAGGATAGAGGTGCTGGCAGAATATCAGAAACCTTCTTGAAACTTAGTGAGTGGCAGCAGCACACTGTTCTGACAGCAATCTGCTGATCCAGTTGGGTAAGAAGTACCATTGACAGCAGGGAAATAATGAAGCGGACACACATTGTGGTATGCTTGTTTATCCCTTGCTTGTATAAGCAGTCTGTTACACGACTGCTATCAGAACAGTGTGCTGGTGCAGCTATCTACTGTGTCTACTGCATTTGCAGCACCATCATTTCTTGTAGTACTCCTTGAGACCTTTGAGACCATATTGTCACTTAACTCCAAATATTGATAGAGTTATGGTCTATTGAAGTTCCAGTGTTATCCTATGGGAATTATTATTGTAACCCCTCACCCCTGCCTTTTTAGCAAAACAACAGGTGGCATGCTGTTGAAGCTCACAGCAGTACCTGGTGGGGACTGGGTTTGGGGAGGATGAGGTTACCTGGCACAGGGGACCTAGGTTTGGCTACTCTGAACAGGGGCACCCAAGTAAATCCGAACACAGGAAGCAATAACTGTAATGTCCAGAACCAGGAATGGGATTCTTCAGTATGGCTTTTATTCACTTCCAAGCTGAACAAACAAAGCATAGATGGACCCCCATGGGGCTACATTTCCTGGTAATGCAGATTAGAGACAACAGAACACTTTATCACCATTTCCAGCCCTCAGGCTCTAAAACCACCAGGCACACAGCCCGGACTTGCACGCAGCTTTGGGTACACAGCCCAACTTGTACACACTTGGGTTTTCCCCACTGGCCAGGCTCCCCCGCCGGTCACTTGATCCACGGTCCATTTGAGGAATGAACCAATTATCCTGTTGTGGCTCCCCAAACCACACTAGAGTCTTCGACTCCCAGAGAGAATTTTCCTTACAATCCCACATCTGGGTACTTCCCTTATCACTGTCCAAGTGCCTGAGGCAAAGTAGAAATCCACAGAAGAAATCCACAGAGGTGGACCTGGTCACTAAAGATGGGGGGCCACCCACATCTAGCTCCCATAGCCCATACCCAGCCATTTCTCTGGAAACTGAACTATTGCTTTACTGAACTTTTAAATGTAGATTTTGGGTAGACGTCTGTTACATCTCCTCTACATATCATTTACATCCCAACAAGCTCTGGACTTGAACCTACTTTTAACTTGCTTAGCCCATTACTCTAGGCTTCCCAATATTTAGTAGTTCAATCCCCACGTTGTCACACAAGTCCCAGGGTGAAAAACATAGGCTCTTTTAGCAAGAGCAGACACTCACCCTCACATTGCAGGTGCCCCACAGGCGACTCCCAAATCTTCTTTTTCTCCCAAATAAACACTGGAACACATACACAGCTTTTCCTTCACATGCAGAACAAAGGGGTTGCCCCAGGAATCTGCAGAGAAATCTTTCCTGCCCCCCCCCGGAGGGAGGGGGCACTGAGACCCAAAAACAGTGGTCTCCACCACTTCAGTTATCTTCTGTGTCTCTCTTTAAGGTGGAGACCCCTATTTACTTAAAAGTAGCCCTCTGTCAGGGCTGAGGTTCCTAGAGCCTTCACTGAGCTGCTTTCTCAGCAAGCTCTCAACTTCACACACACTCACTCAAGACTGACTGAAGACTGACTTCAAAAAAAACTCCCAATGTTCTAACTAACTCCCTTTGCTGCAGATTCCAGTCTGGCTCATGCAGCTGCGATAGTGCTATTGGTGATGTCATCCCTCAGTCTCAACTGAGACTGAGAACAAGTGAGACAGTGTGAAACCCATTTACCTGGAGTTTCACAAGCTGCCTTCCCTGCCTACCATTAGGTCTTACTGGGATTCTAGTAACCCTCGGTAACAGGGGTTACACTCACCCTTGACCAGGAAAATGAGTGTCCGCAGTCATTATTTACCCGGCCTTAGGCCATCCCACCCTATGTGCTACCTGCGGAGGGGGGTGATCAGGCCCCCTCCTACCATGTGCAAGCACAGGCAGGCAACACTAAGGGCCTAGAGGCCTTTAGCTGACATATTAGCCTCTACACTATCCACTTACTATGGACACCTAGTGGCTCTGGTAGAACTACCCAGAGCATAGCCCTGATAGATCAACACTGCGGTCCCAATGACCATTCAGGACCACAGCCTGTCTATCCCCTCTAACCCTCTAGGGAAAACCTATCTGCTTATAACCTAATACCCCCAAAACAAAAACAACCCGGGGACCTCCCCGACCTTAGGTAACCTGCAACCACACACCATTAAAATACCACATTTTAACCATTTTACTGTCTCCTCCCTACCTCCACAACCACATCTGTGGAAGGAAAGGGTTAATACAGTAATAAGAACCATAACACCACAGTACTTTAAATTTCTACACACTAAAGTACTAATGAGGAACTCCGATGAGCCCCTCCTCCTCTTCTTGTCTTCTCTTCTGTCTTCCCAGGAACACCTGTAAGAAAAGAAAGACAAGACACACTCCTAATCTGCATACACAGTCTACCTAAAACCCCTACCATCAAAACACTAAAGAAAAAAGGTAGAAAAACAGTATTTACATTAGAAAACAACAACATTATTTACAATACACATTTGGGGGGATGGCCCTAAAAGTCCCAACTAGTGACCACAATGCCTGAAGGCTAGTCCAATAAAGAGTCTCTCCTGGGCCAGAGCCTGGTGTAGCACAGTTCTAACAGGCCAAAGTTCCGAAGGGGAGAGTCTTTGAAGACAGTTCACACATTTTGGAGTCTGCTAGTGTAGGGTGTGTACTGCAATGCCATAAAGATAGAAAAGTTCAGACTTGCCAGCCACTTGTAGAATGGAAATTTTGGAACCGACCTACACCTCTGACGAAGACTCTCCCTAGCAGCATTTCTTCCGATACAGCTGGGAAGACATCTTCCAGGAACCACAGGAGGGCACATCTGGGAACAGCTGGGTTGATGTCATCTCTGGAGATGGAACCTTAGAACAGGAACAAAAAGAAAACAGCTGGTCCGACGTCATCCGATTACCAGGCGATGAACAGGATACAGCTGGACTGGTGTCCTCTCTGGATCTGAAGTCATCTGGTGGGCCAGTTGATGGTTTCTGGAAAGGCCAGTACACTGTAGACTGATGAATGTGGGGCACCTGAGTCCTGGATGTCCATATTAGCGAATCAATAAAGGTACTTCACAGTCTGGCGTGGCAGTATTGACTACCACTGCTCGGCTTTCCATTTTGTAGGCATGGGCACATTTGCTGGGAGGTCATTGCACTGAGGCCAATAGTACCGGGGATCAGGAGCTTGAATTATTACCCCATCTGGGTGCACATAATTCACACAGTGGGAGATTTCACGTCCCTCTCCATCCACTATTCTCACTCTGTCTATAAACAGTGTCCTGCCTCTCTTCTACTGGGTATACTTCTCATGAAACAGTCTGTTTTTCACATGCTTGTTAGACCCAGGATGCACACTTTTCATGGCTTCATCCCAGATCCAGGATTTCCTGCAGTTCTCAATCTCCTCCCAGACTTTCCTATGAAAGGTAGGAAAGGTCATACCATAGATCTCATTTGCCTTCCTACGAACTAGTCTCTCCTCTTTACTTGCTTTGGTCAATTTGAGACCGTTGGCCTGGCTTGGGGGTGGCCAGTCCTGGTTCTGCCAGCTTCGCATCCTTAAAGAAATTAGAAACGGATCCCTGACTTCTTCCTCTTGTGAAGCTGGGGCAGTGGCATCACCACTCTCTTCCATACATTCCTCCGAGGCAAGATCTTGAGGCTGTGTACCCGTTCCTTTTTCACAAGGCCACATAGGTTCCCCCTCGTCTTCCTCTTCACTGAGGGTCTGAGCCCAGGAGTGAGCAGTCGTTCTCACTCCTGAGACTATCCACTCATCACTAGGTGCGGAGGTTGACACCTCCCACTCAAAGGCCTCCCGCATCTCATCTTCGCCTAAGAGACTTGGGCTAGGCCCCCCCCAGGGGTCTATTAATGCTTTATCCATACTTTCCTTTTGGGATCTAGCATCTGAAACTTCAACTTCTGGTTCTGTCTCTAACTCTGCACCCTCTAGCTTTGTGTCACACTCCCCCAAGGGTCCTTCCTCCACAGGCTCCGCCTGGTGCTGTGTACTGCCAACTGCAGATTCCTGAACCTTTGTCCATGTGGGAGCCAAACGAATTTGAGGCACTTTATACAAGCCATATTTTTCTAGGCATCCAGCACAGTGAGGAATCATGAAGACGTCCCTTCCAGCTCTCAAGCATATTTGACATACATGCACTGGAAAACCAGGAATCGCCACATGAGGAGGCAGTTGTCCTCCATAGCACCACTTTTCAATATCCCTCAGTCTATTTACTGCTGCTGTTACTGCAACCCAGGCATGATCTGGGTAATGAGCTGGTCCTGAGGCCATAACTGCAGAAAAAGAAACAAAAGTTCACTGTAACTGAAAGTCCCATTTTATTGAACACTTTCTTTAGTTGTAAAATGGCTCCTCTGCTGCTGTGTTTACTTTACTACCCTACCCTGTAATGGCGGCGGCAGCACTCCTGTGCATCAACATTCAGAATCTGGGTCAAGCCACTGCGCACCTGATTTACACAAACCACTGATAACTTTTGCTCAAACTGCACAACTTGCTCTGTTCTTGCTTTAAACACATTTACAGGATTTTCCACTGACTTTTTACATGCTGGAAACATTTTTTTTTTCTCACAGTCCCCTAAAGCTTCAGGTTTTTAGCACAGGATTGCCTGTATAACTGGTGCTGCACTTTGGCTACAACCCACAGTCTCTCTCTGGCTTCAAACTTTAAACTGAGGTTGAATTCACTACTATACACACAGTCAATGGCTTAACAGACTTGCACTTGCTGGCAGGACTTGACACAGTCATTACTTGCAAAGCGACTACACTGCTGCGTACACATTTATATAGCATAGGGCAGAAAATCACTGTTTGAGCAGTTTTTAAGTTGTTACTTACTGTTTTCAGTAGCAGTTTGCTGCGATGGGGAAAAACGGCCAGCAGCCAGTTCTTGGAGGCCTCAGAACAGAAACGGGCGGACAGTCCTACCAATCGTCTTTTTGACCACCACACTTGCAATTTCAACAATCGATTAGTGGGTTGAGCCCGATTTTAAACAAGATAGTCTATTTTTACAAAGTTTACAGTGATTTTAACACTCTTCGATGCTCCTCCACTAGCCAGTACACGCAGTCCACTCACACTCCCTCTCGAATGCTGGGGCAGTCACTGTAGAGCTGGCTGAGGGGCGGGACTGATCTCAGCCTGACCAATCACACGACGCCATGCAAATGAGCCTCTTCTTCCTCGCGAGGACTCTTCTCCTCACGGCGATCATCGAGCAGGCAAATTTAAACTGCGAAATGCAACTTTTTTTCTTTACCAACTGACTCCACGGCGGCAGCCCATTTTAGCCATTTAACATAGCCATTACACCTGCAAGTCTCTCATTTAATCAAAAAGCATTTCCAATGTCCAGGGCACAATTTTCCTGTTGCTACCCCTAGTCTTCCACACTTTTCTTTACTACAGTTCATTTTAAAGCAGGCAAAAATGCTGTAAACAATTTGATGCAGGACAAGGACACACTCTTTGGCTTTACTGCTCCTTGGTAAACAGTTGGCAATTTTAAACAGCAGCACAAGATCCACAGCACACAACAACACACTAGGGAAATTGCTTCAGCTTTTTGGGCTACCCACTGCCAGATAGCCAAAACGCTAGCCCCCTTGCCCAAGCACCTTCCTCCCTGAACAAAATCCAAAGCGGTGCCTCCATTTTTGTAACCCCTCACCCCTGCCCTTTTAGCAAATGACAGGTGGCATGCTGTTGAAGCAGACAGCAATACCTGGTGGTGACTGGGTTCGGGGAGAATGAAGTTACTCGGCACAGGGGACCTAGGTTTGGCTACTCTGAACAGGGGCACCCATATAAATCCGAACACAGGAAGCAATAACTGTAATGTCCAGAACCAGGAATGGGATTCTTCAGTATGGCTTTTATTCACTTCCAAGCTGAACAAACAAAGCATAGACGGACCCCCATGGGGCTACATTTCCTGGTAATGCAGATTAGAGACAGCATAACACTTTATCACCATTTCCAGCCCTCAGGCTCTAAACCCACCAGACACACAGCCCAGACTTGCACGCAGCTTTGGGTACACAGCCCGACTTGTACACACTTTGGTCTTCCCCACTGGCCCGGCTCCCCCACCGGCCACTTGATCCATGGTCCATTTGAGGAATGAACCAATTATCCTGTTGTGGCTCCCCAAACTACACTAGAGTCTTTGACTCCCAGAGAGAATTTTCCTTACAATCCCACATCTGAGTTCTTCCCTCATCACTGGCCAAGTGCCTGAGGCAAAGTAGAAATCCACAGAAGAAATCCGTAGAGGTGGACCTGGTCACTAAAGATGGGGGGGCCACCCACCTCCAGCTCCCACAGCCCATACCCAGCCATTTCTCTGGAAACTGAATAATTCCTTTACTGAACTTTCAAATGTAGATTCTGGGTAGACGTCTGTCACATCTCCTCTTCATATCATTTGCATCCCAACAAGCTCTGGACTTGAACCTACTTTTAACTTGCTTAGCCCATTACTCCAGGCTTCCCAATATTTAATAGTTCAATCCCCACATTATCACACAAGTCCCAGGGTGAAAAACATAGGCCCTTTTAGCAAGAGCAGACACTCACCCTCACGTTGCAGGTGTCCCACAGGTGACTCCCAAATCTTCTTTTTCTCCCAAATAAACACTGGAACACATAGACAGCTTTTCCTTCACAAGCAGAACTAGGGGGTTGCCCCAGGAATCTACAGGGAAACCTTTCCTGCCCCCTTGGAGGGAGGGGGCACTAAGACCCGAAAACAGCGGTCTCCACCACTTCAGTTATCTTCTGCATCTCTCTTTAAAGTGGAGAGACACACACACCCTATTTACTTAAAAATAGCCCTCTGTCAGGGCTGAGACTCCTAGAGCCTTCACTGAGCTGCTTTCTCAGCAAGCTCCCAACTTCACACATACTCACTCAAGACTGACTGAAGACTGACTTCAAAAAAAACTCCCAACGTTCTAACTCCCTTTGCTGCAGATTCCAATGTGGCTCATGCGGCTGCGATAATTCTGTTGGTGATGTCATCCCTCAGTCTCAGCTGAGACTGAGAACAGAGTGAGACAGTGTGAAACCCATTTAACTGGAGTTTCACAAGCTGCCTTCCCTGCCTACCACTAGGTCTTACTGGGATTCTAGTAACCCCGGGTAACAAGGGGGTTACATTATGTTTTAGTACTTGCTTTTTTTAATGGCCACAATTATTTAAGGGTTTATCATATGTTATTCTTACAGTACCCATTGAGACCTTTGTGACCACATAGAGATCATCACTTAACTCCAAATATTGATGGAGTTATGGCCTGTTGAAGTTTCAGTGTTATCCTATGGGAATCATTGTTTTATTACTTGCTTTTTTTATTGGCAACAATTATTTAAGTGTGTGGCATATGTTATTCTTGCAGTACCCCCTGTGACCTTTGTGTCCATATAGAAACTGTCACTTAACTCCAAATATTGCTGGAGTTATGGCCTGTTGAAGTTCCAGTGTTATCCTATGGGAATCCTTATGTTTTATTCTTACTTTTTTTAATGGTCACAATTATTTAAGAGTGCAGCATATGCTATTCACGTAGTACCCCATGCAATCTTTGTGACCATATAGAGACTGTCACTTAGCTCCAAATATTGCTGGGTTATGGCCTGTTGAAGTTCCAATGTTATCTTATGTGTTATTCTATGGAAATCGTTATGATGTATTACTTGATTTTGTTAACGGCCATGATTATTTAAGGGTGTGGCATATATTATTCTTATAGCACCTCTTGAAACCTTTGTGACCTTATAGAGATTGTCACCACTGCATCCTACTTATGAAGTACCAGCAGCACAAGCCAGCCTCTAGCACCCTTGTATAAGCCAAAGTGCCATAATCTCTACATCCTCCTCCTGAAGCACCAGCAGCACAAGACAGCCTCTGGCACCAGTGTACAAGCCAAAGTGCCATAAACTCTCCTCTTCCTGAAGTAATTTTAAGGACTTCTGTAGCAATTCTCTAATAAGTCAACTTTCCTGGTCAAATACCCAATGCTAAATACCAAATAACAAATATCTGGGACCCGAATACCGAATATTAGGCCAAATATTATAAAAAAGGTATTCACACAGCTCTATAAAATAACATCTGTACTTAAAGTCAAATCCCACAAGCCTTTGTGAAAACTGTAGAATTTCATGAAAAGTTCCATAAAACTGGAATTTGCTGATTTCACTCAGCCTTATCTGGAAGATTCTAACTAAAAGATAGGGGTATGAGAAGCAGGTGGTGCAGGAGGACACCAGGTTCAGGAGTTAGATGCACAGTTTCACCAAGAAATGGACAGCTGAGCTGCATAGCACAACAGTGGTAGACCCCCAAGTTGGAGCAAGGAAGCACATATTGTCAACAATTCCAATCTAAATGTGGAATATTTAAGGATCACATCCAGTAAATTTATGATCCAGGGAGCCTGATGTACATGCAAGTCTGGGACTTAGAGGTACTCAAAAAGATGTAGTGGGGGAAGACAATGTCTGGAACAGCAGGGAGGAAGAATTCTGGCTATTTCAACTAGGTAGGTTAATAGAAAAAGGAGTAGGTGACTCATGGTTTAAGGGAGTTTGTCACTGTAAAGAACAAGGAGGATATCAGTGGGATCAGTAGTTCTACTGAGTCAATCTGGCTATGCCAAAAGAGAACGGGGTTGGGAATAGTCACCCAGAGAGGAACAGCAGGACTGCAAAAAGCTCAGCCCACTTTATCAAATGGAGTAGTGATATTTGCATTGTTAATGTTAAATTCCACAAAAAAGAATTCTGGATGGTTCCTCTATATGCTACTATAAATATGTGAGAAACTGTTACCAATATTTTTTTTCTACTGCAAATTTAAAACTGCTAAACCAATGTATCCAGTTGTTTTAGACACCAGGATACACTGTCTATGGATATGCATGCCAAATGTTAAGTCTATGCCTGCAAGAGCATATAAGTTACATACATCCACATTTTTGAGAGTTTTCACAACATTTTGCAAATATTTACATTGTAAAGATTTGAATCTCTAAAACTTCAGAATCTCTAATGCAATTATCTCCATATATGTGGATCATTCTATAAACATTACAAAAAAGTTATTCATGCTAATTTACAAATGTCTAGTGCCAAAGGTGCCTGAGTTGTATGCAGATAAAATTTGCCCGCAAAATTTCCCACAAAAAATAAAATGACAGATTTTGAGCACATATAATTTTGAGACAATGCATCTTAGTGTCATAAAATCTGACACATTATTAGAAAATCTATCATCAAGGAATCATGACAAATTTAAGATCTCTGACACAATAGACTGCTGAGGTATATGCAGACAAACATTTTCGTGAAATTTCACACAAGAAATAAACTGACAGAATTTGAGCACCTATAATTTTGAAACTATCCATCCGAATATCAAGATATTTGGAATGTTATTGGTCCTCCACCCAAGGAATATGCTTGCCAAATTGCAGTGCTCTATCTTAAATGACAGCTGTGTTATGAAATTACTAAATTAAAAAAATGTCCACAAAATTCAGACGAAATTCCATGAGATTTCACAGAATTTCACAAAATGTCATTAAAATTCCACAAATTTGGAATTTTCTCATTCCACACAGCTCTAGTTTAAATCTCTGAAACATGTATGAATTCAAATAAAATATGGCCACCCATTCCTGCACTGTACAAGACTCATGAATAAACAAATGATTTCTCTGTCCAGTGCTGATACCAATCCCCACCTTTCATGGACACTAAAGTATATTTAATAATAAAATATATTAAGAAAAATGAAAAGGCAACTGTTTCTTCCAGTCTTAAGTCTTTATGATAACAGCAATAACCAGTCTTAAATCATGTTACATGCCTGTATTGTTATATAAATACTGGTTAAGGTTGCTATCAACCAAAATTGTGTCAAACTCCATAGTACATGTTTGTGACATTACAGACATGTATTATGGAGCACAGCCCTACAAGCTGCTCTCCTGTGCTTACCAAAATGTCTCTTTTCCTAAACCAGTAAGTATAAAAAATAAAGGAGCAAACAGCAGTGTTGTTCTTGATTTTTTAACACCCTTTCAGTTTATGATACTTTTCTAAACCACACGAGTTTCACTCTTCTGGTTTATTGAGTATCACATACCTTGGGAGTGTAAAAAAAAATCTCATAATACATTGACGTCCATACGTCTTTATTTAGAATTCATTTTTATAGTGTTTCGTCTTTTGCTACAATAATATTACATTTTTTACAATATCTTTACTCAGGATAGCCAAATCGAGAGACAATGGGCTTGATTTTCAAAGGCTGACACAGGGCTTGAGCGTCAAGCCCTGCGTCAGCCCTGAAGTTTGATGCAAATGCGCCAAACTTCTTTTGACACAACTGCACCCAATTTTAATACATTTTGTCCAGTTGTGACATTTTCCACAATTTACAGCAGCTTTCACCAACGATTTAGCATAAGCACCATAAAATGGGTCCCCCAAAAGGCATAAATTAGACTGGGGGGGCTGATGTAACCTGTGGCATTTGGCGCACTGAAGGAAAATCACAATCTGTGTCAAATGAATGCCGCAAGCCTCCTGCGCCGTATGTTCAGTGCACCAGGGGCTTGAGACATACGCAAGTCATTTGAAAATTGGGCCCAATATCTTGCTTTTAGCAGGGACCTGCATTCACCCAATTTCAGGGCAGGGAGAGAGGCAGAAGTGCAGGGATGTCAGGTAACTTGCTCAACATCACACAGTAAATCAGTGGCTGTGGCAGGATTTGAACCTTAGTCTCCTGCCTCATCATTCAGAACTCTAATCAAAAAGGCCACACTGCCTGCTTCATACCTGAATGCCTTTTACTACAGATGTATAGGCAGCGAGCAGTGAACCTGGTGATCCAGCAGACCTGAGTCTGATTCCCATAATCTCCACTTGTATACTATGTGACTCTGAGCAAGTCACTTAACCACCCTGTGCTTAATTTGCTTCCAGATCACACCACAAAAAGAGCTTCAACTTTATTAATAAATAAATTATACTAGTTATATATATTGTACTCATTTATTTATGTTAATACTGATTTCCTGGAGAGCTCACTAGGCCACATGACCCTTTTACTAGTTAACAGTGCACTGCAATTTTTCTGTGTTTCTTTTATAATGGTTCCCGCATTTGTTGCATTTCTCCCTGTCTCAAGTCTGATGTTGGGTATCCACGTGGCTGCATCCTTCCTCCAGCCTGTGGGATGGGCAGTTGCCTTTACTGTTATTGCCAGTGCTGCCTCATGATAATGAGACAAAAGAAAAAATAAATAAAGAACACGGCAAGGAGAGATTTTTAAAGACTCACATTAATTTTTCAGATGCAAGTGTGAAATTCCACTTGAGAAATTAGACCACAAAAAAAAAAGATGGTCTAATTCCTAATACAGAATTCCACAGTTGGGTTCAAACCAATTGACATGACTCCAGCAGTTGCAGCAGAAATTGCTGTAAGCTGTGGAAACTGTTACAAAGGCATCCAGATGTATGTGAATAGAATGCAAACATTTGCACACATTTGCAAGGATGCAGCACACATCCAAAACCCAGATGCAAATTCTGTGTCCACCCTTTCAGAAATGCTGCCCTGAGTGTGGTCACACTGAGACCAAGCTGAGTGACACTTCAAACCTGATTTCAAATAATACAAGAGAAGAGGGGTTTCAAAAGGGTTGGAAACAAACACAGATGCATGCTGCGCCTTCATCTGCATCCATACACTTGTGTCCAGGCAGCCCAGAAGTTGTGTCCATTTGTGACAAATAGTCACAGTTTGTGGTAGAAAACAGACTCAGCTGCATTCAGATTGGAAGCAGCTCTCAACTGTGTCCACACTGGATGCAATTGCATCTGTTTTGGGACGTAAACTGTGGATACTATTAGGCCATCTAATAGATGGTCTAATAGCTTTGGATGCATTTCTACTTTGAAAACAGGGTCAGACGCATCTTGGACAGATCCTTTTGTAAATCTTGCCTAAAGGATTTACATTTCATTCAAGGATTAATTGAACTAGACAGACACGTGATCATTTTCACTTACAAATACTGGTGTCCCCCAGCTGCAGCACTGTATATCACAGAACTACATAAACCAAAGAAATATATGACAAACTTAATGAAACGTCATATGTATGCACATTTGCATCAGTGGATACAATAATAAATGTTGCCCTTGATGTAGAAATTTTGAAATAAATTAAGTAATTGACAGTGCTGCACTGTTCACTGAATTGATGTCTCATTGCTACTGGCTTTGCAGAGCACAAGTACTCATGCTATAAGCCCAGCAGGTATTGTTCTATTGTCTGATAGGCCCTGGGACCTTCTAAACGTAGTGTGAGACTGGATGTAACTGCAACTGAATTTTATCATAATCATTGCTGTGGCTGTCTGAGTAAAAGATTTTACTTTGTTAAAACATTTACAAATACGAACTTCAAAGTCTCTAAGCAGTTTCATACCTACTGGACCAACATACTATGCATCTTATATAAAGATGGTACATTACTCAAACTATTTGTGCTATAGCAGTCACTTTCACCAAGTGCAATCCAGCATTACATCTTATGGAGGGACCTGTGGGGCTATGAAAACTTATGTTTCATACTGGGTTTTGTTTTGCAAAGGAAATATATTGGGTCCAGTAAAAGGTATTACATTATTTAGCAACTCCTATATTCCAAAATCTAACATGGGTATAATTACTCTTTACTATAGCACAAAGATCAAAATGTCTCTGTTTGGTTCAAGTTAGGATAAATAAGAAGACTGTCAAAGCCGAATGGAATGTTGCATGCTGCACAGATTTATCGACAGCATGCTAGTTACATAATCTGGACTACTTTTAACATGTGAAAATGGTGTTTACAACCTAAGGCATTTAAAAAAACAGGCACCCTATATTCATAAAATTGGATTGTACAATATATCAAAATGGGCACAACGTGGTTATAGTTTTCCGATATCTCATGAGAGTACTGATGTAGAGCAAGGCTCACAGAGAATTCATTTAAAACACTGAATGCAGTAGCAGTGATGCTCCTGAGCTAAGTGACTGGGGCACTTGTCAGATCAAGGCCAGTTATGGAGATGACTCTTCTGTTTCACACACTTCTAAAAGTGAGATAAAAATACAGTATCTGAAGAAAGTCCAGGAACATTTGCACATGTCTTTAAATGTGTTGCTAACCGCTTTTGGTTTACTGACAAACCAATGTTCTGAGATTCTTGGAGGCACATATTTAAAGAAGAATTGCATCACATCTTATATACATATGATAGATACTGTGCATGGATGAATAAGGACAGAGAAAGATTTGAGTCCATCAAGTCTGTCTGGATGCCCTAATTGATTCACTGTGCCACTCCAGAATCCTTCCTGTTCCTTGCATTCTTTGTGTTCCTTATAACCCCTTAAAACTATCGCTCTGTGTTTTGTACCTTGACATAGTTCTAGCAGTAATCACATTACTAGTCCAACTGTTCCATCTATTCACCACCCGCTTTGTGAAAAAATGTTTTCTTATGTCCTTTTTGAATTTCCCCCACTTGCTGCTTGAGATTATGCCACCTGGTGGCTGTACTGTTCCTCAGCTGGATCAGCTCTGTGGAGTACACCCTATTATATCCCCTTATCTGTGTATTTCTATAATGTCCTCTCTTTTCCCTCCGGTTCTCCAGACAGTACATATTGAGGCTGTCTAGTACGTTCTCATGGGACCTACCCAGCTGCCCCTGACTCATTTTCATAGCCCTGCACTGGATAGTCTCAAAACTCTGCCTGTCCATTTTCATATTCAGACTCCAAAACTCTATTTGACACTCCAGGTGCAGTCAAACCAATGACCTCTACAGTGGCAGTATCACCTCCCTCCTAGGGCTTGTGAAATCCCTTGTAATACAAGCATCCTGTGCACCTTCTCATATGCTGCTCTACACTGAGAGGAGGTTTTCAAATGATTGATAATTGTGACCCCAGATCCATTTCCTCCCTTGATTGCTTCAGCCTTATCCAGTTGATGCAGTATTATACCAACATATCTTTATTACAAATGTGCATCACCTTACATTTTCTGGCATTGAACTTCAGTTCTCAAATTCCAGACCACTACTCCAACCTTTCTACATCCCTTTTCATGCTGCTGATTCCCTTCTTGTTATCTACCCTCACACAGAGTTTCATGTCATTCTTGAACTCTCTTACTACCCCTTCATTGCAACCCCTTCTTGATGTTGCTAATATGCATGACAAAAAGTACTGGCCCCAAGACAGACCCTTGCAGCATCCCATTAATTATACTCCTGACTTCATAGAACTTTCCATTCAGGACTACACTCTGCGTCATGTTAACCAGCTCTGCTGGCTTAAGTTGTTTGATGCATCGGCGGTGGGGATGAAAGTGGTTATTGCCGCAAAGGAAGCCGCATTGGTGGCAGGGAGGACCTGCGGCCGGGGCCGCTGAAGATGCCGCATCAGCGGCGGGGACAATCATTAGCCATAGCTGCTCTGGGAGCCGCATAGGCAGCGGGGATGACCAGCAGCCACAGACCACTGCTGCTGCCCAATCAGCACCAAGGACATGAAATCTGTCTGGTGGTTGGGCTTTAAAAACCCAGGCCCAGCTGCAAACCAAACTCTGCTGGCTTAAGTTTTTCTCACAAACCCACCTGCCCTGCTCCACCACCAACTCCATATTAAATGGTCTGGTGAAACCACTCCTGTCGGGGGTACACCAATCTGGAGGAGCGGAAGGCAGGGAACATCTGAAGGAAGGAGAGTTGCTGACTTGATCTGGGGCAAGGGACAAAGAAACAAGCTTATTGAGACAAGAGGCAAATCTGGTGGGCAAAACAGGCTAGCCTGCTCTTTGCTGCTGTGTGTATGCTGGCTTGATCTGCTGGCCAAGGGACAAGGGACAAATATGTGGGAGCAAGGGGCAAACTGGTTTGTCCAAAGAGGATTACCTGCTCTATGCTGTTGTGCACTGGTATGGAGAAGGGGATTTTAGGTTGCTTGCTTACTGCAGAATTTGTTGAATCTAAAGTTGCTTGCAGGCTTGCTCTATGCTGAATGTGTACTAATTAAGGGGGGACTACCAGTTAGGAATACTGTATATCCTGCTGTTAGTGCTGATCTGTTTCTATTCCTTTCATTTAGACATCAGGAGCACCAGTATCAAAAACTGAGACTGGTACTGAGGAACTTCCTGGCTGCTGCTGATTAAGGGGTTCATTAGTCAGGAAGGGTGATAAGGCAGCCACAAACTGATTCTCAGGCTGAATGTTTACCATTGCTAATGGATTACTAGTGGGAGGGCAGGGCCAAAAATGTGGAGGGCAAGGTAAGAACCAGCAAGGCCCAGGGAGGACGCTCGTGGTAGATGGAGCTGGCAGGGGAATGGGGGGCGGCAGATAGAGCCTCATTGGTGGGGAAGGGGGGAATCACCAGAAAATGAAGGCAGCAGGGGACCGGGGAAGGGGAGGATAGTAGGTTGTAATAGTTGTAGAGCTGTGGTTTTCATGAGCACTTTGTGGAAGCTAGGTGAATACCCTATTTGTCAAAAACTGAGGTGGATGGAGGCTGAATTGGCATGGTTAAAGAATGAGTTCGAGAGGAGAGAAAGGAAGGGGCGCAGATGGAAGGACGGAGGGGAGACAGGGATGGGAACTGGGAGGATGGATGAGGGGGCAAGATGGTGGGAAGGGGAGAGGGGTGGTCAGACCAGACAGAGGATGAAAAGCTCATGGACAGGAAAGCAGTGGGGAAAGTGTACTCAACAGGAGTTATACAGTGGAGTCAAACAGGTACTGGCCCCTGGCTGGGCTAATGGAAAAGGAGGGGGCGAGGGGGGAGTGAGGCAGATGTTAACAGTGGACCAAGCCATAGAAAAGGAAAAGAGGGCAGCACATGAGAAGGGCACATAGGAAGGGCACAAAGGAGGAGAAGCGTGGGTAGAGCACAAATAGGGGGAACGGACAAGGAGGGTCGAGAAGGATATGCAACAATCGGGAAGAAGGGAGGGCTTGGAAGAAGATAGGGTGATGGAAAGGGGGAGGCAGGATCCGGGATCTTTCACTGAGGTCCAGATGATGGAGGAAGGTCAAAAGGGGATAGGGTGGATAGCTGGCAGCAAGAAGAGGAGGGGCAAGAAAATGGGGTCGGGGGAGGATGAGTCAGAAAGGAAAGGGAGCAGATGGAGACATCTCTACTGGAAGGAGGGAGTGAGAGAGACCCAGACAATAGAGGTGAGACACTCTTGGGGATAGAAAATGCAAAAGCAGTTATAGTGTATGGGGATTCGATCATAAAGGGGATTCACTGGCTAAGGAAGAAAGAAGCTTTTTAGTGGGAGGTCAGTTTTTTTCGACCCAGGCATGGAGGCGAGAAGGGTGCTCCCTAGGATAAAGGATGGCATCAAGTTAGTGGGAGTTAAGCTGCACCTAGTATTGCATCTAGGAACAAATGACATAGCTGGGGAAGATGTGGAGGTGGTTCAAAGGAGGGTTAGGTAACTAGCAAAGGGATGTAAAGGGCTTGTCAGTTCCCTTGCCTTCTTGGAAGTCCTGCCAGTGCATTGTGCTAGCACAGCCAGGCAACTCAGAGTAAAGGAATTTAACATCTGGCTGAGAGAGTGGTGCAGGGAGGAAGGCTTCATATGTCTGGGAGACTGGGTAGATGAGCACCTGTATGCAAGGGACAGGTTGCACATAAGTGATACAAGGGCTAGATTACTAAAAGTGAAGCTTCAGGTGTCAAAGATGAGAGACTGGGGGTCAACTTAAATTTAAACTGGACAGGGGAAAGTGTGACACTCAGGGGGGAGAAGGGGAATCTCAGCCTAGTGGAACTAATTTAGCTCGCACTCTCCATAAGCGGGTGAAAAGAGACAACAGGAAAGAGGGGAATCAAAGGGGTGGGGTGAGTTGGAAGGGAATACTGGCCAATGCCAGGAGTCTAGGGAATAAAATGGGAAACTTAGAGGCAGTGGTGGGAGTGGATGACCCAGACCTAATAGCAATAACTGAAACATGGTGGATGAATTGCCATGGCTGGGAGGTGGAGTTACAGGGGTACAGTCTTTTTAGGAGAGATAGACAGGGAAAAAGGGGGGGTAGCCCTGTATGTAAGGGATGGGATTAGAGCAGTACAGGGTAAAAAGGAGAAAGGATCTGCCAAGATCCATTGGGTCACCTTAAGCAGAATGGAGGGATGGACAATAAGGATAGAGGTGGTCTACATATCACCACATCAGGGAGAGGAGGTGGATAGAGAAATGGCTAGGGACATACAGAGGAAGACTAGTAAAGGGTGGATCCTGGGGGTAGGAGACCTAAACCTACCTGATGTGGAATGGTAAATCCCATCGGCCACATCCAAAAAAAGCAGGGACCTGTTAGAATCCATGCAGAATACATTCCTGAACCAGCTAGTAAGGGAACCAACTCAGTGGAAGGCAACACTGGATGTTATTTTGACTAATGGGGGCAGCATGGAGGAGGTAGGGGTGGAGGAAAACTTAGTAGACAATGACCACTGGATGGTCAGATTCTCCTTCCAGGCAGGGTCAGAAACAGGCAGGACAACAACCAAGGTGCTGGACTTCAGGAGGGCAAGTTTTAGAAGGATGAAGGACGTTTTGCAGAGGGAACTTGAAAGGAAGCAAAATCTAAAGGAAGTAGAGCAGCTTTGGGGGTAATAAAGGGTGGTATACTGAAGGCCATAGAGCAATGCATCCAGAGAATAAGCAAATGGAAAAGGGTGAGGAAACCCCATGGCAGAGGTTAGGGAGAAAAAGAAGGCATTCAAAGCTTACTAAATTTCACAGGGGTTAGAGGGAAGAGCGGACTATAAGGAAAAGTTCAGGGAAGCGGGGAAAACAATTAGAAGGACAAAAGCATTTACAGAAGAGAAAATAGCTAGGGAGGTAAAAAAGGGGGGACAAAAAATTCTTTCAGAATGTGAGTGACAGGAGGAAAAGCAGGCAAGGGATTCTAAGACTTAATGGGGAGGGGGGGTGCGCTAGTTGAACGGGATGAGGAAAAGGCAAATATATTCAATGAATACTTTGCATCAGTATTCCTGATTGAGAAAGAAGGAAGAGGGCCTGTATTGAGCCGAAGAGGGAGCATGGGTAAGGAGGAGGATGCAAGCCCCTTCACAGTGGCTAGGGTGTTGGAGGAGCTTGGAAAATTAAAAATTGACAAAGCTATGGGCCCAGATCAAATACATCCAAGGGTTCTTAGGGAATTAAGGGAGGAACTGGCGGACCCTCTTCGCTAAGTTGTTTCATCTATCTCTTGAATTCAGGAGGGTCCCTGGGGACTGGAAACAGGTGAAGGTGGTACCACTATACAAGGGAGGGGAGTAAGGATGAGTCAGGCAACTACCACCCAGTCAGCCTCACCTCTGTGGTAGGAAAAATAATGGAAGCTCTCACAAAAGAAAGACTGGTACGACACCTAGAGGAGGAAGGACTAACTGATGACAGCCAGCATGGGTTCACTGGTGGAAGGTCATGTCAGACCAACCTGATTGAGTTCTTCAAGGGTGTAATGGAGGTGTATGATTAGGGGGAAGCAGTAGATGTGGCCTATCTGGATTTCAGGAAGGCATTTGACTCCATCCCCCACTGAAGACTGGTAAGCAAGTTAAGCAGTGGGATCCAAGCTTACAAACTGAGTGGAGGATTGGCTGGGGGGAGAGGACTCAGAGAGTAATGGTCAATGGGAAGCACTCCAAGGTCCTAGAGGTGATGAGCGGGGTTCCACAGGAATTGGTACTGGGTCCCATATTGTTTAATATATATGTGGGGGACTTAGCAGAAGGTCTAAATGGGAAGGTGCGTCTGTTTGCAGATGACATGAAGGTCTATAACAGAGTGGACACTGCAGGTGGGGTGGCGAAAATGGAACAGGATTTAGTCAAGCTGGAGGAGTGGGCGGAAAGGTAGCAACTTCAATTCAATGCAAAAAAGTGCAAAAGAATGCACATAGGTCATAATGACCCAAGGGCTACATACTGGCTTGGGGGGGAGAGGTTACTGCAGGTCACTGAGCAAGAAAAGGACCTGGGAATTTGGATTTCTGACATCTTAAAGGTTAGTAATCAGTGCAATCGAGCGACAGGCAAAACAACAAGAATGTTGGCATGCATAGGGAGGGGCTTCACAAGTGGGAGGAGGGAGGTGATCATGCCACTCTACAAAACTATGGTCAGAACACAACTGGTGTATGGAGTACAATTCTGGAGGCCCCACTTGCAGGGTGGCAAGGACAGACTGGAGAGCGTTCATAGAAAGACAACCAAGATGATCCAGGGGATGTAGGGGAGGCCATATGGGCAGAGGCTGGAGGAGCTTGGTCTGTATACACTGGAGATAAGAAGGGAAAGGGAAAATATGATGGAAACCTTCAAATACATGAAGGGAATAAATAAAGTAAAGGGAAGTAGCATCTTAAGGTTGCGCAAAAACAAAACCACCAGAGGCCATGCATTCAAGCTGGAAGGGGGTAGATTTCATGGGGATGTAAGGGGCTGTTTCTTCTCAGAGAGGGTTGTAGGTCCATGGAATAGGTTGCCAGAATGGGTCGTGGTGGTGCATATGATGGATAAATTCAAAAAAGCATGGGACAACTATATGGGACTACGCAGAGGAGAAGAGAAAGGACAGAGAGGTGGAGGATAGGTGCATGGAAGGGGGTAGGTTATCTTTTTCGGGCAGACTAAAGGGACCAGATAGTCTTTTTCTGCTGGCAGGATTCTATGATTAATCCACCTACAACAGTTAGTCCTTCCTCTTGTCTTAAGTTTCCTACTGTTTCACTAGCCTCCTGCAGTTTATGACACTAGGTCAAATGCCTTGCTGAAGTCCAGTTGCAAGATATTGAGGTTTTATTCATTTTTTTTATTTAGTTTTTGTTGATCGGGTAAGTGTACTAGACAAATCCTGCCTATTTTTAGGCATATGACCCGGTGGAGGGGTATACAGATGAATGCCGACTGACCTTGAACCGGATGAAGCTGTTGGTGGTATTTTTTGTGAATGGAGGAAATTTGGCCATTGCACCAGGGAAATTCCCCTGCTCTTTTCGAGAAGTGCCATGGGATCTTTAACAACCACTTGAACTACCACCAGAACAGGCAGATGGGACCTCGGTTTAATGTCTCATCTGAAAGACAAATTTTATGTGATAAGGGCGAGTCCCTTACCATGCCACTCACAAAGAGTGATGCAAATTCAACAGCTCTAAAAAGGGTGACTGGGATTAAGCCCCTCGCTCCCCCAAAATAAATATTCTCAACTCCAGGGGAAGCGGACTTAGGCAAAAAAGAAACTCCCCTTGGAAGCAAAACATTTGCCTGTACTGGGATCTGATCCCGGCACCATAGATTCCAGAGGAAGTGGCTCAAGCCACTACACCACACAGCCAGCTTGGGAGGACTTGGCCAAACAAATTGCTTTATCCCCGTTCTCGTGAGTCTAGCAGGTATCCCTCAGCACTACACGTGCTGTACCTATTCTGTGCTCTTTTTCCCTACTTGCTCTATATGGGAGCGGCACTATAGAGTAGCTCATATTGAGCCACTCAATAATACTCGCCCATATAGGCTGCTATCAAATGCCGACTGTGTGGTTTCTGTCCACCACATGTGCAACCAAACTGAAAAATCAGTCAAGTTCATTTGACAACACACAACCTGTCTTTTTAACAAAAAAGAGCTGCACAAGGATGATGGTGCTGTTAATAAAAAACACAAAGTTATTGTAACCAAAATACTAGACACTCACCGCCTCTTATTGATGCCACAGAAACAAACTTTAAAGCTTCAACATTTGTTTATTTTAACATGAAATAAAAAAAAAAACAGCATTCCATATAGATAAATTTATCATACCTAGTACCCATCCCCTCCTGACATGTTTCAAATCCATTGAAGGAGCCAAACGTGTTGGGGTGGATGAGTCCCAGATATGATATATTTATGCATAAACACATTTTGAAGTTTTAAATTTTGATTCTGTGGCATCAAAAGTAAGAGGTGGTGAGTGCCTAATTTTCTGGTTACAAACACATGACCAGCTTCTTATAAACTCATGTTGGCTCCCATCTGTAAGCTTGTTTCCTTTAAGAAATTCAGCTGACTATTCTTTTATTAAAATTTCCTGTACAGTATTATCCACTTGTCTTGGCATGACACTGCTGACTAATATACAGTACTAAAGTGATGCACTTCTGTGAAGTGCAGTTAATGGGCAGTTGGCTACTACTGCAGTCAAGAAATATCCAGTTTTTGAGACCTCTGCCATGAGCAAAGATGTACATGCTCCCCTTATTTGTGATGCAGCCCAGTTTACACCTGATAAATATTTTTATAGTTTAGAAACAAATGGGAAGGGAAAACTACCATTCTTTATTGCATTTACAGTTCTAATTAAAGACCTCTACAGAAAGAAGACTAGATAGAAACATAGAAGCATAGACATAGCAGAAAAAGGCCAAAAGTCCATCAAGTCTGCCAGAGTTCCCTATTTGGCCCTGGGGCTTAATGTTCCTCCAGAGTCCTAGTCCTCCCCACCCCCTTCCATTCTCCTTCACGAGTCTGATGCCCTGAGCGACCATTATACCCTTCTTTCTGTCTCTGCCATGCTTACAACTGTAACATGATACCCGTCTACTAGCTATGTGTTTAATTCTGCTATGAATATATGTTTTTAAATTTCTGCTTATAAGACAGAGCAGGGACAGCAGGCTCATGGGAAAGAATAACTTTTAAAGGGGCCTGACCTTTTGACCCCAAAGGTCCCTGCTCACTGAAACAGCTGGCTGTCGTAAAACTGACCCAGTGGAAACTCTAATTAAGAGCTTCCTTCAAAGGCCAGGTTATCACACATTGTAAACTATCCCTTTACTTTGAACTACAGGGACAAAGTATGCATTTTATGACCTCTGAGGAAAAGGGGAAAATGCCATTTTAACTGATTTCTGTTAGCTTGTAAAACTTCAATTACTTTGGAGTCCAGGAATTTTCTGAACAAAAGGGAATGCTATGAGCAGGAAAATACAGTTAAATTAATACTGCTATTTCTGCAGATTTCCAGCAAGCAGTAAAATGACACCCTTTTGGATATACTTGGTCAGGTTACAAAATTAATTACAGGACTAACAGTGACCTCATCAGCTGTGACCTCACAGGATGGGAAGGGCATTTTTGGCTTATTATCACTCTGGCTGAAAGGAGTGGACACACATCTATCTATGGACTTCTAAGTGAACACACAAACTGTGTTCTGAAAAAAAGGCACTTCTGTCACAAATAGGTAATACCAACTAGAAACTGAGTTAGAACTAGAAATTCAAGTACAAGGTGTTTTTTTTTGTTTTTTGTAATTTCCAATTTCTTTTGACTGTAAGTATTTATGTTATATGTTCTATGTGTTGTATGTATTTACTATTTTTAATTTCAGTAAATGTTTTGGTTTTCTTAATCTTGCTTGAGTATTTACTTTTGCATGTGAATGCTGAGACAGTAGTTGATATTTCTGACAAAAACTGTTAAGGGCTTAAAAGTGTGTTACTATCTGGGTAAATTAAGAAATGACCTAGGTCTCACTTGAGTCAAAAGGGTAGAACTGTGAACCAGGCTGGGTGCCCACTGGGTGAAGTATTGCACTGCATTTCCCTGAAGGGGGTGCGATATATGATCCTGTTAACTGGGTGTGCTAGTGAAAAAAGGTTCATATTTTACCTCAGGACTCAAGGCTAGTAGGTGGTTCGGACCTAAAACAGACAGGAGGGTTATTCTATTTATCTCCTGTTCACATATTGCACTTCGAGGCTTGGCACTGTGGGAGCAGAGGGCCTGACCTGCGGAGGGTGTTTGTGACAACAACCACTAATTGTTTTTGCACCCACCACCTCAGCTGGCAGCCTATTCCATGGCTCTACCACCCTTCCTATAAAACAGTATTTCCTTACATCCCTCCTGTAAGCTTCCACTCATGACCATGTGATCACAAGCTGGTATTCAAGTTAAATAGCTCCCTGAAGTTCACCCTGTTAATTCTTTTTAGGAATTTGAAGGTCTCTATCATATCTCCCCTCTCCCTTCTGGTCTCCAGAGGCTACATGTTCAGTGACTTGAGACGCTCCTCATAGGACATGCCCTGCTGGAACTGAATTATTTTTATACCATGCACTACACTGTCTTGAGCCTATCCCTATGTTTTCTTAGGCGAGGGCCCCAGAACTGGGCTCAGTACTCAAGGTGAGGCCTCACCAATGATCTATACGAGGGAAGTATTACCTCTCTTTTTCTGCTATCAATACCCCTCTCAATACATCCAACCATTCTATTTCTCTTGCTATTGGCCTTGTTGCACTGATTTGATTGCTTTTGGGAGATGCTGCTGATAATTCCAAGATCTCATTCCTCAGCTGTTGTACTGAGTCTCATCCCTCCCATCCAGTACTCTGTGCTAGGGTTCTTGTTCCCTAGGTGCATCACCTTGAACTTTTTGGTGTTCAGTTTCAATTGTTAAACACTTGACAAGCCCTCCAGCTTTTGCAAGTCTCTCTGCATTTCCTTTATTCCCTCATGACTATCTACCCTCTCACAGAGCTTAGTGTCATCTTCAGAGAGACACAGACTGCCTTTGATCCCCTCATCAATGTCGCTGATGAACATGTTGAAGAAGACCAGACTCAAGACAGATCCCTGTGGAGCCCCCTTCAAAACCTCCATATCTTCTGATTTAACCCCATTTACCACTATCCTCTGCTGCCTTCACTTTAGCCAGTTACCTTTTACAGTTACCTCAGTTGAAAACTGAAGGGCAGAGGTTGGAGCATTGCTGGCAGGGGTCCTATCTGGAGGTGGACAGATTAGCACAGAGAACTCATTACTATGAGTATCAGAGGGCAATCACTCTGAAAAAGACAGTATTCCTGTCATGGGTGATCGCTGCTGGAAAGAACCAGATGGATCAGCTTTTCAACACTGTTGATAGATTATTATATCCAGTCTGTCTGCAGCTTGTGAAATATGTTTTTGCAAAAAATGCAAGGAGTTTGGCAGTTTATTTCTAGACAAGGTGTCCTCCATCAGGGCTGGGATCTCCCCGATCAGTCTGTCAGTGGCTGATTGTGTCCAGTTTGTAGGGATGAGAGGCACTCCATGTTTGTGGGATGAGTTTGGGCTGGTTTCTCTGGATGATATCTCACGGGTGGTTTCTGTTTTGTGACCCACCTTCTGTATGTTGGACCCTGGGGCAACCAGACTTCTTCTAGAATGCTGGAACCTGCTCACTCCAGTTGTGATGGAGATTATCAGGTGTTGACATCTTCAAGGTGTCTTTCTTTCTGCCCTAAAAAAGGTGGTGCCTCTTCTTAAGAAGGTTTCTTTGGACCCCGATTTTCTTACCAATGACAGACCTATCTCGAACCTTCCCTTTTTAGGGAACATGATTGAGTAGTTGGTGGCATCGCAGCTGGAATAACACCTGGGGAGGTATGACATCTATGAGCTATTCATGTCCGGTTTCCAGCCTCGCCACAGTACGGTGACCACCCTAGTCAGGGTATTTCATGATCTCCTTTCAGCAAGGGATAGTGGACAGTCTTCCATTCTTGTCCTTCTAGACCTTTCATCAGCATTTGACATGGTTGATCGTGGTGTGCTTTTGGCTCACCTTTGGCACTATGTGGGTATCTTGGGCATCGTTTTGCAATCGTTCGAGTCCTACATAACCAGCAGGATGCAACAAATGGTACTTTGCTCCCATACATTGAGCATTGCTGCACTGTGCTGTGGGGTGCCTCTAAGGGTGATCCTGGCTCCCATGTTATTTGCTGTGTACATGCTGCCCCTTGGGGAGATCATTAGATGCTATGGCTTCATATTTTATTGTTATGCCGATGACACCCAGCTGTATATGTCTTGTGTCTTGGATGATGTGGCAGCTCCCTTGGTATTGGGCAAGTGTGTTAAAGAGATCCAGGACTAGTTGGTGGCCAGCTGGCTAAAGTTGAATCCATCTAAGATGGAGATGCTACCAGTGGAGCTGGGTTCACATGGTTCTTCTGTGACATTTGGGAACAATCTCTTCTCTTCATTGGGAGGAGTGACCGTCTGTCTGGTAGATAGGGTTAAGAATCTGGGGGTCATTGTGGACTCTATGCTGACACTGGAATCACAGGTGTTGGCTGTTGTTCACAGTGGCTGTTACCATCTTCATAATATTGCCCGGATCAGGCCCTATCTCAAACCATCTGATCTTGCAACACTAGTGCATGCCTTCATCTCATCTAGACTGACTAGTGCAATGCTTTTTACCTGGGACTTTCCACGAAGCTGATGCTGTATCTATAGCTGGTTCAGAATGTGGCAGCCCAGTTGGTTGCAGGGACATCTCGTTCTGAGCATATCATTCCGGTTCTCCACCTTCTCTACTGGCTTTCAGTCAGGTGGCATGTCAGCTTCAAGATTTGCTTGTTAACTTACAAGGACCTACATGGCTTAGGTCTGGGCTATCTGAAACACCTCCTGATTCCTTACACTCCTGCTTGTACCCCCCAGTCAGCGGAACCAGATCTTTTCTTTGTTCTCCGTTCATGATTGAAATCTTTGGGGGATAGGATGTTTGGTGTAGCTATGTCGATTTTAGTGGAATGCCCTCCCCATGAAGTGAAGAGGACTCCCTTGCTGACCATTTTTAAATTGTTATTGAAAATGCACCATTTCAATTTATGTTTTGGACTGGCCTCTTTACCCTTTTATGCTAATTTTAAGTTGTTGTTTTAATTGTATTATCTGTTGATTGTAAGGCACTCAGAGCCATCTGGACTGAGTGCCATATAAATAAAACTGACTTGACCTGCCCAGTTTACCATGACTTTAACTGCAGTCAAATCCTCCTTCTTCTTCAGCAAGCTTCTGTGGAGGTACTGAGTCAAAGGCCTTACTGAAGTTGAAATCCACAGCATGGCCCCTATCCAATTCCCTCATCACCCAGTCAAAGAAAACTATCAGATTAGTCTGAGATGGCCTTCCTGCCATGAATCTGTGCTGCTTACTATCCTGGAGACCACTGATCTCCAAGTAGTCCAAGAGACCCTCTTTGACCAGTGACTCCCTCAGTTTTCTTACCATAGAGGTAAAACTGACAGGTCTGTAGTTCCCTACTTTTTCCTTGTCCTCCGTTATGGGATGGAACTACATCTGTCACTCTCCAATTCTTCAGAACCACCAGTGTCCTTAAAGAGCTATTGAACAGGCCTACCAGGTGATCAGTCAGATCCGCTGCCAATTCCCTGAGTATCCTCGGATGCAATCCATATGGTTTGGGGGCCTTATCAATCTTTAGGGCTGCCAGCCCTTTCAGGACCCTTTCATTAATAAATGCTGGCTGCCTCATCTCTGGGACCCCCTGAATGGATGCCTTTATGCCACTCTCTGGCATAGGCCCACCATTCTCCCTAGTAAAAACTGAGCAAAAGTAATTGCTAAGGAAGCTGCCTTTTGCCTGTCCACTTCAATCACCTTATCCCCTCTCTTAGCTTCACAATTCCCCCACCTTTCTTTTTTTCACTAATATACTTGAAAAACTGTTTTTCTCCACTCTTGACCCACACAGCAGTATGCAGCTCTGTGTGTGCTTTTCTCTCTCTAATAATCCTCTTTGCCTCTCTGTTTTTTGGCAAATATTCTTCTGATTTTTCCCCCCCCGTTTTTCTTTAAATTTGCAGAAGGCCTTTTTTCTTGGCCCTCACTGCTTCCCTGACTCTTGCTGAGATCCATAAGTGTCTCTTGAACTTGTTGTTTTTGGTTACCATTCTCATGCATACCTTAGATGCCCTGAGAATGCCCCCTTAATTTCTCTCCATCTCTCTTCCACCCCATCTATGTTGTCCACACCTACTAATTTACCCTGATTAGTTCCTTCAGCCTTTTGAAGTCTGCTCCTCTAACATCAAGGACTTCAGCTCTTGATTGCAGTTTACCAGACCCTAGGACTAGTTTGAGCCAAACTGAGTTATGTTTACTGTTTCCTAATGGCTACACTACTCTTACAGGTCCTACTACCTCTGAGTTGGTGAGCACCACATCAAGAACTGCAGTCTGCCTGGAGGGTTTGTAACTAACTGTACCAGCAGACAGTCATGGAATGCATCCAACAAGACCTGGCGTCTGGTGCTTCTGTTTACTGGAACATCCCAACTGATGTCTGTCAGGTTCATATAACCCAGCACCACTACTTCCCCCTTAGCTTCTCCTCATTCCAGTTCTTCCCTGAGCTCTCTGTTTCCTTTGCTCCGGTGCTCTATAAATCACCTGCAAGTGCATTTTCTTGCCTGAGGCTACTGTGAGTTGCACCCACTGCAGCTCACTCTCCCCATTACTACACCTGATGCACCCTTCTTCCATCACCTCTAAACCCTTCTTGACTCAAAGGGCTGCTTCTCTCCCACTACATGTTCCTCTATCCCTCCTGAACATCAAGTACCCAGGGACTGTCAGTTCCCAGTCATTGTTTTCTGAAGCCCATGTTTCAGTTAAGGCCACAAAGTCCACCTCAGTGTTTGCTATCGGTGCTAGGAGCTCAGTTATTTTGTTACCTAGGCTCCTGGGATTAAGACATAACCCTTCCATCTGATCCCTGATCCTGCTTTGCTACTACCCTTGTGCTTCACCTGTCATCTCATCCCTTTGTTTTTCTCTGTACTTGCATTGCACCCTTTGCATTCTCCCTCTCCAAAGTCCCTTCACCTAGTCTGGTATGGACCTCACCTTTTTTGTACCTGTTATGCTACTACACGCCCCCAGATGTGTGTGAGGGGTACTAGCTAGGATCCCCTTCCTTTCCCCTGCCATTGGGGATCCCCTAGACCCAGTCCCCCTGCATAGATGATGACATTCTAGTAATGACTAACTGTATACAGCACATACTGTACATGCTCTATACATGCTTGATAAACATTTATTTTATTTGTACTTTTTCACCAGAAAAGGCACACAAAGCTGACATAGCTTGCTTCCAGGATGGATGGTCAAACATGAGGAAGTTAAAAGGAGGGCAATTTAGTACAACATGATTCAGTTGGATTTCAGGGGATTTCTAATTGCACTTTGATTTTAGCATAATTTTAGATCATGCTCAGATTCCTTGAGGTATTTATTTATTTATTTTTATTAATTTCAAAAGTTTCACCAGGAGAAACATACTGAGCTGTAAACAACTCACTTACAGATGCATCTTGGGGGAGAGGGTAGCAGGGAATATATACTGTACATGTGTATTCAAAGTATAAAATATTTACAGACTATAATAAAAACACAACCATATACATTATGCTATAATTTAAACATCAGTCATATACACTTTAAAGCTCAGAGCATTTACAAAAGATTATTTTACAGAAATGAAGCAACAGCAGTAAAATAACAGTAGCATTCAAAAATGGGGGGAAAGGACCCCAGTAGGGACATAGCAGCCAAAAGGGACAACCATAAGACCATAGGAGTTAGAGAGGAGGAGAAAAGAAAAGGTAGAGCAGAAGGAGGAAAGGCAAAGTGTCAGAAGGAGGCCAGGAGACATGGAATAAGGTAGAGGAAGTGGTGGAGGAAGAGGCAGAGGGATGAAGGGGTAGAGGTAAGGAGGGGGGAAGGGGGAGGGAGATCTGAGAATGAGAAACAGGAGGATGGGGAGAAGGGGAGAGGTAGAACAGAGGGAAGGGAATAGGGGTCAGGGGCAGTTACAGTTAGAAGTGGTATATTCATGCAGAAGATTGGAGAAGGAGCAGATGGAGGTGGCAGAATGGATAGGGAGAAGGAGAATTCCAGAGGTTGGGATGATGGAAGGAGAAAGCAGATTGACCAGCCGAGGTCTGCCTAGCTGAGAGAATTAGAGTGTGGAGGTTAGAGCTATGGAGGGAGTAGGAGGAGTTAGAAGAAGAGGAGAGGAGAGGAGAAAAGAGAGGTGGGACGGGAGGGTTAATGGGAATCTGTGGAGAGTGCTGCAGGACCTGCCAAATTATTTTATATTACTGTATGTAAGCTATCCTAAATCTGGCTAAACCTTAATGCTAATATAAAGAATGCAGACTATTTCAGATTAAATTAAGTAACTTATATTTGAAATCTATATTTTTAACACAGAATGGGATTGTATATTGCCATTGTAAGGGCTTGAAGAGTTTATAATAAAATGCTTTAGGCTATTAGGAATAACAAATCTTGGAACACAGAGAAAGGCTATGCTTAAGTTTTAAATACACTTCATGTATATCTTGACCAGTTCCTGTATGAATTACTTAAATATGTAGAACACAAAATCTGTATAGAACTAGAGAATCTACATTTTCTGCTGTTCTTCTGCATCTGCAGATACAATATGTACTGCCCCTAGTGAAAGCTTCCTCATTTAGCTGCAGTTTTCAGTCTGCTTACTAAATGTAATTACTCCCCCCCCCCATGAATCAATATATCTACAGAGTATGTACCCAAGGGGAAAAAGCCCATTATCTTAGTTGACAGAGATACAAATAATTGCATGCTGGAGTCATCTGCAAAGACCAAAAATGAAAAAATATAGCCCTTCAGTATTTGTACATAAGTGTTCAGGGATAGTACAGCAAATCCAACTGAATTTCTAGACTAAGTACAGTACTTTTAGTTCATAGATGGAAATCATTTTTAATTTCTTGTGTACGGTATTTGACCATCATAAGGCACTGCAAATACAGTTTTTTTCCCGAAACATAATGTATGGTAACTTGAATTGAATACAGACTTCCTCAGTTCTGACCAGAGATTATTATGTGCTGATAATTTATTTTGTTTTACAACTCATTTACCCGGGAGAGTCCAATGGAATGCAAACTCTCATTTTCAGTGGGATCCTGCTTCTAATTAATTTTACAGTGACTAGGACTGAATCATTCTGTGACTTGCTCAGGGTCACAATGCCAGTCAGTGGCGTTGGGGTTTCAAGACTGTGCTTTCTTACTTCATTGGTCAGAGATCTAACTACTAGATTACACTGCATCTATAAGAATTAGTTTTAATTCCTTTAATAGCAATGTAAAAATAGCTTGAGTGTTTCTTTTTATCTACAGTAGTTCAAATCTATCCTGTTCCAAATGTAGGTGAAGAGCCTGACTGCGTATCAGAGGAAGGCAATTTGACAGTGAGAACCTTTCAATACTATAGCACACAATTTCCTGATGTTTCAAAGCATACATAAACCACGTAGCTTTCAAGCATTATAAAACAGTGGTTGGACATGGAGCATTCTGATTGGCTGGCAGCATTTTTCAACTATTCAGAGTTGCGATATTAAGAATTCGAAATGACCACTTGACTAACAGGGTCCCTGTTAGTCGAGCAGTCACTTTGAATTCATAAAATTGCAACTCTAAATAGTTGTAAAATGTATGGAAAAATCACCCCCATTCAAGTTAATGGGGTGCACACACGCAGCACAGAGCTGTAAACCTTGAGCCCAAAGTTTGAATCCTACCACTGCCACCAATGTGGCCTTGAGCAAGTCACCTGATCATTCTGCATTTAGGTTTCTGTCTCTCTCTCTCTCTCTCTCACTCCCTCTCTGCTTTACCTTCCTTCACTTTCCTTCACTTCTCTGTCTCTCTTAACATTTTTACGCTTGCCTAATGCTCGATAGAAATGTTTATAGCTTGTAAAGCACTTTGGGATTCAGTCTGTGTAAAAGACACTATAGACTTGATTTTCAGAGTGCCTGTAGAGTGGTGCAAGTTGTGCTGAACCCCCCACTTGTGGTAACTTTGGGTGCACCAGGGACACTGCACCAGATTCTCAAACAACAGGGATCCCTGCACCAAAGTCCCTAGATTTGCCAAATGTGGGGTGCTGTGCCACAGAGGTGGTGCACCTGAGGGGTCTAACAGTGGGTGCTGTTATGCCCTACAATACAGAACTGCAATGGAACAGCAGCACAGTGGAAGGGGGGCACCCTGAACCTGGCAGCAGACACTGACCAGGGACCTGTGGGAGTGCCCCAAGGGGCACTGTGTGTACATATGGCAGTGCCAGAGCAAATGGAGGCACTAGGCAGGTGTGCCTGCAGCAGACTCACATACCCGCAGGCAGGGTACCACATAGTCAGGCTTACTGTGCATGTTGTACAGCAAGCCCCACTACATAGTACACTTTCTGCACGTCTATGAGACTGATGCAGGCATACCTGAATCAGTCAAAAAGGGAGAAGGACTGCGATACAACTAGGTAGACCTGGTGCAGGTAGCTAGGGTAGCTAACTCTACCACATAGAAACAGTCAAAGGCAGTTACCTGCACTCATGGAAATTCAAAAAGCACCATTACACAAGTAGATTTTTAAAGGAAAACTCCTGAGATCGTGGGCTCCTGCACCCGAAAAGCTGACCCTCCGGTTTAGCTATTAGCAGCACGAGTGGCATTTTCTCGCACCGCAAATTGGTGTATTTTAATTTTAAAAAGTACGGAATCTGGAAATCCAGAGAATGCAGGGGGCACTCCATTTTCTGTGAAGGTGCGGTGAAGCACCACATGCTTCAATACTTTTGTATTGAAGCATGCAGTGCGTTGCTGCACCTTAGCTGCAAATGGAGCACTCCTGCATCCTCCGGACTTCTGGAGTCTGCAATTTTTAAAATTAAAATACACCAAGTTGCGGCGTGAGAAAATGCCACTTGTGCTGCTAAAAGCTAAACTGGAGGGTTAGCTTTCCGGGTGCAGGAGCCCACAATCTCAGGAGTTTTCCTTTAAGGCTTTATTGCCTGTTAGATCAGTGGAGTGTGTACAGACAGGACCACACACCACAATGCACTGGTGCTTTGAGTCATAACTCTTCATCAGCTCGAAGCATGGGGGAATAGTGGCAATTGGTCCTATCTGTGCACACTTCTCTGGTCTAACAGGCAATAAAACCTTAAAAATCTACCTGTGTGGTGGTACTTTTTGAATTTCTATGAGTGCGGATAACTGCCTTTGACTGTTTGCAGGCACACTTGCCCAGTGCCACCATTTGCCCTGGCACTGCTGTCCATGCATACAACACCCCTTAGGGCACTTCCACAGGTCACTTGTCAATGCCCTCCCCAGTTGCAGGATGCTCCCTGCCCCTTTACAGGCCACACTTTTGCCACAAGGGCTATTAGACCAGCATTTGGCTGGTGTAAGCACAGCCATGAGTTGCAACCATGGCAGGGCTTTCAAACTCCCAATTTAGGGGATGCTGTAGCCCCACAGTGGTGCTAGCCCCCTTCCACCATGGCACATTGGTGTGGCGATCGCAAGGATAATGCAAGCCCAGTTGGTGCAGGTGGCCTCCTCAGTGGTGCACAGTCCCTTCCAGAATCGGAACTGGCACAAGGTGTGGTGTAAGGAGCCCTTTGCACTATTCCTTCTTGCCACAAGCCCCCTTGCGCCAGTCCTGACTTTTGAAAACCAAGCCCTATGTTTCTATGTATGAAAGGCATTATATAAAACTAAACTTCATCTCCTTCCTTCCTTCCTTCTCCCTCCTCCTCCTCCCTCCTCCCTTCCTCCTCTTCCTTCCTTCCTTCCTTCCTTCCTTCCTCCTTCCCCTCCCTCCCTTCCTCCCTCCCTCCCTCCCTTCCTTCCTTCCTTCCTCATCGTTGCCCCTTGGCTACACTGCTGGCTGCAACTGAATCTGGGCAGGTAGAGGAATCACCAAAATCCTCAGTTGCAATCTGGAGATCTCCAGTACTTTTTATTTCAAAACTCCTTTGAGAGCCACATCCTTCATATGGCAGAGAAGTGCTGGTGCAGCACATAGACACATAGACAATGATAGCAGAAAAAGACCAACAGTCCATCCTGTCTGCCCAAGTTCTCTAACTAAACCTGGGATCTGCTCTTCATCCAGGGTCCTAGCCCTCCCCCCATTCTTCTTCCCGATTCCGTCACCCCGAGTGACTGTTATACCCTTCATTCTCTCCCACCTGTGCTTGAAAACAACAATTGTTTTAGCACCCACCAGCTCAGCTAGTAGACTGTTCCATGGCTCAACCACCCTTTCTGTAAAATAATACTGCGTCATAGAACATAGAGACATAGAAACATAGACTTTGACTGCAGATAAGGACCGTTGGTCCATCTTGTCATGTCCTTCCTGGATCTCCCTCCTGTCAGTTTCCATTCATGGCCCCATGACCTTGAACTAATACTCTAGCTAAAACATTACTCACAGTTCACCCTGTTTATTCCTTTTAGGAACTTGAAGGTCTCTATCATATCTCCCCTCTCCCTTCTGGTCTCCGGTGAGTACATGTTGAGGGACTTCTTGTAAGACCTGCCCTGCTGGCTCTGAATAATTTTAGTCACCCTGCACTGCAGTCTCCAGCCTGTCCCTGTGCTTTCTGAGGTGAGGACTCTAAAACTGGGTTTAGTACTCCAAGTGCAGCCTCATGAAATATCTATAAAGGTGTAGTATCATCTTTTTCATCCTGCCATTGATACCTCTCCCTATACACCCCAGCATCCTACTTGCCTTACCATAGGCCTTGTTGCACTGACTCGCTTGCTTGATCTTGTCACTGCTGATAACTGCAAGGTCACGTTCTTCAGATGTAGTGCTAAGTCTCACCTCATCCATCGAGTATTCTGTCCTGGGGTTCTTATTCCCTAGGTGCATTACTTTGCACAACAGCCCAGTCTTTGTTTTTCTACCAAACAGTAACCTCTGCTCATTTTACAACAATCTTTTTTTACTATCAGTCTGTAGCCTCTCAGGCTTGAAAAACATCCTGGCTTATAGGACTGTCATTTTGATCTCAATCTGCAGTACTAATTTTTTTACTACATCAATAATGTTCTTTTGCTCTGACAGATCAGAAAGATTACATATTTAGACAAGAAAATCTATCTGACAAATCATTTCAAGAGATGAGAAAGAAGCCGTGCATGAAATGAAGCAGGTCAGCCATTTTCAAAACCACATCGTTTACCTAGAGGACTGCTAATCAATAAACAGCATTTTCCATAATGAAAGATACAGGGGATTTGAGACATATTTATAGTCAGACCTGGCTGCTTTGCCAAACATATGTTGTATTCTGTGGAACAGTAATTACATATGAACATACGAGAATGCCAGCATATAAAGGCCTTATGATCTGACTTGTCTACTCTATTGTGCAGGTCCCCACTGTGTCTACACTTGGACCTGCCTCCCCTCCCAAAAATCCCCCACCCTGACCCTCCTCAGTACCCCTCCCCCTTTCCCACAGCAACTTTCCCTTTCATTTTGTTCTATCATCTCTTGAAACTGTCCACTGCTTTCAGGGATGCTACCTCTTGTGGCAACTCGTCCCACTTAACCACCATCTTCTTGGTGAAAAAGTGCCTCCTCATCTCCCTCCTGAATCTTCCCCCCACCAGCTTTAGGCTGTGCCCTGTAGTGGACTTGTTCCCACTAAGACTGAAAGAGGCCCTCTAAATTCACCCTGTTAATACCTTCATGGCATCTGAAGGTCTCTACCATACTGCTTCTCCTCTCTCTTCTGAGCTCAAGGGAGCACATGTTGAGTGGTCCTCAAGTCTCTCCTCACAGGTGTTGCCCTGCTGGCACTGAAACATCTTCATCATCCTCCTCAGGAATGTATTCAGTATGTTAACATCCTTTCTAAGATAAGGGCCCCCATACTGCATGCTGTACTCTAGGTGTGGTCTTACCAGTGACCTGTACAGTGGTAGTATAACCTCTGTCTTCCTGCTGGTAATCCCCCTGGCTATGCAGCCCTGCATCCCATTTGCTTTTGCTGCAGCTCTTCTGCAGTGTGCTAAGTGCTTCAGGTCACTCTTGATGATAGCCCCCAGTTCCTTTATTTCAACAGACTTGGAGACTTGCACACCAGCCAGCCACTATTTGGTCTCTTGGTTCTTTACCCCTAACTGCATAATGTTGCACTTATTAGCATTGAACCACTGTTGCCAAATGCCAGACCACTTCTCTAACCTAGCCAGGTCTTCTCTTAGTTCCTGTCTCCCCTTCTCCATGTCAACCCTCCCACAGAGCTTCATGTCCTCTGTAAACAGGCAGATTTTTCCCTTGATCCCTTATGCTATGTCACTGATGAAGATGTTGAACAACACCGGTCTGAGCACTGAGCCCTGCGGGACCCCACTGGTCACCTGCTTATCTTCCAATAATTCCTCCCCCAACCACCATCTTTTGGCTTCTGTCCTTTAACCAGTTTTTCACTTGTCTAGTGAGCTTGGCCCCCACACCCAGATCCTCCAGCTTCCTGACCAATCTCCTGTGAGGTATAAAGTCAAAGGCCTTGCTGAAGTCCAAATACGGGACATAACTTCTTGGCCCCTCTCCACTGTCTTGGTCACCCAGTCAAAAAAGTCAATCAGATTAGTCTGTCAGGACCTCCCCAAGCCAAGCTCATGCTGCCTCTCATCTTGCAACCCACTTTCCTTGAGAAAACCCACCAGTCTCTCCTTCAGGATAGTCTCCATCAGTTTCCTCACTACTGAGGTCAGACTGACAGGCTTGTAATTCCCTGGTTCATTCCTTGGACCCCTTTATGGAGAGGCTCACATGTGCAGTTCTCCAGTGCTGGGCACACTCAGGCCTCCATAGAGGTGTTAAACTGGTCTGCCAGAGGGCCTGCAAGCACCTCATCTGGTTCTCTTAGGACCCTCGGCTGCACTCTCTGGTCCTAGGGATTTGTCCACCTTCAGTACCTTTAGGCCTCTTGGCATTCTGTCCACCTCTATTGCACTGTCAGTGACACTGCCTTTCTCTGCCCCCCACTCCCTTGTGGCACAGGCCTCTTCTTCTGTCTAGTGCAAACAGAGCAGAAATACTTGTTACGCACCTCCATTTTCTCATCACTTCCTTCTGCCCCCCTCCCTTTTTCTTACCTAACAATTTAATCTTTAATATCCCTCTTCCCCTTTATATATTTGCAGGAGGCTTTCTCTCCTGATGTTACTCCCAGTGCCACCCATACTTCCCTAGCAGCCTTTGCCTCTCTAAGTGTTCTGCACACCAACCTTGATTTATAATTATTGACCTCTCTGTCCTATTCATTCTGAGTAAATTTGTACTTCCAGAAAGCTACTTTCTTTTCCCTTCTTCTTTTTTGAACCAGCTGCGTTTTTTGGCTTTGTGTTTCTTGCTTTTGATTTTGGTACTCTCACTAGTGGCCTCTACCAGTCTCTCCTTCATTATGGCCCATTTCTGTTCCTCCGCCATCTCCATACTGGTCCCAGCAAGGTGACCTATCAGAGTTTCTCCCATCCTACTCAAGTCATCCTTCCTGAAATCCAAAACCCTCATCTTGGTTCTGCCTGTCCCTCTGCTCAGGTCCAGGTGGAACCACATTGCATAGTGGTCACTCTCTGAAAGTGTCTCTTCCGCTTTTACATCCTGAATATTGGTTTCCATGAGACATTTTCATTTTTCTTGTTTTAAAATTACACAGTGTGTTTCTATCTTGCAGTTTATTACTGCCATGGAGACCACTGTTACGGGCATAAGAGTTGTCTCCTTTGCATTTTTTGGGTTTGAGAACCACAAACTGAAGATAAGTGGTTCTGATTCCCTAAGAATGTGAGACCACTCTCACAACCATAAGCATGCTCTCAGTTGCAGTATTAAGATATTATTTATTGAATTTAGCCAATAATATATTAAAAGTTAAAAAAAACTCTGTTAAAAAAGCAGGTTTCCTGGGTACCTGCATATGAAACACTCCTTACAGAATATGCATGTCTCACACACTGGGGAAAGGAACACTCCGATTGGTTGGAATACTCCCTCGATCTATAATAAATAGTTATAGACTGATGCTGTAAAGAACTAACATTTTGTATGAAATAGTAAAATAATGATTTTTCATTAGGTAATAGGTTCTGTAATTTGTTTGTAAAAGTTATAGTGTTACAAATGTTTGTGCTTCCGTGGACACAAGTAGATATACTTTATCAAGATGCAGTAGTATCCTGCTGAGGCATTCATGGTTATTTATGTAATAAGTAGGGATGTAAGTTTGTCATAGCAGTCATACACGTCATTGATTCCATGACGTTTGATCTTTATTCAGGACTTCCATGACTTTCACTAGTGTCATCAGAATGTAGCAATGATGACAGTGCCACAACATTTACTACTGTTTACTAATGATTTCATGGACAAACAGTGAGTCATTAAAACCTCATCCATGACAAACTTACATCCCTAGCAGTAAGGTATGATAGTGTGTCACTGTTATTGTGGGATAACGGCATGCCTTCGGAAGTGAGGCATGAGTCAGTACTGTGTGCGGTGTGCACCCTAGAAGTGTCATTATCCCACAGTTATACACATCCTGGCGTGTTTTATTGCAATCATAAAATGGTTCCTCTGATTTTTAATTTAAAACCTGAATAATGAGGTTCAGAAAGTTAAAGGAGAACTGCATTTAACCTCTGTTGCAGGTCAGTTGTGCCATAATAGTCTCAGGAAAATCTAGTGCACTTCTCTTGTGGTAATACCTTTTGTTGGACAAACTGAAGAATTTTTACACAAGCATTTGAAACCTCTCAGGTCCCATTGTCAGCTACAGAGAAAACTAACCAGCATTTCAGAATATATACAAGAGTTTCTGTGTTCCTAGATTGTAGTTAGGTATTGTCAGGTTTTTGTTCTTCATTTACACGCATATGGAGATTTTACAGTACATGTGTGCTAGGTGTGTGCCAGGAGGCACACTTTTCACATTGGTTACAAAATGAAGGGGCAAAGCTGACAGTGCCCCTTTAACAAAGTGGAGGGTGTAAAGGAAGCAATTTAATACAATACAGGAGACTACCAGGAACTAGGCCTCATGTCATTAAAAAGTGAGAGATTAGACAATCAAATGTCTATAAGCCTGTGTTCTCTGTAGAAGCTGATTTTCAGATACTGGTTAAATAGAGAATACTGGATGGGCAACTATGCATAACCAGCATGTTCTGCCACAGAGGGATTCTGATTCCCTTTGACCTTGAGAACAAAGCTTGAGAGGTCCATGGGAATCAGAACCCCTCTGTGGCAGAACACACTGGTTATGCATAAAGTTGCTCATCCTGTATTTTTTTATTTTGTATAGTATTCTGTGAAATGTGTGCATTGTGTTTTTTCTCTGTCACAGTGAAACTGACCTGTGCAGTCTCTAGAGGTTCCAGAATGCTGTTCTACCACAGAAGGGTATTATCACATTCCAAAACCTTTGAACTGTGGTACAACAGCATTTTGAAAAGGATGGCTTTCTATACATAACAGTGCTCTGCTATACACTATATTATGCTACTGTTCCATGTTTACCGGCCTTTTAGTATATTTAGTGGGAGTTTCTGATTTTCACTCTTCTAGTAAGGACCATTTTAGAACTGTATAATGTGGTTTATGTCCCTTGCTCAGCTCTTCCATTGTTGGCACAATGAACCCATGTGCTACTATTTTTTAATTTTTTTTACCAGGAGAGACACACTGAGCTGAAAGCTTGTTTACAGGTGTGACCTGGGAGCACAAGGAAGTTAAGTGACTTGCTCAGGGTCACACAGTATCAAGTGGGGGCTGTGGGATTCAAACCCAGGTCTCTAGATTTGCAGCTGAGAGCCTTAAACCACTGCGCTATGCTGTCTCTATACTATATGTTACTTATTACTTACTACTATAGAACTCTGTGGCTGTAGGGGACATAAACTGCATCATATAGCTCTAAAATAGTACTCATGACCAGTGTGCAACTTTGAAACACCCACTGTGTTTATTAAAAGACCAGTAAAGATGGAACAATTACACAGTGGGAACCAGTATTTAAAATACAGCTTCTACAGATTCATTGCAGTTCTCCTTTATTTCAGACCTGTGCTGTTGTGCTGGAATATCACGCAAGCATGAAATCACATCTTATTAATCACGTCTTGGTTTCTCATACCTATTTTTTAATTTTTCAGTCATCTCCTTTCACATGTATTCAGATTGGGGTTGATACCAATCAGATGTATTTATCAGATGAAAAAAATGAATACCTCCTTTCTAATAAAGATGGATGTTTTAAAAAAAATAAATCTTTGTACTGTAAGCCAAAACACTAACCATTAAGCCAAAATGAACAGAGAACGTATAGATAACTTACACTCCCTGTATTATTCTTGTAAAGATTTTTTTGTAGTTGTGGCAATGTTACTACTGTAGCTTTCTCTAAAGGACTAAAATGGATAAACAAATATTATTACATGAAAAAGTGGCTATACAGTCTGTACACCCTACCACCTGGCAGAAATTACACAAAAAAACCCCAATATTTTTTCACAGAATTTAGAATTGTATGGTCAATGCAGGAGATCTATAGCTCCAGAATTACAATACTGCACTCATTAAACATCTGCTTATGAGACAAGAACTGCAGCTGTGCCATAAGTGGTCTGGAACAAGTTACTGCATCAGTTCACATGGGGGGGTTAGCTGGGGAATATAAAGGGAAAAACTATGGTGTGCATGATGAAGGGATGGGAACAAACCAACCTCTCTGGACACATGCTACCAGATTTATGGTCACTGCTTAGGGCAGCTGACTCCTGAGGTATGCCCCCATGTGAGGACCCATGACAATGAGTTGAAAGGAACCACCTGCTCTGTAACCAAGTCTCCCTAAAATCACATGAACTCATCTCAGGGGTCTTTACCTCCCACATTCCACCCCGTTGCAGATAATGGGTGTCTACTGCACCTCAGGAAAACCTACTGATGTGGTGCTGGACATACTCCATGAAGTGCTGTATCTACTACCTGAAGGTGAACATATTGTGCTTGATGACTACAATTCTAACTGGTCTGCTGATAGTAGGTTACTATCGCCCCTCAACTTCCACTCCAAAATCAAAGCCCCAAACCTGCACTAACTGATTACTTCACTCACCCACTTCAACACCAGTTCCACCAATCATAGTAGGACAGACTGGGCGTTGGTAACTCATCCACAGAGAATCTTGACCTCAGGCATTCTGCACGATGTTTTCAGTGAGCACTGCATTACTTACTGTGTGTGGCAAATTAACCCGCCCTCCCCCACCAATAACCTTTGCCAGTTCCTTCACACCTTTTTGCCTGGACCAATTTATACAGGATCCCCTTGCAGCCAACTGGTCCTATCCACCTTCGACCCAGAAGAGGCTTGGGCACACTTCTCCACAGCCTTCTTAGCCATTTGAGATAAACATGCCCCAGTCAAGTTGTCAAGAGTCCAGGGTCACCACATTCCATGGATAGCCCCTGTTCTAGCTGAATGGCCTGGGCCAGGCACAAATCCAGTAGGCTGACCCAGGACAAGCAAGCCTATGCTACCCTCCAGAATCACTGCACCTGGAGTATATGACTAGCCAAGGCCAACTACTTCCAGAGCAAACTATAGTAGCTTCCAATGCCCTTGAGGTGCACAGGATCCAAGGCAGCATGGGTTCACAGCTGGAAGGTCATGTCAGACGAATCTAATAGATTTCTTTGACTGGGTGACCAAAGTAGTAGACCAGGGAGGGGCTGTGGACATGGCCTACCTAGACTTTAGCAAGGCATTTGACACAGTCCCACACAAAAGATTATTAGTCAAATTAACCAGCCTGGGAGTGGGTCCCAGGGTGGTAGCCTGGGTAAAACATTGGCTAGACAACAGGACACAGAAGGTAATTGTAAATGGAGTCCACTCTGAAGAAAGGGCGGTTACTAGTGGGGTACCGTAGGGTTCAGTATTGGGTCCAGTCCTTTTTAATGTCTTCATCAGTGACATTGCAGAGGGACTGGAAGGAAAAGTATGCCTTTTTGCAGACGACACAAAGATCTGCAACAGGGTTGATACACAAGGAGGTGTGGAAAGGATGAAAAGGGCCTTGGCAAGGTTGGAGGAATGGTCAGACGTATGGCAGCTAGGATTCAATGCAAAAAAGTGCAAAATAATGCACCTGGGAAACAAGAACCCAGGGGAAGAATACACAATGGGTGGGGAGGTAGTAACAACAACAAAACAGGAAAGGGACCTGGGGGTAATCATATCAGATGACCTTAAGGTTAGCAAGCAATGTGAGAAGGCAGTAGGGAGGGCCTGGGGTATACTGGGATGTATAGGGAGACGCATCAGCAGCAGAAAACAGGAAGTTGTTATCCCTCTGTACAGACAGTTGGTGAGACCCCATCAGGAATACTGTGTCCAGTTCTGGAGACCCCATCTCTGCAAGGACATAGACAGGATAGAGGCAGTCCAGAGGAGGGCAACTAAAATGGTGCAGGGTCTGCAAGAGAAGCATATGAGGAGGAGAGACTAAGGAGCTTAATATGTATACCCTTGAGGAAAGAAGGTAGAGGGGGACATGATAGAAACTTTCAAGTACCTCAAGGGAATCAACAAAGTCCAAGAGGGTAGCATCTTTCAGAAAAGAGACTTGCAAGAACAAGGGACACAATTTAAAAGATAGAAGGAGGGCGGTTCAGGGGCAATGTGAGGAAGTATTATTTCACAGAAAGGGTAGTGGATGCATGGAACAGCCTTCCTGAGGAAGTTGTGGGGTCTAAAACTGTGGGAGAATTCAAGAATGCATGGGACAGACATAAGGCAATTCTTGTGGGGGGCAGGAAGATATAGGCTGTTGGTTAACTAGGATCTGCGGCCTATCCTGTAGGTAGGGAAATGGGCAGACTAGATGGGCCTAGCAGTCCTTATCTGCCATCGAAGTATATGTTTCTATGTTTCTATGTTTCTTTACCCTTCCAAATTCTAGAAGACAGTTACTACCCTAATCAACTCCCCCAGTGGTGCACTGTTCATCCCCGGCTCCTCCTTAACCACCAATGCCGTTAACAAATACTTCAACAAAGGTCCTAGGGCTCTCCTTCCCAACCATCCCTATTCCCATTAATCCAACCCATCCACTGGTGGCAACTTCCACGTGCAGACTATCACAGTTGATGCCGTCTGCAAAGACTTCTTTGTGCAAAATGTTACATCCAGCTGTGGATCTGCGGGCATCTTGCCCACATTTCTCAAAATAGGTGCTTCAGTAATAGCTGCCCCTGTAGCTTTCATTTTCAATTGGTCTCTCTGCACCAGATCATTCCTACACAGATGGAAGCATGCACTATTGGTACCAATCCACTTAAGGTGGCCCAGTCGATTCTCCCTCCAATTACCATCCAATTTAACTTATACCCATCCTCTCCAAGACTCTCAACAGGTTTGTCAGCAGGCAGCTACCCAACTTCTATGTGGATTCCAGCTTCCTAACACCATGCCAATCAGACTTCTGCCCCAACCACAGAACCTCCACTTTCCTATTGAGGGTCTCTGACCACATACACTCCAACTCAGAAAAGTGTTTGAGCACATGAGCCATATTTATAGATCTGGTAAAGGCCTTCAACACTGTGGACCACCCTCAGTTCCCACTGAAACTAGCAGACTCTGGAGTCTCCCCAGCAGCCTTGGCATTGTTCCAGTCTAACCTGGACAACTGCACCCAATCCATCAAGCTAGGCCCAAACTCCTCCTCCATCCTACCTGTTTCCCTTGGTGTAGTATTTTGATACTCTTATTTGAAAATAAAGACAAACGCCTTGGCTTTCATTCAGCCCTTTTATTCACTGCCACCCCTCAGCTGCTAACATACAGAAGGCAACTGTATACTGAATACTGCTGTAAATCAAACAAGTGTCCACAACACTATCAACATGCTGCAAATTAATCTAAGTGCTGCAAATTAATTAAGTGCTGCAATAATAACTAAGTCCACTAGGTGGTTCTGCTGACTGATACTGATTACAGCATTACATCACTCCTTTACTTTTAGATTAAAATTAACATGTTTCTTTGTGTAACTGATACTTTCTAAAACCAAATGTATTATTAATACGTTAACTCAGATAGTATTATCATGATCACGTGTGGCTAAACTTCAGTTTGCTAAATCTAGCTTTGTCAAAAGAGTTCTTATTACTAATAATAACAATAATAATGCATCACAGTTACAAATGTAACTATGGGTACTAATAAAACAAATTTGATCCCTTTTTTGTAAAACATGTCCCTCTATTTATAGTCTTTAATTTAGGCAGATGGCTGTCTGTTACATCTGGTTGGGTACCTCTGGGGTGTTGCACTGGTGGTTGGTCACACAGGCTCTGCATCATCCTCTTTCTCCAGGTTTGAGGCAGCATCATGGGGAGGTTGAAGTTTCTTGAAGAATGAAGAGTTTCAGGTCACTGAGTGTCCATCTCTTGCAGCTGTGACCCTTGAACCTTTCACTTGTGTGACTGTGTAAGGCTTGGTGTTATATGTGGTAGAGAGCTTGTTGGTGTTTTGCTGTCGATATAGTAGAGTATCGCCAGGTACAATCGTAGTAGGTGTTGCATGGTGATGTCTGTCTGAGTAGGCTTTCATCATGGCCTTGGCAACATGATCTCTGTGTCATAGATTGCTATCAGGTGTGGCATAACTTTCAATCACAGCAGTGGGAATTTTAGTTCTCATTTTGTGGTTGAATAGCAGTTCTGAACGGGATATGTCTGTGGTGCTATGTGGCATGGAATGGCAGTCTCTGAGAAATTTGCATAATTTATTTTTCCATGGTACACCTTGCATTCCAGTTACTTTAAAGAATTTTCCTATAGCCCTCACGAATCTTTCTGCAGCAGCATGACTTGTGGCCAGTGAGGGATAATTTTCCTGTGCCAAAATCCCAAATATGTTGCAAATATACTAAATTTATCACTATTGAATGGCGGGCCATTGTCTGTCTTCACAATTCTGGGAATGGTAAACAGAGCAAAATCATTGTCCAGCATTGTCATATTAGTGCATTAGCTGAAGTGGATCTAATGATCTCTACAATATGGTATCTAGAGTACTCATCTACGATGACCAGGAGGTATTCTCCAGTGGGTAGAGGTCTGTAGAAGTTCGCACTGACATTTTGCTGTGCTTCTTCTGGTAGGTCAGACATCTGCAATGGATCAGATTTTGTGACAGGCATTGTGGCCTGATATGCTAGGCAGTTCCAGGGATGTGGATACAGTGTACTAGCCACACTTCTGGCACAATCATGTGATGTCAGATCTTCCTTTCTGCTGGAAGCTTCAGGTTTCCTCCATGGCAGCTCTGTACTAGGTGTAGACCCTATCTTTGCGAAAAGCATGAACAGGTCCTCGAGTTGTGTTTTACTCTACTATTCAATGCCTTTGTTTGCCACAGAACGTGAGGACTAGAAAGCCATTCCCAGCTTCAAGTGGTCTTGGTATTTAATCAAAAAATGTTGTACATTGACCTGCACTCTGCTTGCATTTATTGTGTGGGGGCATACCATGACCTGCAGGCCTGTGGCTTGTGCCAAACCCTTCAAACTTTCACCTTGGAGGACCACTGTGATTGCCTAATTTTAGGCTACCAGGATCAGCGGGATCCTCCAGTGAAACTGAAGGATGCTCGCAGGACAGTCTTGGTGGCCACCAGTTCTGCCAAGCAGCTCACTGCCTTCCAGGAAGTGGTGGCCCAGGCCACTTCGGCTTTATTGTCTGTCTTAGTTTTGGTGGGTTTGGGCATCTCCTTTTCAGGGGCATTCTGGGACTTGTGTCAGTCCCTTTCTACCCTCAGGGAGGGCTCTTCCCTAGGGTCTAAGTGGCATAAATCAAAGAAATCCTGCCACAGGTCGTTGGACTGTGAGAGGTCCCATTTCTCTTGTAACCTGCACTTCTGTAGGCTCTGCAGCTACTGAGTCATCAGCTTCGGCCGACACTTCCAACCAAGTCCAGGCTGTTGGCCCCACGGAAACCCCATTGGGCTCCTTAGCTGACATGTGGGTTGACCAGCCAGTAGAAATTTATCTCAGCCTGGTCGACCCATTGTCACTGGATGAAAGGGAAGACTCCTTATCCAGCACTCTGGTTCTGGCTGCACTCTCTCAAGAGGGACTGGTTCATCTTGAACTGGTTGTCCCCTTTGGGAGTGTGACCCTTCAGGGGTCCCCAGGTGTCCTTTGCCTGCTCCTGCTTCATCTCCCCAACAACCAGCACCCCACTGGTTGAGGTCTCAGTCATTTTCTTGATCGAGATCTTAGAACTTGCAATGGTCCCACTCTTGACAGTCGGCCAGGAGGTACAGTCAATGTACCTCTACCTCTTCCTCATCTTCAGGCAAGGAACAGCTCCACAGCAAGGTGCAGCACAGCTACGAGGAACTCATGTGGCAATAGTGGATCCGCTGTCAAGGCCATGCTTCACAGCTAGTACCGGCACTTCAATGGTCCCCAGTTCCACGGGCCATGCTGGTTTCCCCAGATCCATGGTACTGGCTCAAAACAGTGCACCAGGAAGAGCACGGCAACAATCGTGCTGTGCAAAGCACAAAAGTATTTAGATCGACAGGGGTATAATAGCGGTAGGTAATTACCGCTACCCCTATCGCTCTATGCTGCAACAAGAAAAGATAAAGTTGCCATGTGCTGGTGAGCCTGGCTGAGCTGCTCCTGTGGTGGAGTGGCTAGGGCACAAGTACATGGCACAGCAGGGGACCTAGGACTGTGGTTCAATTCTGGCTAAGTCTCCTTCTGCTGAAACTTTAAAAAAAAAAAAAGCAGAACTTTTTCACCCTCCCAAATTTTTCCTCATCCCAAAAGTCCACAATCCCCTGGAGTTGATTAATTTCAGTCCAGGGGGTGTGTCGGGCAAAGCCCCCCATGTTTGGGGGCATGGGGCAAAGCCCCCCGAAAAATCAAAGACGCCCCAAAGTTATCTATGGGGCTGCACTCTTGCTGTTGTACCCAGCGCTGTATCAGAAGCCACTGTTTTCCTTACAGCATTTATTGCCACACAGTTTTTGCTTGTGGCATTATGACCCCATGCCCGGCCCCACTGACGTTGGCCTCTCTTCACATTCGGGAGGGTGCTGGGTACTCTGAAGGGGCCTAGGACTAATTCCACCAGACATATCAATGCCTAGGTGGTTGCTACCAGGAACATCCCTATCCTGGTAATCTGCAGGGTTGCTACCTGGAAGTCAGCACACACCTACATATCCCACTACCACATCAACCCTGAGTCACACCAAGATATTGGTTTTGGGGCCTTGGTGCTCCAATCTCTGTTTCCCAAATAGGGGGTGTGCACCTTGACCCCTCTTCCCAGAGAACTGCTAGTCTGCCAGAAGTGTGGATAGTACACCATATTCATGCCCCTAGAAAAATAGGTTACTCACCTGTAACTGTAGTTCTACAGTAGGGGTGGTATATGGTGTATATTCACACAGCCCACCCAACCTTCCCTGGCAAGTGGCACATAGTATCATGCTTCAGGCGGGTTAGATCTGATGTCATGGGGTGGTGCTGAGGAGGATACCTCCCAAGCAGCTGGGAGGAGCCAGCTGGAAGACCTTCTTGCCTCCTCGTAAAGGGAAAGGATTCTGCCAGAAGTGTGCATGTACACCATATACCACTTCTAAAACTATGGTCACAGGTGAATAACCTATTTTTTATGACCATGGTTTCAGCACTCTGGTCTATGTTCAGGAACAATACTTTTTCACAAAGGAGTCTCTTTGTCTTCACTATCCCTCGGTATCCTTCACGTGCCAGTGATAATACCTTGTGTTGAAGCATAAAGAGTATGCGAATTCTGGTTCTTCGTAGGATTATGTAATTCCTTGGTAGTACAGTGAGTTCATTGCAAACTCATTGATACAGCTTTATTTCATCTGCATGGGGTATACTGCAGTTAATGGTATGCCATTTCCCCACTTTGCATTAGTGCTTTAACTGTTTGGAGGACTGGATTCTTCAACATCTCTTGCTGTATTTCTTCCAGTGTCCTTGCTTTAGGTGTGGTGTACTGCACTAGAGAATTGGTGTATTCTTCTGCTACTTTTGCTGTTCTCGAGCTTTCAGGTGTCTTTGCTGGAATTGGACGGCGTGACATATAGTCAGCTGGATTGTCTTTTCCCCTTTCTGTGCTGGACCTTGAAGAAATAAGGCTGTAGCCATAGTCCCCATCATTCAATATGTGCACGCAGTTTAGATCTCGGGTTATTCTATATCAGCTTTAGAGGTTTGTGGTCAGTGACCAGTGTGAATGGATTGCTGTAGATGTAAAGGTGAAAATGTTCACAACTCCATATTATTGCTAGAGCTTAATGCTAAGTCTGAGAATACCGCCTTTCAACGTCGCAGAGAGACCTGCTGGCGTATGCCATGAGGTATTTGCTTTGAATTACCTTTTGTAGGAGGATGACACTTAGTCCTACAGGGCTAGCCTCAACAATTATCTCTGTTTCTCTGTCTGGGTCAAAATATGTCAATGTTGTTTCACTTGTAAGGCTTTCTTTGCATGCCCTAATGTAGTTTCTTGTTCCTCGCCTCAACACCATTTAGTGTCCTTTCTTGTTAGCCCTCTCAGTGGTGCTGTCACTGTTGCAAAGTTTGGAATGAAGTGAGAATAAATAGTAGCTATTCCAAAAAGGCTTCAAAATTCACTTATTTTGGATTGCTGGCTCCCTGGATGACTTCTACTTTCTTTGGGTCAGCTGACACACCACTGGCTGAGAATATGAAGCCATAGAATTCTAGTCTGGTTTTTATTGAATTCACAATGATGTCATCAGTTATGTTCTTTATGCCAGTAATGCCTTACAATGTTTCATGCAGAAATACTTCTGCAGCTGATGATATCCCAAAATTGTGTCTCTTGTACCTTCTTAGACCCATGTGGGTAGAAAAAGTAGTGATATACCTGTTATCTGGATGCAGCTCCAGCTGATGGTACCCTGATCGAAGGTCTAATTCTGAAAACACTGTTGTGCCATTTAACTTATGGATTACATCATCCATGATGGGGTCTTTAGGTTTCAGGGGCATCACTATCAGTGAGACAGAGGGTGTCAGTCCAGTCACCTCTTCAAGTTATATCTTCTGTCTCAAGGAGCTTGGGTTCTGCTTTGACTTTCTTTCGTATATGGAAAGGAACTCTGTGGCTGACTCATAGGTTTTACTTCAAAACTGATGTGAAGGAGCACTTGGAAGTTTTTAGGTTTGCTAATGCCTTGAAAAAGATCAGGATTGCAGTCCACTAGTTGATTTGCCACAGTGTGTATGTCTGTTAGAGGTGGCATTGCATTAACTGTTTTGATAATTCTGAGTTCTGAAGCTGTTTCGTAGCTTAGAAGTGAACTGCCATTTTCTTGGACAACATAAAATGTCCCACATGGGATTTTGTGTTTCAACTCTATGGAACTGGCAAATTTTCCTACGACTGTCAGTGCTTCTTTAGAGCCTTAGAATATCCTTGTGTTGTTTGGCTGGAGTTCCGGGTGTACCTTCAGTGTGTTGTACACTGTTTCACTTATAATGTTGACTACAGCCCCTGAATCAATCAGTGCAGTCACCTTGGTACCATGTATTTGTATCTGCACTTGTGGTAGGTGAGCATGATTGTGACTGTTGACTACAGACACATAAGCTTCATCACTGCTAGACGAATCTGGTTTCGCTTCTTGAACTTCCGGTGCAATCTGATTGACCCTGCTTCATGAGATGTACCTTATATTTTTGTTACAGATAGTCTTGTAATGTCCTTTTTGCTGCAGGTTTGAGTGGCATTTTCTGGCAAAATGGTTAGGCTTGCCACACACTCTGCAGTCTTTGCCTTTCGTTGGACACTCTCTCTGATGTGGGCATGAACCACCACACTTTCTCCACTGAGTATTTGTGGCCTGCTTTTGTGGTGTGCTAGTGGGAACTGGCTTGGAATTTTGTCCGAGGCTGATTTTATTAACAGCGTTTTTTCACTGGTCATTCCTTTTTCAATGCCTGAAGGTTGCATGTCAGAAGTTACAAACCATCTGCCATATTGAAGAGCTTGTTAAAGGACAGTTCTGGCTCTCTCTTAATGCTCTGCGACACAGTCTAGAGAAAGTGCAGTTTTGTATAGTATGTGCTTTTAAGTCTTTCTCTACATCATCAAACTTGCAGTCTTGGCTAACATGTATAGTCTGGTCTGATATGCATCTAGACTCTCACCAGGGTGTTGTGAAGCTTTTCAAAACACATATATTTCATACTGCACATTCTTTTGGGGAGAAAAATAGTTGGTGAGCTTTTGTTTCACATCTACATATTGATATGCAGTTGGTCGCCAGTGTAGTATTTTGATGCTCTGATTTGAAAATCAAGATAAATGCCTTAGCTTTCATTCAGTGCTTTTATTCACTGTCACTCCTCAGCTGCTAACATGCAGAAGACAACTGCATACTGAGTACTGCTGTAAATCAAACAGGTGCTCCTGATACTATCAACATGCTGCAAAGTAAACCAAGTGCTGCAAACAAAGTGCTACAACAATAACTAAGTCCATTAGGTGGTTCTGTTGACTGATAATGATTACAGCATTACACTTGGGGTTCCCCAAGGTTCTATCTTGGGGCCCCGTCTCTTCACCGTCTTCATCAGTGACCCCCACTTGTTCATCTCAGCCAGCAACATACACATGTATGTACACAGTTCCACAATCTGCACATCAGGTACTTTTGCTTCCTCAATTGAAGAATCCCTTCAACAGAACTTCACAGCAATCCAACTAGCATTTGTCAATGCCAAATGTTTGCTTGCATGTATATGCTGTGCAAGTGTTTGTTACTGATAGTGCACGGATGCAGATGCCCTGCACCAAGAGATGACTCTGTCCAAGGGACCTGCACATCTGTTCAGTAAGGGATGTGAAGAATTCATGGGCCTGTATGGTGAACACAATAACTTTGCCATTTCAACATATTTTGACCCCAAATTCTCAACATAGTCTTCTTATGACTCCATCTCATTAATAAGGGCTATAAAAATGTTCAAATCCCATCCAAAAGGTGATTTGGCAGTGTACAAGGCACTCTGCCACCCATAGGATGTGACTACAAAATCACCTTTTGGGCCTGATTTACATAATTCCACCACCATTGTTCATTAGGTGGGGTCCCAAAAAGGCCATGTTGAAATTTTGTGGCCAAAATATGCTAAGTTATAAAGTTATGCATCAAAGTTCAAAACCCCATTGTAATACATTGAACCGCACTTACCGTAGTTACTAATATAGCAATCAATGGTTCCATCTGCAAGATGTGTCTTTGATTGGAGAGTGGATCTTTACCCTGGGACAAAATCAGGTGAGTGAGGGGTTGTGGTGGTGGTGTGGGGTAGTAAGTGCTAAGTGGAAGGTCAGGTGTGGTTTATGTGTGTGTGTGGTGGGGGGCAGATTGTCGAGGGACCATTTCCTGTTTTACAAGTTTAAAAAACGTTGAAGGACAGCTTCTTTATTTCAGGATATTCTGACACTTGGATTGGGCACCCTTGTATTGGGCTCATAGGGAAATGGGTCAGGCAACCTGGGGGGGGGGGGTCAAGAAAAGCAGTACCAGGGGTGGGAACACTGGATCGCTCATTTATTAAACATACATATAAAGAGTGGGAAGGATGGGGGGAGCAAGCCTCCTGGAGGAGAGGGAGAGAAGGAAGCGATACAATGGGTGGGCATCATGGTCCAATTAATAAACAGACAGACAGACAAATAGATAGCTAGATCAATCTCATGTGATCACTCTCAGGCTTCTAATGCTGAAAGGTGATCAACTGCTTGCTGATCGGTTACAAGTAAATGAAAGACTGAAGCCTCCTCTGATAGGAGTGGCTTTGGTCTTTTCAAGTACATGAAGTTTACTTTTCACCCAACAAAGCAGCGAGTGGTGTCACGACCACAGTGTGTGGTCATTGATCTGGACTGCCAAGCCCCTTCCAGCTTGATCTGCAGTGGACTTGGCAGTGACACACCTCTGAAATGTCATATATTGCAACAAAAAGTTTCTTGCACATGCACAAGCAAATGTAAAAATGGTTCATAGATATTCATCTTGTCATGAATGAAAAGAAGACAATGTCCATACTATTTGGCTCCAGGCAATTGATCAATTCCCCCTCGCCCTCTGACCATTCACTCCCTGGACGGGGCCTGTCTGGACTTGGTCACCAACTACAAGAACCATGGCCTTTATGTGGACCAACATCTTGATTACTTAAAGCACATCTCCCAGGTCATAGCCAAGCCTTTTGCTAAGCTTGGTGCCCTGCATAGAGGAAAGAACTCTCTCCAGCTAAAAATAAAGAAACAGTTTGTGGAACAATCAATCCTTCCCCTTCTAACTATGGAGACATGGTATACTTAGGTGCTAACCCAACCTCCCTCAACAAAATTAACACTCTGTTCAATGGGATGTGCAGATTTGCACTGGGCTACCACCTCCGAACACATCACTGTACTATGTACAACAAGTTGGGCTGGATCCCCTCATGCAAGACAGATGATGCACACTGCTTTAGTGGGAAAACTATTGGTCTAGCAAACTACCAAAATACCTATTGAACCTATTCTTTCCCTCAGTGAACTCTGCCTACTTGCTCAGATCCAAGGCAAGCAGCCCTCTCCACGAGCCTCTATATAAACGCAACCTAGGTCATGCCTCTATTATCTATAGGCTCCCTCACATCTAAAACAATCTACTCTCCAAGGTTACCGCCCCTCCCTCTTTCAAGTCAAGCACAGCCTTGATCAAGACCTACTTCAAATCCTCATTGACCTGCTCAATCTGTCTAGCTTCCCCCCCTTCTGTGCCTAGGGCTTCCCTCCAGAAGCTGCTGTAGACCACACCTGGAGGGGGCCAGAAGACACACTTGTATCTATCAGGGGAATCGCTTGAACTTTGAAACTGTGTGTATACTGTATTGCACCCTTTAGAGGCTGTCACTCTTCTCCATACCTAAAATGGCAATGAAAATTGTATGTCTTTATTGATTATACTTTGTAATTGTACCCTCTTATTCCCAAACCCCGCATCACAACTGTAAACAAGCCCTGGGTTCTGTGCGATTACCTGGCAAAATATGTTTTAAATAATTAAATAATTAACTGAATCAATGAACCAATCAGTCAATAAATAAATCAATACATAAACCTGGACTGTGACACAAATGGCTAAAAGAAAGATTGGGGTGGGGGGAGGACTCATCATCAACTTACAACGTTAGAAAGTTAAGAATTAGAAAGGATACAGAAGAGAACTTTGTGCATTATTCTGGGGAATGGGATTCCTTATAATGAAGCTTTAAAAAGTGTAAACTGGTATAGTTAGATGAAAGGAGAAGAGAAATGTCAAAGAAATTGTTTAAGGAAATATGTGATCCTTTGCATAAACTTCATGCATTGTTACCACCCAGAGATGTGTCTGTATATGGGTTAAGGAAACAGGTTTGATGGTAAGAACCAATTTTTAGAACAACGAAGTATTAAGCATCTTTTTTCATGCGTTTCTTAGACAAATGAATGTGCTCCATATCTTGGGCTATTTACATTATTAAGGTTGAAACTGAGTGCATAGGAAAAAGAATATTTTTGTACTAAATATTTATAAAGTTTCTTAGTATGTATTTTTTTATTGGAACATTATGTTTTTAATATGTTACTGGATTATTGTCTTGTTATGCTTTTTACTGCTGTATTATATTGTATGCAACTTCAGCCACCCCTTTGGGGTGTTTGGCTGCAATGTGTTGAAATAAACTAAACTAAAAAGCACAAACCAATGTGGGCTGAGGTGGGCTCAGGCTGCTGAATTTTATACCAGCTGTAAATGTAGGGCTAATAACCCACTAGTACAGTACATGGGCAGGTGTACCACTTGACATGCCGGTAAACTGAACTGAAACCTGAAGCAATGGGTCAGTGGCAAGTGACAGACACATCTAACTGGAGGCTTTTCTTATCCGGGGAAGGAAGGAGGGTTAGTCTCTGCACTGCTTGCCTGACCCTGAGGGATGTGTCCATGTCACATTACAGACCTCTTGATTCTGAATACTCCTCATCCCCACTCTGCTGCTTTGAGAAGAACTTCTGAAGGTTCCTACATGCTTGCTTCGTAACACTGGGGACAGGGGTTTACAGTGGTGGACCCTAAGGTGTGGAATTCCGAACCCCACCACCTCCATTTTTGCTTTTTCGTGAAGACATTTAAAAAGGTCTGAAATTCCTTCTTTTTTCATTAGCCTTACCAGACCAATGAACAACAGTCAGTTATTTGTTAAGGGCTGTGAAACAGCAGTCCTGTTGTATAGCTCAGTGCTTGTGTCACTTACTTAGTATGAGTACCAGTGGTATATGATTAGGGGACTCTAGGCAAGGAGAGAGGTGGGAAAGATTGGGGTGGGGAGGGGGGACTCATCATCAGGATGAGGAGAAGGAGAAGCAGAGATTATCACCACCAGATGTGGCAGGTACCAGCACTTTACATTCAGCATTACAAGGCAGGGGCTGGGTGACAGCAGCTGACTTCACTGTTATGATTGTAGCTGAGGAAGGCAGGAAGAGTAATCCCCAGTCTATCCCCACAGTAGTTTCAACACCTATGGAGAGGAGGCAGTTGAGAAAAACTTTGTTGAGGATGGGGGGGGGGAAGGTGTTTGAGACAAGTGACAAAGATGCAGAAAAGATTGAAGGAAAGATAATTTGCAGTAACAGATGCCACCAGTGAATCTCAGTCCAAAGAACCTAAAAGTCAACAAGTGTCTGATCCTACTATTCAGCATAGGGATAAAAGTCCCATAAATGTAAAAGGTGACATTGACACCAATAAAGGGGGAAGACCCAGTTAGTTCAAGATGCTCCAAAAAACCCTAGTTGAGCAGCCATAACTCTCCGCTCCTGACACAAGCTACAACCACCAATTTAAATTCTTTGTATGAGAATATTTTATTACTGAACTAGCAGCTGAATCATCACCCAGCTTCTTTTTAAATTCATTAATAAACATAATATAGAAACATAGACAATGATGGCAGAAAAAGACCAATGGTCCATCCAGTCTGTCTGAGTTCATGATTAGCCCCAGGACCTACTGTCTTTTCTGGGTCCTACACCTCCCCATCTCCCCCCATCCCCACTCTGGTCCTGCCACCCCTAGGAACCATGATATCCTTCATACAGTCCCAACCTTGCTTGAAGCCACTAATAGTTTTTTGCTATCACCACCTTGGCTGCAGACTGTTCCATGGCTCCACCACCCTCTTGGTAAAATAATACTTCCTCACAACTCTCTTGAACTACATTCCAGTAAGTTTCCACTCATGTCCCCTTGACCACAAGCCAACACTCAGGCAAAAAAGTTCCTCACAGGCTACCTTGTTAATTTGCTTTCTGTGCTTGAAGGCCTCTCTCATATCCCCCCCCCCCCCTTTCAGGTCCCCAGTGAGTACATGTTCAGTGCCCTGAGTCGCTTCTCACGCTATATGCCCTGTTGGCCCTGAATCATCTTAGTCACTCTTCACTGCACTGTCTCCAGCCTGTCCTTATGTTTCCTGAGGTGAGGACTCCAGGACTGGGCACAGTGCTTTAGGTGAGGCCTCACCAAGGATTTATAAAGGGCTAGAATTACCTCTTTCCTTCTGCTGTCAGTACCCCTACTGATGCAGCCCAGCATCCTGTTTGCCTGCTATAGACCTTGTTGCACTGCCATGATTGAGGGTGTCACTGATGATTACTCCTAGGTATCATTCCTCAGCTGTAGTACTGAGTCTTACCCACCCAGACAGTAATCACTTCTAGGTTCTTGTTCCTTAGGTGCATCACTTCGCACATTTTGGTGTAGAATTTCAACTGCCAAATCTTAGACCATGTCTCTAGCCTTTGCCCGTCACCCTGCATTGCCAAGATTCCTTCTTAACTATCCACCCTCACACAGAGCTTAGTGTCACCTCTGATGAGACAGAATGACCCTTTGCTGCCTCCCCTTTGGCCAGTTACCAATCCAGTTCACTATGACTTTAGATGCACCCAGATCCTTCATCTTCATCAGCAAGCATCTGTGAGACACCAAGTCAAAAGCCTTGCTGAAGTTGAAGTAGAGCAAATCTACATTATTGCCCCTATCTACCTCCCTCTTCACCCACTCAAAGAAAACTATAAGGTTAATGTGACAAGACCTCCTTGCCACAAATCCATGCTGTGTACTATCCTGGAGACCGTTGCTCTCCAAGTAGTCCATGAGGTCTTCTTTGACCAGTGGCTCCATCAACTTCCCTACATACAGGAAAGACTGACTGGTCTGTAGTTTCTTGCTTGTTCCTTGTCCTCCCCCCCATGGTGTGGAACTATGTCTTCCACCCTCCAATCCTTCTGAACAACTCCCATCCTTAGTGAACTGTTAAATAGACCTATCAGAGTTCAGCCAGTTCCACTGGCAATTCCTTGAATATCCTGAGATGCAACCTGTCTGGTCCAGGGGCCTTATCTATCTTTAGGGCTGCGAGCACATTCAGGACCCTTTCACTAGTAAATATTGGATGCCTCATCTCTGGGACCCCCGTGGTGGCTGCTTTGATGCCACTCTCTGGCAAGGGCCGACCATCCTACCTAGTAAAAACTGAGCAAAAGTACTTGTTGAGGATGGTGGCCTTTTGCCCATCTTCCTCTATCACCCTACCCCCCCACAGCTAGCCTTATGATTCCACCTCCTTGATTCATTTTCCTCCCTAATATCTCTGAAGAAGTTTTTCTGCCTCCTCATTTTTCAGTAAATATTCTCTCCATTTTTTCCCCTGCTCTTCTTTATATTTGTAGAAGGCCTTATCTTGGCTGTCACTGCTTTCCCAACCCTTACTGAGAACCATAACAGTCTTTCGAACCTGTTTGTTTTGGTTACCATTCTCATGCATATATTGGCTATCTTGAGAATAGCCCCCTTGATTGCCCCATCTCTCTTCCACCCCACCTATGTTGCCCAACCCTACTAATTTATCACTGACCAGCTATATACAATAGAAACAAAAACTGATGAAAGCAATCTGCTTTTTCACATTCTCAGATTTCACATTTTCTGTGCTGATACTGAGTGTTTCTGTGGCTAAGAACTGGGCGACATACCAATTATGGTTGGCAATCATACACTTTCTTCACTTACTCACTTTCATGAGGAGTCAGCATAGGGTTACATTACTTGTGTCATGCTCACACTCATGGTACACTCACACCATGCTCACACTTAATAAAAAAAAATAATATCAAATAATACAATAATAATAAATATATATTTGGCAAAATGCTTTTGCTGTTGTCTGTCTTGCACCAGTCCAAGAATTTTACCTCACGTGACACAATGCAGATGCCCTAAGCTGTCTCTTTTAATCATGACAAGAACTGTAAAAAACAAAAAAGTAAAACCAGAGTCCTACGTGTACAGTATTTTATTCCATGATTCCAAGCTGAAGTATTCAAGCTTGTTTCAGTACTCTTACTCTCAGTTTCACCATCTCTCACTTTACTCTCAATTGCACTATCTCTCTTACTAGCACTCACACCTCACTCATATCACACTTAATCTCATGTTCACATCACGCTCGTGCTCAACAAACAATCTTAATAAAATCAAAGTGTCAGTAGCTCAATAGGTAGCACATTCACTTCTGGGACCAGAAGTTCATGGGTTCTAGCCCCATACCATGCACTTGCTGTAATGCCCATAACTGACAATTTATGCAGTACAAGGGGGGGGTGCTGCCCTGTTGAGGTTCCATCTTTGGCATAAAGGTCCCTTCTGCCCTTCTCTGGTCATGGTTCAGGTGGAAGTAAAAGATCCTATGTAAGTAAATACAATTTTATTTATCTAGCAATGAATCCCAGAGGCCTTGGGTGCTGTACAGCAGGCACAAATTTGAAATAGATAAAATACATCAAATAAAAACATGTTTAATAAATATAACATATACAACATGACACTTAGCAGTGAAGAGTAGAGGGTTTCCCTATTGTCATGGCCAACATTCCCCCATCAATTTAAAAAAAATGGTTCATGCGACCCATCCCTTAGGGTGTACCTGTACAAAAACTGTCAAAACTTAATGTGCCTTTCCTGGTCAAAAATTACAAATAAACAAAATACATAAATAATGCTTAGATCAATACTATTTCATCTGTAACCCTAGCAGATTATAAGTTACGATCATCAACCATTTTATCTAAAATAAAATACATGAAATTATATCATCAGTAATTTTATCCAGAATAAATGTATTTATTTATTTACTGTATGTGTTTGTTTTTTGATAATCATGTACTGTAAGTACACTAGATAATAAAATGCTTATTTTTCAGTCATGACCCTATAAATAGCTCTGACTGGTCAGAAACATAAAGCATGTGCAATTTCACATTTTCACTACTGATATTGTGTGTTGTTGCTCTGACAGCAACAGCCTTGCACTGCAGCTGAAGCAGCTCCCAATTTTGTGGAATAAAAATTATTACTAAATATAATATATACAATATGTTATTTACAGATATAAAAAAAGTATAAATAATTTATGAAAGTAATCTATTTTTATGCCAGGTAATTGGACACTTTGTTCACATTTACAGATTTATCATTTTATTTTTACTATTAGGAAAAAATTAGTAATAAAAAATTAAATAATATTATTTAAAATATATCATATTATATAAAACATACAGGCTCCTATATGCAGGGCCAGCTGGTTGCGCACACAAAACAGTGCACCACACATAAAACTTGGGCTGGCCAACTCTGACGCCATATTCAAACAGATTACATAATCTGAACAGATCATTCAAGCTGTTTGAATATTGGAACCTAGTTGTGTGGTGCACAGCAGGGGGGTTGCCATGTTCCATACATCACAACCAGGATGTGGGGCTGATGACCACCTATAGGGATACTGTGCGGTGCACACTGGTGCGTGCCATGGCCCCCATGGGTGATGTTCAGCCCAAATATGCAAATGAGCCCATTGGACATGCATGGCACAATGGGGCCATTTGCATGTCCATTATAGGCTCATCTGCATGCTTGCACTGCCATGGAGTTCAGCAGGCCATTCCCTCCCACCCCCGATCCATAGAATAATATATAATTCCCCATTCTCTCTGGTAGTCTTGTGGTCCCTCTGATCCCCAATCTGTGTAAAAATAAAGTAAATCCCCCATTGTCCCTCATAGTCTAGTGGACACACCTCCCCAGTCCCTGATCTGTGTGTGAATTAAAACGTTCTCAGTCCCTGTTAATCAAGTGCCCCCCCGCTCCCCTAACCCATTTGGCAGTGACCCACCCCCCAACTCCCCCTCAACCCAAACAGAGTCTGTGACTGGCACAGCTCTCCTCACACCACAACAGCCAGCTGCTGACTAAACTGTCCATGAGCGTGTACAGTACACAGTACATGCTTATTGGTTGACCACTTGGTGGAGGGAAATGTCCACCAATGCAAGGAGTATGGGCAATAAACTGGTTGACTTAGAGGCCATGATGGTGGACAAGGGACTGGATCTGGTGGCCATAACAGAGACCTAGTGGATGGAGCACTAGGACTGGGAGGTGGTTATCCAGAGGAATAGTCTTTTTAGGAAGGACAGGACAGGTTGGGGGGGTTGCACTTTATGTGAAGGATGGTATAAGGGTGACCATAGAGCAGGAAAAACAAGGGGAGGCAGCGGTCCTGTTTGTCATGCTGGAAAAGCAGTCAGGTGCAACAATACATCTAGGTGTGATCTACAGGAGTCCTACGCAGGGAGAGGAAGTGGATAAGGAGTTAATGCAGGCGGTGCAAAAGATAGCACACAAGGGAGAACTTTTGCTGGTGGGGGACTTTAACCTCCCTGACGTGGACTGGGAGATTCCGTCAGTAACAGCAGCAAGAAATAGGGAGTTGCTGGACTCCCTGCAGGGAGTGTTCCTTCACCAGGTGGTCAGGGAACATACTAGTGATGGGGCAACACTGGAGTTAGTACTGACAGATGGGGAGAGTGTAGCTGATGTTTCAGGGGGAGACAGTCTAGGGTCAGGCAACCACAGAGTTATAAGGTTCAGGATTAGGACAGAGACAGAAGTGAGTCGAACCACTGCAAGGGTATTGGACTTCAGGCATGCAAATTTCAACAAAATGAGGGAGATCTTCATGGAGGCTATGGAGAACAAGGAGTAACTGGGGAATGTGGAGGAAATGTGGGGTGTAATACAGGGGGGAATTTTGAGAGCCACTGATCATTGCTTAAGGAAGGTAAGAAAAAACAAAAGAAGAAGTAGGCCGTTCTGGTTCATTTGAGAGGTGGTAAGGCAATACATGAAAGGAAACAAGCATTCAGGACATATAAAAGAACACAGGGGAGGGAGGATAGAGAGGCATGCAAAGAAAAGCTTAGGGTGGCAGGGCAGACAATTAGGAAGGCAAAGGCAGATACTGAGGAGGGGATAGCTAGGGAGGTCAGAAGGGGGGATAAAATGTTCTACAGGTATGTCAGTGATAGGAGGAAATCTAAACAGGGGATAGTGAGACTTAAAGGGGAGGGAGGAGTTCCAGTAGAGGGTGGCTTCGAGAAGGTGGACTTACTGAACAGGTACTTCTTTCAGTTTTCATAGTGGAAAAGGAGGGTAAGGGACCAGAGTTGCAGGGGAGGGGCACAGAGGGCATGGGAATGGACTCTAGCCCATTCAAAGAAGGCAGGATATGGGAGGAATTGGGAAAGTTGAGGGTAGATAAGGCAATGGGTCCAGACACCCTACACATTCTACAGTGCTCTAGGAGCTTAGGGAGGAACTGGCAGCACCATTGACTAGACTGTTAAATATGTCATTAGACATGGAAGGGTTCCAGGTGACTGGAAAAAGGCAGATGTGGTGGCACTACCGAAGAGCGACAGCAGGGACGAAGTTGATAATTATCATCTGGTCAGTCTTACTTCAGTGGTGGGTAAGAATAAGGAGGCACTCCTAAAGGACAGAATTGTTAACTGCCTTGCAGCCAGTGGTCTCCAAGATGACAAAAAGCATGGGTTCACAGAGAGGAGGTCGTGCCAGAAGAAACTGATAGAATTTTCTGACTGGGCAACAAGGGTGGTTAATCAGGAAGAGGCAGTGGATGTGGCCTATCTGGACTTCAGCAAGGCCTTTCACACTGTCCCTCACAGGAGGTGGGTGTACAAGTTGGGCAGTTTAGGGATGGGGCCAAAAATAACTAAATGGATGGAGAGCTGGTTTAGCAACAGATCCCAAAGGGTAGTGGCAAATGGGGAGCACTCCAAGGAGGAAAGGGTGACAAGTGGGGTGCCCCTGGGGATCAGTATTGGGGTCCATCCTCTTTAACATCTACATCAGTGATATTGTGGAAGGACTGAATGGGAAGGTGTGTCTAATTGCAGACTAATAGAAAGATTTGCAATAGGGTGGACACACCAGGGGGGTGGAAACAATTAGGGAGGACCTGATAAAACTGGAGGGGTGGTCAGAAAGTTGGCAGTTAAGATTTAATGCAAAGAAGTGCAGAATGATGCACATAGGGCACAAAAACCCACAAGCCATGTACACACTGGGGGGAGAAGAAGTTATGGTAGCGGAACAGGAGAGGGATCTGGGGATTTTCATTTCAGACAACCTGAAGGTGGCCAACCAGTGCCATAAAGTGGCAGGCAAGGCAACTCAAATGCTGGCATGCATAGGGAGGGGTAAAACAAGCAGAAGGAGGTAGGTGTTAATGCACCTCTACAGGTCCATAGTGAGACCCCACCTACAGTATGGCGTCCTGTTCTGGAGACCTCACCTGCATAAGGATATAGACTGGGTGGAAAGAGTCCAGAGGAGGGTGACCAAAATTGTGCATGGCATGCATCGGAAGCCCTAGGAGGAGAGGATGGAAGTTCTTGATCCGAATCCCCTGGAAATTAGGCGGGAGAAGGGGGACATGATTGAGACATTTAAATATTTGAAGGGGATTAACAAGGTGAGGGATAGGTGCATATATCGGAGGAAAGAAAGTCCAAAAACCAGGGAGAACAGTTTGAGGTTGGAAGGAGGAAAGTTCAGAAGTAAAAGGAGAGGGTACTACTTTACAGAGAGTGTGGTGGCCCCCTGGAACAGATTATTGGAAGAGGTGGTAGGGGAATTTAAGAGATCATGGGATAAATACATGGGAATAACCAGAAGAGGGAGGGGAATGGACCTGGAAAAAGAAAGGTGACTGGAGTCTCCACTGGGGGGCAGGGGAGGGGTGCAAAAAGTTGGATCTAGGGTTACCTTGTGGAAAGGGATAAGGGCAGACTGGATGGGTCAAGGGGTCCTTTTCTGCCATCAGATTTCTGTTTATAAATATAGATACAGTCACTCCAGTGTACCTAGCTCAGTCACTTCAGATACTTCATTGTGCCTTGCTTCAGTTATTTTAAGTCTGTCATCTTCCTTATATGTCAGATGGGCATACATTTTGGAAATAGTTGTAGCCTACAGCTGTGGGCTACTGCATGTATCTGCATCATCATGGCAGCAAATGATAACCCCCACCCCCACCCACACCCATCCTCAGTTCAGTTTCACTACAGAAACTGTTACCAATACTGTGAATGCAGCCAGGAAGAACATCTGGGGGAAAACACTCATCTTTTTGCATAGCATGTGACCTGCCCAGCTATTCACCCTTTGTGGAGTAGAACTGGCTTTGCCAATAAAGCACCTCATATAGTTTCTCAAAGTGCACTGTTTCCCAGATAAGGCAATGTTGGGTCACGTCACAAGGTCTTCATGAAAACTGAAGTTCTTGATGTCACCACATGTTCCATGGTGAGGAAAAACTTTGCAAAATCTCTAGTCAGTGCCTCTTCCTCTATAAAAGAACCAACCTTCTTTCTCTTTCTCCAGGTTGCCTACCTCCAGTATATTTTTTCTATGGTGAAGAGGGCATGCAAGTGATTGGTTTAGCAGACAGTTCCAGTGGTGCTTTGAGAATTGGCTAGCAGAATGTGCTATTGTGAAGACCAATAGATGTGCCCTCTCTATAGACAGAGATCATTATCATCATGAAATGTTCCCAAGTCAGCTGCTGGGTATCTAATTTCAGTCACCCTGAAACTAATCCTCGCTAATTTTAAAATTATATAAACACATAAATACAATTAAATATGTTTAATAAACAATAGAATAATAGTATAAACAATAAGTAAATCATTTAACAGATATAGTTACTCCAGTGTGCCAGCTTTAGTCACTCTAGACATCCTCCTCCTTCTCCTTCTCCTCATTTTCCACTTCCTTACAAGAGGGCATGACTGCTTAATCAGCCAGTTTCAGTGATCCAAGGCTTGGCTAGCTTGATGTGCTATAGTGAAGACTAGCAGATGTACCCACTCTACAGAGAGAGGTCATCATCTTGATGGAATGTCATGGCTTCCATGAGCCCAGAAGTCAGGGACCTGAGTCTACTCCTAAAACTGAGCTTCCTAGGTTGCTGTGAAACAAACAGATGCTGCAGTCCTAGATTGCCCTTCCTGTATAATTGCATCTTAAGGTAATTTTCACACACATTAAACATTTTATCAACATGCAAATTGTCATTTTCAGTACCCAATTTATCTACTACACAAGTGCAGTAAGCTGATCTTTAATTACACTTGTATTTTATAGTTAAGACAGCCTTGATGACTAAGGCTACCAATATAAGTGGAAGGCATTACCCTATTTCATAAGGAAATTAAGGGATAAGGGAAGCCAACAGTGTACATTTGGTCAGAAAGAAGAATTAGTGTTTACCTGTTGACGACCTCATAGTTGAAGTGACAGTGGAAGATGTCATTGAAGGGATACAATCATCATCCTGGGAGTAGCCAGCCTGAATGGCACGTAGGTAACTGTGGCTTCTTGTGCGGAAGCAGCCAGGGAGGTCAAGAGCTTCCATTGCCTGAGATTCAACTTCACTAAAAACAGACTCACAGACGGACTCAAACTGCCCATTGATTTCTGCTTCACTCACCTATGAAATAAAATGTTAAAAAGTACATTTTTTTTAGTTTGATTGCTCTCAGATTTGCATTTCACATGCTGATCAGTAACATTTTGGGTTACTGAACCATGCACTCATTAAAAGACAGCACAAAAATCATAACAGTGGTCTACTTTATTTCTGCAAGAACATATTCTTATTCATCTCACATTATTCATAATTGAACTTTTTTTACCATAATATTCACAAACTATTACGATGGATTTCACAGCATGGGGAGTTATTAAAATGGTATGAAAAGTTAAAACAGAAACTAGGGCCTTACATCGAACTCCTTGATGCCCTCCATTTAAAATTCCTGTTGGAAGAGTGCTCTGAACTTTCGTGTACCAAGAGCCAGCCCATGTGATGAAAATTGAGCCTTTTCACGTCCAACAGTGATCACATCATTGTGAAATACTGTACATATGCTGATTTGTTGCATGTCAACTGACAATAACCACTTTATCATACAATTATATATGTTGTATACTTGCCCTTATACTGAACATTCGGGCATATGGGAAGCCTATTTAATACCCCAAGTGTGTTGTTTTGTATTTTACTTTTACAATCATCTTATTTTTTTCATTATTTAGGGTCTCTTGTTAATGCTGCCTTTTCCCCCTGCCCAATATTCCTTTTTTTAATTACTTTTGAGCTCTGCAATCAAGTAATATTCATTTAGTTGATGTCTAGTGCAAAGCTTTCTAGGCAGAGCATCTGCTCAACTGATATCACCTGGCTCTGGAACTCATCAGTAATTAAAAAATGAAAATGTGGCAGAAAAAATGGTAGCATTGGCAAGGGACCCTAAATAAGGAAAAAGTATTACTATTTTCAAAGCACACACGAGAAATAATACACTGGGGGCCAGATATTTAAAACTTTGCCCTGGGGCTAAATTAGCACTGCCTGGCAGGCAAACTGAGCCCGGAGCACAAAGCAAGCTATATTCTAAAGGAATAGCCTGGGGCAAACAGCTTCTGAATACAGCATGGGAATGAGGCTGTGCAAACTGGGCTGGGAGTGCAGGGCAAACATAGCCCTGGAATAAGACAGCACTGAATATAGCAACCAGGAAGTGCAAACCACAACAACACAGTGCACAGCGATGTGAGGATAGGTAGAGGTGAACTATGTGGCCAATGTGTGTGCCAGCAAATGCGTGGACCCAGTACAGCTGCAGGCAGCAGTGGATGTGAAAGAACAGTGTTCAAAACTGTATAATAGTCCCCAAACCATTAGTGCCACACTAATGGCTTTAGCGTGGAGCTAAGTCGTTTGCCAGGTGCAAACACGTTTGCCCGGTGCTAAGATTTGCCATATTCAAAAGTGACACGCAAATGAGCCTACTTAGGTAGTCTCTGGGCAAACGTCCAGATTAGCATCTCATTATTCCCTGATTTGCATGCAGTTTGCCGAACAATACTGCAGGGTCCCACAGCTCCACCTGTAGGTCAGTCTGGAAGTACAGAGGCTGGCCAGGTCTGGTCGCAGCTCCACCCGTAGGTCAGTCTGACAGTGCATGATGGTTACTGCAGGCTACATGTATGCAGTACAGCATCGCACTGTGTACCCCAGGGGACAACACAGCAGAGACACAGGCGGTGGTGGTGATGCCTGCAACTGTCACACTATAGGGCATGCTACAGTGCACAGCAGTCACCACAGTAGCAAGGAGGCCAGTGTTGCGAGGGACACAGCAATGCCTGTGGTGTGTAGGGTAGTGATGACCACTGCACTGTACACAGAGACAAGCCCACCTTACAGGTGTGTACTGCCAGTGGACATTACTGTCACACTGTTGTGTGACCCACAGATGCTGCACCTCTGGCATGGGATGCTCATAATGACATAGACCTGGCCGGCTGTGTGTGCTGTGGTGTATGTACAGCTGTGTGGCATGTGACTGGGGGGCATGTATGATCGGACAGGCACACTGGTATTGGGGTATTCCCAATAGTGGCCCATGTGCACTGCATGCTGTGTCCCAGCCTTGTGGCCACACCCAGTCTGTGCTGAGGCCTGGCCAGCCGTACACCCTTCCCTCAGCACCCACCATGCCCACAGTGCTGCATGTGTGTGCTGGCATCTGTTGGTTACCACAAACGTATGGTCTGCAGGTGTGTGCTGTGTGACCACACTACCATGGTGGCCCCTGGGGGCTGGGTCACCACATACTGCCTGGCATGGCTGGGACTGGTGGCAGCAGTTGCCATCTTTGTGATGCCATCAGTGAACAGCATGTTTTTTCCATGTCTGGCATTTACTCTGTGTCATAGTCATGTAACCCCTAGATGGCGCTATCCCAGGGGCTACTACCCCTGCCTGATTTGCCACTAACAGGTTGAGGGGCCTGGATCCAATGGCGGGTGCCTCCACCCAGAGGTCAGGGTTTGCAATAGTTAAACTAACTTGGTCACAGCCCTCTGGGACACTGCAACCCCCCTTTCTTCCCACTAGTGGCCCACACAGTATATCAGAATTACCTTCACAGTATACACTTACCCCCAGGACTGGTTCAGGCACTGGGACCCCTGTAAAATAAGAAGATACAGTGCAACAATCACAGTACAATACTTTAACATAGACAAATACCTCAGGCAGTATAACTTTGCTGAAACAAGCAGCTCTGATTTATTTAGGGATATAACAAGGACAGGGGAATCAGGTTAATTAGCTTATCACTCTACTAATCTACTTATGGCTCTGTGCAAGGCCTATCCCTCCAGTTACTGTCCCTGGGTACCCAAGCCCTAGTGGCTAGTCCAAACCATGGCAGCTGGTAGGGCCCTTTCACACAGAGAAAAGAGAAGAATTAAACAGTCAGCAGTACAGTAATTCCATTTGATTTAATGTGGCACCAACAGGGAGCAACCTGAATTAGTACTCACGACCTCCAAATAAGATAGGGTCCTTCAATGTCAGCAGGGCTCACTTGAGGTACACAAACCTCTTCACACATCCATATAAAAGAAAGTACTATACCAGGCAGGCTGCATCTGTATCCCTACGCAATTACTGCACAATACCGGAGAACACACAGCAGATTCAGTTCCTGACAGACCGAGTGCAATTTTCAATTCTTCCAGTCTTCTACAGGGTGAGCTTGGTTTCACTCTTCAGAGATCCTTTGATTCTTTTCACAGGACTGGATTCAGTCCAATAAGCTGTTACACAAGCTGCAGACCGAACTCTGGCCTTACACACGTTTTTTGACTAAACTGCACACTGAAAAGCACAGGGCCTTCCTTCTTCACTGCCAAAGCTCAACTGAACTCCAACCGACAAAAACTGGCACTTCCTTTGAGTTCCTCCCAGTTCTTGACTGGATTGGCTGTCACTACAATAGACTGCTGCTGTTGGTCCAAAAAGGCACTGAAGTCTAAACTACATCTCCCAGAGTCACTGCCCATACAATCCTCTTGTGGCTGGCTCAGATTATGAGTCCAAGGCACCATTTTAGAGCTAGCTTACCCACACTGATTGGTCCAGTTCAGCAGTTCAAAACTAGAATGGGAACTAGCAGACACAGTTCTGACTGCAAAGAAAGCAGGTTAGACAAACTGTAATTTCATTATTACTCTAAATAATTTCTGGTAAACAGTTACATCTTTCAGATAGGTTCCTTTGCACTCCTAGTGACTGCAAAATTAAGTGAATTGGACAGCAGCTCGAGTGGTACTCAGAGAAGCACACAGTCCCCCCATACAATCTAATTATGTCTGCAAGCAGACAGCTCTTAAAGAGACAGTACCAGAGGCTCTAAAACACTCACTGATAAATGGCTTAAATGCCAAACACCATTCAGGCTTGGAGCATTCAAGCAAGCTCCTGAAGTCTTTTGGGAACCCCATTTGCAGGGGGTTACACCTTCCTGCCTGGGAAAGCTTGACGTCCGCTGCAAGAGTAACTTCTATAAGTTTTCAACTGCAACCATATACATTTGCATTAGGCTCGCATATGTAATCATCAGTCAATATATCATTTTACCAAGAACACATTTCTGAAACATTGCAGTACGTCACTCTTTACACAGTATTACATACATTGTACCATAACTCAAGTTATTACCTTTGTACATGAAACCTGAAGAGAGGGGCCCTTCCCTATCAGTTACCTTGGGGCTGGATGGGGCAAGGCACCATACTTAGAGGGCAACACAAGTAACTTGGAGTTAGCACTGATGCTCAGTTTGGGCAGTGAGCTCGGGACACATACACTCCTTTATGGACAACATTGAGAGGCAAATCCACAGGCCTCCCAAGGGAATCATAACTGAGGTGCACCACAGGCTTTACAGCTCGACCAGTCTTTCTAGGGGAACTGTTACAGTCTCTGCACTCTGAGCCTCATTTTCAGCATTGTCCACACTTGTCAGGGAGTCTCCATGGGGTAGAGAGGCTAGAACTTGGGGCACTTTCAGCTCCAGGAGTTACAGTTTCTGAGTCCACAACATTTGGCTCATGGAGAGCTTGGACACTGGCAGTGGACTGTCAGGGCACTCAAAATACTCTTCTTGTCTGGGTGTATCACCAGTCTGCCCCAATCTATCATTTTCTCCCTGAAAGCTCAAACAGTTCAACCATGCACAATGATTCCATTTCATCTGATCTGATGCTTTGCACTTCACTTTCTGGGAGCATTGGCTCCAGGGATGAAGCTGGGAGCTTAAACAGTCCAGAAGGCCCAGCTTTGTCTCCAGTATTGACTAGGGATTGCCCTAAACAATTGACTCAGTTCGTAAGAAGGATAGTATTCAAAGTCACTCTCACTTTCTTCCGATATGGACTGACAGTCATGCTCAACTGGGACTTGTGGAGGGAACACTTTAACTTTGCTTCTGTAGGTGCAGACTTTCTTGATCTTTTCTTAGCAGCAGCTCTAGTCACTGGTCCAGAGGGGCATCTTCTAGGGGCTCAGACTCAATTAAGATTTGTCCAATGGGCAGTAAATGATTTCTATGCATTGTTTTTACATCTTTGAATTATTCTCAGGCCTTACTTTGTACACTGGCAGATCATCTAGTTTGCCCACTACAATGTGAGGGAGATGGTGCCATCTGTCAGCAATCTTGTGCTTGCCATGCAATCCCAGATTTCTTAGCAATACCCGATCTCCTCCTGGAGTTCTCTTGCTTTCACCTTTATCATACCCTTTGTTGGCCGATTTCTTTGGCAGCCATGGTTTGAGCCAGTTGGTACGCATGAGTTAGCTGGGCCTTTAACTTTTGCACATACTGTAAATTAGTTGTCAGCCTGAACCCATCAGGAGAGACCCCAAAACACACATCTACTGGTAGTCGAGCCTCTTCAAACATCAGGCGGTAGGGAGAATCAGTGGCATCACTTTTGGTGCAGTTATAAGCATGTACCAGGGTGCTAATTTGTTGGCTCCATCTAGGCTTGACCTTTGGGTGCAGGGTGCCTAGCATATCTAGCAAAGTGCGGTTGAAACTGTTCAGGCTGTGGGTCCCCTGGGGTGGTAAGAGGTTCTGACTTCGTGACTCCCCACAGAGAAAGCATCTCTTTGATCAGACGACTCACAGTCTCTCCCTTGATCAGAATGGATTCTTTGTGGAGCCCCATAGTGAACAAAAAGTTTTCTACAAGTACTTTGGCCACAGTGGATGCTTTCTGGTCTTTGGTGGGGAAAGCTTGGGCATATCTCGTGAAATGGTCAGTGACCACCAGCACATTACTGATATTTCTTTGATCTGACTCCAAACTTAGAAAATCAATACAGACCAGCTCCATGGGTGCACTGGTGGTGATGTTAATATGGGGCAGCCCTCTGGGGTAAAGCTTTCCTCTGTAAGCAGCGACTACAAGTTCGAATGTGTTGCTCCACATCAGCCCCATCTTAGGCCAATAGAATCTGGATCTCACCAAGTCAAGTGTTCTGTCTATACCAAGGTGCCCCATGTGGTTGTGCAAGGACCTCAGTACTGAGTCTCGAAAGGCAGTGGGCAGCACTAGTTGTTGTTTGTCTACTTGTCCCCTCTGTCTACTGTTTCTCTGTATAACAGTTTATTGATCAGTTTCAACTTAGGACCTTTCTTTGTATAACAGTGCAGTTCTCAAATCAGTGGAGCTGAATTGACACATCTTTTCCTGCATAGAGGGCTTCTAAAGCTGCTGATCATGGGATCATGGGATTGAGCCATGACGTCTGTCGTGTCCAGCTGAGGCAGTGCACCAATGTTCTATTGCAGAAAAGTGGCAATAAGCAGCAGGTATGCATCTCAGAGGCTCCCAAGCAATCCACTATGCAGTCCACTGCGTCCGTGGACATTTGTTCCTCCCTGTCAAACTTCCGGCAGAGTGCCCGAATGTCAGGTTCTGCCAATCGGACCCAATCATTCTGGGAACAGGCCGGGAGAGAGCATCAGCATCTATGTGGTTCAGACCTGCTCGGTATTCGAGAGCATAGTCATATGTAGATAATGCAGAAAGCCACCTATGGCCAGTGGCATCCAACTTAGTTGAGGTCTGCACATAGGTCAAGGATTATTGTCAGTTTTTACTAGTATTTTAGCCCCATACAAGTACTCATGGAATTGGTCAACAATAGCCCACTTCAAAGCTAGGAACTCTAACTTATGTACAGGATAGTTCTTTCGGATGGGGTCAGGCTTCTACTGGCAAGGCCACTGGTCTCAGGCCATTCTCGTGCTCTGGTACAACACAGCCCCCAACCCTTGCAAGCTAGCATCGGTGTGCAGGACGAAGGTTTTCTTGGATCGGCATAGGCCAGCACTGGAGCATGGGTGTTGATATATGATCTCATGAAAAGCAGTCTCATAATCAGGAGTCCAGCGGGCCCCAAATATTTCACTCGGATGAAAATACACTCTTTCAGTCTTGAGGGACGCTGACTTTGGTATTTTTTGTGGGTTGGGGATACCCTCGGAGTAAGGTTAAGTAAAGGTATGATCACTCTTGAATGGTCCTTGATAAAGCGCCGATAATAACCACAGAATCCCAGGAATCTTTGCAGTCTTTTAGATTTTTGGGTTGTAGGGCTGGTGGTCAAGGCCTCAACTTTACTTGGGTGGTCTCTCATTCCCTCGGTGGATACTATGTGTCCCACATACTTTACTGATGTTTGAAAAATTGACACTTATCAATGGACAGTTTAAGGCCAAAGTCCTCCAGTCGGTCCAATACCTTAAATAATCTGCTCTCATGTTCCTCCAGTGAGCTGCCAAACACAATAACATCATCTAGGTATACTGGGCACTCTAGTAAGTTCATGTCCCCACTGCACGCCTCCATCAATCGTTGAAAAGTGGCTGGGGCACTGAAATCCCCTTGATATCCTCATGAATTCATAGCCAAGCGGACAGATAAAGGCTGTCTTCACGGTCCTCTAAATATCGATCTGATAGTACCCACTGCGGAGATCCAGCACAGAGAACCACTTGTCTTCGTTTAGGCAGTCCAAAGCATCCTGAATGCGGGCATTGTGTACTGATCGAGGATGATCCGCCCGGTTTAAGGTGCGATAATCCACACAACTCCTTACTGTTCCATTCTTTTCCTCCTACCACAATGGGGGAGCATATAGGGCTTGGATTCTTGTATTACACCAGCAGCTAATATCTCTTGCAGATGCCGGCTCACATCATCTATGTCGGCAGGTGCCAGGCGCTTGGCCTCTCTCACTGAAATGGTCTTCCGTCATGGTAGCTGATATTGTGCTCAGCTCCTGCACGATCCTACATCCCATTCCTTTAAAGAAAACACCTGGTCTCTGGGCAAGCTTCTCACTGATCTTCACTTTCCATTCAGCTGCATGCGGAGTCGCCAAATCAAACAAGTCAGGCGTCATTTGGGTCATTCTTCCTGAACTCTGTTGCTGGGTAGCACTGCAGTGTCTGCACACTGCACATTAGCCAGATGCAACCTCTGTTTACTCGAATGTCTCTTTCAGGACACATTATGAACTTGACCATTACCCTTCTGGCATAAGCATGGGCTCTGAGCGGCAAAATACTAGGCTTGACCAGCAGTCCTCTGGCAATTTTCCATCGCCTGGTGCATCCAACATTAATATTTTATTCTCATATCCTTCTGATACGGACCTCCCTGTAAGGTGTACACTGGGCATTTGCATGCCAGGATCAGAGACTCAGATCCTTCTTCCATACAATCTTCGACCGGGTTCCTCTGGTTCTGTTTCAGCATCTCTGTGCCTCAGGCCTTCTTAATTAAAGCCGAACTTTAAAGCTCTACTAGTCTTTGACCCCGTTTTCATAACACAACTGTGCCAGCTTCAACATAAGGAGCATTTGTTCCAATCAACAAAGGGACACCATCATACAGTCCAGTTGGGGACACACTAAGGCTAGGGTCTCTACTTGTTCGCCACCCAGCCACGGAGGTGGGGAAAGACACAAATTGGATATACCCGAATAGGGGAGGCCTCTTCACTTAACCCCATACATGCAGTCCTTCTAATGGTTGTAAGGCACGCCTGACAAAATGCTTCTTGATACCAATCTTGGAACATAATTGTCACTTGGGAGCCACTGTCTAATATAGCTCTTGTAGACCTCCTTCACCTTTACAGTGGTCTCCATGGAGGGACCCACTATTCTGGACCAGTCTGGAGAGAGGGGGTAGTGGGGGCCCTGGGCAACTGACTTGCCACAAAAGGACGTGAATTAGCATTTTGGTGCCCTCACTGGGATCATGTCGGGCACCTCAACCACTGATTTCTTCTCCGAAGTCTCCTTGTAGCCTATATGCAACTTTCGTCAGTGTCTTTGGGGACTGGTTCTCTTTTCATGTGCCCATCTTTCCCACAATTATAGCAAAACATACTTTTTGAGTTTGAGCTGGCCGAGGCGCCAACACTGGGAGCCAGGGCGGGGTATTACTAACTGGAAACCTTGGTGCTAATCTCTGTCTCATGTGATAAGCATTTGAGACATCTTGCTGCCTCCACTTCCATGGTCAAGGAATCGAGTTCGGAGCTGTTATCAGTAGGAGATCATGGGTGGGTACCCCACCCCCATAGCAGATGCAGTCGGATATAGGTCAGGGCCCGTACTTGCAGGCGTGGCCTTCATAAAGGGACTGTTTTGAATTCCCGGATCTCTCAACCCCAGTTACTTCCCATTGTGACATATCTTTTTCCTTGTCAGAGCACCTCCTTGACTGCCAACCTCTGCCCTGAACTTCACTTGATGGTCACCTCAGTCACTGGGTCGTAGCTGCAGCTATTGGTGCAGGTCCCTCCCGAGGTCATGTCTTTCTCAACTCCTCGAATTTCTCTCATTAACTCATCATAGGAGGGTGGGATTCCAGTCGATCTGCCAGGTGTAACTGAAGCAACAGCAGTTCTGAGAAGGGGCAGACTTAAGGATCCTGTCAGCCTGGTTCGGTCCAGTTCAATCGCTGGCAAACTACCTTTTCTGAGGCATTCTTGCAACAATTTTTCCAGCGAGATACATACACAGACAACAACTCCCTTGGTACTGTTGTGCTTCTCTTACTCTCCACCATAGGTCCTCATCAGAATCTGGGCTCCCATACACATTCTCAAGGCCTCAAGATAGGCCTGTGCAATTAAACCAGGGGTTACTGGCCCGTTTAGACACGGATGGTAGCCAGGGCAGGACCTCGGAGGCTCTCACTAACCCTCTTCGCTTCACCTTCCGAGCATTGCCATTCTAGCACTTGGGGGCAACATAAGTCTATCCAGGTCTCCCAGTCATCCTCCCTTGGGGGTGGGAGGGTGCCAGAGAAGATCCTCAACCTTCGTGAAGAGTCGACTAATGGCAGGTGCAGAAATAGGAGTCTGCATTGGTTCAGCCACCATTAGACACTGGAGCAGGAGAGGGTGTTGGGGAGGAACACTCCAGGTGGCAAGAATAGTTTCTTCAAGTCCTCCACAGTTTCCCCTCCCAGCAACCATTCAGCAAATTTCTCCTCAAAAGTTTCAGATAGTGGTGGGGCTGATTCCCCAGGTCTTTACTGTCCTTAGTTATCACTTCCAAGCAGTGAGGGCTCCTCTGGGGTAATGGTCTGTGGCACTTTGGAGCTATCTATGGGATCCTTAAACTCTACTAGGGCCAGGAAAGTGTGGGTGAGCAGATTAGCATGCCGACCCACCACCACAGGGTTTGTAAACCTTCCACCTTGGAAAGTACTCCTGCACAGTGTCCGTATTGATACCCAGGGGATGTCCAGGATAAGACATAGCATTTGGGGTCGATCTCTCCCCAGTACACCACCCACCAGCCGTGCACAGCCACTTCTGTCGGGTACCCATTTTTTCTTAACAGTGGTTCGTAGAATATGGCCACTAGAGGACACACATCCCAGCGGTGAGCCTCCAAGATGTAACCCTAGATGGCTATCCCAGGGCTACCACCCTGCCTGATTTGCCACTAACAGGTTGAGGGCCTGGATCCAATGGCGGTGCCTCCACCCAGAGGTCAGGGTTTGCAATAGTTAAACTAACTTGGTCACAGCCCTCTGGGACACTGCAACCCCTTTCTTCCCACTAGTGGCCCACAAATATATCAGAATTACCTTCACAGTATACACTTACCCCCAGGCTGGTTCCGCACTGGGACCCTGTGAAATGAGATACAGTGCAACAATCACAGTACAGTACTTTAACATAGACAAATACCTCAGGCAGTATAACTTTGCTGAAACAAGCAGCTCTGATTTATTGGGGGATATAACAAGGACAGGGGAAATCAGGTTAATTAGCTTATCACTCTAATAATCTACTATGGCTCTGTGCACAGGCCTATCCCTATCAGTTACTGTCCCTGGGTACCCAAGCCCTAGTGGCTAGTCCAAACCGTGGCAGCTGGTAGGGGCCCTTTCACACAGAGAAAAGGAGAATTAAACAGTCAGCAGTACAGTAATTCCATTTGGATTTAATGTGGCAATTCAACAGGGAGCAACCCTGAATTAGTACTCACGACCTCCAAATAAGATAGGGTCCTTCAATGTCAGTAGGGCTCACTTGAGGTACACAAACCTCTTCACATCCATATAAAGAAAGTACTATACCAGGCAGGCTGCATCTGTATCCCGATGCAATTACTGCACAATACCCGGAGAACACACAGCAGATTCAGTTCCTGACAGACCGAGTGCAATTTTCAGCAATTCTTCCAGTCTTCTACAGGGTGAGCCTGGTTTCTACTTCAGAGATCCTTTGATTCTTTCACAGGACGGATTCAGTCCTAACAAGCTGTTACACAAGCTGCAGACGGAACTTGGGCCTTACACGTTTTTTGACTAAAACTGCACACTGAAAAGCACAGGGCTCCTTCCTTCTTCACTGCCAAAGCTCAACTGAACTCCAACCGACAAAACCGGGCACTTCCTTTGAGTTCCTCCAGTTCTTGACTGATTGGCTGTCACTCACAATAGACTGCTGCTGTTGGTCCAAAAGGCACTGAAGTCTAAACTACATCTCCCAGAGTCACTGCCTACAATACCTCTTGTGGCTGGCTCCAGATTATGAGTCCAAGGCACCATTTTAGAGCTAGCTTACCCCACACTGATTGGTCCAGTTCAGCAGTTCAAAACTAGAATGGGAACTAGCAGACACAGTTCTGACTGCAAAGAAAGCAGGTTAGACAAAACTGTAATTTCATTATTACTCTAAATAATTTCTGGTAAACAGTTACATCTTTCAGATAGGTTCCCTTTGCACTTCTAGTGACTGCAAAAATTAAGTGAATTGGCAGCAGCTCAGAGTGAGTACTCAGAGAAGCACACAGTCCCCCCATACAACTAATTATGTCTGCAAGCAGACAGCTCTCTTAAAGAGACAGTACCAGAGGCTCTAAAAACACTCACTGATAAATGGCTTAAATACGCCAAACACTATTCAGGCTTGGAGCATTAAGCAAGCTCCTGAAGTCTTTTGGGAACCCCATTTGCAGGGGGGGGTTACAGTCATATGTTAGGTCGAGCAAGGCAGCACTAATGCTGCGCAAGGCCACAATGTCGTGCAGAGCTGTTTGCCCAGAGTTAAGACCAGCTTTTATTGGGTGGTAATTTGTGCCATGCGAAGGGTCATGCTAAGTCATGCTACACACCTTAGCGCGGCGCTAGTCACTGAATATCCCATAGCGCCTATATTCATGTTCAGTTTGCCCCTTGCATATAATTATGGTTTGCCCGGTGCTAATGCAGTTTGTGTGCACTATTTGGCCTTTTGAATATAGCAGACCCATGCTAATCCCAGGCTAATCCAGTGCAAACAGTTTGCGTACCGCTCAAAGCTTTGAATATCTGGGCCTGGGGGTATTAAAGGATACCCAAACCCTTAAATTTTACACATGATGTGTTAAAAAAAATTACTCTATAGACTTGTAAAATATAGGCTGTTGTTTACATTTATGCTAAAATTGCATTTATTTAAGTAGGATAAATGCAGTTTTGTAGCATTCGAAAAAATTCAAACAAAGCCCATCTCGGTTCAAAACTCCCCCTCTATCAGAACCCTAAAATAGCTGCTGTGATGACGTCAGTGAAGAGAGAGACTTCCAGCTTGGGAGTAGTACCGTATATTTATTAATGTGTTTCATTTTTGTTGACCGGGTAGGTGCAATAGACAAAAGCATTGCTTATTTTCAGGCACGACATGGGAGAGTGACAGACACCCATGAGAGTTACAGACATAAAATGAAACAGCAGTTTCACTAGTACAAAAAATTAATACACAGATACAACAACATCAATGTGGGCTGGTAAAACACAAAAAGATCAAGAAACAATGAGCAGCTTAGAGAGATTTAGGAATACAACTATAATAAGTGCAAAAATTGTCACGTGGTAGAAATGTAGGCCACGTTAAGTACGATTATGATGGATCAATTACATGTGCACTTATCATTTGATAGAAGGAACTTACAAAGTTCTTTCTTAAAAACCCAATGAGAATGCGAGCATCTTACATACTTGTAACTTTAATACATACACCATATGCCCTTTAAAAAAAAAAATAGAAATCATCACTTAACTTGTATATTATTTACACAAATACACAAGTTAAGCAATGATTTGAAGGTTGTCATGCACTGAAATGTAACATTCAATGGCATGTATTAATGCTGCATTCTGTAGCAACCAACAGGCCAGAAGATTGCAAGGTTGTGAGTTCTAGCCCCACACCAGACACTTGGGGTAAATTTCAATACTGACACTGTAGTGCATCAAGAGGGGGATGCTGCACTTTTGAGGTGCTGTCTTTAAGATGAGACATTAAACTGAGGTCCCGTCTGCCTGTTCTGGTGGTTGTTCAGGTGGACGTTAAAGATCCCATGGCACTTCTCAAAAAGAGTAGGAGTGTTTATTAGGGAAAGAAAATCATACAAACAATTGCTTCACCAAATTACAATACGGAAAAATCACCATACAAACAAAAACCCCAGCCCCCAAAACGCCCAAATTTGCAAATATGAACAAAACAAACAGAGCAAAAAAAAAAAAAAAAGAAGAAATCAAGGTCATAACAAATCATGCCGACAATACAAAAACATACATATAGTATACAGTCACAGTTTTTGGTTTCATTTACCTATTACTAAAATCATATAGATTCCTTTTTTTTCCTAAAAAAAATCTGGGCTGAAAAAATAACTGCCCATCGAGAAAAAAAAAACTACAACAAAAAAAGTAGGCAGAAAATCTCTTATAAATTTAAACAATAGAGGTTTTCTTTTTGAACCCTTCTAGTACAAAACGTTCTATTAAAGATGCGCTAAGCCAAAAAAAAGAGAAGAAAATCCATGTAACAGGAACTCAGAGCCAGTAATCCAAGGAAGATTCCTCCATTTTGCCCTAAGGTTTAATACCTGGTTTCTCTTGATTTCGTCACAGTAAACTCTTTTAAGATCTGAGGTAATCTTGGCTGTCAACTCTGTATAATCCTTATCTTATTGCTGTAGATTATACAAAAGTATACAAACATCTATTATGCCAATGAATAGTGGCAAAGATCATCCCAATTGCTCCAAGCTGACCCATATGCTTCATAAATTAAAACTTCATAACTCAGCAACCGAAAAAAAGGTGCCTGCTATAAATTAGCTACAAAAGCCCCAAAGTGAGAAATATAGGAGCATGTAAAAAACTGGTGCTGCATGGATTCCTTTTGTTGTATACATTGTAGCCTACTACACATTCTATCTGCCAACTGTTTGTGTTCTTGATTTTCTTTCACATTTAACCTCTTGTGACAGCAGAGCCAGTGGACATCCCAGACATGATGGGGAATTCTTTTATTTACTAATAAATTGTGTAAAGAGGGTAAAAAGGCGGGGGAGGGGGGATTGAGGAAAATGTTAGGATCAGTAAAATAACCTACAATAATGCATTCATATAAAGATGTTCTATGTCCAGTTAAAACCATTCTTCTTGTTATTTGCCATGCTTTCAGTTTTAAGAATTATTGCCCGATATAAGGGGGTGCTTGTCCGGCAGCTCCCGATCCCCTTAATTGGCCTGTATCCCACTGTTTAAACCATGGGCAAGAAGAAGTAAAAAAAAAGTGGAGTCCAACATTTTCCCGTGTGAAAAAGTAAAGGTTTTAGGTTTGCCATTATAAAAATAGATAAAAAGAAAATCAAAGGATTCACCATTCCTAAACCCCCTTTAGCAATAGATAGGTATAGAATATTCCTTTTTATAGAATTTAAATGGTTTCCCCACACTGCCTGAAAAATAAAACACTATAAAGGGTGGTCTCTAAAGTTTTGGGAGGTGGGAAAACATAACTTATGCACAAAAAAGAGGAACTAAGAAGGTTTTTATTAAATAAATTATTTTTTTCTTATTCATTTTTTGCTTATTCCACTGGGCTACAAGAGACTTTCCCTGCTCTAATTTTGGAGACCAATTTAGCTCTTCCAGCTGTCCTTCCTCAAAAATCATTCCTAAGGTTTTTACAGGTGTAGTTATTAAGTTAATGCCTGCCACTGAGGTTGCTTCTTCCCCAGAGGCCCCCAAACAGTTACCCTAACATTTTGTCAGGTTTAGAGAAGCCACTGAGACCTTCCCAAAGTCTTGACATACCTGAATGGCCAGTTCAGTGGAGGTTTTATCTGAAACCAGTAAACAAAGGTCATCTGCATGTGCAGTAGCCATAAAAAGAACTACTCCATCTGGACACTGCAAATGCCTGATACAGGTAAGCTGTTGAGCTGATGGAGAAGAGGGTCAATGCTAAAAAATACATAGCAGGGGGCTCAGTGGGCACCTCTGCCTTACCCTTGTTTTTACAGGAACCATAGGTCCCACCCAACCATCAGCCATGGGCATTATTGTGGCAACCTTGTATAAACTACTAAGCCAGTTTATAAATTTGCGTGGAATGCCATTTGATTATAGCACAAACCAGGAGTATGTCTGGTTTACTGCATCAAAGGCTTGTTTCTGGTCTAATGCAAAAACAAGTCCCTCTGTCTGATGTTTCCTGCCTCTTTCAAAAATGAGAAATGAATTGCCTGTCACTGAGCGTTCTTTAACAGAATAAAATTGTGCTGGATGGATTAAATATTCTGCTGTTTTAAAAAGTCTGGTGTGGAGGATTTTGGCCAAAATTTTTAAATCACTATTTTAAGAGACTAATAGGTCTCCAATCCTCAATTTGTTGCCTGTCTCCCTTTTTGAACAAAAAGATTAGATTACCCTTAGACATGTCCGAGGAACCCCAGAAGAAGATAACATTTCATTGAATACCCCGACTATCTCCACAGCCAATTCTGGTCCTAGTAATTTGTATAAGTCATTGGGAAGGCCATCTGGATCTGGTGTCTTCCCCAATGTCAAAGACTGAATAGCTGCACTGACCTCTGATGGTGAGACATCTATGTCTAAAGATTGTAGCACTGCAGGTGGGCAATGTGGTAAACCGAAATTATCAAAAAACTTTCTTGACCAGAGGAATCACTCTGCTTTTGGGACAATAAGGTCAATGAATGCTCTGTTAAAACATCCAATATGCCTTGTGCTGAAGTTTGCAAATTATTATGTATATTTAATAATCCGTCAACAGTTTCTTGTGCAATGTTTGATCTGCAGGTATCACATGGGCATATGAAGCTGTCTTCCCCTGTGTCCCATATTCCTGTTGTTTCATAGGTTTTTCTGCTTGCGTGGAATGAAATTCCATCATAACAGTCTTTTTTTTAAATTAAGTTAACTTTATTGATTTAACATTATGCATACAGACAATAGAGATGAAACAAATCAAGTCACAGGTCATGGCAAACCCACCCACTTCCAATCACCCACCCCAACCTCCCTCCCACCCAAAGAGCCCCCACCCTGGAGTGTGCCTGACATTGGTGCTGATCTATGAAGGAATGAGAAATCAGGTAAGCAACTTAAAAGGAGAGTAAGAGAGCACACAGCTGTGATCAGTTCAAGTATAGGTCATAGAGCATGCCCCATTTTTTGGTATAAAGAGGCAGCTTATGACGAGTACTGGCAATCAAGCGCATCATAGCAGTCTTGACAGATGTAATTTGAGCCGTGTAATCCAAACCAGTGGTGACACTTAAAGAAATAAGTTTTTGTAGGTGTTTCCGGTTTTGTAAATACTTCCAATATTGGGAATCCCTACAGTTCTTGCCCACCTGTTTCACTAAAGCTATCAAATCATGCTTGGTGTCTATCCATCATTGTACATGTGACTCATAAAACACTAATACAGATTTTCTTGCTGCAATAAAATATTTAATATATTGTAGTGACTGAACCTGTTCTAACTGTGCTGGAAAAAAACCTCCATAAACCTGGCCCAAACTCTGTCAAATTTTGTTTACCCACTTGTAAGAAAAAGGATTTTATGGTCAGAAAATTCCACTGGCTCTGCTGTGATAGAGTGTATTACCATTTGTTGAGGAAGAAAGAAAAAATCAATATGCGTGGCCAAAGGTCCTTTGTAAAAGGTGGGTTCAGACCTTGAATGCACTGAAAAAAAAAACATCCTTCAAAGCAGCAGTTCTAATAATATGTTTTAGATAGGTCATGTCACAAAAGACTTTCTTCATTCTGGCATTTTGTCCCCTGTTTTCTAGACCCAAACCACAGTTAAAATCCCCCCAAAAATCTAATTATGAGGTGTAAACAAATATGGCTGAATTAACTGAAATAATTCTATACACTCAGCTTTAGTCTGTACTGTATAGATATTAATTAAGCTATACAATTTCCCCTCTACCTTGACATCCAAAATTAAAGTTCTTCCTGGGTACAGATCTATCAACTTCAGAAGTTTGAACTGAATATTATTAAAAAACAACTCCCAATCCAGAACAAACAACCTGGCCTATAGACCAATGAGAGGGCCCCACATACCATTCCTTAACCACTTTTGCAATGTCCGGCAATGAATTAAGTCTTGTGTCTTGTAGAAAAAGACACTCTGCCTCCTAGAAATTAAATTAGAAAATGTTGCCACCCTTTTCCTCTGTGATTTAATACTGTTCACATTACATGAAAAAAAAGGAAAAGGAAGCCAGGGCGAATTAGTTAAAGGGGTATCATTCAAAATAAACCATAAATCAAGGGGGATGTTTTAATTTCCCCTTCACATTTCTAGTTTTTAAGAGAAGATTTCTCCTCATCTGGCTGGGAGGGGCCCAACTTGTCAGAGAAGACTTCATCCAGATCTATACCTTGGTCTGGGATGGAAGAACTGAGGGTGAACTCATCTGATTTATTTACAGACAAATCAGCTTGTTGGCTTAGAATATCAAATCTATTGGAGAGTGATAACTCTGAGGTTTTAGGTTGTTTAAGAGGTGGAGGTTTCCTGCCATCCCTTTTGTGCAGGACTACCCATTCCTTACCAAGGGAAGTTGACTGAGAGGGAGGGGGCATAGTCTCCTTCTCAAGTTGTACATCAGAGGTGTCCATTTGTATCCCATCTGGGGCCTGTGTAACTTCAAGTTACAGGAATAACTGCCAAACATTCTGCATTTGAGGGGGGCCACTACTTTATCTTAATCTTCAGCATGGAGCTAGCCAGGTTCTTTAAGGGATGGACCACCCACTGGACCATGAGGTAACTGTTTTTTTTGTTTCTGAACACTTTGGGGGAGGTGTTTAGGGGCATTTGAACTGAACTGTTGGTTGCTGCAGAATGCAGCATTGATATGTACCATCAAATTTTACATTTCAGTGCATTACAACTTTCAAATCATTGCTTAACTTGTTTAGTTGTGTAAATAATATACAAAATAAGTGATGATTTCAATTTTTTTTATTAAGAAGGGCATATGGTGTGTGTGTTAAAGTTACATGTACTGAGCTGGAAGTCTCTGTCTTCATTGACATCATCACGTCAGTCATTTTAAGGTTCTGAGAGAGCAGGAGTTTTGAACTGAGAGAGGCTTTGCTTACTTTTTTCAAATGCTATGAACTGCATTTATCCTACTTTAATAAATGCAGTTCTATCATAAATGTAAACAACAGCCTATACTTTACAAGTGTATGGAGTCAGTTTTTGTAACACATCATTTGTTAAATTTAAGGATTTAGGTGCTCTTTAAATAGTCTTTGTACATGACCACATTTCTAATTATGTTCAAAAATGAAATAAAACAAAACAAAACAAGGTTTATGTTCCCTTGAAGAGGGACAGATTGTTTTGGTTATGATTCAGGGCTCATGACTGTTCTACAAGCTCCTGCTCACTAGTGATTTTTCATCTGTTCCATAATTGACAAACTTTCATCTGTGGTAGATGTGGGAAAGGATTACAACAGCAATGGGTAAAAACACTAGAACTGAGGGTGAAAAATCAGACTGGTGCTTATGGCGGGTAGCATATAGGAACTGTGTCCCCAGATCATTATGGCAGATTATGATGATTCTAAAGCTATGCATTGATTTTTCTGAGAAGGAACAACAATTTACACTTGGAAGTTTGGACCTAACATATTATTAATTTATCTTCAAATTGTACTATAGTTGAGCCACATTAGAGGCAAAGAGTAAAACATTTAGTTTTCACCACATTTCTTATTTAACCCACAATGTATGGCTTAGGCAGAAACTCTGCAACTATAACATCATATGGGAGTGACCAACTAAAAACAATTACCTCATTGCTATGTAGACATATGTGAAAAATTTATTATAGTGAATCCACGAATGAGTCACTAAATTATGCCATGAACTCTAAATCACACAACTGAATTGAGCACCTTGCTTTGTAGCATGGAATGTGAAAATGACGAGTCTTAATGTTAAGAAGTACTGTATTTATATCTTTTGTTAATAATGATAAAGCAATGGTTTACATACTGAATTAGCTGAAGATAGTTTGTAATGGATGCCACAATAATGGTCTTGAGGCAGTTGAGCATCATTTGTGCTTTTATACAGTTTTCACAAGAGGATTTCGATTTTTAACTTTATAAATCCACTTCATTCTACACTTATGGGAACTGAGTAAGATTTCTTGATAAAAAAGCAGAACTGGGAAATCCTTAGGTGTCCACACATAGCCACAAATTCTTTAAAGACAATAATGATAATTGATGATCTCCTACCTGACTGACACAGCTGGCCTGACTGAATGTGCTTACAGCCCTCATATAGCTCTGGTTCCTGGAACGGAACTTGGGAGAGTTGTAATTAGCTGCTGGATCCAGGACATGACCAGGAATAGGCACAGGCACGGGCACTGGCAGAGGCAGAGGCACATCACTTGACATCTGAAGGTAGCTCTGGCTACAAAAAAGTAGAAATGTACTATAATCTGTATTGTATGTACATTGAAACAAAGAGTAGTGTGCCTTTCCTGCATCTACACTTATTTTCTATTTTACTAAAAACAGTGAAAAGCACTTACTGAACATTTATGACATTAGGCTTCAGTGTATTGAGTCTCCAATAGCGCTTTTAGAAGTCTGAACTTTCCACTGGATAACCTTGATACAACATGGCAGCCTCAGAGCGATTGATTTTCTAGGTCAAGTCATGACCTCAGCACTGTAGATCAGAGTGACTATAACCTGCATTATTTATAAATCCTTGGCACTGATTCAACCAATCAGCACAAAGCTTTACTTGCTTATGAAATCCTCTTGAAGCTACAAGAGGACTTCCCATATAAATGTTGAAAATGTAGATTAGTCTTCTTTTTCAGTTTGGGGAATTGTGCTTTTTAGATGATGTTCAATTTGACATTAATCAATATTCTATGTATCGGGTAATTTATAAAAACACAGCAGCAACACTCAGCTGAGGTACATAGACTTCAAAGTTAAAAACAAAAACAAAATAGGGTTTTATTTTAGCACAAAAATAATAAGAAGTGAAAAGTGGAAATTACAGGTGCAAATGAGCACCATTGCTCCTGGATGTTATATACAGCCATTTGATGGACATAGTTGCAGTATGCAAAAACTCTGTGTACTGGGCACAAATAAAGATCACAAAGGAAAAAGCTAGTGAATGCAAAATGCCATTAGATATAAGTCACTATTTGCATTGACCAGCTATTACGCTATTCACAATGGAAAAATTGCTAATTGGATCTAAAATGCCTAAAGGACAGTCCACAGTTTCGATTGCCCTGCACACCCATTACCATCTCATTGAGACCAATTAGCATGGCACTGCCTGTCATTAACATTCCATTAGAGCCATAATTCAACCCATTTCTGTGGTATATAAACATTCTTCAGCTTTACATGATGAAAGACAAGGAGCTGTCTGCCACATGTTTTGCTAAAGAAGGAATTATAGCAGTGTGAGAACTAGTGGTGGTGTGAACTGGTTGAATATTATTTCCCAAATACCAGGAATATTGAGTGTCCAGAGTACATGGCAGTCTATACTGAATAGTTTTCACCATTCATGGTATTTGAGAAAAAAAAAGTATTCAGCACACACACACACACACACACACACAGAAAATAAAAATAACATTTCTAAGCATCCTAAGGTAGTCAGGACTAGTTTCTGGCCCATAAAAAGAACTCAGAGACCAGGCACTCCAGTCAGTTCAAAGTACAAAAATAATCTATTGAATAATAAAGTGCTGTAAGCTGCTGCATCCAATAAACATACCAAAATTATGGAACATTGTACAAAGCTGTGAAAAATGTTGAGTAAAAGTACAGAAAAAAGGATGTGAACACACCTCAACCATATCTGGCTCTGTCCCCTCATAAGTAATTTTCCACCCTCCATCTCCCTTTCCATCTTCAAGATAGTTTAAAAGAAAGTTGTCTCCTGACTGGTATTGTGCCTGGAGCAAACATCATCATTTTAACACAACCCCCCTAACCTGACCTCTCCAGTCTCCCAAATGCTTTCTAGTTCTACATATTAACTGGTTTCATAGCTCAAATCCTGTGTCATCTAGAGCATGTTTAAAAAGCCACTGCCCAACTACTCACTGGTTCTAAGAAGTCTGATCTTGCCTTTCCACTACTGGCTGCACTGCACTGGCCACACTCCACTGGTTTGCAATCCAGCATAGAACTAACTGCAAAATACTTCTGCTTGCATTCAAATGCTGTAATAGACTTGCTCCCCATACCTATATGAACTGCTCCACCATCATATACCAACTCACCAACTTCCATCCTCTGATGCATGCCTTCTCAACATGCCTAGCATCAGATTGCCATGTTTACCAACAGAGCCTTTTCAGTCAGTGACCCCTGTCTCTCAGATGGACTCTCACTAGAAATCCAGCCATGTGTTGACATTGAGCTGTTTAAAAGCAAACGTTTTCTTACATGGTGGCCCCCACTCCCTGATCAATGATTGTGGCAAATACTTTTAAAATGCAGGCTAACTCAATTTCCCCCTGCTACAAAGAACCCGATACCTGTCTCCACAGTAGTCATCTGACTAAAGATAAGCTCTGGTGTTCAGTTAGGATGGTGGGGGCTAGGTGGGCAGTGTGATTGACATTATTGATGATGCTAACCAGGCTGATTGATCATAGTCTTCTTAATATCACAAATGATGCTGATCAATCCAACACTTCCCTCCCAGTTTCTACAATGAAATGGTTCAGGTACTTTGCCAGAGGTGGTGATCAAGTTAGGCCAGATTTAAGAAGTATTGCCTTCCAAAATCAAGGCTCAGGGGCCAGGAGACGGGCCACCTCATACAAAAAAAGCATTTAGTGGGGGACTGAGGTATGAAACAGGGTTTCATTAAAATGAGGATGTTGGCTCCTGGCACAATGACAGCCAGGAGCTGAATTTTTCTAAACTTTCTGAGGATCAGAATGGGAGTAGAGGGTTGTAAATAATTAATACGGGAAGGCAGTGGCCGAAGGACTAGCCCTAGCCATTAGGGGAGTACTAGAAAGGGTTCCTGAATACTGAGTAACAAATAGTCTAGTATCTGGGGTTCTGAATATGACTACTTGGTCAGTACTCAGGAAATTGTATTTGCACACCCCTTGTGAGATGAAAAGAGTTTTAAAAGAGAATTTTGCTTGAAATGCTAGGGAATCCCTTGCCAGACATTTAATTAACAAAGCTTTCTTTTGGAATAACACAGAGAAAATGATAACACAGCATTTTATACAAACTAAAATATTTTTGTGAGCACTGCAACAAAGATACCTCAGGAAGAGATTCAGAGACTGCTAGCATCTGCAATATTTATGAACTGTAGCCATTAATTACAAACAAGTAGTAAACCAGATTTCTTATACTTCAAAAAGAAGTACAAATCTACTGATAATGAAGTGGAGGATGCCAGGACTACTACTATATATTTTATGTGAGAAATAAGCCATGAGACAGAAGGTATTGTAACATGGGTAAGGAAATTCTATCCACCTGATTGCCATAAAGAGATACGCAACAGAGTCATTTTCTCACCAAAATTACACTGCTTTACTTGTTTAGCTTGTGCACCTGGTTTGGCCACACTATCAATACACCTCAGCTGGAACTATGTTCTTGTCTTCTGCTTATATTTCATGCAGAAAACAAGATTTTTATTAAAATCATAAAACAATTTTAAATATATTTTTAGGTAGAATCCGTGTTATACAATATGACACTTTAAGTGTGTACATTTACAGCCAATAATTGCACTTTCCTTTCGTGTGTTTAAAGGCCTTTGGTAATGCTGTTAAGGCTTATTGACTCAATATTACATACCCTGACATTACATATACCATAATAACTTGCCCAGGGGTCGATTTAAAGCCCAAGATGCTGGTACAAGGGCTATAAATCAAAAAAATAAATATTTTTTGACACAATAACTTTTTTTTGTAGTATACTCTGTATATGTTTCTGTGTTGCTTGTTTGGTGCACCAAGCCTGTGGTCTTGCTATAAATTGCCCCAAGGATGGTACAGGGTGTAATACCTCCTCTTGAGTACCTTATTTAACTTACTAAATAGAGTTGCATTTAAATAATAATGAATCAGTCTTTTACAGCTAGATCCTGTGCCATATGAATTTTATGCTGTTGCTTTTTTCTGCCATTGATGTTAAAGAGCATGGACTTAAAGGTGATAGGAAATGGTTTTTACATAGTTATCTGCCCTCCAATTTTCCTTTCCATGCCAGTTATCTTTTCTGATATGCTTTGCACAGTTTTTGATAAATAACATAATCTAACTTTGGGGTACCCTCAGATCTACGGAGAGTTCCCATCTCCTCAGCAGCTACTGCTTATTCTTTTCATATTTCTAATATATTCCATAGCATCAGTTACACCATACCATGCTATTCATTTGAATGGCCTGGAATGGTATTATTTACGTCTTAGAATGTTCAGGCAGTATAATTTGAGAGAATAGCAGCTGCTGAGGAGAAAGGAATTCAGAGTAAATACAAAGGAAAAAAAAAAAAAAGAGATTGCTAATTTAACAAAACAAAACTGAATATCGTACAGACACCAAAGGAAAGCAGGAGAGCATCTAGAAGTGTAAAAAAATGGTTTCCAAATGCATTTAAACCATACATATACTTACTAGACAATCCTGAAAGGAAATACTCTATATCATAACTCAATATAGATTTGAAACATTCCCTATCAATGTTTCTGACAAAAAAGCTACAACAAATGTGTGGATGGAACTGAATATTGCAGTTGTAACAATGCTCACCCAGAAAACCTTTTTCATGTAGTCATGACCTGACCCTGGTATGCCGTACCTCATAGTATATAATAGTATATATCTAGCTACAATTTTAGCTAAACTTTCAACTCCCAAGGATTTTACACTGTACTTCATTACTTGTTTATTAATGAGAATGCCAAAAATCTCTATAAAATAGCAGATCATTAATTACATGAAAAATTCAGGAAGCAAAAGAAAGCTGCACTCCAATTTTGATTATAATTAACTGCACAAATAGCATTTTTTTCTTTTTAACCATTATACCATAATTGTCTGCGTACAGATTAATGTATTTATATGCTTTTTGTTTTTCTCATATTGCAATGGCCTTTATAGTGACCTATAAACTTTGATCTTGAACAGTTTTAAGCAAGCTTTCAGAGATCCTTCTTCTTGATCGTATGATGCAACGCAGTATGAGGTTTGAAATAGAGCTGCCTGCTGTTTCACACCTGGTGAAAGCTGTATTGTTTTCAAGAACATTTTTAAGCTTTATATTTAATTCTTAGTCAATTAAAATGTTACTGTGTATGTGATTACATTCATGTGACTTGATTTTTATGAGTTTATTTGAAGGTTTAGTTGCATATGTGAGTGCTGTACTATGTTATGTTCTAGACAGTGTGGTTCCCAATTCTACTCTCTTAACAGACTTGGCAGCAGATGGTTGGCTATCTCAAGCTTTCAAATGAGTAAACTTGGGATTTAAGTTTCCCTTTGTAGGTGATAACGTTTGTGTGACTTGCTTTCATTAATCTACTTGAAGTTTTAGTTTTATGTATCTCTCTGTGTTGTTTACTTTCAGGCATATTTACTTCTGTGTATTTGAAATGTATGTTTGATATGTTTATTCTAAGAGGTATAGTATTTGTTTATCCTTTTCAGTTGCATTTTTGTGCTGTGTGGTCTGGCAGTCTTAGATTGTGTGAATGTTAGATTTTATCTGTCATTTTAAACTTCAGATGAGGGGAGACTCTTATAAAGTGATTTTGTCATTGATCATTGACCTCTACAGCTTATTCTACAGACAACCTGCCTTGTGGTTTGGTTATCATTAGGATAAGGTAGCCCAAATGTACCCAGGTTTCAACCAATGAGGAGGCCACATTGGTCAGCAACCCATGATAATACTAAAAACTGTAACCTAATGATGAAAAATGTATTCTGACTATAAAAGCTTCTGTAATTATCATAGAGAACATGGTAAGATAATTGTTCTTTGTTGTTTATTATTTTTACTTTATACATGTCTGGATGGCAAATGAACATGATGAACACTTGATTATTGTTCATTCAGCGTATAGTCCTGTGTTACTGGAGTTATAGATTTTCTACTTCCCTCCCCCCAAACACACAGAAACACAATTGCCTGAGGTATTCTGCAACCTGGGATTGGGGTAGCCATTCTATTGTACCTACATGCTTCCTGAGGTCATGGTCCTTTAAATGTTCCAGGGTCCACAGGGCTTAGGACGCCTCCCACCCCCTGAAAGTGCAGATGAGCTCCATGACGACCTACTTCAGGGTCCGTGAGGGCTTAGGATGCCCTCCCCACCCCCATAAGTGCAGATGAGCTCTACGACCGGACAGATTTCCAGGGTCTCTGTGAGGGCTTAGGGACGCCCTCCCCACCCCAAGTGCAGACAGGCTCACGACGGACAGGTTCAGGGTCCGTGAGGGGCTTGGGGCGCCCTCCCCCACCCGAAAGTGCAGGCAGGCTCTCGCGACGGACCAATTCCAGGGTCCATGAGGGCTTAGGACGCCTCCCCAACCCGAAAGTGCAGACGAGCTCTGCAAACGGACGAATTTCAGGGTCCGTGAGGGCTTAGGAGACGCCTCCCACCCCCAAAGTGCAGACGAAGCTCTGCGACGGACAAATTTCCAGGGTCCGTGAGGGCTTAGGACGCCTCCCACCCCCTGCAAGTGCAGATGAGCTCTCACGACGGATGAATTTCAGGGTCCGTGAGGGCTTAGGACACCCTCCCCACCCCGAAATGCAGGCGAGCTCTGCGACAGGCAATTTCCAGGGTCCGTGAGGGCTTAGGACGCCCTCCCCACCCCCGAAGTGCAGGTACGGCTGAATCTCGATCGCGACGCTGTTCTAGGACTCAGCTGGACTTTGACGCCTTTTTCAAACTGCACCTTTTATTTTCATTAAGCATCCCCACACAAATGCAGATAGTCTCTTTTTGCCTACATACCTGCTTTTTGCCTGCTAGTTTAAAACGTTTTCCAAAAGTCTGTACCTTTAATACCTTTTTGCCTGCTGGTTTAAAACGTTTTTACAAAGTGTGTACCCCTAATACCTTGTACTGCAGCACAAGCTATATACGGCTGTTTGTTAGGAATCATTCAAGTAATTTCCAGCTGTAATACTGTTGCCTGCTAGTTTAAAACATTTACAGAAAGGCTGCATCCTTAAACTCTGTACTGCAGCACAAGCCATATGTGGCTGTTTTCAGCGTTCAGAACCTCTCAAGTAATACCAGCTGGAAAACTGTTTTGCCTGCTAGTTTAAAACGTTAGATACATAAATGTACTATTGTTCAGCAGACCTCCCCCTCCATAAAACAGACCCCCGAAATCCTACAAGTATTTAACCTTGTCCTGTCTCTGCTTCCTCCTCAGACGAGCTCTGCGATGGACGAATTTCCAGGGTCCGTGAGGGCTTAGGACGCCCTCCCCCAACCCCTGAAAGTGCAGGTACGGCTGAATCTCGATCGTGATGCTGTTCTGCCCCGCCATCGCTGTGCTCCGGCTCCCCACCGCCCCCACCACCACCCTTGGTCAGCTCTCCATTTTATAGCTAGTGACACATGACCTTCGAAAACCAATCAGTCCACTTTCCCATCTGCAAGCTATAAATTTCCTCCACTAGTAGCCACTGCAACTAAATATCCTCCAATACTAGAAAGACAGCTAGCTCCACCACTAGAGGCCACTGTATAGTCTCAAAAAAAAAAAACCCTATTTGACCATGTCACTCCCGGTACTAATTGTTCTTGCTCTACTCCCCTGGACACCTTCTCGCTCACCCCCCTTGCTCTCCGACCTCTCCACCCCCTATATCTCTCTCCTTACACCCACCCTCCCCTCTCCCCCAAACCTCCACTCTGTAATACCCCCACCTTCCCCGGCACATCACCTCTACTCAAATCCTCAACCGTTCTTCCCACTCCCTACATAGAATCCCCCCTTTCCTCCCCTCAATCAACCCTCCCCTACCTTTCACCCTTCCCTGCTCCACTGACACATGCTAAACCTCGAGGCCCTTCTCCGGTGCCTAAACCTGCGAGCTCCACCCACAAGGCACACAAATAGCAGATGCAAAAAGTACACTCACCTCCTCTTACCCCTGCTACTCCTACTCTTGGCAGGAGATATACATCCAAACCCTGGCCCCACAGCAACAAATCTTCCCCCAGCATCACCGGTCCCCCAACTCAGTTTCTCACCAAACTCATTCCCAAAGGGCCTCCGTATATTCCACATAAACGTCAGAAGCCTCCTCCCCAAACTTGACACCCTCTCTGTCTGGCCAGCACAGTACAATCCGGACATACTTTGTATCACAGAAACTTGGCTCTCAAGAAAAATCTCCAACCTCTCACTCGCCATACCTAACTATATCCTGTTCCACCAGGACCGTGGAAAGCGTGGCAGGGGTAGCACTGTATATCAGACACTCCATTAAGTGGTCGGTAATTTTCAAAGAATCGCGCCCATCCTCCCATGAATCCTTAGTCGCTCACCTATCCTTCCCTTCATCCACCCCTCTTTATATAGGTGTTCTATATTCCCCTCTGAAACCCTCACATGACTCCCTCATCTCAGCCATTTCCTCCATCTCTTCAACCTCCTCAAATGGCAAACTCAGTCTATTAGGTGATTTCAACCTAAACTGGCTCTCCTCATCCACAAAACCATCAGCCCTGAGGATTGAAGCTCTAAATCTCACTCAGTTAATCCAGGAACCCACCCATCTAAATCATCGATCTCAAAATCACACCCTATTTGACTGGATTCTAACCTCCCACCCCCACAGGATCACTGCCTCAGGTATCCTTTCGGACGCCCTTAGCGACCACCGTATAACCTACTGTATCCGGAAGATCCATTCACTTCACTCTGGCCCCAAATTCATCACTACCCGCCCCTTACACCAACTTGACAAATCCGCCCTTCTACACGACCTGTCAAGCACAGACTGGGTCCCGGTCCTTGCCTCACATGATGTCGACACCACCCTCTCCCACTTCTGCAGCATCTTCCTAAGCATATGGGACCGCCATGCACCCCTCAGGAAAGCCCGAGTTAGGAAATACCACCACCCATGGATCACAGCTGACCTAATCTCCCTTGGGCGTGTCAGAGATAAGGCCTGGAGGCATTACAAATCCTCTTTAGCTACCAGCGACCTGCTCTCTTACAAAACTCTAAGAAACAACTGCACAAAAGCTATTCGACTATCAAAAGCCCAGTATTTCAAGGCCCAACTCACCGCTCACCAAGCCTCCCCGGTGTCTTTCTGGAAGGTGATAAACTCTCTTATAAATCCACGCACTAAGCAAGCCAGCCCTAGCCTAAACATTGATGGTAATATAGCCACCGACCCGGCCATTGTATCCGAACTCTTCAACTCGTTCTTCATCTCCTGCGCCAAGCCCGATTCACCCCCCTACCTCCTCCAAAAATCCCCCACCCTCTCACCACGGTTTCCACTTTCCCCCTTTCACACCCCTGGAAGTTTACACTTCTCTCACCTCCCTAAACCCGTCTAAGTCCAGCCCAGACGGCTTGCATCCCAGTCTGCTCAGCATCTCCGCAGCTGCCATAGTCACTCCTATTACCCACATACTAAATCTTTCCATCGACACTGCCACCATCCCCTCCGCCTGGAAACTCGCCAAAATCTTACCTCTCCTTAAAGGTGGTGACCCCTCCCTCCCTGGAAATTATAGGCCCATCTCTCTCCTCCCCTCCCTTGCCAAACTCCAAGAATCCCTCATGCTATCAAAGCTGTCCCTTTTTCTCTCTACAAACAGCTCCATCTCCCCTTATCAATCAGGATTCAGAAAATCTCATTCCACCACCACCGCCTTACTACGAGTCACCGACTCCATATTTTCTGCCATGGACGCAGGGCACACAATTACTGCCATTTTTATTGACCTAGCCAAAGCCTTTGATTCAGTCTCCCACCCTCTATTGTTAGGCAAATTGAGCTCCTTCGGCCTCGCAAATCAGGCCATAAACTGGTTCCACTCCTACCTCCAAAACAGGATGCAGCAAGTACAAATCGGGGACACCCTCTCTAACCACCGACCCATCCTCATGGGCATCCCCCAAGGTTCCATCCTTGGTCCTATCCTTTTCTCCCTTTTTATAAACGACCTCCCCTCAGCCTGTCTCACCTCCAGCGTGCACCTATATGATGATGACACCATAATCTATGCCTCAGGCCCCTCCCATGGCAGCGTTCACCCTAACCTCCAAAGTGATTTCAACCGAGTACAAACCTGGCTCCAGAAAAATCAGCTAAAATTAAATGCAAAAAAAACTGTCTCCATGGTCTTCAGCACAAGACAAAAACTCACCTCCCTGCCTGCCCCCCCCTCTGATCTACACTCTGGAAGAAATACCCCTCGAAACCATACCCACGTTTAAGTAACTGGGAGTCTGGCTGGACTCAAACCTAAATTTCTCCACCCATGTCGACGCCATCTGCACCAAACTCCGGCCCAAACTTGCCATCCTCTACCACCACAAAGCCTGCCTCCCCCTTCCTACTCGGAGTGAACTCATACGAAAAACCATCCTACCGGTACTGGACTTCGCGGACGTCATTTATGGCACAGCCCCTTCCTCCTCCCTTGCTAAGCTTGATGTCCTGCTAAACTCCTTCATCCGCTTCGCCACTGCCTCCCCCCCACTCACTCATCACTGCAAACTGCTCTCAACTCTATCACTGATGCCACTCTCACATAGGCGGAAAACACACTGCGCCTTGCTCATAGCGAAATATTGGCTCAGCTCCTTTCCCCTCTACCTCTCTTCCCGCCTCTCTCAAGCCAACCCCTCTGGCTACTCACTTCACCACAGACATGCTCATACCTTCCACCTCTCACGTCCCCTCTCAGCCTCCGGGCAAGCTGCCTTTTTCTACCGACTCCCACTCCTATGGAACAACCTCCCTCCCAACCTCCACCTGGCCCCCTCCCTATCCGTCTTCAAACAGCTTCTCAGGCTCCTCCCTCCCACTCCCTGCCTCAGCTGTGCACTCTATTCCCCCCCACCTGGACCTAGTGAAACCCTAAGTTCTTGAGAAGTCCTCTGCAGTAAATAAACAAATTTATACTCATATCTGACAGTCTAGGGTATTTTATGGTCTAGAGATGAAATATATAAATTTGTTATTTCCACTCTGACGCTCTTCAAAAGTGTAACCGTACCACAAATCCCCATGTATTTACAATACTGTACCATTTTTCTTATGCAAATTATTATTTCTGTATATCTATATTTCTTCTATATCTATGTCTCCCTGATGTACTATGCACCCGGGTCGCACCTGGAAACGAGCCTCGGCTCAGCGTGCCTTTCCCGGTCAACAATTTTAAATAAATAAATGTTTGCACTTCTTGTGGTTTAAGAACTACTTTGATTAATTTGAAGTTGCTTAAATGCAATTTGAGATCTTATTTAAGATTGTACTTAATATTAATAATTTTGCCTGTATCTTTTTTTTTTTTGCTGTATGTATTTTTATCCTATACACTTCTCCCTGACTGCACCTGGAAAGAAGTCCAGGCCCAGTGTGTCTTTCCTGGGTACCAAATTTCAATAAAGAAATACACTTGGGTCTCAACTGCTGTTCATATTCAGGCTTGAACCTTTACACATGGCAGCCTGTCAAGACACAAATATTATGGGCATACAAGCAGGACATGAGATGCGTAAAGTATTTCTCTATGCAGATGACTCTATATTTTTTCTCTCTGACATTGAGACATCAGCACCAGCACTATTAAGCCCCCTAGCCATATTTGTGAAACTGTCAGAATACAGACAGAATTATTCTAAATTTGAAGCCCTGCTGATCAGTGGTAAATGTATCCAGGAACTTAAACAGCCCTTTACCTTGACCGGGATGAGAAATAATCATTTTTTTTAATTTAGTATATTTTATTAAATTTTTAAGATGACCATGCAACCATCCAAATTAATTATTGACATAATTAGACTAAAGACAGGAAAATGTCAAGCTAAAGAAAACTTACATGTATAACTAGCATATGCCATGTACTGTAGAGGAAGTAACATGAAAAACAAAAACCCACCCCCTCCTCACCCATCCCTCCCCAGACCACCCTCACCCTTTCTGTGACCCACACACCAGAATAATACATTGATGGGAAAAGTGCAAGTCACTGATATTCAGAGGTATTAATGACAGGCCATTATGGAGGCTGGGTTCCATCTGTAGTTACGTACCCCATAGAGATAATAATGTGTAAAGCAGTTCATATGTAGTGTGGTAGAGTTGCGATCTTTTACACATAGAGGCTATATGTTTGTCCAGCTGGAGGGCAAGAAGTATCACTCAGTGCCATTCTATGAAATAAGGAGGGGTAGCATCTTTCCAATGTTGGAGAATTATTAATTTAGCTGTTGCGACTATGGAGATATGGGCCTTTCGGATTTGCGGGGTACCAGGAGGGAAAATGCCTAAGAGACAACTCTCAGGAGTAAAAAGATCATTTAACCCCAGCAAGGGGTCAAGTGCCTGCTTAATGAGGGTCCAAAAGGGATGAATTTTAGGACAATCCCAGATAAGGTGGACAAGGGACCCTGGCATTTCTTTACATCTATGGCAGTCGGGAGAGGAATGCCTGCTGACTCTATAAAGTTTTGCAGGGGTATAATATAAATTGTGCATTATATTAAATTGCAGTAGCCACAAACGGTCCTGCTTAATATACTTATAAAGACTAGTCCAGACTGATTCCCAAAAGGCTTTATTGTTCACTAAGTGCAATGCTTGGATCCAGTAATAGCATATTCCAACTGGGTAGGTGGAGATTTATAATTTGGAAGTATTTGTAAAGTACAGATACCACATGGGGTTGCCATGCTAGGCTCAGGAGGGGCTCAACCCTATCAGCTTGTGGTAGGTGCCAGGGTCGTGGGCCTAGGAAATTGGAAACTGAACTTTTGAGCTGAAGAAATCTGAAAAAGTCACAGAGCCCTTTACCTGGTATTGACACTATAAAAGGGGAAAGGAAACAAATGTTCCCTCCTGAAAGAAGTCAGTCAAGGTGCAGTTGCTCAGCTGGGGACAAAAAGATGATGGGATGGGACAGCGATTTATCTGAAAGTGGGGTTGCAAAACAGAGGTTGAGAGGGTGCCGTGGACCTGGAAAAGTTTAAGTATGATTAAAACTGACCCTAAGCTTTAAGAGACCACTCAATAGGGGTGGAGCACAGTGCTCGAGGGAGTCGAGAGGATCGCAAATAGAGCAGACTGGCCAAAGAACAGCCTGACCTATTTGCCATTTCCCTCTCAATTTGCAATCATATAGGAGAGTACTCATTGAGGGCAGCCAAGTCCAATGAGGATCCCCAATGGAGTAGTTTACTGGCATGTTGAGCTCAATAATAAAGGAACATGGATGGCAGGGTTAGACCACCCCTTTGCTTGGGGGCGGTCAGTTTTACATAGGCCTGATGAACGATCGATGCTCTCCAAAGGAAAAGATTGAATATTCACTGCAGCAGAGAGAACCAGTTTTTGAGGAAACCCCAGATCCCCAGTGGAAACAGTATGCGAGGCAGAACATTCATTTTAATAATGTTGACCCATCCCCATAAGGATAATGGCAAAGCAGCCCATCTTTTCAGATCTAGGTGTAGCACTTCTATACGTTTACCCAGGTTCTCCTTAACCATGGAAGAATAAGGCCGGATAATTTTTATTCCTAAATAAGTTAATGCTTTAGGTTCCCAAAAAAGACCCAAACTCTGGATATCCTCTCTACAGATCAAGTTGTTAAGTGGAAATTTTTTAGTTTTAGAGAGATTTAGTTTGTAGAGGGATACCTGAGAAAAGTTCGAGATTTCCTGAAGCAAAATCGGTATGGAAGTATAGGGATTCTCCAAGTGGAGTAGTAAGTCATCAGCGTATGTGGGCAGGGTATAGCACTTACCTCCACCGGGATTCCCTGTAGTGTATTAAGATGACACAATCTTCATGTTAGGGGCTCCAGGTAAAAATTAAATAAAAGGGGGGACAAAGTACAACCCTGTTGAGTGCCCCGCTGTAAAGGGAAAGGGGCTGACAAGCAGCCTTTGCAAAGCACATGAGTAGATGGGACAGTGTATAAGATCTGAACTCATTTTATAAATTCTGGAGGGATGCCAAATTTTTGAAGGGCTGCAAACAAGAAATTCCAGGCTACCCTGTCAAAGGCTTTTTTCACATCCACGGAGACAAGGGCCATAGGGGGACCTGCTGTCCCTGGAGGCAGAGTATATGTGCAGCAGCTTCCTGAGATGATACCCAGAAAAACAACCGGACATAAAGCCCACCTGCTCACATCCAATAACAGGAGCCATGATGGGGGCTAAGCGGAGGGCTAGAATCTTGGAGAGCATTTTCACATCTGAATTTAAAAGGGAAATTAGGCAGTAATTCTCTGCAAGTAAGGGATCTCTACCAGGTTTTGGTATTAGAGTGATTAAAGCTTTGAGAAAAGCTGGGTCACATAAGTCATGCTCGAATCAATAATTAGATACCTCTGCCAGGGCTATTAGGGGGGCACAGGCTGAACAAAAGTTGTTAGTGAGCCCATCTGGGCCTGGTGCCTTATTGTATAGCAGAGATTTAATAGCCTTTTCAACTTCAGTAGCTGTGATGGGAGCACCTAGAGACTCTGCTAGCGACAGGGCCAATGTGGGAGTTTCCACTGAATCTAGAGAGTTTGTGATAACCTCTGGGGAGAGGTCAGAGCCTGGATCAACAGTGTATAGAGTTTGGAAATAAGAACTGAATTCTGCAGCCATCTGCCTGGCATCCCTAATTACTGGGGAGATCGGGTGACAGCGAAGGCCTGGGATAAACTTGGCAATCTCTATCTGGTGTAGCTGGAGAGGGGAGAGCCTGGGTCAACAGTGTATAAAGTTTGGAAATAAGAACTGAATTCTGCAGCCATCTGCCTGGCATCCCTAATCACTGGGGAGATCGGGTGACAGTGAAGGCCTGGGATAAACTTGGCAATCTCTATCTGGTGTAGCTGGAGTTTTCTCACTCTTTCTCCAGCCTCCAGATATTTCATTTTGGTGCGGTGGAGACTCAATTCCACTTTTTGTGTCAGGAGGTCAACATACTGGGCATGCAAAGCATACATCTTATCCCATTCTTCTTCTGGTGAGAAGCATGTTAAGGAGTGATCCAGTTCATGAATGATATTCAAAACACCTCTAGCTGATGTTTATGGCTACGGACTCTCACCTCGGAAAGACAAATGAATTCTCTCCTTAGGGCATACTTCATTGCACTCCACAGGGTATCCACCCTTTCCACCGAGCCTCTATTGAGATTGAGGAAGTTGGTGATAAACTGATGGATCTGGGACAATGACTCTGGGGATTGTAATGACTGTACGTTAAGTCACCACAATGAATCACGTCGTGACTCTTGACCCAGTAAATAGGAAACTCCTACTGGGGGAGTAGTCAGATAGAACCATTGGATGTATGTCCAAGAAAAGAATTCCTGGCAGGCAACAGAAATAACCAGAAAATAATCAATTCTAGAGGAAGTTTTTTTGGGTTGGGAATAAAAAGAATATTGTCTGGCCGAGGGGTTAAGCACTTGCCATACATCTATTAATCCCAGACCATCCATTAGATCCCAGAGTGCTCTCTGGGCTGGTGAAAGACTGGACATTTTGGCATCTGATCTTTCCAGGTTAGTCTGGGGGACAAGATTCCAGTCTCCTCCTAAAAAAATAGGGAGAGGAGGTGTAAAGGTTAACAGGGGGAGGAGTTGAGTGAAGAACTTTGGGGAATCCATATTAGGACCATACATTGAGCCAATCACAATGGGCTGTAGGCCTAGGGTTCCTTTCACTACAATATATCGCTCTACTGGGTCCCAGAGTTCTTGGGTGAGTTTGAAGTGAATCCCTTTATCTATTAATATGATAACCCCTCCCCCACATCTAGAGGACACACCGGATCTATATGCTTATCCCACTCACTCTCTATGGAATAGGGAAACATTGGCTTGACAGAGGTGGGTCTCCCTGTAAACAGACTACACCCACTTGGAGAAATTTCAAGTGATGCAGTATAATTGATTGCTTGTACCTGTCACCTCTCCCTTAACATTCTAGCTTATAAAATTATATGGACCGTACATTAGCTATTGCCACCTGAGAACTTGTGGGGGTAAATCAGAGCTAATGTTAAAAAGCTAAAATGGAGGAACTGAGAGGGGAGCTCTCTATATCTATAGCAGGATTCAAGTGTGGGCCACAGACAGTAACAGTGTACCCACCCGCCCACCCGACCCACCCCATACCCCTCCCCATATACTAAAATTTGTAAATTACAAGTAGAAAAAACAATAAAGACTACTACCCCCAGTCCTAATGACTGTTCTCCATAAAGAACTATGCCTATGATGCTAGTCATATTTACTGCCCTCTCAGACAACCACCTCTCTCTCCCCACCATCTTATTCCCCAAACACCATTGATTAACAGAATAATAAACATTCAAACATGCACACATCTCAACAATATGATGCACAGTTCTAATAACAGGCCACAGTACGTGGAAAAAAAATTTAAATGACCAGCCATTCTTTCCAAAATAGCCTTGCATCTGTAGATATTAATATATGTAAAAATAAAAGATTGCCACAAAGGTATATTAATTAATAATTTTTACAGAAATAAATACAGCCTGTGCGTCTTACATATCAAGGAGAGAGGTACAATGTAGTGGAGGGGGACAAATCAGGTAGGCAATAAACGGAAAAAATATATGAAGAACCACTTCCAAAATGATACAAATTAGGTAAGTCAAAATAGATATGTCCAGCTGATGCTTAAATAAGAAAGAGAAAATAAAGTTCATGTGTAAAAACAAAATCTTTTGCACAGTATAGAATCCATAACATAGGGAACAATGGTCACTCATTTAGCGTGGTGCTCTTAAATGTTGGGGAATCTGCAGGTGATAAAAATAAAATGTCCTGCGCCATATTTAGCAAACAACGTAGATGATAGCAATTGAAGAAAAAACGTCTATAATCCAAACCACAGGAGTTGCATTTAGATAGGGTAGGAACAAAAGCAGATACTTCTTGCATATAAAAACAGTTGATTACAAGGCATCTGGTAAGGCACGAAACTGTTCAAACTAGGACCACAGTCCACGGTGAGGCCTACTCCTGGCCCCTTCATAGCTTCAATAAAAAAAACAATGTGAGGACTCCCAGAGTTGGTTTCTCTTAAGTCCAGTGGTAATCCTCATAGTTCACTGGGAAAACAAATGAAGTGCTTATACTTGAATAGTCGGCAAGAAGAGAAAAACTAAAGATTACTCACTGTTGTATTGCAGTAGTAAGCAACGTTGAATCCAAGCCCCAGTTAGTGCTCATTTGAACAAATCTAGATATAGCTTGCGAAGATCCATTGCCGCTTGCTCCAGTGATTCCATAGACAGCCAGGAGCCGTCATGCTTAATTTGAAGAATCACTTGGTATCACACTCGAAAAAGGTATCCCAGCAGCAATACATTTGGAGACTAATCGGTGCAAAGCAGTGCGCTTGGCTCTGACTGTAGGTGGCAAGTCCTGCGCAATCTGCAGATGATGACCTTCCCAAAAGATTTTTTCCGTGTCCCTGAGTTTATTGAGGATATGCTGCTTGTCAAGAAAATTGAGCAGTCTAAATATGATGGGCTGAGGAGGGGAGACCTGAGGTGGTAGGGGATGCAGAGACTGGTGAACCTTTTCTATCACAAATGAGGGGCCATTTGGGGAGGGGCCCACCACTTTCTCACATAGTTTTTTGCACAAAAAGTATTGGGTTGGTGGCCTCTTCTTGCTCTGGGAGTCCAAAAATAATGAGGTTGTTGCGGCAGCTTCACCCCTCGAGATCCTCCATCTTGTCCTTAAGCTTGCGTATACTCTGCCTGAGGGAAACCACTTCTGTATCTGATTTACTTTTCCATGCCTCCAGCGATGTGATACTGGTCTCCGAGTCAGTGACCCGAGTGGCAAGGGAATCCATAGATGATCGGAGTTTTTGCAGCTCATCAGTTAATAAGGTGAGAGAAGCCTCAAAGGGCTTTATTTCTGCTAGAAATCTCTTTTCTGTGAGTGTAGCACCCAAAGTAGTAATAGCTGGGGGCTTCACAGCCTGTTGTTTGACTTTTTTGGCCTGCTTGCCACTTTCAGGAGTTGGAGAAGGCATGTGGCACGATAGAGCTGATTTCATTTCATCATCCATCATTCCAAGTTATTGAGTGCTTGCCATCTGATCTCAATGTAATAAATTCCCAAGATATATAGAAAGATCTGCTGGTTGTTTGGGGAAGAGTGAGAAATAGCTGAAAAAGATGTCGATGGTAGAGGAGCAGAGAGTAAAAGCAACTATCTTCTAGGCAGCCATCACATGACCCCAGAAATAATCAAATTTGATATCTGGGGGTACAGGTCACTCTAAATGTCTCAAAGTTATATAATATTAATTACATTCCTTTCTACAACACCATGCATTCAGATATAGCCCGATGGAAGCTACTACTCTTGTCACTTCTGGAATTAATAAAATACCCTGAAAATGAACCTCTTGCCACACTTGATATTCTTATTCCAGACCCTCCCAATCCTCACCCCAGAATCATTTTGGTCTAAAGTCCTGAGAGACTTTAATACATTTACTTGGTTGAGGCACAGACCAATAGTGAGAAAATGGTCCTGATAATTCCTACAGAACAAGGGGCTTAGCTATGTCAGATATTAAACTATTTTACCTAGTACTATAGTACAGATGGCATACTTAGTTACCTGGGCCAAACAAAGACATGAGTCCCAATGGTATTGCATGGAGAATAGACAGGGTCTGTAGATCCCTTTTCTTGCATTAGCAATGATGCCCAGATCTTCTGGAAATGCGGGGAAGATTTCTAACCCATGGGTGTAACACTCTGTGAAAATTATAGACAAGGTCAGAAAGCATATGGAAATAGCTACAGGCATGGCCCCTTTTCCCTTATTAAATATATAGACTCGCTTCTTCCTTCTGTCTAGAGGTGGGTGAAGCTGGCAAAATTTGCTCTGTGAAATACTGCATGAATTGCATTCAATTCACGGAGCACAATTCAGAAAATTTGCCAATTTGCAGAGTGCGGATCGATGGCGAAGTGTGGAATTTCACATGCAGAATTCCACACTTTGCACAAAAACTACCGTTCCCTCCCTGCCGATTGCTAGCCCAAATATTACAAAATCATCTAAATCCCTGGTGTCTAGTGGACCACCCCCACCCTGCTGATCACAGGCCCCAATAAAAAAAAAATTATGGAAATCCCTGGTGCCTAGTGGACCCCCCATCCCACCTATCGCCAGCTCCAGTAATAAAAAAAATCATCTAAATCCCTGGTGTCTAGTGGACCGCCCCACTCTGCTGATTACTGGCCCCAATAAAAAAAAATAATTATTCTAAATCCCTGGGCCCAGATATTCAAAAGGGTTGCGCCATGCGCAATAGGGTTGCGCCAGCGCAAGTCAGAAAATGCGCCATTCTGCGATATTCAGTGGGAGGCAGTTGCGCCCCCCAAATCACGCTGAGCAGTAGCGTGATGATAATGAATGTATGCGCAACTGAAGGGGGAGGAACCATGCATAAATGGCGCAGTGCAATATTCAGCAACATGCGCCATGCAAAATTGGGGTGCAAGCGGAAGTTGCGCCATAGTGGAAATGAGCCAAAATAAAGAGGAACAAGGGAGAGGTGCAAGAACGCTACAGAGAAGCCACAAGTTGATGAACTATAGCCAGCCACACAGGCAACACACACACACAGGGCAGGACAGTGAAAGGGCACCTGGAACCCACAGGCTCAGGGAAGGTGTGGGGAGCCACAGCCACAGTGCAGAAGGGGGAAGTGCCACACAGCACTGAGGCCAGCACAGTCAGATTTTTCCGGTGCAGGGGAAGTGCAGCAAGGACAGTGGGGGGAACACAGAAACAGCTGCCGGGGGGGTGAACACAAGCCAGGGACATGGCCAGTGCCACCATCCAGATGGAGGCAGTAATGAGGGGAGTGAGAAGGCGGACAGCAGGGGGGGGGGCAGCCATGGAAGGGCCCGTCGGCGGTATGCCCCCAACAAGCAGTACCGAGCCCACACCAGCTTCGAGCTGTACAATGATACTGAGCTCGTGGGCTGGTACCGCCTGAATCGGGCAATTCTGAGGTGGCTCTGTGAGCTGTACAGTGATGTGATGCAGGCACCCACACGACAGAGCCATGCTCTGTCAGTGGAGACTAAAGTGACAGCTTACATGTGCTTGCTCGCCACGGGTACCTTCCAGAGACCAACAGGGGACACCACAGGCATAACCCAGTCAGCTGCGTCACGCCACCTCACCCAGTTCCTCAGCGCACTGCTGTCACATGCTGCGGAGTACATCCATTTCCCCAGCACACCAGTGGAACGCACAGCAAACATACAGGAGTTCCACAGGGTAGCACGTATGCCTGGCATGCTAGAACAATAGACTGCACCCATGTGGCCATCCGCACACCACCTGGCCCCGAGGGGGCCACATACATGAATCACAAGGGCTATGCTAGTATCAACTGCCAGGTGGTGTGCAATGCCAGGGGGCACATAATCAATGTCTGTGCCACGCACCCTTGGGGAGCATACAATGCCTTCATCCAGCACCAGTCAGCACTGTGCCACAGATTCGAGAGTGGGGACATCCCCACTGGCCACTTAGTGGGTGAGTATGCAAACCATATGGACAAACATAGGGCTTGGGAAGGGCATGGTCAGAGGTGACATGGGTTGTGGCCTACATGGCCCGGGACAGGGCGATGCTGATCACCAAACTAACCTCCACCCTCTACACACAGGTGACAGTGGATACCCACTCTGTCCCTGGCTGCTCACACCATACCAGCGGCCCGCGACCCCATCGCAGCAATGCTACAATGAGGCATACACCACCACACGTAATGTCATTGAGTGGGTGTTTGGGATGCTGAAGGCATGTTTCCGTTGCCTAGACACCTCCAGTGGTGCCCTACAGTACAGCCCCTCAAAGGCCTGCAGGCTATTCCTGGCCTGTTGCATCCTGCACAACATGGCCAACAAATGTGGGATAGCCATACAGGTCAAAGAGGGGGACAGCAATAGGGACGATGAGGACGCCAGTGACAATGGTGATGGGCAGCCCCTTGGGTGACGGGACCCCCGACTGCTCCAGCTGGCACAGCTGCACCGGGACACCATCACGGAGGAGCACTTCAGCCAACCCAGGTAAGTCATGGGGCCATGTGCAACCACCAGTGGCAAAGGCACAACCCACAAACACACATGGACACACACCAGGGGTGCATGCCATCAAGGGAAGTGGCTGGGCATGGAACCACACACACCACCAGGGATGGGTGAGGTCTAACATGGCACGCAGACAGACACACACACACACAACTCACCAGACATGCGCAAAGGGTAGGAGGCACACTGACCCAGAATGCCACCCCTAGCCACACACATGTCCACAGACCACCATGCCCACTGCCTGTCATTGTGCGTGTGTCAGACACTGGGCACCATTGCACATTGGCATACAGCACAATGCAGGCATCATCATGCACATGCAACTGTGGACAGCAGCCGGGAGGGTGTGCAGATGGACTGTGTGTGTGAGTGCAGGGCTGGGTACCCACCCGTGCATTTCCCGCTGAATGACACAATGCACACAGGGCAGCATCAGACAGTAGCCATGATGGAAGACAGGTCCGTCACGCGCCACAGTGCCCCGGCCACCACGGATACATGGGCGGCCCCGCCGAGACCTGCCAGCACTGACAGGCTGACCACTGGCCTCATGGGGTGGCACCGATGGTCCCCCAAGGGTTCCACTGTGTGAACGCGACCGTGCTCACGCAGGGGTCTGCAGCACACCAAACATGCCTGCGCCAGGTGTGCACGGGATGCCCACAGCTGAACCTGGTGTTGACAAGGATGGTGTCGCACAACGTCGGGAATGGGGGGGTGGACATTGCATTGCACAGTTTCTGCGACGCATGGGCAAATAACTGTGTGCCCCCTGTGGCCATGTCAACTGTGATTGTATGTGTCAGCCTGTCAATGGCAGCGGTCACATCCTCCCTCATCCAGTCCATCCCTGCCAGGAGCAGAGCGGTTTCTCTGCTGAAATGCTCCTCTGCACTCCACAGCTGCACTCAGTGCATCCACCGCTGTCACAAGCCGCATCTGCTGATTGACTGATGCTTGCAGTATGCAGCTGTGCTCATCCAAGAGGTCATCTGCCTGATCGGCATGCTGTCCCTCAGGGTGTGCATGGCCCTGATGCTCATCACCCCTTGAGGGTGGGTGCTGCACACCAGAGCCAGGCCTGGGCATGTCCACAGGTGGTGCACTGATGCTGCCCCCTGACACTGTACCCCCAAGCCCATTGGCCGACTGCTGATGCTGCCCCTTCGGCTGCCGCTCCCCAGGGCTCAATGGTGCCGCCCGAGTGGCTGCAACAGTCCCACTGTCCTGTACACACACCAGTGCTGACAGGCACAGGCTGGGACTGTGATGACATGCAGGCCTCCACAGCGGCACCACCCACAGCCATGGCTGCGATGTTACCTGCTGTGTGGCCATCCTGTGGCACACACGTGTCACTGCCCATGACGTTAGCGACATCATCATCGGTGATGGACCTGGCACCGGCCCGAGTCCCAGCATGCCGGCATCCGTGGATGCTGGCACGCTGGGTCACGGGCAGTGCCTCCTCCGCACCTGCTCCAACAACATCAGTCTGGACATCCAGGCGGGCCCGCTGTCGCACTGAGCTGCATATTCCTGTGGAGGTGGATGGGCCCTCCTCCATCTCCATCTGACTGGCCTCAGTGGAGAGGCCCACCACTGCTGACCCATGCAGATGCTCAGGAGCTGTAAGGGAAAACAAAGTTGCGTTACTGCATGTGACCTACCCTGTCCCCGGCCCACAATAGACAGACCATGACCTACCATGCAGTGACAGGCTACCACCCATCTGGAATCCACCACCTGGAACACCCTCAATGGCACAATGCTGCATGCTGCCAGCAACCCTCTCTTCCTGTGGGATCAGGCATAGCACCTCCGGCTGTCCCCCACCTGTCGCAGACCATGCTGCCCTGATGGCAGCCACCTTCTCCTTAATCCTCCTCCTGTCTGTGCCCATCTTCTTGCACTCCTGCACGGAGCGCTGGTGGCTGTGATGCAGGTTCACAGCACGCACTACCTCCTCCCATGCAGCAGCATGGGCCTGTGGTGTTTCCTGGTGTCCGCTGAGAAGCGGCTCCTGGTCTAGGTAGGCCTCGAACAGGGCATCCGTCTCAGCCTTCATGAAATTTGGCCTCCTCCTCCTACAACTCTGTTCCTCTTCCTCCACAACTCGCTTGGTCATGATTCAGCCTGTGAGAATGACAGGTGTTACCTGTGACTGTGCAGTCCCATGCATGTCCCAAAATCCACAGTCCACACTCCCAAACAGGATGTAACTCACCAATAGACTGTAGTAACCGACTATGGCCAGTGCAGCCCAATGTCGCACTTTTATAGTGCAACCCATGCAAATGAGGCGAGGCGCATCTCTAAGTGGATGCAAATGCAGTGACTGTGCCATTGAATTGCTGATTAGCTGATTTGCATATGACAGCTTTGCGCAATTGTGTTGAATGTGCTGAGCCAAGGGCGCAGTTCTGTGACATGCGCAGTACACACCTAACTGCGCATGCCAGGGTTGATGACGCAGGTGCCTGCTGCGCTGCTGATGTGCTGTGCACGGGACGCAATGCAGGGCATGGCCACCATTGTGCCAGTGGCGCTACAGCACTGTTCACCTATATGGCGCTGTGGCACTGGGGCGTCGTAGGCGCACTGGGGCAACAGCGCAGTAGGCTGCTACAGGAGGTGGCACACAGGCACCCAATTGCGCTAGATGCATTGGGTTCCAATTGTACTGTGACTGTCCGTGCACCAGAGACCCTTGACCCTGTGCCTGACCTTTGCCCCCTAGGCGCCATGCGTCAGGCATGGGTGCACCACTATCGTGCTGTTCGGTGACAGCGCAATAGGGAATGGCAGTGCTGTACCGTGCAGCATCTGCATGTGGCGGAACCGCACTGCAGAGTGCCATTTTGACTTAACCGAGCAATAGAGATGGCGTGGAGGAGAGCAGCACAGTGGAGCCAGGTGGAGATGGCAAACTTGGTTGCCATTGTGGAGCCACTTGTTGGGCCACTATTTGGTGAGGCACCCCTGGACAGGGCCAGGAGTCAGGTGTGGCAGGAGGTGGCCGACGCCCTGGAGGAGGCCACCAGTATGGGGCGGACGGCAGAGCAGTACCGCCACAGATATGGGGACCTGAGGTTGAGGGACCCGGACGTGCTTGCCCACCTGTAGGCATGTGCCAGGAGAGACATGGTGCTATGGCCAGGTAGGTGCAACAGCCATACACTTTTATCTTCCATACGGGTATCACGGTTGCATGCGTCCGGCACATGGGGCGGGACCGTCCGTGTTGGCCGTGGTGGTGTTATCAGGGGTGGGGTGGTGGGTCTGGCTGTGTGGGATTGCACACACATGGGGTGGGGGGACATTGCTACAGGATTGTACTGATGTTCCTCTCTCCATGTTTGCACCTTAGGCCCAGACAAGCACCGGCTGGCAAGGGAGAGGAGGCGCCAGCAGGAGGATCATCAGTCCGGGAGGGGTGAAGGTCCGCAGAGGAGCAGGGACCAGCCTGATGATGGTGAGTGCCTTACATCCATGATTACTATTGCATACTGTGTAACAGGGCAGGCAGCGGGGCATGGCCACCATCCATTGACACCACTGCCATACATGCAACTTGTTACAGTCAGCACTGTCCAGTCCCATTGCATGTCTGGGAGTGCGTCAATGGTGGTCCATGCATGCAAAGGGCACAAGGCTGTGCCACTGCCTTCGCATTACATAGCCATGTCACTGAACAGCCACAGTGGTGCTGTGCAGGACTTGGCCGATGGGTGTGAGCAGTGGTCCGCATGGCTGTGTGCGCCTGGGTGGGCAGGTCTTGTAGACGCGATCAGTGTGGGTGGTCACACACCATCACAGAGGCATGTCCCATGGCCATATGCAATGCACAGTGGGTGGGCTGCATGGGCCTGTGTATTCACACCTATTGACTCTGCTCCCTTGTCCTAGGTGGACAGCAGCTGCAGGAAATAAGAGCAACACTGCAGGAGATCCTACAAGTTGCCAGGGCCTCCCTGCAGATCCTGGAAAGGATTGACCGTGTGGGAGTCCGACGGAGGTATGACAGAAGGAGCAGCCAGAGCGGGAAGCGGGGCTCCCACTGAGCATACTTATGCCCCTGATTTTCCCTACCCCCCTGAACCTACCTTCACATCCCTCCTTCCCGCTACCATTTGCTCACCCCTGCCCCTTACCCACCCCCACCTTGTTTGTGGCCCTCCCCCCAACCTTTTGTAAATATATGTAAATAGTTTTGTGTGATTTTTTGCAATACATTTGCTTTGATATACCTAATGTGGTGGTTTCTGTTTTGCAACAGGCTATAGGTGCTCAGCTGCAGTGGTGTGCATGGCGTCAGAGGTGGTGCAGTCATGTGCGTGTGTGTGTGTCCATGGGGAAGTGACTATGGTGTGGGAGTAGCTATCAGTCACTGTCTGTGGTGTGTGTGTTGTTCCCTGTGCACTGGATGACTGTGTGCAGTGGTCCATGGTGCAAGATCTGTGTCCATGGCGCACCTGTCAGCCCATCCATGGCCTGTGCAGCTGACACCCTTTCATGTCTGTGACCTGCACGGTCTGCTGGCATGTCAGTGGTGGCTGTCCATGCAGGACAGCCACTGTACCCGGCACAATGCCAGGTTACCTCCTGTCACTGGTGTGGTGCATGTCTGCTTCAGGTGACACTGTGGTCTCCGCTGTTGTTGTCCCACCTCCATGCTGTGGCTTGTGTGTGTTGCAGGGGATGTGCACCACTGTCTGTCACTTGTGCTCCGGGCAAATGCTGCTGGCGTACAGCTCCACAGTGCCTGCGCAGGGTGGCTGGCCCTCCTGTGCCATGGAGGAGTGCAGGCCGTGTGTACATGGTTTCCATGGCCACACATTGGGGGCTTGGTTGCCCCGCTATTGTGTCCCTGTGTTGGTGTGCCCTTAGGTATGGGAGGGTGTTTGTCCATGCACTGTGTTGCATCTGGTGTGGTGCATGCTTCCATGCACCATGAGGTGTCTGCGCTGGCTGTTGTGGCCAGTGCTGGGTTGGGGTGTGTCCTTGGGAGGGTGTGCAGGGTGCTGTACCACTGGTGGTGGGGTCCGGGGCATGCCCTGTCATGTGTGGGGTACCTCGTGTACCAATGCATGGTCGGTCTCTCAGCTGTACCTCAGGGGAGATGTGCGTGGTGGCACTGTGTATGCAGTCGTTGCATCGCTGTGTGCTGCCACCCGCTGATGGGTGCTCGTGGTGGGGCTGCCTTGCATGGTTCTGTGGTGCACAGGGCTGCATTGTCACAGTGGGGGTGGTGGCATGCATGGGGTATCATGCACTGGTGGACGCTGCTCCTGGGCAGGGTGTCTGGGGGTCACGGTGCAGGGTGTGCTCTGCATTGGTGGGATGGTGTGGCACGGAGTGGTCGGCCCTCCTTGTGTGCTGGTCACAGCTTGCCATGGGGTGTGATGGGGCACCATGGCCCAGCTGTGGGTTGGTTGCTGGTCTCCATGGGCCAGTGGTTATTCCAGCCCTCCCCCAGTTGTGCAGTGCATGGGGTGTGGGGGGACAATGTCTGTTCTGCTGTGTATTCCTCTGCCCATCTGTGGCATGGGTGGTGGGCCCCTGCATCCCTGGTTGTGCTGTTGCATTGCTGCCCTGCTGCTGGGGGGCGTCCCTGGTTGCGCTATTGTGCATCTGGACTGCTCAACTGAACATCCCTTGTTGCACTATGGTGCATCAGATATGCTCAGCTTCACCTGCCTAGTTGTGCTATGGTGCAGGTGGTGCGATATTCAGTTGTCGACTGTAGGTGCATCTTGGCCTGCGCAGTTTTTGAATATCGCGTCTCTTGCGCATGGGTGCAATGGACTTGTGCTTGCTCCTGCTGTTGCGCACTTTTTGGGCGCAGTTTGAATATCTGGGCCCAGGTGTTTAGTGGAGCCCCCACTCTGCTGTGGTCCACAACACTGTTCCCTCCCATCCCGCCATCCCGCCGCCCTGCGGAAGACTGGAGCAGCCCCCATCCCTTCTCTAGCCCCCTGAAAAACATCCCCTATGATCCCCTACAGTCATGAGCTGGCTGACTGACTGAATGAATGAGCATAGCAAATGAATTGTGACAAATAACACCTCAATCCTCAAGGTTCCATTTTGGGACCTATCCTCTTCGCCCTTTACATCAACTGCATCGACTCTGGCCTGGCTGTTGGAAATGTTCATCTCTTTGCAGATGACACAGTCCTCTACACGACCAACCCCTCCTTGGACATTGCGTACAAGGAGCTACAGCAGGATTTTATCATCCTCCAGCACAACCTGTTGCATCTAAAGCTCTTGTTACATGCAAAAAAAAAAAAAAGAAAAGCTATGATTATCTCTCCATCCCACAATACAGGGATACCTAGGACCCCACAGATTATTACCCTCCTTAATGAACCACTAGAGGTAGTGGTTAAATTTAAATATCTGGGAGTCTGGTTGGATAACAAATTCACCTTTGGTGTACATCTAAGCGAGTTAACAAAAAAGCTAAGGCAGTGCCTCGGTATTTTCTACCGCATAAGACACATACTCACCCTGGAAGCTAGAAAGCGGCTGGTTCAAACAACCTTTCTTCCCCTGATAGACTACGCCAACTTCCTACACAGCCATTGCCCCCAGTATGCACTTCAATAGCTGGATACACTCTATCATCCCGCATTGAGATTTCTTCTTGACTTGCCCTTGCAGACTCATCACTGCTCGTTGTACCAAGCATTAGATTGGCCATCCCTCTCCATGAGGAGGCAAATAAATCCCCTCATATGTCTATTCTGGGCTTTGTCCAACAAACTACCACTCTATATCTGTGACCTGTTTGAATGTTCAAAGGGTGCCTATGGACTAAGGAACTCCTCTTTTGTCCTCCTTAAGCTACCACAAACAAGAACATGTCTTGGCTCAACTGCCATTAGCTCCTTTTTACCAGCAATTTGGAATAACATGCAAAAATTACTTAAAATCTCCCTGTTGCCCAGCCATTTTATATTTAGGGGGCTGCTCTATAGAGGCCTGAAAATGGCGTGTGATTGTTTCAGGTAAAGCCTTACCCCACTCAGCTGAGTCTCTTAACCTCTGTAATCCTGGGCCACCTATTTCCCGTGTCAGCCAGCATCCCTTTAGGGCAACCATCTCCCCCCACTCCTACCTCCCCCCTCTCATCAGTTAGCTTTGTAGGGGGCCTCATTCTATTAGGCTGCGCTATTTTCCCTCTCTACTATGTGTCTGATACCCTTTCTTCCCACTGCCCTTCTCTATGTCCTTCCTTCCTCTCCTCACTTGTACTCTATAAGCTACAACCTGTATACACTGCACTTTAAATGCCTATATTTGCACTTGCTTTACATGTCTGATTCATCCAAGTACTGATTTTGTATATTGTAACTGCCTGTACTGATGTCTACTTTTGTATGAAGTGTCTACTGTAAGCAAAAGTGTCCTCTGTGTCCAGGACCATCTTGAAAATGAGCTTGCTCAATGATGTAACTGCCTGGTTAAATAAAGTTTGATTGATTGATTGATTGATTGTGTGCTTGTATAAGCATGCGATCATTCATTTAGAGCAGGTCAGGTGAGTGTAGGGCTGTGCCGGTGGCCTGCTTGGGGTCAGGGTGGTGGCTGAGAGGGAGTGGAGTGGTGGCTGGGGGTGAGAACTAGCTGATGGGGCAGGGGGGCCACTAGACACCAAGGAGTTAGATGATTTGTTTTTATTATTGGGTTCAGTGATAATCGGGGTGGGGGTTCCACTAGACACCAGGGATTTCAATTATTTTTAAATCTGGGCCAGTGATCAGTGGAGGGGGTCCACAAGACACCAGGGATTTAGATGATTTTTTTTTATTATCGGGGCCGGTGATCTGTGGGGTGGGGGGTCCACTAGACACCATGGATTTCCATTATTTTTTTTATATTAGGCAGGTGATCAGTGTGGTAGGGGTGGGCCACTAGGCACCAGGGATTTAGATGATTTTTTTTCATTATTGTGGTCAGTGATCGACGGGGTGGGGGGTCCACTAGACACCAGGGATTTCCATTATTTTTTTTTATATTGGGGCCAGTGATCAGCGGGGTGGGGGGGCACATTCCCAATTTGCAACTTCTTCTTGTGTTGGTTTTTTTTTAAGTGCAATTTGCGCTTAAAAAACCTACAAAGCAAGGCAAAGTTATAAATGGCAAATTTCGAGTTTACAGCTGCGACTTCATGAACTGCTCTGCGGATTCGAATTCAACGACTTCACTGGAAATTCACAGGTGGAGTAAAACTTCACTGCATCTCTACTCCTGTCCAAGAGTATGGCTTTGCCCTCTGTGAAAGATGAGGCATTACAAAATGCTCTCAATGTATCTCAAAAGGAGTAGTCAGAAGTTTTCAAGACCTGGCACAGCAATTTAAACTCCCACACTCAAAGTTCTTCACATTTCTGGAGATTAGTTATTTTATCCTAACAGTAGACGACATTCACAAATTAACTAGGGCACCAAACCCACTGGAAGACTTTTTCTACTGGGGGGTATCCTTGAAAACTAGGTTTACATACATTTCAGGCCTCTGTACATTACTAAGGGATGTAAGAATGATCCCACAGAGGAAATAAGGCAAAGATGGGAACAGGAGAGAGGGGTGCTCCTCACAGCAGAAGTTTGGAATTAGATTGGAAGGTTACCTCCTCTTTTCATGGAGAGGGTTTAGTTGGAAAGTGTCCATTAGGTTTCTTAACACACCAGCCATCACTAAGCACATAAAATCCAGTAATGCTGACCCATGTTGGAGACTCTGTGGTCACAAAGGGTCCCACTATCACATTTTTTGGGACTGCCCAAAGTTATAAGGCTTCTGGTCCGAGGTACCATAGAAAATTCAAAAAGTCATAGATAAAACCTTCCCTGACATCTTTCAAACCCTAGTAATAGTCATCTTTCCCAACCCCATTCGCAACAAGCACCTGAGACAACTTTTTAAAATGACGATACATACTGGCAGCTTTAAAATGTATTACTGTCAGATATTTCTCCATGGGTATCTACTTGGATAAAGAATTTGGAAGAGGTCCGCAATTAGAAATGACTCACATTAGACCTCCAACTTAGAAGGGACTTATTCCTGACTATCTGGCAACCACGGTATAACTTTGTCACAACAAGATTTTTTGGGGGGTTGGATGGTGAACTGTAAAAATATGGACTTTTCCCCGTACCAATCTCACCCCCTTCTTCCATACCCATTTGTGTATTTGGAAATAACCTTCATAAGTTTTTATTTTTTAAAAAATAAATAAAAAAATCAAAAATGACAAAAAAGAGGGAAAAGAAACATATTTGGGACACATACAGTTATACCTCCAGACTCTCCACTGGGCTATTTGTTATGAACTTTCAAACTACTTGATCTCCTTCTTCAGAAAGAATTCTGCTTTATAAAACTGTTGTACTGTTCAGTTTTGTTTCCCATATTGATATAAAATGTTGGGCTCCCATTAGCCATTGTTTATTATAGCACTTATACCTATCAGTCTTAAAGAGTGGTACAGTACATACATCACCTAGATCATTTTATGTACTGTATATATGTATAAAATCACTCAATAAAGCTGAGTTATATAAAAATGCTGGACTTCCGTTAGGCCTTGTTTATTATAACACTAATTCCTGTCAGTCATGGAGAGCGGTATGTACATCACCTGGATAATTTTACAGTGCGTACTGTATATCTGTATCTATATGAAATTGCTCAATAAAGCTGATTTATATAAAGAAGAAATACATTTGGCTTTATGTATTGTATTAACACCAGCTAGAGGAGCGTTAGCACCTATTTACATATGCTCAATCACCTTTGAATAAGTTACACTTTTTAATGAGACCTGGTGCAATCACTTTATTTATGTGCAAAATACTCTTCTGTGTTTGACATTTAGAGATGCAGTGCATTTTAAATGCACGTTGCTATGGCATTAAGAACTCTTAACCATTGTTTTGGAACATAGATTTGGATATACAATAGTCTTTATATATTCAGGTATCTGGTTTGTGGTTCAGATTCAGCTTTCTCTTTCTTTGGTTCAGTCAGCTTTTTGGGCTGCCTGGATGTCAGTCCTGTGTCTTTACCATGCAAATCTGCTCAGCCCTGTTTAAGGGGTTATTTTCAAAATCAGCTATTTTGGCTGCCTGGATGTCAGTTGTGTGTCTTTCCCATAAAAGTATGTTAAGACCCACTCAAGGGCTTGTTTATATATACATATATATTCTTTGAAAAAAAATGCATTAATACATCACTTAGAGTTTAGGTTAAAGTGAGAAAAGTAGGGAAATGTGGCATTAGGGTTTCCAACCCTAACTCCCCACCCTCACTCACAAGCACCAGAAAAGGAAAAAAATAAACATTATGGTTTTCACTGTTGTCACACTTGTTTAATCGGGGTGGAGTGTTCCTTGGGGTTCTCAACCACAACACTCACCCCATTCCATATACAAATAAGGCCAAATGTGATCTGATTTCTTCATGCAGTGTGTACAGGTTGTTGGCAACATGTGGGGAGACACAGTTTTGTATGTTTGAAGACTATATCACAATGGAGTGAAGGTTAGGGTTGAGAGCCCCAAGAAAGACCCCACCCCTGATTCACCAAGAAGGACAACAGTGGAAACCATAATGCTTTTTCCTTTTGGTGTTAGGGTCTTAGTGTTATAGTACTTACAGAGATCTTAACTACAAATATTGACAGAGTTATAGCTTGTTAAAGTTGAAATTTGAAAGAAAAACACTAAGTCCAAATTCTTGTTCCATGTGACTCAATCCTGCTTTGTGATACTGTGTCATTCTTACAAAACAGGATTGGTTCATATGAAACAAGAATGTGAATGTAACCCACCTCCACTGGCCCCCCTTGTCTAACTAGCACGGCTGCCTTCTCACCACCTGGCACCAAAGAGAGGGATGGGGGTTGTTACTACATTTCAGATTACTAGTACATCCTCCTTCTGAGCCTGCCATGCACAGACAGGTCAACCAAGTGTGGCAGCTACCTGGCACACACCTGGTGGGACCATTTACCATGGCCATCAACCTGGGTCCCTGGGAGAAAACATTTGCTCACAGTTATGCTAGGTTTGTACTTCTGGTCAGGGGCACCCAAGTAAATCCAGACACAGTGGAAGCAATAACAGCACTGTCCAAACTAGGTTGGGATTCTAGAGTGTGGCTTTTATTCACATACACAGAGAATAATCACAAAGTGAAGATGGACCCCCACAGGGCTACTCCTACTGGTAATGCAGATTACTGAGGTACAGAGAACACACAGAGTGAACCATCAGGTTCTGACTTAAACAGCGAACACTCTGGTTCTGAATGAGGGGGTTGGCACACACGGCCAGTACTGGTACACTTCCCTTGACTAGGCACACATGGCCAGTACTAGGAGACTTTCCCATATTTCATGAGGAATTGATGGTAGCACCCTCAACCACCACAGAGCACATACAGGCTCACAGAGAATCCAACCCACATCTGGGTAAACTATTTTCTTCAGATACTGGCCAAATGCACTGAGAGAAAACACAGGTGCCCCAACTGAACCCAGAGAGGTAAACATGGTTACTTCAGATGGGGGGTTTCACACCTTTTGTTTCCAAATTTATATTCGGCCATTCATCTGATTAATAACACCCTCACAGAAAACTTGTAGATGCTATCTTGAAATGTCTTTCGCATTTAACATACTACATTACACACCTCTGAGGTGTCAGCAAGTTAAAAGTTCTGTAATTGGCAATGTCTCTTCACTAGACCCCAACTTTAGCAGACACTTTTAAACAGAAAACAGTCTAGGTGACAGGATCCCTTTGACAAAGAAAATTCACCACAAAGAATGCAGGTACCCCATGGCTTTTCCAAACAAAAGTCACAGGTACTTACAGAGCAGTTGAATCTCAGGCAGCTTCAACACAGTCCAGACTGGACCCAGAGATTGCCCCTGAATCCTGGAATCCACCTCATCCCTCCTGGGATGGGGCACTGTGAAAACCACTTGGCTTGGTTTCCACCACTTCACCACTAGGCTGTACTGGCTCACACTAGGGCAAGAAACAAACAAAAACACTATTGGTAGCTCTCTGGCAGAGCTAAAGAGAGAGGCTTCACTACCTGCAACCTACTCCACTGACTCCAACAGCAGGCTAACTACTCTCTACTCAACATTCTAACGCTAACTCCCTGCAGCCAGCTTCCAATGTGGCTTATGCTGCTGCGACAGTTCCAAAGTGACATTATCACTCCAGCTCAGCTGAAACTGAAAACAGAGTGTGACACTGTGAAATCCATTTAACTGGCATTTCATTAGCTGCCTATCTCTGCCTGCCACTGATCCTAATGGGATTCTAGTAACCCCTGGGAACAAGGGGGTTACACCCACCCTCAGCCAGGAAAATGACTGTCCCCAGTCATTACCTATCCACACCAGGCCATCCTACCCTAGGTGTTGACTATGAGAAGGTAGCACTACCTTCTCCCCTACCATGTGCCAGGCACAGGCAGATAGCACTAAGGGCCCAGAGGCCATTGGCTGATGCATCAGCCCCTACACTATGATCTTACTAGGGCAACCAGTGGCCCTGGAAGAAGTGTCCAGAGCATAGCCCTAATTGAACAGCACTGCGGCCCCAACGGCCAGTCAGGACCTCAGTCTGTCTATTCCCCTAGCCCTCTAGGGAAAACCTATCTAACCAAAACAAACCTACCCAAAACAGGGGAACCTCTCCCCCCATCTCTGAACACCTGCAAACCAAACACCGGAGCTAACACTATACACAAGCATTACACTCCCACACTCCCCCACAACTACACCTGTGGAAGGAAAAGGTTAACACACGTTAACAACTACACAGTACTTTAAAAAACACTTTAAAGCACAGAGGAACTCCGATGAGTCCCTCCAATCCTCTTCTTGTCTTCTCTACTTTCTTCATCAGGATCCACCTGAAAGAAAAAAGACAAAAACACACCACAAATCTGCAAACACAGAGTACAACAACAGTAACCCATACTATCAAAACACTGGAGAATCCCCCAAAATATTTTTTAGAAAATGTAGAAAAGTACAAAACAGTAGAAAACATCAACATCATGTACAGTACACCTTTTGGGGATGGAAGGCCCTAAATGTCCCAACTCGTGACAAACAGTGCCCGAAGGCAGGGTCCATGAAAGAGTCTCTCCTGGGCCGGAGCCCGGTGAAGCACAGTTCTTGACATACTGTATATCCCAAAGGGGAGAGTCTGTGGACAGTTCAACAGTTTGTAGTCTGCCAGATGTAGGATGTGTATTGCAATGTCAATAAAGTACGAAAAGTCTGGACTTACCAGTCCCTTGAAGAATGAAAAAATGGAACAGTACCTGGATCTCCAGCTGAAGACTCTCCCTTGCAGAATTTTTTGGATACAGCTGGGTGGAAATCTTCTGGAAATGACAGGATGGGCATTTGGAAACTGCTGGGTTGATGTCATCTCAAGCTGATGTCATCTAGGAGATGGAACCTTGGAACAGGAAAGGAACAGCTGGGTTGATGTCATCCGAAATCCCAGGCAATGAATCAGGATAACAGCTGGGTTGATGTCATCTAGGAAGGCTAGGCAAAGAAACTGGAAAGGCACACTGCAAGGCTGATGAATTTGGATGCACCTTTGGATCTGGGAACACCAGACTGGCGGAACAACATGTGTACGGCAATGGCTGGATGGCATCACTGGCTACCATTGCTCTACTTTCCACTTGGTAGGCATGGGCACATTCACAGGATGATGGTTACATTGAGGGTAGTACCACAATGGGTCAGGTGCAAAAATTATTACCCCATCTGCGCGTTCATAATATACATTATGGAAAGTCTCGTTTCCCTGTTCATCCACATATCGTACAGTGTCTATGAACAGTGTCCTCCTCAACTTCCAAAACTTGAGTTTGTCTCAGTATTTCTTGAACAGGATTGCCTGTTTGTTGCAGCCTCTCATACAATGCACGGTCTCTCTTGTTGCTCAGAAACTTACACTGTTGCTGAATCCATAATACATGCTCACAGTCTAATATTCAGAATTCTTGCTTGGGTTTGATTACTTTACACAGTCCTTCTTTGCAAAACAATCACATTATTTACACACAGATCCAGCTGGCTTTTGAAAAATCACACACAGTTTGAGCTCAGTTTTGCTGAATGGTACTCACTGAATCAGTAGCTGGCTTGCTCTGATGGAAAATCTCAGCCTACAGCCAATCCTGGAAGGCCTCTGTGTTGAAACAGGCTGGCGATCCCGCCGATTGTCCCTACGGATGCCACGCTTTCTCCCCAGTCAATCAGAATATGGATTGAGCCTGATTTAGCACAGAAAAGTCTGTTGTTTTAACTTTTAGAATGCTTACAGTCACCGCATTGATCCTCCTGGCTAGCCAGCTCGCATACCACTTGCTCTCTCTCTCTCGAACACTGGGCAGCACTCTGAAGCTGGCTAGGGGGTGGGATTGATTGCAGTCATTCCTAACCAGACCAACTGCTTTCATTGAGACAAAGGAGGGGAGGCACGGGTGACCTCTGCCTGGAAGGTCCCCCCCCCAGCCGCATGCCACTGCACCGAGTCTGAGGTGCCGGTAGCTATCACTGTACTGGCAGGCCTCCTCGGACTGTTTGAAGCTATTTTTACCCCTGCTGGTGCAGGCGACTGCACATAACTGTGAATTTTGCGACTGCATATTACTGGGACAGGTCCTGAATCTAGGGAAGGGGAACGTCTTGCCATGAGGGTGAAATTGTGGATCACAAGCACCCTTACCTGCTTATGGCCTTCTGGATTCTCTTTCGTCCTTACTCGCCGATGGACCCTGCCATGCTTCCACGCTCACTCCTGACTTTTTCAGACTTGGCACCGTTGTGCTCCTGTTGCCTATTGGACCCCTACTAAGTGATGCTGGCTACTCGCCTCTCTTAAAGGTGAGCGGTCCCCTGTTCTTTAGACATTCCTAACCAGACCACCTGCTTTCGTTGAGACAGAGGAGGGGAGGCGAGAGTGACCTGTGCCTGGAAGGTCCCCCCCCGAGCCGCGTGTCACTGCACCGAGTCTGAGGTGCCGGTAGCTATCGCTGTACCGGTGGGCCTCCTCAGACTGTTTGAAGCTATTTTTACTCTCTGGTGCAGGTGACTGCACATAACTGTGAATTTTGTCCCTCCCACCCACCCCGCTCCTCCTCCCATTAAATGCGCACTCAGCTCACTGAGCACTGACTCGACCTATTAGGGTCTGGGGGATGTCCTAATAACAGTGCAACAAGCGTTCCCTATTCCCATAACCAGTGGGGTGGTTCAACTAATGCTACTGAATTGGGAAAACCCTGCCCTGCTGTTCTGAGGCTCACCGTACCTCACAGCACCAGGGGACAGTCCCTGTCCTGAACCTCTGCCAGGTGCTCATTGCGGTTATAACTCAGTACAACTCACTGTCTTTTCAAATTTGATTTATGCTTCCTTAATGCTATTTGTTGCAATCCTGAATCTAGCATTTTTTCTCCCTTGATAATTGATGTTCTCCTGTGACTATTATTACTACACCTGTGACAAGTGTACCTTATTATTTCCTACACCTCCCCCCGGGCCCCTACTTAATGCCTGAGGGGTACTCCCTATTTCTAATTGCCACTGCCCTAATTCCCTCACTGGGAACACTGTGCGGCCCGCCACGAGGTCTGCCCCACTACAGTTGTCCTTCCAGAGGGTCATGAGGTGGCCCTGGCATCTGCTGTTCTCCACAATGGAGCCCCCTAGGGAACTCCCCACTGAACAGTGGGAGTCCCCCAAGGTCTGAAAGGGTGATGTGCTGCCACCCTCTCTGATCTCTGCCATCCTAGTTGGGCTTTTTACAGGGCTTTCACTCCTCCAAGTGACCTCCAGCCCCCTGATGGTAATCAGAGACTGCTGGAATATGCCTCCCCTGGATGTGACGCCAGACTACTTCTTCTCCAACCTACTAGCCCACTCCAAGACACCGTACTGTCCTACTAGCTGCCTCAACTTCAGTGGACTACTGTCCTCCACCCCTACCAAGCGTTTCCTAGTAAGGAAGCCCTTGACCGGAGTGGCAGCCCACTGGAGGTACCCCCTATGGATCTTCCCCACAATATTAGCTCTGGCTGGTGACATCGAATCTAACCCTGGCCCTAGCTTCCTGGCCCCCACTACAGCCCCCCTGAATGGAGGCTGGGTAAGGGACTCAAAGTTGCTCACCTCAATATACGGTGCCTACTACCTAACCTCAATGAGTTAGTCGCCTGGGTCTCACTCTACAAGCCAGATATTCTTGGAGTCACCGAGACTTGGCTGAAATCCTCCATTCCTGACGTGGCATGTGCACTCCCTGGTTATGAAATAATAAGACAGGACAGACCTGGGAACAAACGGGGAGGTAGTATATTGATCTATCACAAGAACCACCTGAAGGTTACTGAGGTGGCTCACCAGCTATCCACCCCATCCCTCTGTGAGCTATTTCATGTCCTGCTCCTACTTGGGAATACTAAAAAAACCTGCACATGGCCTGCGCCTACAATCCAACAAAAGGAGGACTTCCAGGCTTGACCCATCTCCTGGACACAGTAGGTCCCAATACCGGTGACAATGAACTAGTTATCTTGGGTGACGTTAACCTAAACTGGGTCGGTGATAATGTGAAGCAGTATGAGTCCCTGCTTGCTAATCACTCCCTTACACAACTCGTCCAGGGGCCAACCAGACGATCGGCTAATGGATCCTCCAGCTCCCTTCTGGACTGGATCCTGTCTAACCAACCAGAAAGGATCTCCTCCATAGGGATCCTCCCAGACTCTTATCTCTGACCATTCCCCAGTCTATGGAGTGTGGAGAATACCTACCCCAAAAGTCCCCCATAAAATCATCCATATAAGGAACTATGCCAGGTTTGAACCCGAAGTGTTCAGGGAGGACCTAAGGACCACCAATTGGTCTGAGGTGATGGGAGCATCTGATCCCTCTACAGCTGCCACCCACTTTCTCTCTGCCTTCGTGGCCTTGCAGGACAAACATGCTCCCATTGTCACAAGGAGGGTCAGGGGGTCCGTCACCCCGTGGTTGCACGGGAGTCTCCTAGCCTTCATGAGGGCCAGAGACAAGTTCTGGAACCACTACAAAAGCTCCCTTGATCAGACAGCTCTCCAACAATACAGAAATCTAAGGAACAAGAGCAAAAAGGCAATCAGGGCCACAAAAAGTGACTTCTGTAAGTCTGCCCTACTCAGCTCAGCCAATGATCCCAGAAGGTTCTGGAGAAACATTAAAATGCTTGTCAATGGCCCCACCAGCACTGGGGTATCTGACATAGTTATCAGAGGGGTCTCCTGCAACAATCCTCACACGATTGCCAACGCCTTAAATTCTCACTTCACTGACCTGTCGGCTTATGCCGCACTTTACCCATCTTCAGGGACTTACACTGGCCCCCTTTCTGCACCACAGCTGGAGGCAACCTCCTTCCCCCGACTGCTTTTCTGTCTCTGAGCTGTTTCAGTCTCAGACATGCATAACCTTCTCTCTGGCCTCTCCCAGTACTCAAGTCTGGGGCCTGACAATCTGGAGCCTAAACTCCTTAAGCTTGGTGCCCACCACATTGCCTCCCCTGTAGCCCATGTCTTTAACCTGTCACTTGCGATGAGGGTTATTCCTGACATTTGGAAGGTGGCCAGGATAGTACCTATACTGAATCAGGGCAATCCTAAGGTCCCGGACAATTATCATCCGATAGCCATTCTGTCCTCCCTCAGCATGCACCTGGAAAAAGTTGTGGCTGAACAACTCACCGCTCACATAATGGCACATGATCTGCTATCCCTGGCCCAGCACGGCTTTCAGAAGGGGCATAGCATGACCACAGCCCTGGTCTCTGTCTCTTCCAGTATCAGAGGAGCCATGGATCAGGGCAAACTCTCTGAAGCCATATTCATTGACCTGTCCAAAGCCTTCGACCTTGTTGATCATGAGTTGCTCTGCACCCAGCTGTGGTCTCTGGGTCTGTCCTCCACTGCAATGAACTGGTTCACTGGCTATTTACATGGTCGAATGCAGATGACTACATTTAATAAAGTCCTCTCTGATCCACTACCAGTTACCTCAGGCATCCCCCAGGGGTCAGTCGTGGGGCCCCTTCTCTTCTCTCTCTCTTTGTCAATCACTTACTGGCAGCAGTTACAAACTGCAGCACCACTCTCTATGCCGATGACCTGGTCATCATAGCCCACTCCAGGGACATTAAGTCTCTAAATCAGCGACTATCTGATGACTTCAACAATATCCAGACTTGGGTAACCAAAAATAAACTGGTTCTCAACCTGAAAAAAACACAGGCTGTGCTATTTGGCTCAGCACCCAAAATCAAAGCCGTGACAGCTCCCCTGGGCATCAAATGCCAGGATGGTACCCTCCTCCCAACTGTGAATTCTGTCAGATACCTTGGAGTAATGCTCAACCCCCAACTAGACATGGGGAGTCACATACTGAATGTCTGCAGAATGGTGAACTGCAAATTGGGCATGGCCTACAGAGCCAAATACAACCTCACACCTGCGGCTCGTCTGGCCCTCACGAGAGGTATCCTGCTCCCCTCCATTTCCTACAGCCTGCACCTATTTGCCAGCTCTGCCAAATCCCACCTCACCCGGTGGGCCACGACTTACAATAACATTTGTCATTTTGCCCTGGCTGCCCCCTGGCTTACCCACCATTGTAACCTCTATGAAAATCTTGGCTGGCTTTCACCATCTAGCTACCTGGATTTTGGACTTGGATGTCTCATGGGCAAAGTAACTAGAGTAGGCACCCCACCGGGGTTGGCACAACTACTTCAGCTGGTGGACCACTCCTCCTACTCACTTAGATCACAGGTCCCCGGGTTGCTAAGAGTTCCTCCTACCCGCACCCTCATGGGGGACAGGGACTTTGCTGCAAGTGCACCTAGACTCTGGAACTCCTTTCCTGAGCAGGTTCGATCAGCCCCCTCCTACCACAGTTTCTGTAGACACCTGTGGGGTGTCCTAAAGCTGGCCTCTGAGTGTGTCTGTCCCAAACCCCATAGAGCAATGTCCTCTCTTAGCAAGGCCCTTGTGCTTCACAAAATGCACATGGTTAGCCCTTGATGAATCCTCTCTTGACACTTGATTGTGACACTACCCGTTCACACCTGGCACTTGACCGAGTTATAATTTGACCATTTTGTAAACTACAATTTGTCCATTTCGAAAATCGCCAGTTTTCTTTCACCCCACACTGTCAGAAATTGGATGAAAATCAACCAGTGACTCTGTTTTACCTCACACTGTCTGAAATTGGATGTTTACCTAGAATGCTTTTCCACTGTTGATACCTTGTAAATGTCACCTTGTACAGTTCCGTTCTAGTCTAACTATCTGCTATGTTGTTTTCTGTATAATCCCTGTACCACTATGTAATTCACAATGTTGTACTCTCCCGGGTCATTCCTGAAAATAGGCATATTACTTGTCTAGTGTACTTACCCAGTCACCAAAAGCTAAATAAATAAATTGATTGCAATCTCACCAATCACTCGACGCCATGCAAATGAGCCTCTCTCTCTTTTTGTGCTCTTCTCCTTCACGGCGATCGTCAAGCAGGCAGAATTTAAACTGCAAAACAACTTTTTTTCTTTCAACTGTAACTCCACGGGGGAGCACAATTTTGAACCATTTTTCATGACAATTTCTCTAGCGACTCCCCCAGTTCACACAGCAAGCATTCAAAACTTTCAGGGCACAATTGTCTCTTTATTTCCCACAGTTCACAATACTTTTTCCTGTCACAACTTGAAAATTAATGCTGGCAAACATTCTTTTTGATGCAGGACAAGGGGCACACACAGTCTGGCTTTACAGCTCCTTGGTAAACATTGGCACAATCACAGCAGCACATGAACAGCAGGCACACAGCGGCACATATGGATGGCACTACTCTGGGCAAATCCCTTATGCACAAAGCTTCCGATTTTGGGCTACCAACTGCCAGACAGACAAAACGCTAGCCGCAACATGAGCAAACATCTCTTGTTTTCTCCAAAAATTAAAACATATCCCAGCGGTGCCTCCATTTTGTAACCCACCCCCACCGTCCCCCCTTGTCTAACTAGCAGGGCTGCTCCTCTCACCACCTGGCACCAAAGAGAGGGATGGGGGTTATTACTAGAGTTCAGATTACTAGTACATCCTCCTTCTGAGCCTGCCATGCACAGACAAGTCAACAAAGTGTGGCAGCTACCTGACACACACCTGGTGGGACCATTTACCATGGCCATCAACCTGGGTCCCTGGGAGAAAATGTTTGCTCACAATTATGCTAGCTTTGTACTTCTGGTCAGGGGCACCCAAGTAAATCCAGACATATGAAACAAGAATGTGAATAAAACCTAAGTCCAAATTCTTTTTTCATATGAACCTAATCTTGTTTTGCATGGCCTATTCCTGTTTTGTGAGGCCATATGAAACAGGGTCCTTTTTCCAAAAACTAACTGCAGAATTCAGCTAATGGTGTCCCACGTAGTAAGATACATGTGTTGGTGTCTCTGCAGGATATGATCTTTATGGGTTTTCAAAATGTTTTGTTTGAAAAAAAAATGGAAACAAGATGGCAGCTATACGAAACAAGAATTTTTTTTCTAATGAAACACGATTACACTCCATACGAAACAGAATCCTGTTTTGTATGGCCACATTCTTGTTTCATATGCAACAGCTATCTAAAAGAGCATATTGAGCATGCTCAGAACCAAAATATTTAAAATCCTGATAACTCTGGAATGGATTGATAGTTTGTCACCAAATCTTGAAAGGTACCATGCTGGGGCAAGCGCTTTCTACTCTGAACATTTCAGATCAAAATTCCAAACTGTCTGGAGGCTAGGTGATGACAAAAAAAACAACAATCTTGAAATCCATACATTCAACAAAAATGAAACTAGGCACATCATGAGACCTTGCCCCTGATACAGTGCATGCAACACTTTGTGCAAATTCATTGGATGGGGCAAAGCTATTAAAATGCAAATTTAAGGGTTTAACATTAAACAGTTTACTCAACCCTAACTATAGTGGTGCTACTGCACCACTAAAATTCTTTGCAAAAAAACTGTGTTAATGCACCAGTTAGGATTTAGAGTAAAGTGGCAAAAACCTCTCCTAATTGCTTTGTTCAGCCAAAATACACCACAAGAACCTACGCAACAACAACAGCAAGGAATTACCTTCCTACACATCATCCACTATGACCCCAGCATTGTAACCAGTAATCTGTTATACATTTCCAAAGTCTCCTGGACTCCTCCGTGGCTCCTGGTGCACCTGCAAACTACCAGGGAATGTGGGCCCTGCTCACCACTGTCATTATCACTTAGCCTTACTGTGATGCACATCAAAAGAAGGAAGAGCTCAAACCCATGTCAGTCTCACAAGTTGAACTTCAAACTAGTGAAAGGTTTCATGCTTAGACTCATACTAATGTTGTTGTTGTTACTGTCTGGAAATGTGCACCCTAATCCTGGCCCAGCAAGATCTGCTTCACCTAGCAACACAAGCAAGACTGGTTCAATTGCATTGGCGTCTATCAAGATCTGCAGGCTGTTACATAAGATAGATAGACTCCAAGCTTGGGTCACGAAGCAGAACTCTAACATCCTGTCCATAGTGGAAACATGTGTTTTCCTGAAGATCCCTGACTCGGCTGTTGCTATACCTGGTTATGCCATCTTTAGACAGGATAGACTCACAAAATCGAGAGGGTGGATGTGCCATACATATCCAGGATAGACTCATGGAACATACATTGCCAGTGGACAGCCTAGGCAATGCCACCCAGGCATTGGCCATCAATGTTCTACTTGGGGCCCACATCTACATACCACCTAAGGACCAATTCATAGGCTTCCATAGCTTGATGGAGTATGCTAGGAACCTGCCTCATAATGCTGAGATGATAATTATGGGTGATTTCAATGTCAACTGACATTTCCCCTGAAGTAGGTTCCTTTAAGGATGCAATCTCTGCACTCAACCTTATCCAGCTCATTCTGTCACCTACTAGGGCTAATTATAAAATGGGTATGAATACCCTTCTCGACTGGATTCTGTGCAATTGTCCAGATCGCATCACAAATGTGAATGTTCTCCCTGATGCATAAAGTAATCACTCCCCTATTACTCCCCTATTACCTGCAACTGGTCGAATAAATTCAATAAACCTCCCCCAAAAACAATGTTCAGCAGGGCGCTAAAGCGGGGACACCTGGAACCCCTGAAACAACACTTCCGTAGCACTGATTGGTCATTACTTGATGCCACAAATTATATAAATATAGCTCTATACCACTTCATCAAGCACTTTAATGAAGCTCACGATATCCATGCCCCCTTGAAAAGGATGAAAATCTGAGGCAGCATCAATCCCTAGTTATCCGCTGACCTCATTAGGCAGATGAATCATAGAGATCACCTCTGGTGTCGTGCAAAGGCTACTGGCAAGCATGCAGATGTACAAGAATATAAAACTGCCAGGAATAAGTGCACCTGGGCTATTCGCATCAAAAAAAGCAAGTACCATAGGGAACAGCTTGCTAACACTTGGGGTGACAGTAAGAACTTTTGGAACAATATGAAAGGTGTAACAGGCAAAGATGCTAAGGCTGCACCCACCATTCTAAATATTAATGGAACCCCAACCCTTGATCCACTGACCATAGCCAATGCTTTTAATATTGCATTTACTGACCTGGGCAGTGTCTTCCTACTAGACTTCTTTGAGGACACTACTGAAGACACTGAACAGCGGGCAGATGATTCGCTCCCTGCATCACTGCCTTTCTACTTCAAAGAGGTCCTGCTGTATATGGTCAGGAAATATCTAATGAAAGTACTAGGGAAGTCAAGGCATAACAGTGATTCCTTAGACCTCAAATTAGTTGCCCTTACCATTGAAGAAATACTGGTGCCCATTGCAAAGATTATACACCTCTCACTGAGACTAGCACAATTCCTCAAAAAAGTGGAAGTCAGCCCTTGTTACCCCGTTCACAAAAGTGGAGACTGCACTATACAAACAAACTATAGACCTATCTCTATACTTCCACCTCTGTCTAAGGCACTCGAATGCATAGTTGCGGATCAGCTGGTGGAGTATATGGAAAACTACTCGATCCAGTGCCCCCAGTGGCACAGATTCAGAAAGCAACTTAGCACTAGCACAACACTGCTAGAATTCACTGGTTTCATTTACCAATCTCTGGATCAAGGTAGATTGGTGGGTGCGGCTTTCATAGACCTCACAAAGGTCTTTGATACAATGAACCACACTCTACTTCTCTCAAGCAACTGTCCTCCATTGGCCTATTGGCAGATACTGTGGCCTGGTTCAAATGCTATCTTGTAGGCCGCTCCCAACAGGTGAAGATAGCTAATGTCACCTCTGACCATCAACATGTCCACTCTCGAGTACCACAGGGCTCCATACTGGATCCACTTCTCTTTAGCATCTTTCTTATCAATCTTCCTCACTCCTATCACCAGCAAACCCTCCTGTAGGCAGATGACACAAGCATATACACTAGCAACACTGAACCTGAACCACTGGAACACCAACTTCAACTCATCTTTGAGGAAGTTGAGGACTGGTTCAGGAAACACAAGCTGATTCTGAACTACAAAAAACAAAAGTCATGTTGTTCAGTGGTGCTCACTGCAAACACAGATCCAGTGCCCTAACCATCAGGAGCTCCTCTGGTGTCCTGCTTGAACAAACTCAACATTTCAAGTATCTAGGAGTAACTGTGGATAGCTCACTATCATATGCCCAGCATGTTGAGAATGTAGCCAGGTCTGCCAGTATCAAGACAGAGTTACTCCATAGACATAAACACAGTCTAACACTTGAAACCCTTAGACTAGCTATCTATAGCTCCATAGTATCCATTATTGACTATGGTCTGGTTATCTACGGCTCAGCTTCCACTACTACCCTTTGCAGAATATAAGTGGCACTCAATAAAGCATGCCGACTTCTTACTGGAGCAGCATGCCTCACCCACACGTGTGGACTGTATGCGCAAACAGGTTGGCTTCAGCTAAATGGGAGGATTCACTATTAAACCTGCTAGCTAACTAAAAAGGCACTTCTCAGACTCCTGGTGTTACAAACTTACTCAGCCCCTCTTGCAGCTCCCAGCACAGGCATAGCTCAGTCAACCAACTCTTCTCTGTCCCAAGATGCCAGACTACACAAGGGCAATGATCATTTGCATATAGAGCATCACTATGGTTTAATGCGCTGCCCAGAGATATCTCTTTCTTACCAAAATTGGGACCATTTAAAGGCGCTCTTTGTCAGCATTTTCCAGCTAACGGTTCCTGTGACTGTTTCAATTGACATGGCACTACCTCAGTAGTATTGACACATTCTAGTGTACCTACTTCTCCCTCATACTCTGTGAATGACCACTTTCACCCTAACCACTCTGCCCTATTACCTGCCTCCCTCCCCGATACTCTGTGAATGACCACTTTCACCCTAACCACTCTGCCCTATTACCTGTCTCCCTCCTCGATCCTTCTTTCACCTCACCCCTCTGACCCTCCACCTTCTTTCCACTGTTTATCTTCACTTAACTGAACTTTTATTCACCCAAATCTACCTATACCTATTTGACAAAGCACCTTGGGCTGCCTCCTTTTATTAGGTTATTTTTGATTTTCTACCCATTCATAGTTTTAATTTTTGTTGCAATGTTAATGTCATTTTAAGTAGTTTCTTGTCAAAACTTTATGTAATACCATCCTTTGTATGTCTGTCACCCTTCCCACTGACATGGAACCTTTGTAAAAGAGCTGTTATGTGCTCAAAGGTATTGTAATCTGAGAATGAATAAATAAATAAAAATAAATAAAAGTGGGGAAATGTGACATTAGGGTTTCCAACCCTAACTCCCCACCCCCACCCCCAAGCAGCAGTAGGAAAACACATTATGGTTTTCTCTGTCCTGAATCTTGGTGAATCACGGGTGGGGTCTTCCTTGTGGTTCTCAAACCTAACACTCACTCCATTGTGATATAGTCTTCAAACATACAGAACTGTGTCTCCCCACATGTTGCCAACAGCCTGTAGGTATTGGCTGATGAAATCAGATCACATCTGACCTTATTTGGTGATGGAATTATTTTATTTATTTAAATTTTGTTTATTGGATGGACCCACTGAGATTAAGAAGTCCCTTTTTCAGGGGTGACCCGGAGTTAATTACCTACAGATGAATACAGAGTACATAGGTTTACATGGAGAAGGATAAAGCAGATAAACACAGATACTTGTTTGCAAATTCATGTAGAGGCACGATGCAATATATCACATACAAAAAGGCTAAGTTGTGAGTTATATACATTTAAAAGTACATGGTAGTTGAACATATTCAGCAGATAAGTGCCAGAAGGATTCGTAAGTAAGGTTCAGGAGAAAAGAGTAGTTTTTTCAGTGGTTACAGTTGCAGATACTTAATTCTAGTACAGTAGGTGGGCTTTTAGACCATTTTTGAAACTGCCAAGGAATGCGCATTCCTTTAGACTAGTTGGGAGGGCATTCTATAGGATAGGAATAGCAGTGGTAGAAGACCTGTCTCCAGTAGGGGTCCTTGTGCATGGGACTAATAGTTGATGAGAGTTGGAGGATCTAAGAGGTCACCTGGTTATTTTTTTGGATAACAGAACTTTAAGTCTAGGGTGGGCCTTGCTAGTATGAAGCTTGTAGGCTAGGTAGAGGGGTTGGAAGGCTAATTTTCTATCTAGTGCAGGCCACTAGAGTGAGTTCAGGATATTATAGTGGTGTTCCTTTGAAGAGGCAGCAACAGCAAAGCAACTGCTTCTATGGTATAAAGATTTAAGCTGGTGCAATTCAGCATTCCAGAGGATTGAGGACACATAGAGCAAGGTGAGGAGTAGAATGGTATTTGCAATACAACGTCTGGACTCTATTATAAGGAAGGGAGCAAGGTGATATAGGAGACCCAGCATGTGATTTAGAGACTTGGTTAGATGGTCAATGTGAACCCTGAAGGTGCAGTAGTGATTGAAATGCCCCCCCCATGTACTTAATTGAATCGACAACCTCAATTTTTGTATTATTTAGGAAAGTGGGAGTAAGGGTGATCATTCTGTTTGGATCCGAGCTTCTGGGGGCCAAAAGTATAGCCTTGATGTTTTTTTTTACTGTTAAGTACCATTTTGTTGGTGTGGAACCAAGACTCCACTGACTATAAGTCCTTTGTGAGTAGGTTGGTTAGGTGAGATCAGCTGTGGGAGCATCTGTGTACAACTGCATCATCTGGTGGTTGAAGCCTGGTGTTTTCTTTCAATAGGGTATTGATTTGTGGCCAGAAAGTTTTGGTGTTGGAGAGGTTTATGGATCGTAACTTTTGAGGTAGGTTTGTTTTGCTGTTCTAACATTTTGTTTGCATCTGTTGTGCAGTTCTCTGTAGTGTTGCCAGTCGGACGAGAGTCCAGAGGCCTTGAAGGTTTGCCAAGCTGCATCCCTTTTCCACAAGAGATTCTTAAGTGGCTGGGATAGCCATCAGGATTCCTTCCCCTTGACTCCTAATTGTTTGAGTCAGGCATGTTTATTCACTGTGGATAGAAAGTTTTTTAGGAAGAGGTCTAGGGATGAGTCTATGCAAGGAGTGGCATTAATTTATGACCAGCTTACCTCAGATAGGGATTGCTGAAAAGAGTCTGGGTTGAATCTGGAGAAGTCCCTGGCCCATAAAACCCGAGGGGGGGTTAATGGATTGCTGTTTTTCCAAATGCAGAAGGTAGGGGTGTGGTCAGTAATGGCATCAGAAAAAACCCTGCAAGTTAGATTCTATTGGGATTAGATACAAAGGTTCAGTCGAGGGTGGTGTGATTCCCTGTTTTCCTGTTCATACAGGTATGTTAGGTGTTGAGCTGGGTGAGGTGATCATCCTCCAGTTTGGATTTTAAATCATATGGGATCAAATTGGGCCAATTTAGGTTGAAATCTCTGAGTAGAATTCTTTCTCCCTTAGGTAGGGTAGGCAAGGTCTCTAACAGTGACTCTAGGACTAGTTCCGTGAACGTACGGGGGTTATAGACACAGCCGACAAGTAGCAATTTGGTTCCTCCTAGTAGTAAATTGATAAAGATTTTTTCACTTTTTGAATTTGGCTGGGTATTTAAAGGGATTATCATGGCATTTAGTGAGGATTTGGCATATATAAGGACCCCTCCACCCCCTTTTCATGCACCTGTCCTGTCTAAAGGTTTGGTATCCAGACAGTGCCACCTCATGAGGAAGGATGGAGGGTTTAAGCCATGTTTCAGTTATACAAACTATATTTCTGTAGTATGATTTACCCAAGCCTCCAGCTCAGGTATTTTGTTTCTCAGACTATTTATGTTCATATGGGCTATTCTTAATCCATGTGCCTTAATCCACTGGGCACTATTGAGAGACTGAATACTAGTGTTGTGATAGTTCCAGGGTTTGGAAGTATGTCACCACCTAGCTGGAGCCTTAGTAAGGTAATCAAGGTGATGTTTGTGAGACCAAGGACTGTGCTTGGGATGTCCAATGTTAAATTTTTTGAGGGGTGCTCAGGTGGATTATATATGTGTGCCTAGTCGGTAACCATGAACTTTTTTCCATGCAGGCAAGTGGATGGAGTGGATGATAAAAATCAAAACTGCCATCACAGATGCAACAAGCCTTTGTGTGAAACAGATAAAGAAAACAAAGCAGAGTAAAAAACCACTATGGTTCTCAAAAGAGGTGGCAGGGAAGGTTAAGGAGAAAAAGGCTGCATTCAAAAAGTATAAGGCATCACAGAAGGAGCACGACAGGGAACTGTATCAATTAAAGCAGAAAGAAGTGGGGAAGGCAGTCAGAATAGCAAAAGTCCAAACTGAGGAAAAATAGCTAAGTCAGTTAAGAAGGGATAAAACCTTTATAGGTACATTAGGGAGCATAGAAGGGTTAAGGGAGGAATAGTGAAGATTAATAAGGAGAGGAGGGAGGGCAGAGGGACAGGAAAAGGCAGAGATATTGAATGAATACTTTGCTCAGTATTCACAAAAGAAGATGAGGAGGAGTTACCTAAACCAGACAATAGAAGCACTCTGGGTAGGGGGGCTGACACCAGTCCATTTATAGAAGAAAGAGTCCTGAAAGAACTCCTAAAACTCAAGGTGGACAAAGCAATGGGGCCTGATGGGATTCACCCCAGAATCCTAAAAGAACTAAGGGGAGGACCTAGTGACACCACTGACCACATTTTTTAACAAATCATGGGAGGATGGGGTGGTACCTGAGGACTGGAGGAGAGCAGATGTGATTCCCCTTCACAAAAGTGGGAGCAAGGCAGAAGCAGGAAACTACAGATCTGTAAGTTTGACCTCAGTGGTAGGGAAAATGATGGAATCACTTCTGAAAGAAAGAATTGTTGAATACCTAGAGGCCAGCGGGGCACAGGACCCAAAGCAGCATGAATTTACAGCAGGAAGGACATGTCAGATGAATCTAATAGATTTCTTTGACTGGGTGATCAAAGTAATAGACCAAGGAGGGGCTGTGGATATGGTCTACCTAGACTTTAGCAAGGCATTTGACACAGTCCCATGCAAAAGATTAATAATCAAGTTAGCCAGCCTGGGAGTGGGTCCCAGCGTGGGTAGCCTGGGTTGCAAACTGGCTGCACAACAGGTCACAGAAGGTAATAGTGAATGGAACACATTCCAAAGAAAGGGGGGTCACTAGTGGAGTACCTCAGGGCTCAGTACTGGGTCCAGTCCTCTTTAACATATTTATAGGTGATATTGCAGAGGGTCTGGAGGGAAAGGTATGCCTCTTTGCAGATGATACAAAGATCTGTAACAGAGTTGATACACAAGGGGGTGTAGAAAGGATGAGAAGGGACTTGGCAAGGTTGGAGGAATGGTCAGACATATGGCAACTTAGAGTCAATGCAAAGAAGTGCAAAGTAATGCACCTGGGAAACAAAAATGCAGGAGAAGAGTACACAATAGCAGAGGAGGTACTAACAACACAGAAATGGAACAGGACTTGGGGGTAGTCATATCAGATGATCTAAAGGTGGGTAAGCAATGTGAGAAGTCAGTAAGGAGAGCCAGGGGATTACTGGGATGCATAGGAAAGGGCATCACAAGTAGAAAAAGGGAAGTGGTTATCCCTCTGTACAGACAGTTGGTGAGACCCCATCTGGAGTACTGTGTGCAGTTTTGGAGACCTCATCTACGTAAGGACATAGACAGGATGGAAGCAGACCAGAGGAGGGCAACTAAAATGGTGCAGGGTCTGCATCAGAAATCATATGAAGAGAGACTGAGAGAGCTTAATATGTATACCCTTGATGAAAGAAGGGAAGGGGGGATATGATAGAAATGTTCAAGTACCTCAAGGGAATCAACAAAGTCCAGGAGGGTAGCATCTTTCAGAAAAAGAGACGTGTAAGAACAAGGGGACACAATTTAAAGATAGAGGGGGACAGCTCAGGGTAATGAGGAAATCTTTTTCACGGAGAGAGTGGTGGATGCGTGGAACTGCCTTCCTGGGAGGTTGTTGGGCTAAAACAGTGGGGAATTCAAACATGCATGGGACAGACACAAGGCAATTGTAGAGCGGGGTGGCAGGAAGTAGGCTGTTGGTTAACTAGAATCTGCAGCTTATCCAGTAGGTAGGGAAATGGGCCGACTGGGTGGGCCAAGTGGTCCTTATCTGCCGTCAAAGTCTATGTTTCTATGTTTCTATGTTAATATTATTGGCAGAAGGGATGGTAGAGTCAGACCTGTGAATGTGGAATAGGTGTCATTTGGGGAGAGGTCCTGCATGAGAATAGTGGTGCAGCTGTCAATGCTGAGTGATAGGGCTATTAGAAGGGCTGAGAGACCTAAACTAAGCATTTTCGGTGTCTAGGGTGGGCCCAGAGGGGTATGTTACTATGATGGGAAATACTGGGTGGGATTTGGTAGGATACTAAAATTCAAGGAGGGGGTAGGGCAGTTGTGGGAGGGCCGAAGTGAGGGGAAAGTTGAGCAGCACCTAGGGTGAGTGGGGAGGACTGGGTGGGCTAATATTGTGCAGTGCCTCCTGCCTGCTGCCTGTTGCTTCTGCTTATCTCATGGGGAAGGGAGGGCAGTTTAACTTGAGGCCATCATGATCATCTGAAGTTGGTGTAGTAGTCAGTGCTAGGGAAGAGAGATAAATGGGGAAGGGTGGTCTGTGCCCCAATGCTATTAACTGTAGTTTGACACTGGGAAGGAGTGGTGCTGTTGGCAGAAGTGAGAGAAAAAGGCTAATGGCTAATATATTTTTTTAAGGAACTGTAACAAATAACACAGTACTGGAAGTTGAATAGCAGGTTATCTGATATGCCACAGAATGATCTGCATAAAGAAGTAATCCTGATCTGGGGGTTATGTACTAGGTTGGGAGTAACCAAGGGTGAAAGGTCCAGGGTGGCAGGGAAAGACCAATTACCCAGTTATGGGGGGGGGGAGTGAGCTGATTGTTTTCTCGCTGGTCCCTATAAATGTAACACCACCTTAAGGTGGGAGGGTGGTTGGGGAGGGTGGGAAGAAGTAAGCGATGCTGCGTGAAGTGGCACCATTGCTTAGCAGCTGCGTGTTTGCTGCTAGCAAAAGTGGTGCTGAACATCAAACTGCAACTGTTCCCACTTATATTGTAGGCTGCTGCTTCAGTGGGGCTGTGGGGGAAGGATATGTCCTCTACTCTTACTATCCTGGCTATCCTGCAGAGGGTCCCACTTCTGAGAAGGAAGAAAAATGAGCTGGGGCTATAACTGGTAGGCTGTGGGAGGGGGAAAGCAGTGTGAGGGAGGTGACTGCAAGAGTGCAGGAGCAGAGAGTGGAAAAGGAACAACTTAAGTTTCTGTTGCGTTTACAAGAGCATACAGTGCAAGTATATTGAACACAGACGCAGCTAACAGTAGATTTAATGCCCTGAAATTAACATAAGCATTCATAAGGACATAGACAATGGAGGAGTCTGCTCCATGTAACATACTTTAATGGCTGAGAGCAGGAGCTGTAATACATCCCTTAAAGTAACGCTCCAAATTGCCTTAAATGAATTAATATGCAGGCAAGACACTTAAGATAACACTCCAGTTGGCTAACTGATAGAGAACACTTCCGGGACTAAGAAACAATCAGTTGACTTCAGCTGACAGAAATACAAGTTCAGTGCTCCTGCGTCCTTAGCAGTTGCACGTTTGCTGCTAGCAAAGATGGTGCTGAACATCAAACTGTAACTGTTTCCATCTGAATTGTAGGCTGATGCTCTGGTGGAGCTGTGGGTGAGGTTATGTCCTCCACCCTTACTATCCTGGCTATCCTGCAGAGGGTCCCACTTCTGAGAAGGAAGAAAAATGAGCTGGGGCTATAACAGGTAGGCTGTGGGAGGGGGAAAGCAGTGTGAGGGAGGTGACTGCAAGAGTGCAGGAGCAGAGAGTGGAAAAGGAACAACTTAAGCTTCTGTTGCATTTACAAGAGCATACAGTGCAAATATATTGAACACAGCCGCAGCTAACAGTAGATTTAGTGCCCTGAGATTAACATAAGCATTCATAAGGACATAGACAATGGAGGAGTCTGCTCCATGTAACATACATTAATAGCTGAGAGCAGGAGCTGTAATACATCCCTTAAAGTAACGCTCCAAATTGCCTTAAATGAATTGATATGCAGGCAGGACACTTAAGATAACACTCCGGTTGGCTAACTGATAGAGAACACTTCAGGGGCTAAGAAACAATCAGTTGACTTCAACTGACAGAAATACAAGTTCAGTGCTCCTGCATCCTTAGCAGCTGCACATTTGCTGCTAGCAAAGATGGTGCTGAACGTCAAACTGCAACTGTTTCCACCTGAATTGTAGGCTGATGCTCTGGTGGGGCTGTGGGTGAGGGCTATGTCCTCCACCCTTACTATCCTGGCTATTATGCAGGAAGGTCCCACTTCTGTATTGTTGGCTTCCACTCCAGTGGGGCTGTGGAGGAGGGCTACATCCACCCTTACTATCCTGCAGAGGGTCCTACTTCTGTATTGTAGGCTGCCACTCTGGTGGGGCTGTGGGGAAGTGTTACGTCCTCCATCCTTACTATCCTGGCTATTCTACATAGGGTCCCACTTCTGTTTTGTAGGCTGCTGATCCAGTGAGGCTGTGGGGGAAGGCTACTTCCTCCACCCTTAGTATCCCGGCTATCCTGCATAGGGTCCCACTTCTGTATTGTAGGCTGCCACTCCAGTGGGGCTGTAGGGGTGGCTATGTCCTCTACCCTTACTAGCCTGGCTATACTGCAGGGTGAGTGCTAGGGTTGAGAACCCCAAGGAAGTCCCCACCCCTACTTCACTAAGACTCAGGACATCAAAACCTGATTTTTTTCCTTTTGGTGCTTGGGGGTGGGGGTTGGGAGTTAGGGTTGGAAACCCTAACATCACATTTCCCTACTTTTCTTGCTTCAATCTAAACTCTAACTGGTGCATTAATGCATTTTTTTGCATAGAATTTCCTTAATTTTTGAGGTAGTAGAATCGTATCCTCATTTATGTATGTCTCTTTGGGACCCTCGTGAACACATCCATGTGATTACAAAAGCAAAGGGCCCTCTGGGCCCTTCACTTCCATGCCTCCATTGATGCACATGTGTATCTGGATGTGGAAGCTCAGGGCCATCTGTGCCCTGCACTTCTGTTCCTCCAGAAAAGCTATTTTTATTTATCATTTATTTAGCTTTTGTTTACTGGATAAGTGCACTAGACAAAAACCTGCCTATTTTCAGGCATGACCTGGAAGAGTACATTACAGGTAACAACAATAGTACACTGATCAGAATACAATGATTGAAAACAGTAGGGAAAAGTGCACAATTCCAACTGTCTGGTAGGTACAATGTAGAGACATTAGTACAAAGTTAATTAAATAAAGGTAGGGACAAATTGACCATGACTTAGCTGAGAGTGGCAGGAAAACACAATTAGTGGCACCTGAGATAAAACAATAAATGAACTAGGCTTTTCACATCAGTCAAGACAAGCAATGATTTAGGTACAAATAGATAAGGTAGATTACAAATAAGTAAGCATGCTAGGTTCTTATCTGCACTGTTGTATTTTTATTTGTGGGGATGGAGTCATGGTTTGTTAAAGTCAGCAGCATGGCTCCTCACACTGCCAGTGCCCGCTTCACTACCAGCTTCCCTGAGGATCTCTCTGATAAGGTACGGTCACTGTTGCATAAAGGAAAATTTCAACGTGTGGTGCCCATGCTCAGCACTCTTCCGATTGGATGGCAACTCGCCTGGAAGATGCAATTGGCTCAGCAGCTCTCTCAGCCAGCCACAAGGTCAGCCACAGTTTTCTCGGCTGGTTTCCCTGTCTTTGGCTTTTGCCTTCTTGCTTGCTGTGAAGAAATTTCTCACCCACCCACCACGGCCCCATCTCCAATCAGGCTCAATCAGTAACTTAAGGGACACTTAGTCTCTTTCATTCTCTTAAAGGGCCAGCTCCCCCTAAGATTAGCAACTATTCAGCACTCCCATGAAACAGCTCAGTCTAACACCTGCACTGCAATCCTTAGATACTAAGCAGACCTGTTCAATCATCTCTGACCCCCTTGACAAGTGCAACTTAAGTTCCATTAGCAGGGGCTAATCTTGTGTTGAGCAACTATAATGGGGCCACTTCACTATCTAACAGTGCTTACCACTTTTATATCTCATTTACCCCTTAAGTGCCCTAATGCCACTAGCAGCACATGATTTGTCCTGCTCATAGAAACTAATGAAATAACTCAAGGCTCTGGCTTTACCCCTGCATTTGAAGGATGTCCTCCTACTCCATCAGCTCAGGCCACCTGTGCTAACATATATCGCCTATTATTATGCTACCCATTCATACATCACCTTCCCTTCCCTTTCTCAACTCTTCTATCAAAGATGACCCCTGGCTCTAAGCAACGTCGAACATGCCGGAAACTCCAGCATTATCTACACAGACTCCTCATACTCCTCCTCATATCAGAAACATACACCCCAACCCTGGCCCTCCTGAGGTGACTCCTTGTTCCATTAAAAACAATTGCTCCCTAAAACTCACCTCAATTAACATCTGAAGCCTCTTACCAAAAAAGGATGATCGTCAGGTATGGGTTATGCAGCACAACGCTGATGTGCTAGCCATTAATGAAACCTGGCTTACCCCTAAAGTTCCAGACACCTCTGTTGTACTAGAAGGCTACACATTATTTAGACATGACAGATCAGGAAAAAAGGGGGGAGAGTTGTGCGCTCTACATTAAAGCATCGATCAATGGGCAAGCCCTACCCCTCCCGGCTACTGAAAGCAAGTCCCAAATACTACCCATCAGGATCTTAGTCAGCTGGAATGGCAAAGCAACTACTATACTTTCTGTCTACATTCCACCACAAGATCAATCAGTGAGCTTTCAACTGGTCCTTAACTACATAGCCGACTGACCCACTAGCAATGAGATAGTGATCCTTGGTGACTTCAATATGAACTGGTTGACCCCTGAGGTTGACCCATTCAAGGATGCCATTACAGCTGTCAACGTTACACAGCTTGTAACCACCCCCTCTAGGATCAATTACAGGACTGACACCAGCTCTCTCCTCGACCTTGTCCTTACCACCCACTTGGACAGAACAACCAACACTGAGGTATTACCAGATGCGCTAAGTGACCACTCCCCAGTCATCTGCCACTGGACAAACAAAACCCCCAAAGTTCCTGCTAAGGTCCAGTCCCAGTGTGTCCTCAGGAAAGGACAACTCAAGCACCTATGGCACCTCCTTGCACACGCTGACTGGTCCCCTATGTATAACGCCCACTGTGTAGACACTGCACTCGACTACTTTATCCGCAACTTCAACAAGGCTTGCAACATCTATGCCCCCTTCTGAAAAAAGAAGTTAAAGGGAGTAAATAACCCCTGGATCACCGCTGACCTGCTAACAAAGATGTGTGACAGGGACAATCTGTGGCACCTTGCAATTGCTTCAGGAAGACAAGCGGACATGCAATGGTACAAGGCTGCAAGGAACTCCTGTACCCTCGAAATACAGCACACTAAAAGAGAATACTATAATCTAGAGCTCACAAAATCATGGGGCAATGGAAGGTGACTCTGGGACAACATTAAAAACCTCACTGGGAAGCCCTCTAAAACACCCCCAAACTTGATCCTTGCAGATGGTGTCATTACTCAAGACCCCACTACTGTAATGGACACACTAGACGAGGCCTTCACCGACCTTTCTGGCATACTCCCCACAACTACCTGAAGAGGAATCCTAGTTCTCCAAACACCTGCAATCCCCCTCCCTATGGCAGTCCCCTCATTCTCTTTTAAAAGAGTCCCCATGTCGGTGGGGAAGAAATACCTCTAAAGGATACTGGTTAATGCCAGATACAGCAGCAACCCCTTGGACCTCAAACTCCTCCACCTCACCCTAGACTCTGTCTTCAGGTCCCTTACTGCATTTATCAACCTCTCCCTCTCTTATCAACAATTCCCTCAGTGCTGGAAATCCACCTCCATCGTTCCCATCTATAAAAGTGGTGACAGGGCCGGCCCGCCCGGCATGGCGGTTGAATTTCGCTTTAGCGCCAGCGACCGGGTTGAGCGGATCCGGGTCCTCGGAGGTCAGCTGGGAGAAGGATTGAGCGCCAGAGGCAGCTCTCCTTCTCCGGGAGGGTCCACCAGTATCCGGCACGATGAGGGGCTCCAGCGGAGGCTGGGAGAACTCACGCTCACGGCCTGAGGTCAGGAGGCGAGGTAGGCGGGGCGGACGCTGGCGTCATTGCACGTCCCCGCCTCCTCGAGGGTGGGGAAAACATAAGGGGATAAAATCCCTGCCTTGCGTCTACATGACGCTTTGCCCTGGACTGCCCTGATTGGCCACCGGAGCCATTCCCCCTAACCAGATACAGTTCCGCGGCCGATAAGAGGGGTCAGTACCGCGGCCCCGCTCTCTGGGGTAAGCTAGGATGACCTGGGGATTCGCAATGTCCGTGGTCGGGCTCCAGGGTCCGTGACCAGAGCAGATCAACGAGGAAGGGCAGGGGCAAAAAGAGAAAAATAAAAAAAAAAAAAAAAGTGGTGACAGGATGCTTCCCTCAAATTATCGATCTGTCTCTATCCTTCCTCCCATTTCCAAAGCGTTAGAACACATTGTCGCAGACCAACTCACGGAACATCTGATGAAATACAACCTCCAGTGTGTGGAACAGCACGGCTTTAGGAAAACACATAGCACTACTACTGCCTTGCTGGAATATACCGACTTCATACACAGTGCATTTGACCAAGGCCAGTTGGTGGGGTCAATTTACATTGACCTCACAAAGGCCTTTGACACTATGAATCATGTATTCCTACTCTGCTGACTCCACACCATCGGTCTAGCCAACAAGGTCACCAATTGGTTCACAAGCTATCTAAGTGCTAGGTCGCAGCAGATCAGAATCAATGACACATTTTCCAGCAGCCGCTCGGTAAACTCTGGAGTTCAGCAAGGCTCTATCTTTGGTCCCTTACTGTTCAGTCTCTTTCTTAACTCACTCCCAAAAGCATGTCCTACCAACATCATTCTGTACGCAGATGATGCTGTCCTCTTCTCTGCTCACTCCGACCCCACCCTACTCACCAGGGACCTCCAAACCAGTTTTAAGGAGGTAGAACACTGGTTTGAGGACCATAAACTGCTGATGAACTACAAAAAAACAAAAGCGATGCTTTTCAGTACCCCACATAGCCATCACAAAGCGACCTGCATCACCATACTAAACAAACAAAACCACCCCCTTGAGCAAGTGAAGGACTTCAAATATCTAGGCATAACATTAGACAGCACCCTATCCTACTCAACCCACATCAACTTAATATCTAGAGCAATAAATTCTCGACTTGGCGCACTTTATAGGCACCACCACTGCTTCACCCCAGAGGCGCGAAAAGCTAGCTGTATCCAACTCAGTTATCTCCATGGTTGATTATGGACTGATATTCTATGGTGCAGCCTCAGATACATCCCTGAAAAGAGTCATCATTGCTCTCAACAGGGCGTGTTGGCTGGTTATGGGTGCCCACAGGTATACCCACACCTGTGACCTTTACACACAAGCACAATGGATGTATCTCAAGAGTAGAATCACCTACCAAAGTTGTCTATTTGTGAAAAAAATCACCCTGGGTAAAGCTCCATGAGGCGCCCTGCCTCTGCTGTCAACAGCTCCTAATCCCTGCAACACATGCACAGCATCCTCAACTAACTTCCTGGTCCCTTACTGCTGGACTGACCAAGGTCAGCGATCATTTCGCTAGAACCCCTTCCTGACTAAATAACCTCCCCCAGAGATACTTAACATCCCCTCCCTTGGCACCTTTAAACTCAATCTATGCCAGCACCTCACCCAACAAAGCAGTTGCGACTGCCCCCTACCACCTAGGCCCCGCCCAGTTCTAGAAAACAGACTGTTTCTAGCCTCTACCTAGCCAGCTATCTCCCCTTCTCCCCCTACCAACCCCTCACCTCCTCCCTTTTCCCACCCATCTTTCCCTCCCTAACTTACTTCCACCTACAGTACCTCAATTAGACTTGATGAAGACACCTGCTGCCTGCTTCACCCCTCCTCTTTTCTGTTATCCCCTCTTTCTTTCCCCCTTTTACTTATCCTTTCTCTCTTAGACCTGGCTGACAAAGTCATACGTAGCTGACTGCACCCCCCCCACTCTCTCATCTCCCTATCCTGCCTCTCCTGCAACTACCCAATGTATTATAACCCTTCGCACTCTACACTGTACTACGTACTCCTACTAGCATGTTTTCCTGTAAATATGTAATCTGAATGTTTATGCACCCTTGTCACCTTGACAATTGTTTACCCTCCAGCCTTGTATTGTAAAATCAAATTTAGTATGTACTATGTCTGTATTTGTATCTGACGTGGAACCTTTATAAAAGAACCTCTGGTATTTTAATCCTAGCAATAAAATAATAAAAAAAAGTTGCAATGTTATCCTATTGGAATTTTCATTTTTTTATTTTAATGATTTTCATACATCTATTTACAGTTGTTATTTCACAGAAGCTTAGTCTGGGTGTAATTATTAAGACCTTTCTTTTGATATATAGAGTGTCCCTTAACTCCAAAAGCTGATGGAGTTAGCATGTTAAAGTTGCAATGTAATCCTATGGGAATTATAATTTTTAAGGTTTTATGTTTTTTTATATGGCCCCTGAATTATTTTGAGGGTATTTTGTTTTAGTGTTATAGTACTCATTGCGACCTTACCTTTGATACATGGATTGTCCCTTAACCCCAAATATTGACAGAGTTATGGCTTATTAAAGTTTGAATGTGCAAAAAAAATAACTCCAAAGTCTTCTTTCATATGAACCAATCCTCTTTCATTAGATTGTAATGTTCTTTTTTTCCATATTGTTTTTCTCCCCTGGCTGCCATCAATCAGGTGGGCACTCCAGTCCTGTCCCCTGATGTCTGCCAGCACCAACTTCTTTCCCCCAGGGCTTACCTCCCTGGCAGAGTCGGTGGGTAGAGCATTCACCCCCACCTCTTCCAGGATCTGGTTCCACTGGTCCGACTGTCCGGGGATGGGGCCTATGGGTGCCTGCCATCATCCAACCTCTGGCAGTTTCCTTGTTTTTCTCCCCATGCTGCATGCTCGACGTTTGCTCCGCCTCTGCCCCTCAGTCTTGGCAGCATCAGTACGCCAGCCCCTAGCCTCCACTAGGGGCCAGGATAATGCTGACTGCTGCATCCCTCCCTTCCCAGAGGAGGAGAGCTGTCTTGTGGACTCTCAATCCACCTCCTCCCCGGCTGACCCCAGCCCCACTCACACCGTGAACATGGGTCACCATTGTGGCAGGAGGTAAGGCATGAATGCCTCAACCCTCCATGCCACTGGGCCATCGATTGTGACATTCTTACAAAAGAGGATTGCTTCACCTGAAGAATGTGAAAAAGACACAAAGTCCAAAATCTTCCTTTGTATGAATGAATCTTCTTTCATGAGAGTGTCATTCTCACAATAGATGATTAGTTCATGCAAAAGAAGAAGAATGTGAAAAAAACTAAGTCCAAATTTTTCTTTCGTATGAACCTGATCTTCTTTCATATGGTTCTATTCATGTTTCATGAGGCCATGTGAAAGAAGAAAATCTTCTCATGAAAGACAGAAACATAGAAACATAGACTTTGACTGCAGATAAGGACAGCTTGGCCCACCTAGTCTGCCCATTTCCCTACCTAGAGGATAAGCTGCAGATCCTATTTAACCAACAGCCTATTTCTTCCTACCCCCCACAAAAATTGCCTTATGCTTATGTCTGTCCCATGCATTCTTGAATTCTCACACAGTTTTAGACCCCCACAACCTCCTCAGGAAGGCTGTTCCATGTGTCCACCACCCTCTCTGTGAAAAAATACTTCCTCACATTGCCCCGAGCTGCCCCCCCCATCTTCAGATTGTGTCCCCTTGTTCTTGCACATCTCTTTTTCTGAAAGATGCTACCCTCTTGGACTTTGTTGATTCCACTGAGGTACTTAAACGTTTCTATCATGTCCCCCCTCTCCCTCCTTTCCTCAAGGGTATACATATTAAGCTCCTTTAGCCTCTCCTCGTATGGCTTCTCTTGCAGACCCTGCACCATTTTAGTTGCCCTCCTCTAAACTGCCTCCATCCTGTCTATGTCCTTGCAGAGATGGGGTCTCCAGAACTGGACGCGGTACTCCAGATGGGGTCTCACCAACTGTCTGTACAGGGGGATAACAACTTCCTGTTTTCTGCTGGTGATGCCTCTCCCTATACATCCCAGTATCCCCCCAACCCTCCCTACAGCCTTCTCACATTCCTTGCCAACCTTAAGGTCATCTGATATGATTACCCCAGGTCCCTTTCCATTTTTGTTGTTGTTATTATCCCCCCATTGTGTAATCTTCCCCTGGGTTTTTGTTTCCCAGGTGCATTACTTTGCACTTCTTTGCATTGAATCCAAGCTGCCATACTTCTGACCATTCCTCCAGCCTTGCCAAGTCCCTTCTCATCCTTTCCACGCCTCCTTGTGTATCAACCTTGTTGTAGATCTTTATGTCATTTGCAAAGAGACATACTTTTCCTTCTAGTCCCTCTGCAATGTCACTTATAAAGACATTAAAAAGGACTGGACCCAGTACTGAACCCTGCGGTACCCCACTAGTAACCCCTCTTTTCTTCAGAGTGGACTCCATTTACAATTACCTTCTGTGTCCTGTTGTTCAGCCAATGTTTTACCTAGGCTACCACCCTGGGACCCACTCCAAGGCTGGTTAATTTGACTACTAATCTTTTGTGTGGGACTGTGTCAAATGCCTTGTTAAAGTCTAGGTAGGCCATGTCCACAGCCCCTCCCTGGTCTACTACTTTGGTCACCCAGTCAAAGAAATCAATTAGATTCATCTGACATGACCTTCCTGCTGTGAACCCATGAAAGATGACTTTAAAAATATTTTAAAAACACATTCCGGGGTTCTTTTTCCAAAAGCTAACTGCAAAATCCAGCTAATGAGGTACTGTTTAACAAAGATACATGTGCTGGTCTAGTTTTTATGGGTTTTCTAAAATAATTTTTTTTTAAGCAAATGGAAACAAGATGGTTGCCATATGAATGAAGAATGTTTTGTCATGAAACAGGATCACCCCCTCATGAAAGAAAATCCTCTTTTGGAAGGCCAAATTCTTCTTTTGTATGAAACAGCTCTCCAAAAGACTATACTATGTATGCACAGAACCAAACTTTCAAATCCTTATAACTCTGGAATGGATTAATACTTTTTTTACCAAACCAATGAAAGGCATTATTCTGGGGTAAGCCCTTTCAGAACAAAATGCCAAACCATCTGGGTGATAGATGATGCCAAAACAAAAAAAAACCCTGATTTTTTTCACTTACTTTACTATCTGGATCACGGAATCCACACACCTGATTGGAACAAAACTTGGCACATCAAGAGACATTGCCCCTAGATTGTACTTGAAAAATGTTGTGCAAATCCATTGAACTGGGGCAAAGCTATTAAAGTGCAGTTAGGGGTTTCATTAAGCAACCTACTCAACCCTAACTATAGTAAGTAATCAATATGTCTATCTATCTATCTATCTATCTATCCATCTACAATAACCTGACAAAGAACATGCCATTTATCTTCATGAGTGTGAGGGAGCAGGACAATAACTCATGAGTGGCAGAGCCATGAATGAGTCAAGTATGTCCTATCCCCTCACAAGTGATAATAAGTGGCATATTCTGAGCCAGGCCATTGTGTTTCTTATTTGTACAATGTATTTTCAATTGTAAAGATGTTCATTTAATTCTTTTTATGAAGCTTGGACTGCTTCTGTTTGATTTCACAGCTCTGTTTTGAGTGCAGCAGAGGTATTTGTGATGTCATCAGGCATTTTTCATGCTGCTGTCCCATTAGTTAAGGCTCCCTCTTGAACCTGTCTAAAGTAGAGATCAAAGCCCAAAATGAACATAAATGATTTATCTTCATTTAGAATGCTTCGGCTACTAAAATAAATCATTTATCTGTATTGTTTGACTCTCACCTCCATTGTATAAAGAATCCTTGACAATACATCAACCAACATTTCTGCATTGCCAGGATGCAGACACAGGTCACAATTCTCAGTTACAAGGGAATGGCAATAAATCATAGAGGTGCAGTGTTGCACCAGTCCTATGCCTGCAACCTCTATAAGTTTGCAGAAGACCAGAGCAGCTGGTGATGGATGATCTGAAACCCATTCTCGGAGGTGTCAAGAAACTGCTCATATTTGGAACTTATATACCCCCATGTAATAGCAAGCAAGGCCTTGGGTCTTATCCCTGTCTTGACCAAAAATCATGAGGTAATCTGTCTGGGAGATTTTAACCTTGACTGGCTTGGGCTGAACTCTTCCTCCCTTGCCTCTACCAGCAGCAAGGCCAACCTCTTCCAACTCATCTCCACCCCCACTCGGATATCTCCGAATGGCCCCAGCCGCACTATGATTGACTGGATTCTCTCAAATAGAAAGGATTGCTATTCCACTGCCGGGGTTCTACCTGACTCAATAAGTGACCACTGTCCAGTCATCTGTGTGTGAGACACCCCCCTTCCTCACATCCACACAAGTTTCCATCATTTGCAAACTTTGCCCTACTTGACACGAATGAGTTCTTACGGGATCTAAAATATACCGACTGGTCTCCACTATTTACCACTGACGACATCAACCTTGCCACTGATTTTTTTAATACGACTGTACTTGCCTTACAGTGTAAGCACATACCATACTCTACATGTAGGGTCAGAAGGAAGGTGATCAAGTGGCTGAAACATTCTCTTCTGCAACTGCTCAAGCAGCGTGATAAGCTATGGTCTAAATGGAAGTCCTCCTCCGATCCAGCTGACCTTGTTCAGTACCGAGCCTTGTGTAATACCTGCAAGCAGTCAATCCGGGCTGCAAAGAGCAACTACTACCGTGAACTCCTTCATTCATTGGCCGCTGACCCCAGGAAATACTGGAATCAGATTAATGAAATATTGGGTAACACTAAGCCATTGACTCCCAAGGACATGTTGTTAAATGACTCCATCTGCAACAACTCCAGGACCATTGCTAATGCTTTCAACTTGCTTTTCACCAATGTTCCTAATTACTCCCAGGCCTCCTCCCAAGGGTTCCTCTGCCCTTCCTCTTCTACATATACCCCACTTGCACTTGAGCTTTCTCCCATCTCTTGCCTTGACGTTCTTAGGTTGCTGCAGTCAATCCCTGTCCACAGAAGAGCAGGACTAGACGGCATTGAACCTAGGATTCTCCGACTTGGTGCCTCACTCCTAGCCACTCCTGTTACTCGGCTTTTTAATCTATCCCTCAGCACCGTAACGGTCCCTTTGGCCTGGAAATCTGCCAGGGTGATACCTGTCTTCAAGAAGGGCGACCCTAAAATTCTGCCTAATTATTGCCCGATTGCTCTTCTACCAACACTCAGCAAGACTCTGGAAAAACATATTCACCGTCAGATCTCTGCCCACCTACTAAAATTTGATCTCCAGTCTCCAGTTCAACATGGCTTTAGGCCTAGTCACAGTACCACTATGGATCTAACCCAACTCACTGGACTATTTACTGGTGCAGTGTTTATAGACCTCACCAAAGCTTTTGATCTGGTTAATCACCCTCTACTCATGCACAAACTTCATTCTCTTGGTGCCTTTGGTTCCTCCTTATCCTGGATTATCAGTTACCTCTCAAACCAGTCCCAATCTATTTTCTTCAACAAAGAACTATCATCTCCGGATCCCATCTCCTCCTGCCACTCCATCATGTATGTGGGCGACCTGGTGCTTTACTCAGCTGCTCGGTCAGTAGATGACATCAATACGGACCTGTCACCCAAATTTCAAAAGATTCAAACCTGGCTCCTAAATAATGCCCTAATCCTTAATCTACCAAAGACCCAGGCTATACTTTTTGGGTCAACCAAAAAAGTCCATACTGAGACTCCCTAGCTTTGTGTGAGCAGCTGTGATGACTCTACAGTCCAGTCCACTGACTCCTTTAAATACTTGGGTGTGACACTCAATCCCGCTCTTGACTTTTCATCTCACATACATGAGATATGCAAATCTGTAAACATAAAGATTGGTGCCGCTTACCGAGTGCATCACTCCCTTACTCCTGTGGCCAGGATCTCGGTGGTTAGAGGTGTCTTGCTTCCTAGGCCACAGTATGCCTTCCCTATTCTTCCCACTCTAAAACTGGAATTCTTCATAAATGGGACACTACCTACAACAATATATGCAGATTTGCCCTATCGGCCCCCCCGAATCACTCACCACTGTCTCCTGTATGCCACCCTTCAATGGCTGTCCCCCTCTGCCCAGCGCTCATACTCACTGGGTTGCTTCACGGACTCCATGACAAGACTTCTCTGCCCCAAAAGCATTGGTGTTATGCTCACCCCGGTACCTCACTCCTGCCTATTGAGATCATCAAACTCCACCCTGCTCTCTGTCCCACACTGCTCTACAAAAATGGGAGAACAAGCCTTCGCCCACTTTGTCCCCAAATTCTGGAACTCTCTACCTCCTTGTCCGAAGGGCTCCCAATCTCATTCCTCCTTCAAAACTGCACTTTTTTCCCATCTACAAGCACTTGATTCCTGTGACTGTAACTAGTCCTCTCCGCCTCCTCTCTTATATCTCCCAACGTAGTTTTCTTGGTCTCTGAATTGTTGAATGCTTTTAGCCTAATGTCCTTACCTGATCTCATTATTTCCTGTGAGGATGGCTTCTACTGTATGTAAGTTTTTTTTTTTTATCTTGACCATAATGATAATAATAATAATAATAATCTTTATTTATTAGGTGCCTTTCAAATATCAAGGCGCCTTACAAAATTAAAACAAAATATCAGATATACAAAATAACTATATCATTAATAAAATCATAATAACTCTTAAAATGCCTGAGTCCACAAAAAAGTCTTAAGTGCCAGTTTAAAGCCCCCAACAGTCATGTATTCATGAAGCTGATGGGGCAGAGAATTTCAGAGGGTAGGGGCCACAAACGCAAACGCACAGGCCCCAGAAGATTTCAAAATAACCCTCAGAATCTCCAGCAACCCCTTGTCAGCCGAGCGGAGCTGTTGCACAGAGGTGTAAGGAATCAGAAGCTCTTTCAAGTAGTTGGGACCAAGACCGTGTAGGGCTTTGTAGGTCAACAAACCTACCTTGAAGGTGATCTGCCACTGAATCGGCAGCCAGTATAGATCGCGCAGCACAGGGTGATATGCGAACTCCTAGACACCCCTGACAATAATCGAGCAGCAGCGTTCTGCACTAGCTGCAAGCAGTGGATATCAACTCCAGGAAGCCCCAGATAAAGGGAGTTGCAGTAGTCAAGGCGGGAGGTCACAAAGGCATGGACCAACACAGGCAGATCGCTGGACAGAACAAGGTGTTTGACCCTGGCAATGTTCCTAAGATGGTAAAAGGCTGACTTAATGACTGCCGACACCTGATGACGAAGGATCAGCCCATCGACAAGCCCCACTCCAAGGTCGCACACCCATTCTGAGGTAAAGATCCGAACACCCCCAGAAATATTCCAGAGGGCAGATCAGTCCTCAACCCCTCTATCCTGTGACCTGGGTCCACAACCATAACCTCAGTCTTTCCCGTGTTCAACTTTAACCAGCTCGAATTCATCCAGTCTTGGATTTCAGCAAGGCAGTTATTAAATACTGAGAGCGCACTAACCTGGTCGGGGATGAAAGACAGAGCTGGGTATCATCGGCTTAGCAATGAAACCGCAGCCCATACCATCTTACAATGTCTCCGAGGGGTAGAATATACACTGCAAACAACATGGGGGACAGCATCGAGCCCTGAGGAACCTGCAAGACAGAGAAAAAGGGTCAGAAGAAAAAAACCCCAACACAACTCTCTGTGTTCTACCAGTTAGGAAGGATGAAAACCATCTGAGCACTGTACTTGACAGGCCACAGATGGACCTCAGGCACTCAAGCAGGACTCAATGGTCTACAGTGTCAAAAGCTGAAAACAGATCAAGGAGTAACAGAATGGAATGGTTTCTCCAATCAGTCACCTTCAGGAGATCATTGAGCACCTGAACCAGAGTGGTCTCAGTTCTGTGCCTCTTACGAAAACCTGACTGGAGAGATTCGAAGACATTATGGATGGTCAAATGGTTCTCCAGCTGGATTGCCACTACCTTTTCAATAACCTTGCCTAAGAAGGGAAGGTTCGAGATAGGTCTGTAGTTGGCAAAAATGTCCTTGTCCAACTAAGCTTTCTTCAGAAGGGGTGTCACCACCGCCTCCTTCAGGGAACTTGGAAACTCACCCGATTCCAAGGAGCACCAGTCAATTTGAGCCAGAAACAGGCCTATGATCTCATAACAACCCAGAATCATGGAAGTTGGGCCCAGATCTAAACTACAGCATGTAGGGCGCATCCCCTGGACAATCCGCATAATATCCACAAAGTCCGGCAGGTCAAAGGAACTCCAGGAAGTACGAGGAGTAGTGACCGAACGCTGACCAACCACATCCCCCATAGAGCAAGTCATACGAATTTCCGACCTGCTGTCGGCCACCTTATTCGCAAAGAAATAAGCAAGCTCATCACACTCTTTTTGTGAAAAAGCTCGACAGAGCTGCAGACAGGCTGGGTTGCACAACCTGTTCACAGTTAGGAAGAGCTGAGCTGGTCGGTTCTGAGCAACAGTGATTTCCCTGGACAGGAACTCTGCCTTCTTACTGGAAATCGCTGATTGGTAGAGCTGATAGTGCTCGACCAAACTAAGATGGTGAACCTCCAGGACAGATTTTCACCAACGACATTCTAACCTTTGTCCCACATGTTGCAACTCCCTCAAAGACCTATCAAACCAATGGGCCCGGGGGAGGGAGCAAGAGGGGGCGAACATGGACAGGAGCTATCAAGTCCAGAGCAGAGGAAATCCCTGCGTGGATATCAATTGTTCACATTATATGGTGAATTGTACTGTATCATTTGTATTTCATCACTGTCCTGTTTAGTCAACTGTGTATTGCACCCTCTTGGGTCATGCTTGAAAACAGGCAGGATTTTTGCCTAATGCAACTACCCGATCAACAAAAGCTAAATAAACAACTAAATAAATAAATAAGGGATATACAGTACCTGGTATCTGGTAAGGCACTGGTACTGTGACTGATGGATGCTGACTCTGGCCCACATGGAGGAACAGGGTTAGGGCCAGGACACTGAGGTAGCCATACATTTTAGTTCACATGTGGATGTGTTCAGGAAGGGTATAACCATTCACTTGACTTCTTCCAGGTGCACCAACAATTCCTTCTTTGCTTAACAGGGCTAGGTACAACCTGATGGTAGGATCTGAAATGGTAGGGGGATTCAAGCAGGCATGGGACAGACATGTGGGGTTGGGAGGAGGGTGGGAAAGTTAGGAGCCCATGGGGGGGGGGATATAGGGGCAGACTAGATGGGCCGGTGTGTTCCTTTTCTGCCATCAAGTTTCTGTGATTCTGTGATCTCATTTGTAGTTATGAGGGACTGCAACTGTAATGATACATTTTTGGGGTATGTCACCTAAGTAATGGGAAAATGTGTCACTAATGCTTACTGAAGACAAGGGCAAAAGTGTAACTGTGTTGAACTGTAAATATATTGAAGCAAAGTTGATGCGGCTAAGTTCTGAACCTGCAAATGGTGAGTTGGGGACATGTATAGAACTTTTTAAATGTGGTTTGTAAAAGGCAATGCTCAATAGAAAGTGCAGTCAGTCTCCAGTATACCATGCCTCAGGTGTATTATTCAGCACAAGGCAAGCCAAATGTCCTCAACAAACCTGATGAGTGGCAAATTGGAGCCTGACCACACATCCCAGAGTGTTGTATCCTACCTATAAAATGGAAAGAGTCATTTGAATAAATTAAAGGAAGGAAAATAATTAGTATTTAACAAAACAAGTAAAACGCATCAACAAAACAAGCAAAAATTAAGCTCCTGTGGTTGTTGCTGTGAATACTACTTCACCCCTGTGGCTATGATTCTCTTCTACCTACATCCTACCTCCCCCCATTTGCCACCTCAGTAGATTCACAAAAATTGTGCTGGTCTTGCTACATTTGTCAAAAACATTTAATCCCCCACCAGAGCCACCCAGCTGCCAGAACCACTTCTTAATAATAATAATAATAATCTTTATTTATTATGCACCTTTCAAATATCAAGGCGCATTACAATATTTAAGACAATGAATAAAACAACTATAATAAATACATAAAATCCAAAAATCAACCTAACTAATCACAATATGCCTTGCTCCATAGATAGGTCTTCACTGCCTGTTTAACCCCCCACCGTCGCTTGCCTCGAATCCGACATGGTAGAGAGTTCCAAGGGGCTGGGGCCACATACATAAACGCACGGACCCCTGAAGATTTTAAAGTGACCCTTAGAATCTCTAGCAACCGCTCGTTGGCCGAACGGAGCAATTGCTTGGTGCAGTAAGGGAACAGAAGCTCTTTCAGGTAGTCATGGCCCAGTCCATGTAGGGCTTTATAAATCAGTAATCCAACTTTGAAGGTGATCCGCCACTGAACTGGCAGCCAATGCAGTTCGCGTAGCACTGGTGTAATATGGGAAGTCCGAGGAGTCCCCGTCAATAACTGGGCCGCAGCGTTCTGCACCAGCTGCAGGCGGCGGATATCAACCCCCGGAAGCCCAAAGTAAAGGGAGTTGTAATAATCCAGGCACGAGGTCACAAAGGTGTGGATCAGTGTAGAAAGATCACTGGAAGGAACAAAGTGCTTGATCCTAGCAATGTTCCTCAGATGGTAGAAGGATAACTTAATGACAGCCGACACCTGTGATTGAAGTGTCAGCCCGTCGTCAGGTATCACCCCTAGGTCCCACACCCGTTCAGAGGCAAGGAGCTGGGAATCCTCCAGGAAGAGACCCGTGGGTTGACCAGCCCCCAACCCCCATATCTGGTGACCTGGATCCACAACCAACACCTCGGTCTTCCCTGGGTTCAACCTCAGCCAGCTGTAATTCATCCAATCCTGGATTTCAGTGAGGCAGTTATTAAATACCGAGAGTGCTCCATCCTGGTCAGGTGCAAAAGACAGGTAGAGCTGGGTATCATCTACATAGCAGTGAAACCTCAGCCCATACTGTCTTACAATGTCTCCGAGGGGCAGCATATACATCGCGAACAACATGGGGGACAGCACAGAGCCCTGAGGCACCCCATATGACAGAGAGAGAGGGTCAGAGGAATAAATCCCTGACACCACCCTCTGAGTTCTGCCAGTGAGGAAAGACCTAAACCATCTGAGGACTGAACCATTCAGGCCACAGATGAACCTCAGGCGCTCGAGCAGCACCCCATGGTCCACAGTGTCAAAAGCTGATGAGAGATCAAAAAGTACCAAAATGGACCATTTTTTCAGATCTCTCGCCATCAGGAGATCATTGAGCACTTGAACCAGTGCAGTCTTGGTACTGTGCCTCTTTCAAAAACTGGATTGGAGAGGTTCATAGATGCTATGGATGGTCAAATGGTTCTCCAGCTGTACAACCACTACTTTCTCAATTACCTTCCCCACAAAGGGTAGGTTAGAGATAGGTCTGTAGTTTGCCAGACAGTCTGGGTCCAGAGAAGCTTTCTTCAAGAGGGATGTCACCACTGCCTCCTTCAGGGAGCTAAGATACTCACCCAACTCAAGGGAGCACCAGACTATCTGCACCAAGACTGGGCCGATAATATCGTAACAACCCATAATCAGGGAAGTTGGTCCCGGATCTAAACTACAGCATATCCTAGACAATCCGCATAACATCCACGATCTCCAGCCAGTTGAAGGTACTCCAAGAGAAGTAAGGGGCAGTGGCCAAGCACCGATCATCAGCAACTCCCATAGAGTGTGTTGGTCGGATCTCCACCCTGATGTTGGCCACCTTATCAGCAAAAAACCGAACAAGCTCCTCACACTCCAATTGTGAAAACACTCTTTGAACCTGTAGGCAAGCTGGGTTGCACAGCCTGTCCACAGTCCGAAAGAGCTGAGCTGGTCGGTTATGCATGGCAGCAATCTCCCCGGACAGGAACTCTGCCTTCTTACGGGAGATTTCTGACTGGTAGAGTCGATAATGCTCTAGCAGTCTAAGATGGTCAGCCTCCAGGGTGTTTCCACCAGCAATGCTCTAACCTTCGTCCTAATCACCGCAACTCCCTCAAAGTCCCATCAAACCACGGAGACCGAGGGCGGAGGGAGAGAGGACGAACACAGACTGGAGCAACAGAATCCAGAGCTGTGGTAATGGCCTCATTATAAACCAGAACCAGAGCCTCTGGGTCCTTGCTTGCCATAGGAAATTCTGATAGATCAAGTACCGCAGCTAGGCCATCAGGGCTCAGATCCCGTAAAGGGTGGTACTTGACCATCTCCACAGGGGTAGGCCTACAAAGGGGGGGTGCAGAAATTGAATCTCACAGTGTAGTGATCGGATCATCCAACGGGTTCCACCCCCACATCAGAGGCTTCGATCCCCAGGAGGAAAACCAAGACAAGAGAGTGGCCATGTTTATGAGTAGCAGAGGTAACAACCTGTGTAAGGCCCAGTGACACCATCAACTGGAGGAAGTGTTGTCCAAATTGTGAGAGTTTGTCATCAATCCAGGCATTGAAGTCACCCAGGACCATCAGTCTAGGTGACTCAAATGCCAGATTGACGACGAAGTCCGCTACTTCCTGAAGGAATAGAGTCTCATCCCCGGGTGGACGGTAAATGAGTGCCATCCTATAACCTACACCTGCTGCTACGGCACACTCAAAAGACCCAGCATCCTCAACTGGTACACTAGTGAGGCCCAATTCAGTCTTAAAACAGACCGCAACCTCCCCTCCCCTGCGGTCCAATCTTGGGCGGTGTATCACCGAATACCCGGCCAGGATTGCAGCCTCAAGTATGGGGCCTGCATTTTCATTCAGCCAGGTTTCAGTGATGCAGGCCAGATCTGTTGTCCTGACAAGATCTGCAATAATTGCAGTCTTGTTCTTGACAGATCTGGCATTGCATAACACCGCTCAAGTTAGACAGAACTCCTGGGCCGCCCTAACCACCTGCCCACCAACAAAGGTGGTGCCCTTGGGTATGGTGACTAGACATGGAGGACTACGGTCCAGGCTCCATTTCTTCTGGCCTTAACAACCCCAATGTGAGAGTCCCGCTCATCCAACCCCCCCGGTTCGCACCCCGCCAGGGTCTTGTTGCCACATTACCATGTATCTTTCTGAATTGTTAAAGTGTTTTACCATCAACTCCAGGTGGACTCTGACTCAATGATCTACTAGTTCTGAAAGGTGGCAGTGTGAGCTTTACTATGGAAATGCTCATGCTGCTGTCTTTCTGAACTAGCTGACCACCAACTTGAAGTTCCTTATGAAGGCCATGCCAAACTTTCTAATAGCTTCAAAGGTGCAGGTGCAGAGGGAGGGTTCCTGTCACCTGGATGTTTGGAGGGATTTTTGTGCCAGATATAGCAAGACCAGCCTACGTTTGTTGAAGCTATAGAGGAGGCACCATGGGGGACCTTGGACACCAATCTGTTTGTTATTTAATAAAATGGAAACATACTGAAAGTGTGTGTGCTGGGGGAATGTTGGGTGGTTTGATGGACAAATTATTTTTCCATATATGTTGGGGACAATTGTTTGTTTAAAACTTAGTAGAAGTGGAAAGCTGGTTAGCGAGGAAAAATAAGGCTACAAAACTAATCTGTAACATTCAAAGAGAGTGTATAAAGATTCCAATGATGTGATGTGGCCAACAAGATCAGGAGTGTGATCGCTGGAGATTATAACATTCCTGCCAGGGTCTTGTTGCCCAATTACATTGTTCGAATCACCACATACACTTCTGCTCCCAGGCTGAAAGATCTGATAACTTGAAAATTTACATTTGTGTTCCCTTACCATGCAGTTCAACAGCAACAAAAAAAAAAAACACTTAATTGAATATCCGGAGATTGTCATGACATCAAACCTGTTAAACTTTGATCTCGTGGTTTGTGATATAATCAAAATTCCTCTGTGGCATCACAGTCCTATTGTGCATGTTTTCTGATCTGCTATGTTATATATACTTTGCTGTTACAAACTCTGGGAATCCACACATCTTATGGATATATTATGGAATGCCAAAACTCACAATCCCGACCTCTGAAATATTTGACTACAAAACACGGATAAATGTAAGACTGCATCACACAGAAGCCCGAGATTAGCAGACCCAAAAAAACATGTTAAACTTGCTGAACCAACAGTATTTTACTAGCAATGCAGGGGGACTTCTCCCCACACCCCCCATCATGGTGGGTCAACCCTCACACCCCCAGATACTTAACTATACATCCTCCGAGGCAGGCGTACCTCGGGGATGGGATGAAAGCCCAGAGGAGGCCAAACTGGTGCCAGTGACACTCATTAGATTTAGCTGCAGACACAGCTGACAACTGTTCAGTAAGCATACAGCACATGAAACCACTACTGTTTTGCACTGTATGCACTGTTTGAAAATAAAGCAGACCCCTATTTCCCACATTACATAGCACAGTCCCACATCATTACTGCAACCCCGTATATTATTTGCGCCATATGTACATGCTGTATGAAACTTCTTAAAACTTTGAATGTTCTGTGTGTTTTTTAAAAATATCTCCTGTAATATACCTATGTGTAACAGTCATTGAGCCCTACTTCCAAGACAGGAAGAGGAAGAGAAGCTGTAGTTGAGCTGATTTCATAGTGAACTACAAATGCTTAATTTAGGGAGATTTTTAGTTTAAACCAAGTTCACTGGAACACATTTGTGTAGTGTGGCTTTTATTTTCTGCCAGAACAAGCTTTTAAGCTGTAATAGCAGAGTTTTTGTTTGGGGCTACTCACGACCCGAGACCAGCACTTCCGGGTCACTAACTCGCATAAAAGCTCGGCCTGCGGTGAGAAAACTCACTTGCTGCAACCCAATATATTGGTTGTGCCATATGTACATGCTGTATGAAACTTCTTAAAACTTTGAATGTTCTGTGTGTTTTTTAAAAATATCTCCTGTAATATACCTATGTGTAACAATCATTGAGCCCTACTTCCAAGACAGGAAGGGGAAGAGAAATTGTATTTCAGCTGATTTCATAACGAACTACAAATGCTTAATTTAGGGAGATTTTTAGTTTAAATCAAGCTCACTGGAACACATTTGTGTAGTTTGGCTTTTATTTTCTGCCAGAACAAGCTTTTAAGCTGTAATAGCAGAGTTTTTGTTTGGGGCTACTCGCGTCCCAGGACCAGCACTTCTGGGTCACTTACTTGCATAAAAGCTAGGCTGCGGTGAGCAGGGTGAGCCCGGGCAGGAGGAGCACGCATCGACGCGTGCCGGTGTGTGATTTGCATGTTTGGAGGGTGAGGAGGAACATTAGAAAGTGCAGTTCACTATTGCGTGGCATTAAGTAAGTAAATAAGTGGCCCTAGCTGTCACGGTGTAGTATTGATCATAACAGTGGCTGGTACTATCACTACTAGTGGCGGAAAAATCATGCATTTGTGCTTTGTATGTGCAATGTATGGTACAGAACCTATTGTAGGACTTGCAAATATCTTTAAATGCAGTAAGTGTTTGATAAATGAAGAGATGACTCAAGAAATTAAACTGTTTAATGACAGATTAACTGCTCTAGAGAAAAGTTATGTGGATACTATTGCCAGAATAAATGGATCACATTCTGAAGTTAATACTACTATGTTAGAAAATTGTAGTAATAGTATTTCTGAAAATCCTCCTACTAGGAAGCATACTAGGGAAGAGGAGGAAGATCCGTTGCCCAGTGAGGATACCTGTTGTTTGGTTACAAATAAAAAAGCAGCAAAAAAAAGGCAGAAAAGCAGCATTATTTGAAATTCCAACCCAAAACTGCTTTAATCCATTAATAAACTTATTAGATAAAGATAACCCTGTCACTGCCTGGGACCCCCTAAACAATCCCCCGGTAACTGTTGCTGATAATTCATCACCAACATTAATAGACATAAACTTACCAGTTATTACAGAGAATCTCATAGATCTGTCTAACAATACAGAAGATGTGGTTGAGAAATCTATGGATTATACTGAGAATAATACGGTCGAGACTAGACAAATATTCGTTTTGGGAGACTCTATCATAAAAAATTTAGACAGGTCTATATGCGATCAAGATAAAATCAATCGCACTCTATCTAGTTTTAGAGGTGCTAAAATCCAAGATATTACTATAATGTTAAGAAATATCTTGAAAGATAGGGGAGAAAAAACATTGGTCATAATTCATGCCGGGGTAAACAATGCTTTTAAACAAGATCTCCAGTGTATTAAAGAAGAAATTGTAGGAATGTATAATGTTCTCATAGACTTGGATTGTCAGATCGCATTTTCTGAAATTCTCCCAGTTGCTAGGGCATCTATCTATATAATGAAAAAATAAAATCTTTGAACAACTGGCTTCATTCATGGTGTCTCAGGCAAAGCATAGATTGCATTTCTCATTGGGAGGATTTTGCATATACACCTGGTTTAATATGCAGAGATGGTTTACATCTAAGTAGATTTGGAAACAAAACATTGGGTAAACATCTTAATGATTATATACAACTTAATTTAAACTAAATGGGGGGGTGGTTAAAATATTTTTCAGGCAAGGGTTAATATAGAACCACTTCCAGCGTTTCCATGGACTACAAACTTAGAAATATTAAATAATAAGTGTCATAATAACACATGTAGGGATTTAAACATATTACTACTTAATGCTAGAAGTTTGAACACAAAAAACGATGAACTTAGATATATTTTAGATAGAGACAAAATGGATATACGTGCTGTCTCAGAAACTTGGTTCACAGATGCTACTTGAGGCATTGATATAGAAGGTTATTCTGTTTATTTCAAAAATCGTCAACACACCAAGGGTGGAGGTGTAGCTCTATATGTTAACAACTGTTTAAAAAGTAGACAAATTCCTATTGCTATGACTACCAACACTGACATTGAGGTTATTCTAGTCCAAATAGAGACTGAGAAAATATTAACTTTTGGTGTATGTTATAGACCACCAAATTTGGACTCTAAGAATGATATTTTTCTTCAAACATTAGAGCAGATGGAAGATTACGAAAATGTAATTTTAATGGGGGATTTTAATTTACCCTCTATCTGTTGGTCGACACTTACTGGAAAAATGAAATTGGATGATAGATTTATTAATTTACTGTAGTTCTCTTGCTTAATTTAGATCAGCTTGTTAGTAAACCCACAAGAAAAGATAATATACTCGATCTCATCTTAACCAACATGACTAATATTGTAGAATTACCTAAAGTTCAAGATCCTCTGGGAGATAGTGATCACAATATGGTGTCTTGGAAGTTAAAAAATTCTACTTATGTAAATTGTGGTATAACTAGGATTAAAAACTATTACAAAGCCAATTATGAGGCTATTAAAAATCATTTTGAAAACTGGAACTGGAAGGCAGAGCTACAAAACAAAAATAGTGAGCACATTTGGGCAGCTATTAAAAGTAATATTTACTATTGTACTGATACATGGGTCCCTGAATATAAGAAATATGCTCATACCAATAAAAGAGTCCCTGCTGGGTTTAATAATAATATAAAAAAATTAACAAGGAAAAAAAAAGGAAAAGTACATACAATTTTAAAAAAAACCTTCAGAAGAGAAATGGCAAAAATTTATTAAGGTCTCAAATCAGTGCAAGAAAACTATTAGAGGTGCTAAGAAAACTTATGAATTAAAATTGGCTACTATAACCAAAGACAACAGAAAACAATTCTACAACTATATCAGTTCATTACGAGGAAAGGCCCCTACTATTGGTCCCTTAATTAAAAATAATGTGCTTTTTGTAAATGAATCAGACATGGCTAGAGAATTTAATGAAACTTTTCTTAATGTCTTTAAAGTGAAGGATATTTCTTGTACAGATAATATTGAAGTTAGTAATATCTATCCACTGATAACATCGGATGTAGTTTTATCTGTTATTCAAGCCACTAAGGTCAATTCTTCAGCAGGCCCAGATGAAATTCCAATTATTTTTATTAAAAAACTAGATTCTGTTTTAGTGGATTTACTTACTTTATTATTTAATGCATCCCTTAAAGAAGGGTATGCTTTAAGAGATTGGACTACACCTACTATTGTGCCAATATATAAAAATGGGAATAAACAACTCACCAGTAATTATAGGCCAATTAGCTTAACATCGTGTATGGGTAAACTATTTGAGAGAATATTAAAGGTAAAAATGCTAGCACATTTAGAAATATAGGATTCTGTGATATTAGCCGGTATGGTTTTGTGCAGGGAAGATCATGTCAACTTAACGTGATAAATTTTTTCAAACCAGTAAGTATGGCATTGGATCAGGGCTTCCCAGTAGGTATAATATTCTTAGATTATGAAAAGGCATTTGATTCGGTACCTCATGGCATTTTGATTAACGAATTGGTAAAATTAGGTTTTAATGCTAATATAATTAGTTGGATACATTCCTGGCTAACTGACAGGAAACAACGAGTCAGCATTAAAGGACATTTTTTGGAATGGGGAGATGTGAGCAGTGGTGTCCCACAGGGCTCAGTGTTGGGTCTCTTGTTATTTAACTTGCTAATAGCTGATATGCAAACCACAAATGGCGTCTGGATTCATAAATACGCAGAAGATAGCAAGTTTGGTTGTATTGTTAATAACTCTGTGGCTGTGGATATTTTACAGACTAACCTTGACAATCTAGTTAAGTGGTCTGTTAATAATAAAATGGCCTTTAATCCTGCTAAATGCAAGGTTATGCATTTGGGAAAAAATAATGCTTTAGCATCTTATAAGATCAATAACTACGAGTTACAATCAATTACATCTGAAAGAGATTTGGGAATTACAATCATGAATGATTTAAAATTTACATCTCATAATAATAACATCATTAAAAAATGCCACGGTATATTATCTTGTATTTTTAGACACATTAAGAGTAGAGAATCTGAAGTTTTGGTACAATTATATACTAGCTTAGTAAGATCACAAATTGATTATTGTGCCCCCTTTTGCACTCCAACATCTGTAGGTGGTATAGTAGCCTAAGAAAAAGTACAACGGTGACTTACTAAGAAAGTAAAAGGATTAACAGATCTAGATTATAGTACATGTTTGAGATCATTGGGGTTATTTTCACTTGAATACAGGATATATAGGGGTGATATGTGCCTTGCATATAGATCCTCGAAGGATGCAGCCTTATGTGAGGCACTTTGTCTTCAAAAAGCTACAACAGGATATAATACGTGACCACACAAAATTCAGTTTCAAACTGAAATCAATAATACCAGTAAGAGAAATAAATTTGTCACACGATTGCCTACATTGTGGAACTCCTTACCTACTGAAGTTGTAGCCAGTAATAACTTGTCACAATTTAAGTATGACTTGGATAATCACATGGGTGAAAAGAAATTTAAATTTCACCGATAGGCAACGCGTTTACGTTGGGATTTCCCCATTTAACTTGTATTATACCTATGAACCTAGAACTTATAAACATCACCCAATGCTCACAACAATCCTGACACTATCTCTGTCAGGCACAACAATCAGGATGCCAGCTGTCATCCTCTTGAGCATCTCGGGCTTCTGTCCTTGGGAAACATGGTGTCAGGATATTGAGTTTCAGCCTTGTAAATTACTACCCATCTTATACAGGGATCCTCCTTATCGAGTCAAATCCAGCCAAAGGACTATGCCACCAGAAATTAAAGCCCCACCAAGGCAAGCCTGTGGGATGGATGTCTCAGGCTACCAATCAGGTGGGAAATGCACACCCCAACTGGCTTATGGTGTGCTATGGTAGACCTGACAAGAAAGGAAAACCAAGAAAACAAATAAAGAATGGTTGTAACTTGATGTAAGTGTGCTCAGTTTTATTAATTAATTACACATGAATAAATCATTAGTTTATATTGCATTACACTGTCTACTGATATGGACTACACTGGACATCCTTATTAATAATCCATTATTACATATTGTACATGGAAACTGCATTTTGATAAGAGTGACTTGCAACATTTTGGTGATCTGTGTGGTTCTAGAATGACAAACGATAATATTTATATACTTATTTTAAAATATTGTTACGAAACTGCTGCAGACAACATGGCCACAACTTGAGGGCTCTGCCTTTAAAAGTCAAAAATCCTTCATATGTAGCAGTTTTTCAATTATACTGCAAGTGTCTTAGAAAACATCTGTTAAGAAATCAAACCCTCCCTATTTTCATATGTTTGCCCTAACTGTACTTGAACGCATTAGCTGTCTGTAGCCCCGGTGATAGTTGGTTCCATTTGTTCCCCACCCTTTCTGTGAAGAAGTACTTCCTCATGTCCCTTCTGAACTTGCCATCTTTCAGCTTCAGACTCTGTCCCCATATGATGTTTCCTTTCCTGAGCCTCAATAACACTTGGCAGTCTACTCTGCTGATGCCTTTTAGATATATACTCTGCCGATGCCTTTTAGATACTTGAAGATTTCAATCATGTCACCTCTCTCTCTTCTAGCCCCCAGAGAGTACATGTTAAGGTCATCAAATATTTCCACATAGGATAGTCCTAGCTATGGATCATCTTCAATGCACTTCTCTGAATGGTCACTGGGTGGTCCATGTCCTTCTTCATGTGTGGACTCCAGAACTGAGCAAATACTCTGAGGCCTGATCAGAGAGCAGTAAAGTGGTAGTATTTTTCATTTAATTTAATTTAATTTCATTTCATTTATTTGATAACCGGGTAAAAAAGCAGCTGGGCCTCATGGTCCTTTTACAGGCTTGACCTGGTGAGGGTCGAAGGACTCTCAAAACATGAATACATGAAAACTTGAATTGACAAGACTAAAAGCCAAAAATACTATACAATGCAAACACACTGCATGAAAACAAGACATAAAATAGACAACAAGCTAGAACTAGCAAGAGTTACATTAATAAAGTTATGTGCAAATACATACAGGTTTGGAATAAAGCATTTTCTTTAAAGAAATCTTAAACTGATGGATTTTGAGCATTTTGCAACTCAACAGGCAAATCATTCCACATTTTTATTGCATTTTATTTGAAAGATTTTTGATATTTGTTGGTTTTATAGATCAAAACTGCCAAAAGAATTGAATAGTATGGCTTCCTTTCTTCTATTGGAAAACACCTTTTCCATGCATCTGAGCATCCTGCTTGCATTGCTGTATGCTTGCTGTATTTAAATGGGCAGACTAGGTGGGCCAGGCAGTCCTTATCTGCCATCATATTCGATGCTTCTTTGTTTCTATGTATGCCTTGTTGCATTGTGTTGAGTTCTTCAAGCTGTCACTTATGATGCCCAGGTCTCTCTCTTTCATTGTGTGTTCCAGGAACATTCCCATCATTCAGTAATTATTCCAGGGGAATTTTAATACCCCAATATGTTACCTTATACTTTTTTGTGTTAAATCTTAGCTGCCAGATTCCAGAACATTTATCTAACTTGGCAAGTTTTTCCTTCAGTTCCCAGATGCCTTCCTTATTGTCCAGTCTGCTGCATATTTTGGTATCTTCAGCAAACAGTAACATCTTGTCCCATTTGCCTTTCCCAGTGTTGCATATGAACATGTTGAAATGCACTGGACCCAAGACTAACCCATGCGGCACGCTGTTTGTCACCCTTCTCACTCCAGAACTAACCCCATTAATGACCACCCTCTGTTTCTTGTCTCTAAGACAGTTACCAACTAACCTTAACACTGTGTCACCCACACTTATGTCTCTCAAATCTTCTTTGAGGATAGCTCCCTCCCTTGAGGCATATCATGGAACTGTAAGCCATCTGCGTTAAAATCACCTTTAAACTTTTGCTAGCTGAGGATAATATATGTCGAATTGCATTGTTGCTGCCTGAATATTGCTGGTGGCTGCATCAAAATGTGGTGGTGGAGCAAGAATTAGCTACTATCACCAAATGGACATTTGGAGATAGCAGCTCATTTCTACTCTACCGCCATGTTGTGAATGCACTCTTGCAACAAAGCCTTTTCACTTCTAATCATAATGTGGTCTGGTAATGTATTAGTGTTCAGGGGTTCTTGACTGTTTGTATTCTTAAGACACTTAGGGAGCCTTTTGTTGCTAATGTATATGAGTGACTTAGGATCTATGAGTACCTTAGTGCACATGGTTTGTTCAGTTTGCAACCACAGTAGTATGTACAAAATCCCTGGGACCTGGAGTGGTTCCCTCAGCCATTGCAAGTATTTGGTACAATTAACAACCAGGTAATAAATGTAAAGGTCTGGCAGTTTGAGCCTGCCCAATGGTTTAGGCACTGCTAGTTTGTGGTAAGTCCTATGGGCAGTTTCCCCAGCCCAAATGAACTTAAAAATTAATTTTTGTAAGGTATCAAACCATGCCTTAGTGGTTACAATGTTGATCATGCTGAGTGGGTACAGTACCCTAGGGAGAAACTTCATTTTAGCAAGGTTTATTTTCCCTGACATTGTGAGCAGGAGGTGGGCTCATCTGTCTAAGTCCTGCAATAACTGTCTTAGCAGGGGTTCCAGATTGTGGGTAATCATATCTTGTTGGCATCTTGTGACCAACATACACGCATATTTAAATTTATCTGCTGGCCATTTAAGGCCTAATGCTCTAATTTCATATTGTTGCACTCCAAAGGCATCACCTCCGTCTTGTCAATACTGAGTTTATAGTTTGACACTTCTCCAAACTTAGTAATTTCCTGAAGGGCATGAGGCAGGGACACCCCAGGTGAGTAACATGGAGCAGGATATCATCTGCATAAACTGAAATTTTGTACTGGGTGCCCTTAATGCTGGTGCCCCAAATCTCTAAGATTTGTTTAATCTTAAATTTGAGGAGTTCAAGAAAGAGATTAAACCCTGTTGCAAAAAATCTGTGCAGTGGGGCATGTATGTAATAGTTTCACCCACTGAATGCACTCCTCGGGGTATCATACCATGCCAGAGCTAGTAGTCCCATGAGGTCCTATCAAAGGCCTTCTCTGCATCTAGGGAAACCAGGGCTGCAGGAAGATCTGGCTCCCCAGATGCAGAAATTAAGTGAGCCAGTTTGCGGAGATGGTTGGAAGAGATCCCACCTGGCATGAACTCCACTTATTAACAGGCAATTAATGTACCCCAGACCTTGTTAAACCAATTTATTGGCTCTTCAGCTAACATTTTAATGTCAATAGGGAGATTGGCCTATATTTGCCCAATGCAGTATAGTCCCTCCCAGGTTTGGGTATAAGCATCACCAGTGTGTCCATCAGATTTCTCTCCCAAATGCCTTACTTATATCAGTGTTCAAATAACTCCAGTAGTAATGGGCTAAGTTTCTCCTTAAAGCTCTTGTAAAAATTGGGGGAGAACCCATCTGGGCCAGGTGCCTTATCTGGGGTTAGGTTTTGGATGGTCTGAAGAATTTCCACCAATGTAAGGTTAGTATTTAGGATAACCTCTTGTTCCTGAGTGAATTTAGGGATGGGTAAACCTGTTAAATACTCTTGGATTATGGCTTCAGGGATGGTAGGAGCTGTTTAACTATAAAGAGTTTGACAAAACTGCTTAAAGTCTTCTGCAGTAGTATGTAGCACTGTAATTAAGTGAGGTTTGTCAGCTACCTTTATGCCCTGGATAGTGCAAAAAGCCTCCTGTTGGTGGATCTGAAGAGCCATAAGCTTTCCAACTTTTTCTCCTTGATCAAAATACTTAACATGGGCCCAATTTATGGCTAGTTCTGCAGAATCTCTATTAAGTTCTGTATAAGCAGTCCAGTAATTAATAAGTTCTATCCAGGTTTCCTCGGGGGTATTACGAGATAGTGTTTTCTCCATTGTTCTTATTTTATTCAGCAGCTCATCAGGTGTCTGATTTAGTTTTTTTTTTGTCTTATAGATATCAGCTGAATGAATTATCCCTGGACTCCACACTTGAGAGCCATCCAAAAAGTGTCAACATTTCGGACCGTGTGTTTATTGTATGTAATAAAGTTTGCAGTAAATGTTCTAAGCTGAGTAATAAAGGATTGCTCTTTCAAGATTTGAAGAATTAAGATTTCAAGAATTATTAATATTGAGTCTCTATTTCTCTGCCAGCAGCAGGGTACAGGTGAACTGTATATTGAGGGAGACTGGAGAGTGGTCTGAGATTACTCAGGCTTTTATTTCACACATATGTAGACCCTGGAAGCTTTCCTTACTGATAAGAAAATAGTCCAGTCTGCATATAGATTGATAAGCTGTAAAATAAAAGATGCATGCCTTGGTATTAAGATATAATGTGCACCAGTGTTGACTAGGCCCAGGGTATCAGTTTAATCTTTAAGGGCTCAGTGGGCTACGGATGAACCCTTATGTCTGGTTACATCCCTATCAATATCCTAATCTTGATCTATGTTCAAGTCCCCTGCTAAAATGAGAAGGAGATGTGTCCAAAGCACCAGAAGGCCTGCCAGTTCCATAAAAACACTGGGGTCTCTATATTGGGCCCGTAAATGAAAGCCAGGATTACAGTAGTTTGCCACAGGGTGCCCGGTACTAAGACAAAACGACTGACCTGGCCTGCAATTTCTTCCACAAACTGAAACTACACTGTCTGGGCCATAAGTATAGCTTCATCCTTTTTATTTGTGACATCAACTGCTCCAGAGGCCTGACCCACCCAATTTCTATGCCATAGCAAGGTTTGGTTTGCTTTAATATGAGTCTCCTGGAAGAAGGAGATGTGTGCTGGTAGTTTTTGAAAATTCTGTAAAACTTAGTACCTTTGTCTCTGGACTGGGCACCTTTAATTTTCCAAGTATAAAAACAGGTCCCATGGTTTGAGATTAAGACATGCAACCTGTGTCCCCGATGTCTACCTTGCTTCTCATACTACATGCTACAGTGGTTCTCCTGATGTCCTCTGAAGTATCCTTACCCCCCCACAATAAAGAACATACACATAAGAAACATGAACACTAAGAAAACATTAACAGCAACACTCCGAAAACACAGAACATATGAGTTCCTACTCAGGGCACTCAGACTGCACTTTGTTAGTAAGAGGGTCTTCCTCCTCACCTTCCCCTTTAATCCCATCATTCAATGAGGGTGCTCCAACTATGCAAGTGCTGGCAGTATAGCCTAGAGGTTAGAGGAACAAGGTGTGAACGATCTTGATACATCCAGCAGACCAGTCCTGAGTTTGATTCTTACAACCTCCACTTGCATACTGTGTGACTCTGAGCAAGTCACTTAACTGCCCAGTGCTCCCAGGTCGCCCCTGAAAACAGGCACTTGTGCCTAGTGGGTCTTACCCGGTTACCAAAGACTAAAATGAAATAAAAAAAAAAATTTCTTAATTGCAAGCTCTGGTTGTGGATCCTCTTTATCTTTTTTTTCACAATGATCAGTTTACCTTGCATACCAATCATCATTTTCTACTGAAGGTCATTTTTGAGCATACAGCAAATCAGACTATTGACCTTCCAGTTTATTCCTCAATTTCCATGGATAGTGGGGAAAGTCATCTGCACATGCTAGACTTCAGTAGCAGCATAAGTTCTTTATTTGATCGATCAGTGTACATTATAAATTATTAAAATTTACAAATACATTAAAATACAAACATTTATTTTGTACACTATACATGGCAGTATACCACTCAAGACAGGAATGAACATTTAATGAATAGCAACAATCTTTGACCTATATCTCATCACAGCCTGGATGACTCAGGCATACATTTTTGCTTCATCAGCATAGATAGGTTTTAGTAATATTTCCATACAATCCAAGAGTGTTCCATCTTATCTGTTAATGCAATCTACCAAATATTTTCTACACCATTTCTGATACAGACGGCACAGACATAACATGGTATAATTCTTCTTCATGAACTTTTCTATAAAAACATTCAAGATCATTCATATCACACTTCCCAAATATTGATTCTAATCTCTTAAATGGGAGTAATTCATATCTTGATAATGTGAGAATTCTACAGCACTCCTGGTCAAAAGGCAAAGCCAAGTAAAAGTCAAAAGCCATAATGCATCTTATAAGCAGTGTATCAATAGGTAAGTTTTTAAGAAGCTATGCACTCCATATCCCTGTTTTGTGCAAGATCAAATATTCTATTTTTAGTCATATTTTTATAAGCTGATCAAATCAAAATTCATGTTTGTGAGTCCTGCCCCAAGTGGCTATAAATGAATCTGTTCTAATATGAATTACAGGTTTATAAACCATGGTGATTTCTTTGAAAATTGCATTCCATTTTATTATTTCATATAAGCATTATTTTTACTGTTGATTTACTGTATTGTTTAAAATATGTAACCAATAACTAGCAAGATGATACTGAACCAGTGAACTTACTGAAGTGTGTTGGAGCAAAGAAGGAGGTTAGCCCATGGATCCTCCGTTGATTTCCTATAGTAGAAAAGATCATGTCCTGTGAGTACATATCTATCTAATTAAGCTTTAAACGCTAATTTATTTTTGCTGACATACAAACATATGAACTTGCCAGCAGGTAAAGGCCTTTTGATCTAGCAAGTCTGCTCAATTGTGCAGCTAGCAGCCCTTATACTGCAACTGTCCCCCTTCCCTCCCTCCAGTGATCCTCCCCTTAACCTGTCTAATCTCCTTTTGAAGCAGCCCACTGTCTTACAGGATACCACTTCCTCTCGTAGTGCATTCCACCCTGTCACTACCCTCTCCATAAAAAAGTGCCTCCTCATTTCCCTCCTGAACCCCCCCCCGATCTCAGATTGTGCCCTCAGGTGTCCCTCCCACTCCTTAATTGGAAAAGCCGCTCCGTGCCCACCTTATTTATTCCCTTCATGTACTTGAAGGTTTCAATCATGTCCCCCCATGTTCAATTTCCTCAGCCTACTCTCATAGGGCAAGTCTCCTAGCCCCTGGATCATTTTTGTTACTCTGCATTGCACTGCCTCCAGTAACCTAATGTCCTTCAGGCATGGACACCAGAACTGCACTCAGTAGTCCAGGTGTGATCTAACCAGTGATCTATATAGCGGCAGGATCACCTCCCCCCTCCTGGAGAATATGCCTCTGGCAATACTACCCAGCATCCTGTTAGCCTTTGCAGCTGCCTTTCTACACTGTGTGGAGTTGTTCATTGCTCCTGTTATGATCACTTCCAGATCCTTCTCCTCTGTTCTGGCTAGCTGAATCCCCCCTAGCTGGTAGCTTCTCCTTGAGTTTTTTGCTCTGAAATGTAGCACCTTGCATTTCTTGGCATTGAACCCCAGCTGCCAAGTGTCTGACCAGTCCTCCAATATTGTCAGATGTTCTTGCAACCCCTGCCACCCCTCCAAGTCATCCACTACTGTTCCCATCTTGGTGTCATCTGCAAACAGACTGATCTTGTTCTTGATGCCTATTGACATGTCTGCTATGAAAATCCCAAATAACACCGGCCCCAGTAGAGAGCCCTGTGGCATTCCGCTTGGCACTGCCCTGGGTGATGAGAGCTGCCCTCCCACCACCACACTCTGCTGTCTCCCTTGCAGCCAGTTAACTATTTATCCCACCATCTTCGCCCCCGCCCCTGTGTCTTCAGCTTACTACCTAGCCACCTATGTGGCCCCAAATCAAATGCCTTACTGAAGTCCAGGTACAGGACATCCACTGCATGGCCCCTGTCTAATTGTCTGGTTACCCAATCATAGTACTCCACTAGGTTGGTCTGACAGGATCTCCCCGAGACAACCCCAGGCTGCCTGCTGTTCTGCAGCCCATTAGCCTCTAGGAAGAAAACTAGCCTCTACTTCAGGATCATCTAAATCAGCTTTCCCATGATGGATCTGAGGCTTACTGGTCTGTAGTTCCCCGGCTCATCTTTGGGGCCACTCTTGTGGAGGGGTACCACATGTGCCATCCTCCAGTCCTGCGGAACACTCTCTGACTCCAAGGATGCATTAAACAGGTCTGCAGGGGTTTTTCCAGGACTTCTGCTAGCTCCCTTAGCACCCTGGAGTGTATGCCATCCGGCCCCAGACCCTTGTCCACCCTCAGTGCTCTCACACCCTCCAGTACCCTGCCCACTGGGATTTCCTGTCTGTCTCCTCCTCGCTTCCCATGCCCCACCCCAACCCCTTGGTATTGTTTCCACTTTCTCTTTTGTAAATACTGAGCAGAAGTACTGCTTAATGCTTCTGCCTTTTCTGCCCCTTTATCAACTCACACCCATCCCTTTTTATCCTTACTATTTGGTCCTTGCAGCACCGTTTCTCCCTGATGTACCTGAAGAAGTCCTTTTCTCCACATTTAATGCCCTGTGCTAGCCTGAGTTCCCCGGATGCCTTGGCTGCCCTGACTAACCTTGTTGCCTCCCTTGACTCCATTAGGTAATCCTCTCTGTCCTCCCCTCTCCCTGTTCTTTTGTACCATCTAAAGGTGGTTATTTTCTTTCTTACTTTCTCCATGACTCCCCTGCTCACCCAGCTAGGCTTCTTGGCCCTAGCCCTCTTCCTCTGGACCCTTGTACATGTTGCGGTTGCCTCTTCAATACCCCATTTAATGACCTCCCACCTCTGATTAGTGTCCATATCTGGACCGTTCCTGGCTAGATACCCTGTACTATTTTCCTCAGCCTCCCAAAGTTGGCTCTTCTGAAGTCTAACACCCTTGTTCCCGATCCTACTCCTTCCTTCCCCATGTTTAACCTGAACCACACCGAGTGGTGGTCACTCCCTGCCAGTGCCTCCTCCACCCTCAGCCCCCTCAAAAATTCCCCATTTGCCAGTACTAGGTCAAGGGTATTCCCTAACCTGGTTGGCTCATTGACCATCTGCAATAGGAAGCTGTCCTGAAAGGCATCCAGAAGTACCTGCTCCCTCCTATTTGTGATAGCTGGGGTGCCCCAATCTACTCCTGGCAGGTTGAAGTCCCCCACAATCACCGTACTGCTCCTTCCACAGGTCCTTCTCATTTGCCCAGTTAGTTCCTTGCCTAACTCCTCAGTCTGAGATGGTGGCCTGTACACCACTCCCATCCTCAGGGACCTATTTTTGGAGTCCTTGAGCTGCACCCATAATGACTCTGTGTTGCCGTCCTCCCCTTCCTCCGTGACACACTTCAGACCTTCCCTCATATACTGTGCTATCCCTTCCTTCTCTTTTACCCTGTCCCTCTGAAATATCCTATACCATGGTACTGCCAGGCCCCAGTCATGGTAATGGTTGGCCCAAGTCTCAGTTATGGCCACCATATCCACCTCCCCATCCATCATGAGAGCCTGTAGCTCTGCTGTTTTGCTCCCTAGACTCCTAGTGTTCAAGGTTACCACCCTCCACTCCAATTCATTTGCCCCTTTTCCTAGTTGCGCTCCCTTTTTTGCACCGCCTCCTGACCTCTCCCTAAGTCTCCTGCTGCTAGCATGGAGGGTAAGCTTGTTAGGCTTCCCTGCCTGAGGATCCTGCCAGACTCCTGCCAACTTGCCACCCCCACTACTTGTTTAAATTCTCATTGTATGCTAAGTATTTCTCCAATTTCTGTTTCAGAACCTTCTTTCCCTCTCAACTTAAGCGAAGCCTGTCCTTGGCATAGAGATCCTTGTCCTCCCATGTCCTTTCCTACCCTCCCACCAGCCCATACCATTGGATGGACAACACTCCCTTAGCCATGTGCTAGATTCTTCTATCTTCAGCTTCCTCGCTGTGCTCACACTGGGCACTGGAATCACTTCCGAGAAGGTTACTGATCTTCCTGCCTCCTCACAAATCAGCCCCAGCTCCTCAAACCTCCCCTGGACTACATCTACTGTATGACCCACCAGGTCATTGGTTCCCAAATGCAGAACTATGTGAGGTTTCTCCCTACTTCTCCTGGCATATTTCAGCACTGATTGATCCACCCTTTCTGCTGTCATGCCTGGCATGGCCTCCACCCATATCTGATTATGCTTCTCCCCTTACTCCCCCATCTGATCCTCTTCAGAACTGAATCCCCTAGCAATAAGGATCTCACTCTCACTTACTTGTTTTGCTCACCTTGTCCAACCCTTATCCCTCCCTGCCAGGTCTTCTGTTCTCAAATGCATCACAGCTGTTTCTCCTTCCACCCCTGTCTGTGGCCTGCCCTCCCCTTCCCCATTTTCTGCCGATTTCAACTCCCCTCTGCACTGGGCTCCACCTGCCCCCTCTCCCTGATGCATCCCTCCCCTAATCTCCTCATAACTCCCCTCTTCCCTCTCCTTAGCTACTGTCCCCCTGTTCAGTCTCCTAGCTCCCACCCCCCTATCCTTACCCACTGAAGCCCTGCCCCCTTCAGTCACCTTACCAGTGCCCTCTGGGCTGTGAGTAATCTCTTCCTCACCAGCCTTGTCTACAAGGTCCTCTTGATTCATCCCCTCCAGTGTAGCTAGCACTGAGAACCTGTTTCTTGACACCTACCCCCGCTCTGAGTTATCCTGGCATACTATTGAGCGGCCTGCATTTACTACCTGCTCTAGAGTCATTCCTGCCCTTGTTCCCTATCCTCCTCCACCCCCATTCATCTGTACCCAGTGGTTCCTGAGGTGGCAATATTGATCTATTTACCCCTTCCCCCTCACACCCCCATCTTGGCCTGGTTTGCCTGCAATCCTCTGAGGCACTCCCATGTGCCCGCAGTCCTGGATTGCACAACCACTCTGTTCCCTTACTTCTTCTTATGTCTGCCCATAACCACCTAATCTCCTCCTCGAGTTGCTTAAGTTGCCTGCACACCAGGCATCCCCCTGCTCCCCATGCGACCCCTAAAAAGATAGCTGCTCCACAATTGTTGCATCCTACTACCCTCCCCATGCCCCTAATTGACCCCTACATCTCTTCCAGCTTACTCTCACTTCATACTGCCTGCCCATCCCCTGGGATGTTCCCCCTTACTAAGGCTAGTCATGTTATTGTCTTTCCCTTATTCTCCATTTGAACTGGTCTGGAATTACCAATCAGCCCCAAGATTGCACCAGTGTGTACTGACTGCCAATCCTGACCCAGCACCTCCCCTATAAAGGCAGATAAGCCTGGGGAGGGAGGGATGGATCTATCTGACTCTCTTGAGTCAATCAGTCCAGTCTAGCTCTGATTCCCAACCCAGTTCCCTCAGCATTTGTACCTCACCCCACTTCAGCAAATACACAGGTACATAGCACAGAACCTCCCAGAAGTCTGGCTTCCCCCACCTCCACAGTACACTGACAACTATATCCATCGGCAATCTGTTCCAAGGGTTGACAATACATTCTATATAATAATCCTTCTTTCTGTTTGAATGAAACAGTTTGGTTTTAGCTGCAAAGGATTTCCCCTTGTTCCCAAATGATTGTTTTTGAAATCTAATCCAAGTTCGTTAAACAGATATTCATCATGCATGATGTCATAGTACAACAATAGATTTCCCCTCTGCCTTTTCACCTCCAATGACATCAAGTCAAGGTGGCTAAGGTGGTCTTGATAGTCTAGATTTTTAATGCCACCTTCCAAGTTCCACTACAACCGACTGTTCTGGTCAAGATTTATTTACCCATAATAATCTGTGATAAAAGTAAGAAAAAGGCATTTTCATAGAGTGGGGAGATGAATAATTCTATACTTCTGAGCCACATAATATTATAGGGCTAAGATTTGCCTCTGTAGCCTTCAAGGCTGCTGCCACCCTCCTACCCTATACAAGTTGTTGAATTTTTTGATAGCCTATAAATTTGCTTTACCTTTCTTGTTTGTATTTTATGAAACATAGAAACACAGACTTTGATAGCAGATAAGGACTGCTTGGCCCACCCAGTCTGCCCATTTCCCTACCTAGTGGACAAGCTGCAGATCCTAGTTAACCAACAGCCTATTTTTTCCTACCCCCTACCAGAATTGCCTTATGTCTGTCCCACGCATTTTTGAATTTCCCCACTGTTTTTGACCCCACAACCTCCTCAGGAAGGCCGTTCCATGTGTCCACCACCCTCTCCATGGAAAAAATACTTCCTCACTTTGCCCCAGAGCCATCCCCCCTCTATCTTCAAATTGTGCCCCTTTGTTCTTGCACATCTCTTTTTCTAAAAGATGTTACCCTCTTGGACTTTGTTGATACCCTTGAGGTACTTGAAAGTTTCTATCATGTCCCCCCTCTCCCTCCTTTCCTTGAAGGTGTACATGACAAGCTCCTTTAGTCTCTCTTCATATGGCTTCTGTTGCAGACCTTGCACCATTTTAGTTTTCTCCTCTGGACTGCCTCCATCCTGTCTATGTCCTAGTGGAGATGGGGTCTCCAGAACTGCATACAGTACTCCAGATGGGGTCTGACCAAATGTCTGTACAGTGTGATAACAACTTTCTGTTTTCTACTGGTGATGCCTCTCCCTGTACATCCCAGTATCCCCCAGCCCTCCTTACTGCCTTCTCACATTGCTTTCTTAATTTTACACATATGTTAGATTCATCGAACATTGGATGAGAACGTAACACCTAAACAACAATTTTCTGTTACAGTTTCTAGCTTCTGATAATTTAGGTAGAAATTACAGGACTCCCTACCACCAAAGATCATAACCTTTGATTTTTCATAATAATTAGTAATTTATGTACAGTAATCAGTTCAGAAACAGAATTTAACATTCAGTGAAGTCCTAGTTGTGATAATGACAATAATATCATCAGCATATAAAGAGCATGACACAAGATAGTCATAATATAAGGAGGATGAAAACTCAAAGAATCATTATTTTGTATAATCTCATTTATGTAAATATTGAATAATAAAAAGGCTAGGAGCACCCTTGTTTCACCCCATGATTGGAATCAAAATAGTGTATAAAGTTACCTTGAGAATTAAATCTTGTATGAGTCTTATTGTTAAAATACAACGGTAAAATAGAAAGAAAAAGGTTAAATGGAAGTTGCAGTTTCAAGAGCTTTTCCCATCAGATCTTTCTGTCTATAGTGTCAAATGCTGTGCTAAAATATATATACGCTGCATTCAGCTTTATAGTTTTTCCTTACTACATATTTTTCAATTACTGTAATTGAGCACAAGTATATATATATATATATATATATATATATATATATATACATATATATATATGATCAATTGTAGAGAACCCATTCCTAAATCCAGCCTGTAATGAGGATATGATATGATATGATTATCTTTAACTCATGCATTTAACTTATTAAGCAAAAACCTAGTAAATATTCAGCCACAGCATCAATCAGGCAAATTGGTCTGTAATTTTTAGGCAAATTGGGGTCACCTTTCTTGCAAACAGGTACTAATATGTTGTTTTTCCAACTAGAAGGAATACACAACCTATTAGGCATTTACTGTAAAGATTTATTAGAATGGGAACCCATATCTCTAGGTTCTTTTTATAAATGTACAAAGGACTTCATCCATGCCTGGTGCTTTATTCTGTTTTGAATGCTAATACTGCATCTTCAACTTCTGCAAATGAAAATGCCAATGGTTATAATGTTCATTTTTAAGCTATCTTCAAGTCATGAAAAATTCTTTGGGCTATCAGGATCGTGAAATATACTGGAAAAATAAGCAACCCAGTTATTAGCTGGCACTGCAGCTGCTGCATTAGGGTCATAATAATTTGTATATTTTGCAACCATTATCCAGAAGGCTCGGTTGTCCTTATCTGCAGTCACCTTATACAATTGACACCAAAGATCTTAATAATATGTATTCCTTTCCTCTGACAGTTTCTTCTTATATTGTTTCCTGGCCATCAGAGCTGCTAAGTTTTGCCTAGATAGATTGTTTCTAGTGAGTCTAACCATCTTCTGTAAAGCCTTTTTTCACACTAGACATCTGTTGGGCATTGTGTTTGTACCTTCATTATATTAAGGATCATAGGAAATCCTCTCAACTGTTTATTGCTTTCACCCCCAGGATGGTGTGCACCCTTAACTCTGGGAAGGGCCTTTCCAAATGGTTGGCCTGCTGCATTAATTTCTGTTACCAGAAGGATGGTATGCAGTTTCCTTGTCCTGTCCTTGCTCACTCTACTCATGGTGTGGCTACTTCCATGGCTTGTTTTCACAGTGTGTCTACTGCTGACATCTGTGCCGCTGCCTCTTGGAGTACTGTTCACATATTCACTAAACATTATTGTCTCTCATAGAGGTGCTGGATTTGGCCTTACTGTCCTGCAAGTCCTGCTGACTTAAGATGCTTAGATTCTTGATGCCTCTCATGGTGCTCTGGTACTGACTGGGAATCGTTCCATGATGTGGCCTAATGGAGGGAAATATCCTTGAAGAAAATAGAGCAGTTACTTTATGTAACAGTGGATCTTTGAGAGAATCTCTTCTATTGAACCATAGCTCTCCTGCCTACCTTCCCCTTTTTTATCAGGTGGTTTCTGGTTGACCTGCCTGTTTTCATATGTGGGGCTTCTATTATGCCTGATTGGAGCATCCCAATATTCAGGTTTCAATATCCTCTCCTGTGTGCCTGGTTTGGTCCTGGTTGCTTTGGTTCCAACAGTCCCTGACAGTCCGCTGATCTTCCAAGCTTGAGGCATGATGGAGCTGCTCATGTTATATAGGCAGTGATGATGCATGTTGATATGGGCAGCCCCAGTTAGCAAAAGTATCTAGGTGGTCTTGATTCCAACTGCTTAGAGTTCGGTATGCTGCTTTTTATTTGCTTCTGTTAACTGTTCACTTGATAACCTGCATGTTATCATATCCATTGGTCCCCCCCCCCCAGGTCGCACCAGGAGATTAGCATTTTATTGCTCAGTGTGCCTTTCCTGGTGAAACAATTACAATAAACAAATAAATAAATATGACTCAATGGATGACATTCTCTTTAAAAGCTACTGTTATGGTAAGTAACTGCTCTTTTTTTCACTAACTGACTTTTGTGCACCCAGTAAAAAGCTTTACTAAAGTTCAAGACATCAAGAGAACTATCCTTGTCATATGAGGAACTGAGGTAGGGCTCAGGCATCACACGCACTTTTAAAACTTCTCTAGAAGCTTGTGCTTGAAACTACTGTTATGTCTAAAGGTTCAAGGAATTTCAGTTTCTTGTACATAAAGTGGCAGAGTCCAGGATCTTGGGGGCCATGTAAGCAGACTACAGGTTTTAAACTGCTGATCAAGCTTGCATGAGATCGGAACACAATTTGTGTCACAAGATGCAGTACGGCTTGAATGCACGTTAAGTTAGCTGTTCAGACTTTCATAATCATAGACGTTTCCTTACAGATATTTATAAGAGCTACACTGAGAAATGTTGCAGTGGGTGAACTAAATGATATGCAAGATTAGGATGTTTCAGCTGTATCAGCACATACCGTATATGTGCCTGGGGCATCACACTGGAACAATGGATAAATAAGGAAATTATTGACTTTTCTTTGAACTGTCAGCAAGTTGAACTGTGTGAGGAAGTTCTTTTATGTAGTCTGGATTAACTTTAGCATTATTTTTGCTGAGTAAACTTTTTCATGTACTCTACCCTCTTATGCACATCATTAATGGACGTGCCAGCCCTGATCTATAATATGGTTTATGTTAATTAAGTGATTGCTTGCCTTCACTTTCTTTATGCATTCAGTGCAGTGTCAGTTTGTTATGGTATAGACATATTCCATTAGGGGTGTCCAAATATGTAAAGTTTCAATACTTTGAGCAGATCTATTGGGTCATCTTCCCTATTTTCTGTAATTAAGTGATGTATAATACATTTGTGACCACAGGCACCTCTGCCTGTATAAGAGACATGGAAGATTTACTGATTTTTTTTCCTTTTTTATGACACAGTTTAAAACTCCCATTGGTTAAGGGGCACTTCTTTAATCCAACCAAATGAGAGTATTAATTTGCTTTCTGTTAATTGCTACATATACAAAGTTACTTTGACTTTTATGTATACAATAGCAACCACAGACACTGCCAGCTATTTCCTGAAATTTCTGTGATATTTCCAGATATATCTAATGCTTTCTCCATTTCTACAGCAGGGGCAGCAGAGAGAAACTTTTTAGAAATTTTGCAAAATGTCTGGAAATAGCTGGCAATGTCTGTCGCTACTACTGTAGTTTAGGCATTGTGAGAACCTATTGACAAAGCATTTTTTTGAATAAAAGAAGATCTTGTTACAGGATGGCAAATCAACTTTGAGACTTGTTTCCTATAGGGTTTAACCAGCAAAGGCTAGCATTTACATGGACAATACATGATTACAGATAACAGTGCAAATAGCACAAAAATAAATTTATACAAGATATTTGATATTTCCAAGTTTAGTGATACTGTATATGGTATCTGTCTCAAAGAGATTTGTAATGATTGTTTCAAAAGCCTGAAGGCTGGGTGCTGTTCTGTTGTCAGCTGGGACTATGAAGCAAACCCTGGTGTTAGTCCTCACAGTACATGTATGATGGTGTATGTATATGTATTCCAAATACCATTACATGTCAAACACAATACTGGTATCTTGTAACTTATGAAAATTTCCACAGCACTCCATAAGAACACTGGACCACATAGAACACTAGACAGAAAAGGCTACAAGTCCACAGAGTTTGCCTCCTCCCATCCAAGCAAATGTTGCATTCAACAGTATGCATAAATGAATAACCCATGTATTGTAATATGAACTGATGTATAACTTGTGTGTAGTTTAGATGATCAAAATAAAGTATTACCAAAATATTACACAGAATAGGCAACAGTTAAAATGAACTAAATTTACTCGATAATTACCACTGGAAACACACTTTTAAAAATGATTACACTGTCACTTTATATAATACTATTCTAACACCACTCTATGGCAACTTATCAAGCCTTCATGTTGGAAAAACCTGACCTTATTGTGATTATTACAAGACTAGTAGAACAGGACAACTAAACTTGTGTGATATATTTCAGCACAGCCAAGAGCATCCCTGGTAGAGCTGATGTATCTAGACTCACCACTAGGAATTGTTCAACAAAAGAAATTAGACATATTATTTAACAAAAAGGCAAGAGAAGCTGGTTATCGGCTTTACTATATTGAAACCATTCATAAAACTTATGAAATAAAAGCAAACTCCAGCAATGCACGTTGATGTACATGAACGTCTGGTGACTCACTTGCCTCTCTTAACGGATATCCAGTTTGATCATATGCATTACCATATGTTTAAGTCTGATATTACAATTATAAGTAATCAATAAGACACAAGTGTGCAACAATGGACCATTAATCACATACCTGGAGCAGTTTCTAACTATAAATACACATCTCTGAGGTACTTTATTGTGCTTATAAAATGACCTCTGAGGCAAAAAGAACTCTACATTAAAAGTACAGCCTTGTAATTATGGCAAATAATAAAATGGTCATGTAACTTATTTCAGTCAATCAGATGGCTTTATTTAGCCATACTATTACATAGAAACATAGAAAATGATGCAGAAAAAGACCCATGGTCTATCTAGTCTGCTCATTTTCCCTAAGTCCCTTGGATCATTTTTAGAATCTAATGTTCCCCCAGGGTACTTACCCTCCTGGACTTTACCGTAATTAATTTCCCTGGTTGTGCTGGCCCTGGTAGCCACTATTCCCTTCTTTCTATCCTAGGCCTGTTTGAACCCACTTACTGTGCTCACTCCCACCACCTCAGCTGGCAGATTGTTCCAGGACTCTATCACCCTCTATGTAAAGAAGTACTTCCTCATGTCTCTCCTGAACCTCCCACCTGCCAACTTCCACTTGTGACCCCCATGATCTTGAGTTTGTACGCAGGCTAATTAATCCCCAGAGTTCATTTTATTTATTCCTTTGAGGAATTTGAAGGTCTCAATCATATTGCCCCCTCTCCCTTCTGGTTTCCAATGAGTACAAATTCAGTGCCCTGAGGCGTTCCTCATTTGCCCTGCTCTCCCTGAATAATTCTGGTCACTCTGTGCTGCACTGTTTCTAACCTGTCCTTGTCTTTTCTGAGGTAAAGACTCAAGAACTGGGCACAGTACTGCAGATGAGGCCTTAACAGGGCTCTGTAGAAGGGTAGTATCAGCTCTTTTCTCCTACTGTCAATCCCCCTCCCAATGCATTCCAGTATCCTGTTGGCCTTACTATAGGCCCTGTTGAGCTGATTAGTTTGTTTAAGGGAGTTATAACTCCAAGATCCCATTCCTTGTTTGTAGTACTAAGTCTCTCCACTCCCATCCAGTACTCCATCATGGGGTTCTTTTTCTCCAGGAGCATTACCTTGCACTTTTTTGCATTGAATTTTAACTGACAGACTTTTGACCACCCTTCTAATCTTAGCAGGTCCTTTTGTATATTCCTTATTCCTTCCTCACAATCCACCCTCCCACATAGTTTTGTGTCATCTGCAAATAGACACAGCTTGCCCTGGATTCCTTATCCAATGTTGCTAATGAACATGTTGAAGAGGACCAGTCCCAGGACTGATCCCTGTGGAACCCCACTCATTACCTTCTTCTCTTCTGTTTTAACCCCATTGACCACCACCCTCTGTCACCTACCTGCTAGCCAGTTTCCCATCCAACTCACAAGAGTTTTAGCTGCTCCCAGGTCCTCCATTTTCATAAGCAACCTCTTGTGCAATACTGAATCAAAGCCCTTACTAAAGTTAAAGTACAGCAAGTCAATCACATAGCCCTTGTTTATCTCCCTTGTCATCCAATCAAAGAAGACTATCAGGCTGGTCTGACAAGACCTTCCTGTGACAAAACTGTGTTGTTTATCATCCTGGAGTCCATTGCTCTCCAGGTGTTCTATGAGGTCTTCTTCAATGAGGGACTCCCATCATCCTCCTCATGATGGAGGTCAGGTACAAAGGCCTATAATTCCTTGGTTGCTCCCCGTCTTCCCCCTTATGAAGCTGTACTACATCCCCTAACTTCCAATCAACTGGGACTACCCCAGTCCTGATTGTGCTATTGAAAACTCAGCCAGTGGATCAGCCAGTTTGTTTGCCAGTTCCCTCAGTATCCTTGGGTGCAACCTTTCTGGACCCAGGGCCTTATCAATCTTGAAGGCTGCCAGTCCCTTCTGGACTCTTTCCCTGGTAAACATTGGCAGACTAATTTCTAGGATTCCCTTCAAGGCTGCTTTGATGCCACTCTCAGGCAAGGGCCTGTCTTCTTCCTTACTGAAGAGTGATTAAAAATAGTCATTCAGAACAGCGACCTTCTGCCTGTCCTCTTCAATCACCCTGCCTCCCTGACCCAGTCATGCAATACCTCCCTTTTTATGTTTTTTTGCTGATATATCTAAAAAACTGTTTCCCCCTTTCTTCACCTCCTCCTTAAATGCACAGTTCTGTGCCTGCTTTTGCCTCCCTGATGGACCTCTTTGCCTCACTGAGTTTCTCATGATATTCCTCTTGTTCTACCTCTCCTTGTTTGCTCTTGTATTTATAAAAGACCCTCTTTTTGGCTCCTACTACTTCCCTGACTCTAGGTGAGAACCATAGCAGTTTCTTTGATCTGTTTTTCTTTGTCACTGATTTTATGCACATCTTTGATGCCTCAAGGATAGCACCCTTGATTACTTTCCATTTCTCCTCCACCCTGCCTATGTTCCCCACCACTTCAAACTTCTTTCTGACTAGTTCCCTTATCCTAAAGAAGTCCATTCTTCTAAAGTCAAGGACTTCATTTTTAGAGTGTGGCTTACCATCTCCTAGGGCCAGTTCAAACCACACAGAGCTATGGTCGCTATTCCCCAGTGGCCAGTGGCTCTTTCACTCTCATGATACCCTGCAGTTCTGTGTTGGTTAGTATTACATCTAGGACTGTGGACTGCCCGGTGGGTTCCTTCAGTAATTATGCCAGGAGACATTCAGCAGTGACTGACTCTTGGCGCTCTTGGCCACTGAGCTCTCCCAATCAATGTCAGGCAAGTTTAGGTCCCTTACTACTACTACCACTTCCCCCTCTGCCACCTCTCTTCTGAGTTCCTCCTCAAGTACCCTGTCCCTTTCCTCCCCTTGACCTGAGGGCCTATAGACCGCCCCTAACCTTATCTTTCTGCCTGAGGCCACCTTGAATTGCACCTATATGGACTCAGTTTCCCCATCTGAACCTCAAATGTCCCCATCTTCAGTCACTTCAATGCCCTCCCTGACATAGAGGGTGACCTCCCACCTGGCCAGTGATTTATCCAGAATAATGTATATCTAGGGATTGCAATCTTCCAGTCATTATTTTCTGTGGCCCATGTTTCTGTAATGGCCACAAAGTCTACCTCAGTGTGCACCATCATTGCCTGGAGTTCAGTAAGTTTGTTCCCCAGGCTCCTGGCGTTAATGTAAACATCCTTCCACTTGGCCCTCGTTCTGGCTGAGCTAGTGCCCATATACCTGCTATGCGTTCTCCCCTCTTCTTTAGTGCCTTTGCTTGCAGTTTTTTCTCTTACAACCATTTCCCCCCACACACTCGCTTAACCCCTATATTGTTTCTTGTACCCCTTATCCTGCTACCATCCCCTGGGTATGGAGGGAATACTATCTTGGATCTCTTTCTGCTCGCCTCCCCCATTGTGGATCCTGTAGAATAGGACTGTCCCGCTGCTAGTTTAAATGCCTGATATAGCCATCAAACTTCTTCCCCAGTGTGCTGGCCCCCTCTCTTGTCAGGTGAAACCTGTTACTCTTGAAGAGATGTCTATCCCAGAAATCCCTCCAGTCTCCTATAAAGTGGTACCCCATGTCATGACACCACTCCTTGAGACAACTATTGAATTCTGCTATCTCAGTACCTCTAATCCTGCCCTACTTCCCTGTCTAGCCCCACACAGGGAGGACTTTGGAGAAGGCCAGGGAAGACAAAAGCACTGTCAACCTGTGCCCCAGTCTATAGAAACTGTGCTTCACTGCCTCTACTGACTGGTTGGCCAGATTGTTGGTACTTAGGTGCATCAGCACCCCTAGCTCTCCCCTTTCTTCTCCACAATCCTCCCGTTTCTATCTATGTCTCAGATGGTTGATTCTCCATGGAGGCATTGAACCAACCCTCCTCTATCTTCCCCCACCAGCACCCTGTCCATACCATTAACCCTTGAGTCCCTGCTCACCAGGACCATATTTATAGCTTTACTCACCTTAGGAAGCAATGTGCTGTCTGACCCGTCATATTAGATTGACTCAGAGTCCTCCTTTGCAGAGCAAGGAGCTTAAGCTTCCTCCAGAGGTGTGAAGCAATTCACTTTCTGGATGCAACTGGACTGGACAGCTTCTTTGAAGCTGCCACTTCTACTCCCCTCACTCCACCACCCTCCACGCTCCTGGACCAGTGGGTCTCTGGGGGAGTGCAGGTGAGGTAGGTAGGGCCCTGCTGAGCTGAGTGCACAATTGGATTGTTTCTGTCCTGGCTGCTACCAGCTGAGCACAGAGCTCCACTATGGTCCTGCAGAAGGGGCAGTGTCCTCTGCTCCAGAGCATTTCCCTGGAGAAGAGTGCTGCATAGACCCTACAGCTGAGTGCCTCCCCCTGTACCACATCTTACCAAGAAGCATACTGATGATTAAGTTAATGATTAATTAAAGAGGCTGTCTGTCCAAAAGTGCTACACTGCAGAATTAGAATAAGCATACCCTTAATAACTCTCATACCAAAAAAACTTTGCTTCATTTTAAAGTTATGACCTATTTTGTAACCCTAATCTCACTCCCTGTTCAAAAACACCAGTTTCAGTGAAGAACCACTGATGTTGTCATAACCTGAACTCATAGTCTGTAGCTGTATTAATCATTTAACCCAAAAAATGACATAGGGTTTGCTGCAGTGGTTACATTTCCAGAATGTTCAAATGCATGGTATGGTACTTTAGATCATGTCAGGTGTTGGTTTTAAAATGTTGGGGGAGCATTCAATTTTGGAATATGGCAGGGATGTGCCATCTCAAAATGTAGTAGACTCAATCTCAGAATGCAAAAGGAATCTCAGAAGCACACTAAGGAATTTGGCAGGGACTGGCAATTTCAGAATATAGTGGGAATGCACACTGTCAGAATGTGACAAGACATACCATTTATTCTGAAATTGCAAGTCCTTGTAACATTACAGAATTGTATGCACCCACCACATTTCAAGATTGTGCATCAAATCCCTACCACATTCCAACACTCTGCGTCCCAGCCACATTCCAAAATTGTGTGTCACTACCGCATTCCAAAATCGTGTGTCACTGCTACATTCCCAAATCATGCGTCACTGCCACATTCTGAAATCATGTCACCACGACATTCCAAAATTGTGTATCACCACCACATTCCAAAATTGTGCATTACTACCACATTCCAAAATTGTGCATCACCACCACATTCCAAAATTGTGCATCACTGCCCCATTCCAAAACTGTGCATTACTGCCACATTCCAAAACTGCATCACTGCCACATTCTGAAACTGTGCATCACTGCCACATTCTAAAATTGTATGGCACCACCACATTCCAAAATTGTGCATCACTGGCACATTCAAAAATTGTACATCACCTCCACATTCTAAGATTGTACCTTCCTGCCATATTCTGAAACTGTGTGCAAACTTCCACATTCTAAAATTGCCTATCATTGCCACATTCTGAACATGTGCATCCCCTCCATATTCCAAAATTGTATGTCCCCACTACATTCTGAAAATGAGTGTCATTGCCACATTCTGATATTGCATGTCCAAGTCATATTCTAAAATTACACATCCCTGTCTCATTCTGAAATTGCATGTGACTACCATACTCTGAAACTGCGTCACCACCACATTCTGAGATTCTGTGTCCATGCTACAGTGTGAAATTGCATGCGACCACCACAATCTGACATCAAGCATCCCAACCATATTTTAAAATTGTGCATCATCACTACATGCCAAATTTATGCATCCATGACACATTACAAAATTACATATCCCTGCCACCTTCTGCAACTATGTGCCCCCCCGCATTTCAAAACTGTGTATCTCTGCCACTTTCTAAAAATATATGACACCACCACATAATGAATTTTTGCATCCCTGTCACACTCGGAAATTATGTGTCCCAGCTACTTTCTGAGATTGTGTTATTGCTGCAATCCATAGTTGCAGTCTGGTGACATTTCGAAATATCATACCTGCAGTATTCTAAAGATTACATGCAACTTTGTCAGTCTAAAGCCATCTTTGGCACTGCATTCCAACCCCTGTCACATTCTGATGTACTGTATCTTGCATCTGCACATAATGGAAATGCATACCCTGACCCATACAGTGTCAGAGTTCCTTTTTCAGATGTTTACTACAACTGCAGTTTTATGTAACATGGGAGAAAGAAGTCATATAAGGGAGCTTGTAGGAAGGACTAGACTCTGAGTTCAGGTTATGACATCATCAGTAGTCCTTCTCTGAAACTCACTTTTTTGAACAGACAGTGAAGTTAAGGTTACAAAATAACTTGTAGCTTTTAAACAAAGTAACTTAGAGATCTCATATTTGGTATGAGGCTGATTGGTGATATGCTGATCCAAATTTTGAATTTATTGATGCCAGAAATTTTGGCTGGAGTCCATCTTTAATTAAACATGTTATGCATACCATGTATGTCAGTTCCATTAAGTGTGAGAAGTGAGTCTACAAACTTTCATTTGCAGTATGTTGTGGGTGTGCTGTGTCATTTTCCTTTGGTAGTGAAGTGACGCACACATTTTAAAACACTGGGGGCTCAATTTTCAAAGCTCCTGATTGCTGCAAGCCCCGGGTGTGCCAAAGATATAGTGCACAGGGCTTGCGGCAATCACCCGGCCAGCAATTGAGAATTTCAACCCGTGTGTCAGGTGCCGCAAGTTAGACCAACTTTTTCTGGTCCAGCTTGTGGCATTCCTGGGGCTATTCTTATGGGTCAGGCCCTGCAGGGGGAGGGGGACACTTGCCTGTGGAACTGTGCAGCTGCTAGTACAGCACTGCATGGTCCAGTGTATACTCTCCAACTATGGGTCCAGCTATGGCTCATTTGTGAGATCACTGTGTGGAAATCTTGTAATGTGGATTATTCTCAATCTTGGAACATGTTGCTCTCATAACACAGAATAATATATGGACAACCATACCCAACAAGGCTGTGTTTCCATTGACTAGTGCAGTTTAATGGAAGCACATATTCAGTAAAGACAGTAACACAGTGATGGACCTTTTAAAATGTAAAGTTAATAATACTTATTTATTTATTTACTGAAGAGAATTGGAACTACAATCCTTTGAGTCATAGACTCCTTTGCAAAGGCTCCACATCAGTACAAGAAAGCACAAACATAACGTTAAATAGTATTATACATAGGTCACACAGCACAGTGTATATACATTGGCAGGTTACCACATCTAGGATCTTAAAGAAGACCCTGGAAGGCTCCACATCAGTACAAGAAAGCACAAACATAATATTAAATAGTATTATACATAGGTCATACAGTACAGCGTATATACATTGGCGGGTTATCGCATCTAGGATCTTAAAGAAGACCCTTGGTCATAGTTGTGAAACATGGCAGGTTACAGATTCAGAAGGTCATTAACTGAGCCCTGAGTCAGAGTTTATATACAGTGAGACTGTAGGACCTGAGGATGTAGTCATGGGATAAAGCAAAACATTTTATCCCTAACTTTGCAGGTTTTCTCACTGCCCTAGAGCTAGGGGCTGTTTACAGTGTGCCTCCTTTTGTGATTTGGAGAGGGGGGAGGGGTATCAATTACAACCACAAGCTGCAGAGTCAAGGAGGAGGTTCTTGAGACCAGTCTTACATTGGCCAAGACTGGGAACCAGGGAGATGGAGGACGGTAGGCTATTAAGCCAGAGGGGAGCACGATAACGGAAAGACCTTTGCCCTAGGAAGGTTCTACAGTGGGGGACTAGGAGAGAGGTTCTAGCAGGGCATCTAGGGGCCCTCCTGTGTGGGACTGGCTGGATGAGGGGATGGAGGCCTTTAGGTGCTAGATTCAGAAGTATTTTTTTGGCAAGGAGGCAAGTGTGATACTTAAGCCTCTCTTTGAAGGTCAGCCAGTCCATAAGCTTGTAAAGCTTGCATGTGTGGGTTAATCTATCGCATCCAGTGACCAGTCAGCAAGCTTTATTGATAGCTAGGTTGATGCATCATAGGACCGTTTGGTCTGCAGATCCATAAATCACAATGCCGTAATCCACCAATGATAGGACTGAGCAGGATACAGCGAGTCGTATGGCCTGAGGGGGTAGGCAATGCTTATGTCTGTATAAAATCCCCAGTCTGGTGTTAACAGTGGAGGAAAGGTGTTGAATGTGTATGTGATAGGTAAGGGAGGTGTTCAGAGTGACACACAGATATTTGAAGCTTGAGACCTGTTCAAGATGGAGGCCCAGCAAGTTTGAGATGATTAGAGGGGCACTCCTGAGTGGGCTTTGGTGGTGGGCAAAGATCATAGATTTTGTCTTGTTGTAGTTGAGTACTAGGTGATGCTCAGTGAACCAGGATTCTATTTCTCTAAAAAAGCCTTGTTGGGCAGTTTGGAAGGAGTTAGGATGGGGTGTTTCCAGAGAAATACAGTGTTGTCTACATAGAGCAAGACCTTCCCACTGCAGGATTGAGGGAGGGAGTTTAGGAAGTGGGTGAAGAGCAATGGACCAAGAATGGACCCTTGCGGGACACCTGTTAGGACTGGAATTTTGGAGGAGAGGGTGGTGTTAATTTTGACCTGTTGTGTCCAGCCAGAGAGATAGCCTTTGAATCAGGAGGTGGCCTCAGGGGAGAAATACTGGGAAGGAAGGCAGTGGAGAAGTAATGCGTGACTGACAGTATTGAACGCTTTGGTCAAATCAACGCAGATTGCACCTGCTATGGACCCCTGTTCCAGGGCCTAATGTAGATATGATGTAAATTCGAGGAGGGCAGTGTTTGTGCTGTGCCCCCTCCTGAAGCCATGTTGTTCATGGCGGAGCAGATTATGTTTGGCCAAGTAATCGGTAAACTGGTCTGACACAATTTTTTTGTGTGCCTTTGAGAGGTGGGGGTAGGATCGAGATGGGTCGGTAATTACTTGTGGAAGTGGGGTCACCACTCTTCAGGATCGGGGTTATAATTCCTCTTTTCCACAGAATGGGGAATTGGCTGAGGTGTAGCAACCAGTTAAGTATTTTGGAGAGATGTGGCAGGGTCACATCCAGCGTAAGTCAAAGAATTTTGAGGTCAAGGGAATCACTGCTATAGTGCGAGTTCACCAAGGCTTTGGTGAAGTAGGATTTTGCCTCACTGAAGGAGATGATTCACAGCCAGAAGGGTGGGGGGACAGTAGTGGCTGAGGTGTCCAAGGGGAAGCTAGGAATTGGTCAAAGAAGTTTTGAGGGAGGATATGACTGAGGTCTGAGACGGTGGTATTAAGAACATTGGAGATGGTAGTGGGTTCCTGGGAGAGGGTTCCATCAACTAGAATCTGTGAAGGCGCAGGGGAGACGGCTTTCCTGCATAGTTCCTTAATATTGCTCCAGAAAATTTTTCCCAGATCCCCAGATGGTGGTCGGGGCTTGCTTATAGTAATTAGCCTTGGCTAGGCAGATGGCCCAGGTGCATTTGTTTCTGGCCTCTCTGTAATGTTGTCTGTCCTGGGGTAGCTGTGAATTCAGGGCCCTGTGCCAGAAGTTATCTCTTTGGCGCATCTGGTCAAGCAGGGACTGCGAGATCCATGGGGTATCCCTGTTTTTATAATATGCTTTGTGAAGGGGGAATATATGTCACAGGCAGCTTTAAGGATGGTAATAAAAGAGATGAGGGCAGCGTTTACAGAGTGGGCATTGTGGATGGGTGACCAGTCACAGGAAGTAAGGTATGATTTGAGGCAGGAGAGGGATCCTTTTTTGATGTGCCTTTGGACTGTAACTTTAGGGAGGCTAGGTGGGAGTTTATTTGACCACCAGCAGGTGACAGGGGAGTGGTCACTTATTGAGTCAGGGAGCACTTTGACCTGGGAGAGGTTATTTGGATGGTTAGTAAAAATGAGGTCAATAAGAGTGGATGACCCAGTTCTGGGGTCAAGTCTGGTGGGGGATTGGGCAACCTGGGTGAGGTCTTAAGCTAGAACAGTGTCTTTGTAGGTAGCAGATATGGTGGACAACCAATTCACGTTGAAGTCTCTCATTATAATTACTTTGCTCTTGGGAGGGAGATGGGTGATGCTGGACAGTATAGAATCAAAGGCGGGTTTTTGGTTCATAGAGGGGATGTATACTGCCATAATGTATAGCATTTTACCAGGCTTGCCAAGGGTTACCTTAATGGCAATGGTTTGGGCACCATGGGCAGGTGGGCGAAGGGAGACAGAGAGAGCCTGCAGTGAGGTTTTGATGTAGATGGCACACCCACCACCCCACTTGCTTAGCCTGTCTGCTCAAAAGCTGGAGTAGTCACTGAGGGTGACAGAAGCATCAGGGATGTTTTTTGAGTGCCAGGTCTCAGATAAGGCAAGGATGTCAGGGTATTGTTGAGCGATCCAGCCCTGGAGAGGTGTGAACTTCCTTAGTAGGCTGAAGATATTGAGGGAGGCCAGTAGTAGGCTGCCATGCCTGCCCTCCATGGTAACACCAGCAGCAGGTGGCCCTGGGTTAGGATGCACATTACCTGATAGTAGGAGGAGGAGGAGAGCATGCCGGAGAAGAGCTAACCGGTGCAGTTTGGATGTGGTGCAACAGGAATGTGGAGTAGTGAGGATTTTAGTGGGCCCGACCTGTATTGGGAGGGTGCATACAAGGTGGGCTAACAGGGCTGGAGACGGTGTGGGATGGGGGCTGAGGGGAGGGTGACAGGGTGGCATGAGAGGGTGAAATCCCAAGGTGGTCAGGATGGCAGTACAGCATAGGTTAGGGGTATAAGTACTGCTGACTAGATCAGGGTAGATGTAATTTTGGAAGTTCGGGGGGTCACTCTATGGAGGCAATTAGGGAGCCAGACATTGGGGTCCCATATATGTGGCTCTTCCTCTAGGAGGATGGGAAGGGGGAGACAGAAGAGAATGGGAGTAGTGCAGTGATACAGACAAGCACCAGAAGGTAGATATACATGTTTATCCTGTGTGAGTTTTAAAAGGCAGTCGGATGGGATGGTGGCCATTAGTGGTGAGAGAGTATAGGCTGCTAATGGGAAAGTGGGCTGATAGGTATTATGTGGGCACATGATCTCCGTTATATAGCACAATGCTCACCAAGGGTGGTGGTGGGGGGGTGGGGCAGCTGGCACGGAGCACTGGCAGGGCCAACAGTACTGAGCGTTCTAGCAAGCGAGTGAGCAATATCACAGTCAGGCTCCTCCAAGGCTTTTTTCCGGGGTTCTGTACCTGCACAGTTTCTGCATGGGGGAGGGCAGCTCCAGGACCCTCACAACCTCTCTAATACTGTGGCCCAGCTGTGGACAAAGGAGAGGGAAAGGACACAGGATTAAATAAGGTAGGAGACTTGAGGAAGGGGCAATATTCAAAGCAGTTTTCTGAAAATCACCAATTGCTGGAGTGGCACCAGAATGAAACCGGAGCAAATAGCTGTTGGTTTGCATAAGCAGAACTGTCTGGCACTCCCGATTTGAATTAAATAAGGTAGAGTTTACCTCGGGCAAAAGTAAGTGTTTAGCTGCTGCTGAAAACAAGCTTGAGCTGGTGGCAAACCCAACTGAGTTACTTAAATTAAATTAAACTCAAGCCTGAGCTGGTGGAAAACCCGACTGAGTTGCTTAAATTAAAGGCAACTTCAGCAAACAGTATATGAAATAAATCAGGCAGGTTAATTAATGCAAAATTAAAACTTGAGATTGGTGCCAAAATACAAACTCTTAAAGCACAGGTACGAAGCGACTGGTTCAGCCACTGCCTTCAGAGGATTTAGGCATAAAAACTATCTGCACATGTATAGGGACAGAAAAGTTTAGCCCCTTAGGAAATAAATTTCAACATTTAAAGTCCCAGTACTTTTAAAGTCCCAGTAATGAGTGTTCTAGGAAGTGAGCAAGCAATATTGCAGTCAGGCTCCTCCAAGGCTTTTTTCGGCAGCTCCGTACCCGAACAGTTTTGACGTGGGGGAGGGCAGCTCCAGCACCCTTGTGACCTCTCTAATACTGTGGCCCAGCTGCACAGTTTCAGCATGGGGGAGGGCAGCTCCAGGACCCTCGTGACATCTCTAATACTGTGGCCCAGCTGCACAGTTTCGGCATGAGGGAAGGCAGCTGCAGGACCCTTGCGACCTCTCTAATACTGTGGCCCAGCTGCCTAGTTTTGGCATGGGGGAGAGCAGCTTGAGGACTCTTGCGACCTTTCTAATACTGCAGCCCAGCTGCACAGTTTCAGCATGGGGGAGGGCAGCTCCTGGACCCTCACGACCTCTCTAATACTGTGGCCCAGCTACACAGTTTCAGCGTGGGGGAGGGCAGCTCCAGCACCTTCGTGACATCTCTAATACTGTGGCCCAGCTGCACAGTTTCGGCATGGGGAGGGCAGCTCCAGGACCCTCGCAACCTCTCCAATACTGTGGCCCAGCTATTTGTAGAATCCAGTTAGTGGGTGGGTAGTAAGCAGCTAGGTACACTGAGTTTTTTAATATAAGTATAAAAAATGAGAAATTTTTATTTGGGGGCTGGAAAGTATGTAAGTTTGTGTGTGATATACAGATGTAACTACTGTGATGCAATGGCAAGTAGCTATGTATGCACTGAAGTCTGGCAGTGTAGTCCAGGGGTAACAGCAACAAACTGAATCCTTTCAGTACAGAAAATATGGCTTGGTCTAGGTTGCCCTAATATATATAATATATATATATATATATATATATATATATATATATATATATATATATATATATATATATATATATATATATATATATATATATATATATATATATATATATAGTTTGGGTCATCCAATTTGTACCATTACACAGATTCCCAGATAAGTGAGCTGCATGAGCGCCACTGTTGATTAGATTCAGAATTTCTTCTTTATTTTCATACACATCAATGGATGAGGCGACAGTTTCATGGTCATGCTACTTCACCAGGCCCTGCTCTGTTTCTAAAGTTTAAACAAAGATTTTTATATTATACTTCTTAATAATATTTGAAATATTGTTCCCTTATAAACTGAACGATGTGCTCCCCATCACCTTCACTTCCTTTTAATTTCATTTTGCACTGTGTTAATATACACTTGAAACTTCTTTCATTAAGAAACTTATATTTTCCCCTCACCATGTTTGCCAACACAGCACATTCATTTATAGCACCTCAGTAAAGTCGTATGCATATATTCCATTCATTTATAGCTGTAATATGTATCACTATACACTCCTTACCAATTTCACATATCCACTAGTCATTATCTATACTGTTTCACAGCCTTATTTGTTATGCTAGACATCTCAAATATATCACCTTATGTCAGTATAAACTGTTATCAAATCGCAGATCCTGTTTTACCTCATTTCATAAGATTTTCATTGTTACAGAGCAGTAATAGGTATCTCTTTTACCAACTCCTTACCAATTTCACATATCCCCTAATTATTATCTATACTATCTTACAACCTTATTTATTATACTACACGTCTCAAATACATTACACTATGTTAGCATCAACTGTTATTGAAATGCAGTTCTTGTTTTACCTCATTTCATAAGGTTTTCACACTTTTTTATCTTTTGTTTTAACGATCCTTATCCTGGCTGCTCCTGTGTATAGGACAACATTTCTTCTATCATTTAGTATCCATTATTCATCTCCTTTCCTTATACATATATTTCCCAGTTCTTACTTAAGACTTGCTCACCTAATGCCATTGCTGATAACTCATCACTTTCTTTGAGCAAAAAAGTGCACCTTCTGTTCTGTTAAATTTCCTTTTCTCTTAGTTCCCTTCTCCTTTCTACCCTTGCACAGATCTTTGAGTTGTCTGCGAAGAGTCAAATCTTGCCCTTGATACCTTCACCTTTGTCACAGATGAATATATATCACATGCGTGGTGAATAAAGTGGGTAAATAAATCACGTTATTTTGGGATAACTATTTATTTTCACTTAAAATACAGTTGATTTAACTTAGAACATGTTATTTCCACTTAGAATCTGGAAATAGAACACAGAGAACAATGGGCCAGATAGAAAACTTACAATGAAAAGAAAGGCATGTTTAAGCTAAAACAAGGTAAAACACCAGTATCATAGAGAATAATGGAGGTAAGAGGTTATAATAAGAATTTTACACACCCTGAGGTGTGGAATGCCTCAGAAACCATGACAGCAAAGCTCAAGGAGTTCATTAATGCATTCCACACTGAGGGCAGTTGTGAAATTTCAGTTTTACATCTCCTACGCAGCCTTTATTTTATATAATTGCTGGGTCTCAATTTTTCACCACAGCAATTATATAAATAAAGACAGCCACGGACTGGTCAGGTATTTTTAGTTGGCCATTTAAAATAAACTGCTCCTTCATTTATTTGTTTTATTTAATTAACTCACCCCTGCTGAGTCTGGGTGCAGTAAACTGAGGAGCGGTGGTGAAAGGCTGATAGCAGCACCTGGGGAGGAAGGCTTGTAAACTTACTAGAGCGAGAGGAAGAGCAGTGGCTGTGCTTGCTAAGTTTGAGGGAAACTGGGCACGTGTTTGCCGTTATAACCAGCTGGTCATAACGGTAAAATTACAACTTGGTTTCTCTACGGGAAAAAACGAAACTTGGTAATTATAAATACATAATGGGTTGCATAAGAATAACACATTTATTTCCACATGAGTGGTAAGAGCTTTATAACTAACTCAAGGCTTGGCCACTTGTGAGTTATGGGACTTAACACTAACTAGTGGAGATAATTGTGTTATTCTACTGCAGTGCATTATATATTCCATATATATTGAAGAGGACTAGTCATAGTACTGACCCCTGAGGTACCCAGCTTGTCACCTCCCTCACCTCTGAAAACTCTCTACTGACTATCACTAAATGGAAGGCTAACTTGCAGATACGCTCTAAAATTACATACTGTAACTACAGTAAGTTTTTCATATTTCTCTATTTTCTGGAGCAGACAGTTCTATAGGACCCCAATATGGAACTCCCAATGATTGTATTTTATGAAACATTCACAATTTTCTGTTTCCATTCTCTTATTTGTGATTGTCGGATATGATTTAAATCTTTTTCTGGACATTCACTTATCTATCTTCCACTAGCAGTCCCAGAACTATTTTTCTTCTGGCCTCTTGGGCTTCTTCTCTTTATGGTAGGACATAGGGACATAAGATCATAAGACAGCAATGAGATAGTGTGCCTGTCTAGTCCATCTCCCACACCTCAGTGGAAAATCTTCCCTTTTTTGTATCTTCTCTCCCCTTCCCCCCAGGTCACACCTGAAAATGAGCCTTGGCTTAATGTGCCTTTCCCAGCCACCAGTTTTCAACTAACTAACTAACTAACTAACTAACTAACTAACTAACTAACTAACTAACCAACCAGATGGCACTATTTTAGACTGCTCCCAACATGTAGTAAATTATAGAAAAATGTAACTTATTTTATCAATCAGTAAGTTTTTCACCTCACTGAGACAGCACTGAACTATGATTATAAAAAGGGTCTCAGAAATGCTGCGGTCTGATTGGCTGTTAGGATTCCAACAGCCTTACCTTAATCCATGTTATGCTGTCATGTACAGAATGATCACCGTGGCACATGGATTCTTCCTGTCAGCATTCCATCCTCTAGCACTGCTGAATAACTGGAATGCTGCATTCTGATTCTGAATCAGCATTCTTAAACTGTTGGTGGAAGAACTATTCTGTTAAAAAGCTCTCTCTAAATGAGGATAACATTCAAAAAGTATACTTTTAACACTTTTCCTTTGGAATATTTTTTTTATAATAGCAATAAGACACTCCCAGGAGTTAGATTAACAGTCAGTTAATCACCCCCTAGGGGCAATATGGCACTCAGCTGCACCTCGTGACACATTACACCCCTAGGGGGTGATTAACAGACTATTAATCTAACCCCTGGTCATGCCTTATTGCTTAATAAGTGAGCAGGTGGCACTGTTTTTAACATTCACATTTTGCTTACAGAGCATTTTATTTCTATTTACTGTATGTTTGGTTCACACAAGAAATATAAAAGAAAGGTACTGGTTACTGTAGCGTGTTAGTAAACATACAGTATACAGTACATGATCATACAGGTAAAGGTAAAATATCCCTACATAGGTCAACAGCAATTCTTTTGTAGTTATGCAGATCTTCAGCATGACATTCAACTGTCAGCCATCTCTGAGGGACCTGAGAGTGACTACATCTCCCAAAACTAGGATCACATTGGGAATATGACTGACTTAAAAGCTCTGAACAGGGGACTCCAGATTTGATCAAATATAGTTTCTTGTCTATGTGTTCTGTTTCACCCACATTCTAATTTGAAACACTACACCATGTTGTGAGCCCAGTGGGCAGTTGTTGGGGGATCTACTGTACCTTTAGCCAGTACTGGGCTGGTATTTCCCAGACATTAATTAATGCTAGTCTATACATCAGACTTTGAGTCACATAATCCAGGGATGATACAACTCCCAAAAGGAGCACCATAGGGGAATATGACAAGACAGACTACAACATTGTAAAGACCTAATTTTGTTTTCAATGCAGTACCCCATCAGCTTCAGGCAGGCACGGGTCATATGGCAAAATGCCCCCACTGAAGCTTTACATTTCAGACACTGTGATGTTTTATCAGACCACATACTGTACGTTGAATTCTGTCCATGGGGTAATATATTCTATATAAAAAATTAAATTAATCGCAATCTGTTACTTCTAGTCCATGTATTAACATGCTTCATTGCATTTCCCCATTGTTCATTTAAAAGATGTGTACCCAGATCTCCTTCCCATGCAGATCTAATTTTAAGAGTATGATCAGGGCCACTGCCCATAAGTGATCCACAGTAGGATGATTTGGGCCCAGCTTTTAGTTGCAGCTGTAATAGGATATTTTCAAAGGGGGAGCACTTACATGCCTCTATGTTCCCTTTGTTTTGATCTAATAATATTTTATGCACTTGCAAGTAGGGGTGTGCGAAAGAAAATTTCTGCCTGCGGAATTTCGGCGAAAGTGTGAATTTCATTTCCGCGAAAGTTCAGAAATCATTTTTGGAACTTTCATGGAAATTCCACCTTAAAACTGCAGAATAAATATACAGACTGTGGTTTAATTTATAAAACTGCTGGAAAAAAAATCTGCAGAAAGAATCTTTGCCAGTGGTCAGTTCTCAGGCTTTTTGTAACTGCAGTTTAATTCATTAATCCACCCCCCACTGATAAGGGGTTCCAGTAAATAAATAAATACCTCCAATCCCTTCCCCAGAACCTCCTGGTCTCTAATGGCCCCCCCCACTGATCATGGCCCCCCAAAACATTTTATTTCCCTGATGTCTAGCGGACCCCCTCCCTATCCTGGATTCCTTAATCCACAAAAAAACAGCCATCAGTCCACCGACTCATCCCCCTCTATTTCCAGTATTCCCTGGGACCTCCACATCCCTGATCCCTTAAAAAAAAATAATCTCAATTCCCTAGTGTCTAGTGGCCCCCACTCCCCACCCTGACAGTTCATCCACCACCACCCCACTCCCACTCACCCTGTTCCTGAGCAGGCCATCAGCACAGCCCTCCTCTCTCCTCCACTACCAGTGGCCCACTGAATTGTCAGTGAATGATTGCAAGGTTGTACAAGCAGGCACTCATTCACTGACAGTTCATTAAACTATGGATATAATAAATTCCACTGTTTATATGCATTTTTCCGCAGTTCACAAAAAAAGTCCATGGAACTCAGTGAACATCCATGGAAAATCCCAGTTTCGCCAATGGCGAAAGTTTTGAAATTTCCGAAATTTCACGGAAGTGGAATTCGCGACTTTCGCCCACCCCTACTTGCAAGTAGGCAAAAAACTCATAAGTCCAGATCATACCTCCCCTTTAAAGTAATAAAAGACATTTGTATTCTCCACTCATACAAATCACCTATTTTAAGCATATTTTCCCTTTTTCAACCCAGGATTGTCTGGTGTGAATAAAAGCAATAACCCTTGCATCCCTTAAAGGCTTGGGATAGCACAGCCTTAGAGAAGTTTGCCTGTTAGGAGATGATCTTGCACACCTGTCCTTAAACCTGGACAATTGTCTGTGTGAAGGAGTTATCCAGTTTCCTTTGCCTTCTACTGCTGGATGTGGGAACTGAGCATCCATGAGATAAGTGGTACCCTTACGATGCATTCCTCCATACCGTGTCACACCAGTGAAACTGCCTGTGATGGGGATTCCAGAAAAGCTAGCTGAGATGCTATGTGCCTCATATTTTGTAATGCCCCCTCCTGAGCTCGGTATTGTAAAATTAGAGTCAATCCTGGCTGGCTCATTCTACCAAAAGAATGAATGTATAATACTATTATAGTGCATAGAAGAGTTTTGTTCTTTATAGAATTCCATCCCTTTCAAAATGCTGTTGTACCAGGTCATGGAATGTGATTATACCCTACTGTTGTACAATAACATTCTGCAACCTCTAGAGACTGCATGAGTCAGTTTCATTTTGAAAGTGAAAGAACTGACATGGACACATTTCACACTATACTATACACTATCAGAAATACAGGATGAGCAACTTTATGCACAACCAGTGTGTTCTGCTACCATGGGGTTCTGATTCCCATGGACCTCTCGAGCTTTTCTCTCGATGTCAGAGGAAATCAGAACCCCTCTGTGGCAGAACACACTGTTTGTGCATAGCTGTCCATCCAATATTCTCTATGACCATCTAAAAAAATTCCTCTGGAAAGCCTGATAGATATGTACTGAAACAAAAAATTATCTGGAAAGCCTGATAGATATGTACTGAAACAAAAAATTCGTCTGGAAAGCCTGATAGATATGTACTGAAACACAAAAATTATCTGGAAAGCCTGATAGATATGTACTGAAACAAAAAATTCCTCTGGAAAGCCTGATAAATATGTACTGAAACACAAATATTATCTGGAAAGCCTGATAGATATGTACTGAAACAAAAAATTTCTCTGGAAAGCCTGATAGATATGTACTGAAACAAAAAATTTCTCTGGAAAGCCTGATAGATATGTACTGAAACAAAATAATTATCTGGAAAGCCTGATAGATATGTACTGAAACAAAAAAAATATCTGGAAAGCCTGATAGATATGTACTGAAACAAAAAAAGTATCTGGAAAGTCTGATAGATATGTACTGAAACAAAAAAATTATCTGGAAAGCCTGATAGATATGTACTGAAACCAAAAAATCATCTGGAAAGCCTGATAGATATGTACTGAAACAAAAAAATCCTCTGGAAAGCCTGATAGATATGTACTGAAACACAAAATTATCTGGAAAGCCTGATAGATATGTACTGAAACAAAAATTCCTCTGGAAAGCCTGATAGATATGTACTGAAACACAAAAATTATCTGGAAAGCCTGATAGATATGTACTGAAACAAAAAAATCCTCTGGAAAGCCTGATAGATATGTACTGAAACACAAAAATTATCTGGAAAGCCTGATAGATATGTACTGAAACAAAATAATTATCTGGAAAGCCTGATAGATATGTACTGAAACAAAAAAATTATCTGGAAAGCCTGATAGATATGTACTGAAACAAAAGAATTATCTGGAAAGCCTGATAGATATGTACTAAAACAAAATATTTCTCTGGAAAGCCTGATAGATATGTACTGAAACAAAAAAAGTATCTGGAAAGTCTGATAGATATGTACTGAAACAAAAAAAATTATCTGTAAAGCCTGATAGATATGTACTGAAACACAAAAATTATCTGGAAAGCCTGATAGATATGTACTGAAACAAAAATTCTCTGGAAAGCCTGATAGATATGTACTGAAACACAAAAATTATCTGGAAAGCCTGATAGATATGTACTGAAACAAAAAATTCCTCTGGAAAGCCTGATAGATATGTACTGAAACACAAATATTATCTGGAAAGCCTGATAGATATGTACTGAAACAAAAAATTTCTCTGGAAAGCCTGATAGATATGTACTGAAACAAAACATTTCTCTGGAAAGCCTGATAGATATGTACTGAAACAAAAACAATATCTGGAAAGCCTGATAGATATGTACTGAAACAAAAAATTCCTCTGGAAAGCCTGATAGATATGTACTGAAACAAAAAAATTATCTGGAAAGCCTGATAGATATGTACTAAAACAAAAAATTCCTCTGGAAAGCCTGATAGATATGTACTGAAACAAAAAAAGTATCTGGAAAGTCTGATAGATATGTACTGAAACAAAAAAATTATCTGGAAAGCCTGATAGATATGTACTGAAACAAAAAAAATATCTGGAAAGCCTGATAGATATGTACTGAAACAAAAAATTCCTCTGAAAAGCCTGATAGATATGTGCTGAAACAAAAAAATTATCTGGAAAGCCTGATAGGTATGTACTGAAACAAAAAATTCCTCTGGAAAGCCTGATAGATATGTACTGAAACACAAATATTATCTGGAAAGCCTGATAGATATGTACTGAAACAAAATAATTATCTGGAAAGCCTGATAGATATGTACTGAAACAAAAACATTCTCTGGAAAGCCTGATAGATATGTACTGAAACAAAACATTTCTCTGGAAAGCCTGATAGATATGTACTGAAACAAAAAAAGTATCTGGAAAGTCTGATATATATGTACTGAAACAAAAAATTTATCTGGAAAGCCTGATAGATATGTACTGAAACACAAAAATTATCTGGAAAGCCTGATAGATATGTACTGAAACAGAAAATTCTCTGGAAAGCCTGATAGATATGTACTGAAACAAAATAATTATCTGGAAAGCCTGATAGATATGTACTGAAACAAAAAAATTATCTGGAAAGCCTGATAGATATGTACTAAAACAAAAAATTTCTCTGGAAAGCCTGATACATATGTACTGAAACAAAAAATTTCTCTGGAAAGCCTGATAGATATGTACTGAAACAAAAAAAGTATCTGGAAAGTCTGATAGATATGTACTGAAACAAAAAATTTCTCTGGAAAGCCTGATAGATATGTACTGAAACATAAAAATTATCTGGAAAGCCTGATAGATATGTACTAAAACAAAAAATTTCTCTGGAAAGCCTGATACATATGTACTGAAACAAAAAAAGTATCTGGAAAGTCTGATAGATATGTACTGAAACAAAAAAAATATCTGGAAAGCCTGATAGATATGTACTGAAACACAAAAATTATCTGGAAAGCCTGATAGATATGTACTGAAACAAAAAATTCCTCTGGAAAGCCTGATAGATATGTACTGAAACACAAAAATTATCTGGAAAGCCTGATAGATATGTACTGAAACAAAAAATTCCTCTGGAAAGCCTGATAGATATGTACTAAAACACAAATATTATCTGAAAGCCTGATAGATATGATGAAACAAAAATTTCTCTGGAAAGCTTCGATAGATATGTACTGAAACAAAAATTTCTCTGGAAAGCCTGATAGATATGTACTGAAACAAAATAATTATCTGGAAAGCCTGATAGATATGTACTGAAACAAAAAAATTATCTGGAAAGCCTGATAGATATGTACTAAAACAAAAAATTTCTCTGGAAAGCCTGATAGATATGTACTGAAACAAAAAAAGTATCTGGAAAGTCTGATAGATATGTACTGAAACAAAAAAACTATCTGGAAAGCCTGATAGATATGTACTGAAACAGGTACAATACTGTGCTTTTGACAGCACTGTCCACACTACATGCATTTTTTAAACGTTTTTCAAAACGTTTTTATTTCCATGTTTGAGCATGGTTGTCAGAGCGTCCAAAATGTGCTCTGACACCATGCTTTTCTGGTTACATTTCCAGGAGTGACTGTAGCAATACCGCAAAGCATTGCAGGTGCTGCAATGCACGTCAGGATACTCGCAATGGGGCATGGTAATGGATCTCATGAAAAATGATACCCTATTGTTTGGGAACTCACTGCAAGCTCATTGAGGTGAATAAGTCCTCTCCTTTTCATCATGGCAGCATTTTAAGAGCCACAGAAGAGTTACAGAGGTTGTCTTAAACCATGTTACAATTTGCATCCATACTACTGTTAACATGGTTTAAGGCAACCATGTTGGTCTGAAACTGTACTAGAAACCAGCATGGGTTTTAAACACAGTTTGTAGCATGGTTTTAACATGTGGGGAAGGATTTCTGCTTTCAGTTCAATGGTTGGGAATCATAATGAAACAGAGAGGACATTATCAAATAAAAGAAACATCAGGTTAGGTATAAGGACCCTGTGTAAAATAAGATTAGATCAGTAGAAGAAAGACAGTATTAGGCTAAAATTACACATAATTTCAGCTCATGGGGGAAGTTTTATTAGAGCTAGTGGATGTGGAAAAGAACACAGTATTCTGTCCCAAGGTCAAACACAAAATAAAAATAAAAATAAAAGTTTGCCACTACAGGCAGCATTTGTAGTGGACAAAAAGGGCATTTCACTTTAAAGATAGAAAAATGGGATCAAACGAGCCTGATGCATGATGTCAATTTAGAAGGTCAGGCACATAAAAATGGAGTAGAACGCTAAATGTATTTTGAATTGAGACTAGCAACAGAGCATGGGCCTGATAAGAAAGGAAAGGAAAGGTAAGAGGATTAAAAAACATGATTATAAAACTGTTCATTAAGAATAGTGTGTAGACATTAACAAAATAAATGACAAGCTGGGAGAAAGATAAAGGGAGATGCCGTTTTTTGTAAATAAAAGCTTGACTGGAAGCAGCGTGTTGAAAATGAATGGTAGAGAAAGAAACGTGGATGTTTCAGAAGAAACTGAAATGGAGATATCGTTTAGCAAACAACAGTAAAATGTAATATAGCGCGTTAAGATAGAATGTTAGAGATAGAATTATGAATGTTTCAGACATTAGCCTGGTCAATAAAGAATTGCAAGCTTGAATAACAAATGCTGGCATGAGTATGGACAATAAAATGTGATAACAGGATGGGGAATTGACACAAAATAACCTGCATAGTGAGGAATATGGGCACCACATACAGCAGTTTGGTTAAAAAATGGGCTCATTTGAAAGTCAAATTTCAGAAATTAGGCTGTGAAAATATAAAGAATGGAATAAAAAAGTAGCAGGCTGTTTTAGATTTTAGAGGTTTGTGTTGCTATGATTGTGTGGAGGAGGAAGTATAGATATGGTGTGTTTTTTTTTAGAATGCACATGTAAGAAACCATATGAGCAATTACATGAACTAACTAAAAAACAAGCACTGCTGCAGTTTAAGATATGCCATGAAAGGCAATAAATTATATTGTGTTTTAAAGGTGAAAACAGATACTGAAAGACTTGTGGTATGTTTACTTAATTTTTTCAGAGCAACCAATAAGTGGGGCTTATAAAAGCAATGAAAACAAATGAGTGTTGGAAATAAGAACTGAGCAGGTAAACTAGATAAAGACATATAACACTAATTCAAATCATGTAAAACCAATTAGAAACGTATTTAGGATGTGGGATTAATAATATATGTTATGTTTTTAAGTAAAAATATAAAAAATATAAGATGTAAAGGTGTTGATTAGCTAACATTGGTGATGGTTAGTTGTAGAATTTGAATGGATATTGTGCAAGCTTATTCATTACTTTATTTGGTTTCAGGATATATTATGGAAACAGATAATCAAAAGGAAGGAAATAATTATCTGGAGTGTTAATAGATATGAGAGTGGCCTACATTGCTTAGTAAAAATAAATTATGTACATTAAGTGACAGTTTTGTGTAGACAGGATATTTATATATATATTTATGTTTTTAAAAGTTTTGTAAAGGCACTTCCTGAGGAAGCCAATATTTGTTGGTGAAATGTAGAGGATCTGGGCCTGAAAAATAAAATAAAAGAATAAGAATTTGAAAAAGGAAAGCTCTTTCTACTTGTGTGAATTTCTTTTGTGCCCCCCCCTTCCCTTCTGGGGAAAGAAAGAATCTGTTTTGCTGAACACATCGGGAGAGTCAGCACAGTGAAGGACTGAACCTAAAATAACACATTTCCCATGGATTATCAGGACTACATCCTGGAACTTTACAAGAACACAAGTGTGGACAGGCCTTTGATTGCATTACTCTTCCCTGACAAGAACAATGGCAGGAGGTTCCATTTCTCATGGTCCTGTTTAATTTGATTAAACAATGATGGAATGTTTTGCTTGTAATGCTAGGAGAGTTTACAAGGGTGCATTATGCCAAAATATTTCATGATATCAGCTTCCCTAAAGGGTAATGAGAGTGCCCCTGGTGGATTTTCTCCCCTCCCTCAAATACATTAATTCACTTTTTTTCCCCAGTTGATTTTGTGGCCTGTAAGACGGCCATAGTGGGCTAGGAGGGAAGCTAGTTTAAGTATTCACATCTAGGGTTTCTGCAAGAACAACAGCAGGCCACAAAGTTTCATGCTGCCTTCCCCCCAGCTCAAACACTTTTATCTTTTCTGAGACCCCTATGGCCACAGACAGTGGTTCCAAAAACAGCATGTAAAGGAGGGGAGATATGGGAACCCCTGATTGGTCCCCCTTTCAGCACAAATGGTTGCTATAAACTGCCATTATACATTATTTGCATGGTTGGTTTCATAATATACAGACCCATCCTAAAAAACTTGGCTATATTCAAAGCACACTAATTCCAGCATATACCACATCTCCACACAGTTAAATGCCTTCCACATCTGTAGTGCTAACATACAGTACCTCACCCAAAGTTTCCACTTTGACCAATGCTAAAGGATGATAAGCACCCTAGAGATATCAATCATCCTCTGTCAATAGGTGGATCACTTCTGGCAAAGCCTTTTCCACCCTAGTTTTAGTGGCGATGTGGGTCACTTCCCACTCCAATCACATAACTTGCATGCTTATGTATCAACACATAAATAAGCATGCTAGTCATGTAACCAGAGTGGGAATGTGAGTGACACTGCAACTAACAGAGATGCCAGGAGGGAGATATAAAATTTAAATACAAAAAGTTCCCTTGAGCAAGCAGTCCACTAACAAGACAATGGAGAGAGACCCTGGCGCTCCCCACCCAGAGGCAGCAGCTAATGAGGACTTTTTCCATCAAAACAGATCACCCAAAATGGATCAGACCAGCCTCAGTTTAAAGAACTTTTTGATTTATGAGAAATGAAAGTAGCAAAAAAGCCTATATCTATGCTGCACAAAAAAAACTATATTTAAACAACCAATACATAGGGACACTCAAAGAGGCTGTACTGGTGCCCACCAGGGATCCACAATCCTAAACTTCACAAAGAAAACTGTAAAGTGGCACTCTGGAAGGAAAACTCTGACTCTCAGAAATTCCAAAATGCCAGGTGAATTTATTCAGGACACACAAGATGCTGGAAATAAACCCCGTGCTTCAACCATGTGGGTCTTCCTCGGGGGGGGGGGAAAATACAGAAGGACAGACAGACCATATTTATAAAATACACAATTAAAGGCACAGGCTTAGTATAAAAAAAAATTTATAAATAAGTGAAGCATTGCAATACAAACACTCTGATAATAATTATTCACTATAAATAACAGTCGTAATCAATTGGCACATAATAACTAAGAATGAATCTATGAATCCAGAATACTGAGTTTTAATAAAGTCCCTAAGAGCAATCAGGAAACAAAGTAGATGCATCATAAATTACTTAATTAATGACACAAGGGGATCACACCTACATTACTAGCATAAATATTACAAATTTATACATAACCAGTATTAAATACATGTCATTAGGTCAATGCTAGCACCCCCAGATGGACCATTCCCAAATGCAGCAATGGATTGAACTAATTCTATTACAAATAGGGTCTGAAATCTACTTCTTCATTCAGACCTCTTGGTGCTACTGTATCTAATGCAATGATCCATTTGGTTTCTTTCTGCAACAATAATTCCTTATGATTACCTGTCAGTTGTAGTGGGGGTACATGCTCAATACCCATGAACCGCAATTCTTAACATTCAGATTATGACAATATTTAAAATGATACACCAAAGCGTTTTTCTCATCCTGATTCAAAATTGTTCTTGCATGCTCCTGAATTATTTTCTTTAATGGTCTGATTCTTTTTCCCACATAGTAGTTTTTACATGGGCAACAAGCTACATCTACGACAAACTGGGTGTAGAAAGTGATTAACTCCCTAATTTCTAATTGGTGACCCCACTTGGAAAATGTTTTCCCTTCCTGTGTATATTTATAAACATTACAATTTTTGCAAGCAAAGAACCCTTTGTGTGTGTGTGTGGGGGGGGGGGCAGTTTCTGGAAACTGTTGGGACTAGTTGTTTCTTAGTTCCCACAAAATGACTGGATGTTAGAATACTCCCTAAACTCCTCCATTTTCTAAAAGTAACTCAAGGGCTGTTCTGAATGTTCATGTTTAAGACTTTGCTTGTAGAATCAGTCACAACATATGGACTAGAGCACCCACTTCTCCTGCTAATGGATTGAATTCCATGGAGAAAGTAATGAGTCTCCTGGGGTCATCTTCATTTGTTTGTTTATGTGTGCATTTAGGTGTCAATCTCTAGCTATACCATGAATTTTATCTATGCCTTGTTCCAAAACCCCTATGTCATAACCCTGCTTTAAAACTCTTTGGGTTAATTCCTAAGCTTGTTGCTCAAACATACTATCCTCCATACAATTTCTGCAAATTCTTAGAAATTGACCATACGGAATTGAATTTTTTAACTTCTTGGGGTGATAACTGTGGTAATGTAATAAATTGCCTGCCATGGATTTTCTATAACTGAACAATGTTATCATGTGTACTGGAAGGGTCTGTAAAGTAAGATCTAGAAAGCATTGATGTGTAAATTTGAGGATCATGGTATTCGGGTTAATTAACTCCCAAACCACAACTTCCCTTGTTCAGTATCCTCCCAGACACACAGGATGTCATCAATAAAATGACCCTAAAAAAGATGTCAGAGAAATCATTGTTCTGGAAGATACATGTATCTTCCCAACAGCCCTTATATAGATTCACATATAAGGGTGTAACTGCAGCCCCCATCACAGTCCCACATTTTTGAAAATACACATCACCATTAAACACAAAGAAATGTATATGCAAAATAAAATCTAGTGCAGACAAAATGAACTCAATGTTATTAGCCAACTGTCTTATTCTTTCTAGGTGGTACTTCACAGCATCAATATCTTGTTGGTGAGAAATGCAAGTATATAAACTAACAACATCAATTGCTAACCATGAGTAAATGTTTTTCCAAAGAAAGCCATCCAATTTCTGTAAAATGTGTATGTCTCTAAGATATGAGGGTAAGCAAGACACCAGAGGTTGTAAATGAAAATCTGCTAATTTGCAAAGATTATGTAATATAGAATTAATCCCCGATATAATAGGTCTTAGTGGTGGATTCTGTAAATCTTTATGTATTTTCAGCAGTGCATAAAGTGTAGGCATGACTGTATATTCTACTTTTGAGAAATCTACTGCTGCCTTTGTCAGTCAGCCTCTGTGTAGTGTCGAATGCACAAAAATTAAATACCTCCACAAGAACTGAACTAGTGAGATCTCTTAGGACCTTTTCATAGTCATTTACATCACTAATCAAATCTAACACTATAGTTTTATACCAGTTTTCAGACATGACTACCAAATTACCTCCTTTATCGGAGGTTTAATGATCACTCCAATTGTTTTTTTCAACTCTTCCAATGCATTTTTCTCTTCCCAACTTAGATTAAATGTCTTCTGATTTTTATTATTTTCATAAATTACTGCTATTCCTAAAATAAACAGTCTCTCAAAAGTTGTAATCATTGCATTATGTCCGATATTATGACAAAACTTAGACTTAGGTCTGAAATTGGAAACCGGTGAACCAAAAGTACCTCTGTTAAAACCTGCATCACAGGTGTCAAAATGCTGTAGGAGGGAACTTAGGTCGACCACATCTATTAGCGCAACTTCATTCTGACATAATTTGTCTGGACTCAATTAATTAATAAGTCCAAATCCTCCATATCTCCCCCTGCAGCAAATTGATCCCCATAATTGGTCTGATCAAAATCATCATCATGTAGTGCAGTCATTGGATCATCTTTATTGAAAAATACAGTTAACTGTAAGTTAAGAATCAATTTTAAAACATCAACATTGATTTTGAATAAGTCCGGTTTCGGTAATGGTACAAAACTCAAACCTTTTTCAGAACTGATGGTTGTGCTGGGGATAGTTCAAAATCAGTCAGATTTATAATTTATATTTTATCCCCCTCAGGTTCCTGGATGTAGTAGTTCCTCTGCTTACCTCCCCTTCTCCCCATTGAGGCTCTTCACTTACTAGTGTTTTTTTCTGATCGTTTTTTTCCAGATTTTTTTCTTTGATAAAAAAAGGATAATTAGCAATAGGTGTCACATTAATTGTGATCATTATTATCAGATTCTTTAGAGGTCTGGGGTCTCTCTTGGAAATGAACAAATTTAAACCAGCTTCGACATCTTTGATCATTTCATGACCTCCCCCTGCTCTGTGACCTCCCTCTATTAGCAGAGCGAGAGCTTCTCTCCCAAGCAAAAACTATAACCTGCTAAAATAAATTTCTCTAAGTAGTGATTGAAAATATAGCACTTTACATTGTGCTTGCACAACAGTATATTTGCACTTAAAAATACATTTTGAGAAGTCACACAACCAGAGAATTGAGGCTCGGAGATTTTTTTTTCCATTTTGGGGAAAGTGTGCACTTCGGTGCAAGTTCTTCCATGTAGCCGTCTGTTTTGATCCTGATAGTAGGATGATTTCTGGCAGGTAGGGGCAGGAGTGTACCACTGTATTAGGATTTGACTGGGTAAGGAAATATGGCAGACAATGGAAGACTTGCAGTATGCGCACTATTCATATGAGTACCAGGTAAAACTTAAAGTTAGGCCTTGACAAAAGCCCTGTAAAAGCCAGACATATTAAAAAAATTAACAGGAACATTATGTAACAGAACTTAGATTTGGACCCCCTCCATCAAAATGCACAAACAAATTAGTGGCAGATACGTTGCTTTGGTGAGGTGCCTACCATAACCAAACCTCCAAACACACTCACACACACTTTAACAAAAGTTATTGAATTCTTCTTTCTTTGCATTTTTCTGCATGTTTTTATTTTTCAGTTATAAACTCTGAGAGAGAGAGAACATGTGTGCTGTGATACAAAGTAAGACTGGCATGAAGAAGCGTAATAAGTTTGGCCCTTAACAGTGCTAGAGACAGACATGGCACCTGCCTTGCAGGGCCCGCTCCTGTTGTTTTCTTCTTATATGTTTTACCATGATTACATTAATGTACATATATTGTATACTGCCAGCATAATGATCCACTGTTCCTCCTGCAACTCCACATTACTTATAGCCTCTGACACTGGACATAGTGATGGTGCAGTATGTTGCACATACCTGCTGAGGTGCCAACCCCATGAAACACCCTCTGGTCACTGGGCTGTGGCTGACTGCAGCAGCTAACATAAGAAACCCCCCACCAATGTGCTACAATCTGTTGGCAGTGATGTATTACCCTTCACCTCCCTCCTGGTCTGTTGAGAGTGATGCTGCCCTTCATTGAAACTCACTTCAGTACTTTGAACTAAAAGAAAGTCACCCACTACCACTTACATTACAAACACCTACAGTAGATTGCAAAACAATAAAAACAAGTTATATTATAAAAGAATGAAGGTGAAAGCAGGAGTAAGCGAAGCACCCAGGCTTCTTTATGTGCCCGCTGTAATTCTATGGGGTAGCAGCATATTTTATGTGCTTTGCTGAGAAAGCATAAAAGTGCAGAACCTATGGCATCTTCTACAATAGTACAGAGTCTAGACTTGTTCACTGGACCATTAGAACCAGTTATATAGGGTGCAATACTGTGTTCTGAGGTCACAGGAAAGCACACATCTGCATAACTTGGTCCATACAGTGTCAAGTCTATGCAGTATAGTTTTAGGGATTGTGAAAGAGGTGACATTGATACATAGAACAATAAGGACAGAAAAACACCATGGCCCAGATATTCAAACTAAGCCATTCTGTGGCGCGCAAGCCCCTGCATCGCACAACATAGTTGCGCAGGTGTGTGGCCAGGGCTATATTCATCGGAGTTGCACTATGGCACAACTTCTTTGAATATTGCCCCCTAGCCACACCCACTGTGCATGGCACAGTGGTCAGAGTGGAGCACTGAGATGCGGTGGCGCAAGTTCCATTGCGCCATGTGCAGCACCTGCGATATTCAAAGGGTGACACGTAAATGGGGCCATAATTTATGCAAGGCACACGGGGGGCCATTTACATCTAATTACGGCCCCATTTGCATGCCATTAGCATGCAGGTGTGCTGATCCCCGACGACTTGCACCTGGCGCCCTGCCAGGCAGCAGCCGTCGGAGACCGACACCCTCTGCAGCCAGATCACAAGCATAATAGTGTCCCCTCAGCCTGATCGCGGGCATGATAGTATTCCCCCCCGTAGCCCAATCGCAGGCATAATAGTATTCCCCATGGCCCAATGCAAACTCATAAGTATCCCCGTAGCCTGATCGCAGGCAGCATAGTATTCTCCCCCATAGCAGCCCGATCGCGGGCATAATAGTCTCAACCCCCATTAGCCAAGTCGCGGGCATAAATAAACGCCCCACCCTGAGTAGCCCGATTGCGGGCATCAGACCTCCCTCCAAAGTTCAATATCCCTGGTGGTCCAGTGGACCGAGGTAGCCAATCATGGTGGCATCCTTACCCCCAAGTATGTTATCCCTGGTGGTCTAGTGGCCCCCCACCCACCTGCCCATGGAGCCCCACCACCCCGCTCCCCATCAGCGGGTGGCGGCCACCTCACTCCTTCATCGTTGGGGATAGATGCTTGTTGTTCAGAGCATGAGCTACCCATCGAGACAGAGTTGAGATATGTGAATTAACGTTCGTTCGCATATCTGACTGCCTTAGATGATGGCTGGTAAACATTGGCCTCGCCTGGAACCAATGGGCGCAGCCCTCGCCGCAGCTGTCAGTCGGCAGGGCAGCGGGCAGCAGGTAGGGTGCTGCTCACTGCCGCTGACAGGAGGAGCGGGCAGGGGGCTCCTGGGCAGGTGGGGTGGGGGGGCCACTGATCACTAGGGATAACATACTTGGGGGTAATGATGCACTGCGATCGGGCTACTCGGTCCACTGGACCACCAGGGATGTTGCTGGACTTTGGGAGGTCTGATGCCCGCATCGGGCTACCTGGGTGTGTGGGTGTTTCATTATTCTGCAATGAGGCCAATGGGGGTTGGAGACTGTTATGCCCGGCGATCGGGCTGCTGAGGAGGGAGAATACTTGCTGCCCGCGATTGGGCTACTGGGGAGACACTCCCCATGATTGGGGCATGGGGGTGCCGCCAGGTGTGGGGAACAAGTGGAGGGCCACCCACAGGTGGCAGCTGCTGTTGTGTGCCCTGCAATGCGGCAGCTCACCTGTAGGTGGCCCTCGACTTGTTCCTTTTTTTCCGCGTAAAGTTGTGCAGGCGCAGGTAGGGGTTGTGCCTGCATAACTCTGCATGGCTAGGGCTGAATATTGGCCTGTGCAGTTTATGCATGGGCACGCCCCCCCCACCTTTGCCAGCATACATTACTGATGCGCCCCGGCGAATCGGGATTTGTGCAGGTGCACTTTTCCCTTTTAAATATCACACTGGGGCGCATCAGTGGGTTGTGCATGGTGCAACACTGTTGCGCCATGCGCAACCCTTTTGAATATCTGGGCCCATGAGTCCATGCATCTGCTGCCCTGATGCCCCATGATGTATTAATTTAAATCAGTCTTCTCCTCATCATGATCAAGTATTGGAAGGAGAAAATGCTATACTACATGATTTCTGGGTGAGGAACTGCAGAGGGACAGCTGTGTCAGGCAGCGATTTCTCAGTGCGATTAAATTTGGTTGGCATAAGTACTACCAGTTGCCAGTACATGTCCTAATAAGGACACAGCAAATTGTACATCTTAGCCAATCAAAACCCAGGATATTTTCTACCCATTTTATAAGTTATAATATAGTATGTAACATAATAGGGAGATTCATAAACAATGGTACAGTAGTTTTACATATAAAAACTAAGGGAAGGAATAAAAATCAAATAGAAAAGGGGCTAGCCCGCCAGCGCAGCAGTACTCAATTTCACAATTATTAAATAAAGATGAGTCCTCTTTTACTCAATATGGTATTACCTATCTCTTTCTTAACATTTTTATTTATAGATTAAATGGAAGACATTGCTTCATATAAATGGATAAACAGCTATTCAACATATTAATACAATATATTAATACTCAGCAGCTTATATAAGGAATCTGCAAGTATACTGTTGTGTGGTACAAGACTGGAGGGTATACCAACAAACAGTGTACAGGTACATTAAAAAGAGAACTTAAGTAGTAGCTCTAAGAGTCTGCTACAATATCAAATTATAGTATACCTAACCAACCTTATTGTTCTTTATATCTGGTTAACAGGCACTTTACAAAAGCCCTGTTTTCTATTTTGCCAGTAGTGACCTTTTTTTCCTGGCTCTCCTGGCCTGTTGTCCTTTTTGAATTGCCTGATTGTTTTGTTCTCTCCTGCAGTTCTACTTTAAAAAAAAGTAGACACTGAGGAGGTCTGTTCTCTCCTAAGGAACATTCAAATAAGCTCTTCTCAGGGCCCTGATTAACTGAACAACGTTATCTTAAAAGCAGGCCTTGATCTTATTGTTATGTTTCTTACCTTTCCTTACAATCTCTCTCTCTCTCTATCTTCCTTAGAAAGTTTTTGGCAGTTTGGAAACTGTCCTCAGTTATTTTTATTCCTAGAGGTGTCTCTGTGACCTCCACCAATAACTACCACCCTGCCTGTCTCCTTTGAGTGGTCTCCAAGCTTTTTGAACATGTGGTGCATAACCAAGTTTCACTTTTCCACTCTGATAATAAGGTATTGTCTCCTTTTCAGTTATATTTTTGTTCACTACATTCCACTGCTTCTACTTTGTCTGACTTTCATGATGAGAATTGTCAGCTTTTGGACAAAGGTATATATTTAGGGGTCATCTCCATAGATCTGTCCAAAGCCTTTGACCTTGTAAATCATAATATCTAATTATCTTTATTATAAACCATGGAATCTCAAAAAACATTACATCTTGGTTCTTTTCTTAGTTATCAGAATGATTTTGGCTGGTTTCATGGAATGGCATTTCTTCCTCTTTTTTTGCCTGTATTAATGGGAGTCCCTCAGGTTCAGTTTTGCGCCCTGCTCTTTTCTGTCTCTTTATCAATCTTCTTCCCTCCTGTCTGTCACTTTGTTCTACTAAGCTCTATGCCGATGACACTCATTTTCTATTATTATTCTTCTTTGTCATCCCTTACTGCTCCACTTCAGTTGGAGATTGATAAAATTTAGTCTTGGTTTGCAGATTAATTCTTGGTTCTTAACAAAAAGAAGAGCCAGACCATGTTGTCTGGGTCTCCATATTTTCTCTTCTGGTCCTTTGTCAATCTTTTTAAGATATTCTCGCAAGGTACTTTGCTATCTTTTATGATGTCTTTTAAATGTTTAGGCTTTATTCTGGATTCCTTGCTTACTTTCAGACCCCACACTGAAAGCATTACTCAGAATGTCTGTCCCTGCATTAGTAGATAGTATTGGGCCAGGGACTGTCTCTGAATTGCCGGTCATAAAGAAAATGTTCACTAGGCCATCATACCTATTTTAGATTATGGTAACATTATTTATCATCATACAGACCCAACTTTAATATAACCTCTGGCTTTTAAATGTACCCACTTCATCTTAAATTGTGATCAACTGACTCATGACTATGACATGTTTCTTCAACTTAACTGGCTTCCTTTGGGGAAGCACTGCAATCTCAACTAGCTAAAATTAATTTTTAAGGTTATAAATGGTATGAGAAATCCATATCTTCAATCAAATATTTTTTTCTATCTCCTCTAAATATTTTCTTAGTAACATCCCAAATTGATATTTCTGCTTACCTAAAGCCAAATGTTCCTAAGAATCTAATTATTTTTTGACACCCTCATCATTAGAATTCACTGTCTCCTAATTTAAGGAATTGTAATACTTTGGTATAGTTTGTTTCTCCTTTAAACATTTATTCAATAATATTTGTAACTGTTAGCACTATATCTTATCCTATTTTGTGTGCTTTTGTTTTATGTAATTGGGATGTTCTTGCAAACAACACTTCTGTCTTAATGAACATTTCTGCTCTATGAAACTTTTAATAGAAAAAATAATGAGAGCAGGCAAGAGTGGTAATGCAGATAGCTAGATAGGAGTAGAAAGGAGGAACAGAAGCACAAAGAGGCAGGAGGGTGGCAAAATGTGAAGCCTTTGTTGCTCTCCAGATAGGACAGGAAAACCTATGTCATACTCCAGAACCACTGCACTAGTAGCCCCCATTTAGCCCAGGCCAACTACTTCCAGCATAAGTCAGCATCCAGTGCCCTCAACTGCTCTAAATTCTGGAAGACAGTCAACACCCTAACCAGCCCCCCAAGTGGAATGCAGTCCATCCCTCTCATTACCTTAGCTGCAAATGCCCTCAAAAGATAATTCACTGAGGTCCCAGGGCCCTCCTCCCCCACTGCCACTACCCCCTGCAACCCACCCACCTCTCAGGTGGCAACTTCTGCTTGAAGGCAAATATGGCTAATCCCATTCTGAAAAGAACTACTGGAACTAAATGCCACATCCAGCTGTGGATCTAATGGCATCTTGCCTAAATTCCTCAAAATAAACTCTCTGCTAATAAATGTCCCTGCTGCTTACATCTTCAACCGGTCCCTCTATAACAGGTCCTCCCATGCAGTTGGAACATGCACTAATGGTACCAATCCACAAAGGGGGACCAGCTTACTCTCCCTCCAACTACTGCCCAATTTCAGTACTACTTATCCTCTCTAAAACCCTTGAGTGGTTCATCAGTAGGCAGGTATCTAACTTCTTCATGGAATCCAACTTCCTAACTCCATATCAATCAGTCCTTTGGCCCAACCACTCAACCTCCACATCTCTACTCAGGGTTACAAACCACTTACACTCCAACTTGGACAGTGGTCTGGTGCAGGGGCCATATTTATAGATCTAGCCATGGCCTTTGACACTGTGGACCGCAACTAGCAACTACTCAGACTTGACCAGTCCAGGATCTCCCCAACAGCTGCAGCATGGCTCCACTTCTACATGGATAACCACACCCAATCCATCAAGCTAGGCCCAAACACCTCCCCCCATCTGCCTCCTTAAGGGTCCCCCAAGGTTCAGTATTGGGACCTCTGCTTTTCACTATTCATCAATGAGCTCCCACTGTCAATCTTTGCCAGCCAGATACATATGTATGCTGATGACACCATAATCTACACATCAGGTACCTCTGTGCCCTCCATTGATGAATCCCTGCAACAGGACTTTTCTGCCATCCAAAAAATGGTTCCTGGATAACTGTCTAGTCATGAACCAACAGAAGATGGTGCCCATTTTGTTTGACTCTAGGCAATTGATCTACTCTGCCTAACCCTACACTTCCTGGATGGATCCTGTGTGTACCCAGTTACCATCTACAAGTACATTGGCCTCCACTTGGACCAACACCTTGATTAATCCAAGATCATCTTCCAAATTATAGCTGAGTCCTATGCCAAGCTTAGTGCCCTTTACAGAGTAAAAAACATTCTCCAAGCAAATATAAGGAAACAGACTATGGAATGATATATCCTTCCCCTTCTGGATTATAGAAATGTAGTTTACTCAGGCAGCAACTCCATTACTCTAGACAAAAAACACCCTGTTTCATGTGCTGTGCAGAGTCATACTAGGCTGCCCCCATACATATCACTGTACTATGTACAATGAGCTGGGCTGTACCCCCCCTTGCAATGCAAATTATGCACACTGATCTCATGGGAGCAGACTACTGGTCTGGAAACTACCAAAATATCTATATGATCTGTTTGCTTCTTCAGCAAACTTAGCCTACTCACTCAGATCTGAGGCAAACTGCCATCTCCAAATCTCACTATTTAAATGCAACCTAGGCCAAGCTTCCATTAGTTAGAGGCTGCCCAACATCTGGAACAACTTACCCTCCAAAGTTACTGCCCCTTTCTACCTCAAAACAAGCAAGGCCCTAATCAAGGCCCACCTCAAATCCCCATTGTCCTGTTCTCGCTGTCAGGCTCCCCTTCCTCCTGTGCCAAGAGCCTCCCTCCCTGATACTCCTGTAAGTGGGCCAAAAGACATATTTGTTACTGCCATGATACTGTAGCACCTTGAAACTCGGTGAACATGTATTTACACATTTCATTCATTGTTCAGCTAAACTTAGAATTGTATCATCTGCTTTGTAAAGAATATTGTATATTTTGTATTGCTGAACTATTGTTTTGTATGCTTGCATTGTGTATTTGTACCCTTTGATTCCCATCCCCTGCCAGGCCACAACTGGAAATGATCCCTGGGCTCTGTGTGCTTACCTGGTAAAATGCTATATGTTTTAAATAAATAAATGAAAAATAAATAAAATGGAAAAAAGAAAATTGCAGGGTGGCAGGAAGGAGGGTTATAAGGGGAAGAATGACAGGTCATTTACTGATTCACAAAGTAAATCAATATGCAGTTCTATAGACAGTGGCAGGTAGATTGACACTGACAGTGGCAGCAGTATTTAGTGCTAACATATGTCCCATGACATCAGAAATTCTTATAAAGTCAGGGACACTGCTGAGCTGTTGTGTGAGCTAAGCTTGTTTGTATAGAGCTCCGCTGATTTCAAATGGAACATCCACCAAAAAAGCTGATTTTCTATTGAACTTTTGACTGAGCTTTCTATATTTTGTGGATGGAATCTCCATTACTTAATATGGACAAATTCATTTCCCCAAAGTTGCAGGGAGAGGTGTTCTGACCTGACGGCCTGTTGGAGGGGTCGGGACAGGAGTCTCCCCTGCTGTAGTGACCCGCTCAGAAGTAGGCAGTAAATCAAAGGCATCACAAAAACCCAGTCTCGCTTCTATACAAGCATTTTTGAATGAATTTCAAGCTGAGGTTAGGCAATCAAAGTTATGAATTGAAAACTCACTCGTGAAAAAAACTTCTTGTTGTGCTGCTGTGGAGGCACTGATGGAGAACATTGAAAAAGTTGTGGAAAAGAATGAAGGCACAATCAAAGTCATCTCTGCAAGAGTCCTCACCCTAGAGGGAGCCACAAATGCAGGGCTACACAAACATCTAGCACAGATGGCAAGGTTAGAGTGCCTGGAGAATTATATGTTGTGGAGAAATCATAGGCTCATAAGTTTTCCTGGAACTGTTCCCAACACAGAATTAAAAGAAGCAGTCCAGAATGCACTAACAATGGTGTTTTCTATCGAACCTTCCCTTTCCTTAGAGACTGTTTCATGTCAACTTAAAGATCCATTGAGCACATCTCAACAATCTGGAGTAAGATATGTAATTATAACTTTTCACACTCTAGCTGAAAGAAACAAACTTCTCCAGTTAGCTACGCAGAAGAAATAATTTTTTCATGAGGGTTATCAGATTCACCTACAGTATATCCAGATTTTTGTATGCAGACGTAATGCAGGCAAAAGCGATTCTTGCCCATAATGTTGGAGTTCAAGGAAACGGGAATAACAGTGGGCCTACTCACACCAGCCCATCTGAGGACTCATTTTCAGGGCAAGAACCATTATTTTGATGATCCAGATGCTGCTTGCAGCTTTTTTTTAAACTAATATTAAAATTCCTGAGGATACTGGCTCTGACTTTGAGGAGGAGGAGGAAGATGTGGAGGTGACTGAGTATCATTCCGTATGAATTGTTGAATTGTGCCTTTTCAATGGGAATGAATTTAGTTTATTGTGTTTTTTTTTTTGAATCTTTGAACCTCAGTTATTAGAGTAAATTAAGGGGAAAGATGCCTACTTGCTAAGATGTATAACTATTACTTGGGATGTTAAAGCTTGGAGTATAAATGAATATATCTTACTAATTATTTAATAATATGGCTGTAATTAATTATAATCGGTTTAAATATTATTTTTTTACCCCCATAAAAGTTAAAAGAAAGTGTTTTGTGCTTTATTTAGTTACATGTATAATATCAGAAAATCAATGGTCTTAAATGGCATCTCTTTTATAAATGTAATTAAATGTATATGTGATTTCTGTCTAAAGGAATAAAAATAAAGTATAAATAAAAGAAACTCATATAAAGTCAGAGCAGCACTCTGATGTTCCCTGGGGCTGAGTCGCTTTCTGACATCAGCTGCAAGGGACATTGGAATAACAAAAAACTATAAATGAATGTCTGCTAAAATGTTTACAGTGAATAAAGCTTTTCAAGACACACATACTGTACACTCATTCAGTACTCAACCTGAACAAAGATTCTGCATGAACTGCAATTTTCCTAACTAATTTTCCTGTTTTTCCACATAGCATACACAGAACAACACATGTTCCTTCTCCTGATGCTGTAGAACTGCACACTGTGCATGGGGTTAAAGGGTAAACTTTGTGCTGCAGTGTACCATGTGACCATTCTTTTACAGAGTAAATCAGTCATGTGACCTCACCAGCGTGTACTTCACAAAGTATCATGGACTTTGGTATTAAGTTATGCTTAGATGAGATTTCCCTAAGTCCTAACTCCCTACGCTACATAGTGAAGACTAAATGAAATTTGTGGAATATTTTTACTTTGCTGTGAATACCATGCAAAGTGTAGTGACTGGACATTGTCCATCCCTAGTAAACATACTTCAGAAACCCAAATCACCCATTATTTTACTTAGGAAAGACATGTCTCAGGAACTGGTGAACCTCACCCCCCAAAAAAAAACAACAACTAAGAATGACAAAGTTAAAACGGGCCTTTATGGGGAACAGATTAAAGCATTGCAACTTAAAGAGCCCCTGACCCTACTGGGGGCAGCTTTAGAATAAAAATAATATTTAGACAAAATACAGCTTATGTTTCCTATTTCTTTCTTCTGTTCTCACTCTTATTTCTTTATTGCTAAGGACATTTGCATTATAACTGGATTTCTGTCCCATTTGCTGTTGCAGCTTGCCTACACCAGACATCATACTGTAGGTCTGTTTATGACATCCCACTCTGTTGCTGATGTGATAATTGTGGTGACATAAATTAGGGATTATGATGTCAGGTGTAGACAGGCTACTAGAGTAGATACAGTCTAGAGGACAGTGATCCTGTTTTCATGAAATTATCCTCGATATTGATAAAAAAGGTGTCATAATTGCAGAAATATAAAAAGTACAAATGAATTGTTTCTAAATATTAAATGTTTTCAAAGGTATCCCAATGGTGTCAAGGGCTCTTTAAACAAAGGTAGGTTCTGGGGTAAAATTATTGAAATATATTTATAACACCTTACAGGGGGCATGCCTCAGACAGCTAGTGTTGGAACCCACTCGGAAGGGAGCAGTCTTAGACCTGGTACTCTCAAATGGGGAAGGAGAAAGGATCTCAGATTTAGAAGTGGGTAGCCGTCTGGGAACAAGTGACCACCAAACAGTGTGGTTTACAATAAACACAACCATAGAGTCAAGCCATACAAAAACAAGAGTATTGGACTTTAGGAAGGCTGACTTTGGGAAAATGAGAGAGTGCCTTAGAAAAGCACTACCAAATGGACAAGAAGGAGAGGTGGAGGAACAATGGGGAATAATCAAAACAGCCAGCGCAGAGGCAAAAAGCCTTTTTTTGAAGCAAATCAATGAAACAAAATGAAGGAAAAAACCACTATGGTTCTCAAAAGAGGTGGCATGGATGGTTAAGGAGAAAAGGATAGCATTCAGGAAATAAGGAAACACAGAAGGAGCAGGACAGAGAACTTTATCAGTTAAAGTAAAAGGAGGCAGGGAAGGCAGTCAGAATAGCAAGTGCTTCTGATGCTGTCCAATATATTGTACCTTTTCTTACCCTGACCCTTTACCACAGCCAGGATAGCATGTCTAAGCAAGTTGGGGTGCTGCATATGCATGTCTGCTAGACTGGTGGGTGTCAGTGGCTCAGCAGGTTGCAGATTTGTCTCTGAGGCTGGAAGACTGGAAGGCTGTGAGTTCAGTCCCCATACCATGAACTTGGGTTAAATCCCAGTACTGACACTACAGTGCAGCATGAGGGGGATGCTGCACTCCTGAGGTGCTATCTTTCAGATGAGACATTAAACTGAGGTTTTGTCTGCTTGCCTGTTCTGGTGGACTTTAAAGATGCCATGGTACTTCTTGAAAATAATAGGGGAATTTGTCCAGTGTCCTGGCCAAATTTCCCCCATTCACTAAAAATGCCACAAACAGCATAATCTGGTTCTATGTTAGTTGATTACTATCTGACCCCCCCTTCCGGGATGAGGCAGAAAAAAAAACAGAATTGCCTAGTCCTTTTTTCCAGGTAAACAAAAAACAATTAAATAATGAACTAACAAAATAACTAAATACTGTATTTTTATTAGGCCTGTCCTGATGAGAATGCCATGGGTGTAAGAGCAAGTGGAAAGACTGCATTCAGTGCTGTGTTTCAAACAGGACCTAGGACACAAGCTGATTGATTGATAAAAATGTATTTTTATACAGGATACAGATTGTTGGGGTTTTATCCCCATTTACAACAATGTCCTGTGTTACAGACGGAATTTACAATGACACAAATATACACAACATACAAACATCCAATACTTTAGTATAGGTTAATATTTATCTAAAACATTGATAGCTTGATTTCAAATGTTTGCTCAAATGTGATTTAAAGTGGCTAGGCTACTGATCAATTTTAATTCTTGGGGAAATTTATTCCAGTGTCAAGCCAGGCTGTTTTGTAGGGTTATAACTCCAAGCCTGTTAAATGTTCTGATCGTGGTTATTTTTTGAGATGACAGTCTCAAGATGACTGTTTACAAAGCAGTTGAATTTCAACTAGGTGGACTAAGGGGTGTTCATTGTTAGAATCTATTAATTTGTGACAAAATGTTAGCCACTGGAATGCTCATAGCTTTTTAGGTTGAAACCACCCCAATCTACTATATATATATCACAATGATGTATGCAGTGGCCACTTTTGGTTATAAATGTTCCCAATCTGTACTATGTTTTATTTAATTTGTTTAACTGTCTGAGTAGAATTCATATACAAAATAGATCTGTATTCTGATACGGGGATTAATAATTGTTTCATCAGTTTTTTTCTTACTTCCACTGTAAGAGACCCAGATACCCTTCTCAAGGCTCCTAACCTCTGATTTACCTTCTCAGTTTGTTGTTGGATAAGATCATTGTATACCAGTCTTGCATCTACCTTAACTCCTAAATAATTATAGCTTGAGACATTTTTTATGTAAGTCCCATCCATTAGTCTGAGCCATAACTCAGGCTTATTGCTCCAAAGATGCCCTACTGAGAACACTATACTTTGAGTCTTTTTAGCATTCAGGAGTAAACCCAAGTTCCTCATCAATTTTTCTATTGATATCAAGTCCTTCTGGAGCTGTTGTTCCATTCCCTTGATGTCATTAGCAGAGGCCACCAAAACAGTGTAATCTGCATATAACCTGATTCCACTCTATTTTATTACTGTTGTCAAGTTGATAACGTATATATTAAACAACAGTGGGCCAAGTATCGAGTTCTGTGGGACACCTCTGCATACTTTTACCAGGCCAGAAATGGCAGCCCCACAAGAAAAACATTGTTTATGATTTGATATATATGATTTGAACCACATAAGTGGTTCCTGTTTCACCTCCACTTCACTTAACTTCTCAAGTAGAGTTCTATGTTGTACCAGGTCAAATGCCTTACTAAGGTCCACGAACACCATCCCGGTGCTCTTCCCCTAATTAAGGGGAGTAGCTACCAAATTTTTAAAATCCACCAGGGCAGTGCTCATGGACCTCCTTGCTCTAAATCCATGTTGGTACTCCATCAGCATCCCATGCTGTTCCAAATATTGGGCAAGCTGATGGTATACTCATTTTTCTAAAACCATGGATAGATCATGGAGTAAGGCTACAGGCCTATAATTTGAGGGGGAGGTACTATCACCCCCCCCCCCTTTGTGTATGTGGATTATTTTTCCAGTTTTCCAGACTTCTGGACCCATGGAGCTACAGCACTCAGGCTCCAATTAAAGAGGTAGGTTATGACAGGAGCTAATAAATCTGCCCCTATCTTTAGAAACCTGGCCTCCAAGCCATCTAGGTTCCCTGCTTTTGACACATTTAGTTTCTGTAGTTCTTTCTCTACCTCTCCAATTGTTAGTCTTGAAAATGTAAATCCAGGTACTTGTTTGACATTTAAAACATCTTCTTTTTACTCTTTTCCTTTTTCAATAATTCTAGTCAATGAAATATCAGCTGCTTTTAGAGTAAGTTTTGGAATTGTTATATCAGGAAGATTTGAGAAATAGGTATTAAAAATGAAGACCACCTCTTTTGGATCTTCTACCAGTGTATTCCTTTGTATCAGATTAACTGAGTTTTTTGTTCTAACTGGGTGTTTTAGTTCTGATACACATTTCCAAAACTTGTTTGGATTGTTTGCTTTGTTTAGATTGTTTAACTGATAATGCTTTTTTGCTAAGTTAACTTCCCTTTTACATTTGGTTCTCCAAGTTATGTTAAGAGCACATATATTCTGCTGCTGGTGTTCTGCAGTTGTTATGTACAATCCTCTTAGGGCACTATAGGATTAATCTGGAGTTGTTGATATGGTGTTGGTCAGTTCAGGAGCTACTGTTGTTTGCAGTTGCAATATGTGGTGTGGTTCAGCACAGCTGCTTCTGCTACTGCTGCTGCTGCAGGACCCAGCTGAGAACCAGCTGCCTCACATCATCATCAGCTGTCTGTGTAAGCTGACTTTTAGGCATTGAGTACCTGAATGTGCATCAGCATGAAGTTAGTTGGCACAGCAATGGAGATGGTTTTTACCTTGTGGTGAGTTTTGCATTTAACAGTGATACCAGTACACAAACTTCCTAATTTAGGTCTGGACCAGATGGAGAACAGGGTGAGAAGTTGAGTCATCTGGTTCTTCTAATTGGATTGTTTGTTCCTTATGTAGGGTTGGACCTGTGTTCTTCTATAAACGACTAAACTACTATCTTCTTACTGGAATCAGACTGAGAATCTATGTTGGTCATCAGGCCACCAGGATTCTAGTAATTTAAAGATGATTGCTTTATGGCAGGAAGAGTTCCTTAATATTGAATGTGATTTTAGGCTTTTATTGTGAGTACTTACTATGAGATGATGATGAGATTCATTGTTTTTGGTGTGGCTTTTATGTAAATGTGTGCTGTGTTTTTAAAGCAGCAATATTTGTTAGTCGGCAAAACATGTAATCATTTACAGTAGTTTTTGGGTGAAAAATTTATTTCTGGCATCCTTAGATTCATCATTGGTGTAGTTATAATTTTCTCAGGTATATTTAAAACAATTTTTTTAAGTTCAATTTGTAATTAATGACTCCCATCATTAAAGATGGCCACCACTCACAATTTTTTAAAATCTCTTCTATTTAAGTTAACTGCTAAATGTACATACGATATCCATACTGTGCATGTATTAGTATGGTGCTAGCATGTATTTCTGATGGTAAACAGTACAGCACTGTACCAAGATATTACATTTTTTGAATATCAAGTTTTTCATGGCAAGCATGGCACAGAAATGAGAAATTAAAAACAAGTTAAAATCTCATATCATAGATCAAGAATGAAAGAAAACAAAAAGAAAAAAATAGGTATATTGATATTTTTTGCCAGATACATATTATTGTTGAAAAACAATTACATAGTGACTAGCAAGTACTGCTACATTAAGAGCTTTTTCTGCTGGATGAGCTGCTGAATGACATCATCAGCCTCATTTTGGAAATGTTCAATCTTTCAATAAATTCCATCCAGTAGCGAAGACACAGAGCAGTGAGTTAGGCTTGTTTCTAATTTGTTTTGATTATTTTCTAATGTTGAGAGGTGAGGTATCATTGTGCTTTACTTTGATGAAGCTGTTTTCTCGATGTTGAGGGTGAGGCAGGGGTCCGTGATCTGGATTCTGAGAAGTATTTTGCAGGATTTATAGACACAAGGATTATCAAAGAGAACCAAAAAATTCCATAGCTGCAGAAAAATGCCTTGTAGCACTGCGGAAATTTAGTTACACCATATTCACAAAGAATTTCCACAGTTGTGGAAAATCGTAAAACAGGCAAGTTGTGAAATTCTGCAAGTGCTGAAAATCTCTGCAACATTTTTCCTCAGCTGAGGAAAAGGTTCAGCAGGCACAACAACAGGTGATCCATATTAACTGGAGAAGCATACCTTGACAGTTTTGCCATAGATACAGCAGAAAGTACTCACAGAGAGACCAGCAGCCAGTCCCTTAACTGAGACCACTCCAGCACTACTAATACTAGCAGGACCATGCACCACAGTGGCTTTCTGTAACTGATGGTGGCGCTGATGACTGTGTCTCTCCCTGGAGTGTTTATGTTGCCTGCTTCAGTAGCACTCACTGCAGGCTGTTACCAGCTCTGCCTCTATTGCCTGTGGGGCGCCTTCATGGGCTGCACTGGGTCTAGTGGTTGTAGTTTATTGCCTTTCCATGAAAATGTGTGATATTTTTGTGTGTTTTTTTTGTTGTAACAACTGACACTACAATACACCCACTGGGTTGCTATTACTTGTGCCTGTACCTCCAATATAATTGTATGTCAGTTGTTGGTACATTGCATTTGCCATACATGTAATATCTACCTCTTTTCGCAGGAGACTCCTGGTTTTTTGACTGAACTCCCTCTCTCCCTCCCAGGAAACAAAATCTTCTGCTTAAGTAAAATTCTGTCCAAAATATCCATTCATGTTTTTTGGCAGATAGACACATAAAAAGTAAATTAGTGATGAACAGTGAAAGTGATAACTTTGTACAACTACTTGTTGATTCTTTTTAGTGCTTATTCTTGACAAAATGAAATATATTAAATGTTTTTTTCCTTATTTTTTTATGCCATTTAAGGAGAAACTCATGATGTTACGGCATCTCCCTATTAGCAGGCCAATCTCCCTACTAATTTGACCCAAATCTCACTCTTAAGCAAGCTGGACATATCACATGTATGATTTGCTCAGGGAGAGTTACACCTCACTCTTTCTGATGCAGCATGTGTGCAGGATTTTTTCCGCAACTGCGAAAAAAAAAGTGGCTGAGAATAGCCTTAATGGGGATATGCCATACTTTTCAATGGCTTTTTTTCCTCAGGAACCTCCACAGCTGCACTTTTTTTCACACTCTGCAATGTATTTTTCCACAGCTGAGGAAGTTTTGTGTATAGCATTCAGAGCAATTTCCCCTTTTTTCCTGCAACTACAGAACTTTTGGGGACTTAACAATATGGTTTTGCAGCTTTAGAGTGTTTTGAGAATCCAGATGCACATGAATCTGCATTCCCTATTTTAGATAAATGCGATACATTTGCAACCCTTCCCCAAAGTACAGTGCAACATGCCTTATGCCTTATTTTTTATATGCAACTTGCAGCACTTGCAACAAGATATTAGAAGACATTTTATGTGGCCTAACACCATACCTCTCGACTGTCCCTAATTATGAGGGATGTCCCTTATTTTACTCCTCAGAATTGCGCTGTCAGTCAACTGTCCCTCATGGAAAAGGTGCTTCCCATACAGAGAATGTGTTATAAATTCAGACTTTAAAGCTGAAATTTATACTATTCAATGGTAATTAATAATTAAAAAAAAAATTGTACAAGTAAAAACAATGGTTTATACAGAGATTTGAGTTGGTATCTCCATGTGTGAGGATGTATCCCTCATTTTGAGTGTTTGTGTCCCTCATTTCAGTGACAAAAGACTGAGAGGTATGCCTTACAGTCCTGCTGCAAGTCATGTTAATGTGCTGAAGAAGCAGCCAAGCAGCTGAAAATCCTGCCCAGCATGTTTTACTTTGATGAAGTTGTGGTTTTGTGCATACCTCTCAGTCTTTTGCCTCTTAAATCAGGCAGATGACTTAAAAAACCAGGGACAAAGACTTATAATCAGGGACAGATCTTAAAAATCGGAAAAATCAGAATAAGGGGACTAGTGTAAAATACAATTTTTGAAGAAGAATGAGTCTATAACTTAATTTTTTGCCATTAATTTGTGCTTATAAGCCACACTGTTCAATCACAAAAACACAAATTCTATGAGGGACAGAGGAACATTTTGAGGCAAAATCTGGGACATCCCTGAAAATCAGGGACAGTTGAGAGGTATGGTTTTGTGTGAACTTTTGCACTGCATGTAATAGAGGTATCAACTAACTATTTTCTGTTTTAAATGGTGTGGGGGTCGATGTGCCTTACTTTGATACACACAGTGGACCCTTTGCATCAATGAGCAGAGTGGCTATGTGCCTCGTATCTGTGGCACACAGCCACTCTACACCCATTGCACCCCCACACTGCATGCATGAATGGGGGTGTGCAACCCCAATGTGCCCAAACCCCCAAGCCTGCAGACCACAACATGCTGAGGACAGGCTGTGGGTGGGCAAGCACTATGCACCATGCACTAAGGCACATAGTGCTGGCCACCGGGGGTGTGGAAGAGGGTGCAGGGTACACGGTAGGACCTACATGCCTCACTGTATGTGTGGTCATGCACCCAATCCCCCTCCTAGACCGGGAAGACAGACCCTGTCGGTCACCAACAGAACACCACCACTTGTCCCCAGTACTAGCCCATACACCATAGCACACTGTGCACACCTATTCCTGGCACAGCAGAAAGCCGCCCCCAGACTGCAGGACCCATTGTAGAGGTGCTCCCATGGATCACAGACCACACAACCCCCAAGCACGGCTCCCCCATAGAGGTGGTCTGATGTCCCCCCTTGGCACCATCAATCCCCATCCGATGCCCCGTACACCTGCTGATGCCATGGACAGAGACAGCCAGTGGTACAGCCCTCCATGGCTACCAGCCATCTGACATACGCAGGGCATGCAGCCACTGCATGCCCATGTATGTCAGATGGCTGGCAGCTGTGGTGGCATGTGGAGGGCTGTGCTGCTGGCCATCACTGTCCATGGCACCAGTGGGCATACAAGGCATCTGGTGGGGTTGTTGGTGCTGCAGCTGAGTGGTGTTCTTCTGCAAATGGGGGTGTGTACAGTGCAGGGAACACCATGCACCACTGTGCAAGTGGTGGTGGGGTTGCCTCTGCTGGCCGGACCAGTGCCTTCTACATGGGGGGGTGTAAGTGGTATGGATGATTGGCAGTGCCCTGGGGGGGTTTGGTGCAATGGGTGCCTGCTGGGGCTGACAGCATGGGGTGCATGTTCTTGCACCTAGGGTGTTGGACAAACACCTGGACCCATGCCTGCCTGCTTAAGGGATCCACTGTGGGATCCAGCACGGTCCTCCAATTGGATGCCTGGCCAGATCCACAGCTCCACCCCAGCCACTCTGCAGAGTCATGTGCACCGGGGGTTGGCCCACGGACAGGTAGAGGCCAGTGATGAATGCGGTCAGTGAGCATCTGTCCACAGATGCAGTGCTACGTGGATGGAATATGAGCCTCTGGTGCCTACTTCCCTCCCATATGTGCATAGGGTCCTGTATGTGTGTTTCAGTTTAGAGTTTACATAAAAGAGTGAGATTTAAGCTGGTTCTCCTTTCTGTTTTGATTGAGTGTGGAGTTATGTGCGTTTTCTGTGATGACACAGTTTTGTGTGATTTTAGGCACTGCATGTAATGGAACATTTTAGCAAGCTTTCTATCTTTTCTGTTTAGGGCAGAGGTTACTGATTTGTCATGTGGTTCTGTTTCATTTGTATAATGAATTTGTGACCCTGGAACATCATAGTTTTCTGTTAGCATACCTGTAACCAGACATTACTGCATGTAAAGAACAAAACCTGACAGAATGGGTATTGTAATCCATTAACATTCCAAGTGGTGGGTTCATTCCCAGGGAAGATTTGATCTTTCAAATCATCCCTGGTAATTAACCCACCACCTGGAATGTCATTGGAATACAACACCCATTCATTTTTTGAGTATTTTTTTCATAAAGTTAACATACCATGAAACAAATAAAAAATTTAGCTTGTTGATCAAACCATTTGCCTACAAACAAACAAACAGAAGGATTTAGCATTTTTTTACAAAACAAGAAGAAACATTTTTATGAGAAACTGGAATGATTTTTGTTCAACTAACCAGACGAAAGCAGTTGATCCATATTGTATATATATATAAAGCTTCATAGGGAACATTTTTTTTTATATTATGCTCTTAACCTTAGGGGGAGATGTTAAATTAAACCCAGGACCACAAGCAGACATACATTCAAACATAAAAATGCTACATGATAATGCCCAAAGTATGGCCCCAAAAATGGATCAAATGTTGGCCATGATTTATGAATTAGAGCCTGGAATATTTGGACTCACTGAGTCATTGCTTTCAGGAAGTATAGGTGACAATGAAATCACTGTTCCAGGATACCAACACTTTAGATTAGATAGGAAAAAAGGGGGAGGGGGTATAATCTTATATATAAAATATTCTCTGGGTCATGTTGAAATCTTGCTGAAAGGTAGTACAAACAATATAGAATACATAGTGGTTAACCTAGTGAATTTTAAGATGGCAATTGGGGTACTGTATTCCCCACCAAACACTAAATTAGATACATTAGAAGTAGTAATAAATAAAATTCATGTTAGCATTGTGGAAAAACTACTTGTATTGATTGGAGACATGAACTCAGACTAGTACAAAGCTAGGGGAAGAAACTTAGAAGAACTAATATCAATATTAGGAGTAAGGCAACATATAAAGAAACAACTAGATTTGCCACTACTTCAACTGAAAGAGCTATCCTGGATCTTATATTTACTTCCCCTCAGATCGAAGTACAGGAAACATGTATTTTACCACCCTATTTGGGAGATCACAAACCGGTCTGGATAAAGATAGGGTGTAACCATCTTTTTCAAAGACAAAGTAACACAAACTGGATTAGGGATATGCAACATTTTTCAATAGATAAATTTAAACTTAATATACAGAAAGAAAGATGGGATCGGTGCAGACTAATCCCTGATCTGGAAACATCAGTAATGTAGAATATTTTTTAATACATTTAAAAACATAGGTGACTTGCATGCCCCTAGATATAAACACTGTAAAAGAAAAACTAACCTTCCTTAGATAAACAAAAAATATTAACAGTGATTAGAATAAAAAACAGACTCTGGCATAAGGCCAAAAAACAAACAAACAAAAAAAAAACAGTTACAAGATTGGGAGAACTTTAAACAAAAGGGCAACACATGCAAGGAACAAAAAAAAAACAAGCAAAAGCCAGATACTATAAATATAAATTAGAAAATAATAAAGACCCCAGAAGGTTTTGGCAAACTGTGAACAAACTAACCAGTCCTGGTAAAGAGGGAACTGAAAAGACCTTGCAGCTAGTTCATGATGGAAAACTGATGAAAGATCTTAAAGAAATATCAAATATGTTAAACAAATACTTTGTTAACTTGCAAGACTTAAAGATCATTGATTGTCCAAATGAGTAGGAAATAATAAATACAGCAACTTAATATAATCGATTTACCACCCCCCTTTTAAGTTCTTGGGCATTTCTGAAGTAAAGGAGGGTTTAAGAAAAATGAACATACAAGACTACTTCTGCTAACAGTGTTTGCTACTGATGTACTGTGAATCTCCATATTTTGTGTTTGATTTTACTTTGCTGTTTTTACTTATTGCATATATACTGATGGCTTGTGCTAATTCCTGTAGCCCGAGTCACTCCTGAAAGTGGAATGTGTTTTAATAAGTTTACCTAGGTAACATAATAAAACAAAAAAGTAAACTAAACATACCTCCTGCTACTCATATGGTGAATACAACTGTACATATACTGTGCTACTTTGGCACATAGAAGAATACTGATTTCAATAGTTCATTGAAATTGGGGCAGATACTGAGTCATTTTGTAACAAAGAAAGCATTTATGATCTTCAGATACTTAAAAATAAAACATTAATAGGATAATATACTTTGTAGCTTCTTTAATATCAAACATTGAGTTCTTGCCATTCTAATCAGGTATACTGTTGCTCTTAGGGTCAAACATGCCACTTCCTGCCCACTGAGAGATTGTTTTAAAGATAATTCTTCCTATTTTTGACTATGCTGGCATAGGCCGTAGTGGAGCTTCCAAACCCTCCTCTTCCAGAGTGGACCCTCTCAGTCACTCTTTTTTTCATTTTGTCTTACACTGTCCCCCTTCTACCCACTACTGCTCACTCTACTTCTCCCTATAACTCCCCTCTCTTGATGCCAGCAACCTTTTGCATTGTGCCTTCTTTATATCCACATTTTGGTTTGGATCCCTTCCCTCATGCTTTACATCTCTACGATCATCTCCCCTTCTTCCTTTTACCCTCTCTACAGTAATATTTCTTGTTCCCTCTCTGTTCCTTCTAGGAAATCTATTGTTGGTTAGTCTGCTTTCTCAGCCACAAAATGCAAACAGTACCACTGATAAGTGATGAGTTATTATAGGTCTATTTTGACCTCATAACTTGTAGTCTACCTATGAATCTATATCACTTTTCCTAAGCTCTGGCCCTCCCTTCCCTTGTCAATTTGCTCTGCCTCTTCTGATTTCTCCCTTAAGTCTTCTCTTCATGACTTTTCTACTCCCACCTTCAAGTGTCTTGACCCTTTACCTGTCTCTCCCCCAACACCACCTCCAGTGTTGCCCTGGCCATTTTGCTCACCTCATCCCCATGCTATACCTGTATGAGTAGTTCCCCCTGCCTATCATAACTTGATTTTATCTACTACATGTATCTGTTGTACAGATTTGCCTTTAATGTTTATGGTTATGCTCCTCTGATATACTACATTGCTGTATATGACTTCTATTTTTTGTAAAGTAATGTTGTTATTACTGTTTAGTTTTTCCTCCTTTTGTTCTATCTCCATTTCTCCTCACCTCAGGACACATCTGGGAATGAGCTGTTAGCAGCTCAGTATGTCTTTTATTTTTGTAAACATTTTTTTATTGAAAAGGTATCACATTTACACATTCATAGATACAAAGCTCACATTTTCCATCATACAATAGTTATATTGCTTATATTACTATTCATGGGATACATTTAAGTTTGGGTAGTCAATTACTTCAGATACTTACATCAATGGATTACAGTATATTGCAATATACTATATCATTCCTACTCAGTAGGGAGTATCCTGTAGCTTAGTAGCTAGTATGTCCACTGGGGAAAGGGGGCTTTTAGTGACACCACACCTTTTTCTATTGCCTTAGCCAACAGGCTCCATGTCTTGTGGAATAAAGACTCTTGCCCATTTGCCAGTAGCTGTATCCTTTCAAGCTTCAAATAAGACCTGAGATTATTCAGCTGGTGGGCTATACTTGGGGGAGTGTCGCTGACTCAGTGCTGAGCCACTGTTTTCATGGCATTTACTAATGCTACCTCCTAGAGTCTGTGCCTTTTCTTGTTGAGGGGGTGATTCCTCAACTCCCAGCATATATTCTTGAGGGGTACTGGGTAACATGGTGCCTAGTAATTGTTGCATAATGTTATGAACCTCTTTCCAGAATGGTGGCACCTTGGCACATGTCAATGCCATATGTAGGAAGTCACCCCTCCTTCTCCTGACATTTAGGGCAAATCTCTAACCTGTAGCTTGAGAATTTATGCAGTTTACTAGGGGTAAGGTAAGTTCTATACAAATAGTTGAGTTGTATTCTACATAACTTATTTGAGAAACATGTTTAATAGCCTCATCCCACATAGATTAATCTAAGTTTTGTTCCAGATCTCTCTCCCACGCCTGTCGGGCCTTTACTAGTGGGGATGTCATGACCCCCAAGAACAATTTTGACTGTGTTGATCCTGCCAGTCAGGCTCAGTGGCAAACCTTCCCACTGCTCACAGTGCATTTTAATATTTACTAGGTTTACTAGGTAAGTGAGGACAAACAGAAGCTATGAAGCCTATCTTGATTGTCCCCCACATTTGTGGAAAATTACACTTTATTGTAGTTTTTGGAGAGCCAATGATCTACACCCTTTTTAAAGGATTCAAAGGAATTACAGTCTACTGGCTCTTGTGGTAGCTGGCTCCAGAGCCTTGGTGTTCTTACCAAGAAGAAATGAGGCCTCCTGTTTGTTTTTGCTTTACACACCATTAGTTGTTGATTGTGAAGTCTAGGTACTATTTTTCTTTGTGTTTTAACAATACCACATTTGTCCATCAGAGAGGGTGATTTGAGAATTTTATATAAGAACAGAAGATCACCTCTGGAGTGCCTAAACTCCAGTGAATGTAGGCCTGTTTTTTGAAGCCTCTCTGGATATGGTAGTGATGCTAAATGGGGCACCATTTTTGTTGCCCTTCTCTGAACTCTTTCAATCACTTGAATGTCCCTGACCATGTATGGACTCCACACTGGTGACCCATAATCTGTATATGGTCTGATGTATGCTTTAAACAATGGGATAATACATTCCTCTGTCTTAGATATAAATGTACGGTGAATGCGCCTAAGTAGTGAATTAGTGGTTTTAGCTACATGATTACAGTGATTGGAGGAGGATAATTTGTCATCTATCAGGATGCCCAAGTCTCTTTCACATATTGAAGATTTAATGATAATATTGTATAGTGTATAAATTTGTTTGGGATTATTGTAACCTAAGTGGAGAACAGAACATGTGTCTGTATTGAATGTCATTTTGTTTTTCTGTGCCCAATGCTCTAATACTGAGAGGTCATTTACTAATAAGTCCATATTATAGTCAGAATCCACCCTACCACCTAATTTTGTATCATCTACAAATTTCGAAAGTATGTTCCTGGAGCTAATCTGCATGTCTGAAATGAAAATATTGAATAGTACTGGGCCCAGAACTGATCCCTGTGGCACACCACTGGTCACACCCATATTACTGGAATAGGCACCATTGATCCTAACATGCTGGGTCCTGTTGGTTAACCAGCAATTGATCCATTTTATTATGTTACAAGAAAAACCTAGGTCTGATAGCTTAGCTAGGAGAATATTGTGAGTAACCTTATCAAATGCTTTGTTATAATCCAGGAGGATGACATCCATGGGAATCTTATTGTCTAGTTCTTGGTTGACAGTATTATAAAAGGCTATTAAATTGGTAGTGCAAGAAAAGCCTTGCTTGAACCCATGTTGCGAGTGGTCGATAATGCCTAGAGTTTGCATTTCTGCCTCTAATATGCCTTTAATAATTTTTTCCATTACTTTACAAGGGATGGAAGTAAGGCTGATGGGGTGGTAATTACTCATTATGGAACGCTTACCCTTTTTAAGTATAGGCACAACTGTAGCAGTTATCCAATCAGATGAAATGGATCATTCTGCTAATGATTTATTAAAAATAATGGAAAGTGGTGTGGCAATATTTTCAGCTGTTTCAACTAAAAATCTAAGATTAATTAAATCTGGTCCACAGCTAGTATTTGGTTTTAAATTTTTTAACAAGGAAACTACTTCAGAAATAGTTATGGTGTGGTTTATTTTCAGAAGAACTTGATATGATAGTATTTGTATTAATTATGACTGTATGATTTGAGAATACTGATGCAAAATAGGTGTTAAATGTGTTGGCTGTCTCTCTATCAGATGTAATGGTGTTTGTGCCATTGGCCAATGGCACCAATTTGTCTGTTACTGCCTTTTTTACTATTGAGATAAGAAAATAGGGATTTGTGATTATCTTTGGAATGGGTTATGCAGAACTCAAGGTTGCATTTTGCCTTCCTGATAGTTCTTTTTAGTTCTTTAACAGAAGTTCTGTATTGTCTCAGTATGAGTTCTTGTGTGTCTGTTGTGCAATTTTTTAAACGAGTAAATAGTTCTTTCTTCTGTTTGATTTTCCTATGAATATCATTATTTAACCACAAAGGAATTTTACCTTTACTGTTATATTTTATTCGGGCTAGAATATAAGCTTTTTCTAGGTCTGCTAACTTGTTTTTAACAAATACCCAAGAGTCTTCCAGGGTTAAAGGTGATAAAATTGTTTCCAATGGGGTATTTTTTAGGCTGTTGTTTATTGCCTCAAAGTTAGCTTTGTGGTAGTTATACACCTGAACATTATTAACTATTATGCTAGATGCATACTGTAGATCAAATACAATGATAAGGTGATCACTATTCCCTAGTTGGTCTGATATTGAACGATTTAAGACTTTGTCTTCAATATTGGTAATCACAAGGTCTAATATATTGCATCCTCTAGTGGGTTCTTGAACAATTTGCTCAAGCCCTAATTCATTTATTGTTGAAATAAACATTTTTTCGACAGCTGTTGTGCCGTTAGTAGTAAACCAATTTATGGATGGCATGTTAAAGTCTCCCAGGATCAGGATATCACCTTTATTCATCATGTGGATGATGTCCTTTATTAATGTGTTGGTATATTCTGAATCAGAGGTTGGTGGGCAATAACATGTGCCCAAGATTAGTTGTGGGTATCCCTGAAACTGAATGGCTACCCATATACTTTCCATTGGTGTAGTGTGTGGGTATTCATGTGAATGAATTGTGTCTTTAATGTAAAGAGATACACCACCTCCTTTTTTGTGAAATCTGTCTTTTTGGTAATTTAAAGCCCGGTATGTCTTTCATCCAGGTTGAATCTGGGTCCTACCAAGTCTCTGTTACTGAAATGATGTCAATATCCAATAGGTTCATAGGTCCATAGATTCATAGGTAATTTCAAGCTAATTAGACTTGCATCCATAGTGCTTGTCTCTAATTTATATATTAAACTGTTCTTAGTTATCTTTTATTTACCTCGAAGATACTTGTCTAGTCCATATTTAAAGATGTCCATATTTGTACTGGCTAGCACTTCTGCTGGCAATGAGTTCCAGCCAGAAACCACTCTCTGGCTAAACCAATGCTTTCTTGTAAGAGTTTGCCATTTTTGCATTGTTAATTGGAAAGGATGTCCCCTGGGTTCATATTCTGATTTTTTTGGATTAACCCTAGATCTGCTAATAGTGCATCATCACGCATACATTTAAATAACATACAATAGTCTCCCCTGGTTCTTCTATACTGCAGGGTATACAAATTTAGCTCTTTCAACCTATCAGGATAGGACATATATCCTAGCCCTTTGACAGACCTAGTAGCCCTTCTCTGGATACGCTCCAAGCTGTGGACATCCCCTTTTTTATATGGGGCCCACACCTGAGCACAGTACTCCAGGTCGGGTCTCACCAGGGCATTATAGAGGGGCATAACCACTTGCCTATCTCTGCAGGTAATATGTCTCAATATGCAATTTAATATCTGATTGTTCTTCTTTACAATTTTATTGCAATGAGAGCAAAATTTTAGATCTGAACTAATTAAAACCCCTAGGTCCCTTTCCTCAGTAGCTTTTCTAAGTTCAGTGGTATCTATTCTATAAAATGAGTTGTTATTTTTCTTTCCCAAGTGCATAACAGTACATTTATTTGTATTTAATTCTAATTTATTTTTGTCCATTTTTGTATAATATTGAGTGCATCTTGCAGATAATTTGTATTCTTTTGATTATTTGTTATAGTTCCAATTCTGCAATCATCTGCACATTTTGTCTCCCATATATCTTTATTTGTAAGGTTAATGATGTTATATAAATATTAAAAAGACAAGGGCCCAAAACAAAGCCCTGAGGAACTCCACTAGTCACTGCTGCCCAGTTAGACGTATCTCCTTGAATCACCACTCTCTGTCTTCTCTCCTTCAGCTATGCATCTATCCAATTTACTATATTATTATCAAAACTATATTCCTTATGGGTGTTTATTAATTCCTGGTGTGGGAGTTTACCAAAAGCCTTGGAAAAGTCTGAAAAGACAACGTCCACACTATTGCCCTCATCCAGTGCTTTTCCCACTTTCTCATAAAACACTAATAAGTTTGTCTGACAAGATCTATTTTTCCTAGAACCAAGTTGTACTGGATCCTGCAAATTACTAGTATCCAAATATTTCATTATATAATCCTTTAATATTGACTCCATGATTTTCCCCATAACCGATGTCAGGCTCACTGGTCTATAATTCTGTAAGTCAGTTCTTGATCCTAAGTGATCCAGTAAGTGAATTTTGGTTTCAAGCTCGGAGATTTTTAACAAGTTTAAGGACCTTGCATTAAGAGATAATATTTTGCAAACCTTAGATGTTGGAGGCTTATTTGCTAGAGTCTTGGGTATTACCCCAAACTCCCCCTTGATGTCAATTTAAACAGCTGCTAATGTGTGAGAGAATTCTCCTGCCTAAGAAAGAACTACCTCTCCTGCTCAAGTGAAGCCCATCCCAACAGAAGAGAGAAGGGTTGTCTACAAAATTTTTCCAATGCGTAAGGCATTTTATTTTCTGTGACAAACACCATTTCCTCAGCCACTCATTGTAGGATTTAATTCTGTTAGTAACATACTCAGTAGCTCTTGGTACTGGCAAAGCCTCCGAAAAACATTTCACAACCCATTTTGGTTAGGTTGTTGTTAAGGCAGATGGTATTTAACTTCATTTGGTTTAGGTGGCATCTATTGATATCATTTGTACCAGCGTGTATTATTACCAGGGTGTTTGCACCAGAATGTTTCAGTATGTTTGGAGCCATCAAGGTCATATTGGATATACCTGCTCCCCTGAAGCTGGAGCAGGTATGTTTACTTTTATCTGGATTACACACCGTCCTGTCAATGTGCTTAATAATGGAGTCCCCTAATACAAATATCTGCCTGGGAGAATTCACCTTGCTAGTTGTTGTTGTTCCAAGGTTAGGTGTAGTCGACTCTAGGGTGACTGGGCTTTTGTTGTTGGATTTGACCTCCATCTGAGTGAGTGTAGGTACAGAGGTAGAGATATTTTTTTGCTGGTGGTCATAAGAAGAGGGGGTACCTAATGGGTCTGGTTCCAGAGTATCATCATCTGGTGTTAGGACCTCAAACTTGTTATGTGTCTGCACCACTGGGGCACTATTCAACACTTGGCCATCCCTGCGCTTTGTTTTACCTTTGGGGACCTGTGACCGTGTTTCATCTTCTGGGTTTGATACAGGTGCTAATACTGAAGTGGCTACTGAATTTGTTGATTTTAGTACTGTATTAGTGCCACTACAGGGATAGTAAAGAGATGTCATTTCGTCAATGTATGACTCTAATGAGTATAAGTCTGGGTCAGAGGGGCTTTTAGTGTGCAGAATGTTTAATTTATCCTGTAATACCCTGAGCAACAGACATCTATCACATACAAAATTCTCAATTTGTGGCCCAATGGCATACATTTGACAACTACCACACAGATTTTTGTGGGTCCCCATAATATGTTATGTTTGGCCACACACTTTCACTTAACATACTCGTGGTCTACCTCAGGCCCTTCCTAGCATTTATAGTACTTGCTATTGTTGTGAAAGATATATACACAGTTGTAGTTTGTCTAACCTACCTCCCTGCCAACCCAGCTGACACAGTAGACACGCGCTGTGACACATGTGTCTCTGCACGCGTCTCTGCATGCATCTCCGCACGTGAATACGTGCGCGCGCTCCACTCATGCCCGCTCTGCTCGCTGGAGCTGTGCCTTATTAAGGAGTGGGGGCAACAGGAAGTAGTGTATCACTTCCTGCCGACCTCTCACCCCAACACAGAATGTTTTAAAGTTCAAAACAGTTTGTTTTAAATTCAACACAGTTGCCACCTCATGTGGTAGTCTTAATATGCTGTTTCAGCACTTCCCCTGCAATAAAGCCAACTAGCAATGAAGGTGCTGTAACTGGGATGTAGCTAGGTCCTTCACCTTCCCACACTGCCTTTGGGCAAGCAGCTAAGCACCTTTTTTGAGACAGAATGTCTCACTTGTTTCCAAGGCAACCTGAGCCCAAACACAACCCTCTCTCCAGAGCCACGTACTGTTCCAATTAAAGTTTAAAATGCTGCAAAGTTAAAAGAACAAGCCAGAGTCAGACAGAATGTAGGAAATCGTGCAGACTCCTGTGCACTCTGTTTATCTCCTGTTGCTCAACAGCAGAACACAATTTTCTCTATACAGCTGGGACATGTCCTATTGTACCATAATTCCCAGGTACTTCACAACAGTAACACCCTTTAAATCTAGCTGGGATGCTGTCAAGGCCACACAATCTTTTTGCAGAAATTAGGTTACAGCTTCAGGCTTATGTCAAATGCTCACATTAAGGCTATATTTTATAGATAAACTAGCTGCACCTCCAATAACAGGTCCAACCAAAAGACACTGCCATAATGTTCAAAAGCATGCATGCATAGATATCACACCCTGACATTAGTTCTGCTCTTTCAAATGAGATTAATAAATTATCCAGTCAAGAGTGAGTTTTAGGAATCTCAGATACAGAAGTAAAATCCAGATCCCTAGAGTACATTAAAAGCTATGGAGCTGTTAACCGATACTCCATTAAATAGAGGATTGTCTATGGGGAGTCATTCACAACAAGGATATTCTCAATCAAGAGGTATCCTTGGCAATGTTAGACCTCGAAAGAGAAGCTCAAGAGATCGTCCGTTGCCAAGGATACCTCGAGATCTGAGAAGATCCTTGTTTGTGAATGACTCCTCATAGACAATCTTTTACAGTGTATGGGGAGTCAATTCATGTCAAAACACCGAATGGCAGCAGAATTTTTCAAAATCAAGCCTTACTTGGCTTCTGTGTTGTGGCTCGCACCAGCGCTACTAGCTCCATCGCCGATGCTGCTTCTAAATCGCGCATGCGTGAATGTATTCGACCTTGTTGTGCTGCACTGATGACGTTCCCAGTGCAGCACAAGATTGTGACACACTGAGGCAAGCACAACAACGCTGTTGGGAGCATGGATTTCCATGCTCAACAGCGTTCTACCATACACTATTATTGTTTAAGGTGCTACAATTGCTCTAAATTGCTTGCTCCCCCAGGATGGAGAATGATCCAGTTGGACATCCAAAACTGCATAAAAATCTACAAATGATCTTAGTGTTATCCTCAATATCCAGTTATACCTACATTCATTTAGAAAAGAAACATGAGTGCTCATAATGTTTTTTCCTGCATTTAAGTGTCCATCACCCACAACAAAATCTCCTTTTTGTTTGTACCTTAGGCTAAAGCATTTGTTTAAATTACACCTACTACTTTACCAGCACGACTTTTGATTTCAATGGAGCATGCCCCAGTGGTCTGTAAACTGAAGTGTCACAAAACATCCAAGAGCAACGGCAGGGCTGTGGTGAACTGGTACACTAAGACGGTGATAGGATCAGGCGGCCAGCACCTTGAATCAAAATTATGATCCCTTTCCCCTCCTAAATAAAGAGAACAATTCCAGTGCATGTAAGCCAGGAGGAAGACTACAGAGTGTGTGTGTGTGTGGGGGGGCACTTTTAAAGCTCCAAAACTGGTGCCCTTTAAACAATAATTTAGATCTACAAGAAAACTGTTTAGCTCAGTCTCCCTCCAGTAAGTGCTCACTCAGTCTGGCTGGGTAGAAATATTGTGTCAAGATTGTTTACCTGCCAGAGGAATCCCTGGGCACTCCAGATCTGAGTGAACTTAGTGCAAGACCTGAAAGTCTGTTTTTAGATCAGATTTAACCATGCAGAAACTCAGCCACACAAGATAAAGTTAAACAAATAATACTTAAGGGAGCTGCAGCAAACAATAGACTCTCCATGTTGCCATCGATACCATAACATTTTGGCTTCATAATCTTCATCACATGGCACATGGTGACATCAAAAGGTTGTGACATCAGGGATAACATGGAAAGTCTATTGTATGTTGAAATGCCACAAATGATTATTTGTGTAAAGGGACATGGTTAACCCCTTTAAGCCTCAAAGTGCTGCCAGTTTAAAAACACATGTTATGATTGGTCACATTCTGGAGAGACTGATGATGTAGCTGGTAGTATAATTTTGATTTTCTTTTTCTTTTTAAAAGCAAAAACAGAATGCCAACTATTCTAGTATTACCACACAAAAACAAGTTTGTTTATACTCCTTGACCAACTCCCACTGCATCTTCCAGACTTGGGAACACCTCCACCACAGTTTAGACACCTATTATGCAGTGAGAGGAGAGGATACAATTGCATCATTGGTGTCTGCACAATTTTGTGTTTTGGTGCTCCTAATATTTAGAAACTATGCAATAAAGACAGATTAAGGATTTGAAATGAAACAGGGTTAGGTATATAGCATTAGTTATACAGACGTTGACCAGTATTACATTTTACTGTGGTGTTTGTGGCAGCAAATGAGTGTTATTCAAGTGCTAATGCAATACTGCGCCATTGGTGCTATTCTCCAGAGGGCTCAATTTATACATGGATCATGCGTAAATTGCCTCATGGCCATGCCCCCCTGGCATACAGCTAGATCAGGGCTGTGAGTGGGTAGGGTATGGAGGCAGGCAGACATCCAATGGAATGCCTGGCCTGTGTCCCTGAGTAGATCCCCTGCGATTCTGGTGTGGGGGTTCACAGGACTGTGTGGGCCCGGGTGCTTGCATGCTAGGGGCACTCACCCGAATGGCTGCCCCCAGCCCACCCTGGCAGCCTGGTGGGCTGGTGCAGAAGTATGAAGGGGTGACCCCATTGCTGCCATGACCCACCAGTGACCTTTGGGGGGTGCATACGTACTTATGGCAGGGTCCCCGAGGCATAGCAAATCCCGCTACATCCCGGCATGCTGCACCTTTGTGAATGGTGTGGAGTGCAGGCATTCCCCCTTGAACATCCCCAGCCTGTCCCAGGTGCAGTGAGGGACATTCAGCATGGGGATCTGCACACAAGTGGCGGGTGCACTGTGCATGCCACTGGACCCCCATGGCATGGGTATTTCTCATGGGGCAGCCTACCTGCCACAGATATGTGGCACATAGGCACTAGGCCCTTTTGAGAATTGGAACCAATGTTTGCTGCCGCAAACACTAATTATTAAATTGCAGTACTGGTCAGCTTTTGTATAACTACTGTACCTCTGTAATGACACCATTAGCATGTATCTCAGTTTTACAAAGAAAGGAAGCAGATAAAATAACCATCAACATCAATGAATTTTAGAGAAGATATGCAATAATAAAATGTGGGTTTTCACCTAGAAATATGATACTAAAAAGGTTGTGCGTGTCCCTTTAACTTTATCTTGTGTGGCCTGCATTTCTAGCTATTTGAACCTAAACTAGACACTGACTTTTAGGTCTTGGACTATGTTCATCCAGACTGAATACAACCACACATGCTTTCTCCCAGGTGATCCTGTGGCTGGTAAGCAACCTTGCTAATACTTTAGATGTATTTGAGAAAAGATGAGGTGAGGTTATGAAGCTCCTTACACCTCCAGTAATAGTGTTTTTCACCTTGTTTTCTGATGTTGTATTATTTGAACCCTTTGTAACATGTCTTTCCTTGTCGTATTTAGGAAACTATCCAATTAAATAATTTTTCCCTTAAAAACTACTACCCATGAGGTATTTAAAACTCCTTCCAATACACTCCAACATTCTGTTAGCCTTCCTGTAGGTCATGTTACATTGGCTTGTTTGTTCTGGGGAGTTATTTATGATGATCCTCTGGTCCCTTTCCTCTGAAGTAGTGGCCAGCTTAACCTTTCCATACAGTATTCCTTTCTGGGTTGTTGTTCCCTATGTGCATCACCTTGCAATTTTTGGCATTGAATAGCAACAACCAGACCTTGGACCACCTCTATAAACTTTGCAGGCCCCTCTGCATCTCCGTCAACCCCTCCTCACTGTCTAGCTTGCCACAGAGTTTAGTGTCATCTGCTGAAACACATCTTGCCCTGTACTCTTTCTATGTCACTGATGAACACATTGAAAAAACTGGCCCCAGGACTGACCCCTGCAGTACCCCACTTGTGACCTCCCTTTTCCCCAATTTGACCCCATTTACAACCACCCTCTGCTGTCTCCCTCCCAACCAACTTCTTAGCCTTCTAACTAGGTTCTTTACTGCTCCCAGATCCTCTTATTTCTTCAACAACCTTCTGTTGGGCACTGAGTCAATAACGTGATGATGTCAAAGGCAGAGTAAAGCTATTGCTTGTCCCTTATCCATCACCCTTGGTATCCAATCAAGGAATTGTTTATTGTTTATTTATTTATTGAAATTTTGGATAACACCTTTGATAACAAGCTCATTTCATAGGTTCCATGTCAGATGAACAATACATATTGGGAAAGTATGAGACGGAGAACAAACAAAGCAAAGAATTATACAAGAATGTATAACTAGAGAAGTTACAGTACATGTGGCATTGTACAATGTATGCCATGGTGCATATTTGATGAAAACCTGGAATTCAAAGGGTCATATTAGAGGGGGGTTGGGTCTTATGAAATGACCCTTTACAGGAAAATGAGAACAGACTCAGCCTAATATCTAATAATCAACATAGTAAGGGATGGCATCAGCCCAGGGCCTCGTCAGAGGTGAAAAGGTATGGGACAAAACATTTTAAAGTGAGCAGGGGAGCTCAGGAGATATAAGAGGGGGGGGAGAGGATGGGGGAAGCCATAGAGGGGTGAGGGAAAAGAGTGGAAGGTATCAAGAGGAAATGTGAAGGAGAATGGTTAACAACTTAGAACAGTTATTTACATGCTGAGAACTGTTATGCATAAGGTCAGGATAGCATAAGGTTAGAATAAGTGCTGGTCGCTAGAAGGAAGGTTATTGGAAGCAGTCACAACTGGCATCAGCAACTAGCTGTTGCTTAATTTTAACCTTGAAGGAGCACAAGGTGGATGCCGAAGTAATGTCATGGTGCAGTGAGTTCATCCATAGTGGGGCACAGTAGGCAAAGGACCTTTGTCCCAGATAAGTGCGACAGCAGGGTGTATTAAAAATCTGGCTGGTAGAGCTTCTGGTGCAATGACGGTTGATAGTGGGGGTAATAAACTTTTGCAATCCTGGGGGCATTTTGTCTAAGCTTACCTTTTTGGACAGTAAACACATTTGGTACATGAGTTTACCTTTGAATTGGAGCCAGTTAGCCTGAGCGTACATGTCACAGGTATGGGACAGATGGGCCCTGCCGGTAAGGAGCCAGCATGCTTTGTTGAGTGCAACTATGATGCAGTGAACAGTTGTTTCAGTAGCTGATTCATAGATTGGTAAGCCATACTCAATAAGCGAGACAAGAAAGCTTTGAATGGCCAGGTTAAGAGCCTCTGGGGTCAAACATTGCTTATGCCTATAAAGTAGCCCAGTGCGGGCGTTAACAGCCTTAGCAATGTTGTCAATGTGATAGGCATAGGTCATCGCACTGTCAATAGTAATCCCTAGATATTTAAAGAGCTGAACTAGCTCCAGGGGAGAGTCCTCTTCATTGGTGATAGAAAGAGGGTAAGTTCTGTGCCTATTTTGGGAGCTGGAGAACGGCATAGTTTTAGTCTTGTTGTAATTCATAACTAACTTGTGCTTATGGAACCATCTTTCTATGACTAAAAAATTACTCTGTAGCCTAGATTCAAGAACCTTAGGTTATGGATCACTGGTAAACAGGACAGCATCGTCAGCATATAAAAGGATGTGACCCTGACAGGAGTAAGGAAGGTTGTTGAGGAAAATGCTAAATAAAAGATGGCCCAAGATGGACCATTGAGGAACTCCAGATAGGAAAGATCTGCTATCCAAGAGAGTGTTACCAATCTTCACCTGCTGTGTATGGTTGTGCAGGTAACTTTCAAACCAGACTACGCTGTCACGAGCTAGGTCAATGGTGGTAAGCTGTTTGATCAGGAGGGCATGATTCACTGTGTCAAAAGCTTTGGTTAAATCAATGAAAGCAGCACCGACCAGATGTTCTTGATCTAAGGAGTGGTGAATAAAGCCTGTGAAATCCAGAAGGGCGATAGTGGTACAATAACCATTTCTGAACCCGTGTTGTTGCGGGCATTGTAGCTGATATTTTTCTATTCAACCAGTTGGTGAGCCACTGTATGCTCAAGAGCTTTTGAGAGTGGGGGCAGGGTAGAGATAGGCCTGTAGTTTCCAGTAATTGTGTGATTCCCAGACTTATGAACTGGTGTCACTGTGGCATATTTCCATTTCTGTGGAAATTGAGAGTCTCTAAATGACATGTTAATAATATGTGTTAGAGGTGACAGAATTTCATCCAGCGTAAGCGCTACAAACTTAAGATCCAGGGTGTCACCACTAAATCTTGAGTTCCCTAATACCTTGAGTAGGTAATTCCTGGCTTCATGGGCTGAGAGGGTTTTGAAGTAGAAAGGAGGATGAGAAGGGTGAAGAGTCTCTTTCCCAGAGTAGTCACTTATGAGGGGGTGAGAGAAGTAGGCAGGTGGCTGGATACTATTCAGGTCTGTGAAGGCTTTATTAAAAGTGGTAGCAATACGTTTGGGGTCGAGTGAGGGTACACTATCAATGTTAAGCATGTTAGGGGCAGATCTAAGGTCTCTCCCAGTGACCTCTTTAAGGTTAGTCCAAAATTTTCTGCCATCATTCCAGGTCCGAGAGAGCACTTCCTTATAATATTGATTTTTAGCTGCATGAATAGCCCTCATGCAGTTGTTTCTAGCCACTTTGTATCTCTGGATGTCAGCCTAGTTACACAGGGACCTAGACCTGTACCGTAGATGGTCCCTGGCATTCAGAAGCTCGAGGAGGTCTGGAGAAAACCAGGGATTACAGCGTCCTTTGATTTTACACTTTTTATGGGGGGGCGTGCCTATCACATATAGCGTTGAACTGAAGAATGAATTGGTCGAGGGCAAAGTCAACACTGTTAGTTGTGTAAACCATTGACCAGTCCAGACTATGCAGGTCAGCTTTTAGTGATTCAAGATGCCCATGGATAAGTACCATGGTGGTAATTGTTCTAGTGCGTGATTTAGAGAATTTGTTCGCCCAATGAAACAAGACTGGGGATAGGCCACTGAAGGCATCAGGGAGTACGGTTGTGTCCGATATATGATCAGGGTGGTTAGAGAGCACCCAGTCCAGTAAGGTACTGGTCCCAGTTTTATAGTTGATTCTAGTGGGGGACTCGACTAGCTGGGTGAGGTGAACTGCTGAAACTGCATCTTTGAAAGGGCTTGTGTCAGGCGAGAACCAACTGATATTGAAATCTCCTAATACGATAATTTCCGAATTAAGACTTAGAGAGCCAAAACACTCCAGGAGTGAATCAAAGCAGGAAGCAGTCTGTCTGGGAGGAATATAGATTGAAAACACAGTAAGGGTTTTATTGTGTGCACCCAGAAGCACTTTTATGGCAAGGGCTTGCAGACGGTCATCAGTTTTGGGCAGAATTAGGACGAGACCTTGAAGGTTGTTTCGGACGTAGATCACACAACTGCCCCCATGCTTGGAGAGATAATCCTGTCTAAAGACTATGTAGCCTGGGATGGAAATTGAAGCATCTGCTACTTTTGGAGAAAGCCATGTTTCTACGACTGAGAGGATGTCTGGGTTATGTTGTAAGATCCATGCATTCAGTACATCCATTTTGGGGAGGAGGCTGCATATATTAAGTGAGGCAGTTTAAAGTAACCCAGTAGATGACTGTGGGTATGCCATAAGTTGTGGAGGGCCAGGGTTGGGGTGGAAATTGCCAGAAAGTAGCAGCAACAGTAAGGCTAGTCTACACAGATATTCCTTTTACTGCTTGTTGCTGAGTTTGTGCAGCTTACTCTGAGTTGAGTGCGCTTTACAGTTGGCTTGTAAGCAGAAGATCCCAGGGAGGACTGCCAAAGGGGGTAGCCAGCTAGGGCGATGAAATGGAAACCCCTAGTCACCAGAGGAATGCAGGTTCCATGGCACAGTAAAAGAGTCACAGCATTGGGATAAGGTGATAGTACTATAAATGATTACTATCCAATGTTGGCAAGGTAGATGTTAGAAATTTATCACAGGCAAGGTCAGATAGGGTCAATAGAGAGAGCAATATAATGCCTCAAGGAAACAGAGCCATTATAAGAGACATTATGATACCAAGGAGTGCAGCAGTAAGGGCGCACACGAGGTCCCAAGCACAGTGCAAGGTTAATTATACCGGTGGGGTTTTTTTGTGTGTTTTTTTTTTTCTTCAGAGTACAATATGTTAAAAGTGAGAAACAAGGGAGGGGATAATGGTGATTAGAACAGGAAAAAGGCAGAGGCGAGTTGGACAAGTGGGTTGGAGGACTAATAGGAAAAATAAGATGCCTCTAGTGGCAGATCAGTATAAACTGCAAATGGGGAAAAAAACTCTTAAAATTTAAATCAACTCTAAGAAATCTCTACATCAGACTAAACATTACTTAAAGTGAGAAATCAAAACATTTCAAGCAGAGATCGGTCCTAGCATTAATTTCTTGGCAGAAGTTCCTAGAAAACTTCTGGATTGCTGCACATAGAGTGAGGAACACTGGCAAACAGAAGCAAGTGAGATTTCTCCACGGGTAGATGCCAAAATTCAGAGTTCCAACCCGTACCTTGCTTGGAGGGTGAGCTTCGGGCAACTTTGCCTTAGGCAGGTTATCAAACTGCAGAATGCAGTTTGCTTGAGAAGAAACAGCCAGAAAGGGCACAGTAGTCCCCTTGGGAGAGAAGGTGAGAGGTCGAAATTAAATAGCAGGCTTGGAGGGGAGGGCAGTCAGAAACAAAAGATAAATGAACAGGTTGGGAGGGGCTGAGCACTAAACAGAGATAGTTTAAGCAGGGAAGTCCTGAAGCAAGGTGGGTGTTGGGGAGGACACTGCAGTATGCTCAATAGGAGAGAGTAGTAGCCTCAGTACAGTTGTGGAAGGGGCTCTGATTAACACTGGGGGCACAGAGCTGAAAGCTAAACAAAGTGAGAACAGGCAGGGAGGTTCTGAAGCAAGTTTGGAGGGGCACTGCAGCAGCCTCTATGGGACACAGAGGTTAAGGATGCAGCCCACAGACTTATAGCTCTAAGAGAAGAGGCACAGGGCTCAGGGCAGATAGCATCACAGTACCTTAAAAACCTCTCTTAAAACTTAAATCAACTCTAAGAAATCTCTACATCAGACTAAACATTACCTAAAGTGAGAAATCAAAACATTTCAAGCAGAGATCAGTCCTAGCATTAATTTCTTGGCAGCAGTTCCTAGAAGACTTCTGGATTGTTGCACATAGTGTGAGGAACACTGGCAAAAAGACAAGTGAGATTCCTCTAGGGGTAGATGCCAAAATTAGTTCCAACCCGTACCTTGCTTGGAGGGCGAGCTTCGGGCAGCTTTGCCTTAGGCAGGTAATCAAACTGTAGAATGCAGTTTGCTTGAGAGGAAACTGCCTGAAAGGGCACAGTAGTCCCCTTGCTTGGAGGGTGAGCTTTGGGCAGCTTTGCCTTAGGCAGGTTATCAAACTGCAGAATGTAGCCAGCCCATCGGCGCAGCGGTAGGTTTACCGTTCACGGCGCCAGCGACCTGGGTTCGGGAACAAACTCGGGTAACTGGAGGGCTGGCCGGGGGGAGAAGGATAGAGCACCCATCGGCCACTCTCCTTCTCCAGGGTAGGGAGGATTGCCTGTCCTGCTGCTCTACCACCACCTGGGTGACCACAGGCGTCGGTGCAGCTGGGAAAGCCAAGTGGGGAAGGGAGGAAGCAGACCGAGAGTCGGGGAGGAGATTGCATGTCAATACGGTCCTCACCCATTGGCTCTCCTTGTGTGTCTACATCCTCAGAGGGGGAGGACACCAGAAAAACCAGGAAATACCCTGTGGGACTCCCAGTAGATGGAGCTCCTGGCCATGGTCCCCAATGCTCCTACTGGCGCCAGTACCAGCATCTTCCGACAAAACATAGACAAGTCGGGGTGTAAGGCCCCACCCTGTACCTGCCTGGGGAATATCCAAGGCTTCATGGGATGACTGCACTGGTCACCGGCTAGCAGGAGCGACCAGCAAGGCCATTGAGATCAAAGAATGTGAGTCTGAAGCGTGAGAAGGGGCATAAAGAAAGTAAAAAAACTGCAGAATGCAGTTTGCTTGAGAGGAAACAGCCTGAAAGGGCACAGTAGTCCCCTTGCTTGCAGGTTGAGCTTCAGGCAGCTTTGCCTTAGGCAGGTTATCAAACTGCATAAACTGCAGAATGCAGTTTGCTTGACAGGAAACAGCCTGAAGGGGCACAGTAGCTATCAGGTTAGTCTGACAAGACCTTCCTGTCATGAACCCATGATGCTTACTATCCTGGAGTCTTTTTCTCTTTAGGTAGTCTACTAGGTCTTCTTTGACCAGTGTCTCCATCAGTTTACCTAGAATGGAGAGAAGATTGATGGGCCTGTAATTTCCCAGTTTCTGCCTGTCTTCTCTCTTGTGGAGCAGCACCACGTCTGCTATTGTCCAAACTCTCAGAACAACCCTTGACTGTAGTGAGCTATTGAATAGCCTTAACAGGGGTTCAGCTAGTTCTGATGCTAGTTCCTTGAGCACCCTATGGTACATCCCATCCGACCCAGAAGCCTTGTCTATTTTCAGGGCTGCAAGACATTCTCTAACCCTTTTTTCCTGTAATTATCACCTGCCCCCATTTCTGGGATACCCCTGTAGCAGCCTTTAGGTCACTTTCTGGTACAGGCCCACTATCTTCCACGTGAATACTGACAGAGGTAATCATTTGAAATGGTTGTCTTCTGCTTATCCACCTCTACTACACTGCCCCTCTGCCAGCATAACAATTCCCCCTCTTATCTTCTTTTTTCCTGATATACCTGAAGTGCTATTTTCTCCTCCCTTGACCCTCTCTGCAATACACAGCTCTGTGTCTACTTCTGCATCACTGATTGCCTTCTTGGACTCCTTCATCTTTACCTGGTATTTACTCCATTCCTCATCTCCCTTCAGCTAATTAAAGTCATTTTTTGGCCCTGCCTACCTCTTTGACCTTCTTAGAGAACAAGATAGGTCTCTTGTGCCTATTGTCCTTGGAAACAGCTCTCAAGCATGATTTGACTGCTTCAAGAATAGCCCCTTTAATTTATTTCTCATTCTCCACCACCTCCCTGATTTTGCCCCTCCACCAACTTACCCTTGACAAATTCCCTCATCTGATCAAAGTCTGCTCATTTGAAATCCAGAACCACAGTCTTTGACAATGGTATACTGGTACACAGGGCCAGCTCAAACCAAATGGTGTTATGGTCACTGGCCACAGTGGTTCCCCAATCCACACTTCACCTACCATTTCTGAGTTGGTGAGTACCAGGTTGAGAATGTCAACCTGTCTTGTGGGTTCCCTGACCAGCTACACAAGCAGGCAGTCATGTAACATATGTTCCAGGAAGTAAGCTGCAAGCTGAAGAGGATCTGGTGCTGCTGTACAGAGGTGTAGGACTTCACTGTGTACTAAAAGTCAAAGTAGCACACACTAAAGTTAACTAGAGCCTATATGGTATTAGTCAATGAATCCATTTATTAGTTTCCAAAATTAAGTATGCTGAAATATCGCTTTGGTGCTTTTTGTTCTTAGGCCCTTGACTCAAACAGTATTTGAGTTGAGGCACTAGGGGAATGCATTGCACCACAGCGTGTATTTTATACTTGGTTTTGGAGCCTAAAATAAATGGATTAAACTTTGACTATTACATATGGGCCGTGGTCTGCTTTTGTGTTCACTTTACTTTTTGGCTTTTTAGTCATGTAACATATCCATCTGGGCCTGACATCTGACGCTCTTTGCTGCTGGAATGTCCCAATCTATGTCTGGTAGAATGAGATTCTCCAGAACCACTACCTCCTCCTTTGTGTCCCCTTCTCAGTTTCTTCTCTCATGTTCCTTATCCCCCTTGTCCCCCTTCCCCATGATCGCTAGACCACCCAATGTGCAACTTCTTTCCCCATGCTACTGTGAGCTGTACCTACACTGATTCTGTCTCCCCATTTTCTCTCCTGATGGACCCCTCTACTGCCTCTATGCCTTCCTTGACATAAAGGGCTATGCCACCTCCTTTTCTCTTACCCATCTGTCTTATACAGTACATTGTACAGTAGTAGTTGATCAGTACTGAAGTAATGTTGGGTTATGATGAGGCAGAATCACATTACAAGCAATGCAAACTGTAACTTAAGTGCATGAGCATACCCTAGCATCACCTCAGTACTGATCAACTTTTCTTAGACTACCACTGTATATTCTGGTATTGCCAGGTCCCACTTGTTATTCCCAGTGGCCCGTGTTTTGTAATAGCTGAGGTCTGTTCCCACATGTACCCCCATTGCCTGGAGCTCACTAATTTTGTTTACTAGACTCTTGGCTTTTAGGAAGACTGCCCTACAGCTTCTGCCTATGCCATTCTCCTCTTGTGAGCTCCTCCTTATTTGTTCTCCCTCTTCTCCTTAACTTCATAGTTTTCCTACTCTCTGCTGGCTTTGTGAGCACCCCCATCATCTGGCATCATTACTTAACTTATTATTGAAATCTTCTTTTCCACTTGTATCCCCACTGCTTCTAGTCCCCATTTCTGGGGGAGTCCTAGCTAGTTTCCCTTTTTGCGTTCCATCCTCTGTGGTTTCCTCAGTCCCAGTCCCCACCCCTTGAGTTTAAATTCCCATCTACATAGAAATAACATTTCTGTTCATATGCACTGGTTCCCTCTCTTGTTATGTTAAGGTCATCACCCTTGAAGAGCCTCCTGTCCCAGAAGCTCTCCTAGTCTCCCACAAAATGGTAACCTGCCTCCTGACTCCATCCCTTCAACCTCCAATTAAACTCCTCAGTTTCCTCCTTTCTAACCCAATCCTTCTCATTTCCCCTCCCCCCACACAGGAAAGACCTCGGAGAAGGCCAGGGAAATGGGGTATGCCTTCAATATGTCCCCTAGCCTTTCGAAGTTATGCTTCTCTGTCTCAATAGGCTGGTTTGCCAGATCATTGGTACCCAAGTGTGTCAGCACCTGAAGCTCCCCGCTTCCTCTATTGTCCTTTATATCCTGTCCATATCCCAGATGGCTAATGCTCCTAGAAGGCATTTCACCACCGCTCCACTCTTTCTCCTCCCCAAGAACCATCTGCACTGCTGTAATCATAGGGTCCCCTACTACTAGGATACTCCTTGCTGCCTTTTTCCTGCTCTCTCCTCTGGATGCCAATGAATCATCCTGTTCACCTATTACAACCTATCCCAACCTGCTCAGAGCCCCCTTAGAACTCACTAATTTTGTTTGCTAGACTCTTGGCCTTTAGGAAGACTGTCTTCCAGCTTGTGCCTATGCCACTCCCCTCTTGTGAGCTCCTCCTTAATTGTCCTCCCTCTCCCTCCTTAAGCTCTCCTCCTCCTCCTCCTCCTCTATCATCCTCTATATCCTGTCCATATCCCAGATGGTTAATGCTCCTAGAATGCATTTCACCACCACTCTCCTTTTTCTCCTCCCCTATAACCTTCTGCATTGCTCTAATTATAGGGTCCCCTACTACTAAGATACTCCTTGCTTCCTTCTTCTTGTTCTCTCCTCTGGATACCTATGAATCATCCTGTTCACCTATCCCAACCTGCTCAGAGCCCCCACAGAAATCATTACCTGTGCCTCTCCCAGTGGTGCAAAGCAATTTGCAGTCTGAATTTGGTGAGTTTAGATGACTGCATTGTGACTGCCTCTGCCACTAGTATCCCTCACCACTACACTACAGCCTCCTAGTCTAGTTGGCCTCTTGGGGAGTGGAGATGTGAGATGTGCCTCTGTGTACCAGTTCAGCTGGTGATGCAGTATATATGGCTCCTCCCAGGACCACTTAGACATTCATGCATGAAACTGGACACTTGAAACAGGAGAGCCAGTAGTACAAAATGATGTCAGCACTCCAGGGTGAGTTGCTGGTGAAAATGCACAAATTTATTTTTCATCAAAATACAAATGCAGGTTACACTTAACCAGTGAGTGGAAAAAATAGTTTTAAATAGTTCAAAAATTGTTCTCCAACTGGTTGGGTGTAATGTGCATTTGCATTTTATTGAAAAAAAAATGTGTTTACTAGTAACATGCCCTGGAGTGCTGACATCCTTTTGTACTACTGGATATTTCTTCCCATGCTGCTTGCAGCAATGCCTGGAGCTAAATGAACCAACAACATACGGCGCAGTATCTAACCCTCCAGAGCATAGCATGGGAGATTTGAGCCCCACTATTCCTGCAGATGACCATCTCCTTTCTGATCCTGCACTCCATACTGCCTGTTGTCATCCCTCCTTCAATACCTGATGCCTTCTTCCTATACTATAGTACATCCTGCCATGTACTAATCTCTACTTGCCTTAATCTCTTTCAGCTGCAGCCTCTAACACTGTGCCCTAGAAAGGGTGTTTTCCAACTCATTCTTTTCTTTTGTCCCCCCCAAACCTTGGTTAATCCAAATGCTAAAAACAGTCACATGCAGTATATCAAGAAACAATATCTGAGGGAGAGTTAGATCTCAGCTGCTAGACCTGCTTTGATAGGGTGCTGAGCTGAACCATTTGATTCAATTGAAATCCATGTGATCAAAGGCTCCTGAAATTACATTTAGATTTGCTTGTGTGGGCAAGCATGAAGCAGTGTCCCTCTTTTGTTTGTACCAGCAGAGCAGATCATTTAATCTGTTTATTATTTTTTGATCCAGACAATGAGCATTGGGGTTTGTTTTGACCTGAATTGTACATCTGATTGAACTTGAATAGTTTGACCAGATAGTAACAATTCTATCTGTCCTTTATTAAACAGAATAGAAAATTAGGATAAATGATAGTGGCACTGTCTAGTATGTGCCATACTGAGCAGATAATTTGCCATTCAGCCATCCTTAATGTTAGCACACTAAATTAATTTGTCCCTCTGATTCATCCTCCCAAACCTTCAACATCAATGCCTGTGGGCTAACATGTAATTACTAATTTTATTTATGGGTTAGCTGTAACAAGACTATTAGTGCAGGAGCCCTTTGTACTCTAATTCTCCTGTTTGTTTATGTAATAATTTAGTCTGTTGCTGACTCCTTTTAAATGTTTCCTTACAAATGTTTATGTATTCTTGGGGCATTCTGATAATTGCTGCTAGACTCATTAAACCTTTAAATCTTTTCTTTCATATGATTTAAAAGGATCTCATCAACAGCGAGTTAGAATGATTTATTCTAGCAGTTTTCAGTTACGTCTATTCAGACATAACATTTTATAAGGATTTTTATTATGTGAACCTTCAAAGGAGATAAGGATAAGGAGGTAAACACCAGTCCATTGACAGATGAGAGGGTCCAAGAAGAACTGCTGAAGCTAAAGGTGGAAAAAGCCATTGGTCCAGATGGCATACATCCCAGGGTCCTAAAGAAACTGAGGACTAAACTGGCAGCCCTGTTCAGTGAGTTCTTAGACACTGGAGTGGTCCCAGAGGACTGGAGAAGGGTAAACATTGTCCCTCTTCACAAAACCAGTAGTAAAGAAGAAGGGGGAACTATAGGCCAGTTAGTCTAACCTCTGTAGTCAGAAAGACAATGGAGGCACTCCTTAAGGAAAGAATAGTGGAACACCTGGAAACCAATGGACTGGTAGATCCCAGGCAACATGGGTTCTCTGCAGGATGATCCTGTCAAACTAATCTGATAGATTTCTTTGACTGGGTGGCAAAGGCAGTAGACCAAGGGGGGGGGTGGTAGATATTGCCTACCTCGATTTCAGCAAAGCCTTTGATATGGTCCCACATAAGAGACTGGTCAACAAGCTAGGTAGCCTGGGGTTGGGATGCAAGGTGGGGAATTGGACTGGAAACTGGTTAAGGGACAGAAAACAGAGGGTAGTGGTGAATGGAACCCAATCAGATGAGAGGGAGGTGACCAGTGGGGTACCTCAGCAGTTAGTTCTGGGGCCAGTCCTCTTGAATATCTTCATCAGTGATATTGTAGATGGGCTGGAGGAAAAGGTTTGACTGTTTGCAGATGACACCAAGATCTGCAACAGGGTGGATACTCCGGAGGGGGTGCAAAGGATGAGAAAAGGCCCAGAACTGCTGAGGAGATGGTCAGGGGCATGGCAGCTAAGGTTTAATGCAAAGAAATGCAAAATCATGTACATGGGGAGCAGGAACCTGGGGAGAGCTACAGGATGGGGGGAGTTGCTAACAGTAACTAAGGAGGAGGAGAGGGACTTGGGGGTCACAATCACAGATGACATGAAGGCCGCTAGGCAGATGGCAAAGACAGTGGGAAAGGCCATTGGGATGTTGGTATGTATTGGAATGGGAATCACAAGCTGAAGGAGGGAGGTAATAGTTCCACTGTACAAGACACTGGTGAGACCTCACCTTGAATACGGTGTGCAATTCTGGAGACCCCACCTTCGAAAGGACATTGACAAAACAGAAATGGTACAGAGGAGGGTGACCAAAATTGTGAAGGGTTTACATCACAAGCCTTATGAGGAGAGAGTGAGGGACCTCAATTTGTACACGCTGGAACAGAGGAGGTAGAGAGGTGACATGATAGAAACATTCAAGTACTTCAAGGGCATTAACAAGGTAGAAGAGGACAACATATTCCAGATTAACAGTAATGCCAGGACAAGAAACATGGAATCACAGAATTTGATGGCAGATAAGGACTGCTTGGCCCACCTAGTCTTCCCATTTCCCTACCTAATCAATAAGCTGCAGATCCTAGTTAACCAAGAGCCTACTTCCTCCTACCCCCCACTAGAATTGCCTTATGTCTGTCCCATGCATTTTTGAATTCCTCCACTGTTTTTGACTTCATGACCTCCTCAGAAAGGCTGTTCCATGCATCCACAACCTCTCCATAAAAAAAATACTCTCACATTACCTCTGCTGTCCCCCCTACATCTTCAAATTGTGCCCCTTGTTCTTGCACATCTCTTTTTCTGAAAGATGCTACCTTCTTGGACTTTGTTGATTCCCTTGAAGTACTTGAAATTTTCTATCATGTCCCCACTCTCCCTCCTTTCCTTGAGGGTATACATATTAAGCTCCATTAGTCTCTCTTCATATGTCTTCTGGTGCGGACCCTGCACCATTTTGATTGCCCTCCTCTGGACAGCCTCCACCCTGTCTATATCTTTGTGGAGATGGGGTCTCCAGAACTGCATGCAGTACTCTCGATGGTGTCTCACCAACTGTCTGTACAGGAGGGATAACAACTTCCTGTTTTCTACTGGTGATGCCTCTCCCTATGCATCCCAGTGTAACCCTGCCCAGCCCTCTTTACTGCCTTCTCACATTGCTTGCCCACCTTTAAGTCATGTGATATAACTACCCCCAGATCCCTTTCCATTTTTGTTGTTGTCAGTATCTCATCCCCCATTGTGTACTCTTCCCCTGGGTTTTTGTTTCCAAGGTGCATTACTTTGCACTTCTTTGCATTGAATCTAAGCTGCCATGCATTTGACCATTCCTCCAACCTTGCCAAGTCCTTCTTATCCTTTCCAACCCACTTCTGTGTATCAGCTCTGTTGTAGATCTGTGTGTCATCTGCAAAGAGACATACTTTCCTTTCCAGTCCTCTGCAATGTCACTTATAAAGACATTAAAAAGGACCGGCCCCAGTACTGAACCCTGTGGTACCCCACTAGTAACCCCCCTTTCTTCACTGTGGACTCTGTTTACTATTACCCTCTGTGTCCTGTTGTCTGATCAATGTTTTACCAGGGCTACCACCCTGGGACCCACTCCCAGGCTTATTAATCTTTTGTGTGGGACTGTGTCAAATGCCTTGCTAAAGTCTAGGTAGGCCATGTCCACAGCCCTTCCCTGGTCTACTACTTTGGTCACCCAGTCAAATAAATCGATTAGATTTGTCTGACATGACTTTCCTGCTGTGAATCAATGCTGCATTGGGTCTTGAGCCATGCTGCATTGGGTCTTCTGCCCCACTGACCTCTAGGTACTCGACAATTCTTTCCTTCAGAAGTGATTCCATCATTTTCTCTATCACTGAGGTCAAATTGACAGGTCTGTAGTTTCCTGCCTCTGTCTTGTTTCCACTTTTGTGAAGGGGAATCACATCCACCCTCCTCCAGTCCTCAAGCACCACACCAACCTCTCATGATTTGTTAAAAAGGGTAGTCAGTGGTGTTACTAGTTCTCCCCTTAGTTATTTGAGAACTCTGGGGTGAATCCCATCAGGCCCCATTGCTTTTTCCACCTTCACAAGAGGACGCAACATGAGACTAAGTGGTGGCCGCGCATGTGGAAGTGTCAGGAAGTTCTTTTTTATGGAAAGGGTGGTGGATGCATGGAATAGCCTGCCCCAGGAGGTGGTGGCAGCCCATACAGTGCCATTCTTCAAACAGGCACTGAGTCCAAAGAGTGCCGACAAGAACAGCATTGGCTTGGACAGTGCAGCAAAAACGGTGCCATTTTTTTCTAACTCCAGGGGGAGCGGATAGGGGGGAAAGTTAAAAATCATGAGTCCATGGAATACTGTTTCCATGGCCCCATGTATCAGAGTGTAAGTCCCAAGTGCACTAAAGTGTTTAGAGACCAGGATTACAACCCTGGTCTTCAATGGCACTGGCCAAGCTGCTTGATGCCCCAACCTTCCATGCCACGGGAGCAGCTCAGCCAGCCTCCTGGCTCCTGGTGCTCTTGTGCATTATCAGCATCAGGGACAGCAACCAGGGAAGCACTTACAGCAAGTGCTGTAAATTCCCCCTTGCTGTCCATGTGAGTGCTTACTGGACTAACACCATATAGTGCGGTGCTATTCTGGTAGCGTTCACTTGATGGGGTATCCTTCAAACATGCATGGGACAGAAACAAAGGTATAACAGAGATAGGAAGAAAAAGCTAAAGCCAATGACCAGATAGGGTCACCGGACACTTCGTTAGGCAGCTTAAATGGGTAGACTGGATGAGCCTAGCAGTCCTTGTCTGCTGACAGCATCTATGTATCTATGAACCAGCAACATAACAACAGCATATGTGGGTTTAATGAAGTGTACATTTGAAACAAAAAACTTTCCTACTCTAAATAGAAAGAATTCTAAAGCTCTGTGATTGACAAGGTAGATAAACCCCTGAAATGTGTACCATAGACAGCTGGTAGTTGTTATTTAAGCAATGATGAGGGGGGTCTTGTGGTGGGATAATGGCCTGCCTTGGATGGGTAGAAGCATGACACCAAAGGTGGAGTGCTTCTACCATTCAAGAAGGACCATTATCCCATCACAGTACTCCATCTGAGTGCCTTACTTTGATTATGAAATGGACAGTATGCCAACACAACTGTAAGAAATAGTCAGAGTCTCTTTTCAAGTGTTTTAAACTAGTTTTGTAAATATTAAATGCATCAAATACATTACAGGTGAGAACTGACAAAAAATAATCCCTGTCTAGTACATGCCAGTGAATAACTCAAATAAATAAATACATATTTCTTTAAAAATGTGTTCAATAAATAGGTACACTTCTGTTTCATAAACAGTTTACCTTTTGAAGCAAGAATACTATACAACAGTTTAGAATTAGGCACTTAACTTTTTGGGGGGTTGGGGTAAACTGCTTGAAACTGTAGGCTGAATTCATTAATGGTGCAGCCTGCTTAAAAACAACTGTTACTGTTGTAGTAATTTAGAGGCATAGTTGCAGACACTGAATTGTATGTTGCCTTGCAGTGTCCCAGTGTGGAAGTACCTATCAGGTGGGAATTCAGGTTTTACAGCAGACAGAGTGCTGGTATTTTACAACATGGTGGATGCACTGAGAGACTCTCATATAGTGACCTGGGTGAGGAAGATTGGGAACCCATCAATATCTTCGGTGTTGGAGTCTGCGATCTTGTCTGCTGCTCTGGACTCGAAAGACATGGTAGGAAGTGAATTTTCAGCAAGATTGTAGTAACCTTCACTTTCAGTTGTGGCAGTTTCCCATCTTTCTGTGATGGTTGGAGGTTGGATGTGTAAGGGAAGCAGGGCAGACAGATGCAGTGACATGCCACAAAATGGAAGAGCTGATCTTTGAGGCAGTGCAAATGCTGCTTTTCCAGTCTGCTTTGTGGATGTTTTGCCAGGCAGTACTGCTGACCACTGTTTTGGTCATCCAGGTTGGGACCCCAGCAGCTCTGTAGGGAGGATCTGGACTGATGCCCAGTCATTGCAGTAATTTCTTTGCTTTACAGTCCTGTCGCAGAAAGGAGATGAACAACTGTGCTGCACAAACTGCAATTTGTGTAGGTAGGTACATTGAACAGTTTTCAGATCCTGAGTAACATGCTCGTTAAGAAATTTTTGCCCATCCGTTCTTTTGTGAACCAAATTGATTGATGCCGTGGCTGTGATTTGGAGACCTGTCTGGGGTGCAAGTAAATAGCTAGGACATCCAGCGATATTTTTATTAAGTAAAGTCTAAACGATTAGATGGGGCACAGTGGATCTCCAGGGAGCTACAGCATGTGTCAACGGTGGTTGAAGCAGGCTGTTTCATGTGGATTGCCATGATTCTTTGTGGCTTCATTAAAAGCCATCCAGGTATATTTTAACACTTTTCCATCAGTTAGGATTTCAAAGTTGTTTGGAGTTAAGGACTGGAGACCCTCTCTACTGTGGGCGGCAAAGAAGATCTGGACATTCAGCCAGACTTTTTGAATGAGATGCGCTGCGGTAGTTGTGCTCAGTGCAGGGCAGTTTTTTTTTATTTTTGACAGGTTGCTAACTGGAATGCATAGATGGTGGGAAGCTTTGACTCTGCCTTGTCTATGTAGAGACTTTAAAATACCCAGAAGCACATTATTTGAGGATCTAAACTCAGTATCTTGCATAAGATTAAAGTCTGGTTAAGGGAGGATTGTTAAAATGATGATTAATGCTGGCTCTGAGGGAGAGATACAATGAGAAACTGTACATCTTTCCTTCGCTGTTACTCATTGTGCCATACAGCTGCTGGAGGATATTGTTAAGTTCAGGTTTTTCCACAGTTTCAAAGTTTAGTACTTTTTTTCTCAGAGCCAGTGCCAGAATTGATTTACAGCCCAATTAGTTTAATATACAGTGTTGGTTTCATTGTGGCTCAGCTCTAGTTCTGACAGCTCCATTTCTGAAGCTGTCAAATGATGGTTCACTGAACTGTCATTATTTGACTGTGTTGCAGTTGTTTCATTCACCTGTTCAGTAGTTTCACTCTGCTGTGGTATCTCCTGCTTCTTTTCTTGATGCTACTCATTTACCATGTCAGAAAGAAGACTGAAATTTGTCAGCATTTTTCTGTCACTGGGAACTTCAGTAATGGCTGACAATTAGAATGTTCAGTTTTGTCAGGAGCAGTGATAGTGGTGAGGTCACTGTAGTACCAGCATGCCATTATGTTGGTAAAACAGCCCTGGTCAGCTGGGTAACTGATCAATCAGATTACTGGATTCTTATGCCCATTTCATAATATCAGCTATAAAGGGGAATCAGCCTTACTTTAGAGATGTGTTGATTTAGAAGTTATTTATTCACAGAGGCCATTGAGCATACCTGATTATTTACATGCATACAGCTCTGATCCCTACACTCAGCTGTATAACTTATTCCTCTTCTGGGAGTTTGATTAAGACTTTTGGTACACCCTCTACTGTATGTTCTTCTTCAAAGCATCATATGGAATCTCAGAGTACACAAGGACCTGGAATTTCAAAGGGTGGTGCAGGGCTTGCGTCAAACCCTGCGCCACAGCACTCTGAAATCACCAGTGTTCCAATCCCTTTCACCGTAACTGTGCCTGACATTAGAAGGTAAGGCGCAGGTGCAACAGTTTTCCTGATTTTCAGCAACTTGCACCAAATCTGTGGTGCAAGCTCTGTAGAAATGCTCCCCGGGATTGATACAAGCTAGACCACAAAAAGATGGTCTAACGCGTGTCAGCTGCCACACATGATGGAATATCCTGAGAGAGTGCCACTAGCCTGGTGTGCCATATATTTGGCACACCCGGGGCTTGTGGTAATCTAAAGCTTTTGAAAATCCTGCCCAAGGTTTCTATTTTTTTAAGGTTTCTATTTTTTGTTTTATGTGAAAAACTGAACCTCTGGATATATAGCACAGGTCTCTTTATCAGAACTCCCTGTGACAATTCATTTAGTTGTGCCTTACACTGAAAATATTCTAGATAACTTCTGCTATTGCTATGCCAGTAACTGAAGAAGATGTTGAAATCCTTTAGAAGTCAGTATAGCCTAGAGGCTAGAGTAATGAACTGTGAATGAGCTTGGTACCTCCAGCAGACCTGGGTTTCATTCCCACAACCTCCACTTGCATACTGTGTGACTCTGAGGAAGTCACTTAGCCACCCCAGCACTCCCAGGTTGACCCTGAAAACAGGCACTTGTGCCTAGCGGGCCTTACCAGGTTACCAAAAGAATAAAATAAAACAAGTAATTATAATGACGAGAATAACAACGTGAGCACTGCAATAGCTATTAGTGTGCTCCTACAAATCTAATGCAATGGCCTTGTATTTAGATCTTCGTGAAAGCTGGGATGTAACTCCTTAAGTCTATTTGAGGGTATTTGTCCATCTTATATGTACTTTACTTTGCTTCTTTGAATAAACAGGGGCTTGGGTTCTGTCATCTACTCCCATCTCTTGCATTCTGATTGTTCAGGATAACCTGATGAGGTTTCACTCAGGGACTGATTTTTAGTGAGTTTTTGGTGGCCATGTGTGCCATTTTGAAATCTGAATACCTAATTCCAGTTAGAGAGTAGTTCTTTTACAAAGGTATGCACATAGAAGTGGCAGGTATTAATCACAATCAATGTAGCAATGTGTAATTAAAAAATATTAATAATAATAATAATTAGTGCCATATTTAAAAAAAACTCAGCTTTATTGAAAGAAATCAGAAAAATACATGCATATGCACATTATGAATGAAACGGCAATTAAATCCAGATAAAATAAGTACAGTAAATAATATAGATATGTGCATACTGTCTTCAACTTGTAAACTCTTTGCACAACAAAAACTGAACTATTCCATAAGTGTTTGCAGATTCTAAATGGAATCTTGGCCAGGTTGATGAAACTATTGTAAATCATAACCCTTGTTCAGTGATTGCACAGCCCTGCCTCTGTCAGGCATCCATCCACACCTTCACCAATGTATTCAGCAGTTAGAAGCACTGTCCACTTCTATTATTCAATACTGTTCCAGGGATTCCGCTCTTCTGACCCCCCATCAGGGCCCCAATTAAGTAAGCAATAAGACACGATGGGGAGTGCATTGAACAGATATTTACACATGCCCAGGGGTATAGTGAGCCTCTAGAAGTGCTGTAATATTTGTTCAATGCATACCTCAGAGTGCCTTATTGTGCTTATAAAATGGGGCTATATTTTTCTATACTTTTAAATGTTGGCAACACATGATTATATGTCTGAAAAAAGGCTATTATTAAAAGAATTTGTGGTAAAATAATCCTTCCACCTGGTGAAAAATGATGTCATTTGATTTTTGTGAGATTGTTGCCTGGCAGAAGCCCCCACAGTGTACGTAGGGGTCTGGACGAGACCCTGCATTTCTTGTTAGCCTGGGATAGGAGATCAGGATACTGAGCAGCTATTGAAAAGTTACAATTGTTTTTTTCTGTGTTACCCACTGAACTATTCAACTGGCAAAAATCATTCATTTATATAAACAAGAAACCACGGGCAAACATGGCAGCCTTAAAATAAAATAAATGTAGCAAGTGCCCTCATTATGTTACATGAATAGAAATTTTCCCATTCTTTGAGGTAACAGTTAGGGTAGTAGTCCCACTGTATCCTGTACCCAGATGTTATACAAATTGCATTCATGTCTGTGTGTATTTTTTTGTATCCTAATTTAGCCATACAGTAGGAAGCTTACTTGTAGAAAACACAGGTAACAAATACTTCCGGTTGTTTGGCAATGACACTTCTGAGCATGCCACAATACAAATAAAAAAAAAATAATTACAGAAACAGCTACGGTCATTACATTATGAATTTGCTTGATTGGGAGCACAATTCTCAGCAGAGACATCAGAAGCAGGCAGGCGGTGGGAGGAAATGTGTGGAATGAATGCCGTTTCCAAGTGAACAGAAAAACTCATTTGTTGCTGATGTCCTTTTGTGTTTTTTTGGGGGGGAGATTTTTATTTTTTAATTTTTACACAGAAGGAGGACTGCAGGAATGAATGGTCACTCCCATTCCCATGATGTAGTGCTGTTGCTGAGTGACCAGATGTATCTGATTGTTGCCAGTGTTGACACCAGTGTGTTATCTACAGTTATACAATGGCAAGAAAATTTCCTTTGCTCTGATTGGCTACCACCAGCTGGAGACAGTGATGATATTGAGCAATAACATCACTGTATCTAGGTCTGGCATGCTGATGACCTCATCACCTCTCACACTAAACATGTAGATCACTGACCACACCACTTACCAAGCCGGCACAGCTTAGTCCCACTCAACCCCCCCCCCCACATCCACAGAAAAACCCATGTTCCCTGCCTGTCTCACTCCTTGAGCCAACTAAATAAAAATCATAATAGAAAAAGAAAAACGGCAGCTGTCCTGCTTTTACTTCATGGAGCTGCCTCAGACTGTGACCCCGCACGCGCTCAGCTGTTTCAAGAAAATCCAAATGGACACGCGCCAGCTTCTCAGCAAACCCACCAACTTTGAGTCTTCCTAAATAGCAGTTCAGCAAAATAAAAAGAAAAAAAGACCTGTAACTTACAGGTTCCAACTGATGTCCTGTTACAGAGTGGAGCAGGAAACCAGAAGTTACCACTCAGCTTCACTGTTTTTTTTTTTTTTAGGATACCTGTCTTTCTCACATGGCTAACAAAACAAAACAAAAAAAAACAGATTGTCAAATGCTCCCAAGGCCAGAAGCGGGAGCACACTCATGAAATGCTATACTTCAGCAAAGTTACATGGGGGCATACACAAAAAGACACTGTATTAGCAGCAGCACCACCTGCTGGACTACTTTTTCTTTCATTTCCGAAATATGCCTGTCATACAAAAAAACAATACAAATACTTCAAAAAAATGTTTTTCTTTTTAACTTTTTAATATTATTTTAAAACGAGCCATTGTATAATAGCAGTAAGGCACTCCAGGGAGGTGTTATTGTGAACACCGTCACTCCTGGTGGTGGAAGCACTCGGCTTTGCCTCATGCTTTGACCCACCCCAGGAGTGATGTTATTACACAATAACACACACCCTGTCATGTCTTATTGCTTAAGTAAGCTTCCTACAGTCCGGATAAATTAGGATACAAAAAAATACACAAAGACTGATTTTAAATTTGACATGTGGAGGCAGGAATGTGAATTGTATGAGATCCAGGTACAGGACACAGTGGGACTGCTACCATCACTGTCAAAGAACGGGAGCACTTCTATTCATACAACATAATGACAGCACTCAAAATATATATTTTTTAAAGCTGTCACATTTAACCGTGGCTTCTTGTTTATATAAATGTATGATTTTTGCCAGTTGAATAGTTCAGTCGGGAACAGCAATGAGCCATCTTAGTGAGAAGAAATAAATAGCAGCAATTTAAAAAGCAACGTTTTAATGGCACATTGATATCGCTATCTCTTCAATGTGGTCCTGCTTTTCTGATCTTGTTTTAACCTGTGCATTGAATGGATTTGATCCTCGGGTAACAACAAATCAGATAGCAGGATTTTCTCTCTCCATTAAGACTGCATGGGATAGACATAATGGAATTCTGGAGGTCAGGGGAAAGGGGCAACAGACTTCTAGGAAAACATAAACTGAACTTACAAGCTCAAATGGGCAGACTGGGTTGGCCATAGGCCCTTATCTGCCGACACTGTCTATGTATCTATGCATTTTATAATTAGTTACAAATTGTATTTACTTAAGACTATCAAAATATAAATGTCTTCAAATATTAATTTAGCATTGCAACTTAACATTGGTAGACGTACAGTATTAATACAAATATGGAGCCATAGTAAACCTTTGTTAAGGTAGATTGATGAATGAAATGTACCATTCCCAGCAAAGCTACAAATATCTTTATGACATCACAAAGTATTTGAAGACTGAAACTAGACCTAAAAAGGTAAGGTAGCCCATGAAGATGGTGACTCAAGAGTGGCAACTGCCGAAAACAGTGATGGATTATGCTGAATAACAAATTCAGAGAAGTCTCCACCCCCTTCCTGAGGTCCCTCCCCCTGGAGTTTTTATATTTAGTTTTGGGGGTGTGGGGGGCATAGCCCCCCAAAAGGGGGGTTCAGGAGGTGAAGCCCCCTGAAAACAGAGACATCACCGAATTTGTCATTTGGAATAATCCATTGCTGTTTCGCCAGTCACCATTATGACATGGAACCCAAAAGTAAGATTGCAGCAACATGTTAAATCCCCAATACTTTTTGAACTTCTCCTCATGGATGATCTATTTGAAAATGGTTATGAACAAATTCCCATTAATTGTAATTAGTCTAGTAGGAAAGGTCAAAATAGTACAAGGATCATTCACAATGTGAAAAAAACATGCAAATTGGCCTATAGATAGATTTTTGTATGCTGTTTCATATAAGAGCAGGACACAAGTGACCCAGCAATACTTAGGGGTTGTAAATGGGGTTTTCATTTAAGCATACCGCAGCTGTAGCTGTTACTGCCAAAAGGCATGTTTGACCAACAGATAGATTTATACATAATATAATCTTCATGTTAGAGATTTGATATCGATAGTATCAATGGAAGGAACGTTATTCATTTTCTTGCAATTATCTTGTTTGGTAATCTTCTTGTATTTACTTGCAGGGACACTATGGAAGGTAGAAGAAAAATAATCTGCTAAAATACTGTGGTGCAGTGGCTGTACTGACACAGTGCTAGCACTGTAGTCTACTAATATGGATGTGACAATGTCTAGGAAGTGTACATTTGTAAATCCTGGGGAGGGAATTTGGAAGATGCAGCATGAGTCCACAAAGCCTGTAATGGATTGGTGTCTGTGTTTTTGTCAGACAGACAGCAGTGAAAAACCTATTAACCCAGGAGAAGCAAAACTCAGGAGCAGTGGAAAAGAATCTGGTTAAAGAGTTATTACAGACAACACCCTTCAGTTTGAAAAGCTATGCTGTGTACCACTGGACATACATTCCAAGTAAATGAGGCAGTGCGGCATAAAAGACACAGAAATTGGTTTGACAGAAAAAAGCTCCATTGTTCTCATAAAAAGAAAGCAAATGCTGACAAAGAACCTGAACATAGTCCTGCCAAAACAAGAGTAAGTGCAGGTTGTGAGTCTTTGTCAAGAACAAATAAACGTTTCTTTTCTGTGGCAATGAAGAAAGTAGTGCACGCCTGCACAATGCCTGCACATTAGCAATAGATCATCGAATTCATGAATATGCCTATATTTTGCAAAACAGGAAGTTATTAGGAAAGTTGTCTGAAGGGGATATGCATTCTTTGGATGCCAGATATCACCTCAGTTGTTTGACTGCTATGCACAATCGTGTTAGACAACACAAGGCTGGAGGAATGCGGCAAGAAACAGAAAAAACATTAGAGGGAATAGTTTTAGGTGAGCTGGTGTCATAATTAGAAGAACACAGAGATGATGAGATTACTGTGTTCAAACTGTCAGATTTAGGGAAGTTGTATCAGTGCAGACTCCAGGAATTGGAACCAAGTTTTTCTGGAAAAGTCAATATAACAAGACTGAAGTATAGATTGCTGAGTGCTGGGGATGATTTCTGATTTATGAGCACAAAATCAAGGAAGAGATGTAGTATTGATGTTTCATGCAGACATTTGTGAGATTGTCAAGATTGAGTGTTCTCGTGATTCTGATGACAATGCAATTTACTTGGTCCATACTGCTGAAATTGTTAGAAAATAAATTATTTCCAAATATTACTCATTTGATAGGTCCCTTTAACCTGGGTGTGAACAAGATACAGCTCCACAAAGTCTTCTTGCCCTGGTGAGAATGATATTACATGGCCTTAGGATTGTAGATCAAAAAGATGCAAAATATGCTAAGATGAAAATAGACTTAGCAATGTCAGAGTTACTAATGTTTAAAGGAAAACACTGGAAAAGACACAGCTTTCCTCAGACCCTACAGAAACTCTCAATTAGTGCTTTCAGACAGTAACAACTTTTTTTTTAATGATTTAAAACACCTACCCACAACTTCCACTTTCTGTTGCTGGCAGCAACCATCTCATGAGCAGCAGTGAGCTTCCTGAGCTCACTGTATGCTAATATGTCTGTTTGACCTCTGCTATTGGTTGGCAGGACATATTAGCATAAAATGAGCTCAGGAAGCTCACTGCTACTCGTGAAATGGTGGCTGCTAGCAATAGAAAGTGAATGTTTAAGGCCACTGTTTAAATCATTAAAAAACCAATTAGAGGTAATTAGAAAACAATTACTGTCTGAAAGCACTAATCAAACATTTTTGTAGCACCTGGCTAAAGCTGTGTTTTTTTCAGTGTTTCTCTTTAACACAAAGAAGACAACAAGGGAATTATCCGGTTTGGCAGTTCATCATGCTAAATTGAGGGAAACACCACATGCAATTTACAAGAGCTTGATGTTTTAGTCTAAACATGACAAAGGGAGTTGGTTGATACACTCTGCAAGCAAGGACTATGCATTTTATATGACAGAACATTAGAAATATCTACAAATCTGGCAAACAGTGTATGTGCACGTTTTAATTATGACATATGTGTTTGCCCTCCCACTATGAAAAAGGATATGTTTACAGTGTGGGGCTGTTGACAATATAGATCACAATCCCTCAACTAGGACAGAAAAGGGTACTTTCCATGGTACAAACATCTCCATGATTCGGGTTCCAACAGCAGACAATCCAGGCACATATGGAGGCACTGAATCCATCAACCGGCTCTACGATGCCGGTTTGACAACAATTTCATCGACCTGCATCACAGCAATGGAATTTATGTCAACTGCAAGTTGTGGCTGACATCAATTGGTATGGATATCTGGTCCTTGTTTCAATCGGGGGGGGCTTTGCCCCTGAAACTCCCATGTGGGGGGCTTTGCCCCCCCCGTACCCACTGTACTAAATATAATCAATTCCGAGTTGGAGTTGATTTGGGGAGGGGCTACAGGACTGGGAGAGAGTGTGCCTGGGTCTCTGGTGCACCATTACAGTGAACTGTTGATGTTGTCGGTATCAACGTTGTTCGCTGTAATGGTGTCACTGTCAGGGAGGTATACCCATCAACCCAGGAATTGTCCACAAAAGAACCATAGATCCTTTGCCTGTTGAATATTCTAAAATATCCCAGCTGCATTACACACTTCAGAGCCTACTGTTCCATCTGTGGAAGGTCCAGTAAAAGCAGAGTCATTGGCAATACTTACTTCCAGAGAGAAAGGGGAACAGTTGGCTTAGTTGTGTGGCAGAACTGCCGGAGAAAGAGAACCTTGGTACTGGGGACTTTGTTTCATGGGCAGCTTACAATGCAAATAGACAGCCACCTCTTTCTCACCCTGTGTCACCCATTGCACTTATGCCTCTGTTTGTAGAGCAAGTTCATTCTAATTTCATTCATCCCTTAACTGTAACAGGTATTTAATATTGATATTTTGTACCCTGATTATGTGTGATCACAGAATGTTATTTGTGTGACGTAGACTAGCAGAATTTTGCAAAAATAGTTCAAAGTGTGAAAAAAGCATGACAATTGGAATTTGAGTAGGTTTTTATGTTTTCTTTAAAATAAAAGCAGGACACACGTGTTCTGATGATATTAAGTGGGTCAAAATACAGTTAATGTACAATTACATGAAAAACACCAAAAATGCACATACATTTGACTCATTGGTCCATGAGCAATCTTAGACCTGGTTCTCTCAAATGGAGATGGAGAGAGGATCACAGATGTAGAAGTGGGTAGCCATCTGGGAACTAGCGACCATCGAACAGTATGGTTCACAATAAACACAGCAATAGAGTCAAGCCATACAATGGCAAAAGTACTGGACTTTAGGAGGGCTGACTTTGCCAAAATGGGTGAGTGCCTAAAGAATGCACTAGCAAATGGGCAGGAAGGAGGGGTGGAAGAACAATGGGGAATAATAAGAACTGCCATCACAGAGGTAACAAGCCTTTGTGTGAAGCAAATAAACAAAACAAAATGATGTAAGAAACCACTATGGTTCTCAAAGGAAGTGGCAGTGAATGTTCAAGAGAAAAATAAAGCATTCAGGAAGTACAAGGAATCACAGAAGGAGCAGGACAGAGAATTGTATCAGTTAAGCAAAGGAAGCTGGGAAGGCAGTCAGAACAGCAAAGGCCCAAACCGAGGAAAAGATAGCCAACTCAGTTAAGAAGGGGATAAAACCTTTTATAGGTACATCAGGGAGCGAAGGAAGACCAAGGAGGGACAGTGAGGCTTAATAAAGGGAGGGAGGGTGGGCAGAGGGTGATCATGAAAGGTAGAGATACTAAACAAATATTTTGCTCAGTATTTACAAATGAAGAGGCGAGGTACCTAAAACTAACAGTAGAAACACTCTGGATACAGAAGTTGATACCAGCCCATTTACAGAAGAAAGGGTTCTGAAAGAACTCTTAAAACTGAAGGTGGACAAAGCAATGGGGCCAGATGGGATTCATCCCAGAATTCTAAAAGAAGTAAGGGTAGAACTAGTGACACCACTGACTACCCTCTTTAACAAATCATGGGAGGATGGGGTGGTACCCGAGGACTGGAGGATGGCAGATGTGATTCCCTTCACAAAAGTGGGAGCAAGGCAGAAGCAGGAAACTACAGACCTGTTAGTTTAACCTCAGTGATAGGGAAAATGATGGAATCTACTTGAAGGAAAGAATTGTCGAGTATCTAGAGGCCAGAGGGGCACAGGACCCAAGGCAGCATGGATTCACAGTGGGAAGGTCATGCCAGACGAATCTGATAGATTTCTTTGACTGGGTGACCAAAGTAGTAGATTAGGGAGGGGCTGTGGACATGGCCTCACCTAGACTTTAGAAGGCATTTGACACAGTCCCACACAAAGATTAATATACAAGCTAGCCAGCCTGGGAGGGGTCCCAAGATAACAACCTGGGTAAAGAATTGGCTGGAGAATAGGACACAGAGAGTAATAGTAAATGGAGTCCACTCTGAAGAAAGGGGTTACTAGTGGGTACTGCAGGGTTCAGTATTAGACCGTCCTCTTCAATGTCTTTATGTTTACATTGCAGAGGGACTGAAGGAAAGTATGTCTCTTTGCAGATGACACAAAGATCTGCAACAGAGTTGATGCACAAGGTGGGGTGGAAAGGATGAGAAGGACTTGGCAAGGTTAGAGGAATGGTCAAATGTATGGCAGCTTAGATTCAATGCTAAGAAGTGCAAGGTAATGCACCTGGGAAACAAAAACCCAGGGGAAGAGTACACAATGGGGGTGAGATACTAACAACAACAAAAATGGAAAGGGACCTGGGGATCGTCATATCAGATGACCTAAAGGTGGGCAAGCAATGTGAGAGGGCAAAAAGGAGGGCTGGGGATACTGGGATGCATAGGAGAGGCATCACCAATAGAAAACAGGAAGTTATTATCCCTCTGTACAGACAGCTGGTGAGACCCCATCTGGAGTACTGCGTGCAGTTCTGGAGACCCAATCTCTGCAAAGACATAGACAGGATAGAAGCTGTCCAGAGGAGGGCACTAAAATGGTGCAGGGTCTGCACTGGAAGACATATGAAGAGACTTAAGGAGCTTAATATGTATAGCCTCGAGGAAATGAGGAGAGGGGGACATGATAGAAACTTTCAAGTACCTCAAGGAATCAACAAAGTCCAAGAGGTAGCATCTGTCAAAAAGTGTTGTGCAAGAACAAGGGGCACAATTTGAAGATGGGGAGGCGCCCAGAGGTAATTTGAAAGTATTTTTTCACAGAGAGGGTTGTGGATGCATGGACACGGCCTTCTGGAGGAAGTTGTGGAGTCAAAAACAGTGGTGGAATTCAAGCATGCATGGGACAGTCATAAGGCAATTCTAGGGGGTGGGGGTAGGAAGAAGTAGGCTGCTGGTTAACTAGGATCTGCAGCTTATCCATTAGGTAGGAAAATAGGCAGACTGGGTTGGCCAAGCGGTCCTTATCTGCCATCAAATTCTATGTTTCTATGTTTCAGATTACTACAAATGACACCAAATAATCTTTTATACTTTACATCACTACTTTAAACCAAGTATGCAAACCTTTGGTTTGAAATTAATTTTGTATCGTGTGGAAAAATGTTCAAAATTATTGTACAATTTGAAGTATACAGATAACTGTGATGTAGAGATGTGATCTCATCTAAAGACAAGCACTCATGTTATCTTTAGAAATATGTATTACAGTTATATCTTTAAAGATAAACTTTTAAAAAGATTAATTGAAATGGCAATGAAATGGAAACAGGATATATTTATAGTCATTATCTCACAAAAGTGTACGTTACACAAGTAACATTCTGTGATCACACATAATCATGTCCCAAAATTTCAATATTAAATACCTATTACAGTTAAGGGATGAATGAAATTAAAAGTGTCATACTTGTTTATAGAAATTACCAAAACGCTTAGTTATCACTATTATTGTCTCTGTAGCATGATCCTGCACAAGCACACAGATCAGAACATGGAAGTGGGCATTGAAACATTTGCATGGTAGTCTGCAAGCTTTTCTGCAACCACTTTTGATCAACAGTTTGCATGATTTAGCTGCCTCCAGAAGGACTGTCCAAATGGAGATCCAGTCTTTCTTACTGTTTAGTTTCCAACCCCATTCCTCCAGCTTTGTGTTGTCTAACATGATTGTGCAAAGCAGTCAAACAACTGAGGTGATATCTGGCATCCAAAGCATTCAGTAGCACACCACCACAATGACAATTCTATAGCGAACACCATCACAGTGACAAATCTCACCAGGTCAACATTGGTCACTGTGGTGGTCCGCTGCTGTCTTACCTACAACTGCCAGCGTTTTCCCATTCAAACCAACTCCCACCTGAGTTGGTTAATTAGAGATTGGGGTGCAGGGGGCACAGTGCCCTCGCGATGGGGTGCAAAGCCCCCCACAAAAAAATACTTCTTCCTGATGGGAACACTGCAGACAGTAGGCATTGTTCCTATCGCTGAGCAGGATGTCGACAACATTGTTGCTGATATTCTGCCATGGAACCCAAAGCATTCATATCGCCTTCAGATAACTTCCCTAATAACTTCCTGTCTTGTAAAATGTGTGCATATTCACAAACTCGATGATCTATTGCTAATGTGCAGGCATTCACTGCTTTCATCATTGCCACAGAAAAAAGCACTTGTTTGTTCTTGACAGACTCCCAACCTGCACTCATTATTATTTTGACTAGACTGTGTTCAGGTTCTTTGTCAGCATTTGCTTTCCTTTTCTGAGCACGTTGGAGCTTTTGTCTTTCTAACCTAGTTCTTTGAATTTTATGCCACACTGCCTCATTTACTTGGAAGGTAATTTCTATACCATTTCCATCATCAAGTCTTCTTATGTTAATGTCCAGTGGTACACAGCCTAGCTTTTCAAACTGAAGGGTGTTTTCTGTAATAACTCTATAACCAGATTCTTTTCCACTGCCCCTGAATTTTGCTTCTCATGTGTTCACAAGTTTTTCACTTCTCTTTAGATGACATAAAGCACAAATGTGCCAATCCGTTACAGGCTTTGTGGATTCATGCTGCATTTTCGAAATTCCCTCCCCAGGATTTACAAATTTACACTTTTTTCATAGGATTCATGGGATGCATACAAGTCAGAAGTTGTTTGATATATAGACTTGTCAATTTATCCCCAACAAATCTACCTTCTCCTAGCTGTCATGTGCATTATCCAATAGCTTTTTAAACTGATCCACACTTTTACTCTGCACTACCATCTCCGGAAGATCATTCCATTCCAAAACCACCTCTTGGTTAAACCATTGTTGCCTGGCATTTCCCCTGAATATTTCACCTTTGAGATTCATCTGTTGCCCCCTAATGTCTCTCTCTGTTTCCTTTCTTGTTAAACCCAAACATTCCCATAAGTCAGTGTCTTTAAATGCCTTATATACCAGACAGAGATCTCTTCTCAACCTCCTATACTGCAATGAGAACATGTTCAGTTCATGCAATCTCTCCTCGTATGTCATCTTCCCAGCCCCATAAATCATCCTTGTTGCCCTCCTCTGCAACCCCTCCAACTGCAAAACAGATGATTTATTGTGCATTGCCCAGAACAGCACATAATACTCAACATGTGGACTCCATACAAAGGCAAGATAACCTGCCTGTCTCAGCTTCTAATATTCTCCCTAAGCAACCCAACATTCTATTACCTTTTTTTCAAGCCCTCCCTACAGTGCATATCAAATTTTTGTTTATTGCTAAATGTTTACACCCAAATCCCTTTGTTTCTCAGTGATCCTCAGCTCTACTCCATTCAGGTGATACTTGGCCTTTATGTTATCTGACCCAAAATGCATTATTGTACATTTATCTGTGTTAAAGAATAAGGTCTTACTATTAGCCCACTTTGCCAGTCTATCTATCTCGTATCAGACTCTAACTGCATCTTCATTGGAATAAATCAAAGCTCCCATTTTTACATCGTCCACAAATTTACTCAACCATGCATTTTCATTGCATTTTAGTGATCCAGTAAAAATGTTAAAGAGCAGAGGGCCCAATACTGAGTCTTGTGGTACCCCTCTCATCAGGTCTGCCCATTTTGAGTGATGCCCCCTTACTGTGACACATTGCTTCCTATTACTTAACCATGTTCCAGTCCATTAAGCAAATTTGTATCAAGCCCAATTTCATCCAATAATGATAGTAACTTCATGTAGGACACTGAATCAAAGGTTTTTGAGAAGTCTATGTATAGATCATCCACAGGGACTCCCTGATCCAGTGCCCTACTCACTGGTTTGAAGAACCTAGCCATGCCTGTAAGGCATGACCTACCCCTACTTAAGCCATGCTGGTGTAAATCAACTTGCCTGGTGTTTAATAAAAATCCTTCTATATTTTCCTTGATTATGAATCCAAGCATTTTGCCTTAGACTGGTGTTATGCTAACTAGCCTATAGTTACCCCTCAGACCTCTGCCCCCTTTCTTATATACAGTATAGGGGTTACATGTGCCAGCCTCCAGTTGTTCACCACCATCCCTTGATCCAGGGAGCACTGGAAGATATCTGAAATAGATGGAGCTATTTGTTCAGTTATCTGTTTTAGAAACACAGGGTGCAGACCATCTGACCATCTGGCTCCTGGGATTTGTTAGGATTTTGTTTTTTAATTCTTGTAACAATATCACTTCTTAGACATTGTCACCCCATACTAGTAGACTATGCACCAGCACTATACCACTGAAGCCACTACCCCACAACATTTCATCAGATGATTTTTCTTCTGCCTTCCATAGTTTCCTTGCAAGTAAATACAAGAAGATTACTAAACAAGATCATTACAAGAATGTTAGTAAGCAAGATAATTACAAGAAAATGCTGACATTCCTACCATTGATATCAGTGATATCAAATCTCTAACATGAAGATTATATGATATATAAATCTATCTGCCGGTCAAACAGGTTTTTAGCACTAATGGCTGCAGCTGGGGTACGCTTAAATAAGAAACCAATTTGCAACCCCTAAACATTGCTTGACAACTTGTGTCCTGATCATATATGAAAGAGCATATGAAAATCTACCTATAGTCCAATTTGCATGTTTTTTTTTTTATTTTGAGTGACTCTTGCACTATTTTGACCTTTCCTACTAGGCCAAAAAGGGAATGTTCCAGTACAGCAAATTCTTGAAAAAATTTATAAAAATGTGTGCATTAGTATGTGCCGTAGGATAGAGGCACAGACCAGTAATGGCTGTTGCTTACTGAAAAAAGTATACTGGAATATCAGCCCACTCATCCAAAATAAAATAAACTATGTATTCACTTCAATATATTTAATGTTTAACATCCAGTTATTCAAAAAACTCCGATGTTTCGGGATGCCCCTTCCTCAGGAAAACTGGATTGTCTGATAAATAAATTAAACATAATTTGTATCATAAATATATTTATTCCATAATTATATCAGATCATTCAAGCTTAATTCAAATGAGGAAAAGCAAGTATTGCAGCCCCTTATACATAAATACCTTTTCTATATTTTTCCTTCCATTCTTTAAATTTTCTTTAGGTATTTTGTTTGACTCCCACCTTGAAATTAAATGCATAAAATCAATTAATTCTCCATATACACAAAATCAAACAAATACTTCACAATATATAAATTCAATGCTAACTTTGCTTAGATTAGTTTTTCAGTAGGCAACAGCCATTACTGGTCTGTGCCTCTCCCCTATGGTACATACTAATACACACATTTTTATATATTTTTTTGAGGATTGGCTGTACTGGGACATTCCCTTTTTGGAGCAATATTATGAGCACTTGGCTTTGTGCTTGGAATCGGAGGGCCTGTCCATTTGAGGAAAGAGGAATGCTGCCTTTTTCATCACTGGAGCAATGAGTAGTTATTGGACTATAAGAAGGTTTTCTATCTTGCGAGATTTTCAAGAGCTCTGTGACTTTTTGTAATTAAGTTGTGAAGTTTATGTGTTGGGGACGCCCTGTGATGATATCTCCATTTGATGGACATTATTTGACTCTTGTTACGGTTACATTGCCTAACTGTTTGAGAGGTTTTGGTGCAATGCTTGAAGAATTGGTTTTGAATTTGATTGTGTAATTGAATAACAGATCTTGAAGTTGAATGTGTATTTTGTAGTAATTGAATATAGGTACAATATGAGTAACTTTGAAGAAATTGAGGCTATTACTGACAAACGTTTTTTACCCAGAATCATAATGGAATCCGAGGAACAGGCTATATTAGATAAATATAAGTCTAAAAGGCAGTTTATAGGACCTACAAGTTCTGTCTTTCGGATGAGACGTTAAACCGAGGTCCCATCTGCCTGGATTGGTGGTAGTTCAGGTGGATGTTAAAGATCCCATGGCACTTATCAACAAGAGTAGGGGAATATTTTATTGAAAACTTAAAACAAAATATACAAAATCATATAACTTCATACAAAATCATAATGAAAGAAATCAAAAACAGAAATAAGTAATACAGCATACATGAGCAACAAACAAAAATAATCCGTATTGGTACATAACCCCCATCCCATCCCCACTAAAAGAGTAGGGGAATTTTTATTAGAAACTTCAAAAATCAAATAAATACACAAAATGTTAATTCATACAAAAAAATATACAAATCATAAGAAAAATCAAATAAGTATTTCAGTCATACAATTATTAAAGTACTTCCATAGAAAGCTGTAAAACTCAAATACATCCTAATACTGAAAAGATCCCCCCCCCCATTAAAGGAGTAGGGGAAATTTTTATTATAAACTTCAAAAATCAAAAAAATACAAAGCAGTGTGAACTCACACAAAAGAAAATACAAATTGTAAAGAAATCAAATAAGCATTTAAGCCATATAATATCTGAAAATAACTTAATAATAACCTAAAGCATATCCTAATACATAAAAGGTCCCCCATCCCCACTAAAAGAGTAGGGGAATATTTTATGGAAAAAAAATAAAATACAAAATCAACAAGAATGTATTACATCATACAAAATCATGAGAAATCAAATAAAAGACCTATGGTTCTCTCCAAGCATGCGGAAAACAACCTAACAAAGAAACCTCACCCTGTATCTAACCAGGACATATTCCTTCACCATAATTTATACAAATCAGGTAAACTTTATGCTGCTCCATAACCTGACACTTCAATATTGCCTTCTGCAATAACAAAACTACTTGTTCTCCTGTCAAGACTTGTTGCCGCAGAGACCAACCACACCTAGCTAACCATAGCTGATAACTAATAAAACTCATTAATAGTCGGATAGTAATATCATCAAATTTGGCTCATGCTCCAGGGAGCACCCCATTGAGCCAAATCCGTGAAGGTTGATCCTGAAAGGGGTTTAAAGGCCATGTCCTGTGAAATACTTCCCAAAACATCATAGCAAATGGTACTCAAATAGAAAATGAAAAAGTCTCTATGGATTCCATGCAAATATTCCTCTAGGACATGTAACGCTCATTAATGCCTTTATACTGTAAATTGCCCCGAACCCCAATTTTTTTGGTACATAACCAAATAAAGTCTCTCATAAAATATGGACATCTTTTGCTGGATAAAAAGGAGTTGATCAGAGAGTGTTGGGTAGCCGATAAAGTGACATACCAGGGGGAGACATAATAAAAGTTTCCCATTATCCAATTATACATGGCTTTTTTTGAAAATATACAAAGAGAATTTTTCTGACGTTTCCGTGCTTTTATTTTACTTATTACACTCAAGAAGTGTCCTGGGAAGTGAGCCACCTGTGTCTGTCGAAGGAGAGGAATAGCCGGATCCCAATCATCAAAAAGGGGTCCAATCACATCCTCTACCCACGGGATCCAGTTCTTTGCAACATTTGTCAGTAACAGAACAAAATTAAAAAAAATAAAAGTTACATAAAAGAAAACTACCGGGTTTAACATACCCAAGCCTCCCTCCTTTATAGGTAAATAAGTCACCCCTCTCTTGACAGGATTCAACCTGCTACCCTATAAACATTGAAAAAAAAACACTATAAACTGAGGCCTCCATATTTAACGGTGGGAGAAAAACAGCGGCTAAATACAAAAAATGGGACAATAAAAAAGTTTTAATTAAAAAGATACACTTCCCTTTAGTCATCTGCCATTTATTCCAGAGGGCTACTTTTCCTGCAGCTGATATCAAAAGTTGTTCCCAGTTATACCGCTGGGGATCATCCCCACCAAAATAAACACCCAATATTTTTCTATAGGTCAAATCTATAGGAATTCCCCAAACAAGGGAGACATCACTGGCATCATACCCTAAGGGCAGGATCCCACTCTTCTGTGTATTGATTCTAGATCTGGAAAGATTAGTAAAGTCACATAAGAGGTCACGAGCGGCTACTGCAGAAGATTTGTCTGTCAAAAAAAGTTCCAGATCATCCGCAAATGCCACAGCAACCACCTGCTTATCCTCTGATCCCACTGAAAGTCCAGTTATTGCTTCCCTCCTATATAATGCATGCAATAAAGGATCAATAGATATGACATATAATAAGGGGCTGAGCGGACATCCTTGACACCCCCCCGTGAACAAAAACTGCATTACCTACCCAACCATTAACACTAGGAATAAGACTTATTCCTGTATAACAAATCTGTAACCACCTGATAAAAGGAGATGGAAATCCAAAGGACCATAATGTTTCCCACAAATAGTTATATTCAACCCGATCAAAGGCTTGAGATTGATCTAAACCTACCAAATGACGAAATAATTCCTGGTTGTCTCCCTTATGTAGAATTTCCTGAATCAAAATTAAAGCATCCAGAATCCGTTTTCCTGGGATGCTACTATATTGGGACGGTTGCACTACCAGATCTATGACACTAGCCAATCTATTACTAAGAACTTTCATAAGAATGTTATAATCAGTATTCAGAAGCGAAATTGGCCTCCATTGTCTTATATCTCCCCGATTCCCTCCCTTAAAAATCAAGAGCAAAAGGCCTTCCAACATACTCTTAGGGAGTTGCTGTTGGGATAAGCCATCATTTAAACACATACAAAACTCAGGTCCTAAAACATCCCAAATACTTTGATAAATTTCATGTGGGAGGCCATCAGATCCAGGTGTAATACCTGGTTTAAGTGACCAATTTACATTTTTTAGTTCAGTTTGTGAGATAGGTTCAGTCAAAAGATTCCCAACATCCTTAGGTAACTGGGGTAAATTAAGTTCACCCAACCACTGTCTCATTTTCCCTACCGATAAATTCTGGCTATCAAAAACCTGAGAGAAATGAGTAGTAATTTAATGTAAAATATCTGCTTTTGTATGCACAGTATTACCAGAAGAGGTATTCAAATACTCCAGATTATGGCAATCACAAAAAAGTTGCATAGAGTCAAATGGCAGTGTGTCTTTCCTCTTACCATTCGTGCCATACTTCTACTGATATTCTAAAGATTTAAAGGCTTCAAGCTGTTTCTTTGCCAGTAAAGTTTTTAGGTATTTAATCTTCTGCAAGTCCTCCGCTCCTAAATTAGGGCGGAAAGACGTCCAGATGGCAATATTTTTCCTCAAAAAGGTTATTTCATCATATTTAAATTTCCCATTAATACGCCCTATTGTCCACTTTTGTGTCTTCCCACCAAGTAGTACTATCATCATATAAAAAAACACAGATTTTCTTGCTTGCAATACTGCTAAAAATCCTTCACAAACTACTGGAATAGACAATAACGAAGTATTCAATTTCCAGGTCCCTGGCCCCCTTCTTGCCTCAGGGACATCCCTAAGGACTAATGTTAATAGCTTATGATCAGAAGTAGCTACATCTTGAAGGAGAGCCATTTCAACTTTTATAAAACCAGATACAAAAAAATAATCAATTATAGAGGCCAGAGGACCACAAAAATATGTGCTATGCTCTGTTATCGGGAGAGAACCAAAGGCATCTATCAAGCCCGCATCGCTAATCAGGTGAGTCAGGCACTGAGCATCACAGTATATTTTTTTATTTGGGACAGGAGTAGAACACCGGGCCAAATTAACATTAAAGTCCCCTCCTAAAACTATCAAACGGGATGTCTGTAATAAGGGAGAAAGACAGCGAAAGAGCAGTACTCTCTCATACTTTGTTTGAGGTGCATAAATATTTATAAGTCTAATCAATTGGTGTGCCCATAGTATATCCAGTATCAAAACTCTGCCTGGCTGCACCTCTAAATGACGCACATCCTTAACCTTAAAAAAAAAATATCGCAATCCCTGAACACTGATCCTCCCCCTGGGACCAAATACTATCCCCCCAAAGCCATGCATCCAAAGCTGAAGACCTCTCAGCTGCTGAGTGTAACCGGACATCCTGAAAAAAAATACAATCCAAGTCAGCATGCAAAAAATTAGAGAAAGTACTTCGTCTTTTATTCAGAGATTGAATGCTGTTAACATTCAAAGAAGCCACTTGAAAGGAAAAGGGATCCATAGATTTAAACAGGCAGGGCTCTTCATTTTACTTTACTCGAGGCTCTTGTTACTCTTCCACTTTTTGGGCCCTGAGTCGAATGATCAGCAGGATCCAGGCAATCACCCTGAGAGTCTGCCACCATCACTCCTGCAACAGGGAAAGTTACAGGGTCTAGGTCCTGAGAAATGTCAGACAACACAGTGAATTTATTACAGTAGTATCTTCCACTGGAGTCACCAGTTCAGGTTTTCTCTGTTTGCCTTTCAGTTTAGCCGATTTCCCTTTCTTACCCTGTACCAAAACAAAGCCTGAACCACTGGCAGTGGATTCGGGGGAGGGTTTTCGAAAGGCAGGATATTAGGAAGATCCGTAGGATTACCCTCATGTAAAAGAGGCCAATGTCAGGTAATTGGGGTTCCTGGCCTTCCTCCTCAGTCAAGGGGCCTGATACAGGACTGTTCCCACTAGCAGGTACCCCTGAAGTGGAGGATATGCGGGTCACCACAGGGCCTGGGCCTTGCTTTACCGCCAGACGGATATAATGATCCTGGACTCCAAAATCAGCGTCCTCTGTATTTCGTGCAGCAGAGGGGCAATCATCAAAGACATGACCTAGTTCATCACAAAAGTTGCACTTAGCTTGTTTAAAGCAGTGGGCACTAGGATGACCGATATCCCCACAATAAGAGCACTTCAGAATGTCACAAGAGGTGCTTATATGTCTAGATGAGCCACATTTAAAACATACCCATGGCTGTCCAGCGTGAAATAGAAAACCTTTATCTCGCCCAATAAAAAAGCAATTAAGCAAATGTATCAAGTCCTGCTCATTATGATGCAACTTTATACGGAATTTCCACCCTCCATTCCAAAACCCTTCAGTATCCAGAATGGGCATGGGATTACCCAGGACATCACATCTCTTTCCCAACAGTGCACAATGTCCACTATATTAACCCCCCTTATTTCTAAATAAAATAGTAATTACCCGAAAAAGTTGCTTAGTAAGGGGGAAAACTATAAAGTCCGACCACAGAGGATTGGTTTTTAGATTCATGTATCTACACCAAAAAGTTTCCAGCAATGCAGGAGTGCGGAAGCTGATATCAAAGGTGAACTCCCCCTGTACATGTATGAGAGCGTAGACCTCCGAGGGGGAGAACCCCATGCTTCGTTTCAGTAGGACTTTGCCCACAAAAAATCTGTCAGGGGGGGGTTTTAGTGAGGGCCTACATAACGTAGATGAATCGCATTTCTTTGTTTCACTAGCTCCACTGGTTTGTGGAAATGACTAGCATAGGAGGGTTTAACAGGATCCCCAGGATGGAGGGCAGGTGTGGGATCAGAAACAATAGGTACAACTGGGGTTTCCTCAGGGCCTGGTGCTTCAATATCTAAGTGACAAGCAGAAATAAAGTCAGGCTGGGAAGTAGATACAGAGAAATTAACAGCACAAGAATCAGAATCAGCACTTATCTGCTCCTGTATTTGAGAGGCAGGTCCAGTATTGGGCTTCCAATGTCCATCAGAAAGAGGAATCCAACCTGCTGCAAGCAGGGCCTTATCGGGAGACCAAGAATCCACCTCTCCCATACTCCAATCCTGCTGCGGTGATGAAGGAACTGGCTCAGGGTTTTTTTTGGAAGCATCCTCCACTGTTAGCAGCTTCGTGATTCCCCTGAGACTTCTGCGCCCAGAGATATGTCTAAGTGCTTCCGCTTCCGATCCTCTGCTTGACGTGAATGCCTTCAGATGTCAATTGCTCACTTACATGGAGCAACTCAGCAGCTAAACACTGCTGTTTCTGCTCAAGACTCAACTGATTCTCTGGACTTTCTGTGATGGGACCACTGCTATGGACGTTCTGCTGGCCACCCGCCTGGTGCGTTCCAGCTGTCCCCTTAGCAGTTCCATTCTCTTGAAAACTCATAATGACTTGTAAATTCTCCTGGGCTCACGCAGCCCCATCCATCAATTCTTCACCAGTCCTAGCAGCTCCCCCAGGATCTGGAACAGCAGCCATCTTGGAGTCACCGGCAAAAGGGTCCCCCTGCTCACAGGAAGCAGAGTAGGGGAATTTCCCCAGTGTCCTGGCCAAATTTCCCTCATTCACTAAAAATACCACCAACAGCTTAGTCAAGGTCAGTTGGCATTCATCTGTATCCCCCTCCCCCGGGCCGTGCCTGAAAATAGGCAGGATTTATCTAGTGCACTTACCTGGTTAACAAAAACTAAATAAATAATAAATAAAAACAGTTCTACATGATTATGAATTTAACAGACAGAAGCAATTAAGGTGGGATTGGCATGCGTTAACATTAACAGAATAGTTAAAACAAAAAAGAATCCCAAGGGGGTTAAGGATTTTAGTGAAATCTAATTTAGGCTTCACTACAGAAGAATTAATGGAGAAATGGGATGGAGCAAGGAATCACTGTTCTAAGGATTTCATGCTGATTCTGGTGGAAGCTTTGACTAAGGAGTTGGAGACAACAGATAAAGAAATTGTATTGTTGGAGGAGAAAGTAAAAAAAACAGTTTGCTATAGAGGAACTTCATACATTTTTGGATAAAATTAACAAACAGATTGATGAATATGAAAATGAAATAAGATCAATGAAGATTTCTAAATTTAAAAGGAATTTAAACAACTATAGAGATGGTAAGGTTTATTCATGGTTTAAAAGTAAGGTTTCAAAACCACGTATGCACTATATTTATAATTTGGATTCAGATAGTACAATGCATACAACAAGTAGTGATACAGAAATAGAACCACCTAGAGGTAGTAGAGGGGGATTATTTTTTAGGGAGGAGTGGTTACAGGGACAGAGGGAGATGACAATGGGGAAGGCAAACACAAGGGTATCATAACACAAAGAAGGATCAAGGCAGAGGATCAGATCCAGAAGAAGGGGGATCAGGATTAGGAAGGACAGAACAAAGTACAGGGCAAGAAGGAAAGAGGAAAGAAAAACCAAAAGAGCAACAATTACAAGTGGTCACGAGATCACAAATGAAATAGTTTTTAACTTGTCAAAAATGATTATGATGCATGAAGAAGTTACACTTTTAAATAGAGGCCTTACTTTTTGTCCTCATGAGAAAGTGAGTAAATTTGAAGTAAAATTAGACTTAAACAGATTTTTTAGAAAATTAAGGCTGAGATACTTTTTTGATAATAACCCACAGGATAATCTTAATAAAGAGGATCAAAGTGAAACATTAAAATTGAGTCAAAAGCTACAACTGAAATCTCAGTTTCTACCTCCAGGTCCACTTCCACATATAATACACACATATATTTGTTTAGTAAGTAAAGATGTGGAGAGTATAATTAAGAAAGAGATAAATGCAGACAGAAGATCCTTTTTTAATTTAACATCTAAGGAATTTGGAGCACTTTGGAACTTGGAAAATTACGCTAACATAGTTATCAAAAAAAGCAGACAAGGGAGGGGGGATAGTAATTGAAGATTATGAAAATTATAGGGAAAAATGTTTAAACATACTAAATGATGCTAATACTTATTTGAAACTAACACAGGATCCAACTGAGAATATTTCAGGCCTTATAGAAGAAACTTTGAAGACAGCTTTAGATCAGGGCTGGATTAAAGAATGAGAATATTATGCATTAAACAAAAAATTTCCTCTCACCCCCCCCTTTTTTACACCCTCCCTAAGATACATAAGGACCCCTTACACCCTCCAGGTAGACCGATAGTATCTGGAGTGGGTTCAGTTTTGGTGCCACTCTCAGTATACGTGGATTTCCACATTACAGAGTATGTGGAATAAATGAAATCTTATTTAAAAGATAGCACACACATGATTAACATTATTGAAGATATAAATAGGAATAACAATTTGTTAAAAACTTCTAAATCTGTTATCCTGGCTACATTCGATGTAAAAGATTTATATACATTTTTTTTAACACAAAACTACTTTAAATTTGAAAAAACATTCTATGCACAAGGAAAAGGTATAGCAATGGGGTTTAGTATAGCCCCTTCTTATGCAAACTTATTTATGAGTAATTTTGAAGAAAGATTCATGCATGCCAATAATCCCTTCTCAGGACACTTAATACAATGGAAATTTTTTATTGATGATATTTTTATTATTTGAGATGGAATGGAAAATGAATTCGAGGATTTTCACGTGTATTTGGATAACTGTACAAGTTACCTTAAATTTACTTTGAACAAGGATGAAAATGAGATTTCTTTTCTTGATTTATTGATTTCTAAGAAAGATGATTTACTTTGTACTAAGATTTTTAGGAAGGCAACAGACAGAAATACATTACTTAAAGCTGATAGCTTTCATCCGAGGACATTGATAGAATCAATCCCTTATAGCCAGTTTTTAAGGGTTAAGAGAAACTGTTCTGAAGCAGAGAATTCAGATTTCTATCTTGATGAAATGGAAGCAAGATTTAAGGAGAGGGGATATAGGGGACCTGTATTAAACAAAGCAAGGAACAAAGTAGCACATTTAGACAGACAAGACTTATTTGTGAATGTGGGTAATGAAAGTGGTACAGAAACACAGAAGAAGAAAATAATGCTGTCTTTAAAATTTAGTGGAATTTTTTTATGACATTAAAAAAATCATTAATAAACATTGGTATGTTCTTAAGTCTACAAGTATGGGGGAGAGGGTGTTTCAAGTAGGTCTGCAGGTTGTAGAGAAAAAAGTAAGAGCTCTGCTGATAGATTGGTCCATATAGATCATAAAATCCCTCAGCCAAGAATACAGGAATTATTTACAAAAGAAGATATGAGAGGTAATTTTAGTTGTGGCAGATGTGTTCACTGCCACAACACTTACAAAATCGAGAAAGTGAGAAACAGTAGTAGAAATGAAGATTTTGTTATTAAGGACTTTATAAACTGACAGACAGAAGGTGTGATTTATAGAACTAAATGCCCGTGTGACCTTATGTATATAGGAAAAACAAAGAGATTACTGAAACAGAGAGTGGGGGAACATAAAGGCTACATTAGGAATAAAGATGAAACAACACCTATTGCTAGGCATTTCATGGAATATTCAGTCAGCAGGCACTATGGCCGATGCCCTGAGCGACCACTCACCCATCTTCTGTGTCTGGAAGAACCGATAAGACAGGATTCAACCTAGAATGCTCACAATGTGGGACTACTCTAAATTCTCACCCGAGCAATATAATACCTTTCTCAGTAACACTGACTGGAGCCCACTACGATGCTTCCCTACCCTGGATGGGGGAGTCGCCTTCTTCCAGAAATCTCTCATGAGGGCCTCTGACCTCTTTGCTCCACTGAAGACCCATCGAGTTAAAGGCAGTTGCTATAAGTGGATCACGCCCCCCTAAAGGCCCTGCTGATCCGCTGCAACAAAGCCTGTAAAAAGTTCAAGTGCTCTGCACTCCTAGCTGACCTTGTGACCTACAAAGCTCTTAGAAACCAAAATAAGCATGCAGTCAAACTGGCAAAAAAAGCATACATCAATCACCTCTAGAAAACCAACCTAGGCAACCCGAGGTTATTCTGGTCCCATATCAACGAGCTGATAAAAGGAAAATGCTAGGCCACCCCAGGCACTATCGTGGCCAATGGGCAGTCACTGAATGATGGGACCCTCATTGCTGAGGCCCTCAATCACCACTTCACGAACCTTGATGATTACAAGGCTGGGCTCCCAATGACTAACAACAAGTCCCACACACTGGAACCTCCTAAATTTGAGGTTAGTTAAGGTTAAAGAAGTCCTCACCCTCCTAAAGTCCCTGAAAATCAGAGGATCAGGAGGGCCTGATGGAATCCCAAGCCAGACTACTCAAAGATGGTGCTCCAGCACTCGCAAGGCCTCTCACCTGGCTCATAAACTGGTCCCTTCTAGAAGGGACTGTCCCAGAGCTGTGGAAACACGCTCACGTGGTTCCCATTCACAAGGGTGGGCCAACGGAACCCATTGGCAACTACAGGACCATCTCCCTGCTCTGCACCCTAGCAAAAATCCAGGAAAAACTGGTGTACATTCAACTCCATGAATACCTAGAGGCACACTGGCTCCTTTCCCCGGCCCAGCATAGGTTCAGAGCTAAACATGGGATGGACACCACTCTAACTAATTTCTCTGCTGATGTGCTTAGGGAACTGGATGCAGGGTCCAACACAGGAGTGGTTTTCATCGACCTCTCCAAGGCCTTCTACTTGGTTGACCACCGACTCCTACGTCACACGTTGTGTAACAGGCCTCAACACTCATGCCCTTAGATGGTTTGAAAGCTACCTTACTGATCATTCTTAGAGGATCAAGTGGAAGGACAAGATCACTGAGCCACTGCCACTGAAGGAGAGGGTACCACAAGGGTCCATACTTGGTCCCCTTCTGTTCTCCCTGTTTATAAATGATCTGCACAACCACTGCGGGAGCAGTGCTGTCATTCAGTATGCTGATGATGCCATGATATACAGATCCTCTGACAACCTGGGGGACCTAGGTCCATCTTTACAAGAGGACCTACTCACTATGGAGGATTGGCTTATTAATAATAAAATGGTCCTTAATACCAATAAAACCAAGTCCATGTTGTTCAGACCTAGATCCCTTGGTCTAAACAGAACACAACACCTGCAACTCACTTCCAGAGTGGGTAACAAACTAGAAGTGGTTGCCTCCACAAAATACCTTGGCCTTACTTTGGACCAAGGTTTCACTCTAAAACAACATGTTGACCAAGTCACCAAAGTCATTCATGGCAAACTTGGTACCCTGTATCGCCTCAAGGATCAGCTAATCCCAGAGGCTAGGACTGCCATTGCCTCGTGTGTCCTCCTCCCACCACTCACCTACACTGCCCCAATACTTCAGGGTATGGCTAAACTTGAGTTCAATAAGTTACAGGTCTTGTACAACAAGGTGGTCCGCTTCACCACTCAGTCCCACTCTAGGAGCCACCACTGTGACGCTCTAGCTCTTATCAGCAGGCCTTCATTCGAAGCCCATCTCAAGTACCCAGTGCTCTGCCTAGCTGATAAGCTAATTAGCTCAGAACCTCCCCCAAGCCTCTCAGGGCTCATAACTGCCAAGCGCAATCCTCGCAACTTACGGACCTCTGGCCAAACTCTTCTCGAAGTCCCTAGGGTAAAGACCAAGGCAGGGGGCATGTCCTTTTCCCACACTGCCCCTTCCTTATGGAACAACCTTCCTCCCAAGGTACGGGAAGCTTCAGCACCTGCGAGCTTCCGATCAAGACTCAAGGCACACATGCTCGCCATGAGTTAATGCCAATGCTATGTTACCTGACACTTACACTCTACCTTCCTACCTGAACACCTACGTTCAACCTTCTAAAGCTGGGAGCCCTAATCCTTCTCTACTGGCTCTCCTCCTAACATACTCTACTCAGGCAATTGCAACCCAGGTGTTACTCTGGCTCTCCTCCATTGTTCACTTTTGCTAATCACTTTAACCTGTTATGTAACATTTCATTGCTATAAGTCACCTGTATATGATATAACCTACATCTGTACTATTTGTATATACTACTTGTCCTGTAACTCCCAGGTCACCCCTGAAAAAGGGACCTCTGGGGCCCAGTGGACCTACCTGGTCATCAAAATTCAATAAATAAATAAATGGAACGGGGACATCAATTGCCCTCTCTAAGGTTTTTTGGCATCAAAAAAGTGCATAAGGAAAACAGAGGGGGTAATTATAATAACAAACTGCTGTTAAGAGAAGCTTTTTTGATTAATTATTTTCAGACTACAAATCCAAGATTCGGCCTCAATGAATGTACAGAGTGGCAGATGATTTTATAAATACTGATTTGTGAAATCAGAGTAGTGATTTAGGACAGTGATCATCAGATATGTATCTCTGGGTTTATTAGAACAGGAGATGTCCTTACATCTGTATTCTGGATCTGATGTTCAAAAGTTTTAACTGAGAGTTAAGTGAAAGAGCAGTATACTTTCATCTCTGACACCTGGAATCATTCTAGGTTCCACCAGAGGGTGGGTCCTGCACACAGGCAAGCACTATGTGCTTGCTTGGACGTACAGTGTCATGTGTCGGATTCAGAGGTGGAGCTCCGCTGATATAAAAAGAGCAGCAGTAAGCCCCACATGTTACTCTCACCTTAGTCACAGAAGCAACACTATGTAGCAGGTAAAAACCTTTTGGAAATTAAAAATCTTATGGAAATTAAAACATAGAAGGACTCGGAGAAAAGTACTATGTAAAGCTGATTAGTATGTGATTTAATTTGCAGTGTTTGCTGGCCATCAGCTCTGGCTGAATTCATACCGAGAGAAGTGTAAAGAAGTATGAGAAAAGGTTAGTACTTTTTTGACAATGTTATATAGAGGCTTTGTGAAAAATGGAGATGTTACTAAGGGTCTGGGTTATTTTGTTACATATATTAATAGAGGTAACATTGCAGGAACGATTACAAGATGAATAAAACAAAAAATGTGTTTATATCCAACAGAGAAAACTATGAAACAGCTGGCCAATTATATGAAATACTAATCTAAGCAAGGTTAGCATTGAATTTATATATTGTGAAGTATTTGTTTGATTTTGTGTATATGGGGAATTAATTGATTTTATGCATTTAATTTCAAGGTGGGAGTCAAACAAAATACCTAAAGAAAATTTGAAGAACAGAAGGAAAAATATAGAAAAGGTATTTATGTAAGGGGCTGCAATACTTGCTTTTCCTCATTTGAATTAAGCTTGAAGGATCTGATATAATTATGGAATGTGTTTCATTTATTTATCAGACAAACCAGTTTTCCTGAGGAAAGGGCACCCTGAAACGTCGGTGATTTTTGAATAACTGAATGTTAAACATTAAATTTATTGAAGTGAACACCTTTCATACTAGGCTAAAGTACAGTTTTGTGAGATAATGGGCCCTATTCACAGAAGAGTTTTTTCATAGATACAAAATGGGAGAACCCCTTTTGTGAATTGGGCCCAATGACTGTAAACTTATCCTGTTTCCATTGCATTGCCCTTTCAAGCAATCTTTTTAAAAGTTTATCTTTAAAGATATATCTCTATTACATATTTCTAAAGATAACACAATGAGTGTTTGCTTGTTGTTAGGTGACAGCACATCTCTACATCAGACTTATCTGTGCACTTCAAATTTTACAACAATTTTGAACATTTTTCCACACCATACAAGATTAATTTCCAACCAAAGGTGTGCATGCTTGGTTAAAAGTAATGATGTACAGTAGAAAAGGTTATTTGGTGTAATTTGTAATAATCTGGAAACATGTTCATGAACCAATGAGTCAAATGTATATGTACAGTATCTTTGGTGTTTTTCATGTAATTGTATGTTAACTGTATTTTGACCACCTTAATATCATCAGATCATTTGTGTCCTGCTTTTATTTTAAAGAAAAAATTAAAAACTACTCATGTTCTACTTGTCATGCTTTTTTCACATTTTGAATGATTTTTGCAAAATTCACTAGACTACAGTAAATGAATTTAAGGCTTGGAACAGAACAAGCTAAAATACAATATAAATAATCATTGCAAAGGGATGGCACTTTATCTAGACTTAAGATGGCATTTGTGTTTCAGGGGATTTGCCTGACCAATCCCTTAACATTTTTAAGGTGGTGAACTTCCTGTAGTATATAAGTTTGATTATTGAGGTCAGAAGGATAGCTTCTGTGTTGTTTCACCTGATCTGTATTCTTATTATTATTGTGTAATCTCCTTTTGTTGGAGACAATTTTTCTCTGTGTGATTCCTTATTGAAAATTTTAATAAACAGAAAGTTAAGAAAAAGTACTTTTAGGCAGTACAGTGCAGTGGTTTAAGGCTCTGAGCTGCAGACCTGGAGAACTGGGGTTGAATCCCATAGCCCCCACTTGCATACTGTGTGACCCTGAGCAAGTCACTTAACTTCCTTGTGCTCCCAGGTTGCACCTGTAAATACGCTTTTAGCTTAATGTGTCTCTCCTGGTAAAACAAAAAGCTGAAAAAAAAAAGCTAAAGCTATATTCACTATCTTTCCTTAATTTGGCTGGAAATGAAGCACTTATCTATCTACCTACCTTAATGTAAGTTTTCTATGGTTCCTCATTTGTATTGGCATGTCTAGCAATTTTATGTTTCAATGCTAAATTTGTAATTGGAGGAGATATTTGAAGGAAATTGTTTTTTTTAATAGTCTAAAGTACTGTAAATAACATTTAGAACTATGCATAAATAATTAATTATTTAATGGTGTATTGCTAATTTGTTACATTGATTGTGATTAATACCCTCCAATTCAGGCATGTATTTGTCAATTTATAGTGATTTTACTATGGTTTTTCATATTTTTCTTGCAGATATCACTTTGCTGTTTCTGTTTGATGAAAGCAGACTGCATGATCCAGACTCCACCATCTGAAGAAGCCTTAGAGTGAGGCGTTAAGTAGGGGAGCCAATCTCTGCATGCTGGGACTTTTCTTCAGGCTATTTTGTAATCAGCACAATAAATCAGTGTTGAGATGGCTTCTGCTGGTATGTACCGTGTTACTTGTTTTTTTAATCAGCTCCTGCCAGGGTGAGTTTTTGGCAGCATCCTCTTTTGACCACTGTGTGCACGTCCAATTTCTTCAAGATTAGATTTTAGTAAAACTTTCAGCTCCATACCACATAAGAAACTGTGGAAAAAGTTGACAACCTGAGTTTAGTGGAGTTTGTTATTTTTGGAGGTCCTGCCATATCATGTAAGTACAATTAACTTTTAAGCACTTTTGCATACTCACACAGTTTGCAATATTTATTTGTGTTTTTTTGCACTAAATAAACAGGAGTTGTCACTGTAAACTGGTATTGGCTTTGTTTTGTTCCTCTCTGCAGTGAGCCATGACACAGCATGCTTTGGAGTGGTGGGCTGCACTTTGTTACATTTAAAGAACTGCTGATGCCCTTGGGAAAAATTTGGAAAACAAAATATTTAGAGACAATTCAGCTTGTGCTTCATATGTCATCAGTAGATTTCTGCTTCCCATGTTTTATTTATGAGAAAAATTGCATGGAAACATGATTTTTATCCCATAGAGTTCATCTGTCCCTGCAGCTTATTCTATGCTTAAAGCCATAATCCTCCATTGTGATGTCACAGTCACAGCCTCGGCTACTGGAGAGCACACCTTGCCCTGGAGCTCCCTTGCAAAGGGCCGTTTCACCTGAGGCACTGAAGTCTCAGCTACTGGAGGGCACACCTTGCCAGTAACTGTAAAGCGACTCACTACTGTTATTAATTAAGTGGAAGGTAATCTGTGGGCTCCAAGTACAGACCCTGAGTTTTCAGTGCTCACAGTGTAATTTAAACCGCAAGCTGAAGGCCAAATTTAAAGCATATAGCCTGCAAACAGCTCTGCATAAGCCAGCATTTTAAAACTTCATAGCCCAAGCCTGCGAGTAGCTCTGTAGAAAAGGTTCCTTTAAGTGAGGGATTAATTACTCCTGTGAGCAGCTCGGCATACAGCTTCATTTTTAAAAGTAAAACAGTACCTGTTAGCTTTCTTTAAGCAGGGGATTAACTACTCCTGCGAGCGGCAAGGCAAAGGCTTCACTTTAAAGTAGAATATTGATTTTGGCTTCCTTTAAGCAGGGGCTAAATTACTCCAGCGAGCAGCAAGGCAAAAGGCTTCATTTTAAAGTGAATATTGACTTTGGAAGTAAACAGCAGAGCCTACAAGCAGCTCCTCGTGCACTGGGCACATTTTAAACTGTACTGTCTGCCCTGTGCAAGCGAGCATGAGGAGACTGCTCCCAAGGAAGAGATTAACTGGGAACTTGCATGCTGAAACCCGCAGTTACTGCACGACTGCTCCCCACCCGCCCCCACCACACCCACCCTTGTCCGCACTAGTTATATAGGGTGAAACCACGCCCATTAGCATGCCCCTTACCAAATTTTAACTATCTCCTCACTTTTCCATTAGCAGCTTATACCCTGTGACTGCTAGAGGGTGCCTGATCTAAATTTTGCCTTCTTACTGGGAACCACATTCAAAACGCTGGTTTTACATCGTTTTCACAATCACATACTACTCTAATGACACTGTTAAGAATACCAAATATGGCCATCACTCCTTGTGTCATACTTTTAATAGCCTCTACAGTTATTACCCTCATATGGCTCCCTTTACTAAACTACCTAAAATCCAGTAATTTTAAATTTAATAATGTCTATCCTGGCAGCTCTAGGCTGTCTTTTATGTATATGTCTCTAGACCAGCCTCCTGCCACCTTCCCTCTTCTCATTCATTATAAATTCACATACCATCTATTTTTCACTCTGAATAAATCCCTGATACCTAACCCAAACCTGCCCACCTCACATCCTCCGCAAACTCTGGTACCTGTTACGTCTAACCTTGATGATAGCTGGAGATATAGAGAAGAACCCAAGGCCTGCAAATAACTTATTTTGTATGGATGTAAACTGGCATGTTACAAAGGGCATCCGCATTGACCACCTAAATATTAGAAGCCTGCTTCGCAATAAGATTGAACTTGAGGCATGGGTTGCACAACATAACCCTGATATCCTCTGCATATCCGAAACTTGGCTAAAACCCTCCACCCCTGATCCACGCTTTGGAGCAAATCAAACAGCCCATACTAATGATATGCTGATAAACGACATACATTGCAATAATCCAGTTACTATAGGAAATTCATTTAACCACCACTTCTCAGACCTTACCAGCTACCAGGCCTCTTTCCCCAGTGCTCATGCCTCTTCCCTCAACACAGATGAACAACCCCTACCTAAGCATCCCCCTTTCAGGTTACGGTATATTACAAGAACTGAAGTACTGAGACTACTTCTCTCAGCCCCAGACAATACCAGTACACGGTCCGATGGGCTGGAACCCAAGCTTCTAAAAATCGCCACCCCGATTTTAGCCTATCCCCTATCCAAAATTTTTAACCTATCTCTATGTCAGGGTACAGTCCCCAACATCTGGAAAATAGCAAAGATCACACCCATTCCTAAAAAAGGAGATCCAAAACTAATCACGAACTACCGTCCTATAGCAATCCTCTCCCTCCTCAGTAAAATCCTGGAAAAACTAGTAGCCACCCAAACCCTAGACTATCTGCAGAAGTATAACCTTCTGTCCAGCTCCCAACATGGGTTCTGAAAGGGACATAGTACTTCCACTGCCCTCCTCAAACTTACTAATGACATCTCTGCTGCAATGGACTCCGGCCTCCTGACAGGTTCTGTCTTCATTGACTTAACAAAAGCATTTGACCTGGTTAACCATACCATACTTCTTACCAAACTCCGTACCCTTGGGTTCTACTCTGATGTAGTGGCATGGTTTGAAGGCTACCTGTCTGAAAGAAAGCAGGCTGTAGTCTTCAACTCAGCTACATCGGCCCCATCATCTATTCATGTTGGAGTGCCCCAAGGCTCCATACTTGGTTCTTTGCTTTTCTCCATCTTTATAAATGACATCCCAGCGCTTGCTTCCACCTGTTCAACTCTGCTCTGTGCAGACGACCTAGTGATCTATCACAGCGCAAGAAACTTAATTTACCTCAACCAACCTCTTACCTCAGATTTCTCAACTATTCAGTCATGGTTAACAGAGAATAAACTTGTTCTTAATACTAACAAGACACACTCTATGCTATTTGGATCACCTGCCAGACTTAAATTAAACCCTGATGCCCTAAAAATCCCTTGTGCTGACGGATCCTCACTGATTAGCACCCAATCCATCAAATATCTGGGCATCACCCTGGATGAATCCCTGGACTTTGACCTCCACATAACTAACACCTGTAAATCTGTAAATGCTAAATTAGGAGGCGCTTATCGCACTAGCTATGACCTTAGCCCATTGGCTAGATTCGCTGTGGCTCAAGGTTTTCTGCTCCCAGCCCTGTCCTATAGATCAGTCACATACCTATCTGCCTCCAAATCCTCCCTCCACAAGTGGGACACCACTTACAACAATATCTGCCGTTATGCCTCTGCACCCCCACATTACAAACACCATTGCCAGCTTTATTCTGACCTAAACTGGCCCAGCCCCTCTGCCCATCGACTCTAGTCTCTTGGGTCACTAATTGATAACATGGTCAGATCTGGCATCCCATCATCACTTGCCTGTCTGCTCCTCATGCAACCTCTCTCCCATGGGCTCAGATCCACTGACCTAGCCCCATTCCACATTCCCAGATGTAAAACTAACATGGGTACATGTGCTTTCGAACACATATCCCAAAATACTGGAACTCCTTACCTCCAACTGTTCAAGGAGCACCTACCCATGCTAGTTTTAAAACACATCACCGGGAGCATCTGCACACAACTAGCCCATGCACCTGTTTCAATCCACCATAGACCACTCCCTCCTCACCAACCCTTCTTTCAGAAATAACTTTCCTCTTATACGCTATTTCCCTGCCTCTCTATATAACTTCTCTCTCATGTTCTATTTCTCTTACCGCTCACTTGTTTTCCCCTCATCTTCACTATCTCCTCTCCTCCCTCTCTCATTACAGCCACAGATTTTAGCACTTATTGTACTTCGGTGTGTGAAACCTTTATTTTGCAATACCTATTTTACTTTCTGTTTCAACAAAAGTTTATGTATTTTGACCTAAATGTTATCCATGTTTGTGTCATACTGGATTTTGTCTCTACCTTTCCAGGATGATTTACTCTCTGAATCAATTGTTTAGTGTTATGTTGTTTTTTCTATACCTATCTGATGTGCTACGTCACATGTATGTGCATTTTGTATTTTACATTGTCTCTCTCCCAGGTCGTGCCTGAAAATAGGCATTTCTATGCCTAGTGCACTCACATGGTTACTAAAAGCAAATAAATAAAATAAATAAATGTCACTAGCAGAAAAAAGAATATCATGGTATCAAGTGGGGAAAAAGCAATATGAGCTAATGAACCCTCAAGAAACAAAGCTCCCTTTTCATGAGAATGACCTCTGTAACACAAAATAGGGAGTAGAAATACAGAGCTAATATGAAATGTAAACTGAATTCTGTCCAAATATAATGTTTTTCAAAGTTCTTCTGGGGTGTCAGGAGCTCTTTAGGAAATATAGCCAGACCGCATGCCTTTCTGGCACCAACCATTCAGAGAACTCTGGTGTAGTATTTCATCTCCTCTTGCATGGACTACTTCAAGTGGGCTCTATAATTGTTGTAAAAAGCTCAATAAGTATGCAATTGCTCAAATTGGTAAAGTGGGATACTCCTTGTTTCTTAAAAGATTTGTTTGTTCAAACCCCCCATTTGTTCCCTATGGAATTTTTATTTATTTTTTATTTACAATGTTTGACCAAGAAAGGCACATTGAGCTATGATAGCTTGTTTCCTAGTGTGTCCTGGGGGTTGGTTACATGAACCTGTTTTATTGACAGGGAAATGTTGGCCACAACACCGGGGAAACTCCTCTATTCTTTGGAGGGGGTGCTATGGCTGTCTTGCTGTTGGAAAGATGGTTGACCTTGAAAAGGAGAAGGTGAACATGCTGTGTCTGTCTCTGTAGATATAGAGACTCATGTGGAAATTAATATGACTTTGCAACAAGTGAGAATGCTTGGAAAAGATGCATTGCTTAGATGTGGAAATTATAATGACTTTGCAAGAAGTGGAATAAGGCAGTTCTGGTGGGGGTTAGGAAGAAGTAGGCTGTTTGTTAACTAGGATCTGTAGCTTATCCAATAGGTAGGGAAATGGGCAGACTGGATGGGCCAAGCGGTCCTTATCAGCCATCAAAGTCTATGTTTCTATGTTTGGAAAAGATGCATTGTTTAGGCAAGAAATAGACTTACTGGAAATACCCAGTACTGAGAGGCATACAACAGTCAAAAACTGCAAGGTAAATACTGTTGAAGTATCCAATAATGGCATACCTACTAAATGCCTACTGACAGCAGGTATTACAGAAAGAAAAGATTTGCTGTTGATATTACTTGCAGAAGAAGATGCTAAACTGTCAAACACAACAGATGTTCCAGAGCCTACCCGAGTTTGAGAGCAGAGGTGCCAGCTGTCCCTATGACACAGACAAGTCAGAACCTGATGGCATAAGGAAATCTATGGTTACTACTCCCAGCTGCCAAACTGCAGAAGATCTGCTAAATCTATGAAGCGGAAATCTTGCCCTTACTCCTCTGATGACATCAACATCAGGGAAGTGGTCAGTGGAAGCAACCCAGCAATCTACAGGTTGCACTAAAACTGACAACAGTTTTTCTTGGCTTCCTGGTACAGCGCTGACTGTTGCAGACATTCTTGCATTGGCCCTGCAAGAAAGCTGAGTTACAGCATGGCCCAGAGCCCAAAACATGACTGCTTTATAAACAATGAACTCTGCAAACAGCAATCAGCCCAGACCAACAGCTTCTAGCAATGCTTCACTACAAAGTGACAGGAGTACAGGGAAAAATGTGGGGGGACATTCAGCAACAGCAGGAAAAGGAAACAAGCATAGCTGCTCTGGTTGTTCCCTTCAACAGTGGTAAATCAGTTGACCCAGCCTGGTGATGCAGGTAAAAAGCAACACGCTGAGTCCCTAGAGCCACCAAATGCTCCAGTAAAGGCTACTACAATAACAAAGGAACCATCATCACCAGCCTTAGTGACACAAGCTGCTGAGACAGGGTAACAGAAAAAAACAAATACAAAGCTCAGAATTAGAACTGTGCATGAGGAAACCCAGCACAAGGTGTGACCGGGGGGGGGGCTGATTATTGAGACTGATTAGCTGATACAGATACTATACTTGGTAATAATAACTATTCTGATCTCAGTCTGGAAAAATAGATTCTCCCACAGACCCTGAAGGGTTAATTTCTTGTGGCCCTACTCTGGTTCTTCAGATTTGCATCTGAAAACTGCAATCATTTATGATAGAGGGGACATGATTGAGACCTATAAGTACTTCACTGGGGTGAACAAAATGCAGGAATGGAGTCTTTTTCACGGGAGGAAGAGCAGCAGAAGACGGGGGCATGCTCTGAAACTTGGGAGAGGAGTTTAAGTGGATGTGAGGAAATACTTAATTATGGAATGGATGGTCAATGGCTGGAACAGTCTGCATAAGAGGTGGTAGGGGTGAAGACTGTAGGAAACTTCTAACATGCAAAGGATAAGCACATGGGTATAAGAAATAGAGATGAGGGAGGGTCACCTGTGACCAAACAGAGTCCTGGGTATAGTGTTTGGCAGGGGAAATATGGCAGACCAGATGGGCCTACTAGTCCTTTTCTGCTGACACATTCTATGTTTCTATTACCAAGCCTATACCCATGACAAGTAACTCTTTGCCACCATTGCCCCCTCACCCTCTTAGACAAGGGAGGCTGGGGTACCAACAACTCCTGCTCCTGTTTCTGAAGGTGGTTCCTTCCCCACTGAAATTTTGTGACCTGTTTACAGCCTGGTCTGATCCTGTCACTAATGTAATACAGTTCATCTGCGTTACATTGGGAGTTTAGAATAACCACCTGATAGGACTTACGTGATTTGGGCACTGTTAAAAGACGTGATGAACTTTTCTGCCTCAGAGCTCTACCCTTTCATTCATGTCTCTGGGGAGGAGACATATGATATAAGTTTCAAACAGTTGAAGTCCCTGGACCACTTCTGGGCTCAGTATTCCACTTTAAAGGACATCCCTCTCTGGTCACCATTTGTGGCTATTCCTCTCACAAAGCCAGCAGTAAAGGTGGTGACAATTTTGTTTCAGAATGAGGGGGTTTAGTGTTACAGACATTTTGTTCTGGCTGTGACAGAAGTGTGGGGACTTGGATATCCCCTCTCTCATTCTAGAAACAGAACGGGTATGGACTCAGGGTGAACATTCCAGATTGAGTTAAAATAACAAAGGAATGGTTTATTTCATCTTCAAGCAGCTTTTTGAGGGGCAAGGATAGGGTTTGTGTTTTTTATAAGGGGCAGCCTTGCTCATGTTACAAATGTGGTTCCATAGCCCATTACAGCAGCATGTGTGACCAACAAAGATGTGACCTATGCTTAAATTAGGGCCACATTAGTGCTGCATGTCCAACCCCATTCTGCTGCAACCTTTATGAAGAAAAGGGGCACTCATATAGAATCTGCTCCTGGGCTTCCCTCAATAGAGAGGACAGACTAGACTAGAACCACCTCACTGGAGAAGCCCAACAATCCAAGTCTGCAAATAAGTTAGCAGAGACAGTTGCTAGAACCTTTTCCATGGAAGAAATGTGAGCACCCTTCCTAAGTGAGTCTTTATAACCTACTGAGAACTCAACTACTGGAGTAATACACCAGAGAAGTCCTACAGCTAAACCTGTGTTTACTCTAGTTACTCCTGAAGCACCGCTTGCATTTCAGTTGCACATACTGTAGGGGAGACAGATCCTATCCCACTTGACCCTACCAATTTTTTTGAGATCCAGAACCCTCCTGATGCCTCCTCAGAGCTTGTAAAGGAGAGATGGGACATACCCCAACCCCATCACCTCTATCCACTACCCTTTCCCTTTCTGTGGATACAGGTGAAATGCGACAGGTTTCTCAGAAAGAAAGAGATTGAAGTCACAAACTGAAAGCAGCTTAATCAACTTCCATCCCAGTGGCTAGTAGATCTTCTGTATTGCAAGGTAAAAAAATGTGGGATGATACAGAGGATGAGGATGCAGACTCAGGGGTCTCATCTATACCATCACAGCATGACTCCTCCTCTACTTTAGAAGACACACAATCAGAGACATCTTTTTCTTCTTCTTCAAAGAAAAAGGGGCAGAACAAGATCACAGTCTCTAAGGATGAGGGGTAATTTGCTCTGATGTGGGTGACACAAGTTTTTCTATTTATTCTCCTGTTAATTGACTGCTTTATGGCTTTGACTCAATGTGTACAGTCATAAAAAAATGTACTACTACCCTTTTTACATTACTTCTGCTGCAGGGGGAATTTTTTTGTGCAAGACACAAGATTGAAAATCCAATAGAACATATCTTGGGTAAAATCTTTGTGGAATATGAGAACATCTTTTTGGTCTATTGGAGAGGACACTTGTGATGGGTTTAGTATTCTTTTTAAAGGTTTTGACTGACATGTAATGAAATTGATGAATATCCACCCAGGCTGTGTTGCGATGACTGATGCGTCTCAAGGTGCACAGCAATATAGGATCTTATGCACCTAAGCCCCATAGATGAAAACCTCCCGTATAGAGGTTTTTAAAGAATTACCTTTTTTGTTAAGCTTGAAACTGGTGGTCCTATGATGGCACATTAATTTCCTGTTACTCAAATAGCCCAGCTAGCACAATGTAAAATGGTCTATTATGATACATCATGTTGGTCTCAAGGATGCATACTGCTTGCTCCATGAATAAGGGGGTTGTACATATACAAAGGGCTCATTTGTCACCTGCATTGATTGTGTTTTTTTTTACCTGGACCCCTTCAGTCACCAGGACATACACTTTAGTGGTGGAATTCTTTGATCACTTGGCACTACTTTGTGCCTGTTCACCAGGCCCCACTCCATTAAGGAGCTTGGCAACTAAATGCATTGATCCTAGAAGATGATGGAGTGAGATCCTGATTGGAGGCTCTATGGAAAACTAGACTTCCAGTAGTCTACACTTATGACTCCACATCTCTCTGGTGGGAGGACACCAAAAAAAGATTTTAAGCAGTTTTTTCCAAAAGTAATCTTTATCTAAAGCAAATAGCACTTATAAAAAAATACTTGGATTTGCGCTCCCACTTACAAAAACTAATAGACAAAGCACAATGCTTCCCTGGTAAATTCACTGATCAAATTTAGCAGGAGGGTTGGGTGGCTACTGGACACCCTGGGACAGAGCCAAATTAATGAAGACCACACTGCAGAATAACAAAAGAAATCAGCTCTATGTCCAGAATCAAAATGGCACCAGCGTTGGGTAGGTTACAATAAAAAAGTATTTTCATTTTAAATATACTTAAAACCATAACGGAATACCGTGCATGTATTACAAGGTAGCACCCCCCCAAAAAGACAACTGATCAATGTTTCATGTCGTACTGACGCTTTTTCCAAACCTTAACACATAAAAACCTAGAGAAGCAACATTGCCCTAGGTCTGACTGCACCACTGATTTGGAAACTCAGACCCATTTGTTTATAACCTGTCCATATGCTCAGTCTCTGGAAGTATTTAGCCAATCAATGTAAATTACCTCAATTAGGGCACATTTCCTATTAAGTTCCAGTACTAGGGGATTACTCCTCAGACTGGATGACTTTTAATACACACTATCTGATGGTACTCTTTGCTATTCTAAAATGTTATATCTGGCAATCCAGCTGAGCATTCTCCTTACAGCACAAGTTCTTACAGTGTCAGAATATTTTAATTTCCATAAAGTCAGCACTGATTTTGGTATACAGGACAGATAGCAGTTTAGTCACTAATTCAAAAGTGGTTTCCCTCTGGAAAGCATTCCCGAGCAATTGTTACCAGTGTAAATGGAGCAGGGGGTGGGGATCGTGGTGGTCTGTTTTGATTGTTTGGGTTTTATTTTATTATTAATTTTTCTTTTGTAAATCATACATAATGAAATAATAGTTTTCCTTTTTCCCTTGTCCCTTTTTGCACGTTTTCACTTGTTGACTAGTTGAGCAAAAGTTGTATATTTTTTCATATGATTGAACTATTTCGATTTTGGTTTTGGTTTCATACTTGATTTAATTATTGGAGTTTGTACAAGTGTTTGGTTTTTCTTCAAATAAAACATTCCTCTACTCTTCATTAATAAGTGACATAGGATATTTTACTTCCACCTAGACAGTGACCAGAGATTGGCAGAATGGACCTCGATTTAATGTCTCATCCAAAGGACAGCACCTCGGTTGTGTAGCACCTCCCTCATACTGCAATACATTGTCAGTTATTGGTATTACCCCAAGTACCTTGTGTGGGGCCAGAACTCCTAATCATCTAATCTTCTGGCCCCAGAGGCAAGCATGCTACCCACTGAGCCGCTGACACTGCTATTCCTTTATAGCACAGACACTGCTGTAAAAGAATGGGACAGAGATTTAGCAATATTAAGAACAATGAATGATAGAAAAAAAAGTCTGTAAAATTCAGAATGCATTTTAGGACATGAATTTTACAACACTTATTTCCCCACTGAAATCAATGGGGAAGCCTTTCTCTGAGTTCAATCGGAAAGTGCGGTAAAATTCTAAATCTAAAAATGAGTTTGGACTTAGGATTTTACCTTGCTTTCCCATTGAAATCTATGGGAAAGGCATCTGTTGAGGAAGGCAGTTGTGTGGGAAAGAGGTGAGAGCTGTTGTCTGACTGCCCACCATGGGGCCATTCTATTTTACAGGTCCCGTGGTGAGTGGGACTTGGTGGGACTGTGGATGGTGGGTGCTGAGTCAGTGGGAGGGGTTGGAGTATACAAACACAGTAAAAGTCAAACAATACAGAAACAAAACAAGTGCCCTTATTGTTTACCTTTGCAATGTAATGACTGCAACTTTGTTGGGATGGAGGGATGGAATATCTACCCAGAGGGCAGAAGGGTGGCAGTTAAATCACATGTTGGGAAGTATGTGGTGGGATGGTGTAATATTGCACAGGGGTAGTGGTGGGTTTAGCCCTTTTTTTTAAAGCTTCATGTAGTTTTTTTTTTGCTAGCAATGTGCAAGCTACAGAATGTGGCAGTTCACCAGCAAAGTTGCTAGCAAAGCGACACTTCATGTAGGCTTCCCTGGGTGAAGTAGGCACTTTGCTGTGTGTAGAACGAAGTGAAGTGGCACCTCACACTATGCAAAGTCAGGAAACTTCATAATGATTTTAGTGAAGCAAAATTTCCCAAATTCACATACTGTATCTTTAGTTTTAATGTTCACCCCCAAATCTGTGGTTTCTTACGTTAGTATGTACAAAACTTCAACTGTGTTTTCATGTTTGCAACCAATAAAAAAATTAAATGAAATGAAACTGAGCACTGAAATAATATAGACTCTGAGTACTTTCTTTACTTTTCTTTTTTTAATTACATTTTATTGTTTTCAATAAAACAACAGCATACAATGCACTTCTGAACTTTCTTTACTTTTCTATCCTATGTGACATGTCTCAGTGTTTCTATTCTTTGGGAAATGGTTCTTCTCTGTTAAAGGTAAAGGGAACATTGTTTAACCAGGAGTAGCACACTAAGCCAAAGCTTATTTCCAGATGTGACCTGGCAGGACAAGGAAGTTAAGTGATTTGCTCAGGATCATACAGTATGCACCTAGGCAGCTGTGGGATTCAAAGCCAGGTCTCCAGATCTACAGCTCAGAGCCTTAGCCCACAGTGCAATATTGCCTTCTCAAAGGATACACTGGCTTTGTGTTTCTCTGTCTAATGATATTTGAAATCCTGGCTTCCACTATTAATAGATTTCAAAAGGCTGATTTTGCATTATTTATTTAATCTAACTTTATATGGTTTACTATTTCTTAGCTATTATTGTGTATTTATTTTAAAATTGGTAACTGGATAAAGCATGCTGAACCAAGACGCCTTTCCAGGCATGACCCGGGGAAACAGTTACAAAGAAAAAAAAAACAGTAAGAATTACAATGAATAAAATATTCTTGGCTGGCAGTATAGCCTAGAGGTTAGAGTAATGAGCTGTGAACAAGCTTGGTATATCCAGTAAAACCAGTCCTGGGTTTGATTTTCATAGCCTCCACTTGCATACTGTGTGACTCTGAGCAAGTCACTTAACCACCCAGTGCTCCTAGGTTGCCCCTGAAAACAGGCACTTGTGCCTAGTAGGTCTTACCCGGTTACCAAAGACAATGGCTAAAGCAAATAATTTGTAGAAGCACAGAAGTATTGAGCACACTGTGCAAGAAAAACATGTATGCACTACAAGCACAATCTGTGGTTCAACAAACCGTACAAGAGGAACAATGAAAAATTAAAAATGGAGTAGGAATTAAATAAAATTATAAAATTATAATTTGTGCATGTGGTGCCTATTTTCAAATCTGGCAATCCCACTGCCCTGGAAAACTACCATCCCATGTCCCTCCTCCCACATCTAAGCAAACTATTCAAAAAATCATTCACCACCAACTATCTGAGTATCTAGATAATTACAACCTCCTGAGCCCACTCCAACACAGTTTCCACAAACATCACAGCACCTCCTCTGCCTTGGCCCTTTCCTCCAACCATGTCCTTAGAAACATGGACATGGGTATGGCCACAGGTGCAGTGTTTGTGGTTCTATCAAAGGCCTTTGACCTTGTTGACCATCACCTTCTCCAATCCACCCTGTTAAACCTAGGCTGCTCTCCGGACACCACCGCTTGGTTCAGGAGCTACCTTGCTAACAGATCCCAGTCTGTTCTGATAGGCAAAGATACCTTTGCTGCATTACCAATCCATACTGGTGTCCCCCAGTGCTCCATACTGGGGCCTCTATTATTCTCACTGTTCATAAATAATCTCTCCATAGAGAGCATAAACTGTAATGTGCTCCTCTATGCTGATGAGTGCATCATCTACCATAGCGCCTGTCCCTCAAATCTATATCCTCTACCCTCACCACAAACTATGGAGCAGCTCATAATTGGTTCCTCTCCAAAAACCTTCTGGTAAATGAGAAAAAAATGAAGGCCATGCTCTTTGGCTACAAGCCATACCTTGCAAAGGCTGCCAAATCAGAAACTGCATTACACATATTCACCCCTGCAGGCCCTCCTCTTGACACTGTATCCTCCTTCAAATACCTAGAAGTGACTCTTGATCCCTCCCTTACCTACAATGTCCACATTGCTAACATTATAAAGAGGGTACACCAGAAGCTTGGGGCAGCCTACCGTGTAAACCACCTCCTGACCCCAGAGGTTCGCCTTGCAGTTGCCCAGGGAAATCTCCGGCCCCTTCTTGACTATTGCTCTCCTGTTTTCTCCTCCATGTTGTCCTCACTTCTTTCTAGTCTAAATATCACATACAACTCTACCTGTCGCTTTGCCCTTCATGTTCCTTCCTCCACTCATCACTGCTCTCTGTATCAGTCCTTAGGCTGGCGCTCTCTCTGCAGGGCCGTTTTGAATATGCCATGGGCTGTCTAGTCGACACCTCTCTCAGAAACTCACAAAAGTCCCCTTACTCCTCGCTTTTTACTGCCAGGGTGATAACTTGTTTTCTCAGGGTTTCTTCCATTCCCTCCCCCAGTAGTTCCCTGTGTATCTACTGTCATGGGGAGCAAGGCCTTCTCTGTCTCTTCCCTCTCCCTCTGGAACAGACTACCACCTGCTGTCAGAATCTTACACTCTCATCAGTCCTTCAAATTGAAGCTAAGAGACTGGCTCATGTCTCAGGCCACCTGTACATGCTGCCTAGGAAACACCCTTGCCAGAAATCTGCCTTGGGGCCTAACTGTATTATGTGCCTTACTTCCCAAGCACTGGCTACTAAATAAACTATTGACACTTTTTGGGTCTCTGTGACTATGTTGATTGCTATAAAATGCAATCCCTTATGCACTTTATTGTAAACCCTTGACTGGCTGAATGATATCTTGATTCACTGTAAGCGTAATGACTGAGTTGTCGGTAATCAGAGAAGCATTGCTGTATTGGTTATGAATTTGTTCTTTTTTTTTAGATATGAAGTTTATGTATCACTTTTTTCTGATTTCCACTGTACTCACTGTATTATATGTACCCATTGTATTATAACTAGTACCTATTGTCTATGCCACTGTATGGCCCGGGTTGCAACTGAAAATGGTCCTTTAGATCAGTCTGCCTACCCGGTTACCAAAAACATAAATTAATTAATTAAATAAATAAATATAAAAACAAATACTTGAAATTCATTGGAAAGACATTCTAATGAACTAAGAGAGCTGATGCATCAAACAGAAGCCCCTAACCTACAGAGTATAGATATTGAATACTTAAAGGGCAGTGTAGGAAGTTTGAAGTTCATTGGTGTTTGGAGCTGCTTTATGAATTTTAGTAGACAGTGGGGGGACCTAGCTGAGTGTAACCTAGATTAACCGACCCCCATTTAACCGAATCTCTGGATTAACTGAACATGTATTGTGTCCCCCAACTTTCTACATGCATTCTCCCGATTTGCTTTACTCCGCCTAACAGAAGCTGTGTTTCAAGTGTTTAAGGTGTTAACCATGTTCAGCTAACCATGATCAGCTGTCAGTACTTAGTGTGTGATCAACAGGTACTTAAGAAGCTTGAGGTATCTGAGCAAGTTAATGCACTGTTTGCTGAGCAGCTGGGCTGAACAACGGGTGACAAGAAAAGAAAGAGATACGTTCTCGATATCTCCCAAAAGATTTGTATCCTGGACTGCCTAGACAGTGGGGAGAAAGCCGTTGTTGTTTCAAGGTGATTTGGCCTTGGGAAATCCATTGTTTCTGACCTGCACAAAGCAAGAGATAAGTTAAGGGCATACGCGGCAACGATGGAAAACACATCTTATGCTGACCAACGTAAGACCATGAAGACTTGCCAGGATGAGCAGCTCGACAGGACTTTGTACCTCTGGGTCATACAAAATAGAGTAAGAGGCACTTTGATATCCGGGCCAATCCTGAAGCACAAAGCCATGCAGTTCCACCATAATTTAAATGGAGAAGACGATATCTTTACAGCGAGTGAAGGCTGGCTTCAGCGATTTAAAGCCCGACATGGGATTTGTCAACTATCCATTGCTGGGGAGCTCATGTCAGCAGCCGATGACTCAATCGCCCCATACAGAGATCATCTTGCCGCTACAATTCAAAATGAAGGTCTGACCCAAGAGCAAATCTATAATGAAGACGAGACTGGTTGTTATTGGAAGCTTTTGCCAGATGAAACATCAGCGAGCTCGTCTGAAAAGTTTGCTCCAGGACACAAGAAAAATAGAGAGCGGCTCACTATTCTTGGTTGCTGCAATGCAAGTGGTGGTCATAAATTAAAACTGTTGGTCATTGGAAAATCACTCAGAGTGCGGTGCTTTAAGCACATAAATATGGACTCATTGTCTGTTCTTTACTGTGCTCAGTCCAGTGCATGGATGACAGCAGCACTGTTTAAAGCTTGGTTCTTTGCTGACTTTGTACCCAATGTTTGATCCCAATTAAGATCTTTGGGGGTCCCACAGAAAGTGATCCTGTTAATTGATAATGCAGGAGCCCATCCAGACACAGAAACGCTGACCACAGATGACCTTAGCATCCGGTGCATTTTTTTACCACCGAACATTACTGCCAAACTTCAACCCCTCAACCAAGGAATCCTGGCGATGCTAAAACAGCTCTATAAAGGGCAAATGCTAAGCAATGTTCTGTGTGAGGAAAATGACAGTCTGCCACTTGCTGATGTTATTAAAACAGTAACAATAAAGGATGCTTGCTACCTCCTATCAGAATCATGGGCCGAGGTACGAGTGGACACCATGCAGAAATGCTGGAGCCAATCGCAAGTGCTATCACCCGTGGCAGAGCTAATTGAAGTTTCACAGCAGGACGAAGCTATGAATGGGGTAATTCAGCTGGTAGACCAGTTACAGATTCCCGAGGAAAACATCACACAGTGGATTGAATCGGACATGGATGACGAGGGCTACGGGGAACTAACTGATGCAGACATAATCGCAATAGCACCAGAGGAGCAGTCAAAACAGGGGCTGATAGAGGATGATGCTCCTGAGGATGGCAGTGTGAATGCTATTCCCACTACAACTGAAGCTGTTTCAGCGTTTTAAACTTGCATCCTTTGGCTTGAGACTCAACAAGAGTGCGACTACCTGCACACACTTCTCTTATGCCAGTTGAAACAGAAGGCTTAAAAAAAAAAGAAATGAAGCAGCAGAACAGAAAGAGATCACTGAATATTTTAAAACAAAATAAATTCAAGATTTTGATACTTTTTAACCTTTTTTGTTTATGCTAATTTAATAAAAATGAAATACTATAAAATAAAACCAAGTTTTGCTTAATGTCTGTCTTGTTTTATTTCTCTGTGACCGCAAACTGCAAAATGAATTCTAAACAGCGAAATTGATAGAAACTCGCTTATCCGAACCAATCGCGTATCTAAACAAATCTCTTGTCTCCCATTGGGTTTGGATAATCGAGGTTATACTGTAGCACATTCTATTGTGGCCTGAGCAGTAATTTGCTGTGAAGCAGTTGGCTGATTGGGGAGGAGCTGAACAGGCTTACCTCACAGTCTTGGGAACCAAGGACTAAACTGAGGACTTGAAAGTGACAAATTTTATAGGCACAGGGAGCAAGGAAGTGTGCCTGTGTAATACTACTCTGGACCTGTAGCTTGGTCATGAAGTTAGGGGATGGGGAGAGGGTGGAAGTAAGGGTTGGTTATCTACAGATTTTGAAAATGTTGGCCATGTATGAAGTACCAGGAAGTGCAGAGTTCACAGAAGACAGTCACACTCCTGAAGAGGAATGGGTGCTCAACAAACAAAGCAGCTGCAACACAACAAAGCAAGCACTCCGGCAACACTTTTCATGTAAGACTTTTAATATAGACCCCTGATGAAGAGGAACTGCCCTCAAAGTCCCAGGGCTCCACATTTCCTGTTGTTGTCTCCTACTGTTGGATTTTTGTACTAGCTAAGCTTGCAATATGCTATAGTAAAAGTTCTTCATGAGAAGAGTTGAGAGTACTTGCTTTTTGTGTCTTAGAGCTGTATAAAATACCACCAGACTGCTGATGCATGACCCCAGATGTTTTTATACATAAGGGTAGTGTGCATGCATAAGTACTATAACCCAAACAGGAGAGAAAGATCTGTTGCTTGGCCTTGGGTCATGAGGGTAGCAGATGGAGGAGACTGATGGGAGTTAGGCTTGACAAACCTAATGGCATATTTCCGAAATTCATTGTGCATTAGACTGACAACCCTAAAAGTACATTTCCAAACTTTGTGGGCATTGGTTTAACAACCCTAACATCACATTTACAAGCTATGCTGGGTTTTAGTTTTGTGCAACAGCAACCCAAACTTTGTAATAACTTTTTTTTTATTTAAATTAATTTCTTTATTTTTTAAGAAAATAGAGTGGTAACTTGCTTTGCCCAGGGCTGTTGGCATAGATTACAAAACTAAAAATAAAAAAAGTGAAGTCCTGTGCAAATATTTTGGTTTTAAATGAAAGATGTGTAATTACTAATACATTTTAACACAGAAATCTCTGTTTTTTTAGTTATTTTGACATACTGAGCATGCCTGAGCAATTAATCATAACTAACTTAAAACTTAATAATTTTTTAACAAACCACCAAGAAACCTATTCATGCATTGCATTAAACAAATCTGTTATGTTTCATAATTAATGATTTATGATTTTTGCTCTATCCATAGAAAAAATATTTTTGCTAAAAAATACATGCATGCAGTGATACATACATATGTTTAACATGCCGTAGCTAAAAAATAACTGAACAGATTTCTATGAAACCATCTATTAAATTCAAGGACTGTAATGATGCATGTCATGTAAAATTTCATAACTGTTTATTATCCCCATCTTGGTCAGCCCTCATCAGCCTGGACCCCACCTAGCCCTGTCACTCTGAAGTCTGACAGGACTTACCATTTGGCAGTACCCCTCAGGGCTTGCCCCACCTGGTGGGGTATATGGGGTTCCTCAATCCACCGCCATGAACAGGGTCCAGTAGTTGGACTGGCGAGCAGAAGTAGTCAGGTGCAGGGCCTGTGAGAGTCCAAGTGCCATCCTGTCACCAAGAATTTTCCATTTTCTTCCCTGAGGGGTGCAGCGTGCAATGATACCATGACATGAAACCTGAATGCCATGCATTGGTATCTGCCTGCTCCTCCTACTTGTCCTGTGGAAGTCCTGGGTGCTTTTCCCCTAGCTTACTGTTATAAGCCAGATGTATGTCTGGCTCTGCAGTCCTTTCCCCCCAGAGGAGCAGAGTGGTCCTCCAGATGCTCGATCCTCCTCCCCTCTGATGGCCCAAGCTCACTACTGAAATGGAGCACTGGCATCACGAGTGGTAGTGCTACTGCTGCTTTGGTGGGTCTGCAAATTCTACAATTCCAGGGTCTAAGATGACTGAGTTATAAGCATCCAAATATAGAGGTTTAAACAGAAAACCCCAGTGCAACCCTAATTTATATATATTTGTGATATTTTGACAACCAAATATTGTAAAAAGTAGTCAGTAGTTAGTACAAAGCTGTTTGGTTTGCCACCATATAAATCTTAGTAGTGTACTCTTGCAGTGTGGGTATCTTGGGCAGGTTTTGTTTGTTCTCCTGCAGAACATTATTGTTTTCTTAGCATTTAGTGTTATTTTGGTGTGATGTGAAGTAGTGATGTTTGGATCTTATCAAAGTTCCACTATACTCGTTCTAATGAACTTACACAGTGGTAGAAAATTGTATCATCAGACCTTAATGAACTCTGGATTCTGGACATGCTAAGGATGGTACCATGTAATATGAGCACTAAGAAAACAGCGCCATCACATGACGAAGCCAAAACCACAACAACCAGAGTGACCAGCACTATGGCTACTGCCATTTCGGCAACTGACTTTACTGTATTTTTATGGGGGGCTCTGACCCCTACACCACTCCCTTGTGGGGGGCTTTACCCCCACACACCCTAACAACTCAGGGAGTGGGAGAAACTTGGGAAGGGAGATGCCCCCGGGCAAGAAAAAATTATAAATTACAAAAAGCTACCAGCTGGAAACCAAACCCAGCATTGCCTGCACGACCTAGCTATTCAAAGGTGGCAACTCTAGCCACCACACTAAGCTGGCAGCATAGATTGCAGCCCACAGTGGCTGCATTACATTTGGCATCTCCTCGCTCTCTTCCTACTGTTCTATTCTCACTCTTTTTCTTCCTTCTCCTTTTCCACCCTCACTATATTTCATCCCTTGCTATAGTTTCAGGCACTCAAATTGAGTAGCTCCAATAGATTAGCTCAATTTGAGTCATCTATATCATGGGTTACTGCCAAGGACATGTCATTAAAGAGCTGGCAGAGCTAAAACATAGCAGTCAGAAAATGTTTGTAAGTTTTAAAAGTAGTCCCTTATTACTTTTTATTTCTGAAGTGCATTTCTTTTTCAATGTTCTCATTAGATGGTTTTCTGCCTAACAGTACTGGGTGTGAGATGAAAAGTAATGCTTTACATGGAAGCATACTTATCTAGTTCTATTCCTCGCACTACATGGATCCAAGATGGGTGTTTGACAAAATATTTGTCGAACGCCCCACCAGCGAAACTGGCAGGTCGACCGCATTCTGCAGTTGGCTTCCAGTTCCTTGTGGCAGTATGCATTTTCTTTGGGGCTTTGGCCCCAGAACTCTCCTAAGTGGGTTGCTTCTGCACCCCCGGGCTTAGGATTATCAACTCTGAGTCAGGAGCTAATTTGGGGTGCAGGACCCCTGACAGACAGTGTCAGGTTCCAGCAGGTTCCCTACAGTGGCATGGCACTGTAGTTGCTGCAGGGGACTTCGCTGATGAACTGTCGCTGTCGCGTGGGTAACTGCCACTACATAATCAGCATTTGATCTCACTCATTTTTACATCACATGCCCTACTGCCTGATTGATAACATGTGCCACAAGTTACCAATCAAGCAGCAGGAAATTGTCCTTTCTTGGTAACTAGTGATGTTACAGTCAGTGAGGTCACAATGCTGAGATGTATAGGGAAGGACTGAACTGAATTTGTCAGCCTCCAAGTAGAGTGCACTTCTCAACATCACATCTTGTATTGTAAGACAGAAAATATTCTAATTAGCAAAACAGAAAAGAAAAAAAGTACTTCAGATTTACAAAGTGATAGCTGACTACTTCTGAAAGTTATTATTAATTCCAGGCAGTACACTAGGTCATTAATGAAAATGGAAAACAATATGGGCTCATGTATGGAGCTGTGGGAGATGCTCTAGCAGATAGGCCTTACAGAGTAAGTTGTCCTAAGTTATCCCATTTGCAACTACTTCCTAGATACAAACAAGCAATTCTGACTCATGTCAGGAATGAATAAACCCATCTAAGATTTTTGTCTTATTTAGGAGTAAATCCTGATCAAAAAGGACAACATTTTTGTTGAGTGCTGTGCGTATATTATATACAGATGACAGACTAAGCTCTTCATTAGAAAACTATCAGTATCTTTAACCATTTTATGGACACTGCCATAATACAGTAACCTGGTCTGAATTTTTACTGGTTTTGGTAAATTATTTGTAGTCCAAAGCATCATAATTGTGTGTGCACATGTTTCTCATGGATTTCACTCTGAATACTCATTACTGAAATATTACAATAGTTCCAAATATCCTAGGGGGTGTATAGACATGACTAACATCTTTTTCAATACTGTTAGTATCTGTCTTCAGGTACAAGACAGCTTTTCTGAAACCATTAGGATCTAAACAATTGGATTGGTTTCACATTCACTGAGACAGTTACATAGATATTAGAATGGAGGGTATTTCATAGATGTGGGGCAGTAGCAATGGTGAGGAAAGTGGGTCAGTGGTTACTACTATTTGGCTTTGAGTTGGGCTCACAAATGTGGTTCTAGTTTGAGAACCTGACTTAACCATTTTAACTCCCAATGCAGTAATTGGCATATAATAAAGTAGACTACAAAAAGAGGAGTCAAAAAGCCTTGAGGTCAGTAATGAATATTATTTACTATATCTTACTCATAGCAGGAGCTGTTGACATGCATTTGCTGTGAATTACTGTTTGTGGTGTTGCGACAGAGACTGCAAAACCCAATAAGGCAGCTATGACCCAGTATCAGCTACAGTAGTAGTTGCACCTGATGAAGGGACCTTGGAGATCTCTAAAGCTTGTGTAAAAATGCTTTAGTTAGTCTAATAAAAGGTATTAATACAAATGACATGTACTGGTAATAGTTAATATTCACTGCTAACCTCAAGATGTATACTCCATACCCCTGTAGTTCTGACTCTCGAGTTTACCTCATGACAATTATTATATTTTCCCTTGCAGTACCATAGATTTACAATTATATTTTTACACTTTGATTATTATTTTATATCTTATATTGTTTTTACATTTCTGGTGGGATGGAATTTTGCAAAATTCTGCTGAAACTCCACTGAATTTAATCAGAAGCAAAACAGCAGAATTTCATCATAGAATAATGCAGAATAGGTTTTCTGCTACATTTCCATGAAATTAAATTCCACGGATCTCAATATTTTCAGAAGAAATTGGTGCAGAATGATTTTCTGCAGAAAAATGTGGTTCCACAAAATATAATCTGACAGTTCACAGCAGGTAGAATTCTGCAGAATGACCACTGAAACTCCAATGGAAATTCCACTGGTGGAATGTTCATTCTCCACTAATTCTTCTGGTAGAATTTCTCATTCTACACTGCACTAATTCTTCTGATCTTATGTGTTTCATATATAAACAGAATAATAGGTGAGTGTCTATTACAAGGGAGTAATACCATCGAGAGGTTCTGGGGAACAGAGAAACTTGAGAGTGAAGCTCAGGAGGTTCACTTGTCCCCAGAACCTCAAGATGGTATTTGTCCTGAGTGATAGACACTCACCTATTTGTTATTTGTTGTAATATATGGATCCGATTTTTGTTTCTGGGGTGCTGTGAATCCGGCCAGCCACTGCACTGAGAACTCCTCACTCAGTCGCTCACTGTTCACCTGCCCCCACAGTCTGTCTTAGCTTGTGCTTGAGTGCATGCAGTTAGTTTTGTTTGGTAGGTAGTCCTACCTGTTAGGTGTTTTTGTGCCTCAGTGTATGCAGGATCAACCAGATAATTCTGAATTGTGTAAAAAGAGAAAAAAAAAAAAAAAACATCAGTAGAAGGTTGGGACAATTTTCCCTTGGTAGGCGAGAGACGACTGCCATGTTTTTAGAACTATTCTGCCCACCCACAGATAAACTGTGCCAAATAAGAAGGCGTGGTTTCAGGATCGTCATGATGCATGTCTAGAATGTTGCCTTGGAGATCTAAGGAACAAGCCTACTGTGTCAGGGAGTCTTAAGCTTGCGCTCTTCAGGTTTTGAGATACTACTATCATTCAGAGCTCAAACAATAGTATTACAGGCTCTGAATGATAGTATCATCACTCATTAATGATGGTAATATCACTGGGGCTGTAGTGTATTACCATGATTTTTCTGAATACTTTATAATGATATTTTTTAGCTTATCCACATATTACTAGATAATAAATAGTACTATGATGATAATAATGTAATATATAACTCTTGTATACATTTTTTTATATGACAACATCATTTGTGATTATGTTTAATGTCATTTTATTACTAAGGATTTTTATTTACATACCAAGAAAAAGAATTGTATGATAATATAACAGTATACTTAACTGAGTAGCTCTAGAAGATTATAACCAATGATGTGTATGGCATTTAAGAGGACTCTTCATGTGATAGAACCATGGTTAGGGTTGCTAATTATGAACTTTGTAGGTTTGTTCATATTGCTGCAGAAGCAGAATAATCTTTTGAGGCACGCAGTGCTGCATACTATTTTTGTGCCTGGCATGCCTAGACAAGAAGAAGCATGAAGGAATGTTGTATTTGTACTTCAGTTGTGTGTGCTACAGTAAAGAATAGATGAAGATACAGTAAGAGACATCATCATTCCCCAATGAGTTATGAAATGAGTGGCAGGACACCAGATCTTGTGCTTCTGCTGGCACTGGCAGATGAGTGCTGTGGAGCATGATCCTGTGATATTAGTGACATGACTAAAGTAGATGGTAGTAATATAATATCAATTGTTTTAATATATTAAATGTATTTTTATTGATATGATAAGAAATAAAAAATGCAGTTTCTGAATGAACACATGATGTGTCATAAAGATGACAATAAATAACACCATGTTTAGTGACTCAGTGCAGACAGGCAATTGTCCATGCCCATAGCATACAAGTGGCTGTGGTAGCCCTGTCAGCTTGTGTGATGTTGTTCATAATAAATATGTAATGAGTTGTGAAGATGATAAATGGCTGTATGAATAGTGCCTCCAGACAGGCAATTGTCCACTCGCACAGTACACAGTAACACCTCTATAGTGATGGACACAATTAATTGCTGTATAGTGTACAGGCAGGAAAGAATATATCTCCCTCATTTTGCAGTGATACATGATGAGGAAAATATGACTCATGATGGATGGAAGAGGAGAATGATGAATAGGATGTACTGTGTTCTGAACCGGTTGACGTCTATGATTTTTTTTATAATAATAACATAATATTACTGCATCAATTCTAATTATTCTTAAATATGACTTTATATATAGGCTGATAAAATGTGAAATATGATTTGATATGTGAGCAGATACTATTATCTGACATAATATGACATGATAAATGAGACAATTTTATTTAGTATAATATTATCATATATGATCAAATAATATAATCTGATATGGTATGTGAGAAAATAATATAATTGGATATCATATTTATTATATTATAAAACTAGAAATGGGTGTGTTTGATTTTTAACAAACAGTAGTATCTTCCAACTTCACATATGAAACATGTGTACAAAACACAGTACAGACAAATGTTCTATGTTATTTTTCCCCTTTGTTTCTAATGTGTCACTACAACAAATCATTAAGGAAACACTAAATATTTATATCAACAAGGTGATTTTATTAAACTCCAAGAAAAGATGGTACACAAAACTTACATATTCTGCAATATCTAAAGTTATTAAATTCTTGAATCAACAACAAAAGAGTATTGATTGTGTGCGTACAAAAAAACAACATATTTGCATTGCCTAGTTTGATATAAATAATAATATTGGCATGAACAAACTGAACATGGCCATAACTGTATTATGACAATCACTCTTAATTGTTAAAATACTGTTTTCAAATCAATATGCACTCATACCCAATACACATTTTATTTATCCTTATCTCTATATCAGTATAACAACACATCATACATACCAGTATCAAAGGTAGACATTTTTATTCTTCTGATGACAGCAACTTTAGTATAAAGTATTTCCCATTTCATTACAGTTTCAGTTCTGCACTTCAAGTGATATTGTTCTAGTTTTCTACATAAATACAGACTGTTCAAAGTTTTACATCTGCTGAGAACTACATATACCAGCCCTGGAGGCATGTTATCAGTAGTACCAATGTCAAACACCACACCTGGTAATGTCTTGCCTTGTAGTTTACGTACTGTGCACCCATATGCTGCAGAGAGAGGTATAGTGTTTGTTTTCTGAAACTTGTTTTGGTTAGACATATAGAATTGCATTTAACTGGTTGAATTTGATACTTAAAGTTATTATGATTACATTTATCCAGTACATGTTTTAAGTGTGAAAATGTCACTGTGTTGTTTTGGGGCACTCTTTTGAAGACAATTCTCTGTATTACTTCAAGTGTGCCATTCACAAGTCCATTTTCAATACTGATGTTTGTCCATAACATCACACATGCTCCCTCTGTAGTTGTTATTACTGTAGATAAACCACCTGTTTTAGCTGTCTCGTGTGGTGCAGTATTTGAATCCTCAGCACATATTTGATATTGATCAGTGTCCAGACTTTGTATCATCCTTTTGTTGTGAAACCCACATTCATTCATTCATTTCTTTTAAAAGTATACCAGAAAATACATACTGAGCTGGTAACAGCTTGTTTCCAGATTTGTTCAAGGGGGGCAGGGTGGGGTGGATGAGGCAAAGTAGATAATACAAAAGATGAAAGAATGAAAATACACTTTGCAGGGAGGTGGGAATCATAAGGAGGCAGGATGGTAAGCGTCAGGGAATGGGGAGTGCTAACAAGGGGCACTATAGTTTTGATGTGGACTAGGAGGTGCCCAGAGGTGAAATGGTACTTAATGGGAGGCCAGACTTAGTTGGTACCCATACCCAGGCTCCTACCATACTGAATGGACAGGTAGCTGATAGACCAGCATTCTTCACTTGTCCCCTGTGGGCAGTGTTTTGCAATGCCAGATCAATGAGAAACAAGACTGCCACTATGGAAGATTTAATGTCTTGCTAATTTCTTGATCTGGCTTGCATCATGGAGATCTGGTTGAGTGACGATGCTGGTCACGTTCTGGAGGTAGCTGTCCCAACCAGTTTCTCCATGGTTCACAGCAGTGCCTGCAGAGGGATCATGGGTGAGGGTGGGGGGAGTGGCCATCTGTTTTTAATCCAAATTGAACTTCACTGTGCACTCAGTGGGGGAAACCCTGTAGTCTGAATGTGTGGCCTGCATGGGGGTTCAGGTGATGGCTGAAGATTTTTTGATGTACCAGCCTTCAGGGCATGAGAAGGCTTTCCTAAAGGATACCACAGACTTTGTCACTGAGACAGTGTTGGAGTCACCCAGATGGTTAATTCTGGGTGATTTTAATGCCTGGATTAGCAATGGACTCTCACAATTTGGGCAGGATGTCCTTGAGCTGATGGAATCGCTGGGCTTAGCACAAGTGGTTTCTTCCCTAACCCACCAACAAGGTCATACCTTGAGCTTGGTCTTCTCACCGGGGCTCAAGATTACAACCTCAAGATTGATGCGGTCAGTTGGTTGGATCACTGCACAGTGAGTCTCTCATTTGGGCCCCCCCATAGTCCACCTCCATGGAGATGGTTCATTATCACCTTTCAAAGGACTGTTCCCAGATGGACTCCAGGTGGTAATGGATCTCTTGGGTATGAGGGCTGTATATGGGACTGGATTGGAGGTTGCAATGATGGCATGTAACAGAGGCATTGCCTCAGCCTTTGATGTGGTTGCAGTGGTTCATATACTACCCAGGCTTTGCTCTTGAGGTCCCCATGGTTTGACAGGAGCATAGGGAGATAAAGACTAGTGGTTGGAGGTTGGATTGTTGTTGAAAGAGATCTGTCTCTGACAAGGACATGCTGACTTTGAGGGCTCACTATGGTCAGTATCAAAGGGCAATTTCCTATAAGAAGACAGTATTTCTGTCCAGGAAAACTGCGGCAAGGAGAAACTGACCAGCTCAATTCTGCCAGATGGTGGCCTGACTACTTAATCTGGTCTGTCTGCAGCTGGTGAGAGCCTTTTCATCTGCTCATTGTGAAGACTTTGCTTGGTTTCTCTCTGACAGGGTGGCCTCTATTGGGCTGAGATCACCTCAACTGGGTTGTCACAACCTGGGAGGGTTCAGGGTTGGGTTGGTTGTGAACTGATGCTCTCCTAAGGTCTTGAACAAGTTTAAGTCTGTCTCAGTGGAAGGGGTCTGTGCTCTAATTTCAGAATTGTAGTCCACTTTTTGTGAAATGGACCCCAGTCCAGCATGCTTCCTAGTTGGTTGAGTGGGATTCCTGGTACCAGTGTTCACCAAGTTACTCCTGTGTATCCTTTCAGAGGGGTTCTTCCCATGCACATTGAAAGATGAGCTGGTGAGGTCTTTCTGAAAAAACATCTTTGGACCCAGTCTGTTTGATGAATTATAGACATGTCTCTAACTTCCCCTTTCTTGGAGAGGTTATTGAGAAGATAGCAGCGCTGCAGCTCAAAGCACATCTCATGGCCTTTGACATCTATGATTTTTTCAGTCAGGATTTAGGTCCAAGCACAGCACAAAGACTGCACTGGTCAGGGTACATAATGACCTTCTCAGGGCAAAAGATAGAGGACAGTGGTCTGTTCTTGTTCTCCTCAGTCTCTCATCAGCTTTTGACACCATGGACCATGGATTGTTGATGGATCATCTCAAGGAGTACTGCAGGCTCAGGGGCACTGTCATCCACTGGTTTGAGTCCTTCCTCAGTGACAGGATGCATACGGTAGTGTTGGGGGATTCTTCTTCATTTCTGAAGCCCCTACTCTGTGGCCTTCCCCAGGGTTCAATTTTGTCTCCCATGTTGTTTGTGGTGTACATGCTTCCCCTGGGAGGAATCATTAGACAATACAGTCTGAGTATTCTGTGCTATGCAGATGACATCTGGTTTATGTGTTGTTTGCACCCAGGATGGCTGGTGTGATGGATGTTCTAAATTTGTGCTTGGCTGAGGACTGGATGTTCTTGAGCTGGCTGTGACTTAATCCTTAGTCTGCTGCCAACAGGACACCTTGTCCTAAAAACCTATACATTCCAAATCTTCCATCAGCCTAAGGGTTAATCTGGATAAAACAAAGGCACTAATGATTCAGTCTGGTCAGATGAGGGGGCAGAGGCCTCTGAGGAGTCAACTGGCCTTGAGCTTGGGTCCTCCAGACTGTTGGTCTCTGCTAAGGTAAAGAATCTGTGAGTCATTCTGGATGACAGGCTGACACTTGAGGCTCAGGTGTTTGCTGTAGTGTGGAGTGGCTTTTACCATCTCAGAAACATCATCTGGATTAAAGCCTTAATCCCACTTGAAGATCTGCCCTCATTAATGCATGCATTCTTCACTCACGGGCTCGATTACTGTAATACTGTGCACCTCAGAGTAAATGGAGGTGTTCTAGAATGTCTGCAGCAGATGCAGAACATAGTGGCCCCATCATATAACCCCTGCCCTGCATGAACTGCACTGGCTGCCAGTGAAGTGGCAAATCACCTCTAAGATAATTTTGCTGACCTACAAAGCCCTATACGACTGGGCCTTGGTTACCTCAGAGATCTCCTTACTCCATATCAGCCCTCCTGTCCCCTCCACTCCTCCAAGATGGGCCTTCTTACTGTTTCTAGGGCAAGATTAAAATCAAGAGATTGGGCCTTTGAATCAGTGGGCCTGACCCTTTGGAACAGATTACCAAGATCCCAGAGGGAGGACCCCCTCAGGGGAGGCCTTTAAAAGGGAACTGAAGACTCTTCTGTTTATGGAGACTTTTTACCTTTAGTTATTTATTCATTTAGCCACCACTGAGCATTATAATATTATTCATTAGTATTTATTATTCTAATGAGGCTATATTATTTAATAATAATTTAATAAGTTATTGGTTTGTTTTAAGTTATGCTGCATGTCCCTTGTGCCAACTATGTAAAGCACTCTAAGCTTCAGGGATGGGGCGCTTAACAAATAAACTTGATTACTACTACTGTACTACATTAACAGTTGCACAGCCACAATATTCATTGCTAAGTAAAACATATTCAGTGCCAAGCAAAACAAAGCAAACAAAATACTGTGCTATGTACAGTACACTAGTAGATGTGCAAAACCAATATTCATTGCAAAGTAAAACTATTCAGCAGGATGACTAAGGTAGACTTGCACTTAATCAGTTACAGTGAGTCACCCCATAACTGGGGTGGGGGAGGGGAATCTCAGAGCACTGCAGTGGAATTGTGCAAGCCATGGGTGAAGGATGGCACAAAGGTCAGTGGTCAGGAATATTTGCAGGAGGGAGATGTAAAGTCATAAAAAAAATTGAGGGTGAAGAGGGGAAGCTGAGCAGATGGATGGGGAAAGAGATCCTGGAACATAGGGAAGTAATTTGAGATGGCAGCTTGGCCAACAGAAGACTTCCTGAGGGGAGGGAATGGGAATGGAAAATAGTGTTGTAGAGTGGGCAGGAGAAAAGTGGGGGAAGAGAGGGGAGAGGAAAGAAGGGAACAAAGCCAGAATTTGCATGTGAAGGAGGTACAGTTGGTAAGTTGACTGGCATCAAGGGAGGGAGGGAGTGGGTGGAGGGAAAAGAGCATTGGTGGGCACAAAGAGGATAGTCCAAGGAAAACTGACAGATGAAGTGAAAGATGGGGTCCAGTCTGCAGGGTTTTAAATAATTGATTAGCAGTTTTTTTTCTTGGGACAATACTAACTGTACAGAAAGTAGTTATATAGGTTTTCTAGAAGTGTTATGTTTGTTAAACACAGTGAGGCAAGTGCTATGCATTTTCACAATTTTTTAACACTTTCATGAGCAAAACGCTAAACAATTTTTAGAGTTAAATAAAACCCTGAGTCTAGCAAGGGTAAACTTGAGAGTGGCACTGTAGATGATGTCATCATAGTACAATATAGGGAGGATCATCTTCCAAATGATCATTTGGTGGGCAGGAATTGGGATACTCACTTCTAACAATGATAGCTCACAATAGTCATCAGTGATTTCTAAATGCCCATGTGGCATGCACACCCGGTGCACAGACAAGTCACGGTGCCAGACAACCCGTAAAATGATTGGGAAACGTAACATTGCCAGGGCACGCCCCTACTGACAGATCACACCCCACCCCCACTGAGAGACCTTTTGATCTTGTTTCTCACACAGCAGCAGTCTACTTCACTTTTCTGTTACTAACTAGCTGACAGCTGACACATAGGCAAAAGGATAGATTTTTGTACCTAGCTACACCAGCAGCAGTTAGAAAAATAAGTGTCTGATAAATCCTTCAAAATTCTCCCTGCATCTTTTACCAGTCTTCAAAATTCAATCTGTCCTAATTCTGCTGCAGTGGGGGAGATACTATATTTATATCTTTGGCAAAAAACTCTGTTTAATGCATCAGTTAGGGTTGTTCCACAGCGACAAAAGTGAGGAAATTCGGTGTTAGGGTTGAAAACCCTAACTGTGCATTCCCCACCACCACCACCACACACATACATACACGCAAGTAGGTGAAGGACCAAGGCAACACAACCAATCACACACAACCAGCAGGAGATGTATACCTGTGTTACCATAAGAAATTGAGAAATCCAACTTCAGGTACCATACATTATTTACAAAGTTGTTCTACGAGGTTAGTTTACCTGAAGGTGAACCATGCTGGCAGTAGCAAAAATGGTGTACTTTGATTCATTTTCAACATATGGGTGGCGAAAGGCATCATACTAACATACTAACTGCCAGCAGATTAGGCCTTACAGTCTATTGAGTCTGCTTCAACCTCTGATCCCTAGTTGGGTACCGAGGCCCTCCCCCCTTTGTGTTCCAGAAACCCCCATCATCTATTCCCATCCCCCTGGGCCAGGCCATCACCTGATACATCCACTTTCTGTATCTGTCCCACCCTCTCTTGAAGCCCTCCACCACAGATATCTGAACCGGCTCACCAGGCAGCGCATTCCAAGGATTCATCACCGTCTCAGTGAAAAACCTCCTCCTCTTTTTCCCCCTCATTCTTCCACCTTCCAACTTCAAACCATGCCCTCTGGTGATACCTCCCTACTTTAGTCTAAATATCCCCTCTGTGTTTCTCCTATTTATTCCCTTGAGGTACTTGAAGACCTCAATCATGTCCCCCCATCTGTCCTCCAATGAGAACAGGCCAAGCTCCTCAAGTCTGTCCTCATATGTCAAATCCCCTAGTCCTCATATCATCCTAGTAGCCCTCCTCTGTACCCTCTCCAGGAGCTGTATGTCCCTCTTCAAGTGTGGTCTCCAGGACTGAACACAGTACTCAATGTGTGGTCTAACCAGTCCATTGTACAGTGGCAGAATCACTTCCCTGCTCCTAGAGGTGATCCTCCTTATGATGCATCCCAACATCCAGTTTGCTTTGCTAGCCACTCTTCTGTACTGCTTAGAGTTATTCATACATATACCCACCATGACCCCTAGGTCTTTTTCTTCTGTTGAGGCCTCCAGCACTGCCTCTCCCAGGGCATACCTGTGTTTAGAGTTTCCACGACCAAGATATAACACCTTGCACTTGGTGCACATGGGCACCGCAATGTTAGGCTATAGCAAATTGCTCAATTTTGGAACAGTGCAACTTTGTCATCCTCAAGTATTTTAGCACCAAAGCAGGAAAAGGCACATCTGTGTGACCAGGGCTTGCTACCCTGCAAATTTCATCTCAAAGGACCCAAATGTTTGCTTGCAGGATGATAGCAAAGATGTGCAGTCATCAGGAGCATACATTCGCAAAATACTTCTGCAAAACACAAAAGTGTCACAAACAGAAGACACAAAAGTGTTGCATTTGCGGAAGCATATAAAATAGTGCTGCAAAATGCTGTCACAAACACGAAAGTGTCGCAAACAGAAGACACGAAAGTGTTGCATTTGCAACAGCATGCAAAATAGTGTCACAAAATACAGTCGCAGACACAAAAGTGTCGCAAATGCATAGCATGACACTGTCGCAGTTGCGAAAGTGACTTTCAAAAGTATTTCAGGAAATGTGCAAAATCCTGTTTTGGAGCTTGTGAACCCCAAAATACCATATGTGTAGTCTGTGTTATGTGTTGGTGACAGTGTGTGGCCCAAAATGCCCAGTTGTCCACAGTGATATGTGTTGTGCAGTGCATGGAATATCCGGGATCAGAGTTAGCAGTGACGACCTCATGCCACAGCCTGAAGGGAGCATGGGTGTGTGGTTTTGTGGTTTAGTTAGTTGTATATTTCTGTTACCTGCTGCTGGTTGTGTGTGATTGGTTGTGTCGCCTTGGTCCTTTCCCTACTTGCATGTATGTGTGTGTGTGTGTGGCGGGGGGGAATGCACAGTTAGGGTTTCAACCCTAACACTGAATTTCCTCACTTTTGTCACTGTGGAACAACCCTAACTGATGCATTAAACAGAGTTTTTTGCCATGAATTTCCCTTCTTTTTGAGAATGTACACTATAAATAGTGAATGGAATGTGGTGGTGTGCTCCAATCATGTGAATTGTTGTCACTTCACTGTGCAAAAACTGTATGGCCGACTGAAATGAAAATAGGTAAATGAAGACATGTACCATACCACAACATGTGTAACAAATGTTTTCTAGATTAGTTTAACAGTTGCACAGCATTAAGCCGGGAAAACTGTACAAGAGTGCTGAAAAGAACATTTTTGCCACTTTGCTACACAAGAACCATATATGCGATGGAACAAAAAATTGGTCAAAGAAGACATGTACCATAGTATAGCGTGTGTCCAGAATTGTGTAAACATCCATTCAATGGTCACACAGCGCCACAAGCAAACAACTGTGCAGGCACAATTCAGCAACCATAAGAACCAGCAACCTGAAAATTGTCACAGTCAAAGATCTATTATGAATCTTTCAACGTCCCAAATGCCAGGCAAATAGGACACATGGTTCAAAAGTTATTGAAGTGGAATGAACCAAATTTTCATTCGTCGAAGTGGCATAATTACACAACTGTAAATGTTTTACACAGCAAATCACTGCAAGGCACCTCCATACCACTAGGGCTACCTATGCTATAAATCTCAAGCCAGTAGCACCATGCAGAATGCTATGTGCAAAACATTAACTGCATCTTGCAGTATCTCTGCAGCAAATTCTTTTTCAAACATGTAAACAGCATAAGTCACATCTCCGGGACATCCACTCAGCACCATCCAAATTTCATATGAAAAGACCAAACTGTTCTAGAGATATTCAATTTTTACATTTCTGCACCTTTAAGAAGTCTTCCACAACATAATGGCAGAAATCGTGGCCGAAATGTGCTATAATGGTGGACCTAGTGGCCGACAAATCAGTAACTGCGAAGTGGGCCAATTTCAAATAGCAATAACTCTGGAAACTGGCATGTTCCTTGAAAAAGGTCTTTCTACATGCCACATTTCAGACCAATAAACCATACACTGGCTGCACTATGCATCGCGCAAGACAGTGCAGGAAAAATAGCAAAAACAATGTTTTGTACTGCACTATGCAAATGCAAAAACACAAACAGTAATGTTAATGCAAATGGTGATGGAAACAGTGAGGTAAAAGAAAATAGTAATGCTAATGTTAATGCAAATGCAGGCACAAACGGTAATGCACATGGTGACGAAAACATAAACAATAACGCAAATGGTAGGAGAAACACAAGCACTAGCTTAAATGAAAACAGAAATGGTAATGCAAACAGTTATGCAAACACTAACATCAACAGAAATGCAAATGGTAGTGAAAACGGTAATGCAAATGCTAACGGCAATGGCAATGCAAACGGTTATGAAAACAGTAACAAAAATTAAAATGGTAACACAAATGCAAGCAGAAATACAAACAGTAATGGCAACAGCTTTGCAGAAGGAAACAGTAAAGCCCTTGACAATGGAAATGCTACCAAAAATGCAAAACGCTAAGGCCAACAGAAATGCAAATGGTGATGAACACGCAAATGATAATGGTAACGCAATTGGAAATGCAAACGGTTACAGTAACACCAATGATGATGCCAAAGGAAACACTAACGCAAACAGAAATGCAAATGCAAGCACATACCCAAATGCAAATTGTAACTACACACGGTCACGGTAACACAATTGGAAATGCAAATGCTTACGGTAACACCAACAATGATGCCAAAGGAAACAGTAATGCAAACGGAAATGCAAACGCAAGCACATATGCAAATGCAAATGGTAATGCACACAGTCACGTAAATGGTAAAGCCAAGGCAAACGGTAATGGAAAAGCAGAAATGCTAACGGTAACCATATGTCCGACGTAAACCAAAATTGGTAAAAGAAGACGTGTACCACAGCACAGCGTATGTGTCCCAGAATTCTGTGAACATCTGTTCAGTGGTCACACAGCGCCACGAGCAAACAACTTCATATGCACAGTTCAGCAACCATAAGTGCCAGTTTCAGAAAATTGTCACAGTCAAAGATCTATTATAAATCTTTCTACATTCCAAATGCCAGGCAAATCGGACACACAGTTGAAAAATTATTGAAGCAGAATAAACCAAGTTTTCATTCATTGGAGTGGCATAATTCAGCACCTGTTTATGTTTTACACACCAAAACACTGCAAGGCACCTTTGGACCACTAGGGCCAGCTATGCTATAAATTTCAAGCCAGTAGCACCGTGCAGAACACTTTGTGCAAAATGTTAACTGCGTCATGCAGTATCTCTGTAGCAAATTATTTTTCACACATGTAAACAGTATAATTTACATCTCCAGGACATCCACTCAACACCCTCCAAATTTCACATGAAAAGACAAAACCATTCTAGAGATATTCAATTTTTACATTTCTGTACCTTTAAGAAGTCTTCCACCATAAAATGGCGGAACTCACAGCCAAAATGTGCTAAAATGGCTGACCTGGTGGCTGACAAAGCAGTAATTGTGAAGCAAACCAACTTCAAATGGCAATAACTCTGGAACAGAAATTTTTTTCATGAAACAAAAACTGGCATGTTCCTCGAATAAAGGTCGTTCAACATGTCAAGTTTCAGACCAATCAACCGCACACTGGCTGTGCTATGAGTCGTGCAACACAGTGCAGAAGAATAGTGCTGGAGTGCCAAAAAGAAAATTTTTGCCACTTCACTACACAAGAAACATATATACGATGGAACCAAAAATTGGTGAAAGAAGACATGTACCACAGTACAGCATGTGTCCAGAATTGTGTGAACATCCGTTTAATGATCGTACAGTGCCACGAGCAAACAACAGTGCAGATTCAATTCAGCAACCATAAGTGCAGTCAAAGATCTATTATAAATCTTTCTACATTCCAAACACCAGGCAAATCGGAAACACGGTTCAAAGGTTATTCGTCGGAGTGGCATAGTTCCATACATGTTTATGTTTTACACACCAAACCACTGCAAGGCACCTTCGAACCACTAGGGCTACCTACGCTATAAATTTCAAACCAGTAGCGCCATGCAGAACACTATGCGGAAAATGTTAACTGCGTCACACAGTATCTTGACAGCTAATTATTTTTCCAACATATAAACAGCATAATTCACATCTCCAGAACATCCACTCAGCACCCTCCAAATAATAGTAACGCTAACGGTAACACAAATGTAAGCACAAACGGTAACGCTCACAGTGATGCAAACAGAAACGCTAACACAAACGGTAACACAAACACAAGCGCAAAAGTAAATGCAAACACAAATGGTAATACAAAGGGTAACACAAGCGCTTATGGCAACAGAAACACAAATGGTAATGAAAACGGTAACAGAAACGCAAACGGTAATGGCAACGGTGATGCAGAAGGAAACAGTAAGCCGCTCGACAACAGATACACTAACAAAAATACAAACGCTAAGGCCAATGGAAATGCAATCGCAAACAGTAACAAACACGCAAATGGTTATAGTAACGGAATTTGAAACGCAAACAGTAATGGTAACACCAATGATGATGCCAAAGTAAACAGTAACACAAATGGAAACACAAATGCAAGCACGAATGCAAACGCAAATGGCAGCAAACATGATGATGCAAAAGTAAACACTAACAAAAACAGTAACGCAAACACAAGTGCAAATGCAAATGCAAAGGATAACGCACACAGTGACATAAATGAAAACGGTAATGCAAACAGTAATGGAAACGCAAGTGTAAATGCTAATGTTAACAGTAATGTAAATGCACACATTTTTTCCCAAAATGGTACATTCAGGAGCACAGTGAATACAAAGAATGTATGCATAATAATGGCCTCGGAGCAGAAAATAAGCACTTGGAATACTGAATACCTTGTATCTCAGGAACCATACGACGTAGAGAAAAATGTTAAATCTCATATTATTTATGACTTTCCAGGCTACTTTTGTACTTAGCCCCCTAGTGGGGGACTAAGCATTCTTCCAACAAAAAGTCCATATCTCAAAGTGTTTTCGAGATATGGGCCACGAAAAGGCGTGGCGGATGCTGAAATGTTATCCTATGGGAATAATGGTCACCTTCAGAGAGCTGTAACTTTGCAGCCCTATTATATGTTGGTACCAAACCACAACAAGGCACATCTGTGTGATCTTGGCTTTCTTTCTTCCAAATTTCAGCCCAAAAGTCCAAACCATTCTTTTGCAGCAGGGTGGCAAAGATTTCCTATTGTTTTGGGCATAGTGTCACAAAGTAGCATTGCAAATAATGACACTTTCGCAACTGAAATCATGAAAGTGTCACATATGCGACACTACTTTTTACAAAAATTTATAAAACATTTTTGGGGTGTTTTAACCCCAAAGAACACATTGCTAGCATCTTCAGGGCTTGACTAGGTGAACGCAATAAGTATTGTGTCCCTAGAGGCTCCCAAATTTAAATGGCAAGCATTTCTGTGACCACCAACAAGATGGCTCATTTGTAACACTACATGGGTCATTTATGAAAGAAAAAGTGCTTCTGCGACACCTTTCACATATTTTGTTAACTTTTCCCATTGACTATAATGGGAAATTTGTTTTTTGAATAACTTTTGAACTGTTTAATATTTTTCACGAAATCTTAGAAAGGCACATTGGGGACCCTGGCTGCATGTTCCCTGAAGGTTTTGGATCAGCCGCACAAACCGTTCAGGCTATAGGTGTGAGCAAAGAATGCACAAAAATGTGTAATTGTGTTTTTCAGTGCTCTTTAGCTCCGTAGCTGTACATCTGACCGTAACAAAACTTGGCAGGTCCAGAGCTCTATGGTACCACACTGTGCATGCCAAATTTCAGGCAAATCTTTCATACAGTGGCAAAATTATTAAGCTGCCAAATTTCAGATTTAACCTTAAATAGGGAACTCAACCCTAAGTGGCACTACTGTGTATTTATAAAATGGACTAAACAAATCCAGAATCCTGATTGGCTGAAAGTCAATCTCTGCCGTATCCTTATCAGTATGTATACTGCCAACCGGGACTACTGCCCACCAACATGCCCCACCACATCAACAAATCAGTGACCTCTGCCAAGCATAAACAAAAATGCTGGCTGGCAGAGCTCGTAAGATGACCGCTGCTCCGAAGCCAAGCTGGAGCCTCATACCCAAGCTGGAGCCCTCGCCTCTCGCCCCCCCCGCACAACAAATATCTCCCTCAATATTGCCACCTTCTAAAACTCTGTAGCTTCATACTATTCCAAACACTTGTTGGCCATTTAAAATATTAAAAGAATCACATTTTTCTGCTTCTCTTCACAAAGTCGCCTCGGACCCAGTAAGCACTGAGCACGTGCAGCCAAGATGCGACTTTCAAATAATACCCGAAAATCAAACGTTTCACCATCTACACCAACAGTTCTTCTAAATGAAACAGTTCCAAACAAAAAAACTGGACTCCACATGTTCACCGTAAAGTAGCTGATTCCTACGATACAGGAAAACCCGAATGCCTAACTACGCCGGCTCCTGAGAGACATGCTCATACCCGGAAAACCTGGCAGTACACATAAAATCATATGATGCTCTCAGTCTTTGATGATCAATAAAAAAAGAAGTAATACTAAAAAAAACAGCCTGTGTCTGTGTTCATACTTGAAATGTTTCTGCTGGTGGGGGCAGCAGCAGTTCCACTATCCTCACAAAACTGTTCGGGCCACTTAGTTTCTCCATGACACAAATACCCTTTACAAGGCAAAAGCTACAGAAACATACATAAATAAATAAAAACACAACCATAAAACTCTGTTTAACAGCTGGCCATATATACTGTCTTTTTAGCAGTGATAGGCATAAAATGTGAGCAATATATAGGAAGTCCACTACTGCAAATGATGACAATACTTTTACAGGGGAACTATTTTTTACTATTTCAGGCATTAAAACCTTTTTTTTTTTAAATATTTCTGACTTTTTTCTTCTTTTTTTTTCCTTTTTATGATTACTTAGGGGCCCATTTTATAAGCGCAATAAGACACTCCGAGGTGTGGGTTATCTCCTGATAAAAGCATGACCAGGTGCATAAGGCACTCGGCGCTAGCGCCTCATGCCTAACAACGCACCTGGGTGTGCTCTTATCGGAGATAACCCACCTCATCTGTCTTATTGCTATATATATATATATATATATATATATATATATATATATATATATATATATATATATATATATATATATTAGAGGCAAAAAACTCTGTTTAATGCATCAGTTAGGGTTGTTCCACAGCGACAAAAGTGAGGAAATTCAGTGTTAGGGTTGAAAGCCCCCCTTGGAACCCTCCAGCCCACCCCCCCAACTGGCATTGGGGTGCGCATTGGGGTCATTGGCCCTAACTCTCACCATATCATATATGTAAAGAAGCTGAGGAGTTGGAGAATGGGGTGAGAGTTAGGACTGACGAGCCCATCGCATAGCCCGATGCAGGTTGGGGGGATGGGCTGGAGGGGTCAGGGGCTTTCAACTAACACCTGAGGCCTCTGTGGAGCCTAACTGATGCATTAAATGGAGTTTTGCCTCTAATTTCCCTTCTTTTTGAAAATGATGATGAGAAATAGTGAATGTAATGCAGCCAGGCCCCGCGCTCCCACCACATGATGTCTTGTGATATAGTAACAGGAAAAGCCATGCAAACAGAAATGCCAACAGTGATGCACATGGTAACACGAAAGTAAATGGTAAAGGAAACGTTAACAGAAACGCAAGCGCAAAGTCATGCCGAAACGAACAGTGGCACAAATGGACATTGAAGCATGAACAGAAATGCAACTGGTGAACAGTGTGTGAACAGTGATGGCAGTGGTGTTTTAAATGGAAATGTTAAGTGTCACAGCAAACAGAATGCAAAAGGGAACAGAAATGCGTATGCAAGCGCACATGTAAACGCAAACCGTAATGTGCACAGGCACGGTACCGCAATTGTAAATGCAAATGGTAACGTTAACATGAAGAATAACACCAAAGGAAACAGAAAAGGAAATGGGAACAGAAGCACATATGGAAACGCAAACCAAAATGTGCATGGGCACAGTACCGCAATTGTAAACACAAAATGTAATGGTAACAGCAACAATAACAGCAAAGGAAACAGAAACCCAAAAGGAAATGCAAGCGCATATGGAAACGCAAACCATAATGCGCACTGCCACAGTAACACAATTGCAAATGCAAATGGTAACAGTAACAGCAAGAAAGATGCAAAACGAAAGAGAAACAGAAACGCAAATGAAAGGCTGACGGAAATGCAAATGGCAAAGCACACGGTGACGCAAACAAAAATGCAAACAGAAACAATAGTGGAAATGCAAATGGTAACAGTAATGAAAAATGCAAGCACAAATGACAATGCAAAGGGTAATGCACATGGTGGCGTACACGGGAGCGGTAATGCAAACAGGGACATAAACGCAAGTGGAAACAGTAACTATAACAGTAACGGAAGCGCACACCCTGTTTTTGCCAAACAGGTGCGTGAGAAACACAGTGTGTTACAAAGAATGCATGCATTGTGTCGACATCAAAGCTGACGAGCATTGGAAGTGCCAATTGCTAATATCTCAGCAACCGCACAACGTAGACAAAAAATTTAAATTCCCAAAAATCATGATTTTCCTGGTTAGGTTTGTAACTTGCAACAAAAAAATCTGTATCTCATATCATTTTTGAGATATGAGCCCCGAAAGGCGTGGCGTACACCACCATGTTAGTCTATGGGAAGCCAACTTCGGAGTACCGTAACTTGGCAGCACACGTATTTTTTCACCAAACCACCAAAAGGCACATCTGTGAGATGTTGGCTGCCTTTAATCCATATTTCAGCCCAAAATACCAAACCGTTCTTTTGCAGTAGGGTGGCAAAGCACACCTGTCATTTTGGCCATAGTCTGGAAAAGTAATGTCACAATTTGCAGCAATTTTCGCAAAAATTTGTGAAAGTGTCACAGGTGCGACACTACTTTGTGACACTACTGTTTCCAGAAATTTGAAAAACATATTTCTGGGGTGTTTTACCCCAAAATAAAGACATGGCTAGCATCCTCAGGGTCCAACTAGGTGAACACAGAAAGAATTGTGTCCCTAGAGGGTCCCAATTTTAAATGCCAAGCATTTTTCTGATCACTAACTGAAAACAAAATGGCAGATTTGCGACTCTACTAGGGCCATTTATGACACTAAAAAGTGCATTTGCGAAAGTGTTGCACTTTTTGTTAACTTTTCCCATTGACTTATAATGGGAACTTGTTTTTTGAATAACTTTTGAACCGTTCAATATTTTTTCACAAAATCTTCAAAAGGCACATCGAGGGACCCTGGCCACCATGTTCCATGGAGTTTTCGGACTGGCCATGCAAACCGTGCAACCTGTAGGCAAGAGCAAACAATTCTCAAAAAAGCGTAATTGCACATTCTGTTGTCACTTAATAACTCCACAGCCGTATATCCAACCGGTATGAAAGTTGGCAGATCCCAAGATCTGCCATACACAATTGGGCATACTAAATGTCAGGTAAATCCGTTGAACAGTGGCAAAGTTATTAAGGTGCAAAGTTTCATCCTTTAACCTTAAAAGTGCTACTCAACCCTAACTATGGTAGCAATATATATGAGAGGCAAAAGTGAGGAAATTTGGTGTTAGGGTTGAAGACCCCCCTTGCACCCCCACAGTCAACCCCCAACTGGCATCAGGGTGTGCATTGGGGTTGTCGGCCTTAACTTTCGCCCCATCACATGCGTGAACAAGCTGACAGAGTGCAAGGGGGGGGGTTTCAACCTTAACACCAAATTTCCTCACTGTGGAACAACCCTAACTGATGCATTAAATGGAGTTTTTTGCTCTGATTTCCTTTCTTTTTGAGAATGAGGACTATAAAGGAATGTGGTGGTGGGAGCGCAGGGACCTTTGGGCCCCGCGCTCCCACTACTTGTTTTTTTGTGACATAGTAATGGTAAGTGCAATGCAAATGCAAGCACTAACAGTTACACACATGGTGATGCTAACATAAATTGTAAAGCAAACGATAATAGAAACACAGACACAAAATGATACCAAACCGAATAGTGATGCAAACGGAGATGCAAGTGCATATGAAAACACAACTGGTAATCCGATGGTGATGATACTGCTATTATAAACACAAATGATAACTGTAACAGCAACAATAATGCCAAAGGAAATAGAAACAGAAACGCAAACACAAGTGCATATGGAAATGCAACCTGTAATGCGCATGGTCACAGTACCGCAATTGTAAACGCAAATGGTAATGGTAACAGCAACAATAATGCCAAAGAAAACACAAACACAAACACAAATGGAAGCACATATGGAAATGCAAACCGTAATGGGCATGGGCATGGGAAAGCAACTGGAAATGCAAATGGGAACGGTAAGAACAACGATGACAAATGAAAGACCAATTCTAATGGAAACGGAAGGGCGGCCACCAACAGAAATGGCAATGCATATGGTGACGCTAAGCGAAACACAAAAACAAACAATAGTGAAGACACAAATGGTAACAGTAACGCAAACACAAGAGCAAACAGAAACGGAAAGGGTAACGCGCACAGTGGCGTACACGGTGATGGTAACGCAAATGGGCAAGGAAACACAAGTGTAAAGCCGATGTGTAACAGTAACTGGAGCACACACCCTATGTTTTCCAAAAAGCTCCATTGAGAAACACAGTGAAATCAAAGAATGTAGGCATAATAATGTGCCTCGGAGCAGAAAATGAGCAGTTGTAATACTAAATTGCTAATATCTCAGTAACTGTATGGCGTAGAAAAAAAATTAAAATTTCACATGAGTCATGAGTTTCCTGGCTAGGTTTTCACTGAATGAGTAGCCCATTGGACTACGCATTCTTGCAATGAAAATTCCATATCTTGCACCGTTTCCGAGATATGAGCCCCGGAAGGCATGGTGGATGTCACCATGTTAGTCTATGGGAAAAAACTTCAACTTTGAAGTACTGTAACTTTGTGTCCATACAATATTTTGTCACCAAACCACCAAAAGGCACATCTGTGAAATGTCGGCTGCCTTCCCTTCAAATTTCAGCCCAAAAGACCAAACTGTTCTTTTGCAGCAGGGTGGCAAACATTCCTGTAATTTTGGCCATAGTCTAGAAAGGTAGTGTCGTGATTTGCGACACCTTCTGCAAAAATGTGTGACAGTGTCGCAAGTGCGACACTACTTTGTGACACTACTTTTCCCACAAATTTGAAAAACATATTACTGGGGTGTTTACCCCAAAATAAAGACATGGCTAGCATCCTCAGGGCTAGACTAAGTAAATACAAAAATAATGATGTCCCTACATGGTCCCAAATTTTAAATGCCAAGCATTTCTGTGATCAGTAACTGAAAACAAAATGGTGGATTTGCGACACTACTAGGGTAATTTGCAACACTAAAAGGTGCATTTGCGACACTGTCGAACTTTTTGTTAACTTTTCCCATTGATTTATTATGGGAACTTGTTTTTTGAATAACTTTTGAACTGTTCAATATTTTTTCACAAAATCTTCAAAAGGCACATTGGAGACCCCGGCTGCACATTCTCTACAGTTTTTGGACCAGTCACACAAACCATGCGACCTGTAGGTGCGAGCAACAAATGCACAAAAAAAAACGTAATTGCATGCCAGAATGTTGCTCAATAACTCCACAGCCATATATCCAACCAGTACAAAGGTTGGCAGATCCCAAGATCTATGGTTACGCCCTGTGCCTTCCAAATTTCAGGCAGATCCGTTGAATGGTGGCAAATTTAATAAGGTGCAAAGTTTCACCATTTAACCTTAAATGAGGTCCTAAACCCTAACTATGGTAGCACTACCGTGCTACCATTATATATATATATATATATATATATATATATATTTATTTCTATGCCCTTTATATCATCAGCATTCAATAAACAAAAAAAAACATTTTTCAAAGCCTTAACCCCACCCCACCACACACATACACACGTACACCTTTTCCAAGCTGGCTAAATGTGCTCGGTCATGCTCCTACTGCAGGCAGGGCTTGCAGCTGCCAGTGTAGACTCAGGCAGTGCAGTCTCTCTTTGCCACTCTTCAGCATGATTTTACTAGCCCGCATGCCTGAAACTGCAGTTGAAAACAATGTGAGATGGCTAACTGGAATGTTAATGTATGACTCTGATGATTTCTAAACTCCTGATTAAAAGTCTCTCTTTTGTATATGAAAGGAGCTTCTTCCTGTCACAGACCCTTTTCTTGTGTGAGAGAGCTGGAAATAGAACAAAGATGTGTGCAGCACGTAGAGTTCTCAGTGTGCAGTGTTGGTGGTTGGCTGCTTCGGGTTATGTGACTTCCCTAACAACTTGGACGTGCTTAGTGTGTGCACCCTACAAAAAAGACATCCAAGTTCCTTTGCCAGTGTCCAAACTGCCAAATTTTGAATTTTGGCACAGTCACCAAATGTCAGTTTGTCATTGGTTCATCCTTAGCTAGCAGCTCTGAAAGCTCTGTCTCTGATTCTTTTAAGACAGGTATGAGGAACCTTCATTAATGGAGCTCAATCAGATCATAGAATGTACTGGAGGTCCTAAATCACGTGTAACTGATTTTGGAGAGCACTTGCCAAAATTGTTTGATTAACCTATCCCGATTCCTACCAATGTTTATTAATTAATTAGCTTGTGTTGGGACCCTGTTGCTGTTTTCTGCCTGTCTCACCTCCTTCCAGAATGTACCTGTAGTACTGTAGTCTCACAGGAAGAAAAAGTCTCCAGTGGCTTCCTCAGAACTATTCAAATGTATTAAGAGACACAGTATAAATAAAACATATCTTCTGATGTGATGCCTTTATAAAGACATCATATCCCTCTATTAAGAGAGGTACAAGAAGCAGTTGGAATAGCCAGAAAATGGTAAACGATAAAAAAGTAGTCTAGAGGTAAAGAATTCTGTGCAAAAATGGCAATAAGGAGGGGAAAGAAATCAATATAGCTCTCAGAGTGCTGCTGAGGTAGTGAGGGGAAAAAAGGGAGGCATTCATTAAGTATGATTATGAAATGGGTGGCAAGAATGCTGGATCCTGAGTGGAAAGGAAGTACTTTCATCTGGGTCATTATCCTATCACATTAGTTTATCTGAAACTGATCCTGTCATTCGGAACTCAGTACTAGAGATGCAGAGAAGTTTTACTTCAATCGTGAAGCTCTAGCAAAGTTACTGACTGCTACTTCTCGAAGCACCTTGTGAAGTTTGCTATTTTGTGGCAACTTCGATTTTGAAGAACTTTGCTGGCACTTCGCTTGTAACTTTGCCTTAGACATTGCTTTATGGCAAATTCAGCCAAAGTTTCCTCTGAAAGAGGCTACAGGTCACGTGCAACAGTTCCTGCAGGTCACATGATACAGCTCCATGTACACAGTGTCCTTCAGTTTCACTTTGCAGTCTGTGTGAGTGAATAAAAGGGTGTAGATCTAGTACATTTTAAGCATTGACAAGCAATTTAAAAACAACCTCTTTCAGCTTTCTTTTTGTATTTTCTACATCTTCTCTTTGCTTGGTACTTTATTGGAAAGGCTTTTCTGTGGCTTAGGTCTTATTTTCTTCATATTTCTGTATTTGTTACTACAGCCTTCTATCTATAGTTTCCTTTTACTTCTGTGTTCAGATGCTCTAGTTCTGTAAATTCTTGTTTAGTCATTATTTATAGTTTTTTTTCTATTTTTCTGCCTTTTTCAAATTAGCGTTGTTTTATTTTTACTATTCATATATTTTTATTTGAAATAAATATGATTGGAGATGGAGAGGAGAGTAGGAGGAGTGGGAGTCAGAGAGAGGAGATGGAGGAGTGAGAGATGGTCACGTGATCAAGAGATGGGATGCGCCATCCCATCTGTCTCAAGATGACACCTTTTGGGCCAGCACCAGCAGTACTGATTGCTGGAGGAAAGGCCAGCAAGCAGGCTGTAGCAGCAATGGATTCTTTGTCTGCAGGAATCCCCCACCCACAGCACAGCAGCAGCAGTAGCAGTGGCAGCAACAGCAAGTATCAGCTGTTCCGCTACTAGAAGTACCTGTAAGTGATAACCCCTGTGCCCCCCTTCCTGTGGTACTGTTGCCACCACTAGCAGATCCCCATAAAGAGGAGCCTTTGAGACCATCTGCCTCTGGCTCCTCCACAAGACAGCAGCACAAGTCCCTAGTTTGAGAATGCTTTGATTTGGATCCTACTAACAACAGTCATATGATGTGCAAACTGTGTCAGACAGTTGTTCAGTGTGGTAAATGAGGCAGCCACTTAGGTGTTAGTGGGCAGCACATCCTCCTTAGAGTAAGACACTGCTGTGAATGGGAGGAATACAAGATGGCAGGTGAGAGGGATGGAAGTGCTGCCTTTCCTAGTGGTCTTTCTTTACCATGGGGTGCTGTGCAGCAAGTGACAACGAGGTGCACAGTTGCCAGAGGGGGACACTGATGAGGGAAGTGTGACTTGCAGCTGGATTCAGGGGATGCAGGCAGGGACAGCACAAGAGACCCCAGCTGCAGATCCTCCTCCCTCAATATCTTAGTCGAGAGATGAAGTGGCACAACTCTGTGTCAAGATGGGGGACCTCAGATGAGAAGACTTCTTGAAATAATGGCAGAACTCCATTGTGGGGGTGCACCCTTTGTCTCACCCAGGCCATAGTAATGAATAAACAATATGGCCCAGATATTCAAAACTTTGCCCCAAGCCTCAAGTAGCACTGCCCAGCGTGCAAACATTGCCTGGCCCAAATAACCCACCATATTCAAAAGGAATAGCCCGGTGCTAAACGTGCTGAATATAGTATGTGAAGGAAGCCAGGCAAACTGGTCTGAGAGTGCAGCGCAAACATAGCCCAGGAATAAGACAGCACTGAATATAGCAACAAGGAAGTGCACACTGCAACTGCAGCCCAGTACACCCTGGAGCAAGCCAGTGTTGCAGGTGGAGAACATTTTGTGTGATTGCACAGAGCAGACCCACAACACCTGCAAACAACAGTGCAAGCCACACACTGCAGAACTATGCTGTGCTGATGTGTAGTTTGCCCAGGCTAACCTGACTGCACAGTGCTAACACATTAGCCCCGGGGAAACTGGTTAGCCTGGGGCAAACGGGAGCCATATTCAAAGCTCCCATGCAAATTAGCCTACTTAGATAATCTGTGGGCAAACAGGTACATATGCATCTCATTAACCACTGCTTAGCATACATTACCATGCAGTTTGCCCGGTGCTACTGCATGGAGCAGACAGCTCCTCCTTTTGGTCAGAATGGAAGTACAGGCTGGATGCAGCAGGCCAAGGCATGCCCAAGTGCCCCCTGTTGGTCGGCATTAAGGTTACCACCTACTCGGTTTTTGACCGAATGATTTGGTTTTCTAGGTCCAGATTCGGTCCTCCTGTTTTCACCATTGCAAATTCGTTTTTTATGGTGGGTCAAGCAGCTCCTGTTAGATTCCCCACTAACTGTTTTATTTTCTTCTCATCTGACTTTAAGCAAGTGTCTGACATTTTAGTGTGATTGCTTGCTTGCAGTGCATGCTAATCAGGAAGTGCCTTCAAGAGTTGGGCACTTAAAGAGCCAAATGTGTCCCTGTCTGCTCAGTTGTCACCTCTAACTTCACACCAGCAAATTGGAAGATTATTCAGGGGAAGGGTAAACAATACCACCTTAATTAACACCTTCATTTTTCTGAAACCAAACAGGCACCACATTAGGGTAGCTTCCTGTCCCAGTATGGACTGTACAATGTGTTTCAGAAACTTTACCTGCTAATCCAGTTTTATTCAGAGGGGGTACTTTTTCAATCATTTTGAATGCTCACATGCTTGTAAAACAGATTCTGTTAAATCCTTCACCATTTTACTTGCATGGTCAGATTACAAACAAATTCTGATGTCATGCAGACCTTTGTTTGTATACCAGTCAGTCTGAGAGGTGTAAAGTAGGGCTATTAAGACCATTAGCAGCAAATCAACCTAATCCTTTCCAGGCTGCATTGTGAGTATGGTCTTTGACTGCTGTGATAAGGAATACTTTTATACTTTTAAATGTTCACCATTTTTTCTTTTAGGGTCTGTCCTATATTTTAATATTTGTTACCCTTTTGTTGTTAAATTAATAATCTATTTTATTTCATTTCTAGCAGTACTATGCCTCTCTCTCCTCAGTAGTTATTGTTGTCAATTTTCATACTACTTGAATATTCCAGGAAGACCAATCCAGGCCTTTCAGATGAACAGCGCAGAATAATGTGGCTAATGTCATGCTAAGCTACAGAAATGAGAAAAGGAAGAGAGAGAGAGAGAGCATTAGCTGATGAGATGACATGAACACAGTCTAGATTTGATGGCACTGCAAATTTAGGCAATTGATCAAACATTTTTCAAAACATAATTTTTTTTTTTACCAGAAGAGACACACTAAGCTAAAGCTTGTTTACGGGTGCAACCTGAGAGCACAAGGGAATTAAGTGATTTGTGCAGGGTCACAAAGTATGCGAGTTTGGGCTGTAGGATTCAAACCCTGGTCTCCAGAATTACAGCCCAGAGCTTCAAACCACTGCGCTATAGTGCCTCCACGTTACATATCACGCTATCTGCTATGTATGACTGACATGGAAAACAAAATAGGGTATTTAACAGCATAGAATAGTTCCTACCACTTTTAAAAACTTCTCTGACATTACAAATAACTTTAGAGTAGGAACAATGGGAGGGACAGTAGCACATCTTAAAATGGCAGATGATATTTGTAATTACATCTCGTCCACCATTACTGGTGTAGTTTATTTATTTATTGAAAGAGTTTTACCAGAAAGGCCACCTAATCCAAACTAGCCAGTTGTCAGAGGTGTCCTTGTAGTCCTCCGATTTGTCAGCTAAGCTGTGTACACAGGATGGAAAGTCCCTGAACCCCCTCTCTACCCCACCAAATGTTAACACACACTGAAATTTAAAATATTTAAATCTAAATCAAATAAACCAAAAATAATAATCATGATGTAATTTAAAGAAGTTGTACACAATGTTATATCAGCAGCAATTCTGAATAAATCAAGTGAATCAGAGTCCAAGCGATGCCCTCATTAATCATAAAAGGGGCGGGGTTAGAGATGGAGTTTGGGGGGTGTGGTTTAGTATTCAGTTTTCATCTCATCCAAAGGTGGCAACCCTAGTCGGCATGGAAGTACAGGCTGGATGCTACAGGATCTGGGTGCTGGCAGGCACAAGCGGTGCATACATCTGACCCCTGCAGCACTACAAGCAGTCCAGAACAGTATATAGAGACATATCCTGCAACATATAGATATAGATATGTATCCATGTATCCATGTATACATATATATATATAGATATATATATATATATATATATATATATACACACACATATATATGCAGATATAGATATATATCTACAGTATATCTATACATATGTACAGTATGTATATACAGTATATACTGACTGAGTCCAAACATGCACTGGATGACAGCCTCCCCCACATGACAACAGTGGCACCCCACAGCAGTGGTGGGTGCCATAACAGTGGAGTGAGTCATGACTGCATGGAACAGGCATGTGGCAAGGAGGGGGATGTAGGCCGTAGGCACACTAGACTCCACAACAGCACATTACTGTAGGGGACTGGGAAGGCTGGGTGTGCTCAGCAGTCCGTCTGTGCCGTCATGGCTCTGTAACTATAGATGCCCCGCCATCATAATACCCGACCCCCATAGCAGCCCTGCATTAATAGTATCCCTGGTAGTCTAGTGCCCCCCCATCCCCCCATCATCATGATTCCTGACCCTGTAGCTGCTAGAATGCATGTATCCCCTGGTAGTATAGTGATCCCCCCAGCCCCCTGCATGAATCCTGACACCGTGCACTTAAACAGACTGCCATTCCATGGTAGTCAAGTGTCCCCCCCCAGCAGTGATATTTACTCCTCCCAACAACCACCCATGAATGGAGCGACGCTGGCTCAGCCCTCCTCTCACCACCTTGGCCGGCCGCCGACTGAGGGATGACTGAGCTATACTGCATTCGTTACAGTACAGTGCATTCATTCCTCAGTCAGCGGCCAGCCATGGTGGTGAGAGGAAGGCTGAGCCGGTCACCGGCTTTGTTCGTGGGTGGTTGTTGGGAGGAGTGGGGGCCATCACTGCCCGGTGGGGGAACACTAGACTACCAGGGAAATGGTTGCATTCTACGGGGAACGGGGTCAGGATATGTGTTTGGAGGGGACACTAACTACCAGGAGATGTTTCTATTCTATGGGGAATGTAGGTCAGGGATCGTGATGGGGGGGAACACTAGACTACCAGCAAGACTATATTCTACGGGGAATGGGGGTCGGGATATGTGCTGGGAGGGGGAACCACTAGACTACAGGGGAAATGAGAACTGTCTACAGGGAACAGGGTTGGGATACATGCTGGGGGTGGGGAACCACTAGACTAAAGGAGATGTTATTCTATGGGGAACAAGGGTCAGGGATCATGCTGGGGGGGTGGGGGGACCACTAATACACCAGGGATTAGGTGTGCTGTTACTGGACACGGGGGTCAGGTTTCATGATGGGGGTTTGGGGCACCGCCGCTATTAGCGCTGCATTAAAGGCAGCTTTTTCCCGGCGGTAACTAGTGGCAAGCTACAGGTCATGCTAATGCCTGTAGTATGGCACTATGCTTTTGAATATGCCAGTGCGCCGGCACTCAGGGCCCCCTCCCCTCTGTCCCTTCCCTGCATACATTATGGTTAGCATCTGTGCTAACACCTACCGCTGGCTCTAACTGTACTTTTCAATATTACAGTCAGGCACAAAGTTGGCACTAGTCCAGTGCAACGGCTTTGCGCCCAGTGCTGAAGTTTGAATTTCTGGGCCCATATGTCTTAAAGTCTCATTTCCCCTTGTTCTCTAATACAATTCTTGTAATTCACTTTAGTGCACAGAAATGCACTATATAAAAATCTCATCATTTCCCATGTTTTCTTATGTCACAGAAATTACTTGTTACATGCTGCTGTGCTGCACTATATCAGTCAGTCTCCCACCACAACAATAGCACCATTAACCTGTAATTCACTTTAGGACCCTGAAATGCACTATATAAAAATCTAATTTCCCAATTTTTCTCATGTCCCAGAAATTACTTGCTACATGCCACTGCATTCCATCAGTCAGTCTCCCACGACAGCAACAGTGTCTCCAACTTGTGGTTCATTCTACGACCCTGAAATACACTATGAAATCTCATTTCCCCTTTTGTTCTCATGTCACAGCAATTACTTACTACATACTGTTGTGCTGCACTGTGTCAGTCAGTCTCCCACCACAGCAACAACAATTGTAATTCACTTTAGTGCCCCGAAATACACTATATCAAAATTTGATTGTTTCCCATTTTTTCATGTCCCAGAAATTATATATACGGTACTTGCTACATGCTACTTCTCTATGTCAGTCAGTCTCCCACAACAGCATTTTTCGAATTTAAAAGAAACAATATATGATGATGCTACTATATGCCACGAGCAACAGTGTTGTGACATGCAGATTATGCCAGAGAGTTGTTCAACGTGGTAAACAAGGCACATTTTAAATGTTTATTGTTAAAGAAACTTTATTGTGACACTGTTTGTAATTGTGATTAATGTATGGATTTTTGTGTAAATATCACTTTTTGTTGTATTGTAACAAACAAACAAACAAAACATTTAGGCACAGGTGGCAACACACCCACCTTAGATTAAGGCATTGCTGTGAGTTGGAGAAATATTAGAAGTCGACTGAGAGGGGTGGAAGTGGTGTCACTGCTAACGGGTCTTCTGTATCACGGGGGGATGGTGCAGCAAGCAATGGCAAGATGCACAGTTGCTGGAAGGGGGCATAGATGATGAATGTGGGACCTGCAGCCAGACTTGAGGGGCTGTGGCCATGAAAGGACTTGAGATCCCAATTGCAGATCCTACTCCTTCTCAGTTAAAGGATGAAGTAGCACAACCATGTGTTAAGATGGGAGACCTTAGACGCTGAGGTGTGTCCAGAGTGGCCACAGACAAGCAGACTCTCCCTGAGGGAAAGGCAGATCTCCATGGTAGGGGTGCACCCTATGTCACACCTAGGCCACAGCAATGATGCAAATTCTCATTTGCCATATTTTCTCAAGTCCCAGAAATTATATATGCTATATGCAGTTGCGCCGTGTCGGTCTCCAATCACAGGACCTCTCTTGAAGCACTTTAGTGGACATACATTCATGACAGGAGGATGAAAAGAGACCTGTGAAGACAAGAGTGAAATTATTTAGACTCTAGTTCATTCGCTGCCATGTCATTTTGCATCTGTGAAAGCAAAATTCAAATTAAAAAGTATAAGAAAAATCTAATTTTTGGAAATTATACTTACCTTCACACTGGTGATGGCCATTTCATGTAATGGCACACGTGCCCCAGAGGGGTAATAGGAGGAGGTGGCGTTCAGGTTGCTGAGGATGAGGCAGCAGGAGAGGAGACCTGCAAACACAAGAGTGAAGAGTGAAGTTATTTAGAGTCAAGCTCACTCACAGCCTTTTGTACCTGTAAAAGGAAAAAGAAAATAGAAAAGTACAAGAAAACAAAATGGAATGATACTTACTGTCACATTAGCAATGGCCATGATGTGTAATGGCACAATGGTGCCCCAGAGATGTAGGAGTAGTAGGTATCTTGGTGGCTGGAGGAGGCAGCAGGACAAAAGAAGCAGGTTCACACAGTAGTCAGTGTGTCTGGCATTTCCTCTGGGTTAAGAGTCCGTGTTTCTGGAGACATGCCTGAGATGAAGAATGAGGAGGAGGAGGCCCATGTGTAGTTCCTGGGTGAGGAGAACTAAAGTAGGACAGAGTATGAATCATCATCAGTAGGGGAAGGCATGGCAGCAGGTTTACATTAGGTTGGAGTCTGGCATGCCTGCTTGGTTAAGGGTCTGGGTGTTTCTGAAGGCATTCCTGAGATGGAGGAGGAGGAAGCCAATGTTGTTTCTGGGTGAGGAAGACTAAAAGAGGACAGAGTGTGGATCATCATCAGTGAGGGCAGGTATGCAGCAGGTTCACATTAAGCTGGTGTCTGGCATGTCTACTGGGTTGAGTCTGGGTCTGTTTTTGGAGGCATGCATGAGGTGTTAGAGGAGGAGGCCAATGTTGTTCCTGGGTAAGGATGACTGGAGGATGAGTGCAGGCCAGAGTGTGGAGTTACATTCTCATCCTTCTGTCTGTATCCTCCAAATTAATCTACTGCTCCTTATCTTCCACAACGAATAGCCCCTCTTCATCCTCAATATCTGAATTTTCACCCATGGGAATTTTGCAGCCATTAAGTCCACATCTACCTCTGTGGTGGGTGATTGTCCTTCCCCTGTTTCTTACTGGTGTGTCACTGGTGCCCACAGCAATGCACTTCTATTTGGAGGTATATGAGCACTATTCATTTTAATGAATATCAATATAACAACATTTCTGGGGGATAGGTTTGTATGTCAGTTTGTGATGATTGCCCCTACAGCACTGAACACACATTTAGAACTAGCACTACCTGGTGGGAAGCTTAAATATTTAAAAGTCTCATCTGCCAGTGCAGGACACTCTAACTTTCTTGTTCCAATACAGCAGGGGTTCATCATCAGCTCCAAGGGGTTTGAGGTCTGCCATATATGCTTCAACATATCTGGCTGCTACCTTTAGTCCAGCACCCTCTGGTGGTTCCTCCTCCTCCACCTCCTCCTTCTTCTCCTCACAGTCTACAATACCAGCATGTGAAAGAACTGCCCATAGAGGATTTGATTTTGGAGGTGGTTTTCTGGTTCTTACTGGTAGATATTGAAGCTGCATCTCCACATCACTCACTTCTCTTGCTGACTGTTGGTGAGGGTGATGCACTGCATCTCATCTCAGTATGCTGTTTTCTTGGCATTTACAAACCATGTACACAGCCGATCAGCAGTCCTTGCAAATGCTCAACTTTCTGACTGCCCCCACCAAGTATGGCTGAAAGTCTCAGCTTATACCATGGATCCAGCACTGTTGCAGTACTGAAATCCACAGATGTCAATATAACATTCAGGTTTCTGTTATGATACAATACCTTAAGCATGTGTTCAGACAAGGCACAGCTTACAGTGTCACCTGTTGCTTCACATTACTGCTGAGCATTACAGATGGGCTGCCTCAGTACCCAGGGCACTGGGATAACCTGGCTAATAGAAGAATTGTCCCTACTTACTGCCTGTGTGGCATGATCAAAAGGCCTCAAGATCAAAATCAACCATCCACAAACCTCCACTGTTCTGTTGTCAGTGACATAGAAGCTCCAGAACTGTCACAGCTTATATAAAGCAATGTATAATCTGATAAGACCTTATGCTATTCATACATCTACTCCAACATATACAGAGTTGAACTGCACCTCATGGCTACCTTCTGCATTAATCAGTGCTGTGGCAGGCTTTTTTTAATTGCAGTGCATGTTATGGGTCTCTGTCTTTTCCGAACTGTGTAAAATGGCCACAAATTTGATGGCACAGGGTGAGCACTTCTTTAATGTCACTTTGTGACAAGAACTCTTGCACAACCAGGGTTAGATAGTGTGAAAAGCGGGGCACCCAAACAAAACCTCCATCACTAATAGCCTTGACAACATTTTCACCATTGTAATGGGCTACAAAGACTGCATTTTAGGATAGTGGGTTCAACCAAGTGTCAGTCTCCTTCAATATTGATGTCAAAATGTTTTTCCCAGTGTGCAAATCAAGCATGCTCTTCATAGCCAATGTTGCATGCTGGTAAATTCCAGACATGCAGAATGCATTGCAATTAAGCTGCTTTGCATTTTCTGCCAAGGTAATGACCAACTCCCTTCAGTTCTACCTAATCTGCTATTGCACACATAAATGAAGCAGCTGTTTGCCCACTGCTTCACATATCTGTGGTAAGATGGACGAATGAACTGCAAGAATACTACAGGCCTTGTGAAACTGTTTTTCAGCAATATCCATCAGGTAAGGAATTGCCCACTGTGAAAGGTAGGTCCTGGGCAGCATTTACCAGTTGGGGCATGCTTTGGTCATAAAGGAAAGGAAACCATCATTTTCCACAAAATAAAATGGAAGAAGATCAATAGTGATCATCTCTGCTGTGGCAGCATTCAATTCCCTGACCACTGAATGCTTAGGGGGGAATTTACATTGCTTAGACAGAATGCAAGTAATAGTTGACTGGATCTTTTTTGGGTGGGTGCCTTTTGTGAACAGTTTTGTGTAGGCACCACATTGCTCAGAGGATATCACAGACGGAGACGGTGTCAAGAAACTTGTGACTTGGCTGAGGGATTTTGTCAGGATGACGCTGTTGTTGGTGCTGCTGCTCCTGTTGCTGTTGCTCTCAGTAATTTTACACTTTCAGAGGAACAGCTGCTCTCCTCCTCCTCCTCCTCCTCCTCCTCAACTGGCTTTTCCTCCACAACATCCTGCACCTCATCTCTACCTCCCAAACCACCTGCAAACAATTTCTGCAGATGCATTTGCCACCTAGCTATATATTTGACTTTAAGATGGGTATGCTGTCCACCTGTGCATTCACAAGACCCTTTCTTGCCATGGTTTACTCTGGCCTGACAAAGCTGGCATTCTGCCACAGTGTCATCTTTTGGTCAGTAATAAAAAAGTCCCACACAAGGGATTTTGAAGGATGCACACATTTATGTGGAGCACCAGTTATGGTGGTCACCACCCCCACACTCATTTCTGTTCTGTGATATGTGTCATCATATAGTATCTTTTATGACAGAGGTTGCCTACTTTTTAATTTGAAAAATGTATATACTTTGCTATCACCACTTGTTTTTTTTCTTTTCAGGCTTCCATGAAGGATCGAGGACAATCTTATCCTCCCCTTCACTTTCCATGTCCTTTTTTTCCTCCTTTTGCAGGTCCTTCTCTTCCACATTTTCCTGAGATGGCAATGGCACACCCAACACTGTCAATGCATCTTCCTCAGACTCAGGCCCAGTACCTCTAGCCACTGGGGACTCTGTTTGACATTTGTCAGCGCCACAGTGTTTACTCAATGATGTGGATGGAGTTGAGGAAATTTCAGATAACAGATCTTGGCTCTGGCTGCCACCCCTCTCAAATGAGACAACATCCAAATTAAGAGCTAAAAGCTTTTTTTTCAACAGTGTCACCACCATCACACACTGTGGAGATAGTACTGCCGCATCCATACCATGTTCTTGTCCGCCTCATCATTGGTCACCACTGCTGCCTTTCCTCGCCTATCCTCCCTGTCTACCCTTTCCTCTCCCTCTAGTGCTCATTATAATGTGGTTGTGTATAACAGTACTGGTGTCTTGAACAATAATAAGGATACTGCAAATAGTAAAATAGTTAAGATCACATAAAAATTCAAAATGACAAGAAAGGGCAAAAGAATTGTATAAAATATTAATAAAAAATATTAACAACTACCTGCCAGAGCCCTGGACTGATGTTAGTATTTTAGCAGAACTGGAACACTGACAGTGTACAGAAAGGATGGGACTTGAGATAAAACAGAAAATGAGATTTCAGGAACTGAGAAGAATGAATTGTTTGAGAATGACAGTGGAAACTGAAAATGCACTGAAAGTTTCTGAAAGTAAAGCTGTTGCTTGCTACAGACAAAAGACTGCCTGCTACCCCCCACACAGTGCACTAGTCCAGCACAGCAGCACCATAAAAGACTGCCCCCACCACTCACACAGTGCACTAGTCCAGCACAGCAGCACCATAAAAGACTGCCTGCTCCCCCCACACACAGTGCACTAGTCCAGCACAGCAGCACCATAAAAGACTGCCCCACCACACACGCAGTGCACTAGTCCAGCACAGCAGCACCATAAGTCTGCCTGCTCCCCCCACACACAGTGCACTAGTCCAGCACAGCAGCACCATAAAAGACTGCCCCCACCACCCACACAGTGCACTAGTCCTGCACAGCAGCACCATAAAAGACTGCCCCCACCACCCACACAGTGCACCAGTCCAGCACAGCAGCACCATAAAAGACTGCCCCCACCACCCACACAGTGCACTAGTCCAGCACAGCAGCACCATAAAAGACTGCCTGCTCCCTCCACACACAGTGCACTAGTCCAGCACAGCAGCACCATAAAAGACTGCCCCCACCACCCACACAGTGCACTAGTCCAGCACAGCAGCACCATAAAAGACTGCCCCCACCACCCACACAGTGCACCAGTCCAGCACAGCAGCACTATAAAAGACTGCCCCCACCACCCACACAGTGCACTAGTCCAGCACAGCAGCACCATAAAAGACTGCTCCCACCACCCACACAGTGCACTAGTCCAGCACAGCAGCACCATAAAAGACTGCCCCACCACCCACACAGTGCACTAGTCCAGCACAGCAGCACCATAAAAGACTGCCCCCACCACCCACACAGTGCACTAGTCCAGCACAGCAGCACCATAAAAGACTGCCCCACCACCCACACAGTGTACTAGTCCAGCACAGCAGCTCCATAAAAGACTGCCCCCACCACCCACACAGTGCACTAGTCCAGCACAGCAGCACCATAAAAGACTGCCTGCTCCCACCCACACAGTGCACTAGTCCAGCACAGCAGCACCATAAAAGACTGCCTGCTCCCACCCACACAGTGCACTAGTCCAGCACAGCAGCACCATAAAAGACTGCCTGCTCCTCCCACACAGTGCACTAGTCCAGCACAGCAGCACCATAAAAGACTGCCCCCACCACCCACACAGTGCACTAGTCCAGCACAGCAGCACCATAAAAGACTGCCCCCACCACCCACACAGTGCACTAGTCCAGCACAGCAGCACCATAAAGACTGCCCCACCACCCACACAGTGCACTAGTCCAGCACAGCAGCTCCATAAAAGACTGCCCCCACCACCCACACAGTGCACTAGTCCAGCACAGCAGCACCATAAAAGACTGCCTCCACCACCCACACAGTGCACTAGTCCAACACAGCAGCACCATAAAAGACTGCCCCCACCACACACAGTGCACTAGTCCAGCACAGCAGCACCATATAGAAAAAGAAAGAAAAAAGTTAACTAGACCGTAGGCAAAAACATTAAAAATTAAGACTACAGATGTAGAAAATCAAGCAGAATATGGTTTATAAAAACGTTTGTCTTATGCAATGAACAACAGTACAAATCACATCAAAACTGAGCTCTCAGTACATTACGGATCTATCTCATGAGCACATTTCCTAGAACTACACACAGCACCGCTCTTCTGGTCTGTTAACTGTTTCAGTGTAACACTGCGATTTGCAGGTCACATGGTGCAGCAACTGCACTGAAAGGTTTAACCTTTTTTGCAAAGTCCCAATGAACTTCACAAGTGAAAATGGAAATTCACAACCTTAACAAAGAGTTTGATTTTGTGAAGTGCAAACAGCTTCTCAAAGTTGTTGGACTTTATGAATTTATTGTGGATCAAAGTTCTCCAAACTTTGCACACCTCTACTCAGCACACTGAACATATTGATAGGCTATTAGTTAAGAGTGAATTCCCTCCACAGACATTGGTGCTTGTTTCACACAGGACCCTACCTTAGCATCACTTCAAGTACTTTTGGCTCTAGTGACCCACATCCTCACTATCCCTGCTCCTGATTTTCAAAACAGCTGCTTTCTCAGGTGTCGATTTTAACATTGTTTTACTAGCCCAGGGCCTAGTGCAAATTGACCCAGAGTAGTGCAACTAATCAGTGGTTAAACTGGAAATGTTTATGTGGGGAAACACATCTAGACTTCTAGGTATTGGAGTTGTCATTTCTAGGTGGTGGAACTTTACTATAGTAGACAACAGAGAACAATGACAGAGGTGGTGGAACTGTCATATAATTTTTTAAGATGTGGTGGAACTGAGTTGCTGTGGGCTTCTGCCAGTTTAATCCATGCAGATGGTCAGGTGTAATTAACAGCTCATTAAGAGCTGCAATTATCTGGCAGTTCAAGAGGGGGGTCCCACAAAGACTCAATGGGAGTCATTGTCACTCCGTTGTTAGGACTTTCAGTTGATGTTCAGGCTGTGATCAAGAGTAGAGTGCTGTTAAGTCACTAGCTTCCAGTTTTCTAAAGCTGTGTTTACATGGCAGTAGTGCTACAAAAGAAAAAAGACCATAACAGCGCGGTCCCATCCACTTGCCACCCATATTCTGTCTACACAGCCCCTCTCTGCACCACTGCAATCAGTGCTGGCGAGGGGCCATGCATCAGGGGAGCCAGCCATCTGCTGGCTGATGGAGGGGTTGCTGCGGCACAGGCAGTTCACACTGCCACTCGCTCCTCTTGGTGCTCCATGCTTGCCAGAAAATCTGGGAGCATCTTAGCGAGTGGCTTACCGCGAATGGGTACAAGTCCACACAGTCATATTTGCAGTGCAGCAACCCGAGCACACAGGTTACTCCAGTGCACATGTGACTGTGTAAACAGGGCTTAAGTTTGTTTTGTCTGATGATCTGTCCCACATTATTAAGACCAGTGCCCCTCATTTCCTTACTTTCTGAGTGTCTGTATCCAACATTTTAGTCACAAAATACTAAGAGGTATATGGGGTCTGCCCTGCAGGTGGTGGGTTTATTTATTTATTTATTTCAAATGTTTTACCAGGAAAGACATACTAAGCTGATAACAGCTTGTTTCCAGATGTGTCTTGGGGGAAGGAGGAAAAGAAGGGCAATGAAGAAATTGGGAACAAAAAAAATACATAAAATGACATACTAGGTAGAATAGGAACCAAGCATTATAACTAAGCATCATGCATAGGCAATGTATGTAGGGCTGAGGAAAAGTGAACTATGCAGTGAGAATTTAAAGGAAACAACAGCGTTAGGGAGTGCCACTCAAAAAGTACAATATGAACGTACCGAGGTGCTGAAGGTTTAACAGAAGGTGCAAGGGTAGACACCATAGAGAGTGTGAAGAGAGGCTAGTCAAGTGTAGAAATGGGGAGAAAGGGAGAGGAGGAAGGGGGTAATGGTTTTTGGGTAGCGGATCAAGGAAAGGTACCAGGAGCAATTGCAAGAGTGAGATGTGAAATCGTGGAGAAGAAAGGACAGTGAGAATTGGGAAGAGGCAGAGTGGATGGTTTGGGGAGGAATTCTATAGCTTGGAGAAGTGGTAGGAGATGGCAGCCTGGCCAGTGAATGATTTCCTTGAGGGGAGTGCAAGAGAATGATAGCCAGAGATGCGAAGGGTGTAAGAGAAGAGGGGGAGAAGGAGAGAGGTAAGGTAGGAGGGGAGGGAGCTGAGCCAGTATTTAGAGATGAAAGTGGCACAATGTATGAGGCATCTGGTTTCAAGGGAGGGGAAGGAGAGGGAGGAATACAGGGCACAATGGTGGGTGCAAAGTGGACAGCCCAGACCAAAGTGACAGAAGGACTGAAAGAGAGGGTCCAGTCTGGCATGGGTGGACTTAGGAGCAGCACTGTAAACTATGACAGTATCATTTTCAAGAGAATAGTTTGGCAAGCAGGAAGTGGAATGCAACCTTTATTGCGGTACAGCACACAGAGTTTGGGGTGTAGTTTTTTGTGGATGGCATCCATGTGCACTGAGAAGTTGATATGCCAGTTGAGCCAGATCCTGAGGTACTTAAATGAGGGAACATCTTCGATTTTAGCACCATCTTGGGTGTGGAAGGTGGAGAGGGAGCCTAGTGAGCTTCTGCCTAGTGCCAAATGTCATGGTTACCATTTTCTTGGCAATGAGGGCCAGCTGATTTGCCTGGAACCATTGCTGAATGTTAGTGAAATCAAGCTGAAGCCCAGCCATAAGGTCAGAGGGGGAGGAACCAGAGGCAAACAGTACCATTTCATCTGCATACATAAGAACAGATGCAGTGGAGCAGGCAGTGGGGAGGTCATTCAGGAAGACTGAGAAAATAATTGGGCCAAGGAAGGACCCTTGGGGGACACCAGAGCTGATAGGAAGTAGGGGAGATAGGGAATCTCCAATCTGAACAGTTTAAGACCTTTTCTCAAGGTGGCAACCATAACATGAGGGGGCACAGTCTTAAGCTGGAGGGTGGGAGGTTTAGGAGGGAGGTCAGGAAGCACTTCTTCACAGATAGGGTGATGGACATTTGAAATGTGCTGCCAAAAGTGGTAATCTCATTGAAGACAGTAGGCATCTTTAAGAGAGGCTGGGACAGGTATAGGGGCAGGGTAAGGGTCATGGGTAGGGAGTATGGGAGGAGTGGGGAGAGGGGGCAGAGACAGTAGCTCAGCTATGGACCCTGAAACATCAGCAGACTTGATAGACCAAATGGCTTTCTTCTGCTGTTGTCTTTGTATGTTCACATGTATGCCAGAGAGAATGGAGTCAGTAAGCCAGAGGAGGGAGGAGGAGGTGGAGTGGAATTTCCAGAAGCTGGAATGGAAAGAGGTGAAAAAGGAGGATGAATCAAGGAAGGGGGAGAGCTGAGATAGAACAAGGTGTTCTTGGATTTTTGCCAGAGTGGGAAGCATGGAGATAGGGTGGTAGTTGCCAGGAGAGGAGGTGTCACCTCCCTTGGGAAGGAGTATGACGGTGGCTTGTTTCCAAGAGTCAGGGACAGAGGCAAGGGGGAAAAAGAGGTTGAGAGGGAGGTAATAGGTATAGTAATGGCAGGGGCAGAGAGATGGAGGAGCTTGGGGTCAAGACCATCAGGACTCCTGCCCTTGAGAGGTTTAAGAGCCAAGAAAGCCTTAAGAGAAGCAGCAGGAGTGACTGGAGAGAAGGAGAAATGGTGCGATAGAGTGGAAGGATGAGGGGAAGGGGAAGAGCATGGGGAGGGGGAGAGAAGGGAGGAGACACAGGATGTGAAGAATGGAATAAATGCTGAGGCAATGGAGAAGGGGTCAGAAATTTGAGTGTCACCCACCTTGAGGACAGGGGAGGAGGAGGAGGACTGGCTTAGGGGGAGGAAGAGGGTATGGATATCCTTCCAGAACTTGGAAGGGTGATTAAGGTTGTTCTGGAATGTGGAAGCAAAGTATTCAGACCTGGCAACCCTGTTGGCTCTGGTACAGGCATTGCAAAGGGACCAGTACCTGAGTAGGTCAGCAAGGGAACCAGAGGACTTATGAGTCCTCCAGACAAGATCACGTGCATGCTAACAGGCCAGAAATTCAGCTGAGAGCCATGGGAGGTTGGAACCATGGACCCTGTTTTTTCTGGGAGTGGCATGAAGAGCTGAGACTGACAGGAATCTGGTGGTGAAATAATAGAGGGCAGTATTGATGTTACTGGTAAAAGAGACGGGAGACCAGTCGATAGGCACAAGGTCAGCATGGAGAGCAGACAAGTCCAGCTACCAGAAAGACTGGATCTGGAGAAATTTGGTAGGGGGGGCTTTGGGACTATGTTATACGCACACAATAGATCATATGGTGGTCACTGAGGGCATCAGGAAGAGTGCTGGCATTAATGATATGGTGCAGGTGAGAGGTAAGAACTCAGTCCAGTAAAGAGTGGTTAAGGGATATAGGGTTGTACTGTGTTGGGTCAGAGATTAGTTGGGTAAGTTGGAAGGACTTAATGTTTTGGCACAATCTACTTAGTCAGGGGGAAAGCCAGTTAAGGTTAAAGTCACCAAGGATGAGTAACTCACCAGATGGGGCATGTGAGGAAATTGTAGTAAGGAGCTTGGTGACCGACAGAGGGGAAAGACCTAGGCAATAATAGATTCTAGCCACAAAGATAAGGACAGAGAAAGGGAGAAAGAGTTTGAGGAGGAGTAACTCGTAGGCAGAGGAGGAGGAGGTGACAGAGAGTACAGGTTCAAACTGGATTTTAGAGGAGAGGTAGATGGCAACTCCACCACCCCTCTTAACACGATTCTGTTGGGTGAGTGTGTACCCAGGTATGGTGACTGCAATATCAGGGATCTTGAGGGATAACCAAGACTCTGAGATAACCAACACATTGGGTTTGAGATTAATCATAAGTGGTTGCAGCCAATCAATCTTTGGGAGGAGGCTTTGGATGTTGATATGTGCCACTCTCAGCCCTTTGGGGAGATGAGTGGGAGAAGAGTTGTAGGGCCAGGATTGGGCTCAATATCACCTGCCACTAAAAGCAGCAGAGAGACAAGAAGCTTTGAAGGAGCCTAAGAGATGTTTTGTGAGGCAGGTGTGGGGAAGTGGGAGAGTAGGGGGGGAATTGGGGCAGGACTGAAGAAGAGATCTGAGACCTTCAAGATGGAGCTGAGAAGGAGGGAGAAGGTACTTCCCAGGAAGCCAGGGAGAATGGGCGAGAGATAGTGGGAAGGCTGGAAGAGGGTATGGTGGGAGAATGGGAGGTGGGAGTGAGATGAAGGTGGAGGAGAAGGAAAGCCAGTTAGAAGGAGGGAAGCTAGGGAAACAGGAGGGGAAGGAGATAAAGGGTAACAAGAAATATGGTTAAAGACAGTAGGGAGTGATATCTCAGAACTTAGTAAACAGGAGGGTTAGGGAGCTAGTTAGGGAGGTACAGTAAGTGTGAGCAGCTCAGAGACAGAGAAAATAAGGGGACCTAAGATAGAGTGTACACATGACTGCCTAGAAATATAGGGAAGGGAAAGAGTGAGGGCAGCACTGAGGGGGAAGAGAAAGAGGAATACACAGACAAGAGGATTGGGGTAGGCACAAACAGGGAGCTGAGTGTGAGCAACACAGACATAGAAAAGTAGGGCCCCTATATAGGGAGTCAGGAAACAGGTAGGGAAACAGAGAGCAACAAATTCCTTTTACATATATGTATATATCATGGTAAATAGGAGCAGTACAGACTTCAGAACAGAGTAGTATCAAAAGAACAGAGTTACAGCTGCTGCAAGCAAGAAGTCGACTGGAGAACTGGAGCATCAATAACCTACACAGCAATATAATACCTCTATACAGCGCTGTTGTGTCCTTACATTTAAAGAGATAAAATTGGAGTCCTGTGGAAAGTAGTGCAAAGTGGCCACAGACTGACTGAGACTCAAGGCAGACAACCATGCTGTCCTTAGCACACAGTCCTTTGCATGGACAGGCCACTGCATGGATGGGCCACTTGGTCAGACTGCAGTGAATTACAGTAAGCAGCCCTCCGATTGCCAGGGGAGGGAATGCTGATTCAGGAGTCCTGGTGGTCCGAGACAGTCGGTGGGGGGGAGTTTTTTTTTATATTTTTAACTCTATTTATCTCCCCCAACTCTGGAACTCTCTCAGACCTCTCCACTGGCTGGTGCCGCTCTACCGTCCACTGTGGACCCTGCCATCCTCAAGGTCATTACTTTCTCCCCGGGCACCCTGGGGACATAGGGTCCCGAGGAGATCGAAAGGGCAGTGGCGGAGCTCCAGTGCTGGGCATGTGGTGGCAAGGTTCTGGGAGGGGCATCGCCTATCCGGGCCAGAGGGGTTTTCCAGTAATGTTGACACCCCCGACGTGGGACGTGCAATGCTGCCCAGCCCGGGACGTGGGTGCTCCCACCCATGTCCGGAAGGCAGCTGCCCGATGTCTGCCCCAAGCCTGTAAGCCCCTGTGTGTAGCTGTGCCGCTGGTCTCCACTGGGGGCTGCTGCTGCACTGGGCTACCCCTGGATACCTCCCTGAGAGAGGACAGCAGTCCCTCGGAGGCTCGATCCTCTCTCTCCCCTGCTGACCCCCAGTGGTCCGGGCTCGTTCCCAAACCCAGGTCCCCGGCATGGCACAAGGTGTGGTGTCCAGTGTCTCAACCCTCAGCACCACTGGGCCAGCTTGGGGGGGGGGGACTGAGCTGCTCAAAAAGGCCCCTCACGACTGCTAAGAGTGGTGTTCTGGTGACTGATGGGGTCCTGGAGTGGCTCTCCTCTTTCTTTCAATTGTCTGTGAGCCCAGGAAAAGCAAGGGCTCTCAGGTCTCACCTCTTCAGCCCTCCAATTTCCAGGGGAGGCTAGCTGGGGGAAGGAGTGCTGATTCAGGAGCCCCAGTGGTCTGAGGCGATCATTGGGGGGGGCTTGAACTGCTTGGGATGTCTCCTCATGACCCCTAGGAGTGGCATTCTGGTGATTGATGCAGTCCTGGAGTGGCTCTCCTCTTTCTTTCAAGTGTCTGTGAGCCCAGGAAAAGCAAGGGCTCTCAGGTCTCACCTCCTCAGCCCTCCAATTTCCAGGGGAGGCTAGCTGGGGGAAGGAGTGCTGATTCAGGAGCCCCAGTGGTCTGAGGTGATCGTTGGGGGGGGCTCGAACTGCTTGTGATGTCCCCTCATGACCCATAGGAGTGGCATTCTGGTGATTGATGCAGTCCTGGAGTGGCTCTCCTCCTTGTTTCAAGCGTCTGTGAGCCTGGAAAAAGCAAGGGCTGCCAGGTCACACCACTTCAGCCCTCTGATTGGCTGGGGAGGCTAGCTGGGGAAGGGAATGCTGTTCAGGGGTCCTGGTGGTCTGAGGACATCGGTGGTGGGAGGGGGGTTGAGCTGCTTGGTAAGCCCCCTTACGACCCCTAGGAGGAGTGGCGTTCTAGTGTTTGCCATTGTCCTGGAGCAGCTCTCCTCTTTGTTTCAGTATCTGTGAGCTCAGGAAAAGCAAGAGCTGATAGGTCCCAGCTCTTCAGCCCTCCAATTAGCTGGGAGGGCTAGCTGTGGGAGGGAATGCTGTTCAAGAGTCCCAGTGGTTTGAGACAATTGGTGGTGGTTGTGGGGGGGGGTTGAGCTGCTTGGGAAGACCCCTTGCAACCCCTAGGAATGGTGTTCTGGTGACTGCTGTGGCCCAGGAGTGGCTCTCCTCTTTGTTTCAAGTGTCTGTCAGCCCAGGAAAAGCAAGAGCTGCCAGGTCTTGACTCCTCCAGCCCTCCGATTGGCTGGGGAGACTAGCTGGGGGAAGGAATGCTGTTCAGGAGTCCCAGTGATCCAAGGCAATTGGTGGTGGTAGGGGCTTGAGCTGCTCAGGAAGCCCCTCACGACCCCTAAGAGTGATGTTCTGGTGACTGCCACAGTCCTGGAGCAATTCTTCTTTGTTTTTAGTGTCTGTGAGCCTGGGAAAAGCAAGAGCTGCCAAGTCCTGCCTCCTCAGTTCTCCGATTGGAAGGGGAGGGTAGTTAGGGGAGGGAATGCTGTTCAGGAGTGCTTGAGGTCCGAGATGATCGGTGGGAGAGAGAGGGGTTGAGCTGCTCGGTAAACCCCCTCATGACCCCTAAAAGTGGCATTCTGGTGACTGCGGCAGTCCTGGAGTGACTTTCCTGTTTGTTTTGGGGTTTTATTCCAGCCTCACCATAGCTGCTCCCTCACCCCTCCCAACTTCTCAACTCTGTACATTCCCTGGACACCACTGCAGACCAGACTTTGAAATGACCATCCAATGAGCCACAGCTGCCATTACTGGTACAGTAGGTGTAGAGGTCCCCAGCTTTAATTAATGGACCACGCCAGTCAATGCCATCCATGCAGTGCCATTGTTATCCCACCCAGCATGTCCCTTCATCTTAAAAACAATGTTTTGGAGAAAGTAGAGTACAAAAATAAACCTTAATAAAATACAAAATTTTAAAGGTTAAAACAGGCATTCCTGGGAGTGCATAGATCCTCCTAAATAGAAATAGAGGTATTATAGCATCATGCTATGTACTGGTTCTTCTGGGCTGATGAAAGGACAGTGTTAAAAAAAATCTGTTATTGTTGAGACATAGCATGTTAAAATCAATACTTTTGTGCCTGGTATATATTAATAAAAATGTCACAAAGTTTTCTATTACCCAGGCCCCTAGGTTTGTGTAGCCCCCTCTGCAAAGAAATCCTACATCTGCCCCTGGCTTACCTGACATTGTATGAAAACTTCCAGAAGTAGAGGTCTCCCAGTTGATCATAGGGTGAGGGCTGTGAGTGTCATTCTCTGCTTGACTCTGTTCATTGCCCTGTGGGTGGGGGTGAGAGTGTGGTGAGGTGCATGATGGTGTCAGCTATTGTGTGTGCAGAGCTAGAACTGTTGTTGAACATTTGCTCTTGTAGTATCCTATGGTTCGGTGGGAGGCACAGAAAGAATAAGAGAGGAAGCCATGGTACAAAACAATGTGTGTGTGTGTGGGGGTGGGGGGCACACTGTGTGTGAATGCATTGCAGTCTTTTTTTGCTGTTTTTCTTGCTGGGGCAGGAAGCAGTATGGGAGCAGGATATATGTGTAATAATCAGAGTATTTCTTGGCTTGCATTTTTTCCTGTGTAAGTGACCAAAATTTACCATTATTATTGTGGGCTAGTGCAACCATCTGCAGGCTAGTGCAGTTTTGAATCAACTTGTCCTGCTGGCTAGTGCTTAAAAAAAGGTTAAGATTGACCCCTGTGTGCAAATGTTTTTTTAAACAACCCTATTTTGAGTTGACTGACTGTGACTGCCAAATGACTCCATCTTGCAGACTGCCCCAAGGAGACAAACCACAAAACACTGTTTTTTTTTTTGTTTGTTTCCAAAAGAAAAAAAATCAAACAAAATTAAAACAGACAGGCTAGGTCTCCAGTTACCAAACCTACCCAATGCTCTGCCCGATCTGACTGGTAGCCTCCTACTGTTGTCACCAGTGACTGACACGGCCTACTCGTCCCCAATGCCCAATGCTATGTTAGCACTCGGATCCAATTGGCAGCCTCCACACAACTGATGGTGATGAATGTGGCTTGTTCTGTCCTGACATTACGCTAGCATCTGAAGCCACTGCCTGCCCTCCCTTTGCCTTTACTAACCTGCAGCTGCTTATATGCAGCATTAGTACCACCTAGTAAAAAGCTGATTATTGTACCATGTCAAATCTATACTATTTTTGTTGTTGTTAAATTTTCATTTACAAATCTAATTTATTTATGAATTTGTTTTTGCTAGATATAATTATACTAAATATTATATATATATATATAAAATATATATTTGTTTTTACAAAATGCATCTAATTTACTACAATGGAACCATTTCATAATTGCAATAAGCCTTTCCAGTGGGTACATTATGATGGGATAATGGCCCTTCTCAGGTGGTGGAAGCACTCGGCTTTGTCTTGTGCTTCAACCCAGCTGAGGCGGGCCATTAAACCACCATCATATACCCTGGCATGCCTTATTTGTTAATTAACAAAGCTTCTGTTACTATTTCTATATGGAAAAGGATTATTTTTATGGTGAGGCAGGAAGTTGTAAATAAATAAAAAGTCAAGATTTGTCTGGTGTCAACAAAGCTGGTCTTTTTTTATGTTGTGTTTATTAATCTCTGTGGCTTTTGCATTATTTCTTTTAGCACTGTACTATATTTACATATCTCAGTATAGTAGTAGTTATGTTCTGGCACCCTGATATCTTGTTTTCAGTGGGGTCCCATTTTTACACTGTATTTACTCCGGATAGCACAGCAGAGATGCAATATCTCATTTTTGATGGGGCCCTGCTCTTACCAAGTTTTATAATGTATCTACCCAAGATAGCCCAGCTGAGAGGCAGTTTCTTATTTTCAGTGGGGTCCAGTGCTTTACCCAGAATAAAGCAGCATGTATGCACATTTCAGTGGGATTGTGCTGTACTGGGGTCCTGCACATTTTCACCATGTGTTTACCCAGGATGGAACAAATGAGATGCAATCTCATTTTCAGCAATGTCCTGCTTTTACACATTTTTGCAGTATATTTACCCAGGATTGGACAATGGAGATACAATATCTCATTTTCATTGGTGTCCTGTTTTACACATTTTTAGACTGCATGTACTTAAGATAACAGAGCGAGATGCAATGCCTTATTTGGGGGCTGGGGGCTGTTTTACCCATTTTTATAATGTACCATATTTACATGCATATGCCAGCTAAAAGGCAACATTTCATTTTCAAGAGGCTTCATCATTTTAACCCCAAATTTCCAACATAGTCTTTTTATGACCTCACATTATGATTAAGACAGGTGGAATTTCTTAAGTCCTGTCTGGAAAATGATTTTGTGGTGTGGCTGCGAAAACATGATGGGATTTGGAAAATGATATCTGACATGTTCAAGAGGTAGGGTAACACTAGGGCTATGCTGAAATTTAGGGCCAAAACGTGCACAAAGCTATGAATAAACATTTGAAAAATTCAACATGTGTTCATATAACTTTGTTGTTTGTCACATTTGGACCCCAAATTCTCAACATGGTGTTTTTATAACCCCACCTTATGAGCAAGACGGGTGTAATTTTTAAATCCCGTTCGAAAGGTGATTTCACGGAGCGACAGCGAAAACATATTTTGGAGGGATTTGAAAAATTACACCTGTTATGTTTATGAGGTGAGGTACCAAAAAGACTATGTTGAATATTTAGGGTCAAAATCTACAAATTTGACAAAGTTATGAGTAAATGTTGGAAAAATTCAACATTTCTTTATAACTTTGTTTTTTTTAAGATTTTGACTTCACATTTTCAACATTGTCTGTCTATGACACCACCTTATTATCATGACAGGTGGAATGTTTTAAATCTCACCCAAAAGGTGATCTTGCGGTTTGACTGTGAAAACAAGTTTTGCAGAGGATTTGAGAAATGACACCTGTCTTACCCATGTCATAGGGTAACAAAAGGGCTGTGCTGGGGTCAAATTCTGCAAAAAAATCACAGTTATGAGTAAATGTTGAAAAAATTCAGTATTTCTTCATAACTTTGTTGTTTTCTGATCCCATTTCTTCAGCACTGGTTTTTATGTCCCCACCTTAAGATCAAGACAGGTGAAATTTTTTAAATCCTGTCTGAAATGTGCTTTTGCACGGCATCTGCAAAACACATTTTGAGGGGATCTGAAAAATGTTACCTACCTGGTTCATGAGGTGGGCTTAAAAAGGGGATGTGTCGTGGTGGGATAACAGCACTTCTAGGTGGTTGAAGAACTCGGCTTCTCCTCATGCTTCAACACACTCGAATCAGGTTAATATACCACCATAATGCAACCCCTGTCATGCCTTATTGCTTAATAAACAGAACTTTTGTTGCTACTTTTATCTGGAGAAGGATTATTTTTTTTCCAAATAGCCTTTTGCTCCCCCATTGCTCCTCCCACCTTGCTTGGCAATGGGGGAGATATGTATTTTTGTAGTTTTCTCCCTGTTACCCCAGGACCCCAGATCACGGTCACTTATGTATGTGGAGGTGTGCATGTGGTCCATGGCTCTGGTGATGGCCCCTTTCATCCACCCAACCTAATGCCAGGTTTCCCTTGTGGCTTGGCGCTGCCACCTAGCTCCCACTGGGTGGCAGCCAAGAGCAGGGGAAACCCCACATCCCTCCCTGGAGAAGAGCGCTTCCTTGCAGCCACTCAATCAAGCTCCTCACCCTCCCCCCTCGGCTGACCCCTGGCAGCCCAAGCTCTCTCCCAAACCCAGGTCACCGGCGTGGGGCAAGGTGTGGCATCCAGTGCCTCAACCCTCAGTGCCACCGGCTGGAGAAGGATTATTTTAATGGTGAGGCAGGAGGTTGTCATGAAATAAAAACTAAAAATCAGTCAGGAAACATGTTCTATAAAACTGTATAACTATAAAGAATAGACTGCCAATGCTGACTTTGTAACCCATGTGACTGAGTCATCCTGGAAGTAAGTGTATCATGTGCGTCATGTGCCCCTATAGCATTGCCATTTTAGTCTTTGTCTTTCCATGTATGAAGCTTGAGGAATGATCCTGTGGTCTGTGATAGCAGGCATGGTTCATTTACATACCCATGATGCAGTGCTTTAACACATAACATGTATTCCCATTCAATGATGTAAAACAGACCAAACAGATGTTCCTAACCTCATTTCTGTGTTTAGTGGTGGAGCTTTATTATTTTGCTTGCCAGTAGTTTGAATATTAAAATGAAACATTTATGGTCCTCAGAATATAAGCACAGTGAAGCCCACCAGGATGAAGCGCAGAGTCAGAGTTTCCTGCATGACAGATGGGATTAACTCTTATTGAAACCACATTGTTTCCTGCAGTAACTCTGCTGCAGAATGCTGCATTGGGTTTTATCCTGGTGAACTTCACTGTACATTAGACTTTTCCATATGCTTAGAATTTCTTCTGTTGCACATGTTCTGTCTAACAGGTACTAGAGTATCCTAACAGCCTGGCTGAAAGTAGCGCCTGATAATTGGGACTCATTACATTAAACATGGTCATACTGTCTTAGTTAAGAGTGAATTCTCTCAACAAGCTGACAAACATGGCTGTTTGTCCCACACAGGACGCTACCTTCGTTCCCTTCCAGTACTCCAGGCTCCAGTCTCCTACATCCTCACTGTCCCTGCTCCCTATCTTCAAAACAGCAGCTGTGCAAACTTTTTTCAAACAATCAAGGGTTTTAGCAATGTCACTTCTTTTATTGTTCTTTTAAATGTTTAAAAAAATATATTTTTAATTAAATAGTCCTAGTTCTGCTATTTAGCCAGCAGGTGGCACTGTGACTTGTTGGTTTACATAGATTTATACTTAATTTGTTCTCTTTTTATAATACTTATTCTTTATTTTGTCTCATTTTTATATTTGTGTACTGCCAGTACATGTTTTGCCACTTCCTGTAGTTGCTCAGTTGTGGTGTGGGTGGGAATTTACATTTATCTGGCACCCTTCAGGTCTGCCTAGACAGTCTGTTACCATTAATGTGCCCTGTTTATTTATTGCTGCTCCCAGTATCTGCTTGGTTGTGGTGTAGTTGGGACCCTGACATTCTTGCAGTTGCCCTACTCTGTTTATTGTAGCTTTTGCTAGTTCCTGGGTTGTGGTGCAGGCAGAATCTTACATTCAATCCGATACCATTTAGGCCTGTGGATTTCCTTATGGTATACTCCTGAAACTGCAGCTGTTTGTCTTTGCTTATACTATGAGCTGTAGGTACATGGACGGTGCTGTCATTGAGTAAAGTTTTCTGGCACTTTGTTTTACTTTGGTTCCTGTACAAAGATTGTTTCTTTACTGTGCTGTATGACTTTGACAGTTATTTTATACAGTTTGTATGGCATCATGAATATGTTGATTAATGTGTGTGTAAAGGGCCGGCCTGGTGGCCCTGAGGGTTAAGGGGCTAGATGCCACACTGCACACCATGCCAATGACCTGGGTTCAAGAACAGACTTGGGTCACCAGGGGTCAGCAGGGAAGAAGTAGGATCGAGCATCCAGAGGACTGTTCTCTTCTCCTGGGGTGGGTGGGTTCTGTTCCATGCAGCATCAGTGACCCCTGGGATCCAGGGGAGTGTTGCAGTCTGTGTGGGCATGCAGAAAGGGGTTGGGCAGTGGCGGGCATCTTTCACTCAGGTGCGAGAGCATGCCTGGAATGTGCAGGACACCATTGCACATCAGTGTCTGGCAACACAAGTAGTGAAAAAAAAAAAGCTCCCTGGATAGGCGATGGCATTCTCCAGTGCCCCACAACCACACTCCTAACACCGGGCTTCCTCCATTGGCTCTCCAGATCCCCTTGTCTGCCTGGCTCTAGCGAGATGGGGCCTGTCGTCAGACAAGGTAGGTGGGGGAGTGTCTGTCCCTGATTTCCCAGTTGGGTGGACTTCAGGCAGGAGGTAGCACAGTTGGCAGTGAGTGGGGATTGCCTGAGAGAGAGGTCCAGTGGTAGCGGGTGATAAAAAGAGTTCACAAAAAAGAAATGTGTGTGTACAAGCATCTGTTGTGGTGAAGGGGTTTTAGTATGTTTCGTGGATGCTACTTATGGTAACAGTAGGACTCAGGAAGATACATATACTAGAATCATTGTGTGAAACAGTAAAAGTATGTTGAAATGCTGAATACAACATGGTTCACTGTAAAATATTAATTCAGAGGCTAATTTTTATTATCTGAGTAGTAAAGGATAACAGTACAAATATGGTGGCTGTTGGCTACTTTTTGGTTTCATTTTTGTATGCAATGATATTATTTATTTATTTATGCAAAAGTTTGATAACCAGGAAAGGCACACTGAGCTGAGCATCATTTCCGGGTGTGACCCGGAGGAGGGGGAAAGTAACAGGCATACAGGCAATTACATTCATCAGAAGTGCAATAATGGCAAATAGAGGTACAAAAACTCCATTGGCAACAATATAGAACAGCAGATATACAAGGGTTGCAGGTGAGCTAAGAGAGTCACACTATACATGGGTAGGCAGTACAAAACCTAGTTGATGAGGTTGGGTGAGCTTTGCCCTCCAGAGAGAGCAGACTGAGGGCCAAGAGTTCAGAGATGCCAGGAAATACAAGTCTTTGACTAGACTAGAGTGTGGAAGCAGTGGTGAGAAAGGGAACAGAAGAATCAGGAAGGGGGTGACAAGTACATGAGGGAGAGGAAAGAGCCTTAGTAGGCATTTTAGTGTTTGAAGGGAGGGGGATAGATGAAGGGGAGAGGGGAGTAGGTTCCAAAAGGAGGAGAGCCGGTAGAAGAAAACAACTTGACCAGTACGTGAGCGAGGGTGAGGAATAGAGAAGGTGTGGGTGTCCCTTGAGAACAGAGAGTAAGAGAAGTGGGTGGGGGAGAGGAGAGAAGCTAGGAAGGAGGGACCAGAACCACACCAGTATTTGGCAATGAAGTTGGAGCATTGGGACTGGTGACATAAAAGTAAAGGGTAGATGGGTAGGGAGGAATAGAGGGAGCAATGGTGGCTGAAGAGAGGAGTGCTGAAGGCAAAGCAGCAGAAAGCATTGCAGAGGATATCCAGTCTGGCAAGAGAAGAGAGAAGTGAAAGCCACATCTGCACAGTCGAAGTTAAGGAGAATCATTTTGGTTATAAACTCCCAGCGGATTTGGGTGGGGAGGCAGTCTTTGTTATGGTATTGGATGCCAAGCTTGGGGCAACGTTTGGAGTGCATGGTGTCATTGTGGGCAGAGACATCAAATTTACTGTTTAGCCACACACCAAGGTATTTGAAGGCAGGGACAACCTCCCATGGGGTGCCATCCAGGTTGGAGAAAACAAGGTGAGAGCCTTGCTAGTTTCTGGCTGGTGCCAAAGGTCATGGACACAGTCGTTTTGGTATTATATGATAGTCTTAAGGTTTTTTTATAGCCATGAATATTAAATCAGGCATCTGACTGTGCATGAATACTTGCTAATGCACAGTCAGGTGACATCTCTTGGGACAATAAGGTTTCAGGATTTTTCCTTGCCATTTTATAAAATAAAATAAACAATAGGCAGTTGTGGTGCACAAGAAAACATACCATTGAGGGGCTCATAAGGTAATTCCTGCCACTTGTCCTTCAGGCTCATGGCTAATTTCCTCATGAGCTCCCCTTGATGGTTTATTTCCTTGTACACCAGAGTTACCTATTTATTCTGGTAGAAGATTTGGTACTAGTCTACTGGAGAAGAGAATGAAATGTTTGCAATGGGATTAAGGTCATAAGATGAATAAAAATTAAATTGAAATATACACAGTTAATAATTAAATAATGTGTAGTAATACCAAAATTAAAAAATAGTTTCTAGCCCCAACAGTTCGGAAGTTAGACCGTTCAAAATATAATTTCTTAAAATTTGATAACTTTGGAACAGTTAGGGCTAGAGACTTATTTTTTTAAATGTAAGCTTGGCGTCAGCTAGGTAGATATATCAATAAACTATTAATCCAGCGTGTACAATACAAAAAAATATAATGTTTCATAGCTATACAAAAAATAACATGGTTCACTAGATTTTAAATGTCCTGTAATTTTTAACGAGATATTATATTGACATATATAGACATACAGTGACACAGGAGAATCGTATTGTAAAGATCTATATACAGTACTAAAATACTACTAGTAGTTTAATCTGGTTCATTTTCAAGTGGTTTCCATCTGTATGTTCCCCCTCTGCCCCCTCCCCCACACACACACACACCTGAGAGGAGGCTGAAAATAGGCAGAATTGCCTAGCCCTTCTTTCCCGGTCAAAAAAAAAAATACATGTTGATTGGATGCCAAGCTTTCATTAAAAAAAAATAAAGAAAGAAATGGAAGTTTCAATGATTAACAGTTCAAATGTTACAGCTTTCAAAATATAATTTCAAGCATGGTAAACTATCATACAAGATTATTTTTGGAAATGGTTGTAACAAGACACTAGGGGTTGTTCTAAGAATAAAAACATTCTTTTCAAGTTCTATATGTATTTGGTAATGGCTCCAGTAGCCTGACAGTATTCCTACTAAACATTTCAGGCCTAGTCTCTTAAGAGGAGCTTACTTCTCAATATCAAAACTGTAACGTCACAAATGTGCCTACTTTTTTCATTATTGATAATTCCTAAAGGAGGCTTATGGTTGAAACATTACCTCCCCATGCCAGGATTTTCACTCTGTCCGTTTGTCATGGTCATGTTTTAGACATCTAGAAAATCGCCAGGATCTCCCCTGTATTTAATAAAGAAGTTATCCTAAAGACCCATCAAATTTCAGATCCATTGCTATGTTGTCCATCCTAAGCAAAATCCTAGAGAAACTAGTTACTATTCAAACCACCGATTTCCTGCTAAGAAACAACCTCCTTACGGATGCCCAACATGGGTTCCATAAGAACCATAGCACCTCCACTGCCCTGCCTAAATTCACCACTGACACGCTGTCTGCTATGGACTCGGGCCTTCTTACTTGAGCTGTTTTCATTGACATGACCAAAGCTTTTGATCCAGTTGACCACTGCATTCTCCTAACCACCTTACAATCTATGGGATTCTCCCCACTGGTAGTGGCCTGGTTCAGAAGTTATTTGACTGATAGGGCCCAAGTTGTAAAAATACAACTCTACCCTTTCAGGCCGAACAATAGTAAATGTTGGGGTTCCCCAGGGTTCTGTTCTGGGGCCTCTCCTTTTCTCATTATTCATAAATAATATAACTGCTGGTCTCACATCCTGCTAATCCATACTCTGTGCAGATGATACTGTAATTTACACCAGTTCAGAAAGTATATCTGACATAAATGTGAGGCTCTCTTCTGACTTTCAAACATCCAAGTCTGGCTCTTTTATCACAAACTAGTTCTAAATGAACCCAGGACACAATCTATGTTATTTGGGTCTGACGCAAAGCTTAAACTGAGTCAGACCTATTTTAAGATTTCAACCCTAATGGCTCCCCTATTGCCTCAGTTTCCTCCTTCAAATACTTACGAGTATTTCTGGATCAGTCTCTTGATTTCTACCTACAGATACTATCCACATGTATGTCCATAAACTCAAAACTGGGCATTGCATACCGGACTCGGAATGCTCTTACCTCCTCAGCAAGACTAGCAATTGCCCGTGGTATACTTTTACCAGCCCTTACCTATGGTGTCATTACTTATGCTTCTGTTGCAAAGTCCTCACTCCTACACTGGAATACAACCTATAATAATATTTGCTGGTATGCCTCCTCATCCCCCCAGCTCAAACATTGCTGCCAACTCTATGCTGATCTAAACTGGCTATCTCCTTTTGCCTTAAGAATCCTCACTGTAAGCTCTCTTGTTGACAATGTCATGAGGTCTCAAACTCTCACTACTTTTACTGCTCTACTAACCCCACATAAATCTTCTTATGGCCTGCATTCAGTTGATAAATCTCTTCTCCATGTTCCCAGGTGCAAAACCTCAAAAGGGGCCTATGCGTTCTCCTACTATGCTCCTTAGCTCTGGAATTCCTTTCACCTATCTGCTCGTCTGGCTCCCTCCCATTTTATCTGTAAAAAAGAACTTCGAATATTTCTACTGGCAACTGACAAGTGCTCATGTTTCAAATCCCCTTAACTCTTGTCTTCTAATTTTAGCTCCTCTTCTCAGAATGCCTAGTCCCTCCTATCACTTCACTTAGTACATTAAGAATTATTGTGGTACTACTTAAGCTGCTCTTACCTGATGTAACATGCTGTTATTTTACTTTATGTAATCCCTATATTAATGTTCTGCTTGTTGCTGAGTCTGATAACCCCTTTGTATTTTGTAACCTTAACAGTATTTTTCACTTTTGGTTAGTGTTCTAAGTACAAAGTGTTATTGCTGTGGATTTTTTGTACTCTTGTTGTGCTTTCAAACTGTGTATCCTTCCGGGTCGTGTCCGAAAATAGTCAAATTCTTGGCTAGCACACCTGACCTGGTAAACAAAAACTAAATAAAAAAAAATACATTGTTTCTAAATTTATTTTTTTATTTTCTGTGTGCCTTTAATTTAACCCCTTTCTTTCATTTGCAGTTCACACTCTGCTTTTTACCCTTATCCAGTGTATGCCATAATCATTTGTTTACCAAGATTGTTAATTATCCAAGGCTATTTCATGTACAGTATGTAGCTCAAAATGTTTAAGATTAAGCTGTCGGGAAAATGAGAGATCAAGAATATTTCAGCAAGACAATGAGTTGAATTCTTTAAATTACTCAGTGAAACATCTCCATACCAGTTTGGCAGACTTCTAAAGAGATTATGGCACTAGGCTGATGAAAGTACAACCCAGCATCTGCATTTTAGATATCACGGGCCTGATTTTCAAAGAGCGACACAGGGCTTGTCAGTTCCATTCTTTGGCACAGCTGTGCCAAACTCCTTTGACGCAGCTGCACCCGATTTTATTTGTGACAATTTCCATACTTTATGGCAGCCTGCACCAAACATTTGGTGCAAGCCCCGTAATAAGTGTCCCCCAAACGACACAAGTTAGACCAAGGAAAAGATAGTCTAACTTGCTGCATTTGACTCTCAGGATCGAAAATCCAGATCACCAGCTGGGTGAACGCTGCAAGCCCCATGCACCAAACAATCGGCACACCAGGGGCTTGCAACATTCATAGGGCTTTCATGTATGTAAACTGCTAGAACAATAGAATGAAGCAGCTGCAAAATCCATTTCTGCAGCACCATTCAAACAATCATCATTTGAAGCTTTTTTAAATCAGAGTAGCTGAACTGTAAGATTGAGACAAAAGATTTCTCTGATAAAAATATCTTTAGGCAAGACAAAAGAATCTGCATAAATATTAAAACACAAGCAATAACCTGTCCATCAGTGATTATTATAGTATGAGGAGAAAGGTGTAATAAAGCCTTACTTTTGTTGATCTCCGTGTGATCTCTGCCCAGCAGACTTTAACAATGGTTCAGGCCGAACTGCTGCCTTTGGTGATGTTTTGGGGCTGGTGTCAGAGTCTCCACTATCTTCATCCCCCATGGCTTTAATATAACTCCCACTTCTCATTCTACGGCAGGGTATTTCTTCATCCTTATTTACTAGAGGATACCCTCCCCATTCATCTTGAGGCACCTAGAAAATGAAAACAATGATGTGAAAAGTTAGCTCAGCTTTAAATGAGCTTCAATGTTTGGTTTAATTCTTGCTGAGCGTCACTTGCCGTCATGCATTTAGCCCCTAATACAAACAAATAATTTTAGGACAGTAAGAAAGACGCCGCTGCATTGAGTTCTGTCCATCTGCCAGCTCGGTGAAAACACCCTGTCATTCCATTTTCTTCAACAAGATTGCTTGATATGACATTTTTCTATTGACCTAATGTCAAAATTGTCTTTCTAATCCGGGCTCACTCATCTATGTGTTCCTGAGCTGTAAAAAATTAACCTAGTTCTGGGGCCACATTCTTAAGGTACTGGAAGATGCTACTGCTAAAAAAAGAAACCCTTTGGAATCAAATAGAGGAACTGGCCACATTTGAAAATAGGGATGGGTATTAGCAGAAGTTAATAGCTATAGGTTTCTTGAATGCCAAAAGGTGTATTTGAATGAAAAGGAAAGATCCTAACCAACAAGATATTAAAATGCAGTTTAATTTAATGGTGGATCTACAGTATGTAGGTTGGAATGCACACATTATTGATGTACGGACAAGAAGGAACTACTTGGTCATATATGGAATCCATTAAATAGAATAATAGCAAGAGGCTGTTTATCCAAGTGATATTTCCCATAGTCTATTGTGACCTAATTTAATAAAATGTGTTGTACAGTATCTAAAAATTACAGGAATGTATTTCATGCAGTTATTATGTACTATTCTTCTGAATATGAAAACCACTTTAAAAAACACATTTTATTGACCTTTATTTATAAAAATGTCAAGCTGCTATACAATAAACTTTATATTTATATATACAATAGTGTTTCTTGTACTGTTTATTTTCTGATGATAGAGTAAATGAGATGTCATATCTTGTTTTCACTGGGGTACTGCTTTATATCCATTTCCATAGCTGGGTGAACAGAATCACTGAGAAGTTATGTGACTTGCTCAGGGTCACCCAGTGTGTGACTGACTCTGTTGGGATTTGAACCTGGGTCCTCTGTTTCCCAGGCCTGCATTCTAGCCACTAGAGCTCACTGCCTCATAAATGATTTACATAACTGATAATAAATAGTTTTACAGTTTTACTAATAATTGATGTGGGAGAGGGTAAAAATATAAAATTGAGAACAAGGATACAGGAAAAGCGGACACATGAATGCTGACTGTATTAACTGCTAGCAAGAACAGATGAGTTTTCTGCAGGAGTTTTAACATAGATATGGGGTTTTAGTTCATGGGAGATGGTGGGAGCAGCAAGCAAGTATGGTCTCCTACCAGTGGAGGAAAGGGAGATCAGGGGAAGTGAGAAGTGGTTATGGTTAGAGAAACAAAAACAAGGCGCTGCGTCAGCATGTGGTCTAAAAGCAAAACAAAATGGTTATATTAAATGCACGCTGAAAATAGAAAATAGAGTTAAAAATCTACGTTTCGACCTTAGGTCTTCTTCAGGAAATATCTAAAGAGAAAAAAAACAAGTTAGTGTAGAGGAGAGGTAAAATGAGAGAGATATATGTGGAGAAAGAAGAAGGGGAGGCTAAGGGAGAAGAAGTGATAAATGGTAAGATTAAGAGAGAATCTGTGAAACAAAAAGGTGATGATGGGAAAGATAAAGCATAATGGGAGAGAAAGAGCTGGGGAAGTTCCCAGGTGGAGACTAATTAACAGGGCCTTGTAAGAAGGCTGAAAGGTGACAAATGTGTGGGAAGGAGACAGAAATGGAGACATGGTGAAAATGAAAAATAAATGAGTAAAAAAACAAATTGACTTTAGGGAAAAAAAGGGATGGCTGAAAGATGTTAGTGGAAAACAAGTCTGTCATTTAAACCAGAGGGCTGCTGGGAGCCAAGGCGGATGATCAGCTTGGCTTCCATGTTTTTTCTATGGTCAGGATCCCGGAAGCCCTGCTGAAGGACACAAACAGAAAGGTCATCGACATTGTGGTCCCTGGAGATAAAGTGGGATACAATGGGTTTAGCAGTTTCACCATTCCTGACTGCTCTGTAATGTTCCCTGAAATGGTCAGCAAGACGCCTACCAGATTCTCCGATGTAAATAGCTGAACACTTCCTGCAAAGAATACAATACACCACATTAGTTGAGGTGCATGAGAACTCCTTGGTGATGTGAAAAACACCTGTAGGCCCCCGAATCTCAGTCACACTGGAAATAAATTTGCAGGTGTAGCAGCGAGCCCTGTTGCAAGGTTTGGTACCTGGGGGGGGAGGAACTGTTAGGAGTGGGTAGGCTGCTTTTAACCAGGAGATTCCACAGGTTAGGTGGCCAGTGGTAGAGCAATAGGTGATTCTGTAAAGGAAGCACCAATATTAGGGTCAGTTGCAAAATGGGAAAGTTACTAGTGATGATCCTGTGAAGAAGGTGTGCTCTGATGGAAAGGAAGAACTAGTGGAATTCGCCGTTGTTCTTGTGTGACAGTATCCCTCTCAGGGGTCAAGGTTACGGGGCATGTTACTGACCCGGGAGAGTGCTCTGTCCACTGTGCTTTTAGGGTATCCCCTGTTGATAAAAAAAATATGCATTATTTGGGTCTGCTCAGCAAAATCATCCTCTTCACTGCATAACCTGCCAAGTCTAAGAAACTGTGAATAAGGCAGGCCATTCTGTCTCCTTCCCACACATTTGTCACCTTTCAGCCTTCTAACAAGGCCCTGTTAATTAGTCTCCACCTGGGAACTTCCCCAGCTCTTTCTCTCCCATTATGCTTTATCTTTCCCATCATCACCTTTTTGTTTCACAGATTCTCTCTTAATCTTACCATTTATCACTTCTTCTCCCTTAGCCTCCCCTTTCTTCTTTCTCCACATATATATCTCTCTCATTTTACCTCTCCTCTACACTAACTTGTTTTTCTTCTCTTTTAGATATTTCCTGAAGAAGACCTAAGGTCGAAACGTAGATTTTTAACTCTATTTTCTATTTTCAGCATGCATTTAATATAACCATTTTGTTTTGCTATGGTTAGAGAAGTTGAGGAGCAGTAGGGAGAGAAGGGGAGATGAGGAAGGTGAGAAACCCAGGGTGTAGCCCATACAGGGTTTCAATGGTGAGGAGAGAAATCTTGACTAGGATCCACTGAGGGATTGGGAACAAAGTTTACTCCTTGAGAACTGTTGTGACATGTTCATGTTTGCTTCTGTAGATGAAGAGGTGACTAGATAAGTTTGGATATTCTGATGTTTAGCTGTTTGGTAGTCTAGGATACCTCAATCTACCATGCATGGGTTTGTAGTACTTGCCAAAGTGTGAAGTTCTAAAGATGTAAATTTGGGTTTGAGTAGAGGAGTAATTGAGTATCAGACCCTAGTAATGTTTTGAAAATGACAGTAGGAAGCTATGCAGCTAGGTTTTCTGCAGCCATTGAAGGATATCATATCATCATTCAGTTTTAATGAGGAAGTGAACATTCATGATTGTGTGGTCCAGGTTGAAGTCTCATTCCAAGAGGTGGATGGAAAAAATAGGGTTGCTCATAAAGATGCTCCTTTTTTTGAGAAACATAACCTCATAATTAGACTGATATACTGGAAAGATTGGCAGAAGATCAGGGTTGTATGAGACAGGGCATGAGGAGGGGAAGAGAGAGAAAGAACATCAAAGCAGTTGATGGAGGTGTAGTGTTGAGTGTTTTCAATGGTAATAGCCAATATAGCACTGAAGAAATAGATATCAAAGAGAAGAAGGCATATGTGAAAGTTGATAAGCAGGAATATAGCCTTGGGGGACAACATAGTTCTGTAGTTTTGTGAAGCAGGAATGTCTACATCTAGTGATGTAGCAATGCAAATGTATGGGAGCAAGAAAAGTGGAGTGCTTGATACCCCAGAACAAGCTTCCAGATGGTCAGATAAAAAGGGATGGATAATCTTTTTTGTGAGAGTTTTATACCATACCTGCTTCATATCCTATGGAATCTGTCTTGACCCCTCCCTGACGTACAAGAAGATGGATAACATTCTAGAATCAGTGAGCAAACAAAGAAACAAGTTTAGTTGTATTTCCTTTTTTCCCATCTCAATGATTTTGGTCACAACACCTGCAACCAATTTCCAGCTGGCAAGGAGCTTCCTTCATAGCTAATGCTAAAGCCTCCATTGTGTTGACCAGCAAGGGCTGCACAAATACAGGGTGGCGTGTGCCCTCCAAGGAGTTGAGAACTTCACCTTAAAAAGGGCCTGATTCTTAGCCAGCCCCAGTGTGGGGTTCTGCAGGTCTGACAAACACAAACTCAGTTCTACAATTGCTACTTTGCCGATGGGCCAGCCTGACAGTCTTTTTAAAGATGTTCTTTCTCTTTGAAATTTTGCAATAGAAAAAAGATAGCAAAAACAGGACAGTTTTCCAGAGTTTTTATAATAAACATATACATTTGAAAATATAGTAGGTTCATTCCAGAATTGCAAGTCACATAATCCCTTCAGTGGCAATGCTTTTTGAAGGGCCCCATGTGAGGTATGACGGACCAGTGCAGTATGCTGGTGCCTTTTTGCAAACCTTCATAAGGGATTAGGAAATTGGCATAGCACAGTTGCACCAGTCTGAAGGTTTTGCACTATAGGTACTCTGGAGGAACAACAAAACACACTGTTTGGCACTAGTTACAATTGTCTCATTGGGACTTGGGTGATACAGCATGGTGCATCTGCACCTGTATTAATATCCCTATCGAGACTCAGGAGGAGTGGTGTCATGGGTCTGTTCCATTTTAAAGATCTGTCCATGGCTTAGTAAGAACAGCATGAATTGTCATAGGTGAGTCATTCCTCAATGACGTCCTCTGCCTTTGGGTCCTGTACTAGTTGCAGCATGAATGTCATTGCTTCACTTTTCTTAAGTGCCATCCACCTCTGGCTCCTCTGGTGAATCCAGCTGTACTTCCAGTGCAGGTATGAGAGTCGCTGTCCAGCAATGGGCAACTGTGCTCTCAAGCACATTTGCTCACACCTCTCCTGTCACATAAGGAAATCTGTGACAGTGGTTCTTCTCTCTGCCACTGCTAAATCCCCTAGCAACCACTTTCAATATAGTTTTTTGAAGGCTCTTGAAGGTTGCGATTATACCTCCATCTAGTGGCTGTATCCAGGATGTTGTATTCTTCGTGAAGAACATTGCCTGAATTTTGCCATCACAGTAACAAAGCTTGGATTCAAGGGGTGGGCTGGACATTGATCCATGAGGCGTGCTTTAGGGAGGAGCTTCTGTCACCTAAGGTGTGCATATGCTAATGGAATAAAGATATGAGCAAATCAGCTTTTGAAGATGTTGGAAGTCTTCTAGGAGTTCTGACTGCTGGTGTACTCAGCAGGTAGGGAGCTCATGTTGCAGAGATGGAAATACTGTGGATGGCGATATTTCCTGATAAACTGAGACTTAATTTTGTGAGTCCCTGTGGCATTAGAAGCAAACAAAAGGATCACCCAGTCTTTACTGATTTTAAATCCTTTGCTTCAATTGCTCCCGCTCTTGCCAGACAGTGTCACATTAAGGAGGCACTTCAAGAACAAGCCTATCTCATCACAGTTATAGATCTGTACTGGCAGGTAACCCCACCCCCCACCATGCAGCACTTGTCAACTTAGGGAGAAAGTCTGCTACTGTGATATCATCGCAGCTTCACTGCTCGCCAGTGATGCAGATTCTCCTAATCCCATGGCATCACTGGAAGCACCATCACCAGCCTGTCGATGCATGACATTTGGAGCCTTCACTGTGGATGTTTTTGTCAAACTGCTGATTGTGCTCTTTGAGAAACCTGTTTTATAGCTGATAGTTAGTCTTTCTTCTCCCCTCAGTCTCTCCAGGATAGCCAGCTGCTGATCCACAGCACAGCAGGAGTACTTCATGATAAAAGATGACAGTCAGCTGACTGATGTAAGCCGGTAGCACCTTTTGTGCTGACAGCTAGGCAAATGCTGGATTTTGACTGGGAGCCATAATGACTGTTCATTATAGTCAATTGTTTGGTATAATGAGGTTTGGTATAGTGAGGGACTACTGTATCTGGGCTGCTTTGAAAGGCATTACTGGGGCACAGAAGGAGTGTTAGGCATTACAAATAATATACTTTTCTTGACTTGATGGTCATCTTGACACCTCTGTTCATATTGATGCCATCTACAGCCAGTGCCTCTCCAAGATCAGTGGGCTACATAGGAATTTAACCTGTATTACTTCTTTCGCATGGCATAATAGCTTTGTGAAAATGAACTTCACAGCTATAGAGTATAGGGATGCGGAACATTATAAATTGCACTGTCTCCAAATAGACCCTACTTGGATTATGCATCCCCTTTTGGTCCCCATATCTGAGGAAGGCTTCAAACCTGCTTGAGAATATCCAGAGAAAAGTCAACCAACTAATGCCTAGATTCAAGTGCAAGTCTTACATCAAAAGATTGACAGAGTTAAACCTACTTAATCTGGAGGAAAGAAGAAGAGGTGATTTGTTATTACTGTTCAGAATACTGAATGATGTAGAACTTAACAGCCTGTCAGGCATTGTTATGGCTGACAGATCAACTAATATTAGGTCGCACAAACAAACAACTAAGAATTCCTTGAGTATATACAAATAAGTGGGACAACTATTTTACAGTAAGGGCTTCTAAAATTTGGAACAATCTACCACAGAATCTAGTTAACCTTTCAGCTCTTGAGAAATTTAAGACAGAGTTGGATAAATGTTTGAATGACATCAAGGGATCGTATACCCACTAAGAGTGGGAGACAGTCACGATGGGCCTTGAGCCTTTTTCTGTTTATACTACTGAGTAATGCTGAATAAATGGAATCTATATTAAAAAGACTCCCTGTACCATTTCTTCTGTCGCTTTTCCCTTGACTGCCCTTCCAGGTCCCACTACTGCTCCCTCTACTTCTGCCTCTCTCTTCCCCTGCTCTTGAAGTCTATTGCCTCACTCATTGTGCCTCCCTCATATTCATGTCCTGATTTGGTTCCCTCCCTTACAACCACAGTTTCCTTCTGTCTTTTCCTATCCCCTCTTCTTACTCGTTCTTCTCTACTTACTGTCACTCTTTTACTATTTTGTGGGTCAAGACTGCTGAAGGTCAGCCTGCCTTCTAATGTAGACTCCCTTGTATCTGTGTAGTCTCCCTCTCTATCTGCTCACTTCCTTCCCCTCATCCCTCAAAACCCAACTCCATGCCCACCCCTCCCATGTCTGCTCCTGCATCAGAACCCCCCTGCACTTGTCATGTCCTAGCTGTCTGCATATTTCTGCTGAGATGTTTCCCAGTAACCTGATTCCTACTTCTGATAACTGTGTATTCTGTATCCTATTATACTGTGAGCAGTGACCTGTCCCAAGTTTCAAACCATACTGTCTTGTCTGGCACTAATTAAGTTAGTGATTTGTTGATGTTACCTTGGTGATTGCTTAGGGCTGTGAAGATTTGCAGCTGATGATTACAGCTTATTGGGAGTTCTTGTTGGAAAGAATTTGGTATTCTACACAATCAGATTTGCTGGATCCTCTGCCTTGAACTAGGACACTGTTCTTTCCTCTAGCACTTGCAATTATGAGTTACACTAGCTAGACACTGGCCAGCAGGATGTGCACCAGGACCATTGTGTGCAGGCTCTCCACTGTCTTCAAGACTCTACAGACCTTCCCCTGCATGTCTCTAGCACTTGGACCTGGAGGTCACCTTCCAGTCATCACTGACCTGCAAGACTCTTTCACCCCTACAGGACTACTAGCAATTGTCCTCCACCACTAGGACTCGTGCTATCTCTCTCCATCCATTACAGCCTTCAGCCAAAATTGCAAATTTCCCTTCCTCATCTCCGATGATATAGATCATGGGAGGATCATGGGATGCTCCTGACTAATCACAGCACTTCCTCCAGTTGCGCATGAGGTACTGTACTCATAAGTGTATCTCATGCACTATTCCTGCCCAATGGGCACATGGTTAGTGCTTGTTCTTGCTACACAGAAACAGACAGCAAAAAAAGATATGTAGAAAAAATCATGGCATGATCTATAATACGTTTATGGGGGTTCTAGAGGACCTTTTATGGATATCACAGTGTGGCATCTTGCATCCTTAGTGCACCAGAACTGTTCACCTTTGGTTTGCAGTTCTCTTGCCCTAAGGGCGCATGCCATGGCACTCTTATATCCATAAAAGGCCTTTCTAGCACCCCTATAAACTTACATACTATGCTTCTAGTTTACTGCACTTGTTTCACCTGCCTACTCATTCTGGTATTCATTCATTTTATTCTTTGAATAATATTTACTGCTTCACTACATCTGCCTAGGTAGCCCTTTCTAGCCCTGTTTTTGTGCTTGGTCTATCCTGTTTTGTTTAATTGTAGTTGCCTTGCAGTGTTATTCTGTAGCTTAGTTAACTCCAGTAGTTTACTTAATTAAATGTTTGGTTCCTTTCCTCTGATCATTTATTTAGCTGGTGCTAACTACTATACTTGTTTGCTCTGGCTAAATGTGTAGTAACCTCTGCTCTGGTAATTCCTTTTATGTGGTGGTCAAAACTTGCACCTTGTATCTGCATTTAAATAAGTACCAGTTGTACTGGTTGCTAACCTGTGTGACAAGTGTTCCCCACCACCCTTGTACTTGACTTCTTCTATCCCTGTCTATAGCCTCTGACAATCACTGTCTGCAATGATAGCACTGCTCAATATATTTTCCTTTGCATCCCTGTGCTGCTGTATTATGCTTGGTTTTGTACATTATTGTACTGAATCCCTATTATTGTGTATTACATGCTATTTACTGTAGACATTTAGCTTATTAATTATGCTTTTTTTCAGAGGAGCCTGCCAGGATGCAACACAGTGGCTCAGGTTACCACATGACAAAAGGGTTTAACTGTCACTGAAATGTCCTTGTTTCCTGCAGTGACTCTGCACAGAATACTGCGGTATTGGACTGCATCCTGGTGGGCTTCACTGTGTTTGTATGCCTTTACTTTTATTTTATGTATTTTGCATTCTTTCTCCCTTGCATCCCTTCCCTTCCACACACACACCTCAGCATGTCTCTGAAAATTATCTGTTTCACAAATCAGTAGTCTTTTCTTGGTAAAACATAAATGCATCAGTAATTAAAAAAATCATATATCTGGACTGAAATAAGCCATATTGCAGGATGTGAAATAAGTATAACAAATGTACTGAACATAGGAATAATAAAGAATTATGCAAAGATAGGTCAGCACATTCTCTCGCCTCATAGAGGATCTGGGTTTGCATCCTAAACTTGGCATAGGCCTAGTCAAAGGCACTTTGAAAGAGTAGTTTGGTACACAAACAAAAGAAATAATTGGCTGCTGACTTAGGGAAGTAATATCCTTTTCTGTATCAGTAGCCAAGCAATCCTTTTGTTTGTGCGCCAAGTCTTACTTTTAAAGTGCCTACCTTTACAGACTATAGCACATGTTGTGGGATGAATTTTGCCTACAGAGGAGAGCCAGAGGTATTCTCATAGGAGTTATTTGAACTAAGCACTTCATTAAGGTGAATGCAGAATCTTACAAAATGGATTTAAAAAATCATAAAATCTGGGCCATGTTTATCCATGTGGTTATCAGCACAATGATGTTGGGTAAAGATCCAGCAGCCTCTTCACATTAAAATCAATACTAACCACACATCCCTGATTGCCATCACAAACATGGCAGCCACCTTTTCTCACCAAAAAAATTTCAGTTGGGCCATAAAAAACTGCCATAAAAAATTATTTTATGTTATTTTCCATCATACTCCTCTTCTTACACACATAACACAATTTATAAAAGGAGGTACTTCAGTACGTACAGTTTTAATTTTTGTTGTTTATTTGCTGACCTTGAAAAATACTCCTCCTATTATTACCTGCTTACCAGGGAAACCTCTGATGCTTAACCTGCTACAGATAAAATAAAAGCCCTGGCTCCATATGAGGAGTTGTGTTGTGTAAGTGTGGAGGTGAACATTCTACCAGTAGAACTGAGCAGAGATTGAATTCTTGCATTCCATAATAAACATTCCATCTACTGAATGAAGGAAAGATAAGAAAGAAACAGGGTGGGGAAAAGGAGAAAATAATATAAAGAAGAAGAGGAATGGTGAGGAAACAAGTAAATGCGGTGGTTTGGGGGAAATAGAGGGCATAAGGGCTAATTTAAAAAAAATATATGTTCAGCTGGGCATAATACTAAAAAACTGAGATACCATGAATAATGCTGGGATGTGCTGGGCCTGTTTTGGTGGGGGATGAACTTTAAAAGAAAAATCATCAGAATGTTTAGAATTATTTTAGTTTTGTGCATTTTCACCCTGCAGATCTTGGATCCATTTTATAACTGCACTAAGATATTCCAAGGAGTGCACTGTTATGAGATAATAGCACTTTTCAGTTGGTTAAGGGTACTCAGCAATATCTTGTAACATAACACACCAGAGGTGTGTCATTATCCCAAACCATTGCACACCTGCTTGTTTAACTTCAAGTATAGCAATGGCTGGGGCCAAAGGATAGTAAAAGTGCAGTCACTGGGATACCTTTGGCTTAGAACTTAGATTATGCCATCCCACCTGCACAGTGGTAGTGCTACAGCTGGACTGAGTATCCAAGGGATTGCTCTCCTCCTCCGTGGAGGGGTGGGACCAGTGCCCGGCATTAGCTTGGCCCTTAGCAGTGACTAGGAGTCAGAAAGCTGGGAAAACATAGGAGAGAGGGTGGAGGCAGGGCAGACGTTCAGCATGCCATGTGCGGAAGTGTACGCAGCTCGGCCATTGGTGTCACTGCATACCACTTCCTCTTTACCACAGGGATGGGAGAACAAGGAAAATCACCTCGGCTGGCAAGGATGATCCTTTGACACTTTGCAGACTCTGCACAGGCAGCCTGCAATGGTTCCCATGGGATCCTGTTCAGTGGGTTGAGTGATGGCTCTTTGCCATCCCGCCATGGAGGGAAAACTGTGGGCGAAGCTGGAGTCATGTAAATCCATGAGAAGTCAGGAGATGGGGCTGGGGGGAGGTTGGAGTTAAGAGAGAGAAGCCAGCCAGGTTGGCAGGGAGAAAAAGATAAAAAAATAGAACTTAGGTTACAGGATCTCAGAAGGAAACTTGTATTTTCCAGATCTAAATACAAATCACAACATAGAATAAAGAATGTTCAGAAAATGTATAAATTGATATTAGCTCACCCTGTTACTCTGGAAGTTGTTGTTACAAATATGTTGTTGATGTGGAACTATTTACGGGATTTCAGATGAAACTTTATGGTCCCCGTAATTAAGCAAAACCCATAAAGTTGCTTCCCATTATTTAATGTTATGTATTTATTTCTTTATTTGTAATTTTTTTAACATAAAAGGCACCCTACAGCTTGTTTCCAGGTGCATGGGGGGGGGGCATGAACCTGTTTTATTGAGAGAAGAATGTTAGCCATGACACTGGGGACATGTCCCTACTCTTCAGAGGGGGGGTGCTGAGGGGCTGTCTTGCTGCAGGCAAGATGGCTGACCCTGATGGAAGTGAAGGAGGAGGAGGAGGAGGAGAAGGGAACCAGGCAGTTTTTCAAGTGGAACCTGTCCATATGGAGGTTGAGGGGATACTTTTATGGTGAAGCATTAGATATGGCTGTAGTCGCTCAGTATAAGGATAAACAGAGTTCTGATAAAAGTAAGACTATACCTGTATCTGTTGATGGTGCAGTTGACCAGATGGACAGATATTTTGAAGGGATGGAGCTTGCAACAGATGATGTATCCATGGATGTTAATGCAGCTCTAATCATCGAATGAAGAGCCTTGTTGTGCTCCAACTCCTGCCTGATGAAGATGCAGCGCTAGCAGCAGCTGGTACCTCCTCTAGAATAATGTATTTTTTGACCAACTCAGCATTCTCAGTACAGTGGCTGATAATGACAGTGAAGGTTGCAGAATTTAAAAAAATCCTTTGGCAGCTACAGAGGTTGGAGTGAAGAAGATGGTGTAACAACAGCATGGTCGGCCAGTGTCTGAAATGCTGGCCCATGGACATATCCAGACTGAAACTGCTCTAATGGAAGCCCATTGGAGGAGCTTGCCTGAAGGACAGTGGCTCCCAGGAATTCCACTGACTGCAGCAGACATCATCAAGCTTGGCAAACAGGAAAGATGCACTACAGAGTGAGATGGCACTGGGTCAGACGAGTGCCAACAACAATAGCGCCGATAACAATAGTGCAGAAAAAATAGCACCATTTTTGTTTTTGTGGGGGGCTCTGCACCCCGCACCCCTAGAACTAAAGGATTCTCACTCCAGGGGGGAGTGGATCATGGGGAAAAGTCCCATTGCAAGAAACATTTTGGAGACCAGGATTAGAACCGTGGTCTCCACTGCTGCTGGCCGAGCTGCTCTATGACCCAGCCCTCCATGCCACGGGAGCAGCTCAGCCAGCCTCCTGGATTCTGGTGCCCTTGTGCTGTACCAGTACCATGGACAGCAACTAGGGGAGCAGTACTGAAAGTGCTGTATATCCCCTCTCACTGTCCGTGTTAGCACTACATGAACTAGCGCTCTGTAGACTGGCGCAATTCAGGTAGTGCTAATCTAACTGGGTATGAAGTGGGCAACTGGGTTTGGGATGGGCAATAGGTCAGTTGCTAGTTGATGACTGGGTCTGGCTACAGCTCAAAGAGAGCAACCCCACCTGCAACACGTACTGCAGGTACACATGGTTTCTAGTCTAGAACCAAAAAAAGACTGTTCTTCAGTCAGTCCATCGACGCAGTGGTAGCGCTATTACTCGCAACACCGGCAACCTGAGTTTGGAAGTGAGTTCAGGGCACTGGTGGTCTTGCCAGGGGGAGGAGGATCTAGCATCGAGCATCCAGAGGACTGCTCTCCTCCAGGGAGGAGGGTTTGCAGAGCTTGGGATCTGCCTGGCTCCTAGCAGCTGGGGAATGGCACCTGGGACTGCCTAGAAGGCAGAAGGGGTGGGGCAGACACCAAAATGTAGTGTGCGGAAACACATGGTGCACATCATGGTGTCATCGTACAACATGCCACTTAGGGTAACTAAGGAATAAACACCTGCTGGTGGCAGTATTGCACTCTGACACCTGCTGAAACACTGCACCCCATGAGCTGGGCCCACCAGTCCAGATTACTGGATCCAGTTCCTGACAGGGATTGGGGGACCCCATTGACCACACCGGAGGGGGAAAACCCCAGGGGTATTGGCTTTCAGATCAGTCTCGGTGGATGTCAGGGTGACAGGGCTAGAGTGGCTGGGGCAGAATGAAGTCCAACCGGTATTGAGGGGCAATAAAAGAGCAATAGAAATAAAAAGAGTAATTAAAAAAAAGACTGTTTCTGTGCTGCAAGTACAAGGCTCTCCTTTTGAATAAACACCTGTGGAATCAGTCATTAAAGTGGGACTGTCTGACCATTTAATAGCCCTGATATCTGCATTAGAAGGAGAAACAAATGACAATGCCTCACCTGTTCTTACCACACTATGGCTGAATATAGTAGTACCCCTCCATTCAAGGCTCCTCTCTGTTGACACAGGTTTATGGATAGCTCTTGATAGTACAGCCCACTTTGACTTAGAAACATAAAAACTTGATAGCAGATAAAGACCACTAGGTTCATCTAGTCTGCCCTTATACCCTACCTGTATCAGCGCCCGCTGAATTCTCAAATTTCTTATTCACCAAACATTTCTGCAGACTCATGAATTTTCTGGGCTGGCATTATGGACGAGTGTTCCCCATGTGGTAATGAGCAGGTTACAACACTTCAAACTCTAGCTGATACCAGTACTGTCCCTTTTACAGCTACATGTGATTCTGAAGGGATTTTGAACAAAGAGGTAACTCAGGAGGAGCTCCAGATACAAAATGAAACAGCTAACAATAACACTACACCCAGTGAGCAAGGCACTAACACTATACGTATCCAAGAAGGGCAGGCCCCACAGGCTGTTACTGAGGAACAATCCCAGGAGAGTGGGTGACAACATTCTGCAGAAGGTACTAGAGGGTCTAATAGATATTCCATCTCAGGAAGAAAATGAAATGACCAGGTGGAAGATCCTGGAGGAACAGGCTGGGGGGCTTCTTTCAGAATGGTAGATCTTTTCACAGGTACCTGGTTAGATTAGCACTACTAGAATAGCACCAGTCAACTGAGTGATAGTCTGGATAGTGCTATCTCAGAGAGTGAGAGAGGATTTACAGTGCTTGCAGTAAACAGTCCCCTCATTGCTGTCCATGGTACCAATCAGGAACAAGGGCACCAGAATCTGGGAAGCTGTCCGAGCTGCTCCCATGGTGTGGAGGGCTGGGGCATAGCCTGTGGTGGTGGGGGGTTGCAGGGGAGCCCCAAAGCAGGCGCTGTTCTGACTGCCTTTACCACGCTGGACGCTTATTGTTTTCGGCACTGTTTGGACCCAGTGCCCTTTTTGCAAACCTAGGAGAACCGGCCAAGAGAACAAAAAAGTGTTTCACCTTAAGTACAGGGGTGGATTGGGAGAATAGCCAAACAGGGTATACATGGTGAGAAAATTGCTTGAAGAATGTCCTCAATTTCTGGCAACTGATATTTATGCCCTCATTCATATATGAGGTTTGACATTAGTTTTTAAACCCCTCAATTGCTTGAGAGATTTTGTAATCACTATCAACATATCAAACTGTCTCCTCTCTGGACACCATTTTTGGTAATCCCTCTTACTTAATCCATAGAGTCATAACTCCATAGAGTCATAACTGTTCTCTTCAGGAATAAGGGAGTAAACATTTCAGATATTCTGTTCTGGGTAAAACAGAAAGTTGATGTTTTGGACTGACCAGCTCCTATACTGGACTCAGAGCACATCTGGACAGGGGGGGATGGAAAATTAAAATCAGATTGAGCTATTCCAAGAAAGGCATGCAGCATTTACCCAGAAGCTTTTGCATCGGGAGGGATAGAAGCTTTCATTTTCATCCTGGCTGCTGAAGATATGCCACTGCTGTGGTTCCTCTAGACATTTCAGTAATGCTTGCAAAGTCCTGCTTTTCAACCTGTGTATTGAACCTGGGCATTCTAGCCTGGCTTGCCCTAACCCAGTAAACTGCAGCCTATATGAAGATTCTGGACATTATTACACCCAGTTCTCATGGGCTGCCCACAATAAAGGCACCTATTATTATCAGGAAGAAATGGTATAGCAGGCACAACAAGATCATCAACTGCATACTCTAAATGATAGAGGGAGATGGACCTCAGGCATCAACATTTATCGATCTGAGGGAAGAGGAGGCAGAGAGTTCAAACCTGAGTGTTTCCCACTCATCCAGGTAGGACACTTCTCCTAGAGCCCACCAACAACTCAAGAGCAACCTGTGACATGTGAGTCCTATGGGGATGTTCTGCACCCCCCCCAACCTCAGGCAGCAAACAAAGGAGGTTTCGTCACTGGAACTGAATCAGGATCAAGACTGTATGGACGTTAGTACTGTCATGCCCCCGCTTCCTTGCTCAGATGAGACTTTTCAAGTACTTAGAGGATGACATCAGAGTACTAGACTCCATCATAAACTGAGATGGCTAAAAGAGATGATATCACTTTACCCAATTTGTTTTCAGCACTTCAGACTGCAGCACAAAATTCAGTAGAGGAAGAGGGGAGTCTGATACTCTCTCCATTATATCATCCTTGAAAGACTTCTCTAATATGGATGGGTCACTGTTTGATGCTTCTCAATCAAGAAAAAGGACTAAAAAAAGAAAAGGGAATCTATGTCTTTTCCGTAATAGCATCACTGACTCTTCTCTTGTTATTGTTTTTAATGACACGGAATTAGCAGATAACCTTTATATTACTTCTTTGAATGTGATTAGCCTCAAAAACAACAAGAGAAGACAGGCTACATTTTCCACCTTGATTGATTCTAATTCCATATATTCCTTTTACAAGACACAAGGCCCAGGACAGTATCTGATATACAGCAGGCACAATCAACATGGGCATTTGGGTAATCCTTTTGGTTGATTGGGTAAGACCTGTGCTCTGTTCTGGGGATTTTGTTTAAAATGCAAGATTTTAAGGTTTCAAATTTGATTGCTGTACTGTAGGTTCAGAGAGGGATTTATTTCTAGATCTAGAATGGCATAATAATTTCTTTCTGCTGGGGGTGGTTTATGCCTCACAATCAAAGGCAGCAAGGGTGGCGATGTTGTAAAAAATTGAGCCTTATTTATAAGCACGGGGTCATAATGCCACTGACAAAAAATGCGCTGCAACACACGTTGAAAGCAACAGAGTGCTGACCAAAATAGGGTCAGAAACAACGGAGACCAGAAGAAAGGAGCACAGCCCATTGAAAATAATGGGATTTTCTTTTTTTATCAGGGACTTTGCTACCCTAACCCCCTGACATGGGGGGATGTGCGAGTGCCTTAGCCACTCCACCACAGGAGCAGCTCGACTAGACACCCCAGTACACGGCAACTTGATGCTCTCTAGTAAGAGCACAGAGTGACAGGGGTAGCAATAATCCCCTACCACTGTTATACCCCTGTTGCTCTAAATCCTGGTGTGCTCTACACTGCACGGTATTTATTTCAACATATTGACCTGGTATCTTATATGTATATGTCAAAATCAGTAATTGTAGGGGGGGGGGGGAATTTAATTGTCCCTGGTCCCTAGCAGGGAAAAAAAGAAAAACTCTTCTCTGACTCTTAATTAAAAACAAATATGATACAAGAAGCAAATATGAAAGATGCGTGCAGGGCAATTCACCATGAGGATGGATGTAAGTATTTCCAGGGAGCTTTGTCCTCCAGAATAGAATATATATATTTATCTGCCTTCTTAGAGATTCAGACAACAAATGTGGAGAACTCTGAAATTTCTGATCATACAGAACTTAAGATTCAGGTTGGAGGCAGCTCATCTAAGTAAATGGGACCTGGTTATTGGTGGATGAATACTGTTCTCCTGGAGGATAAAAGGGTAGTGGGTGCCTGTAGGGACTGTTACGAGTGAGGGTATCATAAGCCTGTTGTGATTCCATGGTTGCTTGGTGTGAAGATACCAAAACCGAGTTAAGAAACTTTTTCAGTCCCAAAGTGTAAGAAAAAGTAGACAGACAATTTAAGAAAACAACTGCAAAACTTAATTAGTCTAAAGAATTCGCTTAAGACCTTTTTACTCATCCCAAACTGCAAATATTAAATCTGAACTTAGAAAAGTACACTATATTAGGGCAGCATCATTAAAATTAAAATTAAAATTTGGTACACAAGTGATAAAACAAGGATAAAACAGTCCATTAATATTATTCAGGGGTGTCAGGAAAGGAATATATCAAAGATGAAGACATCTCTAAAGGATTCTTTGGGAACTGAATATTCTGATCAAGGAACTATAGAAAGTATAGTTAATGAAGTTTTGTCGATTCATTTGGTACTAAGATAAGGTAAGGCAGATTTGGAGAAGTTTCTTCAAACTCCTAAGCTACAGATACTAACCACAGCCAAATGTAAAGAACTCAGTTTCCATTAAGTTGGAAGAGGTTTTAGAAGTAATACAGTCATTACACAAAAATGCTTCACCTGGACCTGATAGGTTGAGTACAGAATTATATAAAACATTCCGCATGGAACTGGGTTCTGTTTTGGTGGAGGTGTTTACATATGTTTCAGATAACTTAAAATTAGCTAAAGACATTGCTCATTCATTGATGGTATTTTTGTTTAAAAAAGGAGACAGATCAAATATAGGGCATTGGCACCCTATCAGCCTTATGAATATAGATCAAAAAATCTTAAATAAGATCCTATGTATTAGATTAAGTAAATATGCCAAGCAGCTAATCTTGCTTAAACAAACTTCTGCTATTCCAGGAAGCTTTATGTATGAGAATGTGATTATGATTCAGGAAGTTATAGCTAGAAGTAATTTGGACTGTCTTTATGGTTTTCTCCTAAGCCTTGGCCAGGAGAAGGCATCCACTCATGTCTCCCATCTATTTCTGTTCCTAGCTTTACAGTACCATGGTATACCAGAAAAATGTATTCAGTGGTTTCAACTTTTATATAATTCAGCTTCATTTCATCTAATGGTAAATGGTTTCTTGGAAAAGACCATTTCTGTAATGAAAGAGGTATGGCGGGGATGCCAATTGAGCCCCTTCATGTACGTTTTTGGCCAAGATATCCTTCTGCAGAAATGTTTGTCAACTGAACCCATTAAGGGGATATAGGCTTCTCATTTAGAACCCCTGTAAAGATAAAGGCATATACAGATGACCTTTGCTTATTTTTGGCAGATTTTTAAATAAGCAATAACCCATGACAGGGTGTAGGGTTATAGGCATTTAATCCACACCTAGGGTGTGTTGTGAGGCATGAGGTCACAGGTGGAGTGTCCTCACTGCACCCCAGGCATGGATTAAATGCCTATAACCCCACACCCTGGAGTGGAGTATTGCACTTACAACATGGGTGACTTTTGAGATAGGGCAGAACTGCAGAAAAGTAGCTAGCACCCACTGTGTTCATGTCTAAAAGGGATATTATCCTTCCACTTTGCAAAGTAGTCCCTTTGAAAAGATTAATTTTCTGGGTTTTTCTGCATCTACAATTCTCACAATGTGACTTTGTAATTGTTTTTTGGTATTTACCACCTTGCATGTGAATGGTACAGAGCTGTACACCTGTATAATATCACGGTGTACAACAGTAACAGTGAGTCTCTCAGGGGAGCTGCTAAATGTGGATTAAACTGAGAGTTTAATCCACGGCTACAATGTTATATATGCTGAGAGCATCTGCGAGTGGAAAATAGGAGGCGGGAATGAAAGCAGCTGCCTACACAAAGTGACTCTCTCAGGGAACCTGCTTAATCCAGGGTTGCAATGCAGTTTGTGCTGCTGTCTAACTCTGCACACAGAAACTGTGTAATTGCTGGTGACCCACCTAACAGTTATAGAGTGATCGCTGTTGGGGAACACAGGTTTCACTAGCTTGCTGATGTGAAGTTTGACTCCCGCTGCATGTCCGTGACTGCAAAATGACCTCTACAATCTGTGACAGCTCTCTCGCTCACTGTACTGAGAGCCACTCAACCGGGACATGCAGAGATTGCTGACGCTAACAGAACAACAGAGGAAGGCAGGCTTCAAAGAGACAGTGAGAGTGCTGCACTGACAAGGACCACAGTAACTGCTTGTGCCATTCTATCTCACTGTCTATATAACCAGGCATGTCAGCTGGACTGCCCAGTTTGCTGTTGTCCTTCTGTGTGTCTCGCTGTTGGCCATTCATGCTGTGAAGCACAGTCCGAGGGCAAGGAGATGCATCAGAACAGCGAGTCAGCCACTCATTCTGTGAATCACAGTCCAACAGTGAGGAGTGCAATTGGGACAGAGAGTCAGTGACTGGTGCTTCATGGACCACCACTGTCACACATGGCAAAGTGACAGTCACACAGCTATCCTTGTAGCAGACCCCTCTCTTTTTTATCCTCCTACTGTGCATGTCCAAATGGGACTGACTGGATCTCATTCACTTCTGTTGGGTCTGTCACGGCTACTCTTCACTCTTTCTACTCCCTGAACACAAGAATGAGACCCGACACCTACTGCCTAGAGTCCCTCTGTGAAGCCATGAATTAAAAAGGGAATTTAACATATGGCCATGCAGAGGGACTCCTCCAATCAAATGACACGCTTCCTGGTACCCATGTTATAAATGTGTGTAATGTAGCCTTTGACATTTTGAAAGACTAGCAACATGTTGTAGGTGCTAAAATTAATATGATCCAGAGCAAGTCTTTGTGCTTGGGTGATTTCAGTCCTTAAGCTTGAATAGTATTATTGGTCTTATTCCAGATTTCCTGACTATTTATCTATTTTGGGGGTTTAATCTGGGTCAGGTGATATGGCCATCAGAAACTGGGAACAGAAAACCATGGAAGGAAAAAGGAAAATAGCCATGTGGAAAAGTTTACATTTATCGGAAAGGAAGAGGATATTTCTGGTTAAGTCCACGTTATGGCCTGTATTCTTATTTCTTAGTGGCATATTTCCCCCTCCCCCTGAACTGGAAACCAGAAGGGATATTTAACATGTTTTTTCAGCTGGTGTGGGGTACTAGGATGAATTAGATTGAGGGAAATTGTCCACTAAAAGACAGTGGTTTGAATATGGTAGTTCCATGATGCTGGTTCAACAGCAAACCTGTCAACCGGCTTTACAGTGATGGCACAAATACTGACTTCAGTCATGGTCCACATTGTGTTGTCAGGAATACTAGTGTGTTTCACCACCCGCACCCACCAGATCCTACCATAATCTTACTATAATCACCTCCACAGCGGAGGTGTTTTGGGGAGGGTCTGCAACACTCAGAGAAGTTGTGCTGGAGGTCCTGACCCTGTAACATGACCATTACAGTGACCTGACATGTAGATGTGTGTGCTGTATGTGAAACATGGTATATAAGCAATGATTAGGACACTGATATCCTGGGATGCATCAAATTTACCAAAAGCAGAAAACAAAGAAAGGGGGGTGGCATTGCTTTATATGTACTCAAAAGTATGAAAACTGAACTCAAAAAACTAAAGGATGATGATACAGAAGTTCTTTGGGTTGATCTTCACTTAAATAATAAAATATTGACTCTGAGATTGGGATACAAATCCCCCAGTCTGGATTTACAAGGAAATGAGGCCTTCCTCAATGAAATAGAAAGCATGGAAGTCTCTAATGAGTGCATCCTTATGGGGGACTTTAATATGCCCAACATCAAGTGGGCTACACTTGAGGCTAAAAAGGAAATCTAGACAAGCATTTGTCAATGCCGTATGTTGTTGCACTGGCATTGGCTTTGGTAGTGCAGTGCAGGAAAACATTTTGGGCAGGATGTGAAAAATGACAGCTGTACAGTTCATAAGGAGGTATAAAAAAATGCTAGTGTTGAAAATGTGGCATGTAAATATAGCAAATTTGCGAAGTTACAGGGGTGCATGGGAAATGTGCAATGCACGCTTGTAACACAGTCATTTTATGGGCGTTCAACACCAAATTTTCAGCACAGGCATTTTAGCACCTCTGCTCATGTCGTGTCACTATTATTTCTTCAAACTGTCCCAAAAAGTGATTTCGCACAGCAACCGCGCTATTCTGCTCCGGAAGTGCGAAAACACATTTTGGACAGGATATGTGAAATGACAGCTGTACTGTTCATCAAGAGGTGTGGAAAAATGCCAATGGTGAAAATCCAGAGTGGAAATATTACAAATGCACAACGTTATGAGCGTGGGTGCAATCTGCCAATGTACGCTCGTAACACAGTCATTTTATGGAGTATCGTCACCAAATTTTCAACATAGGCATATTGGGACATCTTCTCATGAACTGCATCACTGTCATTTTCATAATCTGGCCTGAACACTGCTTTCCAACAGCGATGGCACTATTGTGCACCTGAAGTGCGGAAACACATTTTGGGCAGGATGTGTAAAATGACAGCTATCCTGTTCACAAGGAGGTGTACAAAAATGACAATGTTGAAAATCTAGCATGAAAATATTGCGAATTCACGAAGTTATGAGCCTGCATAGCAACTGTGCAACACACACTCATAAAACAGTCATTTTTTGGATATTTTCTACCAAATTTGCAACATAGGCTTTTTGAGAGGCCACCTCTTGAACACTGGCACTGTTGTTTCATTAATCAGTCCCAAAAGGTGATTTTGTGCAGTGACTGTGAAATCACCTTTTGAGGCTGATTAATGCCATGACAGTGATGGAATTCATGAGGACGGGTCCTAATAACCCCATGTTGAAAATTTGGTGCCAAAATTCCCAAAAATGCCCAAGATATGCATTAAAGTTGCAAAAACTCTATTCATTCCATTATACAGCTTACCAGCATTTCCTCAGTTCGTGGTCGACTTTGAAGACTGCAGATGTGTTCCCAGTCCACTGAAGATCATCGAGCCAGACTCTGGAGGTAAGTATGGGGTGAGGGGGTGTAGGGAGGCAGGGTGCACAGTGGGTGGGTGCGGGTTGTGGGAGGGCAGCCAGGGAGACTGCTGAAGGACCGTTTCCTTCTTTACAGGGAAAAAAATAAAATAAAAGACAGTGGGGGACTGTTTTCATTTTCAATAGGTGCCTTGGCATGCTGGGTGGGCTCCCCAGCATGCCATCTAATGTGTGTGTGAGGTGAGTGGGTGCTTTGAGCCAGCAGGATTGGACACCCCATCGGCAAACAAGGAAGGGGAGAAGGGATTGGGCACCCTTGGCAATCAGAAAATGGAAAGGGACCACATTATGCTGATGGGAGTGGGCTCCCCATCAGCAAAATTCAAGGGGAAGGATACATGGTGATGGGGATTGGGCATCCCCATCGGCAAAGAGAAACTGTTGGGGGGTGCATGATGCCAAGGGGGATTGGGCACCCCCTCAGCAATCAAAAAAGGGGGGTTACATGTTGATGCCGATGGGGATTGGGCACCCCTGTTGGCACACAATAAAGGAAGGGGGGTTGACAGGCAACAGTGGCAGTCACTGCCACCATGTTGCCTGCACATAGGGGGAGGCGTGCTGTGGTCATGCTGCATGAGAGCTTCACTCTCATTGCAGTGGACCTTTTCTCAGAAGTCGTCACCTCATTAGCCAGGCAGGCTGTTGGCCCCTGCTGCTGGCTGATTGGGGAATGCGGGACGCACCTACTGGTGCGTGCCCTGCATTCGCCTAACAGCGATTGCGCCTCCAAATCTTCACTGCCACAAGATGTTGGCTTCGCAAGCGCACCAACATAAAAAAAGTTTCCAAGAATTTACATTTCAACATAATCCTGAGCAATTAGTCCAGGAACCTACCAGGGATAGCAATATACTTGATCTAATCCTAACCAATATTAGAAATATAGAGACAGAACCGGAAGTATTACCACCACTGGCTGATAGCAATCACAATATGATACAGTTTAATGTGAACACAATAACTAAAGGTAATAATAATGCAATTACAAAAATCAGAGATTATAATAGAACAGATCATAATAGTATTAAAAAGTACCTAAATAATTGGAATTGGGTCCAGGAACTAAATGGAAACTTAAACCTTCAGGAACAATGGGAAATAATTAATGCCAAGATTCTGTACTGTATAAATACATGGGTACCTTTGAGGATAAAATATAACAATAGAACAAAAATAATTCCTCTATGGTGGACAAATGAAATAAAAAAAAATCATAAATAAAAAACATATGGCATATCTAAAATATAAGAAATCAGTGAATATAAATCACTTAATAAAATAAAAAAGTTGGTACAAAAAACTAAAAATCTTATCAGAAAAAAGAAACAGGAACTTGAGGTCCACCTAGCAACTGATTCAAAACATAATAAAAACGTGTTTTTTTTAACTATATAGTATCCCTGAAGGGTAACCAGAGTAATATAGGACCATTAAAAATAAGTGATATAGTAATCAAAAAGGAAATTGAAATGGCTAACAAATTAAACACATACTTTATGAATGTGTTTCTCCCAAAGGAATATATTAAGATTGAGCAGTTAAATACTGAAGAAACAGTGAAATCTATAACTACAAAAAGAAGTGATGGATATTATTAAAAAACTGAAGGAAGACTCCACACCTGGCCCTGATGGTATAGCCCCAAAGTTCTTAAAAAAATGGTCAATGAATTGTCAGGTCTGCTTGCAATGTTATATAATACATCCTAAAAATATGGGAGCACTTCAAAGGACTGGAGATGTGCTAATATTGTGCCAATACACAAAGGAGGTAGCAAACAACTTGTGTGGAGCTATAGGCCTACTAGCCTTACCTCTGTGATTGGTAAAATGATAGAGAGAATAATCCAAATAAGAATGATGGAACACATAAGTAAAACTGTAAATTGTGATATCTCACAATATGGTTTTATGTCAGGTAGAGCATGCTTAACCAATCTAATCAGTTTTTTTGAGCCGGTTAGTGAGGCTCTGGATGGGGGAATGCCTGTGGATGTAATTTTTCTGAACTATGCCAAGGCATTTGATACAGGGTTGCATAAAATCTTACTGAAACAACTGCTTAAAATAAACTTGAACAGAAATATTATTACGTGGATATCTTCATGGTTAAATGGAAGGGAACAATGAGTTGTCTTAAAAGGACATGAATCGAGCTGGGGCCATGTGACAAGCAGGGTCCCTCAGGGTTCAGTACTGGACCCCTTGTTGTTCAATATTCTCATGTCAACAATGCAGACAAACAATCAGGTCTGGATTGGTAAATATGCAGATGACTGCAAAATCGGCTTCACAGTCAATAACCCAGAATCAACAGGTTTCAGGATTGTTTGAATAATATAGGAGTGTGGGCCAAGGAGAATAAAAAGACATTTAAGGAATCCAAGTGTAAGGTGATGCACTTTGAAAATAACAACATGGGGGCTAGTTACTGTATACTATAAATAATGCAATAATTCAAACAACCATGGAGGAAAGAGATCTGGGCGTAACCATTACCAATGATCTAAAATTTGATATACATGCAAAAAAACTGTTAAGAAATGCTATTCTTTACTGGGATGCATACAGAGACACATAAAGAGCAGGAGGGCTGAGGTCCTGATGCCACTGTATAGAAGTCTCAATAGGCCTCACTTGGAGTACTGTGCTCCCTTTTGTGCACCAACTACTGCAGGAGCTCTGAGCATGGTGGAGAAGATTCAGCCAAGGGCCACCAGGAGAGTAAAACACCTGGCAAATCTCCCATATGAGGAAAGACTTAAGTCATTGAATCTACACTCACATAAGTACAGATTATTAAGAGGAGATCTTATATATATATATATATATATATATATATATATACCACTTTACATAACGGAGAAACATTAGATGTTATATGTCTTGAGAAGCAGGTTGGTGTGAGTAATACCAGATCTCACAAGGATAAAATTAAATGCCCCATTAATAAAACTCAAAGAAGACATAGAAACATAGAAACATAGACTTTGATGGCAGATAAGGACCACTTGGTCCACCCAGTCTGCCCATTTCCCTACCTATTGGATAAGCTGCAGATTCTAGTTAACCAACAGCCTACTTCCAGCAACCCCTGCAAGACAGAGGTTCTTCACACAGCAGGCGCCACCATTATGGAATACATTACCTACATATATTGTTGCCAGTGACACTGTGGAATCCTTCATAACACTTTTGGATGACTACATGGGAGAACTGAAATATAAATACCACCACTGACCACATGGTGGCAAGTTCATTATGGGCCTCGGCCTTACAAACTTGTAGTTCTACTATGAAACTATGAAACCTACAGTGACCTGTCATTTTGTCACTATACACAACTGGTCGCTGTAGTATTTTCACTGTAGCAATGGTATACAGAATATGGTAACTCCATTGTCTTTATCTTTTCATTATTTTGTCAACAGAAGATATCACAGTTGTTTTCAAATATAGGCTCACAGATAGTTTCTTTTCTTCAAGAGTGGGTGATGCCATTTTATGTTAAATGTGAAAAGGGAAGATGGATAGTCCCATCAGCACTCAATGTTTCCCAGATACCTTCGTATATTTTGATAGCATTAAGAAAAATAAGGACTTGGAAATTGTCTCCAGATCATTTTATGTCTACTTCCCAAAAACAGGTTTATGCCACCATAATAGATAATAGTTTCAAGGAGCAGTTGGTGTTTCCAGGGTTTATGATACACTCTGCCAAGATACCTTAAATCAATTATGAGACCCCAGAATTTTAGTATACATTTGGAATAGTCTCTGGCTCAGCAGTCATGGAAGACTGGGGGTATGGTCTTCACATAAACATAACAGCCTAAATGAATGTTATTGTCCAAGGGGTACGTGCACTGGAATTTTGGAGTCTCAGTCTCATCTGTACTTGGAGTACTCCTTTATTGTTTCCTTGCAGGAAAAATTTGCATTAATCACAGACATTAAAGAATTTATGTATATGTCTTATGAACGTTTGGTTTTGGGGATATATGGCTCTGAGTGGACCCATTTCCATGTTAGTATGATAAGAGAGGTTCTGACAGTGGTGGAATTTCTGACTTGGCAATTTTGGTACAGGCTTGTGCTGTGACAAAAATATTTGACATAAGAATCTTTAATTCAGACTATTCAGGATCGTGTGAGAGCTTGTTATGAGACAGATGAACTTCAATGCTCTTGATCTGAATGGATATGTCTCTGGAAGGGCTGCCAGAATCTACTCGATTAATTCTTTTTTTTTTGTCATTTGTTGATTTTGGTTTTCCTTATTTTTGATCATGTATGATAGTGAGTTTTGATGAGTATGTAGTGAATCGTTGATGTAAATTGATGAGAAATTTGGACTATTCTTTTCAAATAAAAAAAAATTCTCCTACTCTTCTTCAATAACTGCCATTGGATCTTTTATTTCCACCTGGACAGTGACCAGAGATGTTCAGAAGGGACTTCGGTTTAACATCTAACCCAAAGGATGGCACCCCAACAGTGAAGCACCCCCTTTGTACTGCATTACAGTTTTGGTTATTGGCTATTACCCCATCTACCTGGTGTGGGAATTAAACCCATGACCTTCTGATCTTCCAGTCCCAGAGGCGAGCATTCTATGTAATGAGCCATTGACACTAACCAAGATTAATACACAAAATTAAAAAAATATGTTTTCAACAGAAAAGCAAAATTACATGTAGCAATGTGACCAGAAAAAAAATTAGTCTGATATTTTAAATGTTTTAGTTTACATTTTTATTTTAAATTGTTTGCATTTTGAGAGTGAATTTGGTCCCTTTGTGCCTGACGCTACAGTGCCTCACTAAGTTTGACTTTTGATGATAGTGCAAGCCTGCATTGTGAGAAATGGTGATAGTCATGAATGGCAGTTACTTAAATATTGTGGGAAAACTTGATTCTACATGGCTTGATAAAACCTGTCCACAGCATGTAATGCCACATGTTTGCACAGTATTTGTAGTATTACTATTGAAATCTGTGCACCTACAGATTTGGCTGTGTATGCAAACTATACGGGTTAAAGGTGTTGTACTAATTCTCATATAAATGTTTCATTCTGTTACTCATAGTAAGTGCATTCTGTGGTGTTTTTTTTGTGTAGGTGCTTTAATGTAATAAAGGCAAACCTTGGAAGACACGCTGATACCAAACACTAACATTCAAGTGTGAATGGTCTGTTCTCTTACTGTTCTCATACAACTTCCTTTCAATCGATATATATATATGTTCCACTTGATAAGAACGAAAAGTAGTAGAAATGTCAATTATTCTAAACGGTTGTTGTGTGTGTGGAGGGAAGGAGTTGTTAAAAGGTATCCTGAGTTATTCCAGATAAACATATTATTGTGCAACATTTATAATCAGGTTGCAGTGGTGTAAAAACACATACTCTACATTTTGTAGTGTTTGGAACTTGCATGACAGAACTGAACCGTGCTTTAGAATGAGAGGATTTATTATGTAATTATTATTTTTGTTTTCATCAACCAAAAATGTGGTGATGAGCTACTGTAGTTTCTGTTTTGTTCAGAATGAATATTGCCATGACAACTTGTTACAACCCATCCCTCTGAAAATGGAAAGAAAAGGCTAAGGTGCATATCTACAGCATGAAGGATCAGCTTGCAATAAAACAGTGTCATACATTTTCCCACTAGTTGAAACCATTAGTACCTAAATTGAGTATGAGTCATTAAAACGTGATGTCGGATCAGGGCTGTTGCTCATTTCTGTACTGGGTCACAAATAAATTACTCAACAGAAGAAACGTGTACTAAGTTAGAAAAGGGCCTGTACAACACACACTATGAAGCTGGTATCAATCATACGATCACAGCCAATAGTGGTTCAGCACTGTTGTGACATTAGATATATGTATAATGAAAAATTAAAAAAAGGAAAAAGTCATGTAACTCTAAATCCATACCAGGCAAGAGAGACTGTAATATGCTGAAGTGATCTGTTAGTGAGTTCACTGAATGCATGTTATCATGTTAAGTGTGGGGGACCTGCAAGGGCACAGGGGGCAGATAGGAAGGTGACCGTATAATGCAACTTCAGACATGAATAAATACAAAATAATGTTAGATTAATAAACAGATGTAAGTGAACATGGGGGTAAATATTTCAATTTAAAACAAGTATTGCTCAGCCTTTTGTACAGTATATTTCTTGTCATAGAGGCACACTGTATACCCCCTCCTTCCTTTCTCTAATAGAAATGAACTGGCCTTTCATGTGTTGCCATAAAATGAATATAAACAGAAAATCACTTTGGAAAACATAAGCAAAGGGTTTACAACAATGTTTTTTTATATATACATCACACATATTTCACAGTGTTTCACACTGAGACCATACTTGAAGTGTAAATGACTACATCAACTTCTGCTTTTCTGCATTAGGGTTTTCATACTTTCTTCTTTGTTCACGATCTCACTGGTAACATAAAAAATGTTAACATCAGAAAAGGAACATAAAAAATATATGTCATCATAGCCCAATGATGTGGTGAGCTAAGGCATTGAATGCCTTACGTCCTGCCACTCCAGTGACCTGGGTTTGGGAATGAGCACAGGTTGCTAGGGGTCAGTGGTGCGGGAGAGTAGCAAGCATCCAAGCAACTGCTCTTCTTTCCTGGGGAGACAGGGCCAGCCTCTGACTGCCACCAGGTGGAGGCTTGGAGGTAATGCAGGTCAGTAAGTGGCTCCAAGGCTGGGTCCATGGTTCTGCAGGATGTGCACACCTCCACGCAGATGTGCTGCCATGGCAGGGGTCAGTAAAAGTGGGGAGGGTGGGCTTCATGAAGCCCTGCCCACTCCCTACTGGTGTGCAGTGTCACTAAACTACTGGTGGTAATCAGGATACTTGACTTGGGGGGAGGACTACCCTTCCCTTCCTGCCCCACCAAGGGGGAAAATCTGGTGGGGACCGGGCTGCCTGTGTGATCGAGGGAGGTGAATGCTGGTTGCGGGGGGGCAGGGACAGGCATTGTGGAAAGCAGCAAATATGTATAATTTAAGAAAATATATGACTAGAACAAACAGTAATAAAACTAAGGGAACAGCTAACCTGATTGTACAAAGATCCTCCTGTCAGTGTTCAGAGAATGAAAGCAATTTTTGACAGACAGCTTCCCCCACAGCATGAAATCTGTGTCTGCTATCTGCTACACATGATGAACAGTCTGTACCCATTTCCTGCCTGAAGTCTGATGAGATCATTCATTTTCATTTTGATTTTATACTGGAAAGGCATGTGGGCAAAAATGCCCATTTTCACAAGTGTCCAGATGTGACAAAACATGGGAGGGTATAGACACAGTTACAGAAAATAAAACATTTTTAGAAGTAAACTAATTTCATAGGTAGATATATACACAGTTAAAGAGAATGCTGCATTACAAAAGTACATTTATAACATAATTACAGGCTGTGAACACACTGAAAACTACAAGGCTGTACACATGTTGAACAAACTGGCAGCAAGGCAAAAAACAGCATTCAAGCTCTGTTTATCAAAGAGCAGCACTGAATAAGCACTGGATTCAGTGAACAGAAAGCAGAACCTGGCTGGTAGAGGATGGGGTGAAAGAGGGGAGAGTGGAGTTTTTTTTTTTTACCTTTGTTTTACCAGGAGAGACACACTAAGCTGAAAGCTTGATTACAGGTGCAACCTGGGAGCACAAGGAAGGTTGAACAAACTGGCAGCAAGGCAAAAAAACAGCATTCAATCTCTGTTTATCAAAGAGCAGGACCGAATAAGCACTGGATTCACTGCACATATGAACAGAAAGCAGAATCTGGCTGGTAGAGGATGGGGTGAAAGAGGGGAGAGTAGAGGGTTTTTTTACCTTTGTTTTACCAGGAGAGATACACTAAGCTAAAAGCTTGTTTACAGGTGCAACCTGGGAGCACAAGGAAGTTGTGACTTGTTCAGGGTCACACAGTATGCAAGTGGGGGCTGTGGGATTCAAACCCAGGTCTCCAGGTTTGCAGCTCAGAGCCTTAAACCACTGCACTATGCTGCCTCCTAAGAGTTTAAGGTAAGGGGGTGAGTAGGAAAGGAATGGGAGTGTGAGAGAGTGTGAATCATGTGTCCTAGAAAGGAGTAGCCTTAAACAGTTGTGGGGGGAAGGGTTATTGAACAAGTGCTTTTTGAGATTAGCATTAAAGGAATCTAAGGGACAGGCAGGCCACTAGGTTGGGTGGTAGGGTGTTAAAAAGTTTGGGACCCCTGAAAGACAGTGATTTCTTACCCAGAGAGGTATTGAAAAATGGGACCTGAAAGAGGGAGGAGGATGTGCTCCTAGTGGGACATGCAGGGACTGACCTAATGAAAAGGGAGGAGCCACTGTGAGGGAGGAGGTTGCTGAGAATTTTGAACTTGAACGTGTGCGTCTTCCAGGCAAACCCATCTTCTAGCGAGAACCATTTGATAGAGTCATAAAGCGTGCATCTGTGGGTACGATGCGGGAGCCCAGTAATGAATCTGATTATGCTGTTGTATGCTGCTTTAAGCTTAGAGAAACTGGTGGAGTTTGGTGAGGGCAAGAAGATAAGGGACCTGTAGTCTAGAAGAAGGAGGAGTAAGTTGGAGGCTAGCCACATTCTTGTCTCGTGGATGAGAAATTAAAGGATCCTGTAAAGAAGTTTGAGTCTTTGGTGCATTTTATTGATCAGCTGGATTGTGTGTGGTCCGAAGGAGAGGTGCTTGTTCAGTGTTAGACCAAGGTATTTAAATTTGTGGATCCACTCAATGGCGATGCCATCATTGTCCAGGAGTGTGAGGTTGACGTTAGATGGTTTCCAGATGCTCAAGAAAATCATAGATTTAGTTTTTGTGGAGTTTAGGACCATTCCGCAACAGGTAAACCAGGTATGGAGACTGTAGAAATCCTTCTGGATTTTGTTGAGGAGGGCAGTAGGGTTACTGTTATTACAGTATAAGGCAGATGGCAGTGTAAAGGATGATGTTAGCATACCAAGGTGATATTGTTAATAAAAAAAGAAAATAGGAGAGGCCCCAGGATTGACCCCTGTGGGACCCCATATTTAATAATGCAGTTAGATGAGCATTTGCCTCCAATAACTGTTTTGTGGAACCTGGGATGGAGGAAGTTCCCAATCCAGTTTACCGAGTTTGTAGAGAAGTTCTTTTGGGAGAAGGTTTCTAGGAGCAGTTTGTGATCCAACAAGTCGAAAGCCTTGGCTAGATACACAAAAACAGAGCCTGTATATAGACCGTCATCCATAGCTTTAAAAATGTCATTTGTGAACCTCATGAGGGTAGTTTCAGTGTTGTGTTTTGCCTTGAAACCATGTTGAGCCTCCATGAGGATGTCAGATTTATTTAAGTGCTCTATGATTTGTGCATGGACTATTTTCTCCATGATTTTGGAAGGGGGTAGTAGGGGAGATGGGTCTATAGTTACTGATTTCCTGTTTGGAACCCCTTTTGTGAAGTGGCCTAATGGAGGTGATTTTCCATGCTGCCAGGTAAGTATCTGTACAGAGCACAAAATTAAGGATATTGGTGAGAGGGATGGCAATGTCCTTGATGACTAGTTTGAGGATGGGGTAGTCCAGGCTGTCAGGGCCAATACTGGGTTTTGCGTTATTTTTCTGAATGAGTTTTATGGTATCAGAGGGGGAAAGTGCTTTGAAATAGAAAGTAGGGGCGGTTGTTGTTGGGTGGTGGGTTGGGTGGGGATGGCGGAAGTCTTATATTTGTCTGGATCCCAGAAAAGGAGTTAAACATGGAAGCCACATATTCTGGTTTGTTTGATAAGTTTCCATTTGAAAGAAGGGTGATCTGCTTGGTTTTCTTATCGTTGCCCAGTAAATAGGCTAGCGATCCCCAGAGTTGTTTAGAATTTGCTTTGTTATAAAGTTGGCTGTTCTTGAGGTGATTTACCTTCACTGGTCAGACAGCAGACTTGCATGTATCCTGAAGGGTTTTATATTCCTGAAGGAGCGAGGGTGAGTTGGCCTTCTTGTACTTATTCCAGACCTTGTTCCTGCAGCGCATGAGTCTGAGTAAATATGCAGTGCCCCATTCGTTTTGATGCCTGTACACTCTAATCTGTTTTTTTGGGATGAAGGAGTCACAAATGGAGTTGAAAATATTGGAGAAAGCTTTGATGGTGGAGTATATAGGCACTTTTACACTGGCAGTCTTGCAACGGAATAAGCGTTACAGAAGGACCTTACTGTTCCATCCAATGCTGTGTAAACGCTATTTGTTCTATTGTAAAAATGAACGGTCACCTGAAACGCACTCCGTGGTGTAGGTGGTTTGTCCCAAATGTGCCGTTGCAGTGCACAGTGTAAAGAGTCCATTCCAGAGCAAACAAATCTAGCTCTAGCAAGGAGTACTGCACTGGTACGGATGGCAGGGCACTTTGTGGTGAAAAATAGAACTCGTGTAATCAGAACGTGGAGTGGAACACGCTGTATCGGCGCTACACAGGTACTGCTTGTTTTGGCACAGCAGCGTGTGTGTAAAAGGGCCTTATATTATTAATGTCGGAGCGAAAGACCAGTCCACAGTTTTTAACTCATGTGAAAGTTCATCCATGTTCTCATTTTTCAATTGCCTCATGTAGATAAAATCTTGTAAGGATTTGGGGGCTTTGGCAGACCAGTGGCAAAATGTTGCACAGTGGTCACTGATGGAATCTGGGAGTACTCCAGAGCCCACTATTCTGGAGGGGTTAGTAATGACTATCCAGTCAATGGTGGAGCTGTAGCCTGTTTTATAGCTTGTTCTAGTGGGTGTGGTAATTGTTTGATGCAGGCCACAGCTAGCAAGCAGGTCTTTGGCACCATTAGACTGGCTACTATCCCAGTTAAAGTTAAAATCGCCTATAATTATCCATTTCCTGTGAAAAGGGAAGGACTATTTAGTTGAGATGAAGGATTCAAGTTCCCCGATGTGGGTCCCAGGGCACTAGGTTAAAATAGCACAGACCACAATGCCGTTGGCAACAATAGCGTGGTAATAATTCCGTCAGTTTTATTTTTGCAGGAGGGGACTTCTCCCCTGCAATCCGCACCCACGGACTGAAGGATTCTCACTCTGGGGGGGGGGGGAGTGGATCACGGGGAAAGTTAAACATGTGGGGCTGTGGAATACTGTTTCCATGGCCCCATGTCAAAGAAACAAAGTCCCAAGTGCACAAAAATGTTGAAGACCAGGATTAGAACCATGGTCTCCACTGCCACTGGCCGAACTGCATTATGCCCTAGCCCTCCATACCACAGGAGCAACTTGGTCAGCCTCCTGGATTCTGGTGCTCTTGTTTGTGGTGAGCACCATGGACAGCAACTCGGAGAGTGCTTACTGAAAGCCAGGGGCGTAGTTTGTTATTTTTACAGGGGGGGCAAAGTAACAAAAAACTCCTGATTTTCGCGTATCACGACAGTGAAGAGCGCGGGTGGCTTGCATAACGCAAACAAATCAACCAGCATCAAATAATGCCCCAAAACATTTAAGACTACAGCTGAATAACTCCTGGGAGGGACCAGCCCAGGCCAAGTCACAGCACTTCCCACCCCACCAGTTTTACTACAGCCTGCTCTCGGCCCAATTCCTCCTGAGACCAGAGTCGAAAAACTGACCGAGATCCGTTTTGTATTCAGTTCTTCGTTCTTCTGCCTTGGGAGTGAGGACTTACTTGTAAAGTTGAAAATATGAAGAACTTAACTTCCTTCTCAAGAGGACAGGACCTCACCTCAGCTTCAATTCAAATCAGTCTTGACCTAATTTTGCCCCACCTGAACCTCCAGGTGGATAGCTCACTAGTCTCTCACCCCCCTTTGCTGCTTACATAACCCTTCCAAGTCCAGCCCTTATAGTGGACCCTGAACTTCTTGAAATGTCTGCTTGAGCTAGCCCTCCCACCCTTGAGGAGTGCAAAAAGCATGTTTCAGGGAAGTGCAGCAAATGGCTGTGCCACCTCAGTATACCTATAAACATGAATGGTATGGGAAACATCCCAGCATGTGCATCCTCACAGCATGAGCCCTTATTTACATAGATTACATAAAAAAATGTGATTATACAATGACAAGAATGAATGCTGGCCTCTGATTGGTCAGTATTGGGCTAGACCAGGGGTTCTCAAATGGTGAGCACAGCCTCCCTGGGGAGGCCCCAACCTGTTCCAAGGGAGGCTCAAGCAAGTCTGAAAAAGTACTGCATTTAAATTTTGGGTTTTATATATTTTGTGTGAAGAGATGACGTAAACTGAAAGAGGATAATAACAGTAGGTGAATTTTCTGTATTTATTTACTAATAGGTGACAAGGGAAGGTGAATGAGCCAATGCTCATTTCAGGTGTACCTGGGGAAGGGTAGGGAGTGAATACATTTCAAAAGGTAACTGTGTGTGTGTGTGTGTGGGGGGGGTTACAATAAGCTGAATAATATTTGTTTATTTTATTTATTTCTTATTCAGATAACACCTTTGAGCACAGGAACTCTTTTTTTAAAAGTTCCAGGTCAGTGTAAGACAAAGAACTGAATGTGAGCCAAGTACTCACAGGGGTTTCAGTTTCTTCATGGTGTACAGTGCAAAGTACAGTGTGTTATTTCTCTTTGGGGAGGCCCAAGATTATTTCAATTTTTGGGACAGGCTCAAAATCTTTTCCATGGATTTGGGGAGGCTCACTGTGACAAAGTCTGAGAACTATTGGGCTAGACCCATGATGTTATCCCAGTACATCCGATTCATCACAGGTCTAGTCTCAGCTCTCCGTGAACCTCTTGATGATTGTTAGCATTAGTGTGTTTTTTTGTATCTTCTCTTAAAAATATTTTTCCACACCAAATAAAACATCTTTAAAATTATTTTTTTTTTAAATTCTGTATAACAACACGCCATTGTATAATAGCAATAATGCCCTCCAGGGTGTGTGTCATGGTAGGATAACGTCATGCCTTATGTATTGGATGCACTCGTGCCCAACCACCTGAGGCGTGACGTTATCCCAGCATGACACACGCCCTGTCGGGCATTATTGCTTACTTGCACCCAGTGTTAACACTTTTCTTTGTTATAATCAAGTTAATTCATTAGTCTCCCATCCCATCCCATATTATTCAATATCTGAATCTAGTTAGGTAAGGTGTTAAGAGGATAATGCTCTCCTCAAGCAAGCAAGCCTTGCATACATAAGCATGGGACTTGCTGATATCCCTCAGGCGGTGCTCTTAACAAGCATGCTGATGTACCTGGGACAGTGCAACAGAACAATGTAAATCCCCTAATTGTTCAAGATGATCATGGGCATGGTGTGGTCACTCCACAACCCCTACCACTCTCCTCCCCATGGGCTCCTAAGGAATATGCATCTCTGTCCATGGTGCGGTCACACCACAACCCCTACCACTCTCCTCCCCATGGGCTCCTAAGGAATATGCATCTCTGTCCATGGTGCGGTCACACCACAACCCCTACCACTCTCCTCCCCATGGGCTCCTAAGGAATATGCATCTCTCTCCATGCCCAGGGTTACACAACCCCATCCAAGCAAACATGGACTGCCCTAGCACAAAAGTGGTTGCATCACATAACCTAAGAGAACAGACGCCACAGGAAGTTTGCTGGAACAACGACTCCAGATACCTGTGCACAGCCTCGCAGGACCCACCCTGAAAGGTAAGTACTTGGTTGGTGTTTTTTATTAGCATCACCTATGACAGTGTGTGGTGGGCCGGTTGTGGTAGCCCAGGTTGCCGTGGATGCTTCCCCTCCCACAGACTACTTCAAAATCATCTCATCTGACAGTTTTGAAGGGCACAAATGAAACATGGTTGCTTCAGTTTGATGTGGTTTAATACAGGTTTTTTTGTCCGAGTGTGTGTCTATTCTTCTACACACAGACACAGACAGACACACACACCACCAAAAAATGAACTTTTTTATATCATGTTTACATTCAGGATAGGGACAGGGTAAAGCAGGTCCAGGCAGTACAACACAGTAAATGAAACAATGTATTTTACAATGCCCAACAAACCACCAAAAGACCACAAAACAACGGACCTTCCCCCTGCCCTGGGGGGGGGGGAATAGCTAGGTCACAGGTCAGGGTGCTAAATGAGGAGGAGAGACCACAGAACATCTTGTCGAACCACCCAATAAGGTGAAACTACATAAACATGCACAATTTTATACTGTAGGATTTCATACTTTCCAACAGTTCTAATTTTGACACAGAAACTTATCTTTAGTGCTCAGAAGCCCCTTGTGCGAGGGAGGTAAGCATGGCATGGACCCAGCAGACTGGCATACAAGTTGAAAAAATATTTCTGTGCCAGTATGCCCGTCCACCCTCTCCTCCATCACCAGTGGTCAGAACCATTTTTTTCAGCATGTGTACCAGTCCGCCCTGGTCAGCACAGCAGCACAAAGCTGGCAGGGCAGCAGAAGGCAGAGCAAGCAACAGTGAATTAAATGTCCATGCAAAAAGCTACAGCCCACTCTCCCCACCCCAGACCTGCAAGGCCACTATCTCCACCCAGACTGGCCAGCTCAGCTACTCTCTGCACCCTGATGGACTTGCACAGCCACTCTCCACACTCTGTGTCCACCCCACCAGCACAGCTACTCTCCCACCGCACCAGCACAGCCACTCTCCCACCCCACCCAACCAACACCATTTCCAGCTCCATTTATCTGGTATCCGCTCCAGGCATCCAGGTCTGTGCCTCCCCATCACAGGCACACAAAAATAAATAAAACCACATTTTATACTGCATTTTGTTTATGTTTCTTTCTTTCTTTGGAAAGAGAGATGTTGAGCTACCGGTCAGCACAGTTTGCCTGGTATACAATTACAACCCCACCCCACCGACACAATGCCAGTGCCTCCACCCACCCACACAATGCCTGTATCCCCAACCCCACCCACACAAATGACCAGTGTCCGCAACACCACACACACACACGACCAGCAGTGTCCCCAACCCCTCCACACACACGACCAGCAGTGTCCCCAACCCCACACACACACGATCAGCAGTGTCCCCAACCACACACACACACACACACACACACACACACACACCCAGCAGTGTCCGCAACCCCACCCACACACACGACCAGTGTTCCAACTCCCCCCAAAAAATCATGGCCAGTCAGTAGTCGCTATAACAATAGCCAGGTAGTAGTATAATCATTTCTTTAGGGTGCATGTTTTAGTGCAAGATTTTTTTTTGCTAGTCTTGTAACACTGTACGGGGGAGAACACAAAAAGCTACCCCTTTGGTTGTGTTTGCCAGGCAATGAAGACAGAGACAGCAAGGCCAAGGAGTCTGTCTGTTTCACCCCTCCACAGTGGACAATCGGAGAAGTCAAAACAGTGAAAGATTACTTTTACAGCCAGGTAAAGGATGAGGGGGAAATAATGTTTCAACATTTACTAATGTTCATATGCTAGCTGCGGGCACAGGTCAGTGAGATATATCCCTTGACAGGTAAAGGATGAGGTGGAAATTACGTTTTAACATTTACTTATGTTTATATGCTAACACCCAGTCAGCAAGCACAGAATGTCCCCCCTTCTAACCAACACGGGCAGTCCACCAGAAACCCAGTCAGCAAACATGGACAGTCCCCCCCTTCACCCCACCTACAAGGACAGTCCCCCCCCCAGAAACCTGAACAGTTCCCTCTCCCCACCAGACACCGGGCCAGCGAGCATAGAATGCCCCCTCCCAACTGACAAGGACAGTCCCACCAGACACCCAGGCAGCCAGCAAACATGGACGGTCCCCCATATCCCCAAGGACAGTCCCCACCACCCACACACAGCTAGCAAACACAGAATTTCCCCGTTCCACCACCACGAACAATCCCCCAAACACCTGGCTAGCAAACACGGAGGTTCCCCTCCCCAACAACATTGATAGTCCATCCTAGACACCTGATCAGCAATCACCGACATCCCCCATAAGCCAACATGGAGAGATCCCCTCATACACCTGACCAGCAAATAGTCCCCCTCCCCACAAGACCCAGCAGGCAAACATGGACAGTCCCCTTTTCCACCATTATGGACAGTGCCCCCAGACAAATGGCCAGCCAAGTCCACCAAACAATGGTTAGTGTCACCACCCCACCATCACAGTCAGTGTCCCCACATCACCATGGCCTGTGTGTCCACCCCACCAGACCCCAGAAGAGAAAACAGACTGTCCCCTCAGCCCCACCAAACACTGACCACCCTCCCAGTCCCAAACACTGATCGTCCCCCCCAGCCCCACCAAATGCAGGCCCTTCCCCAGCACCAAACACTGACCATCCTCTCAGTGAGTCAGCCCCAAAACACACAGACTGTCTCCCAACCCCAACCCCACAAAACAGACCATCCCCAGCCCACCAAACACAGACTGTCCAGTGAGTTTCCCAACAAACCCCACCACACCGTAGCACAGTAACTAAGTGTCCCCACCCACCAACATGACCAGTGCCCACACATACCAAACAGATAGGCCCCCCACCCACCCCACCAACATGGACAGCCTCAACAGCCAGCAAATCCTCCCACCCAAAGAAACACAAGCTGACACCAAACCTTCCACCGACCCCCAGACACATGGCCATGGCCAAGACAACCCCCCCCAAAAAAAACACATTTCTGGGATGTGAATGGTATTAATTTCCAACAGCCAGCTTGCAGCACAGTTACTCACCAAATCAGTCAGGGCACAGACAGGGCAGCATGCAGCAGGGCACAGCAAGGTCAAGAAGGCAGGTCAGGTAGCCGAGTCTCTCCCAACAGTCCTGTTCCTCTCCTGATTAATCCCCCGATGAGACAGTAACTCATTTTTTCTGACACCAGTTGAACGTGTCGCATTATGGGTCTGCTATAGCCTGCATGACCGCCGCTTCTTCTCTGTTCTGGGCCTGGCTGTTCACTGACCTGAATAATCCCTCGTGGACCGTGGAACTGGTGGGCAACGGGCGTGGTTGGGACTCAGCAACAACACGGTAAATCTTTTTCTGGCCTGCTGGACACAGGAGCTGGGTGTGCAGGCAAGCCTGGCCGTGCCTCAGACTCACTGTAATTGTACTACTCACTCCTCCGCCTGGTCTGTCCGGTGGTAGAGGCCTTGTGGCTGCAGGCCTCCTAGGCTCGCAGGGTTTGGAGGCTCAGGTGGCAGCGAGAGAGTCCAGAGCACAGCTGGCTGCACTGAGAAACAGAGAGTAGGTAGTCAGAGGACTCGGGTGAGGTATATTTAAACTGGGCTGTTCAGGACAGGAGGAGGGTGGGAACACTAGACTGACTGAGACACTGGAGACACCTGACAGACAACCAACGACTGCTGCTCAGCACTCAGCCCTACGCTATATGGATGCTGCTCCTCTCTTCATGGAAGGCACACAGACAACTAAATGGCACCACTAACAGAGTACTGCTCATGCGATGGTGCCAGCTCAGCACTCTCTGATTGGCTGTAACATGCAGGCTACTATGGTTGCAGGCTTGCAGCCAATCGGAAAGGGATAGTTTTTGTTTAAGAGACATGGCGCTGTGCTCACCCCCTCGAGAGGTGCAGGAAGTCCGCTGAGTCCATTCAATATTAAAAAAAAAATGATAACCTGAGAAGCGGTGGCTGGGCTCCTAAAAAGTCCTGGTCTAATTTCTCGGGGGGGGGGGCAGCTTGCCCCTCTGCCCCCCCACAATCTACGCCTATGCTGAAAGCGCTGTAGATCTCCTCTCGCTCTCTGTGCTAGCGCTACATGAATCAGCGCTCTGTAGACTGGCGCTATTTGTGTAGTGCTATTCTAACTGGGTACCGGGTCCCAGTGGGTAGATAGACAGTGGAGATAGTTAGGATTTTATTATTTCCAAAGATAAGGTTGATGGACAGTGATTCGAGCATGGAGGTCTCTGCATTCAGGGGCAGTTCAGTGAAGGGGAGCCTATCGGAAATAAAGAAAAGGCAGCCACCCCCTCTTTTTTTTGGTCTGTCTTTTCTTATCAGGGAGTAACCTTTGAGCAAAATTGCCTGTGAAGAGATTTTATGAGACAGCCATGTATCAGAGAGGGTGATGATGTCGAACTGTTCGACTCAGGCTTCAAAAGAGTTTTTTTTTAGCGAGCAAACTCTGGATGCTCAGGTAGGCAATGCAAATGCATTTCTTGTCCTGGCCCATGGGGAGGTTAGGGTCAGAAACTGAGCATGTGGGGCCAAGGTTTGGGTGGATGGAGCTGGAGAGGAGGAGAATGAGCAGGATTAAATGGGTCCATCTCCAGTTTATGCTTGAACGTTTGCACAGGGGATTGTCTGCACGTTTGATGTACTTGACCATAAGGGGGCAGCAGACTGGGGAGAGGCAGCAGTGGTATAGGCAGAGAAAGCAGGGGGAGTATAACAGGTCTGTGACTAGGCTAGGTGTGCAAGGGTGGGTGGGAGCCTTGGGCAGCAAAGAGTTAAGTGTCCCCCTGGATGTTGTGCACGCTAGGACCTGTAAAGTTATCAGGATTTCACCAGCATGAAGGGGAGAAGGGTAAAAAAAGGATTTTTTTTTTTCATCAAGGGCAGTTGGGGCTTGGCAGGTGAGCTATCAGGGTGAAAAGGATTATGGGGAGCACATTTGAGGGCGGGCCCATGGTGGGGCATGGAGGAAGTTGGCTTGGGTGAGTGTTGAGATGTGGTTGTTAGGAAGAAATGCGTAGTTAGAGTAACTACTGTAAGGGTAGCAATGGGGTGGGGGAACTGGGGTCGGAGTCTGAAACCTGCTAGGCTGAAGAAGAGGGAGCAGGACCAAGAGGAGGTTTAGAGCAGCAACGGAACCAAAAAACCAAGGGAAACAAGGAGATGCAAACTAACACAAAAAAACTGTCACACTCAGAACAAATGACCACCGCACTGCTAATAATTAATGACTTTAGTAACTTTAATATGGCTAGAATAGCATATTACTCTAGCTTTTTATGGTAGATAAATCTCCTGAGTCAGAACATATGCACTTAAGGGTGCTGAGGGAGCTAGCAGCAGTTCTGGCAGCTCCACTGCTTGACCTCTTCAGTAGATCCCTAGACACAGGCATGGTGCCGTGGGAGTACAGAAATACAGGTGTTGTGCCCTTGCATAAGAGTGGGGCTTGGGATGAGCCAGGGAACTAAAGACCAGTCAGCTTGACATTGCTCACTGGCATGCTGATGAAAACCATTCTTAAGGAAAGGTTGGTTGAGTTTCTTGAGATAAATGGTCTCCAAGATGAAAGACAGCACAGGTTTGTGGCAGGGAGGTCATGCCAAATAAACTTGATCAATTTCTTTGATCGGGTCACAAAGATGGTAGATAAGGGCCTGGCACTAGACATACTGTACACATCCACAGAAAAAAAACCCTGCACCAAAATCAAGCACTTTGCTTACCAGCTACATTTTATTGCATCACATTTCACAAAATGAGGTAAAACACTTCAAGTTTCAGTGCTGCTGAGAAACACCTAGCAATGCTACAGTCCCCGAATGGTTTCATGCATGTGCACTTCCTCGAGGAGGCCAACCCAGCACCTTGACAGCAATTAATTTAAAGATACAGTGCATCAAAAACAGTGAGTGAATAAAACAATATGGCCACAACAGCCACAGTTGTTACATACACAATACAAAGTACAAACCCCACAAATAAACAAGGAAGTAAAATTCAACATCATTTTTTAGCTCTCTGGTAAAACTGATAGGTGCACTCAGGCATCCATTTCAACATAAGAAGCAGCCTCTCTATGCACCCAGTAGTCTCATTCAAATGTGCACGACTGGAAGACAGGGGGTCACAGAAACCACGGGGATATTCAATGGCACAACAAGTCAATTCCAATTAACAGAAGCAAGCATACTAATTTGTTAAGAGTACTGTATTGGTCATAATTTGGAGCAGTTTCTTTTTTTTTTAACCTCATTTTTATTGTGGGAAAGTTGGAAAAATCAGATACTTATACACATCATAGTTTCTTCATCTCCACTGAAACAGTTGTCATACAATACAGGTATTAAAACAATGAACAGCAGTTAAAGTTAAACCAGTACTTCATATGCTTCTTTGATTCATGTTCCCTTTATCTCATTACAACCCCAAAAGGGCCCATGACAAAGAAAGTATGCTATCTTGGTATGAGTTCCGCCTTCCCCCCATCATCCTTAATGTCAGCAAGTGCAGTCCAGCCAAATATGGCTTACCCACGTATCACACTGAGCAGTTGCAAATGCGAAGTTATTGGGGTCATTTGGAGTCTGGTATGCTCATTACAAAAAATACATTTTGTTTCTCATTGCAAAATGCCAAAATAACATAATGTGAGGTCTTTCTGTACTCTCTGTAATCCCAATCAGATTCAGTACTGTGCATATCATTAGTGAGCCAGTAGTTCACCAAGGACATCAGAGGTATTAGAAGCACAAGCTTGTTTTATAAGGACAGTCATGGTATAAAAAGTACCCTCCTGGTAACTTCAGTTTGTAGTGGTCTAACAATTATTTTGGTGGAAGGTCCTGAAGGTCATCGTGAGTACTAATGTGCACATGCCAAGCAAAAACTATTGCAACATACTGGGAGAATTGCAGCTGGAACAGGATTGACTTTTGTGTACCCTTGATATTAAATAATTGTACACAAATATCCCTCATGGTGAAGGTCTGGGTGCCCTGCATGTCAGTTTACAATGCAATACTAATTTATCACAAGACAAGCAACAGTTTCTGGTAGAATGTGCTAGGTTCATACTGACTTGTAGTTCATTCCTTTTCCAAAATAAATACTGCCATAAAATCAAAGGAACTGCAATGGGGGCAACATTTGCCCCAATTACGCAAATATATATCTAGGTATATGGGAAAGGGATGTTGTTAACTCTTCAGAGGCCAGTCCTTACTACCAGAGGATTGGCCTCTGGAAATGTTATCTTGTCACTATAAATTGGAATTGGCTTGCGCCTCTGAGTACCCCTGTGGTTTCTGTGACCCCCTGTTTTACAGTCATACACATCTGAATGAGACTACTGGGTGCGCAGAGAGTCTGCATCTTAGTTTGAAATGGATGCCTGAGTGCACCAATTAATTTTACCTGACAGTTAAAGCTGATAAAATGATACTAAATTTTGTTTCTTTTTTTATTTGTGGATTTCCACCTTGTCTTGTGTATGTAATAACTGTGTCTGTTGTGGCCATAATCATGTATTCACTCATTTTTTGATACACTGTACCTTTAAATTGACTTCACCATGTAAGTGCTGTCAAGGTGCTGGACCAGCCTCCCTGAGGAAGCGTGCATGTGCAAAACCAGTCAGGGCTCGCCGTGTTGCTATGTGTTTCTCAGAAGTGCTGGACCTTGGAGTGTTTCACCTCATTTTGTGAACTGCATTGCAGTAAAACTTAGCTGGTAAGCAAAATGCTTGGTTTTGATGCCTTTTATTCTGTGGATGTATGCTGTTTGCAACCAGACACAAACGTGAGTGGATCCACTTTTTCTTGTACTGGATTAGTCATACTGTACCTGGATTTCAGCAAGGCCTTTGACTCAGTCCCCTGAAGAGACTGATCAAGAGTTGGAAGACCTAGGGGAAGGGACAACATAACTAGGCAAGTGGCAAATTGGTTGGAGGGAGAAGCCAGAGAGTGGTGGTGGTTGGGGGAAAATACTCTAAGATGAAGGATGAGGGAAGGTACCAGTGGGCTACCACGGGGTTGGTACATGGGCTGGTGTTGTTCAAAATGTTCATAAATGACACTGGAGATGGCATTAAGGGCACAATTTGCCTGTTTCCAGATGACAGCTCTGTGGGAGGGTGAATGCAGAGGATGGGGCCAGGGACTTGATGAAGACCTATAAAAGCTGGAGAGATAGTCCAGAATCTGGCAACTGGTGTTCAACCTGAAGAAGTGCAAATTAATTCACATGGGGAGAAAGAGCCTCTGGAGTGGAGTACAAGCTGGGAGGGGGGAGTGACCATCATGCTGTCCAAAGAGGAGAAAGACATGAGGATTATAATTACTAGCACCCTGAAGCCCCCTACGCAATACGTAAGGCAGTGGCATGGGCTAACAAGATGCTGGGTTGCATAAGTAGAGGGTTCACTAGTAGAAAAAAATGTCATACAACCTCTGCACAGGTTTATGATGCAACCACACCTAGACTATTGGGTACAGTTCTGGAACCTCAATCACAAAAAGACATACATAGCTGGAGGTGGTACTGAGAAGGGCCACAAAAATGTACTTGCCAGAGGACAGAAGGGAACAAGGGGTCATGATAGAGACCTTTAAGTACCTCAGGGGTATTAATAAAGTAGGCCCTGGTGAACTTTTGAGGGCCAGTTAAAAAAACAAAAAACACACGGGAGGGCATAGTTACAAACTGGCTGCAGCTGGGGCACAGAAGGAGGCCAGGAGGCACTTCTTCATGGGAGAGAGTAGTGGAGGGTGGAATAGGCTACCAGAAGAGGTGGTACTGTGAGCAACAAAAACTGTTGATGACTTCAAGAGTGGCTGGGATAAAGTTAATTGGAAGTTGAGAGCCAGGGATAGGGGGGACTGAGCAACATGTACAGAGGGTTACATGAGCTGTGCATCTAGCAGACATGATAGAATGTAAGGCCTTCACCTGCTGGCATAATTCTTATGTTCTTAATTTTCATCCATGAATGAATATTTTTAATTGATTGTTCTTCTTTCTTTTTTATATTGTAATTTTTTTTACATTAATTGAATTAAGTTTGGAAACAGGCACTGCCAGCTGTAGTAGTCATCCGACTACATGAAGTTACAGTGGAAAACTCCGTATGTCTCTACACTGCTGGTCAGATCACTCATTCTGTTTCCGTCTCGTTCATGACGGATAGGGAGATGGGTATTATTTAACGTACAACACCGTGTGCTCAGTGGCACACCTGATCATATTGAGCTTGTTGGTGATGAAAGTTGTTGTAGTGTAATCAGGAGGAGGAGTTGCACTGTCCTGCTGGGATTGGTGAGCTAGTGGGTGGTGCCAGTGAGTACCACTGGAAGTTTTGGCAGACTTACCAAGAGGAGGGGGTAGTAGTGGAAATAGTAATAGATGTCACTTGTTGGATATGTGACTAAGTGAAGGTATACTGTAGTTAGAGCGATGTGTTGAGGCAGTGTCCTCAGTGCTACTAAAACTTCTTCCTAAAGTGACTGATGCTGGAACTTGGAAGGCATTCACGAAATTACAAAAGCAGTTTAGCCAGTGCAGGCCAAATGATTTGCCTGTCTCGCCAGAATTGGGTTGGATTGTTATTTCTGCTAGACAGTGATTCTACTAAAAAAGATTGCATCATGTACTCTGGTAGCAAAACTGAGTCTTCCTCCAAAATGTATGAGCAGTACCAGCATTCAGTATCCAAAGATTTCCGAATGTCCTTGGTTGTCTTAGGATCATCACTACCCAAGTTTTCAAGGTCAACTTGCCCTATCCTGGCACTAACACTATGAGGAGACAGCAGAGGAGAATGAGAAGTATGATCTGGAGGTTGTGTATGTACACTGCTGCTTTGATGTTGTGTTTAATAAACTAAATTCATCAAGGGTTGAGATATGCAACCGTGACATTATATCAAATAGTATGAGAATAATAATATAATACAGTATGACAGCAATATGATCATTTTCATTACTTTTTTATTTATTATTTTTGTGCTGAGAAAATGTGACTTGTAATGGAGGGATGAGTTGGATTCAAGCATTAAGATTTTCATTTAAAACAGGAAGATGATGTCTCAACACCACTTGAGCAAAAGTTCATTTACAATGGTTTCCTGATAAACACAGATGAAGGATGAAGAGAATGTGTTGTTTTTAGGACCAGTCAACTTCCATGGTTTTTATTTTCATGTAATTGCTATTATTAATTGTTATTCTTAAGTTATGCTCTATTTATATGCCAAGAAAATATGATTTTTATTTAGTTTTTGTTGACCAGGAATGTGGTCAACAATTTTTAATGGAAGGAGGAAGAGGATATTGAAGAGAATGCATTGTTTTCAGAACCAGCCAACTACTATGGATTTTATTTTATTGTAATTATTATCACCTATTATTCTTACATTTTGTTTTATTAACATTATTTGTCAAGACAGCAGAATGATGATGAAGCGAGTCTGTTATTTATGGAACCCTATTACTACTATGTATTTTATTTTAATGTATTTATTATTAGTTATTATTCAGAAATGTTGCTTTATATATAAGCCAAGAAAACATGATTTATGATAACGGGAGAAGGTAAAGGTTTTCAGATGACACAAAGCTCTGTGGAAGAGTGGACACAGAAAAAGGGAGACAGGAACTAATGGAAGACCTGGCTCAGTTATAGAAGTGGTCTGGCATTTGGAAACTGGGGTTCAATATTAAAAATAGCAAAGTTATACACTTAGGGGCAAGGAACCCAGAGACCACTTACTGGCTGGGGTGTGTGCAGATCACCAAGTCTGATGAAGAAAAGGATGTGGGAGATTATCATCAAGAGTGACTTGATGCACTTGGCACACTACAGGAGAGCTGCAGCAAAAGCAAATAGGATGCTGGGCTGCATAGTCAGGGGGGATTACCAGCAGGAAGGCAGAAGTCATATTACCAGTGTACAGGTCACTAGTAAGACTGCACCAAGAGTACAGTGTGCAGTATTGGTACCCTTATCTCAAGAAGGATATCACCTTGCTGTAGACAGTCCTGAGAAGTGTGACCAACATGATCCAGAGCCAGCAGGGCAATATATATGCAGTGAGGCTCAAGGGGTTCAACATGTACTCTTTTGTTGACAGAAGGGAGAGGTGGGATATCATTGAGACCTTCAAATACCTTAAAGGTGAATAGGGTGAATATGGAGGGCCTCTTCAGTCATAATGGGAACAAGTCCACTAGGGGATATAGACTAAAACCAATGGGGGAAAGATTCAGGAGGGAGATGAAGAGGCACTTTGCTACTGAAAGAGTGGTACCCAAGTGGAATGAATTGCCAGCGGAGGTGATTTCTCTGAAAACGGTGGACAGCTTCAAGAGAGGATGGGACAGAATGAAGAGAAAAGTTGCTGTGTGGGGAAAAGTGGAACTGGGGGGGGTCGGGGGAATTGGGGAGGTGGTGAAAGTCCCACTGTAAACATTGGGGGGCCCTGCAGTATTGAGAGGACAAGATAGACTGTATGGCCCTTTACCTGCTGGCATCTTCGTATGTTTATATGTTTGTATAATGATAATGAGGATGTGTTGTTTTCAGAAGTTAGACTTGAGAGAAGATGTCTCTAAAACTGTCAGCACCTCATGAAGCAAGAGGAAAGATAGGCAGTATTTTGCGGGCATGCAATATCTCAGATGACACACTTTGTGTTTTTTTTTAAACAAATTCAACACTTGCTGGAGTGCATATACTAGGCCTGGCTCTGGCTGGTGGGTGCTAGACTTTTTGTGATGCAGTGCCAGCCCATTACCTAAGGATGCATCAATTTGCTCAGGCTGCAACCATGGTGGCTGGATTACTTGAGAGAACCATCTTATCACACTACTACCAAGACTTAACTTCACTTGACTGCCCATACTGCTGCCACTGTTGATATGGCTGATTTGAGTGCGGATTGGGAGTAGATGTGGCTGTTAAGAGGATACCATGCTACATTTAAAATCATTGGCCAGAACACTGGTTCCCAAAGTGGGAGAAGGTACTGAGATGGGTATCTAACTGGTGTGTTGAGACTGGGGATGGAGCAGTAAGATGGCTGCGATGCTACTCTGCTCCATGCTGCATGATGTTTGCTCCTTACCTTGCTGACTTTTATAGGTTTTACAATATGTTTTATTAATGAAACTCATTCTGTTCTTATATGTTTTAAAATGCAGCATTGGAATTGTACAGAGAAGAGGAGCTCTGTACACAGTTTACCAGTAAAGAATAAACTCTCACACTGCGAGTATGGTGAGTAAGTCCAATTTATTGTGGCTTACTGGAAGAAATAGAAACTAGGACAGAAACATTTCAAGCCTGTGAGGTTAATAGGCAGAAATTCAAGCCCAAATCTTTGTTCTGCCCACAGGTTATTTGCCCAGCTATTTCAACTTTTGAAAACATGTTTACTGATTAGACTAAAAAACTTCATTTCAACTCAAAACATTACCACAATAATTTGAGTAAAGAAGAAATGTTGGCTCTGAAATAACTTGAGTCTATCAAAAATATAGTAATAAAAAAAACAGATAAGGGTAGTAACTTGGTAATCATATCCGAGGAAATGTATGTGTGTCACAGCGTGTGGGAATAAACTTCAGACAAGGCAAATTTACAGGTTTAAAACACACCATGGTGTGACATTTATTTTTCAAAAGTTAGAAAAATAATAAATGAAAACAAAAACAATTGCAAAGAAAATCACTACTTAACATCAGTAACTTCTCATCTAATACAGTCCTGGATCTTAGAGCTCCTAAGACCCTTTTCATCTGCATTCAACAGCATATCTGCCTCTCTCCTCCTCTCTCAGGGCTGAGACTCACTGGACCGACTGACTGACTGCACTCAGTGAAGAGGTTTTATATCTTTTAGGTGGGGGTCACCTGACTAAGCACTTTCTATTTACAAGTTTGAACATGCTGTTTCAAAATCAAGGGGGGTTGTTTCAGGGGACTTCCTGGTTCAGTTAAAAGCACAGTGTATATCTTCACAGATAGTGACTGTCTACAACTCTGATCCACAGTGACTAAGCACTTTTATAATCTTAAACAGTAACAGCTTTATAGTGTGAATGTATGAAAATACCTTAAGGATTTCTTATAATTGTACTAATCATGAAATTATTATTGTTTTATATGGCTTCTGAATATTTTTTTATTTACAAAGGTTTATTAACTGTATGTGTTCCTATTCAAAATAGCCTTCATTTTTTTTTGTACACAAAATGCACTTATGCACTTTACACAACACCTCTCTGGGTGTTTGGCATCATTCCAGGGAGTGGATGGATGGAAATGGAAAAAGAATAAAAAGAGAACTAGTAGTAAGTTTATTAGGGATAGTAAAGAACTACGCTAGGTTGCCAACTTATGGTAGGGGGGAAAAAGAAGAAAAGCAAAGAGAAAAGTGTTAACTGTTGTACAACAGAAGTTTTGGTAGCTAGGAAATAAGGAGATAGAACAGTGGTCCATCAGTCACAGCTGAGGGTGTAGCCTAACTCTGCCATGCAGTGGCCAAATGTTTAGAACTTATAAACGACAAGGATAACTATCGTAAACTTAAGGGGGACCTTACAGTGAAATATCTAGGAGAATTATTTGAATTTATTGGTTTATCAGTTAAATGTGGCTGGATGGAGCAGTAAGATGGCTGTGATGCTGCTCTGCTCCATGCTGCATGATGTTTGCTCCTTACCTTGCTGACTTTTATAGATTTTACAATATGTTTTATTAATGAAACTCATTCTGTTTTTATATGAAAAGGACTTTATTAAGGTGCACTACCCAATAGTGCCTACATTTTATATCCTGCCTAAAACACACAAAAGTTTACCAGACCCACCTGGCAGAGCTATAATTGCAAGTATAGGCTCCATAACACAAAGGTTGAGCATTTTTGCAGACCGTTTTTTACAACCTCATGTGTTTACCCTACCTTTGTACATAAGGGACAACATGGATCTCATGAACAAATTTAGAGGTAAAATATGGGATCCAAACTGGAGCTGAGTTACAATACATGTGAGTAGCTTGTATACCCCTATAAAACATTACATTGGACTTGAGGCAGTATCCCACTATTTGAATAAGAACCCAGAAAAGCCAACAGATTTTCTACTTCATGCTATAAAATTCACTTTAATACATAATTATTTTGTGTTTGGCAAAAGTTTTTATTTGCAGGTACAGTATGTGGGAAGGTGATGGGGGCATCATTTGCCCTATCACATGCCAATTTAGTTATGGGACTGCTGGAAGAAAAGTGTTTTTTTTGCTGAAAATAAAAACAAATACCTGAATCACATTATCAGTTGGTATAGATTCATTGATGATGTGATAGTTATTTGGGCAGGAGATATGCAATTAATTACTAAATTCATGGGATTTTTGAATCAAAACACTATGGGGTTACAGTTCTCTCACAAGAACAACAAAGAACAAATAATTTTTTTAGATTTGCAGCTGGTTGGGGTATGAGTGAGCACATTCAAACAGCAGGGTACAGAAAGGAAGCTGCAGGGAACACCATTCTCCATGCAGGGAGTGCACCACTCCAGGAAACTTATCAACTCCATACCATATGGAGAAATGATAAGACTCAGACAAAATTGCTCAGACGGGGGGTCTTGAAACAGATAGGAGAATGCAAAAACAGATTACTTTTGAGGGATTATTTAGAGAAAAAAAAACTTACAGAATCCTTCCAGAATATTATACTTCTTAATAGAAAAGAGTCATTGATCCCTAGAAAAATCAGGGAACATAAAGACAATGAGGAATGAGAACAAAAACTCGGTGACATTTGTCATTGAGTTCAACTCCTTGGCAGGACAAGTAGGTGGTTTAGTCCACAAACTGTGGCCCACACTGCTGAGTGACCCCACACTTAAGGAACAAGTATACTGTAAACCAAGAGTTACTTTTAGCAAGGAAAGAAGTAGTGGGGACAGGATTGTGAGATGCCAATATTCAGCAAGTACACAGATAGAAGAAAGATGGTTAGGAGTTAAACCAAAAGGCCATTTTAAGTGTGGCAGGTGCAATGTGTGCCAATATGCAAATACAGGGAATAAATTCATAAAAGGAGAAGAAATATTTGATTTAAATGAATTTACTACCTGTACTACACCTTTTGTGACTGCAGGTTCCATTTCTAAAGTTTGTTTCCTAGTATAAACCATGCTAATTACTAATTACTGATTGTAAAGTACAGTAACAATAACAAGTCAATGCTTACACGCTAACACAGTAAGACTCTGTATTAATACAAAAAGGAAAAAGTTTAAAATGAGATAAAAGTACACAAAAGTGTTTACTCATTGTAATAGACCAGAGTCCAGAGTCCATTCAGAGTCAGACACTTTAGGAAGAAGTTTTTAGAAGTTTGTTACTAATTAATGATTTACTAGCATAATTGCCTTCACTTTATCACTTGCCATTGACCGATAGTGCCTTCATCAACGCCCTCAGGTTTTCCAGGTGTTACGGGCCAGATCTTCAATGGCTCAATTACAAGCCCCCCTTGAAATCCAAAAAGTTAACCTTCCAATTTCTGATTGTGGAATCATGGTAATAAAGCAATTGCCAGTTCTTTAAATTCTTAAAGTTATTTAAGTTCATACAGACCATTAAAGCCTTTAAGTTCTTTATCCACTACAGAAAAAAAGGGAAAAAAGAATACAGTGTAAGACCTTAGAAGGAAACACTTAGTTTGACTGAAACACTGCTACTTGGAACTATAAGTATAGCTGCTAAATACTACTACTACTACTGCTACTAAATCATTTAAAAGCATTTAGGTTGTTCTCAGCTGTTACACACAAAAAAGGGGGAACACTGCTAATAATTTTTCCCAAAAATTAAAATTCTGTTAAAACTTACTGATGCAAAAGTAATCCTTTAGTAAAATCAGACACCACTGATAAAAAAGGGGTAAATTTCCAAGTCCCCAAATACCAAACTATGGCCTGCTGTCAGGTTTTGTATTATTTTAAAATTCAGTTTATATCAAACACACATTTGAAGTAATCCTCTCCCCGCTGTGCCGCAGTTACTTTTCATGGACACACTGCTTAAATATAGCAAAGACCCCGGCGGGAACACAACAAGTGATTGCGGGTACCTCAGAAAGTGCAGGGTAAAATGTGTAAAAACCAGGAGCAGAATTCCAGCAAATACTCTGTTGAACTCAAATAGGGAGCTGCTCAAAACTAAACGAAGTCTCATAGCTACAGTATCTGGCTACTACACATTGCACATGTGCTTTTAAGGCTAAAGCAGGTCTCCGAAATTTGCATAAGGTGCAAAAACAAAACAAAGGGTTTTCGAAAAACTGAAAACCTAAACTTCAACAAAACTTCTACTAAGTAGGAATACACACAACAACAATAAGAAAAAAAAAATTAAAAAGAACACAGCTCAAAACCACAGCTAGTAATAATATACTTAAAATAATAGCTATATCCTCCACAAGATCTAAATAGATCTAAATAATGCTGTTACTTTTTTTTTTATTATGATTTTTCCCTCCTGGCTGCTTGAGCTGCTCCCCCCATCGGGGGACATCCAGCCGCCAACCGCCTCTACCATGGACACTGGACTCTGTGTATTCTCCCCCACAGTGGGGCCGCAGGGAGGGGCTCCCATATACTCCCTGTGGGCATGGATCAAGGCAGGTGCCTGGGTGAATCCTGTGGAAAGCCATCAAGCCACTCACTTCAGGCGCCATTTTTCCCTTTTTCTTGGCCAATCAATGCATTCTCAGACAGTGCTCCCAGTCTCTACTGGGGGCTGCTGCTGAGTGATGCATCCCTGGATCCCATCCCCGGAGAGGAGAGCAGTCTGCCAGATGCTCAGTCCTCTCCGTCTCCTGCTGACCCCCAGCACCCTGAGTCCATTCCCGAACCCAGGTCACTGGTGTGGGTTGAGGTAAGGCACCAGCGCCTCAACCCTCTATGCCACCGGGCTGAACTGTTATGTTTTTAACAATTAAAAATAACTAAGTGCTATAAGCACTAAAGTGCTAAAGCTTCATTCCACAAGGGAAAAAAAAAATCTTTTTTGGAGTAGAATACTTCCCAAAATACCAAATGAACAGGAAAGCAGTGAGAGAGACTGAACCCTCCTGGAATTCTACAGGGGGGCCACTTCTTCTTCTAACAGGTGCAACCTCCTCCACTCAAAAGCCATTCCGACAGCTCCTTCTTCTCACCTGCAATCTTGCGCTGCTTTGGGGGAATCCCTCACAAGCCACCGGCAGATCCTTCACCTGTGAACGGGAGAAAGGAAGAGCAGGAGAGGTGCACAACAGGGACTGGCAATAAGATGGTCTGGTAAGAAGACGTAGCTAGACAGGCAAAGGTGGCATACCTGTAAAAAAAACTCTTTTTAGCAGAGCTTTCCTGCTTCTCTATTCTCCTCCACAGAAGAGAGAGTGCATAGCCAGCAGCCATTTCCATCAGTCTCACCTGCAATCAGTACTCAGAAAGAAATAGTTTTGAACAGAGCAGGAATTCTTGAAGCTAATACATCAGACATATCAGAGCTGAATGCTAGGGGTCAGAACAGAAGTACCATGAGCATGAAATCAAACAAATGTAGGAACCAGCATGGGGAAAAATTCTCTGAAGGGGGAGGAAGGGAAGAACAAAGAAGAGCCAGATAAAATGAAACAAACAGCAAAAAAAAAGTGTAAAAGGTTTATAAACATCTAACCTGTCTCCAAACAGGGAGAAACATAGAAACATAGACTTTGATGGCAGATAAGGACCACTTGGCCCAACCAGTCTGCCCATTTCCCTACCTATTGGATAAGCTGCAGATTCTAGTTAACCAACAGCCTACTTCCTGCAACCCCCCACTATAATCACCTTATGTCCGTCCCATGCATGTTTGAATTCCTCCACTGTTTTAGACCCCACAACCTCTCCAGGAAGGCGGTTCCATGTGTCCATCACTCTCTCCGTGAAAAAGAATTTCCTCACATTACCCCTGAGCTGTCCCCCCTCTAACTTTAAATTGTGCCCCCTTGTTCTTACACATCTCTTTTTCTGAAAGATGCTACCCTCCTGGACTTTGTTGATTCCCTTGAGGTATTTAAAAGTTTCTATCATGTCCCCCTGTCCCTCCTTTCATCAAGGGTATACATATTAAGCTCTCTCAGGCTCTCTTCATATGGTTTCTGATGTAGACCCTGCACCATTTTAGTTGCCCTCCTTGGACTGCTTCCATCCTGTCTATGTCCTTGTGTAGATGAGGTCTCCAAAACTGCACGTAGTACTCCAGATGGGGTCTCACCAACTGTCTGTACAGAGGGATAACCACTTCCCTTTTTCTACTTGTGATGCCCCTCCCTATGCATCCCAGTATCCCCCTGGCTCTCCTTACTGACTTCTCACATTGCTTACCCACCTTTAGGTCATCTGATATGACTACACCTGGATCCCTTTCCATTATTGTTGTTGTTAGTACCTCCCCTGCTATTGTGCACTCTTCTCCTGGATTTTTATTTCCTAGGTGCACTTCTTTGCATTGAATCTAAGTTGCCATATGTCTGACCATTCCTCCAACCTTGCCAAGTCCTTTCTCATCCTTTCTATCCCCCCTTGTGTATCAACTCTGTTACAGATCTTTGTGTCATCCGCAAAGAGGCATACCTTTCCTTCCAGACCCTCCGCAATGTCACCTATAAAGACGTTAAAGAGGACTGGACCCAGTACTGAGCCCTGAGGTACTCCACTAGTAACCTCCCTTTCTTCAGAATGTGTTCCATTCAGAGAAGTGGAACAGGCCTCCAAAATTAACTCTAGACAAACTAAAATAAATGATCACTTCTCTGCTAAAACATCTCTTTTAAAAACTAGTATGAATACTGTTACTGTTACACAGCCTTATGATTTATTACAGGTTTCCAGCCTATCTAGACTATCATCTACACCCAAAATAATGCTAAATTGAAACCCTGTCCAAGAGCAACAACATTCTGTTCTTAATACAATCACTGTTCTTCAGAGTGGTCAGGAGGGAACCCAGAATCGGATTGACCAGTCTCTAGATCAACACCTTAATGTACCTCTCCAGTCTCCAGTAGTATCTAAAAGCTATAATGATATATCTAATGAGTCCTGCCCCCTAGTTTTCTCTCCAGAAAATTATACCCCCATTATGACCAGAAATGCAGACAGGTTAAATCACACTCATGATAGTATGAGCAAAGTAATGGAAGAGATGCATGCTACCATTCAAGGTCTGAAAAGACTGGATTCAGAGGCTAGAAGTTATAAGCATAAAGACATGACAGACCTGGTATCCTCTTATCCCTTTGCACTAAGTAAGGACCTAAAAGGTTTTGTTAAAAATCCATATATAGCACATCTAACGATCTTGGACCAAATGATTGGTATACAAAATGAAATAGAAACAGTGAAACAAAGTGTTACAATTAATAGCTTTAAACTTGATGAGATTATATCTGTCCTTAAGAAATTGGCTCTGAATACCCCTCATTCACCCTCAATTAATTTGGATACTCCAGAGCAAGTGCGACCAGATTTCCCACTATTGGAGATCCCTATTACTCTAGTAAAAAAATAGTTCTAAGTCAGAGGAAATAAAAAACAAGGGAAAAGTAGGAGAAGCATGTAAAAATATTCAGGTGGTTAAATCCTCAAAATATAAAGATAAAAGGAAGGGGAAGGGCAAAAGGACCAGCACTACAAAAGTACACAATGAGGATGATCAAACCAGAAAAATGGCAGACATGGAGGAGCCGAACTCTTAATTGGAGATTAAAAGAAGAGCCCAAAACAATACTGAAAAGTTCAGGCAACTGGTCTTGGTAGCCGAATCAGAGGATCAAACAGACAAACAATCTAGCTTACAGTTTTGTTATACTTAATTAGCGCAGGTTACTAAAACTTATAATACACTTGAGAGTGAAATAAAAGCCCTAAGACAAGAAATGGAAAAATGGAACTCATCTTATTACAATAATAAGGTCATTCCCCAACCCCAGTTAGGTACGGAACAAGCAAAAATCGTTTTAGACAGCTGTGCAATGTTGGGTTAAAATGGGACAAGATCCTATCATATGCAAATAATAAGGTCAAGATTTTGCACCTCCTATCGGAAGTCTTTGGTTTATACATTGCTGAGGAAGATTTTGCTCAAGTCTGGAATGATATAGATGCACAAGGCACTGAGTGCATCTTTTTGTTCTGTACTTCAGCCCATTTAGCAAATCACTTGTGGTTAAGTGATTATGCCCTAACAGATAGGGGCTATTATATTAGCTACATCAATAGGGATTCTCTGAACCCACAGGTAACTAAGAGCATGGAGACCCATTCCCAGATTTCTATATTTGGTTTCAAGACATTGCCTTTGGAAAATGATCGTAAGCTGAGAAATGATGTGTTGAACTTGTTCACACATTTTTTTACAAATTAGAGCTGAGGAACTTAAAATCCTCAGTGTAGCTAGAAGATTTCATAATGCTGATGCCTCTCAAATAGATGTTCTTTTGCAGACAAAGGACATGGCAGATAAAATCCTGCAGAAGGCTATACTCCTGGATAAAATTGGGATACACATAGTGAAATCTAACGTTTTGATGGGAAATCGTTCCAGTGGTGGTGAGTCTGCCTTTCAAACAAAAAAATGGGAAAGTAGGACCTTGGCCATTTTTGGTATTCAAAGGGTCAGGGGTGAAAATAATCAAAAGCTTAAGCTTGTTCTTCGGGATCTCTTTGAGCATGTTCTTGCTATTCCAAAGTTGTCTGATGATATCAGCTTGATAGGCCGTTCTAGCTTAGATACTGTTAGTGATCAAATACATATAACTGTTCTATCACAAGAGGCCTTTTCTAGACTATCAGGACACTTGTCAACTTTGGATAGTCTGGGTATCCATATTGTGGAATGGGACAATGTGGATTCAATAAGGAAAAACATTGGGGAATTTAACACAAATGAAGTGGTCAGTGTAAATCAGGTGTGTAACAATTCAATTAATGCTGAATCTCAAATCATGTTTAATGTATCTACCAAAAACAGATTTGAAAATCTGTCATTATCTGAATCCTGACTTACTGATTCCATCACACATTTGGCCAATAGCCTATACAGGAATACGTGGGCCCTTATTTCTTAGAACATCTCAGGATTAGTGCCCAAATTCTTAGATACTGACTGGAGAGGTTTTATAAACTTGTACCATATTATTTGTTTGCAAGAAACATGGCACTTGGATTCCACTGATATCTCTTTAAATGGGTACAGTTGTTCTCAGGTCCCTGGGAAAAAAATTGCAAAATATGGTAGGGCTTCAGGTGGGTTAGTAATCTGGGTTAAAATAGAGGATAACCTTAAGGTCTCACATACAGCAAATAATGCAATTGCACAAGCTCTTCTGGTTAATACTAAGGACTTACCATTTTGTCTAATAAATGCTTATATTCCACCTCAAAAATCCAGATATTATTCTGACAGACTTTGGGATGAGTTAGAACATCTACTACATATCAGTTGGACTAGTACAGGATGTGATAATATCTTGATTAGTGGTGACTTTAACAGTCGTATAGGCAGTTTTGATGGTTATACAAACTGTGAGGTCCATTACTGGGTACACAGCAATACATCTGCCAATAAGAGGCATGCAATGGACCTAAGACTAAATGACTCAGGTGAAAAATTGATAGACCTTTTACAAACTTTTAATTTAGCCCCCTTAAATGGCAGAATCTTGGGGGATCTCCAAGGGAATTATACTTATAGTAATTCCCTGGGGTCTTCCATCTTAAATTTACTTTGTTGGAATGGCAGTATGGAAATTTGGACCTCTTTATCAATTCCCACCAGAAGTGAGAGCGATCACTCACCAGTGATCCTAACTTGGGGAGTAACACCCCCTGAATTATCACATTCTGTGAATATTTTTGAGATTAGAGGTTAATCAAAAATTAGATGGGATCCAGATAAATTAGACATGCTAGTGACTATTGTGGAAGAAGCTGTAGCCATACTTGATAATACTCCTAAAAATGAGCAGACTTTTGAGTTCTTGCATACTCTGGTGATGGGATGTTTTGATAACCTTAGGAAACATCTTACCTACCCCATCACTTCGTAAAGAAAACAAAAGAAACAGGCTGATCATCTCACAACTGATACATGGTTTGATATAAGTTGCTTAAAATATAAGCACCAATTAACAAAATTAACTAGGGTTGCTAGATCTCTTAACAATTAAGAGCACATACAGAGAATTCAAGAATAAAAGATAAGCTTATAAAGAGTTTCTGATTCATAAGCAGAGAACTTACCAACAGAAAAAATGGGACCAGATGCTTACAGCAATACAACATAATGATTGCCAAACATTTTGGCTTTTAGTGGCCAAAGGCACAGATAATAGCAAAAATTATTATGATTCCCACATACATATGCAAAAATGGACCTCACATTTTGAAAAGCTATTTTATGACTCAGAACTAGTTGACGTGGTAAACAATCAGTATAAATCAATCAATACAATCCAACCATTGATAATTACCATTAAAGAGACCTATTTTACAATAATCAGCCTAAAAAGGAAAAAAGCTCCAGGTCCAGATCAAATACCTCCAGAAATTTATTTGCTGGCTCCTCTCCTTGGTCTAAATTACTTACTATTTTGTTTAATTTATGCATAGTCAATAATAGGGTACTGCCCTCTTGGAACTGAGCTATTATCATACCTATTTTTAAAAAAGACAATAAAGATGACCCCAAGAAGTACAGACCTATCTTTTTGCTTGGACATCAATGGGAAACTATTTGCTAAAAGTATTCTAGATACATTCATTTTTTTCAGTTAGAACAGTTAGGAAATATTTCAGAACTTCAAGCAGGCTTTAGAGCAGGTTATAGTGCATCAGACAACTGCTTTGTCCTGTTGCATTTAATTGAGCAGTACATTACACTTAGGAAACAGAAGTTATCTGTGGCCTTTATTGATTTCACTCCTGCTGTTGATAATATCTCAAGATTTAAACTGTGGCAAGTTATGGCCAAGAAATGCTTTAGCCCAGAACTAATCCAGGCAATAAGAAATCTCTATTCAAATACTTGGGCTCAGATTATGGTTGGTACTAATGGACACTTATCTTCTAGGTTTCCCACAAATAAAGAGGTTAGGCAAGGATGCATTTTAGCACCAGTGTTGTTTAGTATTTATATAGATCAGTTATTAGAAGAGTTGCTTAAATCAATATCTGATTCCCCCACTATTGGTTCAAGGTGCTGTCCAGCTCTTGCATACACTGATGACCTTGTTTTGATAGCTTTAACTAGATCAGATCTCCAGAAAAAACTGGATATCTTAAATAATGTTGCCTCTTTATTTAGCTTATAAATATATGAAAACAAGAGCCAGATTGTTGTTTTTGGATCCAATAAAACAAAGGGTACTTGGCTGGTGGGGAAACAGGTGTTAAAAACTGTTAATACTTACACTTACCTCAGTATTACATTAGCAAACAACTGTCAGTAGACTTAGCACATAAAAACATCTCTGATAAAATTAAAACAGACTGCTGGAGCCTTAGTCAGATTCAATGATAAATTTGGAGGTAATCGTGTAAGGCCTTTGATAAAAGCAATACAAGCCAAAGATGTGACCCAGGCTTTGTACTTAGCTGAAGTTTGGGGCCCCAACAAAGTTGGAACCCTAGAGACTCCTTTAAACAAACTTCTATGCACACTGCTTGCTGTGGGACATTTGTTCCCTGTTTCTATTCTACGGGCTGAACTAGGCCTACCAAGCCTTGATGCTCAGTGTATAACTAAACTGGTTGGATATTGGATAAATGTTACCTGAATGAATTCAAACAGACTTCCACAGGAATGCCTTAAAGAGAAAAGAAAATGGGATGGTCTAGGATGTAAAAAATCTAACTGGCTGAAAATCTTGAAGCAATTTTTCTAAAGTACAGTATGATCTTACCTATTTACAAAAATATGTGGATAAAGGTATCAGTATCAACCTAAAATATAAGGTGTATTTAAAAAAAAAAATTCTCAACCATTCCAGGTTGGATGATTGTGTTACTATCTCACGCCTAAAAATTTCACCATGGCTAATTCATAATGATAACCAGTCTAGATTCAGATATTATCTGGACTTTTTGACAGACCCAGAACCAAGAAAATTGTTTACAGAACCTAGAAAATTGTTTACCAGATATCACATGGAACATTTTCTGAGCAATGTGTTAACAGCAAGATTTGAGAAATCAGCTGATCCTAAGGATACCTTATGTAATTGTAAGAATAAAGAGAGAGAGGGCCTGGGTCATGTTGTCTTTGATTGCTCCTGGTACAACAACCCCAGGATGAGGTGACTATCTCCAATATGGAATGGTATTGACACTACAGATAAAAATGTATTGTTAAATATTATGCTTAAGTCAGAAGATGACGACATTATTAATAAAGTAGCTGGGTCTCTCAGAGTGGTTGCTGGTATCAGAAGAAAGTTTAAATAGCACTTTATTATGCATTTAAGGGAAAATGATGCACTTATATGTTTTGTATTGTGTACCTCTGACTGTATTGTTAAATTGACTGAAGTTGTAATTTTCTTTTATTATTCTGCTTACAAATGTGTTTTAAAGGAATAATTTGTAATTATTTCTGTAATAGTCTTTGACCGAACGAAAAACTTATCTTACTTATCTACCTTCTGTGGTGTATGTTTTCTGGTGTTCATGTAAAACATACTATGTGGATAAAACCACTCGACCAGCAAAACAAAGAATCCAAGAGCATGTGAGGGCTATTATTAACTGTGATACCCTTAATGCTATTGGTGCACAACAGCAAACTGGATTGTTTTAAGTATACCATCTTGTAATACATAAAAAGAAATCCAAGGGGAAGGAACAAAAATCAAATTCTGCCCCAAAGAGAGACCAAATGGATCCTTACATTGAAAACTGCTGTACCTATGGGTTTGAATGAAGAGACTGATTTCTCACCTTACTTGCAAATACTAACCAAAAATCTCTCTATTTTGTTCTTTTCTAGTTTCTAGATAATGCTCATTTCACCGTGAAGGCTAGCTGGGTACACTCCAAATCCAAAAATCTCCAGACAGTATGATATTAGCATACCTAGGGGAAATTTAATGAATTTGGCCATACTGATGGTACAGGGACTTAACCACTTGCAGAACATCACATGCAAAAACTGCAGTGTTTGGTGGATATATGGAGTTATATTTATCCTCCCCCCATTATTCTGTCTATCTAGGAAATAAAAACTAGTTCATCTTTGGTTATCCTTTTCAACAATTTGTTTATTTGGTGCTAAGTCCCTCCAATTTTATTTATCATGTTATTTCTTGAGTGACCTAAGTAATCCCTGTCTCCCCCTTTCTTAGTTCATGTTACACTTTGAACTAAAGGTATATAATTCCTCTGTACCTGTTTTGCTTTAACCCCTTTTCACTAAAACTCACTAACATAAATGTATTAAAATAAGCGAATTTGAGGCGGTAGATATCCCAGGCTTGATTTCCTCTCATTTGAAAATAAAAAGAATGTAAATGAGAACCTGATTTCTTTGCTTTAAACCACACATATAGACTAACAAAGATTTTACATAAAAAGTCATTATGAAACAAATATATATGGTATAATTTATCACTGTTGATTTAGCAAGAATCATGTAATGCTTGGTTAAAATTAAGATAGTAACTGTTTTTTATATCTTTTGTATGTTTTTCTTTGGAAACTGAATCAATTGTCACTATGGGTTTTATATGTCTTTATATGATCTCTTTAAAAATGGGTGCATAGGTCCTAGGGCCTTTCTGCTGATTGTTAGGTGTTGTACTTCAGAAAGGTTTGCCTCTTGCGTGGTGTGGCATTTCAGGTTCGACGACATGCTCACAGAGTAACGGAGTATTTCTTAGAGTGAGAGCTTTTGGCTATTGAAAAACCCTTGGACTGCAGATGAGGAACTAGATCTAGCATTGGACACCGCAGTTTCTTCTGTTTTGACTGTACCTGCCTGGACCGTACCTGCAGTGTAACTAGCCGGTGTGCTTGTGAGAATAAATGCTTCCACAACCCATTAGAAAAAGTATGCCATGGTTGCCTAGGGTTGGGGGTCTCTAATTTTATTATGACATTATGAAATTTACTACACTCAGTGGAGCGTGTATTTATTATTTTTTGACAGATGACATTGGCACAAAGACGGCCGAAGGGGATCAGGAAAGAATGGTGTCCTTGACTACAGCCAGGCCAAATAAGGATATAGGTGGAAAACTTATATTTAAAATCTACTAGTCTCATTGGAACTCTTTGTAAAAGGGAGTCTTGCTCCAGAAACCTTAAGAAGAAAAGTAACTCCATTGTTGCTAATGGAGCCGTGGAAAACCTTAGAGGAATTAGAGGTACTGGCCTATTAATCTCCTTATACCAGTTAAAACATTTGCAATCTCTTACATATGCTTATTTGGGAACTATTGCTTGGATTCACAGTCCATGGAATTTTTGTGGCTGGGCACGATATGTTTCAGAACTAATTTGCCTTTGAGATTCAAATCGCCAAACCACTTTGATATAAGACTGATAGAGTGTCAAGTTTATTTGAGTGTGCATTTGAGAGTTATATTGGGTCAGTACAAAAGAAAATTTTTACTTTAATTGTCAGACTCCATTATTAAAGGAGCAATGCAGTTGATATGCACATGTCGGTGGCTTCTGTTGGCACCCTTTGCAGACTGTGTGAGAGGCCTTTCGGCACCATGCATTTCTGCTTAAAGTTGAACCAGCATAATATTCTGTGGTGATCTGCATATACAGCCTATGATGCTTTGCATTATGGAGGTATGTGTGATTTTGTAGTTCTTTGAAACTTGTCTTCCTGGCCAATGCCCTTTGGGGTAACCATTGCCTCAGTGCTTGTGCACTGAGGTTCTTTGTCTTAATGCAGTTGATATTGTCACTAGTACATTTATGAATAAAACTAGGGACTCCTGAATCTAAACTGAACTTCCTAGTGACAATGAAATTCACATTGTATAAAAGATGGATTCTGGTGCTTAACTGGAGCCTCTTACTTCTCTGCTTTGTTGCTTGGAACTGTCTTTGAAATTTATAGTGTATCTGTGGACATTGTTGTTGGGGAGTCAGATATATCTGGGCCCCAAGTTTGATTTGTTTCAACATATGGACCCATATAGGGTCAATAATCAAACATGTGAATTATATGAGGGTTTTTTGCCCACAAATCCTCTTGAACTGCTGTTACCGTATTTCATCATTTTGAAGTGCAGTTTCTATTACAATCTTTTGTTTTGGGCTGCGGCTTCTAAATGGAGGCGGCTTCTAAACGTGGGCCACTTTAATTATTAACATGCTGAAAGCCGTCCTTGTAGTGTGGTCTATGCAAAAAGGGCTACAGGCAGAGAGTTGCTTCCAATGGGCAGATCAGGCAGAGCAAGGGAGGCTCCGATAGACTATATGCCTGACTACTGCTCTTCTAAAGAAAAAATCACACTTACTGGCTTTGCTTGAATGGGAAGAGGTACAGTATGCTGCTGAACGTGGTTGGTTGTTGGCTGGCTCTTTTCCTACCACTCTGTTCCCTGCTTCACTGCTGCTTCACCCGATGCTGTTTTAGCTCCAACCAAAGTCTCTGCTGCCCTGACTTCCTTTGTGGAACACACTAGGGAGGTAACAGCATCAGCTGTTGTTTCCTAGTCAGGACACGGAGGTGCAAGAAGCAGGAGTCACTATCGGTGGATTACTGTAGGTTTGTGGGTGATTTAAAACTTCAGGAAGGAGTTTAAAACAAAGGGGCTACAGGATTCTGCAGTAGAGAGCCATATCCCATAGAAGGAAGCCACAGTTACAAATCGGGGGTGGCTTCTATTAATAACATTTTTTTGTGCTGCGGCTTTTATTTGGGTGTAGCTTCCAAACGGTGGTGGCTTCAAAATGGTGAAATACGGTATTTAAAAATCGAAATGTTCATGCACCAATTATTCATTTAGTTACACCTTGACTGAGTCTTACAATCAGCTGCTGTACAATGTTATCTGTGAATTGCCTATAGTTTTAACTGTTATGTAACTGATTAGATTCACTGATTTTCAGACAAGTGATTATGTTTTAGCCAGAGCATAATCTGAGTGTTTCAGCACTCCCTGTGTTTGTTGAAACTTTAGAGCCCTGAATATTGATACAGGGTCTGATTTGTCTAAAGTATGCCCTGGGACTGCACAGAACAGGTGCTGAATCCTAGCTGAGATGTCAGAACTCTAATTAGGGAGCCTGAACTTGTGGCTATAATATTTCAAGTTTACAGATATGCTCCATTTCCAGTGATTCTTAACTCCTAAATTCATAAAATAATGCCTTGATTGAAGGCATGATTTTTCCCTGAACAGCCTATTTTAACCTGGATGGTAACGTACTGAACAAGGACAGATGCATAGTACTATAAGGATTTTCATTTTGCTGAATCCTTTGAACTATTCCTGGTTCCTGATACCGGACTTCTTGCAATGAAGCCAGTGATCAATTGTTTAAGCTGTTTTTATAGCTTAAGACTTTCCAGATCTACTATACTTAGTGATCTGGTGTACACATATTGATAATAGGTACTCAAAAGCATTTTAATATGGAAATTACTTTTTGAAAATGTTTATGTTTTATTTGTACGTGTCTTTTATGTTAAATTGTAGTGGCCTAAATGACTGAACAATAAACCATTGACTGAGTGATTGGTTCTCGAAGTCTGAGTTAACTTCTCTGACCCCCAATTATCTTTTTACCATACTGCAAACATGCTTTCAGTGGATTTGTGGTATCATCTGTAAAATACTCTTACAATGCAAAGGATCTCTTTGGTTTTTTAAGTAAAAGGTGGCGGTGATAAGGGGTAATTACAGAGGACTTGTAGGGTGACTGCAAGGTGATTTCTTTTTCTCCTGCTGAGGAATGATGTGCCAGGGGATGGCATTGGGCAGAAAAGGCAGGGCAGCTGATATGATATAAGAAAGATAACAATTACACTTTATTTCAAGTGTCTGTTTCAATGTAACTAATCATGAATTGCATGCAACAGGCTAACTGCACTGTAGTTACATAACTTAATATAATATGCTATGACATATGAGATAATAATCTGATATGAGATGATAACTTAATTTATTATAACATATATGAGAAGATAATCTGATATAATATGATGGACGGCAAGAAAATATGATATGGTATAACATTATAGGACATGATATAATATAATTTAATACATGATCATTTTTACAATTTTTATTTATTTGCTAAAAGAAATTCATGAAACTGACGCTGTGATTTGGGCTTGTCATTCGACATCTTTCACGTACGCTGATTCCAGAAGCAGGAAAGTGACAATGAGGGTGGGGCAACTTTAAGGAAATGGTCAGCAAGTGCGACATGATTTTTTAGGGAACTATACTTTATTTTTCTGGATCTATCACTTCTGTCCTGTTAAGGGAAACTGGAAGCATTTGAAGGAGTCAGAAGGGTAAGCTGGTGTGCTTCTGGATAGCTCAGTATGGTTTCATAACAAGATGCACTGAATGACTGTCGGGAAAGGCTGCTTGCACTGCAGAGGGCATGGGACCAGTGGATAGTTGGGGACTAGGGCACCATGGTTTCTTTGGTGATACTATCATGCACCTAGCCCTTGTCTTCACAGCCCCAGGACATTGGCTCCCAGTGCCTGTCCCACCATGACCAGCTCCTTCTCCATCACTACCACTTCCAGAACTTGTACTTGGTGGAACTAACATGATGAAATATTTATTTGGTACTTTCCTCTGCCTGCATCTAGCTTTTCTCTTGTTCATCTACACACATCAACAACACACACATGACAGACATGACATGATGAAGTTGCCACTAGATGCTACAATGATAACTCACAGTAACTGATGATGTTTCTTAGAAGCCACGTGACATGCACACCTGGTGCATATGGTTGCAGATGCTGCAGTGCCATATGATTCACAGTTTGACAAGGAAGAATGCCATAGCCAGGTAACATCCCAACTAGGCAGAAGTTAAAATTAATGTGCATGTATGTCACCAGAATAATGAAGATTTTCAAGCTCTCAAGAAATAACACTGTCCATAGAATCACGCCTTTTTTTTTTTAACTCTTATTTCTGCTCCGTTGCACTGAGGCATCTCTCGGAGGTGCCTTCTTGACTTCCCTGCTACTCCCCACCATGATCCTCTCTTCAGCAATCCCTCCCATCAGAGAGATCTCCCAGCTCCCCGGATCACCCCCCGGGGGATGGCACACCACTACTCCCTTGGTGGCATCTATCTGAAATGAGAGGATCTCTCTGTCTCTCTCTTAGGAAGTCAGCTGTGGATCACCGAGGCAGAGAACCAGTGTTGAGGATGTGAGGGATGCCACCGTGGCCCTCGTCACCTCCTCAGTGTGCTGGGAGTTTTCTTGCTTCTTGGTTCCTCCCCAGATGTGGGCCATGCAATGCTGCCTGGCCCACTATGTGAGCACTCCCACTCACATCCAGAAGGCAGCCATCCTGCATCTTTCCCTTACTTGGTTCCAACCGCTGTAGTACACCCGGTCTCTACCTGGTGTCACTAGCTGCGTGCAACACATCCCCCCTCCCTTCCAGAAGAGGAGAGCAGTCCTCTGGATGCTCAGTCCTCTCCTCCCCTGCTGACCCCCAGTGGCCTGTGCTAGTTCCCGAACCTGGGTCACTGGCATGGCATGAGGTGTGGCGTCCAGCGCCTCAACCCTCAGTGCCACCAGGCTGGCCCCATTGGATCACAACTTGATATATGGGTTTCAATATACAAATTAGAAGCATGCCATATAGCCCATCATGACTGTCCTCTATAGTATTTTTCAGTAGATTTGGTACTTCATATCATCCTCCTGTGGGGGGGGGGCAGAGATTCCCAATGGAATGGGGTTCATGACTTCCCTAAGAATTTGAGGATAGGCCAGATGAATCTGGAAGGAGAGGCAGGAAGCTTATTCAGGGACCAATATGCAAAAGGTTTATTTACAAGGGACAAGAAAAACAAGATAACTGTTTTCTACAACACTGCAGGATAACAGGACAAACAGCAAAACACTATGACTGGGCTCAACAATTGATTGAACCAAGAACAGGGTGTTAAACCCTTTTAGTCCACATCCTCCATGCATTTTGCTGAGATGCCCCGACTACTCACAAACAAAGCTTGAGCTTTGAGATATGTTGGCTAATCAGCAAGTGGGAATTGACCCCTCAAAGCACTTTTATAAACAGACCATACAGTGTATCCCCTGGATGAACAGAAAACAAAGAAAAAGAATGCTGCTAGCTGGGTAATGAAACACTTGGCTGCCCTCTGTGACTCTTGGCAAAAGCTGAAGACTCCTAGTCAGCCAGATGGTTCTCTGGATGGCCCACAGCAGTGACCACTGGCAGGTCACTGGCACCCAGGCCACCTCCCAACAAGAAGGTTGCTGGCAGTGCAATCCTCGGTGTGACCTCTACAGAGTAGTATTGGAATGCACACATTTGTGGATGGGCAACAAAATAAGAAAAAGATAATGCACGATGCTAACTGTGGTCCCTCACACTTGAGCCAGGGGTGGCCCCTAAGCTGACTCCTTTCTGAATATCTAAATAGTGGCACTCTACCACTTATATCATGGGACTGATGCTGGAACACAGTGGTGGAGCTTTGGAACAGGTCAACGTCATCAGAGGCAAGTCTGCTAAAGATGGAGGATGGGCTAGGGACCTCCCTGGGTCAGCGTCAGGCTCTGAAGAAGCTAGTCATGGTAACAAAGGTGAAGCTGGACATCAAGTACACAAACGGTGCAGTTGCATTACATGGTTTAGGTTGCAAGCAAACAGTTCAGATCTCAGGCAAACAGTTCAGTTCATGGAGAAGGGGTGCAGTCTCTAGGGGTGCCATACAGGCTACAGCACAGTACAGTTCAGGTGGGGCTCAGGACGCATCCATGTAACACCATGGATAGCTTAGGGCCATAGGACCGTCCCTCCCCTTCCCAGAGGGTGCTGTACCTTTAAGGATCCTTTGTGCTCTGGCTAGTTCCACAGTGCCAACCCCTACATTAATATTTAAAACCACCCTGGTGCCTTGGCCTATGGGACATTTAGGCTTGGTCCCACCTCCCTCATGAACATTAATGAGGGCCTACCATGTGGAGGGCCTTGCCCAGCCCTGCCCTCTGATTACTATGCTCGAGGGCCTGGATCCTCACAATTAGCCCCTCCCTTCAGGTGGTTACTATGGGCCTTTATTTCTGCCCCTGCCCTTGGCACAACAATGGCAACAATGGAGAGAAAGGGGTGTTTAAACCCACTCTTTACTGTCCTTTCTCCTTCCTCTCAGGGCTTCTAAATTGTGGTGCCCCTCTCTTTTATCTACCTGGAGGCAAGCTACTATTTGGCTCAGTCCTGCCTCCTCTGGAGTCACTTTTAACTAAAATAAAAAGAAAATAACTTAGTGGCCTCTCCTGGGGCCTTCCCCTCTTCCTCTCTGAACATTCAGTCCGCTGTCGTGTTCCCCTTCTTTTAGGGCTGTCTGCTTTCCCTGAGAGCCCACTATGCCCCCCTTGTTTATTTGGGCACTGGCCCTTTAAATTCCTCTTTCTCTTCCCCTTCCCACTCCCTGCTCCTGTAATGCGAGTATAAACAAAAATCAGGTACTATGCCCACTCACTGCCACAGCCTGGGACTTTAGCACTGCTGGAGAAGTTAGGGAAAATGGCAGAGGAGCCATGCTCCCACCGGCTCTTCTTAACCACTGCTGTGGCTGCTGAGGAGGAACTAAAAGTTCCAGGGCATGCTTTCCACCCAGGCCAACATTGTGCTACACCGCTGGTCCACCTGCACTTGCATTCCCCTCCTTGCCAATCAGGCCTCTGCCAAGGGAAGACAGTCTGTGTTGGGGAGTCACACTCCACCCGACTGACCCTGCTGCTGCTGCCACCACATTCCCCAGACTCTGACTGGAAGGAAATGACACAGTAGGAGCCATGGACTTGATTCAGGTACACTTCTGTTCATCCATGCTCCTTTTGTCCTCCACCCTCCATACTGTGCCGCAAACTCACTGTCCCGGTTTGCCAATCCCCGGACCTTTTGTAGGGCAGGGAGGTCCCGCTGAGCAGCTTCTTGGATTAGACTCCATCATTGAGAAGGGAGGGTCTCCTGCCCATGGCACCCCTTCTCGGTGCAAAATGGCACAAAAGAACAAAGGGAACCAGGAAAGATCTGGGGGACATGCAGGGAGAAGGGGGGAAGGGGGCAGATGGAGCTATTTTGAAAAAAGAAACTTTCAACTTTTTCTGACTTGAGGGAAGATTCCCTGCTCCTTTTGTGGTGCCCCCTTACTCTGGAGCACTATACTCCCTCTGTTCCATTTTATTGTTATGCTAGAACCACTTAGTAAAATACTAATTTACAATGGTGTCCTTTTACATACCTGTATAAAAAGCTTGCAATAAAACACTACTATAGTAAGCAAAGCATAATAAACACTAAAACACCATCATGCAGGTACAAATGTGCAAAACAATAAACAACATTTATAATAATTACAAGGTAATAAAAACTGAATCAAAATTATGGATAAGAACATGAGACATAATGGGGCTAATTGATGCAAACCATTTAGATACCAGTATTATAGACAGAAATGTGGACTTTAGAAGTCTCACAAGGCACATTTACGTTCAGTGATCTATATTAGAATAAGCATTACAGATCTGCTACAATGTTACCCTGTGTGGTATGTACAGGCAATCTGCTCTGCAACAGAAGTGAGCAGTCACTGACTCCCGAGTTCCCTGCTTGGCTGGGTTCACTGACTCTTGTAGCGTTTTACCCGGCTGTACACTCATGCCCTTCTGCTCATTTTGGTCCCATGAAAAGGAAATCCTGTGCTATCTTGGCTGCCCAGAAAGACTGTTGAAACTCCAGAAGGGCCAAAAGAGTGATACAGGGAAGTGGGTGCTGTCGAAGGGTGTGGGATTTCAAATCATAGAAACAGGCAGACAAATCATAAGGTGCATAAAAAAATGCTTGGAAGCATTTGTCATTTTATTAGAACTCAAAATTAATAAGGCAAAATATAGAAAATAAAGGTTAGTATAAGGTTAGCATTTCTCAGCTAAGCATGGCATGGTTTCAGCCTCCCTGCTGAACACCCTGAAGGTCCTACACCTTCCCTTGCCTGTCAGCAGCTGACCGCCCTATCTAAAAAAAAAAAAACTAGCCCCTAGTGGCAGCCTTAAATACATTTCTAAGAGTGACATCACTATCAGGTGACCATGTAATTGTCTGTCTCCCTGTAATTTCTTCTTTTATACATTACTAAAGTCCCTTTACAATCTGCTATCTGCTGTGGACTAATAGACCGCATCATGACATATAACATTCTCTAGACCTATATTACTCACAAAGTTGCTAACTTCTTAATTAGGATCTGTGTCCTCATAATTGGGTTAAACCCCTCCCTCTGGCACTGGTCCACCTCTCTGCAAAATTGGTCCACCTCTAGCCATTTTCCACTGAGACAATTCACCAGCTTTATCAGGTCTGCCACCTGGTCTTTGGATCCTTCATGCTTCTGTGGAATCTCACCCAGGTCACCACCTCCAGTCGTCCACATCCTTATATCTGGCACCAAACACCGCTGCCTGTTCACCCAAATAGTACCAGGGCTGGTACCACCTGACTGGAATCCCCCAAATTCCTGGATTTCCAGCCAGATCCCACCACTGCCACCATGTGTCCTTATAAATCAGGGACATCTAATGCTTTTTGCGCAACCCCTCAGCTTTATTCAGGTTTCATCCAAAGTATACCCAGATCAATTATATTATGGTGTCAATTTCCATTCAGACTCAGAGGTCACCTAATTTAACCTCCCTAATTACTGGACCTTGGAGTGGAAAATGAGGAAACTAAAGTGGGACATAGTGAAGAGCATGGGAGACACCCAAAGGTGGCCAACCTTCCAGACTAGAAACACAGGGATAGCATATACAGAAAAGGATAGAAGAACTGTTGCAACAGAAGTTTTCAGAAAAAGGATGGTCCAAAACAGTGGCAGGGTATTACCCTGTCACAGGTGTACAAGGGGACTCTGAGTGCAGTAGATGGAGCGGAACAAAGCATGTCACAGAATGAGTGATACAGGTAAGCCCCGTGTAAAATCACCTATAGTGACTGGAAGTGACTACCATAAGAAAGAGCAATATAAACTAAAAGATAAATCATCCCCAATGTCAAAATTGGCCAGGGTGTGTATGATGCCTCTTGTTTTGGGGTTGTTTTGGGGCAAAGTTTCAGTATCTGGTGTCTATAAGTTTTGTGTAATAAAAATCAATGAAATATGGAAATTATTTGGTAAGGGATTTCTTATGAATTACCTTTCGAATGCAAAAAGAGTGAATTGAATTTTTGCATGCTGTTACTTTGGAGGGCAACAGCGTTGCCTCATCCAGTATTTTATTTTATTACATATGGGCCTGCTGGAGCAGAAGAGCAGCAGAGAAAAGAAATAGAGGTAAATCCTCGAATACATACTTTGGAAAACCTACTGTATGAGTAATTTTTTACCCTCTGAAATCAGGTAGCTGTTTGTATTTGACACTAAAAGATTCCTGGCCACGCAGAGACCAAACCTTAGAGATAAGCCAGCTCAAGGCTTCCGGCAAGTCTGAAACTCCAAAGCCAGATGTAGTGGGAAAGTCTATAGATTAAGTAGCCTAGGGTCAAACCTAGTACAAAGGTCAGTTTATGCAAAGCACACTGTTTTGATACAGATAACCAGTCCAGGGGGTCATATATTTCTCCACACTTGTTTTAAAGGAGTTTGTTGTTGGTGCCACACACCATCACAAGTACTGTAGACAAGCTGTTATCAAGATAAATTTAGCAATGTTAGTGAGTCACAAGTCTGTACTCAATGAAAGGTTATATCACAAAGGAATGCAACGTAATGCAATGGTAGCTTATTTTTACAATGTAATTAACCAGGACAGCCCACATCTCATTTCCAGTGGAGTCCTGCTTCTATCCATTTCTATAGCTGGGTGAACGGGACCACTGAGAGGTTAAGTGGCTTGAAAAAGGTCACATAACGACTATAGTGTTTGGCACCAACAGGGTTTGACCCTGCAAACTTTTGGTTCCCCAGCTCATGCTCTAACCACTAGATCACACGGCCTTGACATTTAATTTGATTTTGTTAATGAGACATTTAATTCAATTTACTAAGCTGGAAACTGTGACATCAGTATTTATTTATTTCTTCAAATGTTTGGTAAGCAGGTAGGAGCACTTGACAGAAAGTCTATGTTCAGTCTTGACCCAGAATATACACATAATACACAAAACAGAAACATACATAGTTAGTATTTTACATCAGCTCAATAACAACAATGTACTGGTTTGCAAAAAGTATTTTCTGAAATTGGTTTCAAAACATATAACACATAATACTGTACTTCTAGTAGGTAATTCTTGTGAAGAGAGTTTGTATCAGGTGCCATAAATTGGGAGCTGCATTTCAAAAGCTTTTTCTACTCATCTATGCGGAGATCCTGAGTACCTGAAGCAGAGATTTATCCTTTAATCACAAACTGACACTGTTTTTTCATCCTGATGGGATACACTGTATTGAGACCAGGTTTAATGATATTTGGATACAGGTTTCTCAGGATAAGAATCAAACGATAACTGTGACATGCACATGTTTGGAGGTCTTCACTATATCCCCATCTCTAGTTTATACTCCCCACATTGGATAACAAGACAGATGAGTCATTAGAACAGCAGTTTGTTACATGCCACTGCTGCATAACGTTTTATCTTTAATACATTCTGGTCACCTACCTCATTTCAGCTATTTGAGGAAGTAGTGCTTAAAATAGTTTGTTTTTCTGTTCATGTAGTCCATACACTAGTATAAAAAGAGATGGTGCTGACATGGGGCCTGCCTCCAAGGATTCATGTTACTATGGAGATGCACGTTCATGAGCACTATCTGACCAAGATGTGGAAAAATAAATTATTTTTAGAAACTACAAGTCCCATAATTATAACATGGGACCCCAAATGACTTTTGTTAGTGCAAAACAGCCTTCTGTGCCTGACTAATGACTGACTGCTATATTGTGAAACTAGGTCCATTGCTTCATTGGCCCCTGTCTTATTATAATGGCTTTGTTTGCAAGCCCAATCGGAGTGGGATCTATGAATGTGGGCCTAAATGATTCATTGACAAGTTTCAGCCCTCACAAACAGTTGATTTGTGACTAAGTTAGGCCTTCTGAAACAATACTTAATTCACTCACACATCACTTCCAAAGAACTAAAAGGGCCAGACTTAAACTTGCGAACACTGGCAAACTCTAGAAACATGCTCAGATTGAACAGTAGCTGTCATGCAGAGATGCAACATTTTCATGGACTGGGTATGAATGTATAAAGAGGTGGGGAATCCAGTGAATGCACATACCAGGGGGCATCAGAGAGCCACATTCTCACCATACAGCATCCTTTCCTGCAAAGCAGCCCTTCTCCAGGCAACAATTCCCTATGCCAGTTTACTGTCATAGAGATAGTCATGGCTAAGTCTCTTGGAATTTGTCAATTCCATGGTCACAGAATTTGTCATATAACTAGCACCATGCCACAGAATATATGTAGTGCCATGGAATTCATTGCTCTTTGTGATTTTCCATCAAATATTACAGTTTTTCTATAGTGCCTGGATCCCTTTTTATCCTGAATGACCTCCTTTATGAGCAGCACATGATATCATCAGTGACATCATGTCATATTTTAGATAATGGCAGAACTACCCTCCGACACAAAAATTAATAATTCTTGCCACAGAAATGAGTAAATGGTACTGCAGATGTCTGGGAGCCCTGTTGTAGAATCCAGGACAGAAGAGTCATGGAGAGCTATAGAGGCCCTAGTCATGGCTGAGTAAAGAAGTCATGTACAGACACATTCTAGGATGCAGTTTTGGGGCAGACCTGAATCATAAAGAATGTCATAGCTCTCTTCTGCATTGTGCAGAGATTTGTAAACAGCTGAAGAGAACTGTCAAAGGAGCAACCCACCCTGTAGGACAAAATAAGTGAATTACAAACACCCCAGAAGAAAACAGACTGACGAGTGTTACTGTTAAGGGTACGCCATCACATAAACTGGTCATAATAACTGGTTTCACTTTCTCCCTTAGAGAAACCTGTGGCGTCATTTGCCATTATAAATGAGTGTTTATAATGTCAAACATTTCATTTTCATTTTTTTTTTAGACTTGTAAGCAGGATGAGCAAACTGCCCGTTTTCACCAGCGACAAGTCACAAATGACACTTAAACATACATATCAATACATACAAACATGAACACATTATATAATATACAAAGTACAAAACCCATAAATAACATTACAAATACTCAGTAAGAACATGTGCAGTTATCATTATCCATCAACCAATATTTTAGTCTAGATTTAAAAGACCATATAGTCTTACGTTGTACAATATCAACAGGTAATGAATTAAAAACTAACGGGGCCCTGTACAATATAGAGATCTCTGTCCAAGAACAGTTTGAAACAATGGGAGTTCAAAAATAAATTTAGATTGAGACCTAGTTCCATAAAAGTTCAGGAACCTCGAAAATAAAGATGTTACTGCAGGAGATAAAAGACCATTCATAACTTTGAACAGCAGAATGCCTAGTTTATAGGAAAATCTATTTTCAAGGGACAAACTATTAGAACTCTTAAACAAAAAACAATGATGGGTTCTATATGGGGCATCAAGCATAAAACGTAGGATGGAATTACAGAGCACCTTAAGCTTATCTGGGAATGTACCAGCAAAGGATGAATAAACAATAATACCATAATCCATAACACTCATTAGGAAACTGTGAGAAAGAAGAAGCCTAGAGTCTTTTGTCAGAAAATGTTTAACCCTCTAGAGTGAACCTAATCTCTGATGAAGTGTTTTCCTTAAATTATTCAGATGGGCTTCAAAGGATAATTTTGGGTCAAACATTATCCCCAAATATTTAAAATTATCTACAAATTCATTAACATTACCATCCAATGTAAGAATCTGAGGAAGATTAACACTTTCAATAACTTTATTGGACAATAACATCATTTTAGTTTTACTTGACTTAAGTACCAAACAATTTACCAAAAGCCAATTCTGGAATCAATCAAAATTGGATTGAACCTCTGCCAAAGCATCATTAGGATTAGAACTGACACTGTACATTACAGCGCCATCAGCGTAAAGAATCAAAGATGTACGAGAACACACAGTAGGAGCGGAGTTCATATAGAGCAAGAAAATCAAGGGGCCAAGAATGGACCCTTGAGGTATCCCCCATTTAATAGTACTAAAAGAAGAAATACAATCACCAATTTGAGTGCAGTGAGATCTATTTGTAAGATAATCAAAAAACCAAAGAGAAACATTTTCAGAAAAATTAAGGTTAGAAAGAATGCCTTTTAACAATTCATGCTCCACCAAATCGAAAGCCTTGGTGAGGTCCACAAAAAGTGCCGCTACAGTTAGTCTTTTATCCAAGGCACCCTGCATGGCACTAGTGAACCCCAACATGTGCTGGGTTTCCCTCGCTGTGTGCATGTGCAACCTACAGCTCTTTTGGATTTTCACCACTCGCCACCCGATTGCCTCCTCAGACGAAACCGCATCACCACTATGTGTAGGTGGTAAGTAACTCCTTAAAACAAAACCTCTTCACAACATCACACAGTACACTAAAGAAAAAAACACTAAACTGCTGCAAAGCAACTGCAGACTGGGCTAAAAAGTCATCCAGACCGTGGCTGCACCAGACCATTTATTTTATATAATTGCTGTGGTGAGAAAGCAAAGCCCAGCAATTATAAAAAATAAAATATGGGGCGGTGTGTAAACTTGAATTTTACATACACCCTCGGGGTCAGATGCCTAGATAAACCCCTTGAGCTTTGCTCTTGGGGTTTATGTGGCATCCAACCCCGACTGTGTGTGTAAAATTCTCACTACACACACAACCCCATACTTTATTCTCCATTTTATGCATGCTAATTATTTTTTTACAATTTATTTACCCATGGTAGCCCAGCTAAAATGCAACATCTCATTTTCAGTAGAGTCCTACTTCTACCCATTTCCACAGCTTAGAGGAGAGAGAGTAGTGCAACATTGCAACATATGAAGAAGGTAACTGGGTTCTGGGATTCCAATTACAGCTGGAGCATAAATCTTACAAGCTATCCAAAATGTAAGCTCAAAGAAGTACAGGTGACATGAGATGTCCCAGTCTGAAGCATCCAGTCCTGAAAAGAACATTTCCTTCCTGAACAAATTGTTGTTGGTAACATAGCAACACAGTAACTTATAAATGTAATGTTGGAAGGGATTCTAGGTCCATCATGTCTATTCCCCCACTTCACAAGCAGGGATTAAATAAGCATACTGTGCAAACATGTGGCAATTTAATTAAGCATTTTTTTTATTTGGGTTATTTGGATATAATTTACTATTCTTACTCTACGCTAACTTGTATCGCCATGCGATTGAAATTCCAACTGAACAAAAATTGATAAAAATGTACACGTATAAACACCTAAGTCCCTTATAGGAATTAAACCATTGTCTCCTGCTGAAAATATATAAATGATGTATTCCTACATGGATTTGAAACCCTGGTCCCTCACTTCCTAGGTCAAGACAAGGAATGGGCGAAGTAGTGGAACTTCACAAATTAATTTTCAAATTCTGTGGATTTCACATAGCATGAATTTGCCACATTTGTGAAGTCTTGAACTGCAAAACTATAGTTTATTTGCACATTTACCAAAATGTGCTTACAAAGTGGCCACATTACAAACAATCAAACAAAGACAAAAGGCCAATTCAAGCTAAAAATGTCCCAACTTTGGCAAAGTTGAAGTTCTTTTGGTCTGTGGAAACTTCATGAAGCTTTGTGAAGGCGGATTTTGACATCTTTGTGGCCACTTCACCTGGGAAGTTTAAATTCAAAACAGCTCTATTCTAGCATAACTGGTGCACCACTGAGCTGCAGTGAAGTGATACTCAACTTCTGTGGTGTAGAGGATAGCTACTGAATAGGTAATGGTAGTGATTTGTCTACAGCAGCAAAATGCTAGAAGCGGTATTGATGATGAGTATAATTGCCACACTGATTAGGGTGTGTGTTTGTGTGTGTGTGTGTGGCAGGTAGCTGTTGGTGTCTTACAGTTAGCAGGAAGTGTGAATGTCTTTTTCAGCTGCATGTATGCAGATTCAACATGATGACTATTGGCAGTAACAGTTGTGTTTGCCTTCTGATCACAGTTTGAAAAGTTAGGAAACTATGGTGTTTCTCTGTGACATCTTTGTGAAAGAACTGCAGTAAGCTTGTGTGGACAGGATTAACTTGGTGCTGCCTTTCTGAATGTGTTTGCATTTGTAGGGGGATTTACTCACCTGGTAAAGGTGAATATAGCAGTACACTTTATAGAACTCTGCATCCATTACCAATTGAATAGTCCTCATCCATCCTAATGGTTGATGCATGATCCAATCAAATTTGAGTTGGCTGGAGGCCAACCCCCAGACCACTTGAGCAGTTCCAGTGAGAATCTTCCATAACAAAGCGAGGAAGGAACAGAAGAACAATGCATCACCACTACGTAGTAGCCCTTGGTGTATCATACCATCTGAAAGTATTGAAGATATGTTATAATGTCTCAAGGCATTTATTTATTTATCTATACCTCAGAGAAAGAGTGACATAACAGACATAACACAATACTCTATGTACTATTAGAAGCAATTATATACAGTCTCCTTTTATTGGTATTAAGCATAGGTAATAGCCATTCTATGGTATCCTCCCTGAAACACCAACTGTCGACCTCTGGCTACATTGGGTGAGGCTGTGGAGTACTATAAAGGGTACTTCTACAATTACCTTTACCAGGTGAGTAAATCCCATTATATATCATACCCTTTATAGTACTCCACATTCATTACCAATGGGACCTTAGAAGCAGTGCCCTCCATTCTACCTGAGTGGGGGAATGCTGTGGCTAGTATCACAGTGGATCAGCAGCTGCCTGTAGCACTGCTCTGCCAAAGGCATCTCTGTTCAGAGATACCACATGTAGATGGTAGTGTTTTGTGAATGTGTGAATGGATGACCATGTAGCCACTGAGCAGATGTCAGCTAAAGACATCTGCCCTCTTTCAGCCAAGGAAGCGGCTACTGCTCACGTGGATTGGGCCTTGATGCTGGCTGGTGGGGCTAGGCCAGCCCCTCTGTAGGCCTCTGCTATGGTAAACCTCAGCTATCTGGCAATAGCGTCCTTAGATGCTGCCTGTCCCACTTTTTTCCCAGTGGTTAGAATGAATAATCTGTCCAATTTTCGGGATGCGCTGGTGATTGTGAGGTATTGTCTCAGCTGCTGACCAACATCTAGAGGATTATGAGTTGGAGTTGAACCTCCCAGATCTGACTTCAGAACTGGGAGGTTAATTTCCTGCTCCAGGTGACAAGGGTTAGCAATTTTAGGCAAGAAAGAGGGTACCAGCCTCAGGGAAACCCTATCATTGTAGAAAGTTAAGAATGGCTCTGTGCAAGATAAGGCCTACAGTTCGCCTATTCATTTGGCTGAGCACATGGCCACCAGAAACATGGTTTTCAATGTGCACCAGTATAATGAATCCTGCTGAAAAGGGGGACCTTGGAAGGCATCCAGTACCATGTTCAATTGCCATGGAGCACATAAAGGCCTGACATGTGGGGATATAATCTGTACTGCCTTGAGAAGTCAGACAACATCAGGGTGGGTCCCTGTCTGACCAGTCCTGGTTAGTGACCGCTGATGACTGATATGGCCAAGGTCTGAACCCTGAGGGAGGCAGGGCTCAATCCTCTACTTGCTCCATCATTTAGAACCACCTTCTGAATATTTGTCAATGTCTTTGATAAGCAATGTTGGAGGATTGCCTCCAAGACTGCATCAGTCAGTCCACCAATCTCCGGTGGTATCCCTGATATAACATTCTCTTCCTCTCAGTAGCCATGCCATCAGCCTGAGGGATTTTGTGTTATGATGCAGTACTGAACCCTATTTCACAAGGTCCAGCTAGTCTGGAAGTGGCAATGGTCTGTCTATGAACATTGCCTAGATTAAGGAGTACCATGTCCTCCTGGCCAGTCTGTAGTTACCAGCACCACTACTGCTTCAGTAGCTCATATCTTGTGTAGCACATTGTGAATCACTGGAGCTGGCAGGAATATGTAAGCACTGCTGAAGTTCTAATATGCTGACAGTGTGTCACTTTCTTGTGCTCTGTAGTCTTGGAATCATGAGTGAAACTGTGGTAGTTGTGTGTTTCTGTGGGAGGCCATCAGGTCCACTTGTAAGGGACCCCATTTGCATTGAATTATCTGAAAGGTCTTTGGGTTGAGTCTATATTCCACTTGACTTAGGGTACCCTGCTAAGCTAGCCCACCTGAATGTTAGCCTTCGCCACCAAGTATGTTGCTGAGATCGAGAAGAGGTGGTGTTCTGTCCATTGAAGTATTCTTAGTGGCTCTTTGACCATTGTCTGGCTGCGTCTGCCACCCTGTTTGTTCAGGAATGCTACAATCACTTGATTATCTGATCTCACCACGACTGTTCATTGAGAAATGAGTGGTTGGATGACTTACAGTACGTGGAAGACTGCCCTCATCTGTAGGACATTGACTAGGAGTAAGGATTCCTTTGGGGACCACACCCCCTAAGTGGCATGATGGTTGCAGGTGGCCCCCAAGCCTTGTAGGCTGGTGTCTATGGTAATTACGGTCATGTTAATCATGGTCATGTTCAGATGGGACAGTGTCTTCCTTTTTGCCAAGTTTCCTTTTCCCATCCACCAGAGTAGGCTGGACATGATCTTGATAGGTGGTATTATCTGGTACTGGAAATTCTGAGATGTTTGATCCCACGTGTTGAGAACAAATATCTGAAGAGGTCTCATGTGAAGCCTGGCCCATGGAATCATGTCTATTGTTGCCGCCATTAACCCCAGAATCTAGAGTTAGCCCCTCACCATCCTGCGGGGTTGCTGCTTGACTCAGTTGATGTGGTTGATTATGTTGTGGATCTTTTCTTCTGTGGGTGTCACCCAATTGTGGAACATAATGATCATCGCTCCTAGGTGAGATATGCACTGGGTCAGTGTGTGTGTTGGCTCTTTTTCAGATTTAGGATCCAACCATCTTACTGTAGACACTGTACTGCCAGGTACATGATTTTCTGGGCCTCTTCCCTTGTCATTGCCCGGAGTAGCCAGTTGTCCAAGTAGGGGATGACATGCATGCTTTTCCTGTACAGTGCTGCAGCTAAGACTACTAATGTCTTGATGAAGACCCTGGGTGCTGATGCAAGACCAAATGGAAAGCAAGTGTATTGGTAATGTTTGCCCTTTATGGTGAACCTCAGATATTTGTCATGGGTTTGATGTGTTGGAATGTGGAGGTAGGTGTCCTTCAAGACTATTAAAGTTAGGAAATCTACAGGTTGGATAGCCAGTAGTGTTGACCGTAGGGTCTCCATTTTGAATTTCTTATATATTATGGAATTTGTTCAGGTATTTGAAGTCCAGCATAGGTTGCATGCCTCCCATCTTCTTTGGACAGCAAAGAATAAAGAGTATAACCTGGAGCTGATCTTGTTCTGTGGGACTGGTGAAATAGCACAGTTTTGGATCAAATCCACAGTAGCCAGGTATTTTTCTTCCTGTTTCTTTGGGCAGCTTGGAACAGGAGACATGATCAGTCTGGGTGGCACTGTCTTGCACTGAAACTTGATCGCATACCAATGAGCGACTACTTCTCTCTCCAATTTGTCTGTTGTCATGTGGGCCCTTTGTGATGCAAATTGGTGGAGTCTCTCCACCACTGGTGGATTTGCCTGGACCCGTGTTGCCTCATTGTTTCATGAGTTGCTGTGGAAACTGGGTTTGGTACCAGAATTGTTATAAGTCTTGTTGGTGCTGGGTCATGACCTGTTGCCTGACCACCTTTGTTTGAAATTTCAGTCTTGCACTCCATGGTCTGGAGCCCTGATTATTCTGGGATCAGATTCTTGACTTGAAAATTTTAAACTTGGGGTGAAAGGAGTTATCTGATGAGAGCTACAGGTCTTTATCCCCATTGGGCTGCCTCCCACTGGATCTGTCTTTGAGGAAGAGGGTGAGCCCATCACTGAATAGGTGTCCTTCTTTGAATGGCAGTTTCATTAGTGCAGTCTTTGATTCATTGTCCACCTGCCAGAGTTTTAGCCAAAGGGCCTGCCTAGCCCTGTTGTCCAGGATGGTGATTCTGGGACTAAATTTGAATGTGTCACATGAGGTGTCTATTACATATTTTGTAGCTTGTGGGATGAATTCTGCCAAATCCAATGAAACTGACCCTTCAGGAATAGATTCCACCAGTGACTCTGTCCAATGGAGCAGTTCCTGGGTGGTGAACCGGACAGCTGAGTCTGCTGATGAAAGCATTCCTAATGCCTCATGGATCTTTCTGAGGTGACCCTCTAGTTTTTTTATCAATGGGTTCCTTCAGGACAACTGTGCTTTCTATGGGGCAGTTGTGCACTTGGAGAGTACGGATACCAGTTGGTTGACTTTAGGTGCCTTGAGCCAGGCCTCCTTCCTAGCTGTCTATACCGGGTATCATTTTTTAAATATGTGCTTCTCCGGCAGCCTGGTTTGTTCTCGGGCCTCATACTCTTTGTTAACAGTGGTGTCAATTGCTTGGCAGGATGGAAAATGCTGTCTGTAGGATGACTCTTCTGTAATGAGCAGAGGGTCTGCTGAGGTAGAAGGTTTTGGGGCTTCCTCTGTGATTCTCAGGGTTTCTCTTATCAGCCTGATTAGAGCATCGATATTTTCACCATGGCACAGCCTGTTGGACTTGTCTAGTTCCTCCTTTTCAGAGTCCAAGAAGTGTGGAATTGAGGCTCTTTGGGGTGACAACTTTCTTCTCCTGCAGGTGGGTTCCCCCAATGGTGAGTCTGGGATTTTTTCATTGTTGGGGATGTTGGAGCATTTGACTTTAGCTTTTCCAATAGTTGAAAAAGGAGCTGAGCCTGGCTGGCATCTAAGGCCAATGGGACCATCTGTGGGTGCTGGGGGAGTACTGGAGACGCCTCCGATTATTGTTGGCATGATCCAGCAACTTGAGGATCCTGGCTGCCTATCATGGTGCATACCATACAGGTCTTTTCTCCCTTATGGGATTCTGGGAACACTATCAGTGCTTCCAGATTGAGTTAGCATTTTCCCTGTAACTCAAGGGCAATTTTCCTGTGTCTTCCTGTAGATTATATTACTTCCTATTGAAGACAAATCTCTCAGTTTTATCATATAACCAATAAAAGTCTATAGAAACAGTTTCCCTGTAGATGGCTCCATTATCCTGTAAAATACAGGAATCCCTGTAGATCTGGGAGCTGTGCACTATTCCGCACTCCTTGAAATTTATCATGATTACTGGTATGCATGGTTCTGTGAGGGCAGAACAGAGAACAAATGGATAGGTCAGTGCTTCTGGGTATTGAGAAGGCATAAATAATTTGTAGACAGCAGATTAGTAGTTCAAACAAATAAAGGAAAAAGCCTGGGTGGTTCGGGGTGTGTTACAGCCCTCTGCCCCTGTAAGGCATGGTATAGGGTAGTGAATGTCCTTAATTAAATGGTCACCACCAGTGCTGCCTCCAAAGCAGCTTTCTGGATAGCCATTCCCCATGCTGACTATGCATTTCAATGGGGAAGGGAAACTTAAGATGGCTGACTGAGTTTCCACAATACGGAGGGTGGAAGACCTAAGATGGCCATTGGAACTCCATTTCTAAAATGATCACCAGGGTTCATGTATTCTGCAGTATTGTGGAGGCAGACCCAGGCAAGATGACTGCCTTAATCTCACAAGTGTAGGTGAAAATAGGATCCTTCTATATAGTATATGATGGCCACCGGAGAGCCTGCAATATTTCGGGAGAGATCTTGTCAGAGAGCCATGAGGGAGAAGGAAGGAGAGGGAGGCCCCACCTAGGTGCATAGCATGGTGAGACTTTTAAACAACACTGCACCTGGAGAAACTGAAAAACCAGAATGGACATGTCCATTGCTGGCCAGATGGCAACTCTACCAGAGGTAGCGCTGCCATTGGGGAGGGGGGAGGCAGAAGTTGAAAGGCGCTTTGCAGCCCATGCAGAACAAGGCATGTGGCAGGTAGTGTGGAGCATGCTGAAGGAACTTTGGTGAGGGAGTGAATGCCACTGGAGGGTCCACTCTGCTAGATTTGATAAAACTACATTTGTAAACTCTATGGGAGGATGCTACAGGAGGGTCCTCCTAAGGCCATAGTGCTATGGTTGGGGTGGATGCTAGCACAATCTTAATAAGTCTGATACTCAGACATGGTAGGGGATGCTGCAGGAGGATCCCTGTACTGCTCGTTTCCGATTACTTAACATCATAAGTAGAATTAAAAGGGAGGCTGCATGACTAGTTCTGCCCCACAGGTTTGAGTCTCTGCTGGTGAGATCCTGGACCAAAAAAGAGCTGAAAATGGCAAGACTAAGGACCCTGTTCATGATGCAGATAAAAAATGTGTCCTATAGCAAAATTGGGCTAGATAGAGAAAGGCAAATAATTAATTTATGAATTGTACCTGCTGTGTTGGGAGCTGACTGGCATTGTGACCAACCTCTCTGCATACACAAAGTAAACTGGAGTAGCAAGAATGGATTGCGGGGCTGGCCTCCAGCAGACTCAAATTTGATTGGATTGTGCATCGACCAAGAGGATAGATGGGGAATATCCCATTGGTAATGGCTGTGGAGTATGATAAAGGGTATGATATATAATCCACTTTTCAATAATTTGCCTACTGTGGTGAAGATGAGTGTATTGCTTCACTGGTATCTTTTTCTCTGATGCATTTTTGAAAGATGTTCAATGACTTGCACTTTTTAAAGTCTCGACAGCATAGTAATCCTTCTTATTGGTGCATGTGTACTTTTTGGGGAGGGGGGATTTTTCTGGCTGGAGGTGGTAGAAATTCAACTGTCTCTAAAATATATTCCCCCCCCCCCCCCCCAGTTTCTTTATGCCTCCTTTCACCGGCTATCCTGACCTCTATCTGGCGTGGATGCGCAGTGCGGTCTTGCTCCCACCAGACTGAAGCCTCTGGTCTCAGCCCATCTCCATGCACACCTGGTCACCCATACCCTTGCTCTGAGCCCCCCTGGGGCAGGACCACCGACACCTCAGGTGCTCTATTTATAATCTGAAGGGGCAACTAGGGTGCTGAGGGAGAGACTGAGGAGGAGCCGGAAGGCCTGACATTGGGCGTGGGGACCGACCCCTGGTCCCGCCTTCACCTATCAGGCACCTGGGTTTTTCCTCTTTTTCCTAGTCCCCCCCATAGGAGCTTGAACATGCAATGAAGACTAGAGTCCACTGAGCTATGCCTCCCCTGGGTGCCATTGCGGTGACGTCGCCAAGTGCCTGGCTACCCCCAACAAACGCCAGGTGTTGTTCAAGCGCAACGTGGACCCTATATCCTCCCCCAGGAAGGGAAAGCAGTCTGCAAGATGCTCAGTCTATTCCCACCCCTGCCGACCCACAATGGCCCGGGCTTGTTCCTGAACCCGGGTTGCCGGTGTGCCTTGAGGTGAGGCATCTAGCACTTCAACCCTCAGCGCCACAGGCTGACCTAGTTTTTGTTTTTTAAAATCTTATTTTTTCTGCTTTTGGATGTTCCAGCTGAGTTGCAAGTTCCTTTTGCTGTTGTGGTTCAGGTTTTAACATATTCATTCAGCTCTGTGGACTCTACGATGCCGATTCAAGAACACTTTCATCAACTGGCATCACAACGACAGGATTTATGTTAACCGCAAGTTGCGGTCGACATAAATCCTGATTGTCTCCCAGTCCGTTTTTTCATAAGGAGCCTTTGCCCCCTGAACCCCCCCATGCAGGGGGCTCTGCCCCCCACACCGGCCATACAATTGATTATCAATTTCGAGTCAGAGTTAATTCGGGGAGGGGGGTGCAGGACTGGGAGACAGTGTGCCCCCTGTCTCAGGTGCACCAACACAGTGACCTGTCGACGAACTGTAAATTTTGTCAACAGGGATGTAGGTCACTGTGTTCGTGTCGCTGACCATGGCACATACCAGCTCTGTGTATTGCAGCAGTGGGAAGTTGTTAGATGTGAAAGGTCATACAGTATTTTGTGTTTAAGGAGTTTTTGTTACTTTATCTGTGTTTTTAACTTTACTGGAGGGTTAAAGAAAATTTGTTGAGTGTGTTTTTTTATCAAAATATAATTTTGAAGCTGAGGTAGGAATGTTTGAAAAGTTTTATTGGTGATGTCACAATTGATTGTTTAGTTGTGGGTGTTTCTTACTGATGATGTCACAACTGATTAGAGTGCAATAAGTTTATAATGAACAGATTCGTGCAACTGGATTTTGTCCATTATAATGGGTGTCTGATGTAACCTGAATACTTACTTTTACTGTAATTCCTTTTCCCCTAATGTGTACTTTACTAGTCCTGCCAGTCTGCATTATGTATGTAGATCAGGGATGTCTCTTTCTCTCTCAACACATAGATGAATCCAGGGGGGAGGGGTTATTGTGTCAGAGCTCCTGACACAGCTGTGAAAGTAGTCACCAGCTATTACTGTTGTTAAAGCTCTCTCTCACTCAGGGATCTTTCTTTCATAACAGAATCAGGTCTTGACACAGCTGCAAAAACAAAGAGAACCTGCTGTAGCATGCTTCATCATGGCTGAGGATACACTCAATTGACAATGAGAGAGAGCTGGCCCGGACATGCTGAGTCAGGATCGGTGGCAGAGGTGCAGTAAGTAAGTAAAAAGGAAAAAAAACAACATCTTGTACATTTTGGCACAGTGGGTTTCTTTTTTTTTTCATTTTATTTCTACACCCCTACTGAAGGAACTCTCTCCAGTATCCACCTAACCTGCTCTCTACCTCCCGCTGTGACCTCTGCAATCTCTCCCTTCACACTGACTGGCAACGCCCCCAGATCTAAGCCCCCATGGGGAAGGGCTGTCCTATCCTCCCAGGACACCCTATCTATAGTATAGTGTGCCAGCCGGAGTGATCAGGGCCGGGGAGAGTGAGGAGCCTAGCATTGGGAGTGTGGTGCAGGCGGAGGAGCCTTCACCTATCCTCCAGAGGAGGTTTTTTTCTATTTTTCTGTTTTCCCCCGGTACTCAGTCATGCAGTGATGTCCTGGCATGAATGCCGATGCCCACCGCAGTTCCGCCCCTCGCCTAGTGTGGCAATGCACACTTGGCTTCCTCTGGCCATCGTCTGAGGTAGCACCTGTGCGACGCAGCCCCTGGATCCCACCCCGGGAAGAGAGAGCAGTCCTTTGGATGCTCAATCTCTCCCCTCCCCTGCCAGCCCCCAGTGGCCCGAGTCCATTCCCGAACCTGGGTCATCAGCATGGTGTGAGGTGTGACGTCCAGCACCTCAATCCTCAGCACCATCGGGCCGGCCCCACAGTGAGTTTCTTAATCAGTTACTAATCAGCAATTAACCACTGAAGGCCACACTATTCTGATCTTTGTCTGTCTCTGACTTCAATTCACAGGCATTTCATACCTCTTCAGGTGTGAACAGCAATACCCTAGTGCCTGTCAGGTGTCTAGTACAGGAGGGCTACAACGCCCACCTTTAGCTGCATTATTATGTTTGCTTGCACGCATGTGCAAGAAACATAGTGCCACCATACAAGTTTTCGTAGGTGTGCCTCCCCCACTTCCAATGCCCTGCTCCATTTTGCAGGCATGGCTGCACTGCACCAATGAATGTCCGAGCTGTCTATGACAGTCGTTCAGATGCAGTGGTGTACAGTTCTGAGAAAAACACTACTACAATCAGCGGTGGTAATGTGTAGGCAATCTGCATACTGCTGTCGGCAGTATGCAAATTGCTGACACGTCAGCACTGCATCTGAACTGTCACAGACAGTTTGTTCCCCCCCCATGAACACCTACATAGCATGATGGGAGCCCACACCAGCATGCTCATGCATTCCCCTCCACCCCACACACTGTATGACCAATGGCGGAGCCCAATCCCCCATCGGCTCCACTGCCCCCCCAAAAGCAAACTTCTTGGTGCCACGCTGGGAGCCCACCCCAGCATGGCAAAACGACCATGTCCTGTACATGCTGAGAGCCCACCCCAGCATCCCCATACACTCCCCTCCACCCCACACACTGCGTGACTGACAGGGGTGCCCAATCCCCCGTTGGCTGCACAGCCCCCCAAAGCAAACCTCCTGGTGCCATGCTAAGAGCCCACCCCATTGCAGCCAAAGTCTGTGGCCCATGGGGCTGCCCAATCCCCTGTCGGCTCCACTGCCCTCACCCCAACAAACTTGCAGGTGCCACACTGGGAGCCCACCCCAGTGTGGCAAAAGTCCCATGTTGTCTTAAAAAAAAACCTAGAAAAAAAGAAAATGGTCCCACGTTGACTCTCTTGCCCTCTCAACCCAACCCGCACCCACCTTCTGTGTACCTCACCTCCCCACACACACACCCTCACCCTATCCTTACCTCCAGAGGCTGATGCGACAATCTTCGGTGGACCGGGAACACGTCTGCACTCTTCAAAGCCGACCTGAAGAAATGCTGGTAAGCTGTATAATGACATAAATGTTTTTTGTTTTTTTAACTTTGATGCATATCTCGGCCATTTGGGGGAATTTTTTCACCAAATTTTCAACATGGGGTACTTGGGACCTCACCTCATGAACTCAGCCACTGTCATTTTGTTATTCGGTCCTGAAAGGTGATTTCACGGTCCCTGCATGGAATCACCTTTCAGGACTGAGTAACAAAATGACAGTGTCACAATTCATGAGGTAGGCCCCCAAAATCCTATGTTGAAAATTTGGTGACAAAATTCCCACAAATGACTGTTTTACGAGCGTGCATTGTGCAGTTCCTACGCACGCTCATAACTTCTAGAATTTTTACTATTTTCACGCCCTGATCTACGACATTGCCGTTTTACCAGACCTCCTTATGAGCAGTACAGCTGTCATTTTTAACATCTTGCCCAAAATGTGTTTTCGCGCATGTAGTGAACAATGGCGCAGTCGGTGTGCAAAATCAAAGTTTGGGACAGATTAAGAAAATCACAGTGACAATGTTCATGAGTAGAGGTCTTATAATGTCTATGTTGAAAATGAGGTGACAAAAGTCCATAAAATGACTGTGTTATGAGCATGCATTACGCAGTTTCCATGCACCCTTGTAAGTTCACAAATTTGTAACATTTTCAGTCCAGATTTTCAACACTGGCATTTTCCACACCTCCTTATAAACAGTACAGCTGTTATTTTTCACACCCTGGCTGAAATGTGTTTTCGCACTTCTGACGCAGAAATTTGTAGTCACTGTGGGAAATCAGTGCTCGGGGCAGATTAAGAAAATCACAGTGACACTGTTCATGAACGGTGATCCCAAAATGCCTGTGTTGACAATCTGCTGTAAAAAATTCCCAAATGAATTACATCATGGGTGTGCGTTGTGCAGTTTCTATGCACATTCATGAATTCACCAGTTTTTTTTATATTTTTACTCGAGATTTTCAACATTGCCATTTTTTACACCTCCCCATGAACAGTACAGCTGTCATTTTTGACATCCTGTTCGAAATGTGTTTTCGCAACTGTGGTGCCAAATGGCGTAGTGGCTGTGCAAAATCAGCTTTCGGCTAACAAACTGATATTGCCACTGTTCATGAGGTGGGGGTCACAAAAAAACGATGTTGTAAGTTTGGAGTGAAAATACCAATGAATGCCTGGGGCGTTAGGGTTTCAAACCATAATGCCCCACCCTGTAGAGACTGACAGACATCAGGGGTGTGACTGGGGATTGTCGCCTATAATGCTCATGCCATTCCACCCCCACCCACACCCTGCAGCCAGTGACAGGCATTGAGGTGTGCCTTGGACTCTTCGCCCCAAAGTTCACCCCATTCACCTATACTGCACCCATCTCACCTTATTTCCTTATAGAATGGGGTGAGCATAAGGTCCAAAGACCCCAAGGCACACCGTGACACTTGTTGGTGTCTGCAGGGTAGGGTGTGGTGATATGGCATGGGCTTTACGCCTGACGACCCAAAGGCACACCCCAATGCCTGTCAGTCTCTGCAGGGTGGTGGTGGGGTTGGCTTCAGTTCAGTACTTCACTGCCATTCCTATTATGCCACTCTCTAACTCCTACACTACCAATGCCAATGCCAGCAAGCAAACATTCAGCATTGACAAATGTTTGTTTTAATTGATTTCTATGCAGATGGCTTTTGGCAGCAGGTTTCTGTCCATAAAAATTTGGAGTCTATTATATCAGTGTCCAATGTAAGTGGGCATAATTTTGTCTTTTAGGTTAATGTTTAGTGCTTCATGATGTCACCATTGATTTTTTAGGTTACTGGTGTTTAGATGTTTTTTTAATGGGGAGAGTGGTCTTATCATATATTATGTCATACCATATTTATTTCTTTTTATTTTTAAACTTTTTTATTTATATTTTTTCATATGCATAAGACATATTACCAGAGCATGTAGCAGCATTATTGATTTACATTCTACATTACTAAGGGTGAATGATTACATGCTACAATTGGTACAGCATTAGGAGGTAATAACCTACATACATGTACAAAAATGAAAAGGATAAACAGCATCTGGGATCATTTAAGCAGTAAATGCCCCACATACATACTCCCCATATTTATGGAATCAACATAGTGTGACCAACCTTCCTGGTCCTTGTATTAAAGTTAAAAAGCAATTATAAAGCAATATTCTATATTCCAGAGCCCTCTTAAAGCCCTAAACTCTTTATCAGAGAACATTCTGATACATTTAATGCCAGGCACTCAAAACACCCAATGAGAATTTGCATATAATACATCTATAGACAGCACCTCACTTACTTCAGTAGTAAAAGACAGATATTATGAAGAGCCAGAGACCAGCTCCTAGGCACCTCCCACATTATAACTTTAAAGTGAAGTTTCTAATTATCAAATGGATATCTCTTGGGACTGAAGTTCCTGTAATAAAGCTTAACCAACACTAATATAATCAGAAAGACCGAACTGAGATCTATTATTTGACTGCCTCAGAACATGTCCATTGAGCCAAAATATGCAACGAGCTAAGCTCTAGGAGCTGTCGTTATTTCAAACCTATTTAATTCCCCCTGTTGAATGCTTATTGTACAGTTCCATGTCCAACCTAAGTGTTCCACAAACTGATAAAACAGATTCGGGGGTAGAGAGAAATACACCCCAGCTCAGACATTATTCAAATTGGGAGAGGGATAACTGTAACCCCCATTCCACTAATCCGAACACAAATTAAACTGCACGATAATTTCAGTATAAAATAAAAAAAAGGGGAAAAAAAACTTAAAGCAAACCAAATTTGACAGTCCCGATTTTTAGCTATGAGCCAAAGTTCAGAAAACATTTAATCCTCTTCCGATTCTTCCTCGGCTAGCCTTTTTTCATGGATCTTTCGCATAGAACTCTTTTCTACACATGCCCCAGCCTCTTTAGCGTCAGTGAAACGATACTGTTTACGCCCATCCACAAAACACAGCCGAGCAGGGAAAGCCATCGAATAAGAGATACCTAATTCTCTCAATTTATTTTTCACTCCGTCGAAGGCCTTTCGGTGCATACGAGTGGCATAGGCGAGGTCTGGAAAAAACAGAACCCTATTGTCCTCATAGTAGATTGGACTCTTAATGCAGACTGCACCCAGTACCAAGTCCCATTCAGCAGCAGAGGAAAGCATGGCCAATATAGTACGAGGGTTATCTGAACTAGAGGTAGGCATGCAAAGCGTGATTCTGTATGCTCGCAAGATGGTGACAGTAGGCAGGCCGATTATTGTAGGAAGCCATGCTGTCAGGTAAGCTCTCAGGTTTTCACCCTCTGACCCGTCGGGAAGGCTCAAGATCCAGATATTTGCAGCTCTAACCGTATTTTCAAGCTGCTCCACACAACTTTTTAAGGCCACCTGTTCCTTAATGGAGGTGGCTGTTGCCGCTAAGGCCTTCCTGGCTGTTGCCTTAGCTTGCTTAGTAGATTCCCCCATCGCATCTTGTCTCATTTCCACTGCTTGAAATTTCAATGTGAAAGAGTCCAATTTTTTATCTATCTCCTGAACCGTCTTTGTGAGAGCATTCACTGCGAGTTGTAGAGTGTTCAGGGAAGTTGTTGATGGCTCTGTGTTGGCTGAGGCCATGGCTCCCTCCAGAGAATCTTGCTGTTTGGTAGTCTGGGCCTGTGGTTGGAAGAAATCTTGCTTCGGGGGCTTGGTTTTCCCCATTTTAGTTGAAATTTTTAGCTCCGGAGTGTCTGAGGAGAGTATCTAAGGCAGTAGTTAATTTCGGGGTGTCGAAAAAGCACTAAAAATAGTGGTTTAAATATAAATATAGGACTTTGCTCGGGAGCTCCAGAGTTTTGCTGCTTCTGGCTGGACTGCTGGCTCTGTCCCCACATATTTATTTATTTCCAAAAGTTTAATCAGGAAAGAAATACTGAGCTGGTAACAGCTTGTTTCCAAATGTGTCCTATGAGAAGGGTGTGAGAAAGAAGACAATAACAGGGTGCAGAACAAATAAAATACAAAATACAGAATAAAATATACAGTATGGAAATACACCGTATGATGCATGTGGTTGGGGTTTTAATCCCCGCAGGGGATTTTACACTACAAATTATATAAATACCGAATGTTCCTGACCGGAACATCTCATGTCATGTTTATAGAGAATAATGCATGGGGTAGTGTGCTTTATAGGAATTTAATGGACACCTGAGGTGTGGAATGCTACATTAACCCCTAGAGCAAAGCTCGAGGGATGTATTAAAGAGGAACTTTCATGATGGTCCAGAAGGTTACAGCTTATAGTCATTATATGCAGTACTAGATCTGAAAAGGTGTGTACATTTGTTATTTTTGGCCAAGGTTTACTCTGACTTCCATAATTTGGATTTGTTTGTGAGCCCTGCTGCACTTGCCTTTGCTGTTCAGCTGCTGGGCTGCTAGCTCCTGATGACATCACTGTAGGGAAGAGGAGCGAGTCACACTGTGCGGTACCATGCAATTGAAACAATGTTGCAAGGGAAACCTACCAGTATTCAGTGTACATACTGTGTTTCCTCTTCCTCAAGACACCCTGTTAGCAATACATTATGCCAAAATCCAAATGCCTTGTCAGTATGTTTTTTTTTGTGTGTGTGAAATTGACTCTGCCCTATAGTGATGTCAGCAGTACAGCCCTGGTCCCACAGCAACACCAGGCTCGCTATAGAAGCTCTGGTATACCCTACAGTTTTTAGCAGCTCGGACTGCAAAAGTGGACAGTAATGAAATACAATTCCAGAATCAATGCAAGAAGGGGTAATTTATGCATGAAAATCAAAAGGACTGGGGAAGTTCCTCTTTAAAGTATAACACACCAAGGATGTGTATTAAATTCGAGTAGGCACACTACCCCATGCTTTATTTTATATAACTGCTGGTGTGCCATGTTTTCCTGCCCAACTTCTGTGACCAAATACACTCAATAATACCTGTCAAAAAAAACTGCTAGTGCCTAGGAACAGGGGAAATGTCAAGTCTGGAGCTCATGTTTTTTTCTCTATCTCTCTTTTTTTTTTTTAGAGATTCTGGCACTTTGGTGAGGTGACCATGGTATTTTCTGATGTACAATTCTGCCATGGGAATTTCCTGTCAGGTACAGAGAAGCTGTCTGTTCCAAAATGCTAGTGTTTTTTTTTACACAGGTGCTGTTGCATGTGCTAGGGTGCTTGCGCTCTCAGGCTGAGCACGTGTTTGCTGTAATGCAAATATCAACTGGCTGAGCCCATAGAAAAATTGCTCACCAGTTATTATACTACCTTATCATCTAGAATGCAGAATGTTCTTGACAGGAAAAGATCATGGTACTGTAACTTTTTGCATACTGCACTGAGGTTCAGCTGAAAGAAAAGATCTCCATATTTTAAGTGCATGTTCTCAGCCTAAATTCAACTCAGTGAAAGAACTGAACTTTCAAAATATTTAAGTGTTTCTGTTTCTGAATGCTCAATTAAATCTGTTGTTTCAGTAGTGATCATTTTAGCAGGTTCATTACCAACAATGATTTTACTATTTACACATCAGGTGTGAGATTTAAACCTGGGTGAGCTCTGGCATGACAGGCGGAGAACTTACCACTAAACCAATAGGGGGGTAGTTTAATTTGCAGGTTTCAAAGATGAAGTTTAACATAACAACCTCTACAGAAAGTTTAGCAAGACAGTAAATACAAAATGTAAGGTTCTTGCCCATATTTTACCTACTGGACTTTAATCTGCTAACTTGCTGATACATGCACTGCACTACCAAGTTGTACAGAAATACATTAGGTGTGTGTTTCTTTGATGTAAATAGGATGTCATAAACATACGGAGCTGGTGATCTCAGCTACTTTTACTGAAGAACAGAAACACATTCTCACGTTCGAGTTGGCTGCTGAGTTAAAGAGACCGTACTGTAAGCAATAATAACAGTAGTACTCAAAAAAGAAAATGCAAAGTACTTAAAACATGGTGGAGTAAGCCAAAATCTTTAAGTTTATTGCACAGAAGGAGAAAGTCACAGCACTAAGCCCTGGAGCTTCACATCATAAACATGACGTTTCATTTCTGTTTATATTTTACAGGTCCATTAGGGTTAAATCAATGTCACTGTTCAACTAACAACAGCCTTGTTAGTCAAGTGGCAGGACTGATTTAAAGGCAGTCAACCTGTAAAGTATAAATAAAAAACAATTTAAAATCCACCCCATTTGAAATCAATAGAGCGTGTCCCATGCTCTAAAAACTCCTATGTCACAAAATGTCAGGGTGTGGGGAGGGGGGTAGCAGAGGGGCATAGCTTTCACTGCAGGATACCAGAAAGAGGAAGGATCTGGTGGCCAGCTCCTCTGTACCAGGATTTACAATCCCTTCCCTAAAAGAAAGTATGAGTAAAAAAAATTAAAAAATTTATTTATTTATTTAGCTTTTGTTGACCGGGTTAGTGCACTAGACAGATCCTACCTATTTTCAGGCACGACCCGGGGGAGGAGGATACAAATGACAACTGACCTTGAACCAGATTAAGCTGTTGGTGGTATTTTTAGTGAATAAGGGAAATTTGGCCAGGACACCGGGGAAATTCCCCTACTCTTTTCGATAAGTGCCACGGGATCTTTAACATCCACCTGAACTACCACCAATCAGGCAGATGGGACCTCGGTTTAACGTCTCATCCGAAAGACGGCACCTCAGAAGTGCAGCACCCCTCTCATGCTATACTACAGTGTCAGTACTGGGATATTAACCCAAGTGCCAGATGTGGGAACTGAACCCACAGCCCTCTGATCTCCCAGCCTCAGAGGCGAGTGTGCTACCTACTGAGCCACTGACACTCTATGAAACAATTGGACTGTTTAAGTCCTTATCAGGTATGCTAACAGTAGGGTGCTTGGGGATTTCACTGAAACAGGTGCTGTTTTACCTTCTAGTCAAAAACCCAGCTCCTTCACCACAGACTATAGATGGTATGCCATGGTCATACCATACTTCATGATGTTCAGAAAGGACAGGGTAGGAAGAAAAGGAGGTTGTGTGGTGCTTTATGTGAAGGAAAGCATAAAAGCATCAGAAATACAGGGAATTTGGGGGGGTAGAGGTGTTGTGGGTCACCCTCAAGTTGTGAAATGGAGCACTACTTAGATCGATGTGATCTAGAGACCTTCAGCACAGGGGGAGATCTTAGATAAAGAAATGTTAGAAGCGATTGGCAAAATGACTAAACAGGAAAAGTGTTGCTGGTGGAGGACTTTAATCTGCCGGATGTAGATTGGACCCTCCCAGCTGTGGCTTCAGCTAGAAGCAGGGACATCCCAGACTTCCTGCAGAAGGCATTCCTCAGATAACTAATCAGTGAACCTACTCCTGATGGGGCAATATTGGACCTGGTGCTTGCTAACAGGGACAGTATTACAGACATCAAGATGGGAAGTCATCTGGGGACCTGTGATCATCATACAGTGTGGTTCAACATAAGAACAGCTGCAGAATCCAATCACACAATGGCAAGAGGCCTGGACTTCAGAAGGGCATAAAGATGGGTGAATGCCTCAGAAATGGCCTGGCAGGTGGGGTGACCTTAGGTGGCATGGAGGAATAGTGTGCCAAATTAAAAGAAGGCATAGTGAAGGCAACAAACCTCTGTGTCAAGCAGGTAAGCAAAAGCAGAAAGAAGAGGTGACCACTATGGTTCTCAAGAGAGGTGGCAGAAAAGGTAAAGTCTAAAAGAGTGGCATTCAGAAGATATAAGGAGACCCAGAGAAGACAGGATAGGAAAGTGTATTAGAAAAAGCAGAGGGAGTCAGGGAAAGCAGTAAGAAGTGCAAAGGTACAAACTGGAGAAAGTATAGCTCAGGTAGTGTCAAAGGAAGAAAAATCATTTTTTAGATATGACAGTGAAAAAAGGAAGAGAAAGGGTGGGATTGTACAGTTAACTTGAGGGCTATACAGAAGAGGGATCGGGAAAAGGCAGACATCTTGGACAAATACTTTTGCTCAGTGTTCACAGTAGAAGAGGAAGGAGAGGGATCATGAAAAGGCACCAGGAGCTTTGGGGGGAAGGGAAATGGACACTAGTCCTTTTTCTGTGGAGAGAATTAGAAAAGCACTCACTAACCTGAAGGTGGACAAAGCAATTGGGCCAGATGGGATGCATCCAAGGGTGCTGAGGGAGCTTAGGGAGGTACTAACTGCAACTCTGACAACCCTATTTAACAGATCATTGGAGACCAGAGTGGTCCTGGAGAAGGGCAGATGTAGTCCCACTTCACAAAAGTGGTAGCAAAGAAGAGGTGGGCAATTATAGGCCTGCCAGCCTGACCTTGGTGGTGGGTACGTTAATGGAAACACTACTAAAGGAAAGGATTGTGGAATATCTTGAATCAAATGGGTTACAGGATCTAAGGCAGCATGGATTCACAGGGGGAGAAGGTCATGGCAAACAAATCTGATAGATTTCTTTGAGTGGGTGACCAAGGAGTTAGATCAAGGAGGAGTGGTGGATGTGGCCTACTGGATTTTAACAAGGCTTTCAACACCATTTCACATAGGAGACTGGTAAGGACATGGTAGGAAGAAAAGGAGGTCATGTGGTGCTTTATGTTGGGTAACTTGGGGGTGGGAAATAAGCATGGTAACCTGGGTAAGAAACTGGTTAGGGGATAGGAGACGGAGGGTGGTGGTAAACAGAGTTAACTCTGAGGAAGGGAGGGTGACCATCAGGGTGCCACAGGGATCATTGCTGGAAATGGCTCTCTTTATGTCTTTATAAGTGACATTGCAGAAGAGCTGTAAAGGAATGTCTGCCTCTTTGCAGATGATACCAAAATCAGGGTGGACACTCCAAGGGGGAGGATGGAAAGGATGAGCAAAGATCTTAGAAAACTAGAAGAGTGGTCAAGAGTATGGCAGCTGAGTTTCAATGCAAAAAAGTACAAAATAATGCATTTAGGGTACATAAACCCAGGTGGAGTACAAAATGGGTGGAGGTGGTATTGATGACTACTAAGCAATAAAGAGACCTGGGGTAATCATATCAGATCACCCAAAGGTGGCCAGGCAGTGTGACAAGGCAGTTGGGAGGGCTAGTGGTATGCTAGGGTGCCTAGGTAGGGGTATCGCCAGCAGGAAGGGGAAGGTGGTGTTGCCCCTATATAGATCGCTGGTAAGATCCCACCTGGAGCCCTGTGTCCTTTTCTGGAGAGCACATCTCAGGAAAGATATAGAGAGAGTGGAGGTGGTCCAGAAGAGGTCTACTAAAATGGTGCAGGATCTGCATCAAAAGCTGTATGAGGAGAGGCTAAAGGAGCTCAACATGTACACCCTGGCGGGGATATGATAGAGATCTTTAAATACCTAACAGGGGTTAACAAAGTACAGGTGGGGGATATTTTTCAGAGAAAAAGGTGCTCTAGAACAAAGGGACATGCTGTAAAGCTGGAGGGAGGTAGATTCAGGAGAGATGTGAGGAAGTACTTCTTCACAGAAATGGTGGTGGATTCCTGGAACAGCCTTTCAGTGGTGGTAGTGGGAGTGAAAAGAGTGGTGGGGTTCAAAAATGCCTGGGATAAGCATAAGGGATTTGTTAGTGTAAGGAGGGGGAAGAGACAGTGCTGTACTTCAAGGAGGGTCTGCAGCAAAAATGAAGATGAAAATGGGCAGAATGGCTAAGACCAGCAGTTCTTATCTCCCACCTGTTTCTGTGTTATGTTTCCAAGTTTCACTGATTGAGCCTTGAACTTATGCGAAATATGTAGTATTTAACAACATTTATTCATGAAAATTCTGCGCATTCTAAAAACTGAACTCTTAAAGGAGCACATGAGTAAAGAAATGAAAAGAGATATGCTTTCCATTCTACCCAGTTGTACCTACCTATACGCTGTGCCACCAGAAGTGGTTTGCTCACTCACTTTTTATTTTTAAAATACATACCTACATTTTCAATGTGGGGATCTCCAGGTTTTCATTGTTTCTGTATTGCCTTCTGACCCCAGTTATTAGGTTGCACCACATATTATGTTCCCTTACTTAAACAGCTGTGTTTTTGAAATAAGACACTAAGCTGACTAAGAATTCAATTATGTCCTTTTTGTCAGTTACCTCTGCACATTATCAGTGTGCCAACCAATAGAATATGGATCTTTGGTCATTCCCATAATATCACACTAATTCTTGGTGGTGGTAATGGTGGTGTGTGTGTGTGTGTGTGTGTGTGTGTGTGTGTGCGCGTGTGCACTTTAGGTACATGTCCTCCTTATCTCTTGTGCTTGGCTACATAACTGAGTCTGTCACAGTAAACTTCTTGTGGGCTCCCTGCTTTTGCACCCCAAGGAAACACACTAAATTAAATCAGTTACAGGTAAAATGTTATTCTACCACTGCTATGGTGGTTTGAAGCTAAATAAAGGCCCCGGATAAAGGGCGTTTTATGTGACAGACTCTGTACCACAGTGAGAGATACAGAGCAACTGAAACATTATGTTTCTGTCATGTAGAGTTAAGTGGCAAAGCAACACAAGTGAGCGTTCGCTTGCCTGGCGTTCCCTGTTTTTCTGGGTTCACCATTCCATTTTGTTTTGTTTCACTGCTAAGTGCCACCATGCATAAGCAGTGCTGTGTTCACATCAATCCCAGAGAGTGTCTCGTGAGACCGTCAAGGATCCCCTGTTGATTACCAATACTGTACTTCCTTATCATGGGTCCCAAGGCTCGTGGTTGCAGTTCTGTGCCCGAGTTCAGCTACATACATTTTCAGATACTAGAAAGAAAGGTGAACTCAGGCAAGTAGGCAGTTTTTAGAAACAGGGTTAAAAAATACTTTAAAATCACTTGGAAAGTGATTCCTTGATACTGGGCGTGCACTTACGCATATTCCTATCACAAGGAATATGAATATGAATAAGCGCATGCCCAGTGTCACGGCCCTGTATTCTGAGTGATTTTAAAGCAACTTTTAGCCCCCGTTTCTTAAAACTGCAAACTTGCCCAAGTTCAACTTTCTTTCTAGTATCAGAAAATATATGTAGCTGAACTTGGGCACAATACTGCCCACATGAGCCTCGGAACTCACCACAGGGAAGTGCAGCATTGCCAAATAATAGGGATCCCAGAATCATGCGAGACTCTCTCCAGGAATTGAGTCCAACTCTGGTGTGTAAAAGCATATCCTACAAGAGTACTGTAGCTCACAGCAGGTGTGAGTGCAACAAAATCATTGCAGTGCAGAAGGGCGCCGTGTAAAAATGCCTTAAATGTAAATGGGGCATTTTACACTTTTGCTGCTGTCTGCTTTCTTATTGTAAATCAGGCAGCAGACAGGATGTAAAGAATACAGAGCAAAGTGACATCATGTTCACACTGCCATTGCAGCTCCCAGGAACTAATGAGAGTTCATCAGTGAGTAAATGGAGGTACACAGGATAATTACAGGGGACTCACACTGATGATAAAAACAAACTAAAACACATGGTTAACCCTCAACAACTACAGCAATGGAGATGTCTGATGTCAGGAAAACAGATAACATTGACAATATGTGAGGGTCTAGTTCTGCTTTAATCATCTACGCTAAAGCCCAGCTCCTTCACCACAACACCACAGAAGACTGAATCTTGAACATGCATGAAACATTTAATCAACAAGTTATGTACAGGGATTAGATTAACAGTCTTTGGGCATAATGTGACACAAGACTCAGCCAAGTGCCATATTGCCCCAAGGGGGTGACTGACTGTTAATCTAACCCCTGTACATACCTTATTGCTAGTATTATAATTTGAAGAAAAAAACTAATTCTATTGGAACAATTTATCAAAAGATGCCCATTTTGATGTTAAATAGTCCCTCCGCCTTGCTACTGTATGTGTAGACTTGCTAGACATTGAAATAGAAAAACGAGGCTTAGAAACATTAGATCTTCCATAGGGATAATCTCTTGCTGCAGGTAATACACTTGGGTCATCACCAGAGGGTGCTCTTGTGCATGGCAGCCTTTTTTCTAGCAGTCGTTCCTAGAGACTGCCCACACATGGCATCATCATCCTGCACCTATATAAGAGTGGGCAGACCCATGCATCCTCAGTTCATTTTACTGCCGTCTTCAGCTCGCACGCAGCAGCTAGCACTTGTGAAACAGTCATCAATGAGAACTTGAGCTGGGAACAGATTTTCCCTCTGTTTTTGATCTTCATTCACAAATCTCCAAAGAATCTACAAGCAAGTCATCACTTTTTTGGTCATGTCGTTACGGTAGAAAGATCTACCGCTACAACAACCATACCATTTGTGTTAGGTGTCTGGGTCCCACACACGACACCATCTCCTGCAGACACTGCCAGGAATTCAACCAGGCAACACGTCGACGATGACTGCAGGAAATTGAATCACACCGAATGGAGCAGAAATTGTCTCTCTTCAAGAAGGGGGCCTGTCCCAAGAAGCCCTCCACTATAGCTTCACACAAGAAGCATAAATTAGATAAGGATAAATCATTGCCATCCTCCTTGGGCAGACATTCATTGATGGCCAGCATTACTGGTGCTCCACCATCGACGATGCCCTCTAGAACTGCTACCTCGTTGATTGGAGTTTACACCCTCTCATTGTCGATGCTTTCCGGTGCTCTTTCAGCAGTTTCTATGGAATGTTATGTAAGTTCCAATGACTCCCCATTGATGGTGGTTCATTTACTGTAGATGATGACTGCTTTTAAGCATTCTACTACCTCCCCATTTATTGCCCCATCGACAACAGGTCAGATTTTCATGGGGGGACTATGGGATTTTCCAGGGCTACGGCCCCTCCTTCTTCACAAACATTCTGTCACAGGGGCCAATCAGATAGGGACTGAGTCCCTGGTATTTATCACGCAGGGGCCAGACCTTGAGGAGGCAGTATAATGCAGTGGTTTAAGGCTCTGAACTGCAAACCTGGAGACCTGGGTTTGAATCCCACAGCCCTCACTTGCATACTGTGTGACCCTGAGCAAGTCACTTAATTTCCTTGTGCTCCCAGGTTGCACCTGTAAACAAACTTTCAGCTTAGTGCGTCTCTCCTGGTAAAAAAACAAACAAAACAACAACAACAACAAAAAAAAAGACATGTTTATACATCTTGTCTGATTACCTCCACAATTCCTCTGGTTTCCTAGAAGCCACCTGCCCCACCTTCTACTACTACTTCATTGGACATGGCGGCAGTGGTGCAATAGGTTTTGGAAGTGAAGAGAAGTTCTCAACCTCCTACTCCAGGAGAGGTGGGTTGCCTTTCCTGTTCTCCCACCCCTCCACCTAAGCATTTCCAAGGTGATAGAGAACCTTCTCCAGCTTGGTCCGCCCCCCCATCCTATGAGGAAGAGAATGTCTCAGAAGAGGCAGAATTTCCTCAAGGTTTTCCAGGAGATCTTAAAGATTTTGAGCTCCAGGACCTGGACTCCCATCCTCCGTCCTCTATTTTGACTAGCTCCTCCTTGCATGAGGATACCTCCCATCACACAGCTGCCTCTTCTCCTGATGACCCATCCTTTCATGAGATGATGGCCCAAATTCAAAAAATCATGGGGTTTTCAACTATGGAACATGATAAACAAAGAAAGGATATGGCAGACTATCTTGAACTGTCTGAGGAGCCTGTTGTAGTGGTACCCCCACCCATACAAACTTATCAAAATACTGTGCTGGCTGATTGGAATCAGCCCTCAGCTGTTCCTGCAATTCCTAGAAAGGTGAATTGCTCTAAGGTCTCCAACTATCAGCTTAATTTAAATAAGACTCAAGTTCTCCCTCTGACCCCCCATGTTACCAGGGCTGATTTCTCACCACTACAAATACAATGGCGGATAGATAAAATCAAATACTTGGGTATCTGGATTGCAGCTAATTTAGAAATGGAGGTGGAAATCAATAAGGGGGGAATTATATTAGCACTCAGAAGGGATGTACTAAGGTGGAACAAATTACCCTTAAACTTTACTGCCCGATTGAGCCTTATCAAGATGAATATCTTACCCCGTTTGATATACCCGGTGTATCTGGCCCCATATAGCATCCCCTATAAATGGTTTAATACAATCAAGAGAGTAATCTCGGGTTTTCTATGGAAGGGCAGGCCCCCTAGATTGAAATATAATAGTCTGCTTACTGTACAAAAGGGAGGGGCCCAGCTTCCTGATCTTCACTTGTATTATGTGGAGGGCCAGTTGGGTTTGATGAGTCAGTGGGTTAAAGAGCTAGCAGACGGGAGCTATATTCCAACTTGGCTTCAATTAGAGAGGCAAAAGTTGAGAGACTTAGGCCTTGATCCGGAAGCAATGTTGTATGCTAATCTGGGGAATATTTTCAAGAAGAGCTATGGGAACCCAATTGCGAAGACGGTGGAGGCATGGTGGTCCTTCCTATCCCCTGTGCAGAGAAGGGGTCAAATGAGGGCTGGAGACCAGCCTCTTCTAGGCAGCCCTAACTTTGTAATCGGGAATCGAGTAGTTAAACAGCGGTGGGCTGCTCAGATGTCAGGCTTAAACCTTAGGGAAGTTGTTCAGGGCAATAGAGTGGTCTTACCGGTACGATGCGATGGAATGCCCTGTTTTCAGAGATTGCAAATTAAGCATATGGTGGAGAGAGTTTTAAAGAAGCTGGGGGGTATTGAGGATACCTTTTTCTCCTGGGGGTTGCTCAAGGAGGTTGATCCAAGAGTACACCCTCTTTCACAAATTTATAAAGTGGTACTGGATTTCCTCAGCCCAAGTCCTGCTAGGAGGGTCATATATTGGAAAAATTTGATGGCTCCTCAGCAACTAGATTGGGATAATATCTGGGAAAGCAGCAAGTACAATATTATACCCAAGTATAAAACTATGCATTTTTTCATTGTGTCTAATCTGTACTTTATCCCTGCTAAGCTATGTGATAGAAACCTGAGACAGACAGCCTTGTGTTTTAGGTGTGAGGCGGGAGTAGGGGATTTATTACATGTGACCTGGGGCTGTAGTAAAATATCCCCACTTTGGGGGGAAATTAAAAGGCGTATGGATCCAATGTTGGATTACTCAGAATTTATAATACCAGAGATTTGTGTGCTGGGCGACTACTCCCAAATCTCGGGTGTTATGCCTAAGTATCATCTCTCCTTGATAACGGCGGTAGTTAAGGGTTATCTATTAAAACATTGGAAAGATGACCAAGTTTACCATTATGGTCAATGGGTAAAAGATTTATTGGGGATGCTGAATGAAATAAAGAGATATTTGTATATGGTGGGGAGAGGTGATCTATAACTCAAACGTTGGGTGGCGTTAGATGCAGTTTATTCTGTACAGACCATAAATGGGTAAACACAAGCTGTCTGTCAGACGGTGAAGAGCAGATGGTAGTTATATCCGATTGTGAAGAAGCCTTTTTATTATTTTTGGTTTCAACTGGAAATATGCAGAGACAACTCCGATCTATGTATAGTGACAGTCATACTCTAGGTTAAGGTCGGCTGATTAGAGAGGGGGGATGGGGGACTCTCGCTCTTTCCGGGGAACACAGATGGGTGCCACCCATAAGAAGAGGGCTGTAGATGTCAGGAGGAGCTTTGAGGCTGCTTGGAGACTATTAATATATCAGGATTTAAAAGTATCACGGTTAGGGCAATTAGATATAAATGTCACTGCGATAAAGTATGGAATATGTGAGAATTTTAGCCCATCTTGGGGGTGGCTACCCGCTGTGACTGTAAATAGAGGGGTTGTATATAGTTTGTGCAGTCAGTTTGGGGCTGTGCACCCTGGCTTGCCAGGTTTCTGTTTGTGTGTTTCTTTGTTTATCTGTGAATGTTGTTCATGGAAAATGAATAAAGATGGTTTACAAAAAAAAAAAGAAAGGTGGATCGCCTATACCAGGCTCATCTCAACCACCCTTTCCTTTCCACTACCCCTGAAGCAGATCTGGTAGTGATCACAGTGGCTCATGATTGTACCAAACGTCCAAAGCACATGAGCTCATTACCCTGATAAGGAATCTCTCCACCTTGATTACCTCAGGAAGAAGGTATTCCAGGTGGGTACCATGAATCTCAGAATTTTAAACTATATGCGACATATGGTTAAATACCAATGCACCCTCTGGTCCTCTGCTACAGAACTAGTCAATAAACTCCCTCCCTCTCAGAAGAAAGACCGATTATTGGCAACAATTTCAACTGGCAACTCCATCTCTCGACATCTGCTCCATTCGGGGTATGAAGCAGTGGATACCTCTGCCAGTATATTGGCCACAGGTGTCATCCTCAGACAACATGTCTGGTTATGTGTGTTAGGATTTACACCAGATGTGCAGCACAAAGTGATAAATGCCCTCTTCAATGGATCCAAACTTTCTGGTCCTGGAACCCAGATGCTTCAGGATTATCTCCAGGCTTCTGGTCAGACTTTACGTATGGTACATGGCATGTATCATTCCTCACAGCCATCTTACCAGTACCACTCCCACTCCTCTTTCAATCAAAGAGAAGTGGCAAACATAGAGGTACCTATACAGGTGGATTCCGTGGTTGTTCTCAGCCATCCTCCAGGACCGGCATTCCTACCCCCAAGGGCTCCTGCTCTCACCCCCCAGGTGGAGCCAGTCAGCCCACTTCCCAGTGACCAATTAGGGCATTGCCTGGGCTTCCTCAATCAGGCCTCAAAAGCCATGGTCAGTGGCTTTGCCCTCCATTTAGAGGCCTGGTAAGCGATAACATAGGACGAGTGGGTGCTTCAGATTATCTGGATGGGGCACATGCTGGAACTCACATCATTGCCTCCCCCCATCCTCCCCACTCTATCTCTTACCCACTGGACCATATCCCCATTCTTCAAGAAGAACTCCAGGCACTTCTTCACAAGAATACAGTCTATCTGGTTCCTCCTTTAGAGTGCCATCAGGGATTCTTCTCCTATTTTTTTCTGGTACCCAAATGCACCGGGGATCTCAGACCTATACTAGACCTCCGACAACTAAACCTACACATTCAGTACAAGAGGTTCTGGATGCTCACTTTAACATCCATCATGCCAATGTTAAAACAAGGGGACTGGCTATGCGCATTAGACATGAACAATGCCTACCTACATATTCCCATACACCATGCCCACGACTGGTTCCTTCACTTATACCTGTTAGGACAACATTATCAATTTTGAGCACTCCCATTCAGTCTCTCATCCACCCCAAAAGTCTTTACCAAGTGCCTAGCGGTGGTGTCATCAGCGGCTCTGAGATAAGACGGACATTTTGTCTTCCCATACTTAGACGATTGGCTTATAAAAGCAGATTCCAAAACCCCTCTGCTTTTGTCCCTCCAGGCAACCCTCAGTCTGTTCCAGTTCTAGGAATTACAGTCAACTAGCCCAAATCCAATCCAACTCTTACCCAGCTGATCCAGTATATAGGAGCCATTCTGGACACCGCCTCCACCAGGGCTTATCTCCCTGCAGACAGACAGGAGAGACTTCTATCTCTGGCTTCCCAGATACAAACTCAGCAATTTATCACAGCCTGTAATGCCTTTTAGGACATATGGCCGCAGCCATCCCCGTGGTGGTCTTTGCCAGTCTACACATGAGACCAATCCAATGGACTCTTCAAAGTCAGTGGAGGCAAAAAACAAGGTTTTTGAAGACAGAATCTGAGTCACTCCCATTCTAGAATTGGCCCTAGACTGGTGGACCTATCGTGCCAACCTATCTCAAGGCATGCCCTTCCAGTCCCTTCCTTCCCAGCAGACGTTGACAGCGGATGCTTCCTCCAATGGCTGGGGGGCACAACTGGGTCCTCACATGACCCAGGGCAGGTAGCCCCGATGCTCCATCCCTCCTCATATAAATATACTGGATATGAGAGCAGTCTTCCTTGCCCTTCAGGTTTTTCATCCCCACTTCATCCTGGGACCCCTACTGATCCAATCAGACAACACCTCGGTGGTGTATTACCTGAACAAATGAGGAGGTACCAAATCCCACACTCTCTGCAGGGAACTGATGGTGATTTGGCAGGAAGCCATATTTCAACATCTATTGTTGATTGCCATCCATCTACTGGGACACCACAATACCTTGGCCGACATTCTCAGTCACCAGACCTCCACACATGAGTGGACCCTTCATCATGAAGTTCTTCAGATTGTCTTTCGGTTGTGGGGGACCCTGCACCTCAACTTATTTGTCTCCCCCTACAATCACCACCTGCCCAGATACTATTCCATTATCTTGGACAAAAAGGGATCATCAATCGATGCCCTGTCCCAACCGTGGACAGGACTTCTCTTATATGTGCCCCCCATCCCACTCCTGCAATGAACTTTACTGAAACTACAACTCAAACCTGCCACCATGATCCTCATAGCCCCTCTGTGTGGTTTCCCCTACTTCAACAATTCTCAGTGGTGGATCCACTCCCGCTGCCCATCAGCCAGACCTGTTGACACAGGATCAGGGATCTCTCCTTCACCCCAACCTGAAGTCACTACACCTTTATGCTTGGCTCCTCAGGACACTTTCATAGGCCACCTTCAAGTCTCCTCACCAGTGGCCAACATTCTTTTGGCCTCATATAAATCATCTACCAGGGAAACATAATGTTGAATGTACACGCTTCTCTATATGGGCCACTTCCCATTGTTTGGACCCTTATTCATGTCCATTGACTAACATATTGCACTACTTAGCTTCGCTCGCCACGACGGGCGTGAGCTACTCCTCTATCAAAGTCCATTTGGCCTCTATCTCAGCCTTTCATGAACCTTTAGAAGGGAGGCTCCTATTAGATGGCCCACCCCTCCACTGGACTTAAATTTCCTATTGAAAAAGCTGACCCTCGACCCCTTCGAGCCCGCGGCTACTTGCGACCTCTGCTTCCTAGCCTGGAAGACATTATGCTTAGTTGCTGTCACTTCAGTTCGACGTATTTCTGAGCTTCATGCCCTAATGTGTAGGGAACCTTACTTAATCTTCCATGAAGACAGAGTGTCCCTTCGTACCAATCCCTCCTTTTTACCTAAGGTGGTCTCGGAGCACACCTTAAATCAGTCTATAGAACTGCCAGTCTACTTCCCTGAGCATTCTAATTCAGGAGAATAACTCCTACACACTTTAGATGTTCATCGCATTTTGAGATATTATATAAATCAAACCAAATCTTTCAGGAAGACTCCTCAGCTTTGTTACTTTTGCTCCAACCAGGGAAGGTTTTCTGGTTGCTATGCAGACCCTCTCCAACTGGTTGTCACATTGTATAACCTTTTGTTATATTATAATAAGTATAATGAGCCATGGCTACTACAGTGGCCTGTTACAAAGAGGCATCTATCACGGATATCTGCAATTCAGCCACATTGTCCACAATACATACCTTCATGAAGCACTACAATTTAGATGTTGCTTTTTGCCGTAGGATGGCCTTTGGCCATGCTATCCTACAAGGCCTTCTATCATAACTTTTCCACCCTTTCTGGGTCTACTGCTTGGGAGTCATTCCAAGTGTATTACCAGCTGCAAAGAGATTATCCCCGGGGAAGATAGTATAGTTGCGTACTTACCGTAAGGGTAGATCTTCGAGGGGTATCTCTTGCAGCAGGTACGATCCCTCCCTCCATCCCCCTCCTTTTCTAAGAGAACAACTTCTAATCTGAATATACAGTATATACATGGGGAGATACCTAAGGTACCTCGGCTCTCCCTCAGTCCTTGCTTAGCGAGCTGAATCCAGTGGGGAACTGAGGATACTGGGGTAGCCCACTCTTATATAGGTGCAGGATGATGATGTCATGTGTGGGCGGCACCTAGGAAAGACTGCTAGAAAATTGGCTGCCATGCACAAGAGCACACTCTGGCGATGACCCAAGTGAATTACCTGCTGCAAGAGATACCCCTTGAAAATCTACCATTACGGAAAATACACAACTGTACTTTTTTAATAAAGCTCAGTATTTTATAGAGCTCAGCAAGACAAAGCAGAATGGAATACAGAGATAAAGTTTTATGGATTACTGTTTCTTTTACATCTTTCGCTTTTGGCATTGCTTGTCACTGCTGGCTTTGTGTCAGACCACATGAAACAAAAAACGGTTCTTCCTGTGAGTTCAGGACAGTGTTGGGAACATCCTGAGATTTTATTTCACTAAACAAAGAACATTCCAAGAGGAACCAATGGCTACAGCAGCAGGTGAAGGGAGCATGGACAGATTAAGAAATATTAAAGTGCATCTGCTGCCAGTTTTTAATGCACACTGTGGTGACTAATACCTGATTTTTCAACACTAATTTATTAATGCCATAATAGTGAAGCAGATAATGTGCTGACACAATTTAATGATGTACTGTAGTAAAATGAAGACTGCAAGTGGTATACTTTTGATATTTTGAAAGCAGGGCTTTGGGAATTGGCATGTACATAACAGATGGGCAGGCAGGTTAACTGAAAGTAAAGTCCACGCTCATTACCAGCCACCCGTATTTAAAACTGTTAAAAACAAGAGTTCAGATGCTCATTTAAAAATTAAAAATATTTGATGTGGTACAGAATACCATTCTGTTGTATTCTAGATAGTAAATGGAAGCATCATAAAAAAAATCTTATCTCGCCAACTGTAAGCTGGATGTCCCCTAAGCGTTCACTTCATTAGGGATGCAACCTACCAGTGGCTCTCACTCACTCAAAATAAATAAATAAATAAATAAAAGCTTCGTATAGTCGAGGGCAGTCCCTGTATGTACAATGTCCATTGTCAATGTCCTGAAACTAATTACATATAGTGGTATGGAGAATAATATGGTTTCCAAAGTCATATTTAATATGTACTGCCTTATAAAACTGGAAATTGTCAGTTCATCAGTTTCAGACCTGAAATGTTTTATGTGCTTAACAATCAGCATGACAATGGCTCTCACACATCAATTGCTTAATAATTAAGCTGGCTGGGCCCAGTGAGGTTACTGAGGAACAACACATACTTTACTTTTGTGCAGTTTCAAGGATTGGTGATCAGGACATTTTTTTACTTGAAAATGGAAAGTTTCAGGATAATAGTTGGGACTTTTTTCGTAAATATGTTTAAAAACCTAAGCTGTGAGCTGGCTCTATATGGATGGGCAATGTAGGTTAATGTTCTCTGACAACCAATCAGCATACTTTAAACAGGGTTGCATTATAATAATATAATATAAATGGTTTTGCAAATTCTATCCACTATGGGAACTGATTTCTTAACCCTCTATTTCAAAGCCCAGCTCCTTAACCATTACAGAAGGCTTAATGATTTTGCCTTGAACTTATGTGAAAGGTATTTTAGTAGTATAAATATTCATGACAATTTCACCCATTGTGGGACGTTAACTGCAGTTACAGCATATGACATGGTCAGATAGTTCTTGAAATTTCTGTGATATCTATAGAGAAATTATATGACCGCCTGCAGTACCACCCCATGGCCACTAGAGAGAATTAAATCAAAAATATCATAAAATATCTGGAAATATCTGACCACGTCTATTGCTATGACTGTATTTATCTTCTATTCCAAAGCCCATCTCTCTCATCACTACACTACATAACTGTTCACAGGTTCAGTCTTGAACTTGTTTGAAACATATATTTTCCAACAACTGTTCATGAAAATCCTACCCATTGTGGGACTTGAACTCTTAACCTTCTCTCCTTGTCATGGAGGTACAGTATCGTATTTTGTGAGTGAGAAAGGAAGTCTGACACCAAGCCTGTTCTGAGATTGTGAACAAGGGTGCCAACAGTGGTGTTCTTTTTATCAATGTGAACAGCTTACCTCTGAGAACTAAACTAAGACCACCAAAACACTTTTCCTCCAGACCTCGTAACAGTCACCAAAAGATTATGACTTTCAGCTCAGTCACTATTACCCTGGACCTGATCCAGACAAAAGGAAAATTATGTAACCGTGGTATAGTATTATTTAAATGATCATTATCGATACTGTACAAAGCTAATTTCGAGTCTTCACAATCATTATGAGTATGACTAGCAGTGATAAGTAAGCAATAAAATATGACACAGTGATGGTTGGGCTGTGATAAATGTGTGCCCCGGGGAGTAGTAAGGTACTTGGGCCACAGATCAGATGTTTCACTGGGTACACAGTCATGGAAATGGTGATTGCCCAATGATGTTGCATGTGGTTGGCAGGTGGTGGTCCACCTAAAATAAAGTTAGCAATGCTTGGTGAAACAGAAAACCCACAACCGTGGTATGTGTTACTCCTGGCCGGAATGTCAAGTCCATTAAATACCGTGCAACTGTTTTACAGGTATTGTTACAAGGGCTAGCCCTGGGTTTGCTCATAGTTCTTGAACTACAGTAGGTGATCTCACTCAATGTGCAGTAATTTGATGTCTGAGTTTGCAGCAGTCACTCTCTGGTGGGTGTTCATTTGCTCTCTGTCTCTCCTCTCTCACTTCCATCTAGAATGTCAGTGATGTCAACAGTGTCAGCTGTCCTCCAATGCAGGTCAATGGTCCCCTTGCTCCAGTGATAGGCAGTTCACAGAGTAGCTTCTAGTGTGTCAGTCCTCAGGAATCTGTTCCCCCCCTTACATGTCATGGCATCCAGTCCCAAAGGGGTGGTAATGATCAGCACTTGGCAGTGATGCTGATCTGGCAGATTCAGTTGCAGATGCTGCCTGCAGTTAAAAAAAAAGTCTTTACTAAGCTGTAGCTTCAGTTTCAAATTTGTTCAGTGCTCAGCATTTGAATACCTCTCTTTTCAAACATTGAATTTCTTTCTCGCTTCTCCATTTGTCTTCAGACAGATGCACAGTCTGTCTCTGCAGCACAAACTGTCAGCAGCACTCCGTTCCCTGTCTGTTCAGCAGACCCATACACACAGACAAACGTCTCTGGGCGGACCCATACAGACAAAGTTGTTGAACAGCACCTTGATACATTGGGGAATTAGCAGCTCTGAGTGGTTGGCTGAGCTTTCTGTCAAGATATGCAGTCCTGGAGGTCTGTCAGTCACTCAACAGGCAAATGGAGGAAGGAAATGTGCCTGAATTTTTATGCCCATCACAAGTCCAAAAGCAAATGTGGCTCCCGTCTTGGTGACATTACCTATCTGGGTGGCCAATTAAATTTTGCCTCCATCAATATGGCAGAGCAGGTCAGATTTTACAAGAATGATTGCTAAGTTGCACTCCAAAGGCAGTCTTTCACAAATGTTCTTATTGCAGTAATGTTCATTAACGCATAAGGAGCTGATAAGGCAATTAGCCCCCAAAATAGCTCCTACTGGTCAAGAGTAGTATTTTAATTTACAACCATTTATTATACTGTACATTCATCCAATCTTTTCTAAAAGGTCTGTTTTGTTTCACTTACAATTATATGTTCAGGCAAGCTGTTCCAGAGATCTATTACTCTTTCTGTATACAGTAAAAATATTTTCTTTTATTTGTTCTAAATCTTTTAGACATAACCTGCAGTGCATGACTTCTTGTTGTTGAGTTAATGTCTTTGAAAGTAATATTTAACTCATTCATGAAGTAGGGGTCATGTATTATGTGATAAAATAGTAATATGTCACCTCTTTTTCTGCATTCCTCTAATGTAAAGAATTTCAGTTTATCTAGTCTTTCTCCATATGTTATTTTTAGTTTTCACTAATATTTTAATAATTCTATGCTGTATTCTCCCCACTCTGTCCACATCTGACCTCCTCTATGGGCACCACAGTTTACTACAATTGTCTAGATGCGGTCTTATATATGATCTGTACAGTGGCATTATAACTTCTGCTTTATGACTTTTAATGTTCCTTTATATGGCTCCTAGTACCCTGTTTGCCCTAGACACAGCACTAGTACATTGCTATTTGAAATCCAGGTTGTTGCTTATAAGTATTCCAGATGTTTTTCTTTATTGGTAGATTTTTAAATTGTGTTACTTAAATACATAGTGGTGCGGGATGTTGTTTCTTCCTAGATGAAGAACACATTTATCCAGACTGAAAGACATACCCCATTTGTAAGCCCAGTTAGTTATAATGTTTAGCTCTGTTTGGATTCCTTGACTTTGCTCTAGGGTACCGCTTGGTCTTCCAAGTTATGTGTCATCTGCATATTTAGTAATACAGTTCTGTATACTGTTATTTAAGTCAGGTATGAACAGTTGAAATATGATACGGCCCAATACCGATCCCTGGGGTACCCCACTCGTCACTCTTCCTTCCCCAAATATATAGCCATTCATGGTTACCCCACTGGGTTTGATTAATGAACCAATGTGCTACCCATCTCATTATGTTCTTATCAATACTGGATCTAGTCAGTTTTCCAGCTAGTATCCAGTGTGGTACTGTATCAAAGCCCTTACAGAAATCCAACAAGACCATGTCTGCCGCACCTCCCTGTTCCAATATATGACTAATTCTTCATAGAAAAAAATAAGATTCTTAATACAGGAATGACCAGATATGAAACCATGTTGTCTCATGTTTAAACCTTCATTAGATTTTATTTGGATCAGCATTTTGTCTTTGATTATTGACTCTAATACCGTGCCTGGAACTGATGTCAAGCTTATGGGTAGCTTGTGGATCAGAGCGATTTTTGCTGTTCTCCAGTCTTTTGGGACTTCTCCTTCATTTAAAGATTTTGCAAATAATATTTGCAAGGGGATACTAATACTTTCTTTCATTAATTTTAGCATTCGTGGTGTTATACTATCAAGACCTGGAGCACCGAATGTTTTAAGCTCATCTATTTTCTTTTTTATTTCATTGAGTTTTATTTTATGGCAATTGTAATTTTTTGGCATAGTCAGATAATGGAGTGTACTGGCCTTTGAGTAGACCAAACTAAAAGAATCATTAAATGTGTTGGCCATCTAAATAGGCTCTGAGAAAACAGTGTTATTTTGTATAATAGCTGTTAGTTTTGAGTCAGATTTTTTTAAGGAATGAATATAGCCATAGAATGGTTTGTTATTCTGTTTTGTAGCTGTGGAAGCCAATTTGATCTCCAGTCTTCTTTTAGCTTTATTTATTGCATTCTTGCATGCTTTTTGTGCATTTTTAAATTTTTCCCAGGCCATTGTTGTATTATTTTGTTTGTAGACTGCATACCTTTTGTTTTTCTTTTTTATTAACTTCAGTATTTTCTTATTTAGTCATTTTGATTTTATTCCTTTTCTGTTGTACTTTTTGACTCATTTTATGTGCTTATTACTAACATCCACTATAAACTGTTTTAAGTACAGTATTCCCAGCACTCCTCAGTAGATTGTAACTGTGAAGAGGGTGTTCCAGTCAATCCTGGAGATGTCTAAATGTATATCTTTCTGATTAACTATTTTATACAGATACATTTCCATATATCCTTTTAATCTATGGCATGTACATTGGATACTGAAGCTTATACATGAATGGTTACTGTTACCTTGTGGTTGACTAGCTTCACAGTCTCTGATTTCAACTGATTCTGTGTTTATAATTAGATCTAATATGTTATTGCACCAGTTGGCTTTTTGACATTTTGCGTTAGGTTAAGTTCCAGATATGCATTAAGAAACTTGACACGTTTTCTAGTGGTAGCTCTTTGATTTTTCCATACTAGGTTACTATAATTTAAATCACTGACAAAGACAGTCTTTCCAGTGTCACATGCTCTCACCAGTTCTTGTATTATTTCCTGATTGGAGTCATCATTGGAGTTAGGAGGTCTATAACATAAGCCTTTGATAATGTCTTCAGAGATGTTTGAGTTAACATTTAACCAGACAGTTTTGGTGTTAGGTGTTTGTTTCTTCACTTTATCTGATATGTCTGTAACTATGATATTATTGGAAACGTACATTGCTACACCACCACCCTTTTTACTTTTCCAGTTTAACCTCATCATGTAGTATCCAGAAATACTGTTATCCCATGCATCTTCTTCTGTCTACCAAGTTTCTGTAATCAAGGCTATATCTGTTTTTTCTTCAGAATTTAAGATTACTTGTAACTCTCCCATCTTTTTATTTAAATTTCTAGCATTACATAGGAAACATTTGATGTCATTGTTTTATTCCATGCCCTTGGTTTTTGGTTGTCCTTTGTTGTTGGCGGTGATTGCTTTGTTTCTAAAGTGTTGCTCTCCCTTCCCCTGCAATGTCAGTTTAAAGGAACAACTTCCAAATGTGTCTTGATCAGTCTCCCTAATATGTATGCCCCATTATCATTAAGGTGAAGTCTCTCTTTTCTGTACAGGTGATTTTTCATGTTAAAGTGGAGCCAGATATCTATAAACCTCTTTTTATAGATGGCTCTTGGAATTGGCAGTATCCCAGAAATAAGCACATCTGCTACTATGTTTCTAATTTCTTAGCCTGTTTCAATAATTTCAAGGCATAAGCCCTTTTTGTGGTGTACGCCTATGTTATTTGTACCCACGTGAATATCAATTATTGTTTTTTCCCCCTATTTTACAGTATGGCAGGTACCCTAGTTCTTATACAGTATCTTTTGTTTTCAACTCTGGAAAACACAATACCATTCTGTTTCGTTTGTCAGGTCCCCATATTACTGAATCACACCACTATATAATTGAGTCACCCAAGACCACCATTTGTCTGGGTTTATAGATTATTGTTTCATTTTGTTTACTTGCCACACTCATTTTATCACTGTTTTCAATAGCTAACTGCCTGTAGCTATCTGTTAGTGTTAACTGAGTTGCAATGTCTGACTTTCTGCCTTTTTTGTTTGCATTACTTGGTTTAACTGTGCACCAGTCTATATCTTCTGGCTTCTCTGTTTCTTCCCTTCACCTCTTATTTCTCCTGTACTCTATGTTTAGCACACTTCTATTGCATTCCTTATCTCTTGATCTTTTTTGTTGTTAATGGTTTGTACTTCATGCAGTATTGCTGATTCAGTTCCTAGGGCTGTAACAAACTCTTCCATGTTTTTGATTTCGAGTGCTGATTCAGTTTCTAGTACTGTAACAAACTCTTCCATGTTTTGGATTCTGAGTGCTGATTCAGTTTCTAGTATTGTAACAAACTATTGCATGTTTTGGATTCTGAGTGCTGATTTAGTTTCTAGTGCTGTAACAAACTCTTCCATGTTTTGGATTCTGAGTGCTGATTCAGTTTCTAGTACTGTAACAAACTCTTCCATGTTTTGGATTCTGAGTGCTGATTCAGTTTCTAGAGCTGTAACAAACTCTTCTATGTTTTTGATTTCGAGCGCTGATTCAGTTTCTAGTGCTGTAACAAACTCTTCCATGTTTTTGATTTTGAGTGCTGATTCAGTTTCTAGTGCTGTAACAAACTCTTCAATGTTTTTGATTTCGAGTGCTGATTCAGTTTCTAGTGCTGTAACAAACTCTTCCATATTTTTGATTTTGAGTGCTGATTCAGTTTCTAGTGCTGTAACAAACTCTTCCATGTTTTTGATTCTGCATTCTGATTCAGTTTCTAGTGCTGTAACAAACTCTTTCATGTTTTTGATTTCAAGTGTGATCCTTAACTCAGTTTATGTGCTATGTAATTGTAACTGCAAATCTTTGTAGATTTGAAATTTAATACATATAAAACCCTCAGCATTTGTAAGAGCCAGAAGAACTGTGGGTCACCCTGGAAACAGGAAATGGGACAGCCATAAGAACTGGGGTTGTCTACAGGCCCCCAGACCAGGGGGAGGACATAGACACATTACTGTTAGAAGATATACAAAACATGACAGCTAAAGGGGAGGTTCTGATAATGGGAGACTTCAACATGCCGGATACAGATTGGTCAATACCAGCAGGAACATCTGCCAGAACTAAACACATGGTGGATTCCCTGCAGGGGGAGGGCCTCAAACAACTGGTACAACAACCCACAAGAGACAGGGCTATCCTAGATCTAGTACTGACTATCAGGGAAAGGATCGCAGATCTCCAGGTAGAAGGTCACCTGGGGGCCAGTGACCATCACATGGTATGGTTCAATTTGGCCACTACATCTAAATCATCCCATTCCAAGGCAAAAATACGGGACTTCAGAGGAGCTGACTTTGATAAGATGGCCAACAGAGTTAAGCTAGCCCTGGCAAAAAAAAAAAAAAACACACAGGGGAGGGGGTACAGGCAAAGGAGGTAATAAGACTTTCTATAGATACATTAATGAAAGGAGAAAGTCCAGAGGGGGTATTGCTAAGCTCAAAGGAGAAAAGGGGGCATGTGAGGAGGAGGAGCCTGTAAAAGCATCTATCCTAAATAGATACTTTTGCTCAGTATTTACTGAAGAGAAGGTAGGGTAGGGCCCACAGCTCAGCACCATGGACACAGGGGGGAGGGAGGTGAGCACTACTCCTTTCACAAAAGAAAGGGTAATACAAGAGCTCGCTAAGCTCAGGGTGGACAAGGCAATGGGACCTGATGGCATACATCCCAGGGTACTTAAGGAGCTAAGGGTGGAACTAGCAGAGCCATTAGCAGAACTGTTTAGTGAATCTCTGAGCACAGGAGAGGTCCCAGAAGACTGGAGAAGGGCTTATGTGATCCCGCTCCACGAGTGGTAGCAGGGAGGAGGCAGGGAACTACAGACCAGTCAGTCTTACCTCAGTAGTGGGCAAGATTATGGAGGCACTCCTTAAGGAAAGGATAGTGCAACACCTGGAATCCATAGGGGCACAGGATCCAAGATGGCATGGGTTTACAAAAGGAAGGTCCTGTTAAACTAATCTCATAGATTTCTTTGACTGGGTAACCAGAGTGGTGGACCAAGGGGGAGCAGTTGATATCGCCTACCTTGACTTCAGCAAAGCTTTCGACACTGTTCCACATAGAAGATTGATAAATAAGCTGGGTAGGCTCAGGGTGGGTCAGAAGTTGGTCAACTGGGTGGCAAACTGGTTGACGGACAGAAAACAGAGAGTGGTGGTAAATGGTATACAGTCAGAAGAGATGCAAGTCAAAAGGGGGGTACCTCAGGGATCAGTCCTGGGGCCAGTCCTCTTTAATATCTTCATTAGTGACATTGCAGATGGACTACAGGGTAAGGCTTGTCTGTTTGCAGATGACACCAAGATCTGCAACAGAGTAGATGATCCAGATGGGGTGGGCAGAATGAGAAGAGATCTGGATAAACTAGCAAAATGGTCAGAAGAGTGGCAACTGGGATATAATGCAAAGAAGTGCAAGATCATGCACATAGGGAAGAGAAACCCTGAAGCCACCTATAGGCTGGGAGGGGGGAGTTGCTGGCAGTCACAAAGGAAGAAAGAGACTTGGGCATCATCATCACCGATAACCTGAAATCATCCAAGCAGGCCTCTAATGCAGTAGGTAAGGCTAGGGGGATGTTAGGGTGTATTAGTAGGGGTATCACAAGTCGTAAGAGGGAGGTAATAATCCCTCTTTACAAGACACTGGTTAGGCCCCATCTGGAGTACTGCGTGCAGTACTGGAGGCCACACCTTCACAAGGACATTAACCATATTGAGGCAGTCCAGAGAAGGGCAACCAAAATGGTGCAGCGACTGCATCAAAAAAACATATGAGGACAGATTAACAGAGCTCAATATGTATACCCTTGAGCAAAGGAGGGAGAGAGGTGATATGATCGAAACATACAAACACCTTAAGGGCATTAACGAGGTGAAAGAGTCTAACATGTTTAAATATAAGAAAAATAGCAGGACAAGAGGACACAGCATGAGACTAGAGGGAGGCTGATTAAGGGGGAATGTGACGAAATTCTTTTTCACAGAAAGGGTGGTGGATGCATGGAACGGCCTACCTCAGGAAGTGGTTGTTATGAATACAGCGCAGGGCTTCAAACAGGCATGGGATAGGCATAAGGGAGCAATACAGATGAGTCTGAATAGATAGACCACTGACAGAGCAAAGGCCAATGGCACATTTATAAGGTAGACAAAGAAATAGGCAGACTGGATGGGCCTTGCAGTCCTTATCTGCCGTCAACTTCTACGTTTCTATGTTACACAAAATCTTTAACAGGTCATCTGTTTGGCCCATAATGTGTAAATCTTCATTTAAATTAAAATATTTTACAATTTACCTGTTTGATTTAGTATTTATGTAATTAAAAGGTGGTAGCCTCCTCCCTGACTTCCTGAGCTGATGCCAGCAGATGCTGATTGCCTCTGCTGTACATCACCTCTGCTTGGACTCCGCTCCACTCATACGGGCTGAGTAATTTATGCACAAGAACCCAGAACTGCGTGGGCAGATGTCAGTATGCCATCAGCACCTAAATAATTAAAAATTATGCTAAAGCTGCAATATGCAGTCTCTTGACCCCACTCCTCTATGTGCCCTCAAACACTTTTGTGTCTAAAATTAGATATCTGGCGTCTTTGACAAGGTGTAGTTCCTCTATACTACTTGGGGAACTACAGAACGCAGAACTCCCAGGTGGTTGATAATGCAACCAAAATGCACAGCTCAGCACTACATTGTTTAAACACAAATCCAAATACTGTTTCATTCCAACATAGGTGCAAGCTCTCATCTGTTTCAGTCATGCAACACTTATACAATTGCCAGTCTGGCCAGAAACAGTGCAAAGTCAGCTCCGGAATCAGACATGTTTGATGTGCAAGTAGCAAGGAAGCCTTAAAGATATAGTAGCCCCATGGGGATGGTTTAGCAATTCTCCTAGGGATTCAAGCATTTGTCCTACAGTAGAAGGTAAAGATCTGTTACATTCTACCAATCCACTGATCCTTCCAGTTACCAAGCATTAATTGGACTTGAATACACTGAGGGCCAGATATTCAGACTGCGCCAGGCAGAGGCACAAGCCTGAGCGCAGCACAACTGGGATGCGCCAGGGCGTGGCCTGGGTGATATTCAATGGTGCTGCGCCATGGCTCAGCACCATTGAATATGGCACCGTGGCCACCCAAATTGTGCATGGTGCAGTAGCACTGCACCAGAGCAAGTGGCAGGAGAGGAGCAGGGGATGCGCCAGTGCAAGTGCTGTTGCGCTAAGCGCAGGAACAGTGATATTCAGTGGTGGGTATGCAAATGGGGCCATTATGCATGCAGTGTGCAAATGGGGCCATTTGCATGTCATTATGACCCCATTTGCATGCAGGTGCACCGATCCATTCACATATCGGGACTGTGTAGTACAGTACGGTCTGCATGCCCATTGGGCGATGCAGTAGAGCAATGGACATACAGCCATACTGTACGCTGTCAGTCAGTGGGTGGCCAGGCGGCTTGCGGGTGGGGAGCTGATGCCCGCCGCTGACCGGGGGGGAGAGGGGTGGTGGGTCTGAGTGGGAGGGTGAGGAGGGGGGTACTGCTGGACCACCAGGGATATATCTTTATTTATGTAGCCCATGATCGAGCTGGGCTTCAGTCCACTGGACCACCAGGGAATCAATGTTTAATTACTAAGCCTGTGATCGGGCTGGGTTTGGTCCACTGGACCAACGGGGAACCTGTGTTTATTTACTAAGCCCGCGATCGGGCTGGAATTCAGTCCACTGGACCACCAAGGAATCTGTGTTTATTTACGAAGCCCACGATCGGGCTGGGTTTGGTCTACTGGACCACCAGAGAATCTGTGTTTAAGTAGTAAGCCCACTATTGGGCAGAGTTCGGTCCACTGGATCACCAGGGATACATTTAGGTTCTACTAAGCCCGCGATTGGGCTGGGGAGCAGGTCCACTGGACCACCAGGGAATTACTATATCTACAAGGCCTGTGATTGGGTGTGGGGGGGTCCGATGCCGGGCCTGTGACTCGGGAGGTCGAGTGGCCACCCATAGCAGGTGGCTTCCGTGTTGCACAATATGGTGGCTGGCCTGTGGGTGTCCCCTGACATGTTCCTTTTTTTCGGGCACATCTTTGCGCCCCCCTGTGCGGTGCAAGGCAGGTGTGTGCCTGCATATACACCGCACATCCCGGGCTGAATATCGGGATGAGCCGAATATGCATGGGCATGCCCCCCGCACCTGTGCTGCGTGCATTACTGGTGCACCCCGGTACATCGGGATTTGCGCGGTGCAACTTCCCCTTTTGAATATTGCGCTGGGGTGCATCAGTGGGTTGCGCATGGTGCAACACTGTTGCGCTATGTGCAACTCCTTTGAATATCCTGGCCTATGTATTTATGCTAACACTAATTCATTGCTAACAACACACTGTTTCAGTGGCTCTAAAAGCTTGGTCACAATATCTGTAGGAGCTAAATAAATTCACAAAACAGGGTATCTACACAGTGGCAGACATGTCAGTTTAGCACAGCTGATAGATTTTCAGTGGATGGAACACTTCTTAAAATGTATGTGTCAAGCCTTTATTAGTGCATATTTTTATGTAATCAGCATACCTCATGGCAAATAAGTCCCCATTCGACTTCAGGGGTGTGTAGCTATGCAAACAGCTTCTGTTACAGCAGCAGTTGTAAGCAGTCTCTAACAACTGAGTGTACTAGTATTTATGAGGAGCAACATATCAGCTGGGGAGGGGGGGTAATAGCATGATCCAAGCAGGAAAGGGACCTTGGGGTTATCATCTTGGATGGCCTCAAGGTAGGGAGTCAGTGCGACAAGGCGGCAGGAAAAGCAAAAAGGATGCTGGGTTGCATAGGCAGGGGTATCACCAGCAGGAGAAGGGACGTCATAATGCCACTTTACAGGACTTTAAAGAGGCCACACCTCGAGTACAGTGTCCAGTTCTGGAGACCTTACCTACATAAGGACTTAGGGTGGAGGCAATTTAGAAGAGGGCTATCAAAATGGTTGCAAGGGTTGCACCATAAGTCTTATGAGGACAGACTGAAGGACTTGAACATGTACTCCCTAGAGGAGAGAAGGGAAAAAGGGATATGACTGAGACGTATAAGTACCTCACAGGAAGAAACAAGGTGCAGGAAAACTCAATTTTTCACAGAAAGAGATGCTCCAGGACTAGGGGACATGGGATAAAACTAGAGGGAGAGAGGTTCAGGTTGAACGTGAGAAAGTGCTTCTTCATGGAGAGGGTGGTGGACAGGTGGACTAGCCTGCCAAAAGAGGTGGTGGGGGCAGAAACAATTACTGGATTTAAGAATGCATGGGATAGGCATAAGGGGATCCTGGTAGTCAGGGGAAGGGGACAGTCAAGCTCTGAGGGAGCTTGAATAAGCATAGCTACATGCGTAAAGGGGCAGACTGGGTGGGCCATAGGCCCTTATCTGCAATCAAAATCTATGTATCTAGTACAACAATGCTGCTACTTTTAAACTATTATGCTGGGAATTACAAAACAATAAATCAGAGCTTCCTTAGCTTAGAGCTGCATCACCCAGAAAGTAGCATATCTAATGACTAATCCATGGCTGTTGCTAAACCTCTTCTGTAAGTGTTCAGGCAGTAAACAGGCAAGCACGGCTTACTATACATAGGCATAGGGTTTCTTTTGGCAACTCCCAGCAACTAACTGAAGAAGGAACCTGTATGGGACTGCATAGGATTTGTTTTAGCAACCTCCCAGCAATTTACTGAAGAAGGGACCTGTCTGGGACTAAAAGGTCATGTCTTGTAAATGACACCTTGGCCCAGTAAAAAGGGTTTGCAACTCACAGTATACCTGACCCAATCAAAAGGGACAGTTGCAGCCAGACTTGGACAGATATTTCCAGATATTTCCCAATATTTCTAAAGAGATCCTCTCTAGTGGCCCTTTAGTGGTCCTGCAGGCAGGTGGGGAATTTTTCTAGTGATATCACAGAAATTTCAGGAAATATCTGGCCATGTCTTTGGCTGCAAATGTAGTATGCTATCTGGCTCAGGGGCAACAGCACTGTTCTTTACCAGCTCTGGCCTAGTGGAGCCTCGGGAGCACTGTAAAGGCAATGTTAATGACTTTGGAGGGAGGTGGGGTGGGACTCTTGCTCAGTTAATGCCTCCTATGGTGTGATAGGGAGGCATTGGACATTGTAGATGACCACATGACATATAGCCCCCCTACCCCCAGGCTGACACATATTAGAGAATGCAATAGTGTGAAGGAGAGGTGAACTGGAAATAGTGTGGCTGGGGGGGCGGGGTCCTTGCTAAATACATGACATCAAAGTGCACATTCCCATAGTAACCACCCAGACACATACCCCTAACTCCTTCCAGCACTGTGATGAACCATCCAGTAAGCTCATGTTGTAACCTTGTGGGGTTTACCATGGGGGGAGGAGGATTTCCCATCAGGGTGTTGACATTGTCAGCAGTCTGTCTGAAGTAATTGGGAGCTCACCTGAGCCAATGTGAGACTTCTGTAAATAGACATAATATGATCTGGCACAACTGAAAGGCTGTTGATAGCATCATAACAAATAGGACATGACAGGGGATTGTGGAATGTTATATCAAGGTGATGTTGAAGAAAAGGGGAAGCAGGTGAAGAAGCAGGAGAGAAGAAGGTACAAGGGGGCACACATGCAGGACAGCAGGAGGAGGATGAAGTAGAGGAGGTTGGAAATGTGAAGCCAGTTACTCCAACAAGTTCAAATGATGACTGTTATATAGAAGAGTGGACGCCATCATAGGAGGCAATAGGCAAATAAAAAAAATGTGAAAGAGAAAAGCAAAAAAGCATGTTGATCAGGCAAGATAAAGTAATATCCAAGTCCAGCCCCAGCCTCTAGATAATCAGCCTCATTGTATTATAGCCCTAATGCTGCTGCTGCTGCTGTTAGAGCTGTCCTGCCAGTACATCTAACCCAGCCACATTATTATACCATGGCAGAAAATATGAAATCATCTCTCAGTCATCACCCTTTTGCTCCAAAAGGACCTTAGCAGTTCAGTTAGGCAACTAAAAAACAAACAGAACTTTTGCAGTGTATGAGTATTTTTTTTGTGTGTTGATTTTGTATGCTCCTCACCAGGCACCCCAGACCGGCCACTCCTTTGGGCTTCCAAGGTGCACCCTGGCACCACTCGTCCTCTTTCTGCCAACTACCGCCCCCAGCTACCCAGGTAACCTGATGTATCCCTTTGTCGGGAGGGTTCCTCCCTTCTGGGGGGGAGGTGGGGAGCCCATTAGGTGCAACTTTGTATCCCAGGATCTGGACACTTTCCAGGGCTTCATGGCATTGGGGGACTGGAGGCTATCATCCAGTCGCTCAGGGGGCATTTTTCCAATTTTCTGCTCTCCCACTCCATGCTCCCTAATTGGCTGAGTGTGACAGTGACCTGAGGTGGGGACTTACAGAGGGCGTGTTGAGGCTTCAGGTCCCCCAAGCCACATCGCCCAATCCACCTCCAGGTGCTAAGGCCCTGCCCACCCCACCCCTGGGAGTGAAGCATCCAATGGATGCTCTGTAATCCCTCCCTATTGGTCACTGCTTCTGGCATCTGGGCTCGAGGCACGAACCTCGGTCATCAGCATGCCGTGTGAACCCATTCGCTTGGCATCACAGAGCCAGCCATATGAGTATTTTAGCAAATACTGTAACTCTACAAGTTCATTGAGAGCATGTTGTAATGTGTGTGCCATAAAGATTAGCCAGGGTCAGTCAGTCTACTCAGACATTGGGAACCAGTGTTCTAGCCGATCATCTTAAACATGGATATGGCATCTTCCTAGCAGTCATATCGAGTTCAAGTCACAACTTTGGTCATACGGACCAGCAGTAGTGACTTTTTGGGAATGAGTGGTACAATAAGACAGTTTGTTCAACTTTTGCAGCTGCCATGGAAGTAGCAGCCACAGCAACAGACAGATGCAAGTACCTCAAAAGCACCACTCCATGCACCACCATTCAGGCTCAGAAGTTTATGCATCACCACAATAAAGGCAAGAAAGTCCAGCACCAAGAACCACAGAACTGCAAAAAAGATGAATGCAGATTAGCTTTATTAAATGCACATGCCACAGCCCTGAGTTACTCCACCAGTCCACCAGTGTTTCACACCAGAACTTGATGCTTTTCCATGGTGTATCAGCCTAAATAGTCCTTCCTGCTTTTATAGACAGGATCATTTAAAGTGACAGTGGTTAAGTGTGTTTTACTGCATTAGAGATTATGTACCTGCTACCAGTGAAAGTGAGTTAGTAACATTAATGTTCAAATCATTTCATGTGCAAAACATTGTAATACACTTAGTATGTTGAATACCAGGACTGTACCCACTCAGGATAAAAGAACCACCACCACACATTTAAAAACAATGTACTCTAAAATACATATTGCTTGAATTTACAGGCTTGACTTTGACTTCATTTCACTGGTGCTAATGCCGAATGCTGCTATTACAGAAGTCAGGCCTTCATTGAAAAGATAAAAGAGATGTAGATAGTATCAGATCCACTAATGCTTTCACTAAAGATATTAATGGATAATGTTCATTTTACTTTTCTATAGAATATTGTGATTCCCTTCATAAACTACTCTAGTTTTATATGCATGTTTAATTTCTACAGGAAAGACAGAAGTGTCTCTCAACAGTACAAAAAGGCATAGTCCACACTCGTCAGGTGCCCATTGAAAGGAGGAAGTGGTAGTAAAGAATCCATCTAAAAAGAGGATAGGACCCTTTAATTTTAGAAAGATTGCCAGTTCAAATTTTTCATTAAACCTAGGGCATACCTCTCAACCTCCTGCCTCATAAATCAGGGACAAGGCTTAAAAAATCAGGGACGAAGGACCAAAATCAGGGACACATCTTCAAAATTGGTGATATCCTCTCAGGAAGCTGGTAGAATAAAAGGCCTAGGGTAAAATGCATTTTCTAAGGAAGAACAAGTCTGTAGCTTTAATGTTTGACATTATTTTGTGCTTACAACTCCCACTGTTTGGTCACGGAAACACAATTTTTAGGAGGGACAGAGTAAAATTTTGAGGCAAAATCAGGGATGTCCTTGAAAATCTGGGACACTTGAGAGACATGACCAAGGGGATTCTGTGGGATTCAATTAAAAAATCCACCTTGCCACCCCCCGAGTACCCTGTTATCTAAGTTGCCCCCCTCTTGATCCTAACCTATGTTTTTCTATTCCCTGAAAAGAAAACCAATGCCCCCCCCCATCTGATTTTTGACATGATTTGCTAAGGCAGTCTCTGGATTAATCTTTTAATACCCTCATTGCTCCCTCCTCCCTGATTCTTAGACACCGCTTAGTTTTACCCACATAAAATGAGTTACATGAGCAAGTAACCAGATACTGTAGATCACTCTTGTGGAGTCACAAATTATGCATTCCCTTGTCTCATACACCTTTTCCCCCTCTCCCACTCTGAACGTGTTTGACTTACTGATGACTGTGCAATATTTGTATTTCCCACAATTGTGGGTGCACCCAATGGTGGATTTGATAACCAGTATTTTTAGCTGGTGGCTTCAAATAACTTCCAATGACCAGAGCTCCTATAGTTTTGTCCCAACTAAAAACCATTCTGGAGAAAAAAAAAACTACCTCATTTAGGACCTGTTCCAATTTTACTGTATTACTGGCCAGTTCTTTTCTATAATGATCTTAATACTTTAAGCGTTTATAGAATAAGTGGTCACAAAATTAACCCTGGGTTTAGATATGTTCCTACTGGCATTTCTCTCACTGGTAGTGGGGGACCTAGTTTCCAAAACCATCCACGTATCTTAGTGGTTATGTTGTTTCCCCTGTGCACCACTGTTAGTTACCAAGACATACCTACTGTCTCTTTGGTATGTCAGGAGGCATTCCCGGTCCATTTTCTCTGCTTCATTTCTGGCTCTTGTAGTACACACATTATTATAACCTATGTTTTGGAAGCATCTAGTCAGCTCATCAAAGTGTTCTGTGCACTCCTCGTGAATGTCACAATTATGTTTAACTCTGATGAACTGACTCTTCAGAATGTTGTCTATGGTGTGTGTGTGTGTGTGTGTGTGTGTGTGTGTGTGTTGGGGTGGGTAACAGCTAGTGAAATCAAGCAGAGAGTTGGTATCATTCAGTTTCTGAAACAGGGTAATTCTTCCAGATCTGAATCCACACTAAAATGTAACTGCGGGTTACTTTGTTCAAAATAGTTTCTGAATAGCTATAATTCCCCCATGGACCCCCACCACACCATAATCACATCATTAGTGTAGCACCTCCTCATGTCCAAATGTATATAATGTGGGTTTATCTCAGGGTTCAAGACAAAGTCCTTCTCCCATATGCTGATGTATATGTTGACGTAATTGAGAGTCATAGGGGTCCTCCTTGCTGTACCTTGCTGCTGTAGGTACCACAGTACCACTATAGTCCTGCTCTTATCATTGGACTTCAGCACAATTTGCTCATTACAAGACAGATTTGACAAGACAGATTTGTTAAAGATTCAAACTCTTCCTTAGTTCAATTAACATAACTTGCATTGTTCCTATTGCAAACTAAGAGTTCAATGTCCTGCTCACACATTTTTTCAAATATTGCAATTGCTATATTGTATGGAGGGCAGTAAGTAGATTTTCTCTGTAGTGACAGATTAGCATTACAGTTACTCTCAGACAACTGTTGTGATACCTGAATGTCTGTTGGGTTGAGAGAATGTAGACTGTGTGTTTCAAAAGTCATTTCTGCAAAATGTACCTTCAGGTTAAGTGTCCAGCAAAATCTATAAAGATCAATAATGTATGAACATACATACAAACATACAAATGTGCCAGCAGATAAAGGCCTTATGACCTATCTAGTCTGCTTGTATGTGCAGTTCCCACTGTGTTTACAGAGGGAACTGCCGCTCTCCATATCTCCCTTGACCCTATGAAATGCCCCCTCCCCCCCACCTGTAACTTTCCTCCTTACCCTATCCCAGCCTCTTTTGAAACTGTCCACTGTTTTTAGGGATACCACTTTCTCTGGCAACATATTCCTCTTAGCCACCACCTCTCAGTGAATAAGTGCCTCTTATCTCTCTTCTGAACCTTTTCCTCACTAGTTTTAGGCTGCTACCCCTAGTGGCCTTGTTTCTACTAAGGCTGAAGAGGCTCTCGGTGCTCACCTTGTTTATACCTTTAAGATATTTGAAGATCTCAGTCATTTAACCCTTCTCTCTTCTGTCCTCAAGAGAGTATATGCTGAGCCCTCTGAGCCTCTCCTCTTAGGTGTTGTCTTGATGGCCTTGGATCATCTTGGTTGCCGTCCCTGAACTGTTTCCAGCAAGTTGATATCCTTCTTAAGATAAGAGCACCAATATTGCACACTCTACTCTAGGTGCAGTCTCACTGGTACCCTTATGGGTTCCTGTGGCTCACTATTCTGACACTCACCTGCCTGGGCACTATTGTCCGACAGGTGCAGTGTCCCGATAGTGAGCATCGGCAATAGCTAACGATGCTTGAGATGTGGCCAGGTTGCTACTTTACCCTGCTGTTGCACATCAAGGGACAGTTGTGTGGGGGATTGGCCAAGAAACTGCTCCAGTGGTGTACAGGGCTACACCAGCTGGCAGCTCTAATAGCGCTCCCTCAGACCCGGGTTCTGGTCGGGTACTTTCCTTACAAGGAACTCACCCCCCATAACTAATATTGCTTTACTCCAGGGTCCCTCCCCCTCAGAGTTAGTTATTTTAGTTATGGGGGGGTGTGGGGGAAGAGCCCCCAACATGGGGGGTGCATGGGGTGAAGCCCCCTGCATTATCCACTTGATTTCATTTCTTTTTTTTTTAATTGCCTTTTTATTAATTTTTTGCATTTACACAATAGGTTATGAGACCAAATACAAAGTACATTCAGGTACATAGTCAAAGTTTTCTCAATATCAGAAATCTTTATACAGTCATGTCCCATTCTAGTAGGTTTACAAGCTCATATGACAGATGCCAATGGGGTGGAGAAGAAATAAGAGCTGGAATGAAATTATTCTCATGCAATGTCTGTTTTGGTAATAAATAAAATTCACCTTGTACACCTCAGTGATGGTCGTGTCTTATTTTCTAGAATGTTTTACTGTCTGATTGGTATTCCTCCCTTATAGGAGTCAGGTTAGAAAGATAGTGCTGTCGTCCTAGTCTTTAACATGTAATAAGAAAGCCTCAGGGGCATTAGAGGGTTTGTTATATGTAAAATTAGATTTAGAACAGTGATTAAAACAGGCATAAGGATGTGAAATGGTTAAATAAAATATATATATATATATATATATATAAGAGAGAGAGAGAGAGAGAGAGAGGGCCAAAGGAGGTATATGTTTATATAAAGGTAAATATTACACATGAGAAAGTCATGTAGTGAGTGTGGGTATGAATATCAATTTTAGTAGGTTAAGAAGTATTTAGCAACTATGGCTGGAGATCTGAAAAAAATGAATCATAGATTTCCAAGCAAATTCCTGCCAATAGGAGGAATTTAAAACTTTTAGGGCTGGGAGGGAGCTAGCTTTCCATTGGTCACTATTTATGTCTTCTTTTAGTTCCAGGGCCCATGCCTGCCTTATATAATCTGCGGAGTCCTCCTTATAAGCTTTTATAGCTTTATATAATTGACTAGTTAAATGGGATTGTTCTTGCCCCTCTAGGCCTGCTTTAATAAGTATTATCAAAGAATTTGGAGATTCTGTTATTTTAGCTAGGCGATCCTCAAATGGTAGTAATGAATTTTTTAACTTATTGTAGTAGGGACTAGAGAATTGTGGGAGTTTGAACCTTTTTTGAATAGCAATAAAAGATGACAGCCTGGTTGGAGTAACTAATTGGCCTGCATACCAGACTCGTGGTGACCAAGATTCAGTTATTTCCTCTGTTTGTTTAGGTAATAAATGCATATCTGCGTTTAGTGGCCCGAAGATGAAGTTTTTCAGAGAAAGAAAGAAAGTAATGAATTTGACATGGCAAGCCAAGTCTTATACGGTTCTGCTATAAATTCAGGAAATTGAGTTAATGGGATACATTTTGGTGGATTTCCAAACAAAAGGGAGAGTATATCCGGATTATTCATTACTGTTAGCTCAAGTTCCTTCCATGGAGCTTTATACATTGGGTTGATATGATTTAGTAGGATCTGTAGTTGGGTTGCTATGGCATAAGTCCTTAAATCTGGTAGATTCAGGCCACCTTGTGACTTAGGCAGTTGAAGGATTGAACATTTAATTCTAGGGGGCCTCCCTTTCCAAATAAATCTTGAGATTACTTTATTCCAATAATGGAAATAAGTATTATTTGGGATTAGGGGGAGGGTCTGGAGAAAGAATAATAAACAGGGAAGAATGTTTTGCTGTATAGTTTCTATCCTATTAATAAAAGTCGTAGGGAGCTCTGTTCAGCCTGCTAGATCTTTAGTTATTTGTTGTGTAATGGGTTCAAAATTAATCATTTCAAGATGTGTTAAATTATATGGAAGTTGTATTCCCAGATATCTCATTGATATTCTACTCCATTTAAAGGAGAAGTTTTGTTTAAGGGAAGTGGAAGGGGCGGAAGAGGCATGTTAGAACTTCTGTTTCAGTATAATTGATCTGATAGCCTGCCAGGGATCCAAATTGTTCTAATAGTGGCCAGACTGTGGGGATTGATGTTTCTGGGGAGGTCAGGGTAAGTAATATATTGTCTGCATAAAGGTTAATTTTGTGTTGCCTTTTCTTACGGTGAGGCCAATTATGTTAGGTGAATTTCTGATAGCCAGGGCTAAGGGGTCTAAGTAGAGGGCAAACAATAGGGGGGGCAGGGGGCAACCCTGGCGGTTTCCTCTAGTGAGGGGGAAAGGGTTTAGATACAGCTCCACACAATTTTAAATAGGCTTTGGGAGACTCATATACCTGCATGATTTGTCTGGTAAAGGCCAGCGGTAAGCCAAGGTATTCAAGGGTGGACCACAGAAAGGTCCAGTTGACCCTGTCGAAGGCCTTTTCTGCATCAAGCCCAAGGAGAGTCAGAGGGATATTATGTTTAGTAGCATGCTCCATTATGAGAGCAGTACATCGTACTGCATCTCTGGCCTGCCTTTTTTTTATGAAACCTACCTGGTCTTCAGCAATTATAGAGAGGAGCAGGTTATCCAGCCTATGCGCCAGTATGGACATGTAGATTTTGTAATCACAATTTAGTTTTGATATGGGGCGGTATGATTCTGGATGTTGTGGATTTTTTTCTAGGTTTTAGGATGGCGGCTATCTCAGCATATTGCGGGGAGGATTTCCTAATTGAAGTTCCAACATAGCCTCTGTAAGGGTTGGGGATAAGTTTTTGTTAAAGTTTTTATAAAATTCCATTGGGTATCCGTCAGGGCCTGGGGCTTTCATTGTTTTTGCTTGTTTAATTATAGAGGTGATCTCTTCTTTAGTTATTGGGGCTAATAGTGCCTGAGACTGAGCCTCGGAGAGCCTCGGTAGGTGCAGGCTGGGGGTTGATATCTTCCTTATATAATTTCTCATAGTATTTGTCTAAAGCCTGTCTAATGGCTTGTGGATGGTTTAAAAGTCTGCTGGAGTCAGGGTCCATAAGATACAGTACCCTAGCATATGATCTGGCTCCCCTTAATTTTCTAGCAAGGTTTCTACCTGCCTTCGGTCCTCCTTTGTATGCGTTTAGCTTAAGGTATAAGAGTTGCTGTTCCACATGTAAATCTAATATTTTTTGAATTTTTTGTTTTAAAATTTGTAACTTGGGAACAACAGTCTTATCTCTCCCATGCTGAGTCTCTTGGAGGCTATCATATTCATTCTGTAGTTCTGTAAGGTTTTGTTCTCTTATCTTTTTCTTATGTGATGCATACTTTATTATTTCACCTCTGAGAACCATTTTCAAGGTGTCCCAATGGATTGCTTCCGAGGTGGCTCTCTTAGGGTTATCAGCTAATATCCTAGTAATTGTTTTTTGGATTAGTTCTTTAAATTTTGGATCCTTTAATAACATAAGATTCAGGTGCCAGAAAGATTGACCCTGTGGGTGGCCAGGTAACAGCTTAGTGAACTCTGGCCTGTGGCCCGACAGTGGCGTGGCACCATAATAAATATCCTGTATAGATGCCAAATGTTCAACTGAGCTAAAAATATAATCAAGTCTAGAGAGACTATGCATTTTAAGGGATTGATAAGTATATTTTTGTGTTTTAGGATAAAAGTGTCGCCACAGATCGATGAGGCCCAGGCTAGGGAGGGTTTTGACTAGATATCTTTGTAATGGGGAAGCTCTATGTTTCAATGGGGGACAAGCATCCAGAGTAGGGCCTAAGACAGTGTTTATATCGCCACCCAAAATTAACTGACCCTGTAGGATAGATAGCAAATCTTCGGAAAACTTCTTAGCCACTTTAGGGGTAGAGTTCGGAGGAAAATAAATGGAGGCTAGAGTTACCAGTTTTGAATAAAGAAGTCCCCTCGCTATCACATTGCATCCCTCCTTATTAGTGATCTAAGCTTGAAGGATAAAAGGGGTGGTATGGGGGATTAAAATTGCCACCCCTCTCCTATGGCCAGAAATGTGAAAGGCTGACAGCACCTTTTGGTAACCAGATCTCTCTAATTTTCCATGTTCCTCAGGTGAGAGGTGGGTTTCCTGAAGGAATATCAGGTCTGGATGTTGAGATTTTAAATATTTTATCAGCCTGGCTCTTTTAATTGGATTGTGAATGCCATTACTATTGAGTGACATTATTAATGATGTATTAACTAGTAAGAAAAATGGCATAATGACAAGGCTATTCCTTTCTCCTGACATTCCAAAAATAGCTGGCATGAGTGGTATTCTGGATAAACTGGAGTGCTCCCACGAATGGAAAGATCCCAACTCTAAATCTCGAAAAACTCTCTATTCTCTTCCCTGTTGGCTCATCTAACCTATTATTGTTATTCATGAGAAGACAATCGACAGATTTAATAACATCTTGGCTGACATTCTGAGAAATAGGTCTAATTTTAAATATAACAAGGTTAACCAAATATCTAAAACCTACAATCAGGTTCAACAAGGGTTGGTTCACAAATTTGTGCAACCACAGTCTGAGGTTGACCAACTGGGTCCAAACTAAAAAACTACAGAAACATTGTCCCATAGATAGAACAACAATTGAAAATAGTATAAATGCTATATACAGTGTGGTAATTTCCAAGGTGGGGGTGAGCTTATACAGTATGCTGTCCCTGTAAATCCCCAAATGCAAAAAAAAAAGATTGGCAATCAGGGTAGGGGGTAAGACCAGAAGAATAATTATCCAGGGCCCCCGGGGGCTAAAAAAGCCCCAATACAAAGTGATTATTACAGTATAGCCGATAAAGCTTGTGGGGGTCAAAAGAAAAAGTAGGGAAATAGGAAGGCGATCAATCATCTACGAGGGGTTGGCTGATGTCAGTACAGCCACTGGAAAAAAAAACAGAATTATAATGAAAAAAACATCTCTGGTTCCCTGCTTTCAGAGCGCTAACACAGCAGGTAGTAAGGTTGTAAATCAAATCATAAGCTTTAAGGTAATGTCCAACATGTGTCTGTGGAGGGAAAGTTTACAAGATTGAGTCCCTTCATGTTATCAGATTAGTACCCCAGTCCACAGATCAGTGAATATCAGGTTACAATGTAATCCAGGCCGGAGGTTAAGGAGGGGCCCCTTCTACAGAGTAGGAAAGGGGGATAATGGTTCTTCACGAACCCAAATGGCACCAGGCTCCCAGTTTTAGAGGGAGTAGATAGAGGATCCAGGGCCTAGAGGGCTGTCTGAACCTGGGAAATACAATGTGGTTTCCCTATCCCCCCCTCTACACTCCAACCGGTTGTCCTACCTGAGGTAAGACGAGGACAATTTAACAATGCACAGCTGCCTTCTCTGTTCAGGTTGTTGAAGCATTGGTTCTATGGAAGGGCTCAAGTCTCTGCCGTAAATTCTGGGCTATTTTCCTATTAATGTTTGGTGTTCTAGCAGCTTTCATCAGTGTTTGCCATCTCGGGGTCCGAGGCTCCTTCGCAGCAATCGCAGTCTACTTTTCAGGAAATGTTATGCCATGGGTTGTAAGATTGTCTTTAGCCTCTTGAGCATTGGCATATTCCCTTTTCACTCCTTCAGGAAGATGTACAATGAGCTTAGAAGGGTATGGAGTAGTGAATTTAATGCTCTTAGCTTTAAGAGTGGGGAGGAGAGGAAGGTAGGCCCGGAGGAGTCGGAGAGTTTTAGGTGCAAAGTCGTGGTCGAAATAAAATCTCTGTTGCCCATAGAAAACCTTCTGCTTGCACCATGCAGTTGTAATAATTTGCTCCTCAATGGCATAGAAGAGAAAGTGTACAATTATTGATCTGGGTGCTGCATTCGCTGAAGTAGGCTTTGGGGCAAGTGCATGATGAACCCATTCGAACTGTAACTCAAAATCAGGAGGAAGCTCTAGGGCCGTTTTTAATATTGTTGCCAGAAAGTCCTTAATATCATTACCCTTGGAGCCTTCGGGGATACAATAAATCCTGATGTTTCTTCTGCGGGCCTGGTTTTCCGCATCCTTCTGTCTCTCCTTGATCATCTCCTGCTGGGCTTTTAACTGCTGAATTAAGGAGTCCATATCATCTACATGATTCTCCATGGCTGTTATCTGGTGTTCGGAATTGTTAGCCCTCTGTTCTAGTTGCATTATGTCTTTCCTAATTTCGCCATAAAGTTGTTTAATTTCAGCTCGAAAGGAACAGAGTTCGTTATAAATAGTGTCCAGCTTGATTTTTTTTTATTTCGGTTTTTTGGAGTGCGGCCTGCTGCTTTGGCTGATTTGGAGGCCTGTGAGTCCGATGCATCAGGATCGGGTTCAAAATCAGAATGCTCTGTAAGTGAATCCTCGGCCATTTCCATCAGAATTTTTGCAGGTAACGGTTCGGTATGCTTGATCCTTCTCGGCATAATAGATGGTGGATCTTATAAGTAGTGATGTTTATTAGGGAGGGATGTTTTTTCCCTGGTTTTGGCTGAGTGCGAGGGCTATGCTGCCATTCCCCTACAGACTGGAACCGGAAGTCCACTTGATTTCATTTCTGATGCCTGACATTGTAGTGTTGGGCATACAAACTGTTCGGGGCTGTGGATTTTGGGCCACTAAACTCGGGATCCTGAGACTCAAAATCTCGAGTTTAGGGATTACATAATATATGCATCTTACCAGAGACCTGTACAGTGGCAGAATGACCTCTGCCTTCCTGCTGGTAATTAATTTGGCTATGCAGCCTAGCACCCAATTTGCTTTGGCCATACAGTAGCTTTCCTGCAGTGTGCCAAGTGTTTCAGGTCACTTGTGATAATAACATCCAGGTCCTTTTCTTCCTCTGATCTAGTTACCTGCACACCACCCACCAGTATTTGGTCCCTGGATTTTCACCCCCAAGTGTATAACTGTACACTTTTTAGCAGTGAACCCCAGTTGCTAAATGCCAGACCACTTCTCTAGCCTAGCCAGGTCTTCTCTGAGTTCCTGTCTCCCCTCCTCCATGTCCGCCCTACCACAGAGCTTTGTGTCATCAGCAAACAGCCATATTTTACCCTTGATCCCATCCACAATGTCACTTATGAATATGTTAAATAACACCAAGTGAGCACAGAGCCCTGTGGGACCACACTGGTCACAGGCCTAGCTTCTGAGAATTCCCCCACAACTAGCACCTTTTGGCTTCTGCCCTGCAGCCTATTTCTGACTCACCCAGGAACCTTAGCCCCCACCTCCAAGTCTTCTAGCTTTCTGACCAATCTCCTTTGAGGTACAGAGTCAAAGGCCTTGCTGAAGTCCAGATACAGGACATCAGCCACTTGGCCCTTGTTTATTGTCCTGGTGACCCAGTTGAAGAAGTCAATTAGGTTTGTCTGGCATGACCTCTGACACAAACCCATGCCGGCTCACATCCTAGAGTCTATTATCCTCCAGAATACTCACCAATCTCTCTTTCAGCATAGTTTCCGTCAGTTTGCCCACTACTGAGATCAGGCTGAGTGGCCTGTAGTTTCCTGATTCATCCTTCAGTCCACTTTTATGGAGAGGCACTACATGTGCAGTTCTCCATTCCTGGGGTATGATCTCTGACTCCATAGAAGGGTTAAATATGTTTGTCTGGGGATCCGCTACTTCCTGGGAAAGCACCACTACTTGCAAGTGGTGCTTCCACTTTCACATCCTGAGCATGCTCACAGCTGGACAGGACCATGTCCAGTACAGCCCTCTCCCTAGCAGGTTTTATGACACCTAGAGCCAGGAAACCACACTGAAATGCATCCAGCAGTACTTGCTCCCTAGTGCAGGAGGTAGCTAGGATTTTACAGTCCATCCCAGGTAGATTTAAATCCTCTATTGTTACTGCCTCCCCCTTTACTGGCCACTTCTGTGATTTGCGACCCTAGTGTCCTGTCCAACTTCTCTTCCTGTAGACCACCACACCCTTAGCATCCTCCCTCTGTGGATTGTACTTGTACCCACAGCACTTCAGTCTTACCCTCTGCCTCTTCCTTTCTGGTACAAGTTATCCCTTTCTTCACATACAGGGCCACTCACCACCTCTTCCCATCCACCTATCATTTCTATACAATTTATATCCAGGATCTGCGAGGTCCCAGTCATGGTTTCGTGTGGCCCACATCTCTGTGATGGCCACTAAGTCCACCTCTCCTTCTGCCATTAGTGACTGCAATTCTGCCATCTTGTTTCCCAGACTACTGACATTCAGAGACATCACACTTCACCATTACTTGGGACCTCCCTTAATCCTGATCTGGCCCCCATCACCCCCCCCTTCTGAGTTGCCCTCTCCCACCTCCACCATTCTCATCTATCTCCTCCCCATGCTGTCTTGATTGGGGGGAGGCCTATCGGCCTCCTCCGTCAGGTGACTAAGGGTGCTGGGTACCCTGCTACCTCCCCCCATCAGGTTGTTCCATGCCAGTGACCTGGGTTCAAGAACTAGCCTGGGAGCTCGAGGGACAGCCAGGGGGAGGAGTATCGAGCATCCCACCTGATGCTCTCCTCCTCTGGGGAGAAAGGGTAGCCTGTTCTGCTGCAACACCACCACCTAGGTGACCCTAGGTGGTGGCACAGGTTATGAGCAGCAGTTCCGGGTGGGGGACACGCCGGGAGAAGATATCAGCACATCCATTGATGTGCGTACATCAAGCCACCATTCTCATGGAGCATCTAAGGTTTGGGACCAGAAAACCAGGAAAAAAATCCAGCCTGCAGTATGAAGGTTCCTCTCCTCCAAGGCCCCGCATCCACCCACTGGGCTCACTGACCCACAACTGAGCTAAACTTCTCCTGGGCTTGGGGAATCCAGTGGGCTCCATCACAGGGGTAACTGTGGGGCACTGCAAGGGTTGACAATGTAAGTCCTAGAGAAAGAGCAATGATGAGACTGGGGGAGAGGGGGCGAATGGGGCAGCCTGGGTGAACAAAGGATAAAGCATACTGAATAAATAAAATAAATAAACTGAGGTTGTTTCCCATAAATTCCTCCAGTTTGCCCTTCATAACCCTTGTACCCTTTCTACTGAAATACTACCTGCATGAAGCATAGAGATACTTGTTATTCCAGGTTTCTGCCAGGTCTCCAATGGGCCTGTACCCCTCCTTTTTTACACCACCCCCGAGGACATCCGTTGAATTCCTCTATTCTTACCTTCCTTGCTGTAGTAGCCTTCAGGACCAGAAGCACCTCCGAGAAGGCTACTATCCTCCCTGCCTTGCTGCAAATTCTCACCACTCCCCTGAACTTCTCTCACCCCTTCCTCATCTCACATACTGCAATGTCATTCATCCACAGGTGCACTATAATGTGAGGTTTCCCGGCCCCCTGACAGACTGTGCTATCGGGGATCCCACTCTTTCTCCCTCTTCCATTCTGGGCCCTCCCACCTTTCTGTCCATCCTGCTGCCCATTCCCACCTACCGCCCCTTCCCCTCTTGTCCCTCTTGTATTCCCTGTGACTCACTACCCTAGCTATCCCCTTCATCAATCCTCCTCTCCAGCCTTTCTGCCCCCTAGCATATATATTATTTTTTCAGATGTGTCCCTGATTTTGGTCATCTGTCCCTAATCATTTTAAGCCTTGTCCCTGATTTGTGATGAGGGAGGTTGAGAGGTATGCTGGGCCCTTACCTCACACCCTCATCGCATAATTAAATTAATTTAATTTAATTTAAGCTGGCCTGCATCACCTACATGCCCTTCTCCAAATGCCTAGTTAAGAAACATAGCTCACCCTGGATTACCCCCACCCTCATCAAGCACATGCACCTCAGGGAAAACCACTGGCACAGAGTCCTTGAGCCTGAGAAACCCGTCGATAGACAAGCCTACAATGCTGCCCGTAACAAGTGCACCTGGGCTATCCATAGTGCAAAAGCAACATGCTACAGAAACACCCTCGCTTCAACCTGGGGCTCTGCACATAAGTTCTGGGACAACCTAAAGGAACTTAACAGAAAAACTCAGTCCCCACCCCCATCACAGCTTAATACATAGATACATAGACAGTGTCAGCAGATAAGGGCCTATGGCCCACCCAGTCTGCCCATTTGAGCTTGTAAGTTCAGTTTGTTTTCCTAGAAGTCTGTTGCCCCTTACCCCTGACCTCCAGAATTCCTTTATGTCTATCCCATGCATTCTTAAATCCCGTGATTGTTTCAGCCCCCATCACTTCCTCTGGCAGGGTGTTCCACTTGTCCACCACCCGTTCTGTGAAGAAATTCTTTCTCATGTTTCCTCTGAATCGTCCTCCTCCAACTTCATCCATGCCCTCTAGTCCTGGAACATCTTTTCACTTAAAAATAGTGTTTTCCTGCACCCTGTTCCTCCCTGTAAGATACTTGTATGTCTCTATCATATCCCTCTCTCCTCCTCTCCTCCAGGAGTACATGTTCAGTTCCTTCAACCTGTCTTCATAGGACTTGTGATGCAATACATGCACCATCTTTGTTGCCCTCCTCTGAACCTTCTCTACCCTGTCTATGTCCTTACGTAGGTATGGTCTCCAGAACTGTACACTGTACTCCAGGTGGGGCCTCACTAGTGTCTTGTATAGCGGAATTATGACCTCCCTTTTCCTGCTGGTGATGCCCCTGCCTATACATCCCAGCATCCTATTTGCTTTACCTGCTGCCTTGTCACACTGTTTACCTACCTTGAGGTCATCAGAGATGATAACCCCAAGATCCCTTTCCTGCTTGGTGCATGCTATATCCTCACCCCCCAACTGATATATTGTGCCAGGGTTTTTGTGCCCCATATGCATTATCTTGCACTTCTTTGCATTGAATTTTAACTGCCAAACCCCTGACCATTCTTCAAGTTTCTGCAGGTCGCTTCTCATTCTGTCTACACCCTCTGGTGTGTCTACTCTGTTACAGAGCTTTGTGTCATCAGCGAACAGTGAAATTCTGCCTTCTAGGTCCTGCGCAATGTCACTGATGAAGATGTTGAATAGGACCGGTCCCAGCACTGATCCTGTGGTACCCACTGGTCACTCTTCCCTCTGTGGGTGACAGCCATTTACCACCACCCTCTGTGTCCTGCCACCCAGCCAGTTACCTACCCACCACACTACTGTCCTGCCCACACCCATATTCCCCAGTTTGTAATAGTCTTCTATGTGGCACAGTGTCAAAGGCCTTGCTGAAGTCCAGATAGGCCATGTCCACTGCCCTCCTGATCCACCTCCTAGTCACCCAGTCAAAAATTCAATGAGGTTGGTCTGACATGACCTCCCCTGGTGAAACCATGCTGCCTTGGGTCCTGTAGTCCACTGACAACCAGATGTTCCACCAATCTCTCTTCAGTAGTGCTTCCATGATCTTCCCCACTACCGAGGTGAGGCTGACTGGTCTGTAGTTCCTGCTTCCTCTTTGTTCCCACTTTTGTATAAAGGGACTACATCTGCTGTCCTCCAGTCTTTGGGTACCTCCTCTGTTTCCAGTGATCGGCTAAACAGGATAGCCAGAGGTTCAGCCACCACCTCTCTTAGTTCTTTAAGGACCTAGGGTGCACCCCATCTGGCCCCATTGCTTTATCAACTCTTATTACTTCCAGTTCCTTCAGGACCCTTTCTCGTGTAAAGGGACTTGTGTCCATTCTGCACCATTCTCACCCCTGTACTCCCTTCAGACCCATTACCCTCCTCTTCCTCAGTAAAGACTGAGCAGAAATGCCTGTTCAATATGTCAGCTTTACTGTTGTCATCCTCCACGTGGCCCCCATCCTCCCCCTTCAGTCTCACTATCCCTCCCTTTGTCTTTCTTTTTTCACTTATGTACCTGTAAAAGGTTTTGTCCCCTCTACCCACTGATTTTGCAATGTGTTCTTCTGTCTGAGCTTTGGCTTCCCTTACTGACCTTGGTGGTGCAATCTTCACAGACCCACAAAGTATCGCCAATGGCCTAAATGATGCATTTTCAGACCTGTCTTCTACACTACCTGCAAACCTTTTTGACCCCACTCCCGATCCTCCCCAAACCACTCTCTAATAACCACCTTTCCGCTTCGGAATTCTCTCCCCGTCCACTTTAAAACCCTATCTGCTTAAAGCCCTAAACGGCGCCAGCCACAGCAGCGACACTCTTGATCTCAATCTCCTCCGCAGTACACTGGATGTTGTCCTCACCCTCCTCACTGACCTTCTCAACTGCTCCCTCTGCCTCAGACAGTTTCCCTTAGCCTGGAAAATGGTGGTCATCACCCCTATACACAAGGGCGGTGATCTATCCTCCACTGGAAACTACAGGCCGATTTCCATCCTCCCCCCTCATCCAAAGCCTTGGAAAAAATAGTTGCAGACCAAATAATAGACTACCTTACTGCGCACAACCCCCTCTGCATGGAGCAACATGATTTCCATTGTGGTTTCAGCATCACAACCACCCTCCTAGAATTTTCCACATTCATTAACATTGCCCTTGACAAAGGGCACCTTGCCGACACAGTCTTCGTTGATCTGTCGAAGGCCTTCAACACAGTCTGCCACCCCCTTCTTGTAGACACCCTCTCACAACTTGGTTTTGCCCCTGGCCCAGTAAGCTGGGTCACCAACTACCTCACTGCCCAAATACAATGTGTAAGAATCAACAATATACTCTCAAGCCCCCGTAGATACATAGATACATAGACAGTGTCGGCAGATAAGGGCCTATGGCCCACCCAGTCTGTCCATTTGAGCTTGTAAGTTCAGTTTATGTTTTCCTAGAAGTCTGTTGCCCCTTACCCCTGACCTCCAGGATTCCTTTATGTCTATCCCATGCATTCTTAAATCCCATGATTGTTTCAGCCCCACCACTTCCTCTGGCAGGGTGTTCACTTGTCCTCCATCCGTTCTGTGAAGAAATTCTTTCTCATGTTTCCTCTAGATAAGTCCTCCTCCAACTTCATCCCATGCCCTCTAGTCCTGGAACATCTTTTCGCTTAAAAATAGTGTATTCCTACACCCTGTTCCTCCCTGTAAGATACTTGTATGTCTCTATCATATCTCTTCTCTCCCTCCTCTCCTCCAGAGAGTACATGTTCAGTTCCTTCAACCTGTCTTCATAGGACTTGTGATGCAATACATGCACCATCTTTGTTGCCCTCCTCTGAACCTTCTCTACCCTGTCTATGTCCTTACGTAGGTATGGTCTCCAGAACTGTACACTGTACTCCAGGTGGGGCCTCACTAGTGTCTTGTATAGCGGAATTATGACCTCCCTTTTCCTGCTGGTGATGCCCCTGCCTATACATCCCAGAATCCTATTTGCTTTACCTGCTGCCTTGTCACACTGTTTACCTACCTTGAGGTCATCAGAGATGATAACCCCAAGATCCCTTTCCTGCTTGGTGCATGCTATATCCTCACCCCCAACTGATATATTGTGCCAGGGTTTTTGTGCCCCATATGCATTATCTTGCACTTCTTTGCATTGAATTTCAACTGCCAAACCCCTGACCATTCTTCAAGTTTCTGCAGGTCGCTTCTCATTCTGTCTACACCCTCTGGTGTGTCTACTCTGTTACAGAGCTTTGTGTCATCAGCGAACAGTGAAATTCTGCCTTCTAGGTCCTGCGCAGTGTCACTGATGAAGATGTTGAATAGGACCGGTCCCAGCACTGATCCCTGTGGTACCCCACTGGTCACTCTTCCCTCTGTGGAGTGACAGCCATTTACCACCACCCTCTGTGTCCTGCCACCTAGCCAGTTACCTACCCACCACACTACTGTCCTGCCCACACCCATATTCCCCAGTTTGTGTAATAGTCTTCTATGTGGCACAGTGTCAAAGGCCTTGCTGAAGTCCAGATAGGCCATGTCCACTGCCCTCCCTGATCCACCTCCCTAGTCACCCAGTCAAAAAATTCAATGAGGTTGGTCTAACATGACCTCCCCCTGGTGAAACCATGCTGCCTTGGGTCCTGTAGTCCATTGACAACCAGATGTTCCACCAATCTCTCCTTCAGTAGTGCTTCCATGATCTTCCCCACTACCGAGGTGAGGCTGACTGGTCTGTAATTCCCTGCTTCCTCTTTGTTCCCACTTTTGTATAAGGGGACTACATCTGCTGTCCTCCAGTCTTTGGTACCTCCTCTGTTTCCAGTGATCGGCTAAACAGGATAGCCAGAGGTTCAGCCACCACCTCTCTTAGTTCTTTAAGGACCCTGAGGTGCACCCCATCTGGCCCCATTGCTTTATCAACTCTTATTACTTCCAGTTCTTTCAGGACCCTTTCTCGTGTAAAGAAACTTGTGTCCATTTCTGCTCCATTCTCACCCCTTGTACTCCTTCAGACCCATTACCCTCCTTTTCCTCAGTAAAGACTGAGCAGAAATACCTGTTCAATATGTCAGCTTTACTGTTGTCATCCTCCACGTGGCCCACATCCTCCCCCTTCAGTCTCACTATCCCTCCCTTTGTCTTTCTTTTTTCACTTATGTACCTGTAAAAGGTTTTGTCCCCTCTCACCACTAATTTTGCAATGTGTTCTTCTGTCTGAGCTTTGGCTTCCCTTACTGACTTCCCTGCCTCCCTTTGCTTCTCCTGGTACTTCTCCCTATCCCCTTCTGCCTGTGTCTTTTTGTATTGCCTGAATGCAATCTTTCTGGCTTTCACTTTCTTTGCTACCTCTTTGGAAAACCATAATGGTCTCCACTTCCTTTTCCTCTTGCTAACCTGCTTAATGCATAATTTTGTTGTTCTTGTAATCCCCATTTTAACTGTTCCTCAACCCCTGATTCCTGTCCCATTCCCCTTAATGCTTTTTTCAAGTATCTCCCCATTTTCCCAAAGTCTGCCTCCCTAAAATCCAGGATACGTGTTTTTGTGTGGTTTGGTTCTGCTCTTTCTGTGATTTCAAACCACAATGACTGGTGGTCACTGTTCCCCAGGTGCTCCCCACTGTTACCCCATCCACTGTCCCTGTTTGTGAGCACAAGGTCCAGTATTGCCTTCTGCCGAGTTGGTTCCATGACCAGTTGCTTGAGGAAGGCACCCTGAAGGGAGTCCAGGATAAATCTGCTCCTAGTTGATGCTGCTGCTGCTGGGATGCTCCAGTCCATGTCTGGAATATTGAAGTCTCCAACCAGTACTACCTCACCCTTGTCTGCCATCCTTTGGATGGCTAGCATCAGCTCCCTATCTGTGTCTTCCTCCTGGGCTGGTGGTCTATAGACCACACCTGTGTGGATAGCTGTCCCCATTTTCCTTTCCAGCTTAACCCACAGTGTCTCTCCCCCATTTTGTTCCTCCTGGATCTCTGTGGCCCTTATGTCATTTTTCACATACAGTGCCACTCCTCCTCCCTTCCTGCCTGCTCTGTCTCTTGTGAATATGTTGTAGCCAGGTATGGCCATCTCTCAGTCGTGGTTATCATTACACCAGGTTTCAGTGATGGCCACAATGTCCAGGTCTGACTGCACCATGACAGCCTCCAGATCTTCCATCTTGTTGCTAAGGCTCCTGGCATTTGCACACATGGCTTTCCATGATTTGACCTCCCTAGACTGTTTTGCTGTTCTACTCCAGCCCCTTCCTTGGTTTTCCTTTATCCCTGGTTCTCCTTGCTGTCTGCCCTTCTGCTGAATTTTGCCCCTTTTCTGCCTATCCACCTCTTGGGCACTAATCTCCATCTTTTGTACACTGCTTGGCAGAGATCACCACTCCTCTGGTTCACTGGTTCCACTGCTAGCTGTGGGAGGTGAGCAAGTAGGTACCCTCCTTGTTGGCCTGCCACCCCCCTTTGCTAGTTTAAGTGCATGTCAATGTAGCATTTAAACTTATCATTGAGTGCTTGGATTCCCCTCCAGGGTGGATGCAGGCTGTCAGGCTTGAACAAACCTCCATCCCTCCAGGTGGGTCCCCAGTCACCAATGAATCCAAACCCTTCCTCACAGCGCCAGTTCTTCAACCATGAGTTAAAGTTCCTGGTGCATGCACTTCTATGCTCTCCCTTGCCTCTCGCAGGTAGTACTTCTGAGAAAGTGACAGAAGTAGCTACTTGCTTGAGACCCTTCCCCAATTTCCTAAACTCTTCCTGAACTTCCTTTGGCTCCCCATTTGCCAGGTCATTAGTACCTAGGTGGATAATGACATCCAGCTCACCCTCCCGTCTTGCCTTCCCAGTGAACCCCAGGATCTTCCTTCCATCCCTCTATGCTGTGGCACCTGGTAGGCACCTCACCACCCTGTCCTCCCCCTCCTGTGTTCCTAGCTGGATTCCTCTTATGATGGAGTCCCCCACCAGGATTCGCTTCCTCCTCCTCTGGGGTCCACTGCTTTCCCCGCTGAGGTCACCTCCTTGGCTAACCTCCACATCCTTTCCTTCCACTTCTCTGGGCACCTCTATTTGGTTGTCCTCATTTGCCAGTGTGGCATATAAGTTCTTGAGTGGAATAGGATCTGGGATGTGCCTCTGCCTGACTGCTCTAACCCTCCCTGAGCCCACTGTCATCCAAGTGCTCCTCGTTCTCGGCATCCTTTGAGGCAGTTGCATTGGACTGGGTGGTCTCTGGATAGGGGTGATGGTACTCCTGACCCAGTTTACTTCCGCTCTGAGTCTGGCTGCCTCATCCTGCAGTCCAGAGAGATGCATGCAGATAGGGCAGCACCTCAGTGTCCAGAAGGTCTGCCTGAATATGGCTGCCCCCCACAGCCACTGCATTGCACCACTCCCCGCATTATACTGCAATTATACTGCTATTCCACTACTTGTCTGCTATTGAAGCTCTCCTAGTTCCCTTTTTATTAATTTACTGTCCTAAAAATCCTGTCACTGATCCTCAGATAATTTTCTTTAAAAGAAAAGAAAAAAGAAACCAATAAATAAATAAATGAGTCAAAACACTTGTCGTGCTGGGGTGGCTTCTTCCCCTTATGCCCCTCCTACTCACCCCTTACTATACCCTGTGTTTAGCTCCTGTCAATCAGATTTAACAGGGCATATAATTAAGAGTTGGGGGAAGAGGAGCCCAAAAACAATTCTAATTAAAGACAACAAAGAAAGTACAGTGTCACTAAAAGCCCACAATCTAAGTTTAAAAGAAAAATAGCAATTACCAGTTACTGTAAAGCACTGAATTGAATATGTTTCCTTCCTTCCCCTTCTGGCTTCTTCAGGTCCACTCTGGAGTTCCTCAAGGCTCCATCCTTGGGCCGCTACTGTTTAGCTTATATCTAAACACACTGCCCAACTTATGCTCAGAAAACATATTCCTTTACTCAGATGATGCAGCCCTTTTCACATCCCACCCTGACTCTGTCCAACTTCAGCATGCACTACAAACTTCCTTTGCTCAAACCAAAGCATGCTTTTTACCCACAATAAATTCAAGGGCACTGCACTGTCTGTTCTGTCCCACACCCACCACCCCCTTGAGCAGGTAAATACTTACAAATACCTTGGTATTGTCTTTGACTCTGCCGTCACCTTGCATGAGCACATCCACACCCTCTGCTCAGCCATCAACACACGCATAGGTCTTCTGTACTGCCATAGGACCTGTCTCCCACCGGAGGTGCTAAAACTCTCTATTGACTCCTCAGTTCTATCCCTTGTGGATTATGGACTGCTGGTATATGGTGCGGCTGACAACACCGCCCTGGGTAAACTAAAGCTCTTGATCAGAAAAGTGTGTCGGCTTCTCACAGAGGCTGATAGGCTCACCCATATCTGTACACTATACTCCCTGTCAAACCTTCTCTCCTTTGACGACTGACTACACTACCAGTCCTGCATACTCACCCAAAAAATTATTTTAGGACTGACCCCTCTGGTCTGTCTATGATACTCAGCACTTCCCTTCTGACTGTCTCCACTCGAAGCTCCACAAAAGCCTTATTACTAGTACCCAGGGTCAGGACGTCCCTGGCACAGCGGTGCTTCTGGTACAGAGCCCCCACATGGTTTAACACCCCCCCCCCCAGTATCACGTCTGAACATAGGATTGGGCCATTTAAATCAGCCCTCCATAACTAATTGAGCGATTCCCACATCTGTACCTGCACCTAAATCAGCTTCCGGCAGGTCCTGATCCACCACTGTGATCTCAATCTCTCTCATTGTATAAATGTTTCTGGGTACCCTAACCTGCATAGCTACAACCATGTATAGGTCTTTTCACATGCAAAGATTTTTCCTGTTTGTATTTAACTCTCACTGTTATTGCTACAATTTTTTGTATATAGTATAAATAACTGTACGTATCTGCATTGATGCCTGTAATTCCATGCACTGTCTGAAAACCTGCCCTGTCCTGTATATTGTAAGATGAGGAGCCTTTGGAAATGAGTCCCTGACTCAAAGGTTTGTAATTCCGATATAATAAATAAATAATTGCCTCTGGCATCCTCACAGACTCCCTGAGTAATCATCATATGATTTATTGCATCCACAAGGTCCATCAAACTAAAGCTCCCCCAAATTGATTTTACTAAACTCATTTCATTCACTAAATCTAACCCCTCTACTAGCTGATCTAGCCCATTCAGACTGGTCACCTATCTCCACTGCATCCTCTATAGATGAAGTCCTCGGCTACTTCTGTTCCAAATTCTTTGGGATCTGGAACCAACATGCTCCATTCAAATACATATACATTAGGGTAAGTGGATCACACCTCCCCTGCATTAACCCTGAACTGCTAGCCTGCATGCATTCTCATGACCAAGCCTGGAAAGCCCATAAGGCTTCTGGCTCCTACACACAGCTACTCAGATACTGATACCCAAGAAACACATACACCACAGCCACCAGATATGCCAAAGCCAAATACTTCTCCACCTTCTTTAATGCCAACATAAGCCACCCTTCCAAATTTTGGAAAGTTGTCCAATCCCTATTCTCACCCTCTACTCAACCCCCATGCCAATTCTCAAGGATGGTAATTCCACACTGTCTGACAACCCCCCCATAGCAACAACTTTCAATGCCTTTTTCACCTCCTGTGTGTTTTTACTGCTTGCCTCTCCCCCCCCACCTCAACCATCACACACCAATATCCCTCCCCTCCCTCCCCCAACTCCTTTTCCTTCTGACCCATCTCCCTAAATGAAGCCCATAAGGCACTCCTAGCACTAAACCCTAGCAAAGGCAAGAGCTCCAATCATCTCAATTCCAAATTCCTTTATCTCTCTGCCCCCACTATCTCTCCTCCCTGACCACACTCCTAAATCTATCATTCTGTCTTGCCTCTGTGCCTTCAAACTGGAAACTCTCAGTCATCCCTCTTCCTAAAGGTGGTGACCCCACCAACCCTGGTAACTATTGCCTGAGCTCCCTACTTCCCATTCTAGCTAAACTACAGCAGCACATTGTACTTTCCAACTCTCCCCCTATCTTGACTCCTCCTCCTTTCTCACCCCTTAACAGTCTGGCTTTCGTAAGTCTCACACTATCATCGCTTCTCTCATTTGGCTTACTGACTCCATACTCCCTGGTATGGATCAGGGGCAGATCACTTCTGCAAAATTTGTAAACCTGACTAAGGCCTTTGACACAGTATCACACTTCCTCCTCCTTCACAAACTAACAGTCACCAGCCTATCCTCCTCACCCCCCCATACTCCCCATCAACACTGGAGTTCACAGGGCTCAGTACTCGGCCCAATCCTATTTTCAATCTTCTTAAATGACCTTCCTGCTATTTGCTCTTCAACAGAAATACACAAGTGTGTGGATGATACGGTCCCTTACACCTCTGGTGCTTCCCATTCAGATGTAGCATCAAGACTACAGCAGGATTTCAACAAGGTTCAGCATGGGTTCCACTCCAACCAGCTGGTACTAAACACCAAAATGACTGCCTCTATGACCTTTGGCACTAGGCAGAGACTCTCTAAAACTCTTACAGCTGTTTCATCAAAATACTGTATTAAAAATCCAATACAACCAAAAGGTGAATCTTGTGAATGACATTCATATAAAAAAGGGGGTAAACAAGTTTTCCTACTCACCCCCACCGTATTTAATCTTTATATAAATAAATTAATTGAAAATATCAACAACTTGAATCTGGATTTTCCAAAGATACTTGATAAACCTTGTGGAATTACTATGTATGCAGACGACACATTAATGTCATGTACAGCCTCGGGGTTGCAGAAAATAATTGATGGGATCACAAAGACCATGTTGGAGTTAAAACTCAAATTAAAGATAAATAAAACAAAAGTAATGAAAACAAAACAATTAAGAACATTACCTGGACTTATGAAACCAAAAGTTTGGAAGAAGTAAATAGTATCAAATATCTTGGTGTTATAATATCTAACAATAGTAAAGTATAGCAGCAACAGGTAAAGAATAAGAAAAAGGAATTACATCAGGCCACCCTTGGGATATACAGATTTGGTAAACTATGTGCAGGAAATTCATTTAATGCAATGATATGAACGTTTATCACAAAAATATCAACATCCGGATTATATGCATTGGAAATATGGGGTATTAGAGGGCATACTAGCTCACCTGAACCCATACAAAACTTATTTTTGAGAGTGATTCTAGGTTTGCCACAAATAATCCCCCCTTAGAATATCTGAGAATGGAAACAGGAATTTAGATTCTGACAGTGAAGGCTTTCTGACGTACAATAAAATATTGGAAAACAAATTGTGACACATCCAGATAACAAAACAATCTATGCATGTTGGCAGGAAAGTGTCATGTCAATGGGGAATTCATGGTTTGCTAAGCTAGAAAAAACTGCAAAATGTATGGGCTTAGAAACAATTTATGATGCAGTTGCTATAAGGTATACAAACAAATATGTAAACAAGGCAACTAGGAGAGCATTAAATATTGCTCAGCAAATTGATTTGGCAAGATTAAATAACCTACAAGAAAGAAAATTTGAATTTTACAGAAGATTAAATTTAAATGAGAGGGAAACCAAAACATATTTGAAATACTGTGAAAACTCCAAACACATGAAACTTTTAGCCACAGGGTTTTATTTAACTCTAAAAATTGATTAGCATTTTGCTCATAAAAGTTCTAAAACATTGTGAAAATGCATAACACTTGCCTCATTGTGTTTAACAAACATAAAACTTCTAGAAAACCTATATAAATGCTTTCTGCACAGTTAGTATTGTCCCAAGAAAAAAACTGCTAATCAAATATTTAAAACCCTGAGCCAGACTAAGATTTAATTGTTCTGGATTTTGTATAATGCCATATTATTCATGGAATCTAACTTCTAATGATCTTTGTCCCTTGGGTTGTGAGATGGAGTGTTCAACAATACACATTTCATCGTTATGTGATAAGCTTAATGATAAGAGAAATACATGGATTATACCGAATTTGTCAAACACTCCCTGATGTTATGTCAGCTTGTGACTACCTCTTAAACAACAGTTGTATACAGATTAACTTTGCTGTTGCAAAATTTACACAGAAGGTAGCCTATGTATAAAACAGAAGAATAAGAAAAAGGCAGATTGAATACCTATTTATAAGTACAGTAGTAATAATTATTGATACATGTTTGCTGCAATAGTAAAGCTTTCGATTGTTTTATATTTGCATTTTATAAAATGATGCTAGACTGAGTGTAATAGTTATATCTGAATAAATGATGACAAGCTGAGTGTAATGGTTTTAACTTGTTATTTGTATGTAACTGATTGTATATCAAACCTTTGGTTATACGTACTTGGTAACAAACTGAAACTGACTCTCTAGACCACCTCCCCCATTATCTTCTACACCTTGGATGGGACACCTTTAGAGAATGTCTCCTCCTTCAGGTATCTTGGGGTCTGGGTAGACCAGCACCTGGACTTTTCTGTACATGTGAATGAAATCCAAAAGAAACTGCACCCAAAACATGGTGCTTTACACAGAAACCTTGATTGCATTCCACTACTGGCTCGCCGTGCAAGTGTGCAGAAAATAATCCTCCTCACGTTTGACTATGCTGATATAGGCAAGGGAAGGAATTTTATTTATAGGGTGCCCATTCCTGGAGGCTCTGGGTGCCTAACAAACATCAATAAAATATAATAAACAATTAAATACAATAAAAAATAGCCAAAGATGAAAATACAGTTTATAATTCAGCATCATAAGAGAAAGCATCATGTTTGCCAAAAATATAGTCTATAGTGCCACTCTCAAGTCCACCCTTGCCAGACTGGAAGCCCTTTTTCACTCCTTCTGTCATTTCACTCTATCCTGCCCCCCCAACTCATCCCTGTGATCTCTACAAAGCCCTCTCCCTCCCTTGAATTCAGACGCTTCATCCACTGTGCTAACTTTATGGCCAAATTCTGGTTCGGGTCACTACCCTCCTGTGTCATCTCTATTCTTTCTAACCCCCCTTTTCCCCATTCCCTCCATAACACCAGTCAAAAATCTGTCTCTCCCCCTTAGGTCCACCACTGCCGGTCAATCTGCATTCTCATATTGGTGTCCTAAAATGTGGAAAGCCTTCCCCCACTCCATCTGAAATGTCTCCTCCCCCACAACCCCTTCTTCACTGCTACACAACTTCACCTCCCCAGTCTGCACATTCCCCTAATCCCTCTGCCTCATTTCTTACCTCTGTTGTTCTTGATACCTCCCACTCCATCTGTTCAACTACTAGTAATGCTTTATATTACCATTGCTGTTGCTAACAAATGTGACTGGATGCCTCTCCACAACATGCCATCTGTATCCAATGGATATTGCTACATTTGCTGTCCTATATTGAGACAGTTTAATCACTGTAATCTGCAGCTCATCTATTTTGTTGCATTAATATCCTAATGTTGTATCTTGAAACTGTTGTGCACTATTATTCTAATGCTGTATATATTGTTCTGTTGAGAATTGTATTCCCCCCCCCCCCAGGAAGCATCTGGAAATGAGCAATACTGTGCAGTATGCCTTCCTGGTGAAACCTTTAAATAAATAAATAAATAACATATTTACAACTCTCAGCATGTCCAGTGGTTTTGGGGATTCTGAGTTTTCTTCCCTTTGGATTTCAGCTGTGGACTCTCCTCCTCTTCTTCTTCTTCTTCTACATCCTCCATGCCTGAAGCACATAATCTGCTTGCTGTCCTTGCATCTCTAAACTGGCACTCCCTTAAAGACAAATTTAATCATCCCTTACACTGCCTTACCTACAAAATCTTAAGCAACCATCGACCCCACCTCCAGAACATAGTGGCACATAGGCAACACAGAAGAACCCTTCATTCTACCTCACAGCCCCCTCTGGAAGTACCAGAAATACTTTCAGCTGCTAGTCAAAGATCGTTTGCATATTGAGTTACACAGCTTTGGAACAAGCTTCCTTCTACCATACAGAACTATCCCTCCCTCTCCTCATTTAAGCACTTACTAAAAGTACTCCTCTCCTTTAAAAATAATTGCACCTGTACCTGATGACTTTTAACTAATTGACTCTGTTTGGCAAAATGTCCTTAGGACCTGCTCTACTAAGCTGTGGTACACTGTTACTGTAGTAACACTATGCTTAACTGTCATTTAAGATGTATGTTGCACTTTCATTGTCAGTAATTTGATTAATGTAATTTACCACCAGTGTATGTAACTAATATCTAGTCATGTACAGTCCCTCCCACTATGTGTACTCTGTCTGCTTATGTATAATTGTCTGTCTTTACTGTATTACTCAGTTCTGTGTAAAATACTGTTATCTGGCCATATTTTTGTTGTACATGCACATCTGATCATGTACTATGCTTCTGTATATGTAACTAATTCCGGGTCACCCCTGAAAAAGGGACCCGTGGTCTCAGTGGGCCCACCCAGTTACCAAAATTCAAATAAATTAATAAATTTGATGAAACCTGCAGAGGACTGTAAGGTGTGTTGTTCCCACATCCTCATATACCTACCTCTTTCTTGGTCAAAAGCTGGCTGCTTTGTTGTCCAGAGGCCACAGGGTACATAGTTGATGCTTAGATATCCCTCTAAGCTGCAGCACTGCCAGTACATCTGCCTTGCCTTCAAGGCATCTCTTCCTAGCTGTTGGAAGGATTCCTTGATATCCTTCACCTGTGCTGAGTGACTGGTACTTTCGGCTGCTGCATTATTGTTCAAATGCTCACTCCTACCTTCCTGCAGTAACGGATTACATGTTCTTTCATGCTGGAACAAAGTGTGGGCTAGAGCTAGGGAGGGGACTGAAGCTTGCTATGTGCCATGAAAAACTGTGGGTATAGAATTTGTGGAAGGCTACATGGGTATAACTCGCCTGTCGCTGACTACTTAAAACAAAAAAAAAAAAAGAAAAACGACAATTTAAAAGCTTGCAGCCACAAGAGCCAGCCCAGCAAACTACAGTGAAAACAAATAAAAATGGGGCAGCTCCTCACAGATACTTGTGTCACTCATGGACATCAACAAAGCCTAGAAAATCCATCAGCAAGACTGCAACAAGATTAATGCAAACTGACTTTATGAAATGCACATACCACAGCCCCCCAGTTACTCCACCTGACCACCAACATTTCATGACAGAACCTGACACTTTTTCAAGGTGTATCAGGCTAAACAGTCCTTCCTGCTTTTATAGACAGGATAATTTAAAGTGACAGTACTTAAGTGTGTTTTACTGCACTGCAGATTACATACCAGCTAACAGTAAAAGTGCATTAATAACATGAATATGCAAATAATTTCATTTGCAAAATATTATATGCCAGTATATTCCATGTGCAAAACATAAGACTGTGCAAAACATCGCTGTACAAATAGTAGGCTGAATGACAGGACTGTACCCACCCAGGATAAAAAAAAAAAAAAAACACCACCCACACATTTAAATGGAGTAAATAGTGTGTTTTAATATTTTTTTGTTAAATAGGATATTCAGAGCGCCTCTCAAAACTTTTAACCACTTCTTCCTTCTCTTTAAGCGTTTGGTTGAGTAATTTTTCCACCTCTGTGCCCTCTTCTAAAATTAATTTGATGAAACCTACAGAGGACTGTAGAGTGTGTTGTTCCCATTTTCCTCATAAACCTGACTCATTCTTGGCCTAACGCTGGCTGCTTTGTAATCTGGAGACCACAGCTCACAGGGTACACAATCGATGCATAGATATACCTTTAATCTACAGCTCTACCAACACATCAGCCTTGCGTTCACAGCAACTCTCTCTAGCTGTCGAAAAGCTTCAGTGCTGGTTGGCTGGTACCTTCGGCTGCTGCATTATTCATTAAATTTTCACTTCTGACTTCCTGCAGTAACTGATTGCCTCTTCCTTCATGCTGGAACAAAGTGTGGGCTAGGTTTTGGAAGGAGGCTGAGGCTTGTTTTGGGCTATGAAAAAGTGCAAGTATAGTATTCTGATGGCTCGGAGGACATAGCTAGCCCATTGCTGACTACTTAAAGCAAAAAATCCAACAGTTTAAAAGCCTATGGCCACAAGAGCCCATCCCAACAGACTACAGTACAACCTAATTTATCCAAAAGTTGGGGGGGGGGGTGTCATGAAAAACTTTTGGATAAATGGGGTTTTGGTTAAACGAGGGATTGAGTCAGTCTAGCATGAGCTACCAAGTGTACAACAGAGCTACCAAATGTACAATGGATAAATGCTAAGCAATGCTAGGACAGTTGTGTATCTTTATTCATGACTTTATCTACAAAAAGAAAACTGTACTGTAATAAAAAAAGTAAAAAACTAAGCACAAAGAAAAAAAGCTGTCATTTAGCTGTTACATAGCTTTCATTTACAGAATGTTCTTGGTTCATTACTTTGAAGTACTCCTTAGTTCCCTTCTGTTTTTTTTTTTTTTGAGTTTGCTATTTTCATAGCTTTTCCCCACAGCTGCTATAGTAGAAGCAGGTGTAGTGGGTCTGTCTCAGGCTGGCTCTCCATCCACCACATGCACCGCTTGAACAACTCCATGTCTTCAGCATCAGTCAGTACGGATGGTGGCTTGCCGTCTTCATCCTCATTACTGCTGCTGTTATCCTGCTTTGCTTGTCAGATGGATTCAGCAGGTACAATTTTAACAATTTCTGTGTTAGTTAATTCTTTATATCCTGGGTCCTCTGAGTCTTGTTGCCACGCATCAATGTCAATTTCAACCTGTTCGCCAATTCTGTTTAGTTCCCTTCTGCTTACTGTACCTGGTCATTGTCATGTGAGGGGATGTCTGTAAGTTCCTAAGTTTTAAGAATTGTTGACTTATCCCAGCATTTACAAATTGTTCCTGCATAGATTTCTGTCCTGCTCTCAGACAGCATGTAAATGGCATCCTTAATTGTTAACCCCCTGATTATTCTGCAGAGGTCTGTGAGATTGTTTTCCTCATTAAATATTTGTGTAAGTAGCTTGCTCCTGTACAGCCTTTTGAGGGTTGCCAGGATCCCTTGCTCCATAGGCTGGATGTTTGCCACAGCGTTAGTGGGCAGGAATTCAGCGAATGGACCCATCTGCAGTTGTCATTGTTTCTGTGCTTGGGTGGGCACCAACATTATCTATCAGAAGGACAGCCTGAGCTGGGAGACCACAGGATCTGAGGTGAGATTTAACACTGGGCACAAAGCTGGAGAAAAAAAAAATCTTTGAAAAATTGAGAATATATCCAAGCACTTTGCTGAGCTCAATATATGACAGGCAGATTGTTCATATTTATGTGCTTGAAGCACATTGGCTTCTGAGATTTACCAGTGACTAGCAGGGGTAGTTTGTGGCTTCTGTGGCATTGCTACATGCCAGTTCAGTCAGTCTCTCCTTATTTGTCTTAAACCCTGGGGCATGCGTTTCAGACCCTGCTGCAAGTGTTTTCTCCAGGAACAGTTTTCAATAGGTCCTGGTCTCATTAGCATTATAAATTTGCTGCTCCATGAGCCCCTCACAATACATTATTTCTTTGACTTTTTTTCTGACTGGGTGAACTGAGTCAGAGGAGGAGAATAGACTTTCACCAGCAATTGATAGCTGGTGGATTCCATGCTGGTGTTTGAACCGGTCCAGCCAATCTTCACTTGTTGTAAAAGTCATGTCACCACCCTTTTGTGGGTGGAAGTGCTTTGTTTTCTCTTTTAAAATTGTGCCAGAGATGGGGGGGGGGGGGTTGTTAGCCTGATTTTGAATGAACCACATGTAGTCACTTAGCCATGCTTTTACAGTGCATCAGTAGATGGACTGACTACCGACCGGTTTGGCTGAGTGTTTTATAACACACTGACTTGATTAATTAAGTGCTAGCAGCCTGTATTGTTGTCCATTAACTACTGTAATTGTTTTATACTGATTGATGCATCACCGCTAACATCTTTTTCAGTTGCAGTACTTTACAGCCACTTTAAAACCAGACAGCTTGGGGGACATGTCTGAATTTCAGATAACTGAGGGTTTCAGTTTTCTGAGGTTCAGATAAATGAGGTTTTACTGTACAGTGCAAACAAGCAACAAGCATTTGTCAATGCCGAATGTTTGCCGCTGGTATTACTGTTGTATTGGGTCTTGTTTACACACATTTATACCATATATTTACTCAGGATAGAGCAGATGAGATGCAATATCTCATTTTCAGTGGGGTCTTGCTTTTACACATTGTTTGATTGTAATTATCCGGGCTAGAGCAGCTGAGAGGCAATATCTACTTTTATGTGGGCTCGCACATGTTGACCCCAAATGTCCACAACTCTTTTTATGACCTGACATTTTGATCAAGACAGGTGGAATTTTTAAAATCCCATCTGAAAGGGGATTTTTCTGTGTGACTGGGGAAATAAGTTTTGGAGAGGATTTGAAAAATGACACCTGCCATGTTCAGGAGGTGGGGTAACACAAGGGATATGCTGAACATTAGGGGCCAAAATCTGTGAAAATAAAGTTGTAAGTAAATGTTGGAACAATTCAATGTTTCCTCATAACTTAGTTGGTTTTTCACATTTTACCCCACATTTTCAACATAATCTTTTTATAACCACTCCTTTTGAGCATGACAGGTGTAATTTATAAAACAATTAGCTGAAACATCAGCTTTGTGCCACAAAGTTGAAGACACATTTTGGGTAGAGTTTGAGAAATGACAGCTATTAAATTCATGAGGTGGAGTGAAAAAATGACTGTTAAAAATCTGTGGTCAAAATACTAAAAAAAAAAATTACCACAGTTATGAGTGTGCATTGAAAAATGTCAATGTACACTCATAACTCTGTTGTTTTTTTAATATTTTGACCCCACATTTTCAACATAGCCTTCTTTTGACCCCACATAGCCTTCTTATGACCCCATCTCATGAGCAAGGGTATAGAAAATGTTCAAATCATACCCAAAAGGTGATTTTGCACCACAAGTGTGAAAATACACGTTGGCCAGGATTTGAAAAATGACAGCTATCACAATCATGAGGTAGTGTTAAAAAATGGCTTCGCTGATAAGTTGAGGTTAAAATATTGAAAATGATCACAGTTATGAGCATGTGTTGAAAAATTGCAATGTACTGTAGGCTCACAACTTTGTTGTTTTCTCATATTTTTACCACAAATTTTCAACCTAACCTTCTTATGACCCCACCTCATGAACGAGAGTGGACATTTTTTTTGAAATCCTGCACCAAAGGTGATTTTACACCACAAGATTGAAAACACATTTAGGCAAGGATTTGAAAAATGACAGCTGTGACGCTGATGAGGTACTCTGAATGAATTACAATGTTGAATATTTGGGGTCAAAATATTGAACATTACCAAGGTTATGGGCCTGCATTCATAAATTCCAATGTAGGCTTATAACTTTGTTGTTTTTTTTAATATTTTTTACCCCAAATTTTCAACATAGCCTTCCTATGACCTCAACTCATGAAAAACGGCAGGGGATATTTTCAAATTCTGCCCAAAAGGTAATTTCATGCAGTGGCCATAAAACCACCATTCAGGACATATTCGCATAATTTTACTGTCATTGTTCATGAGGTGGGGTCCCAAAAAAGCTATGTTGAAAATTTCAGGCAAAAGTATTCAAAAATAACAAATTATGACAAGTTCAAAACCCTTTGAAATACATTGAACCACATACTTGATTTACTCAGTTTGTGTTCTGGCATTGAAGAGTGAAGATGTGTCTCTGGTCCAGAAAAGATTATGGCATTGGACCCACAGAAGGTAAGTAAGGGTTGGGGAGGTGGGATGGTGGGTGCTGAGTGGGAGAGTTGGGTGGGGGAACAGTAATGGCAGCAGCAGCAAAAGACATTGATGGATGATTTTCTTTTTTACAGGGTATATTTGACAAAACAAACAAAAAAAGCTACAAGGGACAGTTTTCTTTATTTCAGGTACTGACACTGAGGATTGGGTACTCCCAGTATTGGTGTTATGCTTGCCAGCACTGGGGATGGGCACTCTGGTGTCACACAATCAGAACAGGCAGGGTGGGGGTTGCATTCGGCATGGAGGATTGGGCACCCTGTGCCATAACATTAATGTAGAAGGGGAGGGAGAAACTGAGGGAAGGTTTTCATAATGTTTTTGTGGCACTGAGGGTGGGATCCCTGGTGTCACACAATAAAAATGGATGGGATGGGGGGCTGTAGCTGGCACCAGGTATTGCATTAGAGGTGACACCACAGCAGGCTGATCATAACAGATCAGTTGTGCTTGCTGGGTGGTATTATGTAGATCAAAGGAAAGAGATGCCCTATGATCGGGTTGTCTCTCTCCTTTGACCTACATAAAGTTTCCACCCAGCAAGCCATAACAGTGTCACAATCAGCCTGGCTGATGATTGGTGTTACACTGATGAGCCCCTTGCAGACTGCTCTTCACTTCACTGACTGTGTCACACCTCTCAAAACCCACTCTCATAACAACATGTTTGCTGTTCATGGCCACAGTGAACATAAACACAGGGCAGTCCCTTGCTGATACTTGTGCCATGGACACAATACAGTGAAAGTGTATTAGTAACATTAATGTACAAATCATGTAGAACTAGAATAGTACATAATGATAGTTATTAAGGGATCCACAATATTCTGTAAAAAAGTAAAATGGTCATTATTTAAAAGGCTCTGCCTGCAGTTCAATGGGTGAGCAACCAGCCACACCTGCTTCCTGAACTATATAAGCAGTTCCTCCCAGCTTCCATCTCAAGCACTTTCTCTTTGCTGGCTGGCAGCTCTGTTGGTCTATCTGTTCCCTTTGGGCCTGCTGCAGCCTTGTCTGGGGCCTGGCCCCCCCTTCTAGTTTGTTTGTGCTCTGGACTCTGTTTAGTTTCGCTGGATGTATTCCTGTGTTTCTCCTACTTCAGTTAGTATTTGTTTTGCTTCCAGCTGCTGTGTGCTTCCCTGTGTGCTGTTTTTTGTTCTTCTGCATTTGTGCTTTGGTTTTGTGTTTTCTTTTGGGGATTTCTGGTTGCCCTTTATTTGTGCTGTGTTACTCCTTGCAGTTCTCTAGCTCCCTTTCCTCTCCAGCTACCTGGCAAACTCAGTTTTCCTGCATTTGTTGTATGTTTCAGGTCCCATTCCACCTCTCTGCTGGTGTTTCCACTTAACTGCCTACACCTGGTCTAGGCTGTTGCTCTCAGCTGGCAGAAGCAGGGAGCGGCAGAAGGTACTACTGCATTTCTGTTGCAACTCCAGGTAATTTGTGCTGCTTTTGCTCCTTCCTTCTCTTCTTTGGGGATTTCTCACTAGAGTCTTCCTTATCTTTTAAAATGTATTCTGCTTGTATACTGCATTTACTCAGCCTGCAATTGCACTTTATTATTATTTGTGCAGACAAACCTATTTCAATTTGCTTGACTATTCAGTGCTACTAGCTAAGGAACAGAATGTCACCCGAGTCTCTTGCCCTTCCATGGTTGCTTTCCTCTTGTGATCAGCCCTTTTGGGGTTTTTAATCTGCTCAAACACATTTATTGGTACTCAGTGGGATTCAACCCAGAGGCTAAGCAAGTCTATATTACTTTCACCATATGGTTCAAACCTGCTTAAATGCATTTGTACTCAGCAGTTATTCTTGTTGTTTTCAGTGCATTACTGCCCATGCCAACAAAGTCCCATGCTTGTTACGCTCAGTTACTGCTGGATGCTATTCACTAATTGTACACTGCCTCATTATATACATTGCTTCATTATACTCTTGGGGTCAGCTCAGCTACAGCTGTTGCTGTAAACTAGTTTTAAAATTTCTGCATGTGGGTCATGGTGACTTACTGTGGCTTCTTTGTTTTTCATATGGTGGGGACTGGGAGTTATAGTAGAGAGTCGTGGCCCAATGTGGTTCATTTACCTCATGTCCGTATACTGCCTCCGCCACTAAAATCCTCCAAGTATTTGTCATCTTTAGTTGACACTCATTGATGGACTGGTTGGCTAGTCTCACACTGACTAGAGATCCAAGTAACCTTGAGCTGGATGTGCAGTTCTTACACTAGTAGATTGGTAGGTCAAGCTACCATGTTTCTGTGTACTATTCATTTACCAGGCCCATTGCTACAGGTGTTTGCCATTCTACTCATTGCCTCTTACTCCCTGCTTTACCATGTACGGCCTGTACTGTTACCAAAGGTGTTTACTATACTGCATAGTACCTGCTATTCTCTGCATTACCTTGTATAGCCTGCTCTATTGCTACAAGAGATTAACTGACCATGCCCATCAATTTATTGACTCTAAGCTTGCTCGCAGCCGATGATCTTGCTTTGTGCTCTAGTATGCATCCTGAGTGTGTGATTCCAGGTGTGGGGTCCTTCCTTTATGGCCCATAGTGGGAATGTCCTTACTCCAGGTGGAGCTTTTGCCATTTGTGCATAGCGGCATCTCTTGATATAGAATTTATGACTAGCTGTGAATGGAGGACATAATGCTATCCTTCAGCTGTAGTATCAATTACCAAGGCACCTTCAATGCTTTCTCCCTATGACTGCTCTTTGTTCACTTGATCTAAATAGTAGAATGGTAGGTCAAGCAAGTGCCTCAGTGGTCATTCTCCCCTCCTACCACCTTTGAGGTAGTTTGCTGCAGAGGTCATTACTTGCAACCCTCCACAGTGTTCCCGTTAGAGGGAAAGCATGAGAGTTTCCTTGAAATTGAAATATTTTTCACTCCCCTTATTTGGGTTTCTAAATGGCAGTAGCAGAGCCGTCACTAAAAACAACATCCCAAGCCTGGAGGGAAGGGGATCTCTGTCTTGGATCCCCAGATATTTCCTCCACAAAGGTTTTTTTTCTCTCCTCCATGCCGCTGGTCATAATATTAGTTAGTTTAGCAATATTCCCTAGCTCACTTAGGTAGGTTCCACTGTTGGATGGAGATGGATGGTGGCCATACTAGCCATTCCCTCTCTCCTTAGGAAGTCTCTTGCTGTCATCAGTGCAAGCCATATTATTGGAGCCACTCTGCTAACTTGTGTGTCTCACTTATGTTTCATTATTTATTTATTTTATTTATTTGTACATCAGTTTACAACCTTTGAGCCAGAGGCTCATTTCCAAAGGTACCTCATCACGGAGAGGACAAATGCATTACAACATTTAGTTACATCATTGCGGTTACAGCTTTGGCAGTCACAAGCAGTTATTTCTTTGTATTCAATTGGCTTCTATACCTCCTAGTCATTGATCACAGCTAAAATTCTTTTGGGGTTCTTTCCTAAGGTACTTTTATCCAAGGGACCAATTTCATGACACCTCTAGGTACAGAACTCTCTTACAGGTCCCTTGCTTTTAGTACCCCTACAGGGTGGTAATTCCTATGGGAATAGAGAGTGAAAATGGCCACAAACATTGTTCTACAGTTGCACAAGCATAACATTATTCTGATTGAGAATGCCATTAAACCATTAATATCTTTAGTAAAAACATTAGTGGCTCTGATACTATCTACATCTCTTTTATTTTTTCAATGCAGGCCTGACTTCTGTAATAACAAAATTCAGCATGAGCACAAATGAAATGAAGTAAAAGGCAAGGCTGCAAATTCAAGCAATATAAACTTTATAGTACATTATTTTTAAATGCCCGGGTGGTGGTTCCTTTATCCTGGGTGGGTACAGTACTGGTATTCAGCCTACTAATTGTACAGTGATTTGTTACACAGTCATATTTTTTTGCTTATGGCATATACTGGAACATAATATTTTGCACATGAAATTATTTGCACATTAATGTTACTAGTGCACGTTTGCTGTTAGCAGGTATGTAATCTACAGTAAAAAAGCAGGAACTCAGCACTCACTCAGGACACAAATAAAGTGAAAAATAACAATTTATTGTGGTAAAGAAGCCTTCGGACAAATGCCCAACAACCCCAGAGCTTTGGCCGCCCCTGAGGAAGGCCCTGTGTTGGGCTGAAGTGCTGGGATTGTGGGGCATTTGTCTGGAAGGCTTCCTCACCACAATACGATGTTATTTTCACTATAATCATCCTAGAACTGAGTTCTTGCTTTGCTGATGATGGGCTGGCAGCCCTACTTACAGCACCATACCAGTCTCCAGAGTGCATTCTTTTTGTACTTTTCTATGTAATCTACAGTACAGCACAACACACTTCAGCACTGCCACTTTAAATGATCCTGTCTATAAAAGCAGGAAGGACAGTTTAGGCTGACACACCTTGAAAAAGTGCCAAGTTCCAGCGTGAAATGTTTGCGGTCAGATGCAGTAACTCAGGCTGTTTTATGTACATTTAATAAAGTCAATTTGCATTAGTCTTTTTGCAGTCTTGCGTTTCTTGGTTCTTGACTTTCTGGCCTTTGCTTTGATCCTTGTGTTGTGTCTTCAGCATACCTATTCACAAGGAGCTGCTCTGTTTTTCTTTGAATGCATCACCACTACTGCTAGTCCAGAATTTATTTAGCAAGCCAAGCTACACTGCTTTAGTCATTACATAGCCATATAAAACTGCCACCCATCCACCCACCCACCCACCCACCTAGCTCAGTCCAAAACACACAACTGATTGGAAGCTGATGGCCCTTGATCTTCAGCCATTCTCAGTTTTAGAAGGCAATGGTTTTTGAAAACTTCAAAAACTGTTGCATGAACTGAAGCCCAGGTACAACATTCTATCATCCTTCATTTTTGTTAGGCATGTACTCCCTAGTATATACAAGCCAGTAAGCACACAGATGGTGACACTTCTGAAGGAGGCAGAGAGGGGCTCTGTGCATTTCACTAGTGATATCTGGATTAGTAGGTGCATCCACATCAAGCAACACCACCACCACCATTTCCATTCCACCTTTACCACCACCAGCCCCTGCAGGAGTTCTGTTGAAGCAGACAGCCACACAGAAACATAGCAAAAGAGGAACTACCTTACTTAATGTGTTAGTCATGGAGGGGAAACACATTGGTGAAAACATTCTAAGATTCATTCAATTGGGAACATGACAACTCGCTCCTGACATTTCACCCCATGACAATACACTCCCGACAGTATGCTCCCATGACAATACGCTCCTATTTGAAATTGCTTCTGTGACAATTCGCTCCTGTACCTGCACTTTTACTAAGAAGATGTACTTTAACAATGTCATACGTTTACCAGTACGTTGAATAAAATTAATTTAATTTTTTACCTGGCAGCAAGCCTCCAGATTCACTGGAAGTAGGCAGTGGTCCAATAGAGTAATTCCCCACAGTCACAGGAAGAGCAAGGAGGACAGTGCATGTAGTGGACCATCGGTTACCATAGCAACCATGTAGTACAATGTATTGTAATCCAAAACCCAGGAAGTCAGTGATTTCATTGGTGCTCTTGGTGAGTTAAAAACATTCTCTTTATTTAATCAAACACTAAAATCAGGGTGTAAATCATTCATCTAATAAACAGTACTCAATAATCAAAGCTGTGGGCTACGGTGGTGCGATCAGCACACTTTTCAAGTATACATGGCAGCCTTGTAACATTATCCTGGTAAACGTGGTGAGAAACTGCTGGTGGGTTTCCAGCAATAATTTGTTCGACCTCTGAATCACGCTTTCTTTGCACCCCTCATAGGCCATCAATGAATTTCCACACTGTGGGATGCGCCATGCACAGTATGCTCTGCATCCCATGGTGAAAGGCCACAACTACATTGTTTGTCTTGGCTCGACCATCAGATACACTTTCTGAATGGTTCCAGATTTTGAGAGGAAAATGTGGTTGCCTACCCCCTGTCCCTCTTCCGTTTCACCTTCCCACCCACACATCCTTGAAATAGTCTATTAGTGGGATTAGCTCTTCTGGGAAAATATTCAGGCTTTCTTCTGTAATCTCCTCAAATCTGGCAATTATGTGTTCTGGAGGGTAGAAAGCAAGGGCTGGGAGGTATTTGCACTTAAGTGCAAACTCGGGATCTTGTACATAGCGCACTGCCAGGCCTTCAGTTTGAATTTTTCTGTACAGACATTGCGTGAAATGAAAAAAACAACCTACATGTTTTGCTTGTGGAAATACAGATTTAAAAGCAGCAATACATGCATGCTCGAGATCAATCATAACATCAGGAGAAAGGTTGGAGTTCAGTTCTTTGAGCACTGCCAACATCCTTTAGTAGCAGTCCCTGCTCTTTCTTGGCAGAAGTGCATAAATGGCAGGTTGTACATTACCAGATCTTTCTCCCATAATAATACAAAGTTGTTTGAATAGTGGTGGCACAACACTGAATGTGCCATCTGCGTGCCACTGCTTGCACCTCTCTAAGAATTTCAAGTTGTTCTCTGTGCCAAAAATCAGTATTCTATTGCTACCAGGGCTACTATCATGTAATAAAAACTGTACTGATTCAACTCCTGAGACAGGCTTGTAGGAAGTGTACGCTTCAGGAATTTGTAGCTTACATAAGTCCTTTGGATTTGGCGGTGCTCCATGGACTCGCACACGTTGTATTGTACACTTTAAGTTCTTGTCAATAATTTTCCCCTGTGCTGCAAGTGACACATTTTCTTTGGCATGCAATAGGACTTCAGTGGCTGTGTCCTGGGCTGAGCTTGCCCTTTCTTTTGCTGAGTTCACAGGATCATGTTTCTCAACAGCACACGGGTCAGGTGCATGTGTATGCTGTGGGAATCTATGAGTTATAGAGGGGTTTTCATATGACGCAGTGTGTATGAGTGCATTACACAGCTTCTGTTTTTTTTACAGCTAACTCACATTGCCAAATAGCTTTGTCTTACTGCTCCTTCTTGTGAAAAGTGTATATAGAGTTCTGGTCATCAACCAACTTCTTCTTTGCCCACTCAGACATCACAAAACGACCAGTCATTGTGAATAACAGTTATAGTGTGCAATGGCTTTTGGAGTTTAGGATGTGAACACAGAGGCAATGAGTTTACCTCTTATACCATTTATCAGCCAATCAGAGTACGTAGTGATTATAACGACAAAGCCAATCAGAAACCATATGTACTGACAAGTGAGAGTTAAAAGTGAGAGTGATAATGTGAGTAAAATACTGTATTATGCATTCTTAAAAGCATGTTTTATTTGTCGGGAGTGAATAGACTCGGGAGTGAGTTGTTGCAAGAGTGAGTAGATGCCAGCGCGTACCATTGGAAGAGAGTCATCAGGGAGTGAAAAATCAGGAGCGAATTGTCATGTACCCCATCCAATCACTGTTAGACATCTCAAAATACCTTCACAATACAAAGGTGGGTATGTTCTTGATAAACAGTGGCAGTAGCATGCTGAAGGCCATGAATGATAGGAATTTCCCTCATGCACTTTCTTTTGCACATGCTCTGAATCTGGTGGTGAGTCACGTGTTTGACAAATGTGCACAACTAAAAGAAATACTTGACACTGTATGATATTTCACTAGATATTTTCATCATTCTCAATACTGCACAGAGTTCTTGCCCTAGTACCAGAATAAGCAAAATGTTCTGCAGCATTGCTTAATTAAACGCACTGAAAAATTGTTAAACCCTTTCCATAATATGGTGGTAAGATTGGAGGAAGAGAAAGCTGTGTTCTGGGCTATGGAATTCGACCATGTGGTCTGTGGAGAATATCTGTGCTAGGTGCAGGGGTCAGTAGGACAAAAGCTTGATCCACTTCTGAGACCTTATGAACAGGCCACCAAAGACTTCAGTGCTAAATCAAGACTTCTTAGAATGATCCTTCCCATAGTGAGTCTATCTGAATGACACACACACACACCTTTATTTGAGATCTTCTACAGCAATCCAATAAAGCAAAGCTAGTGGTGGTCACAAGGCAGCAAAACTGGTGGCGGTGATGAGAATGACAATGATGATAAGGGTCATGGTGACACAATTAGTTTATCTGAGTCATCTTAGCAGCAGCACAAGCCAGAGGTTTCTGACACAAATTGCAGACAGAATTGAAATCATTAGATGGGGCACACAATTAGCATTGTAGCACTACTGGATCCCAGTGGATCCCAGATACTGTATGAAGATATGTGCATTGCAACTGGATGTAGTAACTGTATCAAGCAGAATCTGTTGTGTACACTTTAAAAGGAACAGTGCAGAAAACATGAAGAAACAAACAAGAACCTACCTCCTCTGATCGAGTAGGGTCGGTGGTAACACAGTAGGTGGGGATTTTTAGGACAGACTAGATGGACCAAGATGTTCTTTTCTACCAGCTTCTATGTTTCTATGTTTCTCCTACTCATACTACTCCTCCTTCTAGGTTTACTTTGCATGCATCCACTGTCAGGCATCAGCATGACAAAATGGAAGATGACTTGGATAATGGTGAACAAGAAACAACAAAGGATATTTGGGAGCTTTTCTGTAGGAAGCTTATCTTGTAGAGTCACTGTTTATCTGAAGTAATGATTCCAGTAACAAACCTACCACTGTGTTATGATATAATGCAGGACAACTACCTTCTAAATGAATTAGATTTGACTTTCAAGAATGATAACATGGTCACAAGGCAGCGCGATTACAACTGAGGATCAAAACATTCAATACAAATAAAAGGAAGTGTTTCTACACACAAAGGGTGGTGAACCCTTGGAACAGACTGTCACTAGAGGTTATAATCAGTAAAGATAAAAAACAATTCAAAAGAAAGTTAGACAAATACATTTTAAATGGAAATAACCTGTCCTATTATGGGTAATGTGGCAGGAACACACATGGTCTCACTGCCTTCTAAGCTCCTTACACCTTAGTATTAAAGGGAAACGCTTAGGTTTTGTGACCATTTTCAGAATGTATGTTATTAGTCTTTCTGGGACAATAGCTATCAATCTAAAATACATAGATGCCAAGAGATGTACATATTATTGCAAGATATTTATTATTTTTTGCAAAACTATATTATTGACACCAAAACTGCAATGGTTGATACACCCGTAAGTCCAAGAGATTGCATGGCACTGAGCCAATGGTAAACTTGTTCATGAATAAGTCAGTGATTTTTTTTTGTATATGAGAAATAGCTTTTACCTTTTTTCCTTTTCATAAAGCTTGTTCTCCAGGCTGTTTAACGCAGGTAGGCTGTCAGCCTTGTCACTGCCAACTTCCACCCGGCACTCTCCTTCCTCAAACCACTGAGCCTGAGAGTCCCCACAGATTGCCCCCTGTGATGGGGCTAGGAAGGGAAGAGCCATGCTCCCCCCATCTGGTGACTCTTATCCAGATGTGGTCTGGTAGCCAGGTGATGGTGCAGGATGGAAGCAGGTAGGCAGAGCTTCATATAACCTATGCTGAACAATTTTCCATTTTCTCCCCTGAGGCTACAGCAACATGGTCAGTGTACATGTGTGGAAGTGTGCTTGTGCTCTGGAACAGTCACCCCTTCTCCACCCACCCAGTGTAATGCCAGTCCAGTGAGCATCAGTGCTACCTCCATATCACCACCCAGTGGCAGCCAAGAGCTGGAAAGGCTTACCTCCCCAATGCATGAGATGAGTGCTGTCTGGCAGCTGCTTGGTCTTCTCCCAGACCCCCCCCCTTGGCCGACCTCTGGCAACTCGAACTTATTCCTGAACTTGGGGCGCTGGCTTGGGTGAGGTAAGGCATATTTCAGTACCTCAGCCCTCTTTGCCACCAGGCCTCTTACTAGTAATGCTACTGATATCTGCAAAGGGGTTGACATTCAAAAATGAGCACTCTAACCCATTTTATTTTGTATATGAAAACCGAAGATAGACATGCGCATTAGCACTGATACTAATGTGCACACCCAGAGCCACAGGTTCAGTTTGCATATACAAAATAAGAAGAGATAGAGCACTCATTTTCAAATATAAGTCTCTTTGCAGATATCAGTAGCATCACCAGTAAGAGGTACAAGCTTTTTCTCCTGTATGAAAAAAAAATCACTATCTCCTTCATGAATGAGTTTATCAACAGCTCAGCACCATACTAGCTCATGGGTGCATGAGTGTATTGGTCATTGGACACATTGGTCAGGATGTCAGTAATATAGTTTTGCAATAAATAATAAATATCTTGCATTAGTAAGCAAATCTGTTGGCATCTACACATTTTAGATTGATAGTTCTTGCTCCAGAAACACTAATAACATACATTTTGGAAATGGTTACAAAAGCTGACCATGTCCCTTTAAACTCTAGAAAGACTGGAGAGGTTATTTGGCCTGTACTAGATAAACTGACTTTGTATTTTATTGGATACCGTCCAACATCGGTCACTTATACAAGGTTATTTCAGCACACCTGGTGATATTGCTTCGCCACATTCTTCTAGGCAAAATCCTGAGAATATTGAATTCTTTAGCCTTTTCTAAAATTCAGCTCAGAATGTATCAACTTCAGCTACCAATTTTATTATTCCCATGTCCAGCAAGTCACACCTACTGCTATTCTCACTCCTGCAAGCAAATCTCCCTGGACTCCTACTGGCACTTGCAGTACCACAGTTCATCTCACCACTGGCAGCACAAGGACTATGACACACATGTCCACCTCCAATCCTTCTGAAGACAGTACAGCTTTTAAAATGTCATCACTAGCAAGTGAGCTGGTATGCTGCATGGCTTATACCAACTCATTGTCTGCTAAATAAGACCAAATGTTGCATCCATGCATGATGAAACATAGAGCAGGTAAATATAAATTCCTAAATGTATTGCCTTTTAATTTGTGTTTACAATATTTGATGCATAAATAGCCTACCACCTAATGATGGGTTACTAATATGGCTCTTTAAGGAGGCAGTATAGCGTAGTGGTTAAGGGCACTGAGTTGCAAATCTGGAATCCTGGGTTTGACTCCCATCAGCCCCCACTTGCATACTGTGTGACCCTGAGCAAGTCACTTAACTTCCTTGTGCTCCCAGGTTGCACATGGAAACAAGCTCCGGCTTAGTGTGCCATTCCTGGTTAAACAATTTCCCCTTTCCTAAGTGTTCAAGAAAACTGTTGGTGTAATACTTTAGAAAAGTTGTCAGGAAAGAGTTAACAGGTTAGTGCAGAACAGAGCAGTACAAAGTGTTTTCAGGAACGTGGTGAACAAGTGTCACACAGGAAATGGAAGGAGTTCAGGCTATAACATGAGCAGGCAGATTAGTTCCAAAGGGACTGTGCAGCAGGAGTAAGGATCTCAGGAGCCCAGACTTCTGGATGGCTGGGACAGGGTGAGCCTGCTTGGCCTGGAGTGGTGGCAGGGGTCCAGGTCTTGGATGTGACAGAGGTAAACCAGTGTGTCCTGGTCCCCAGAGGGCCTGCCTGGAAGAAACAAAAATAAGAATAGTTCTAACACAGCATAGAGAGAAGGTGAATTGAGTGTATCCACTCAGTGAATTTATCTGGGGTTCCTGAATGCCCACTTTAGGTTCTGAGGTGATGGAGGAAATGCATCCTAAGATCATAGTGTAACCATGGGGATGGCAGAAAAATCCCTCTGACAAGAGAAGGTCACACATACACTATGTGTTGTGCAGGACTGCCAAGGTATGTATCTGTGCCCAGTGAAGTCTCAAGAAAGTGTGCTGTACAGTGTACTGGAGCTACAGGTAGGTTACAGGAAGTCTGTGAGAGATACATTACCAAGTATTTGGGCACCCTAAGTGAGAGATAAAGTAATATCAGACCCCACTTCCAGAGAAGTAATCCAAAGTGTGTAAGAGTTAAAGAAATGTGCAACAGCCATGTGTTTGGGAATGTTAAATATTTATGCCTTATTTGCTAAGCTATTGCCCTCCAGTGTTTGAGGCAGTCGTTACATGTAACTTGGAAGCCTGTGAGATGTTCCCAAATGTGGGATTATCAGTAACCCTTAATGTTGTAGCAGTTGGGCATGAGCAGGTGACCACTGGAAGGAATAAATCATTGCAGGTGTCTCTGGGGGTCTAGAAAAAGTCTCTTTGGTACTTGCTACAGGTGTAGCCATGTTACATGTTGGGTCCCTCACACCAGACAGTGATGGTGCCCTTGTGGGCATGATAAAGCACCTGGAGGTGAGAGTCCCAGTTTTCACAGTAAGTTGACAGCTTCTGTAGAGAGGTTTAAATGCCTGTGTACAAGCAAAGAACCCTGTAAAAAAAGGAGGTATACGGAGTAAATATCCTCCTACAGGGATAAAAAGGAGATGAACACCTCAAAATACTGTTTAAAATGTAGCTCTGAACAAGATGAGGATGAGATGTAATGTCAGTAAAATAGATGTGAGCAAAATCTCACTGAAAAAGCTAAAGTGAGGACAGCCAGAAAGTCAAAGAGAAAAGTATACTGTGATCAGAAATGCAACTTTGTAACTCCACCGAAGATGCTGTAAAAATGCTTCAGCATAACCTTAACTGATGGAGCTACTCCTCTGTGGTGTAAAGCTACTGTATGCCTCCCAACAAATCAAGGGTTTAAAATAAACAACTGCTGCTTGAACGTTATTTTGGAGTGGAGAATGAAGTTCTTTATTATTGCATGCAAGTTGGATGCCTTTTCTAAGATGCGCCCTGTAGTCCCTACTTAACACAACAAGTAAGTGATTCCTGGTTGGCCCATTTTTATGTTTGCATGCATGCATGTTCAAAGTGAACATTTGGTGGTGCTCTGGCAGTGTAGGGAGCTGTGGAGGTATGTGCTCTATAACTCAACGGGTATAGAAATGCAGGAAGCTTGCTCTCAAAAGTCAGTGCTGAGAAGGCTGGTGATGACAGTGTTCAGCTGGTTGATGGTCATAATCTTGATATAGTTCAAAAGATGCAGCCTAACCAATCACACAGGGTTTCTGCCCATTAGCCAGCTAACAAACATCATCATCATCATCATCATCAGGCTTTGAAGATAAACATCAAACCACACAGTGTTTGTGTGTGTGTGTGTGTGTGTGTGCGTGTGTTTTCCCTAGTTACATACAGGAGTCTGGAGAACATCTCTTTGAAAGCATTAAACATAGTGGGAAAACACTTAGGATATAGAAAGCAAATACAATGGCATACAATGGCATCAAATATGTTAACAGCATGTCAATAATGAAGAGAAAACACCAGAAATAGCTGATTTAATTGCATACTATTTACATTCCCTTTTATGAGTCCCTGATACCAGTGGCATAGCTTTGAAAAATGTGAGATTTAGACATAACTCTGTTTATACTTTCTGTATTTTTGCTATTATTTTTCTTATATGGACTTTATCCTACTGCCCTTCCATGCTGGCCCCATTCTACTGTTGACCCCAAGTCCCATTCATGCCATCTCCAGGACTTACTCCATCTACTTCTTAAATCATTGTGTGAGTGGGTGCCATAGATAGTGGTGGTGCAGTGCAGCATCGTCAAACTGATGGGAGTTCTTTTCTGCCTATTACTCCCCTTGTGTCAGAGCTGTGGTCATGCAATGGTGTGCATGTAGACAGTGAAGACTGTGCATGCTCTCAACGGCCGCCCCCGGCATTCAATTATGGTGACCACTGCTACTGTATGTCACTTAGTCACTGCTAGATGGCAGCCAAGCAGTGGTACACACTGTCCCCCCACAATGAAGGAGGACAGTGTCAATGGAAACTCAATCTTCCTCCCTCCACCCAAGCCCCCAGGTGACCCTGGTCCATTCCTGAACCTGAGGCACCTGTGCGGTGGGAGATGAGGCATCCAGTGCCTTAGTCCCCATGCCACTGGGCTGGCTACAAGTTTACTATAGCCCAGGGTTCCTTAGACAGTAATGATTGTGCCCCTGAGGGGGACCGAACCTGCAACTTATTGTTTTACAGTTCTGTGCTTTTACTGTCTATACCATGTAGCAAGAACTATATTTTTGCAATTCTTTCCCCTTTTTCTTTGTTACTAAGGGAAGTGACATAAAGACAAGATTACTGTCTTTTGGACTTTATTTGCTTAGCTGCTTGTCTACACTGATACTATAATGCCCTGTTTATGACATTATGAGTATTTCCCCAGCAGCAGACTGGGATGTCATGAACAGAATTGTATCTGCAGAAACAGACAAGCAGACAGAGCAAATAGGGTAGAGATCCAGTTTCAATGCAACTGTACTTAGTAATAAAGAAATAAGGGTGATAATTGCAGAAAAAGTATGAAGTATAAACTAAATTGTCTAAATATTATATTTTCCAAAGTTGTCTCTACAACATTAGTAACTCTTTAAAACTCTTACACAGCAAACAGACATTCAAGATTGGCAAATGCTTTGTAATAATAGAGGTCCCCATGTTCATCCTTGCCAGTCAGGGGACTAGAGGGTTACACTTAACTTTTTTGGAGGGGGTCATCAGTTGTGAGTAAATATTGGACCAATGAGAAATTAGTAATTGGCACAGAGGTAAAACAGAGACTAGCGGGGGTTAGATTTGAGCTCAGCAATAAATAGCTGAGAGTCTAAACTATAATGCAGATGTTGTCATTGTGGATTGTGTCACACCACCACAAACAATAATCCACAGCAGATGCAGGCCAACAGAACCTGCCATAAGTAAGCTACAGTAATTAATTTTCTTCAAGGATTCCCCCTTTGCAGTCTGTTTGACACTATGACAACTACTGCATTGGAAGTCAAAGTGGTTAGATTGAACTGATGAAGCTGAACCAGATTTGTTAGGCCCCAAGTTGAAGTTGAACTGAAGAGAGCTCTGGATCACTTCTCTCACCCTCAGAATAAATATGTTTTTCTCTGTTTTCTTAGATGGACTTCCTTTACAATGTATGACTGTTGTGTAGAGTTGCCGTGCATGGGTGGGGGAGTGTAATTTCTGTAATTTTTATATTTGGATTATTTGTTTCTTTTTTTTAATTTTAACAATATACAGTAGGTACAGAATATGTAACAATACAGCAATTTAAAATACAGAGTATCGAAACAATACATTATCTACAGAAACTAATGTAACTGTAGAAATATGAATTATTTGTTTCTCATATATCAGAAGTTATCTTATTTTCATTGTGACATTTGACACTGAAGTTATGTAATTTGCATACTGACCTTTCTGATCATGTTAAGTTGTGCTCTCAATTAATGCACATCTATCATACCATTGGAGCAGTGGCAGGTGCTATGATAATGTACAGTAGCACTACAGTATGTGATGTTCTGACCAATGAGGAGCCAAAATTTCCAGACCCCATTTTATAAACCATTTTCATGTACTGTATGGTAGAGTATCATTTATTCATTACATAAAACAGGATTCACTATATTCTGCCATCTTCTATCATATTAGTAGCAGATTGACATAGGCCTAGATAAGCAGCAATAACTGTAATTTATGTCCCAGATGGATATGAGTCTCATTCTTAGACACACCAACAAACCTGAATGAAACTGGGATGATGAATTTTAATTAGGGCACAACGGTTTTTCATATCAGGCTATACTTGCCACAGTTTTGATCATATTCTCGAGATACAGATGGGTTTCCCAAACAATACCATGCTTTCATGGCTCAGCAAATATATAATAAAGTAGCTGCCAGTCCCTTAAATCCCCATCTGCAAGAGCTGCAGATGCTAATTGGGAATAATTACCCTAATTACCTAGTTGCATAGTGAGATGATTGCTGATATTTATAATTTGGGAAGAAAGCCTTCTTCCGCAACAAGATACTAATGTAAAATCTTATGTGTGCACATTTCATCCTCCAGGGTTTTAGATGAGTTTTTTTGTAATCTGATGGTCTACTTTAGTCTTGTAGAAAATACAACTGGATGACAAGGTCTAGATGACTCCATTTATTTCACTATTTACCACTAATGTGTTCATAATTTCAAACTTTTACAATAGTGTATGTTGTTTTATGAAATAACTTTTGCTGGAAGGCAAAATTCTTTTCACTTTAATTTCATCTCTGGCATGCTAATCAAAGTGCCGTATGTACCTACTGAAGCACCCAGCTACAATTTCAGTGGATGTGTGGCCCTAGCTGCACGAGGCAATTTTAGTCATGCTGATTTGTAGTGATTTCTGGTTCATTTATTGACTAGTAACCATTATTTTGTTTAGCTTATTTAGCTATTATGTCAATGACTGGAGAAATGGTATGCTCTTCAGAGATCAGAGTCTGAAACCAGAATTATGTGAATCCCTGCTCATGTTTAGGCAGTTTGTGACAGCATCTGGACAAAGAAGGGCAAGGCAAACTGTAGCTTTAGATACGAATAAATGTCAACATGTTCATGAAGTGGATGTTTTGCAAACATCACAACTTCTGTTTGAACCTCTTGGTTTCAAAATGTACAGTTATGATGTTTGTTTTGTATTCTATAGTTACAGATCCAAAGGAACGCAATTTTTTAAAAATATTTTTAAAGTGATTGGAAAGAAGAGCAAGTGTGTGTAATGTTTGATCTTCCCTCTGTTCTATTTCATGTGTTTCTTCTGATATACAGCAGCCCTATGTTTCCTTATTTAGGGTCATTTGTTAATACAGCCTTTTGTTCCCCACCCTATAGTCATTTTTTAATTACTTATGAGTTTCATAACCTGGTGACATCAGTCGAGGAGAAGCCTACAGCAAAATGTTCCATGCAGGCTTTCACTCAACTGATGCCAGGTTCTGGAATTGATAACTAATTAGTAATTAAAAACTGAGTATCAGGAGCTGGACAATTTGCACAGTGGTGCTTTATCACTCACAAAGCTAATGACCCTGGTCTGGGAAATTAGCATGGGTTGGTTGTGGAAGGTCCAGCAGAGGAAAGAGGCTTGAACATCTGAGCAGATGCTCTTCTCCTCAGGTGAGAGAGGCAGACTGTCTCACCTATGACACTGCCACCTTTACTAACCATATCTTCATTTGCAAGATTATGTTGAATCAGCCATGGGCCTGAGCTAGAATGAGGAAATGACCCGCCCCTTGGTTAATTTGGTTAACTAATGGTATTATGGGTCTTACCCCAGAAATGTTATTTTAGTTTGCTTTGGAGCCATTTGCATACTTCCAGTGGCAACAACAGTGCAGGTGAGGATTCAGTAGGAGGGGGAACAATCACTATTTCACAGGCAGAATGGGACAGGATAGTTTATATCCAGCACACAATAACAGCTTCTTACATCTGGTGGGAATATGCCTGGAAGACCATAATGTTGGGAGTTTGTCAGTAAATGGGTGGGTAGTAGTGGTGCAGATCTGCTGCTATGTGATTAAAATATCTGTAATTCAGCTACTGAACTTAACTGTATCAATATAAATGGAAAACTTGTAAGGCTGGGGCAGGACTTTTCATACATGGCAGAACTGGCACATAAATTTATAGCATTAAGATGCCATCAGCCATCAGCTTCAAGGATTTTCATTACCCATTTTCTAAGTCTGTATATCTAACAGATTTCTACAAGGTAGTCTTTTTATGTAATTTTGGGTAAATATTTATTCTGTATGGTACTGGAACTGTGGGAAGATGTGACCTGCCCCTGTTCTATGATTTATTCCTCTTTACAGTATTACTATGGATATAGTTATCTGAAATAAATGGTCAATAAAGTACAAATTAAAGAAAAACCAAACAAACTGCCACCTGAGTGACCACTACCATGCAGGAAGGAATGGCTTGATAGGGAGGATGGTGGCTGACTCCACACATTGTCACACTACTGCGTGCACACATGGAGCCCCTGCCACTGATGCCTGGGGTGAGCAAAAAATATCAGAAAAATCCAGGACCCTAGGATGATGCACACTGCAGTACTCTCAGACCCTGCACAGCTGCCACTTCTGGAAGTATCTAATATGGCATTCAGAGGTTTGGGGAACTCCAAAAAACCTACCATGTGGGATAGCTCATGGGGGCAACCTTGATAGCTGACTGCAGTGATGGGGCTGGGAGAATACTAAGTCAATGGGAGTGGATCTTGAACAGAGGAGATAAACAATAAACAAATATGAATATTGCATTTGGTGGGAAAACAACAGCTTTCATAAGGGACCCCAAATAAGGTAAAAAAAATAGGACTCTTAAAAAAAAGCACAATTGTAAATGCACACTGGGTAGATTAAACAGAACTCAAACATGCCCAAACTTCAAATCACATGAAAATGTAAAAAAACAATAACAGTTTATGTGCCTTCTAATATACAGTATTTATTCCTTTTTTATGACTTTATTAAAATCATGACACTGAAACTGAACATATTGTTTCATAAACCTCCCTGCATATGCAGTATGTTAAACTTAAGCCCTAACTACTTGTAGTCTGATCCCATCAGACCTCAGATGATAAGCAGAGTTGGGTTTGGTCATCTGTAAGATGGGACACCTCCGATGAACACCAGGTACTACAGAATGTGATGCTTATACCATAATTCTCTGAGGGCATTTGCCCCTTGGTTAAAACTATCTATATGGATGTCCTAGCATGGTGTTGGAGAGACACTGTGCTGTCAGAGGTGCAGTTTTTCAGATGAGATATTAAATTGAGGTTCCATCAGCCTGTTCTGCTGACTGTTATGGTGGATGTTAAAGACCTCTTGGCACTTCTCAAAAGAGTAGGGGAATTTCCTGGTGTCTTGGACAAACTTCCCCCATTTGCTAAACCATCAACAGCTTAACCTGGTTCAATATTCTTCAGTTTCAGCCTGTAATGCTCCTAGAAGAGGCAGAAAACAGGAAGTATTTGGTACCCCTCCTTTCTCGGGGGTCAAAACCTAACTAACTAACTACTGCATAGTTTCTGCTTTTCTATAAATACAGCATTGTTTTGCTTTTCTCAAAGTATTTGAGCTATTTTAGTGACTTGGCTTGAAAGCTCCATTTTGTATGATTTATTTTTATATACTGTATAAAAATGGCAAAACTAATCCTTTTGTCTGTCTATAACAACAAACAAACAAACAAACAAAAAGCATTGTCAAGAAAGTGAAATGGCCAATATGTGCTCGGTCTGGAAAATACAATTTTTTTACATTAAACAAAACTTTCTTTTGCATTCAACCAAACCAGATTATCATTACACTCAATTATATATGTCAAGCAAGATATCTAGCAGGTGGCAAGCTACTGGCAATTATGAGAGAACACAGTCACAGATCATGTGACCTACTATTAGATGGTTGTACTGTACTTGTCTGTGTCTTTTAATTATGAGTCTTCAACAAAATGACATTGAAAACAAAGTAAAACTGAGAATAAACTATGGGGTTATAGGATTTTATGTGAGTCAAGCTTGATGATATTATATGATCTTCCAACATAAGAACAGAGATTTTATAACACAAACAGGATGAAACGATTTGTTTATAATTCTCTGTATCATAGGTACCTTTACATACAAAAACCTAGAACTAAAACAAATAACAGTAACACATACACAAAGCAATCACAATAATACAACTACAAAAAAACTAATGAGCTGAGGCTAATACAACCATATTATATCAATCCATCAGTGCAACACTAATTGCATCTTTTCTTTGGCAGGTAGTGGTGTGTGTGTGTGTATGTGCAACTACAAGCTGTGTTTACACAGCTGAAGTGATCCAATATTTGTACTACTCAATTCCTGCTCAAATTGCTCCATTAGGTTCAATTAATTCTTCACACAGCCCACCTTCACGCTGATGCAGGTTGAGCCGGAGAGGGGCTGTGGGTCCAGGTTGGGAGCAATGGAGGAGCCTAGGAGCAGCTGCTTTTATCAGAGTGAGCGTTGCAGTACATTTGCTCAGTTATATAATATGCTTGCTCAGATAAATGGGCATGGGGTCATAATATCGTAAGACATTATGCCACATGGCAAAATCACACTGCCAATACAGCGTGATTTCTGCCATGCAGCATAACTCTTTTTTTTTGTGGGGGACTCTGCCCCCTGCACCCCCATTATGAGGGGGCTGTGCCCCCAAACCCCCAATAAAGATTCTCAACTCCGTGGGTGGGGTTAACTTGGGGAGCGCACAAACTGTTAAAAATAATAAAAGTTTCTGGGACCGAGAATCAAACTCGGTCCCAGACACAGCGCCTGGGTTCCTCACTGCAGTGGCTCAGTCTATTGAGCCATGGCAGCTGCTCAGCGGAACCACATCCCAGCAGAGATCTTATCCTCTGCTTGGGGTGTTTTGAGTGGTACAATACCACGTACAGTAGTATTCGCAGTTTTGCACCACTCGCTGTAAGCTACAGCGTTGTTGGGGTTTAGCCATAATGTTGTACGCTATTAAGCATGTGACATTCTGACCCGGTAGGAGATAAACGTACCCACTCCTGTGCCAGAACAAAAAGAGGCTCCAAAGCACTCCTCTCATGGTCTGGCAAGTGTTCACACTGCCAACTTTGTAGCACATCAAACTGTGTGCACAAGTTGATGCCATGCAAAGATTGCAGTGTAAACACACCTAAAGATTCACTCAGTGTTAAAGTACTGTAAATCGTTCAACCATTATACCTGTATCATAGTGGTGATAACCGGAAGATGTAAAAATTGAAACTTTAAATAATAATTTTATAAACAGGCCATATGCAGACTAAAAGTATATACTCAGCTTCAGCACTCCCACTCAAGAAAAAAAAGAAAGGTTTTATGGACTTCATTTTTCCATTCTTGTACCAATGAACCCACATTCATAATTCACATTTTAAGAATGCACAATTGTATATATAAACTTTGTATGCTGTGCATGGACTAATCATCTTAAACTGCCAAAACAACAGACAGAAAATGCAAATTTTTAAACATAGCCAGCAAATACTTTTTATTTCAGTATCATTTAATTCTTCCCTTTATCAATAACAAGGCTGTTTCAAGTACTAGCTTTGATGTACTGAACAGTCTGTACCTGGAAGCAGGCATATCTTGTTTCAGATCCTTGATACCTTGTCAGCATTGTGATCTCAGTCATTGTGCTATCACTAGTGAGCAATGTGGCAGGAAGGAGAATGGCTCATCTTAGTCCTTCATGGTGTCATGATCAGTGTAGTCACAACGTTGATAAAGAGTATCAGAACTATGAATGTCATCTTCCTGGTAAAGTACTGTTTCACACATTCTATCGAGCACTTTCAGGTGGATCATCTACAGTAATTTGCTTTTAATTTGATGACTGGGAAGGCACACTGAGCCAAAAACTCATTTTTAGGTGCATACAGGGGTAACAGTGAGCATTACACAAATAACAATCATGTGTAATAACAGCAAACATTCTCAAGGTGCAATTGTGCAGAATGAGATGGTGTGATGAGTAAAACATCAGTATACAATGGCCAAAAACATAATGCTCACCAATTATATCTGCATAATTAGTAAATGGGAAAAGAAAAGTGGTCTCGGGTGTAAAAGTAGTAGCTGGGTACATTTATAAATTGGCAGTATTTTCAGAGGGTGCACTAATACTTTAAAAAGGAGAAGATAAAACAGATTGTGATGAATCTCTTGTACCATATTTATTAGTCTGAGGAATATTTCTTGTGGAATGATCATCTTTATTCTTTAGCCTATTTCCCCACCAAGTCTGTATGTGTAACAACTCCACAGGAGAAAAAAAGTGTGTATCATAAGTAAAAGGAATCTCTGGACAGAGCCAAGAAAGTAGAGTATAAGGTATTACAGAATAAATGCAAAACCATGATTAACCAGGCAAAGGCAGGCATGGAAGAAACAATTCCTGATAAGATTGAGGCTGATTAAGAATTGCCCCTTTTTTAAACACACAGGGAATAAAATGCGGGTCAGGAATAATGTGGTGTTCCTAATTATTGGAGGGGGACCACTGAGTGAGGTACAGGGAATAGCAGAAGCACTGAATAACTACTTTGTGTCATTATTTAGCTAGGAAGTCTGAGGGCATGACCAGCTGGGGTTGCAGTTATGGGAGAGATTCATGCTGAATGGTAGGCAATGGCTCCCGCAAATGGACCCCTAACTCAGTGTGTCTTATCTGGCAAACACATGAGATAAATAAAAATAAATAAGTATTCAGCTACATTTTTTGCTTTGTATTCATTTTGTTCGGTCTGGGTTTTGTTATCAGTGTAGAGATTAAGATAATCCAAATTAAGAAATGCCCAAATTATGGCAGTGTTAATGTACAACTGAACCCTTACAGTGCTGCAGTAAAATATACATATAGTTAGGGTTGTACAGGCACTTTTATGTCAAATTCAAAATGTTGTACCGTAATAACTTTGGCATTTTTTTTCAAAATAGCCCAAACTTTGGCTTGTGCGGTCTCTCTGCCAGTGTCTTAAGATGTGGACAGGTTTGTGATGGCATCTTGTATGGTTTTTGAGACACTGGGTAGCAAATTCAGAAATAAACGAACACTTTTTTCCCATTGGTTAACATGGGATTTTTTACCCTCATCTACAGCCCAGACGGAATGAAATTTTGTTCTTGAAATTTTGAGGGGTGATGGGGTCCATGCCAAGGGCATACCTTTGGATAGTGTGGTGAGAAGATATCTCACCATTTCTGAATTATAACATTTTTTGTAATAGTTGCTAGACAGACAGGTAAATGAAAATAATTTGAACTGTTAATTGTTGAGGATTAACTGTTCATGCTCAGAGAAATACTGTTTGTGCTTCCGCCATCTTGTTTAGTTTTCCGTTTTAAAAATTTATTTATAAAGAAATCCTACTTGGTAAGGAATGACCAAGACCTGGTCTCAGTCACATGCTTAGCTCCATTATTGTAGTATTATTTGATAATTTTAAGGGCAAATATGTCTTTTTGGGGCAAGAATCAGGTCACCCATCATTTGATTAGTTAATGATCAATCGATCGGTAAATATCCATTTTAAGTTTTTTACAGTTCAAACTTTACTGTTCGAAATGTAAAGACTTTGAACAGTAAAGGCACATGACAATTTGAACTGTCATGGCTCACTGGTGCCTAGTTGCACCCCCCTACTCATCGTTTTCTGTCCCCTGAATAAAATAATATAAATATTCCCTGGTAGTCTAGCAGTCCTCCCCCTCCCTGTTCTTCAATCGCCATCCCATATCTTTTTTTTTAACATTCCCTGGTAGTCTAGTGGTCCCTCCCCCCTCCACTATTCTCCAGTCATTTTTTTATGTTCCCTGGTAGTCCAGTAGTCCCTCTCCCCTCCTTTGTTTTCCGATCACTGTCCCCATGTTTTATAAATATGGTATTTCATTGGTGGTCCAGTGGTTCCTCCACCCTTCCCTGTTCTCCAGTTATGATCTGATGTTAATTTTTTAATTCCATGGTAGTCCGGTGCTCCCACCCCCATTCTCTGATTGCCATCCCCGTGTTTTATGCATACTTCATTGGTGGTCCAGTGGTCCCTCCACCCTCTCCTGTTCTCTGATCACCCTCCTCGTGCTGCGTTATGTCCCTGGTGTCTAGTGGCACCCCCCCCGGTCCCTGAAATAAAGAAGCCCATCCTTTTTTTTTTTAAATGGTCCATCACTGATCAGACCCCCACCTCCCACACAACACCCACCATCCCACACACCCCTAGTACACCCCCACACACCCTCACTCAACTAAATAGGTACCAGGTTCTAAGATCAAAGACATGTCTTGCTGCTGGAACTGGTGACTGCAGTATGAGAAATTAAGGTACAGTAAATGCGGTTCAATGTGTTTTAATAGGGGGTTTCAACTTGGGTGCATAACTTTGCCATTTTTTGACATTTGACCCCAAATGTTCAACATTGCCTTTTGGGGACTGCACCTCATGAACAACATGACTGTCAATATACAACTCCTGCCCAAAAGGTGATTTCGTGCTCGTGTGATGAACTCACCTTTCAGGTGGAATTCAGAAATGTTTTCTGCCTTTGTTCATGAGGTGGGGTCAGAAGAAGTCTATGTTGAAAAGTTGGAAATGGTAAAGTTATGCCCATTCATTGCTATTTTGATACGCATGCTTGTAACTTTGGAAATTGTAAATAATTTGACCCCAAATTTTTAACAGATCCTTCTTATTACCCCTTCTCATGTATGTCATAGCTGTCATTTTTTCAAATCCTGATCAAAATGTGTTTTTGGACCAGCAGCACAGAATGGCACTGCAGTTGCGACGAATTACTTTTTGGCAGGGGTTTAAACATTTTCTGCACTGGGTACATGAGGTGGAGTTATGAGATGGCTATGCTGACAATTTGTTTGCTGTTGTCCTATAAATGGAAGTGCAGGGCCCTTCCACAGTATCATACAAATGCACATCTATGGAGGCATGGGAGGGCCAGGCAAATAAGTATACAATTACTCTATCTCAAAAGCTACAGATGGGTGGGAGTGCAGGGCCAAGAGATCCCTGTGCTGCCTCAGGCAAATAAGGCTATGATTACACTATCTCAAAAAGTAAGGAAATAAATTCCAAAAACGTTGTTAATGCTCTAGTTAGGGTTAAAGCAACAAAAGTAGTGAAATGTGGCATTATGGTAAGTAAGTAAGTATAAGTAAATAAACTGAGATGGGTACAGTATAGGAGAATGGGGTTAGCATTAGTGTTGATGACCCCAAGGCACACCTCTGACACCTGTTGGTGTGTGCAGGGTGGGGGGTGGTGTGTTAGGGTTGGAAACCCTAATGCCACATTCCTACTTTTGTCACTTTAACCCTAACTAGAGCATTAATGAAGTTTTTGATATATATATGATATATATATATATATATATATATATATATTAGAGGCAAAAAACTCAGTTTAATGCATTAGTTAGGGTTGTTCCACAGCGACAAAAGTGAGGAAAATCGCTGTTAGGGTTGAAAACCCTAACTCCGAATTCACCCCCCCAGCACCACACACACACAGACACACACACACACATGCAAGTATGGGGGAGGACCAAGTCAACACAACCAATGACAGACATCCAGCAGCTGGTGACAGAAATAACAAACAATTGTCTAAATGTACTACGAGACATCCCCACCCACCTGACCAGGTACTACATGCTCAGTGGAGATCAACAGCAAAACTGAGGCCATGTACACCAAACGTACACATCCCTGATTGCAGCTGCAACACAACATACCACACTTAGTAGTTGCATGGCCTTACCTACTGATGCCCCACACCACACCACACCACATTTGGTGGGCCACCTGAGCAATAGAGTTCAGCAAAACCAAGGAGTTGTACACGTATAATATCTCTGATTATAACAAGGGTTTGAGAAATGCAGCTTTCTAATTGACTGTAAACATTGTAATAGCCTTATGTTTAGTTTTTATTAACATACATGTAGAGCATAACCATATGATGGTATGGTTTAATGTAGTTTAAAGACATTTTTTATTATTTTTTTTTTTTAGGATGTTATTTCTCTCCGGCTACAACCCCGCTCCGTCGTTTCCCCGGTGCCATCCCGGACCGCGAGCCCCCTCCCTTCTGCACAGCTTACCCGCTTCGCAGCAGGGTGGTGGGAGCGACTCAACCACCCCAACGGATCCATGCCAGGAGGCGTCCTCCAGGAATGGCGCCAGGAACGATTGTGTTGCTGGGCTCCATTTTTTCTTTATTTTCCTCCCGGTGGGCACAGCGTGCAATGGCGCCAGCGCTGAGTGTGCACACGCTCCCGTGCGGCGCTGGTTAAGAAGTCTGCCGTCCGCCCCGCCAACGTGGCTGCGTGCTGTCAATCCCCAGCCTCCGCTGAGGGTCAGGTAGCTACCGGCCGCCCGAATCCCCCACGAGATGGACAGCAGTCCTCGAGCGCTCAATCCATCTCCTCCCCACGATCCCGGCAACCCATGCCTGCTCTTGAACACGGGTCACCGGCGGGCGCGAGGTGTAGCACCAGCGTCAACCCCTCAGCGCCACCAGGCTGGCCAAAACAGTTTTATTATGATAGCAATAAGCCACTCCCAGGTATTATGTTAATGGTCAGTTTATCACTGTCTAGCGACATGTGCACTCGGTTATGCCTCATTCAACATTAAACCCCTAGGGTGATTAACAGACCATTTAACATAACTGTTGGTCATGCCTTATTGCTTAATTATCTTGTAATTAAGATACTCTCCCTCTGCTAGGCACTGCAGCAGCTTTGCAACACAGTGTCCCACCCAGTTACACCATACACTGTCTAGTTACTGGAGAATGGCTGTGAATAAGAACTCATGAAGATGAACAGTGTAACTGTCATTACAGTCATCGAAACCTTAGTGTGATTATAACTGACAGAGTCAGTGATAGAGAATAACCCCTGCTGTCCTAGTACACTTACCCCATTGTGAGTTAAATCAATACTAAAAGACATTCTGTTTATATCTACACCATACCTACTTGATTCCTGTTGTACCACAATTAACATAGTTATCACTTTGATAGTATCAGTGACAGAAGTGTGGCAAACCCAAACACTAGGCATACAGCCTGAGTATGAAACAACTGTTAAAAAAAATTACACTGTGTCCATAAGTGGCATAGATCACTCATTGCAACAATAGTAAATGTATTACTATTTGAATAAGTTAGTCATCACAGATGCAATGAGATTGTCTTTATCAGGTACAACATACTCAGTAAGTGCCTACAGGAAAATCTATCCTATACATCTCCGATACAGGTACGTCATTGTTGGCTCAGTAGTGCTATGATATTTAGAAGTTGCTTGGCCTGATCCATGCAATTACACTGTTTCTTACAAAGAATACTTACTGCATCTTTAGTATTGAAACACACTGAATGTCTATGTATGTACATCAGCAGTACACCTTCATCAGTAAGAATGCATCTGATACTGGCAGTACGAATTTCACAGCGTTGAACAGGCAATGCTTTTCCATATGTTTACATCAGCCTCTCTATCTTGAGTAAACCGTTGCAGTAAATGTACTACTATGTAAATCACATACTAAATGTAACACTACTTTTATCTTGAGCATGTTAGTGTCTTGTAGTTAATTTATGTACTTCTCTTAATTAATGTATACTCACTAGTGTTAAAACCTTTCTACAATTGTCATCATGCACCTTCAGCATTTATATTGACTAACGGCACAGTTCCAGTTGTGGTGTGGTGTGGGGCATTGGTAGGTAAGGCCATGCAACTACTAAGTGTGGTACGTTGTGTGCAGCTGCAATCAGAGATGTGTACGTTTGGTGTACATGGCCTCAGTTTTGCTGTTGATCTCCACTGAGCATGCAGTACCTCGTCAGGTGGGTGGGGATGTCTTGTAGTACATTTAGACAATTGTTTGTTATTTCTGTCACCTGCTGCTGGATGTCTGTCATTGGTTGTGTTGACTTGGTCCTCCCCCATACTTGCATGTGTGTGTGTGCCTGTGTGTGTGTGGTGCTGGGAGGGGTGAATTCGGAGTTAGGGTTTTCAACCCTAACAGCGAATTTCCTCACTCTTTTGTCGCTGTGGAACAACCCTAACTAATGCATTAAACAGAGTTTTTTGCCTCTAATTTCCCTTCTTTTTGAGAATGATAACGAGAAATAGTGAATGTAATGTGGCGGCGGGAAGCACTAACAAGTGGCGCACATGGTAACGCATGCACAAATGACAACAGAAAGGGCAATGCACACGGTGGCATAGATGGGAACAGTCTGCCACGTGATGTGTTGTCACATAGTAACATGGTGCCTGCAAACAGAAATGTTAATGGGCATGGTGACGCAAAGTGAAACAGAAAGAGAAACAGTACTGTAGACACAAATGGCAAAAATAACAGAAAGCATAGCGCAAATGAAAGCATAAAGGATAGCACATAGGGCCCTGCGCTCCGGCACATAATGCAGCAGCGGGAGAGCGGGCCCAAAGGGCCCAACACTCCCACCACATGATGTCTTGTGGCATAGTAACAGGAGCAGCAACGCAAACAGAAGTGCTAACAGTGGCGCACAAGGTAACGCAAGCGTGAATGAGAACAGAAAGGGTAACGAACACGGTGGCATAGACGGGAACAGTCTGCCATGTGATGTCTTGTCACATAGTAACATGGTGCCTGCAAATCGGAAATGTCAATAGGCATGGTGACACAAACTGAAACAGAAAGAGAAACAGTACGGTAGACACAAATGGCAAAAAATAACAGAAACGCAAGCGCAAATGAAAATGCAAAGGATGACGCACGTGGTGGCGTAGATGTCAACGGTAAGTGAAACGGGCATGGAACCGCAAGTGGAAAGGGCAATGGTAACAGTAATGTAAGTGCACAGGCTGGTTTTCCCCAAAAGCTGAATAGAGAAAGACAGTGAGTACAAAGAATGTATTCATAATAATGGGTATCGGAGCAGAAAATGAGGACTTGGAATACTAAATAGGTTATATCTCAGGAACCGTATGACGTAGAAAAAAAATTTAAAAGTTGTATGATTTATGACTGTCCTGGCTAGTTTTGTACTTAGTTCGCATTAGGGAGCTAAGAGTTTTTCTGATGAAAAGTCCGTATCTCGCACCGTTTCCGAGATACGGGCCCTGAAAGGCGAGGCGAACGCCGTAATGTTATCCTATGGGAAAAAAAGAGAAGTTCGAAGCACCATAACTTTGCCTCCCTGTAATATTCTTTCACCAAACCACTGAAAGGCACATCTGTGGGCTGTTGGCTGTCTTCCTCAAATTTCAGGAAAAAGACCAAACCGTTATTTTGCAGCAGGGTGCCAAGATTCCTGTAATGCATCGGGCGCCGTAATGTTATCCTAGGGAAAAACCATCAATTTTGGAGTGCTGTAACTTTGCTGCCATGTAATATTTTTCAATACAACACTGAAAGGCACATCTGTGAGATGTCGACTCGTTCCCTCCAAATTTCAGCCCAAAACTCCCAACCGTTCTTTTGCAGTGCAGTGCCAAAGAATTGCTGTCATTTTCCCACAGACTAGAAAATTACTGTCGCAATTTGCGAAAGCTTTCGAAAACATTTGCCACACTTTCATGAGCACGAAAGTACTTTGCGAAAGTACTTTTTCCAGAAATCTGAAAAACATATTTCTGGGGTGTTTTACCCCAAAATAAAGACATGGCTAGCATCCTCAGGGTCCGACTAGGTGAATACAAAAAGAATTAGGTTGCTAGAGGGTCCCAAATTTAAATGCCAAGCATTTTTCTAATCACCAACTGAAAACAAAATGGCCGATTTGCGAAAGTAACAGGCCCATTTGCGAAAGTATAAATGCATTTGCGAAAGTGTTGAACTTTTTGTTAACTTTTCCCATTGACTTATAATGGGAAATTGTTTTTTGAATAGCTTTTGAACCGTTTAATATTTTTTAACCAAATCTTCAAAAGGCACATCGGGGACCCCGGTCGCATGTTCCCTGAAGACTTCGGGCCAGTCGCACAAACCATGCGACCTGTACGCACGACTGTAGAATTCCAGAAAAAGCGTAAACGTGCGCGCAAATCACGCTTAATAACTCCACTGCTGTGTTTCTGACTGGTACAAAACTTGGCAGATGCCAAGGCCTATGGTTCTTGATCATGTATTCCAAATTTCAGCCAAATCTGTCAAATGGTTGCAAAGTTATTAAGGTGCAAAGTTTTGGAGTTTAACATAGAAATGGCTCCTCAACCCTAACTATGGTAGCACTACCGTGCTACCATAAAATATATATATATGTTTATATACACACACACACATATATATATCCAAAGTCTATATATGTTCAATCATATTCAGAACTCAAAAAGTTCAGATGGTTTGGCTTGTGGCCTATCCCTCTCAGCCAGAAACTGTTATGAAGTCACTCATTCATCATAAAAATAAATCCAGTCCTACCTACTCAGCTTTAAACCAAACAAAACCTTTCAAAGTAAGTGGTATCATGTCAGATCAGCAACTGCATTTCAGTGAGCCAATTTGAGTGACTGAAAAATAGCATGTGTGATGTCAGTGACTTGTGATCAATTCGGTCATTATTTGAGTGAGGGCAACTTGTCCTGGCACACTATTTATTTTGGTGTTCTACTTTGTGCAGTCTCAGAGATGGTTATTTTTATTAAGGGAGGGTTCAGGTGGTGAAGCCCCCCACAGGAAAAATATTGGAGAAATGTATTCGGTTAGTGAGCGCTTAGTTTAGTTCTTTTTTCCTAGTGTAATCGCTGTTTTGACAGTTGCTGTGTTTGGTAGTCACTGTCTTAGTTTGCACTGATGTGGGTTCGCTGATATGCTTGGTGCTGTCTTTTTATTACTGCTTTGTCATAGAACCTTTCAAAGTCATAGGTTTTTGCCTTACACTTTGACACCCATCCTATCCAGATTCCCAGCAAGCAGCAGTAAGGTAGCAACTCTTGGCTCCAGAAAGTAGTAAGATTCTGCGACAGCATTTACTGTGGCTTTCTGGCAGTGACTGTACTGATAATGTAGGCTTGTGGCACAGCTGCCATAAAAGTGCATCCATGGCTGTATTATTTTGGCAGCACTGCTGCTGCCTACATAGCCCAATGGTACAGTTGCTGCCCAGAAGCATGCACTCACTGTGGTTTTGGCCATCACGATGCAATAAGTTAACAAAACAGGGGTTAATTGTAAGTTGCCTCATACTACATATTTTTGATTTTTTTTATCTAGCGCTTCAGCAGATCATTATCATTGCTTTTCTTTATCTGTGGCCTCAAGAAACCAAAAAGAGGACATTACAAACTACAGTACAATTTACATTAAACTGTTACACCAATATGTTGGTTTAGCATTTTTTATTGAGTTGCATAACAGTATGTTTTGCTGGATCCCGCACAATACCTTACAAAAACATAGAAACATAGAATTTGCCTGCAGAAAAGGACTACTTGTCCCACCCAGTCTCCCCAGATGATCTCTTCTTAGTCTGCCTCTGCAGACCCTAACTGGTCTCCGACAACACTCCCTCCTCGCTGCCTGTTTACTAGTATTTCCCTATGTCTATCCCATTCATGCTTGAAGCCTGCTACTATTTTTGCCTTCACTACTTCTACTGGAAGTTGTTCCAGATATCTGCCATTCTTTCAGTAAAGTAGTACTTCCTCACATCAGGCCATATGCATGAAAGGGCAGAAAGTACGCATCAGAGGTGCATACCCCACCCGCGTAGCTCTGCACCCATGGACAGGTGCGCACAGGCTGATATTCACTGTCGCCTGCCACCTGTCTGTGGCCTTGCCCTCCTGGTGTGAAAGGTAACAGAGGGTAGATGGTGGTGGAGTAGTAGACCTATGCAGGCAGCCAATTGGATGCCCATCCTGGGTCCCAGAGTGGATCCCCTGCACCTTAGGAGCAGGGGAGTGTGGAAAGGTGTGGGTCTAGGTGCATACAGAGCACATCAGTCACCCGAGGAAGGCTCTGTTGGTCCCCATTGTTTAGTGGTCCCTCCCCCTGCCTGATACCCATCCCCGGGCACCACGCCTTGCCTGGTGCACACATGTAACCCACCCACAGCACAGCCCCCTCCCAGTTCTGTAAATCTGTTGTAACCTCCCCACTCACAACAGAGCCCCTGCCTGGTCCGATAAAATAGTGCCCCCCCAGCAGACCCCTGCCCAGTCCCAGATGACAGGGTTCACTCCCCACCCCCATATCAGCGCGCTCACTCTAGCTTTACACTGACCATTACCTGCTTGGCCTGCTAGGAACTACCTATGAACTTTGTTCTATACTATGGAAACCTACCTATCTGTTAAACTATGTATAGGCCTTGCCTGCATGACCTGCCAGGTCCTACCTATTAACTTGTCTTGTACCATCGGAAGCTACCCATGTATAGGCAATGTATAATGTATGTATTGCACCTGTTTGGTCTCACTCTGTCTTACCACACTGCTGTTGTTACCCTCTCTGCGATGAGATGCCTTTGTAAATGAGTCTATGACTCAAAGGTTGTAAATCCGATTCTTGAACTAAATAAATAAAAAAATAAATATCAGAGCTTCAGCCCCGGTCCACAATGCACTGTCAACTCCCTTCTATGCTACTACTTTTCAAATGGAGTGAACACATTCTTGCACACCTATGTGTAGGATTTGTATACCTGTTAAAACAGGAAACAGTTTCTATGATCCTCGGTTCCATCCTTTGCTGGTGTGTCATTATACACCAGTTGCATATAATAATTCCTGTAGTCTCTTTAAAAATAGCTGCCCCCAAACCAGAGCCCTGTCGTTGCAGTCCCTATCCAGTATCGGACAGCTAGTCCACCCCTGACTCCCGATTCCAGCCCCATGGCCCACTCATTGGTGGTTGGTGGCCATGCCCCAGCAGCACCAACACCACCACCCCCCATACCTGCAAGTCAGTGCTGCCATGATGGATGGCAAGTGGAAAATCCCTCTACACATCATCTCGGCCATCCACTGTCCAACTGATACTGCGAGGGCATTGACTATTTATAGGGCTATTTATTTTTCAGATGACTGAGTGCCACTTTCAGGATGACTGAGTGAGATGTGTTTTTTTTTAAGCATATTGCGTTAGCACATGCTGACGTTTAGATGGAACTGAGGAGGGACAGCATATTGGAGAGCTAGCATCGGTGGATGCATCCCTGTGAGGGGCCAGTGCAGCTTGTGGTTTGTGACCACCCTAGTAAGCAGGGATGAGGGGGTGTCATTAATGGAGTGCCAGTCAGGACAATGGAGGTTTCTACTGGCTGCCAGGGAGGGAAGTAGGAGCACTACGGGTGAGGGAATATATCATCTTTTATACTTTTGAAGACTTTGCTTGTGGCTGACTTGATTTTTTTTTTACATGCTTGTTTAAAATGAGGAAATAAAAAATGGAGGAGAAAGTGAAAGTGGTTCATTGGTTCCATAGAGGAAATGAAAGTGACAGTGGAAGACAATTTGCAAGTGAGCCGGTGCATTCTAATTATGCTGCTCGCGCTGTCGGCTCCAGACGGTGGGGACCTACAGTGAGAATATTTTTCCTTCTGCGGACCAAGAGTGTGGATATTTCAATATCCTCACTCTAGGTCCCAAGGAAGGAAAAATATCATTGATATCTGCCCTTCGATATCCTCACAGGTGTTTTATAGGGGATATGACATAGCCTGACTGAAGGTATCATATTTATCTTCATGAAAGGTCAATGATATTTTGAAGTCATTGGCCTTGAGTGAAGATAAATATATTATCTTCAGTCAGACCATGTCCTGTTCTGTTTATACAAGAGATGTTTTGGGCCCCATGACACACAACCCCCCAAAGACTACCCTACATATTCCCCACCCAACAATAACCCCAAATATCCCCCACCAGCACAAGAGATGACGCATGTTATTTACATCTGGTTGATCCTGACATTATTTTTAAATAAGTAATGAAACACAGAAATATAGAAACCTAGAATTTGATGGCAGATAAGGACTGCTTGGCCCACCTAATCTGCCTATTTCCCTACCTAATGGATAAGCTGCAGATCCTAGTTAACCAACAGCCTACTTCCTCCTATCCCCCACTAAAATTGTCTTATGTCTGTCTCATGCATTCTTGAATTCCCCCACTGTTTTTGACTCCACGACCTCCTCAGGAAGGATGTTCCATGCATCCACAACCTTCTCCATGAAAAAATACTTCCTTATGTGACCTCTGAACTGTCCCCCCTCTATCTTCAAATTGTGCCCCCTTGTTCTTGTACATCTCTTTTTCTGAAAGATTCTACCCTTTTGGACTCTGTTGATTCCCTTGAGGTACTTGAAAGTTTCTATCATGCCCTCCCTCTCCCTCCTTTCCTCGAGGGTATACATATTAAGCTTCTTTAGTCTCTCTCCGTATGGCTTCTGGTGCAGACCCTGCACTATTTTGGTTGCCCTCCTCTGGACAGCCTCCACCCTGTCTATATCTTTGCGGAGATGGGGTCTCCAGAACTGCATGTAGTACTCCAGATGGGGTTTCACCAACTGTCTGTACAGAGGGATAACAACTTCTTGTTTTCTACTGGTGATGCCTCACCCTATCCATCCCAGTATCCCCCAGACCTCCTTACTGTCTTCTCACATTGCTTGCTCACCTTTAGGTCATCTGATATAACTACCCCCAAGTCCCTTTCATTTTTGTTGTTGTCAGTATCTCACCCCCCATTGTGTACTCTTCCCCTTGGTTTTTGTTTCCCAGGTGCATTACTCTGCACTTCTTTGCCTTGAATCTAAGCTGCCATACATTTGACCATTCCTCCAACCTTGCCAAGTCCCTTCTCATCCTTTCCACTCCACCTTGTGTATCAACCCTGTTGCAGATCTTTGTGTCGCCTGCAAAGAGACATACTTTCCTTCCAGTCCCTCTGCAATGTCACTTATAAAGACATTAAAAAGGACTGGACCCAGTACTGAACCCTGTGGTACTCCACTAATAACCCCCCTTTCTTCACTAAGGACTCTGTTTACTATTACCATCTGTGTCCTGTTGTCTAGACAATGTTTTACCAAGGCTACCACCCTGGGACCCACTCCCAGGCTGGCTAATTTGTTTATTAATCATTTGTGCGGGACTGTGTCAAATGCCTTGCTAAAGTCTAGGTAGGCCATGTCCACAGCCCCTCCCTGATCTACTACTTTGGTCACCCAGTCAAAGAAATCAATTAGATTCATCTGACATGACCTTCCCGCTGTGAATCCATGCCGCTTTAGGTCCTGTGCCTCACTGGCCTCTAGGTACTCAACAATTCTTTCCTTCAGAAGTGATTCCATCATTTTCCCTACCACTGAGGTCAAACTGACAGGTCTGTAGTTTCCTGCCTCTGTCTTGCTCCCACATTTGTGAAGGGGAATCACATCCACCCTCCTCCAGTCTTCAAGTACCACACCATCCCCCCATGATTTGTTAAAAAGGGTAGTCAATGGTGTTACTAGTGCTCCACTTAGTTTTTTTAGAATTCTGGGGGTGAATCCCATCAGGCCCCATTGCTTTGTCCACCTTCGGTTTTAGGAGTTCTTTCAGAAACCTTTCTTCTGTGAAAAGACTGATATTGACCCCCTATCCAGAGTGCTTCTATTGATTGGATTAGGTACCTCCCCCTCCTCTTCCTTTGTGAATACTGAGCAGAAGTATTCATTCAGTATCCCTGCTTTTTCACTGTCTCTCTCTGCCCACTCACTCTCCTCTTTATTCAGCCTCAGTATCCCTCCCTTTGTCTTTCTTCACTCTCTAATGTACCTATAAAAGGTTTTATCCCTCTTCTTAACCGAGTCAGCTGTCTTTTCCTCAGTTTGGGCCTTTGCTATTCTGACTGCCTTCCCTGCTTCCTTCTGCTTTACCTGGTACAGTTCTCTGTCCTGCTCCTTCTGTGTTTCCTTATACTTCCTGAATGCTATCTTTTTCTCCCTAACCTTCCCAACCAACTCTTTTGAGAACCATAGTGTTTTTTCTTTTGTTTTGATTTGTTTATTTGCTTCACACAAAGGCGTGTTGCCTCTGTGATGGCAGTTTTGATGTTTTCCCATTGTTGCTCCACTCCTCCTTCTTGCCAGTTTGCTAGTACTTTTCAGAGGCACTCTACCATTTTGACAAAATCAGCCCTCCTGAAGTCCGGTACCTTCACTTTTGTATGGCTTGGCTCTATAGGTGAGTTTATTGTGAACCACACTGTTTGGTGGTCACTTGTTCCCAAATGGCTACCCACTTCTAGGTCTGAGATCCTCTCACTATCCCCATTTGAGAATACCAGGTCTAAGATTGCTCCCTCCTGAGCGGGTTCCAATACTAGCTGTCTGAGGCATGCCCCCTGTAGGGCATTGAGAATGGCCCTGCTCTTGGATGTGGCATATTCAGGTCCCCCATCAGCAATATCTCCCCTTTCTCTGCCATCCTAAGGATGCCTTTTATCATTTCCTTGTCCATTTCCTCCCCCTGAGATGGGGGTCTGTATACAACCCCTGTGTGGATTGTGGTGCCATTTCCAGTCTCCAGGGTGACCCACAGTGCCTCCTCTTCTCCTTGTTTACCCTTTAGTTCCATTGCTTTGATCCCTTCCCTTACAAAGAGAGCTACTCCTCCTCCTCCTCCTCCTCTTCTACTGTCCCTGTCCCTCCTGCAGATTGTGTACCCTGGTATGTTGTCACCCAAGTCATGGTTCTCTGTGTATCATGTTTCTGTGACTGCCACGATATCCAGGCATTCCTCATCCATTAAGGCCACCAGTTCAGGGAGCTTGTTACCTAGACTATGGGTGTTGGTACTCATTACCCTCCATTTTTTGATGGCCTTACCCCTTTTTGCCCCATCCCTGTCCTTACTGCCTTTGTCTTTTTCTCCATTTACCCCTGCCCTTCTCCCTATCAACTTCTCTGTCTTGGTGTTCACCTCACTAAATACCCTGATTTTTTCATTGGGGCTAGGATTTCCCTTCTCCTTTTCAGCACCTCCCCCCTTGGCTAGTTTAAATGCTTGCCCATGAAGCACGTAAACAAATCACCTAGGATCCTGGTTCCCCTCCTGGACAGATGCACACCATCGTGCCAGTATAGGCCTGCATCCCTCCAGGTGGACCCTCAGTCCCCAGTGAAGCCAAAACCCTGAGCTCTGCACCAGTTTTTCAACCACTGATTGAATCCCATGGTGTGGAGCACCCTAGCCTCACCCATACCATAGACAGGCAGCACCTCCGAGAAGGTTACCATGCATGTTACTTGTCTAAGGCCCCTTCCCAATTCCACAAACTCATCCTGCACTGCTGTAATCCTTTTCCCAGCCAGGTCATTTGTCCCTAGGTGGACAATGACATCCAGCTCCCTCCCCCATGCAGCTGCTCCTGCGATCCTGAGGATTCACTCCCTGTCTCTCCAAGCCATGGCACCAGGCAGGCATCTTACCTCCCTCTCCCCTCTCTCCCCCCCAGTTCTATCTTCCTAACAATGGAGTCCCCCAGCAGGAGTTGTTTTCTTCCCCTGTGGGGTCCCATGCCACCCTCCTGTGGGTCTCCATTGTGGAGGTTCCCAGCATCCTCCTTGGTCACCACCATGGGTGCCTCCATAGAGGAACCACACTCTGCCAGAACAGCATATGAATTGTGGAGAAGTACAATTGGAGGGATGCACCTGTGTTCCACCACCCTCACCCCCCCTGAGCCCACTGTGGTTCAACTGCTCCTCTTTCTTGGCAACCTCTGAGGCAGCAGTGGTGGCACTGGTGGTCCCTGGGTGGGAAAAGAGGTCCCACAAATCCTGGCCAACTCAGCCTGGAGATAAGCAACCTCCTCCCTCAGCCCAGAGAGGTGCCTGTAGATGGGAAAACACTGCATCCTCCAGAACATCTCCTGGAAGACTGCTGCTCCACAGCCACTGCACTGCACCACTGCCATGATGTCTTATTTGTGGCTCCTTAACTGTTGTTTTGTATACTTACTCTTTCCTCTCTCTCTTTATTTTATTTTTTTTTATATATATTTTTTTCTCCCTACTTTCCTACTACTTCCATGCCCTTAATGCTCCTGATCTTCCTGTTCTGGGACAGTAGGTTCCTGTATTCCTCAGTAGTCTCCTTCTTACTTGCTCAGAGTCAGACCTCCAGCAGCTGGGGGTGGATGTAGATCTACTCTTTTCCTTCTAGGATGGTGAGTCTTTTGTGCTCTGTGATCACTTCCTTTCTGCTCCCTAACAGGAAGTTCATGTTGTCAGTCAAATCGTGTGCCTATAAAAGAAGTACCGGCTAAGAGTGGGAGGGGTGGAGGGGAGGGATGGAGGGCAATATAGTCCCAGTAGAGTTCTAACAGCAGCTCCTTCCTCTTGCTGTTCTCTGCCACAAGCTATCTATGTCAGTTTTTAAATGCAAACACCTGGCTTCCTTCTCTCTAAGCCATTCCCCCTAATTCACAGTTTCTTTTTCACCTAGCTAACTGCACAAATAACAATTCCTTCACCCAACTCAGACAAACACACTCTTTTTTGTTTGTTTTTTGTTTGTTTTTACCCTAAATTGATGTTCCCACTAGTAGAGTTCTAGTTGTTTGGTCCAGTAGAGTAGTACAGTTCTAACAGCAGCTCTGTCCTCTTGCTGTTCTCTGCCAAAAGCTATCTAGGTCAGTTTTTAAATGCAAACACCTGGCTTCCTTCTCTCTAAGCCACTCCCTCTAATTCCCATTTTCTTTTTCACATAGCTAACTGCACAAATAACAATTCCTTCACACAACTCAGACAAACACTCTCTTTTTTGTTTGTTTTTACCCTAAATTGAAGTTCCCAGTATTAGAGTTCTAGTTCTTTAGTCCAGTAGAGTAGTAAAGTTCCAACAGCAGCTCCTTCCTCTTGCTGTTCTCTGTCACAAGCTATCTAGATTTAAAAATGTATCTGGTTGATCCTGCCACTCTACCATTTGGTAAGCCTAACAGCACTTTCGGAGAGCTTAATTGGGGGTGTGACTTAGACAATATATAAGCAGGTGACTCAAATTACAACTTCCTGTTGCTAGCCTTGCTTGTAGAGCAGAAAGCAGCTAACTAAAAGAAGCTACCATTTTCTTATTAATTTAACACTTCTATCTAAACAGGAGTCAGTGTCTGTTGAGATTAAGCATACAGATACTTTATTAGAAGTAGAAGGGGTCTTATTTAGAGTTAAAAAAAGAAAAGAAAGAAAGACAGTGTGTGTTTTGTGCTGGGAAGGGTACTGTATCAACTTACTTTGCTAAATCAGTAGGAGGAGAGAGAGCTTAATTAGGGGTGTGGCTTAGACAATATAAAAGCAGGTGACTCAAATTAAAACTTCCTGTTGCTAGCCTTTTTTCTTACTAATTGCCCTCCATCCCACCCCTCCACCCACCTACCCTAAGCCAGTTCTACTTTTATAGCCACTGGATTTGACTGAGAACAGGACCTTCCTGTTTGGCAGTAGGAAGGAAAGAATCATAGAAAAACATTGGTTTCAACCCTAAAGGAAAAAAGTAGCTCACTCTCCCGGCCCCCGCTGCTAGTGGTCTGACACTGAGCAAGGAAGAAGGAGGCTACTGAAGAATATAGGAAGTTGCTGTCCCAGAACAGGAAGGGTGAGAGTTGTAAGGAGAGGAGAGGGTAAGCATACAGAGAAGGAGGAGAGGGGACACAAAATAAGACATGATAGGAGTGGTGCAGTGCAATGGCTGTGGGGCAGCAGTGTTCTGGGAGATGTTCTGGAGGCTGCGATGCTGCCCTATTTGCAGGCACCTCTCTGGTCTGAGGGAGGAGGTTGCCCATCTCCAGGCTGACCTGGCTAGGATTTGTGAAACCTCTTCCCCACCCAGGGACCACCAGGGTCAATGCCACTACCTCAGAGGTTGCCAAGAAAGAGGAGAGACTGGACCAGGGTGGGCTCAGAGAGGGACAGGGTGGTGGAACAGAGTTGTATTCCTCCAGCTGTACCTCTCCACAATTCATATGCTCTTCTGGTGGATAGTGGTTCTTCTATGGAGGCACCTGCAGTGGAGACCAAGAAGGATGCTGGGAACCTTCACAAAGAAGACCCACAGGAGGGTGGCATGGGACCCTACAGGGGAAGGAAGCAACTCCTGGTGGGGGACACAATCATTGGGGGGTAGAAATGGGGGAGGAAGGGGAGAAGGAGGTAAGGTGCCTGCCTGGTGCCATGGCTTGGAGGGACAGGAAGCGAATCCTCAGGATCGTGGGAGCAGCTGCACGAGGGAGGGAGCTGGATGGCATTGCCCACCTAGGAACAAATGATCTGGCTAGAAATGGGATCAGAACAGTGCAACAGGAGTTTGTAGAGTTGGGGAGGGGCCTTAGTCAAGTAGTGCATACTGTTACCTTCTCGGAGGTGCTGCCCGTCTATGGCAAGGATGATGATAGGGTACTCCTCACCAGGGAATTCAATGAATGACTGAAAAACTGGTGTGGAGCTCAGGGTTTGGGCTTCATTGGGGACTGGGGAGCCACCTGGAGGGATGCAGACCTATACTGGTGCGATGGTCTGCATCTGTCTGAGGGGGAACCAGGATCCTAGGTGAGAAGGTTTAAATGCTTCATTGGCAAGCATTTAAACTAGCCAAGGGGGGAGGCACTGAAAAGAAGCAGGAAAATCCCAGCCTCCCCCCACAAAACAAGGTAATTAGTGAGGTAAACACCAAGGTAGAGAAGTCATTAGGGAGCAGGACAGAGGTAAATGTAAAAAAGGCAAAGGCAGTAAGGACAGAAATGGGGCTAAAAGGGGTAAGGCCATCAAAACGTGGAGGGTGATGAATACCAATGCCCATAGTCTGTGTAACAAGCTCCCTGAACTTGATGGAAGAGGGTTGCCTGGATATTGTGGCAGTCACAGACACATGGTACACAAAGAACCATGACTGGGATGTCAACATACCAGGATACACAATCTACAGGAAGGACATGGAGAGTAAAAGAGGAGGAGGAGTAGCTCTCTATGTAAAGGAAGGGAGCAAAGCAACAGAACTAAAGAGTAAATAAGGAGCAGATGAGGCACTCTGGGTCACCCTGGAGACAGGAAATGGAACCACAATCTGCATGGGCGTTGTATACAGACCCCCATCTCAGGGGGAAGGAATGGACAAGGAAATGATAGAAGGCATCCTTAGGATGGCAGAAAAAGGGGAGATATTATTGATGGGGGACCTGAATATGCCAGATGTTAACTGGAGCACCTTTGCTGCAGGTACATCCAAGAGCAGGGTCATTCTTGATGCCCTACAGGGGGCATGCCTCAGACAGCTAGTATTGGAACCCACTCAGGAGGGAGCAATCTTAGACCTGGTACTATCAAATGGGGACAGAGAAAGAATCTCAGATTTAGAAGTGGGTAGTCATCTGGGAACAAGTGACCACCAAACAGTGTGGTTCATGATAAACACAGCCATACAATCAAGCCATACAAAAGCAAGAGTACTGGACTTTAGGAGGGCTGACTTTGGGAAAATGAGAGAGTGCCTCAGAAAAGCACTAGCAGACAGGCAAGAAGGAGGGGTGGAGGAACCATGGGGAGTAATCAAAACAGCCACCACAGAGGCAACAAGCCTTTGTGTAAAGCAAATCAACAAAATACAACAAAGGAAAAAAACGCTATGGTTCTCAAGATAGGTGGCAGGGAAGGTTAAGGAGAAAAGGATAGCATTCAGGAAATATAAGGAAACACAGAAGGGGGCAGGACAGAGAACTTTATCAGTTAAAGCAGAAAGAGGCTGGGAAGACAGTCAGAATAGCAAAGGCCCAAACCAAGGAAAGGATAGCCAACTGTGTTAAGAAGGGGGATAAGACCTTTTATAGGAACATTAGGGAATGAAGATAGACCAAAGGAGGGATACTGAGGCTTAATAAAGGGGAGGGAATGTGGGTAGATGGTGACAGTGAAAAAGCAGGGATACTGAACGAATATTTCTGCTCAGTATTCACAAAGGAAGAGGAGGGGGAGATACTTAAACCAAACAAGAGAAACGCTCTGAAGACGGGGGTTGATACCAGTCCATTTACAGAAGAAAGGGTTCTGAAAGAACTAATAAAATTGAAGGTGGACAAAGCAATGGGGTCTGATGGGATTCACCCAAGAATTCTAAAAGAACTAAGGGTAGAACTAGTGACATCGCTGACTACTCTCTTTAACAAATCATAGGAAGAGGGGGTGCTACCTGAGGACTGGAGGAGGGTGGATGTGATTCCTCTTCACAAAAGTGGGAGCAGGACAGAGGCAGGAAACTATAGACCAGTTAGTTTGACCTCAGTGGTAGGAAAATGGTGGAATCACTTCTGAAGGAAAGAATTGCTGAGTACCTAGAGGCCAGTGGGCACAGGACCCAAGGCAGCATGGATTCACAATGGGAAGGTCATGTCAGATGAATCTAATAGATTTCTTTGACTGGGTGACCAAAGTAGTAGACCAAGGAGGGGCTGTGGACATGGCCTACCTAGATTTTAGCAAGGCATTTGATACAGTCCCACACAAAAGATTAATACACAAGTTAGCCAGTCTTGGAGTGGATTCCAAGATGGTAGCCTGGATAAAAAATTGGCTGGACAACAGGACACAAAGGGTAGTAGTAAATGGAGTCCACAGTGAAGAAAGGAGGGTTACTAACAGGGTACCACAGGGTTCAGTACTGGGACCGGTCCTTTTTAATGTCTTTATAAGTGACATTGCAGAGGAACTGGAAGGGAAAGTATGTCTCTTTGCAGACGGCACAAAGATCTGCAACAGGGTTGATACACAAGATGGAGTGGAAAGGATGAGAAGGGACTTGGCAAGGTTGGAGGAATGGTCAAATGTATGGCAGCTCAGAGTCAGTGCAAAGAAGTGCAAGGCAATGCACCTGGGAAACAAAAACCCAGGGGAAGATACACAATGGGGGGTGAGATACTGACAACAGTAAAAATGGAAAGGGACCTGGGGGTAATTATATCAGATGACCTTAAGGTGGGCAAGCACTGTGAGAAGGCAGTAAAGAAGGCTGAGGGGATACTGGGATGCATAGGGAGAGGCATCAATAGTAGAAAACAGGAAGTTGTTATCCCTCTGTACAGACAGTTGGTGAGACCCCATCTGGAGTACTGTGTGCAGTTCTGGAGACCCCATCTCCGCAAAGACATGGACAGAGTGGAGGCTGTCCAGAGGAGGGCAACCAAAATGGTGCAGGGTCTGTACCAGAAGACATACGAAGAAAGACTAAAGGAGCTTAATATGTATATCCTTGAGGAAAGAAGGGAGAGAGGGGACATGATAGAAACTTTCAAGTATCTCAGAGAATCAACAAAGTCCAAGAGGGTAGCATCTTTCAGAAAAAGAGATGTGCAAGAACAAAGGGGCACAATTTGAAGATAGAGGGGGGATGACTCAGAGGTAATGTGAGGAAGTATTTTTTCACAGAGAGGGTTGTGGATGCATGGAACAGCCTCCCTGAGGAGGTTATGGAGTCAAGAACAGTGGGGGAATACAAGACTGTATGGGACAGACATAAGGCAGTCCTAGTGGGGGGTAGGAGTAAGTAAGCTATTGGTTAACTAGGATTTGCAGCTTATCTGTTAGGTAGGAAAATGGGCAGACTAGGTGGGCCAAGCAGTCCTTATCTGCCATCAAATTATATGTTTCTATGTTTCTATGTTTCTGCCTGAAATTTATTGGGTTGATCCTGCCACTTTAAAGTTATCTGGTTGATCCTGCCATCATATTTAAATAAGTAATAATTTTAAAACTTATGTGGTTGATCCTGTCACTCTGCCATTTGATAAGTGTAACAGTAGTATGTACTTTCATTTTCTGCCCAAAATGTAGCACGACTGAGTGGTATGAAGACTGATACAAGATGCTCTGACAGACCTTTACACTAAGGCAGTCTGTGTCAGAAAACTTTGAAAACTGTGCATATTTGCGCACTTTAACTTTTGTTTTGGAAAAGAAGCTCCCGATAGTACCCTCAGGAAAGCAAGCGAGTCAGCAGCTTCAGAACAGGAGAGGGAAGCATGAGTGTGCATTGGTATAGAAACACAGGTTCGTGCTTCCTTCTCCTGTTTTGAAGCCGCCGACTCTCTCGTTGTCCTGAAGGTACAGTCGGAAGCTTCTATTCCAGAAGGAAAGTTAAAGTGTGCCAATATGCATAGTTTTCTAAGTTTTCTTACACAGACTACCTTGGTGTAAAGGTCTGCCAGCGCATCTTGTTCATACCACTCAGTCATGCTACATTTTGGGTGGTAACTGAATAATGTACTTTTGTTACACTTATCAAATGACAGAGTGGCAAGACCAACCAGATGGCAAAAAAGTGTGTGTGGACGGTGACCCAGTTTCGGGAACAAGCCCAGACCACCAAGGGTCAGCAGGGGAAGGAGAGGATCAAGCATCTGGAGGACAGCTCTCCTCTCCTGGGAGGGAGGGGACCCCAAGGGTCAGAGCTTGACTGCACTCTGGCGGAGGCCAGGGCCACAGCAAGTTCCCTGTCTTACAATGTGGGGTAAGTGTACGGCGGATGTTGGCAGGGGAGGGCCTTGACATCGGGGATGCACGCCAACACAGGAAGACCAGAAAATCGCTCTCTGGGCTCCTGGAAGATGGAACACTCTAGCGCAGACCCCATAGCCCGCCTGCCTCTCCCATTCTGGTGCCCTGATGAAATAAATATAGCTTGGGGATGTAGGCACCCAGTCTCTGTCCCCCCCGGGGGGGGAAATCCGAGGCTACATGGAGGGAATACCGCAGTGCAGGTAGGACGAGGCTGGGGCAGACGCAATTAGTGACTCCCAAGGCAGCGGAGTCTAGGGGGAAGGGGAGGAGCATAAATAGCAAGTAGAAAAAAAATAAAGTGTGTGTGTGGGGGGGGGGGAATGCAAGTCCTAGACAACCACACAGGATAGAAAGTGAAATACTTTCACTTTCTTTTGAATGACGTATAGGAACATAGAGATATCACCATGGCATATAGGAACATGGAGCTATCTCTATGATGTATAGGAACATGGAGCTATCAGAGATATCTCCACTGCCTGCCTCAGATATTACTTTTACCCTGAACTTATCCCAAAACATATGTTGTATAAATATATAATATACTATATGTATGTGTGTGTGTGTGTATATATATATATATATATATATATATATATATATACTGTACATATTCTTTGCAAAAAAATTACATTAATGCATCAGTTAGGGTTCAAGATAAAGCAACAAGAGTAGGGAAATATGACATTAGGGTTTCAAACCTTAAAACCCCTGCTCCACCCCTGAAGTAAATGAGGGGTGGAGTCTTCATTGGGGTTGCCAACCCTAACGCTCACCCCACTGCGGTAACAGAAAAACTAAGATATGATGGAGACAGCTGTGTGTGTTTCATGAGTGCGTACAGTAGGGTGAGTGTTTGGGTTGACATCCCAAAGGAAGACTCTACCCCTCATTCACTTCAGGATGGAGCAGGGTATTAGGGTTTGAAACCCTAACGTAATATTTCCCTACTTTCGTCACTTTATCCTGAACCCTAACTGGTGCATTGACATTGTTTTTTTACAAAGAATGTCCTTACTTTCTGAGATAGTGTAATCATAACTTTATTTGCCTGGGGGAGTGGAGGGCCCTCTAGGCCCTGCACTCCCACCCATCTATAGTTTTTGAGATAGAATAATTGTATCCTTATTTGCCCGTGGGAGTGCAGTGTACAAAGGGCCCTACACTCCCATGCCTCCATAGAAGCATATCTGTATGTCACTGTGGAAGGGCCCTTCACTTCCATTTATAGGACAAAAGTGAACAAACTGTCACTATAGCCATCTTATTACCCCACCTCATGTAAAATTTTTGAATCCCTGCCAAAATGTAATTCTACACAACTGCAATGCCATTCCATGCCACAGGTGCAAAAACACATTTTGGCCAGGATTTGAAAAATTACAGCTGTGACATACATGAGTTGGGGTAATAAGAAGGATCTGTTGAAATTTTGGGTTAAAAAATTTAAAATTTGCAAAGTTACTGGAGTGCAAAGCGAAATTGCAATGTATGGGCATAACTTTGCCATTTTTGCATATTTTGGCCTCAAATTTTCAACATAGCCTTCTTATGACCCCGCCTAATGAACAAGGGCAGAAAACATTTCCAAATGTTGCCTGAATGGTGAATACACCAAGTGACCACAAAATCACCTTTCGGGTGGGAGTTACGTAATGACAGTCATAGTGTACAGGGTTCCCAAAAGGCCATGTTGAAAATCTGAGGTCAAAATGTCAAAAAATGGCAAAGTTATGCACCAGATTTGAACTCCCCATTGAAATACATTGAACCGCATTTATCTTAGTTTCTCATATTGCAGTCACCGGTTCCAGCAGCAAGACGTGTCTTTGATTGGAGAGTGGATCTTGAACCTGGGACCTGTTCAGGTGAATGAGGGTGTGTGGGGGTGCACCAGTGCTAAAATGAAACTCTGAGTAGTGGGATGGGGGGTGTAGAAGTGCCACAATGACAGACATGTTACTTATGTCCGGGTTGTCGCAAAGCTTAGAGGTCTATCCAATAACAACTAGTCCAAATACTGTTCTGTACTATACACAGTCTTTTCTGGCTGAACAGTAAAGTTCAAATGGTAAAATTATGCGAATGGTAATTTGCCAGTCGAACCATCCTTACATAAGTGGGTGATGGGCAAGATGATTCTCACTACAAAAACACATATTTGCCCAGTAAATTTCAACAATCTAAGAAACGCATGGAACTAAGGGGGGTGACTGAGACATAAATACAGATCTTGTTCGTTCATTATCAATCAGTATTTCTTTACAGAACCATTTTTAAAATGGAAAATAAACCAAGATGGCTTACATTATGAACAATGTTTCTCTGAGCATGAACAATAAATCCTTAACTATTTACAGTTCAAACGTTTTTCATTTACCTGCCTGTCTAGTGGCTATCCGAAAAAAAACAACATTAAAATTAAAAAAATATGTGATATTTTTTCACCAAACCATCCGAAGGCACACCTTGGACACAGACCCCATCATCTCTGAAAATTTCAGGGAAACAATTTAATTCCATCTGAGCTTTAGATGAGGGCATGAAATTCCATGTTAAGCATAGGAAAAAAGTGTTTTTTGTTCTTCTTTTTTACTGCTCCATATCTCAAAAAACCATACAAGATGCTGTCATGAACCTTTTCATGTCTTGAGATACTGGCAAAATGAGCATGTATGCCAAATTTTTGGCTATTTCATCTAAGACTACCAACGTTATTAAGGTGTAACATTTTAGATTTAACATAGAAGTGCCTATACAACCCTAACTATAGGGGCATGACCGCACCCCTATAATATAGATGGTTCCACCAAGCCAGTTCAACAGAAGACCTGCTGACCAGCTTTACAGCAATGACACAGATCAACTGCACTCATAGTCTGCATTGTGCCATCGGGAACACAAGTGTGTTTTCTGTGGGGAGCTGTGCCTCCTGCACTCCAAGATTTTATTATAATCACCTCCATGGTGGAGGTGTTTTGGGGAGGGGGCACAAGACCCAGAGAAGCTGTGATGGGGGTCCCGATGCTGTAGCACGACCATTACAGTGACCCACAATGACCTGTCATTTTGTTGCTGTAAACAACCAGTCACTGTAATGTTTTCGATGAAGCAATGGTATACCAATAAAGATATACACACATACATAAGAACATTCAAAAATGTCAGCAGATAAAGGCCTTATGATCTATCTTGTCTGCTCGATTGTGCAGGTCACTCCTGTGTCTACAGTGGGACCCAGCTCCTGCCCAAATCCCATGATCACCCTCAGTTTCCCCCATACCTGCTCCCCTCCAATAACTTTCCCCTTCATTCTGACCCATCCTCTGTTGAATATATTACATGGTTGGGACTTTTTCTCATTATAAAAACCATCATATAGTTCCCCATATATGATGATAATTAACTAACATTATGTAATTACAACACTCTATTACATTAAAATCTAACACATTATGAACACTTTATTACTATTACAGGTGTGGACAAAAAATATACAGGACATGTTATTACAGAACTATTAACATGTGCAGCAACCATCTGAATAACACATATAACAACAACCTACTAGCCACCCACATTACAGCCCTAACAGTCTCTCCAACTACAGCCTCTGCAAAAAACAGCCCCCCAAATCAAAACGAATCACCTTTACTGCTTTCTCCATATCGCTTCCCAAACTAACAACCACACATAGAAATCAAAGTTATACTGTATAAAACAAAAGCCTCCTGAAACACTTTCCAAACATTTCACATGCTGTGCTCCATTTTCCTAACTGTGTAAAACAGACCTGCTGAAATACTCACCAAACATTTCACATGATGTTCTCCATTATCCTAACTGTATAAAACACGTCTACTGAAACACTCACCAAACATTCCTCCTGCTTCCTTCCATGATGCAGTCTTCAAACATACTAAAGGAAAAACTGGTTCAAGCAGCCATCCTTATATAAAAAGCCACTGCACTAAGGAAACCTTAAAGGGGCAAAACTATGCAGCATATCAAATGCCTTACAATGCAGAACAATACTATGAACAAACACCTGAAACAAGAGTCATGGCACTCACAACCCATTATCTCACAATGCAAACAATTTGTAGAAAATTAGGAGTCCCAAACCAAAGTGTCTTTCACCTTAGTTTATTTGCAGTCCAACACACAGAAAGCTGCCCAGTACAGTTGTGAGCAGCAAACAACCAGAGTTATGAATGAGCATAGCAAAATTTCAATGGCTACACCTAAGTTTGGCTTTTTTTTACATATTTTGACCCCAAATATTAAGCATACCCTTCTTATGACCCCCACCTCATGAAGAAAGGCGGTGAACATTTTCAAATTCTGACAGAAAGGTGATTTCGCCAAGTGACTGCATAATTGCCTTTCTGGCCACATTTGCATAATTCCACCACCATTGTTCATGAGGTGGGGTCACAAAATGGCCTTGTTGAAAATGTTGGGTCAAAATATACAAAAATGGCAAAGTTATGCATCAAAGTTGAAAATCCCCTTTGAAATACACTAAACCACACTTACCTTAGTTTCTCAGATTGCAGTCTGTGGTTCCAGAAGCAAGACATGTCTTTGATTGGAGAGTGGATCTTCACCCTGGCACCTGTTCTGGTGAGTGGGGGTGTGTGGGGGCAGTGTCGGGTGGTGGGTCCTGAGTGGGAGGTGGGGGTGTGGGGATCAGATCAGCATGGGACCATTTTCTTTTACGGGTAAAAAAAAAACAGTGAGGGACTGTTTTCTTTATGTCAGGTCAGGATGGGATTGAAGGCTGGGGGGGTGCCACTAGTCACCAGGGAAAGGCAAAAATGGATGGGGATGACAACTGGGGGGCAGGTCTGGATTCACAGTAATGATTGTGAGGGGTAAAATGAAGGATGTTCCTCATGATGTGGGACAATTGTGAAGTATGCCTTATAGTTTGGTTTAAAGTGTAATCTAAATTCATTCATGGTGATTTGAATGGAAAGGGTATATGTGCTACTTCTGGAACCAGTAAATTGAGTGTTGTTTAAGGGGAAAAGTCCAATGCAGTACACAGTAAATCTAAAGCAGTGCCAATTTGAATGTGATGAGACTTTGTGGAGAAGAGTTCACTGACCTTAGAACAGGAACAGCAGTCCTTACCAATTGCACTGTCAGCATCCTTGACGTGTTCTTTTCAGTAGTGTGATTATGTGAGTGGTCCAAGTATTAAAAATGGTGCTATGTCCAGTCAGTGGACATGACATCTCTCAGCATTATTCCACATCTTTCATTGATAGTGGTGATTCTGATTCTTTGGATAAGGCAGTAGTATAACCCAGGGGCTAATATCGTCATGGGGCAGGGACAATACACACTGGGACAGAGGCAGTCAAAAGCATAATGGATACTCAACAATCTGTATTTAATGTCAACAGCAGGTAGCTCGCCTCAGGTAGTAGTAGCAGCCACCAGTTGAATACAATAGTACAGAACCAGATCATCCATACAATAGTACAGAACCGGATCATCCATAGAGTAATGTTGTACTCTGCAGGCTACCATCAGTGTATTTCTTCTACTGTTACTTTATTTGTATAATTCCTCTACGCCGATTGGAAATTCTGTTACAAAAACTTCTCTGACAGCACATGCATTTTACATTTACTTCGATACTCCGACTTAGACAGGGCTGATAGCACAAACTGTGCAAACTGAGATTTTAAAAATAAAACATCTGCTTTCAGATTCAAGATTTCCTTACTGAGGTGAACTCCCACAATGAAGAGATCAGTAATACATATATTTAGCATACTATAGAGAGACATAAATAACTGCTGGATTGATCACATGCTACATGCTTGAGGATGAAAATGGCTCACAGAGCCAAATTGCAGTCTGAAAGCATAACAAAATTTTACAAGATGCCTAAATGAAAAAAAGCTATGGCTCAGTAGCAAATGTCAGTTTTATCAAAGTATAAGCAAATGTACTACAACTGAAAATTATTCCTAAGAAGTTATTACTGAATTAAATACTTATCAATAATACAACCAAGCTGGGTAAAAAACATGCAACACCTTATTTTAATTCATACAAGATCTTGAGTTAGTTACCGACACCAAATATCAAGGGAAACATGCCCAGAAATAAAAACCTAATGACGTATAAATATCATACAGTTTAATTCCATTTTGACACACTACAGACAATCAAGGATACCGCAGAATAAATGACAACAGTATGACAGCTGTAAGACTGATTCAGGTGACTGTCACCTGCCCATTCAAACTGACACAAGTTGGAATTAACCTTTTTCATTAAGCACACAACAGGCATAATGCTACATTCCTTGTTTGATTTATTTAAATTATTGATTTATTACAAATGATACTGTGACTTATAGAAGTTAATGCTTATCACTAATACAACAGACAAAGAAAAGTATGTAGTATGACACCCTTTTTAATTAATACAAGAAACTTACTCAGTATGTCATCTTAATTCTGAAGTAAATGAATGCCAAAAATTAAAACTCCATAAAAATAAATATCAGTCAGTGTTACATTCCAATCTGACACACTAAAGAAGATTGAGAAAAATGCAAAATAAATGAAATCTGTATGGCAGCTGTCAAACTCGATCACAAGGCTGTTACCGATGTCTTAACACTGATAGAGGCTGCGAACAATCAAGCAGACAAGGCACAAATCTGGATTACTTCTACTTTCTGTCTTTGATTTATTGAGATTTATTATTTATCACAGATGACACCGAGAATTACTTAACACACTAGACAGGCAACAATAAGTGTGATCTCTAACAGAAGCGCACTAAGCAGTTGGTTGTTTCCTGTGGTCACTTCTCTCTGTTATGATATGTCTCACATTGCTCATGAACTATATTATCGGTGATATTGGAACCAATAGCTAGATGTACACATTCCTGGCATGTGTTGTTTTCTAACTATTGTTTTTACATAACTAGAGAAAAAAAAGATCAGGAATGAAGAGGCACAGTCACAAAATAAGGTAGGACACAATTCTTTATTGAACAGTCATGAGCAAGAAACTTGAGCACTCTCTAACAAAAACATTCCGTGAATGCTAGTCCCCAGGTACATTGAGCGTGCTTGTCTTCCTGATAGCAGCTTGTATACTATTTTCTAGTGCGCCTAAATGCATTAATTTTTTTTTCAATGCCAGACTTGGAGCCAGCTTTTCAGTAAAGTCACGCGTGGTGGTTAGGTCGAGTTCCCTTCACCAGACAGAAAAAAGCAACAAAAATGACATTAATGAAAAGTGACCAACACATGTATCTTACTTATCAGGACTCCTCAGCTGCATTCTGCACTTAACTGTTGCAGAAATGCCCTGGGAATGTTCTTTTTTTAACATTATAAGTCTTTTGTCATGTCTCATGATACAAAAAAAAAAGAATCTTTTTTAGTATCACAAATCACGAAAAAAGATTTATAATCTTAAAAAAAGAACATGCTAGGGCATTTCTCCAACAGTTAAGTGTAGAATCCAACTACTGGAGTCCCAATAAGCAAGATACATGTGTTAGTCACTGTTCAGAATGTCATTTTTGTGGCTTTTGAAATTTGAATTTGTAGGGGAAAATGGAAAACAAGATGGTAGCAAATGAAAAAGGAATTTCCCCTCACAGAAAAGGCTTGGCCCAATATGGGAAAATAATCATTTTTTTGTTTCATACAGCTATCTTGAAGTGCTTACTGAGCATGCTCAGAATCAATGTTTTAAAATTTCTAAATTAAATAACTTTGAAATGGATTAATATTTTTTTACCAAAGAAGCAAAAGGCACATTTGTGGAATAGCTCCCTTCTGCTCTAAAAATGTCAACCCAACATTCCAAACTGTCTGGTGGTAGCCAAAGTCAAAGAAAATCCCATTTAAACCAATGGGAAATAAGTGCGAACAATTCACATTTTCCACTATCCATATCTTGGAATCCACACATCCAAACAGAATGAAACTTTGCACATCCACAGATATGTACCCATGAGACTGTGCATGCAAAATTTTGTACAAATCCATTGAACTGTTGTGACACTATTAAAGTGCAAAAACTGGGGTTCAACACACTGTAGAACTGCCAGTACAACCCTAATTATAGAGGCACGACTGTGCCACAATAGTTAGGGTTGAGCAGGGGTTTCTATGTGAAACCTCAAACTTTACACTTTAATATCTTCACAATCATTCAATGGATTTGCACAACATTTTCATGCCCAGTCTCAGGGGTAGATCTCCTGATGTTCCAAGTTTTGTTCCAGTCAGATATGTAGATTCCAAGATCCAGATAGCGGAAAAAGTTGTAAAAAATCTGTGTATTTTTGCTGTTTTTTTTTTTTGTCATCACCTAGTGCCCAAATGGTTTGGAATTTTGGTTTGAAATTTTTAGGATAGAAAGGGTTTGCACAACAGATATGTCTTTCACTGGTTTGGTGAAAATATTAATCCATTCCAAAGCTCTTCAGTGTTACAATTTTGGTTCTAAGCATGCTCAGTGTGGTCTTTTGGATAGCTGCTTAGAACAAAAAGAGAATTTGGTCCATACAAAAATGGATCCTTTTTTCTATGGGGCTCATCATTTTTTGTGAGAAAAAAATCTTTTTTCGTATGGTCGCCATCTTGTTTCCATTTTATTTTTTCCAAAACAGTTTTCAAACCCCACAGAACTGACTTCCTGGAGAGACACCAAGACATGTACCTTGCTCAAAGGGACACTGTTTGGTAGATTCTGCACTTAATGTTTGGAAAAATTACCCCCAAATTATTTTTTTTCTTACATTTTGAAATCCTTTTGCATGACTCACTTCCCCTTTTTAGTATGACCATATAAAAAAGAATTCGGCCATACAAAAAAGATCCCTTTGGAGAGACAGCAAGACATGTATCTTGCTGATCATAGACCCATTAGGTGGATGAAGTCAAGAGAGAAATAAGTTCAGTGTTTTTCTTAAAGGGATCTTAAATACTTGAGGAAAACAGTTTGTTATGGGAATTTGTATTGGTGTGATTATTTGCTAGTTGGCAGTGATGCTTTGGATTTTACATTAAAGGATGACTCTGTGTAGTTACTAAGCTTTTCTGCCCTTTGCCATGCTTGCTTTCATAGCACAAGCAATTGCTGTCAGCAGAACAGCTGTTCATGGAGGGTAATGCCAAAAAAAAAAAAAAAATTAAACCCAGGTGAATTGACATACACAGGTACTGTAAATCAGATAGGCTGTGTAAACTGTTATATCATGCAACTCCCTCAAAATTATCCTCAGTACAACCATCAGTTAACAGAATACCTACTTACTAAACATCTGACAGGTTAGTCAGTAATGGAAGGTTTGTTGTCTGATTTACAATGAGAGCCATTTTTGATATAGACACTGTACATGTCTAGCACACAATTTTGTTAGAATATGACTCTATCTGCCAGTGAGGCTCAATCTGCGGTGACAGCAGTGAGGAAAATACTGATATTCTCTTGTACAGGTCATGGTTTCATCATGGCTATCTGATGACAACTGCCCTCTTTTTAAAAAAATAAAATAAAATCCATCAGTCAAAATGTTAGTTTGGTGAATAAATAAGTTTCAGGAATACACATGGTAAAGTGTGAAATTATTTCATGTTGAAATAAAAATAATAATAAAGCTTTGCACATTCTCAGTCCTGTTATGAACTGCTTGCTTGTAACTTCAAATGACAAGATCCACACCAGAACACCATACAGACACCTGCTGACAACAGGACTTGATCTTTGCTCTGTGAATTCATAACATTACCGCTGATCTGAGATTAAATGCTGATTATAAATTTAAAAAAAGTAAAACTCACATCCATGTTTTTTTTCATGTGATGAATCAACGAGACTGTCTTTCTACGTGTCCTGTCACTATTTAAACACATTTCTTGATAAGTATGATCCTGGTTCTCTTACATAGTCAGTAAACTAAGCAGGGAGCATTGACACATAATGCACATGTGTGTGTGTATGTGTGCGTGTGTGTGTGCTAGTGTCAATTACTTGTTCTTTTCTTGTTTTTAGTTTGAAGTTTAAAATGAATATGATATTTTTCCTGCATGAGCATTGCTCTGAAAAATTGAGAAGTGCAGTTCATCACGAGTCCTTTTTTGTATGGGGCTCATCATTTTTTGTGAGAAAAAATATTTTTTCGTATGGTCACCATCTTGTTTCCATTTTTTTTTTAAAACAGTTTTCAAACCCCATAGAAATGACTTCCTGGAGAGACACCAAGACATGTACCTTGCTCAAAGGGTAGATTCTGCACTTAATGTTTGGAAAAATTACCCCCAATTATAGCTTGCGCCATTCAAAACTGATGCATTTATTAGTGTGTTTGGTTTTTAACTGGAATGTGCATGGCTTGTTAATTAATGGCATCAGACTGGTAAAGATGGTGTTGATGTGATGTTTTCAAATCAAATGTAATATCCATTTTTTTGACAGACTACACACATGCACGCATGCATATGCACACACACACACACACACACACACACACCCCAGTCTTGCAGAAATCACACACCCCAGCTATGCAGTCAAAACCATGGTGCATATCACTGCTAGCCCATCTGTCTCACTCAAATCTAATACTATCTACATGGTTTTCACCTTACATACCTCAAGTCTCACTACACACAATTTCTCCGTTATGGTGATTAGTAACACTTGGTACTGAATAGTGGTAAGAAGAAAAATCCACATTCACCCATTGTAGTTCATATGCAATACAACGTGCTCGCCTTTCTAAGTCAGTTGACAAGAATATGTAAGTACTGCCACTACCACAGATCCATTCATCTCTGTATGTTGTTCCCAAGTCCCATATACAGTACTAACCAAATCCCTCCCACCAGACCCACACCATACATACTGCAGTGACTGTCACAACAGGCGTCATATTGCCTCCTTTCAACTCCTCCTCTAATTGATGTACCTGTCAAGATAAGGTTGTAAGCACATCTGTCACCAAACATGCTCAAATACTGTGAATGCTGTAAGAAATCAAACTTAAGTGTGCTTTAACAGCCACATCATTGCATTCTCACTTGAGTTTATTTTGTAAATCTCATGAAAATCTGGACATTTAGTTGAGCGTGCAGTACTGATCTGTACAGCAACATGTACTGAAGATTTATTTCATACCTGTGTTTAGAAGATGCAGATTGCCTCTATGATCAGGCTTTTTTCTTTTGGTGGAGCATGGGACCCAGATTTTAAAACTGGGAAGTGTTGTTCCACACAACATAACAATCACCCACTCTAGATTCTAATTCAACATATGAATGTTTCTGCAGTGTCAGCACAATCATTACTTTATGGTGTTTGCTTGCATTTAAAATTTGTTACATAACAATTATTCCGAACATTTTAGTTGGTCAATATGATAAGCACTAGACAATACTGGATAGCCCACAATTAAAGTTTCTCAAGGAGAATGGTGGTAGGGAGTGCAAATAACACATTGGACGAAGTTCCAAAGTTCACTTGATGCTTTAAATTGTATTCAATATTCTTCATTTGGCCTGTTTTCTCAATGTTTCACCTGATATTCAAGTTTCCTCAGGAGGATAGTAACAGTAATAAAACTTATATCCCACCACCTTAGCCCACACTTTCTCCCCTCCACAACAACACACTCTGACCATTATCAAATCCATCTCACTACTGTCCACCTCCACAGTCTACTTGTTTTATGCCCCCCCCCACACACACACATAAAATAAAAAAAGAATTTTACTTGTGGCTGCACTTTTTATGAGCTGCATATCAGTACTCCAAAATTCTTGGTGACTCGGATTAATTTCAGTAATGGTTATTTTTGTGTTTGTTGATGATGGCTATAGAAGATGGTGTTGGTAGTGGAGGAGGAAATGAACCGCCAAACCAGACTGGAGCTATCTCATGACATTTAATTTGCAGTGCATGTGCACATCATTTTTCAATAAACTGCAAACTGAAATATAAAAAATAATTGATGATACTGTCATTCATGTTCTAAGTTTGTAGTGAATTAGTCATTGCATGCTGAGACCTATACATCTATTTATTACCATTACGTGATTAGACTAAAACACTGTAGTCACTTGTACAGCACTAGTCTGGGTGGCAGCAAGTGTAAATGTTAATTTGAAATGTAGAAACATTCTATGGTCTTCTTCCCTGTCAGAATATGAAAAGCAATGTAGAGGCAATAAAAAAAAATGGAAAAAAGTTGTGAGCTTTAAAGAAAAAAACACCTTTGAAATGAATGGGCCCATTCATTTCAAAGTCATTATTACTCAGTGCATAACACAGTCCTACTAGTCTGACTTCCTTTACAAAAAAGTTATGTTTGCCCAACAGAAATTTGTCTGGGTGTATTCTGACACTTTAACATCTCTGTATATTGAAAGAAATAAGAGGGCAACATATTCAAAATTTTCAGTCAGGCTAGCACACAGAATCTCTGTTCCTCTACACAGTCCTAGCTCAAGCATCTGCAGTTTCCATGACGACAAACTAACATGGGCAGAACACTAATCTCAAAACAGCCACATGCACAAACTTAAATCACAGTTAGTGATCCAAAATTATACCAGTCTGCATGTAAACAGGATTCAAATTCCTATTTTGGTCATGATCTCAGTCGGACTTGCATGTAAACAGTAGGTTATCTGCATAACCTAATTTATGCCAAATCAGATTCCTTACCTAATGGGATTACCATTTTGCATGTAAACCTACTGAGGAAAAGTGCTGTCAAGGTACACACACACAGTCCCCTTCTGTTACAATAAATTCTGCCACTACTTCTGATCTAAAATAACCATGAAACATTTATACAACTGAGACATAATGACAGGTACAACACACCCAAATCTGTTCTCTTAGAATCACTGAACATTAGTTACTAATTACGCTTTCCAGACTTCCTCCATCTAATTGATTGCTGAGTGGGATGAGCAGGAGCTGTCATTCTACAAGCCTTATTAGCTTCAACTGGGAGGTCAGCTCCTGACAGAATACTCATTTTCTTTTGTAATATCCCTGATATCAGTCACACAATAGTCCAGTCTATGAATCACTAATAAAATAGGAGCAAACTAGTTATAGTATAAATATGAAACTATCCTACATTCAAAAAAAAAATTCAACTCATTTATGACACTGTCACTCACACATTAAAAGAGCTGTCAAAGTACAAGACAGTGTCAGCATCTGTGAGGATAATTGCAGCAAACAATAACTACATAAAAAACAACTACTCACACAAACTAATAAAAAAGAGAGATACATCTAACAAATACTAAGGTTGTTAGTATACAGCAAAAACACATGTTGTGATTAGTAATTTAATTAAACTAACTTGGCAATCAGGTATGATATAATATACGATTTCAGACATTGGGAACAGTTCTCGGAAACAGTCTGTTTCCGAGAACTGTTCCCGATGTCTAAAATCACATCTGATACTGTATCTATCTGTCTGTCTGTCCATCCATCCATCCATCATCTATCTATCTATCTATCCTTGTGGTAGGTTGTAAGCAATATATTAGTTTGATCCCTCTTTTTTTATGGAAAGCTGTTTGAACAGGTTCCATGAAACCATTAGTGTGAAGTGATCCCTCAAGCAATCAACCTGACTGAATCTTAAATATCCTATAATCTACATGAATTTCAAGGTCTTCTTCACAGTTCCACTGCAACACAGACATCCCTCGCTCCTTGTACATTTACCTGGATCTCTGTAAACCACAGCCCCACCACCACTGCTACTAAGCCTTCAACTAAAGTACACTGGCACATCATCAGCAATAAACAAAATAAACTACTTTTTTAAAATTATTTATCCTACTGTCCTTTCTAAAGGCTAAATCTTGTCCCTCAATGCTCCTCTAATAACAGCGGGTCACCTGACATAAGCTGAAGAAGTTGTGGACATCCAGTCCTAAGCTAATGTCATGCACCTCTTCTCCAACGACCCACCACTGGATCTCATCTCTTTTTCTCTGGGGATCGTCTGCTTGATGTAAGCAACAGGAAAACTTCCAATACTATTGTAGACAGATTAATTTAGACTGCTGCACTGTTTATGTTTGATCAGGTTAGAACAATCAGTACTTTACATGCAAAATGGTAATCCCATTTGGTAAGGAATCTGATTTCACATGAATCGGGTTATGCAAAAGGATTAGTACTGCCATTAATAAATCCTGCAGGCTTCTTCTTGGTGTCAATTGACTAGCACACACATGTGCCCTTTATGCACAGTCCAGTTGGCTTACTCTACAAGGTAGAATATGGTATCAAGGGTGTCTTCTAAACCCGCCTTGGCCTAACTTTGCCTGCCATCCAGAACCTCCTCTCCACTTCCCCCAAACCCCACCGTACAAGAAGTACTGTCAGACAATCACTCCATGTCCCATTTTTCCATACCACACAAGTGCAAAGATCTTTTGCTGATTGGGCCCCTCTATGGCTTAATGAACTCCCCCCAAATATAATCAGTGAACTCATGCATGGCCCATTTAAGAGACAACTCCACCAGCATCTCACCTGTCTTAACATTTGTGATTGCTAGCCCCTGATTCCTATCCTTGACACCCCCCTCCCCATTATGCCCTCTGCACTTATTCCCCCTACCCCTTCCCCCAACCCCTCTCTTATGGAACCTGACAAAGAAGTACTTATCCTGCTTAACTCTTGAGCTCAATAAATAAACATTTATTTCTGCTTAAATACCGCATTTGTTGTTACATTGTGATCTAATTGTATGTTATCCTTGTATTCTCTGTTCTGACACTGGTGCCCTTAACACTGCACTTTTACTGTTCCCAGTGTTCCAATCTTGTATTGTATGTTATGTGTCTTTTGTTCATTTGACTCGGAATCTTTGTAAATGAGCTTCCAGCTCCGAGGTGTATTTCTGAGATTTCAGTAAATAAATAAATGTGGTAAACATGCCTGTTTACATGCAAGTCCAATTGAAATTATGACCAGAATAGAAATTTGTATCCTGATTACATGCAGATTGGCATAGTTTGGGATCAGTGACTGTGACTTAAGTTTGTGCATGTGGCATTTTGAGGTAAGTGTTCTGCCTATGTCATTTTGTTGTTAGGGAAACTGCAGTCACTTGAGCTCGCATTGTGCAGAGGAATGAGGATTCTGTGTGACAGTGTAAGTAAAGATTTTGAATGTGTTTCCCTCTATTTCTTTTAATATACACAGATGTTACGGTGTTAGAATACACCCAGACAAGTTTCTATTGGGCAAACATAACTTTTTTGTAAATGAAGTCATAATAGTAGGACTGCTTTATGTACTGAGTGAAAACGCTATTGAAATGAATGGGCCCATTCATTTCAGTGGTGTTTTTTTTCTCAAGCTCATAACTTTCTTGTCTGTTAATATTGCTTTCTACCTTCTTCTGTCAGGGTCTTATTTAGCTCACCTCTCAAAAACACAGTGGTTGTCCTCTTTCATATCACCCTGGAAAGGGGTGTATGCCGACTACAGTACATGGATAAAGTCTGCAAACACCCCTTTCCAGGGTGATGTGAAAGATGACAGCCCCTGTTTTTGTGAGAGGGGGCAAAATAAGACCCAACAGAAGAAAGTAGAAAAAATTGACATGAAAGTTATGAGCTTGAGAAAAAAATGTATTTCAAATGAATGGGCCCGTAGATTGCAGACTAGTTTGCAAGAGGCCTTTCCTTTGAGCATGCAGGTGTGAGAAGTCTGTTCTGGCAAAATCATCATTGCCACAGTGAGTACAACAGAGGCTGTGGTGGAGCTAGTGGGCAGAAGTAGCAGTGGTAGTGAGAGAATTATTTTCTTTTTGCTGTGCAGTGGACCATGAGTAGTTTCAATTGGTCAGTGGTGGGTAGTCTTATGGAAGGTTGGGGGCCTTCACGAGTTTTAGGTGCTGAGTACTGTATGTTAGAAGTGGGAGGTGGGAACCACTGGCACCTTGTTTTGTAAGTGATAATGAGGAGGAACTAACCCCAGCACAACACAGGAAATAGTGAATGTTTGAAGCTGAAACTGATATGAAAGTTTTCTTTTTCAGTGGCTTGAAAAGCTGCTCACCACCAAAACAATGAAGCTTGAGCTTTGCTATGGCAACCTTCATTTGAGTTGCACTGTTTCATGAGTGATGAAGCCACTGACTCACTTACTTTACATCAGCTTAGAGTTGGCAGCAGGTTTTGTTAAACAAAAATGTTTTTTGAAAGAAAAACACTAGGTAGGATTTTCAAACCCTTGTGAATGCCGCAAGCCCTGGGTTCACCATACAAACATACAAAGAAGCCAGCAGAAGAAGGCCATTTGGTCTATCAAGTCTGCTCGTATTGCAGGGTCCACCGCTTTCCCTGCCCTCCCTCCCCACTCCTCCCATCCTCCCTACCCATGATCCTTACTTTCCCCTATGCCTATCCCAGCCTCTCTTAAAGCTGCCCACTGTCTTCAATGGGATGACCTCTTCTGGCAGTGCATTCCAAGTGTCCACCACCCTCTCTGTGAAGAAATGCTTCCTGACCTCCCTCCTAAACCTCCCACCCTCCAGCTTAAGCCTGTGCCCCCTAGTGTTATGATTGCCACTCAGCCTAAAGAGACTCTCCTTATCAACCTTATTTATCCCTTTCAGGTACTTGAAGGTTCCAATCATGACCTCTCTCTCTCTCTCTCCTCCCTGTCTTCCAGGGAGTACATGTTCAGTACCCTCAATCCTTCCTCATATGCCTTACACTGCTGACCCACTATCATCTTTGTAGCCCTCCTCTGGACTTTCTCCAGCAGGTTAATGTCCTTTTTGAGGTTTGGGTACCAGTACTGAACTCCATACTCTAGATGCGGTCTTACCAGTGACCTGTAGAAGGGCAGTATAACCACCTCTCTCCTACTACTGATCCCCCTAGATATGCATCCCAGCATCTTGTTTGCCTTTGCTGCTGCTTTCTTGCATTGCATATATACGGTGCACGAGTTTGCAGCAACCACCTGCCGCCAGTTGGGATTTTCTGTCCTGTATGGCAATTGCTACAAGCTAGATCAATGTTTTGTGGTCTAGTTCGTGGCAATCCCGAGGACATTTGTTACAGAGCTTGCACCAGATACTGTATGTGGTGCAAGCTGCCATAAATAGTGGAAACTGTTGCAACTGTGCCTGAGATGGCAAAATCGGGTGTAGTTGGGGCAAATGGGTTTGGTGCACCATCAGAACCTAAGTGCCATGGTGCACTGTGTTTTAAGAGAAGGTAGCTGGCATAGGGAGCAATGGAAGCAGTGAGAATTGAATAGACAGGGAACTGACAGCAGCTTCCAACTGGGGGCTGTGGTGAAGGGTGATTGACAGTTTGACTAGGTAATAGTTCAAAAGACTATTACCCAGTGTAGTAAACTATTTACCAGTTGCAGCTTGACACAGGTCAGTAGTTCAAAAACCTTCATGCCATGTGACTGGTACTGAACCAACCAGAGACGAGCATTTTTTCTTAAGTTTTTTTTTTTAAATGAATAAATAACTAAATATATATATATCAGGAGTAAGGGGGGCTGATCCCAAGTTTGTATTCAGTGAATTCCTTTTCGAACATATAGTACGAACATGCACACTTACAAAACTTGCCTGCAGAATAAAGCCTAGTGGTCTCTTAAGTCTGTTCATATTGTGGAGACCCAAGTGACAGCTAAGGACTCTGCCTCCCTCCCCAACTGATACCCCCTCCTTTCTGGCTCTTCTCTTTTGGGCCCTGACCTTACCTTTTACCCTGTCCTACCACTTTTGAAGCCTTCCACTGTTTCTAGTGATACCACTTCCCAAGGGAGCCCATTCCATCCTGCCATCACCCTCTCCATGAAGAAATGCCTGCTTGATTCCCTCCTGAACCTCCACTCTCCAGCTTAATGCAATGTCCCCTTGTGTATTTATTTTCATTGAGCCTAAAGAAGTTCTCCTTGTCCACCTTGTTAATGTCATTCAAATGTTTAAAGGTCTCAATCATGTCCTCTAGGCAGTACATGTTCAGGGGTTCCAGCCTCTCCTCGTTTGTCCTGCCCTGCTGACCTTTAACCATTTTCATCACCTTCCTCTGGACTACCTCCAGCAGGTTAATGTCCAGGACACCAGTGCTGCACACTATACTCCAGGTGTGACTGCACCAGCGACCTGTCCAATGGCAGTACAACTTCCTCCCACCTACTGCTGATCCTCCTGGCAATGCAGCCCAACATTCTGTTGGCTTTTTGCTGCTGCCTTCCTATATTATGAGTATAGTTTCAGGTCACTAGTGATTAAAATCATCAGGTCTTTCTCTTCCTCAGATTTGGTTACCAGGACCCCACTCAGGCTGTACTTTGTCTTCGGATTCTTGGATCCTATCTGCATGATGTTATACTTCTTTGTATTAAGTCAAGTGGTCATATTCTGGATCATGTCTCAGGCTTAGCCAGATCCTCCTTTATTCCCATATCTCTTCTGCTGTACCCACCCTTCTACAGAGCTTGGAGTCATCTGCAAACAAGCAAATCTTGCACTTTATGCCTTCTCCAGTGTCACTGATAAAAATGTTAAATAGCATCGGCTCAAGCACTGAGCCCTGTGGGACCACACTGGTGACATCCTCAGAACCTGAGAGCTCTCCCCTACCCCCAGGGTCCTGTTGTTCAGCAAGCTTGCTACCCAACCATTGGGTTTCTCTCATACACCCAGATCCTCCAGCTTTCTGAACAATCTCTTATGGTGCACAGAGCAAAAGGCCTCGCTGAAGACCCAGTACAGCATATTAACTGTTATACTCTTGTCTACTGTTTTAGTGAGCCAGTCAGAGAAATCAGTCAGGTTTGTTTGGCAGGATCTGCCAGCCATGAACCTGTGTTGTCCCTCATCCTGGAGACCATTTTCTTCCAGGTAACCTACCAATTTTTCTTTAAATATGCCCTCCATGAGCTTACACAAGGCTGAGGTCAGGCTGTGTGGTGTGTAGTTTCCTGGGTCATCCTTGGGTCTACTTTTATGGAGCAGCATCACTTGCACCATTCTCCAGTTCAGAGGAACAACCCCTGATTCAAGGGGATTATTGAATAGGTCAGCCAGAGATCCTGCAAGTTCCTCTGCTAGTTCCCTCAGCACTCTTGGGTGGATGCCATCTGGCTTGATTTAGCCAAGTGAAACATTTACTTTGGGAGTACTTCAACCTTCATCCAGTTAACTGAAAAAAAAAACACGTTATCCCTTCCCAGGTGACAAGGGCTAATCTAATGAGTGCCTCTTTACCCCCACCAATCATTTACCACCCTCCTTCTCCCTCTTCAGTCTTTTTTTGTTGAAATAAATTTCAGCTCCTGGTACTGTGCTGGATGCTTTTTTTTAAAAAAAATCTGTCTGAAGAAACAGGGTGGAAGAAGTTGAGACTGACTGTGATAAATGAGAGGTGGTGGAGGGATGCCACTTATGCCTATTAGTAGCATGAAAAATCACAATATCAAGCACCTGAAGTATCTTTGGCCAAAGTGTTGAAACTAAGCCAAAAACAGAGAGCGTAAATAAGAAGCAAACCAAAGCTGCCAATTTCCACATTCACTCAACCTTGCCCAGAAGCACAGAAAGGCTAAGTGACTAGCTTAGGGTCACTGGTTATACAAATGGTGACTGTGGGATTCAAACCCCGGTCTCCTGGATCTCCAGGTACACAGCTTCTGATCTCTGTAATCACATGTGGCTACTGAGTACCCAGCACATAGCTGACATTCTTTACTTGAAGGTATAGTCACAATCTGAGTCATTTTCTTGCTGCTAGCCTCCAAATTAGTAGGAGAGTTACTCAACAATAGTAGCAAAAACAAGAGAAAAATGGGCACAGATAAATGTAGACTTACTCAGGTCTGCTGTGAGTAAACTTTATTGTTTTCTTAAACATGGTAAAGTGCAGCAATGGTGAGCATGCTAGGATCACACTGCATGCTCACCATTGCTGCACTGTATTCAGTTGGGGAAGAAAATAAGGTTTATTCATAGCAGACTTGAGTAAGTCCTTGCATTGCCACTGTACAGATCACTGGTCAGGCCTCACCTGGAGTATGGAGTCCAGTTCTGGAGGCCTAACCTCAGGAAAGACATAGACCAGGTAGAAACAGTGCAGAGAAGGGTGACTAAAATGATTCAGGGGCTGCAGAATATGTCCTATGTGGAGAGACTGAGGGAACTGAATATGTACTCCCTGGAACAGAGAATAGAGCGAGGACATGAGTGAGACATTCAAATACATAAAAGGCATGAACAAGGTACAGACTCAGGAACTATTTCACCTCAAAAGGGGCAGCAGGATCAGGGGATGCAATCTTAGGCTGCAAGGCAGGAGGTTCTCAACCAACTCCAGGAAGTTTTTCTTCACTGAAAGAGTGGTGGATGCCTGGAACAGCCTTCCCCCAGAGGTTGTGGGGAAGAGCACCATGGTGGGATTCAAGAATGCATGGGATAGACACAAGGGAGCCCTTACGCCAAAGGACAACAAAGGAATCTAATAAGATAACTGAATAGGCCACAGAATGGGCAGACTAGATGGACCTGACAGTCTCCTTCTGCCATCAACTTCTATGTTTCTATGTTATGTGACTCCTAGGAGCCACAGTTATTTGTCTATTATTGTACCTATATACTCATATTGTCTACGCTGACTATGCTTCACTGGCGGTGCAGGTCTTTCTTATGTTGTTTATAGTTTAGGTCTGTGTTAATCCCTTTTACGATCCTTGATGTAGAACCTTTGCAAATGAACACGTGTGCTCAAAGGTGTCATCTGAATGACTGACTAAACAAACAAATAATCTGTGCCCATATTTTATTTTTGCCCCAAATGAATACTTGACCTCAATAAATCGAAACATGCACATAGCTTATGCCCCTGAAGCAGCATGGTTGTTGTCCCATTAGTAGTGGCTTGTGAAAAGTTCCTATTAGCTAGCAGGGAATTAACAATCTTCTTCTGCATCGCCCCTTTCTCCTCCCTTGTGCAGTACAAGGCTTTTTAAGGGTCTGTATAAAGTGCTCGGCAATCCCATTTGTGGCTGGATGATAAGGTGCAGAAGTTACATATTTGATGCTATTTTTTTCACAAAGAGGTAACATTTCTCAGAGACAAATTAAAGACCACTGGGTGGGATTATTTTCCAGGTAGACTGAATGGACTCTTGGTATTTATCAGCCAGCAATGTCTATGTTTCTATGTTTCATTATCACTAACGGCGGTGACTATTTGAATCTAGCAAGGGTTTCCTGCAGAAACTGAACTATGCAACCATGCAACCAGGCAAAAACAGTAGTGGGTTTCAAGAATACATAGGATAAGCACAAGAGGATCATAGTGGAAAGGAAGGGGGAAGTGGGAAAAAGCTGTAGATCAGGCACGGTTTATGGTAGTAGTGTAGGTAGGAAGAAATGGGCAGACTGGATGGGCTAAGCGGTCCTTATCTGCTGTCAAATTCTGTTTTTATGTATGTTTCAACCATGGTTTGCTGATTACAAAAAAAATCTAGGCATTTAAAATAATCACCAACAATAATAAGAAACATTTGGTCTAGAAATGGACCTGCATAATCTATTTGCAATCTCTGCCATGATGAGGTGGGCTACTCTCATGGAGACAGCAGGACAGCTTTAGGCATATTCTGAGCTTGCATACAACCAGCACAGGCTTTGACTAGCAAATCAGTGTGATTGTTCAGACCTGGCCACTCAATTTAGCTTTAAGCAAGGGCCTTCATTTGTACAATGCCAAGATGTCCATCATGCAACTGATCCAAAACTTGTGCTTGCAGCTTTCATGGCATAATTACCCTGACACTTCACAGCACACACCTGTCATGAACTGTAAATTTGTGTCTGTGCTGAAAGAAGGGGACAAGTTCCTTTGCCCACCCAGCAGGCCTGCCAGTCATAGTCAGTTCATACACCTTATATAAGATTTGATCATTTCTAGTCTCTTTTTATCAAAAGGGCACTTGCCACTGGAAGGGGCTCAGACTGTGACGTGTGAAATAGTGTAACAGATTCCATCATGTGTGTCAAGTTCTCATGTAGAGGAAGCTAGGACAGACAATCTGAACTGAAATGCTGTATAGTATATTTATATTTAATCTCAATCATGGCCTGCCAGAAGCAAGGCATCACACTGCAACAACACTACATTTATAGTTGGAGTTCCTTTATGGAGATGTTAAATGGACAAGAGTGATGAATGGTCTGTGTACAAGCTGAGTTTATGACCATGCAAGTAAAGAGGGAACTTTTTTACATCCCAAACTAGGGCCAGGACCTTTTTGTCAACCAGGGAACACTTCTGCTCTGCAGTAGAGAGGTACCTGGATGCAAATGCCTCTGGTACACTATTTAATTTCAATCATCAACAATATGAGAAATTACTGCTCCCGATCCATAGGGCAGGAATCACAAACTATCTTTACTGGCAGCTGAAGGCCATAATACATTAGCATATAGTAAGACAAGACCACAGCAATGGCCAGCAGCATGTAATATTTTGCCATTTATAAACATAGAAACATAGAAGCTGTTAGCAGAAAAGGACCTCTTGGCCCACCTAGTCTGCCTCAAAGTCCCTACCTACTGTGCTACCGTAGACCCTAATTGATCTCCGCCCTTACCTCCCCCCAGCCCTGTTACTAATGACCCCTGTGTCTATCACATGCATGTTTTAAACCTGTTACCATTTTGGTACCAACCACCTGTGCTGAGAGGCTGTTCCAGGTGTCCAACACCATTTCCGTGAAGAAATATTTCCTCACATTCCTTCTAAGTCTCCCCATTCCAGTTTCATATCATGCCCCCTTGTCTCTGAGCATCTCTTTCTGTGCAATATTCCACCCTACCGTACTTTATTTATACCCTTGAGGTATTTGAATGTTTCTATCATGTCTCCCATTTTGCTCCTTTCCTTCAGTGAGTACATATTTAATTCCCTGGGTCTTTCCTCACAGGACTTCTGATGCAGGCTATAAACCATTTTGGTTGCCCTTCTCTGTACCTCCTCCACCTGGTATATGTCATTCCTGAGATGGGTCCTCCAGAACTAGACACAGTACTGCAGGTGTGGCCTCACCATTGATCTACATAGGGGGCAACACTACATCCCTTTTTCTGCAGGTGATACCCCTCTCTATGCACCCCAGCATCCTACTAGCCTTATCACACTGCTTTGCTATCTTTAAGTCATCAGATATGATGACCCCAGATCCCTTTCCTGTTTTATTGTTAACACCTCCCCCACCCACCACCAAATGATACATTGCCCCCGGGTTTCTGTGCCCCATGTGCATAATTTTACATTTTTTGGCACTGAACCCAGTTGCTAAACTCTTGACCAGTCTTCCAGTTTTTGTAACTATTATTTCATTTTATCCACCCCTCCCACCCCTGGTGTGTCCACTCTGTTGTACATGTTTGTGTCATCCACGAACAGGCATACCTTTCCTTCCAGCCCCTTTGTGATGTCGCTAGTAAAGACATTGAAGAGGACCGATCCCAGTACGGTCTCCTGTGGCAGCCCGCTTGTTGTCTTACCTTCCTCTGAGTAAACTCCATTTACCACCACCCTCTGAGTTCTGTTACTTAGCTAACATTATACCCATTTTACTATCTTTGGACCCACTCCCATGCTGTCTAGCTTGTTTATCAGTCTTCTGTGTGGAATGGTGGTGAATGCCTTATTGAAATCCAGGTAGGCCATATCCACTGCTCCTCCCTGATCCACCTTCCTGGTAACCCAGTCAAAAAACTCTATCAGGTTTGTTTGGCAAGGTCTACCCCTGTGAACCCATACTGGCTTGGATTCTGCAAGCCACTGATGTTAAGGAATTCCATAATGCTGTCTTTAAGTAGACTTTCCATAACCTTGCTCACCACTGAAGTCAGGCTTACAGGTTGGTAGTTTCCTGCCTCCTGCCTATTCCCACTTTTGTGTAGTGGGACCACATCCACACTCCTCCAGTCCCCCAGAACTTCCCCTGTATCCAGTGATAGATTGAACATGGCCAACAGAGGTGCAGACAGTTCCTCCTTTAGTTCCTTCAGTATCCTAGGGTGAACCCTGTCAGGCCCCATAGCTTTGTCTACTTTTAGTTTTGCTGATTCTCTGAGGACTCTGTCCTCTGTAAAAGGGCTAGTGTCCACCTCCCTTCCCTTAATGCCCTTCTCCACTATCTGTGGCTGTCACCTACCCCTTCCTTTGTGAATACTGACCAAAAGTACTTATTCAGTATGTCAGCTTTCTTCTGGTCCTCTTCCATACTCCCCCCCCCCTTTTAGTTTTACTATCCCTGCCTTGCTTTTCTTCTTTTCGCTTATGTACATGAAGAAAATTTTATTCCCCTTTTTGCTGATTTGGCAATGTTTTCCTGTTTGCACTTCAGCTCTCATAACTGCCTTCCCTGACTCACTCTGTTTCTCCTGATAAGTCTCCCTATCCTCTTCCTTCTGTGTCATTCGTGTACCTTTTGAATGCCTGCTTCTTTACCTTCACCTTCTCTGCTACTTCCTTGGAGAACCATAGCGGTCTCTTTCTTCCCTTGCTCTTAATAACCTGCTTGGCATGGAGGATTGTTGCCTTCTCAATGGCCTGCTTTATTCTTGAACAGTCACTTCAACAAGTGCGTCCCAAGGTTCCTTATTATATTCTTGTTGTTATATAGCAATAATGAATGAGGGGAGTGAGAAGTAAACAGAATAAATGTCCAAGTCACCAAAAGAAATCTTACTCAACCCAGATAAAAAACTTTTATCAAGCACTAAAATGTGCTAAAATTTTGTTTCCAAATGTAATAAATTTCTCTGTTGCTCCAAAATATTCTAATTACTTCACTGTTGCTCCAATAAATTGTAATGTTTCAGAACTTGCATATTAGTTATTTCCTCAGACATGGAAGCATAATATATATTGTTAAACAGAACCTTCAGTTCTAAAACAAAAGAAAACTGAATGAGCAACTTATTTCTTATAATTCATTCTTAATGCAAAAACAACATATAATACTTAATACTTAGCACAAAAGGTAGAACAGACCTTTAAAAACATTTCATTTCTCAAACATAAATTCGGGGGGTGGGGGTACGTGCTGCCTACAGAATAGTTCTCTGAAATTAAAGTGAAACTTTTTTACTTTTTATATAAACATATATAGATATTTTCTTGTACCAATTCAGTTATTTAAATTTATATTACCTGATTATTTTTGCTTTTATCAAAATTGTCATATTTAATAACGCTGTATCTGTCAATCTTATTCTTAATATTTTACCTTCTCTCCATAGGTACAATATTTGTCAAAGTCTCTCCGCAAATCTTGTTGATATTAAAATTGCTCTGGAGACCTGTAGCAAACAAAGTTTCTCCAAAGAAATGCTGCTTCCCTAAGTTTCAAAAGTGCTTCAAGCTGTGTATCTACAGTATGTTCACATAATGTGGCGTGAATGCACAAAAATTAAAAGGGTTTACCTTGAATAAAAAAAACATATGAATGAAAGGTTATCTTTCTATGAGAATCTCATTCATCAAATTATTTTTTGGAAACACGCAGTTACAGCTTGCAGCAGCACATCACCCATTGCGAGTCCCCCGTCATTATCTCAGATGCCAATCTGACTTGACTTCCAAAGTCTCAAAGGATAAAGAAGGGGCGGGGCCTGTGGTGAACGCACTAGGTGTGTTTTCATCACTAATGACGTCGCCCTGTGCAGCCCAGTCAAAAGAAACCTCTTAAGATGAAATTCATCTATTAGAGGTCTCCTTCTGTTGTATTAATATCAGTCACTACTGAATATATTGGGAATCATTTTTCAAGATGACATCTGACAGCAAAACTCATTGCAAACCATTTTTCTACATAATTATCATAAATGGAATATAAACCTACAAAAACCTGTTACTGTCAACATTAAATAATAAACCATTTAGCTGGATGAAATAGGGTTTCATCAGAAGGGTGAGAATCAGAGGTGATTTGGGGTGATGGTGGGGTGGAGGTTCCAGATGGTAATTTGAAGATAGTCAAATTATTGAGGAGAATGTCAAACCTCCAATAGAGGATTATTAGAGAAAGGCAGCATGTGTGCAAACAGTGCTATCTTAATTATAACCCATGTGAAGGTTTTCAAATTAATAAACAAAGTTTATATATATTATTTAATTAAATGTGGTCCATATCAGGTTTTCATTTAAACCACGTCTATTATGATAGATTTTTAAAGTATAAATCCACCAAGCCTCCCTTCGTAATAAAGAGTTTTTTCTATCATTACCCCGACTAGCATACTGGACCCTCTCTAATCCAAAAATCTTTAGAGAGGATATCTGATGTCTATGTTCCAAAAAAATGTCTGGCTAATGGGGATCTAATGTCTTCTCACTTTATATTGCTTTTATGTTCAGTGATTCTTAATTTTAGAGGTCTGGTGGTTTGTCTGATGTAATACAAAGATCAAGGGCACATGATACAGTATACCACAAAGTCGGAGTTACAAGTAATAAAATAATTAATACCATATATTTTATCATTCTATGTACTGGTTATGGATTTTCTCTTAACACCACTTTATAGCTCTGTGTAACCAAGAGGTTGGTAGTGATTCCGGTTTCCAGTGTTGGGTCCTTACTGCTTTATTCCTAATTGTGGTTGTTTTTTTTTTTTTGCTGTAACCCATGGTTTTTAATTGAAAATCTGATTCCCTATATCATTAGCTTGTAAAATGTTCCAGTTGCTTAAAATTGTATGTTTAATTTTTCCAAAACATACAGGACAGTCAGAAACCGGTAATAGAATAACTATGTCGACACAATATTCAGAATTTTTTGGAAAAATTAAACATACAATTTTACGTAACTGGAACATTTTACAAGCGAATGATATAGGGAATAGGATTTTCAAACAAAAACCATGGGTTACAGTGAAAAAAACAACCACAATTAGGAATAAAGGAGTAAGGATCCAACACTGGGAACCAGAATCACCACCAACCACTTGGTTACACAGAGATATAAAGGGTTGTAATTACTGGGCACAATTTCTTTCAATACAAAAAGCGAGTTATAATTTGCCGTTATAACCACCTCAGCCAGTTATAACGGCAAACACGTGCCACTGTTCTCTAGAGCAGCGCGAGACACAGAAAGCCGCACAGCGAAGGAAACAACTGAGTCACTTATGCTGTCGCAGCTCCGGGTGTCCTGTCAAATCCAACGTTGTTCTGAACGCTTTCCTCTTCTCTTCTCAGGCAACGCGACACGCAGATCTACACATCAGCACATGAAAATCAGTGCCAACACATCTTCGAGCCAGACCACATCAACAGTTAACAGATTGAACCACTCGTTTAAAAGTTTGAAGCATTTTTATATCGCTAACACTTTTCAACGTTCCATTTAAAATGAATGTAATTGCATTATCTCACTCTAAGTTAAAAAATTTAAAGATATTAACAAATGTTATAATGCAACTGTTCAAGTTTCTTTTCAAAAGATAAAAAATACGTGTTAATAAATTGTTCATTATAGCAGAACTGCCTTACTCATTTCTTTGCAAACTGAATAGGTACTGATGAAAAAACTGTGGCCAGTAATTATAAAAAATAAAGTAATGGACAGGTGGTTATTCATTACAATTTTACACACACCCTCAGTGTGGGATGCCTAAATAAACCCCTCGGGCTTAAGCCTGCGGGGTTTTATGGGGCATCACCACCAGTGATATTAGCAGAAGTTTCATAATAACCACCTCCCCATACATTATTCTCTGATTTATACCTGTGGTAATTGTACACACTGCAACAGTGATGTTAAGAGAAAAACCATAACCAGTACATGGAATGATAAAATATATTATATTATTGATTTTATTACCTGTAACTCTGACTTTGTGGTATACTATATCATGTGTCCTTGCTCTTTGTATTACATTGGACAAACTACCAGACCTCTAAAATTAAGAATCACTGAACATAAAAACAATATAAGGCGAGAAGACATTAGATCCCCATTAGCCAGACATTTTTGGAACATAGGCATCAGATATCCTCTCTAAAGTTTTTTGCATTAGAGAGGGTCCAGTTTGCTAGTCGGGGTAATGATAGAGAAGCCACTTTATTACAAAGGAAGACTTGGTGGATTTATACTTTAAAAATCTATCATAATAGATATGGTTTAAAAGAAAACCTGATATGGACTACATTTGATTAAATAATATAAACTGTTTTTAGTAATTTGAAAACCTTCACATGGATTATAATTGATAAGACAGCACTGTCTGCACACATTCCCCCTTTCCCCTAATAATCCTCTATTGGAGGTTTGACATTTTCCTTGATAATTTGACTATCTTCAAATTACCATCTGAAACTCTCTCCCCAATCACCCCAAAATCACCTCTGATTCTCGCCCTTCTGATGAAACCCTATTTCATCCAGCTAAATGGTTTAATATTTAATGTTGACAGTAACAGGTTTTGTAGGTTTATATTCTTTTTATGATAATTATGTAGACAAATGGTTTGCAATGAGTTTTGCTGTCAGATGTCATCTTTAAAAATTATTCCCAATATATTCAGTAGTGACTGATATTAATGCAACAGAAAGGGGACTTCTAATAGGTGAATTTCACCTTAAGAGGTTTCTTTTGACTGGGCCGCACAGGGTCATGTCATTAGTGACGTAAACACACCTAGCGCGTTCACCCCAGGCCCGGACCTTTCATTCATAACTGTATGTCTTTTCATTCAAGGTAAACCCTTTTAATTTTTGTGCATTCATGCCACATTTTGTGAACATAGATACATGGCTTGAAGAACTTTTGAAACTTAGGGAAGCAGCGTTTCATTGGAGAAACTTTGTTTGCTGCACGTCTCCAGAACAATTTTAACATCAACAAGATTTGAGGAGAGACTTTGACAAATATTGCACCTATGGAGAGAAGATAAAATATTAAGAATTAGACTGACAGACACAGCTTTAATAAATATGGCAATTCTAATAAAGAAAAATAATCAGGTAATATAAATTTAAATAACCGAATTGGTACAAGAAAATATCTAAATATGTTTATATAAAAAGTAAAAAAGTTTCTCTTTAATTTCAGAGAACTGTTCTAGCTGGCCCAGTGGTGCTGAGGGTTGAGGCGCTGGATACCACACCTCATGCTGCACTGGCGAACCGGGTTTGGGAACGGACTCGGGTTGGCAGGGCTCAGTTGGAGGAGGAAGGATTGAGCGTCCCAACGGATGCTCTCCTCCCTCAGGGACGGTTACCAAAGGCGCTACATGCACCCGATGTCCTGAGGGAATCAATGGGTGCACCGGCTCTCAAGAGGTTGGCCGGCTCCGTTAAGTCAGAGTCAGGGAGGATGCTGTTAGGCGCTGGAGAGAGACGCACAGCACGTCACCCTCTTACCACGCCCCTCTCATGCCGGCGCCCTCAGGGGCGGGGCAACAAGAGACATGAAAAATGAAACAAACTCGGCGGTCCTAGATGGCGGCCACCTGAGCCATTCAGACCAGCACCAATTTTTGGGACAGACCCCGATGTGCAAGGTAGGAGAAAAAAGGAAGGAGAGGAACTCTAGTGGGGCAGATCCTGAAGGAAAAAGACCAGGTGGTCTGAAGTGGTTGGATGGCCTGAAGGAGTGAACACTGGGGGCAGATAGGAGAGATAAAAAGAAAGTAAAAAAAAAAAGAAAAGAGAACTGTTCTGTCAGCAGCACATACCCCCCCCCCCCCGAATTTATGTTTGAGAAATGAAATGTTTTGTAAGGTCTGTTCCACCTTTTGCACTAAGTATTAAGTATTATATGTTGTTTTTTCATTATGAATGAATTATAAGAAATAAGTTGTTCATTCAGTTTTCTTTTGTTTTAGAACTGAAGGTTCTGTTTAAAGAATATATATTATGCTCCCATGTCTGAGGAAGGAACTGCTATGCAAGTTCTGAAATGTCACAATTTATTGGAGCAACAGTGAAGTAATTAGAATATTTTGGAGCAACAGAGAAATTTATTGCATTTGGAAATACAATTTCAGCACATTTTAGTGCTTGATAAAAGGTTTTTATCTGGGTTGAGTGAGATTTCTTTTGGTGACCTGCTTTATTCTTGCCTACTTTTTCTCTACACCACCCTTATTTCCTATTCTTGCTAGTGCTTTTCTGAGGCACTGTTCCATTTTCTTGAAATTGGCCCTCCTGAAGTTCAGGATTCTCGTTTTAGTGTGGCTCAGTTCTGGCCCTGTCCTTATGCTGAACCACATTGTATGATGTTCACTGGTCCCCAGGTTACTTCCCACTGTGCCGTCAGTGACACTGTAAATGTTTGACAGTACCAGGTCCAGCAACGACCCCTCACAAGTGGGTTCTTTAACTAGTTACCTGAGGAACACTTCCTGCAAGGAGTCAAGAATTTCCCTACTTCTAACTGATGCTGCAGAAGGAAGGCTCTAACCCACATCTGGTAGATTGAAGTCCCCCACTACAAGTACATAGCCCTTTTAAGCCATTCCTTGTATTTCATCTATCATATCTTTTTCTCCTTCTTCTCCCTGTGCTAGAGATCTGTAGATTGCCCCTATTCTAATAGTGGCCCCTCTCCCTGTCTCCAGGGTGACCCACAGTACCTGTGCTTTACTCTGCCCCCTTTGTATTTCTGTGGCCTTTATGTTCTCTCTCATGTAAAGAGCCATCTCATGTAAAGAGCCAGTCCTCCTCTCTTTTTCCATACCCTGTCCCTCCTAAATAGCACACACCTTGGTATGGTTACCACCCAGTCCTGGTTTTCATTGCACCAGATCTCTGTAATTGCTACTATGTCCGGGTCTCCTCCTGCCATGGTGGCCTCTAGGTCCCCCATCTTATTACCCAGACTTTGAGCATTTGCACACATGGCTTTCCATTTTATACTGCCATCTCCCCTCATCTTGCCCTTTTGCCTGTCCCATTTTTGTCCACTATTATTTTTCCTCTTTCCCCTTCCCTCTTCCTCCTGATTTCTATTTGTGTTTGTTCCCTGTGAAACTTCCCTACCAAGGGATTCCCATTGCTGACTCTGCAAGCATGTTGGGGGGGTGGACTATGTCTTTCTGCCTTATTCCATCCCCCCCTCAGCTAGTTTAAATGATTACTAATGCAGCATTTAAACTGTTCATTAAGGATCTCAGTTCCCATCTTGGAGGGATGCAGGCCATTGTCCTGTACAGGCATCTATCCCTCCATGTGGAGCCCCAGCCCCCAATTAATCAGAATCCCTCTTCTCTGCACCACTTCCTCAACCATGAGTTGAAGTCTCTGGTGTGGAGCCCCCTGTCATCAACAGGTCACACCTCTGAGAAAGTAGCAGATTATGCTACTTGCCTAAGACCCCTCCCCAGCTTCCTGAACTCTTCCTGAACTGCATCTAGCCTCTCCAAAGCCAGGTGCTTTGTCCCCAAGTGGACAATGAGATCTAGCTCTCCCTCTCTCCCTGCCTCCCCAGCAATCCTTAAGATCCTCCTACCATCCCTATGAGCTGTGGCACCGGCAAGGTACCTTACCACCTTCTCCTCATCTCTACCCATTCCCAACTGTATCCTTCTAATTATCGAGTCCCCCACTATGATTCACTTCCTCCTCCTCTGAGTTTCTCTGCCACCGCCCCTTGGCGTCTCCACCTTGGAGAACCTCCACATTCATCCCAGTCACTACCCCGGGAGCCTCTGTGGGGCAGTCCCCACCTACCAGTGCAGCATAGGAGTTCTGTAGTAGTTTGGGATGTGCCTACATTCCACCACCCTAACTCTCCCCAAGCCCACCACTGAACAACTGCGCCTCATACCTGGCACCCTTTGAGGAAGTGGAGGTGCACTTGGTGGTCCCTGAGTGGGGGAGTAGGTCCTTCCAACCCAAGCCAACTTGGTCTGGAGTCTGGCAACATCCTCCCTCAGCCCAGAGTTGTGCCTACACATGGGGCAGCACTGTAGTGTTCAGAAAGTCTCTCTAAAGACTGCCGCCCTACAGCCACTGCACTGCACCACTCCCATCATAGTTACTCACTATATCTAGACCTTACCCACTACCTCCTAACAATTTACCCCATTCAATAGTTAACCTACCCCCTAAACAATTACCCATTCCGGTAGTTACCTACAGGCTAACAACTTCCAGAAGCACTATTTGCACACACACACACACACACACACACACACACACACACACACACACCCTTTAGCACTGCCTACCACTAAAAAGTCACCTGATCCAATAGTTAACCTACAGACTAACTCTCCCAGAAGCACTGTTTGAACAAACCCCCTTTAGAGTTACCTACTATTTTTTCTTTTGTTCTTCTTCTTCCCTTCTCTTTCCCTACCCCTTCCTCTGAGTCAAGTGTTTATGTGCCTTGGTAGTCTCCTAAAGTATCTGTCTGCTTCCCCCTAGTCAGCTGCCTCCATGGCCTTGATCTGATAGCCTTGTTCTGGCCAAATGCTAACTACCATTTGATGTTTGATGGCAAACCTTGACTATTTTTAACAGCCTGTGCCATTTACTTTTACAGGCATAGCATTGGTGCAATGACCCACTTGCTAGTCAAGTCTTAACCAGTAGGTGTCTCTCTCTGTTAGCTTTATTGCTGCATTACTAGTGTGCATGTGTGGCTAATTACTGTATGACTGATTTTGCTGTGTGGTCTGCTCATGCAACTATTTATGTAGTTGTACCGTACTTGCCATGTGGCCTCTGTGACCCCTTGTGCAACTTGTACAGTACTGTACAGCAAGGTAGTGCTGTACAGTACTGCATAGCTCCCAGCTCATTTTGACATTATCACTGTAACTCCAGGCCAGTTTTCCCTGTGTTTCTTTATGTTTTCATGCAGCCCTGACCTGTTTATCTGCAGTCCCCAAGAGCATTTCTGTGAACAAAAATTTTTTTTTTAAAAAGCTCACCGTGTCTTTAAATTTAGTTAGCTTTCCTTCCAGGTTCTGTTTTCCACCTTTGTTCATTTTGTGAAGCTCTTCCCTATCCAAGTACAGCTCCCTGCTCACATCCAGACATAGTTAGATCCATTGTTTCATTCCGCTGAATCCACTGTTCCATTTGTCATTCGTAAGTTTCTGCAGTCTGCACTGCGCTTTGCAAATAGTGATCCTAGTTGGATCGGGTGATTTCAGACATGCAAATTATGGGTGACCTTACGAGAGGATGTACAGAAGTACTGTCCCAGATGGACTGGTGATTTCATAGGTAGGTAACATATCAGGCTTCTGCAGGTCCTGTCCAAGTCATGCATATTAATGCTGCCCTCTAGGTGGTTCAAGAACCACACATATGGCCCTCAGGCAATTTCAGGTTGCCCACCACTGCTATAAATGATGTTATTTCCTATATAAGTTAAATTTCTCTGTTTTCCCATATAATCAGAACGAGTTTGTGAGAACTATTTCCCTATAGGCTGCTCCATGTCCCTCTAAATTACAGGAATCCCTGTACATCTGAGAGTGATGCAATTCATAATCAGTAATCCAGCCTACTGCAGTGTATGATATGGTCTGCTGACTTAACTTCTGGTATGGACTGTGACCTCATGTTCCTCTGTTTCCTCTATGCACCTGTCTATACAGAACTGTAACTTAAAATATATGTTCTGTAGAACCATGGCAGAAGTGACAGTGTACCCAGCTTCACCTCCATCTCTGCAGGGTAGCCACCACCTGTATAAGAAACAGGAAGAAGCAGCACTCCAAACTGGACTGCAATGGCACTCAAAGATCAAATGCACAAATCATATATGCTTTCTGTTGCACACTTTAGGAAGTCAAAAATAGTCCAAAAGAGATGCAGGCATTAGTGACAGTGTGAGCATATCCACCAAAGCCATGGACCTGGTACCCTGATGCTTCACTTAAATGGAGTTTCATCAGGGGCTCCCTTCCAAAGTTGCATCTGTGTGAAACACTGGGGTACTAGATCTATAGATATGTTCACAATGTCACTCATGCCTGCATCTCTTTTGGACTATTTTTGACTTAAATAAAGTGCACATCGGAAAACATCTAAGAATTGTGTATTTAATCTTCGAGTGAAACTGCAGTCCTATTCAGAGTACTTCTGCTTCTTGTGTGTTTGTTGGAGGGTGCCACTCCCAGAAACAGCACCTGAATCCTGCACCACTGAGTGAGTGCAAACCTTGTCCATTAGTCACTACCTGCATGCCTTGGACACATGGATCTATAATTTTGTGACCACAACCGTGTGCAGTTCCCAAGTGGTCCACTTTATATACTGTGAGTTCAATTACATTTGAAAAGAAGTTCAGCACATAACTATTATATTTCCTTTTTGCCCTCTTTGGTCATGGTCCCGGTCTCATCTTTTTTGTCATTTCAATGTGAGAATCTCGGTCTGATGTTAGAAACTGGGAGCCCTGTGCCCTATCACATGGAATTCACAGGCAGTACTCCATGCCATTCCTCCTAACCCTGGCACCTGACAGGGAGGGCTACCATGATGAACAGTATCAGACCTTTTACATTGCTGAATATTTCACACATACTAAGCTGTACAGTACTGTAGCATTATACACATACTGCATTGTACATATCCTTTTTCTTTTTTCTTCAGTTGTAATACAACAAAAAATTACATTTTTTTTTCTGATAAGTAACAAAGGTTACCATGTCTAGAATGTGCATCTCAGCAGATGGCATCAATGATCTCCATAGTTCCCAAGTTACAGTTTCCTTTGTTTTCCCCCACTGTTTTTTTCTTTCATAAATTATGTTTGTACCATTAATAATGAATGTTATAACAAAGACTTATATTTTTGCATATTGTATCTTGTAATTATATTTCGGTATTATATGGTGTGCCTTTTCATTATTTCATAGTACAGTATACACTGTATATTCTGACATCCACGCATGTGTGTTTTTGTTGCACAGTATTAAAAGGATACAGTCAGCACCCAGTACCCAACACCCAAGTATGGGGCTGGTTCCACTTTACACTTTGTGTGCAAAACATTTCATTTTACTTACTGTTTACTGTAGTGTAGTAGACTGTACCAGACTAATTTTGCTCACTTCTAGGCTGACATTTCCTGTGGCTACAAATTCCAGAATCCCCTGCAGCTGACATCAGAACAGGACAGCAGCGATGGGAGATTCAATGGCCTGAAGTGCATATTAGAGCTTTTATAAGTTATAATCAGATATTTTCCAGTCCCGCTATTTTTCTAGTACAGTCCTCTCTAACTGTAATTAGCTCTGGGAGGAGAGCAGAACCAGCAAACAAAAGATCAGGGGCCTGAGATTCAGATAGGATTAAGTCATAGTGCAAATGTTTGCACTATACTTTGCAATTGCCATGGGGTAGCAGGATGCTATATTCAGTTGGGCACTACCCAACTGAATATAGGTCCATATCAGGGCAGTGCTAAGTCAGGGAGCGCTGCCTCAACATGGCTCCCACAGTTGGCCTCAGGAGTAGATAGCTCTGGAGCACTATTAGCAATTTTCAAAGATAACCATGCAAATGAGCCCATTGGGCATGCAAAGCACTAAGGGACCATTTGCATACCCATTATGGGTCCATTTGCATAGGTAGCAGAGGCAGGAAATGCAGCCCCCCCCACCGTCCATGATAGGTGTAGCTATCCCTGGTGCTAGTGGTCCTTTCCCTCCCTCCAATCCCAGCCCTGTAGTAATAAAGTAAATCCCTGGTGCAAGTAATCCCCTCCCTCTCTCTGATCCAAGCCTGTAGTTCTATGTAAAACACCTGGTGCTAGTAGTCCCCTGCAACCCTCCAATCCCAGCCCTGTAGGTCTATGTAAAATCCCTGGTGCTAGTGTCCCCCGACACCCTCGATCCCAGTCCTATAGTTCTATGCAAAATCCCTGGTGCCAGTGGTCCCCAACCACCCTCCAATCCCAGCCCCATTGTAAAAATGATTTTCCCTGGTGGTAGTGATACCCCCCCACCAATTGCCAGACTGGAAGTAAAACAGCCCCATCCTGGTGCCCAGTGGCCCCCTTCGCAGCACCAGGCACACCCCACTCACCTGATTCATATTCGTGGTGCTGCAGGTGCCTACAGTGACCAGCACAGCCCTCCACACACCTCCTCAGCTGGCCACCATATGTACAGGTAGGGGGCATGCCTCTTATTTATAGGACAGGGCACATCATCCTATCCTATAAATAAAAGGCATGCTCCCTGCCTATGCATACGGTGGCTGGCTGAGAAGGTGTGAGGAAGACTATGCCAGTTGCTGTAGGCACCCATGGTACCACAGATACCAATCAGGTGAATGGGGGTGTGCCCAGTGCTATTGGGGGTAACACTGGATGCCAGGGAGGGGTTGTTTTTACTTCCAGGCTGGTGATCAATGGGGGGGCACTATCACCAGGGATAATAATTTTTACATTGGGGCTGGGATCAAAGGGAGAGAGGGGACCACTAGCACCAGGGATTTTACATAGAACTATAAGACAGGGATTGGAGGGAGGGAGGGGACCACTAGCACCAGGGAATTTTATTTTTCATACGGGGCTGACAATTGGAGAGGGAGAGTGCCATGGACCACGGGGTGGGTATACTCCTCCAGCGACCAACTGGCTTGTTGACTGCATTGCCTCCAGCAGCCACTAGGGCTGCACGGAATAAGAGGAAGTTTTCATCGGTGGTATTTGTGTGGTGAAAAAGGACCATGCACATCCTCTTGCACCACACAAATCCACTGAATATTAGCTTGCACTGATATTCCTGTCCCGACCCACAATTTGCATACCCTCAGTTTGGTTTATGCAGGTGCTACACCTGTTTGCTGGTACAACAGAGCCCTCTGTATACTGGGCTCCAGCACAAAGCCCTGTTTGCATAGGCAAACACCAGTTAGCACCCACAGAAACGTCTAAATATCTGACCCCAGTGCTTATACAAACTGCAACATGAACTGCAGGTTATTGAATCTCACACTGCCCTGATGTCAGTTGCAGGGGATTCTAGGATTTGTAGTTACAGAAAATGTCAGAGTGTAAGCAAGCAAAATTAGGCTGGTACAATTTACTATGCTATGGTAAACAGTAAGCAAAAAATGTGCACACAAACTGCTAATTGGGAACAGCCTCACACTTGGGTGTGGAGCCCTTAGTGCTGACTTCCCTTTTAATTGACATGTTTAAGGCTATTGCCAAAATCTTCATGTGAAAATCAGCTATTTTGTGAGCTATGATCTACAGTTGCTCTTCTGAGATCTGTTGAAGGCTGCACTGCTGTTAAAAATCTCACAGTGAAAATCTTGTCAGCCTTGTTGTCAGTCGCAATCTACAGTTGCCCCACCACCATCTGTTCAGGGCTGTTGCTGAAATCTTGCTCTGACACTCTCATTACATTAGCCATCATGCAAACTGTGACCTGTGGTTATTCAACCACCATCTAGTGCAAGGCTGACGTATGATATCTGGATTGAAACCTGGTCATCATTTGTCATGCATTTTTGGTAACCAGATACAAATACAACACTCACAGTGTAGTGTTATTTTTAAAGACTTTATTAAAACACACACACACACACACACACACACATATATATATATATAAATATATATATATGGGTCTTTCTCTGATAAAGCTAGGCCACTAGATGTCCATACATTTATACATAAAAAAATTCATAATCAAATTGTTTGTAATGTGGATGATTATTTAAATAAAGTATTCTAGGAATAAATAAATTTCACAATATCATAATGGTTGTGTTTTTTTTGTTTCCTTAATCGATGAAAACATTTCAAAAAACGGTGTATTTCTTTACTGTTTTTGGTTACATTCTGGCACACACCCTGCTTCTTAAAACATAACTTGAAAACCATGACAATGATAGAACATCCAAATATGCAGCAAGAAAGTGAACAGAGATGTTGAAATTAATCTCAAAATTGTGGCATTCATTTTTAATTTTTTTTTCCTATATTTAAAAATGTAACACAACATTTTGCATGTTACATCAGTTTTCAATCATGGCACCCGCAATATAAAAACAATTTTATTCTGTTTAAAAGCACTTGTTTGAACATTTGTGTGTGCTGATCAAGGAATATGTACAATATGAACAACCACACTAGTCTCCCTATTCATTATTGCCTCATTTATTATTTATTAATAAAACATAAAAGTCTCTTTACCTTGTTGTCAAAATGTACTGTTAGTTAATATTTGCTGTTGTTTTTCACCTGAATGTTCCATCCAGGTGTATCATGTATGCAAATTAGGGGCATGTTACCATAATTAGTGTACTATAAATAGTGATCATGGGAATGAATGTGGGAGTGTGAGATAAGGCATTTTGAGGTGTTGTCCAAACATCCCATGAGAGTAACATGTGGCAGAATTTGGCAGCTGAACAAAAAGAAGGGAAGCAAATCACAATTTCCAGATATAGATTTGTAGAACTCACTTTAATTGTCAATTTTGGGTTAGAATAGAGATAATGCCATGTACTGTGCATGCTAAAATTATTCATACATGTGACATCAGATGTCACACATGTGACAGGGACATTGTTAAACAGTCAAATGTTACTGTACTGTCACATGGATAAAACATAAAGAAATAAAAAGTATTCACTGGGCTTTTTTCTGTGTTGTAATTTATTAAAGCACACATTGTTTAAAAAAGTGATGTTATACACAGGCGTACATGTAAAAAGTATCCACTTGTGTGACATCCAGTGTCATGCATGTGACAGGGACATTATTAAACCATCAAAAGTTATTGTACTATTACATAGATCACATATAAAGAAATAAAAAGTATTCACTGGGCTTATTTCTATGTTGTTTATTTGCACATCAGTTTACAACCTTTGAGCCAGAGGCTCATTTCCAAAGGTACCTTGTCACATAGAGGACAAATACAAATATAAGCATTCATGGTTCCAGGATGTAGGTTACATAGTTTGCAGACACATGTGATAAAGAACATGATAAATACATATACACACATTTTGATTCCAGGATATGAGTTATATCTATAGCAGGCACAAGTGATGAAACAAAAGTACAGAGAGGCCAGTTTGGTTACAGTGGCACATAGTAGTGGCACATGGTAGTACGACAGTATGAGCAGTCAACAGAGCAGAAGCTATTTAACCAGGAGAGGTACATATTTGCATGGAGAAAGGGCAAGCAACAGGAATAATGTCAGTACAAAAATCCATGGTATGAATTTAAAGAGGTGCGGTAAGGGAAGCTGCCCAGTGGGCATTGTCAGGGCACAGAGGGTTGCGCCTCAAGTTATACAGTTGCAACTAGGCGTGTTGAATAGTTCACTTCTGTGTGCAGTTTTGTATTTGGAAATCGTGGGGCCATCTGAGATGGAGAGAGGGAGCAAGTTGTACCAGGAAGGGGCTCTATGGTGGAATGACCTCTGTCCATGGGAGGTCTTAGATCTTGGTACCAGGAAAGTGGTCTTGCAGGAGGTCTGTGTACAGACCAAGGGTTGGGCTAAGTGGAGGGAGGCTGTCAGCCCGGGTGGGGATAGCCCTAGAAGAGTTTTTTTTGCTATTAGGCATGTTTGATATCACAGCCGTTTGTCTAGGTTCAGCAATGTTGCCAAATCATAGAGCTGGCATGAATGTGTGAGCCTAGGGGCCCCAGTGATTAGCCTGCATGCCTTGTTTAGGATGAGGAGGATTTTGTTGAGGGCAGTTGTGTTGGCAGCCCCATAGACTGGTAGTCCATAGTCAGCCAAGGATAATATAGAGGATGTCACTGCAAGCCAGAGGGCAGAGGGGGGGAGACAGTTTTTATAGCAGTATAAGATACCTAGCCGCACATTGGTTGCGGAGGCAAGAGCATCAATGTGGGTGTGGTAGGTGAGGGCTGAGTCAAAGGCGACCTCAAGGTACTTGTAGGAGTGTACTTGCTCTAGATGCTGTTTGGAGCAGGGGAGGATATGGAGTGAGAAATTGCTGGCTTTGTTTTGGGGGTGGACAAAGAGCATTGTTTTTGTTTTTTTGAGATTTATGATCAGCTGGTGCTCTTTAAACCCGGTTTCTGCATCATTATAGAAAAGCTGCAGGGAGTCCTGGAAGGAGGTAGGGTTACAGTGGGAGGCAAAGATGATGGTGTCATCTGCATACAGCAGCATTTTCACAGTGCATGCACTGGGCAGGGTGTTAAGGTAGAGCAAGAAGAGTAGGGGTCCCAGGACGGAGCCCTGAGGAACCCCTGAGTGGATGGGACACATTTTTTGAGAGTGTTCCACTAATTTTGACACATTGGGAGTGGGCCGATAGATAGCTGGTGCACCAGGCGAGTGGCCCAGTAGTGAAGCCAGTGTGGCAGAGGGCATCCAGCAGGAGGGGGTGGGAGACAGTGTCGAAAGCCTTAGAAAGGTCGATGAACACTGCCCCAGCTAGGGAGCCAGAGTCCAGGGATGTGCGTAGGAATGTTGAGAATTCAACTAGTGCAGTGCCTATACTGTGTCCTGCATGGAAACCATGCTGTTCAGGGCAGAGGATGTTGTGTTTGGTCAGGTACTCAGTAATTTGCATGGCAACCAGTTTTTCAAGGGCTTTGGAGAGGGCCGGGAAAATGGAGATAGGCCGGTAGTTCCTGGCTGAGGACCTGTCACCCCCTTTGTGAATGGGAGTAACAATAGCAGTTTTCCATGCAGTGGGGAACTGCCCCAGGCAGAGGGGATTTGTTGAGAAGGCTGGTAAGTGGGGCAAGGACCTGATCCAGTACCAGCCGGAGAATGCTGGGGTCCATGGAGTCGTCGCCAGGACTGTTGCTTTTTAATGCACGGATCAGGTGGGGTCTAGCTTCCTGGGTGGTTACCCTGCATAGGTAGAAGTAGGGTGTTGGGTGGCTGGGGCTGGTAGGGAGGGTGGTGGGTCAAAGAAACTACTGGAGAGGATAGAGCTGAGGTACATAAAGGATGTGTTGAGGTAGTTTGCAATGCCTGTAGGGTCCGTAACGGTTGTGCTGCCATGGTTAGCTGGGATGGGAGAGGGGAGCGTGTGCTCCCGTTCAATTGTTTGACATTGTCCCAAAATGTTCGGGTACACCCCCAGGAGGAGGTGAGGGTGGCTTGATAGTGGTCGGCCTTGGCTTTTCGGATGGCCCAGGTGCATTTATTCTGCGTGGCGTTGTAGGCCTGTCTATCAGCCGGCCGGCCTGTTTCTGTTGCGAGGTGCCACAGATTATCCCTAAGTCTGAGCAACTGTAATAGGGCAGGAGTAATCCAGGGCACTTTATGTTTTTTGGTTCGGGCAGCTGTGAGGGGTGCGAAGAGGTCACAGGCTTTGTTAAATGTTTGGGAAAAGAAGACAAGGGCAGAGTCTATATCCAGAGCATGGTGAATGGGAGACCAGTTTGTTTGGGCAAGAAATTGCCTGAGGTTTGTCAGCCCACCTGGTCTGAGACGCTGACAAAGCGTGTGCTGGGCTGTGGGTTTTGGCGAGGTGGTCACCCAGTGGAATATGATTGGGGAATGGTCACTGAGTGAGTCAGAGAGGATTTGGATGTCCAGGATTTTTTGGGGGCGGTTGGTGATGATAACATCTAGGAGGGTGCTGGTACCTCTCTTAGGGTTTGCTCTTCTGGGTTGGGAGATTAGCTGTGTCAGATCAATGGTGGCAAAGGAGTTCCAGGTGGTGGTGGAGGTGGGGCTGAGCCAGTTCATGTTGAGGTCCCCCACAAGCACTTGTTCAGCCCTATGTGGGCGGATGGCAAGATAATCAGTTAATGATGATAGCGCTGGGTTTTTGTTCTTTGGTGGAATGTAGGCAGAAGTGAGATACAGGGGGCTCCTGGAGGGGTCTGGAGTAAGTTTAAGGGTTAGAGCCTGTGTCCCACCTGCCAGGGCCGGGGGCAGGGAGTGCTTGACCAGTGAGAGAATCCCTGGTATAAATCGCACAGCCTCCCCCGCATTTGCCTACACGATCCTCCCAGTATAGGGTGTAGCCAGGGAGGGTGACAAAGGAGTCAGGTGTGGATTTTGATAGCCAAGTTTCCACCAGTGCAATGAATCGGTGGTTTGTGCAGCATGACCCAGCATTGGAGGGTGTCAAATTTTTTCAAGATGATGCATATATTCAAGGAGGCAACACTCCGACCGTGGGGCCCACCTGATGGGCTGGTCTGGGAGAGGCCTGGGTTAGGATGTATGTTGCCTGTTAGGAGTAGAAGGAGGACCACAGCTCTGACCAGGACATGGCGATATGTGTGTTTCCTACATGTATGAGGGGATGGGGGACCTTGGAAAACAGGGGATAGGTAGGGATTGGCAAGATGGGAGGGTGAGAATGATAAGCCGCCAAGGGGGACCTGGGAAGACGGTGGTGTGGTACATGGGGAATGGGTGTTGCAGGCCAGTGTACATGGTAAGTGTGGGGTGAGTGCGAGCTATGTCTGGGAGAATTGCCGGTGCTGGTACCAGTGATCCAGGGGGGATGGCTGGCTGGTGGGATGAGGGTACTAGAAAGTAAATGAGGGGGAGGCATTTTAGGAGGAGGTGGTTTAACATGGCTCTTTGGTGGTAGCCGGGTAGTATGGTAGAAGTATTTAGGTTGACTTCTAAAAAATGTGTTTACCACTTTGGATTAGTGGTAGTGACACAGACTCCGGTAGATAGGGTACAAGGTTTAAGCCTCAGCTAGGGCAGCTGATTAAGTGCCTGGGTGAGGGCAGAGATCCATGTTCAGGGGATCTGAAGCAGGCTGGGTTGGGGTTGGAAATAGGGCGAGAAATAGCGACTCCTAGTGGTCACTGGGTGTGGGTTCAGCTGAGCAATCTTTAGTCAGAAAGTGGGCTAGTTTGTGGGGCTGGGTGCTGAGGAGGGTGTGGATAATGGTAGGTGTCACTGGGAGAGGAGTGGAGTAGCTCAGAAGGTTAGGGGGGATCTAGGAAGTAGTAGGGAGGAGGATAGGTAGTGTAGCCAAGGTGGAGAGTATGGGTCCCTCTAGTGGTTGGCAGGTATAACCTGTAAATGGCAAAGTGGGGACTTAAAATAATGAAGGAGAGGAAGTGATGTCATTAGGAGTGCCTATAAAGGAAATGCCGAGCCAGGGTGGGCGGGCGGGGCAGTCGGCGTGCACAGCATGTCGACAGGCTAACTCCTCACAAGGGTGCTGCTTGTTGGAGGTAGTTTAATTACCTCTCAGGCACCCACGTGTTGTAGTCGCTCCAGGAGGGTGCTCAGTCTGGGAATCTTGCTGGGTGGTTGTACTTTATTGAGGCACACATTGTTTAAAAAAGTGATGTCATACACAGGCGTACATGTAAAACTTATTCGAGCATATGACAGGACATTGTTAAACTCTAAAACCAAAAAACATAATTTTATGAAAAAATATTTATATATCATTTTAAATACCACTCCACCACAATGGATTTATATGTTTGTGTTTTTGTTAAAATTATATTCTGTGTATTAAGAGTTTATTTAAAGCTGTTTTAAGTGTCTACCTAGAGTCACATAAATTGATACACTTCTCCAGCTATAAATGAATATATATATATATATATATATATATAATAATAACTTTTCTGTCCCTCCTAAATGGCCATTCAAGTTTCTCAACCATCTCTTCCCTCCCTGAAAAAAACAAAACACAAAAACTGGCCAGCCCACCCCGCCTCCAAGTTTCCCAATGGTCCCCCCCAAAAAAGAGATGAATAAGAGAAAATACAGCCTACTCACCAGGTTTCTCAGTTTCTCTTTCCTCCCCCCAATTAAATGAGAGTTAGTTATGCCCAACCTTCCACCAAATGTTCCCAGCTACCTCTGAATAGTTCCATATGATATTACTTTGCTCCCAGATCATTCCAAAATGTTCTATGCAACTTAAGGACTGTGGAAAAAACATGGGTTTTTCAAAGGCACTGGGGACAAGTAAGAGACGGTCTAGATGTGAATGGCATAGGTATGAATCATTCCCATTTGAGGTGAGGGTAGCAATATGATTAAACAAGTACAGTAATTACATAGTACTCTTTGAAGTTATTGCTAAATACAGCAGTCTGCGCCATCATCACCCTGCTTTACATGTTGCCTTTTGTTTGAAGCATTTTCTTGGGCAGAGTGGCACAGGTTACAGTTTCTGAACTTACCTTATTGCTGCACTGATAGATTTTTACAATGGACTGTACCTGTAATTTGACTGTGTTTCTAATTTTGCCTTAATTAAGCAAAATGGAGAAGAAAATAAAGGCCAAGATGAGCCTGGCAGTACTGAGAATGTATGATATTTGTGCCAGCGTGAGAAATATTTATGCATTTCATGACAGCAGTGGTATCAGCTTCACAAAAAGTGAGTTGCAGGTACACCTTAAAAGTACCTCCCTGTCTCAGCCATGTATGAGCAGCTCTATGTGTGAGCTACAGTATTGAACATTATTGAATTTATCCAAGTATTCTGTGATTTGGCATTTAAATCTCTGTAATTTGGAATTTACATCTATAATCTTTGTTCACAGTGCAAACATGATCTCTTGGGGATCACATAATACATGAGGATGAAAGTGAAGAAAAGGAAGAAAGTCTCTGACACATGGTCTGGAAACATGGAAGAGCACACTAAATTTACTACAGTTCTGCATAACATTTTGCTTATTTCTTGTTCTTTATTGTTGATTACATGGCTTAATTATTTTAATTGCTCATAGCCATTGTCCGATGATATGCGATGTGAACAGGGCAAAGACACTGCAGTTGTCAAATCACTGGATAGCTTCATGGAGATGTTCTAAGACATCATTTTTATTGATGAAATGATGGTTTTGCTGAAACAATTTTCTTCTATGCCATTTCAAAAGACAAAATGAGATTTGACGAAACTGTGACAAAGCATCCTCTGAAGATTTTTTCTTAGAAGCAATTTCAAAGCAGAGTTGTATTCCAGCCTATAATATTAATGGTGAAAGTACTTTACTTCTGTACAGTACTGCATGTGTAATTCATATGCAAAGCAGGAAAAACAGATACAGTCACAGAAATGCAAGTACTTAATTTTCTGGTTTTTCCCATACTGTAGGGACCATGGACAGTCTCTTCTTTAGATGGGAAATGATATGGGAGGCTTCAATAAAGTTCATCAAAACAGTATTTCCCAATGGTCACCAGTTTTATAAGACAATGACCCAAAGCACATTGCTTCAACCCAGTGTATTGCTGACCAGGGAATAAACTGGGTCAAAACATCACCAAGTGTTTTATAAATATTTGTTTTGAAAAATGTGCAATGTACTTACAGTACCATTATATTAGATATGTTAATCTTGATACAGTTTGTTTTCACAGTTTATGTTACCTTGTTTCTAAATAGGTCTCCAGACATGAACCAAGTAGTGATGGTACATGATGGTACCGTCTTTTGGATGAGACATTAAACCGAGGTCCCATCTGCCTGGATTGGTGGTAGTTCAGGTGGATGTTAAAGATCCCATGGCACTTATCGAAAAGAGTAGGGGAATTTCCCCAGTGTCCTGGCCAAATTTCCCTCATTCACTAAAAATACCACCAACAGCTTAATCTGGTTGAAGGTCAGTTGGCATTCATCTGTATCCCCCTTCCTCGGGTCGTGCCTGAAAATAGGCATGATTTGTCTAGTGCACTTACCCAGTCAACAAAAACTAAATAAAAATAAATGATGAAAAAGCACATGCAGAGAAAGACCAAGCTCAGAATGAAACAGGAACTGACTGATGGAGTGAAAGAGTTTTGAAGGACTATAACATCATCACAGTGCAAGTGATACATTTTACATTTGAAAAAGGTGTTGTTGATTGTGATTTCCAAGGATTAATATGTACCTGGAATGTGATGGATAGCAGTGTATGTACTGTAGAAATTTATATTGCTGTATATATTGTACACTTTATTACTGCATGTATTATATGCTGTTTTGTATGGTATCTTAAATCAATAAAGTTACCACTCCACAATGCCCCCCCAACCACAACAAATGGCCCATCACAAGTTTAGAATGATTTTACTACAGAAAGTCCTGATTTGTCTTGGACACACCTTTTCAGGGTGTGCATTATATTTCCCACAAAATTCAGTGCAGGTGATCAACATGCAAAAATCACATGGGCAGCACACAATACTGATATCAAGTAAAGTGCAGTTCACTTGGAAGAAACAGGTAAATCCAGAGTCTATGGTTCCCATAAGGTTTTGCCAAAGGCATTTTCCTCTCATCAGTGCCTTGATATAATAAATATACTGTACTGCTTGCCCAACAGCCCCCTATCTACCATCATCCCCACACTAAAATGACTGCCCATAAAATAGGGAACAGAATTCTAAGTGCTGTCCATACCAAAAGTCATCTCTTACTGCAGAATGCCTTCTGGTACCTCAAACTAATTTGAATATATATATATATATATATATATATATATATATATATATATGTTTCCCCAAGGAAAGGAACACTAAGCTGTGATAACATGCTTCCAGATGTGGGCAGTTACATTGACCACCTGTTTTATTGATGGGAAATGCTGGTCTTGCCACTCAGGACAATTCCTTTCTTTTCTTTGATGAATGCCATGGGATCTTAAACTTCCATCTAGACAGTGACTAGAGATGGGCAGAAGGGATCTTGGTTTAATGTCCCATCAAAAGGATCATGCAGCACCACTGAAATACTGGACTACAATGTCATTTATGGGTATTTACCCAAGTACCTGGTGTGGGATTACAATCCAGGACCTTCTGATTTTCTAGCCCCAGATTTGAGCAAGCAACCTGGCATGTAACCTTTCATTGAAAACAACAGGTTGCAACAGTATGTGGTGCCACACTTATTTAGTTAGTTATAGATGTGTCAAGCCAGGATGAAGCACAGAAATGCTGCAGAATATCACATAATACTGCAATTTACTGCAGGGGCCATTGCAAGTCAATGGCAATTAGGCCCTTTTATCATGCAGGATTTTGTGACATGTCATTGCTGCAAGTTACTGCACTTCATCATGGCTAACACATCTGTGTTTATTCATTCACCAGTTGGGAGCATTGGTCCAAGGGATTGTTTTCAGGCATGACCCAGGCTAGATAGATAGCAGAAAATGGGTATGGCAGAAAGTACATTCAAATCAATAAGCATTTAACATGACAATGTAAATGATGGCCATTATGTAAAAGTGAAGACCAAGCAACTAATACATAACTTATATACAAATTAAAATAAATGGAAATGGATGGAAAAATCAGTGCCACAGATCTGAAGTCATAAATGTGTGTGTTAATTACCTCATTCCCAGAAGACAGAATCAGGGAAAGCATTTGCAGGTAGAACTGGCTAAGAGGGCAGCTGTACAGTGGGATTTGAATAGGGAAATAGGTACTAGGCAGTGGTGAAAGATGGGCTGGCTATTCCAGTGACGGGGTAGTAGTGGAAAAGGTCTTGTGTTCCATAGAAGCAGATGAGAGGAAGAACTGAGGCTGCAGCTGCATGGTTTGGGATTGAGCAGGTAAGTTAGTGAGCTAGGCTCCTTATCCCTTAGCATCTTGTCTAAGAGATATCCTAGTACGTAATCATGATGGACTTGCAGGAAGAACCAACTGAAGGACTGGTAGAGAGAGCAGTGAGGAGAGGAGTAAAGGGCCATTAACACAAATCTGAAGATGTTATTATGAATTTTGTTCAATCTGAATGGATTGGAGGTTGAAGTTTGTGTGTAAATAGGGGAGCAGTAGTCCAGAAGGGGGAGCAATGTACCCTTTGCAATGACAAGCCTTACTTCTGGGGTCATAATGTCCTTCACCCTGAAATTGATACCCAGTTTCTAGTTGATACATTTTACCATGTGTCCAATGTGGTCCAAAAAGCTCAAGGAGGGGTTGAGGGTGACGCCCAGATACTTAAAGGATATAACTAGTTCAAGGGTGGTCCCACTTGATGACAGACTATTAAGGGTTTAGCACTGCCACCAATTTGCCAAGCCTAGGTTTGGAACCAACTAACATGACTTTGTTCTTGTTGACATAAACAAATAGAGAACTGATTAGGAATCACCTTTGGGTGGTGCTAAATTTATCCATGAGGATAGAGGAGATGTCTGCAAGTTAAGTTTATTGGCACTGTGGAAGAGTATCAGGTCATCTGCATATAGCAGCATGTGGCATTGCATGTAAGTCTTGGGGAGAGAGTCTATAAATAAGAAGAAAGGAATGGGCACAAGGACAGATTCTTAAGTGACCCTACTCAAGATGCTCAGAGATTTAGAAGTGCCCCTCTCTAGTGCAGATCTGAGTTCTTCCTGTAATGTAATCACAAAACCAATCTGCGGTCACAGAGGAGAACCCAGTCTGTTGGCTAATAAAATGTCACGGTCCACCAGATCAGAAGTCACTAAGTCAAACACAGTACTGTACCATCATTTTACCCATGTCCATACTTTTGATGATGTGGACAATAAAACAGGCCAGAACAGTAGTGGTGTTATGTCATAGAAACATAGAAACATAGATTTTGACGGCAGATAAGGACCGCTTGGCCCACCCAGTCTGCCCATTTCCCTACCTAATGGATAAGCTGCAGATCCTAGTTAACCAGCAGCCTACTTCGTCCTACCCCCTTCCTATGTCTTTTTCTAAAACTGACTGTGGGAAGAGGTGGTTATGCTTCAACATGACTAGAAAATTTTTGGAAAATTATCCTTCTAGGAGCTTGCTCAGTTGCAAAAGGATGGAGATGGGACAAAAATTGTCAGGTAAAGAAGGGTTGTCTCATTTAAATATAGGGATAAACTTGGCATGCTTACCGATAGCAGGCACAGAAGAAGAGGTCAGGGATAGATTAAAGATTGTAGAGAGACATTTTGCAATTATATCGGCAGTTAATGTAAGAAACCTATGGCATAAACCATCACTGCTGGCTCCACCATAGTAGAGGAGGAACCTGAGAAGTTTGCAGATCTCTCCTGGTGAGGTGGCCTTAAAGTGAAAGAGAGGGGAAGGGGAGCATTGAAGCTACTAAAAACCTGACTATGGTGAATTGGGATTGGGGCCTTATGGGGAGTTTGGTCTCAAAGCATATCAGGTCAGTAAACTTGGAGTTAAAGGCCTCAGCAATCTTGCAGAGGGTCAGTTAGGATTCTTGCCTCTTTCACCAGTGTAATAGAGTTAAGTTTGTTCCCAAGCTTGATGAGAGAGTTAACAGAAGCCTAAACGTTTTTGGGACTACTGGTTTTTAAGATAGGAAGTCTTGTGTTTTTTATTTCTCTTGTTTGCAAAGATTTCACAACCAACAATATTCATTTCAGTATGTGGGTGAGTGACTTGGTTTATACCCCACCCACATGTCATCCCTTAGATTCAATTTCCCAAGAAGTTCCTTGGAGAGCCACCTTGTGTTCCTGCCTCCCACCCACTGGCTAGTTCATGGGAAGTGCTCATCTTGCACAGAGGATAAGGCATCAGGAAAAAGACCTAAGTCAGAATTAACATCTGGCAAGCCATGGAGGATTGATCAGTCAACAGCTCTACAGTCTGAGAACAAGTGAGATTTGTCACATTTAGAAAAAAACTCTGAAGGACATGATCTCAGTGGGAGGATGTGGGTACTTACAGGACTAAAAACAGAATGTAGGGGAATGGTCACTAATGGAGTCAGGTAGGACTCCTGCCTCAAGGATCCAATCCAGAAGGGAGTAGTTTGAGAACTAATGGTTTATGTGGGTGGAGGAGGTAATGAGTTGAGAAAGATTGAGTTGTTTCAGTAAGTCATTACACATCAGACTGAACTTTTTTGGTGGCCACCACTTAGAGAGAATTTCTGCAGTTCACAGTTTGGGGCTCTGATTTCAGTGTGGAAAAGTGGTGGTGGCATGGAAACCTACTATACTTGAGTGGTGTTATGCAATGCCAGATCCATTAAAAACAAAACTGCAATTATTGCAGATCTTGTAAATTCAGTGGATCTGGCTTGCATCACTGAGACCTGGCTGGATAAGAACTCTGGCCCTATATTAGAGGCCGCAGTTCCAGATGGTTACTCAGAGATTCACCACTCGAAATTGGATCACTGGGGGGGGGGGTCACAGTCTATTTTAAGACTGAATTAGGCCTGACGAGTGTACCAGTTGAGGAGACTGAGTCATTTGAGTGCACTGTGATAGCAGGCTTAGGCTGTAGGATTTTTCTCATCTACTGTCTGCCCGGGGGATGGGAAATGGTTCCTTTAGGAAGTGGCAGACTTCATCATTGACATGGCGTTTAAGTCTCCCAGGTTGATGGTCCTGGGTGACTTTAACGCCTGGGTCAATGATGAACTCTCACAATTTGGACAACACTTCCTCCAGCTTATGACATCTCTGGGCCTTATGCAGATAGTTACCACTGCTACCCATAAACATGGTCACTCACTTGGCTTAGTCTTCCTCCTGGGGATCGAAGCCTCAGATCTGGGGGTGGAACCAGTTGGATGGTCCGATCATTACACTGTGGGGTTCAATTTCAGTGCCCCCCCTTGAAGGAATACCCCTGTGGAGGTGGTCAAGTATCGCCCTGTACAAGATGTTAGTTCTGAAGGCATAATGGTGGTACTTGACCTATTGATTATTCAGGTGGCAAACAGCAACCCAGAGGATCTCGTGGTGGCCTATAATATGGCCATCTCAGCAGCCCTGGATATCATTGCTCCTGTCCATGTTTGTCCTCTCTCCCTTCACTCTCAGTCCCCATTGTTTGACGGGACCTTCAGGGAGATATAGCAATTAGATCAAAGGTTAGAGTGTTGCTGGCAGAGATCTGCACTTGATGCCGACCACCTGAGATTGATGGATCATTATCAAGCCTGTCAATCTGCAGTCACCCATAAGAAGGAAGAGTTCCTGTCTGGGGAGATTGCGGCCACTCAGAACTGACCAGGTCAGCTTTTCTGAATTGTGGACAGACTGTGCAACCCAGCCTGTTTGCAAGTCCGGAAAGTGTTTTCGCAAATAGAGTGTGATCAACTTGCTCGATTCTTTGCGACTAAGGTGGCTGACATCAAGGCAGCTCTCCAACCGGCACACTCTGTGGGCGTTGTTTTTGATCAGCACTTGGTCACTGGCCTTCAGCTTTCCTGGAGTACCTTCGACCACCTGAAGTTCATGAATGTCATGAGGATTGTCCAGAGTATGTGCTCTTCATGCTGTAGTTTGGATCCAGGACCAACTTCCCTTATTTTGGGTTGTATTGATACCATCGGTCCAATCTTTGCACTGATAGTTTGGCGCTCCTTGGAAACAGGTGAGTTTCCTAGCTTCCTGAAGGAGGCGGTGGTATTACCCTCCTGAAGAAAGCTTCCTTGGACCCAAATTGCTATGCGAACTACAGAACAATCTCTAACTTTCCCTTTTTAAGGAAGGTGGCTGAGAAGGTAGTAACTGTACAGCTGGAGAACCATTTAACCATCCATGACATCTATGAATCTCTCCAGTCCTGTTTTCGAAAGAGGCATAGCACTGAGACAGCCCTGGTTTGGGTGCTCAATGATCTCCTGATCGCGAGAGATTGGAAAAAATGTTCTAGCTTGGTTCTTCTGGATCTCTGTTCAGCGTTTGACACTGTGGACCATGGGGTTCTTCCCAGTTGTCTGAGGTTCAACTGTGGCTTGTCGGGTACAGTCCTCAGGTGGGCTACATCTTACCTCACTGGAAAAACTCAGAGAGTAGTATCCGGGCTTCATTCCTCGGACCCAGTCCCTCTGTCATGTGGGGTTTCTCAAGGATTGGTGTTGTCCCCCATGCTGTTCACAGTGTACATGCTGCCCCTCAGAGACATTGTAAGGAGGTATGGGCTGAGGTTTCATTGCTATGCTCATGATACCCAGCTTTATCTTTCTTTTGCACCTGACCAGGATAGAGCTCTCTCAGTCTTTAATAACTGCCTCTCAGAAATCTAGGAGTGGATGGATTTGAGCTGGTTGAAGTTGAACTTGGGAAAGAATGAAGTGCTGGTTGTGGACCCAGGACACCGGACAGGGGGTCGGGGGTAGGTTCACCCTTGGGGCTTTTTCTTGGGGGTCGATCACTCCCGGCCTTTGAACGGGTGTGAAACCTGGGGGTAATCTTTGATGAAGGGTTGACGCTACATGCACAGGTGTCAACCATCATCAAGACCTCTTTTTACCACCTGAGGAATATTTCCAGGATTAAGCACCTTGTTCCGTCCGGTGATCTTCCAGCGTTGGTTCACGCCTTTGAGTCTTCACACTTGGATTACTGCAACTCCCTCTACCTAGGGCTTTCTGGGGTGGAAATCTGCCATTTGTAGTTAGTGCAGAACGTGGCAGCAAGACTTTTGACAGGAACCTCTTGGTCCTGCCATATTTCCCCAGTGCTGCGTGGTCTACACTGGCTGCCAGTACAATGGTGAATCACCTTTAAAGACTGTCTTCTCACTTATAAAGCCCTACATGGACAGGGTCCTGACTACCTGTAAGAGCTTCTGCCTCCCTACCACCCCAGGTGATCATTTCGCTCAGCTGGTGAGGGGTTGCTAGAGATCCCAAGAGTGTGTTTAAAATCATCTGGGGCCCGGCATTTATGCATGCGGCTCCATCCCTTTGGAATTCTCTACCCCATCAGTTACGTAAGTGCGCAAGTGTGGAGGGATTTAAAAGAGCCTTAAAAACCCATCTATGGCACCTAGCATTTGGAGACTAATTTATTTGTTTTAAATTTAAATGCTTACTGTTTTACTTAATTTAAGTAGTGTGATATCTGATATATTTTTAAAATTGCAAGGCGTCTTGGTTTTGGAAAGGTGCCATAAAAATAAAGTATTATTTATATTATTATTATAATTCAGATCATGAAAATTAACATTACATGTAAAGTAGGGTTACCACCTTTTAATTAAGCTCAAATCAGGACAATTTATACTAAAATATGATTTTTCAGAGGAGAATATGCAACCTCAACTGATACAAGATAATTTTTTTCTTTAATGAATAAGGACTAATACTACAGTAAGTGTTTTACTTTTTTAGTTGTTCATATTGTTTTCTAACATTCTGAGGTATTTTTAAGGTATTGTGTTCAAGATCTCTGCAACTTCTGGAAGAAAGTAAGAAAACATTATTTTCTAAGTAGAAATCAGAACATTTTTCATTTTTTTTGGCAGGACACAGTCCCCCCAAACTACGGCTGCCCTGATGAAATCAGGGCAGGCAGTAAACAACATAACATAAACTTAACATAGAGAAGTGCAGGGACATAATTACCATTGAGGCAGCTGAGGCAATTGCTTCAGTCAAAGTGTTCTGTTTTTTTTTTCTTTTAGTAAAATTAGCACTGGACTGGTGTGCAAAGCTCAGAACCCATCCCAATTGCCTGCAAACAATGAGTTTAGGTAAATTGCTCAGTGAGTTGTCAAGTTAGGGGCAGGGTGGCAGGCACAAGAACATCTTAGTATACATTGTTGTGTACAGTATTTGTACCGATGTCATATGCCAACCACTGGGAGATAGTGCCATGCTGCCCATCACAGTAGGAAAGGTGCATGTCCAAGGCCAGTCATCAGTCCTCAGTTCTTATGTGTTTGGAGGGGGGGGCAACTCAGGCTTCCTAAGCCTGCCTCCTGTTTGTGCAAGAGAAACGATTAAGGAGAGACTTCACTCAAGAGAACTAGGACAAGTAAATTGGACACAGATGGACAGGTCAGTCAGGTGTCAATTCTGGGTGGTGTAGACTCCAGTCTTGGACAAATACAAGAAGGTATGGTGGAATCAGAACAGATGGATGGATGGATGGACAGACTGATGGCAAAATGAAAGCAGCCAGTGCCAGACACAAGCAACTGGGGAGTCAGTGCTCCACACTGAAGTGCTGTTCTGAGAGTTACTGTGAGCTGTGAATGCATGTGGTGGTTGGATCCCTGTTGAAACCAAACATTTTAAGACCTGTCTGAGTCTGGGTGTGGGTAGTAGCTCAGTGGGTTTCTGTGGTCAGTGAGTAGGCTGTTTGTGGCTGGTTGCTTGTGACTCTAGGGAAGTTGAGGGGGGAGAGGGAACCAAAACCACCTTCTGACAAATTTAGGACAAACAAATCTTATCTCTGATTGCTGGTACTAGGCCAGAAATGTATCCCTAACATCCCATCATACCCCAAGACCTTTAGTCTATACAGTGTTTTAGCCTACACCATCCACTCTCATGTTCCCTATGTTAGTGCTACCATCCTGAGTAATTAAGGCCTTCACTGTGTCCCAGCCATGTCTGAAACCAGTACTAGTTTTGGCACCCACCACATCAGCTGGCAGACTGTTCCTTGGCTCAACCACCATTTCTGTAAAACAAATCTCTCTCATGTCCCTCCTGAACTCCCTCCAAGTTTCCACTCATGTTCTGGTATTCTTGCTCCACTATTCCTGTTGAATAGTTCCTCGCAGTTTACCTTGGTCATTCCTTTCATGAACCTGAACGTCTCTATCATATCTCCCCTCTGCTAACTGGCCTCCAGTGAGTACATACTCAGCACATTAAGCTGATCCTCATAAGATTTGCCCTGCTGGCCCTGAATCATTTTGATTATTCGATGTTGCACCATCTGCAGGCTGTCCTTATCTTACCTTAAATGAGAGCTCCAGAACATGGCACAGTACTCCAGGTGCAGCCTCACCAGAGATCTATATAGAGGTAGTAATAGCATTTTTCTTTTGCTGTCAACATCCCCCCTGAAGAACCCAAGCATCCTTTTTGCCTTACTGCAGACCTTGTTACACTGGCTAGATTGTTTGAGTCACTTATGATGACTCCTAGGTCTCTTTCCTCAGAAGTACTTCCCAGCTGAAACCCTCTCATCTAGTACTCTGTCCTGCGGTTCTTGTTCCCTAAGTGCATCACCTTACACTTTATGGCATTGAAATTCAACTTCCAAACCTTGGACCACCTCTCTAGCCTTTTTGGGTCCCTGTGGAACTTCCTGATCCCCTCTTTGCTGTCTACTCTACCACAAAGCTCAATGTCTTCTGTGAAGAGACATAGAGTGGTGCCAGCCAGGATGCAATGCAGTAATGCTGCAGTATATCACGAAGAGCTGCAGTATGCTGCAGAAAACAGTTTAATTCAATGGCAAGTAGCCCTTTCTTACTGCTGTATTTTGTGACATGTAATTTTTTGCAAGTTACTGCATTGCACTGTGGCTGACATCACTGTATCTTGCCTGAATTCTTTTTTGGACATCACTGATGAACATATTACAAGGACTGACCAACGACTAATTCCTGTGGCACCCCACTGGTGACCTGACCAAAGACTAATTCCTGTGGCACCCCGCTGGTGACCTCCCTCTACTTAGATTTGACTAGTTTACCACTTCCCTCTGCTGTCTCCCTTCCATTCAATTTCCCACCCATCTGTGTCCTTTGCTGCACTCAGATCCTCTAGCTTCTTCAGCATCATTCTGTGAGGCACTGAGTAGAAAACTTTGCAGAAATTAGAGAAAATCCATAGCATGACCCATATCCACTACCCTCCTTGTCCAGTCAAAGAATACTATCAGGTTTTTCTGGCAAGACCTCCTTGCCAGAGACCACCATTGGTGACTATCAAATGAGTTGCAGTAAGTTGCTGTGGCTGGCTGTGATTAAGGAGAAAAATACTGGAATAAATAAAGAAAATAGTTCAGTAGATTACTGCTTCATGCAGGGGCTGTCTAAAATACATGGAAAGTTGTAGATATAGTGTGGTGGAAGGGAAGTACTAGGGAACTTTGCTATTTTTTAGCCATGAGTCAGGAAATACTGGAACAGGTTTTAGAACAGCAGATCTAGTGAATTAGAAGACCAGTTGCTGTAGAAGGGGACTGTCTGTAGGGACTCAGAGATGGGGATTTGAAAACTGATCTAGTTCTCCCAGCTAAAGTGATTTACTATACAGTCAGTGGCTGCCTGTGACCAACTGCAGCAGTAAGTATCCTCAGCATCCGATGAATCACATGTTTGAAGACCATGTACAGTATAGACAGACTTGGTGCAATAGGGTATCAGCATATGTGTGTGTGTGTGTATGTGTCTGAACTTCAATGTTTTTCATGCTTTTCCCCATATCCTTGCTGTTCCTAATGCTCCTGATTTTTTAGAAGTGACTATGAGAAAAAAATACTGGATTCTCTGACCTCTAAAACAACCCATTAAATGCACTGAAACCCTACAGCTTCTGTAGACCTAGAGACCTCCAGACCCCCTACCTACAGTATTGTTCAAAATTTGCTTCACTCAAATTTAAACTTTAGGTATGCCCCTGGAGAGTACAGTAGGCATAAAGGGACAAAATATCAGATGCATGTTTCAAACATTAGTATGCATAACTCTGGGAATCACTGACTAGGGTTGTCACATGTCCAGTTTTGGACTGGATAATCCAGTTTTCATGATCGCTTATCTGGTCATCTGATTTTGTTCAGAGGTAATCCCATTTTTAGCCATTACGAGTATTGTACTCGCATCATTTTAAAATACAGTCTATGAAATTATTCACCTTTTTGCCTGCATGTCTAGGTTACAAACAAACTGTGAGGTGATATAGGCCTTTGTTTATAAACTAGTCAGTCTGGGATGTGTAAAATATGTCTATTAAGGCTGTGTGAAAGTAAACTTCTGCCAGCAGAATTTTGGTGACAGAATTTCGTTTTCTTGAAATTTTGGCATGTACTGTGGCAACTTTCACTGAAATTCTGACTTAGAATGGTGGAATTAATCTATTAATTGTGTACTAATGTATTAATATGTGGAAAGAAATTCTGCATAACTGATCACTGTCAGTGAACTGTGGAATGAATGTATGAATTGTGGATTAATGTAAACTGCAGAAAGAAATTCCACAGAACTGATCACTGAACTGCAGAATAATTACATGTATTGTGCATTAATATATTAAACTGCAGAACAGAATTCCTAAGACCTGTCATTCAGGAGTTCTTGTGTATTATTTCACAATGCAGCCAGCAAATTTTACAGAACAGGGTAAAAATTCGCCAAGCACATTTGGAAGATTCTGATTTTGTCAAAGTAGGAAGTTTGGAAAATTTCAAGAAATCTCTGTGAAAGCAGAATTCACAGCTTTTGCCCCGCTCTAATGGTTACTTAGACTATTAAAGGCACACTGTAAACCCTTTTTGCATCCTATTATTTCTGGCCCATAACCCACATTTTATGACTGCTTACCTTCTCTAAAATTCATTGATGTTGCTAGATGTTTTAGCAAACTCCTTACTCAGTAGAACTGATATGCATGTTAATTGGATAATTATACCCAACCTTGTTTTGTTTCAAATCCTTGATCTACACGTATTGCATACTTCCAGGACATCAGGAACACTCCTCAAACAGTGTAGCGACAGGTGATACAATAGTCTCCTCTCCTCCCAGTGCATGATTAGTGGCTAGACTATGCAAGGGGTGTTTCCAGTTCAGGAAAGGTACAGTGGGAGTTGATCAAGGAAAGTTAGCAAGCATGTTTTGTGTGGTAACACTATCATGGTGAGAAGTCTGCTTTTCAGTTTTATAAAGAAATAAAAAGGAATCAGAAGGAAACTTCCAGCTACAGCAGCAATCTCTGCAGAATGTGAGCAATCATAACATGTGTTTTTTTTTAAACCAGAGGCACTTTGAGGATTAAAGGGGTTGACAGTGTCCCTTTAATCTAATATTTTCCACTCTATGTTAAGAATGGTCTTGTACTACTATGACAGGAAAACTTTCCTATACCTTTATATGATCTCCTGGTTCCCTATTTATATCTGTCCTATAGTCTGGTATGTGTAGACTGTTTTTGTTAAATTAATAATCTAATATTTTATTGTCTTTGTAACTACATTAAATCTCTCTATAAACAGCAGTTACTGTTCTTGGTTTTCATACTACCTGAACATTCCAGTTACACCTTTCAGGGTCATTCTGATGAACAGCATGGAATGGTGTGACTTTTGCCATGGAACATCTTAGAAAGAAGAACTGGTAGAGAGAACAGTAGCTGATGAGATGAAATAAATACAATCTATATTTGAGGGCACCACAGAACTATTTAATTAATTTATCATCTATTGGTCAAAGCATAACTGAATACAACTGATGTGGGAAAAAATGAACTTACTTACTAGTATAGAAATTATTCCTGGTAACCTTTAAGGACTTCATTGACATTATGAATGACTTTAGAGGAAGAGCAGCAAAAGTGACTGCAGACAGTGACTCATCTTCAAATGACAGACAAGATTAGCAATTAAATCTCATCTGTTAGTACTGTTGTCACTCAATGTGTGAATTACTGTAGAATGTGCAGACAACGGCAACACCCCTTGAACCCCACCTTCTCCACTCCTGATCAACCTCAACCTACACTGACATTAAAACTAAACATCTTTAAATCTAAACCGATAGCTCAAAAATAAAAATCAAGATGCAATTTGATGAAATCTCACATAATGCAGTCTCAGCAGCCATTTTGAATAAATCCAATGAGTCAGAACTTTGAATCTACATGAGTGATGTCCTCATCAGCCATAATAAGGGTGTGGGGCTAGGGTAGATTTGTGGGTGTGGTTAAATATCTGGTTTTCACCTTGTCTAAGGTGGCAATCCTAATACAAGCACAATAGCACAGCAGAGAACCATGGTTCCAAAAAAGGAACCCTGCCTTTGGTCAGAACCCCATCATACTAACATACTAACATACTATTTGCCAGCAGATTAGGCCTTATGGTCTGTCGAGTCTGCTCAAACCTAGATCCTTAGTTGGGTGCCGAGACCCTCCCATCCCTTGTTCTCTAGAAACCCCTATCATCCATCCCCACCCCCCGGGACAGGCCATCATCTGATACATCCACTTTCTGTGTCTGTCCCACCCTCTCTTGAAGCCCTCCACTGTGGATCTCTGAACCAGCTCACCAGGCAGTGCATTCCAAGGGTCCACCACCCTCTCAGTGAAAAACCGCCTCCTCTTTCCCCCTCACCCTTCCACCTTCCAACTTCAAACCATGCCCTCTGGTGATATCTCCCTGCTTTAGTCTAAAGATCCCCTCCATGTTTACCCTATTTATTCCCTTGAGGTACTTGAAGACCTCAATCATGTCCCCCTGTCTCTCCTCTCCTCCAATGAAAACAGGCAGAGCTCCTCAAGTCTGTCCTCATAAGTCAAATCCTAGCCCTCGTATCATCTTTGTTGCCCTCCTCTGTACCCTCTCCAGGAGCTGTATGTCCCTCTTCAAATGTGGTCTCCAGTACTGTACACAGTATTCAAGGTGTGGTCTAACCAGTCCATTGTACAGCGGCAGAATCACTTCCCTGCTCCTAGAGATGATCCCCCTTACGATGCATCCCAACATCCTGTTTGCCTTGCTAGCTGCTCTCCTGCACTGCTCAGAGTTATTCATACATGTATCCACCATGACCCCTAGGTCTTTTTACCCTATTAAGGCCTCCAGCGCCTCCCCTCCCAGGGTGTACCTGTGTTTAGGGTTTCCCCGACCAAGATGCAACACCTTGCACTTGGTGATATTGAAATTTAATTTCCATGTGTGAGCCCAGCTTTCCAGGGTGTCCAGGTCCCCTTGCAGGGCCACCCTCCCCTCTTCTCCCTCAACTACTGCTCCCATCTTGGAGTCATCCACGAAGAGACTCATTTCACACCCTATACCCTCCCTGATGTCCGATATGTATGCATTAAACAGGATCGGACCCAGGACCAAACCCTGTATTTTACTACAACCTCTCTAGGGTTGAGAGCTCCCCACAGACCACTACTCTCTGAGTGCATCCAGCTAGCCAGTTTTCAATCCATCTGACCATCAGCGGGCCTACTCCTAACCCATCAGTTTCTCCACCAGACCATTGTGGGGACAGAGTCAAACGCCTTGCTGAAGTCCAAGAATAATATATCCACAGGCTTACCCCTGTCCAGTTCTGATGTTACCCATTCATAGAACTCCACAAGGTTGGTTTGACATGATCTACCTGGCACAAACCCATGTTGCCGACTATCCAGACCTCCACCTCCTCAAGTACACCCCAATCGTTCCTTTAGTATACTCTCATTTATTTTCCCACCACCGAGGTCAAACTGATGGGTCTATAATTACCTGGTACTTCCTCGACCCCCATACTATGGATTGGTACCACATGTGCCTCGCCAATCCATAGGTACCCTCCTGTCTCAAGTGACCTGCTGAAAAGCTCCGCTAGAAGTGCAGCCAGTATGTCCGCCAATTCCCATAGTACTCTCGGATGAATGCCATCCGCCCAGGAGATTTGTTTTCTTTAGGGCCTTGAGGGCTAACCATACCCTTTTGGTGGAGACAGCATCATCCGTCCCCTCCCTTACTGGTCTTTTTATCCTTATCCAGATGTGACCCCTGAGTGCCTTTCCCTCCCTCTTGCTCCATTTCTGTTGCTCCCTGATCCCTCCTGCAGCTTCTATCCCTTCATGCCTTGTTTTGTAGATATCCATCCCTCCCTAGTGAACACAGAGGCAAAGTACTGTTAAATACCTCTGCCTGGTCCTCGCCTCTTCCACCCACCCTCCTTCTGATCTCAATCTGCTGAGATGGCCCTTAGTTTTTCTCCAGCTCCCCAATGTGCGGAAGAACCCTTTTCCCTCCATGTATCCCCTGTGCCAGCAGCTGCTCTTTTACTGGACTTTGCTCCCCTCACCATACAGGTGACTTTTCTAGATGCAAGCTGGTACATTTCCTTATCCCTTTCCCTCTTGTTGTTTTATATTTTTGTAGGCGCCTTCTTTTCTCTGACTGCTACCTGTGCCTCACTGGACCACCAGCATGGTTTACGTGACCTTGCTCCCTTCGTTTCAACAGCGCAGATCTGACTGCCTCATGAAGTCCCGTTTTATGACCTCCCATCTCCTTTCCACACTTGTCATTGAGGTAATCCTTCAAGTGATCCTTGAGAATACTCCCATGCCCATAAAGTCTGCCCCCACAAGTCCACTGCCAGTGTCCTAGATCTCACCTCCTCCCCATGCTTATTTGAAACCAGACAGTGTTGTGGTCACTCCCAGTCAGGGGTCCTGTACAGCTATGTCCCTTAACAGATCCCCATCTGCCAGAACCACATCCAGGACATGCCCTCCTTGTTGGCTCCATCACATGCTGTGTTAGAACACATCCTGGAAGCCATCCAGCAGCCTCTGCTCCTTGGCCACCTTAGAGGACATGGTTCCCCAGTTTGTACCTGGCATATTAAGGTCCCCATCAACACCACTCCTTCCCCTTTTGGACCACACTGGGCAATGATGTTGTCCAGCAAACCATCCTCTAGAACATCACTCATCCCGGAGGCCTATGTGCTACTCCCAGCTTGACCTTATCTCCTGCTGGTGATGGTAAGGTGACCCATAAGGCCTCCACCTCTCCTCTGCCTCTTCTACCATAGCAATTTCTATATCATCTCTAATGAACATAGCCACTCCACCCCCTCTGACCTCCTTTCTATCCTTCCTAAGCATAGTGTACCCCTGTACATTTAGGTCCCAGTCATGGTTTTTGTTGGCCCACGTCTCCGTGACCGCCGCCACATCCACCCCCCGAACAGCATGGCCTGGAACTCTGGCAACTTGTTTCCCAAGCTCCTGGCATTTACTATGTGCTTAATGAGTTTCAATGGGCCCTTTGCTAGAGCACTGCCATTGTTCCATTAATTTGTACTGTGAAGAAACACCACATGGCATACGTTTACATATCCACTGAAAGACAGTTTTAGAGGAAACTTTATTATAACGTAACTTGAGCTGCCTTCTGTTGTCACTAGGAAATTGTTACATTACTGCTTCTGCATTTACCCCTGCAAGTTTTGCATTTTTTCCTGGAGGGTGGGGATTATGAGGTAGCCTGTACCCTGTCAGAAAAAGAAACTTGTCGATTTAAATTGCCAGAAGTAGTAGCAGTAGTATATGAATTTCCATCAGAGTTACTGACCAAAGGTCTTATTAAAGAGATTTTTTCCAGTGGTTTTGCCCTTAGATTTGAGCCAATTTGAGGAGCGAAGCATAGAAATAAATAATTTTTTTGATTTGACTGTTGGGACTAGCCAGCAATGTTCTGATGTTGAACCTTTGCAACAACAGGATTCTGAATCCCTCCCTCATCATAAGAACTTTAAACCAAGCTCCAAATTCAACCCCCAGCAAGACACTCTACACCACTGGTAACATTTCAACATTTGGTACTGAGAGACATAAATAATCTTTTTTCTTCCATGCAGAAATTCCACAAATACAACTTAACACAAGACAAACTGTCTGCAGATCCAGGAATGCAGGACAAATGACTCCATTGTGATTAAGGAGAAAGATAAGGAGGGAAGATAGTTATTTCGAGCAAAGCTATGAGAATGAAATTTACTGACAACTGAATGATGTTAGCAGCTATAGAAAATTACAAGGTGACCTGACTAAATCCTTTAAAAATAGAATTGATATATTTTTACAGGATTCACTATATGCAGGATTTATAAGCAAATCAAAGCTGGAACTCATGCAGGTGGATTTTCCAACAATCCCAATGATTTATGTACCACCAAAGATTCACAAAGACCAGACCAGCTCACCTGGCAGACCCCTCATTTCAGGATGTGGTTCGTTCATAGAAAAAATATCTGCGTTTGTGGATCAATTTTTGAAGCAGCTTGTACAAATACAGCCTTCATACATACTTGACAGTATGGATGTCTTGTCAAAACTAGATGGTCTGGTCTGATCTAGTGAGCACAGATGAGTCACAATTGATGTGGGAAGTTTATATACATCAGTTCAACACGATTTAGTTTGAAGGCATTGGAATTTCACCTATTATCATTCTGCTTTTGCTATTGCTCAGAATGTTCCCAGTCATTCTATTTTGGAAGCAGTGGAATTGATGTTGATCACAAACAATTTTGTCTTTGAGAATAAGCACTATTTACAGACTTAGGGAATGTCCATGTATACCAAAATGGCCCCCTTCTATGCCAATCTCTTTTTGGCATGGTGGGAGGGGGCCATGCATGCTTAACCATAAATTAAATACCTTTCTTCTCTTTATAGCTATCTAAGGAAGATTCATTGATGATATGTTGCTTGTGTGGAGAGGGGATGAACCATCTGTGAATTACTTTGTTGAACTTCTAAATTCCAATGATGTGGGACTTAGATTTACACATGTTAGTGATGATAGCACAATATCTTTCCTAGATCTTACTTTAAGGGGGAAAGAGGGCTGTGCATTACTGAGTCAAACATTTAGAAAATCCACATCAGGCAACATGCTACTGCATGCTTCAAGTGCCCATCCACCTCACCTTAAAAAAGGCATCCCTTGTGGGCAATTTATTAGGATCCGCAGAAACTGCACAATGTTACAAGCATATCATATGAATTGCAAGCACTAGAACTAAAAAAATGTTTTCTACACGGGATATTCACAAGAATGCTTGGATGAAGCACATGACAGGACCAGAAATGGGGATAGGGCAAATTTACTTATACTCAGCTCTAGATCCAGCAATGAATCTCAGCCTGTTACTTTTTTGCCACATATAATCATCTGGCTCCTGAAACAGCAGAGATTCTGTACTTTACACATCTACTGTATTGGAGTCAGACCTAGGATTACTTATCATAGTGGTGACAGTCTAAAGGATTTATCGACTTGTAGTTTTATCTCTAAAAACAGGCCTTGCAATAGACCAGATTGGATGCCACCACCCCCATTTGGATTGTTTTGGTGTGGTAGATGCCATATCTGCTGATACCGCATTCAAGCAAAATCATTTAAACATTCAATTTTAGATAAAACTGTTTCTGTCCAGTAGTTTATTAATTGCACCTCATCATTTGTTGTGTATGTTTTAACCTGTTCCTGCCCCCAAATTTATGTGGGGTGCATGATCCAGTGTGCATTCACTCAATAGTAAAAGCTGAATTTAACAGCCCTGTTGGGGCACATTTTGTAGAATTCCACAATAATAGCTCTACATCGTTCCAGGTGTGGGGCACTGAGCATGTGTCTGCAAATCCTAGAGATGGTGATAGACAAAGGAAATTGTTGCAGTGTGAAGTGAAATGGATCTTCACACTAAAGGCACATTTGTGTATAGATTTGAATAGTCCAACTATTATTATTTCCTCATATCTTTAAATGGATCAGTTTTGATCCAGTTAATGAACATCTATATCTAGTTACATGTTATTGATAGGTCAGGGTTTTTTTTCTATTGATGTCTGCCTTTTTTAGCAATAAAAACAATATCTGTATCATAGTCTATAAATGTTATTATACAGCAATAATATTTATTTTAGTATGCTGTGATTAGTGTTTAAAAGTTTAACATTTATTGATATAGGTTAGGACTCCCCAAGGATTTCTCTGTATTGATTTTGTTAGACATTTACAATGTGGATTTTTATGATTAGGCTGCTAGTGGTTTATAAATTTCCACCTTACTATGGATACATTCCCTTGGGTCATAGGTTACTTTTGAATCCTGATTTATATTTTCAGATGAACTTCTGACTTTTTCAGGTGCTTTACTTTTTAGCAGCCTGTTTAAATGACATCATTATGTGAGATTTGGTTTAAGGGAATCGTGTTCATTTAGTTACTTGTGGAATATTTTCCTGCTGTCCTTCTTCACATGGTTTTGCACATTTATGGAGTTCATAATATATGGTTTATTTTAGTATTTATTTTTATTTATTTATTGAAATATTCAGAAAGACCTTTGAGTCAGCGACTCATTTACAATGGTTCCACGTCATACATAAAAGGATACATGGACAGAACTTGGAATACAGATTACAGTACAATTACAAATAACAGTCAGTGAGGTTACATAGTTGTGCAGTTGTTGAAATAACAGCAAGTTTCGTTTCTTAGTACAGCCATAATAGTTACAGAGGTTCTGTAGAGGCTGATGGTCATAGAGTTTCATAGTTACAATTTGGTATGGGGAGTCCGACAATAGTTAGTTTGATAGCTGCATATGTCAATCTGGTGTCAATGGCAGTCACATTGGCTAGAGGCATGAAGGTATTTCCTTAGCTTGGATTTATAAGGGCCAATCCTTAATTCATTTGTTATATGACTGGGGAGGACATTAGTCCAGGAGGGGGCCCTGTAAGTGAAGGTTCGCTGGAATTGGGGAGTCCAGACATGGGGTACCCTTAGCAGCTGCTTGTTTGAGCTGCTGGTTGTTTTGACTGGGGGAGTTGGGTGGATGATTTGGTTTAGGGTAGGTGGGGTGAGGCCTAGTAGTACCTTTTTGGTCATAAGGCAGGTGTGATACCTGATTCTGCTATCTAGGTTTAGTCAGTTTGTGCTGCTGTAAAGAGAGCAGGAGTGTGTAAAATGATCACATCCAAGGATGAGATGGCACACTTTGTTTAAAATGAGTCGGAGTCTGCTTAGGGTGGTGGGTGGAGCGGCACTGTAGATTAGGATGCCGTAGTCTAGCAGGGAGAGGATCAAGGAGTTTATGGTAAGTTGTAATGTTTCTGGGATGAGGCAGTGTTTGTACTGGTATAGTACCCCTAGTCTGGAGCTAAGGGCCGTTGATAGGTGTAGGATATGTTGATTAAAGCTGAGGGTGGGGTCTAGAGTGATCCCTAAGTATTTAAAACTGCTTACTTGTGCTAATGGGGTCTGATTGGCAGTGAGGAATTGGGGGCAGAGGTTCTTGAGTGGGTTCTGGGGGTGGGCGAAGAGCATGACTTTTGTCTTATTGTAGTTGATAATAAGACATTGGGTGGTGATCCAGTCTTCGACTTCACCGAATGAGTGTTGGAGAGTGTGGTGGAGCTTGGGGGTGACGGGCCAGAGGCGAACAAGACCGCATCATCTGCTTATAGGAGTAGATTTCCAGGGCATGACACTGGGAGGGAGTTGAGGTACAGGCTGAAAAGTAGGGGGCCAAGTATGGAGCCCTGTGGGACACTGGAGTGGATAGGGAGGCGGGGGGAGAGGACAGGGTCTACCTTGACTATCTGCATTCTATCGGAGAGATAGCTGGTGAACCAGTTTAGGGTGTCATTGGAGAAACCCGTGAAAGCCAGGGTGTTGAGCAAGAGGGCATGGTTTACGGTATCGAATGCCTTAGATAGGTCCATGAAGATGGCACCTGTGAGGTGGCCGTGGTCCAGGGCTGAGTGGACATGGAAGGTAAATTCAAGGAGGGCAGTGCTGGTACTGAGGCCCTTATGGAAACCATGCTGCTGTCCAGATAGAAGGTTATATTTGTTAAGGTGGTCAGTAAGTTGGTCGGTGACTATGCGTTCTAGTGTCTTAGACGAGGGGGTAGGATAGAGATGGGGCAGTAGTTGTTTGTGGATGTGCGGTCACCACTTTTATGGATGGGTGTGATATAGGCCGATTTCCAGTGGGTGAATTTCCCTTGACAGAGGCAGTTTAGAATGTGGGTGAGTGGGGCTAGGACTTCCTGGAGGGTGAGACGGAGAAGTCTGAGGTCCAGGGAGTCATGACTATAGTGATTTTGGCTAATAACTCTGGTTAGGTAGGGTTTGGCAGTCTCTGGGGTAAAGACTCACAGGTAGAAGGGTGGAGCAAGGGGAGGATGTGGGGCATTATGGGCAGGTGGGGAATCGAAGAAATTAGGGGTCAGCACATGGGAGAGATCAGTGAAAGCAGTGTTAAGGGCCAAGGCTATTCTGAGGGGATCAGAGGAGAGGCAGCCATCTATTAGAATTTGGTCAGGTGGCAGGTTTGGGGCTTTGCCACAGAGTTCCTTAATGTTTTCCCAGAACTTGAGACCAGAGCCCTAGTTGGAGGTTAAGGTGGCTTTGTAATAGTTCGCTTTGGTGGTATGTATGGCCCAGGTGCACTTGTTTCGGGACTCCCGATAATGTTGCCTGTCCAGAAGCCATTGGGTCTCATTGGCAAGGTGCCATAGTGCGTCACGCTGATGAAGTAGGCCTTGGAGGTGGTCCAAGAACCATGGTGCATGATTCCCTTTGGTCATTGTTTTGGTGAGGGGGTGAACTTGTCACAGGCTGCGTTAAAGGTGTTGGTAAATAGTTCAAGGGCGTGGTCCGGGTCAAGGGTGTTAGTTAGGGGTGTCCAGTCCCATTCTCTGAGGTGGGCCTTGAGTAGGGCTAGTTTACCAGGGCCCTAGTTTGCGTTTTGCAATAATTTTAGGCGAGGTTTTGGGGGGGTACCAGACCAGTTGCAGAGAACTGGAGAGTGGTCACTTAAAGTGTCGGGGAGGACTTGGGTGCTGGTTATTTTGTGGGGGCGGTTTGTGAAAACTAGGTCTAATAGGGAGGATGACCCCGTGTGGGTGTGTAGCCAGGTGGGAGTTTTGATGACCTGAGTGAGATCGAGGGCTGATGCCTCGTTGATGTATGGGGCAGCTGTTTTGGCCAGCCAATTTATATTGAAATCCCCCAGTAGTATTTTTTCATGCTTTGGTGGTATGGTGGCAAGGTAGGACATGATGGCTTGGAAGGCTGGCTTCTGGTCCTTGGGAGGGACATAGGCCGTGGTGAGGAGGAGAGGGGATGTTGACTTACCTAGGGTTAATTTTAGGGTGAGGGCCTGAGCCATGGATGTTAGCATGGGCAGAGGGAGTAGGTGGCCAGAGAGCGAGTCCATGAGGTAGACAGCACAGCCACCCCCTCGCTTGCCCACTCGGTCGGCGCAGTAGAGGCGGGAACCAGGGAGGTTGACTGCCGAGTCAGGGACAGATGGGGAGAGCCAGGTTTCACTCAGTGCAGTGATATCAGGGTGATTCTGGAGTACCCAACCCTGAAAGGAGTCCCATTTTTTTTGAAGACTGCAAATGTTTAGTGAGGTGATGTGCAGGCCATTTCCTGTAGATGGGTAGAATGGTGGGGAATTTAGAGGGCCAGGGTTGGGTTGGACATTGCCTGTCAAAAGAAGGAGGAGAATGGGTGACCTGAGGTGGTTTCTGTTAGCTCGAGTAGTAGGTCTTTGGCATTGATGCTGTGTGTGGCCGATGGTGGGTATTGGTAGTTTCAGGGTAACTGGGGGGCGGATAGGAGGAGTAAGTGGGGAAAGCGGGGGATTTGTTGTGTTGCAGATGTGGAAAGAAGTTGGCCAGGGACGGGGGCTCCAGTGGGTTACCTGGCCCAGGAGATGGTATCCAGGGGTGGGGGTGGAGGTGGAGGTGTCTATGTATGTGTTGTAGAGGGGATGGGGTGTAGACGATGGTTTATCGGTCTGGGTCTGTAAAGGCTGGGAGGTTAGGTGCAGTGGGGGTGTGGTGCGGGGCTGGGAGTGCCAGGCTGCGTGCTGACAAGAGGTTTCATTTTTGCATCCCATTTTTGCATTGTGAGAGGTTGGCGAGAGTGCTTGAGGAAATTGCATGAGGTGAGTGATGAGGGTAAGAGGGAGCATGGTAGGATAGAGAGTTAGGCAGTGAGTGAAAGGACTAGAGAAAGAAGAAGGAAAAAAAAGGCAAGGGGGCCTCTAGTGGTAGGAAAAGATAAGCTGCAGATGGGAGAAGTGGACTGATAGGTTATTTCGTGTCATGTGACTGAAATAAAGCTATATATTCGAATGCCGACCAAAGGGGTGGTGGGGGCCAAGCGGCACAAGCGTTCAGTGAACAAAGTCAGTGCTCAACAAACAAAATTATGAATGAGCGCACAGCTCCTTTAGTACCTGGGGCAATCTTTAACCTGGGCTCCGTTTTCAGAGTGGGGGAGAGCTTAGCTGAGCAGCCCTCTCGACCGCCGGTATTCTGTGGAAGAGGGAGCAAGACAAAGTGAATTAATAAAGGTCAGAGGAGGGAAGTTTCACTGTGGGGGTGGGGTTGTGGGCAGGGACTGTATCAGGAGTGCCTTTGTCTGAATACAGCTAGCAAGTTAATTTACAAAGACACCGGCTGTGCAGAGGTTTAAGAATTATTTAGCAACTAAACAAACTATGCTATTCATTTTCAGTAAAAGCTGCAGTAATTTCTTAAAGGGGATTTCATGTAAAAGCAAATGCAGAGGTGTAAGATTATTTAGCAACTAAAACAAACTTATGCTATTCATTTTCAGTAAAGCTTCAGTACACTTCTTAAAGGGGATTTCATGTAAAAAGCAACAGTCGGAAAGCAGAGGTAAAATAAGGCTACACTTTTTTATAGAAAATAGACTATCTCCACTGCTGGGCCGATGTTTTTGCACTTTTTACACATGATGTTTTCTTTGCACTAAATGTAGCATTTGCACATACATTTTTTATTGACTCTTTAAGACTCTGAAATGTATAACACGAGCATATCAGTGTTATGGCTCCTACTCCTGATTAAGCATCTTGTTTTTGATGCAAAACACCAAGGTGTGTGGGCTTGCTGTGGCACCTCAATAAAAATACTGGATGGCTTGAATTCTTCTATGCTAGAAGTGCATTTTGACTTTATGAGCTGAATGAGTACAGCTTATTTGTGCTTTCATTATGATTCATAGTGCAGGCTACACCTGCTCCATTTAAACCCTATCAACACAGTTTTGTTTCTGTCTATAATGGGCTGTACAATAAAAATGGGCTATAAAATTGGCAGGGAAAAGTTAAAAAAAGACAACCTTGTCACGGACACAGGGAACAGAGCACCAGAAACAATCAGAGGAAAAAAATGCATAATATTTGTTTTAAAAAAATTTGCATGTAGTTTTCCTTTAAACTGCAGTGAACAGATTTCTGTCCTCAAACTCAGTGTTCTTCTGAGACGATGTCCAGAGAGTGAGTAGCATGAAGTGATGCTTCATAGCTCTCTCTCTCTCTCTCTCTCTCTCTCTCTCTCTCTCTCTCTTTCTCTCCAAGCACTGAACTGAGCATGCAGGGGTTACATCATCAGTGCACCAACATGATGACAGTACCAATTCCATGGAGATCATATCTATATATCTGTTTATCTATCTATCTATCTATCTATCTATCTATCTATCTATCTATCTGCCTGTCTGTCTGTCTCTCTGTCTGTCTGTCTATCTAGAAACTAAAGGGGACACTTCATGTTTTTGTTGTTTCCTGCCCCCATGTTAATATTATAGAATAACTTGCCAGAGCATCAGAAACAACACACAATGGCCCCTCTAGTTTTATACATATCTGATCTTTATGGCCAATTCAATAACATACAACACCACAGGATCCCCCTACTGCCTGGCCCTTCTCACCATGGAGATAGCAGCAGTAACAAAAATGCTGTTAGTGACTGTCATGTTCAAGAAAACTGACTCATACAGTACTAAAACACTGCATCAGTTTATTTTTATATCTGAAAAGTTCCATAAAGGGACATTAATTGCCTCATTAACAGTCCAAATATATCTCAATACCTCAATACTTATTACTACATATTTAACATTTTATCTTAGCTGTTGCCCATATTTAAATATATATATATATATATATATATACAGTATAATAACTAATTATCTTAGTTTCTGCTATGTCCCAGCTATCATTTAACCTCAAAGAAGACAAACACCTTACGCTTTATGTACTGTACAGTAGGTCACATGGTCAGACATATAAAGCAGCGGATACAAAAACATATTAGGTTTATAACCAGTGCTAAATGTACTGCCACTCATTCGTGCCATGTACTCTTACAATGCTCCATTTTATGGTCATTGATCTAGTTACACAACACTGCCATGGTGTTTGAGTGTGTGAAGGCTCTCCTACAGAGGGAGAGCAGATTAATCTACACACAGGGAGCTTTGTCTCATTTGGGATTGAATGATGGATGGGGCATGGTCCCATTTCTAGTTTAATAATCTCTGCTAAGCCAGCCCGGTGGCACGGACGGTTGAGGCACTGGATGCCACACCTTGTGCCATGCTGGCAACTTGGGTTCGAGAATGAGCCCGGGTCATCAGGGGTCAGCAGGGCAGGACTAGGATTGAACATCCGTAGACTGCTCTCCCAGTCCTGGGGTGGGTTGGGGACACTCACTGTGCTGCAATGACCTTTGGGGATGCCCGGAGGTACTGCTAGCATTGGTTCAGGTGGGGAGAGAGTGTGGTGGACATGGCACACTATGCCTAATGTCATTGCACGTCCATGCTCCCAAAGAGGGTCAAATGAAGAAGAAAAAATGGCTGGGCATGACCGTGCAGCCTGCTGGCTGTGCTCTGTGCTGCCTGGAGGACTTGAGAGGAGCCCTGTTGGGGAGGATCCAGGGGCTGTACTGGCTGGGAGAGGCATTGGGGGGCCCTCCAGCAGGATGGCAAGATGGCCATCCCGGACCCTCCTGGGTGTGGTTCGAGCCACCTAGCTCTCCGGGTGGGCAGAGCTGGCAACTGGATGCCCCACGCTGGGAATGCCACAGCGAAGGCAGAAAAATACAAGCAAGATAAAAAAAAAGTCATCTCTGCTACAGTTTTTTGGGGATCTTTTATTGAATTAATTTTTAGGCTTTTCTTTTTCTAACAGTCACTAAAATGTAAAATCGTTATTAGTTTACTGACAGATATTAACTGTTTCCTTATTTTGTTTCAGATCTGGCAATTTGAGCTTTTCCCAGTTGATTTCTCTGCATGTGCCTTCTTATCAACATCTATTTACATACTTGTATTAAGCATAGTCTTTGCCATTTTTTGGCCATATTTGTTATTTCTAGGTTTATTATCTGAAGTCTTTTGACACCAGCTTTCTTGTTCCTTGCCATGGTTTTGGATTAACTTTTTTCATTTGTATTAACTTTTCACACTTGGGGGGTTGAATTTTTATATAACTATGTAACAGAGTTTTTTGTTCTTATTCTTCAACCTGATGATTCTTTTGAAAATGTAGGTACTTACTTTATTAATCTATGTTACTGTAGTGGACATTTACCCTTCAAGATCTCACTGCTTAAGCAGTGTATTCATGGGTGGCCTCTGTCCCCTAAGGGAGAGCCATTTGTTGGTTCAGAGCACTGGGGTGATTTTCTTTGTTGTTCTTTTCGTACTGGCATTTATTAAAAACTGATTATTACACTTGTGTTACCGGTCTGGCTCCATTTTTATTGTATAGTACTCTGCTTTAGTCGATATTATATAATGTATGGGATGTGACATCACTAGAGAGAGATTTCAGAATTATTTTGGCTTCAACCTTGAAGCTGTCCAAATAGAACTCAGCAGCTGCCAGAAGGACTAACATAATTCTAGGTTTCAGTAAAAAGGGGATACATATTAGTGGAACAAAGTGATACTGTTGTTATAAAAGACACTGGTTGGACTCCAGTGGAGTACTATATGCAGTAGTGGGCACCACTTTAAAGAAAGGACAGATGGGAACTGAACATGTAAAGCACAGAACTACAAAAATGATATGGGGATTAGAGAACATGACATACAGCATGAAGAGAGATGGGGACACTGGTGTTTTCCAAGGATGGGGGGGGGAGAATGAAGTGTGATATGAATACAGCATTCAAAATCGTAAAGGTTATGAAAGAATAGATTAAGTGGCTTGTGTGGTAGAGAGCAGGACAGAAGAACAAAGGGGCATGATTACAAAATAAGTATGGGATATTCAGAGAGACCTCAGGAAGCATGTGTCTCCCACAGAGTGATAGGGTTGTGGAATCAATTACCAGAACAAATGATAAGTGCAGATAATACACTGCATTTGAAAACTAAGCTGGATAGATACCTGATGGGGAAAGACATAGAAGGATATTGTTGTTAGCATAACAGGAACAAGAAGGTTTTAGACTGCACAGTTTACTTCATCTTACTACACTTATTGTATGTGTCTAACCTCCATGATAAAAGTAAAAAGAGATATTCCACTTCTAATTGTCTGGAACCCATGTGGATCAATCAATCCATCTATCAAAATCTTTATTTATCCAGGCGAACATCATTGAGCAGAGCTCTTTTACAAGATGGACCTGGTTAGAACAGGGTCAGGTAACATTCATCATAAAAACATATAAATACATGTAAATAAGTATATAAACACAAACACAATGGTGCAGTAATAGGAGAGTCAAATGATAAAAGGAAGACAAGGCAAGTCATAACAGAGGAGGATTCAAATACAAGGGGGTAGGTCCACCATTGAACCATGAACTGTATATAAACCATGTTCTCTGTATAGAAGTACCGGTTAGTTCATTTACCAGGGGCAGTCACTAGTACTAGCCATGAAAATGGCCTGGAGACCCACCAACTAATGGCAGATGGGGTATGTAATATGAGAGGTATATATGAGGGGTAACCAGAGGGGTATGTAATATGTAAGTGAAGGATAAACATTGTGAGAAGTGAAGTCCCAAGGATAGGTCGGTAGAACTGATGCGGCGGTGGGGGCCTACGGGGAGAGGGAAAGAAGAGTTAGGACTTTTATAGTATGATTGCATGTAGATTGTGGATGAGTGCAGTATAGAGTTGTGAAAAGAAGGCTGGAGAAAGCGGGAAGATAGACCAGCATCAAAGGGAGGACAGAGGCATCAAGATGTTACATGAAAGCATGATGACAGACAAGGGCCAAGGAGGAGACAAGCACTAGTAGTAATTCGTTCATGGTTAAATGGTACAGGTTAGCATGATGACAATTCATGGTCATGGGAAACAATTGCACTGATCATTTCTGAGATGTGAATATAAGAGCTTGAAAGATGAGATGCCGACGGGTGACCTCAGTTTCAGTTTTTTTTGCAATTTATTCCACAAGAAGGACAGTGTAAAGCTTATAGCAGCCCTGCCAAAGTGAGAGTTAACTTTGGGAACCATCAGTAGGAGAGATTTGCAACTTCTCAGGGCATAATTGTCTATTGGTTTTATAGGAAGACAGTCTGTAATGTATTGGGGCAGTTTTTTGGAGATGGCTCTCAGGGTCCATAAGGCTGCATTTTTATCATGCCAGAATTGAAGAGAACTCCACCCCACTGATTGATATAGGGAGCAGTGGAGAGTGGAATAAGGCAGGCCTGTGATGAACCTCAAAGCTCTATGATATAATGTGTCAAGTTTGGTGAGGTAGGAAATGGGACAGTGACTGTAGAGGATGTCAGCATAATCTATCAAGGATAGAAAGGTTGATTGTACCAGCTGTAGTTTGGCATCTCTAGGTAAGAAGCGGGTTATCCTAAAGAACAGGCCAAGTCTCTCTCATAATTTTTTGAGTAATTCTTCAACGTGCTCTATAAAGGAAAGCCTATGGTCCAGCCATACTCCCAGGTATTTAAATTTAGGGACAAATTCCAACTTCTCACCAAGAATTGTAGTAATCTGAGGCACAGGATCTGATAGGGCTGAATTTACCATTTGGGCAGAGGGAGAAAAGAGCATTGCTTTTGTTTTCTTGGTGTTAAGCAATAGTTTTTTGTTTAGGAGTTGGTGTTGCAGCAGGCTGAACTCAGATTGAAGGTCATTACGTGCAGATTGTAATGACGGGTGGCTTATGTAAAGAACTGTGTCATCTGCAAACAGATGAATGTTGGCCTTAGTTATGCTTTCATCAGTATTGTTGATGTATATTGCAAATAAGATCAGTCCTAAGAGAACTCTGGGGAACACCTCTTAGGAGAGGTTTGAGAGTTGCGAGATCTCCTTCCGCTTTCACCTGCTGGAAACGATCAGAGAGGTAGTTGTTGAACCACTGTAAAGATAAAGATAATGGGTCAGCACCTAGTGAGGTCAGGGAAAAGAGTAGCAGAAAATGGTTGACAGTGTCGAAAGCCTTGCTCAGGTCCAAGAATATGGTACAGGTGTAATTCCTGTTGTCTAGCTCTCTTTGCCAGACTTTAGTCACTTTGGCAAGTGCTGTGATGGTGCTATGTTTATCTCTAAACCCTGATTGGACTGGATTAAGCAGGTTATTAGCTTCTAGGTACTGCCTCAACTGGTTACTTACGACTTTTTCCAGTAATTTTGACAAGACCGGGAAAATTGAAATTGGTCTGTAATTATTTAGGTCACAGGGATTTCCGGACTTGAACAGGGGTATGATGTGCGCTGTTTTCCATATTGAAGGAATGGATCCTTGAGTTAATGATAGGATAAATAAATGGGTTATGGGCACAGCAAACACATGGATGGCCACCTTCAAAAAATATGGGTCAAGGGTATCCACACCAGCACTTTTTTTTACATCCAGTTTTAGCAATAGGTCTTCAACTTCTTTCAGAGTAGTAGGATGCAAGGAGAAGACTGAATCAGTGACGCTAGGATCTGCACCTTGATTATCCACCTGAGAGTTTATCAAATTCACAGGAGAACTGTCAAAGGCTAAGCCTGCAGTCGCAAAGTGATTATTGAAGGCATCCAGAACTTCCAGTCTGTCACTAATTGTGTTATTGTTTAAGGAGATTTCATCAGGTAGTGAGCCACTGGACATGTGACCAGACAAGTCCTTGATGGTTTTCCAAAATTTATTAGGATTTTTGGAGGCATAGAGAAATTCAGAATGATAGTATGCAGCTTTTGTATCTCTAACCATTCGAGTACATGAGTTTCGTGCCCTTTTGAACTTGCACCAGTCCGCAGCAGACTGGGTTTTGCATGCTTTTTTCCATAGGTTATCTCTTTCAGTCAATGCAGATTTTAATAATGATGTGAACCATCTACATGCATTTTTTGCTATTCGCACCTTAACTATAGGGCATATTTATTTAGGGCATCTAGGATAATTTTGCTGAATATGTTGAATGCTGATTGCATGTTTTTTGCCAAATAGAAGTTTTGCCAATACAAGGAGTGTTTCAGTTCATTTATGTAGGCAGTGAGATCAAAGTTCCATTTAGATCTCTTGGCAGCAAGCTTCGGCGAAGTAGTAGGTTTGTTGCTTGATGTTATGCAAGCAATAAATGAGTGATCACTGATATCACTGAAGAAGGTGCCAGCAAAGGAGAAGAGATGTGGTTTATTCACTAGGATAACATCTAGCAGGGAGCTGTTATCCACATTCTTTTTATTTACTTGTGTTGGTTCGACAATGAGTGGTGACAATCCATGGGTGTCACAGAAAGCTACGAGAGGAGCGGTGGTTTTAGATAGCCAGTCTAAATTAAGATCCCCAAGAATAATTATTTCTCAAGATTGTTGTTCAATGATATTACTCAGATGAGGTAACAACTGTAGATCGGCAGAAGGAGGTCTATAGCACCCTATGATACATAATGCTGAAGTGTGCGAGATGGTGACTTGAAGAGACAGACATTCATAAGCATTTGCAACAGATAAAGCACTCAGACAGGATGCCATATACCTATCCTTGACATAGATGGCAACCCCTCCACCCCTGGAGTGTCTGTCTGCTCTAAATAGTAAATAGTTAGGGATACTGACTTCCCTGTCAAAGGTGGCCGGTCTAAGCCAGGTTTCTGAAACCACTAGGATGTCTGGTCGAGTATGGAGGACCCAGGCCTGGATCATGGAGAACTTTTTTAACAGACTGCATACATTAATGTGGAGGAAACTCATGCCTTTCAGTGTGGCAAGGTCTGAGGGTGATATGATTGCAGCTGGTGGCCCCAGATTGAGCTCCATATTTCCTCAGCACAGGAGAAGATAACCAAACAGGTTGGATGTGTACAAGGAACTGCACACAAAGTGCATGAGGATTTTCCCTGACAAGGTGATTCAGCTCATTAAGCACAGGGTTGCTGTTTCTACCACCTCAGCCCAGCAGTCTCACCTGGCTTTGTGGTATTTAAAACTAACACCACCACATTTCAAACTGTAACTGGACTTCAGTACATTACTTATGTGGAAATTCTTGTGCAGTTTTTGTGCAGTCTTCATAGTGCCCCAGTTGGTGGTTTTGAACTGGTGTCAGTTAGTGCTGGGAGCACCCAATTAATGGGCGCACAAGTTTCCCTTATGATATTGGGAGGACATGGTGGACAAGTGTACCATACCATTGCATGAATTAGGGGCACTTCAGAAGATTTTGTTTTTTATTATTCGCATACTGTTTTCTCATGTAGTGCCATACCACCTTTTATAATCATGGTAAAGCTCACTGGGGGGTGTGGGTCCCTTATGGTAATCCAGTCCTCCAATGCAAACAGTAAACTACTCAATCCCATGCCATTTGTCAGATATGGTGGGAGGGTGTGATTATCTGATAATAAACTACCTCATGCCTTGCCTTACTTCTTACTTAAATTGGTATGGCAGCAGATTCCCTTGACAGGGCTATAGAAATTATACAATTTAAGAAATTAAAACCAGCTAAACTGCAGACTCCATGAACAATATATATATATATATATATATATATATATATATATATATATATTTTAAACATGTTTTATTTAAATGTTTCCACAAGAAATGGCAATATGTTAACAACATTGTACAGAACAAAAAAAATTGAAATATAAAACGAGGAAGATAGGGAGAAATATGTGAAGAAATCCAGGGATGTAGGTAGGCTAGTAAGGGCTGCCAAGGCCTCAAGAGAATTAAGGCTAGAACAGGGGATCAAGAAGGGAGAAAAGGATTTCTCAAGTATATAAGAGAGAAGAGGAACAGAAAGGATCAGATTGTAAGGCTTAGGAAACTAGGAGGGCGGGCTGAATAGGGTGTAGAACAAGCAGAAGTACTTTAAGCAGTAGCACAAATTTTAAAAAAATTCTACACTTTTTAAACAGTTTATTCCCTGTGCTCTGTTGAGCATGTACCTGGTAATCTTTCCCGCTGGCATTGTGCTTTCATTCTATAATTCACTCCATTTTCCTTTATTTTTGTTTACATTTCTGCCACCCACCATGTTGAAAGCAGCAGTACTGGATAGGCAGCCGAGGTGGTGCCATATTTACTGTGGCTCTACAAAACTAGAAACCGATCACTTCCTGGTTAGCTAGTACTGCTGCTTTAATGAATACTTCTGTTCAGTGTTTACTAGGGAGAAAGATGGGCCCATGCTCAAAGGGTCAGGAGGGGTGGGCATGGGAGGAGAGGGGGCTACAGATGGAAAAATCCCAGTAGGCAGGATGTTTGAAAACCTCAAGTCCCTCCAGGAGAATAAGGCACCAGGGCCAGACAGGGTGCATCCTTGGATACTGAAGGAGTTGGCAGGGGTCCTGGTGGGTCCACTGACAGACTTATTCAACAGCTCACTGGCCTCTGGTTGCATGCTGCCAAGGGACTGGAGGATGGCACATGTGGTGCCCCTTCATTAGAATGGTCCTAATGATGATCCAGGTAACTTCAGGCCAGTAAACCTCACTGCGATAGTGTGTAAGATCATGGAATATATCCTAAAAGAGAGGATTGTGAAATTTCTCGAGGACAATGGACTCCAGGACAGCAGGCAGCATGGATTTGTACAGGGAAGATCCTGCCAAACAAATCTAGTTGACTTCTTTGATGGAGTACCAAGGTCACTGGATAAGGGCCATGTGGTAGATGTTTTCTACCTGGATTTCAGCAAAGCCTTTGACTCAGTACCTCACAGAAGGCTGATCAGTAAGTTGAGGGACCTAAGAGCAGAGGAGAAACTGACGAGGTGGACTGAGTCATGGTTATGGGATAGACAGCAAAGGATAGTAGTTGGCAGAGAACTTTCAGAACCAAGGGCCATAACTGGTAGGGCCTCACAGGGCTCAGTACCAGGACTGATACTGTTTAACATTTACATTGCAGACATATCGGTGGGGATAAAAAGTAAGATCAGCCTCTTTGCTGATGACACGAAGATCTATTTGGAGGTAGATAGTAAGATGGATGGTAAGATTCTCCAAGGGGACTTGGCTACACTAGAGAGATGGTCAGACACATGGCAGCTAGGATTCAACACAAAGAAGTGCAAGGTTATGCATCTGGGGGCCAGAAACCCCTGGGAATAGCTACTGGTTAGATGGGGTAAAGCTATCACCTAGTATGGAGGAGAGGGATCTGGGTGTACTGGTAACTGGGGCAATAAACCACTCAGCACAGTGCAGGAGGGCAGCAGCAAAGACGAACAAAATGCTTGGGTGCATCACTAGGGGTATCACATCCAGATGGGAGGAGGTAATTCTGCCCCAGTACAGGTCCTTGGTGAGACCACATTTGGAGTACAGTGTGCAGTGTTGGTGACCCTATTTGAAAAGGGACACCAAGCTGCTGGAGGGGGTTCAGAGAAGAGCAACCAAAATGATCCAGGGGCTGCAGGAGATGCCTTATGAGGAGAAACTGAGGGAGCTCAACATGTATTTCCTGGAGGATAGAAAAGGGGGGTAAGACTGAGACCTTCAAGTACTTAAAAGACATTAACAGGGTTAGCACTGACGGTTTGTTTAGGTTGAAAAGTGGGAGAGAAACCAGAGGACACAGCCTGAAGCTGGAGGGCAGAAGATTCAGGAGGGAAATGAGAAGACACTATTTCACAGAAAGAGTGGTGACAGGGTGGAATGCACTGCCTGAGGAATTGGTGGCATTATGGACAATGGGTAGCTTCAAGAAGGGCTGGAACAGAGTCAAGTGGAGGGTCAGGGTGAAATGGGAAGGGGGAGGGGGGCAGCAGCAGTTTTCTAAACTGAGTGCTGCACACTCAATCAGATTTGATAGACCATAAGGCCTTTTTCTAATGGCAAGTGCATATGTTCATACAGCATGTTCGTAAAAAAGGAAGTCTGGAAGGATGTATGATGAAAAACCTACTACAGTCTTACAAGACCTTTTTGATCTACGGCTAAAAAACAAATTTAGGGGAAACCATACAGCAGAGACAGACATATCATGTCAAGGATAACTGCCAGTACTTTAATCATAACTTAGAAGCCCCAGTGTATTATTTTTAAATAACGGGGGCTGGTTGCCAATAGAAATGTGATTTTTCTTCCATTACATAAATGTGACTAACCATAGACAACTAAACTTGAAAATGTACTGTAGATGCTGTACCTACAGCCAAAACTGTTTATTAACTGTTTGAGAAGCTGCTTAAAGTAGAGCAAAAAATATTGGCCCACAGTGTTTGGGAACCCATCAAAAACTTCATAAAAACCAGCATCCAGGGATTCAAATTATGAGAAATATAAAATGTCGAAAACAATAGTGGCAACAAGCCAGTACATATGCAGTGTACTACAAAGACACAATATATGAAACATAACAGCTCTAGGCATACCTCATTTCCAGTTTCTCCCTGACCCATTCATTTGTTCCTTATTGGTTTATTTTTGTGTCTGTTTAAAAAGGAATGCTGAACAGCAATTTCTGGCAGAGTGACTTGTTTTTTGATTGGCCTCTTGTACTTATTCAGTCTTTGTTGGACTGCTTAACCTCTTAAAGCTATGTGGCTTTTATACATTACTCACTTTTTTTTTGAATCAGTGGGTCATCACAATAGGGATTTTTAGTGGATCACTTTTAAATCAACACTATTGTCAATGCTGTCATCATCAGGGTGAGTTATTGGTATTGCCTTGTTTAGTGTGGCATAATAATCTTGCAGCAGATATCTATACTTCAGTGAATTTAAATGAAAAATTTAACTATATGTACTCTAGGTACAGTTGTTTACCTGGTTGGCCCCTTTAAATACAGTATCATTTTAAATTTGAATTTAAAAATTTAACTTATATATTAACTATATCAATTTAACTATATCAATCCTCAGCACCCTTAACAAAATATTGGAGAGGATTGTATATAACCAACTCCAGGACTACATAGAACAACATAGCCTTCTTACAGCTCAGCAACATGGTTTCAGAAAACATCATGGGACTGACACAGCCCTGGCTCACCTATCTTCTGATATCTTCTCAGCTCTAGATTCCAGTCAGATGACTGGAGCAATATTCATAGACCTAACAAAGGCATTCAATTTAGTGAACCACCAAAATCATTTAGCAAAAGTGTAATCCCCCGGCTTAGATGACTTGGCTCTGTGTTGGTTCTCGAGTTACCTCTCAAACAGGTCTCAAAAAGTTTAATGGAAAGGGGTAGTATCAGCATCCTGCCCCATCAGGGATGGCGTCCCCCAGGGTTCAATTCTGGGGGCCCTGCACTTCTCCCTGTATGTACCTGTGAACATCTGTATCCAGCTTCCTTGGTTTTGCTATTGCGACAACACCTTTTTCACTATTTTTACAATGCACATCTTTATCTCCTTTTTTATTGGCCTCGCTCTCCTTCCTTCTCTAGTCTCACTTCCCCCTTCAAACTACCCTATACCCCCTGCCCCCCCCACTTCTCCCATCATTTACCCCTTCACACTCATCACCTCCCATTACCCAATTCCAATCAGCTACCCCAGGCCCCCCATGCATCAATACTTCCTCCACACCTCTTAGCTTACCTGCCTTTAACAAACTCCCTCCCTCCTACCCCAACCCCTCCTCCCATCCCTCATGCCACTTTCATTCAAAAGCCACAACATGGTTAATTTTACTAGCTAAATTGCTTATCACTCTCCCTGCTCATCTCAGCAGGTGACATCAAATGTAACCCTAGCCCTACCCCCCATGCATCTCCCAAACAGCTTACATATCTTGCACCTCAATATACGAAGTCTGCTCCCTAAACTAACCCTCCTACAACCCATCATGTTGGATCTACACCCAGATGTTCTGGTCCTTTCTGAAACCTGGATATCTCATAAGATACTGGATAACAACCTCATTATCCCTGGCTACTCTCTCATCAGGTCATAAAGTATAGCACTCAAACAAGGAAGATTGATAACAACCAAAATATAATGCAGATGCAATTTATTGAAGACCGCAAGGGCCAAATAACCCTTACCCCTAGTGCCATGGCAGTGAAGCCTTCTAATACCCCCTTAGAAGGCTTCACTGCTGAGGCGCTAGGGGTAAAGGTTATTTAACCCTAGCATTCTTCACTAAATTGTATTTGCATTACATTTTTGGTGCTATCAAGCTTCCTTGAGCGAGTGCTATACTTTGGGACTTTGTAGGTTTGGGCTGGCTGCCCACTTTTACTGCACCGACTCCCTCTGTCAGCATCACAGCAGCTACCTGTGGACCATTGTACTCTCAACAGGCAAGACAGACCTAGCAAGGGTGGTGGCATTGCTATGTAGTTATCCTCCAACCTACAAAATTCCCTCCCTTTTACCTAACCTATATATATATATAGCAGTCTCTTACTGTCGTCCGGGTCACCCTGCATCTACCATAGCTGAACTCATCACCACTACTACCTCACATACTACCTCTGGCGAGCTTTACATGTTAGCAGATATAAATGTGGACTTGCACTCACTGGCAAACAATAGTATATGCTACAAAGTAAACTCCCTAAACTTAACACAATTAATAACCTCTCCAACTCAGTTAAACCACAAGTCACCAAGCACATCATGTTAGACTGGGCCCTTACTTCCCATCCCCATCAGATAATTGACTCTGGTATCCTGCCTGATTCCCTTAGTGACCATCATATGATTTACTGTATCCACAAAGTCCAGCAGACTAAAGCTCCCCCAAAACTGATCACTCTATGCTCTTTCAGGTCACTGAACCCTGCACCCCTACTAATGGACTTACACCATACTGACTAGTCACCTATCACAACAAAATCCTCTATTGATTCTGCCCTCTATTTCCAACGTTTGAGAAAATCTGGGACTTGCATGCTCCCCCTAAACTAACTAGAGTCAAAGGATCGCACCTCCTTTGGATTAATGCTGAACTACTGGCCTGCATGCATGCAAGGGACCAAGCCTGGAAGGCTTATAAGACATCCAGCTCCCACCCACTCCTTCTCCATTATCGCTGTCTTAGGAATGCTTGCACTAAGGCCACCGGATATGCTAAATCTGAATATTTCTCCACCTCCTTCAACACCAGTTTAAGCTATCCTTCTAAGTTCTGGAAAGTTGTCAAATCCCTCTTCTCTCCCCCTTCAAGTCCCCCGTCCCAATCCTTATATATGGTAATGCTACTCACTCTGACTCCCATCTGTTGCTTCTACTTTCTACACCTTCTTCACATCCTGTGATTCTTCACTCCTAACTACCCTCTCCCCTCACGCACATACTGCCTTCCTAAACCCCCTTTCTACACCGAACCATTCTGTCATACCATCCTTCTCATTCTCATGCATATCACCTAACAAGGCTCTTAAGGCCCTCCATGTTTTGAACCCCAGTAAGGGTAAGAGCCCTGATGGCTTGGACCCAAACTGCTCTATTTCTCCACTTCTGCTATAGCTTCCCCCCTTGCCACATTACTAAGCCTATACTTTCCTCTTTCTCTTGTTCCCACTATGTAGAAACACTCTACAGTTATTCCTCTACCCAAAGGCGGTGACCCCACAGCCCCGGGGAACTATCAACATATCTCCTTAGTTTCTATCCTAGCTAAGCTCCAAGTGCATTTCATCCTTGTTCAACTCACCTCTTACCTGGACTCCACTTTATTTTTCACCCCTTTCCAGTGTGGTTTCCACAAGTCACACTCCACCACCACCTCCCTCATATGGCTCACTGACTCCATATTCACCAGTATGGACCAGGGTCATGTTAACTCTACCATATTTTTTGACCTGGTTAAAGCCTTCAGCACAGTATCCCACTCCCTTCTTCTCCAAAAACTCATGGCTGCTGGGCTAACTTCCTCAGCCATAGCTTGGTTCCATTCCTACCTATCAGGCAGATCTCAGTTGGTTAAGATTGTTACGTCCTTCTCACCTCCACTCCCTATCAACACTGGAATCCCACAGGGTTCCATACTTGACCCTTTTTTATTTTCAGTTTTTCTTAATGATCTCCCTTCTGTCTGCTCCTCATCACAGATCCACGTGTATGTGGATGACACTGTTCTATATACAATACGAGTCACATTAAACTGTTTCTCCAATGAGTTGATTTAGCATTTCTGACTGAGTTGCTTAAGTGCTGCTAAATCAACTACAAAGCCCTGCACAAACTGTTATTTAAGAGTTAAAAAGCAGTTTTGCATTACATTGTGACTGAACTACAGATGCCTTCCAACTGAGCTGCAAAAATATTTTATAAGCATTGCTCCTGAGCTGGACAAGCACTGAAAAACAATGCAGTATGAGTTGCCAGTGCATTGCCAATTGTAAATAACAGTGCTAAACCAACTCATTGGAGGGACAGTTTAAAGAGCTGGTGACACATTCAAAAGAACTTTAACAAAACCTAATATTTAGACACAGTCCAGCTTGTATTTCCCATTAGTGCTGTATTCCTCCTTCCCATTATTTATTACCGAGGTCATCTGTATGAAAACAGGATCTTTGCTCCTGAAGAGTTTGTCTATGCCTGCTGCTTTCTCCCTACCTGAAGTTACAGAGCACTGCTTGTGATATCATAGTTACTCCCATGGCAACAGATTGTGATGTCACAACAGATGATTATGACTTGAAGTAGGGAGTAAGCTATAGAGGCAGATGGACTCTGAAGAAACTCTAAGCGATAAAACAGCATATAGTCATGCAAATCTCCTTAATAATAAATAATGGGGAGGAGAAATATATAAACTATAAATGAAATGCAGGCAGAATTGTACCTAATTATTACGCTTTTTAAGGTTTTCTTTGAGGCATCAGTAGCTCTTTAATGTTACTTGTACTGTACGTCTAGTACTTCATATGCTGATGTGGAGGCTAGATTGCAACTTGATTTCAACAAGGTCCAGTTATGGCTCCAGTCCAATCAGTTGTTTCTGAATGCCAAAAAGACAGTCTCCATGTCTTTTGGCACTAGATATCTACTAGCTAAACTCCAATACCTCACTGCCTTTCCACCCTGTTTGGCACACCCATTGAAAATGTCACTGCATTTAGATACCTTGGGGAATGGCTAGACCACCATCTGGACTTTTAGGAGCATGTGTCTGCTGTCCAAAAGAACCTTCACTCAAAGCTTGGTGCCTTATATAGGAATAAGGATTGTATTCCTCAAGCTGCACACCCTGAAGTTGTACAGAAAATGATCTTCCCCTCCTTTGATTCTGCCAATATAGTCTGCAGTACAGTTCCCAAAACCACCCTGATTAGACTGGACACCCTTTTCAACTGCTTTCGTCAATTTGTCCCATCCTGCCCCCCTCAAACTCATCATTGCGACCTTTATAAAGCCCTATCACTCCCATCCCTGGAGTTCAGACGTCTGTCCCACACTGCCTCTTTCATGGTTAAATTCTGGACTAGTAACATCCCCTCCTATCTTTCTTCTTCTATCTGTGCTTCCTCCCAAAGCACTTATTCCCTCCACAACTGTGATCAAAAATTCTTCTCAATCCCCCACCACTCTACCACCACTGGTCAATCAGCTTTCTATTTCCGCTGTCCTAAACTATGGAATGCGCTCCTCTTTCCTATCCACATTGCCACCTCACAAAAATCTCTCTCCATTCTCCTAAGAGAATACACAAACCCTATCTATGCCTGACAAAACCCACCATCCTCTCTCGTCACGCTACTCCCTCTTCTCCACTCCTGACTCTTAGCCATGGGAGATGGCCTTTGTTTTTGGATACGCCTCTGGCTGGTTGGCAGCTTAATGCCTTAACAACCACCTGCTATCCTCTGGTTTTTGACCTTAATTGGGCCACCCCTTTCTAGCCCAATTTTCTACCTGTTCTATGCTTGCTCTACTTGTCTACCTGCCCTGTTCTTTGTGCTCTTACTGCCTTGATTAGTTTCTATCAGTGCATTCTATTATGCAAATATTTTTGCAAATTGTATGTACATTTAATGGTATGTATTGTCTGATGTGTAACTGCAAACTATCACTTATTCTCAATGTGTTCCTCAATGTTATTCTTGAGACTTTGTACTTCATATGACTTGTACTGTACTTGTACTCCCTTTTTTCCCCTTCAACCCAGGATGCATCTGGAAACAAACAGTTTTGCTCAATATGCCTTCCTGTTGAAACACTTGATTGAATAAATACAAAAATAAATAAAAATGACTTACCAAACAGCTGTGGGGATGGAAATTGGATTATGTGTCTGGATGATACAGTTGTATACAGGTGCTCTCGCAGTTTGTCCCACCTAACCAACCGACTCACAAGGGACATACAGTCCATGGAGTCTTGGTTTCACACCAACAAACTGTTGCTTAATGCTAAAAAAAAAAAACACAGCTATACTCTTTTGCCCCAGAAGCTCACATCTCAAGAGGATGTACATCTTTACCCCCACTCTCCTAAATGGGACCCAGATTGAGGTTGTCAAATCTATTAAGTACCTAGGGATGAATCTCATTCAATACTGCACTCTCAAGGTCCACACAGACCACCTAACCAAATCTTTAAATCAAAAGCTGGGTCTCTTATACAGCCTTGTTCCTTTCCTCACAATAGACTCACGGCATCATTTTGCAAATACCATTGTACTCCCTACCTTGCTCTACAAGCCCACAGTCCTCTGCTCCCTCAGGAGTACTGAACTGCACAAACTCAAATCTCTATACCATAGAATTGGTTGCTTCGCTGTGGCTGCCCCACCCAAAGAACACCACTGTAATGTACTGAACTAACTTCATTGGCTCACACTGGGAAATAAATTAGCCTACAATCCCCTCTGCCAAGCATACAAGCTACAGACTAACAAGGTCCCCCAGTCTTAAAGATCTGTTACCTATCAAACCAGCCAGTTGACCTCTTAGATCCTCCAACCACCACCAACTATTAGTCCCGCACACAAGGACTACTGTTGATGACAGGACATTTACCACTGCCATCCCAATCCTATGGAGCACCCTCCCAACCAATCTAAAGGAATGCGCATCTCTAGGCAGTTTCAAGAAAGGCCTAAAAGCACATCTGCTTGAGCTAAGCATTTGCAACTTTAACTGCTGACTAAATCTTTCCTCCTGAGCTTATCGTGTATCTTCCTGGCATTGCATGGCTAGTTATGTTATCTAGCATGTGAATTTAAATGTATGTAACTCACAGTTTTGCCTTTGTATGTAATTTATGGCCTTGAATATCTACATGAATTTGTGAACCCGTTTTGAATATCTGTTAATCCTTCTCTATGTAAATCTATATATTCTGTCAATCACCTATGTAATTAACTCCGAGTCACTCCTGAAAAAGGGACTTCTTAGTCTCAGTGGGTCCACCTGGTAAACAAAATAAAAATAAATAAATAACTTATTGCTGTGTAATTTTGCTGTTGTCATGACTGTGCCCCTACCCCACCACAAGGAAGTCCCAGTGTGAGACTGTGCTCTGGGTGTTTGGTTTGTGTGCAGGTACTACAACCCATCTGTAATGAAGGCTCTTCTGTTCATTGTTCAACTGCAGTTGTGCTGCTTCCTTTTTTCCTGTGTGTTCAAGTTGGCGATGCCTTTAGCAGCTGCACATGGAGAATGAAACATGGGAATAATGTGCGTGGAAGTCTTCAGTGTTGTGATTGCATGATTTCAGCATCCCTTCCAGCAACAGTCTTCAAGTATCACTTTCTGGTGGTATAATACCTGACAAAGCACTTACAGTGATGAGTCTGATGGAAGACAGATGTACTTTTATTATCAATAAAACCAGTGCAGTTTGTTGAAGTATAACCCCTTGCAGTTTCAAATGACAACTTTTCACGTTTCAGTTTCAGATTTCTGTGCCTAACAGAAGGCAATAAGTGACTCTGATACCGAAAGCAACTGTTTAGAGGAGCTCTCAAAACTGTAACATGCCAGCTGTCTCAAGGATACAGAGGCAGTCCTCAAGAAAAGGACATCTTTGAATAGTCTGGTTTATAAGCCCAGAAGTAAAAATAATCAGCAGAGTGAGGAGGTGAAAAGAATGGGTTCTTGTGAATTTACTGTAACAGCAGAGCTTCTAGACAGTCTCCTCTATTAGGCCTCACCTTTGGAACTGTAAGTCATCAGCATCAGGACCACATGGAAACTTTTTCCTAGCTTGGGGCCACCTACAATGACATGCAGCGTAGATGCATATATAACGTGAGTGGCCCCATCGCTCCTCAGTTCTCTGCCAGAGATTAGCCTCAGAGGGCCTGTAATCTGTGAGGAACCAGGAGATTAGACCAGTAACAGGCAACAAGGAGAGCCATGGGACTGGAAATCTGATGCAATGGAATAAGGCTTTGGCACAGCATCTGATATAACTCTCAGAATACTGAAAGGGGGAAGGAGGGATGGTATGGCATGGCCTAATTGAGGAGATTCTCTTGAAGATCTACTGTTATGGTAAATTCTTACATAACTTCTGTCTTCATTGAGTAAATCTCCTCCATTAAGCCACACCTTTGGAATGATTCTCAAGCAGTACAAAGTAAACAGGGAGGATGGCTCAGTCTGATATGTGATCAGGACAGAAGGACTTCTAGTACAGTCAGCCCAAAACCAGCACATGTATGAGAGAAAATGTCCAGATTGTAAAGTTTAGTGAAAGTGTGAACAGTGCTCCATGTGGCTGCAGCAGACATGTCAGCAGCAGGGACATTTTTGAAACAGGCAACAGAAGTGACCATACCTCTTGTAGACTGACCACGGATAGCACCGGGAAGTTCCTTACCGCACCTGCTATAACAAAATATAATACAATGTGCCAGCCATTTGGACAAGCATTGTTTAGACACAGGAGTCCTCTTTTCAAGGGGTGAATGAAACAAAAAGCTGAGAGGACTTTCTGCAGTCCTTGGTGTGAGTAATATAGTATCTCAGTGTTCTATGTACATCTAAAGTATGGAGCAGGGCCTCACCCTGGTTGCCATATTCAGGATAATGAAATGGAAAGGTGTATCATTTGGTTCAGCATAAATTCTGATACACTACCACCTTCAGCAGAAATGTAGAATTCATATGCAAAAGTCTCTGTTTCTGTGAAAAATCAAATACAGAGGCTCACATTACACAGCACAAAATACCCCATGCACACACAGAGGGAGCTGGAAATTAAACCAGCTACTCTTGCTTAATTGCCAAAACGAAAGGTAAGAGTTTTATAAAAACAGAATAACAAACTGGACAAACACGGTTCTACGATGCTGGTTCAACAGAAAATCTGTCAACCGCCATTACAACGATGGCACAATGTCAACTGCAATGTGGTTGACATTATGCTGTCAGAAAAGTAATGTGTTTTTATGGGGTGCTCTGCCTTTTTTGGTAATTTACCATCCAAACTGTCACGGAGCACAGGTGATGGCATGGAACCTGCAGTCATCAATATCTGACTTTGAGCCAGCCCGGTAGTGCTGAGGACTGAGGTGCTGGACGCCACACCTCGCTCCACACTGGTGACCTGGGTTTGGTAGACAGCTTGGGTCATCAGGGGTCGTGGGGATGGGGAAGGATTGAGCATCCCAAGGACTGCTCTCCTTCCCCAGAGAGGGAGGTTTCCACAGGCCAGTGCACTGGCGGCCACTGGCAGTGGCTGGAGGCACTACAGTGCCAGGCTGCAGATTGCAGGGGACTTGAGCTGTGGCAGACGTCCTTTGGGTGTGCACAGGAGTGTGCACACACTGAGCTGGATGTCATTGCATGTCCAAATTCTGGGGAGTAAAACCAAGAAAATACCCCCTATCGGCGGGTAAGGTGGAGGCAACCATTGGTAGCCCAAGGCCACACGTCCAATGTTGGCCATTCCTCCGTACCTCCCCCTGGGGATTCTGGGACCTCTCCATGGAGCCAGGAGAGCCTGGAATCCTGAACCCGATGAAGGACATGGATATCGGTTCAGGTGGGCGGTAGAGCCAAGGAACTGTGAATGGGACCCTGAGAGATGCCAAGAGATGCTCCGAAGTTAGGGAGCAAAAATAGAGTTAAAAAATAAAAATATAAAACACCTGCCTTTATTATCTGTTTAGAGTTTCTTTTTCTTTAACTACTAGTAGCAGTCTTGAATTTTGCTCTAAATGAATATGACCCTTTAAAATGAGACAAGCAGTCTTTCTATCCATACACTGCAATGCTGTGTGCATTCCATTTGCAGCAATTATATGCCCTAGCATAGGAAATTGGCTGCAATGAATTTTTTCACCACTTGTATTGCTTTTGACTGTTTAAACACTTTTTCAAACCAATTTTTAATCGTAGCCAGTGTTTATTTATTTATTTTTTTATTTTAGTCTTTGGTAACCTGGTAAATCCCACTAGACACAAATGCCTGTTTTCAGGGGAGACCTGGACATAATCTGCATAGATTAATATGTATACCTGTGTGTATGTATTTAAGCAATGATGGTCTCCCTCTAGGCCATGCCCCTGGGAAAGAATCAGTGAACGTGAAGTGCTAGAGCAAGTGTGGTCAGAAGCTATAACCTGCACCAACTTTGTGTTTGACTAGTTTGTTTTTCTGTTTAATAAAACTGTTACCATTTTTTTTTGTAACTGTGTGTGCACGGGGTAATTGGTAGGGCTGGCTGCCCTTTCTCCCTGTGTACCAGCTCATCATCACGGATTTGTTGCAGTACATTCGCTTTTGGATTCTGGCTCACAAATCAGAGCTTGAAGCTTAGAAATCCTCTAAGCAGAAGTCATAGCAACTAAAAAAAAATGTTTTTCATCACAGGAAACGTAAGCCACAACTCACATCAGTATCAAAAGGAGCCAACATCAATTTCTCAAGTATGAAATTCAAGTCCCAAGGTGGGAATGCATTAGAAATAGTAGGTTTCATACAAAGGATGCCTCTCAGAAAGGTATGGGACACCTCTAATTGGGCAACTGTACAACCATCAATAAGGGCAAGGAAATCTGATACAGCAGCCAAATGCACCTTAATAGAGGAATACTGCAGGCCTGAGTTAGATGGGGAAAGCAAGTATCCCAGCACAGTATTCACAGAACATGAGAAAGGGTCCATATTCTGGGAAGCAGACTGCAGAGAGATGGGTTTCCATTTCAGGGAATAAGTATGCCTGGCAGAAGGCTTTCTACCAGCAAGCAGGACATCAACAAATTTAAGGGATACCCAAAAACATGCAGTGGCTATGTTTTCAGGAGCCATGTATGCAGGTGCAGGGACATCAGGTCCAGATGGACCAGGGACCCCTTGCCTTGTGACAGCAGACACCAACAAAAGGCATACAGGGACAGGATGCTCCACAGTCAGATGTAGAAGGAGTGGAAACCATATCTGGAAAAATTAGAATAGTGTAATGAGGATGAGAATGGCACTCTCCACATATAGCTTGAGCAGAACCTTCTATATTAGCAGAATGGGTGGAAATGCATATATGAATTTCCCTTTTCAAGACAGGAGCAATGCGACTCACCAGAAAACTCTAGGCCCTGGAGTGAGTGAGCAGAAGCATGGCAGTTTTGCATATTGTGAGGATGCAAAAAGGTCCAGCTCTGAATGACCCGATCTTGTGAAGAGGTTGTTTAACATGGAGGTCAGCAGTTCACATTCATGAATCATTGACTGGGACCTGCTTAACCTTTCTGCCAAGACATTTTGGAGACCTGGCAGAAACATGGCCATAAGTTGAAGGCCATGAGACAGAGCGTAGTAACATACTGTCACTGCTTCCCTGCATAGCAAATAGGAGTAAGTGCCCCCTTGTTTCTTGATGTAATGTATCACACTGACATTGTTCTTCTGGATTAGCAGAGTTCTGGTGCAGAGATGAATCTGAAAAGCCTTGAGGCTGTACAGGATCGCCCACATTTCCAGGACATTTGTATGCAGCTCGGCCTCCACCTTGGTCCATGACCCCTGTGTCTGGTAAGGGCCGAGACGAGCAGCCCATCTGGAGCCCAAGGCATCCATGCTGAGGCTCTGTGCAGGAGCTGGTGCAATGAATGGAACAACTTTCAGTAAATTCTTGTGATCCATTCCCATAATAATGCTCTGCATAGTGGAGGTGTGACAAGAGCCATTTATTCTAACTCATCCATCAACTCATCCTTCTGGACCATGAGGGTCCACTGCGGTATCTTCATATGAAGTTGAACTAGTGGCACAGTCACAATGGCTGTAGCCATGAGGCCCATGTTCATGCAGAGATATAGTGACTCCTGTTCAGCAAGTGTGCCTGAGTAAGCAGAGTGTCCACCCTGTCCTGGGTAGGAAAGCACATCCCTTTTCTGTTTTCAAGACCCCCCTATGTACTGCAGTCTTTTCCATATTGTCAACAAAGACTCTTGCGTATTTACCATGATCCCCAAGTCACTGAACAATTGATGTGGTCAGGACAGGAGCCAATCATCCAGATAAAGAAATATATTCAGACCTTCCCTGCAAAGGGCTGCAGCATCTACTGCTAGGCATTTTGTAAAGACCCATGGTGCAGAGGACAAGTCAAAGGACAATATGTTGAACTGATAGTGTCTGCCCTCCAGCATAAAGTGGAGATACCGTCTGTGGGACTTTTTGTTCTTTATATGAAGGTATATATCCTTCATGTCCCATGAACAAAGCCAGTCTGCTGTTTGTAATAGGGTAATCAGGGCCTAAAGAGACACCATTCAAACCTTTTGTATTCTATGTACAGGTTGAAGTCTCTGAGATCTCGTACAGGCCTTAGAACTGTCCATTTTGGGACTAGGAAATATCTAGAGTAGAACACTATGTCCAGGTCTTGTGGAGGAACTTGTACTAGAGCACGCTTCTGAAACAAGGTCTGAATCTTCTTCTTTAGAAGGAAAAAGTGGCCCAGAAGATAAAAGGAAGGAGGCGGAGAATGATGTGGAGGGATTTCTATCAGATCCAGAGCATGTCCCCTCACAATTATCTCCAGAACTCACTCACCCGTAGAGATCTCTTGTGATTGTTTCAGATGCAGGAAGATACCATCCCCCACAGTTCCCCCTGGAGGTAACAGCTGAGGAGTGGAGAGAGAGAGATGGAAGAAAGCCTGGCATAACTGGGGGCAGCAGGGTCACTGGAACTGATTCCTTTAGGTGCTTTTGCATGGGCACCAGGGGGGAAGGGACCACCAGCTCTGCCACAGCATTAATGATGGTAGGCAGGATACCCCAGATGGCAGGCTTATGAAAAGTGCCCCTATCACAGCCTCTAGTGGTAGTGGAATACAGGGACTTAGCATACCGTAAAGTCATTTTTGACATTTGAAGGCCTCGTGGAGCCTCTTTGATGTCAGAACCAAACAGTTTATACCCATTAAAGGGAGCAATCAAAACTGTCTATTGCAGCAAATTTGAGCCAGGACTATCTCCTAATGGAAGTCACAGAGTCTGCAGCCCTGGCAGAAGCATCAGAAACATCCTAATCTGAGTGCAGCAAATATTTACCAACTTCAGTAATCAGCAGATCATTTTATAAGAATATCAGTCTTGGCAGAACCATCAGGTAAAACCTGGGCAGCGATACAAGAGCTTTCCATAAGCTGTTCTGGTATTTTATCATATGGGCCTAGTAATTTGCAATGCTAAGGTCCAGGGATGCAGAGGCATAAGTACTCTTGCCCATGACACCCAGCTTCCTAGATTCCTTATCAGGAAGTAAAGTACTCATGTGGTAGGTGCTCTAAACATACTATGAGCAATCGTGATGACTACAGAGTCAGTTTCAGGCTAGTTAGCATAATAAAGCTTAGCAAGTGGGGCAGAATAGTGCTCATTAGCCTTCCTAGGGACTACAGGCAGTGTGTTAGTCCTATGCCATGCAGCAAAAGTAGCATCCTCTAAGAATGGATACACATGTGGAATAATAATAGAGGGAGAGCAAGGCACCCCCAAAATCTCCATGAGATTCCTCTCAGTGGAATCTTCCTCTTCCATAGTAACCCCCATGGCAGACAGCATTTGTTGCATCATCGCCTGAATAGAGGGGTCCTGAAGAGGAGATCTCAGAGTATAGATCACTGAGTTCTCACTGCAGAATGAGAGGGTAGAACTAGATGGCAGATTTCTGTCTTCAAACTGCTGCGCACACTAATTTTTCTCCTCCAGATCTGCCTCAGGTTTCATGAGGCCAGGATTATATTCCATTTTGTCATCATCATTATGAGCAATGATGGGAGCCACAGAAGGAGCCACTGGTGCTGGCAGCAGCTGAAAGGCAGGAATCTGCACATGCTTGGTGAATCCATTGAAAGTGGCCTCAATCCAGAAGGCCCTGTCATCAGAAACATAGAAACTGTTGGCAGATAAGGAACACTCTGCCCATCCAGACTGCCTGTAAACCCTACACTTGTTTCGGCCTCTGACACTACCTGGTCAGTGGCTTTTCATCACTCCTCTCCACCTCTAAGGTTCCCTTATGCCTGTCTGAGGCATGTTTAAATCCCTCCACTGTGCTTGCTCCCACCACTTCCTGTGGCAGACTATTCCATGTGTCAACCACCCTATCTATGAAGAAAAACTTCCTCACATTTCCCCTCAACCAGCCACCTTCCAATTTCATATCATGCCCTCTCATTCTTGTACTCCTCCTACTATATATTGGAAAGTGTCTCTCCACTGTACCTTGTTAATGCCCTTAAGGTACTTAAATGTTTCTATCATGTCATCCCGCTCCCTCCTCTCCCCCAACGAGTACATATTGAGGTCCCTTAATCTCTCCTCATATGTTTTCTGGTGCAAGCCCTGTACCATCTTTGTTGCCTTCTCTGGATTGCCTTTGCTCTGTCAATGTCCTTATGAAGGTGCAGCCTCCAGAACTGCTCACAGTACTCCAGGTGCGGCCTTACCAATGTTTTATACAATGGCATCACTACCTCTTGCCTTCTACTAGTAATACCTCTGCCTATGCATGCCAGCATGCCATTGTCCCTCCCTGCAGCCTTTGTGCTCTGATTTGACACCTTTAGGTCATCTGAAATGATAACCCCCATGTCCCTTTCTTCCCTGATGACTGTCAGCAACCCCCCCCCATTCTGTAACTCTCCCCAGGGTTACCTCATCCCAGGTGCATTATTTTGCACTTCTTTGAATTGAACCTCAGTTGCCACACCTCAGACCATTTTTCAAGATTCTCCAGGTCCCTCTTCATTTTCTACACCCCTTCTGGAGTATCCACCCTGTTTCAGATCTTGATGTCATCTGCAAACAGGCAGTCCTTACCCTCTAGCCCTTCTGCAATGTCACTAATGAAGACATTGAACAAGACTGGCCCAAGGACTGACCACTGAAGTACCCCGCTGGTCACCCCCCCAGGATTGGGTCCCATTTACCACCACCCTCTGCCTCCTGTCTGTTAGCCAGTTTCTAACCCAGTTTACCACCTTGTGCCCCATGCCAGTCTACCCATCCTATTAACCAGCCTTTTATGTGGGATGGTGTTGAAGGCCTTGCTGAAATTGAGGTCAGTGACTTCCACCTCCACCCCTGATTTACTCGGTCAAAAAAATCTATCAGATTCATTTGACATGATCTTCCTGCTGTGAATCCATGTTGTCTTGGATCCTGGGCACCGTATGATTTGAAGTGTGCCACTATTCTTTCTTTAAACAGTGACTTCATGATCTTACCCACTACTGAGGTGAGGCTGACTGGCCTGTAGTTTAGTTCCCTGCCTCTTCTCTACTACCATTTTTGTGTAGAGAGACTACATGTGCCCTCTTCCAGTCCTTTGGAACCACTCCTGTGCTTAGTGACTCAGTGAGCATGGCCACCAGAGGTGCAGCTAGCTCCTTTTGCAGTTCCCTTAATATCCTTGGGTGTATGCTATCTGGTCCCATTGCTTTGTCCAGCTTCAGTTTTGTGAGCTCCTCCAGGACTCTCTCCACTGTGAATGGACTTGTGTGCACTTCCCCTTCCCTTCATGTCTGTTACTCAGCTGCAGTCCCTGACCCTCCCCCTCTTTTGTGAATACTGAACAAAAATATTTGTTCAGTGTTTCTGCCTTTTCCAGGTCTCCCTCCTTACACTCCCCTGTATCCCCTCTGAGCCTTACAATCCTCCCCCTGGTTTTCCTTCTTTAGCTGATGTACCTATAGAATGTCTTGTCCCCTTTTTTCACTGTCTGCTCTAATCTTTTCTCAGTCTGCACCTTAGCATTCCTTACAGTCTTCCCTGCTTCCCTTAGATTCTTCAGTTGCACCTCCCTGTCTTCCTCACTTTGAGTCTCCTTGTATTTATTGAAACCTGCCCTTTTTACCCTAACCTTGTCTGCCACCTTTCTTGAGAACCATAGTGGTTTCCTCCTTCCCTTGCCTTTGTTTACCACTTTGATGCATTGGTTCATCACCTCCTTTATGGCTCCTTTCAGCTGTTTCTACTGTTCTACTGTTCCTCAACTCCCCCTCCTATATCTGTCCTTGACAGGACCTCTTTGACATACCTACCCATTCCATCAAAATCCACCCTCCTAAAATCTAAGACCTTTGCCTTCATGTAACTAGACTGTGTCTCTGTCCCCATGCTAAATCACAGTATATGGTGGTTGCTGGATCCCAGTTGACCTTCCACCTGGACGTCTGTGATCCTGTCCCCATTGGTCAGTACCAGAATCACGCTGTCTTTGGTGGGTTCAACCACTAGCTGTTTGAGGCCTGTCCCCCTATAGGGAATCTAGGATGCCTGCATGGCATATATACAGACCCCTGTCCAAGGGGAGGAAACAGACAAGGAAATTATAGAAGTCATCCTTAGAATGGGAGAAAAACAGGAGATTTTGTTGATGGGGATCTGAATATGCCAGATGTTAACTAGAGCACCTTTGCTGCAGCCACATCCAAGAGCAGTGTCATTCTTGATGCCCTACAGGGGGCATGACTCACACAGTTAGTGTTGAAACCCACTCAGGAGGGAGCAATCTTAGACATGGCACTCTCAAATGGGGATGAAGAGAGGATGTCAGATTTAGAAGTGGGTAGCCATCTGGGAACAAGTGACCACCAAATAGTGTGGTTCACGATAAACAAAGCTGTAGAGTCAAGCAATACAAAAGCAAGGGTAATGGACTTTAGGATGGCTTACTTTGGCAAAATGGGAGAGTGTCTCAGAAAACCACTAGCAAACAGGCAAGAAGGAGGGGTGGAGGAACAATGGGGAAAAATCAAAACTGCCATCACAGATGAAACAAGCCTTTGCGTGAAGCAAATAAACAAAACAAAATGAAGGGAAAAACCACTATAGTTCTCAAAAGAGGTGAAGGGGGAAGGTTAGGGAGAAAAAGATAGTATTCAGGAAGTATAAGAAAACACAGAAGTAGCAGGACAGAGAACAGTACCAGTTAAAGCAGAAGGAAGTGGGGAAGGCAGCCAGAATAGCAAAGGCCCAAACCGAGGAAAAGATAGCTAACTCAGTTAAGAAGAGGGATACAACCTTTTACAGGTACATTAGGGAGTGAAGAAAGACCAAGGGAGGGATAGTGAGGCTTAATAAAGGGGAGGAGGTGGGCAGAGGGTGACAGTGAAAAAGCAGAGATACTGAACAAATACTTCTGCTCAGTATTCACAAAAGAAAAAGAAGGGGAGGTACCTAAACCAAACAATAGAAGCACTCTGGACAGTGGGGTCAATATCAGTCCATTCACAGAAAAAAGGTTCCTGAAAGAACTCCAAAAACTGAAGGTGGACAAAGCAATGGGGCCTGATGGGATTCGCCCCAGAATTCTAAAAGAACTAAGGGGAGAACTAGTGACACTGCTGACTATCCTTTTTAACAAATCATGGGAGGATGGTGTGGTACCTGAGGACAGGATGAGGGTGGATAAGAGAGGATGTGATTCCCCTTCACAAAAGTGGGAGCAAGGCAGAGGCAGAAAACTACAGATCTGTTAGTTTGACCTCACTTCTGATAGAAAGAATTGTTGCGTACCTAGAGGCCAGCACGGCACAGGACCCAAGACAGCATGGATTCACAACAGGAAGGTCATGTCAGATGAATCTAATAGATTTCTTTGACGGGGTGACCAAAGTAGTAGACTAAGAAGGGGCTGTGGAACTGGCCTACCTAGACAATAGCAAGGCATTTAACATAATCCCACACAAAAGATTAATAAACAACTTAGCCAGCCTGGGAGAGGGTCCCAGGGTGATAGCCTGGGTAAAAAATTGTCTGGACAACAGGATGCAGAGGGTAATAGTAAACGGAGTCCACTCCGAAGAAAGGGGGATTACTAGCAGGGTACCGCAGGGTTCAGTACTGGGACTGGTACTCTTTGATGCCTTTATAGGTGACATTGCAGAGGGACTGGAAGGAAAAGTATGCCTCTTTGCAGATGACACAAAGATCTGCAACAAGGTAGATACACAAGGGGGTGGAAAGGATGAGAAGGTTGGAGGAATGGTCAAAAGTATGGCAGCTTAGATTTAACGCAAAGAAGTGCAAAGTAATGCACCAGGGAAAAAAAAAACAGGAGAAGAGTATACAATGGGCGGGGGGGGGTGTCAGTACTAACAACAACAAAAATGGAAAGGGACCTGGGGTTAGTCATATCAGATGAAGGTAGGCAAGCAATGTGAGAAGGCAGTAAGTAGGGAGGGGGGATACTGGGATGCATAGGGAGAGGAATCACCAGTAGAAAACAGGAAGTTGTTCTCCCTCTGTACAGACAGTTGGTGAGACCCCATCTGGAGTACTGCATGCAGTTCTGGAGACCCCAACTCTGCAAGGACATGGACAGGATGGAGGTAGTCTAGAGGAGGGCAACCAAGATGGTGCAGGGTCTGCACCAGAAGCCATACAAAGAAAGACTAAAGGAGTTGAATATGTATACCCTCAAGGAAAGGAGGGAGAGGAGGGACATGATAGAAACTTTCATGTACCTCAAGGGAATCAACAAAGTCCAAGAGGGTAGCATCTTTCAGAAAAAGGGATGCACAAGAAAATGGGGGCACAATTTGAAGATAAAGGGAAGATGGCTTAGGGGCAATGTGAGGAAGTATTTTTTCATGGAAAGGGTGGTGGATACATGGAATGGCTTTCCTGAGGAGGTCATAGGGTCAAAAACAGTGGGGGAATTCAAGAATGCATGGGACAGACATAAGGCAATTCTAGTGGGGGGGTAGGAGGAAGTAGGCTGTTGGTTAACTAGGATCTGCAGCTTATCCAATAGGTAGGGAAATGGGCAGACTAGGTGGCCAAGCGGTCCTTATCTGCCATCAAAGTCTATGTTTATATGTTTGTATGGTGTCTTGGCTCCTGGGTGAAGCAGCTGCTGGAATGGTCCAATCTACGTCTGGGATATTGAAGTCATCCAGCTGTAATACCTTGCCTTCTGTTGCCATCTTGTAAATTTGATCCACTAGATCTCAATCCACCTCCTCCCCCTGCACTGGATGTCTATAGATCACCCCGTGTGGATTGCTGTGCTATTGCCTGGCTCAAGGGTGACCCACAATGCCTTAGCTCCCTCTGTCTGCCCTGCACCTCTGTTGCTTTAATACCTTCTCTTATGTACATGGCCACTCCCTCCTCTTTTTTATTCCCCCTGTCTCTCCTGACTAGCGCATAACATGGAATATGAGCAAATCAAACAAGGTGAACTTGTACCTCACAGTACTGATGTGCAGGTGCCACTATAGGGGCTAGTTGACTCCTACTAATGTTGCAATGCTGGATAAATGTATTGAGTAATTTACTCAGGCTGGTGTCAGGTGCCCCAGTGCTGCACTGCAACAAGCAAACTACTGTGGTCTGTATATGTCTGACACCTGCCTGAGTAAATTACTCAATAATTTTATCCAGCATTAAGCCTTGAAATTTCTGGAGTTCTCTTTTAGTGTGTGCTGCTTCTTGCTTGTCCCATCATTGGCAAAGCTGCCTGCAATGGCAGCCCTGGTAGAATGCATTGAATCATATCTGAGAACAATGCCAGCATAGCACAGGAGTCAATGGTATCCTGAAAAGGGTCCAGGACTACTTGTGTTGATGGGCTGGAGCCTGACAACAACAGCAATGTGCCATTCATAGTAAGTACAGCAGTGCCTGAGCCAGATCCTGACCTTGGTATCTTAATGATGGTCGGGGGCTTACATCCATACTGCTGCAGCAGGGGATGATGAGGATATACCTTTTCTCAATGGCAACCAGAACTTCACCAACAAAGCAGACTTGTCTTTGTCCTTATGTTTGTGCTTATGGCTGTACAAGGAGACTCGAGATGACTCCCTTTCCTTGTCTTTGTCTTTCATCTTCAATGACCATTTCTTGGGCATGACGAGGAAGAAGTAGACTTTGAGCTCTTGTCCTTCTCCATGGCTTTTAGGACTTTTTGAGTGAGAGAGTTTTCTAGCGCCTTCCAATGGTGTCACCTTGTAGCCTGGTTAAAATCTTGGCAAATCTCACAAGTCCTCATGTTGTGAGAAAGGCCCAAACAGCACTCACAAATAGAGTGTGAATTGTTCTTGTAAATTTTATAACCGCAAACTCAGTATCTAAATAAAGGTTCTTTAGACATTGATGTCATGTAGAGACGACAATAGTAAACTACTAAAATATAGAAAAGAAAGAAAACAGCAACAACTTTGTTGATGTTGTTTCCTTCATCTGGTCCAATGAGGATGATCCATGGTGGGAGGAAGCACTGAGAAGTGATGGGGCTACCCATGTTATATATGCATCAATGCTGCACTTCATTGTGGGTGGCCTCTGGCCAGCAAAACGTTTCCATGAGGTCCTGATACTGATGGCTTACATTTCCAAAGGTGTGGCTAATATTGGTGATATCTTCAATGAGGATCAATTCTTTATTACATTTGAAAGATTAAAAATTCAACAGCTAACTATCTGATGTACCAGAGACTCATTTCAACTCTCAGGCAAATGGAAGGTTGCCACAAGGCTTAAGGTTGGAAAAAAGACCCTCTATAGGATTAGACAATTTATATCATAAATCAGAAAAGCTGGTGATTTTAGAGGAAGGTTCCATGAAATTAGATGGATTGCTAATTAAATAGGATATCATTAATCATGAACAGACTCAAAAGGAGTTAAAGGAAATGGAGACAGAACTACAAGGGCTTAAAAACCATTCTGATTTAAAAAGAAAAGTTAAATTGCAAGTCAATCAAAATGTAACAGTTCATGATTCAGAACTAATTGCAAGTAAGCAAATGAAGTGTGATAGGGACTATGAGAACTATAAAAATAACATTACCTTGGTCTGTCAACAACATGAATGCTCACAGAGCAAAAGACTAAGTAGGTTCAGATGAAATCTCAGTCAATCAAAAAGAAGAAATAAAACAAGTTAGCAGGATGGAACCACAGCTGTGACATCAGCCCAACTGTCCAGTGAGGAAGACGACAACATTATTTGAACTTCCAACTCACAGAATTCATTTTATTTTGTAGAAAAAACAATGCATCCCCCCAAAACCAATAGATCCAGAAAAAGGATAAAACAAAAACAGTGGGGAAAGAAAGAAAAAAACGAGGAATGCAAGACAAAGTGGAAGAAGAGTAACAGAAGGAACAATGAGCCATATTCAAAGGGACAAGAAGGAGAAGTGATATACTGTATCTGCCCTCGATTACCCTAACAGAGAAACAAATAAGTGTGCTCAAACAGGGAATCTCCTTTGTACATCTCAAGTATATATAAATTTGACATTCATTTGGGCTTGTTCAAGTGCTTTTGTATGCTAAATCTAAGACAAATTTTAATGCTAAAGACCCCCCCTTCCCACTCAGACATGGGGGCATGAAATTCAGGAAGAAACTGAGATATGGCCATCTAAAGATTTATCATTATTTATAGAAGTCCCGATGGAGGAAAATGCTCTGACACACAATACGTTGAATTAAGAATGTGAACCTATGGACTGCATTCTCAATGATGTGGACTTGGAATCACTGTTGAAAGGGATCTTAGGGGAACAGGGGGAGATAACCAAAGAGGAGGACATGACGAACATGAATCGAGCATTGCCAGTAAGGAAGAACTGGTCTTGGAAAATAGAAAAAGACTTTTTAAATCAAAGGGGCAGGAGGTATCAGTGCTCTTGTTACATATCAAAAAGTAGTAATGAAAGAGATCAAAGAACTGCTGGAGCAAACAACACAGCTGAATGAAAAATAATCTTAGTAAACAAGAACAAGAAGCCCTAAAAGAACTAAAGGGGATGGCCAATATTGTCATGAGAACATCAGACAGAGGAGGTGACTTACTGATTTTGGATAAACAAAATATAAAATAGAGCACAATTGCTACTTAATGATGGGCACATGTATCAAAAATGTCAGAAGGACCTGACATGAATCTACCAGATGGACCAAGCTCTGAGAAATGGTTGGATTATTGAAAAGGTGGGGGGATTTCTCAAAAAGGACTGTTTGATCACCCGTCTTTTAAATCAGTATAAAGGGGTTTGGTAAGCTCAACCCCTGCATGTACGATGCACCTTAATAAAATTTGTGGGGGAGGCACCTGGTGTGTGACCAAACAAAAGCATATAGTTAAGCTACCAGTGCTCCACCCCCACTATGCTGCTTTAAAGCCTGCAATTCCCCCAAATAACTCCAATATTCTTACTTATTATAAATTATTGGAGGGGTTTTTAGTCTCATCATCCAGCTGAATCATGATCAAGCCTGACCACCACAACAAGGTGACCCACCCATCACTCAGGAAAAAGCATCACACACACACACACACCAAACATAACATTTAATCTTTAAATCTGTACAAAAGAGTATGCATGAATACGTGAGGTGATGCAATCATACTTTGACACCTAAAAACATTCCAAGCGAAATCCCTCCACCCTGACAAAGTTATAAAATGTGTAGTTTTATTTATCAGATTCAACATTTCACAGGACAGGTGATCTCATATCTTGTGACAATTTAATTTTGAAGATAGTCTAAGCTTCCAAGTCTTGAAGCAGTATATTCAAAAAAGAAGTCAAATGGGCTAGAAGTAATCTTGCCTGTGTTTCCAGTACCAGTTGCAAAAAATTAAAAAAACATTTTCTGCTGTCCCCTAACATAAATAATTGTAAATGTGAGTTCATGTGCCTGACTTGGAAAAAGTGAAACAGGTCTTGCCTACTGTGGGTTCATTAAACCACTCATTTAGATTTTGAAAATTAAGTACAACTCCCTGGTCTAAATACTGAAGGCAGGAGACTAAATGCTTGTCTAACCTGCTTTCATACTGTATATCAGAACTCACCTGGGTAATATTTCTGTCGAACTGCAGTGTACTGAAATGCACCTAAAGAATCACTAATACATGATGGATATACAACATAATGAGATGATTCCATTTATGAGCTTTACCTGGCTAGGATAAAAAGGAAATCATTTTATGGGAGAAGTTGGATGCTTAGCTCATCTAATGTTTTCAAATTAGCCACATATAGAAGTGAGCATGACATGCAGAATACTTAGTTGCATGACCCAATAATACATCTCCATGTTGGGAACGGTGTACCCACTATGTTGTTTTGTAATTAACAAGATTTACTGATAAACATTTGACACACAGCCTTCCCAAATAAAATGAAAAGGGATTTATTCTATTCTGGAATAGTATTCTAAGGAAGGGAGACTGGAAAACTAGCAAATAAGTATCAACACATAGGTAAGATTATCAATATGTTTTGAGGTATGTTTTTTAAAGATAAAAGAATATGATTACATGTAGCTCCAGTTTAATTTAGCCTTGACACCAGATGATATAAATATGAGCATAAAGGGGTCCTAAAACGATGATCTTTAGATAGATAGCTAGATAGATAGTCACACATTAGTATTAAAGTGAGAAGAACTCAAATGTACACAATGTTCTATCACAAATGCCTGGAAAACAGTATAAGAAAAAGTGAGAATTTCATCCTTTTGATTGGCATGTTTCCATAGAGGTGAATGAGTAAATCAGGCCTCTCACCCATTCCAAGGGTGTCTAACTTTGAGAGGTACACAAGGATATCATCAGTGAACAGAACAATTTTCTGCGATTTTGAATGCATATTAATTCCTGAGAACCCGCCATGCTGTCTTGGAATTAGCAAGATTTAATGATAAATGCTTGATACACAGCCCTCCCAACTAAAGCAAGACAGGAGTTGATTCAATTCAGGAATAGTATTCAAAGGAAGGGAGATCAGGAAACCAGCAGATAAATATCAATAGGTAAGATCATCAATTATAGTTTGATGTATAGTATTTAATGATAAAGGAATGTGGTTCCATCTAACTCAAGCTCCTTTATGCTTGACATCAGATGATGATAAACAGCATAAAGGGCTGCTAAGATTTTAGTGATTTATTTATTTATTCGATAGTTTGGTTTACAATACCTTTGAGACTATAGCTCCTTTACAAAGATTTCACATCAAAAAGACAAGATATACACAGACAAACACAGGATTTGATTATTGAGGTACTGTACAATAAAAAGAGAAAAAATAGCTACATAATATAAACTTTTAGTTTTAAATAAACAATCATTTTAACAAGCAGCATACAGCCTTGTCTTGAGCAAATGTTGATACTGCCTCCATGCCTTTACTATCAGAGGAATATCAGGGTTATAGTGATAGGAGAGGGGAGGCAGTGGTTACCAGGGGGGAAGGTGCATGTTGTGGAAGTAGTCAGGGGTGGGTCAGTGATAGGTGGGGATACTGGGTAGTGCTAATAGGTGGTGGATGCGATGGGAAAAGAGGGCATGGTAGTGAAGGGGTTAGAGGGTAGGGATAGGGTACTGCTGAGGTAGAAAAGGAAGTGAAACTGTTTACAGAGTATTGGTCCCGCATGGAGTTATTCGAAGCAATCACATTTTCCTACTTGTGTGAGATGTTTTTTGAGTTCAATTTTGAAATGGCCAATCTTGTCAGTGTTCACTATTGAAACAGGGAGACCATCCAGACATTGTGGGGCCCTGTAGGTGAAAGACCGCTGTGCAAGGCTAGTTCTTCTATGGGGTGCACAGTGGGTATTGCTGGTCATGCTTCTTGTGTGTTGTGGAGTTACAGTAGCACTGGCTGAAATAGTGCCTGGATTCCTGGGGGAGTTAGGCTGGGAAGTGCCTTCTTACCCAAGAGGCAAACCTGGCACATAATTCTTTCTTTGAGGGGAAGCCACCCAGTTTGGGCATAGAGATTGCAGGTGTAGGTAAGTTTGTCAACATTCATGACCATCTTGACTATTTAGTGAGGAATCAGAGGCTACGCTGTACACTGCTAGCCCATAGTCAATGACAGATAGGATGAAAATGGTGACAACCACGCTCATGGCTTCAGGTGTGATGGAGTTTCGGTGCCTAAATAAGATACCTAGTTTAGCATTAGCAATTTTAATGATGTTGTCAATGTGTGAGTTGAATGTAAGGGAGTCATCTAAAGTGACACCCAGGTATTTGAAAATATTAACCTATTCAAGGGTTCACCCTTCCTATTATATATGTCAAGCTGGCTTGCTTTTCTCTTAGCCTGGCAGTTTGAAAACAGCATAGCTTTCATTTTTTTGTAATTGAGAAGTAATATATTCTGGTGGAAACATTCCTCTAGCTCTTTGAAGCTACTTTGTTGAGCATTGGTAAGTGGCTCAAGGTTATTATTGCTAGTGAATACTACGGTGTCGTCTGCATAAAGCAGGATATTTGAGGTGCAGGAGTCAGGAATAGTGTTAAGAAATAAGCTAAAAAGAAGGGGTCCCAGGATAGATCCCTGAGGGATTCAAAGGGAGACATTCCTAATGCTGGACAATGTACCATTGATTTTTACTTGTTGGGTTCTGTCAGTAAGGTACAGTAGCTGCAGAACCAGTTGATGGTTTTAGGAGACAGCCCCAGATCAAGATGTTTTACTGTGAGAATATGGTGATTAACCAGGTCAAATGCTTTTGTAAGGTCAGTGTATATGGACCCCACCTGTTTGCCACTGTCCATGGCTAAGTGGATATAATTTGTGTCCTCAAGGCGTGTGGTGGAGGTGCTGTGCACTTTTTGGAAGCTGTGTTGCTGAGGGCATTGTATATTGTATTTGCTTAAGAACTCCATTAACTGGTTGGCCACTACCCTCTTCAAAGCTTTAGATGGGGGAAGGGGGAGGATGGAGACAGGTCTGTAGTTTGAGTTTGAAGCCCGATCTCCATTTTTGTATAAAGGAGTAACTTGGGCCATTTTCCATTGCTTAGGAAACTGTCCAAGCATGAGAGATCTATTAAACAGTTTTGTGATAGGAGTTACAAGTTCATCCAAGGTGAGGGCTACTATCTTTATATCTAAGGGAGTTGCTTCCTACCCTTGTTTTGCCTAATACTCTCTTTATGTATTTTTGGGTGTCTGCTGTGGATATTTGTTTAAAGTAGAAAGGGGGTACGTCAGTTCTTAGGGGGGTGTTAGGGTTTACAGAGTGTCACTGTCAGCCTGTTCAGAAAGGTAATCTGGAGGGAGGATGCTACTGAGGTCTGTGAAGGAAGAGTTGAATATGTTAACAATTTCCATGGGGCTCTGTGTGATGGTCCCATTCTGGATTATCATAGAGGGTTGCAACTTGTCTTTACCAGTTAATTCCTTTATTTTAGCCCCAAACAGTTTCCCATTACCCCAATGCCTTCCTAGTTGTTCTCTAAAGTAGATAGCTTTGGCTGTTCTCATCTCATTAGTGCACCTATTTCTGGTGGCCTTATGATTTTGAAAGTCTGATGGCCTCCCCGTTTCTTTGGCTGTATAACAGGATGATCCCTGGTATGCATGAGTTCAAGTACAGGCTGTGTTATCCAGTCATTGTTGGGTACTTTTACTCTTTGTTTCCATACAGGAGCAAAGATGTCACAGACACTTGTGAGTCTGGATATGAAATGGTCTGGTGCCTGATCCAAGTCTTGGAAGGAGTCAAGAGGACACCAGTCCAGTTGTGAGAGGTATTTTTTGTAGGTGGTATAACTGTTCTTTGCAGAGAACTCTATTTCTGAGGGTAGTAGGTTGCAGCTTCTGGGTTCTGTTGGACCAATTACAAATAACTTGGGAGTGGTCACTAATTGTGTCAAGTAGCACAGTAACTTCAGTGATTCTTTCTGGGTGGTTTGTGAGCACCCAGTCAACCAATGTACTATAATATAATATAATATTATATATATACGTAATAGGCATTAAGGTGAGAAGAACTCAAATGTACAGAATATTCTCCACAAGTGTTTGTAAGGCAGTATAATAAAAAGTGAGAAGTGCAGTCTTTTGATCATTCAGCATGTTTCCACAGGGGTGAATGAATAAACCAGGCCTCTTATCCTATCTAGGAGTGTTTAAGTTTAGGAGATATAGTACAAGGATATCATCAGTGACTAGAACAAGTTTATGCAATTTTGAATGCCTACTAATTCCTGAGATTACATGATATAAACTAAACCATTGAATAAAGGTTTCTGTATGAAGAGCAAAAAAAAAAAAAACAGGTTAAGGGGTAAGAGAAAACCATGTCCAGTGCCAAAGGTAAAAGAAGAAAAAAGAAGACAAAGAACCATTTACTATGCATCTTTAGAGGGCTATAGTTGTCTTCCAAATGAATGAGAATTTCCATAAACACAACTAGCCAGGGTGAAAACAAAGACCAGGTCAACCTACTGTATCAATTTTTTTTCTATACTGCAGTGGTGTTCAGTGATAGGTTGTGTTATGTCATAACAAGCCATTCAGTAAATGTCAGTACCACTGTTAACAAGAGTTAATCCTATGAACTTGATACATTCTAAACATTAGCAGTTCCTAATGTTATAACTAGCATAAACCAGGGGGATCATGGTAAGAGTATCAGGAATCAGGATGTCTTCTGTTATAAAGGAACTTACTGTATCACTGAAAACCACTGTAATTAGGTGGAAGGGTACTTTCTTAACCACCATACGATATAGTACCTAAATGGTAATACAACTATTAGCAATCTCAAGTGTCAATTAAAGCATTAACTTAGAGATGAATCCTTTCATACTAGCATTTTTGCAAGCTCAGTATCCTAGTAGTCCCTCACGTGCCCAACCCTGAAACTAATTTATGCAGACAGTATTACATATGTTTAGACTAATAACACAAACTAGCCAGGGTGAAAACAAAGACAGTATAGCACAACGGGTTAAGGCTCTGAGCTGTAGATCTAGACACCTGGGTTTGAAACCCACTGCCACCTAGGTGCATACTGTGTGATCCTGAGCAAGTCACTTAACTTCCTTGTGCTCCCAGGTTGCATCTGGAAACAAGCTTTGTCTTAGTCTGCTACTCCTGGTTAAACAATGTTCCCTTTCCCTAATGATGTATTGCAGTAATATCTGACTACTGTCTTGCTAGTAAACAGTACTTCTGCAGTTTATGACCATTTGCATACTGCCTCTACAATACTAGGATCACAAATTATTGCAGCCGCATCACTTCATGACTGCATTACCTTGTTTTAGATGTATTTTCTGTCTGAGGCTATTTGTCTTCCGATTTTAATATTGCTACCAAAATGCTTTATGTAATGCTGCTGCTGCTACTACACTTCCCCAAGATTCCAATGTAAATGAGATGCTACATCTCAAGGGGTGTATATTGATGAGTTAACTTCAATGAAAAAGTAAATTGCTTCCACATCAGATTATATGACACTGGTACCCTTCAGTAATGCAGTTGATGTTGCATGTTTATATCTATGATTAGATTGCACTCAAGGGTGCACATATGGAACGAAACAAAATGAAAAGAAATATATATTGGTTTTTAGTGTTTCCAGTGTACATTTTATACCTCACATTCTGTAATCCCCTGATGCTCCTTAACATCAGAAGCAAATCAAAGTGTGTTTCTTACTGTTCCACACACTCAGTGATTTGCAGACTTATGATGGAAAACTGCTTGAGACCAGGGTGCTAATTTTGTATCCATCTACAAAGTAAAAAACTACATTATGCAACTCCTCGTTTTACTGAGACTGTCCAAGGAGTAAGAGCTGTACTTTCCAACAGATACAAAGTGAGAAAATGCTATTGGAGTGCAGTCAGTGTATTAAAATGGTCAATAATGAAAGAAAATAAACTTTGTTTTGATATGCTGCACACATTTCATTTTTTAACATATAAATGTTAGTGTGTTATAATAACTGGTCAGCAATTTTTCCTATAGCCATGTCAATCAAAGTATGCCACTCCCTCATTGGCTCTTGTCTTGCTTGTAGGCAGGCGTAACAGTTTAGAAAATATGGCGGCTCCATCTCTCGCTTACCTGGGAGCTGCCACAGCATGAGTTTTCAGCATAGTTTTTTTTTTAAATATCTGGTTGATCCTGCCTGAAAAAAATGCTGCCCAGTGTATTATAAAAATAAAAGGATGGGGAAGGGGGTGCTATGAGAATTTAATGCACACCCTCATTGTGGGATGCTTTGATAAACCTCTTAGAGTTCACCCTCAGGGTTTATGTAGCATCCCACAACTTTGGTGTGCATTAAATTCTCATAGCACCCCCTTCCCCATCCTTTATTCTCTATGTATTTTCATACAAATGGCCTAATGTGATGTGAAATTTGATTAATGCTATTTGGCTGTGCTAATCCTCTGCTTAAGTCACTGGGAAGGCGAGTGGCCTGAAATAAAAAATTTTTTACAGACCTAGTGACCCAGATCTTTTACCATATTCATAATTCAGTCCTGCTAATGCCTGTGATGAAAATTGTAATTAAGGAAACATGAAATAAATCAAACATTTATACAGTGGTGTTTTTACTCCTGTAAAATGCAATCCCACCTGTTCTTACCTGAAGGTAATGACATGGCCTCATGGAAGGTTTAATTTCCTGATGCATCAGAGGTTTTTCCAGGTTAAGTGATGATTTGCGATAAGCCTCCTTGGCCTGACTTACAGTAAGTGTTGACCAGGAGCTCCTTTTCATGTACTTTCCATCAGGGGTCATAGCCAGCCCTTCACAGGCTGAACATTTTACATCATTGTTACTTTTAGATGTTTTTAGTGTGAGGTCCCCAAAGTGACCTTGAAGACCTTCAGGATAACAATGTGAGAGATGATCAACATGATGCCTGCTCATCACACTGGGTGCTCTACATGTGCTATCACTGTCTAAATTGTCATCTGAACTCCACCAGCCTGTCATCCCAGATTTATGCCTAGAGTCTTGTTTTCGCTCCTTACTTTTACTCCTTTTGCTGTGCTTAGACTGGTGCCCGTGGTGGTGATCATCTCCTCCTTTAGTTCCATTTACATGGCTTTTGGATGAACCTTCCAAAGAGTGAGACTTAGTAAAAAGTTTTTGCACGGAATGAACAAGATGACGTATTCTCCCTGGGCTTTCACTCCGCTGTTCTGTTGTTGTAGAGCTCTTCTGATACTGTAAAGTGTGAAATCCATCTCTATGTAAAGGCAGCTGCTTCTCAAACTGGTCCAAGAGGTTTGCAGGAATTCCGATTTATCTTACTGCCAGTATGTGGCACTGCACAGTCATCCCTAGTCTCATAATGTGAACTGTAGTGCATTCTGGGAAAAGTGCTACTGGACATGTGATCACTCATCGTCATGGGCATCATCATACATTCTGAATGGATGGAGCTACGAGGTGAGCAGCGGTGATGGTCCATTTGACAGCTGTCTGAAGGGCTGAGTAAATATGATTGCCTAGGATCCTGCCCATGGTGCATGTGCTCATGGGCATGTTCACAGTCCTCAGGTGATGCTAATCCACAGGTATGTCCTGAGCAGAGCTGGGGCTGGGTACGGCTACCAGATAATCCCTTCATGTTCCTTGGCGCCGGAGAGTGTCTGTCTTCATTGAAATACTGAGTAGGTGACCATGAGTACTGCTGGTCTGTCAAAACAAAAAACAAGGACATATATTACTTTGACTAGTAACCAGGACCAGCTATATTGTTACAATGTGTAAGGCTCAATGGGTCAATTATATATTTGGGATGCCTGGAACAAGTAGATTAATTTTGAGCTGACATGACATTTGATAATTGTAGAATGTTATCAGAATCTTATCTGACAGTTATTGTAGAATATCTGACTTAATAACAAGACCAATACACTAAATATTTAGAGTGATAAAAGGTGCCTAAATATGTGTAATACCCCCTTTCCTGATATATAATTATATGAACATGTGTCAAAATATTTTGTTATGGGTAGGCCAGAAAGTTCCCTGTCTCAACTATGATGCTGTGGAACTTCACATACAGTAGTTTAACTAGAGAGCAGCTATCTGATCTAGACTTGAAAATGAATGGTTTGGAATCAGGTAATAAACTGTTGCAAAACACATGATCAGAAATAAAAATGCTTGCTAGTCATATCCAGATGTCACCAGACCCTATCTATGCATCTGTAATATATAGTTCAGGTACATTAACTGTGTACATTAAATACATGCTGTTAAATACATTTCTCATCAAAATTAAATGCAAACATGATACCTTGAAGAAAGATGTGCTCAGCTGGAATGTTGGTCATCCCAACTATGAACATTTGAATACATTTTTAAACACAATCTCTGGAGTTTTATTGTATATACATGTCTTTTAACAGGGATTAATCCATTTGCAATACCTGTATCTTAGTCAGATTTCATTTTACTACTAATAAAAACTCATTCTTAGGATATAGTCATCTACAAATATAATACACAGTGTTCACTGCACCAACCATGACACCATTGCCAATGCCTTCAATGCCCTTTTTTCTTCTCCACCAGTCGCTACTCTAACTAGCCCACAACCTGACTGTCTCTCTTCTCCTCCCTCGCCCCTCCCACCCTCCCTTTCATTCTGGCTCCAACCACATACCTTGAAGTTCATAAGCTACTTAACTCCCTTCCGGCACGCTGGGGTCAAGGGCCTGAGGGCATCCATCCTGAATACTTAAGAGTATGCACCTTGGCTGACCAGACCTATCACCTGGCTTTTTAACCTCTCGATCAGACGCTCTACTGTCCCATCCACCTGGAAAACTGCCAGAACCATCCCTATACACAAAAGAAGCGATGTCAAACTCATGTCCAACTCACGCCCATATCTCTCTGCCCACTCTCAGTAAGCTGCTTGAAAAATAGTCCACCGCCAGCTTGCTGCTCACCTTGACATGTTTAATCTTCAAACCCTGTGCCAACATGGTTTCCGGCCCGTCACAGTACCACCTCTGCACTTACACAACTTACAAATGACATCAGAAATAATATGGACCGTGGCCTACTCACTGGGGCCGTCTTTATCGACCTGTCTAAAGCCTTCGACATGGTACACCATCCTCTCATGCTAAAGAAACTGCAATCCATTGGAGCATCTGACCAAGCTATCTCCTGGTTCCATAGCTATCTTGACAATCGGACTCAGGCAGTAGCATTTCACAAGGCCCTTTCCTCCCCCCTAAACATCTCCCGTGGAGTTCCCCAGGGATCCACTCTTGGACCTCTACTCTTCTCCCTCTTCCTAAATGATATTCCCACCATGTCCCGGCATAGCTGCACTCTTATGTATGCAGATGACCTTGTAGATTCGCCTTAACTGCCCCACATCTTACCCATCATTGTCTCCTTTACGCTGGCTTAAATTGGCTGTCACCTAAGGATATTCGAGCCTACTCCCTGGGCTGCTTTATCGACTCCCTGTCTAGACCTCCCTGCCCTGTCTATCTTGCCAACCTCCTGACTCCTGCCTCACACACCCATACCCTCAGGTCTTCCTCTGTCCCCATGCTCTCCACTAGACCTTGCATGACAAAATGGGTGAACAGGCATTTGCCCATTCTCCCCAAATTCTGGAACTCACTCTTTATGGTGAAAACTTCAGCCTCCATGAGAATTCAAAACTCGCTGTTCACCTTCCTTAGCCTCTGGCCAATGCAAATGCTCTTAATTTGCTTTGTCCCACTGCAGGCTGTCGGGTCTGACCCTGAGTACTACACTAATGTTCTCCCATGCAATATGCTTGTCTAGGTGGCTATGAACCTTGATATCTTTACTGTCCTCAGCTGTCTTATGGTTACCCTAATTGTTTTATTTTACATCCTTATTATGATCTATGCCTAAAATGTACCCTTATGTAACTATTACTGTGCTACCCAATGTATATCTTGTTTTGCTCCTGTACACCTATATTACGTCTGTGCATTTCTGCATATTGTAACCAATGTCCTGTGCTCTCCTGGGTCGTGCCTGAAAATAGGCAGGTCTGTTGCCTAGCGCACTTACCCGGTTACCAAAAGCTAATAAATAAATAAATAAATAAAATAATGATTAATTAAACATGGTATTATTTAGAGCTAGTTCAGATTCCATGTGGCTTCATTATGGCAAAAATGTGCTTTTGCTGTAGATCACATCAGGGACAACAGGTTGCTACTAAATGAGGCACAGCTCTAACATTCAAGGAATGGAAAGTTGAATCCAGCTGGTTACAAAATTTAATGTGACTCAGTAACTATCAATCAGTATTAAAAAGCTGGTATGTGCCGGCCTGATGGCACTGAGGGTTGAGGCGTTGGATGCCACACCTCGCACCACACCGGTGACCCGTGTTTGGGAATGAGCTTGGGTTGTCGGTGGTCAGCTGGGGGGGAGGAGGATTGAGCATCCCAGGGACAGCTCTCTTCCTCCAAGGAGGGATACCCGTGCATGTGCTGGCTCCTAGAGGTGGCTGGGGGCTAGGGCGAGCCACAGAGTAAAGCAAGGGGCCGGCACAGTAGACGTCTGATGTGCGGTGTGCAGGAGCACACTTCACTGCATCACTGGCATCATTGCACACCTATGCTGTGAGGGAGGGGGCTTGTGGGCTAAAAATACTGGCTGAACCCTTGGCACATGATGGCAGGGTTGCAGCGTTGCATCCATCACTTCTAGAAGCTCCCTCTGGTCCTGATCTGTTGGCCTTCCATGACTGGGGACCATGATGTGGCTTAAGAGAGGGTGAAGGAGTGGAGGTGCAGCTTGGGCAAGTCACCAGCTGCAGGAGCTGCTAGCAGTGCTGGAATTGGGGATCCATAGTAACACCCCAGCTGAGAGGTAAGGCCCTAAAGAAATAATAAAAAAAAAAAGCTGGCACGTACTAAATAAAATGCTTTTAAACTTTACGTTTTGAACCACTGCATTGAACTATGAAGTTTTCAGGTTTTTGGCTTTGCCCCATAACTGGTCTTTGAAATATTTAAACACAAACTTTAAATTTGTTCTGCCTTCTTTGTTATCATAAATGAACCAGCTGAATGCCATGAATTACTGCATTTGTGATATCACAGCCTCTTCTCAAGAAAAACACAGTGATATAAATATGCCCACCCTTGAGTAAAGGGGGCATGATCTCATTTTTTTGCATTCTCAAAGGTGCAGTATCAGCAGGGTCAAAGAGTTGTAGATGAGTAATCAGGTGCTCTCCAGCAGGACGTGAGGATATATAGTGTTGCTCAAAGGTCGTACATTTAGGGGCAACATTAGGTAATGCTTTTTCTCCCACAGGGTGATGAACCTATGGAACAGTCTACCAACAGTTACAGTGGACAGGAAGCAATACAGATCTTCAAGGTAAACCAGGACAGTTTCTACTTACTAAAGGAATCACAAGGTACACTTGGCAGTAGGGTGGGTGGGAAATCCTTATAAATTAGCACGTTTGCAATGCATACTAGTTGGACCTTGCTTATGAAGCAAGAGGGCAAACTTAATGGACCTTCCTACTATTCCAACCCTAAATTACTAAATATTCCAAGTTAATTCATTATTCATGAGGTCAGCATGCTCTCTGGTTGACTTTTGTATTGGATGTTAATCTCTAGAAATATCCGGAACAGCAGCCAGCCAAGTGGCATGGAGGGCTGAGGCACTGAACACCTCATCTTCTGCCACATGGGCAACTCAGGTTCAGAAATAGGCATGGGTTGTTTAGGGGCTGGCTGGGTAAGGCAGAATTGAGTGACCTTAGGACTGCTGTCCTCCCTTGGGGAGGGGGGGATGCCATGTCTTGCTGTTGACTGCCACCCAGAGGTATCTGGATGGCAGCACAAGCCATGTACACAGTGGGAAAGAATCCCACATACAGTGCGCCTAGGCATGTCCACGGAGGTGGAGCACACACATCATGCTCATTGCATGTTCATGGGCTCAGGGCGGAAAAAAATGGAAACATGGAGGCCTGGGCTCCATGAAGCCTTTCCTGTGTCTTGACGGTCCACCCTCCCAGTCTGGTCCTGATGCCACACTGGATTGTCTGCCAGGGGGAGGATGGCCCTCCTCCTCCTCCCACCCCAACACAGGGGTAAATTCACAGTGGTACCTGCTTCCAGATCCTGAGAAGGTAAGTGGACAACCATCAGGAACAGGGACCGTGCTAATAAGCCACCAAGACATGCATAAGGAGGATAAAAACCTTTGTGGAAAAAAAGAAATATCCAGAATGCCTTAGAGAAGCATTGTGCATGCAAGTCTGAAACATGTGTTTCTTTTTTAAGATGTCACTGTTAATGAGCACTTACATTATAACACCTGTAATCACAATAGCATTCTTACAAGCAGATATTTTCTGTTCTTTAACACTCTTGCTGGCGTAAAATAGTAAAAATGCTCAGTCAGGTACCTGTTCTCATTTCCATATTAAAAAAAAGCCTCATTGCAGCAAGATATTACCACTCATACAAACTGAGGCAAAAAAAGAAGAAATACTGCTGTCATGAGTATCTAGACTTTACTTTCCCATCATCTGTAAAACAACTGATTCCTCATATTTTTAACTGTTTTTTAATCTCCCAATTGTTACTGTATCCTAATATGTATATTGCACACATTTTAATGAAATTACAAGCAGAAAGCATATTTTACTGTGTACTCCCCCCACCCCCGGCCACCTGCCCAATGCACTAACTCCATTACCGAAATTGGTAGCATGTGAACCGGGTGGCATACAGAAAAGTGATATTATTAATAAAGTATATTAACAGTTTCAAATGGAGGACTCGTGTTTTGCACTGTGATTTAGTGGTACTCACAAAAACTACAATTCACCGCTCAATCACTTTCTCTGTCAGCTTAACCCGCATACTGTCAAACTGTTTACTGAGCTCGCAGGTGCAAAGCTGAGCTAGGGAAACATTTTTGACAGTTGCTCCATCCACTTGAAACGTCTTTTTCTTCCACAAAATCTTAATGATTTCCATAATGTTGGCCTTGTGCCTTACTATACCCATGGGGCATGCATCATTAGCCCTTTAATGCACACCCTGCTATGACTTACTGCTTACACATATAATGTATAGGTAAAATTGAGCAATCTGATTAAGTATAAGAGTTCTGAGCCGTAACAAGATTCAGTAGATTTTAATAATTCCAGCTACTTTTTGCACCTGACCTCATCACTTTCTATTTTAAAGGATGAAAGTAGGGCATAGAGCCTATTTAGTTACGTGCTACTGCTTGTCCTAGCAGATATATATATATATATATATATATATTCATTGCAAAAAAATCTCTGCTAATGCATCAGTTAGGGTTTCTAGCACGATGACAAAAATATGGAAATGTGATGTTAGGGGTTACACTCCTATCATCCACCCCACCCCACCCCTCCACTCACCAACAGACATCAGGGTGTACTATGGGTTGTCAGGCCCAACTCTCACCCCATTCCATGTGTAAACAAGCTGATATGCTACAGCATAGGAGAATGGGGTGTGAGTTAGGCCTGATGACTGCATGGTACACCCTGACATCTGTTGGTGAGTGGAGGGTGGGGGTGGGGTGGTAGGGGTCTAACCCTAACATCACATTTCCATACTTTTGTGGCTGTGCTATCAACCCTAACTGATGCATTAACTGAATTTTTTGCAATGAATTTCCCTTCTTTTTGAGAAAGTGTAATGTAACAGGTAACTGGTATGTGTTAGTGGGAGCGCGGGCCCTCCAGGCCATGTTCTCCCTTCACATTGCCCATTTTTAGCATAATGGTATGCATATGTGGGATTGCAGTCCCTCTGGGCCCTGTGCTCCCACTTACACATTAGTACGGAGCCATACAGCAGTGCCATAGTATTCCAAAGGAACCCTTAGAACACGTTTTTGCCAATATCTCTGTAACTGTAGTAAGCAGGACAAAAATTCCACTGCAGGTGTAATCTATGATTTCCAAATTTGTTTTTGTAGCTTAGATTACCTTTACTATAAGCTACAGGTAGTTAAAAATCCATTTCTCGCTTCATTTGCGAGATACGGGTGCTGTAAGGTGTCACAGGTGTCGTAGTGTTATCCTGTGGGAAATTTCTAAACTTCAGAATGCTGTAACTTTGGGCCCTTTAAATGTTTTGGCATCGAACCATGAAAAGCACATTTGTGTGCCCAGGGCTTGCCACCCTGCACATTTCAGCCCAAAAGCCCCAACCATTTTGGTGCAGGGGATGGCAAAAATTTGCAGTTTTTGGACAAAGTACTGTCGCAATTTGCGACAGTCTCGCAAAAACAGCATGACACTTTTGTGATTTGCAGAAGTGTCATGGCTGTTTCTGTACTGGGGTGCCAACTTTAAAAACAGCATTTCTGGGGGGGTTTACTCCAGAAAAAAGATAGGGCTGGCATCCTCAGGACCCGACTAGGTAAACACAACAGTCAGTGTTTATCTAGGGGGTCCCAAATTTAAATGCCAGGTAGTTTTCTCTCTCGCTAATTGAAAACAAGATGGCTGCCACACGAAAGTGAAATGGCCATTTGCAAAAGTAAAATGTAGTGTCGACAGCTTTCGAGAGATGTATATATTTTTTCCCATTGACTACAATGGAAACTTGTTTTTTGAATAACTTTTGAATGGCTTAATATTTTTTCACCAAATCTTCAGAAGGCACATCAGTGACCCAGACTGCAACTTACTGGAAGATTCCAGATCAAATGGACAAATCACGTAGGCTGTAGCTGCGAGCAAAGAAATGCATAAAAAGTCTGTTTTTTTTACTTTCTGTGGCATTCTGCAGCTCCACAACCACTTATCCGACCGCAATGCAACTTGCCAGATCCAGAGCTCTATAGTACCAGACCACGCATGCAAAATTTCAGACAAATCTGTTGTATGGTGACAAAGTTATTAACATGCAAAATCTGGAGTTTAACATTAAACCGCTTACTCAATCCTAACTATATATCTGTATATATGTATTTTTTTTATTAACTGCAAAAACCATATTTAGGCATCAGTTACTGTTGAATCACAAAGCCAGTAAAGTAGAGAAATGTGACATGGGTAAATATTCTGCCGAATCTTGGTGCATGTGGGGTGGGGTGTGGTGTGGTGTACCTCAGGGTACACTATGAAGAACTACTCAAAGCAACTTTGGCATTACCATTCAAGGCACAGACAGTTACTTTCACATCAGTTACATAGAAACACAGACAACGTCAGCAGAAAAAGACCATTGGTCCATCTAGTCTGCCTTGTTTTACTCTATCCTATCCCCTGACCTATTCTTTCTTTTTTCTTTGAGAGAGGGTGCCTGAGTTAAGATAACACCAATCCTGCTTTAAACAATTGTTTAAACCCAAAGGAATACCACACACTGTATTCCCCAATATTATGGGGAATTTTACACTAATTTTACATTTCCATATTTTTGTGGCTTTATGTTTTAACTGTTGCTGATGCCTAAATATGTTTTTTGCAAAGATTTTCTATCCTTTTTTTGTGAATATTTAATAACTGATTCACAATAATTTGTATTGACAAAATTTGGTTGGTACTGCCAATACTTTAAAGCTAAGCAGTCCCTGGTCACCTAGTGCCCATGCCAAACAGAACCTCATCTCCAATGGCATCCTCTCAATCACCACATCAAATGACAGGCAGTCCTTAGTGGTCAGTGGCATCCACTACATTCCCCAGTCAAAGCCAAGTAGTACATATCATCCAGCAGCATCCCCTTCCTCATCCTGCTCCAAGCCAAGCTGTCCTGGGCACTCATTGGCTCACCATATTTTCCTGTTCCTCAGTCCATGCATTCCCTAGCATGCAAAAGCTTTCTATCTCTCACCCTGCCCCAATTTAAGCACTCCCTGGCATCCACTAGCACTATCTACCTCATCGTGCCCCAATCTAAGCATTCCCTGGTGTCCAGTGGCACTGCACACATTCTCTTTGTTACAGTCAAAATGGTTCCTAGCACCCAGTGGAATCCTCCTCCTTCCTTTTCTCACTCGCCCATCCTGTATCCAAGCAGACCCAGTGTTTAGTGGAACCCTACCTCCTTCACTATACTCCAGTCCTAGTATTCCCTGGCATCCACCCCTCACCTTGCACCAATACAAGTAGTTTGAGATGTTCATGGCAACCCCCCACGTGCACCTCCAACCCAGATGGTGATCTGAACAAACCCTTCACTAAATTTCTCAGCCAGCCACCATCTGAATTTCATTATTGCATACCACAATAATACAATGTAAGTAAAAGCCTCTTCATGTGGCAGCTGGCCAAGGAGGTGTACATAGTGTTTGTGTCAGCTGCTGGGGGGGGGGATTTTGGGTGGGTCTTTGGTAACAGCCCTCAAAAAAGCTTAGGGGCAATATTTTTTTAAGTCACTTTTTGACAACAGGATGCGCTCCTGCTCCGGGATGCAGGAGGATCAGGGCACTAGCACGGCTCTCTGCACCTGTACTTAATTTGACTGGAGAGGGACAGAGCACTAGCAGGACATTTGGATGAGCTCCTAGTGGCTGCAGTTGATGCGGGGGGGGGGTGATTGTTACAACACTGGGAATGGACTCCCACAAATAAGAAGGAGTTCAGCCAGTGATTACCAGCAGTGGGGATGTACTCTTGCTACTAGCTTTTATATAAAGCATGATCAAACCTGGACCCCTTAAGGAGGACCAGGAATGGTCTGCTGGTGCCACACTTCACTGCAATGAGGGAAAGAGGTTGTCACAGCTAGTGTCTGCAGTACATGAAAACACCCTATGAAAACTGAAATAAAAATGAACAGTGCATATGTAGCTAGTAGCATTTAATTTTGTTTATAACACTGTTTATTTTTTTCAAGATTCCAAAAACACCAAAAGCACCACCTTTAACACTGAATCTAATGTACCTGAAAGCTCCAAGTTTCAAATCTCAGTCATTTGTTTTGTTTTAATCCTCTCTAAAGTTAAACTAGAGGACTGAATTTCATTACATTTGAGGGGGTGAGAGATCCTGCCACAAAAGGTGTGCATGCCAATATTCAGGTCACTGGATCAAAAGACGGTTTCACTGCATACAGCTAGAAATTTGGATTTCACATTAAAGTGTCTACTGAACCCTAACTATAGAGGCATATGGCACAACCATTCCACTATTATAACCTAAAAGTACATATTAGTCCAGTTTGTATCAGAATTCCTTAATGCTGTTTGATTCCATGATCTATTCTGGCAGTACAGTCCACATTCCCCCCTCAGCCTATTTAACGTAGTACTTCCTTACATCCTTTTTGTTATTTTGTCTCCGTAATGTTAGCTCATGTCTTCATGCTCTCTTACCCATAAGTTTTTGGATCAGCTAATGTTCACCAATATTCCCTTTGAGTTCTTAAACTCTTAAAGACTGTGATCTTATACAATTTGGGGTACACAAACACATTACAATATGCTGCAGCCCTCTTAAACACAAACCCATTTTTATTAAAGCAACTATTTTAAGCAGGCTATTCTTTTATGTGAGCCAAGCATGCATGGGACGAGGACATTACACTACTGACAGAGAGCACTCTGGTACACAGCATGTAGTATTTGCACATGTCAGCCCTGTCATTCTGTTCTTTTTACTGCCAGCTATGGAGCCTGCCTCAGAAGTGACTGTGCCACCAGGGATGGCTCACTAGTGAAAGCCTTTTTCATCTGAATTGTAAATGTCACTGGGTTGATAGTGAGAATTTGAGGCCAAAAAGTGTACCCACTCGTCAGCTGTTTGGCTACTGTTATCTTTTTTTTTTTTTCTCACCGTGAACAGACTTAAACATATGCCTCTCTCTGAAATGGCAAAAAAGATGCTTCCTGGTTTAAAGTCTGTTCTGTCTATAGTCATAGTCATTTTTGTTGCTTAGCAAGCAGCAATGAACAATATACAGTCATATCAGCAGGTAGAAAGTTTCAAACCTGCAGAGAGGAATGTCTTTAAACAGAGGCATGTTTTCCTCTCATATCTGCACTTTTAGTTTGGGTTTTAGTATAGGAAGAACTCATCAAGGATTTTATCCTTTGTTTATCAATTCATCAGACCTGTGGTTGTGACCACCCAAGTTGCCAGAAAACCTCACTTTGTCACTTCTTAGGGCCAGATAACAGTTCCAAAGACAACCTTTTCAGCAAAGCAAGCTTTATGTTTTCTCACAGGGGTCAACTCTGACTTGATCTTTGCTCAGACAACAGCAGCAGATCCTACCTTGCCAGCCTTAAATACAAAGCTTATAAACACCAGTTAGCCGTAATCAGAACTAACAGCACCAGTGACAACGCTGCTCTGCACAGCCTTTCTGCAGAAAATTGATCTGCTGAGCTGGATTATCAATTTGGTAATCTGATCTACTTCACACCTCAGCAATGGTAAAGGAATTGGGACCCAAACTTTTTTATAAGGGTTATTCATTTATGAGGTATCCGTTTAAATGAGGCTGACAGTACAGCACATCACAAGATTGATCAGCCAAGACTAGGATGAGTGGTAGACTAGATAGACAACTTGATCTTCTTCTGTCTCTGGAATCCTATATTTATTTATTTATTTTTATTTGTTGGCTGGGAAAGGAGGGCTATGAAACATTTTTTGTTTGTTTTTCATCCATCCCGGGGTGGGGTGGGGGAGGATACAGGGAGTACTGATTGATAATAAATTTGATTAAGCTGTTGATGTGTTAGTAAATGGGGACATTTTGGTCAGGACACCAGGGGAGTGCTCCCACTCTGCTCAGTAGGGGGTGTTGCCAGATTCCTGTTCGGAGGCTGGAGGTTGGATAGGACAGCAGCATGGCTGCCTAAGTGCAGGAGATTGCTTTCCTCCTCACCCAGAGTTATGATGAGGCTGACACCCATATTCCAGCAAGTGGGGCTTGGATTGATTCTTCTGGTTTGTGGATGATGACTGCTAGTGGTAGTGCTGCTAACAGTCCTGATGTGGGAAAGCATGATGTTCTTGTCTTGGTGCTGGCTGAATTTAGTGTTCCTTCTACGACAGCAGATACTGACCTGGAAATGGCAAAACAGCAGAAGAGGAAGCACCTTTTACGGCTCTTGGCCGAAGAAGAACTAAAATTCTTGGTGCAGGCACAGGCTATTTGTACAGCTCCTGATGATGGTGTTTTGCATGCAGTATTGGACACAGCCCATGAGTGTGGACCTGTGAGTAATGAGGCAAGTATGTCTGTTTCCAGCAAGGGAAATGGCAGCAGGGGTGAATGTATCTCTATGGGAATTAAAATAGTTTCATCAGAGCAGACTGAACTGAAAAGGACCAGCTGTCAGAAGCTGGCAGAGGATGACTCGGCAGCATCTGACAGCCAACTGTTGGATCAGCTGCAATGGTGGCAGCAGAGCATGGCTGTGCAACTTCAAGCAAAAGGCACTACTAAAAAAAAAGAGAAACATGCTTCTTTGCTGAAGGAAGGGTGGCCACAAGCAGATGTGGAATGGATTGTGGAATCAGCACTATTTAAAGCAGGTTTGGTGAGAGATGGACTGAGCTCCCCCTGGAGTTCTTCTGAACTGATAAGTTTCGCTGATCCAGGGAGAGAAGTTCGTAATTTGAAAACTGTTGTTGCTGATGCTACTCATGATAATTCTGACACTGGGAACAAGGTTGCTAATGAAGTTGGCACAAAAGGGAGGACTACTTAGCAGTTTCTGCCTAAAACATAGAAATCACTTCTGCTACATTTTCATTTTTATGAGAGACAGCACCAAACGTGTTTTAAATACACTAGGGGGCTACCTTGGTGTATGTGATTCCCCTCAACAAGATGTGACTAATGAAGATGTGGACAGGAACGTGCTGGAGAATGCAGTTACTGAATTCCATGATATCCCTGTAATGGATCCAGCACAGGTTAATGATTCTGACTGAACAGCCTTGTGTGTCTCAGGGGAACTACTTCTCCCTCAGGAACATGGAGCTACTCAAGGGCCCATACCCAGTGCAACTGTAAATGTGCCTAATGCCCCTCTTGACATTCCCCCTGCTTCACTTGCAGAGACAGAGCACCCTAGGCAGAGCCCTGCAGTCTCTGAGCTTGTTCTTATCCAGCTAAACCTGCAGCTCAGCAACGTTATGCTGACTGTTTTAGACCTTCAGTAGAGCTGCTAAACAGTGGAATGCAGGCTGGGTAAATATTGGGGGGTATGGAGGATCCTCCAGACTGTTGTTTTGTAGCCAGATAATTACTTAAGGACAGCACACACTTTATAGCCAATGGAATTTATGTCCTAGTAATCAACACACTTGGTGATCCATGTTTTGATGTGAGTTTCAAGACTATAGCAAGCTTGGAATGATTTTGGGCTAAATTTCATCAGCTCAAAAGCACTCCAATCTAGACACCTTTTACAGTCACTCCTCTAATCATGCATGAGTAGGGCCCCTGGTGCTCTGCTGCACTTTGTCCTTATTTGAGCTATAGGGTTCACAGGCTTCTGCAGCAGCATTTCCAGATGTCTGCAGCATGCGTTATTCATTTCTGTGGCAGAATGTTGTCCTGCATTGGATAAAATATGATGTGATGTCATTGATGACATCACATGCCAAGCACAGAGGAGGGGCTTCAGAATAAACGAGATGGGGAAGGGAGCCAAGTGCAATAGAAAAAACTGTGTATTTTGATGAAAATTCACCAAAACCAGTGAATTCTGTGGCACTATATATATTCTGCAGCATGATGCAAATTCTGTGGAAAATTCTGACACCGAAGAAATGCAGAATTCCAGGGGCCTTAAGCATGAGATTAAAACTATTACAATTCTGTTCAAGAATGAAGGGGTTAGTGTGGTAAACATACTGCACTGGTTAAAACAAAGATGTTCTGCAACTGGAAACCCAAATCAAATTAGATTCAGAAAACATCTGGATGGGGAGGGGTTGGCACATGCCTGTGAAACTGCTACACACTTCTGCAGGCACAAAACATCTGTAGAACTGTTTTACTTAGGAAGAGATAGAATTGTGTTATTTTATATGGGGCAACCAGAAATCTGCTATAGTTGTGAAGCTAATATCCACCTTAGTATTGCTTGTGACTCAGTTAAATGTGGCCTTTGCACAGATTTGGGTCATATCCCAATGTACTAATAAAACATGGTGTAATCTGTGCGATGAAGAGGGCCACCCATACTGATCATGTCCATGGGCAGCACACAACAGGGGGGACATTATGGACACTGCAGAACAAGATTACTATGTTGATATGGTCCAGATGACCATGAGGTGACAAGGAAAATTCTTAGCTAGGCCCAGGTCTGAGAGTGCTGCATCATATCCATCGTCATCTACCAGGACTGCAGCTTTATTTACTGCAGTTGCATTCACTTCATCTGCTGCTGCTAAGCAGGTCAAGGTCGTGATACTGGCACCCAGCTCCCCCTGAATTCTGATATGCCTGTTGTGGGTACCTCAGTGGCTGCGGATGATGCCCTGTTGACATGGAAGTAGCACATATATCTCTTCAGTGGAAATGGTTGCTCATGAGAATAAAGAGACAGAAGCCGACAAGGAGACACAAGCTGAAAAGGGGATGGCCCCCAAATATCCCACAGATGGAGACATTCAAAAAAGTCACTAGCTAAAAGAAAAAAGCTATACAACCACCATCTAAAATGACAAGATGATCCTCAGTAACATTAGAAAACAAATATGAACTATTGTCTGCTATGAAGGGATGGGAAGATCATGAGGATGATTCAGGTGGGTCCTCAGTCCCCTCCTCTCAACAAGGTCCCTCCTTTAGTGCATTGGACTGCCTGCTCCAAGAACTTCAAACAAATAGAAAAGCATGAGACTTGCTTGTGGTAGGAAGAAGGGGAAAACAGAATTAATGATATCTATCTTTATACTTCTTTCTCTCCTTGCTATTATGAGTCAGGAATTCTGTGTCAGCTCCCTAAATGTGAACAGTATGCATAATATCAAAAAATGAATGTCTACAGTTTGCATGATAAATGATTTAAGATCTGATTATTTATATATATATTTCTTTTATAGGGCACTTGCATACAGACGTCCCGACCCCACATTGGAGGAATTCATGAGACAGCCACGGGCTCCTGAGCAGCCTACAACTGAAGACTGCATCCCCAGACATCCCGACCCATTGGAGGAGCTCACAAGAGAGCTCTGGGCTCCTGAGTGGCCTGCAACTAAAGGCTGCACTCCCCAGATGTCCCCACCCATTGGAGGAGCTCACGAGAGAGCTCCGGGCTCCTGAGTGGCCTGCAACTGAAGGTTGCACTTCCCAGATGTCCCAACCCATCGGAGTAGCTCACAAGAAAGCTCCAAGCTCCTGAGCAGCCTGCAAATGAAGGCTGCACTCCCCAGACATCCCAACCTACCAGAGGAGCTCACAAAAGAGCTCCAGGCTCCTGAGTGGCCGGCAACTGAAGGCTGCTTTCCCCAGATGTCCCAACCCATCAGAGGAACTCATGAGAGAGCTCCGGGCTCCTGAGTGGCCTGCACTGAAGGTACTACTACAGGCCTGTTAAAGACTTATTTTTGTGGAACTTAATCATCGGCAAACCAGTGTTGATAGGGTCTGTGTGGCGAGCATGCTCCAGTATATGCCAGGGGTCTAAGCTGCTTGTTAGGGGTACTTTAAGTCATCATCCTGAAACAGCTACATAAGGTGCTGCAGGGCTGTCCTGCAGGTCATGTTAATTAGTTGAGCCCTTGTATTAGGACAGTGTTGGTTTGCTAAGCTGTATTGCATGTGTAAGAGCTCTAAGGATTTAAAGTATGTATTTGCTTACCTGTGTGCAGACTTGGGATTGCCACGCTACTCTCTGTATTCATATTGTGCATGCGCAGTTCTAACCCCCCCCCCCGTGCCATTTGTGGCCATGAAATCAGATCTCCCTGCTCTTTGTATCAACTGATCCTACCTCAGGTTCACCCTCCCACATGCTGTAATCCCCAGACATCCCGACCCATCAAAGGAGCTAATGAGAGAGCTCCGGGCTCCTAAGTGGCACACTACTGAAGGTACTACTACAGGCCTGGAAAACACTCATCCACTGGGTGTGTTTCCGTCGATGCTTCATGTCAACTACCCACCCACCCCAGCCACCCCCTCCCACCCAAGGTTGGCTCTCCATTTTTTACTGTTTCCTGGTCATGTGACCTGTGACATCATTTTCTGCCTAAGAGTTCATTTCTCCATTGGCAGGATATTATCTCTGACCACCAGGAGTCAGTACAAAGCTGCCTGAAACCTATCCCACTGCCTCTCTTTCTCCATAAGCTCCTCACTGCCCCAGCTGCTAGCTGGCCAGTCCATGTCCTTATCCAGGTATTTCCATCACATCCCTCCCAGGATTTGAATCTGCAACTCTCTGTACCACAGTCAATGACCTTTCCACTGTGCTACCTCATCTGCCCACTTTATTCTCCTGTTTCTGCACTACTTCACTGCAAGCCTGCACCAATCTTTACTCTCGGCTCTGGAAGTCACATTTATTATGCCTCCCCCTCAACTAACCTTGGTGTTTTCCCTCATGTCCTATCTCCTACTCCCTATCAGACTAGCCACCCCTACCCCCCCCATAGTCTACCCCCTGAGTTCCTCATCCCCCCAGTTCTCATCCTCCTACGCAATGGAACCGGCTTTTCCTGATATCTTTTCCCCAACCTACCTCCTGTTCTGTCTCTAACCCCCTTACCATACATCCTCCCCACACACTCTGCATGGCTCTTCATATCCTCCCACTGCCCATCCCATCAGTTGGTAACCAGCCTGTGCCCTCCCCATACCAGCCGCCTAGCTCACAAACTCCTAAAAACTGCCCTCCTCCAACACATCCTTCTCCTCCTCCTACTACTATCTGGGAACATCCATCCTAACCTGGGTCCTCCCCTCCAGACACCCCAGGCCCATGACAAGGTGAAGGGACTACTATTTGCAACCCTAAATTTCTGCAGTCTTCAGAAAAAGTATGATCTCCTTCAAGGCTGGATGGCCCAGCGCAAACCTGACATCCTGGCACTGACTGAAACCTGGCTGTCACCACAGGTCGAGGACTCCAATGTGATCCTGAATGGCTACTCTATTTTTCAGACTGACAGACCAAGAGGGGTGGGGGTGCACTCTCTACATATGGAAATCCCTATAAGCCTCTATCATTTCAGTCCCCCCACCTGTGCTGGGGCCCAAATTCTTACAATAAAATTACTTCTTGGGAACCCTGGCAAATCCTTCTATGAAAAACAAAAGTTCCCAGTGAGTCAGTCTGCGCTCAGGAACGAGGGTAGTGCACTGGAAATGGGTAGCTAGCCCACAAATAATTGAATGAAATCCAAAGTACAGCCCACAAAAAGCCAAAAAGTATTCGAAGCATGAACTTAGTTAAGTAACTGATTCATTATCCACCACTGTGCACAGTGGTGGATAATAAATCAATAATTTATGGGGAGCCCTTTATTATTAGCTGAAATCAAGCAGATTACAACCTTGTTATGCCATCGATATGACAGCACTATGTTGTTAACCCTTCCTGAGTATGTCATATCAATGGTATAACAAAACAGAATGTTCACAACAGTCAATGTTCCATAAAGTAATTGAGTAAAGTAATTCAATCTGCGATTACAAAATCTTGGTAGCCCATACACTATAAAATATAATGTATGGTCTTTGGTTAACAACCACGCTAAAAAACACTTCTTGAAGTGTTTACAGTGTGGTTATTAACCAAAGATCATCCATTATCCTCTATGTTACTTAACTAAGTTCATGCTTCCAATACTTTCTGGCTTTTTGTGCGCTGTACTTTGGATTTCAAATCCCTCCATGTCCTGGTTGTCTACATTTCCCCATGCAACCAAAAGCTTGCTTTTAATGTTGTTAATAGCTACATCTCCCAACTTCCCTCCAATAGAGAGCTCCTAATTATGGGTGACTTCAGCATCAATTAGCTTTTCCCCAAAGCTGCCCCCATCAAAGACTCTTCCTCTGCCCTTGATCTTACTCAAGTGGTAGTCTCTCCTACAAGACTGAACCACAAAACCAGAACATCTACACTATTGGACTTGATCTTTACTAGTCATCCTGAATCTCAAGGATCGAGGTGCTTCCGAATGCCCTTAGTGACCACTCCCCTGTGCACTGCTGGTGGTCCAGTAAGACATCTAACTCTCCTCCGAAAGTCGCTTACATTCGTAGGTTAAAAAGGGGCTTGCTAGCCTCATTTAAACACCACCTCCTTAACTGCGACTGGTCCCCCATTGATACAGCCAGTTCCTCTGACAGCGCCCTTTCCTACTTCATCTCTACATTCAACACAACCTGTGATCTCTATGCCCCTTTCACCAAACAAATTGTAAAGGGCTGTGATACTCCCTGGCTTTCCCAAAACCTACTTGACCTCATGCACCATCGGGATTGCCTTTGGTATAAAGCCCTTAATTCAGGACTTCTGCAAGATAGGCAGCGGTACAGGGAGGCCAGGAACAAATGCGCCTGGGCCCTGTGTCAGGCCAAGTCTACCTACTACCAGCATGCTCTCTCCTCATCTAAGGGCAATGGGCACAAATTCTGGGACACCATTAAAGAACGTAGTGGTAAAGCCATCTCCCCACCCCAACTCACTTTGAATGGCAACCCAACACAAGACCTGCTGCAAATAGCTGATGCACTAAACACCACCTTCTTTGACCTTGGTGTGTTCTCCCACCTAACTTTTTTGACCCTCCTCCCTCTAACTCTCCCCACCCTCCACCATCTGCCCCCTGGGCATAGTGGGGATATGCTGGACCTTAAACTACTACACCTCACACTCATCGGCCCCTTAACCAAAATCATTAACCTCTCCCTCTGTCTAGGACAGTTTCCTACCCTCTGGAAATGGGCAGTCATTATCCCATCCTCAAAACCGGAGAGAGTACCTCTCCCAACAACTACCATCCCATTTCCATCTTACCGCCTCTCTCCAAAGCCCTAGAAAAAGTGATGGCTGACCAGCTCTCAGACTGCTTATCAGATATAATCTCCTGTGCCCTGAACAAGATGGATTCCACAAGGGTCACAGCACCACCACAGCCCTTAAGGAATACACCACCATCATACACAAGGCACTCAACCACAGACACTTAGCTGCGTCTGTCTACATAGATCTAACTAAGGCATTCGATACAGTCAACCATGCCCTCCTTCTTAACTCTCTGTCCTCCCTGGGTCTTGCCCCTGAACCCACATCCTGGTTTGAGAGCTACCTAAGTGACAAGATCCAGCAGATCAAAATTATCTCTACCCTCTCTGCCTGCCTCCCAGTTCTCTCAGGGGTCCCTCAAGGCTCCATACTTGGCCCACTCCTTTTTAACCTCTTCTTAAATTCCCTGCCCAGTTCCTGCTCGAGTCGTTTACTTCTTTACGCCGATGACGCTGCCATCTTCACAAGCCACCCTAATCCCTCCTTTCTACAACAGACCCTCCAAAAGTCATTCACAGAAGCTGAAATCTGGTTCACAGAGGGTAGGCTAGTCCTCAACTATAAAAAAAAAAAAACAAGTCAATGGTTTTCTCTCATCACCAAAACCCACTCAGGGACCTCACCCTTCTTATTTACAATCATCAAGGCTCCCTGATTGAGCAGGTAAACTCCTTTAAATATTTGGGCATCACTCTTGACGCATCCCTCACCTATCACCTGCATATTCATACCTTGAGTACCACCATCAACACCACAACTGGACTACTCTATAGGCTCAAACGCTACCTATCTAAAATGCCCTTCATCTAGCCATGGAATCCTTGATTCTCTCCGTAGTATATTATGGGATCGTGTTCTATGGCTCTGCAGACAATACCACTCTGTGCAGAATAAAGACTACCATGAACAAAACCTGCTGCCTAGTGATGGGTTGCGATAGATGGACCCACATGTGTGATCTCTATAGTCATACCAACTGGCTAAACTTTGAGGACCGTTTAAAATATCATACCTGCCTGCTGACCAAGAAAATCCACTGTAAACTCTCCTCACCTGGTCTCCATTCCCTTATCCTGCCCAGCCCCCAACAAAGGGTAACCAGGAAGTCGGCCAAAGCTGCTCGTTTGGTTCCCCACTGTAGGACTGTGCTAGACCAAAAAGCCTTCTATCATAGGTCCCCTCAATGGCTCAGTGGCTTCCCTATCTCTATCTCAGCTGAGCCTAAGATTGGCCGCTTCAAAAGCTGCCTTAGGGAGTTCTTCCTTAAGGGCTCAGCCTGTGATTGCACCTAAGCTCCCCTGTGGGTTCCACGCATCCTCCTGACATCCCTCCTTTCAGACCAAGTCCCATCTCCATTCCTTGCTAGACTTTTTCCCTCCTTCTTCCAGTGTGCTGAACCAGGAACCTGGTTGTAATATGGATACAAAACCTAAGAATATTTCACTGAATGTTTTATGTATGTTACTTGACTCTGGGTTTGCCCACACCTAGAATGTCACTAAACTCAGGGTTTACACTACCCTCAGTTGTTTAATTATGCATCTATCATGTTGACTATTCAATATTATATTGCCCTCTGTAACACCTTATTATAATAATTGCAACACCTTGTTGTAATATTTGTCTGTATACACTGATGAGGAGCCTTTGCAAAGGAGCCAATGACTCAAAGGATTGTAATTCTGATTCTATTAATAAATAAATAAAATACACATGCTAGGTGAAGCACAGAGGGAGCAAGAGTTATGAATATGAGATCACAGATATCATGTGGATTGTTCAGAATATGTGGCCGACGTGATGACATTTGGACCCGGGCCCCACACGCCTTATAAAGGGATGTGTGGACTCCATCAGACCCATCCTTGCTGAGATTGTTTGCTGTTCCTTAGAGATGGGTGAGTTCCCAAGCTCCCTGAAGGAGGCAGTGGTGACACCGCTCCTCAAGAAAGCTGCTGTGGACCCAAACTGCTTTGCTAACTACAGACCCATCTCTAACCTTCCCTTTGTAGGGAAGGTGATTGAGAAAGTAGTTGAGCTGCAGCTGGAGGACCATCTTACCATCCATGATATCTACGATCCTCTCCAGTCTGATTTCTGGAAGAGGTATAGTACTGAGACTGCTCTGGTATGATTGCTCAGTGATCTCCTGATGGCTAGAGATCAGAAGCGCTGCTCCATTTTGGTGCTTCTTGATCTCTCTTCAGCTTTTGACACTGTGGAAAATGAGGTGTTGCTCAAGCACCTGAGGGACCTCTGTGGCTTGGCAGTGTCAGTCCTCAGATGGTTACAATCCTTCCTCACTGGCAGATCCAAGAGGGTGGTGTCAGGGATGTTTTCCTTAGACTCATTCTCTCTGCCATGTGGAGTCCCCCAGGATTCAGTGCTTTACCCAATGTTGTTTGCAGTGTATATTGTGCCTTTGGGAGACATTGTGAGATGGTATGGGCTGAGGTTTCACTGTTATGCTGATAATACCCAGCTCTATCTGTCTTTTGTACCCAACCAGGATAGTGTGGTCTCAGTCTTTAACAGCTGCTTCGCAGAAATCCAGGACTGGATGAAATCCAGCTAGCTGAAGCAGAATTATGACAAGACTGAGGTGATGGTGGTGGATCCAGCTCACTGGATAGAGGGGTTGGTGGCAGGGTCCCTCTCTGGGCTCTTGCTCTGGGGTAATCAGCTGCCTTCCTCTGAAAGGGTGCGAAACCTGGGGGTAATTCTTGATGATGAGCTGACACTGCATTCGCAGGTGTCGGCAGTAGTCGAGTCCTCGTTTTATCATCTGAGGAACATCACCCAGGTCAAGCACCTTGTTCCATCCAGTGACCTCCCGATGTTAATACATGCCTTTGTGACCTCATGCCTGGACTACTGAAACTCCCTTTACCTAGGGCTTCCAAGGGTTGATATCTGCTGCTTGCAGTTGGTGCAGAACATTGCGGCGTAGCTGTTGAGGGAGGCTCCTCATTTGAGCCACATCACACCTGTGCTGTGCGAACTGTACTGGTTGCCTATACAGTGGTAGATCACCTTCAAGGTCAGTCTTCTGACCTTCTGTACATGGCCATGCACGGACAGGGCCCAAGCTACCTGCAAGAGCTCCTGAATCCTTACTGTCTCAGCCATCCACTCTGCTCAGCTGATGAGGGGTTGTTAGAGATTCCCAGGGTATGGCTAAGAACCTCTGGGTCCCAAGGTTTTATGTACGCAGCCCCTACCCTGTGGAATTCTCTACCTCATCAGATTTGAGAGTGCCAGACTGTGGAGAGCTTTAAGACAGCCTTAAAGACCCATTGTTCTGCTTGGCCTTTGGGGATTTTATATAATAATCCTGTTCTTGTATTTGAATCTATATTTTTATGTGATCTGAAATTAGATAGTTTTATTATCTTATTTGTTTTACTTCATCTCTATTTATAATTCTATACAGTGCTTTGGTTTTGGAATTACACTTTATAAATAAAGGTCATTATTATTATCATCCTTTACATTGGTCTATGGAGAAGAAAAGTGTACTGCTGTGAGTATATTTTTTCAGATTATTCTGACATGATTCATCGACTAATTTATTTATTTATTTATTTAAGCGTTTAACCAGGAAGGCATGCTGAGCAGTCTACTGCTCATTTCCAGATGCATCCTGGGGGAAAGGGGGTACAATTACATAGTTGAAAGACAGACATAAATACAATTGTGGTTACATAATGGGTAACTGGTTTAAGCCCTGGGAGGATGAGTATTTTAGAAGTTTCTTTTAGGAGGCATGAATTACGCCTGATTAAAGTTTATTGTCCACAAGTTTAAACTATTAAGATTGACTTGTTCAAGGCCATTAGGCCCTTATTTTACACTACAAAAGAGATCATTCATAGGAACGATTTCAATTACAATTACAATACTACTGTTAAAAAGAGAAATGACAAGAAAACTTATTGTGACTCCAGTTTTCTTAGGCAAATGATTGACACTGCTTTGTTAGTATATGCTGCTAGGTCTTCCCATTTTGCTCAGGACCACACTCTTTTAAAGGGGATATTTTCTCCAGGACTTATTTTCTGTTTTTATCCTCATAGCTGCTTATAGAGCAGTTTCAGACTCTGTCTGTAGAACTTTTGGATCATAAGGCCATACAAACCAATATAGGCCTTTTCCCATCCCAATGCTAAAATCCTTCTTTGGAGGTTGAATTGCTGTGTGTTAGAGAATAATATACTGCAAAAGAGTATGAGAGACCAAATTTTAACAAGCTGTACCACAACAGATCTTTCTGTCACTTTAATAGATTGGTGGGAAGCTGTGAAATCTGAAGTTAAATCTGAGTGTATCTCTTTTTCACGCAAAAAAAAATGAGTTGAGTGCTTTAAGTACTTTAACTTGAGACACCAATTGCATAAGCTGCTAACATTAGCAATGGAAAGCATTCATGATTATTCTGCACAGATCTCTGATGTTAAGCAGGAAATTAAAAAAATAAATGCCAGTATCAGAGGATGGCATCACTTCTACAAGAACACAATTTTGGGACAGAAGGGCATAGAGCCCATACTAATCCCTTTGAGGATTGTGAAATGAAGGTTGAGAAATGAATCATTATATGATTAACTGCTGAGTTTGGGGGTGAATGTACATGTCTTACTGGTATTTCTGAATTGATTGATGGGGTTGTTTTAGATACTTTTGGGACATGTATTGCTTTGACTAGAAACTGGGATTCATTGTGAGACTCTCTTCAGCTTTCTGATCCTTCTGAACAAGTTAAAGGTAAAATAGTGGAGGACATTTCTAAACATGAGGATACAGAAGCTATTAAATCTTTAACTACTAACAAAGCTCCCAGAAGTGATGGGATCCCTGGGGAGTTTTATAGGTTATTTCAATAAGAGTTTGTATGCCCTCTGGCAGCAGTGTTTAGTGAACGTTTGACAGAAGGTACTGCAGGAACTATATTCCTGCAGGGCATTTTGATACTTATCCATAAAAAAGGGGATAAGTGTGATCTAAGAAACTGGAAACCACTCAGCTTATTAAATACCGATTTCAAAATGTTGTTAAAAATTCTGTGTAAAAGGTTGACTGAAGCTGCATTTGTTCTGATTTTTCTGTCACAAACTTGTGCAATACAAGGGAGAAAAATACAAGATAACATGATACTGATTTGGGAGCTGGTGGAGCAGGGGAAGTATCACAAATTGGAAGTTTTTTTCCTGGATTGGACCAGGAGAAGGCATTTTGACAGGTTAAATCATGAGATTTTGTTTACTGTTTTAGGGAATTATGTTACTCCTCCAATTTTGTTTTGGCTTAAATTCCTAAATGGTGCTGGCACAATGTTTACCATGGTGAATGAAGTGAGAGAGGCAGAATATGTTTTGAAGGCTAGGGTGTAGCAAGGGTGCCCCATGAGCCCTCTCCTTTAGTTGTTTGTTCTAGGCCCAATTTTTTGGGCTGTACAGCAAGATGCCACTATTCGAGGTATACAGACAGTAGTGGGGGATTTGCCACACAACAGAACAGGTTATGCCAATGATGTCTGTTTACGTGTGAGTGACATGGCCTCTGGTCTTACAGCTGTGGCACACTTTGAAGCATACTCAGAGGTTTCAGGTTCCAAAGTAAATCTAGCTAACAAATTGGTATTGATGCTAGATGCTGCTGACTCTGATACTCCTGATTCTGTAGGCAGTATAGATATAGAGTCTGAAGCCATGAAAGTCTTGGGTATATGGTTTAGTGCTATGAATCAGGCAGCATATAACTGGGATCTGCATGTAGAGGAAGCAGAAGTCCAGGTTAATAGATAGTGCCTATGGCCCATGCTCAAATTAAAATGTGTTTATATGGTCAAAACATTTTTGATTCCCTTATTTTTATATAGTATTTACAGTATTTATTTATTTGCTTTTGATAACGGGGTAAGTGCACTAGGCAAAGACCTGCCTATTTTCAGGCATGGCCCAGGAGAGAACATTATTTTGCTGTATTCCCCCTTGCAGTCTAAACTTTTATAGTATTTGTTTTTAATTACTGTGGCAAAGTAGACAGAACCCGATTGAAAGGTGCCATAGGAAAACTAAAGATGGAGTTGCAAGTATTACCAACTTGTGACATTTGTGTGTGTGTGTGTTTTAGTTTTACTATTCACCCACTTCCTTGAGGCCATTTGGGTCAAGGCCTGGCTCTTTCTCAGGAAGTCAGTGCTCCCCCTCTTATAGTTTGGAAACAGGGTAAATTATGGGTAGTCAGAGGTCTTATTTTTTTCAGACACTGTGTATAATAACTTGTTTTCAGAAAATTAAATGTTGAAATTGAACTCCTTCTTTACTAAGGGACTCTACTGGGAAACAATCATACAAACATGTCTTGGTCACATTTTTTCTACATAGTACCAGTTTTTAATATTAAGTAAGGAGAAGCTTCAAACATTATCACAAAACAATTGATGGATGGGAGAATCCCCCCCCCCAAAAAATGTGGGACATGTTGTGGTTATGTGTGTATGGTAGTCTTAACATTAAAGGAAAGGCTAAGCATAAATGCATGGGGGAAAGAGGGTGGCTTAGACAGGAATCTCAGCAGGCAACTGAAACCCTGGAGCACCTATTGTCTACCCCTACTTATATTAAACAATTGTGGCCCTTATTAGCCACCAGGTGGGCTTTTCTTGAGTTACAGATTACTAACTACTGTATATTAATACTGGGCCACACTATCAGTACTTGTAAAAAATGGACACGTAGTACATTGCTTCTTCTATTTGCCTGCTTTAAATGGTGTGTCTGATAGGCTAGATGCCAATTTTTTTTTGCAGAAAAAGTCCATCCCACTAGATATTAACTCAGATACAAAATAAACTAGCTGTGGTGCAAGACTATAAATTTAGGACTGTCTTCCAGAGATATGTATAATATATTATGAAAAGGTTTTGATTGGCTGCACTGAGGATCAGCAGGCAGTGGAGGATGTAGGCAAATTAATTGTATGTTTCTCTTTCTTTCACCATTTTTCTTTCCCTACTATACTTTCTTCTAATTTGGATTAAGGGATTGTAAATAGTATATAAAATGGATAGACTCTATTTTTTTGGTATTTATATAGTTTGCATGTATTTTGTCTGGCATGTATTATTATACTGTGTCTATATTTGTGTTTATATTAGTCAATATTATTTTAATAAAAATTCCCCTACTCTTTTTGAGAAGGGCTATGGGATCATTAACATCCACCAATAGTACCACCAGAACTGGCAGATGGGAACGTGATTTAATGTCTCATCCAAAAGGCTGCACCTCAGAATGGTAGAGTATCCACCTAACAGCAAGGCAGTTTATTAGTGTAGTTACTTATAATCAAGGGGAGAATACCACCTATTGAACTACCAGCACCACATTCTGTCGCACATGGTATTTTCTGAAGGTGTCCCATATGACTACAGACCTGGTCCAATCATACTAAACTTCTGAGATCTTGTGGGATCAGGCCCCAAGGAGGTGCATCTGCAGTCAATATTCTTATATACCCCCTCAACCTTCTCTTTTCTAGAACACATAGTCCCAGTTTTTCAAGCCTTTTAACACAGTTTTGATTTCTCAGACCCCATCCCCAACATACAGTAGTTTCACTAATCTGGACCTTCTGCAATTAATTAATGTCCTTTGTAAGCTGTCGGGACCAGATCCGGATGCACGCACCCAAAAATGATATCAGTCATTGCCTTACATAAGGCTACCATTGTCTCCCAAATTCTAATATTTATTTGGGAATTTGTAGATTTTAACTATCATTGAAAAGAAGGGTTAAAAGGCAGCAAACATAACAGGTGCAAAGAGTTTTTTTTACACATACTCATAGTGCTGATCATGTTTTTTATTCTGTCTCCATTTGAACAGAAGTAAAACATATAACATATATACAGTTGCCAAAGCCAAAACATGAAGCTTACTCTAGTGGTATAATTAATCCCCAGTGAATACAGCCTCCATCTTCCCCTAAGCAACATGTATCTCCTATTATTCTAAGATGCTTTGGTTTGGGAAAAAAGACCTGCCATTTTATTTAAAATACTACAAATTGTCTTCAGGAATAACAGGTCCATGCAGCAAGTTAACAAAACAAACTACAAAATAACATTTCAAATAAAAGCACTGCAAAATTCATAATTTACTTATTAATCATGATTCAAGTTAACAACAATCTGCATTCCTAACTTGTATTTATATAACACAGCTACATTCTTGGTATGATGCTGTACAGTATGGGTGGGATATTCAGACTGCGCCAGGCAGGGGCGCAAGCCTGGGCATAGTGCAACTAGGCTGAGCCACGGCATGGACCAGGTGATATTCAACAGTGCTACGCCATGGCTAGCACCATTGAATATGGCATTGAGGGCACATGCACTGCGCACGGAGCACCAGTGCAAGTGGCAGGAGGGGAGTGGGGGGATGCACCAGCATAAGTGCGGTTGCGCTACGTGCATCGACTGTGATATTCACCACTGGGCATGCAAATGAGGCCATTATGCATGCAAGGTGCAAACAGGGCCATTTGCATGTCATTATAGCCCCATTTGCATGTGTGCACCGATCCCTGGTGTCTTGCGCCCAGTGCCCTGCCAGGCTGCAGCTGTCAGGGACCAACACCCTGCAGCTCCCTGGCAGACCCCGCACCCATACGCCCGATCACAGGCATAAGTATGTGATATCCCTGGTGGTCCAGTGGACCGCTCTCCATTGCCCGATTGAGGGCATAAGTAATGAATATCCTTAGTGGTCCAGCGGACCTCTCTCCATTGCCCAATTGCAGGGCATAAGTAATGAATACCCCTGGTGGTCCAATGGACCACTCTCCATCGCCTGATCATGGGCATAAGCAATGAATATCCCTGGTGGTCCAGTGGACTGCTCTCCATTGCCCGATCACGGGCATAAGTAATGAATATCCCTGGTGGTCCAGCAACCCTCTCTCCATTGCCCAATTGCAGGGCATAAGTAATGAATACTCCTGGTGGTCCAGTGGACCACTCTCCATCACCTGATCATGGGCATAAGTAATCTATATCCCTGGTGGTCCAGTGGACACCCCCTTCAGTGCCTGATCATGGGCAGATATAGCAAAACCACTCCTGGTGGTCCAGTGGTACCCCTCCCACCCACCCACTGAGGTCCCCTACCATCCAGCACCCCACAGTCAGCAGTGGTGGCACCACCCTGCCCGCATGCCACCCACTGACTGACAGTGTACAATACTGTCTGTACCTATTGGTCCACTGCATGGGCCAATGGGTACAGACATACTGTACTCACCAGGCTAATATGTGAATGAACATGTTCATTCACATAACAGGCCTGTGTAGTACAGTATGGTCTGTATGCCCATTGGCCCATGCAGTGGACCAATAGGCATACAGATAGTACTGTATGCTGTCAGTCAGCAGGCGGCCGGGTGGCAGGCGGGTGGGGTGACACTGCCCACTGCTGACTGGGGGGGGTGCTGGGTGGTGGAGGACCTCAGTGGGTGGCTGGGGAGTCGGGTACCACTGGACCACCAGGAGTGGTTTCACTATATCCACCCATGATTGGGCACTGGGGGGGTTCACTTGACCACCAGAGATTTAATTTTCGTATGCCTGCAATCAGGCAATAGAGAGAGGTCCACTGGACCACCAGGGATTTCATATACTTATGCCCATGACCGGGCGATGGAGAGCGGTCCACTGAACCACCAGGGATGTTCATTACTTATGCCCATGATTGGGTGAAGGAGAGCGGTCCACTGGACCACCAAGGATTGTTATTACATATGCCTGCAATTGGGCGATTGGGGGGGCACAATGCTCCCTGGGCAGGGAGCTTGTGGATAGTGTTCTGGGTGGGCCAGGACTTGCTCCTGGATTTACCAGGCACATCTTTTGCACCCCCCACAAGCAGAGCAAGGCAGAGTTGTGCTATCATCTGCACCGCACATCCCGGGCTATCGGGATGTGCCACATATGCATGGGCACACCCCCTGCACTTGCACTGCATACATTACCAATGCACCAGGTGCATGGGGAGTTGCATAGCACATGCCCTTTTGAATATCATGCCGGGGCACATTGGTGGGTTGCACATGGCGCAACCCTGTTACGCCATGCGCAACCCTTTAGAATATTACACCCTATGTGTACATTGTTTTCTTTTGTACAACTTCTATTACATCAAACCAAATTCAGAGTATTTTTTAGAAATATATGAAGTTTAGCATATATTGAAAGTTTTCCAATTTCTCATCTGGCTATTTGCCACATCTGCTAGAAGTCTTTGTATTCTTGTATACTTTGATTTAGTGAACACTTTCTGTTTTATAGGATGGATTAATCCATTTTTATGCTGACACTTTTTATGTTGTAGAGTATTTGGTTATTATTGCAACTCCATATACTGTATCTGTGGGTAGTTGTATCTTTAGATTAATAACAATATTTAATTGTCTTAATCTGACTATATCCTACAGAAACATTTGCTTTTAATGAGAAAGTCTGATAAGCCTCTATATCCATATGACTGCAACTGTAATTCAGCCATATGCAGATTTATGCTACTGTTATTAACTTGATAATGATTATTTCATTGAGGTGCTTTGTGTGCAGCATTTTCAGTCATTCATTAATTAATTGTCTTAAACAGTAGGTATCTACTAAAATAAAATTCTTAAAACATTATATTTGTATTAGTTGCATTCATCCCTTATGTACTTTAGATTGTTGGCCTCATCCCTATATATTTTTAAATAGTTCCGATTAACACGTATTTATTTCCTTGTCTGTTTCAGAAATGTCTGACTGCCACACTCACCTACTGTACTTGCAGTTGGTATGTTTATGATATTATAGTCTATTGTCATGGAGGGATTATGACTTCACAACAAGTACACCCTGACATTAAAAAAATTTATACTTAGACTGTTAGGAGTCCTAAAAAGGAGTGCACCATTCAAGGATAATAGAAGGAGGTTTAAAAAATATACTGGAGCAAATTTTCAAAACAAATGAGGTTAAGTGCCATATATATATTTTTTTGCTGCACATGCATCAGTAATATAAGTCTCCTATGCCCCATATGAAGACCAAACAGTTTAATTTATGCATGAAAAATGGTTCACCTCCTCTAAAAGAACTGCTGCCACCACCCCCAAAAAAAACAACCTAAGGTTGATATCTGGTCTTTAAGACTTTCTCCATGACTCAAATACAGTAGAATAAGTAATCACATAATAAAATGTTGTTTCATAGACCAAAAAAAAATAAAAATAATTTAAAATATAGCAGTATGTACCCTGTGGCCATCTCAAGTATCAGTGGTGGACTTTGAGCTAATGTATGGAAATCAGAGAGGGTTTAATACCCATGGGTGTTATATCAGATAAGGTAATAATCAAAGTTACATGAAATGCAACGTACATTCTGTTTAATACAGGATACAACCCAATTTGATACAGTCTGTTTGGAGTCAGGCTGACCATAGGATGTTTCAGCTTGGGTCATAAACTACTGTGAAGAGGTCTTTCTAAATTCTTCCAATCTCCAGTGATAGGATAGGAGAGCATGTCTGACATCTAGCTTATGCAGCTTTCCCCTCAAATGAGATGGCCTGAGGTCTGCGAAAGAACACCAGCAAGTCCAGAGTTTGGTTCAGGTGAAAGTCAAAAACCACCTTGGACAAGAATTTCTTATTGGTACACAGCATAGCATTGTCCTTATTGGAATCAAATAAGCCTGGTCAAATGACAAGGATTTTATTTTATTGCTCTCCTGGCCTTAGTGACAGACTGGAAAACCACTCTCTAGGACAAAAGAACAAGGTCACACATCACCAGAGGCACAAGAGAGTTTTCTATGTGCTTAGCAATGACCATGAGAAGGCTTGCAAAGAAGGGGAGGAGGCATATGGTGAAGTTACAAAAGACAGTCGATCACCTACTATGAAGTAAGGGAGGGTAACCTGCCTGAGTCAGATAGACTGAGATGGATGCCAACTGCACCTTAAGAGATGTAGTACAAAATTCTATTGGAGCAGTGACCACACAATGTCAAGAACTGACTTTATGAAGCACCCAATGGGTAACTGGTTGTGTTGCTGACACCATATTAAGAACGTTTTGTATTTAAAAGCATATGTCCATTGGGTAGAGGACTTATGAGACACCGGCCATTCTACAAGAACCTCCTACATGTTGAGGAATGTGAAAACTGGTCTTTCATAAGCACTCTCTTCAGATGCAAGGACCCTACGCGCAGGCGCTGAATCCTCCTCTTTGACTGAATGAGCAGGTTTGGCCTGAGTAAGAGCCTAACTGGGAACTGAGGCAAAACAGACTCTAATACCAATTCTGGTGAGGCCACATGGCACGGGGTCATAATGTCGCATGACATTATGCCGCATGCAAAAACTGTGCTGCCAATACAGCGCAATCTTTACATGGTATGTCTTTTTGCAGGGGATATGTCCCACACTCTCGCGATAGGGTTGCACCCCAAACCCCTAATAAAGATTCAAAACTCTGGGTGGGGAAGTGAAATCACACTAAAGTGCACAAAAAATAAAATGTTCTGAGACTGGGAATCAAACACAGTCCCAGACGTAGCGCCTGGGTTCCTTGCTGCAATGGCTCAGTCCATTAAGCCATGGCAGCAGCTCAGTGGAACCCTGTCCCAGCAGAGGTCTTATCCTCTGCATGGAATAGTGCGAGGGTGCAATACTGCATACAGCAGTATTGCACCACTCACTGTCTCGTACAGCGCTATTCCGGGTTAGCTGTAATGTTGTATGCTATTCAGCGTATGACATTATGACGGGGTAGAGGCCACATTAGGGTGATGGGTGTCAGTTGAGCCCTTCCAAGATGTACTCTCAGCAGGACAAGGCACACCTTCCAAAACAAGAAGAATGGATGGGAAAGCAAGCTTTCAACTCCCATTTAAGGTGTCGAATCCAAAGTTGAGCCCAAGGGATGACAAATGTCACCAATATCATCAGGCTGAGAAGTCAAAGGAAATATCATGCTAGACATTTGCCCTAAAGCGAGAAGGAGTTGGCACACTGATCCAGAGCCTGCTGTGGCAAAAGTTGGCATTGAGCCTTGTAAGAGTTATGACCCATCCCAGTGAATTTACACACAGAGTCAGGGAAAGCTGTGACTTCTCTACATTGTGGATAAACCTAGTATTGGAAAGGGCATCTATAACTACCTGAAGAGCACTTTGCTCTTGGTTAGAAATGGCTTGAGAGTAGCCAAATTGACCAGATAATGGGCATTTGGATTCTCTGTTGGTGAAGATAGGGTACCACCACTGCTAACACTTTAGTCAAAATGCCAGATATATACCCATGTCAACTTCAGCCAGTGAAACTTGCTTAATGTCATTTATTTGAAGAGGCAATGAAACAACCTCCTAAAGCAGGACTGGCTTGAGATTAACCAAATGGACCAGATAAAGGAAAACATGGATTCTGTGTTGGTGAAGGTAGAATGCCGGCACTGCTAAGACTTTGGTCAGAATGCCAGATATACCCTTGTCAACTTCAACCAGTGAAACTTGCTTAATGTCATTTATTTGAAGGAGCAATGAAACATCCTCCTAAAGAACTAAAAGGTTATCAGGAGTACCTACTGAGGTGGAAAGTTGAGTTAGTAGGGGTGACTGTGACACAGACTCTCAGGAGAAACCATGGCTTATGGTGTTGATCACCCACTGATCAGTTGTGACCACCAATCACAGGGGCATAAATTGTACCAGGCAGCACTGGTAAGTCAAGGAAGTACGGAGAAGAGATGCTGATGGTACCCTGCCTCATATAACTTTTAAGAAGGACTGGGTTTGTCTACATCTTTATTAATACTTGAGACTCCATGAGCACCACTCTTCCTTCAGCTGAAGCACTTATCATATGGTTTGTTCATGTGATGTCTTCTGCTGTATCCGTTATTAAAAAAGACAAGGAGGTAGACTGCTCTTGCTTCATAAGTCACTTGTTATTAATAGAGGTGATCCCAGACAGAACAGACTTTACTGTTTTCAGAAGGCTTCCATGGTACTGGTAAGAATAACTCAAGGTGCTCAACAAACTGGATGATTGACTTAAGGATGTTTAGGATTGAGATAGTGAGCATGAGCAAATGCTGTCTTGTTCAGTCAGTGAACACCATGCAGAAAGTTTACAGGTAGAGTGGAGATCATGGCAGAGAGATGGAGAATGACCAGAGGAGTCCCCTGTACCACGATTGGACAACTAACTGTGGCACAAAGGCTGACCCACAATATCATGATTATGATCTGGAAAAATCATCTGACATGGATCTCTTAGAGGAGGAAAGAAGATGCTGCCTGGAGCGTAAATCCTCTATTGAAGGCTTCATGGGAAAACCACTTTCATAGGTGGAATGACACTGAAGGAGACAATGGCTGTGTTGGTCAAACAATTCCTCTTGATATGCATCTGGGTAGAAAAAGTTGGTTGGTCAAGCTGCTTCTTGACCCAATTGACTGACAATGGTGTTCTGGCAGGTCCCATCTTCTCCATGAAGGACCACACTTCCTTATTGAACTTTCCAAAAGAGTGAGGATCAAGCTCAGTCATGGCTCCTGGCCAGGAGCCATAGTCCAGGCCGACAGAGTCTTCAGGGTCACAAAGTAAACATCAAAAGGAAACTTCAAGTCATAAAGCCCTGGCCATTACCAGAGTTCCCCTTCCTCTCCTGTGGTTTGGAAATATGGTGTTTAGGACAGAGGTAGATCTTGAGCAACAGGGCCTTATACTTTTTGCACTTCTTGGCATTATGCTGGATGACTAGGCATATCAAGCACATGCTGTGGGGCTACATTTATTTATTTTTTAATTTAAATCTCTGATAACCAGGTAGGTGCACTGATCCTGGGACCATTTTCATGGATGACCTGGGCCACAACATATGGCACAGAAGTCACAGTATACAGTGGAATTAAAAAGAGAAACTTAACATACAATTATAGGCAGATGGGAGCAGAACACATCAAATTTACAATGAGTCAACAGTAATCATTAAACATATTATTCAAAAGTTAGCTCATACAGAAGAAAAATAGGTAGCTTGTATAGTAGTATACAGGAACTGACCACGGGACAAATTAGGTGCAAGCAGTACAAGTAAGAGTGACATGAACATGTGACATAAACTAGGAATACATAGGCACTGGAGAAGCAAAACAAGGAGGGGGCAGGGGTGCTGGGAGGACACAGTGAAGTGGAAAAGGTGCAGGAGGACAGGACAGAATCAGTAGCAAGAGGTAGCAAGTAGGAGATGTGAGAGGGCATCAGTGACATCTTGCTGCAGCTTATGCTGTGCTTGAAGACTTGGGATACATACTGATTTCATGGGGCAAGATGAAAAGTCTCCATAAAAATGCCCAGAACATGACTGTTGCCACCAGACCACGGAATCTATTCTGAGTGAGGTAGAGCAAAAAAAAAAATGACAGTTGAGAAAAATGTGAGAAATTACTAAGATTACCAAAATGGCATGAACTACTAATCAAGTATCCTCACTTTTCCAGCAGAAAGAAAGATCTGATACACGGAGCAGCAAGAGTGCTAGAAGGAGATAAAAAGCTAAAGCTCATGTCAGTCAGCATTCTAAGAGTTTTGCACATGGTCTGTACACCATACCAGTGTGACTACGTAAAAGAATTCCGGGTAGCTGTCAGTTGGGGTTTCATCAACTGCCTAATGCAATGGATTAAACAATATGAACTCTACACTGCACTAAATACCAATAATAGTGTATTTGTATTCAAATGCCTGTTCATATGGGACCTCCCTGTTTATAATCCTGCTCATTCCACTTCATGCAAAGTTCTGATTATTTGTATGTATCACTCAATGTAGATCAGAATGCCATACCTGGCAGCAATATACAGTTCTTTGCATGAGAGTATACACAGCCCATCGATTGGATAATCTTCCTTCTTACTTCAACACATTCAAAAAATATAGTCCTTTTTGCATAAGAAAATATGTAGTTAATATCCAAGCTCCCTTTACTTTTTATCTGTTGATAACATGATCAGCAGCAGTTTAACCAGAAAAATACACATTACCCACATTATCATTAATAAGAAAGGGCTGCACAAAGACTGCTTTATGAGAGCTTTCTGGAACAATATTAAAGAAGTAACTGGAAAGCAGCCCAAAACCTCCCCAACGATGCTAAATGTTGATGAAACCACTACACTTGACCCAACGATCATTATGAACACCTTCAATGCTACTTTCTCCGACCTTAGTAGTGTTCTCCACCCTGATTTTTTCCAGGAGAACGACTCCCCTACTCCCCACCCAAGCTCTTTGCGCCTTCTAAATACCTGTCTTTCTACTTCAGATCAGTCCAGTTGCACGAGGCCCACAAATATATTATCAAAGCAATCTCCAAATCAAGAAATAGTGGTGACACGCTTGACCTCAAACTGCTGTCTCTCACCTTTGAAGAAGTGCTAGGGCCCTTAACAAGGATCTTCAACTTCTCTCTATGCCTCAACCGGTTCCCTGACAAATGGAAATCTGCTACTGTTACGCTGATCCATAAAAGTGGTGACAGGGCTCTCCATGGGAACTATAGACGGATCTCCATATTACCTCCCCTCTCCAAGGCCCTTGAATGCATAGTCGCTGATCAACTCACTGACTTCCTGGACAAACACAATATTTTGCACACACAACAACATGGATTCAGATAAGGACATAGCACCACATCTGCCCTCCTAGAATTCATCGGAGCCTTGCACAGTTCTCTGGACAATGGTCAGCTTACTTGATCCGTCTTTATCGATTAACAAAGGTGTTTGATACCATCCACCATGGTTTACTGCTTGAGCAGCTGCTGAAGGCTGTTCTCTCCTCTGATTCTACAGCCTGGTTTCAAAGTTACTTGGAAAATAGGTTACAAAGAGTAAAAAATTGCTGATGTCCTCTCTGATGCAAGACCTGTCTGCTCGGGTGTCCCGCAGGGATCTATACTGGGCCAACTTCTATTCAGCCTCTTCCTGAACACCCTTCTGCAATCTTGCTTTGAGCAAACCATTCTCTATGCAGATGATGCTGTAATTCTTGTTTCCCATAAGGACCCCTTACCCCTATGAAACAATCTACAGTTTGGCTTTGTCGCTGTTGAAAACTTGTTTAGTGAGCACAAGTTGGTCCTAAACTACAAAAAGACAAAGTCAATGCTTTTCAGCAGCTCCCAAAACAGGCACAGGCTCTATCCACTATCCATCATAAACTGCCTTGGAGCTACCCTCGAACAAGTGCAATTATTTAAATACCTTGGGATATCGCTTAACCCCAATCTATCCTATGGTGCTCACATTGATAGTGTTGCCAAAACTGCTAATACCTGTCATGGTCTACTTTTCAGGCACAGGAAACATCTTTCCCCGGAAGCCTTTACGGTCGCTGTCCAGAGCTCTGTTGTCTCCATCATTGACTATGGCCTGATCATTTATGGCTCTGCCTTAGCTACTGCACTCAAACACATATCTACATCCCTCAACAAAGCCTGTCGGCTCATTCTAGATCTCACCGTCTTACACATACATGTGCCCTTTATGCTCAAACTGGATGGCTTCAACTCTCAAACAGCATAAAGTACCTAACCTGCATTATGGTGAAGAAAATCACCATAGGGCTCGCGCCCCCTGGAGTCCAATCTCTACATCACCCAAGCAATAACCCTCACCACACCAGGGGATCCGTAACCCAGCTCCTACAGGTACCCCGCTGTCGTACCACACAGGGTCAATGATCTTTTGCTTAAAAGGCCCCCTGCTGGCTAAATGGTCTCAGCAGTAACATCTCCTCCACTCCCAAACTTGGCACATTTAAATCCAGGCTCTGCCTTCTCCTCACTGCCTCTAGTTCCTGTGATTGCCTCAGTTAATTAGCCCAACATGCTATTACCCTAGTCATATATCTGCTCCCTCTACCTAGCACTTATATCTCTATCTACCCTTCCCCCACCCTTCCTCCCCCTCTCCCTCCCTTACCTCCCTCCACCCCTCCTGTACACCAGCACTTCTCCCTGTTTGATGTTGACAATGCCCCTGGCAGCTTTCCTTTGTCCCCTCCCCATCCTCCTTTCTCCCTACCTTCCTCATTAATGCCTCTGCCTTTTGTTTTCCAAAATCACGTGTGATCAACTTCATGTATCTGATTGTTGTTCTTGTTAATTGACACTGTTCTTTTATTGTTCTTATTTATTGTATTGTATTGTATTGTATTCTATTGTATTGTATTGTATTGTAACTGACGTGGAACCTTTGTAAAAGAGCCTTTGCTCAATGGTACTTGTAATCCTAGATCTAAATAAATAAAAAGAAATAAATAAAATGGTCCATTTTTGTTTATTTTCCTTCGTGTCACATGTTCAAGCACTAATCATGTCTCAGTTATACTGCACATTGCTCATTTTATGTGTATCATGGCTGCTACTTGATGTAGTGGGAGCAGCACAGATGATCTAGTTGCCTTCATATTATTATTATTTAACACTGTTAAAAAGTAAAGGTCCTTATTTTCTACACTGTAATATATCACCCTTGACTTAATCCAATCAGTTTTCATTATTCCTAACTTGATCTTGTATCAGTTTAATTAAAATTGACACTTTGGTTTACTTAAGGTTGGCTATTTAACATAAATCTCTGAACTGTAAATTTGTATATATCTGAAACCATTCACCTTGCTGCTTATGTCTGTTCACAGTGTATACCGTATAGTGTCTGCCATTGTTGCCTATCCTCTACAGCTTGCTACAAAGGCTAATGCTCTGTAATGCTGTATACTGCCTGCTGCAAAACTGTTGTATATTGTTGTTTACTTGTCCACTTGCACCTCTCCTAGACTGCATCTGTAAAACAGATTCTTGTATATCTCTGTATGTTTACCTGGTTTTATATATATATATATATATACATATGTATATGTATATATTTGTTTTTTTTAATACTATTCCTGTTTCTCCTCCTGGTATCCCTGGTCTCAGCAGCATGCCCTCAGCCTCATCACCTACCTGTCCTGTGGACTTACTGGCTAGCTATCATTTGCCCAAAGGCATATTTGGTGGTTGGCCTGACTCGTAGGGTCATGCGTTGTCTGCGGTGGATACCGAGTCAGCCAGAACATTTTCTTCCATTTTTCACCCTGAGGATCTGTGTGCGATGCAAGCTGCAAATGCACATATTAATGTACATATCAGGTTGAATCAGCACACTCTCCCACCCACATGTGCTGGTCCCAGCAGTGCTGCCACCTAGCCTTTTTTAGGTGGCAGGCAAGTGACAGGATTCAGTGTCTCCCCCCACCCCTTCCTCAAAGAATGAGAGCTGACTTTAGGACGCTCAATCCTCCCTCACCTCACCAGTCCCCAAGTCCCCCTGATCCTTTCCTGAACCCATGTCACCTGTGTGGCAGGTGGTGAGGCAACCAGCACCTCAGCCTGCCGTGCCACTGAGCCAGCATATAAAATCATTTTTAATAAAATAAAGGAGCAAATGCAATTTACAAATGTATGGTGAATATTTATTTTCAAGTTCTCAAGCAAAACATAATGGTCAATTAGACTGAAGGCTCAACTAAAATCAATTAAAGTCATATAAGTACCTAAGTACTTCTCAGCTGTTATATGTACATGAATAAGCAATTTAATCAGCAGATGTGTAGCTGAACAGCCTTTAAGACTGAAAAACTGGTGGATAATTATTCTGTCTTCTGTCAGCTTCAAAACCCAAATGCATTCAAACTGTTCAGCCATTTAACTCACAATTGATGTTAAAGAAATAAGCCTCAACTCCATTGTGTAATCTTCAAACTGACTTGTTTTATGAATGGGAACTATTTCAGCCTGCTTCTGTGCATCTGGTTAGTTCCCTTTGATCAAACTCTGATAAAAAAAAAAAAGATTTCAATTCTCAGAAACAAACGAACTGGCACACTTACAAAACCCACTCTGGTGTTTGCCTAGAATCTGTAGCTTTAACACCACATAGTCTTTGAAGTTTCATCAAGATTTAATTCAGGGTTATTAGAGAGTTATCTCTAGCACTAGGTTCTGCAAATCATTTAATAGATAATGTATTCAAATAAGCTATTATACCACAAAATAGCCTGATGTCATCTCAGAGCTACTTTAAACATTGGTGTATAATGATATTGTAGAAAGAAGCAGATTTTTCAGCCCATCAAGTCTGTCTCCTACAGTACTGCTCAGTAGTTTGTGACTTGAAATAATTCCCCATGCATACAGTATGCCCAACCCACAGTAGGTAGGCAATTCAGTCGACTACCCTCTGTGTATACATTTTTTCCTTTGCTCACCCATAAAACGTTGTCCTCTTATCTATAAGATGGGTCATCTAGTATTTTGCTTTACTTTTTAGTGTTATATTTAACACCTTGTCTTAATTCACAGTCCCTAGATATCTTATAAATAAGTATCGGATCCCCCTAACTCTTCTTTGTTTCAGACTAAAACATTGTAAGTTCTTTAACCTGTCCTCATAGCTCTTGTTCCACAAACTCTAGGTCAATTTAGTTTCCATCCACTATACCCTCTTAATTATACCAACATCCTTCCTATAGTGGGGTGTCCAAAACTGACCACAGTGCTCATGATGAGATCTAATGTATGATCTGTGCAGTGGCAAAATAAGGGTACTAGACCTGTTCCTAAAATACTGTCTTATGCATCTTAGAATCTGATGTCCCATATACGTTACCTGTTTATACTGTGCTTTGGTTTCAGATCTTTTGTGATAATTAATCCCAATATGGGGGGGACTGCTAGGGAAGGCTAGTGTTACAGTAGGGAAAAATAAGAGAAGGCATAATTAAGGCAACCAACCTTTAAATAAACACAGTGAGTAAAAGCAGAAGAAAAAAGAGAACATTATGGTTCAATAGGAAAGTGGCCAAGGTGGTGAGATAAAATGGGTGGCATTCAGGAAGTATAAGGAAACATAGAGGGAGGAAGACAGGCAGCTATGCCAAGTAAAACAGTGGGAAGCAGGAAAGGCAGTGGGGAAGCAACAGCACAGACAAAGACACAAATAGCCAAAAGGGTCAAGACTTCATCAGGTACATAAGTTAGAACATGAAAACAAGGGGATGGAAAGTGAGGATAAGGAGGTCTGCATGGGGATCCTGGACAGAAGATCAAGAAAAAGCAGAAATCCTGAACAGGTACTTCTGCTCAGTCTTCACAGTGGAGGGAGAGGGATGGACCACCAGGAAGCAGCAGGAACAAAGGGGGCTAGGTAGACTTAAGTCCATTTCCAGAGGAAGCTCTTGAAGGGTCTTTCAGCTATAAAAGTGGACGTGGCTATGGGACTAGATGAGATACACACAGGAGCAGTAAAGGAACTCAGGGAGGTGCTACCTGCCCCACTGACAGCACAACAGAAACAGGTGTGGTTCTGGAGTACTTATGAGAGCAGATGTGGTCCTTCTTCATAAGAGCAGCAACAGAGTGCAGGCTAGCAACTATAGGCTGGTCAGTCTAACATTAGTGGTGGGGAAATTAATGGAAACCCTATTAAAAGAAAGGTTGGTAGAGTATCTTAAATACAACATCCCTGACCAATTCAGGTTACCCTTGATTCTACTCTTGAATTCAACTAGTGTTCATCTTGGCTCGCCCAAATGACTTCAGATAGACAGCAAACCACAAAGATGGCTGATACTCCATTTATCTTCAAAATATTCTTTATTTTATATTTCAACCTGCACATCCATAACCACAGGGGTGATGTTTCATGGGTCTGTGGGCCAGAACAAAGTGGCAAGGAGCAATGAAATGTCACCCTTCTAGTTAGGGATGTGCTGGCTGAATTATGAAACAAAGAATATTTTGAAGAGAAATAGAATATCACCCATGTTTTGCATTTGTTGTAAAGAATCTTAAATCTAATGGGCTTCAAGACTAAAGGTGGTATGGATTCACAGGGGGAGGTCATGCTAAACAAATCTGATTGATTTCTTGACTGGTTGACCAGGAAATAGACCAGAGGAGGGCAGTGAACATGGCCAGTCTGGACTTTAGCAAGGCCTTCTACACTGTGCTGCACAGAGAAATTGAGCAGCCTAGGGGTGGGACCTAAAGTAGTGAATTGGGTAAGGAGCAAGTTAATGGCTAGGCAACAGAGGTGGTGGTGAACAGAACTCACTCTAATGAGGGGAGAGTGGGGTGCCACAGGGCTCAGTACTGGGACTAGTCCTCTCCCATGCCTTCATGATTGACCTTGCAGATGAACTGGAAGGGAAGGTATGCTTTTTTGTAAGACACCAAAATATGTAATAGTGTGGACACTCAGGAGGGGGTGGAGACAATGAGTAAGGACCTTGGGAAGCTTGAGGAGAGGTCAAAAGCATGGCAGTTGGGGTTCAATGCCAAAAAGTTAAAAATGTTGCACCTAGGGCACAGAAACCCAGGAGCTGAGAATGGGATGGGGGAGGGCACTGACAGTCACTATGCAGGAAAGGGACCTTGGGGTTATAATATCTGATGACTTCAAAGTGGCAGGGCAGTGTGACAAAGCATTGGGTAGGGCCAGTGGGATGCGATGATGCATAGTGAGAGGTATCTCCAGCAGGAGAAGGGAGGTGGTGTTGCCACTGTATTGCTCGCTTGTGAGACCTCACCTTGAGTATTGTGTCCAGGTCTGAAGGTCACACCTCAGAAAGGATAGAGACAGGATGGAAGCAATCCAAAGGAGGGCAACTAAAATGGTGCAAGGTTTGCAACAAATGCTGTATAAAGAGAGACTGAGGCATCTCAACATGTACACCACAGAAAAAAGGAGAGCAAGAGGAGACATGATAGAGATCTACAAGTACCTCTTGGGGGTTAACATAGTGCAGAAGGGGAGTTACATTTCAAATGAGAAAGAGCATGATGACCCGAGGGCATGTGATGAAGGTGGGGGGGGGGTGTTAAGAGGGATGTGAGGAAGTACTATAGTGGATGCTTCAAACAGGTGGAAGTGGTGGAGGCAAAAACAGTAGGGGGCTTCAAGCATACATGGGACATACATAGGAGAACATTAGTTTATAGAGAGGGAGGAGGGAGGGTTGCCAGAGACCAGTTAGGGTCTGCAGAGACAGATTAGGCAAGGACCATCTGGGCAGACTAGGTGGGCCAAGCAATTGTTTTCTGTTGACAAATTCTATGCTTCTATGTTCTATGCTAGGCCTTTTTCCTGTTCAGATTACCTTAAGAGATCCCCAGATAAAAGGTACTCAGCTATTCTGTTTTTTCCCTAAATACATTACTACACACTTTTCAACATTAAAGTTCATCCCCCATTTGTCACCCCAGGTGATCAGTAAATACTATTTTTCCACATCCTCTATGGAAATGACAACACTTTCCAACTTGAAATGTTCAACAGCAAAGTTTGGCATTGACATCAAGTCCTTTTCCATATCATTTACAGTATGCATATTTAAACTAAGTTGGACCCAACACAGACCCTTGTGGCACCACAGTAATTGCTTCTCCCAGGTTAGATATTTAGCCATTTAATCTTATCTTCTGTTGTCTACACATTAATCAGCTACTTATCCATTTGATGATATTACCCTCAGTTTCCATCCCTGACAGTTTTTCAGTTAAAACTTTATATGGCACAGTGTCAAAAGCTTCACTAGAATTGCGATCAAGTAACATCCACTGATTTCCCTTGATCCAACATTTCACTGAAAGCTCAAAAAAACTAATCAGATTAGTAAGGTATAATCAACCTCCTCTGAAGTCGGGTAGATATCGTCCTATTAAATTCACTTTAGCACAATGCTTTTTATCTCATCTCTCAATACTGACTCCATTTTTTTACCAATAATAGAAGTCAGGCTTATTGGTCTATAATTGCATTTCTTTGTTCTGATACATTTTTTGTGAATTGGCATCACAATTGTATCTTTCCAATCATCTGGTGCAAATTCTTCTCTTAGTAATTCACCACATACTGATGCTGCAGGAGTAAGGATGATCCGATACTGAATTCACATTCAGTAATTATGCCACAATCAGGCAGTTTTGACACCAGTAAAGGAGGTTCAAAGAAACTTGGTTTAACGTTGGCAGTATGAAACTTCAATGTCATGATGCAGCACTATTAAAATGAAATAAACACTCATAAGTATCATAGGTATATACTGAGCTGAAAGGACTTTCATTTATAATGCTCACCTTTTGTGGTTTAAAACCGATCTGAATGATAAAGTCTGTCCAAGCGATGTTTAAACACTTCCATAGATGGACTTTCTATTATTGGCCCTGGTAACCCATTCCAAATTGTAATCACTCTCTGATTAAACCACATCTTTCTCCTACATGTTCTGCAGTGTTCCCCAGAAAACTGGAGTGAATGAGCCCTTGTATTATAAGTTTTAATCATAAATTTTAACCCCAACTTCTCCCTTAGCTCCTGATCCATTAAGGACTTAAAAAGCAAACACATATCCCCCCTTAATCTTCTATACTCCAGTGTGAACATGTTTAAGTTGCCGAGCCTGGTGTAGTAGTCTTTTGCCTGCATCCCTTTTATAGGTCTAGTGGCTTTTTTTTGCATGGTCTCTAACCTGGCTATGTCAGCCTTATGATATGGGGCCCAAACTTGAGCACCGTACTCCAACAGAGGTCTCACCAGAGAACTGTACAGTGTAGCCATGACAGATCTCTCTCTCTCTACTAGCAATATGCCTAAGTATGCAATTTAGTACCCCATTTGCCTTTTTGCTGATTTTAGTGCAATGGATGCCAAATTGAAGGTCATTTGAGATGGTGACTCCAAGGTCCCTTTCCTCAGCTGTAGCTTTGAGACTAATATTTCCCAGGTGATAGCTAGTTTTTGAGTTTTTGTGTCCAAGGTGCATAACAGTGCATTTATCAGGATTTAAGTGTAATTGATAGGTGCTGAACCAGTCGTTTATATGATCCAATGCTTTTTGTAGTATCATATAATCATCTTTTTCTGATAATTCTGCACCCAAGCGACAGTCATTGGCAAATTTGGTCAGTCAGACTTTCTTATTATTAAATTGCAGTGTGGAGACATATATATTAAATAAATATGGCTCCAACACTGACCCCTGTGGCACCCCACTAGGCACCTCTGTCCAATTAGGTAATGCCCCTTTTATACTAACTCTCTGTTTTCTTTGTATGAGCCATGAAGTGACCCAAGCCACAATGTTTTTTGGGATTCCTATAGTCTGCAATCTAGAGATCAATTGCTTGTGTGGGAGTTTTTCAAATGCCTTAGTAAAGTCCAGGAAGACCATGTCTACCAATTTTCCCTCATCAAGATGCTTGCTTGCTTTATTGTAAAACTCGAGCATGTTTGTTTGACATGGTCTCCCTTTTCTGAACACATGTTGTGTGTCGTCTTCCAAGCCGTTTTCATAAAGAAATGTGGAGATGAAATCCTTTATTATGCCCTCTAAGATCTTGCATAATGTGCTAGTTAAACTTAATGGCCTGCAGTTTGATGGGCATTTCCTATCCCCTTTTTTATATAGCAGTATGACAATCACTTCCCTCCATGCAAAGACCACTTCTCCTTTATTTAAAGATTGCTGGAATAAATAGCTAATTGGTGGTGCCAACTCATTGGCCACTTCCTTAAGTAACCTAGGATGTAGGCTGTCAGGTCCTGCTGATTTGTTTAATGATTGTTTAAATTTAATGATAACCTGTTTTTTGACTTCACTGATTTCTATATTAATAAGACTTGGGAGGGTCTGGCTCTGTGCGTCTGTTGTGTCTAAGCTATCATTTTTATTAAAAACTGATGCAAAGTAAGTATTTTGAGTATCTGCCATTTCTTTGTTAGTATTAGCCATTTGCCTGTCTGCTTTTCTTTGGGGTCCTACAGTTTGACCGTTACATTTTTTTCATTTATATACGTATAGAAGGCATTAAAATTATCTTTTGTTTTATTTGCTAGTCTGATTTCGTAGGATGCTTTAGCTTTCTTCACCTCTTGTTTAACTGTGTTTTGCAGTTGTTTAAGCTTTAAACATTCTCCTGTTTTATTGTGCCTCATGTATTTAAATAGTTTATGCTTTTGTTTGATCAATTTTTTTTAATTTAGAATTCACCCACCCTGGTGATTTTGCATCTCTTGTGTATTTCTTCCTAGTGGGTATAAATTCCTGGATGCATTCATTTATTTTATTTTCCAGTGTGGACCATATTTTTTCCAAGCTATTTCCATTAAATGCTTCCTTCCAATCCCACTGAAGCAGTTTTCTACGAATAGCTATAAAGTCAGCTTTGCTCCAGACTAGTACTTCAGTGTCACTTTCCATAGAAACATAGAAACTTAGACTTTGACAGCAGATAAGGACCGCTTGGCCCACCTACCTGTAGTCTGCCCATTTCCCTACCTACAGGATAGGCTGCAGATCCTAGTTAACCAACAGCCTGTTTCTTCCTACCCCCCCACAAGAATTGCCTTATGTCTGTCCCATGCATTCTTGAATTCTCCCACAGTTTTAGACCCCACAACCTCCTCAGGAAGGCTGTTCCATGCATCCACTACCCTCTCTGTGAAAAAATGCTTCCTCACATTGCCCGGAACCACCCCCCATCTTTAATTTGTGTTCCCTTGTTCTTGCACGTCTCTTTTTCTGAAAGATGCTACCCTCTTGGACTTTGTTGATTCCACTGAGGTACTTAAAAGTTTCTATCATGTCCCCCCTCTCCCTTCTTTCCTCAAGGGTATACATATTAAGCTCCTTTAGTCTCTCCTTGTGCTGTTCCTGAATTTTGAAGCTGACCATGTTATGGTTGCTGTCGCCCATAGGTGCTCTGGTGTTACAAGCTGGTGCATGTGCCTTCATATTGGTCAACACCAAATCTAATATATTTGGTCCCCTCATGCTATGTTGCACTAGCTGTTCTAGGCCCACCTTCTCGAATATGTCAAGGTATGTTTTTTTTCCGCCTTAACTGTGTCTGTGAGGGAAACCTGATTTTATTCCAGGCAGGCTGAAGTCCCACACAATTATTAACCTATCTGCTGGGTTTAAGTTATGCATGTATTGTTGTAAGGAATAATCTGCCTCTTTTGTGATAGAGGGGGCTCTGTACACCATGCCCATCACTATTTTCGGTGAGCTAACAGGGGTTATTTTGATCCACAGATGTTCTAGGTTATCAGCAAGGACTTCAATCTGATCAATGTGTATGTTCTCCCTAATGTATAGAGTCACTCTCCCACCCTTTCTGTATTTCCTAGACTTCATGAAGAGTTGGTATCTCTTTATCTGCTGGTCTCAGGTATGCTTGGTGTCCCAGCAGGTTTCAATTATGGCGCAAAGTGAAATCTGTTCTGTCTCCATGATATATTTGAGTTCATCAATTTTCTTGGTCAGGCATCTTGCATTTAGTAGTAAGAATTTCCAGCCCATATCATTCGCATTTGTATTTAGTTTATGGTTAATTGGTGCTGGCGTATTCCTTACCCCAGCTGCTAGTTTAAATGGGTGTGTAGTTGCTTGTTTATAATCTTTGCTAGTTGTTTTGACCCCATTTTGTTCAGATGCAACCCGTCCCTTCTAAATAGCCTTTTATCCCCACAGTTTGCCCAGTCATCTATATATCTAAACTTTCTTAAAGCACACCAATCCCTTAGCCATTTATTAACTATCTGTATTTCTTTATTTTTATAAGCATTTCTCCCTCTGGCTGGCAAAATGCCTGATATTATGATGTCTCCCCCAGTGTTTTGAATTGCTTGGGACACTGCATCATAATAATCTGCATAGATGTCTCTTAGAGTCCTAGATCCTATGTCGTTTACCCCCACATGTAACACCACTGAAGGATTAGACAGGTTTGATAGTAATCCCCTTGACATATTTTTTATGTCACTGATTTTGACCCACGGGCATAGTGCTAAAAGCTGTGAACTCATTTCTTCCTTTGCATATTGCTAAGTCTCTCTGTAGTGATCGAGTCACCTATTACAAGTATGTCTTTATGTGTAACAGGTTTTGCTTCACCCATCGATGATTGCACATCTGTTAGAATCTCAAATTTGTTTTTTAGTACAACTGGATTGCTGTTCCCAATCTGATCTCCCCTTCTTTTTGTTTTGGTTATTTAGGGTTGAACTATACTTCAGACTTCTAGTTCTTTGTTTTGAGGGACATCTGTTTCCTGGGGACTTAGTGAGGGATCCTTTCTAGTTTCTAACTAAGGTGGGTTCAGGGCAGAAGGAGGCATTTGCCTGGTCTATAAATGTTTCTAAGCAAGGGATCTCATCCTTTACTGAGGGGCCATGCTTAAATATAGATATTTCTTGTAACAGGGTTGTTATTAGGACACATTTATCACACTCATAATTCTCCAAGCTATCCCCCTTTGTGTACATATCACAGCTTTTACGTAGCTGCCAGCCTGCCCCTGTGCTATCAGGGGCTGATTTAATATGTATGCCACCTAATTCCATTTTTGGAATTTCTTTGTAATATATTTTGTGCCATGCTGGACTCTTACCTGATTGTTTTGCCTGAGATGTTTGTAAGGGCTGGATGCTCTAACCACTCCTGACATGCCTGACAAGCTGGACAGGCACTGACCACGTGTGTGTCTGCGTGTGTCTCCGCGCGCAGAGCTGTGTGTGCCCTGCTCGCAGTAGAGCTCCAATTTATCTGTGCCTGTGACCTGGAAGTATACTGGGGGTTGTGCTTGACTACAGACCCATGCTCAGTGCTGCAATAAAATAGTAAGTGACTAGTTATTTATCTAGTTTAAAAATATACTGCACTAAAATTGTGCTCCAGAGGGCGAAAGCCACTCATTCGTGGCCTGGCATGCTATTTAAAAGTCCAAATGACTAAAATGTTAACAACAAGGCCGTTATGCCCGAGTAGGCATAAGCTGGTAGTTCCGGTTAAGACCCGCAGAACTACACGGCTTCTCTTCCTGCTTCTGCTCGCGTGATATAGTAGGGTTTATTTACTTAGTCTGCTTTCCTGGAAATATTATGTGACTAAGCACGCTCCCTTGCAGACTGTATGATAGATGCCTCCTTTCCCTTGCTGCACTTAAAATCTCTCATGCCCTGCTTGCAGCAGGGCTCCAATTTATCTGTGCCTGTGACCCGGAAGTATATTGGGGGTCGCTCTTGACCACAGACCCGCGCACAGTGCTGCAATAAAATAGTAAGTGACTAGTTATTTACCTAGTTTAAAAATAAACTGCACTAAAATTGTGCTCCAGTGGGTGAAAACCACTTGTCCATGGCTCTGGAATGCTGTTTAAATGTCCAAATGACTTAAATGTTACACACAAGGCCATTATGCCTGAGTAGGTATAAACACTGAGTATGTTCACATTTTTGACAAGCCACATAACCTGCAGCAGCCAATCTGAAATGCTGGAGATTGAGAACTCCTCATGCTGTGCCCATCAAAGTGTCATTGGCTGCCCTCTCTCACAGAGAAGGGTGTTGCGAGACCTGGGCCTCAGGGGCTTGAGCCCCCAGATGTTTTCATATTGGCCCCAAACCTCTCAGTGCTACTGTAGAACTGCTGAATGAATTATTTTATGAAAATATCTGTCGTAACCCTAGTCTTTGAGGGCTTGGGCTTGGGCCCAAGTTCTTTTGTAAACCTAATAATGCCTCTGGAACAGAAGAATGACATGACTATTGAAAGGAGCTACATTTATTTATAAACAGTGATTTATGATCAAAAAACATTAGAAAATCTTCAGAAAATTCTGACATCATTTTGGTTAGCTAATTCACTACATTAAATTGTAGCTTTAGGTAAGCAGGCTAGTAAAAGTGTGCTGAAGAGAAGAGAAAGTGCATAGTCTGAGCCTGCACTGGCAGCTTTAGACTCTTCGGCTGAAGCAGGCATAGGGAATGTGCAGACTGGGAAAGGTGTGGTGGGGAGTTTCAAATATTAATTTGGAAAATATTTTTACTGAGTGCCAGTGGTGTAGTGTGCACAGAAATCCATAGTTTTTGGCCCCTGAAACAGGAGAAGGGTGGTGTAAATTTAATAGTCCAGGAAAGGTACTGTGTGGTGTTTGAAGCATTAGTTTACAAATAATGTGATTGTTAGTAACGTTGTGAGCAGAAAACTGTATTTATTATTTTTTTTTATTGTTTTGCCTGAGAGTTAAAACTAAGTAAAGTAGATTGCTGCAGGTCTCTCAGGGTGGGTGAGGAGAATGCAAGAAGTTGACAGAGAGCAATCTGACAGACAAGTGTGTGTGCTTCTGCTGACAAATGGTGTAGAAACCATGACAAAATGAAATGGAGAAGAAAAATAGACATTGTTTGCAGCAAAAGACTATTGGTCCATCCAGCCTGACCTATTTTGTTACCCTACCACACCCTGTGACATATTATGTAGATGAAGTTTCTCCCCATCTCCCCTATTGTTCCCAGCTATAGTGCTGCTACCCCTGCATAACTATCAAACACTTTACTCTGCCTAGCCTTGACTGAAACCATTCATGATTTTTGTGCCTATCACATCTGCTGGCAGGCTGTTACACAGCTCAATCGTTCTCTCTGTGAAGTAAACTTTTCGCACATCCATCTTGAATCCCCCCAGCTCCCATGCCCCCTTATAGTTGATTCCTGTTGAATAGCTCCTCACAGTTTATCTTCTTTATTCTTTTCAGGAACTGCAAGGTCTTTATCATGTCAACCCTCTTCCTTCTGGCCTTCAGCAATTACTTGTTCGGTGGCCTTAGACATTCTTCATAGGATTTGCCCTGCTGGCCCAGAATAATTCTGTTTACCCTTTGCTACACTGTCTCCAGTCTGTCTTTCCTTGGGTGTGGACTCCAGAACTGGGCACAGCATTCCAGCTGGACCTGAATAGTGATCTATATAGAGGCTATATTACATCTTTTTCTCCTACTAACGTAACCTCTCCCACTACCCTATAACATTCTGGTTGCCTTATTGTAGGCCTTATTGTATTGGCTGGTTTCTTTGAGGGAGTCACTTATGATGACTCCCAAATCCCTTTATTTTGAAGTAGTGGCCAATCTAAGCGCTTCCATCTGGTATTCCATCCTAGGATTACTACTCTCTATGTGCATCACCTTGCACTTTTTGGCATTAAATCTCAAGCCCCAAACCTTAGATCATCTCTCTAACCTTTGCAGGTCCCTCTGCAACTATTCTATCCTCCTTCACTGTCTAACCTGCCACAGAAGTAAGTGTTGTCAACAAAGATGCACGTCTTGCCCTACATTATTTTTTCTCATGCAGTATGACATTGATTAACATATCAAAAGGCAGATCCCAGTACTGGTCCCTGTTACACTCCACACATGACTGCCCTCTTCACCTGTTCAGCCCTGTTAACCACCACCCTCAGCTGCCTCCCCTCTAGCCAACTTTTCACTCATTTAACCATATCCTTCACTGCTCCCAGGTCCTCTAACTTCTGCAGCAGCTTTCTGTTGGTACCAAGTCAAATGCCTTGCTGAAGTTGAAGTAGAGCATATCTACTGCTTGACCTTTATCCAATCCCCTTGCAACCCAGTCCAAGAAAGACTATCATGCTGGTTTGACAAGACCTCCCTGCCATTGGCCTGTGCTGTTTACCATCCTGGAACCTATTGCTTTCTGGGTAGGTTAGCAGGCTTGACTAGGGCTTCCATCAGTTTACATGTAATGGAGGTACAGTTAGACTGACTAATCTTTCATTTCCTGGGTCCTCCCTATGTCCTTCCTTGTAGAGTAGAATCACTTATGATACTCTCTAATCTCTCAGAAACACACTGTCTGCAGAGAGCTGTTAAATAGCCTTCTCAGGGGCCCAGCAAGCTCTGATGCCAATTCCCTGAGCACCCTCAGGTTCATCCCATCTGGTTCCAGCACCTTATCTACTTTCAAGGCTGCATGCCCTTTTTTTTACTTTTTCTACTGTTATCTCCATTTGCTCCATTTCTTAAATCCCCCTTGCTGTAGCCTTTCTGGCAGAAGCCTGCTGTCATTCACTGTGAATACTGAGCAGATACAGGCATTCAAAATGGCTGCCTTCTGTTTGTCATCCTCTATTAACCTCCCCAACCCCTTCACCAGCCTTACAATTCCCACTCTCATCTTTCTTTTTTCCTGATATATCAGAAGAGCTCTTTTACTCCCTCCTTTGCCCCCTTCACAGTTTGCAGCTCTGTGTCTGTCTTTGTGTCACTAATCACCTTCTTGGCCTCCTTCATTTTAACCTGGTGCTCACTCCACTCCTCATCCCCCTGGTTCTTCTTTTTGCTAACAATGGCCCTTTTTTGGTCATCTCTGCCTCCCTTAACTTCTTGGAGGACTAGACTGGTATCTTGCATTTGCTACTCCTGGTAACCAATCTCAAGCATGAATTAGGTGCTTCAAGAATGTCCCCGTTAATTTCTCTCAATTTCTCCTCCACTGCCCTGGTATTATCAATGCCTACCATATTTCTCCTGACTAATTCTCTCATCTGATCAAAATTTGCTCATCTGAAATCCAGAACCACAGCTTTTGATGGAGGCATGTCTTTACACAGTGCTGTGCAAACTATATGGTATTATGTTCACTGGACCCTACCTGCACTCCACCCACCATTTCTAAGTTGGTGAGCATCACATCAAAAATGGCAGCCAGCTTTCTTCATTTCTGGATCAGAAGCATCAGTAGGCAGTCCTGAAACGCATCTAGCAGGGTCTGACTTCTAGTGCTCCTAGTTGTCGGAATGTCCCAGTCTATGTCTGGTACTGTACACTGAGATCCCCCCACAACCACTACCTTCCCCTTTTGTGGTTCCTTTCTCAGTTTCATCCCCTAGCAGTCTACCACCACACCTCCTGCCTTGCTGGAGTATAGACCAACCCCATGTGTAATCTTTTCCCAGATGTTGTTGTAAGCTGTACCCAGTGTTCTTCTGTTTCCCCATCTACTCTCCTGACAGACCTGTCTTCAAAAGCTGTTATGCCTCCCCTGACATAGAGGGCTATCCCACCCCCTTGCCTTTACCCTTATACCTCCTATAAATGGTATACTCCAGTAATGCCAGGTTCTAGTCATTATTCTTGATCGGCCACATCTCAGTAATTGTCATGAGTTCCAATTCTGCATCGTTTACCATCACCTGGAGTTTGCTCATTCTTTATTTCCTAGGTTCCTCACATTTAAGTAAACTGCCTTACAGCTTGTGCACTTCCCTTCATGTCAGTGCCCCTCCCTTTTCCCCCTCTTTCACTCCTTAACTTTCTAGTGTTCCTGGTCCCTGATGACTTTTTGAGACCTTTTGGCACCATTTCCTAATCTGTGGAGCTTGTCTCACATTTCAAATACCTGGGGGGTTACAACTGACTCCTCCCTGTCCTTCTCCCAGCATATTGATATATCTGCAAGAGCTATTAACACCAGAAGTGGGATCCTCTACCACCACAGGCATTGTCTAACCCATGAACCCTGAAGATGTCGGATGCCCAGTTTTGTGGTGTGACTTCAGCCTCCCCATGATCAATGACATTGTGATGATCATTCAGTCTCTGCGTCCGACCAGCTGTAGTTTGGATCCAGGCCCCACACATCTCTTAGTGGGCTGTGTGGATAAGATCAGCCAGGTCCTTGCCAAGATAGTCTGGATGTCCTTGGAGAAGGGGATCTTTCCTGATCCTCTAAAGGAGGCCGTGGTTCAGCCACTACTTAAAAAATCCTCCTTGGACTGTCTGGCTAACTACAGACCTGTATCTAACCTGCCCTTTGTGGGTAAGGTTATTGAGAAGGTGGTTGCATCACAACTGGATGGTCATTTGACCAGCCACAATGTCTATGATTCTCTCCAGTCCAGATTTAGGAAGAGACAGAGTACCAAGACAGCTCTTGTTCGGGTACTAAATGACCTCCTAATAGCGAGAGATTGAAGGACCCATTCTGTCTTGGTCCTTCTTGATCTCTCTGTGGCATTTGACACTGTAGACCATGAGGTGCTATTAGAGTGCCTGTGGTCCATCTGTGGACTGTCTGGCATGATCCTCAGATGGTTTCGATCTTTTCTCGAGGGTTGGACCCAGAGGGTGGTGTCTGGGATATTTTCCTCGGCATCACTCCCCCTATCCTGTGGGGTTCTGCAGGGTTCCATTTTGGCACCCATATTGTTTGCAGTGTATATGCTGCCATTGGGAGCGATTATTAGGTGGTATGACTTGAGTTTTCACTGCTATGCAGATGATACTCAGCTATACATGTCCTTTGTGCCCGGCCAGGATGCTGCCATTTCAGTCTTTAACAACTGTCTCACTGAGATCCAAGAATGGATGAATGGGAGTTGGCTGCGGTTAAACCCAGAAAAGACTGAGGTGTTGGTTGTGGACCCAGGTCATCAGGAGGCGGGTTTGTTGGCTGGATCACCTTCAGGCCTATGGCTTGGGGGTGTACAGTTAACTACCTCAGACGTGGTGCGGAACCTGGGCGTTATGTTTGATGACTGTTTGACACTCAAATTGCAGGTGTCGGCAGTTGTCAAAACCTCTTTTTAGCATCGGAGGAATATCGCCTGGGTGAAACACCTGGTTCCTTCCGACGATCTTCCAACTTTAGTCCACGCCTTTGTTACCTCCCGCCTTGACTATTGCAACTCCCTCTACCTTGGGTTATCGGGGGTTGATATCTGCCACCTGCAGCTCGTGCAGAACATGGCAGCCAGGCTATTGACTGGTTCCTCCAGGTCCAGTCATATAATGCCTGTGCTTCGCGGACTGCACTGGCTGCCAGTACAGTGGCAGATCACCTTCAAGGTCAGTTTGCTGACCTATAAGGCCCTACATGATCAGGGACCTGGTTACCTGCAAGATCTCCTTCATCCCTACTGTCCCTCCCACTCTCTCCGATCCACTGAAGAGGGATTGCTAGAGATTCCCAGGGTTTGTTTGAAGACATCTGGAGCCAGGTCTTTCAGTTTTGTAGCCCCAACCCTGTGGAATTCTCTACCTCATCAGGTTCAAGATAGCCCAGCCGTCCAAAGTTTTAAAACAACATTAAAGATTTTCCTTTTTAATATGGCATATGCCAATTATTAGTAGTGCAGCCATGGGAATTTATATGTTAATTTTAATTTTATTAATTGTTTTTTTGAATTCGGTACAGGCGCCTTGGTTTTGAAAGGCACTTTTTATAAATGAAGATGATGATAATGGTGATGAAGCTTTAAACCTGGCAATCAGCAGCTCAGTTGTCTTCCTCATAGACTATGGGCTGGCCATATACAGTTCTGCTACCAACACGATGCTCCAATGGATCTCAGCTGCCTTAAACAAAGCCTGCTGCCTACTCTCAAATGCACCAAGACTCACACACACCTGTGAACTTTATGCTCGGGCTGGCTGGCTTCAACTGAATGACAGAATCAGGTATCCACCAGTGCCACTGCCGTTGCCTCAGAGGTTGCCAAGAAAGAGGAGCGGTTGGACCACAGTGGGCTCAGGGAGGGTGAGGGTGGTGGAACAGAGGCACATCCCTCCAGTTGTACCTCTCCACAATTCCTATGCCATTCTGGCAAAGTGTGGTTCCTCTATGGAGGCACCTACAGTGGAGACCAAGGAGGATGCTGGGAACCTCCACAAAGGAGACCCATAGGAGGGTGGCAGGGGACCCTGCAGGGAAGAAACAACTCCTGGTGGGGACTCCATTGTTAGGAAAGGTAGAACTGGGCAAGAAGGAGAGGAGGTAGGTGCCTGCCTGGCGCCATGGCTTGGAGGACAGGGAGCGAATCTTCAGGATTGCCGAGCAGCTGCACAGGGGAGGGAGCTGGATGTCATTGTCCACTTAGGGACAAATGACCTGGCTAAGAAAGAGATTAGAGAAGTGCAGGAAGAGTTTGTGGAATTGGGGAGGGGCCTTAGTCAAGTAGCATGCACGGTAACCTTCTCGGAGGTGCTACCCATCTATGGCATAGGAGAGGCTATGGTGTTCCGTATCATGGGATTCAATCAGTGGTTGAAAAACTGGTGTGGAGCTCAGGGATTTGGCTTCATTGGGGACTGGGGGTCCACCTGGAGTGATGCAAGCCTATACTGGCATGATGGGCTGCATCTGTCCAGGAGGGGAACCAGGATCCTAGGTGATAGTTTAAATGCTTCATTGGCAAGCTTTTAAACTAGCCAAGGGGGGAGGCACTGGAAAGGAGCAGGAAATCCTAGCCCCCAAACAATCACGGTAGTAAGTGCGGCAAACACCAACATGGAGGTGTCGATAGGGAGAAGGCAGGGGTAAATGGAGAAAGTGACAAAGGCAAGAAGGACAGGGATGGGGCAAAGGGGTAAGACCATCAGGAAATGGAGGGTAATGAGTACCAATGCCCGTAGTCTGCACCAACAAGCTCCTGAGCTGGTGGCCTTAATGGAAGAGGATGCCTGGTTATACGTAGCAATCACAGAAACATGGTACACAGAGAACCATGACTGGGATGGTAACATACCAGGGTACACAACCTACAGGAGAGACAGGCAGCAGGGAGAAGAGGGGAGGAGTAGCTCTCTATGTAAAGGGAAGGGATAAAAGCAACTGAACAAAAGAGTAAACAGGGAGGAGAGGAGGCACTGTGGGTCACCTTGGAGACTGGAAGGGCACCACAATCCGCTGGGGTTGTGTACAGACCCCCATGTCAGGGGAAGGAATGGACAAGGATATGATGGAAGGCATTCTTAGAATGGCAGAGAAAGGAGATACTGTTGATGGGAGACCTGAATATGCCAGATGTTAACTGGAGCACATTTGCTGCAGCGACATCCAGAGCAGGGCCATTCTTGATGCCCTACAGGTGGCAGGCATTAGACAGCTAGTTTCGGAACCCACTCGTGAGGGAGCAATCTTAGACCTCGTACTCTCAAACGGGGGCAGTGAGAGGATCTCAGATCTAGAAGTAGGTTGCCATCTGGGGACAAGTGACCATCAAACAGTGTGCTTCATGTTAAACTCAGCTACAGAGTCAAGCCATACAAAAGTGAGGGTACTGGACTTTAGGAGGGCTGACTTTGGCAAGATGGGAGAGTGCCTCAGAAAAGCACTAGCAAACAGGCTAGAAGGAGGTGTGGAGCAACAATGGGGAATTATCAAAACTGCCATCACAGAGGCAACAAGCCTTTGTGTGAAGCAAATAAACAAATCAAAATGAAAGAAAAAGCCACTATGGTTCTCAAGAGGGTGGCTGTGAAAGTCAGGAAGAAAAGATAGCATTCCAGAAGTATAAGGAAACACAGAAGGAGCAGGACAGAGAGCTGTACCAGTTAAGGGCAGAAAGAAGCAGGGAGGAAGTCAGAATAGCAAAGGCCCAAACTGAGGAAAAGATAGCCAACTCAGTTAGAAGGGGATAAAACCTTTTATAGGTACATCAGCAGCGTAAAAAGACAAAGGGAGGATAGTGAGGCTGAATAGAATAAACGGTGGGTGGGCAGAGGGGACAGTGAAAAGCAGGAATACTGAATGAATATTTCTGCTCAGTAGTCACAAAGAGGAGGAAGTGCCTAATCCAATTAACAGAAACACTCTTGATAAGTGGGTCGATCCCAGTCCTTTCACAGAAGAAAGGGTTCTGCAAGAACTCCTAAAACTGAAGGTGGACAAAGCAATAGATCCTGATGGAATTCACCCCAGAATTCTAAAAAGAATTAAGGAAGGAACTAGTGAAACCACTGGCTACTCTTTTAATAAATCATGGGAGGATGGTGTGGTACCGAGGACTGGAGGAAGGGATGTGATTCCCTTCACAAAAGTGGGACCAAGACAGAGGCAGGAAACTACAGACCTGTCAGTCTGACCTCTGTGGTAGGGAGAAGTGATGGAGTCACTTCTGAAGGAAAGAATAGATGAGTACCTAGAGGTCAGTGGAGCACAGGATCCAAGGCAGCATGGGTTCTAAGCGGGAAGGTCATGTCAGGCGAATCTAATAGATTTCTTTGACTGGGTGACCAAAGTAGTAGACCAGGGAGGGCTGTGGACATGGCCTACCTAGACTTTATGCAAGGCATTTGACACAGTCCACACAAAGATTATTAGTCAAATTAACCAGCCTGGGAGTGGGTCCCAGGGTGGTAGCCTAGGTAAAACATTGGCTGGACAACAGGACACAGAAGGTAATTGTAAATGGAGTCCACTCTGAAGAAAGGCGGTTACTAGTGGGGTACCGCAGGGTTCAGTATTGGGTCCAGTCCTTTTAATGTCTTCATCAGTGGCATTGCAGAGGGACTGGAAGGAAAGTATGCCTTTTGCAGATGACACAAAGATCTGCAACAGGGTTGATACACAAGGAGGCGTGGAAAGGATGAAAAGGGACTTGGCAAGGTTGGAGCAATGGTCTGACGTATGGCAGCTAGGATTCAATGCAAAGTGCAAAATAATGCACCTGGAAACAAGAACCCAGGGAAGAATACACAATGGGTGGGGAGGTAAGTAACAACAACAAAACAGGAAAGGGACCTGGGGTAATCATATCAGATGACCTTAAGGTTAGCAAGCAATGTGAGAAGGCAGTAGGGAGGCCGGGGTATACTGGGATGTAGGGAGGCATCAGCAGCAGAAAACAGGAAGTTGTTATCCATCTGTACAGACAGTTGGTGAGACCCCATCGGAATACTGTGTCCAGTTCTGGAGACCCCATCTCCATAAGGACATAGACAAGATAGAGGCAGTCCAGAGGAGGCAGCTAAAATGGTGCAGGAGTCTGCAAGAGAAGCCGTATGAGGAGAGACTAAGGAGCTTAATGTATACCCTTGAGGAAAGAAGGAGAGGGGGACATGATAGAAACTTTCAAGTACCTCAAGGAATCAACAAAGTCAAGAGGGTAGCATCTTTCAGAAAAGAGACTTGCAAGAACAAGGGACACAATTTAAAGATAGAAGGAGTCGGTTTAGGGGCAATGTGAGGAGTATTATTTCACAGAGAGGGTAGTGGATGCATGGAACAGCCTTCCTGAGGAAGTTGTGGAGTCTAAAACTGTGGGAGAATTCAAGAATGCATGGGACAGACATAAGGCAATTCTTGTGGGGGGCAGGAAGATATAGGCTATTGGTTAAATAGGATCTGCAGCCTACCCTGTAGGTAGGGAAATGGGCAGACTAAATGGGCCTAGCGGTCCTTATCTGCCGTCAAAGTCTATGTTTCTATGTTTCAAATCTGCCTTCTTGCCAAAAAAGTCACATTAAATCTGCTTCCAACAGGACTGCAGAACCTGCTAACACTGCCTAAGAATATCAGACAAACCAGAAGCTCTGTCACTCAAATTTTCCAAGTGCCCAGATGCTGCACAACCATGGCACAGCGTGCATTCTCTCACCGTGCACCCCTCTGGGTAAATGCACTGCCCCCTAACATCTCTGGCTCCTCAACAATTGGCTCTTTTAAATTTAACTGCGTCAGCACCTCTTTGATACAAGTAGTTGCATGTGCCTCCACTAAGGCTCAGCACGCAGCAACACTCTGCCTCTAGCACTTATCTTTGCCTCTGTCATGTCAGGATAGTCAAACCATAGCACTTCACCCACCTCCCTACCCCCGACTCTGATCCTTGCCCCTGGACCTCTCCCTGCCCTCCTCCCTCCCTGTCTTATATGCTCATCTCAACTAGCTCTCCCACTCCCATTGTATCCTTCCCTATCCTTGTCTGCTTATCTTCTTGACATGGGCATACATTGTACAATGCCTCAGCATAGCTAGTGCTTTATGTCTGTTTTCTGTAACCTCCATGAATATTTTTCTCAGTATTTCTATATTTGTGCACAGTACTGTACCTTGTTGTCTAATGTATCTGACGTGGAACCTTTCAGCGAGCATCTGCTCACAGGTATCATCCAAGAACTCAATAAATAAATAAATAAATAAAAATATTTCAGTCCCTCAATACGCTGCTTCCACTCTCTGCTCCTAGCCCCATTTCTGGCAGATTCCTAACTATGTTCACCATTCCTCCTCCATCCTCTGTGGTTCCCCAGCCTCAGTCTCTCCCTTCTCAGTTTAAACGTCCATCTATGTAGACATCTAACTTTTGCCCAAGTCAACTGATCCCCTCTTGTGTCAGGTGAAGGCCATCACTCATGAAGAGCCTTCTGTCCCAGAAATTTCACTAGTCTCTCACAAAATGGTACCCCTTCTCTTGACATCATACCCTAAACAACCTTAAATGCCTCAGTCTCCTCCTTCCTCATGCCATCCAACCATCCCATCCATCCATCCATGCATCTATTTATTCCCTTTCCCTTACCCTACACTGGAAGGACCTCATCAAATGCCAGGGAAGCCAAGTGCAGTTTTAGTTTTTCCATCAGTCTCTGAAAGTTATGCTGGACTGCTTCCAGAGATTGGTTCACCAAATCACTTTTACACAAGTGTACCAGCACCCCAACCTCTCCATTCTTTCCCTCAACCATGCTCCCTGTCCTGTCAATATCCCAGATGGCCAATCCACCTGGATGGCATCTGACCAACCCCTCCCTCTTTTTCCCCTCCTCCCACCATCTTCTCTACCTCATAAGCACAGAGTTCCCCATTACTTGGAAGTCCATTGCTGCCTTCCTTTGTTTCTTGTCACCTTGTCATGAAGCTGAACTACTTCATAAGTTCATAAGCTTCATTATAAGCTTCATTTTATTATTCATAAGCTGAATTATGAAGCTGGAAGGGGTACATTCAGGAGGAATATAAGAAAGTTCTTCTTCACAGAAAGAGTGGTGGATCCCTGGAATGGATTGCCAGCCAAGGTACAGTAGTTGAGGTGAAAACGCTGTAAGCATCCAAGAAAGCTTGGGATAGGCATAAGGGAATCTTAGAGGAAAAGAAACAAGGTGACAGTGGAAGAACCTGAGATCATGTAGGGCAGACTGGGTGGACTAAGTGATCCTTATCTGCTGACAAATTCTATGTTTCTATGTCTTCTTGCTTTCCCCATCCGATCAGCTCACAGTCACCCTGTGTGAGTCAGGCACCTGAGCTTTCTCCAGTGGTACAAATTGATTTGCAGTCAGAATTTATGAATCTTTCATGAAATTCTTGTGACGGCCTCTGACACATCATCCCCCACCACCCTCCAGCCCTCCAGGATAGTTGACTTCTGTGGGAGTGGTGGTGTGGGGAGTGCACTATGGGTACTAGCTTAGCTGGTGACACAGCAGGGATATATCTTCCTTTGCTGCTACCAGCTTTGCTTGGATATCCAAAAATCTACTGTATATGGGGTAGTGGCCCACCCTTCAGAGCATAGCCCAGGAATTGAGGGCCCCACATTTCTTGAGGCTTCCTATTTGCCTGCCATACCTGTACCCTATATTGCCTATAGATTCCCTTTCCTCAATACCTTGTAACTCTTTCCTGCTGTGCAATATCAGCCTACCCTGTATTAGGTGATGCTAACCCTACCAGTCTCAATCTGCTTGAAACCCCTTCAGTCACACTTTTTAAACACCTTACCCTAAATAGGGCATTGGCCACATTACATTTGGAGCTTAGTAAGATTCCACCATGTCAGTTCCACTAAGTACCAGTTCTGTAAGCAGTGGGGGTGGAGGTGGAGTTAGAACAGGGCAGGGGGCCATAGTGGTGAGGCAGGACTAACTGAAAGGACTATGGCTAGGGTATGATATTCCATCAAAAGAAACCAAGGTTCATTAGTTCCCAGAAATGTACTCATTCCATGCCTATTGCAAGCAGCAGCTTTTCCAGCCAGTTCCAGTTACATAGAAACATAGACTTTGATGGCAGATAAGGACCACTTGGCCCACCCAGTCTGCCCATTTCCCTACTTACTGGATAAGCTACAGATCCTGGTTTTACCAACAACCTACTTCCTCCTACCACCTACTAGAACTGCCTTATGTCTGTCCCATGCATTCTTAAATTCCTCCACTGTTTTTGACCCCACAAGCTCCTCAGGAAGGCCATTCCATGCATCCACCACCCTCTTCATGAAAAAATACTTCCTCACGTTGCCCCGTATGTCATCCCCCCTTATCTTCAAATTGTTCCCCTTGTTCTTGCACATCTCTTTTTCTGAAAGATGCTGCCCACTTGGACTTTGTTGATTCCTTGAGGTACTTGAAAGTTTCTATCTTGCCCCCCCTTTCCTCAAGGGTATACATATTAACCTCTTTTAGTCTTTCTTCATATGCCTTCTGGTGCAGACCCTGCACTATTTTAGTTGCCCTCCTCTTGACTGCCTCCATCCTGTCTATTTCCTTGTGGAGATGGGGTCTCCAGAACTGCACACAGTATTCCAGATGGGGTCTCACCAACTGTCTGTACAGAGGGATAACAACTTCCTGTTTTCTACTGGTGACGCCTCTCCCTGTGCATCTCAGTATCCCCTCAGCCCTCCTTACTGCCTTCTCACATTGCTTGCCTACCTTTACATTGTCTGATATGAATACCCCCAGGTCCCTTTATATTTCTGATGTTGTTAATACCTCCCCCTCACTGTATACTCTTGCCTTGAGTTTTTGTTTCCCATGTGCATTACTTTACACTTCTTTGCATTGAATCTAAGCCGCCATACTTTTGTCCATTCCTCCAACCTTGCGAAGTCCCTTCTCATCCTTTCCACCCCCCTTGTGTTTCAACCCTGTTGCAGATCTTTGTATCATCTGCAAAGAGGCATACTTTTTATTCCAGTCCCCCACAATGTCACCTATAAAGACATTAAAGAGGACAGATCCCAGTACTGAACCCTGTGGTACCCCGCTAGTAACCCCCCCCCTTTCTTCAGAGTGGACTCTGTTTATTATTACCCTCTGTGTCCTGTTGTCTGGCCAGTTTTTTACCCAGGTTACCACCCTGGGACCCACTCCCAGGCTGGCTAACTTGTTTATTACTCTTTTGTGTGGGGCTGTGTCTCACACAAAAGAGTATCTGGTGAAGAACCCTCAGCAAAACAGAAGCACACAGGTGACCCACTGTTTCTCCTTCAAGTACTTTATAGTATATGTTTGGCCTTTGTTCTGTATAAAAATCCACTTACTCAAAAATCTTGTTTTGCACATTCTAAACTGTTGTGTGCATTCCAAGATGCTGTTGTGCACATTCCGAGCAGTTGTTCAGCACAGTTTAAATGTCATACAATCTTAAATTCCTTATTCACTCAGCACCTAGATGATTACTAACCACCCATGCCCAAATTTGTACCTTTTAACTTGAAAAAGTCTATAAATTTAATTTTTGTAATAAAAAAGAGCAAAGAAATAGCAAGTTTTTTTTTATTTTTTTATTTAGGGAGGTAACATTTCTGTGATTTATGTGTTCTAAACCATATACTATAAATAATAAAATATTGGCAATCACATACAGCTTGGCATGTGTTTCCGTCTTGGGGTTGACATGACAGCATGGATTTCTCGAGCTTTGCTCTCAAGGTCCATATGCTGTCATCTCAACCACTTGATGGAAACAGAGCCTTGTTATGCATGGTTGCCCATACATTATTCTCTATGAGGCTCCCTCCTCATGGAGATATAAGAAATCCAGCCTGACCTGTAAAGGTAAGCTCTCCACCCTGTTTGTCTTCTATAAAAAACATGGTACCAGCTGCTAATACCAATGGCATCACCACCATGTCAGCCACCACTGCAGCATGGGCATGGATAATTGCTTGTCTGCCATAAGACACTATGCAATACCACCCTTCACCCAAGGCCCCAAATCAGGTATCAGCAGCAGTAGCAGCACCAAGCCCAGTTCTGCTCAGCTGTGAACAGAAGGTAACTGTAAGTCTTTGTCTAGCACTGTTGTTACTGTTTTCTTGTCAAATCAGGAAAATGTGGAATTGCTTAAGTTAATATAAGGTATAACAAACCCACAATTTTACAAATAGTCAGCTAATGTCACCTCCACCACAGCAGCTTATAGCGAAGAAGAATGCCACTGAGGAGGATATGGAAGTGAAGCTGTTGGAGTAGGGTGGGCGTGAGTGTGAGGAAGCAGAAGAGTGGGAAACAGAAGCTCAAATGGAGGAAGCAGCAAAAGGGCAGAGAAAGTTACAGAATCATCTGGGGTGGAGACTAAGGGACATGGAAAAGGGGGAGAAGAAGTCTAAGAGGAAGAGAAGCAGGGGGAAGAATTGGGAAAGGAGGGAGCACATGCAGGAGAAAAAGATGAAGCAAGAAAGGTTGAAAGTGCATTGCCAGTTATACCAATGGTTCCACCAGGTTGCATCAATAGCAAAGTTGTTGAAATGCAGCTCTGCAATGGAAATGATGTCGACAGGTGAAATTTCGCCTTTCAACGTTGAGTGTTTTTTTTATGTGGGGGCTTCACCCACCACACCCCCCTTCTTAAAGAGAACAAACTCCAGGTCTGAGTTTATTTGGGGGGGGCACTTAAAATCATTGAAATTTCACCACTGGGTCCAGTACAGTGACAATCTCGAAGCTGACACTGTACTGGATTTCGATGTTGAAATTTTGACATCATGATGTGATACGTACACCAACAAGTTCAGATCATGACTGTGATAAAGAGGAGTGAAGGCTACTGCAGGACTATATGGATACATTAAGAAAAATAATATTGTGAAAGAGGAAAGCAAGAAAGCAGGTTGGCCAGGCAGGGAAATATAAAAACCAGGCCCCCCCAGCACCCTAATTTTCAGCCTCATTGTATCCCTAGTGCAGCGGCTGCAAGTGCAGCCTTGCCATGGCATTTGGCTTTGCAACATCATTCCATCTTGGCAGAAAAATGAAATTATAGTAACTGGTTAATGATGATTATCAACAGTGGGCAGAAGTTGTCAGACTCAGTTATACACGGCAATGTATAATCACTCGTGTATAATGGAGTTTGATTATACTTGTCTGTTTATAATCACCCATGAGTAAAGGAGTTTGATTAATCATCTTTTGCAAGCATTCTAAAATCATTCTCGTGCTAGCACTACTGGCAGTTCGCGCTGTCAACTTGATCCCGTTAACCTCACCGAAACCTCTGAGCAGGAATCTAACTTAAGTGCGGCTGTAGAAAGACACATTTCTCACAGAAATGAAAAATAATCAGCAATCTACTAATGTCTGTCTAGCCACCTAAAAAATGGAACATTCATCACCATTTCAGCAACCTAATGACCCAGAAAGACAAACATTCATAGAGCAGCAAGGAAACAGAAACATGAATTATTCTTATATCTTGCAGTCACCATCCTATTGCTCCCAATGAACCTCAGCAGTCCAGACATGTACTGTAGCTAAAAAATCAGAGATCTGCAGTGTGGGAGTATTTTACCCATGACCCCACAAATCCAGTGAGAGCTCGTTGCAATATGTGTGACAGAAAGATTAACTGGAATCTGTCTATTTGGACTTTAGGAACCAGTGTTCTGGCTGATCATCTAAAGTGTGAGCATGGCATCTTCCAATCAGTCACATAGATTATCAATCCCCATACAGGTTACATGGGCCAACAGCAACAGCAGCAATAATTAGGAATGGGTACTGGAATAAGATGGTTTGTTCAAATAATACAGTCACTATGGATGCCACAGAAGCCAACTGATGCATTCTTAAATATTGGTGTTGCTTCAGAATTGGCACTCCAACCTCCATCAATAAAACAAACTACTCTGCCTGAATAATTACATGTCCACACTAGCTTACATAAAGTCACTCAGTCTCTGTCTCAATTACACAAATAACTGGAGAAATAATGGTCCTTGATCTTCAGCCATTCTCCATTGTGAAGGACACCAACTTTTGAAGACTTTTGGATGAACTGAAGCCCAACTACAACATTCCATTACACTTCACATTTTCCAGACCTGTTCTCCCCAGCATGTAAAATTCACTATGCATGTAGATGTTGACACTTCTAAAAGAGGTAGAGGGGTGAAATATGGAGCATTAGTGCAAACCAAACCTTCCTAAGTCTCACTGCTGATTGGGGATTGGGTTGTGTAGATATTAAGCTACACCACCACCACTCTGATCCCATCTCTGCCACCACCAGCCCCTGCAGGTTTTATTATGAAGCATGTAGCCTCTCAGAAGCACACTAGTAAAGGAATTGCCTTACTTAATGTGTCAGTTACAGAGGGGAAGCACAGTGGAGAACACTTTCAGTGGTTCATGCAATCACTGCTGGGCAGCTGGATATACCTTCATGATTTGAAGGTGGTAATGTTTGTGATGAACAGTGGAAGACACATGTTGAAGCCTATGAATGATGGGAATTTCTACCAGCCACCTTGTTTTTCGCATACACTAAATCTGGTGGCAAGTTATGTGCTTGACAAACATGCACAGCTAAGAGAAAGAAATGAAACTGTATGGGATATTATGATATATTTCCATTGTTCCCCAAATGAGCTGAGCTCCTCTGCCAGCACCAGCAGAAGTACAGTGTTCCACAGCATTGCATAATTAAAGGCATGGCATCACAGCCCTGTTTTTTACAGTGGAACCTACCAGGATGCAACACAGAATACTGCAGAACTCTGAAGCTCCTGCAGGAAACGGTGCACTTTCAAGGGCAGTTTATACATTTTGTCATGCAGTAATCTGTGACACTGCATTGTATCCTGATTAGCTCCACTGTATATGGTCAAGAGACTGTTGGAGAAAAAAACTTTTCTGGACTATAGAATTTGATGATGTAGCTGTAGGGGATATTTTTCCCAGTTGGAGTGGTGTGTGCTGCAACAGCTTGTTCTGATTATGAGACCTTATGAATAGACCAATAAATATGTCAGTGCTGAAAGACTCTTCTTGAATGACACATGCATAATTATTTATGATCTTGTGCAGCAGCCCAACAAAGCAAGTCAACTGGTGATGGTTGCCAAGGTGCCACTGGTGGTGGTGAGAATGAGCGATGATGATGGTAGTGGAGAAGGTGCTAGTGAAACCACTAGTTCATCTCAATCATCTCAGCAGCAGCACAAGCAGGATTCAATACTCATTAAAGAGTTAATGGACTAAGGACACTGTTAGTTTTGCTTGTTCATTGTAAAAGCAGGTCAGTGTTACTTATGTGTTATTTTCAATGCTATTTTTCCAATCTGTGTTTGATTTTTTTTTTTGTTTACTTTTTCAAACTGCTGATGCCATGAGAAATTCACAATGGCATCCTTCACATTCTGTACCAGAAGTGATATGATGGGAGGAAATCAAACCTTTCAAACGCACCCCAGTCGAGTTCTGTCTGTGTCAGTTCTTACAGGATATGTTTAACCTTTGCATGCATCAGGAAACTGGCTTTTTTTGAGTAGTGATCCTGATTTGTCTATTGTTTCACAGTTTCTTTTTGTAATTAGCCCTTTTTTATTATTTTCTTGATTAAATTTCTGTAGTCTTGTGTCGGTGCATTCATTGTCAGTATTTCTCGGTTACTAATCTGGTTAATTGCATTTTATTCTTAATTATGAAAAACTTTGGGTTTTCAATCACATTCATTTGAACTGAGACAATGAGACTTGGATACTAGTATATTGTTATTTTGTATGCTGCTCCCATTATTTTTTTTGACATAGGGTATAATGGACTTCAAACTGACAGAACAAGCAGTTTTTATATTGAGCATCTAAAAGTTCTGTATGTTTTTGCTGATTTCATTACTGAGATTAGAGTTGGGCCTCCTGTGTATTGTGTGGTATCCATTTTGATATTTTGTGGATTCTGCAATTTTGCTGTGGATGTGGTTTTGGTGTGGAGGAATCGAGTATGTCAGTGCTGTGGCACCATTTTCAAAAGGATGTGATCGGTGGATGAGTTACATTTGTGAAATGGTGTAGCTCGGATCAGACTAACTTTTAAAGTTAGCAGCCATGGGAAATAGTACAGAAACTTCTCAATTCAATTCAGTTATAAAGCAGTGAAGGACTGAATGGCTGGACGGGGGGCTTCTTCAATTTGCTCTAACTTTAAGTGCCTGTGGGATCTGAACACATGGCGGCACAGCTTGCCACGGAACCGAGCATTCACATCTCCATAATTGATGGCAGAGCACGTTTTAAATACTACAGTCTATTTTACTGAACAATAAAACAAGAAAATCGACAGCAGCAAACAGACCTCTCCCCCATGGACAAAACAAAGGGGAAGAGGTCTGTTTGCTGCTGTCGATTGTTTTGTTTTTATTATTCAATAAAATAGATTGCTGTATCTAAGAATTGGTCTACCTTCATTTTATGGAGAAGTGAGTGCTCAGTTCTATGGCAAACTTTCTATTTCATAATGGATGCTTCAAGTGTCATGTCAGCATTACGTACATTTTACCAGGACATTGGAGGGTCATGGAAGTGGGAATTTTGTCACCCTGATCACATTGAGAGGCGTGAAAGGCATGATTTCATGTGGGGGCAGAAAGTGATGCATATGGTCCTTAATGGAGCTGATAGACAGATTACCTTATTTAGTAATGCTGTCACATATGTGTACCTTCTTCTCAGGTGTTAGTTTCTGTGTTTTTTATGAGGTTGTGTCAGTCAGTGTTCTTCACAGTGATGACATGGTGTTTTGGTGTAAAATGGGATGGTTTTTAATTTTTCTATTTTTTGTTACAGGTTTTTTTTGTTTTCTTTGATGTCAATCCTTGCAGGATTTGGTATGCAGTTTTGACTGTCTGCTTTGTGTTTGTCAGATGTTTGCCATTGTTAACTCTTCAATAGTTCAGTTTGTGTCATCTCTATTTTTCAGTGTAAGTCAATGTTAGCTAAGACATTAATCAAAGCTAATGCCTCTCTTTATATCTGATAATGTGCACAGTTCTGGCCATAAATGCATAACTTGAATAACCAAGAAAAAACAGAATCAAAGATGCCTGACATGATTGGAGAAACAGTGAGGGAAAGAGGTCGATTCTGACTTACATGTGTGGTAACCTATTTTATGCATAGTGGAAACAAAGGATTTCTTTACTATTAGTAAATAAAGTTTTAGCATTATCATACTGCTTCAATAAAAATAAGCAGATCAAAATGTAGTTTTTTTTTTCTTTGTTGATTTACTGCTCAGTTGATCCATGATTGTATACTGAACTTATGGTGTTTGATTTTTATCACTGATGGTGAATCTGACAAGTGTGAGGCAGATGTGTGGTCAGCTGCATTTCGGATCCTGCTGGGGCTTGTGTGGATGAGCACACACAAACATGGCAAAAGGGAAGAAATTATGAAGACTGCATGTATGTGAGTTGAAAATAGCCAATTCAAGTAGAAAGCAGTGTGACATACTGATTGTATAGAAATGATGTTTTGATTCCTTCATAAGACTGCTGTCAAACGCCTCTTGGTTAGAGGTGCTTTGTGTTCATGGGGGAAAGTTGGCTAACTCTATTTCAAAGTAAAAATAAATTAACACCAGGGAGGTGAAAGTTGCACATGTGTGCGAGTATTCAATGGTATTTATTTAGCAGAAGTTCATACAAGTTAATTTCTTTATTGAAATACCTACTATCAAGAGCAATGCTCAGATGGTTCTTCATGTCTGTGCACTGTTGTCAGACTTACTGTGCTTCCTCTCACACCATCACTTCAGGCACAATATGTAATGTCTGAATCATGCCCACTCAACAGTGCTACTTGACTGAAATATCTCTAGGACGTAGTTTTTGAACACTTAGCTAAATATGAAATTTTCATGAATATACAAGTAACTCAGATATACTGGGCTGGATTCTAAAAGGGGTTTGAATGATGCAAGGGACTTGCATCAAAAGAGTTTGAAGCAAGTGGTGACTTGCATCACAACTTGCATCAAACTGTGATTCTGGAAGGCAGCCTGCATCTGTCATAGATACGCTGCACCAATACCCCCTTGCACCAGGGTTGCGTTCAACAACCCAATGCACCAGGTTCAAGAGGGTGTGCACCATGGTGGGGATGCCACATTCCCTGCTTTGGGAGTTTGGAAGCCCCACCATGGACACAGGAGGGCTCATCACTTAGACCATCCAGGAGGTGTTCTAAGTGGCTTGCAACATGCTGAGGCCCATGAGGAGTTGGCAGTAGGTCTGCCCCAGGAGCACAGACATCAATAGTGCAAGGCAGGGAACAGTTGTTGAACCCCCAGAAGGGTGTGGGACAGGGCAGTGTGCCCTCACTGTGCAGTGTAAAAACATCAGCCTGTCCCAGTCCGTCTCCCACCCCCTGTGCCCATGAAGTGCTGTAACACACATACCGAGCATGTACCTGGTGGTCTAGTGGGCCCCTTATGAGATGTGTGGCACTATACCACCACCAGTTTGTGAGTATCTTGGGCATTGGAGGGGGTTGGCACAAGCCTGCTATGGCAGGTTTTCTATGATGGTGGCACATGGGTGCTCAGAAAGTGCTGGGACACTGCACAATGGGGGCACACTGCCCCTTGTGAGTTGGGGGGCACTATACCACCACTGTTTTGTGAGTATCTTGTAGATCAGAGAGGGTTGGCACTAGGCTGCCATGGCAGGCTTTCTACACCAGTGGCACATGGGTGTCCAGACAGTACTGGGACACTGCAGTACCATGGCCTGGTACCCCCTGGAACAGCCTTACATTGGCTGCCCCTTCTGTGTCCGGGTACCAGTCTTGCTGCTCCATGGGGCACCCGGGGTGCACACCTGGCCATGATACATCCATGGACTTGTGCCAGGACCCCCAGCTGTGCCCATCTTTCAGCCACTGGGCGAATTTTATTACTGTTCTTGAAGATTTGACGCAAGTCCCCAACCTTCTAGAATAGCAGGTTTTGCCTTTGTGGCAGCTGCATGAGCTGCAGACCCCTTCTCTGCTGCAAGTTGTGTCCAACACAGGTGACTTCCAGAATTGTGTCCACTATCTCATTACTCCTCTTAACATGAAGACACAAGGAAAGCTTACTCTACTACCTCTTTAAGGAAGTGATGGTGATGTTTCTGACACAAACTACAGACAGATTTGAATGCATTAGCATTGGATACACAGACTGGCATGGCAAAGCTACTTGATCCCAGATATGAAAATATGTACATTTCCCCTGGATGCATCAGTTGTATTAAGTAGAAACTGTTGTATACACATCAAATGGAGCAGCACATACAATGTGATGAAACAACTAAGAATCAGCCTCCACCTACTTTTTTACTGTTACTACTTCTTGGCTGAGTTTGCATGTTTCCAGTGCCAGGTGTCAGCTTGATGACATGTAAGATGATTTCGACAGTGATGATCCAGTGACAACAAAGGTGACTACATTCAATTCTGGCAAGACAGGAAACTCATTTGGCATGCACTGGTAAATCAGCATTGTATTTTCTCATCTGTCCACCCACACTTGTCACTTCAGAAAGAGGTTTCAGCACAACTGGTAATACTGTCTCACCACTTCGCTCCAGGCTAGAGCCTGAGAATATTTAATTCTTAGCCTTTCTGAAATACAGCTTACCATGAGTCAGCTTCAGCTATCCATTTGATTGTCTCCACGTTCAACAGGTCACATCTGTTGCCATTCCAACTCATATACCTCCTACTGTCTAGCCTCCCCTGGCTCCCACTGGCACTGGCAGTATCATAGTCTGGCTCATCACTCCCAGCAATACCATCGGTTTAAGTATTATGAGACACACCTCCACCCTTATGTCCTGCTAAAGACAGTGCAACTTTTACAATGTCATCCCCAGAAAGCTTGATGTGTTCAGATGTGATATGTAGCTCACACAGAATCATTATCAGGTAAGTAAGACATGTTGTGTCACCCAACCCACCATCAAGGGACAGTGACAATGACCCTGACACTAAATCAATCATCAGTGATGACTGCACACAGATGTGCAACTTTTTCAGTCTCATGACATCATGTAGTCAGTTGACTACAAGAAGTTTGGCTGCCTGTGGGCAGCAGCTGTCTTAATTGTTGCATCAGTTTAAGCAATAAAAAATACAAAATAAAAATTATGAAACAATCTGGAGAAAAATGAAAGGCTCTGCACCCATGTACTGTATAGTGAAACACATGAAAGGTAAATGTAATGCCCTAAATTTTTGTCTTTTAATTTGTGTTTATGTTCTTGGAAGCATATTTTTCCTTTGAGGGGGATATTATAAATTTTGAAATGATATGGGGACAGTAAGAAGGTAGTAATTGACTTGGAGGTAAATAAAAGCTACAAGGGCAAGCCTTGAGCTCAGCAATGAATACTAACAATTACAATGCAGCCCACTTATAGTGGACACGCTTAAGCCAAACACTCGTTTTAGTTGGATAGAACTCACTTGCCAAAAGCTATTGTTCATAGGTGACATTGACAACACTAGACTTGCTGTTTACAATGGATTGAGTGGTAAGTAATGTGTTAATCTGTCGACCCACCTCTCATTATCAATTGCCTTCCTCCAGCTAAACACAAGGAAACATACAGAAAGAGATGCCACCGTGGACCCCGAAGTAACATTGCAATCAAGCACTTAGAGTAAAACTTAAAAGATTGCATTTATGTGGCTGCCTCAGTATAACCTCCCTCCTCTCCCACTCATTGGTGTGGTCCTCGTGGTTTAGCTATCCTGGTCAGTAGCAGTACGGTACCTGTGGGCAGAGTAGTGTGGCTCAGCAATCTCAGTCAGTAGTAGTACAGTAGTGGAGGAACAATGGAGTAGACAATTGCACCTAGCGCAACCTCACCCAGCTGCAGAAATTAAAGTTAAGTTAAAACTTAAAAGATTACAGTTATGTGGCCACCTCAGCATAACCACCCAGAGTTGTGCAGTCCAGCAATCTCCATTAATAGCAACACTAGTAGCAGAGCAATAGAGCAGACACCGGCACCTTGTGACAACCCTACCAGGTGGCAGAAATGTGTGAGAGGCGTTTTGTTAGAGAATGGCACTAATATGGTAAGCGTTAAAAAACACAGATAACATTTCTAGTGTTCATACAAAAGTAAATATCTGAAAAATAAGTTTTATTTTTGAACAGTTACAAAGGTTATCTGGTTTAGGCATAGATGTATGTAAGTCAGTTTACTTCTGTCATAAAGCTGTGAGAAAACTTGCAGCTGTAGAATGTAGTGTGTGTGTGTGTGTATATATATATATATATATATATATTTATACAACATATGTTTTGTGACAAATACACAGATAAAAACTAATATCCTAGTCAGGTAGTGGAGATAACACTGATATCTCCATGTTCCTATATGTCATAGTGATATCTCCATGTACCTATACGTCATGGTGATACTGTATCTCTATGTTCCCATATGTCATAGAATGGAAAGTGAAAGTATTTCACTTTTCATTGCATGACTCTATCTTTAGGACCTGCACCCCTCCCCCCACACACACACATACATGCCCCTGTATTTGGTTGATCCTGCCATTATTTTTATATGAAAATTCTTTTAAAAATGTATATGGTTGATCCTGCCACTGTGACCTTTTGTAATGATAACACTTTCACTTCCTCCTGTAAATTAGCATTGACTGGTGGTATACAAGACCCATTAAGCGTCCAGTCCTTCAAAAGTAAAGCAGTCTGTATCACACTAGTTAGAAAAAACCCTACACTTTTACTAAGATTAACTTAATTTCTTTAAAAGAAGCTGCCAACTGTACTGAGAGGAGAGCAAGTGAGCCAGCAGCTTCAGAACAGCAGAAGGAAGTGCAAGCACGTGTTGCTATAGCAATGAATGCTTGTGCTTCCTCCTACTGTTCTAAAGCTGCTGACTGACATTCTGAATGCACAATGGCTGCTCCAAGCAGACACCAACACTTTCTACTGCACAAAAAAATAGCAAGAAAGGGGGCAAATACTAATGTGCAGCAGATTTTACACCTCCCACTGGTCACCTATATCACAGGGAAAACTGGAATCCCAAAAGGATCAGGAAGCCAATTGGGGGAGGATTCTGAATGTACCTAATAGGAACATACATAGATACATAGATACATAGACAGTGTCGGCAGATAAAGGCCTATGGCCCACCCAGTCTGCCCATTTGAGCTTGTAAGTTCAGTTTGTTTTCCTAGACATCTGTTGCCCCTTACCCCTGACCTCCAGAATTCCTTTATGTCTATCCCATGCATTCTTAAATCCTGTGATTGTTTCAGCCCCCACCACTTCCTCTGGCAGGGTTTTCCACTTGTCCACCACCCGTTCTGTGAAGAAATTCTTTCTCATGTCTCCTCTGAATCGTCCTCCCTCCAACTTCATCCCATGCCCTCTAGTCCTGGAACATCTTTTTCGCTTAAAAATAGTGTTTTCCTGCACCCTGTTCCTCCCTGTAAGATACTTGTATGTCTCTATCATATCCCCTCTCTCCCTCCTCTCCATGGACATGATTGGTTGGAAGGGTTGAAAAAGATGACCTGACTCAAATGATAAAGAGCAGGCAAGATGTGCTACCTGGCAATATAGCAAGGGCAGCACTAGTAACACACAAGAGCATTAAAAAAAAAGAGATATACATGTCAAAAAGTAATTAATTGCCATATTCTGAATGTACTAGCTGAGGACACCAACTAGTACATTCAGAACACATATTGGAGGTGCTTCAAACTATAAAAATAATGGGGAAAACAATACAGGTAGGGTAAAGGAATTACAGGACAGCATCTGGATTGCTGAAAGCATACTTTATTTAAACAGAAAGATGGCAGAATTGACAGAAAACATGCAACTAAAACCTACAGACTTTCCATGTCACAATTTAGGACCACTAAAACAGCAAGAAAATTGGGTTGGACGACAAAAAAAAAAAACAATTCCAGGCAGCTTCAGACCACAATTTTATTATATGTATCTCTACATGCACGAAGCATTAAAACAGTATTTCAAATATTATTTTTTAATTTTTTCCTCACTTTATATCATGCTCTTAACATTTACATTCCATTGGTATAAGATTTTCATGAACATAGCCAGCAACAATGCCAAAGAAGGTTGTACAGGAGTGAGTCAATGAGGACTGGAACATATACATTCACTTCATCAAAAATCAGGTGACAAAGTCAAATCATGAATCACAGCTCGTGAGTCACAAGTCATGAATCACGTGTTATAAGTCATAAGTAATGAACTGCGTGTCACTAGTCGTGTTTTTTCTAAGCATATGAAATATAAATAATTACTGATATATTTAAAATAAAAAACACAGAAGGCATCAGGGTCCTACCCTAGGCAACTACTTATGAAGTCCTATGCAGGATCATGAGGTGCATGAGCTGCAGCAACAACAGGGGGAACTACACATTGCTCACTTTCTCAGTCCCACTAGTCACAGGTGCAGCATCTACAGGAATGGATGTTACATGGCTATATAGCCCACAGTCTGCCCACACCCATCCCCTTTACATCAAGAACCAGATCTGGTAAAGGACCACCAATTCTTTGCATCACTTTATAAAGCTCAATTCCACTTTCCCTACATATAAATAAATATTTTATTTCATTTTTATTTTATACTGAAAAGTCTATGCGCACAAGTGTCCATTTTCACAGACGTCCAGTTTCATGTAGCAAAATACAAACGTCAAAGTACAACAACATATACACAGGCAAGCAAATAACAATACAAGATGCTCGAAATGAAAAATCAATTAAAACAACTACAAACAACATCAGAAGATAGCTTTTGTTCAAAAGTAGTCCTTAAAACCTACAACTCTACAACAATTAGTAATATTACTGGGTAAATGATTGTATAACCTAGCAGTTTTAAACTGTATTGAATTTTGTGCAAAATTTGTTAGAAAAAAAGGTAATTTAAACTGATTTCTAATATCAGATCTAGTGTGAGAAGAAAACATTTTATTGGGGAATAAACTTGAAACACTGTTCGGTACAAGACCTAATTGAATTTTATGTAAAAATTCAATGCTCTGAGATTAAAAAGTGCACCTAGCGATAAACATCCAGATTTCTCATATAAAGTATAATGATGTGCCAACCTGGGTAAACAGGTAATAAAGTGTAAGATGCTATGGTAAGTGGATTTCAATTTATTTAACATTTTCTCAGAAAAGAATGAATAAACAATAGAACCATATTCCAAAAGAGAAAAAAGAAAACTGTAAGCTAATGAAGACCTTGTTTCCGGAGTGAGATATTTTCTAATATGAAATAACATGTCCAAACATTGGTGCAATTTACCAATTAAAGAAACAATGTGCTGGTCAAAGGTTAAGTGCTGATCCAGCACTATACCCAGATATTTAAAAATGGTGACCCTTTCAATAGAATTACCAAAATTATCAATTAATTTAAAATCAAAATTACTTTGATTCCTAATGCCTGAGAAAATTAGAAACTTAGTCTTAGCCGAATTAAGTACAAGTTTATGTAACTTAAATCAAGAGCGTACAGCCTCAAAATCACTTTGAAGATCAATTTGGAATTTCTGTTCATCAGAACCAAACAATACAGCATCATCCACATATAGTATAATTTAAGTCTTTGAACAGATTTCCAGTAGCAAATTTATAAACAAAGAAAACAAAAGGGGCTCCTAAATGGACTCCTGTGGAACACAAGTTGAGAGAAATTTTTGGGGTGATAATTATTAAGATCTGTCTTATCCCCAGCTTTAAAAATGGGTTTGACTATAGCACATTTCCATATAAGTGGAAAAGCCCCATGACAAAGAGAATAATTAAACAGTTTTGTCAGGGGAAAAACAAAGGTGCCACCTACCTTTTTGAGTATTCAGAAATCTATATTATCAGGACCAATATAAGGCAGAGGATCCATTTTACACAAAAAACAAAAAACATCTTCAGGTACTAAAGCCAAAAATAAAATTTTGGAATGTTACACTCACTATTACTATGTGACAAACTTTCAAGTCCATTATAAGTGCCATTATTCAGATTACAATCCAAAAAACTGGGTGGTCTAAATTTATCCAAACAGGAAAAATGTGAATTAAACAACCGAGCTACTTACAAAGGATCACTAATTGAGCTACTATTAGACTCTATGAATATTGGATCCACCTTTTTCCCCTACCTAACAATGAATTTAAAGCATTCTATGTGGCTTTTGAATTTCCTTGATCAGTACTCAATTTTGTTTTAAAGTAATTAACCTTCACTTGTCAAACTTCTGACTTATACCTATTATGCAATAACATGTAAGCCTGAAGATTACTGCTTGTTTTATTTTTACAATATTTAGCCCATAGGTTACTTCTTATTTTAAAAAGCTTAAGCAGATGAGGTGTTAACCAACCTTTTGTTTCACCACTTATTCTAACCCTCCTAATTGGTAATAACTCATCATAAATTGCAGTAAATTATGTGCAGAATGATTGTAAGGCCTGGTCAGTATTACTAATAGCATCTAAAAATGACCAATCACAAGAGTCAATCATAGTTTCAAAAGCCTGTACATCTAAATCCCTAATCCTACAATAACTATGTATTCTGTTTTTTTTCTTATACAATTTAGTTGACCAATGACAAAAAGTAGCACTATGATAACTGAGACTATCTGGTAATACCCCAGCAGCAACAACAACATGGAAAGGATCATTAGTTATGATCCAATCCAAAATTGATTCATAATTTGTGCAATGATTAACTCATATAGTCTCAGTAATTATTTGAAAAAGTCCCAAATCCATAATTAAGTTTCTAACATTGATGGCTTGGATTCGGTCCCAGTGAAGATTAAAATCTCCCACAACAAACCTCTCTCTCTCTCTGTTCCTTGGTAAATGCTCCCATTTAGAAAAGAAACACTCCAAACCCATTTTATAATTACCAGGGGGAATATAAACATTGCTAATAGTAAAGAACTTATTTCTACCCAATTCAATATCAATAGTCAATGACTCATAAAAAGGACTATATGGAGTCATGTGATGGCAGCCTGAGCTAAAGCAGCAGTTCCTCAGAGCTCCGTTCCCTGACCTTCGATTCTAATCTAATAATTGGTTTTAAAAGTGAGAATTACCCTACCTGAGAAAGTCACCAGCAAGATAACTGAAGTAGGTTCTGTGGGATTGAATGTTGAAAGGAGGTATATATGAAAAAAGCGTTACCGAGACGATCCCCACCGCTGACCCTGGAGAAAGACAAGGCCGCAAAACGACCGCGGCAGCAAGCTCCGAACTTGCTGAAAATGGCCACGATATCCACAGCACTTTCGGAGGAGAAATTTATGGAGATAATGCAGCCACTGCAGACAGCAATTATGACGATCTCTGAGGACCTTCAAGCAATTAAAACTTCTGTAGAATCCTTGTCACGGAGAGTTGAGGACTCTGAAACCAGAATTACATCATTGGAAAGAAGGCAGGATAAGGCCAACCTAGATGTTGTTAACATCGGGTGCAGATTTAAAAAATTTGAGGAGAAGATAGAGGACTTGGAGGGGCGCAGTAGACGGAACAACCTGGTAGTAATAGGCATTCCTGAGAAAGAGGAAGGAAACGCAGCAATCATCTTCATGCAAAAGTTTTGTGCTAAAATAGCCGGCCCCCCCCCCTGAATGGAGGAGACTATGTGATTGAGAGGGCCCACGAGCCCTCGCCCCCCATGATCCTAGTCAGCCCCGAGACCAATGATCTTCAAGCTCTTAAATTTCATCGATAAGCAGCATATATTAAATAAAGTTAAAGAAATCCAAGAAGTGACCTGGGAGGGCAGGAAAATCCGAATAGCGCAGAACCTTCCTCACTCGGTGCGACTAAGAAGACAGGAACTCCATCTGATTGTGTCTAAATTGATCACAGCAGCAAAGCAGTTCAGGGTCAAGTACCCCGCAGTCCTGATGGTTAAATATGGTGACAAATGGATCTCCTTTGACTCCCCTGTGCAAGCCTTGCAAGGCTTAAAAGAGCTCATTCCAGACCTGTTCAAGTGAGGGAAAGTTAGAATGCAAGAATGGCAATGCACATATCTATAGCTATGGAGTGCTTCCTTCGAACACTGTGCAAAGACTCTCTTAACATATGACAGTTAAGTATGATCCCATATGTTAGACACAAACTGCCAGAACAAAGGATTGTTGAGCTGTTCTTAAATGCGATCCCATGATGTTTCGTAAATATGCCCAGGTTTATTTTGAAGTCTTGTTTTCAGAGCCTGAAGAGGTATTAGTAATGAGAGAGAGTTTTGACATGGCCAGGAATTCACGAGCGCATCACATTAGACCAGCTTGTCTAAGTCTATTACATCTGCTAGACAACCGCAACTCTTTACATTCACCCGGCTTTGCGGTTTGAAGTGGGAGATAAATGGCGAATTAATAAGAGGTTAATGGTGCAAGTGGATATGAGGACCCACTGCTACTATAGTAGCCTATTTCTCATTTGTTAACTGAAACTAAGAGTTAACGCAGATGGTGACAATGTAATATAAATAAATACACCAACTTCATCTGGACTGGAAATGCAGCACGCTTGAGTAGAACTCGGTGAGAGCAGATGTGGGGAACTGGGTCACTCTGAAATGACTTTGGATTAAGTCTGGTTATGTGCACTTTCTTTTGCCCAGACAACCTTGTAAATCTACACCTTTATCACTATCAATCCCACCTCAGAGGACTGGTAGCGCTCTAGTGAGGGCAGTTAGACTATGCGATATTATCCCAGACATAAATCAATGCTGTATTTAAAACAGTCTTCTTACAGGCTTTAGGGAAAGCTTAAAGTTTCTGTACTGCGTAGATGTTAACATTTTAGTATTTAGTAATGGTAGAATTATTGATTTTACTCCTTTTCCTTTCTTTAAAATGTAGAGCTGCAATGAGTAGCTGAAAGGTGATAATATAATATAGACAACTTATCTATTTCCAGGCTGATTACATGCTTACTAAGCTCTCCATTCTAGATAGAGATAATGAATACATATATAGATGTTTGTTATTCTTATTCCCTGATAATCATAATCTCATCTATGGGCTTTAATAGATGTATGTTAGACACAGGAAATGTATTGAACATTTAAGATGCCTGTTGGCAATGCAGACAAACGCCACCCCCCCTTTTTTTTTTCTCTTTCTCTTACTCTTCTCTGAACAGCTGTCAGCGGTAGGGCAAGGAGAAGGGAGCTCAGAGAGCAATGTTGTTAAGCTGGAGTCTGCTTTATTGTTTAAATCATGTGGCATAGTAGGGGTAGGAGTGCAGTGAGTTGGTACTGGGGGTATTGCATTAAGTTATGGGTTATAATTTGTAATTCTAGTAGATATCTAGGGATGGATAGTAATGTTGTTATTTTGGGAGGGAATAGGACTACACACTATCAACTGTGAAGGTTCAAAACATTGTCAGGATGCCTTCTCACGTTTCAGTTAGACTTGCTATGCTTCCCAGATGGCTTGGTGCATAGGGCCAGGAGGGCAACCTCAATATAGGTTTGGTTTGGCTAATCCGACCATTTTTACCGCTTCACAATTAGTATAGAAAATTAGTAATAGTTATCGTTTTGTGAGTTGGAACGTTAAAGGAGCCAAGGATAGGGTCAAAAGACAGGCTTTTTAAAACACTTACAACAGATGTGAGCACAAATAGCTTTTTACAGAAACACACTTAAAAGAGAATGGCGCCCTTCTTTAGAAGACTTTGGGTGGGTCAGGTATTTAGTGCTGGAGCCTCCATGAGCAAAGGGGGAGTAGTGATTTTACTGGCTAGGAGTGTTCCGTTTAAATTAGCTCAAGAAATATCGGACCCAGAGGGCAGATACATAATTGTACATGGATCCTTGGAGTTTTGCCCGGTTCTCCTTGGTTCAATATATGGGCCAAATAGTGACTCTCCATCTTTTTTTGTGAATTTGTTAAACCTAGTAGTGACTAATCCACCCAAACTCACAATATTGGGAGGGGACTGGAATTTAGTCCCTCAGACAGACCTAGACAGGTCTGAGTGTATACGGAGAGGCATATCCCCAGCGCAGAGAGCACTGAAAGATCTAATGTATAGTGCGGCACTAGTTGATGAGTGGAGAGTTTTTAACCCTTCTGAAAGACAACATACTTTTTTCTTGGCTGCGCACAAAACATATTCCCAGATTGATTACCTACTTGTAAGCTCCAATGCAATCCCTGAGGTTATGCAGATAGGAATTTCAGCTAGGGTACTGTCTGATCATGCTCTGGTTGACATGGAATTCAGGTTAGGGACAGGGGGCAAACGCTCCCCACAATGGTGCCTAAATAGCCAATTATTAAAAGATCCGACTACTGTGGGATATATCATGGAACACATTGCCTTCTTCCTTAACTGTAACCAGGGGACAGTAGATAAATATGACATAATTTGGGCTGCCTTAAAATGCTCCTTGAGGGGGGAATTTATCAAAATGGCCTCCAAAAGGGTTAAGAATCAAAGAGCCCAGTTAGATGTTCTTCTAGCATCTATTAAAAATTTAGAACATAGCCAATCACGTACCGCCCCTGCAGAGATGTGGACTAGACTATACCAATTGCAAGCCCAGTATGCAGGGTTAATATCTCAGAGGGCAGAGCTATCCTTACACAGAACCAAAATGAAATATCTAGATATGGGAGAGAGGGCGAGTAAGATACTGACAATGCGTATTCGACAATTGGATACCTCGCATTTTATTGCTGGTATTTGCTCTGAAGAAAATGGCCAAATCTGCACTGATCCCCAAAAAATAACGGAAATGTTTGGATCTTATTATCAGGATTTATACACAGTGGCCCCATCCTCACGGCCCGCTGAAGCGGATATAAATTCATATCTGTGTACTGTGAATTTGCCCAAGGTCACCGTCCCAGAAGCAGCCATATTAAGTGTCCCAATTACCCTAGGTGAAATCCAAGAGGCCATCCAACAGATGCCATTGGACAAATCCCCCGGACCTGATGGCTTACCAAGCAATTTTTATAAAACTTGCCAAACTGTGATAGTACCTATATTAAAGGACCTCTTTACTTATTGGTACAATAATGGGGTATCAGATCCTAGCTTTCAAGAGGCTGTGATATCCTTAATTCTAAAGCCAGGAAGGACCCACAAAACCTTAGTAGCTACCGCCCTATATCATATTCATCTGGACACAAAAATATTGGCTAAAGTCCTGGCTAATAGACTCACTAAAATTATAGGCAGTCTGATAGGACACGAACAGGTTGGATTCATGGCCGGAAGGTCATCTCAAGACCATATGAGGAAACTGTTGCATCTCATTGCGACTGCCAGAGACTCCAAGGTTCCAATGGTGCTGATCTCTTTGGATGCCGAAAAGGCATTCGATAGAGTCTCCTGGGACTTTTTGTTCACCACCTTAACTTCCTTTGGTTTTCCAGAGGAATTTATAAAGTGGATTAAGGTTTTGTACTCCTGCCCATCGGCTAGAGTTAAATGTAATGGGCTATTGTCTCCCCTTTTCAAACTAGCTTGGGGTACTAGACAAGGATGCCCCCTTTCTCCCCTGCTCTTTAATATATACTTAGAGCCCTTGCTTCTTAGAATGGCAAGTAATAACAATATAACAGGTATTCAAATAGGAGATATGAAGCATGCCTTTTCGGTATATGCAGATGACATCTTATTGCATTTAGAGAGGCCAGATATCTCAGTTCCTGCTGTTCTAGAGGAAATCGCGGAATATTCCAGGATATCCTATTATAAGATAAATCAAATAAAAACAAAGGTAATGCCCCTAAATTATAGAGTGAATAAAGCGGAGATATCCCTGTTGGGCCTTGCTTGGGAAATGAAGTCTATTGACTATCTAGGAATTAAGATCTTCAGGGAACTGAGGACCATAATGCGAAACAATATTGATAAAATAATTAAAACAATAGCTGTGGACCTGAAGAGATGGCGATTACTCCCTATCTCTCTCTGGGGTAGATAGTATAATTAAAATGAATCTGCTTCTGAGGATATTATACCCTTTGGGAATGCTAGGTGTATACCTTACAAAAATGTGGTTTTCAGGCTGCAAAGCATACTACTCCTTTTGTGGAAAAAAAGAATGTCTGAAGGTCTTATCTAAAATTGACAGCTCCAAAATTAAGGGGAGGACTTGCAGCCCCCTCTTTTTTTCTATACTATGTTGCGCAGCACATTAGTAAACTCTCCTTCTGGCACAGAGAGTCAGAACATGTAGCATACTCCCCATTCTGGCTACCCATAGAAAGACATTTGGTAACCCGAGTAAAGTGCTCGTTGTGGGCCCTTTTATATGTCTCCCCATCTCACATTCCCAAGCCTCTCAGAAATAATCCGGTGGGTTGGTCAATAAAGGCTTCACACCAGGCTCAAAAATACTCTGCTGTGAACTGGTCACAGTCCTCTGACCAGCCAATCATTAATAACCCACATTTCAAGATTGGTGGCACTCCAATACCATCCACCTTTTGGCCTCGGCTGAGCCAGCGTAAAGTCTCAGAATTGTGGGTGAGTGGGAAACCGGTTCCCTTTGGTCAATTGCAACTTACTATGGGTGCTGCAGATAATGAAGCCTTTAAATATTTCCAAGTTTGTAAGGCCCTCACTTTGTTTCATCGCTGACCCATTAATGGACACTGGGATAGAAACCTAAATCGCTCATGCAGGTTGCCTCCCAACCACATGCAGTGTTTAATATATAAAACTCTACAAGATTGGGACCACAGACTGCCACCTAGGGATTTGCCCCTACTGGTTAAGAGAGCTTGGTATCCTGAAGACACTAATTTATGGAAAAACTTTGGATATCAATGCATAAATTTACTAAACAAGACAGACTTAGGTTAGTCCATTATAATATAATGCATAATATCTATTTGACGCCAGATAAGCTCTTTAGATATGGGACATTAGCTGCTTCAACATGTAACAAATGCAAGAGTGATACGGTTCCTCTATCATATGCTGTGGCAATGCCCTTGTATAAAGACATTCTGGCAGTCTATTAGTAACACTGGACCTTTCCTCGGCCTAAGAGAATTATTTACGCCGGAAGTCTGTATAATAAATCATTTTCAGCTGACACCTTAAAAACAGGACAGCACATGATACTCATTGCTGCAACTGCTAAACTTGTAATTATGAGACACTGGTAGAGGAGAAACCTCCCACTCTGTTGGAATGGTACAGGAGTGGCACTGCAGCTGGAAAGACATATTGCATTTATGCGAGATAGAGTGCAAGCTTTTACCTCGTTATGGGGTGGACTAGAGGCTATCCTGACAATTTGGAAGTCCAATTGATGTGGGACTGTACTCATCTTATATCTATATGATTAGTAACTGTGTGTAGTCTGGGGGGATGGGTTGGGGGAAGGGTAGTTTTTATTTTTGGGGTTCTGCACATGATGTCTCATTTGTTGGATTAACCTATGTATCTATCTTTGGTGCTTAAAACTAATAAAGCTTTCTTTAATAAAAAAAAAGGACTATATGAATCAGTTGAATGCTGGGAAAACACTAAATGCTCTGCAACATAAAACAAACAACCCCCTCTCCTTGTGTCCACTCTATCCTTTCTTAATAATGTACTGTATGTCCTTGAAGACTAATCTCATCATTACCTGTTCTCTCAGTGAGCCAAGTCTCAGTTAAAGCTATTATTTCAAACTTATTTTCAAAAACCCAGCTCTCGAAGATGCTCATTTTAGAAACCAAACTTTGTATGTTCAGGTGCACTATATAAATTGAAGAAAGGGAAAAAACATTCCTAGTATTGCAAATATCATGGCCACAATTATGGGGGCCTGGGTTGGGGTGAACTGAGCCAGATGGTGACAAAAGCATAATAAACATACATCTCAAATCAACCCCATTAGAAAAACATGTATCACCCACATATTGTGCCTTTAAGTCTAAATTAGAAATGGAGCATTGTTTAATGAACATAAAACAACATTGCATCAAACAGAGCTGATATCTTCTCCTTGTCACAAGAAAAACATCTTGATACAGGAGAGACTCAGTGATAACCGCCTGATCGTCACAATGTGAGAACTGATTCAAACAATTAGTCATACTTGCAAACAAGGTTTTATGCAATCCAAATGTAGTGAACAGTGATGTGTTATTATCATTATCCAAATACTGTAACTCCCCCCTCAACAAACTAAGCATTAAAAGTAATAAAAACATTCTAATAACGAACTAACAGCTTAATGGAATTTTGTTAATAACCTCCCTGCAGCCTCCTGTACTAGACTCCCGAAGGTGACTCCCACTACTCCTGTGGGAGCCACTCACTTGGAGAGCTGCTGCGTGGGGAAATGCCACTTGATGTGGCCCTATGTTTGTAGGAGTGGTAGTGTAACGTCCCCTTTCAGCCGTCACTCCCCACACCCTCAGCAATGGTTCCTGCCACTAGCTGAGCAAGAGAGTGAAGAGAAAAAACAGCAGCCCAAATACAGTTCTGGTGGCTGTGGTCTTCACCCTTAATGGGCAGCAGTCAGCAGTGGAGCAAGTAGGAATAAAGTGCCAGTTCTTGTACAGTCTGAGACAGCTCTGCATTTGTAGGAGCGGTAGTAGAATGCCCCCTTTCAGCCATCACTCCCCACACCCTCAGCAATGGCTCCTGCCACTAGTCGAGCAAGAGAGTAAAGAGAAAATACGGCAGCTCAAATACAGTTCTGGCAGCTGTGGTCTTCACCCTTAATGGGCAGCAGTCAGCAGTGGAGCAGGTAAGAATAAAGTGCCAGTTCTAAAATAAAAAGACACTTGGGGCATTATGTAATTCAAAAATTTATGGGGCCATGGAGAGTACATTATTTGGCATAGAAATAATGCAGAACTTTGGGGGGTTTGGGGCTAAGCCTTGACCTCAACAATAGGTATCAGCTATTGCTATAACTCAACATGGAGTCATGGCAGTCTTATTGGGTTGCACACACTGTCACAGCACTCTCCAGCAGTGGCATGTTAACACCAACTGCCATATGTTAAACTGCAGTAATAAATATTGAAATAATGGCTTTTTATCTTCTTATTTGTAGTTTGCTTTCACACCATGCCAATTACTACATTTGGAGCCAAAGTGGCTACACTGAATTCTTGAAGCTGAATCAAATTCATAGGGATCAACTAAAAGCTGAACTGAAGCTGCCAATGGCCCACATTTCTCAATTTAGTGGACAAGTGGTCAGACCCCAGATTATATGACTATGAATACTTACTGGGTCAGTTTCCACTTTTCCTTCTCTTTCTCCTCCATTGGATTGTTAACTGGCAGCAGCATCAGTAGCCCCAACAGAGGGGTCTTTCAACCTCAACAAGCAGGCAGATTTCTAAGTCTGTGTCTTTGACAATGGTATTATACAGAAAACCCGTTAGACTGCCGTTCACAGAAGTTTGATGATGGCTGACAGTGGCACCAGGCCACACTTGTTAACCCCAGGTTTTATAGCTTCAGATGATGCAGTGAACACTGTAAAGGCAGTTCAAGATGGTGACTACACATGGTCCATGCTTTGCTTACAGTATAAATCAGGTAGTTCAAGGATTCCTAGATGGGAAAGGCACCACTGTGCAGAGTCCCAGAGTTGAGTAGGTGTGACCAAAAAAAGAATGTGGTAATTTTAGCCATGCTGGTAAGGCACATAATCTGTTATGCAATAATGGCACAAAAGGAAGCCTCACCTCAGTAGCCTTCACACATTCTGAGCCCCTGCACTCCAATGATAATCTTATATTATAAACATTTAACTATTTTCCATCATGAATCACAGTTTCCCAGCATATAAATAATAAGCAAAGCATAATTATTATAAAAAATAAATATTTGTTTATGGCAAGCCTCATCCATATTTGGCAGTATCCAAGAATACATATTTTTTGGAATCAGTAGCCTTCACACACAGTGGGCACATCTTCAAAATGTTGTAATCTGACATAGACCATCATCTTATGTTACCAATCTTTAATTTTCCTCCATCACAAATCACATTTTCTTAGCATATAAATAATAAATACAACATCATTATAAAAAAAAAAAAGTATTTATTTATGGCAAGCCTCATCCACATCTGGCAGTGTACAAACAGCTATAATTTCTGGTACCACTAACGTCCACACACTGTGGGCTGCTGCTTTGTTGGCTCACATGTTTGGGCCTAAAAAGGCCTTACACAGTACAAATAATTCACTTTTGGCAAAGCTGGCCATGTACTCTGTATGCAGCATTTATGTATGACACAATGGGAATCCTCTTACAGTATATCTATTTGTTGTTTTATACAGTGCTATTTGTTTAGTTATTATATTTAAATTTTCTCTTTCTTCCTATAAGGTGCCATGATCCATTTGGAAAGGGTACCATGGAAATAAAAGTTGACTGCTTTGCCATGCCTCTTCCAAGATCAGCAGTATCTGCAATTTTTGAAACCATTAACCAGAAGGTCTCTACACCATTCTGCTGTTTTGTGCACGTCTTGTGCCCTGGCATAAAAGAAATACTCTCTCAATACATTCTTAAATACAAGAAGTGTTTTTTATGGTCAAACCAGGCAACCTAGTTTGAAAATAAGAGAAGTTTGGTGAGCTGAACCTGATTCAATGGACCATTCCTGCAAGATTGAACGTTTCACCACATTTTAGTTATGCCTACTATATGTACTGTTCCTGCACCATTAACCTCTGGTTATATCTTATTATGTAAGTTTCTAGAACTGAACAATGAGCACTTCCATTGATTTTTGGTCATATGACTGCATACAATCTCTGCAAGGTTTCTGATTTCCAGTTGGGTCACTGGTATCACTTTTTTGTGTCACATAATAATACCTTGTTTATCACCAGGGCTCCTTTGTAGTTATGCTCGCAACCCAGCCCCCAGTTAAATAGTTTAAATTATCTAACATTTTATGTTTTCTTTCTCCTAATACTCTTGATCCTTTCCTATGTAGGTATAATCAATCTTTCCAATGCAAATTTGTCTTCCATTAAAACAGTCCCCGTTTCTTATAAATGTAAAACCCACTATCTTTTTCCAATTCCTGAGTCAAGCATTTGTCTTCCTCTATCAAAAATGGTCCACTCTTGGGACTGGCAGAATTTCAAATATTACCACTGCATTATTTGTATTTTAGACTGTTACTCAGCTCCTTAAAATCCCATTGGATATGTTCAGTATTAGTTCTGCCAATAACATTCAGGCCCACATAAAGCATGACTGCTGGTTTTGATCCAACTCCCTCTAAGATCTCCTAAATACTATACTTGACATGTTGGACCCTTGCCCTAGGTAGTCAGATGACCATATAGGTCCCCTTATCTGCCTGGTATACAGTGCTATATATAAAATGGACTATGGAACCCCATTTGCAGCCAGTTGCTTTGACCTACTTCAAGCTGCACATCCTCCTGGGATTGAGGCACATTTTCCTTGTCCTCTATATCTGATAATGCCAAAAGTGGTTATCTGTACATACAAGTGAGTAGTCAGTCCTTTTAACCCTTTTGTGGTGCACGGTCCGCCTCTTTAAGGTTGCCAATGCCCTCCTTCAGCATGCTCATCTGGTGCTATGTTCTTTTTCCTATGTTATTTAGGGAGTCCTCTTTCCATTTCTCATCTTCCTGGCCACCCTTTCCTGTTGGTTCTTTTGCCCTTCTTTCAACCTGAAATATAGCAACTGATTGTTCAACAAAGTTCCCAGGTTCTTTTACAGTACTTCATGCATTTTGGAGACCCAAGCTTCCAGGTCCCAGTGGGTTCCCTCTAGGTGCTGTGCTGGAATGCACCTTATACACATATACATTATACCCATATCACATCTCACTGCTGTCCTTCAAGCAAGTTGGGCAATTTCATATTGCTAACATTTGACTCTGCCATGGTCCCTGATTTAAGACTATGGCATGTTTCTTGCTATAGGTTTGCCATATATGTTAAATGCTCAAGTGCCTTAGAGTTTGGATTTGAGAATGTTATGAGTCAGTGTTTCTGGCCCCTGTTTCCTTCTCAGCCTTGCCTGATTCAGCTGCAGCTCACCTAAGTTTAATTTACTTTAGGTGGGGGTGGGGCTCACCTTTCTAGCAAACCTTCCCCCGAGCCCTAGGCTGGAGCCGTTTGTCACAGGAACCAGAAGTGAAGTCAGTCACCAAATTTTTAAAAGGGTTAAAAGCATTTCTTTTTATTTGACAACAGGCACTCTACCAAGTCTAGCTGCCTGCTAAGAAGTGAGAAATTGTTGATAATTTGTTAAAAGGTTCTACAAAAATAAGACTGTCCAGAAATAAGCTGTAGTTCCCCAGGTACTTGTTCCTAGCCTGCAGGCACTACAATAAGGAGGTTCCACCTTACTTCTTTTCACAGTAAAAGAGGCAACATTATATGGGACAGAGAGAGAGAGAGAGAGAGAGACAGACAGACAGACAGACAGAAAGAGAGAGTGTGAGTGTGAGTTTGACAGATTTATTTTTAATGTTTTTTGTTTGACAGCATCCTGACAAGTCCAGGTACCTGCCAGGGAGCATGACATTGTCAATTTGTTAGACTGTCCAACATTCTAAAAAATAGGCATCCTTGAATGGTTTCCATAGACACTTTATCATAACCAAGCAGTACTTACCTTTTTGTTTTGTCTCACCATTAACCACTTCCTAGGATCAATGACTTACAACTGTGGTAACTTAGTGGGCTGAACATTCAAATGCAGTACACAGGTGCACTTATGAGATACACCTGCACCCAGCAGACCCTGTTGCACTAGATGTCCCACTGGATGAAGAGGGTTTGCTTTTATACCCCCCCCCCCCCAAATACAACAATCAGTCTGGGTTTATGGCAGCTTCAAACATATTTGTCCAGTTGTCTCCTAGGTCAACTACTCCATCTAAAAATGGACTGGCAAACTTCTTCCAGGTTCATATTAGATTGTGGAGCATGGATCATGAAATAAAATGATGGGATCATGAAGGCAGAAGAGTAAAGAGAGTAGCTGATAATAAACATGAAGTTCAAAACAATGACAGGAAATACCTGAATCTGGATCTCATCTGAGGCATACATTTTTAAGAGTACTTAAATGTGTTGTGTCACAGGGGTTCAGTTATAGACAAGTTATACTTGGTTAGTGACCAGCTTTGAATTATACATGAAGCCGATCATTAGGTGATGGATGCATCTCACCTGAAAGGCATCACATATGTTACTTAGGTGAGTATTTTGCTACTTGCATATCTCTACTGTACTTCCAAGGTTCAAGTTTAATATTACCTTTTTATGTAATCATAGCAGACTGCGTTCAAACGATAATTATATAATCTGTCTGTAAATGCCATAATTATACTAGATAGATATGACTAGATGGGACCCATAAGGACACAAAGGAATTATGATAAAATTGATTTCTGTGTTTAATTTGTTCAAATGATCTTATTGTACTGTAATTAGATTTAGCATCTGTCCTCACATAATGATGCACATTCTTCATTACATTAGCATTTGGTACATCTCGGGTGCCTTGGAAATTCCCCATATGTAAGATACAAAGGATGTTTAACTTAGACTAAAGTTTTACCAGAAAATGATGTGGCTTCTTTGGTATGCTTCAGGTATCATCGCATTATTCCTGTGAAATTCACATGTTCATTCTTGATAGCAAAGATGTTAGAACAAGGAATCAGTGTGAGATGGAAAGGCAGCTGTGCACAGTAGCTAGAAAATGTGATGCTAGAGCTGCTGAAACACACAGCAGCTCCTTAACAAAATGCAGTTAGACCAATATTTTTTTTTAAAAAAGCAGCATCAGCAGAATTTATTTATATAGTTGAAATTACTCCAACTGGGATAACCCCATGGGACGCAGCATTTCATTTTCAGGGGGTCCTCATGAAGACAGCTGCAATCAACAGTTCAGCACAGTCCAGCAGGAATAGGTACAGTATATACAGGCTAAAATATACAATGCAAAATAAAACTATAAAGTTAAGTACATCCAAACAGTAATCCCAGCAAGCTACATAAGTGGGGTCACAGGAAATAAAGAGCGTAAGCATTGTTATGCAGCAGGATCATGTTTGGGGACAGGGAGATGTTGGATCAAAACAAATATGGAGGGTTCTAAGGTGGCTGGTCAAAATTAAGATGAGGCTTTTGGACTTTAGGGGGGATAACTTTTGTAGGATGGGAAAAGTTCTACTAGCACACTTGCTGGGATCAGAATGGGGATGGCTGTGGAACAGAAAATGGCCATAATAAAGAAGGGACTCAGGGAGGCCACTGGTGAGTGTGCGAAAATCAAAAGTATAAAAGCTAAGGCTGAAAAGCCCTGCTGGTTCAGTAAGGAAGTGGCAAAAGCAGTGGGGGAAAACAAGGCAGCCTGCTGGAAGTACAAATACACTCAGGAGGAGGATAGGGAGGATTAATCTGCTAAATCAAGAGAGGCAAATGGAGAAGTTAGAGTGACAAAGGCTACAATGGAAGTACAGCCAACACAGGGGGTAAATGCAGGTGAGAAGGCCTTTTTGCAATATGTAATTAAGAACAGGAACATAAAGGACAAAGCTGTCCAATTAAAAATGAAGGTGGGATGGGCGGAGGGTAGTGATGAGAAAGCAGAAGTACTTAAAGAGTATTTCTGTTCAGTCTTCACTAGAGAGAAGGATGGACCAGTGCAACAAGGGAGGTGACATCATTGGTGACTCATGTGGTAGAAGCTGAGTAGCTCTTCTTGGTCAGTTATGATGTCACAGTCACTGAGGTCACAATGCCGATGAGCTATGAAGGGGAACAGAACTAAATGTGTCAGCCTCCAGGTACAGCACTGCTCCAGGCATCACACCTAGTATGAACAGTACAGTCAGGTGGAAAGTCTCTTAATTGCCAAAGAGAGAAGAAAAAACATCTAAGATGCAGAAATAACAGTTGACTTCCTTTAAAAGTTGACATTAATTTCAGGCAGTGTAGTAGCTCTTTAATTGTTTTTTGTTATATGATGAAGACTTGCCTATTATATTTTTCTGTTGTTACTATTTTTGTTCCTGTTTTGTTCATTTAGACACTGTGCCCCCACCCTAAAATTAGGGTCCACCTGGGCTGTACTCTTCCTTTGACTGGGAGGGCAGAAGACCAACTGTCTTCACAGCTGGCACCATTGCCACCCCTTGAAAAGGGTAGTTGTAGGATCCTTCCTCCAAGTCATCTCTGGGCCTAGAAGTTTTGCTGAAATACAGGCCTGTCTCAAACCTTACCTTCGTAATGACCCCCTGATACCATGAGAAAAACTTGAAAACATGAGATATAGACATAATTCCATTCATATTTCATATATTTTCTATAAATCTATCCCTTGCCTCTTTATTACTGATTTCAGTAGTATGAATGATGATTACCATCTCTTAGACTTTATCTGCTCTTTCTGCTTGCCTACACCTGATGTCATAGTCCCTGTTTATGGCATCATAATTATTTCCACAGCAACAGAGCGTGATGTCATAAACAGAACTGTAATTTTAGGTCTTGGCAAGCATCCACAACAGATAGTGCAGCAATCCTGTTTACATGTAATGTCCTTAGTAATAAAGAAATAATGGAGAGAATCAGGGAAAAATTATTAAATATAAGCTAAATTGTGTCTAAATATCCCATTTTTTCAAAGTTGTCACAACAGTATCAGGAGCTCTTGAAGGAAGGCACTTAAGAATGTGTTGCTGTTGCAGACTGAGGCTTCCCATCCTAGAGTGCACTGAAATCTATGAGCTGCTTCAGTCTAGTTTTAGGCCTCAGACCAGCGCTAAAATTGCTCTTGTTAAGATGCTGAATGATCTCCTCTTGGTGAGGGAGAAGGGTGAACAGTCAGTTGTTCTCTATGATTTCTCTTCTGTTCTTGACACTGTGGACCAGCAGGTTTTGATAGATAGCCTTGAGCATTATGCAGGGTTCACTGGGTTAGTCCTGCAGTAGTTCAAGTCCTTTCTATTTGGTAGAGAGCGATGGTGATGATGGGTGGTTTCTCATCAACACCAATGGTGTTTATGTGGCAGGCTGAAAGGCTCTCTAAACAATTATAGGACAGGCCAGATGCAACTGGAAGGAGAGGCAGAAAGCTTACTCAGTGACCAAGATGCAAAAGGTTTATTTACCAGGGACCATAAAAACCAAGATAACTATGTTCTACAATGTTACAGGATGATAAAAAGAAATAAACAACAAAACAATGTGATTGGGACCAACAATTTGTGGAACCAAGAACAGGGGGTTAACCCCTTTTAGTCCAAGTCTTGTGTGCATTTGGTCAAGATGAGGCAACTACGGATGAACCAAGCTTGGGCTTTCCTATGCGTTGGCTGAGCAGTAGGTGGGCATTAACCCCACAAAGCACTTGTTAACAACAGGCCATAATGGGGCATCCCCCGGATGAGTGACACACAAAGAGGAACACTGTTAGCAGAACCAGGAGGAAGGTGACGATTCTCTATGGCTCCAGGCAAGAAGCTGAAGACTTCTGGTTGGCCAATGCTTCTCTGGGCGATACACAGCAATGACCACTGGCAGGTCCCTGGCACCCAGAACACCTCCCAAGAAGAAGACTGCTGGTGATGTGACCCTCTGGTGGCCTCAGCGGAGTGACATGGGCATGCGCACACTTATGGATAGCTGACAAAATAAGAAAAGGGCATGCATGATGTTAACTGTGGTCCCTGAAGCTTCAGCTGGGGTGATTCCTAAACTGACTCACTACTGGACACCTCACTAGTGACTCTCTACCACTTACCATTGCAGGGATGATGCTGGAGCTCTTGTGGCGGAACTTCAGAATCAGCTGTCATTACTGGAGGTGGTTCTGCTGCAGATGGTGGGTGGGCTGGGGACCTCCCTGTGTCAGCATCAGGCTCTGGTGAAGCTGGTCTTTGCAGTAAAGGTGAAGCTGACTGTCTGGTACACCAAAACGCAATTCAGTAGCACAGTTCAATAGCACTCAAACAGTTCAGATTTTCAAACAGACAGTTCAGTTTTTGCAGGAAATGTAGTCTCAAGGGGGTGCTAGGCAGGCAACAGTACAGTTCAGTTTGGGTGCTGGGCCACTCAGGCCATAGGACCACTTTGGTCCACTCTCAAAGTGCTTCCTCTACACCTCGGGGCCCAAGGGAGAAGGAGAGACTGCATCGGGGAGCTGCGCTCTGACCTGACTGACCATGCTGCTGCCTTTTCTTGGAGGGGGAGCAACACTGGAGGAGCCACGGACCACACTATGGTAAGCTTTTTACGGCCGTGCCCTCCCTGTCCTCCACTCTCCTTACCAAGCCACTGACTGCTCCCTCTGACCACTCCCTGGCCCTCTTGTATGGCAGGGGAGGTCCTGGCTTTAGGCTAGGGGATTGGGCACTGCAATCCCAACAGGGAGGGTCTTCTGCCCTTGACCCCCCCTCTCAGTACTGAACAGTGAGAACAAGAACAAAGGGACTGGGTGGGATAGGTAGGACTGCAGGTGGGAGGGGGGAGTGGAGCAGGGGGTCCTAGCAAGGGAAGAAAGAAAAAAGAAGAAAATTTCACGTTGGGAGAGCCCCCTCTCCTTTGCAGTGCCCTAACTCAGGGTACTACATTCCACCCTGCTAAACATACATGTCCCCAGGTATGGGGGGGTCAATTATCATTTTGAGTTTTAAAACACAAATAACATTTTAGTACTGAAAACTATTTAGCTAGTTTACTTGACACATTAATTTTTACCTGGCATACTGTAACATGACTTTAGCTGAATTTGGTGTATTAATTTTTGGGTTCCATCCAAAGCTTGGACTTGGAAGGCATGCCATCCTGGCCATGGGCTGTTGTCTATGATGACATATGGGTCAGGCTCCCATGTTCCACCATGCCACTCTGACTTTTCCAGCACTCACTCTCCTATGAACAAGGGTGTTTCCTTACCATAGGCACCGCTGGACACTTCCCTGCTGTCTTTGTTGGTACCCCCTTTTTGGCTGGGCAGTGACTTCATTTATTTTGGAAGAGGGGTCCCTTATTCCTCTTGGTGGTTCCATTTAACTGCCAGATCTGGCATCTGGATGGGGGGTGCAGCCACTGTGTCTCCAACTGGATCTGGTTCAGCCTTGGGTGCCAGGTGAAATCCGGGGGCCTTCGTTTAGGCATCCCAATCTGGAGCCTGTTGGCTTACATCATGGGCAATGGCACTCACCATATGGGAAGGCTCCTCCACTTGAGCATCTGGAACTTTTTTTTTAATCTTATTTCTATTTTACGCCCTACTGCAGTGTAACCGGCAGGGGCATTCAGCCGCCGGCTCTGATTGCCCAGAGACCAGCAGGCTCACTCACATGATGGGGGATCTGGTGTGGCCACACACTGACCTGCCAGAGGGCCTCTCCATGCCATTCTGAGCCAGGCCAAGCCTGGACCCCCCCCAGAGCGATTCCACGGCAGTCCTCCAGGCAGGACAGAGCACGGAAATCAAGCTGCATGGTCGTGCCCAACCATTTTCCTCCTTAGATCCCTGGAGTGCGGATGTGCAATGACGTCTGAGGCACAATGTGCCGACGTCCGATGCACTCCACCCCCAATGGCACCAGCTCTGGTAGTGCCCCCAATCATTAGCGGGGGCCGCTGCAGAGCAGTGGGGACCCTCAACCCTCCCCGGGATAGGAAAGCAGTCCTCCAGATGCTCAATCCTATCCCTCCCCTGCTGACCCCTGACAACCTGGGCGTGTTTCTGAACCCAGGTCGCCAGCATGGCATGAGGTGTGGCATCCAGCACCTTAACCCTCAGTGCCACTGGGCCGGCCTGGGCATCTGAAACTTTTGATGAACTTTCTGGAAGTGACACAACAGCCTGGTTGCTCTGCTTAATCCTCTCTAGCTCCCTTCTGGTGTCCTCATACGACTGGTGTTGAGCTCTTTGGGTTTTACCACTTCTGGCACTTTTCCCCTCACACAGCTGCTGTATGGACCTCACCATTTCTTCCACTGGGGGTATGGACCTACCCTGCTCCACCCTCTGATCTGGGTGCTTTTGAACTTGGTTCCATCTTCTTTTAGGCCAGTATGGACGCTGCACAACTGGGCACAGGACCTCTCACTTCATCTCTGCCACAAGTGCCACCATTTCCCTCACCTGACATGTTAAACATGTCAGTTCCTGTCTCTCATTACAGTGGGTGTCCTGTTTCTCTTGGGGATGACCAGTACCCCACCTGCACCCAGGGACTTCCATGTGAAGACTGGTCCTCTCCTTGCCCCTTACCAGCATGTCCGCCTGCCATGCTGGACTGCTACTCCCAAGTTGCTGAGGCTCAAGTATTCTGATGGTCTTCTCCTTGAAATTCAGGAATGCTACCTCAGGATGTTCCTCTTGTAGCATGCGGAGTTTGATTTGGAGTGTTTCACTTTTAGCCCCTTCGATGAATTTGTCTATGAGGATTCCATCCGGATTGGGAAACACTTCACTCCACGGGATAGCATGGAGGTCTTCCTGCAGGCTGAGGGCGTAGTCAGGGAGAGTCGCGACCTCTCCCTGTACCCTGGAAAAGAATCAAACCATTGGCACTGACAGACTCTTGGGACCAAAGATGTGGTGTAACCTTTTAAAAATTTGTTCTGCAGTAGCCTTTTCTTCAGTTGGCCAGGATGATGTCTCATGGTGGGCTGCACCTCGGAGTTGCATGATCAGGACCTCGACTCTTTGAGCTTCAGCCAGGTCATACAATTGGAAGAAGGCTTTCAACTTGTCAGTGAACTCATGCAGCCTGTTGGTGTTTGGATCCACTTCTCCAACAAAGCATGGGAGCCATGGTGCTCCTTAATAGTTGGGAATCATTAACGGCATGTTCCAGACTTCTTCTGTGGGTCTTTCTTCTCTATTAGGGCTGTTCTCTCCTTGCACAGGCATCTTGGTATGGGTAGCTTCAAGCTTTGGACTCCTTGATGTTATTATCCTGCTCGATGCGCCAAGTTGTGGCAGGCCGAAAAGTGCTACAAAGAAGAACACTGTTAGCTGGACCAGGAGGAAGGTAGTGACCCTCTACGGCTCCAGGCAAGAAGCTGAAGACTTCTGGTCAGCCGATGGTTTTCTAGGTGATCTGCAGCAATGACCACTGGCAGGCCCCTGGCACCCAAGACACCTCCCAAGAAAAAGACTGCTGGCAATGTGACCCTCTGGTGGCCTTAGCAGAGTGACATGGGCACACACAATTACGGATGGCTGGAAAAATAAGAAAAGGGCATGCACAACATTAACTGTGGTCCCTCAAGCTTGAGCCGGGGTGGCCCCTAAGCTGACTCACTACTGGATACCTCACTAGTGGTTCTCTACCACTTACTGTCACTGGGCTGATGTTGGAGTACTTGTGGTGGAACTTTGGAACTGGCTATCATCACTGGAGGTGGTTCTGCTACAGATGGTGGATGGGTCAGGGATCTCCCTGGGTCAGCATCAGGCACTGGCGAAGCTGGTCTAGGCAGTAAAGGTGAAGCTGGATGTCCGGTACACCAAGGCGCAATTCAGTAACACAGTTCAGTAGCACACAAACAGTTCAGCTTTTCAAACAGACAGTTCAGTTTTTGCAGGAAATACAGTCTCTAGGTGGTGCTAGGCAGGCAACAGTACAGTTTGGTTTGGGTGCTGGGTCACTCAGGCCATAGGACCATCTCCTCCCCTCCCTAGAGGGTGCTGTACCCTTAAGTGACTTCCCCTTAAACTACCACTATGCCTGGGTCTATGGGGCTCCCAGACCTGGTCCCACCCTCCTTGTGAATACTAGTAAGGGCTTGGGTTGCTGACCCTCCCCTTTTCCAGCACCAGGTCCTCCCTTGGTGATCAATGAGAGCCTGCTGCTACAGCCCACCCTCCTTAGTGATAATGAGGGCCTGTGCTCTCTGGCCTTGCCCCTGGTGCAAAATGGCACCAAAGTGGAACAAAGAGGCTGCCAGCCCACTGGGTCCCTTGTCTGCTCCCGTTCCTTGGTCAGAGGCCATTAGACCACCCCTTTCTATCCTTGTCTTCCTGGGGCTTTTAAAACCGCAATGCCCCTTATTTCCCTCTTGTGGGTGCTCTGCCCACTCTGACCCTCTTCACCCCTTATTGGCCCTCTTAGGCACCTCTGGCATGAAATAAAAAAAAAAATTGGGGATTTGCAGCCCACTCACTGCCTGGCCTGGGTCCTCTGGTGGCCAAAAAGATCAGTGGTGGTGTTAGCCAGGTAGCCGGGGAGCCATGCTCCACCCAGCATTGTTACTGCTTGTCCATGGCTGCGGGCAGAACCAGAGATGCTGGGGTGGTTGTTTCCACCCAGACATACTTTTCGTGATCCCACTTTGGTCCACTCTCAAAGTGCTTCCCCTACACCTTGGGGCCCAAGGGAGAAGGAGAGATTGCGTCAGGAAGCTGCACTCTGACCAGACTGACCATGCTGCTGCTGCTGGCTTTTCTTGAAGGGGAGCAATGCCTGAGGAGCCACGGACTACACTATGGTAAGCTTTTCATGGCCGTGCCCTCCGTGTCCTCCACCCTCCTTACCAAGCCGCTGACTGCTCCCTCTGACCACTCCCCGGCCCTCGTGTAGGGCAGGGGAGGTCCTGGCTTTAGGCCAGGAGATTGGGCACTGCAAGCCCGACAGGGAGGGTCTTCTGCCCCGACCCACCCCAACGCCGAACAGCGTGAACAAGGACAAAGGGACTGGGTGGGGTGGGTAGTACTCGAGGGGTGGAATGGGGACCTAGCAAGGAAGAAGAAAAAAAAAAGCAAATTTCCATGTTGGGGAGAGAGCTCTTGGTCCCTTGCAGTGCCCCTAACTTCGGGGTACTAAACTTACCTGTGGGATGCCTCAGTCCTTGACTCTATCCCCAGTGCTGTTCTACAGTGTGCATGGTGTCACTGAGTGAGATTGTAAGATGTCACCAGTTTTGAGTTTCACTGCTATTAGTGGCATCACCAGGCTGGTTTAGGAGGGGCTATAGTCCCCCCAATGTAAATCAAAGCCCCACCAATAATTGTGACAATGAAAACAAAAAGTGCCCTCTGCCTTGCCTGTACGGGCTGCAATTGTTCTCAAGGAGTTGTGAACAGCACTGATTTGCACCTGCATCAATGTAATTAGCACCTGCTGCTTTAAGAAGCAGACAGAAGTGCTTTTTGCAGTCCTGAGTCTGTGTCAGTGTCAGTGGAGGGAGAGGGGAGGACACAAGCTCTTGAATGCAATATGAGCCATTAGTGTCCCAGCCTGCACTACAGAAGGGGTGAGGAAGCAAACTTAAAAGTTTCAAATGCTGCATGTATGATGCAGTGTCAGCAAGAAAAACTGAGCTTGAAAGTTTCAAATGCATGTAAGCCAGCAGCAGAATCCATATGTGGCTGTGCACAATGGAAGCCTGGGGCTCTGAGCTCTTATATGCCCTTTCAGTAGCTCAGCAAGTGAGCAGTATGCATGTTTTCAAGGGGAAGGGGCTGTGCTGAACCACTTTTCATGCCAAACATCAGCCTGCAAGAGAAACATGAGCCATCATCACTCACAGAGGTATCTGTGGTTGTTTTTCTTTCCACTGCTGGGCTTTTGTAGTTAAGGCATCTTAAACAAATAAATCAGTCAATGGTTGACAAAATGTAGGGCAGTGATCAGACACGGCAATACTAGCTCAAAAACATTTTGTACAAAGTATTTATTCAGCAAATCAGCATCAGAGTATTATGAATTTTTACTTTAAAGTCTGAGCACCTTTAAAGTCGGCACCTTCGTGGTGTGGGGAGAACCTTTTCCATATGTTATGGATGGGAAAGGAGCAGTTCTGAGGGGTGAAATGTGGTATGTCCCTCTGAATATGGGGCAGTTAAGAAGTGTTTGTGTGTGGAGCTTTTCAGAAAGAAATATTTTATTTGAATGTCAGCTTCTAGGCTGGCCAGAGTAGCTTCTGGTCAGCTGTAAAATGCTGATTAAAATGCAGGAAACACCACCATTTCTAGGTAAAAATCTCAAAGTTTTCTGCGGGACATGCCTCCAGATCCTCCTACCTTGTTAAGATTTTAACTATGGAGCATTAGCGCACCCCCCCCCCAACTGTACAACTCTGGTGATGCCCCTGACTGCTATACAGATGCTGCTCAGTTGTATATGTCATTTGCTCCTAACAAGATGGATTCAGTGACTATAAATACCCAATTACTTGTCTGCAATAGATGATTGGATAGCTGCACACTGCCTGACCCTGAACCCTAGTAAAATAGAGATGTTGTTTATTGGGCCAAGCCCCTGTCCACTGGCTGTGACTATAGGTATTGCAGTTGATCCAGTTTTAAATGGCACTCCTCACTGAGTGGTGGTAGCAATGGTACAACATGGATTTTCCATCTGCAAATATCACCAGATTAAAGCTATGCTGATATCAACAAACACCTTTAAACAGATCACACCAGTGTTGAATGAACTGCTCTGCCTGATGGTACGGTATTGCATCATCTTCCGAATCTGACTTCTTACATTCAAGGCCCTAAACGGTTTGGGTCCTAGCTATTTCAAGGACCTCATGTAGTCACACACCCTAGTCTGGCAACTCCCCTCTGCCAGAGCTAACTTGTTTACTGTTCTCCCACATTTGCTCAAAGATCTTGAGGATTATACCTCTCAACTGTCCTGTTTTTTCCAGGACTTCCTGAATTTAGATTCCCTGTCCCGAAGTCCCATCTTGCTTGCTTCTTTTCCACATTTTTACAATGCCAGTGTAAGCTTAGCAGACCTGTTTAACCCTTAGTCTACCAACAGAATTAGAAAGTGTAGGTATTCTGGACTGATATATCAGTCAACAACACAGCAATGGTTAAACTAGTCCAAGCAGAAAAAAAAGCAGTTTGTAGGAGACATCCCTCCCCCCAGCATTCCACAGGCTGTTTCTCTAATGAGACTACTGAGAGAGAAAGAGAGAAACATACACACACACACTGCATTCCTTCCAATACAGTATATTTCTGTTCAGTTATGGCTGGAAATTCAATCAATCAATCAATCAATCAATCAAAGTCTTTATTTATCCAGGCGAACACCATTGAGCAAGCTCATTTACAAGGTGGACCTGTGTCACACAAGGTCAAAGAACAATACATTTATGTACAGACAATTTATTTATTTAGCTTTTGTTGACCGGGTAAGTGCACTAGACAAATCCTGCCTATTTTCAGGCACGACCCGGGGGAAGGGGATACAGATGAATGCCAACTGACCTTGAACCAGATTAAGCTGATGGTGGTATTTTTTAGTGAATGAGGGAAATTTGGCCAGGACACCGGGGAAATTCCCCTACTCTTTTCGATAAGTGCCATGGGATCTTTAACATCCACCTGAACTACCACCAATCCAGGCAGATGGGACCTCGGTTTAACGTCTCATCTGAAAGACGGCACCTCAGAAGTGCAGCACCCCTCTCATGCTGCACTACAGTGTCAGTACTGGGATATTAACCCAAGTGCCAGACGTGGGAACTGAACCCACAGCCCTCTGATCTCCCGGCCTCAGAGGCGAGTGTGCTACCTACTGAGCCACTGACACTTGACTCACTCATGTCAATAAATAGACATAGTTATACATAAAAAAATGATATACACAGAACAAGAGCAACTAGGTCCAGGTAATGGGTTAACAAGTTTGGGAGTGAATATAATAGTGAAAGGTATGAGTAAGGGAAAATAAAACATTCTCACTATCAGCACAGCTTAGCATAAGTCAAGACATAGGATTCAAGCTTAAAGGGGGTGATGGCAGGAAGCTGACATGGGGATACAGGGTAGCAGCTGCTCTAGGAGGAGTGCTAGGACAACGGGGCTGGGGACAACACATGGTATAAGGTCAGAAGGGTAAGAAGGGAAATGGAGAGGGATATAAGTTGAGACAACCAGGGGCCAGATTTAGGTACTAATGCAGAGGGCAGGTAAGCAGTAGACACCATAGCATGGTAAGAGTGGGGAAAACAGTTGCAGAGTTCCTTAACAGCCTTGGCATAGGTCTTGAAGATGGTAAGACTAACAGGAATGCTCAGTTTCATAGATTTCTGTAATCTCTTCCAGAGTGAGGGCGACACAAAGCCTATGGCTGCTCTCCCAAAGCATGTGTTAGCCCTAGGCACTTTCAGTGAAATCAGAGAGTAACTACTCAATGCACAGTTGCCTAGCAAGCTTAGTGGCAGGCAGTCAGAGATGTATTGGGGAAATTTGTTGGTAATAACTCTGAAGGTCCAGAGAGATGCATTTCTATTCCATCTGTACTGAAGGGAGGTCCACCCCACAGCTGCATATAAGGAGCAGTGATGTGTGGTGAGGGGTAGGCCAGTTATGAATCTCAAGGCTCTGTGATACAGGATGTCCAGTTTAGCAAGATAGGAGGCAGTGCACTGACTATAAATGAAGTCAGCGTAGTCAGTTAGGGAAAGGAACGTGGACTGAACTAACTGCATCTTAGCATCTTTGGTCAAGAGGCGGCTTATCCTAAAGAAAAGACCAAGCCTCTGCCTCAGCTTTTTCAGCAGATTCACCAGAAATTAATAACAATGGATCCTTAAAAGCCTGGAAATTAATGCTGGATTCTAAAAAAAATATTTCTCTAGCAGTGCCCATGTTCCAGTTTAGTTTTAACTAAGTAAATGAAGAGAAATGACAACAGAAAGATTCAAAACATTTACCTGTGTTTTTTATTGTGCCATTTGGAAGTATGCAACTGAATTTGCCATTTAAAAAGCATAAACTAAAGGCACTTTAAGTACTACATCATGTGATGTTCATGTCATGCAATGGCGTGGCATCATATTGAATAAAATATAGTGTCTCTGATTTTGATCATTTGTCCCTGATTTTTGGAGGGAGTGTCCCTGATTTTGGTCTTAGCAGATTGTGAGGTATGTTGAGGATAGGGCATTTGTAGTGGTGGCACTGCTGATATGGAACACACTCCAGTTGCATTTAAGAATGAGAAATTCAGTGAAGACCTTTAAAAAGTAGATTAAGAAAGACATACAGTGTAAGACGGTGGATAGATTTAAGAAGGCATGGGACAGGGCAAGGTGGAGGACAGGAGGAGATAAGGCCAAGAACAACCTGGAGGTGGGAGGGGGAAGGGGGTCAGCTGCAATCTAAGGGTGCTAGCTGTGCACTCGAGCAGGCTCAATAGACCATGAGGCCTGTTTCTGCTGGCAGATTCATATGTTCATATGTAAAAAGCAACAGGATGCATTATTTAGTTCATCTGGATCACTCAGGAAATATCAGGAAATCCAACTGAAATGAATGGGAATTTCTGTGATATATTGTGATATAGCTGGATAGTCTGCATCGGGTCATTAGTTACCACTGTTTATTTTCAGCCAAGCTTTGCTATAGTAACCTTTGATTTTTGAGACCGAGACCAGTTGTAAAACTGTTCTATTTATGGAGTTATTTATTTATTCCGCTTAGCTATGGTTTTATTTTAATTGTTATGGCTGTATCTGTTTTTTTGTTTTATGTTTTAGTAGTAAAGTACCCCAATTCCTTATAAAAGGGCACCATATAAATCAAATTGCCTTGCCTTAGGAGAAGGCTGTTCTGATGTTGAAGAAATTTAGTATTACAAGAAATCTGGCACAAGAGTTAGTGAGCAGATTGAAAAATAGGGCTCAGCGCTTGGGTAGGGTTGCATGGGACATCAAATTGGAAGGAAGTCACCAGTAAGGTTACCTAGAAGCTAGTATTTGGACCCCTGTTGTTTAATACTTTTATAACTGTCCTGTAGTAAGGGGTCTTCAGTAAGGTAATTAAACATGCCAATGACACAGAGGTACTGAGGATGGTAGATTCCAGGGAAGCAGAAGATAGTCCACAGAGGGACTTAAATATACTAGGGAAGTATTCCAACAAGGGGCAAATAAAATTCAGGATGGGCGCATGAATGGCCCTTCCCTTAAGAGGTACTTTTAAATAATAAACAACTAGAAGCAAAAAGGGAATGGAGAGGTTGAGTTATGGAGACCATGAGGTATAACCTTACACAGAGAGCACATAGGCAGGATACTAGGAAAATGGTGCCGGATTTCTAGAAAATAGATTTCAGGAAGATGGAGGAAGAACTCAGGGCTGGATTGGTGGGATATCAGCAGACAGAGGGAGTGGGTGCAAAATGGGAATGCATCAAGAACAGGGTCACAGACATAGCAAAAGGTTGCCCTTAGAAGATTGGAAAAAAACAAGAAAAAAAGGATGACTTGGTTCTCAGTAGAGATAAGAGAAGAGGTAACAGAAAAGAAGGCTTCAGTTAGGGAATACAAGACTTCTTAGTTGGAGGCCAGTAGGGAAAAGTGGCTAAGCTCTACCAAGGAGATAAGCAAGTTAGTATGAAAACAAAGGCAGATACAGAACTCTGGATAATGCAGGGTTTTAAATAATTGATTAGCAGTTTTCTTCTTGGGACAATGCTAACTGTACAGAAAGTATTTATATAGGTTTTCTAGAAGTGTTATGTTTGTTAAACACAGTGAGGCACGTGCTATGCATTTTCAAAATGTTTTAGCATTTTTATGAACAAAACGCTAATCAATTTTTGGAGTTAAATAAAACCCTGTAGTGGTGCGGGATGTGAAGGCAACTTATAAGGCATTTTTTAGCAATATGCAAAAGAAGAAAGGGGCAACAATGATGCACATAGACTGAAAAAGGGTGACCCCTGGGCAGAGGAGGACAAACAAAAAGTCAAAATCCTCAATCAGTACATGTGCCGAGTCTTTATGCCAGAAAAAAAGTCCCTCTCATAGACTGTGGCATCCAGGCCAGACAGGAATTAACTTAGATCAAGGTGACCATTTCTGTACAGAGAGTGCCCAGGGGCCTATTGGGGTTAAAGATGGAAATGTTCCAGGGCCATATGGCCTGCACCCTAGGAGGCCAAAAGAGCTAGCTTGAGCTCTGGCAGAGTGACTGGCAAATCTATTCATCTGTTTCTTGGACATGGAGAAGTCCCAAGAAGAGCAGCAAATGTCATCCCCCTGCACAAAAGCAGAGATGGGGTGACCTAGGGAACTACAGGCTGGTAAGCCTGATATCCATTCTGGAAAAGCTGCTGGAGCCCTTAGTAAAGGAATTTCTTTTGAACTTTCTGAAGGTGCAGAGCCTGCAAGACCAAAAGCACCATGAGTTTGTAAGGAGTAGATTTTGCCAAACAAACCACATTGAATTCTACAATGTGGTTTTGCAGAATCTCAAAGCCAGGAGTCATGTGATGCTCTGCCAGAGATAGCTGTGTATTCTAGTGCTCCTGTTTCCTCATACTATTATTTTACTAATTTAATGCTCCAACACCTTACTTTGTCACTCAATTACATTTATTAAGGACTCCTGCAGCATATTCTGGCGGTGAAGTGAACAATTCATTCGTTGTTATGGAGGCAGAAATAAAATTAGCTCTGCTAGGGCACACCCTATCAGCTTCTCCTGAACAGGACAAATTGGCTAAATGCTCAAAAGTCCAACCTTCAGTAAACACCCAATCTATGGCTTCTTCACTGGCTCCCTCTGATGAAAAATTTGTTCAAGAGTTTGGGTCACTCAAAGAGATGATTGGGAGCCTAACAGAAGAGGTATGAGCAATGCGGAGCTCTTTGATTTCTCTTACTATCTGAATTGGAGACAACGAGCCCTGCACCAGTTCTCTAGAGGACTGGCATGGCAAGATGGACCCAGAGATTGTTCTCTTATGACAAAAAGCAGCCAAACTGGAATCACACCTGGAAGACCTTGAAGGATGTAGTCGGAGAAACAACATAGTCATTCTTGGTCTTCCAGAGCATGCTGAGGGCACCCAACCAATCATTTTTGCCCAGAAGTTAGTGGAGAAATTAGGTGGGCCCTCCCCAAATTGACCGGGGTACATTATAGAGAAAGTGTATAGAGCCTTGAGAGCTATGCCAGCCAAGGGAGCACAGCCACGACCATTTATTTTTGAATTTCTAAATTTCTTGGACTGCCAATATTTGTTAGCTAAGGTACGAGATCTCAGAGAGATCCTTTGGGAAGGTTCCTTGATCTGTATTGTCCAAGACCTGCCAGTGACCATCTGCCAGCACAGAGCAGCCTTCCACCCTATAGTTTCTAAAGTTATCACTGCTGGTATATGTTTCAGTATGCAATATCCATCGAGATTGCAAATCCAGCACCAAGAAGCCTGGAAATCTTTTTTTTTTTTTCCATGTGTAGTTTACTACTCCGGTGGAGCTGACAGGCCCCTCCCTCAGTGGGGACTGGTCTCTCTGGCAAGGCTTCCCCCCACCCACCCCAACCGGCCATCCCCCATAGGCTACCCCCTCGTGACAGGGCCAGTGGCAACACCCCTGGAAGCCAAAATCTAGATTGCCATGGGGAGGCACAGGTGCAGCCTGCCATCATGGAGCCTGCCAGTTCTGATTCCTGTTTCCATTTTCTCCCCAGACCCACACATGTGCAATGGGCAGGGTGACTGTCTCCACATCTATGGAGGCAGTCTTATGCCCTGTGAATGGGTCCACCCCTTTCTAGCATCATGCCTGTGCTGACCCCAGCCTCCACTGGGTGTCAGTCTATAATGCGATGCTGAGGTCCCTCACCCCCAAGGAAGGAGAGCTGTTAGTGGCCGCTCAATCCTTCCTCATCCCGGCTGACCCCCAAGTGACCCAAATCCATTCCCGAACCTGGGTCACCAGCATGGTGTGAGGTAAGGTGTCCAGCACCTCAACCCTCTGCATCACTGGGCTGGCTTGGAGCCTGGAAATCTTTTGACTCAGTGGGGCAAGCGAAATCAGACCTGCAGACTCTACTACCTGATCTTTTCTGGGATCTGAGAGACCTCCCTGATGATAGAGGGTGTAACAATGGTAATAACTGGATTTATTGGTCATTGAGGCAGGTTTTTAAGGTGACTACTGCTACTACTCTATTCATTCTGATCTTGGGACTCTAATTGCGAACAATGGCAACTTGGTTATCCTGTTTCAGATGATTCCTCATAGTTGGTGACTACAGCCTTGATACTTACTTTGATTATGGACACCATTATATTTATTTGTTGTTCAGGTTTAAATATCAAGAGATAACTGACCAGAGGATCTGTCTACCTTCGAAGACCTCAGACCATTCATTCAATGTACTGGCATCTCAGTGGAGAAGCATAGGATATTTTTGTGTACGGTTAACCTGTGACTTTCTGGCAGCAGAAAAGGTTTACTGACCCTTTAAATTTTGAGTCCTGACATTGCCAGTGCCTGTTCATGAACTGTGGGCCAGACATCTTTAGCTCCTCCATTAGTATTTGTGTATCAGCCTGTTGCTGGAACTGGGATATGTGTTCACCTTACCAAGCGCCATAAGTGACCCGTTTCTTGGCTTAATTTTCTTTTTAGACCTCCATGCCTTCACTACTGATGGAGCTCTAGACTCAGGCTCTTTTGTGACTCTCCAGCATTTGATATACTTGAGAAAGTTTTCATTTAGAGCCGTGGCAAGGATCAATACAACTAGCTATTTTTGTCTCCCGTGGGAATATCTGGCAACTGTGTGTTTTGCCTTTTTTCTCATTTTACTTCATCGAGTTCCTTATTGGTACTAGTCTTGGAACTTAATCTGTTAATTTTCAGTAGCCTGCATGGAGCTACAACCTATGCTGCTTTGAAGATTTTAGTCACAGCAATTTCCAAATCCTTAGGATTTCTGTATACAAACTGCTTAGAAGTTTTCATGAAGCACCATATTAGCAATTTTATCATTTCCTGGTTACTTGTTCTATGTTAAAACCTCATATTAATGCACACTTCCCCCTTCATTTGTTTTACTTTATAATCTTCTTTCTCTTTATAGAACTAGCACCTGTTGATTTTTGTTTGCATTTGCAGGGCAACTTATTGTTCTTGGCTTTGTTTCAGACTGTATTGGGGGATTGAGTTGGCATCTCCCTAGAGAAGTTCAACATGTTTTGCATTTAACTTTACACATGCAGTTTTAGACATGTTTCCATAATCAATATTTAGTTAAGTATTATGTTGGGGATAATGCCTGTTTTTTTTTTTCCTTTTTTATACTTATAGATAATTTAGTTGTGGAAATCCCATCCTATGTTCAGTATTAGTTATGTGTGGGGTTACTTAGTAACCTTTGTGATTTATAGTTAAAAGATACATTACTGGGAGTTCTTAGGGACGTGATTTTAGAGACAGTGACAGAATTAATGTCTAGTTGGTGTGTTTACCTTTTCTCCTCTTTTTTTTTACAACAAAGCTCCCACTGTATTTCAGTTTTGAGATTTATCCTTATATCTGTTTTCCTCCTTATGGTCCTCGTCTTTATTGCTCATAGCAGCTGGTCATAGCTTTCATTACAATGCCTTGTTATATAGCATTATGTTTGGAATATTTTTCTTGGGGTACCCAACTCAATTGCTTTAATCTTTCAAGCTTATTTCATGGGACCTCTTTTATTTTAATATTTGTATGGGGGAGTGGGCATAGGGATCCATTTTTCCGTTTTCTTTTGAATTGTACAGTTTTCCCATTAAATTATTTTTCTTATGCTAAATATTCTTGACTACTATGGCAATAGAGGGCATTTAGGTATAAGGTTATGTTATTCCTGTGGGTATACCCTCCTCCCCCCTCCCTTTTTGGTGAGGTGTAAAGTTTTGGGGGGAGGGGAGCATTTTGGGCATCAGTAGCAACTCAGGGTGGGACTGAATACATCATGGGCTGGAACTTATTGGGAGTGCAGTCACTGGGACCAGGGATGATGTGGTGTGTTAGCATTGTTTCGTTTTTGGAAATTAGGGTCTGGAGGGGAGGGGAGTCTCTTTTTTACCTTTACCCCTCACAGTTTTTGGTTTCTTGTCCCTGTTATAACTGCTTGGCTGGTTGTTCAAGGCTGGTGTAAAGTTAATACTCGTATTATCTTTTGGAGGGTGTCACTCCTGGGATGGGGTTTTAGCAATTGGAGAGGGGGGATTATATGCCAGGGTGTAGACTCTGAAATTTTGTCTGATTTGTTCTTTGTGGTCCGGACTACCCTTACTTTTCGTTTTGGGATAATATGTCTATAGGAGTTAAATATGTGACTTGGAAAGTGAAAGGTGCCTGCTCCAAGGCCAAAATGTTTCAAATCATAAAACATTTGCAGCATCTGCATGTCATATTGACTTTCAGCAGGAAACCCACTTGCTTGCCTCAGAAGGCATTCTTTTCCATAGACAATCAATTGGGCAAGTATTTGAAACTGGCAATAGTGCAAATAATAAAGGTGTAACCATTTTGATATCCAGAAATACTAGGTTTCAATGTCTACAGAGTCTCGAAGATCTGCAGGGCCATTACATTTTTGTCAAGGGTATTTTGGACTGTTCTGAAGTGCTGTTGGGCAGTGTAAATGGGATGAATGCTGACACACCATCTTTGTTTACTGAGTTGACCATCCTCCTGACCCCTTTCCTTTTCCCTCCCATTATAATGGGAGGGGGGGACTGGAATCTCACTTTTACCCAGGATCTGGATAGTATTTTCAGGCCACTTGCTGGGCTTTCTCCCACCCTGCACTCTGTCCGGGACATGATTGATACCGTAGGACTTTGTGACCCTTGGCGCATATAGTATACATCTACTTGGGACTATACATATTATTCAGCAGCCCATGGCTCTTATTCCTGTATAGATTACTTTTTAATTAGCTAGAATGTCATGGAGGGAGTGCTGGGTAGTGCGATAGTGCCACGAGTTCTATCTGATCACTCTCTGGTCTGGCTGAATCAAAATTGCTATCCAACACTTCCAAAGACTCAACATGGAAATTGTGAATGCTCAGCTTTTAAAAGATGAGAAAATTATTGTGAGGATTAAGGATATAATAGAGTTTTTTGTTTCCCAAACTGGGGGTTGGTTTGAAAAACAGATATTGAATGGAGTGCTCTCAAATGCTTTCTGAATTTATCCGGTTGGCAACTACATGAAACAGATTTAGGAAAGCTGAAACCCATTTCCTCTTGAGTTGTATTAGACAGTTAGAGAGTGACTATCTCCCACATCCCTGAAGGAAGACTGTAAAGAATTAATTATTCTCTGAGACAAGTATGCGGAATGTCTACCGGAAAGGGCTAAATATGCATTTCTTCAGACACATTCCACATACATTGATCAGGGGGAGAAGGCAGACTGCCTTCTTGCTCTGCATTTCCAAAAGCAAGGGGCCTCTCAGTTTATTCTATCTGTACCCTCAGGAACTGATAATACCTCTAAGACATCACCCCAGGATATAACATATGAGTTTGAGGTCTATTATCGGTCTCTTTATGGCCCTCCACCTGACCCACCTTTATTATCTGATATACAAGATTACTTAGAGAAGATATCCCTTCCTGGGTTGACATTAGCTCAGCAGGTATTTTTGAAATAGCCTATAACCCAATAAGAAATGATTGATACTATTAAATCATTTCCTTCTGATGAAGCCCCTGGGCCAGATGGCTACTCCTCTAATTTTTATCAAACTTTTTCCAAAGAATCAATGCCTTTGTTGCACCACCTCTTTCTCTCTGTGAATATGGTACAGCAGACCCCTCTCTCTTCAAAGCCATGATATTTGTATTAACTAAACCATGTACACCCAAAACAGAGTTGCCAGCTACCAACCCATATCCCTAATGAATTATGATACTGAAATAGTAGCTAAAATATTTGCTACTAGGATTGCTTGAATTTTGGAAGGGCTCATTAGTGATGAGCAGGTAGGTTTCATGCATTCCCGTTCCTCGGCAGACCACCTTTGCAAACTGGCACATATATTCTCCATGTCCTGGGATTTCAGAGCCCCATTGGCCCTGGTCTCCCTAGATGTGGCGAAAGCCTTTGATAGGGTGGACTGGACTTTTTTGTTTGCAATTCTCAAAAAAATGGAATTCCTGTCTAAATTTATTGATTGGATCAAAGTTTTATATGCTTGCCTCAGTGCCAACATTTATTGTAACAGCATTCTTTCCCCCACTTTTCTTTTACATTCTGGAACCTATCAAGGATGCCCCCTCTCTCCTGTTTTATTCAATTTATACTTAGAACCTTTACTGATTAGACTCAGAGAGTCCCCTCTCTTAACAGGGGTGTGGATAGGGTCTTTGGATATGAAGCTCTCGGCTTATGCAGATGAAATTTTGCTGCACATTACCAATCCTAAGACCGCTATCCCAGTGGCTTTGTCAATTATTGAAGAGTTTGGGAAATTTTCTAATTATGGACTCAACATAGACAAGACTGCAGTGATGCCCTTAACTCCCAGCACCCTCAAGTCTGATATACTGGAAATAGGCTTAACTTGGGCTCCCCATCTTAAATACCTTAGCATAACTCTTACGCATAGTGCCGCACTGCTTAAAAAGCTAAATTTGGACAATCTGGTAACTTCTATCCAGCAAGACTTAAAACAGAAGGCTTTCCTACTGTTGACTCTCTTGGGTAGAATCAGTATCATTAAAATGAATGTACTTCCCCATGTTTTTCATACTCTCCATTCTTTAAATATTAAACTTCCTCTGTCCTGGTTTAAGCATATGCATAGTTTAATTTCTGATTTTATCTGGTAGGAATAACTACTGAGAAGGGTGTATTACTGACTTTCAGTTCCCAAAACCCTAAGGGGGCTTAGATCACTTAATTTTCTCATTTAATATTTTGCCAGTCACACCAGTATGTACTTCGGATAGCCTGCTCACACTCTCACAGAAGATGCACCTCCCTATACTCATATCTGGTGGAATTTAGAGAGGGCTTTGACTGGTGAAGCTGGATTGTCCCTGTTGTCTATATTTCACATTTCCCCCAACTCTCTATTGGTGCATCTTCGAAACTCTGTGATACATACTTCTCTATGTGTCCATGCCCAACTGAGTAAACAGTTATGCTAAAATACTCACAGAGATACATCACAGCCACATTGTCGTAACCCTAATGTTAAAGTGGGGGTCCAATGTTAACTGCAGCTTGGCTCCTGCAACTAGCTGAGAAAAGGGTGTGTGACTTACTTTGGAATGTCTTTTTCATGTCTAGTCAAGAAATTCAGAATTTGCTTCATTTAAATAAGTTTATCTTTAAGGTTTTCCAATTACACCATGTGCTACTTAACTGGTACGGCCCTATGCCTTGGGAATGTGATTATGGTGAATTTATGCAATCACTCAAAGATCTGGTGGTACAATCTCACTCAGTGTCTTGCATATCTGCCTTCCTATTAACCAAACTTTATTCTAACCTTACTGGGCAATCATCCTATTGGTCCTCAACCTTCCCACATATACAGTACCTTTTAATTGGGACAAAATTTGGGATGACCTTTATAGACATATTTCTAATAATACACTAGACTTCATATTACTCATTTCATATTTTACATAATATATACTTCACACCATTGAAACTGGTCAAGATATGAAAACTGGGCTCCCCCAATTGTACCAGATGTGGGCAGGCTGATGGATCACTACTTCATATTTTTGGGGAATGCCTGAAAGTTGCGCCATTATGGGAACAGATTAAAGCTATGACTGATCCCATGTTGGGGTTAGATGGACTTTTTCTACCTGAGATATCTATTATAGGAGATTACAGAAAGATAGATGTGATAGAAAGGAAACATTACATGGCTAGGCTTTCTTTATCGGTAAAGTGTGCTGTACTTCACCACTGGTTGGATCAGACCTCCATTACTTATCATGAGTGGTTGCAAGAGCTCTTTTTCAGTCTCCGTTTGGAGAAAAGGATTGCTAGTACCAACAACAGACTGTGTTTGTATGATAAGAAATGGAGTGGATTGCACACCCTCTACACTATTTAATCTCCCAGGGAGCGGTGCACTAGAGATTTGTTTTAATTTTTTGCATTGTCTCTTAGTTTTATTTTCTACTCGACTGGGTCCTTACTGTTTTTGTTCAGTATCTCTTTCAAACAGACATATTATCTAGTTGTTATACACTCCTTGTGGGAGGAGGGAAGATGGGGGAGGGGATATTGGGATTGGTTATTTGTTTTTGTAACTGTTGTTGTTTTTGATTGTATTTTTGTACTTTTGTTAAAATATCAATAAAGTATACTGAATTTCAAATAAAAAAGAATCTCAAAGGCAGAGCTCTGGATGTCCTATACTTGGACTTTAGTAAGGCTATTGACTCATTATCTCACAAAAGGTTGGTGAGGAAAGTGAAGGACATAGGGATTGGTGATAATCTGACAAGATGGGTGGGCAGTGGCCTTAGGTCCTGTTCACATTGTCAGTATGGCAATAAAAATGGTTTTAAAACTGTAACAGCCCTTAACGTGTCAGCACATCCAGACTGCTCTGAACTGTGTTCTAACATGGTAGCTGCCCATACACATTACTGCATTCATAATGCATGTTGAAACACTGTTCTGCATTCCTCATTTGCTCCAGTCCCATAATGTCCACTGTCAGCTGTAATATAGTGCTCACTTGCTATATCAAACCCCAGCATAAAAGCAATATCTGTCAGCAACAGAGAACAGGATTTAATGCAGCACCATACAAGACAAACTGGCAGACTGACTTTCCATTCTCAGACCCCCCCCACCCCACCAGCTCCTAACTGCAGGCGAAATTGTAGGTTTTCTAAACACTTCCTGCTTTCTTTCTCAGTACTCTCCACCTGTTCATGGCTGCAGACACAGCATTGTGGGATAGCTGGGAACTGTATTCTGGGCCATAGGAGGACAACAAAGAGGAAGCATGGTGGCAGCTCCCATCCACACAGGTGATTTCATCATGCTAGGTTTAAAACTGTTTTCAAAATCAAGCTGAAACCCTAATTTCTTCAGGGTTTAATCTCAATGTGGATGTAAACTGTGTTTGGTATTCTTATAACATTATAGACAGATGGTAACATTATAAGAACACCAGTGAGGACAGGAACGCCCCCATAGGGTAATCATAAATGGAAGTAGGTCAGGAATGGTGTAGGTGATGTGTGGTGTACCTCAGTGGTCTTTCACAGGCTGAGTGCTTTTCAATGTGTTGATATGTAACATAGGGTAAGGTTTATGGGATTGGATGTGTCAGCTCACAAATGACAACAAGAGTTGTGGCAGGTTGGGCAGTGAGGAAGACAAAAAGGAATGAAAGGAGGAGCTTGTGAAATTGGAGAAGTAGTCAGAGGTCTGGCAACTAAGATTCACACCAAAATGTATAAGGTGATGCACTTAGAAAGCATAACCATAAGAAAATGTACCAGTTGATGCACTTAGGAAGAAAAACCATAAGACAGAATACTGTATGGTGAGCGTACATCTGGCACACACACAATAGAAGAGAGGGACTTGGGAGTCATAATCAGTGACAGCCTAAAGAACTTAGCACACTCTGACAAGGCATACAGAAAAGCAAACAGAATGCTGGGATGCAAATGGAGGGCCTTGTTAAGCAAGAAAAGGGACGTGATTCTGCCCCTGGAAAGGTCACCCAATAGGCCTCTCCTGAAGTATTCTGTCCGGTTCTGGAGCCAACATATGAAAAAGGATAGAGACTGCCTGGAATGTGTTCTGAGGATGGTGACCAAGATAATCCATGGTAAGCAGGAGAAATTCTATGTGGAAACACTAGCAGAATATAACATGTATTCACTGGAGATGGGGGGGGGGGCATGACTGAAGCCTTCAAGCGTCTGACGGGTATCAACAGAGAGAACTGCCAGGAACTGTTTAGGCTCAAAGAGGGCATGACCTGAAGCAAGAGGGTAGCAAGTTCAGAAGGGGCACAAGGATGTAATTCTTTACAGAGAGGGTGGTGGACAGATGGAACCACCTTTCATAGCAGCTGGTTGACATTCAGGTGGTGAAAGCCTTCCAATATGAAGGGAACAGATTTATTTTATTTAGTTTTTGTTAACCAGGTAGGTACAATAGGCAGAAACTGCCTGTTTTAATGTATGACACAGGAGAGTTACAACAAGGGTGATGCAACACCTGCCAGTTTACAATCTAAAGCAATAAACAATATGTACACAGGTAAAGGTAGCAACAGGCAGCATGCAAGAAATAATCAGGGTAAGCAAGAGTGGTGCACAGTATATATCACGACAACAGGCAAAGTGGTAAGTACAATAGGGAGTGAGTCACATGGCAACAGAACATCATTATCTTAGACACACAGCATTCAAACATTAATGTCATCCATTGGCAAGACACCAAAATACCATAGTGGCACACAGAATCAACACTGGATTAGGAGTCCAGTAACCATCTCACCTCTTGGGGGAGCATTTGCATGTGGATGTACCTAGGAAGTGCTTACAAAGGGAGTTTTTGAAACTCCCTGCAGTGGCACAAGCACAACATTCAGCTGGAATGTTGTTCTGTGGCATGGGAGCAAAGTACTAGAATGCTGCTAGATCAAGGTTAGTTCTCAACTTAGGGACCACAAGTTGGCCACAGCCTGATGATCTTAGTGGATACGGACTGTGATGTGGCTGAAGCCACTCAGCAAGTTGTTTTGGGTTGCTGTTTCCTTAACACATTGTAGACAATGCTTCCTAGTGCATGGTCTCTCAAGGCTTTGGGAGAAGCCATTTTAATTTCTCCTATAATGTACAGTGGTGAACAAATCTGCTGTTGGGAAGTACAAAGTGAAATTTTCTATTATAAGTGACGTCCCACCGCCTCAGTGCAAACTTGGACGCTGAGGGTGCATACACCATGACATTATACATGTGCTTAGTAAGCAGTATACCCCATGCAACTGACATGGCATGATGGGTAAGGTTGTGTCTAATTCTGTAGGATAGGTCCAATCTAGAGTTAACAGCTTTACAGGTTTTCGATGTGTGCAGGTTAAAACTGAATGTGGGATCCAGGGTAACCCCCAGATAGTTGAAGAACTGCACCTCCTCCAGCAAAGTGCCATCTAAACAGGCAACCTGGAGGGGGGGGCTTGGCATTTCCTTATTTTTGGGGGTGGGGGGGCTGAACAGCATGGCTTGCATCTTTGCCACATTTATGAGTAGCCTGTTCTGTAGCAGCCAGGCTTGTATTTCTTGCAGATCATGAGACAACATAATATTTCTGTCATTAATATTTTTGGAGTTGACATTAAAGCGCAAGATCATCCACATACAATATAGGAGTACAGTAGTAAAGACACCCATGCTGTCTATTTATATGGATCAAGAATAGGAGTGATCCCATACTGAGACTTGAAGGACCCCAATTCTGGAAGACAATGGCTCAAAGAAGATAATACCTAGTTTTACTACTTGCTGTTCATGGTGTAGATAATTGGCCAACCAACTATGGGAAGGGGGTGCCAGACAGAGATCTTTCAGCTTGTGGATGAGCATGACATGATCCACAAGGTCAAAAGCCTTGGATTGGTTTGTGAACACAGTGCCTATATATTCCCCTCTATCTGTGGCAGAGGCAATAAGATTGATGAGTGTTAGTAAGGCAGTAGTGGTACTGTGACCGCTCCTAAATCCATGCTGGTGGGGTGACAGTAAGCTGTATTTGGTCAAGAGGTCAGTTAGGTGGGTAGGTACCAATTTTTCCAATAATTTATTAAGCACATTTATGGGCTTGGTGGGGTGCAGGGAGGAAAGAGGGGCACAGACTACAAAGAGGGGACTGTGGATCCTGAGGTGGTAGGTGGTATTTAGACAGTTACAGACTGGCCAGTACTATATTGACACCTGGATGAAGGTAGGGACTGAAAAGACTAGATGGACCACTGATCTTTATCTGCCCATAATATTTTATGTTTCTACTGTATGTTTAGACAGGTTAGACATGATGTCACTGGAAAAAAGAAGGCTAAGAAATATATGATTACAGATTTCAAGAATATAAAGTTATTACCTATGTAGGTGTATAAGGAGATCCCTGAAGTGTTGAGGCCTCTCTTCTCACATGCATAAGCCTCTATTTATAATAAATAATAATAATACTTTATTTCTTAAGTGCAAGTCTCAAAATCAAAGTGCTGTACATAAATTAGAGCATCATAAAACAAAATAACATAGCTTAGAATTAATACAATATAATTTAGATAAAAGTGATTTAAAAAGAACAGAAATACCATAAGTTACATACAAAATGCTTGCTTAAATAAATACATTTTTAGGCCTGCTTTAAAGCTCTCCATGGTCCCACACTCTCTAACCAATGAGGTAGAGAGTTCCACAGGGATGGGGCACTGAATATAAAAGCCCGGACCCCAGATGTTTTAGCCGCACCCTGGGAACCTCTAACAACCTGTTGTCAGTTGAACAGAGAGGCTGGCCAGGGCTGTAGGGAGTCAGAAGCTCTTGCAGATGGCTCAGACCTAGTCTGTGCAGGGCTTTGTAGGTCAGAAGACCAACCTTGCAGGTGATCCACCATTGTACAGGCAGCCAGTGCAGTTTGCACAGCATGGGAATAATATGACTAGAATGAGAAGTCCCAGTCAATAACCATGCCACAGTGTTCTGCACCAGCTGTAAGCAGTGGATATCAACCCACGGAAGCCCCAGGTAAAGGGAGTTGTAGTAGTCCAGGTGCAAAGTCACAAAGGCGTGGACCAACGTAGGCTGATCGCCGGACAGAACAAGGTGCCTGATTTTGGCGATATTCCTAAGATGGTAAAAGGAAGACTTGACAACCGCTGACACCTGTGAATGCAGTGTCAGCCCATCGTCAAAGAACAACCTCCAGATCATGCACTCATTCAGAGGAAGATAGCTGCACACCCTCAAGCCAAAGACCAGAGGATAAACCCAGTGCTGACCTCTCTATCCGGCAACCTGGATCCACCACCAGTACCTCAGTTTTTCCAGAACTGAATTTCAGCCAGCTGGATTTCATCCAATCATGGATTTCTGCTAGACAGCTGTTAAACATCGAGACCGCACTATCCTGGTCGGGTGCAAAAGACAGAGCTGTGTATCATCAGCATAGTAGTGAAACCTCAGCCCATATCATCTTACAATGTCTCCGAGGGGCAGCATGTACACTGCAAACAACATGGGGATAGCACCGAGCCCTGGGGGACCCCACACAGCAGAGGGAATGGATCAGAGAAAAAAAAAAATGACACCACCCTCTGAGATCTGCCAGCGAGGAAAGATTGGAACCATCTGAGAACTGGACCAGCCAGGCCACAGAAAACCCTCAGGTGCTTGAGCAGCACCCCATGCTCCACAATGTCAAACACTGAAGAGAGATCAAGAAGCACCAAGATGGAATGGCATTTCTGATCACTCGCAATCAGGAAATCACTGAGCACCCAAACCAGCGCAGCCTCGGTACTATGTCTTTTCCAGAAACCAGACTGGAGAGGATCATAGATATCATGGATGGTAAGATGGTTCTCCAGTTGCAACGCAACTACTTTCTCAATCACCTTCCCAACAAAGGGAAGGTTAGAGATAGGTCTGTAGTTAGCAAAGCAGTTTATACACAAAATCAGAGTGCATCCCTACAGAGTGTGACTCATACTGATCCAAGGATTTACAGAAATGTTCTAGTTGGGGGCTACCAAGGAGGCAAGATCAGTTTACAGGGCCATCTGCAGTGCAAGTTACAAGCTGCAGAGCTTTCTGGGGTGGGGGGCATGTAGGCTATATGAGTAGGACCACTGCAGAAAGTGCTACATGCCTATCTGTAATGTCCCCCTCTTCTGTCCCAGTGCCTTCTCTTCACACAGCCATTGACAACGTGGCAGGATGCCATGAAGTGCCATGCATTTAGGTAAAATTGTGAGTTTATTAAATTGTGCGCTTTACTTTCTGGATTGCATTCTGAGTGCTATGCATCTTTGTTTTTTGAGTATTTTCTGTTTTCTCATGAGCATCTGCTGTGCAAAGTCTGTATCAGCTGCTGTGTTCATTTTACATATAGCCCAGACCCTCCTGGGCAACAATGGAAGGCCAGCAAGGACAGTCTTGTAGTTTGATGGTTTCATTTCCCCAAAGGGGACTGCCACATCCCACAATCTGCTGCCTGCACTGGGCAGGTGATTCACTGTGAAGCACATCTAAGCAGTTCGCTGGCTACCTGGCCTCTGACCAAGCTCCACCTTTTGACTGCCAACTGTGTCTACACAGAGACTGACATGCATGGAATGGTTACTCAGAGAATGTAATTTGGTGCAAACCAGCGTTGGGGCATTAAACTGTGTGAGCCAGTTATGTGCAAATTGTGTGTATCCTGGCATTATTCTGGATTGGGTTGACAGGCATGACAAGGGGTTGGGTTATCATTAGTTATCGTATCGTAAACCTAGGAGAGTCATGAGACATGGGACAAAACTGAGTGCCTTGTGCCCCACATTTGTGATTTATCAAGCTGGCCCAACTTCTGACATGCCTTAGAGATCTAGTGTACTGTCTGAAATTATTACTAACTTTCAAAAGCAGGAACTTTTATGTCTTTATAGCTGAAGCAATTTTTTTCTTTTCCCTTGGCTTATCAGAAGATTTTCTATCTGTCAGTACTCGGTATGATGTGTGGAGTAGTATTCTACCTGGAAGCTAACATATTTAATTCTGTTCCTTCTCATAAATCATTAGCCCTATGACCTTATTGTCTGTGACATTAAAAAACAACTAAGAGCCAATCGCCTGTTGCAAGATCATTCACTTGTGATGTCGCAATAAGTGAGGTCACAATGCTGATGAGGAATAGGCAAGGCAAGGCAATTTTATTTATAGAGCATCCTTTCTCAAATGCTCAGGAATAGAACTAGCTATGCCAGCATTCAGTTCAAGCAGTGCTCTTTAAAACCCATAGAAAACCTTCTGATTAGCAAATGAAAAAAGAAAAATACCTAGGAAATAACAAGTAGCAACTGAATTCTTCTGAACATTAATAACACTTTCTACCTGCTAGTTAGGGTGCTACTAGCATGTTAACGCTATTTTGAAATTGAAATGCATTTATTTTGTTTTTTATTTGAAACATATTTTGCCAGGTAAGAAAACATTTTCTATACAGACTCATTTCCAGTTGTGGAATGGGTACAGGGAGCATCAGGGATATCGAATAAAAAGAACGTATGTAATAATACAGATTCAAAAATTACAACACTAGATATTTCAACTCCCAAACTGGGAAATTTTTTAATATATAAGCAATAAGATCTAACTGGGTGTGGTGCATTGGCAGATACCTGCATATTCGGGGGCATGATGATGCCATACGCCGCAGGCATAGGAACTTATAGCCCCCGGAAGTGTGGATATACATCAATATCCCACACCCTGAAGGGTCTTATTGTGCTTAGAAAATGTGTCAGGCAAATTTAAAAAAAAAACTACAAAAGATAAAAAAGACACAAAAGTTACAATAAAGTATTGCTTAGAAAATGTTAGTAGTCCCTCCACAGTTGGTTTCTACCTGTCAGTCATTTGTCTTTATACGCATGCAGAAGAAGGTCTGTTTTTTACTATGGAACATAAGAATTCACTATTCCTCTAATAGAATGCCCCTCCCCCCACCTGGAATGTTAACACAGCATGCATGAATTCAAGATTCTGCAAAATTACACTGACATATACTCACACACTGACACACATAGGCTTCATATAGAGTCAGAGGCCCAATTTTATCTGGGGCAAGGTTAGTGGCAGAGATTGCTCTGTCAAGTTGGTTAGGCTATGAGGGTTATTTTCAGAGTCATCAGAGAAACACCAGAAATAAAAAATCAAAATAGAGCTGGAATTTGTTTTTTTTTTATAATATTTATGTATATAAGAAAGGGATCATAAGTAGAAAGAACATTAAATTATCAACGTATTTTTAATTTAAATTATTTTAATGTCCTATTTGAAGGTTTTTATATAACAGTAAAGGTGACAGCCATGTTTGTAATGGAAATCAAGGATATGGGAAGATATTCATGACTTCTGTATGTGATATGTCCAAATTCCAGATTATATGTTGAACCATTTTTACAAGATGGTATTGGCAAAACATGCCAATGGAATGGCAGCAGCCAATCAGAATACAGTATTTAACTTACCCACTTCCTATATCAGGTATAAAACAGTTCTAACTAGTAATAAGCAGAAAAAAAATGCCCCTGAAATATAAAATAACTACTAGCTACATTTACCAACTGGATATGTTCTTTTTACAACCATGTATTTAGCAGTACTAGCTCTTTAAAATAAAATGATTAATACAATACTTTCTGACTAAATGAAAAAGAATAAAATCATGTGAAAGAACTGTCTCTTCCACTTTTATGAATGGAACACTGAAAATGGCATTATATAATAAATCAGAACTGCTGATTCAACAATGCTAGGTATCTGCATGCATTTCTATTTAAATAAGTCAAATATATCAACACATAGCACTACGACATGCATTTTGGCCAATGTTGGCTCTACATATTAACTAGCAAACCACTTGGCTTTTTTTAATCATTTTGTTAAAAAGAAAAATGTAACAACTGTTGGTTGGTGCTTTTTATACCAGATTAGCAAGTACTCATTTGAAAACAATATGGTTAAAATGTCTAGAAAGAAAGCAGCGGTAACTAAAATAACCAGAGGTTTAGCCAAATGGCTAATTGTTTTTGGTGTCTAGTGTGATCACTGATTCTAACTGGTCTCAAAATAATAAACATATTATTGTAATCTGCTCAATCTTCTTGACCTAAGCTGTGCCACCCATCCAACACTTTCTCATATGGTATAAAAAAACATGGTGTTACATGGAAAGAAATAAATTATGTTGATCCACATCTCAAAACTGAGGACATATTCAGTTTATGTTCTATTTTTCTTTATTTCAGTATTTAGAGTCTGAAATATTGTGTACATTGCTGCAATATACTGCGTTTTACAACTGTTTGAAACAATATCTTTACTGAAGTAAGGAAGTATGTTCTAGGGGGTTCTGCACTGATTTGGGGACCGGGAGAGTCAAGTTCAAATCCCACTAAAGCTATTTACTGTGTGACCCTGAGCAAGTCATTTTTCTATATATATATATATTTTATTTTCTGGCCATCTTCATGTCCTTGCAGGGATATCCTCTGTTAAAGAAAGATACCCTGATTAGGCTGAGATGTTATATAGATGGCAACCAGGTTTTTTGCAATGTTCTCCCCCACCCCAAGGCATGGGTGATGCCTCAGTCAGCCGTGTGGACATGCACCACTTCCCACTGCAGCAAGAGTAAGCTTCCTGGCACAAGTGCAGGGGTCACTGTGGTGACAGAACCCACTGCCTCCTCTTTCTGGATGACCTTGCCTCCCCTCAGTGTAATGCACTGAGTTCACTCCTGAACACCTGTCATCCACATGACAGTACGACGTGCTCCTACTGGGTCATAGGAGTGGCCCCTGACCGAGCCACTTAACCTCCTAGTACTCCAGTTCACAGAGCTGAAAAATTAGGTAGTATTGAAGACAACCACACAGAACACTACATGCTGCTTCTTGGTTGGGCCATACAGTATCAGTTCAAAGTAAACAAATAACAATTTAGTTTATCAATTTTAAAGATGACATGGCAGTGCAGTTCCTGATTCCTTCATGAATGACTTTTGTCAGTAAATGGCTCATCTGTTATGTGACAACCAAGACAGAAAAACAATGAAAACTTCTGTTTTTCTTCCAGTTAATCCATCTGGCTATGATTCACAGGTTTAGTAGCCATCTAAATTAAAGCAGTTTTAGAGATGCTGGCAATGTAAGTACATGATTATCACACTGACAGATTCACTGCATTCTGCCACTGGGACCAGTTGACTGTGTCTTACAATACAGCATCCCAGCAAGCTGATCCTATTTGACACCTGGCGTTTACATATCACTTTATCTGGAAAGGCTACAAGAGAGTATTACTTTTCCATTAAGGGTGTTAGGACTTCCCACCATGTTTACAATACCACAGCTGAGTCACAGATGATACTAAATTGCTGTTGGCTGAAATCTTGGCCTGGACTCAAGCACAACTGTGAAAAGCTTGCATGCAGTGTGTTTCTTTGAATGTACTCCAAAATGCTGTGTAGTTGATACAATGTCTACATTTTATTTGAAATTGTAACAGATTTTTAAACTGAAAATGTTTTTTTTTAACATTTGCAGTTAAATATACAGTAAGTGACTAACTTAGAAGCAGTGGGTTAGCACGACTTGTGTGTACAGTACATTGGAAAACATGCTGCAGTTTGTGTCTGTCACATGCTCCCTGACCCCCTTCCCCTTACACCTAGAATTGAACCTCTGCTCAGTGTGCTTTTCCTGGCAAAACACTTTTTGAAATAAGTGAAGTTTCCTTATAATATAGCAGTGATAACATTTAAGAAACTGCCTTGTTCTAGGAAATGCTTTTTGATGCTACTGCTATGAAGCACTAATGTCAAGAAAATAGAAAGCTACTGTTTAGGTGCAGAATGGGCAGACTGATTAAAGTTCTTTTTGTTTTAGTTTTAAATTAATTTCCCAGCTGAGCCTAGCAGGGATGCAACAGCTAATTTTTAGTAGGATCCAGCATTTATCCAATTTTACCACTTGTAGGGCAGGGCTCTGACCACTGGATCATGGTCATGCAGTGATCCTGTGGCTGTGACAGGATTTAAACCTGCTGTCCCATGCTTCATAATTAGTGCCAGTAACCAGACGACCACACTGCCCTCCTTCGCTGATTATGTGCCTTCTTAAGTTGATTATGTGATATTCTGAATATAAAGGACCACCACTCCATATTTGTTCTACCGCTTTTTTAGGTCTAGTTTATACATTGAAATAATATGCCATCCAGTCTGTGTTCGAATTGTGTGTTGACCATTAAATGAAGTTTGTACCCAGCTACATGTTGCCCATGAAGTAAATGGTACTGTCAGCATGCCTGGTATAAACACGCCTGCAAGGCTAATAAAATCATTGCCCACCCCCTTAAGGCCTGTGAGAGCACAACAGAGCAATAAATGCAGATTGAGGCTTTTGAAAATATCAAAAAAGCATAGCAGCTACAATTAACCTATCCAGACTTCTGCCTAGCCTTTAAGCTGTTCAAAATTGCTGCCCCTTCCAGTCTCCATGGTATCCTGTAGGCCAAAACACAGAAAAGGGCACTCAGGTCCTCAAACTGTCCACTGTTGGAGGTCCCGAGGGCCTGGATATGTGCAAGTGACAGGTCTTTTGCTATTTCTGCACCATCACTCTGGAATAGCCTATCATTGGAGGTATTAAACTGCTCTTCTACAGCCACCTTCAAAAATACCCTCAAGGCTCATTTGCTTGTGGGCAATCATTGTAACTGTAAATGATGACTCTGCACTTCTTTATACCTGACTATGCAATTCTTTGTGGTAACAAGTGATTTAGGTTTGTGGGCGCTTGAGTGGCCAGCCTTGCAGATACACATGTTGTAACACTGACACTAGCACCTGTTCTGATGTTGTGCAATGTAACTTAAAGTTTAAGTAACCCTGGACATATTTTTGTTCTTTTACTCCACACTTGTGTAATATTTTAAATTCTAATCTGTTTTCTGTATGTTCTGTTTCTGTATGTATACTTTTCTGTTACTGTTTTGTAATTCATTTTTGGATCAGCCCTGAAAAAGGGGCACTCATCTCAGTGGCCCTGTCTGGTCAGCACATTTCAATAAATAAATAAATAATGTATGCTCAAGAGGCCCAATACTTTGTGAAACTTTTTTTATACCCTCAGTGCAGTTAGAAATGCTTAGCTTTGCTTTGGTGTTTGTGCACCCAAACATATTCAGCAACAAACTACAGTAACACTCTTATATAGTTATGGATATAGTATGAACATATAAAAAAGCCAGCAGAAAAAGGCCATTTGGTCTATCCAACCTGCTCATATTGCAGGGTCCTCAGCTTATGCTACTGACCCTCCCCCCTCCCCAATCCACCCTTCCCCTCCATTCCCCCCTTGACTCCTACTTTCTCTCTAACTCTATCCGATCCTCTCTTATAGCTGCCCACCATCTTCAACAAAATCACCTGTTCCAAAAGCCTGTTTCAGCTCGCCACCACCATCTCCATGAAGAAGTGCCTTCTAGCCTCCCTCCTGAACCTCCATTCTCCAATTTGAGACCATTTCCTCTCATGTTTCCGTTTCCACTTAGCTTAAAGAGACCTACCTTCCTTATACACCTTATTTATTCTGCTCAAATACTTGAAGGTCTCAGTCACATCCCCTCTCCCTCCTCCAGCGAATACATATTGTGGGCCTCTAGCCTCTTCTCATGTGTGCTACTCTGCTGGTCCCTGATCATCCTCATTGCCCTCCATTGGACCTTCTCCAGCAGGTTAATGTCCTTTTTAAGGCATGGGGACCAGTACTATACACTGTACTTCAGAAACAGCCTCACTAATGACCTACACAAGGGTTGCATTACCTCCTCTTGCCTGCTGCTGATGATCCCTCTGGCAATGCAGCGCAACATTTTATTTGCCTTTGATGCTACCTTCCTGTACTGAATGGAAAGCTTCAGGTCATTAGTGATCATCACCCTCAGATCTTTCTCCTCCTCCAATCCAGATACCTGGATACTCCCAGGCTATAGACCATCCTGTGGTTCTTGGCTCCAGTGTGCATAACTTTGCATTTCTTTGCATTGAAGTCAAACTGCCAAATCCCTGATCACCTGTCTAGTTTTTACAGATCCTCCTTTAGGTCCTGTATCCTTTCTGTTGTGACCACCACCCTCTCACAGAGCTCGGTGTTGTCTGTGAATAGGCACATTTTGCCCTTAATACCATTCTCAATATCATTTATGAAGACATTGAACAGCACCAGTCCTAGCACCAAGCCCTGCAGGACCTCACCGGTGACCTCTCTTGTGCTATGTAGCTAACCACCCATCACCACTTTGTGGGTCCTGCCACTCAGCCAGTTTTCCACTCATCTGGTCAACTTCTCCTCAACTCCGAGATCTGCCAACTTCCTGATCAACCTCTTGTGAGGTACAGAGTCAAAGGCCTTGCTGATGGCCAGGTAAAGGATGTCCATCATTTGGCTCCTGTCCACTGGGTTGTGACCCAGTCAAAGAAGGCAATCAGATTTGTTTGACATGATCTCCCTCCCATAAACCCCTGTTGCTTCACATCCTGGAGACCATGTGTGTCTAGATACTCTACCAACTTTTCCTTAAGTATGGTTTGCATGAATTTTCACTTGACTGGCGTCAGACTGACTGGTCTGTAATTCCCTGGTTTGTCCTTGGGACCTCTCTTATGGAGAGGCACTACATGTGCCATTCTCCAGTCCTGCAGTACCATTCCTGGCTCCAGTGAACTATTGAACAGGCTGGTCAATGGATCCGCTGGCACCTCCACCAGCACACTCAGCACCCTAGGATGTACTGTATGCTGTTCAGGCCTGGGAATTTGTCCACCTTCAATGCAATTAGCCCTGTCCTCATCCTATCCACCTCTATCTCATCATCAGTGCCTCCCCCCACTCCTCCTCTTTTTTCCCACTAGTGGCACTGGTCCATCTTTCTTCCTGGTGAAGACAGAACATTAGTAAATGATCAGTACCTCTGTTTTGCCCCCATTCTCCTCCACCCATCTGTCCTTTTTCCTTAGCCAAACAATACCACCTTTCTTGTTCCTTTTCTTGCTAATATAGCAAAAAAAAACTTCTCCCCCCTTCTTAATTCCCTCAGTTAGCTGCAGTTCTTTCTGAGCCTTAGCCCATCAGACTACTGTACCTTACCCTCTACTCTAGCCATCTTCAGGTAATCCTCTCTGTCTTCCTCTCTCTTGATCCTCCTGAATTTCTTATAGGCTAATGTTTTGTCCCATACTGCCTGGGAAATCTTAGTACTAAACCATTTTGGTGTCTTGGCCCTTGAGTTCTTCCTCTTGAGCCTAACGCACTTCTCTGTGTGGCAGCTGTTATTCCATCCTTGATGATGGATCACCTTTGGTCCACCCTCACATCCCTCATATTCCTTTGGATGCTTGCCAGCTGACTCCTTAGCAACTCACCCATCTTCCTGAAGTTTGGCTTCCTAAAATACAGGATTCTAGTTTTAGTGGGGGCCCCTTTACCTGCCTACAACCAACTGAAACCACACTGTGCAATGGTCACTTCCACCCAGGGGTCCCTCGACTAATATATCCTGGATGTGCTCCCCATTCATTAGCACTAGATCATGGATTGCCCCCTTCCTGGTGGGCTCTGTGATGCCCTGAGTCAGTAACCCACTTTGCAGTGTATCTAGATCACCAGCCTTGTGCCTTTTTTGCAAACCTTGCCTTGTGGTATCACTCAGACTTGCCATTTACTGATGCCTACTCAAGGGCTAAGAATATGTCTCCTGACCCTTGTCGATGGTTACTAAACTACAAAAAACTCACAAGCCTAACTGGCATGAATATCAACGTGCACTGCTTAGTGTGAAACTGGTGTCCTGTTCTGGTGACTGGTCCCCCCCGTTGTAATCTCTTGCAACCTGCTGTAGCAGCACTGAGGGGCCCAATACATGTAAGTAAGAAGTAGTAAAATCAGCTGTGCTTGTTTCTGTTGTTATAACCGCCCTGAAGGACCCATCACTATCTACGTTTTTTTAAACAAATTGCTTGGATTAGCCATATAATATATAAAATAAAAGATACTCAAATTAAGAGTTTCAAGGAAATAATTCCATTGTGGGGTTTATGGCACAAATTAATCACTTGAGCTTTGCTCTTGTGGTTTATAATGTTTCATAAATGCTTTGATTGAATTATTACCTTGTAGCTCACAGTATCATTTATTCTATATGTAATTCACAGTGGACTTTCATATTCTATATATATTACACCACTGACCCCTATCTATTACCCAGTAATTATCAGTGGCTGAAAAATGCCATTATTTGCAGCTAGTAGCAAAAACAGAGTACAAATAACTGAGTGTGAATAACTTCTCAAAATGAAGATAAAACAGAAATCCTGAATCAGAGCTACTGGCACAGAACTGAGAACCTGAACTAGAGCTACTGGCAACCATAAAATGGTATCAGTCTAATAATCCAGGTAAAACCTGAACAGAATTATATTAAAAAACAAACATTTTCCAGCAGTCGGTATTTTAAATACATTTCATCCAAATCACGTAATATAACAAATTAAACACAAGTGCCTGTGAAGAACTCTGTAAAAATGTAATCTCGTGAAGCTGGGTGCAACAGAAGCCGATCAGCCTTTGGCCTCACAACTTATCCTGCCCCCAGCCTTATTCAATGAAATTACAGTACTGTACCACCTTGTTCTTCACAGAAACTCAAGCACAATTCTATAAGTGCCACAGATACGTACCTCACCACCTTTATTAATAGATATAATGTGTTCTATATGATGGGTTTACCACTGTTCCTACCAGGTAAACGAAAAGTATTTATTTTGTTTTAAATGAAAACAAAATTTCATGTTGCTATTAATGAATACAGTAACTGTTTCAGTGACACAAAGCAGCCAAAATGATTGAACATCTTTGCTCCAAGTATTAAAAAGTATTACAAAGAGCTCAACAGAGAATGAGTATGTCTGAACTTCTGAAGCTAGGAACATCTTGTAATCATGGGAACATGAAATGATAAATTTAGCAATTTTCGTTACATGACTGTGGTGCTTTGTCAAGCGACTGTGATTAACAATATAAGTGGGAAATTGTTTATTTAGTAATTGTTAGTTCTAGAAACTTAACCTGTTTTATAAATAAAAGATAGGAGTCAGGATGGCATAAAATACTTATACTGATAGTAGTTTACCTATCAAATAATTGTAATTATTTATCTATAAATATTTTCAGTTCATTTGTTTCCAAAGTTAACTCTTTCCAAAGAACAGTTCTTTAGAATGGGCTAACTAGCCAGATCCATGGAAACTGAACAATGAGGGACTATTCTGTCATGCTGGCAACCTAGGTTCACACCCCAAGATCAGGGTGTTGTGAGCAGAGAACAGCAGCAGAGTTGATTTTGAGCACCCACTGGACACTCCTGCTGGGGTGTGTGGGCTGTGTTGCATCACTGTAGACTGTCTCCTGGTGACAGGCTTGTTGGTGGCACCCTAGGCAGTGTGGGTTGCTATGCATTGCCAGTAAGCTCCCCAAGATATTACAGCATGCATATGCTGGGGTGGTGGGTTGAGAGAAGTCATGACAGAGCAGCCCAGCAGGCTCATGCCTGACTTCATGGTTGCAGTGGAGACCTCGAGGAAGTTTAGAACCCAGCAACGGTGGCTGAGTCAGGTTGGTGTCAGGATTCGACCCATCATAAAACCGAAGGAGAAGGGATGTCAGCGATCTGATGCATGCTGCATTAGCTGAGGTCTTCTGATGTCTGTCAGCTGAGGAAGAAAACATGAACAAGAAAAAAACAACAGAGTGGAATGTTATCCATTGCCACTGCAGGCCCCACACTGCCAACTGGGCTCCCCACTCCTGAACCGATACTTCAATTCTATCAGATGCAGTAGGACCCAACCCCCCACAGCCCTTCCCATGGGGGTCATCAAAGGAGGAACATGGCAAAAGGTAAGTCTTGTCTCAGAGATGGCAAGTGATGGGCTGGGTGGAGTGGCAGGATTGATGTGGGCTGGTCAGATGAGAAAGGGACATAAAGCACAATAAATGAATTAAAAAAAAGACAGAATTAGTGTGGTGCTCCAAGAGTGAGAAGAATAAAGAAACTATACAAGTAACTAAGGCAGTTGGAGACTAAGGGGCTGCGGCTGGAGCATTCCTGGCAGAGATCCAGGTCAGAGGCAGACAAACTGACACTGAATGCTTACTATTAGAGATGGGTGAAGTGGCCTCAATTCATTCCATGGAGCGATTCGCAGAGTGAAGGCGGATTCACGGAGTTCACGTCACAATGGGTAACGTGAAGTTCATTGAAAACAATGACTTTGCGTTATTCCTCCTTCCCCAAACCACTACTCTACAAATACTAAGGTGAAGTACATTGAAAACAATGTACTTCGCCTCACTTCGCCTTGTTTTAAGCTTCAAAGGTGGATTTTGCAGTGATTCATGGGATTTCAGGTCACATGGACTCTAGATTGTTCTGCACAGCCTCATTTCGGGGTCGTGAGTGTAGGAAGCTGTTGGAGACAGTCTGCTCTGAGAGCTCTCTGCGATTCAAATCTTCTAAAAGCTGTTAAAAAAGCCTTTTTGGGTCTTTTTTTTTGCTGAAACTTTAGTTCGTCGATTGTAGGAAACCCTCCTGTGCTCATATCATTGAGTGTTTATTGTTTGCATGTGGATTTTGAATGTTAATGTACAACATTCAGTCTGTGTACTGAGAGACAGTGGAAGTGTGCTTTGGGGGAGGGGCATATCTGTGGTGTACATAGACTTAAGTAGTAGAAATAGGGAGTTCTTTGTTTTTTGGTTATATTTTTCTTGTATAACTGACTGTGTTAATGTCCATAAGGCAATATTTTCAGTAATCATTGACATTTTTTTGCTGATTGTGTGTGTTGTGGTCTGGAGGACCTGGTGCAGCAGTGCATAATTTCAGGTTGTTTAAAAATATGTTGCATATTACTGAAGTTTTCATATTGCTACAAATTACTTGTAGACAAATTGTATGAGGTCGTGTGCTGTGCGTGACATCAAATAATACATCTTTTATTGTGCCACCGTGTAATTGCAGGTGCAGCAGTGTGAACCTGCTATCCAATGCACATGCGTGATTTTGTACTGCCATTATGGTATCTTTTCTTGGTTTTGCACTGCTGTAATCTGCAGTCATTGCTCCCCCCCACTGGTAAAAGGTATTCTTTTCCAGATTGGATTGTTTGTGACTTGGGAGCACCACTGGTTAGTTAAGGCATTGTTGAACTTGTTGTGACTTTGCATCTGTATCTCTTGTTGAAGCCACAGTTGTTTTTTTGGCTTCACATCCAGCATCACCCGGTCCCCACCCAGAGTGAATGTTCCAAAATCTAAATTTGTTTAGAATATTCTTGTTGATCCCCAAAATGCCCACAAAGAGACGTGCAAGCAAAGCTATTTCTTGCCACGGCACTGCTGCCAGTGGTAAGATTGTTTGTGGGCATGGTAGTACACAGTTGCAGAAGTGCATTGCTGATGTGAGGAAAGGTATTTCTCCTTCAGTGTTTTTTACAGCGCAATCAGTAGCTTCAATCGTAGTTGAAGGAGATGATGTCCCAGCTGGTGGTGTTAGTGCAGTTGCTGGTGGTGGTATGAGTATTGCTGCCTCAAGTTCCACTTCTGACCAGTTTACAGTGTCCAAAAATATAGTGGAGTGTGAAGCAGTGCCAGTGAGTGACAGTGTAGATGATGTCATACTCCCCAGTAACATCCCAGTAACTGAACATGAGGATTCTGATCCTCATGTCAATGATAGCACACAATGTCACATTGCTTCCAACGCAGTTCAGGTCATGCGTTTGCCATGCAGTGATTTACAGAGTGGTGAAAAATTTCAGGTGATGGTTGTGCTGATGACGATGATGGTGCTGTGGTTGCAGCATGCAGTCTACATGCCAGCATCCAAGCAGAAGATGTGGATGATGTTGATGAATATGATGATGATGATGTCAGTGACCCCTGTTGGAAACTGGAGAAAAAGAAATTCAAAGTTGCTGTGTCTGGGTCTGTTTGCATCCCCCCCCGTAAAAAGTTGTGATTTACCAGTTTCAGTTGATGATGATGACCCAGTAGTAATGATAGGTAGTCATGGTGGTCAGTTGCAGTCCAAGTCTGTCCTGCCTGAAAAATCATGTAGCACACTCCTCACGTCATGGCTTAAAACACTAGAGTCCAAGAAGCAGCATCGGGGGGGGGGGGCATGTTAAAACTAGAGCATCACAATCCCTTGTTTGGGATTTTTTTGTGCAAGATGCAAATGATTAGTCAGTTGCAATCTGCCAGCTTTGCCAGGTGTGTGTGAGTCGAAGCAAAAAGAGGAACCATCTGGCACAGGGGGACAGCATACACATCTTAAGAACAGGCACATGTCACTGTGGACCCAGCACAAGATGGCAGCTAATACCTGTACCACAGTGGGGCGTTCACCCTCATCATCAACCTTAACAAGCATGTTATCCCCTTCCATGCCTGTAACATCAAGTAGAAAATTAAATGTGTGCAGTAGTGATAAAAAACAGCAGAGGATTACTACAGGCATGATGAGTTGGAGGACCTGAATGATTTTGAAATCTTGTCCAGTGGTGGTGAGAGTAGCAGTTTTGGTGGTGGTGGTCAATGAAATATGTCTAGTGCAAGTGGTACATCAACCCCTGTTGGTAAATGTGGGAAAATAACTGCATTTCTGGGTTTGTTATCACCTGTGCAACCATCTTCATCACACGTCCACACTCCACCCCCTATGATTCGCAGAGCAGAACCATTTGTCATCACACCCCATGTAAAATGTTAAAGTCAGTCCACGTTACAGAGCGTTTTTGTTCATAAGGTGAAGTACCACCCAATCATACAGTGTCACGTGAACTTAATGCTGCTGTAGCTGAAATGCTGGCAATTGATCTTTTGCCCTTTTCTTTTGTGGAGAATTCTGGGTTCTGGCGGTTTGCTATACGTGTCTGTCCAAAATGGAAAGTCCCATCCAGGACATACTTTTCGACCCATGCTGTTCCCAAGTTGTACTGTACTGTGTCCGACTCAGTAAGACAAGCCCTTCAGCATTCCTCCTCTCCATTCATCCATTTAAGTATGGATATGTGGACAAGTGGCAAAACAGCGGGGCATTCATATTTGTATATAGCTGCACACTGGGTGCAGGTTCCAGGGGTTGTTTGTGCTGTTGGTAGTGTGAACAATCAGCATAGTAAGGTGGAGTGTCGTGGTAGCAATCTTCCAGGAATTTGACAGCATGCAATGATTGCTATTCACAATGTGACCTGTTCACACACTGGTGAAAACATGTTGGACGTGGTACTGACTGAAACTGACAAGTGGCTGAACCCCCTGTCCCTGAGAGCTGGGTTCAAAGCAAGTGACAATGGGTCAAATCTGGTGAAATGCATCACGAATGGTGGCTTTTTTCGGGTTCCATGCATGGCCCACTGTTTAAATCGTGTGGTGCAGGAGTTTCTGCAGCACCCAGTATAAAGGAAATGCTGACAGTTGCACGTCATATCTGTTCTCACTTTCCATGCTCTGCAAAGGCCTGTGACCAACTTCAGCAGTTGCAGATCTGAAACAGCCTCCCGCAGCACCGCTTGAAGCTGGAAGTTGTCACCCAGTAGAACTCCACTTTATACATGGCAGAGAGGTTGTATGAACAGTACAAAGCCATCTCAGAATATCTTGTCATGCACACTAGCCGTGACAGTTCTGGGGCCTCCATATCTACTGTATGATGACTGAACAGTAGTGCCTCATGGACTCTGTAATAACAATCTTGATGCCTTTTGAACATGCCACACAGTCAGTGAGTGGTGAGTCTGCCTCCATTAGCCAATCAATTCCACAGCTGTGTGTGCTGAGGCAGACATTAGTGAATGTACAGCATAGCTTTGATGTTGCTGGAGACAGTACTAGCAGTGTGTTGCTGAAACACATGCTGACAGTATTTGACCAGAATCATCACATCTTGAGCATTCAGAGTAGTGACAACTTTACAATAGCAACAAGGCTGGACCCACGATACAAACATGGAATTGTCTCAGTACTGGAGGGTGGGCGTGAACAGGTAAAAACTGTCAGTGGGCAACTGGTGCACTTGATTCATGGGGCACAGAAGTCATGTGCCAAGGTCAGCAAACCTCATCAGCATAATCAGGCTGAAGGTGAACCTGGAGGAGTAGTATCAAGCATATCCTGTAAGGGGAAGGGGACTGCAGTTCCAGGTGGTCTGTCATCAACAGCGGTTTGCGTTAACCCACTTTGGGAGGCTTTGTCCCAAGTCAGGATTTGTGACATAAATGATTCTGTAGAAGCGGATGATGCGTCAAACACTGGACTTACAGCAGCATAGCGAATGGTTGAGTCATATGTGTCTGAAAACAGGCATCTGCCAATCACTGATGATCCCCTTTTATACTGGAGTGGAAAGGTCAGTGAATGGCCAGAGCTGACCATTGTGGCACTGAAGTACCTGACATGCCCACCTTCCAGTGTGAGTGTTGAGAGGGTATTCGGCTCAGCAGGTGCAGTAGCTCGGGATCATCATACAAACCTCTCTCCTGCAAATGTCAGTTTGCTGACATTCATAAAAATGAATGAGAGGCACATACCAGCTCAGACTGCGACCTCGGTATTCGTACCTCGGCATAGTACTGGTTTGGCTGATGCTGTAGAAAGGGACCATCCTGGTGGCAGTAGCACCATGAAACAGCCTACCACTGATGTAGATGATAACACAATAGAGAAATAATTTCCCAGTGGTCAGAATTCAGACATAGAAGAATGCGAGGGCAGCTTTCTTTAGGTTCTATGTGATCTGGACAACCGCGAAAGGGTGACCCGCAGAAGAGCGATGTCAGGGCAGTGAAAACAATTTCACCACCCTGACAACTACTGCACATGGACAAATGGCGCCGAGGACTAAAAATAATTGCTGTCTGTAGTGGGGGCTGCGCTCCCAAACCCCCCCAAGCAGGGGGCTGTGTCCCCCGCACCCCCCTGCTTAAGGATTCTCAACTCCAGAGCAGTGTCAGGGGTGGGTGTGAAAGTAAAAGAAATAAGATTTTGGGCCAGGTGCAAGAAAAGCACAATAGCGCCTAGACCCAGACCCGAACCCGGAACCCCAGCACCACAAACAAAGGCCAACCCCAAAGCCACGGCACAGTTTGGCTGCCGATCGCAGCGCCACCCCATCCCCTCAACCTCCCAGGCCATGCTTGCCGTTACTCTCCCTCCCAGCGTGCTTGCGTAGCAACATCCTATCTTCAGGGTGGCCACCCACCACATCCGGTGGCCCCTCCCTGCCCCTTGCCTTCGGCTTTCGCCCATATCGAGTCGCTGCTTCAGATTGCGCTGTGATTCAGGCACCCATCTCACATGCTACCCTTTCTTTATGAGGCTTATGATGAATGATGATGAGGTTAATGTTGGCAGGTTTTAACTTAAGTGGTTAAAAGGTAGTCACATTTATTGTATAATATATGTTTTCTTTTTCATAAAGTTAAATCAGTGCCCCACCCATAGTGACTCAAATTCCATATGTCACATCACATTTATAACACAGAGCACAGTATATCCTGACCCCTGGACCACCACCACCATAACACCGCTGTTACCTGTGCGCCACTACCAGCATAGGGAATGTGACCGCGTGTCCCCCTGTACTACCACACGTCCAACACCATAAGAGATGAGACTGCTGTTCGCAACTGCCAGCATAGGTTATGTGACCTCCTCCTGGACTACCACCCGTCCAACACTATAACAGATAAGACCACTGTTTGCAACTGCCAGCATAGGGAATGTGACTGTGTGTCCCTCTGGACTACCACCCATCCAACACCATGAGAGATAAAACCGCTGTTTGCAACTGCCACCACCACCAACAGATGCAGGACGATGTGAGAGGGAATGTCATCATGTGCCACAGCTATGACCACCAGTCCACCACCACCCACCACCACCATTGTGACAATGTTTTCCATTACATATCTTGACCATGCCAAGGCAAAGGGAGTCGAACAGGAGACCACATCCATCAGTCACAGGCACAAGACTTCTTACTATTAAAACTATAAAGTGAGTATGTGTACTAATGTTTTTCATGCTACTCAACTTCCTTTAGCTGTGTTTTTTATTTTCTGTTGCTTTTCTGAGCTGCAATGGTCAAACTCATATGGTCGACTTATTTTGTTTTTTTACAGGTAAACAACAAACGACTCTCCTTCGCTGAAGGTCTGTATCAATGGTACAGCAGCAGTGCTGTCTACAGGAACCTATGGGGATATCCATTTCCAATCCATACTGGTAAGTATATCAATTGTATTTCATCTGTTCCTTTTTTTTCATGACAGTGCAACAAATCTGACTGATGACTCATAAACTAGGTGACATGTATGTCACAAAAAATATTTCTGCAACATATCATGCACTGTATTCCAAATTTGCAGCTGTGCAGCCATGACAGTGTTGAAAAAGTTGGACCCAGGTCATGTAACCTAACAAGATGTGGTTTTAAAATGTAACTCTAGTTGAGACACAGGGACACTGACAGTGTATTTGTTACACAGCCTGGTACTAAATTTATTTGTGACCTAATGATTGCAGTGGGACAGCTTGCTATCTGTGTTAATCCGGATACCCGTGGTGGAACAGCCACGGCTTAAACATAATGTCTTACTGCTGCAATCAAGTTGTAATAAGTCCTTTATTACTTTTTTTAGGAAACTTCCAGATGCTTTGTTGTGTCATAGTTGCCTTATCCAAAGAACTTCTTCAACATCATGCCCCCCACCCCCACCCCCCGGGCTGGGGCAGACATGCAACAAGCAGAAGTCATTTCAATCAATGACCATGACTATCATTACCGGACTGGAGAAGGATGCAGATGAAATCTGTGAAGAAGTAACCAAATAATATACCATTAATGAGACCTAGTTGCAAATATGCTTCCCCCTCCAAAAAAATATACTTACCTTCATTGGCTTGAGAGCATTCCATTTCCAGTTTCAATGCCAACATTTCTCATCAAGCACTGCAATGTGCAGACTAACAGTATGTAACTTGTGATACAAAACAATACAATGAGTACATGTATATATATGTCAAGTCCCCACCTAGAAAATACATATACATATATTTATATATCAATTCACCAAGGCTACTATTAGTGTACACACAAAGGGCACTCTTCCATCAGGTTGAGGTGATGGCATTACATTCGCAGGAATCGCAGCACACTTTGGACCAGCAACAGCTCTCTTATCATCATAATTTCTGATGGAACACTGAATGAATTCATGTCATGTTATCCCTCCTTCACATGGTTTGGCAAGACACTGTTCATCATGACATCATTATCACAGTATGTTAATTTTCTGAACACAAGACAGTTGCATTTTGTGTGCTGTGATTGTGAGCACATAATGTCATAATTAAATTATAAATTAAAGCAGCAGTGCACCAGTGTGGTGAAAAATTTGACCTATACTTTTTATGCTCTTTTAGATTGCCTGCCACTAGTTACCTCCTGACTTATATGATACCCTTCTTTTCACAATTTGTGTCTGCTGTAGTACTTTTTCTCATGTCTGAAAAAATAAAAGGAGCATTCCTTTTAATATGGCTTGGACCAGATTTTCATCACTATTTGCAGCTGTTTTTGAACAAATATTGTTCTGTGAGGTCAGAAAACACTGCCTGCTGCATAATTGTTAATTTTACTCACAACAGAAGTGATATATAAACAATTGATGGACAAAAACAGCGGAAAATACTGATGAAGACCTGGTCCACACCGTATTAAAAGGAGTGCTTCTTTTATTATTTCAGACATGAAAAAAGTACTAAAGCAGACTCAAATACTGGAAAGAATGGTATCGTACAAGTCAGGAGGTAAATAAAGTGGCAATGTAAAACAGCATGAAAAAGTATAGGTCAAAAATTTTCACCAGATTGTTGCACTGCTGCTTTAATGTATATTTCAAAAAATAAATATTTCTGGAGCCTCAGTAATGTTTACTTTGTGTCGGGACTCATGACGTCTTTGTCAAAAAGCAGGACTGAGCAGTGCAAGTATGCTGTGCTAAACTGCCTGTGTGCCATCAATGTTCTTTCTTGTGTGTGCAGACATTGTCCAGCTTTGTGCAAACATATATATAGTGTGAATTGTTGCAGTATGTAAAGAATAAAGATAAGAAAGAATATATGATGTATATTTTATTTGTACCATCAGCACTGGTGCAGTAAGTGATATGATATTTTTTCAGAGGTCTCGGGTCACTGTGCACCTCAGTCACTCACAGTGCATACATGACATTGCGGAGATAATAGCACAAAAAACACATGTTTTCCTAAAAGTCATGTGTGCAGTATGTGACTAAGGTGCATTCTGGCCAGACACCTCTGAAAAAATATCATATCACTTAGTCCACTGATGATGATGGTGACAATAAAATATATGTTATATAGTCTTATCTCTATTCTTTATACCATAAACACTGCAACAAGTCAGCATATATATGTTTGCAAGAAGTTGGACAATGTCTGACATCACGTACACAAAGGAAATAACACTGACTGCACACATGCAATTTATTTTTATTTATTTATTAAATTTTGATAATCGGGTAAGCCCACTGGGCCCCGAAGGTCCCTTCTTCAGGGGCGACCCAGGGAATTACATGGAATAATACATGGGGTAGCATACAGCACAGGTACATTACACTAGATAGCGAGGAACATAATACATAGTAGTTTTTCAGCAGTTACATTTAAGAGGTAAGGCATAGTAGCTTTTTAGCGATTAACATTTCCTGGGTAAGCTCTACAGATAGGGTGCAGTGCTATATAGATGAGGTGCAGTGATAGTCGCTATTTCCATATGAGGGAGAGGGTTGGGCTTCCACTTAGGAGCCTCTCACTTTAGCAGTTGCATATGGAGGTGACCATCATATGAGCCTTCAGTCTTGTGCGGAAGGTGTGGGTAGAGGTAGCATCCTGAACACCAGGGGGCAGGGAGTTCCATAGGGTGGGTGCTGTGATGGTGAATGACTTACCCCCCACCTTGGTTCTAACCTTTGGTACCATGAGGAGGGTTCTGTCCATTGTTCTGAGGAGCCTAGGGTTTCTTTTTTGGGCAATGAGTCCAGTGAGGCTGGGAGGGGAGGATGGGATGAGTAGTTTATAAGTGTGGCACAGTAGGGGGTATTGGAGCTGGGCCTCCCAGGAGGGCCAGTTTAGTTGGGACAGAGTGTCACAGTGGTGAGTCCAGGAGCCGGATAGGGTGGTGAAGTGAGCCACCTTGTGATAGAGAACTTGCAATGTGTTCAACTCTTGTTTGGCAGCTCCCTGTATCACCGGCGCCGCATAGGAGAGGGTAGGGAGGAGGACGCTTGTGGTGATGGAGGCCCTGGCCGCGGGTATCAACTGGTCTTTCAGCCTATACAAGGTCCCAAGTTTGGTGTGAATATTTTTGGTTACCTGGTCGACATGATCCTTGAGGGAGAAGCATTGATCCAGGGTGAGGCCAAGGTATTTTATCGATTCAACCACCTCAAGTCTTTTTCCTGATTTGGTCATCAGCCTGAGATGTGGGCTTCTGTGACGGCCGAGGGTTCTTGGGCCAAATAGCATGGCCTTGGTCTTGTTAGGGTTAATGATCATTCTGTTGGTGACAAGCCATTGCTCAAGGGAACCCAGGTCTTCCTGTAGCCTGGAGCAGAGATCTCCCAGATTAGAGGAGGGGCGGTATATGACCGCGTCATCCGCATACTGTACCACCGAGCTACCCCCACAGTGTTTACTGAGATCATTTGTGAGAAGGGGGCCAAGGATAGATCCTTGGGGCACCCCATCCATTAGGGGGAGAGGCTCCGACAGGGAGTATTTCCATTTTACCCTCTGTGTCCTCCCTGTGAGGTAGCTGTTGAACCATGATAGGGAGTGGCTGTCTAACCCAACCTGGCTCAGTTTTGTAAGTAGCAGATTGTGGTTTACAAGGTCAAAAGCCTTGGAAAGGTCAATGAAGACTGCCCTGGTGGGGGATCCCTTGTCCAGTTCTCTGAGAACATCAGTGGAGAACTTGATAAGCGCGGTGTCAGTCCCATGATTGGTTCTGAAACTGTGCTGGGAGGGGGAAAGTAAATGGTGGAGCTCTAGGTAGTCCTAGAGTTGTCTGTAAATTAGTCTCTCTTGAATCTTACCAAGGCTAGATAGCAGGGAGATGGGTTTGTAATTGTTGGTAGTCTCCCTTGAACCACCCTTGTGGATGGGGACTACATGGGCCAGTTTCCATTGTTCCGGGATGGCACCTGCGATAAGGGATCGATTGAGGAGCCAGGTGAGGGGCCTGGCGAATGCAGGGGCTCCTTCCCTTAGTATGCCGGGGGGATGCCATCGGGTCCCATAGATCCCGACATTTTGAGGGACTTTAGTAACGGGAGGACTTTGTTTGGTCTTACAAGCCGGATGTGGAAGGTTGAGCAGTCCAGGCTTTGGGGGATGGAATCATTAGAGACTGGGAGGAGGGGTGGCAAGTTCACTTTGAGCAGGTCCAGGTTTGTGAACTGGCAGTTGAGAGCCATGGCGATGCTAGGGTCATCGTTAGCTAATTGGCCGTTGACCTCTATGGGGCAGCGAGCGGTCTTCCCGCTCCCCTTTATAAGCCTATTTATGTGAGCCCAAAAGAGTCTAGGGTTGCCTAGGTTCTTTTTCTGTAGATCTGTGAGGTAGTCTTGTTTGGCCACTTTGATGGCCAGTTTGCACTTATTTCTCAGCGTCTTGTAGCAGTTTAGGTCAGCCAATAGGGAGGAGAGCTTGTATTTTTTCCAAGCAGTGTCACTGGTTTTCATCAGTGTTTTCACTTGAGGGGTGATCCACTTGTAGCAGCTCCCCTTGGTGCGGAATTTCTTCAAAGGGGCCAAGCAGTCAGCAACCATAATGATGGCTCCCTGGAAGAAGGCCGTAGCCTCTTCCAGTATGGGGAGTAGTTTGATTGGGCTCCAATCAATCCCATTTAGGCAGCCAATCAAGTGTTCAGGTTGACAGTTTGAGTAGTCCCATGTCACGAGTATTCGTAGGGGAACTCTGGGGGCCCTGTTTTTCCAGGAGCAGAAGATTGGGGAGTGATCACTCAGGGCATTTAACACATTATACTTGCACTGCTCAGTCCTGCTTTTCCACAACCACTCCACAACAGAAAGTAAACATTACTGAGGCACCAGATTATAATAACAGAGCAATAAGGAGCATGTATGTATGTATGTGTATGTATATATTTAAAGGGAAGCAGTCAATAACAGGAGCTCCTGCCCCCTGCAAGGCTTAGCCTCTGGTTAAGCCTTTGAAGTATGTTGTGGCATTTTTCTTGTGCCGCAACATACTTTATTTTAATAGAGAAAAGTCCGCAACCCACAAGTATGGCGAATGCTATGGGGGCTCCATCATGTGTAAATACAAAAGTATTGAAGCGCATGGTGCGTCACCACACCTTTACACATAATGGAGCCCCACACAGTGTTCGCCATACTTCCAGGTCGCGGACTTCTCTCTATTAAAATAAAGTATGTTGCGACGTGATTTCACAACTGCCCTTTTCAGTTCAGTGGGGGAAACACGCTCCAAATGAATACAGTATAAGCCATTTAATCAGGATATGGATAATCAGAATGTCTGCATAACTGAGACATCTCGATGGGACTGATTAAGTGGCCATTCACTTCAATGTAGTTTGTTTCTGGATAAATAGGACTGTGCCACCAAAGCAATTGGATGATTTTTTTTCCCCACTTCCAAGTTCAGCTTCTGTTACATACAGTGATGCCATGCTTTTCAAAAGCCAAGTTTGCTTCTGTCTGTCACTCCTTTCCTCCTTTCCTGCCACATGAGCATTTTCACTTAACACCAAGTAATGCTGAAAGAAAATAAATGAAATAAAAAGCAGAAACTAAACAGAAAACAGACTATTTTTTATCTCTTTACAGTTTTGTTTTCTGGGGATTTTCCGCTCACTCACTGACTGTGTGCTGCTGACCATGATGTGCTGCTCTCTTAGCCTCTGGTTTCATTCCCCTTGAATTCTGACAACACTTGGAAACAGTCTCAGAAAGACTCATTAAGTCTGACTAACTGAAAATTAGACAAAATCAGAAATAAAGGCTTATTTTTTTGCTATTTCTTCTGACTCTGGCTGCCATGGTTCCAGTTTCTCACAGTCAGTTATGCTTGTCCCTGCCGGTGCCGGCACACGGTTATGCATGTGCTGCACTGTGCATGCTTTGCACGCTGTTGTTTTCTCTAGTGTCCCCCCCAACTCTCACTCACTTGGAACAATCAAAGAACAAAAGGACAAAGACAGAAAGAAAGTTAAAAATGTAAAAAACTTTATTTTTTTAGTTTTCTTCTTGTCACTCAGTCACTGTGCAGCACCGTGCCTTTCCACCCCAACTCCAACACACTATACCACACCTCTCCATGCTTCTATAATCAACAAATATCAGGTACTGTATTGAAAATAAAACTAAATGTATATACAGTACAATTGTCAGTCAAGTAGAAGACTATTGTTGCTGTGGAAGATGTGGTAATCAAGGGCACACGCATTAATGTTTGTTAGATGTAGAAACCATCTCCTGTAGAAACAACATGTACTTCTGATAATGGAGATGGCCACTTACTTGGCATGAAAGGGCCACCACCAGCCTGTCCCAATTAAGTGGTTTCAACTGCACAGTACCTGATCATCTCAGCAATTGCTGGAACCAGAGTTGGCCATCAACTTGAGAAAAAGCTGGTAGGCCCTTGGTCCAACATACAGCAGGTAGGATGCACACTCAAGACCACTCAGGAAACCTCTTCCATCAGGAATGGCACAAACTCCACCCACAATGACAGAGAGCTTAAATTCTTCACCTCCTGAATACTGCCTGCACCATAGTAAGTAGAGATGCAGCGTAATTAAATTCCACTGGCGAAGTGAACGCAAAGTGGCCACTTCACGTTGTCCCAGCACTACGCAGAGTGACCATTGCAAACTGCTCACTTCACTTTCTTATTATGACTTTATGTTGTTATTCTGCCTTAAATGCAAAGTGAGGCAGAATGACAACAATATAGGCAGCCCCCACACACATCACATGGCTTACAGTACTGTAAGTCACATGCTTTAGCCAAGCAGGAAGGTAGTGAGTCTTAGAAGCAGATACTTTCACTTTCTCCTTTGCAGAGGTAGAGAGGAAGCATTTTGTGGAGAGGAGAGTTCATAGCTGCGTGTTCTAAAAGTTGATCAGATTCAAACCCAAAAGCTTTTTTAAATGCCAATTGTTTAGTGTTTTTTGTACTGTTTTGTCAGTTAATTTTTTTCCTTTTACATAGAAACATATAAACATAGACTTTGACGGCAGATAAGGACCGCTAGGCCCATCTAGTCTGCCCATTTCCCTACCTACAGGATAGGCCGCAGATCCTAGTTAACCAACAGCCTATTTCTTCCCACCCCCCACAAGAATTGCCTTATGTCTGTCCCATGCATTCTTGATTCTCCCACAGTTTTAGACCCCACAACCTCCTCAGGAAGCTGTTCCATGCATCCACTACCCTCTCTGTGAAATAATACTTCCTCCATTGCCCTAGAACCACCCCTCCTTCTATCTTTAAATTGTGTCCTTGTTCTTGCAAGTCTCTTTTTCTGAAAGATGCTACCCTCTTGGACTTTGTTAATTCCACTGAGGTACTTAAAGTTTCTATCATGTCCCCCTCCCTTCTTTCCTCAAGGGTATACATATTAAGCTCCTTTAGTCTCTCCTCATACGGCTTGTCTTGCAGACCCTGCACCATTTTAGTTGCCCTCCTCTGGACTGCCTCTATACTGTCTATGTCCTTGCGGAGATGGGGTCTCCAGAACTGGACACAGTACTCCAGATGGGGTCTCACCAACTGTCTGTACAGAGGGATAACAACTTCCTGTTTTCTGCTGCTGATGCCTCCCATACATCCCAGTATACCCCCAGCCCTCCCTACTGCTCTTCTCACATTGCTTGCTAACCTTAAGGTCATCTGATATAATTACCCCCAGGTCCCTTTCCTTTTTGTTGTTGTTACTACCTCCCCACCCATTGTGTATTCTTCCCTGCGTTCTTGTTTCCAGGTGCATTATTTTGCACTTCTTTGCATTGAATCCTAGCTGTCATACTTTTGACCATTCCTCCAACCATGCCAAGTCCCTTTTCATCCTTTCCACGCCTCCTTGTGTATCAACCCTGTTGCAGATCTTTGTGTCATCTGCAAAAAGGCATACTTTTCCTTCCAGTCCCTCTGCAATGTCACTGATGAAGACATTAAAAAGGACTGGACCCAATACTGAACCCTGCGGTACCCCACTAGTAACCCCCCTTTCTTCAGAGTGGACTCCATTTACAATTACCTTCTGTGGCCTGTTGTCCGCCAATGTTTTACCCAGGCTACCACATGGGTCCCTCCCAGTCTGGTTAATTTGACTATTAATATTTTGTGTGGGACTGTGTCAAATGCCTTGCTAAAGTCTAGGTAGGCCATGTCCACAGCCCTCCCTGGTCTACTACTTGGTCACCCAGTCAAAGAAATCTATTAGATTTGTCTGACATGACCTTCCCGCTGTGAACCCATGCTGCCTTGGGTCCTGTGCTCCACTGGCCTCTAGGTACTCAACTATTCTTTCCTTCAGAAGTGACTCCATCACTTTCCCTACCACAGAGGTCAGACTGACAGGTCTGTAGTTTCCTGCCTCTGTCTTGGTCCCACTTTTGTGAAGGGGAATCACATCCGCCTTCCTCCAGTCCTCAGGTACCACACCATCCTCCCATGATTTATTAAAAAGAGTAGCCAGTGGTTTCACTAGTTCCTCCCTTAATTCTTTTAGAATTCTGGGTGAATTCCATCAGGACCCATTGCTTTGTCCACCTTCAGTTTTAGGAGTTCTTGCAGAACCCTTTCTTCTGTGAAAGGACTGGGATCGCCCCCTATCAAGAGTGCTTCTGTTAATTGGATTAGGCACTTCCCCCTCCTCTTTTGTGAATACTGAGCAGAAATATTCATTCAGTATTCCTGCTTTTTCACTGTTCCCTCTGCCCACCCACGTTCATTCTATTCAGCTCACTATCCCTCCTTTGTCTTTCTCGCCACTGATGTACCTATAAAAGGTTTTATCCCCTTCTTAACTGAGTTGGCTATCTTTTCCTCAGTTTGGGCCTTTGCTATTCTGACTTCCCTCCCTGCTTCCTTCTGCCTTAACTGGTACAGCTCTCTGTCCTGCTCCTTCTGTGTTTCCTTATACTTCCAGAATGCTATCTTTTTCTTCCTGACTTTCACAGCCACCTCTTTTGAGAACCATAGTGGCCTTTTCTTTCATTTTGATTTGTTTATTTGCTTCACGCAAAGGCTTGTTGCCTCTGTGATGGCAGTTTAGATAATTCCCCATTGTTGCTCCACACCTCCTTCTAGCCTGTTTGCTAGTGCTTTTCTGAGGCACTCTCCGATCTTGCCAAAGTCAGCCTCCTAAGTCCAGTACCCTCACTTTTGTATAGGCTTGACTCTGTAGCTGAGCTAGCGTGAACCACACTGTTTGATGGTCACTTGTCCCCAGATGGCAACCCACTTCTAGATCTGAGATCCTCTCCTGCCCCCATTTGAGAGTCACGAGGTCTAAGATTGCTCCCTCACGAGTGGGTTCCAAACTAGCTGTCTAATGCCTGCCACCTGTAGGGCATCAAGAATGGCCCTGCTCTTGGATGTGGCTGCAGCAAATGTGCTCCAGTTAACATCTGGCATATTCAGGTCTCCCATCAACAGTATCTCCTTTCTCTGCCATTCTAAGAATGCCTTCTATCATATCCTTGTCCATTTCTTCCCTGACATGCGGTCTGTACACAACCCCTGTGCGGATTGTGGTGCCTTTCCAGTCTCCAAGGTGACCCACAGTGCCTCCTCTCCTCCCTGTTTACTCTTTTGTTCAGTTGCTTTTATCCCTTCCTTTACATAGAGAGCTACTCCTCCCCTCTTCTCCCTGCCTGTCTCTCCTGTAGGTTATGTACCCTGGTATGTTAACATCCCAGTCATGGTTTTCTGTGTACCATGTTTCTGTGACTGCTACGATATCAGGCATCCCTCTTCCATTAAGGCCATCAGCTCAGGGCTTGTTGCCCAGACTACAGGCATTGGTACTCATTACCCTCCATTTCCTGATGGCCTTACTCCTTTGCCCATCCCTGTCCTTCTTGCCTTTGTCACTTTCTCCATTTACCCTGCCCTTCTCCTATCAACACCTCTATGTTGGTGTTTGCCACACTTACTACCGTGATTATTTGGGGAGGCTAGGATTTTCCTGCTCCTTTCCAGTGCCTCCCCTTCGCTGGTTTAAAAGCTTGCCAATGAAGCATTTAAACCTATCACCTAGGATCCTGGTTCCCCTCCCGGACAGATGCAGCCCATCATGCCAGTATAGGCTTGCATCACTCCAGGTGGACCCCCAGTCCCCAATGAAGCCAAATCTCTGAGCTCCACACCAGTTTTTCAACCACTGATTGAATCCCATGGTGCAGAACACCCTAGCCTCTCCTATGCCATAGATGGGTAGCACCTCCGAGAAGGTTACCGTGCGTGCTACTTGACTAAGGCCCCTCCCCAATTCCACAAACTCTTCTTGCACTTCTCTAATCCCTTTCTTAGCCAGGTCATTTCTCCCTAGGTGGACAATGACATCCAGCTCCCTCCCCTGTGCAGCTGCTCCGGCATTCCTGAGGATTCGCTCCCTGTCCCTCCAAGCCATGGCGCCAGGCAGGCACCTTACCTCCCTCTCCCCTTCCTCCCCCAGTTCTACCTTCCTAACAATGGAGTCCCCCACCAGGAGTTGTTTCCTTCCCCTGCAGGATCCCCTGCCACCCTCCTGTGGGTCTCCTTTGTACAGGTTCCCAGCATCCTCCTTGGTCTCCACTGTGGGTGCCTCCATATAGGAACCACACTTTGCCAGAATGGCATAGGAATTGTGGAGAGGTACAACTGGAGGGATGCACCTCTGTTCCACCACCCTCACCCTCCCTGAGCCCACTGTGGTCCAACCGCCTCTTTCTTGGCAACCTCTGAGGCAACGGCAGTGGCACTGGTGGTCCCTGGATGGAAGAGGAGGTCCCACAAATCCTGGCCAACTCAGCCTGGAGATGAGCAACCTCCTCTCTCAGCCCAGAGAGTGCCTGCAGATGGGACAACACTGCATCCTCCAGAACATCTCCCGAAGACTGCTGCTCCACAGCCACTGCACTGCACCACTCAATCATGTCTTATTTCTGGCCCCTTAACTGTTTGCAATCCTTACTCTTTCCTCTGTTTTTTTCTCTCTCTCTTACTTTCTGCCTGTGTGCCCTTTAAGCTCCTGACTGTCCTGTTCTGAGACAAGAATATCCTATATTTATCAGTAGACCACTTACTTGCTCAGAGGCAGACCTCCAGCAGCTAGAGGGGGCTGGAGAGCTACTCTTGCCCTTCTAGGATGGTGGGTCCTTGGTGGTTCTGTGATCACTCACTTCCTTGCTCCTAAACAGGAAGTCCCTGTTGTCAGTCAAATCCTGTGCCTATAAAAACAGAACTAGCTTTGGGTGGAGGGGAGGGAAGGAGGGCAATATAGTCCCAGCAGAGAAGTTCAGTCACACAGCAGTCCTTTCTCCTGGTGTCTTCTGCCAAGCTATTAGCTCAAACTTTCTACGGCAGTCTTTAAATGTAGCTTCCTTCTAGCTAAGCCACTCCCCCTACTTACCAGATCTTTCTACAAGTAATTTAAACCTCACAGCAGTTAAGTCCTTTCAGTCACCTGAGATTTACACCTAGATAACTCTTCAGATACCCATTCAGTTCAGTTAACCCACACACTTTTTTTTTGTATGTTAGTTTTTTTAACCTAAATTAAAGGTCCAAATACAAAAGTTCTTCTACTTTAGTCCCAGCAGAGAAGTTCAGTCACACAGCAGTCCTTTCTCCTGGTGTCTTCTGCCAAGCTGACTGATTTATTTGTTTTGTAAGTTTTATAAGTTGTGAAATCTCTTCTGTTGCTCTCTGCTGTTGCTGATAAACTTGCCGTTATGCCAGTTAAGAGTAAATGTGGCTGGATGCAAACATTTTACAGCAGTGGCCTTCCATCCACAAATGCTTATTTTGTTATTCATAGAGCAGGCTGTACAGATAGCAAGGACAGTATTATCATTTAATGCAAGGTAGGGCTGGCAAAAATGACAACCAGAAATAGAGAGAGCTGCTTAATTTTCATCAGTGCAAGCAGCAGAGAGCCAATGCTAGCTCCTGAAAACTGTCTCCGTCAGATGAGAAGAAGGTAGTACTAGTGTTGCGATAGTGTAAGTTAACAGTACAGCATGCTCAAGCTTCACAAAAGTAGTAGTACAGTACATATGGATGCTAGCTTCATAATCCAGTGTAGAAATAATGTAGGTTATAAAATGTCAGGGAGCAATGCAGTAATCTGATTGGTTATTTATCGTGCACGTAGGACTATAATGCACTATAAGTAACTAGTCCCAGTAAAACAGTTGGAGCACAGAATCTGATGGCTTAGTGATTCATTTTAGGCACGCTAGTTAAAAAAATTTTTGTAATTTGAAGTCGCCATTTTCCAGGCAAGGAAGTGATCACGTAGAGCACCATTCACCCATCCCGTCCACCCCTACTGTGTGCCAGCTCTGTCACGGAAAACACAGTTCCCTGTTTCAGCTGCTCAAATTAGTCCACTCAAAACTGCCACAATTCAGCCTTTTTTAAATTCAGTGTATTCAGTCTCACTTTCTTTTCCACAGTCTGTTAAAGCTGTCATTTGAAAAGAAGGTAGAAAAAGCCTCTGTCTGCTCCTGACTGTTTGACTTCATGTTGTTCACAGTACACTGTCTCTCGATGATATCTCACAGACTTTCTCCCAAATCCCAATGCTACAGTGCTGTGAAGACCTACAGTAAAATTACAGTGTGCCATTTACGTTGTGTCTCAGGATGAGCTCCTGCTGCTGTCAGTATGAGCCAAGAATAACAGCAGCTGTATGGCAGGAACACTTTGTGTCACATGTCTGATGATCTTTTATTTAAAAAATAAACAGGGATACTCTTTCAGTGACAACAAAAAGCAAATCGACACTCACAAAAAGCAAATTGACACTCTCTTTATTAAGTCATATTTAATACTCAGTTGGGCACAGACATTAATCAATCAGTAACACTACAAAAGTTCACAAAAACTACAACTACAGAAGCTGTCTAAAGACCTAAAGAAACCAGTAAATGCAATGTAATCCTAGAAGGCAGAAGGACTACTTTAGCTTATAAACACACATTAATTTCAACTTTTACATATTGAAAAGTTTAATTCTGTTAATAAACCATATTTAAAAAAAATAAAAGCCCATTATATAAGTGAAATAAGACACTCCGGGGATGTGCATTTAGCAGAGATAACTGCACTTCCATGGGGCTGAAGGCACTTGGCCTCTCTATACCCCTGGCTATGTGGTTATATTAGCACAGAGCATACCCTGTCATGTTTTATTGCTTACTTAACAGAACAACATGAGCTAGCAACACAAAATGTAGTAGTGCATATAGAATGCTAGCCCCACAGAACAAGTAGAAATACCCAATGGACCTATCAGGTGAATATAAGCCATCAGCAAGGATTGTGGAGTGCCATAGAAATATATGCATTACAGTACTCTGGCTACATTCAGTCAAGCACATCACATCATAGAGAAAGCCTGAACTAGAGCTGCTAACACAGTACTGAGAAACCTGAACAGAAGAATCAATCAATCAATCAAATCTTTATTTATCCAGGCGGACATCATTGAGCAGTGCTCATTTGAAAGATGGACCTGGTTAGGTCAGGGTTAGTTACATAGACATAATGCAATTCAGGGAACAAGATACAATGTACATGGTAGATAAAGATGTACAAGTCAATAAAAATACCCACATGCACGTGTGAAAAGTCATGATGCATTAACATAAATTCTCATATTTACATACAATTTTTCATATTTACATTTTTACATGGATCTAAGGTCATAGACAAAATATTGCAATATGGCAAGGAGGAAGTGTTGATGATGACTAGCATACATGGTTGAGTAGAGGGATTTGTCAGAGGGCAAGGGAAGTGGTCAATGAAGGATCTAGGTAGGGGGTGGTGGTAGGGCTTCAGCAGGGGGAGCAAGGGGAAAGGGGAAGGAAGTGGGTGGCAGGGAGGGAGGGAGCGGGGAGTCAGAACAGTTAGTGATGGGGCGAAGAGATGTAGGGGAAGGATGGACAAAATAGGGTATTATCATGGGTAAAGTATGGTAGGATTGCAGAACGTGGGGAAAGTTAGAGGATGGGACTAGGATAGAGAAGACAGAGGGGCATAATTCACCCTAGTGCTGTCAAAAACATTTGCATTGCTCCTTAATAAGCTTTGAGTAAAAGGTTTTGAAGGACGTAATGAATATATGTATACTTAGTTTTAGGATTTTCTGCAGTTTGTTCCATTGGGAGGGCAACATGAAACTAAGGGCTGTTCTTCCAAAGTGGGTACTGACTTTGGGCACTTTGATCAGGATTGAAGAGTAGCTTCTTAGGGCATATTTGCTTATATGAGTTTGTGTGAAGCAGTCCGAGATATATTGTGGTAATTGATTGGTTATGACTCTGAATGTCCATAACGCTGCATTTCTGTCCCTTCTGAAGTGGAGTGAAGTCCATCCAACTGCTGCATATAGAGAGCAATGGTGGGTGTCATATGGTAGTCCTGTGATAACCTCAGTGCCCTGTGATAGAGCGTATCCAATTTACCCAAATAGGAGGCAGGGCAGCGACTATATAAGAAGTCAGCATAGTCAATTATAGAGCGAAAAGTGGCCTGTACCAGTCTTAGCTTAGCATTGCTTGTGAGAAAGTGTTTGATTCTAAAATAGAGGCCAAGTCTCTGACAGAGTTTTTTTTAATAGTTCTTCCAAATGTTCAACGAAGGAAAGCCTATTGTCAGCCAGACTCCCAGGTACTTGAATTTTGATACAAATTCAAGATTTTCACCAAGGATAGTAGATATGTGTGGGAGTGTGCTTGATCCTGGGCGCCCTGCATGCATGAAAGGAGAGAGAAACATTGCTTTTGTTTTCTTTGCGTTAAGCAAAAGTTTTTTGCTCAGAAGTTGGTGCTGGAGTAGGTTGAAGTCAGTTTGTAGATCTTTGTAGGCTGCCTCTGGTGAAGGGTGGCTGACATAGAGCACCGTATCATCGGCAAATAGGTGTACAGTGGCCTTGGTAATATTATTATTAATGTTGTTGATATAGATAGCGAATAGAATAGGACCGAGGATAGATCCCTGGGGTACACCTCTTTGCAATGGCTTAAGGGGGGACAGATCGCCTTCAGACTTAACCTGCTGGAGCCGTCTGGTAAGGTAGTTATTGAACCATTGTAGGGAGAGTGAGTCCAGACCTATGGATTTCAGGGATGTAAGGAGCAGGTTGTGGTCGACTGTGTCGAATGCCTTACTTAGAGCCAGGAACACAGCACAGATACAATTTCTGTTATCTAATTCTGATTGCCAGTCATTGGTTACTTTTGCTAGGGCTGTAATGGTGCTATGTTTGGCCCTGAAACCAGATTGCACAGGGTTTAGGAGATTATTTGATTCTAGGTAGGCTTTCAGTTGAGTACTTACAATCTTTTCCAGCAGTTTAGATAGGACAGGGAGGATAGAGATTGGTCTGTAATTGTTGAGGTCACAAGGGTCTCCTGATTTAAATAATGGAATGACCTGTGCAGTTTTCCCGATTGAAGGGATAGTCCCTAGTAGTAATGAAAGGTTAAACAGATGTGTTATCGGTACCGCTAACACATAGACGGCAACCTTCAGAAAGTAGGGGTCAAGGGAGTCCGCCCCTGCACTTTTCTTGATGTCTAGATGCCAAAGCAAGTCTTCCACTTGTTTCAGTGTAGTTGGCTGTAATGAGAAACTAGAGTCTGTCACCAGGGTTTTGGAGAGTTGTATGCCTAACTGGGATCGCAATAAATTTGCTGGCGAGTTGTCAAATGCCAATCCTGCGGTCGTGAAGTGATTGTTGAATGACTCTAGGATTTCCAGCCTGTCGTTGATAATGGTTGTCCCAGACAATATCTTGGCTAGGAGCGAATTACTTGGTGTGTGTCCGGATATGTCCTTGATGGTATTCCAGAATTTAGTGGGGTTATGGAAAGAGGAGTCCAACTCTGTATGATAGAAAGTAGCTTTTGTGTCTCTGACCTTTCTAGTACATAAGTTCCTAGCCTTTTTGAACTGACCTCAATCTGAATTGAGTCTTTGTTTTTCATGCGTTTTTCCATAGTTTGTCTCTCTCTAGGAGCGCAGTTTTAAGGTCTGGAGTGAACCAGTGGCAAGATTTGTTTCTTATTCACACTTTGGATAGGGGTGCATATTTGTTTAGTGCTCCTATGATTATATCATTGAGAACATTATAGGCTGTGTCCACCGTTTTTGCCAGGTAGAATTCTTGCCAGAGTGTCACTAGCAACTAGCAAGTAACTAGCACAGCATTAAGAAAACCTGAACTGGATCTATTATCAGTCACAACATGGTATTGATGTAATGGCCTAGGTAAATCCTGGTCTGGATTATGTTAAAAAAATATTTTTTTTTCTCCAGCAGTCATTATTCTGAACATACTTCCTTCCTTCTAGCCATGTAATATTATACAAATATTGACCAGCGCTGAATGAAACAGTTGGAAAACAATACTCCCAAAGAATGTTCTACTGACTGACAATTGTTATATTGCTCAAAGCTGAACATCTTGGTGGGGAGGGGGGCAATGGTTTTAAACTATTTCACAAAATAATTCTGGTCTAGATCTGTTTATTAAACCTTGACCCCTGCTTCTTTTTATGTTTGCTTCAATTGGAATTGTGCAGTCCTTAAAAAAAAAAACTATAAAAAAACACTCCTTTGGTGCTAGTCCACCTTCCCCATGTGCAATCCCAGTATCTGTTTAAAAAAAATCTCTGGGTTTAGGGCTGGGGGTCCCTGTGGTCTTGTGAGATGCATTTTTTTTTAAATTAAGAAATCCCTGGTGGTTCAATGGGCTAGAAAATTCTCCTTGGAGACAAAGTGATGCATGAAGTGTTCCTGAGGTCCTGTGAGACCAATTTTGTTTAAAAGAAATGACTGGTGGTCTAATGAGTCTGGGAAAGATTACTTCCTCCTCAGGCTACTGCCCATTTCCCCTCCTGCTCCACTGCATCTGGCTGTGCTGAAGTCAGTCAGGACAGTAACAGTGCCTAGGCTGGGATTCCCTGCGGTGCTGCCAACCCCAGCCACTGCGAAGCTTAGGTTGGGGTCTGATTCTATTTGTGAGGCAGAAGTGGAGGTGAGGTCTGCAGCAGCAGAGTAGCTAGAAGCTGGTGTTTTGGAAGCCATTTCTGTAACATGTTGTAAAACCCAGGCAGGCTGCTTGTTTAAATTTATTAGGTCTCACTGAGAGAGCAGACAGGCAGTCAATACTGCTGAGCAGACACCACACCCCTAGCTGTACTGAATAGCCCAGAAGGGCTCTTTTGTAATTAAAAGCCCTGAGGGTCTTAGGTGACGCTCCTAATGGAATGTAAGATTGCCAAGATTGCTGATTAGATGCTGCTCCCACAGCTGCGATGAAAAAAGTCTAGGAGGGCTATCACTTTAGATTAAAAGTCCTGTTGGATTCAAGCAGGGGATCCAGGAGGAACAAGGATTTTGTGCTTGCAGAGTACAGTGAACTACAGTGTTTGAACTACTGCTCATTGCTATGTACTACTGATTGCTGTTAAGGTTGGCAACAGTTAATAGCATGAAACCTAGAGGCATCACATGATGCTAAAGGCCCTGTTCACACTAGGAAGCTTGAAACAGTTTAACTGCCTCAAACCATTTTGAGGTCTCAGAACACGGTTTGCGTTCACACTGTAACACAATTAAAACTGTGTTACAACTGTGTCCTAAAACCATGCTAAAACCCTGCTAAGAGGTGGTGTTTAGCATGGTTTTAGCTAAACACAGTTATCTTAATCTATGTTAACAGTAGTGTGTACGCAAACCATGCTGTAACACGGGTTAAGACAAGCTGTCTGGTAATAAAATCCATTTGGTCAGCCACAGAATAAAAAAAATGATACTTAACAGGCACTGTTGTGCAGTGGAAGAATCCCTGATTCTGCCCATATATTTTTTGTCCCGATCGGTTTTGGTTTGCATTCAGGGGTATCCCGTCGTGCACTTCGGCACCAACCGGAACCCATAATGCTTTGAGTTGGTGCTGCAGTCATGCCTGGGAACCCCTTCCACCTGGCACGGTTGTCTGAATTCAGTGTGAACGCTCCAACAACCGTGCTATGGACCGATTTATAAAACGTTTTTAGTAACATTTTATAAACGGTCCCTAGTGTGAACAGGGCCAAAGTGACCAATCAGAGGCCTCAATTTAAGTCTGAGGTTTAACAAAACAAATAAAACACAGGGGCCAGCAAAGAATGTGGTGTAAATTTCATCGCATGAAGCTGAGGGCAATAGGAGTTACTCAACTTTTTTGCTTTAGCCTTATCCAGTTTCACTCTGGGTAATGACCCCTTGTTCTTCCCAAGTAACAAAGCATAATTTATTATATTACAAATCACTTATGTTAGCTAGAGTAATTTATATATTTTGGTTACAGGTTTTTAGATTAAATAAAGTGACTGCAATGTTTCTCCCCACCTCTGAAGTGATACACTCCACTGGCATTTCCAGTTGCACTTAATGGCAACTGCACACAGGATAAGAGGCCCTGCAGTTGGGAGTACTGGTCGACTGAAGTCATGTAAGTGATTTATAACTACTAATGCAATCCAATGTAGTAGCTCCAGTTCTTAATTATGGTATCCAAATAGTTTGCAAATGAAAATGCTGAATCAAGTCAGCTACCCTGCCACCTGTCACCTCCAATTCTCTAGCCTAATGGAGTAACATCCAACATTTGAATTCCCTAAGCACATTCCCTTGTTTTTTTGTTACTGTTCAAGAAAGTAACAATAGCTTTTCTTAATAAACAAGTGTCTTCTATCATAAACTCATGCCTGCACACGATGCAAGATTCTTTACAGAAAACTGAACAGAATCATTACAATCCTTTGAAGTGCTGTGTATATCTTTTGCATACTAGTATATGCTATGCTCAGAACAAGTAGTTGATAGACATTTTTGAAATATAAATCAATAAAAATAGCAAAGGGCCAGAAGCTGATTCCTGTAGGAAACCACGAGTTTCAGTTTATTGATCCAATACACTACACAGAGCAATCAATAGCTGAGTACATACTGTAAAATATAACAGAAAACAGTGCTCAGTGGCACAGAGATTTTATTCTTTTATCGGTATATAAGATGCTGTTTTTTAAGTAATAGAGTCAATATTATTTCATTTACATATTGGGTTGTCACTCAAACACATGATGTCAGGTTTGAGTATTGCCATTTTTTTTTTACTTTTCATTTATTTGATTTGAACAGTTCAAGTAATACAACATAGCATGCAGTGCTCCACATGTTCAATCAGGCCAACAGTTTAAGAAAACTATTTAAGGCAACACATTACCATCAAGTTTAAGACGGCCACGATACACAAAAATATATACACAGCTAACATGGATAGGAGAGTCAGATATATTTGCATTACAAGGAGGAGGAAGAGTGGCAGTAGTAGTATTTTTATTCCAATAAGACAGAGGGGATACCAACCAAAAATTCATAATCATGAAGTGAAACAATGAGTTGACTTAAAATGCAGCCAGACACTATTTCTTGTAAGCCTATTACATTACAAAATAAAAGCCAGCTCTATGGCCTTTACACAGTATATCAACCATCATCTTGGGAAGGACTTAATTATGTTTCCTCTGGCTCCACCAGCCTCCATAGAAAGTTGTGCATGTAGCATGCAGGACAGACTGCTAGTCTTGAAAGGACACCACCTCAGCTGACCCTGAACATGTGCCATGCACACTTGGTCTCCTATACAAGACCAAGATCTTTGTATATTGTCAAGCGAATGTAAACTGACGCAACACAGAAATTAGAAACTTTGATCCAGTCACCAATATTTTTTGCATGTATGTAAATGTTTATTTAAAAAACAACCCTGTTTCATGTCAATGTTTTGTGGCTGGATAGCCAATTACTCAGAGTGTACAGGGACTGTTATTTCCTTATCTCATTACCATTTCTTTTCATGTTGCACTTCATGTAGCGTTACCAACTTTTAAGAAGACCAAAGTGGGACATTTCTTACTGAAACATGATTTTATTTTTTCAGGACAACATTTAACCTCACCCTATGCAACAGACTTGTTTTCTTTAAATAATCAGAATCAGAATTAAAAAAAAGTGCTGTAGCTTTTTGGTTGTTTGTATTGTTTCTTATCATTTTAAGGTATTTTGTTAAGGCAGTATAGTTTTCTGCAACATTTAGAGGGAAGAGAGAAAATATTTTTTATACTATAAGACCAGGACATGTAGCATTTTTCATGTTTTTTGGCAGGACATAGCTGCCCAAATCAGGTTTGTCCTGCAGAAATCAGGACATGTGGTAACCTTATGCATGCGGTACTATAGCCTTACTCCCTTGTTTCAATTGATCCCTGTGTTGCACATTTTCAGGTGTGTTTGGAGTTTAACTTTGAACTTTTGGCAATTTTTTTGAGCTAAAAAAAGAGAAAAGAAAGTATGCCAGAGTCACAATTAGCACCACTGATATATGAGGTTATAAAAAATTTCTAGGCTTGATTCTGTACACACTAAATATTCATTAAAAAAATGACATTTAGACACACCAGATAGGGTTGATCCCTTAATGCCACAAAAGTTAGGAAATGTGATGTTAGGATACAAAAAGTGCCCCTCAGCCTTGTTGCATCTGTAGTATGGTGTTTCGTGGGCTTTGGCTGATCACACAAAGCAGTGTTTGCATCCCCCTAACTTTGCTGCTGTCTTTTCTGGTACAGAAATGTACTCTAGCACCAATGCTTGGAGACAGGGTGCTAAAGTTAGGCCAGTTTCAGTGCTGAGTGACACAACTGTTCAAAGCCTGAGCAACACCACACCACAGATTCATTGAGGCTCAGGGGAATATTTTTTACCTAATGTCACATTTCCTTACTTTTGTGGCATTAAGGGGCAACATTAAAGGGCACCAACTGTGCTCATTTTCAAATATTTTCTCAAGCCCCCCAGCAGCAGCTTACCTCTTAAGGACTTCAAAAGTCTATTTTTATGTTGCTTGCATGCATGTGCAAGAAACATAGTGCCATCTTCCGAATTTTCAGAGGTGTGGCACCCCCTCTTCCAATTCAATCAGTGAGTTTGCAGGCGCGGCCGCAGTTCTCCAATGACTGCTGCAACTGTGTATGACGGCAGTCAAAATGCAGTGGCATACAGTTGAATGGGAGAACTCCACTTCAGTGAGCAGAGCTCTCCCCCGCATACACGCACGCAAGCTGCATATTGCGTGCTGATCGCTTCCGCCCACACTATGGCCGGCCAGGGGTGCCCAGTCCCCTGTCGACCCACACCCTCCCCAACAAAAAGCTGTCCAGGTGCCACACTGGGAGCCCACCCCAGCATGGCAAAAAATGTTATAGCCAGCGGGGGTGCCCAATCCCCCGTTGGCTCCATGGCTGCACGCCCCCCCAAAACCTTTCCAGGTGCCATGCTGGGAGCCCACCCCAGCATGGCAAATCTTGTTATAGCCGACGGGGGTGCCCAATCCCCCATCAGCTCCAGTCCCCCCAAACAGCCTTTCCAGCTGCCATGCCCACCCCAGTGTGGCAAACGTCTTGCATCGTCTTAATTAAAAAAAAAAAAACCCTGTAAATAAAAATACGGTCCCTCGCAGTCTTACTGCCCCCACCCGCACCCACCCACTGCACACCCTGCCTCCACACCCTCCTCACCCCATACTTACCTTCAGAGCTCGGCATGATGATCTTGGTGGACCGGGAACACGTCCTGCACTCTTCAAAGCCGACTGAGAACTGAGGAAATGCCAGTAAGCTGTATAATTGAATAAATAGGGTTTTTTCAACTTTGTTGCATATCTCAGCCATTTTTGGGAATTTTGGGCCCAAATTTTCAACATGGGGTTTGTGAGACCCTCCTCATGAATTCTTGCACTGTCATGGTGTTAATCGGGCCCAAAGGGTGATTTCGCCATCACTGCGCGAAATCACCTTTTGGGGCCAGTTAATGAAAAGACACTGCCAGTGTTCATAAGGTGGGCTCTCAAAAAGCCCATGTTGAAAATTTGGTGAAAAAATTCTTAAAAAGGACTGTTTCACGAGCGCATGTTGTGCAGTTCCTACACACGTTCGTAAATTCGCGAATTTTCAATATTTTCACTCCAGATTTCCAACACTGCCATTTTAACACACCTCCTTATGAGCAGTACAGCTGTCATTTTTCACGTCTTGCCCAAAATGTGTTTCCGCCCATGTAGCGCACAATGGCGCAGTCGGTGTGCGAAATCCATGTATGGGACACATTAAGAAAATCACAGTGACACTGTTCATGAGCAGAGGTCTTAAAATGGCTATGTTGAAAATTTGGCAAAAAAATTCCTAAAAATGACTGTTTTACTAGCGTGCGTTGCGCACTTCCTATGCACACTCGTAAGTTCGCGAATTTTCAATATTTGCACTCCAGTGACTTCCAAATACCTAAACAGCACATACAAGCAAGCAACATTCGGCATTGAAAAATGCTTGTTCTTAATGTATTACTGCTTCTGTTTTTAAGGAAAAGGGATTGTAATTCCTCAGTCAGAGCCAGCTGCCCAATCATTTCCCTTCCTGGTTCCAGTTCTAGCAGGCGCCACCCCAGCACTCTTGTGTTTTGTGATGTATTAGTTTGGAGTGCATGGCGCTACACTCTATTGATAGCATTGGGGGCCAGTTTTGAAATTGGGACACAGGAGTCAAATCAAATTCACTGTTCAACTAAGCAGCCATTGACAATGTTAAAGGGCACCAACTATGCTCATTTTCAAATATTTCCTAAAGCCCACAAGCAGCAGTTTACCTCTTAAGGACTTCAAAAGTCAATTTTTTCTGCATTTATTAGTGCTTTTGTTTTTAAGGGGAAGGGATCATAATTCCGCAGTCGGAGGAGCCGGCTGCCTGATCATTTCCCTTCCTGGTTCCAATTCTAGCAGGTGTCACCCAAGCACTCTTATGTTTTGTGATGTATTAGTCTGGAGAGCACAAGGGTGCACTCTATTGATAGCAGTGGGGGCCAGTTTTAAAACTGGGACACAGGAGTCAATGAAATCCACTGCTCAACTAACCAGCCATTGACAGTTTAGCAGTGGCTTTGATTTGACTCCTGTGGCCCTTTAAATTATAAAAAAAAAAAGGGTCAAATCAAAGCCACTGCTCAACTAGCAAACCATTGTAGTGCCACTCTAAGCCAAGGATGAAGGTATAGGAGATGCTGGTATATATTGTCAGCCATCTTGATGGCTTTATTGTGTTTTGCTCTTAAGCCTGTATAATCTTTGGCATCCCTTCCACCAGAATGCATCTGAAAGTAAGCTGGTTTCAGGTCAGCATCATTTTCATGGTCAACGTTTTGCAATAAATAAATAAAACAATAACTCCTGCTCTCTTTCTTTATACTGTATGAATTCAACAGGTGCTCCAACATGCAACATCATCAGCTGCAACTAGTCAGCGGCTCCTGATGCTGATGCTGCTTCTTGCAGGGCCTACTGCATTGATGAAAGTAAGCAGCTTTTAATATTATCATGTTGCATCGAAGTACAGACATGTACAAGGAGCAGTATCAGTTCTGCCGGAGCCATTGGAACAGCAATAAAGGTACAAAAGGGGGTACAGTTCATACAGAGCTGGTTTAAAAGACATGGGAGAAAGAAAAATAAAAAAAGAAAGCCGTATACAGAAACAGAACAGGGGTAAGTCAATAAGAATTGAGAAGGATGTAGTAGTTGCCAGCTCCTTTAAAGCTTTGGACATGACATGTGTGCTGGGAATCAAACTTATAACCTCTGGTGCAGAATATAGGACTGCAAGTATCAACAGTGAGCTGTTGAACAAACTTGAGTAAATTATTTATTTATTGCAAATGGAAAAGGAGACAGTGCACCACCCTTCCCACATGGCTTGTGCTACATAGTCCCCCCCTCAGTACCACAAACAATTGAATCCCCCACTATGAACACCTTCTTGTTAGCTGTCCCCTTCTGTCTATACCTCCCCACAGCAGACATGGCTGCTACTGAGACCATGGGGCAACAGGGTGCTCTTCCTCCCCTGGGGGAGTTGCAAGCATCACATTTCTCATGGGGGAAACATACTTGCTAGTTGTTATCCCAGAGCACCTTCCCTCCTCTGAAGCAGTGGCCCTCTAGCCTGCCCTTGTCCACTACCTTCCATCCCCTATTTAGAACCCTTAGGGAATGCCAAGGGAGAGGAGCAGCAGTACACTCCCTCAGACCCCACTCTAACCTACTTAATAGTTGCCATAATATGGTCCATGCTGCAGACAGTTCAGAGTGGAGTGTCACGAGCCTCTAGCAGACCGAGCCACCTCCACGGTTTATCAATGATCTGGAGGAGGGAATCAGTCATAGGCTGTAAAGTTTTAGTCAGGACACCAATATTGTTAAATCAGTGGACAAAGCAGATGAAGGTGATGTACTACTGGCCAGGGGACATGCACTCCTCGGTGGCATAGGTTAAAATATTGGAGCTGACTGAGCATCTCCAACAGTTTTTCATTGATCTGGATAAGAGAGTCAGTAGCAGGAAGCTAAGTTTGCAAATGACACTAAACTGGCCAAAACTGTACACACAGCAGAGGAAGTGGGTATACTACAAAGGGACCTGCACACAATGTGGTCACCCTCAGGGGGACTTGAATTGTTACCGCACCTTCGTACACTGCTGGATGCCATAGTACAAAAACTATCATCCTGGGTGTTTTTAATCTAGACTGGCACTCCCCAAGCTCTAAACCCTTGAAAGACCTATGTGATGCCGCTGGCCTTATGCAGCTTGTCACTGATCATACCCACCCAAATAGTAAAAGTCCGGCACATAGTACCCTCCTTGACCTAATTCTCATAAATATAAAGACTCGTACTCTGGTGTGTTTCACAATAATATCAGTGACCACAGGACTACAGCATGTGTGAGGGCTACACCAAATCTTACATCAACCTCTAGTTTCGTATACAAAAGGAACCTCCGCAACTTTAATTGCATTAACTTTCTGACCGGGCTGAGCCAGATAAGATGGTAAGAATTTTACCTTGCCCCCACAGTCACAGAGGCATGACCCTCTTCCAGAACTTAGTTCTGAATTAGATCAACAAACATGCTCCATTAGCGAAAGTTAGAACAAGGAGAAGGACATGTCCTTGGTTCACTAGTGCTCTAAGATCATTATTACAGCTAAGAGATGCGCTGTGGAAAAGGGCCCATAAATCCAAATTAGTGTCCAACTGGTTAGCATTTAGGACAGCCAGGAACCACTGTATGAAACTCGTAAGATCTGCTAAAGTGGAGTATTTTCAAAAGGCACTAAATTCCTCCAAAAATAATGCTGCTAAATTCTGGCAGATTTTAAGGGAAATTAAAGAGCAAAGATCATCTTCTTCCCTGCCCTCTAAGATTGTCTCTGGTGGAGACACTTTTATAGACAAATACCATATATTAGGGCAGCTAAATCACCACTTCACCACTGCAGGGCTTGCCTTTGACACATCTCCTGCTAGCAGCCTTCCCATTCAGCCCTCCTGACCCCTCCCCAGCTAACTTATTGGGTAACCGACAGCCTCCAAAGTTTAGCTTCAGCCCTATCTTATTCAGACAGGTTGAGGATCTTTCAATTTCATTACACAACTAAAAATAGTGGCGGTGCTGATCAGCTTGAACCCCTATTACTTAAACTGGGATTTCACTTCTTAACAGTACCCATCACTCACCTATTTAACCTGTCTCTTACACAAGGGGTCCTTCCTTCCACCTGGAAAATAGCACACATAATCTTTCTCTTTAAGTCTAGCGATCCCTGTGACCTCAATAAATATCGACCTATATCACTGCTACCTATTTTATCTAAACTACTCGAGAAGTAAATTAATACTCAACTAAGACAGCATTTGGATACCTCTAACATAGTTCTATGTCATAAGGGCAATTCCCAAACGGCGGTCACCCTTATGGCAAGTGTACATCACTGAAATTCAATTTTGGTGATGTGCAACTCCAGCACCAGTGAAAATGGTGCAAAAACTAGGTATTTTTATTTTATGTGGGGCTGTGCCCTGCACCCCAGGGGCCACCCCCGCACTCCCTACTATAGATTCTCAACTCCAGGGAAGTACATGTCAGGGAGGGTGCATCCATGGGGAAAAAAATCCTGCCTCAGGCCGGGCGCAACAAAATATGCCAGCACCCAGTCCTGAACCCTGCATCGCCACCACCTCAGGCCAGCACCCACCCCACAATGCCATGGCACCAGCTCAGTGGCAATCCACAGCACCACCCCTCACAAACCCTCCTGACCCACACTCGGCGCACTTGCTCCTCCCATGTATGTGTACATGCGTGATAATCCTGCTGCCTTTCGCGAACCCTCCCCATCTGGTCGCCCTCCCTATGCCCTTGCCGTCAGGGCAGTCGCAGCAAGTGGGTCGCCGTTTTGGTAGGCACCCACTTGCGGATAGCTGAAGTCACAGGATACCCTCTAACATCCTTAATCCCCTATAATCTGGCTTTAGGTCTAAGCAAACCATGCTTGATGCTAAAAACCACGTTAGTGCAGTCTTTTTGGACCTGTGTAAGGCTTTTGACACTTTGGACCACATAATACTACTACACATGTTAAAAGATATTGGTCTTGACACCACCGCTATGCAATGGTTCTCATGCTACTGTACCTCACAGGTAAACAGCAACAAGTAAAAGCACAAGGGGACCTCTCCCCCCTTAAAACCTTGCCAAGAGGAGTACTGCAGGGATCCATCTTGGGGCCTTTACTATTCGTAACCTACAGCAACAACACCGACTCTAATATCAGGTTGGCAAACATCCATCTCTTTGCCAATAACACAGTGCTATATGTAGCCAAGCCTTCCCTTGAGCTTGCCTGTACAGACCTGCAACAGGACTTCAACTTGCTTGAACAAAATGTCTTCCATCTGAAACTATTGGCTTAATGTGAAAAAAAAACAGAGGTCATGCTTCTTTCCCCTCATGCCCATGCCACAAAAGTGACCACCCCTAGTCTCAAATACCAGATAAAGACCCTTACTGGCGAGTCACTTGAGTTAGTTGATAAATTGAAATACCTGGGATTGTGGCTCGAATGGCAGTTCTTCTTCACAAACCGTATTGAAGAATTGTCCAAAAAATTAAGACAGAGGTAAGGACTTTTTTTTTAGAATTAAGCACTTATTTAACCAAGAAGAAAAACTAAGGCTGGTCCAGACTACATTCCTTCCACTCCTTGATTATGCAGACCTTCTTTACAGTCACAGTCCCAAAGGAGCCCTTGCCAAACTGGACACATTGTATCATAGAACGCTAAAATCTACCACTAATGCCCCATTTAGAACTCACCACTGTTCTCTCTATGCCCAAACTGGCTGGCCCTCGCTCCACACCAGGAGAATAAAAAAATGCCTCATTATGGGCTTATAGAGGCGTCACAGGTAAACTACCTCCCTATATCGCAGAACTCTTTAAGTGTAAGTCAGGCTTTTAATCACTTAGGAGATATTCCTATATATTGTTCGATATACAGTACCTAGGATAAGATCCCACTGTGGTGAATCAGCAGTCAGCTATGCCCTCCCAACTGTATGGAATACACTCCAAAGAGCACTGAAGATTACTAAAATGATCTGTCTACAGACCTTTAAATCCCTGTTGAGCTGCTCTATGCAGGAGAATTGCAATTGTTACTAATAATCTGTACTCACTTATCCCTGAATGATGTCTGCTCTTTGTTGCATAGCCTTATAGCACTTATGATCTGTACCCAGTCTGTTGTAGCATGTTATGTAATAGGATATATATATATATCCTTTAGAATGTTACTGCATATACCATATTGTATTGTTGTTTATGTCAGGTATTTTAGATCTCCCCTGTTAGAAATGTCTACTGTATCACATTCAATGTATGTACTTGAAATGCCTGTACCATTGTTGTGTCCACCAAGACCCACCTTGTAAATGAGCCTGCTCAATGGTGTTATTCCTGGTAAAATAAAAATTGATTGATTGATTGTTCACTAGTTAAAATACTGGAACTTAGGTTTAATGTGGGAAAGTAAAAAGTACTTCACCTAGTGGTGAGGAATCTAATTTACATATACACACTGTATAGTGTAACAGCAGACAGCACAACTATGGAAAATGATTTGAGGGTAATAATTGTGGACAGATCAATAAGTTGGACCAGGCAGGCAATGTAGTCAAGAGTGCAAGCCTGATGTTTGGCTTCATAAACATGGAGTAAGGAGCAGCTCAAGTGAGGTTAATAGCCACCTGCAAAAGGAGCTGGTTAGACTACAGCTGGAGTATTGCCGCCAGTCCTGGTCACTGTAGTACAACAGGGCACTGAGAAAGTGGAAAGAATCCAGCAAACCATAGAACTGATAAAATCATCAATGATCTCATCTGATCATTTTCAAATCATCAGATATCATCATGCTGAATGAAGTTTACTAAGACAAAAATTAAAAAAAAATCAACAGTTAGTGATTTGAAATTTACGTTTGTGATTATAAAAGTATGACATATGCCTTGATTTTCCTGGATGGTCATGTGAAGATATCTGATGATTGATAGTGATCAACCATTATTGACCTCCACAAAACATTCATGATGGTTTAACTATTTGTCTGGGTACCTACCATAATGTTGCAGGAAATCCAATAGTTTCCTTACACAACTAAACCAACCCACTTAGAACTCTATCTAGCAGTCTAGAATGTATCATACTATGTTGTGTGTGTGCGCACACACACACAAGTTTCTCAGTGCATAGCTGTGCTCTGCCATAAACATTCATATCATAGTGTTGTACATTTTCAAAATAAAAAAAACAGTTCTGTGTTAGCATGTGGGCTACAAATAAAACACAAGAGTCAAATTAAATATCTGTTGAAAACAGAACAGCATGCCAGGATCAACATGTTGACCAATATGTCTTCTTCAGGAATTATGTATAAGTAAGTCATAGTAATTGACAGAGGCTTGGTAATCCCCCTCTTTCCAAGTGGGTGGTTGTCAGGGTTTGTCTACATTTATAGATTAGTTGTTTGTTGCTTTTTATGGTCTTATTTCCCCATGTGTCAATTGTCTAATGATTAACATGTGTAAGCTGTTGAGTTTGTAGCAAGGTCTTATTTTCCATCTTTTCTCATGCACAAATGTTTTGCACAACACAATTGTGCAGTATGTTAGTACTGATGCTGTGATTTCCCTATGTAACTTATTTCGTGTACCTCTGAAAATAGGACTCTTTGGTTCCAGTGCATCTGCCCAGCTAAACTGGTAATTTATCTATCTATCTATCTGTCTGTCTTTCTGTCTGTCTAGCTCAAAATTTTAATGAAGAAAAACATACTGCCCTGATAACAGCCCATTTGCAGATGAATCATGAGGGAAGGAAACAATACAGTTGGTAAAAGAATAGAAAGTACATAACGAATACATCATTATGTAAATGACAAGCAATATAGTGCATCCACATACAGTAGGAGCAAAATACAATACAAAGGGCATACTGATAATCAATGCAGTGTAAGACAAGCATTTGTCAATGCTGAATGTTAGACAGATGCAGTATAGGAATGGCACTGAACTATTGAACTGACGCCAACTCCACCCTCACTCTGCAGAGATGGACAGGCAGGCATTGGGGTGTGCCGTTCATCACCCATCATGGTCATGACATTTCACCTCACCCTACCCTTCAGACACTGACAAGTATTGAGGTGTGCCTTGGGGTGTTTGGGCTTTACATTCACCTCATTCCATAAGGAAATAAGCTGAAATGGGCACAGTGTAGGAAAATGGGGAGAACTCTGGGGGTAAAGGGTCCAAGGCACACCTCTATTCCTGTCACTGGCTGCAGGGTGGGGGTGGAATGGCATGAGCATTACTGTTCACAATCCCAAGTCACACCCCTGACGCCTGTCAGTCCCTACAGGGTAGGGCGTTATTGTTGAAAACCCTAACACCCTGGACGTTTCTTGGTATTTTTACTCCAAGTTTTCCACATGGGCTTTTTGTGACCCCACCACATGAACAGTAACACTATCAGTTCATTAGGTGAAAGGTAATTTTGCATAGCGACTGCGCCATTTGGTGTCACAGGTGCGAAAACATATTTTGAACAGGATGTGAAAAGTGACAGGTGTACTGTTCATGAGGAGGTATAAAAAATGGCACTGTTGAAAATCTGGAGTGAAAATATACAAAAACTGGTGAAGTCACGAGAGTGCGTAGAAACTGTGCAATGTACACCCGTAATGTAATTAGTTTGGGGATTTTTTTACAGCAGATTTTCAACACAGGCATTTTGGGACCTCCGCTCATGAACAGTGTCACTGTGATTTTTGTAATCTGTCCCGAACACTAATTTCCCACAGCGACCGCACTATTCTGCGCCGGAAGTGCGAAAACACATTTCGGCCAGGGTATGAAAAATGACAGCTGTACTGCTCATAAGGAGGTGTGGAAAAATGCAAGTGTTGAAAATCTGGACTGAAAATATTACAAATTTGTGAACTTACAAGAGTGCGTGGAAACTGCGTAATGCATGCTCGTAACACAGTCATTTTAAGGACTTTTGTCACCAAATTTTCAACATAGCCATTTTAAGACCTCTGCTCATGAACAGTGTCACTGTGATTTTCTTAATCTGTCTCAAACATTGATTTCACACACAAAGTGCGCCATTATGCGCTTCCATGTAACACGGCACCAGTGATGTGAAAAATATGACTGTACTGCTCATAAGGAGGTGTGGAAAATACAAGTGTTGAAAATCTGGACTGAAAATATTACAAATTTGTGAACTTACAAGGGTGCGTGGAAACTGCGCAATGCATGCTCGTAACACAGTCATTTTAAGGACTTTTGTCACCAAATTTTCAACATAGCCATTTTAAGACCTCTGCTCATGAACAGTGTCACTGTGATTTTCTTAATCTGTCTCAAACATTGATTTCACACACCAAGTGCGCCATTGTGCGCTACATGCGCGAAAACACATTTTGGGCGAGATGTGAAAAATGGCAGCTGTACTGCTCATAAGGAGGTGTGGTAAAATGGCAACGTTGAAAATCTGTAGTGAAAATATTAAAAATTCACAAAGTTATGAGCGTGCATAGGAACTGCGCAATGCACTCTCATAAAACAGTAATTTTGGGGAATTTTTTCACCAAATTTTCAACATGGGGTTTTGGGGGGCCTATCTCATAAACTGTAACACTGTCATTTCATTACTCAGTCCTGAAAGGTGGTTCTACACAGTGACCACAAAATCACCTTTCGGGTCTGAATAACAAAATGACAGTGACTGAGTTCATGAGGTGGGGCCCCAAGAACCCCATGTTGAAAATTTGGTGAAAAAATTCCCTTAAATGGCCGAGATATGCACCAAAGTTGAAAAAAAAACATTTATACCATTATACAGCTTACCGGAATTTCTTCAGTTCATGGTCGCTTTGAAGAGTGCAGACATATTCCCGATCCACCAAGATCATTTGCTGGGCTCAGAGGTAAGGGTCAGTGTGTGGGTAGGTGGGTACAGTTGGGGAAGGGGGCAAGACAGTCAACGAGGGACCTTCTTTTTTTTTTTTTTTACAGGTTTTTTCTTTTCAGGAAGATGACACAGGACTTTTGCAACGCTGGGGGGGGGGCTCCCAGCGTGGCAGCTGGAAGTTATTTTTGGGGGGCAGTGGCACCGATCAGGGAGTGGGCACCCCCATCGGCCATACAGACTTTTGCCAATCTGGGGTGGGCTACCAGTGTGGCACCTAGACGTCTGTTTTTTTGGGGGGGTACAGTGGAGCCGATAGGGGATTGGGCAACCCCGTCAGCCATATGGACTTTTGCCATGCTGGGTGGGCTCCCAGCATAGCTGCCTGAAAATCTGTTTGGGGGCAGTGGGCCGACTGGGATTGGGCACCCCGTCAGCCTCTGGTGTCTTGAGAGCACATGAGCAGCATGTTGGGGTGGGCTCCCAGCATGCTATTTGGGTGTTTGTTGGGGGGAGTAGAAAAAAATGGAGCTGTCTATGACAGCTGTTCACATGCAGTGCTGAGTGTAGGCACTTTGCATACTGCTGACGGCAGTATGTAAATTGCCCACCGACGGCAGTATGCAAATTGTCTACACGTTACCACCACTGATTGTAGTGGTCTTTGGCTTTCAACTGTAAGCCACTGCATCTGAACTGCTGTCATAGACAGCTTGGACATTTATTGGTGCGGTAAGGCTGTACCTGCAAGAAGGAGCAGGGCATTGGAAGCGGGGTGGCACACCTACGAAAATTCGTATGGTGGCACTATGTTTCTTGCACATGCATGCAAGCAAACATAAAAAAGCACAAGCAGCATAAGGTAGATAAAACTGCACTTAGACAGGAGCAGTGAAACAATCCCAAATGGGGTTTATAAATGAGGGTTTGAAGGGTAGGGGCAACAAAGAAAATCATGGCAGGAGCAACGAGTTGGAAAGGGATGGGTAGTGGTTGCAAGGTAAGAGGACAGGGACAGTTGTAGGAGGGGCAACAGACTTCTAGGAAAACATAAACTGAACTTACAAGCTCAAATGGGCAGACTGGGTGGCCCATAGGCCCTTAGCTGCCAACACTGACTATGTATCTATGTATCTATGTAGCTATAAAATCATGAAGAAGAGACTTAAGGGAGAAGGTGGAGGAAGCAGAGCAGATAGATAGGGGGAGAGAGGACCAGAGTTTAAGGAAGGCAGCTTGGCCAGAAATAGATTTCCTGTGGGGGATGGAAAGAGAATGGAAAACAGTACTACACAGTGAGCAGAAAATAAGGGGAGAGGCATGAGACAGGAAAGGTAGGGAGGAAGGGAGCCAAACCAGAATTTGAATATATGGAAGAGAAAACAGGCATGGCATCTGGCATAAATGGAGGGTAGGGAGAGGAAGGAGTGAATAGAGCAGTGGTTGGTACGTGGGGGGCAGTCCAAAGCAAAATGGCAGAAGGAGTGAAACAGAGGGTTAAGTCTGATATATAAATAAAGTGTGTATTTGGGCACGTGCAAAAGAGAGCTAGCAAGGAGATGAAAGGGAACCAACACCAGCATTATGTGACAATGTGCTCACACAAAACAACATGAGGAGGAGTAGAGATTAAGGAGGGGTACAGTGTCATACCTGCATGGGCCTGACCCACCTTTGTGTGCCCTTCTTTACTTAATAATCCTAAGAAGGGTATCTTTTTTAAGTGCTACAATCTAATTTTATATTACCAACCTAAAACATTTGCTGGGCAAATGGCCTTCCTATCACATCACCCCTATCTCTGTAATACCCTCCCACTCCTCCCCATCCCTCAAAGCCCTCTTTTGTGATTTCTCCATCCACAGTGCTAGCTAACCCACCCCCTCCCTCTGCCTTCCTTTATTTTTCCTTACATCTAATCCCTCTGCCCCATTCCCACCTCTGGCTTCGGTCCCTTTTGACCTTTTTGGACAAACACCACCAGCCCAGTGCTCTTCTTGGTGAACCTGCCTCTAACTGTCATACCCATGCCTATCCTTTGCCTTGTTTAGGATGCCTCCAGCTTTGTATCGTTCACCTTACATAACCATTGCCTAGCTGCACCTTGTACATTATTTAACTGCGTTACCCTGTTTAATTGACTTAGTTGCCATTTATAATTATTGTATGCATTGTACAGTATTCCTAATATACTATTATGCTTAGTATATTTTTTTCCAATATATTTTTCACTGTAATTGCTTTTGTGGTTGAATTTGTCCCTGGGCCACATCTGGGAATAAGCCATGGCTCAGTGTGCCTTTTTCTGTCACCTGTTTGTCAATAAATAAACAAAATAAACAATTCAGGGCAAACACTGGCCAGTAGGAGATGAAAGTATCCCTTTCTCCATTTAAATTACCAGATTCCGGTCAAAACTAAACTACTGCTGCAATAACAAAAAAATAAATAAATAAATAAATAAACAACAAGAAACAAAATAGTTTCTAACAGCAAGGAGCACTGTTACAGGTATTTGAGGTTAGGAGCAGAGGTGGATGAAGTGGCCAAAATTCACTCCGTGAAGCAATTTGCGGAGTAATGCAGAATCCGCTAAGTAGTCCGCAATATGAAGTGGAGTACTTTGTGTCATAATGAGGAATGCGAAGTCCATTAAAAAACAATGACTTCGCATTACTCCACCTTCCCCCAACCACTTCTGCACCAATTTTAATGTGAAGTACATAGAAATCAACGTACTTTGCATCACTTCGCCTTGTTATTAAGCTCCAAGGTGAATTTTGCAGTGATTTATGGGCTTGCAGGTCACATGGGCTCTAGATTGTTCTGCACAGCCTCAGTTCTGTGTAGTGTGTGTGTGTAATGGTAGATGGAGACAGTTTCCTCTCAGAGCTCTTCAATTCAAATCCTCTAAAAGCTGTTAAAAAAGCCTTTTTGAGCCTTTTCTTTTTGCTAAAAAATTTAGTACATCAATTGTAGGAAACCCTCCGGTGCTCATATCATCGAGTGTTTGTTTGTGTGTGGATTCTGAATGTTAATTTAGAATATTCAGTCCGTGTCCTGACAGACACTTGAAGTGTGCTTTAGGGGAGGGGCATATCTGTGGTGGAGGCAGGTTAAAACTGGGAGAAAAAGGCAATCTTTCTGTTTTGGTTATATTTTTCTTGTATAACTGTGTTACTGTACACACAGTAATATTCAGTGTTGGGTAAGTTACTTTTTCTATTACTTTCTATTACTTTTACAAACTTGTTCCGGAAAGCTCTATGCAGTCACTAGCAAGGATGGAGAAGTACTGGAAAAAGTAGTATACCTTACAGTTACAATTACTTATGTCTTTTTATACAAAAGAAATACGTAACTGTAACTGGTTACATTTATTTGAAAGTAACTAGTAACTAACCTATTACTTTCAAAACATGTAATCTGTTATAGTTATTTATTTTGTATTGTTTTTGTATAAAAAGAAAAAAGTAACTGTAATTGTCAGGTGTATTACTTTTTCTAGTACCTCTCCACCCTTGCTAGTGACTGACAGAGCTTCCTGGAACAAGTTTCCAAATGTAATAGAAAGTAATAGAAAAAGTAACTTACCCAACACTGGTAATATTTTCAGTAATTCTTGAAATGTTTTTGCTGATTGTTGTGGTGCAACAGTGCATAATTTCAGTTTGTTTAAAATATTTTGTTATATTACTGAAGTTTTCAGTTTGCTATGCATTACTTGTAGTGTGTGTGTGTGTGTGCGATGTGTGCCATGAAATCAGATACATTTTATCGTGCCACAGAGTAATTGCAGCAGTGCAAACCTGCTATCCACCGCACCTGCGTGATTTTGTATTGCTTTTTGGTACCTTGGTTTTGGACTGTTACTGCAGTGCACTGCATCCCCCCTTCCCCCAAACTGGCAAAAGGTATTCTTTTCCAGATTGGATTGTGACTTGTGAGCACTGGTTAAAGTGTTGTTGTGTCTTTGTGTCTGCATCTCTTCTTGATTGCTCAGTGCAGTCTTAATCTATCTGTGCTTTTGCATCTGTTTAGTGCCCAGTCTCCATCTGCAAGCCACAGCTGTTGTTTTATTTGGCTTCACATCCACCGGCCCAGACTGAAAGTTCCGAAATCTAAATTTGTTTAGAATTGTCATGGTGATCCCCCAAAATGTCTGCAAAGAGATGTGCAAGCAAAGCTGTTTTTGGCCATGGCACTGCTGTCAGTGGCAAGATTGTCCATGAGCATGGTAGTACGCAGAAGTACATAGCTGATGTCAGTAAAGGGATTTCTCCATCAATGTTTTTTACAGAGCAATCTGTAGCTTCTCTCATAGTTGGAGGTGATGATGTTGTCCCAGTTGGTGGTGTTAGTGGAGTTTCTGCTGGCATGAGTATTGCTGCCTCAGGTTCCACTTCTGACCAGTTAACCGTTTTAAAAAATATAGTTGAGTCTAAAGCTGTGACTGACAGCGTAGATGATGTCATACTCCTCGTTAACATTCCCATGGTAGTTAAACATGATTCTGATCCTGGCAACGATAACTCACAATGTCACATTTCTTCCAGCGCTGTTGAGGTCATGCTTTTGCCATCCAATGATTCAAAGTGTAGTGCAAAAATATCGGGTGATGATGCTGTGGTTGGAACGTGTTCTCCACATGACAGCATCCCAGCTGAAAATGTGGATGGGGATGATATTGATGAATATGATAATGATGTCAGTGACCCCTGTTGGGAACCGGAGAAAAAGAAAGTCAAGGTGGCTGTGCCTGGGTCTGTTGGCGTTAAATCCCCCAAAAAGTTGTGATTTAGTGGTTCCTGTTGATGATAATGATGATGACCTAGTTATAATCATAGGTAGTCGTGGTGGTCAGTTGGAGTCCAAGTGTGTCCAACCTGAAAAATGATGTAGCACACCCCCCATTTCAGGGGTTAAAAAAACTGGAGTTCAATAAGCAGCGTCAGGGACATGTTAAAAGTAGGGGATCACAGTCCCTTATTTGGGATTGTTTTGTCCAAGATGCAAATGATGAATCAGTTGCAATCTGCCAGCTTTGCCATGCGTGTGTGAGTCGAGGTAAAAGGGGGAGTCATCTGGGCATGGGCGCCAGCATACACATCTTAAGAACAGGCACATGGCACTGTGGACCCAGCACCAGATGGCAGCTAATGCCATAATGGGGCGTTCGCCCTCATCATCAACCTTACTAAGCATGTTATCCCCTTCCATGGGTATAAGACCGAGTAGGAATGTCTGCAGTAGCGAGGAAATAACACCAGAGGATTATTACAGGCATGATGGGGGGAGGATTATGATTTAGAAATCTTGTCAAGTGGTGGTCAGAGTAGCAGTGGTAGTGGTGGTGGTCAATGCAGTAGGTCTAGTGCAAGTGGTACATCAACCCCTGTATATAAAATGGGGAAAATAACTTCATTTGTGGACTTGTCACCTGTGCACCCCTCTTTATCAAATGTCCACACCCCACCCCCGGCCACTTGCAGAGCCGAGCCATTTGTCACACCCTGTGCAAAATGTGTAAATCAGCCCATGTTGGAAAGTGTTTTTGCCTGTGACCTTCTGCCTGCCTGAAGCATGTGACCTTCACCGTGTAAGCCATGTGATGTGTGTGAGCTACCTGGGAATTCTCCCTCCGCCTTAAAGCAGAATAAGGCAGAGTGCACAATACAAAGTCATAATTACAACATAAAGTGAGGGTTTAAAATGGGCACTCCGCATAGTGGAACACTTATGCGAAGTGGTCACTTTGTGACCACTTTACAGGCGGAATTTTACTTCGCTGCTTCTCTAGTTAGGAATAATCAACTCATCATTTGTTAAAGTTTTTAAGAAAAACATTTTCCTTTGTAATTTAAAACCAGCAAAAGTGCTTTCCCAACACCACTATCTGTGCTGGTTTTCGAGCCCTACGTACAGTACAGTAGGAGTATTGTACATACAGTAGGTTTGGTGAGAGGAATGAATAGTATGCATCCTACATAGTTTGCCTCTCCATTTTTCTAACAGCAATAACCTGATATGCCTTTTCCCTTTAGTTACTGTACCTACTAAGTTTAATCTTGAAACTCGCAAAACTGTCTGTACTTATCACCTCCTCTGGTGATCCATTCCGAAACCTAATCACTCTCTGGGAAAAACAATGTTTATGTACAGCTTTTCTGATTATATCCCCTTAACTTAAAATCCTGCCCCTAGTTCTGCTACCATTAACTCTGCTAAACAATTTGTTCTGGTCTATTATTGTGTACTGTTTTATGATTTTGATTACCTCAGTCATATCTTCCTTCCATCTCCTTTTCTTGATGCAGAACAAAAGCAGGTACTACAGCCTTTTTTCGTATGACATTTTTTTCCAGCCCCCTGGTAGCTTTATGCTGTACTTCATCCAGCTTCTTTTTATTCTTTTTGTAATGCAGTGACCTGAACTCCACATAAGACTAGGGGATGGGCGAAAGTCTTCCCTTGAAAACCAAGTCATTTGAGCACAAGTGGCTGGTTTTCATGAGGTGTTTCTTATGAACACAGCCAGATTGGCTTGTATCTCGCACTCTACAGCCTCCATGTCATGTGACAGGCTTGTAATGCTGGGGAAGAGGACAGAAGGAGCCTGAGCAGTGTGTGCCTCAGCTTTATACTGAGTTTGTGCATGTGCACAAACTCTGCATATAGCAGTCGGTGTGGCTGCTCATTGCACCATTCTGCTAGGGAAGTCGGGGAAGGGAGGGATCAAGTCTCTTGGCAGCCGTGGAGGCACCAAGATGTGACCTATTTTTTTCTGGGGCCATGTTGCCCAATCCCCATGGTCACACAGAAGATGCCCCCTATGCCCATGGCCCCCTCATCTCAGGTTGGGGCTGGCAGTATAGCCTAGAGATTAGAGTAATGAGATACAAATGAGCTTGGTACATCCAGAAGAACTGTGTTTAATTCCCACAACCTCCACTCTGCATACTGTGTGACTCTGACCCTGAGCAAGTCACTTAACCTCCTCAGTGCTCCTGGGTCAACCCAGAAAACAGGCACTTGTGCCTAGTGGGCCTTACCTGGTTGCCAAAAGAATATTAAAAAAAAAAGATGCCCCCACACCCCCAGCCCCCTCATCTCAGCTTGGGGCTGGCAATATAGCCTAGAGATTAGAGTAATAGCTATGAATGAGCTTGGTACATCCAGCAGAACTGGGTTTGATTCCCACAACCTCCACTTGCATACTGTGTGACTCTGAGCATGAGCAAGTCACTTACCCTCCCCAGGGTCACCCCTGAAAACAAGCACTTGTGCCTAGTGGGCCTTGATAACTCCCTTTTTCCTTCAGTTATACAAATACTGCAGGCCAAATCTGTCAAATCTAAATCCATTGTGAATCCAAATCCAAACTCAGCCTAGATCTGACAAATCCAAAACCAAATCCAAATCCACCCTGGTTTTGCCCATCCCTGCACAAGACTCCAAATGGTGTCTAACCAGTGCCCTGCATAGTGACATTATCGCCTCCTTTTTTCTATTGTGTATCCTCCTGTTAATTGAACCTGGCATTCTGCTTGCTTTACTGGCTGCTGGAGAGCACTGGATGAAGCTATTATATCCTCTAAGTCCCTCTCTTGCTCTGCCACATCCAGTACTGTACCATTTAATTTGTAATTCCATTTTCTATTTCTGGCCCCTAGGTGCATTACTTTGCACTTCCCCACAATGAACTACATCTACCATCTGTTTTACCAACAGTTTACTAGTTTATCAAGATCATTGGTTCTCAAGTGTCAAATCATGGTTGTCTTCAAGACAGCCAAAGTGTGACCACCAGAAGAACTTACTGGTGGCCTCAGGCCCTATTTGCTTGCCCCAAGTCACCTGTTCTACCTGCCCATATAGCAAATTTGCTTTTACAGTATACATTAAATCAAGTCCCTATGTTTCACTTGAAAAGTATTTCTTATATTTTTAATGGTAAAAGATTGTCCATTCCACTAGCTGTGTAAAAGGGTCTCTAAAGAGCTCTGTGACCATGGAAAATTGTGTTTGTGGCTGCATGTTGCTATGGTGGCCTCATCTAAGAAACACAGCTCTAGGTCTTGCTACAGTTTCTCACACTTTCTTTCCAGTTGATCACTCTTGCTAGCTTTGTATTATCTGTCAAATTGTCTAAAGGGCTACTAGTCTTGAATTTAAACCAATGGAACCCAGCTGGTCACCAGCTTTGAGATACATTTTTAGCTCATCAGATACAGTACATTCAATGTGCTTAAGTGTTTTCCCCCTGTAAGTCAGCTAAAACAGCAGCATAACAAAGCTGGTCTACTGCTTATCTGGAACACCTCTGTTCTGGGCTGTTATCTTCATTAATGGCCAATTACAGTGTTACACAACTTTGGCTTAACGCCGATCCATTAGCTCTTCCAACTGATCATTAACTGCTAGTACAGAACAAAGTTGTCAAGCATTATTGCCTTAAATAATGGTAGGCAATCACCCAGAATGTAATTTCGAGCATGTTTTGTATGTGACTGGTATAACGAAAAAAAGAAAAGAAAACCATATCAGAGGTACTTTATTGAATCTTGACCCTCTGCCTGGGGTGGAAAAGGAGTGCAAGCAGAACATCTCTGTAATACTACTGGCTTGGTCTGAGAGACTAGAAACGTACAAATAGTAACAAAAGGGCAAGATGACCAATCACAAATTCAACAAATATGGTTATCGTGAGCAGTGATGACCCTGAGGACAAAATTAAAAATGCAGCTTTTTCAGAGAACCAAGAGACTGTGTGTAACCGCACTATTATGGGAGTCTTTAGAAGATGAATTTATAGTCGATAAATCAACTTACTTTCATTATTTACAGTATATTATTCAATTGGAATGAATGTGCAGATTGAAGGCACTTTGTTTGGGGGGGGGTCACCAAAATGGGGTCATGAGAATGGCAGAGGGAATCAACGAATTACTATTGCTGGCGTACTGTAAAACAGAAGGCCAGCAGTTCCTTTCTCTTTCTTTACTAACTTTTGAGCATGGCAAGATTATCTGCTCTGATATTAATGGAAGTAGAGAAGAATCTCAAAATAAATAACTGAAGGAAAATATTTTTAGAAAATCTGTGCACAAAGGTATATCACTATTAGCTCATTTTTTAAAACGTTGATAAACCATTAAAAAACATCTAATGGTGGTGCATGCTCTCAATAATTTAATAAATACAGTGGTGTTGGTTTCAGATCACATACAGTATTAGAAACAAACAAGCATTTGTCAATGCCGAATGTTTGCTTGATGGCATTAGCAGTGGAAGTGCAGGAGTTAGACAGATGCAGTATAGGAATGGCAGTGAAGTATTGAACTGACGTCAACTCCACCCTCACTCTGCAGAGATGGACAGGCATTGGAGTGTGCCTTTGGGTCGTCGACCATGACGGTCATGACATTTCACCTCACCCTACCCTTCAGACACTGACAAGTGTCGAGGTGTACCTTGGGGTGTTTGGGCTTTACATTCACCTCATTCCATAAGGAAATATGCTGAAATGGGTGCAGTATAGGAGAATGGGGTGAACTCTGGGGGCAAAGGGTCCAAAGCGCACCTCGATGCCTGCCACTGGCTGCAGGGTGGGGGTGAAATGGCATGAGCATTACTGTCGACAATTACAAGTCACACCCTGATGCCTGTCAGTCCCTACAGGGTAGGGTGTTATGGTTGAAAACCCTAACACCCTGGGAGTTTCTTGGTAATTTTACTCTAAGTTTTCCACATGGGTTTTTTGTGACCCCACCGCATGAACAGTGACACTATCAGTTCATTAGGTGAAAGGTGATTTTGCAGAGTGACTGCACCATTTGGCGCCACAGGTGCGAAAACACATTTCGAACAGGATGTGAAAAGTGACAGGTGTACTGTTCATGGGGAGGTGTAAAAAATGGCAATGTTGAAAATCTGGAGGAAAAATATAAAAAAACTGAAGTCATGAGCATGCGTAGAAACTGCGCAAAGCACAACCATAATGTAATTAGTTTGCAGATTTTTTACAGCAGACTGTCAACACAGGCATTTTGGGACCTCTGCTCCTGAACAGCGTCACTGTGATTTTCTTAATCTGTCCCGAACACTGATTTCCCACAGCGATCTCGTATTTCTGCGCCAGAAGTGCGAAAACACATTTCTGCCAGGGTGTGAAAAATGACAGCTGTACTGTACATAAGGAGGCATGGAAAAATGCCAGTGTTGAAATTCAGGATGTCTTCTCTGACAGATTTTTACAGGGGTAAGGTAGCGGATGTGATGGGTTGCTACTTTACCCCTGTTCGTGCATGTCAACGGACAGTTGATTCTGGGAGTTGGCCATGCTGCTCCAGTGGTGTGCAGGGCTACACCACCTGCAGTTCTGCTGGTGCGCTCCCTCAGACCGGGGTTCTGGATCAGGCATATCCTTTTGGGGAACACACCCACTGTAACACTTATTTTTTTACTCTGGGGTCTGCTCTCCCCTCAGAGTTGGTTATTTTAGTTATGAGGGTGCTGGGGGTGATACCCACCTCATTCTACATTTACTTTCAGTTGTAAAGCCTGAAACATTGCTGTTGGGCATACAATCCATTCAGGGCAGTGCATTTCGGGCATGTTGACTGAGCGTCAGCATACCGAGTTTAGAGATCACATAGTATATCCAACAAAACAAAGTGACAAATATTATATACAATAGAAAGACTTTGGAATTCCTTGAACCCCAACCAAAAGAAAAGACTGGCAACATAGTCAAAATGTGGTAAATAAGACCCATTAGCAATAATTTTCTGTGTTTCCAAAGAAAAAAGTTTTCAGTTTATATAATATTCCAATTTTTTTGGTTTATTATCCAATAAACCATTTTTACATGTTCAGAGAAGGACATCCCTGGGTCCAATAACACTCCTAAATTCTTGAAGTGTGACACCTGTTCAATTAGATTGCGAAAGCTATTCCTTAAATATAAGAGTGGAGAATCACTGATCATCCCACAAGAGCCAAAAATCATAGACTTTGTTTTCTTAGATTTGAGGATCAATGAATTATTCAGAAACCAAGTACAAGCTGAAAGAAAATCAAACTCCAAGGGCCCGATATTCAGAAAGGCGCAAAGCATAGTACAAATGTGTGTGCTGCACTTTACAATTGCCCAGGGGTCCCAGGATGCTATATTTTGTTGACTGAATATAGGGCCATGTCGGTGCAGCACTGTGTCAGGGAGTGCTGTCCCAATATGGCTCCCGAAGTTGGTCCCAAGAGTTGACAGCGCCAGAGCGCTAGTAACAGTTTCCAAAGGTACTCATGCAAATGAGTCCACTGGGCATGCAAGGTGCAAAGGGGCCATTTGCATATACATTATGGGCCCATTTGCATGGGTGGGGGAGGTGGGTAGTAAAGTGTCACCTTTCTGCCATCCATGACAGCTGCAGTGTTCTCTGGGGCTAGTGGTCCCTCCCTCCCTCCCTCCGATCCTAGCCCTGTAATTAAAAATAAAATCCCTGGTACTAGTCATCCTCTCCCTCTGTCCAATCCCAGTCCCATAATAAGAAATAAAATCCCTGGTGCTCGTAGTCCCCTCCCTCCCCCCGATCCCAGCACTGATGTAAAATATTTTATCCGTGGTGGTAGTGGTTCCTCCCTCCCTCTGATCCTAGTCCCATAATGATAAATAAAATCCCTTGTACTTGTGGTCTCCTTCCTCCCCCCACTCCTAGCCCTGAAGTAAAATATTTTATCCCTCGTGGTAGTGGTTCCCCCTTCCCTCTGATCTCAGCCCCGTAATGAAACATAAAATCCCTGGTGCTAGTGGTCTACTCCCTCCCTCTGATCCTGTGATTGTGTAAGGGCTTTTTCAAGGTACGCTGCATAACTACAGTATGCCACTACCCCTTCCTTGTCCCAATGTATGAGTACCTTGGTATATGGTGACAACCCCTCCCTCTCCCCACCCCCATATAATTAGTCCCTGGTGTCCAGTGACATCCCAGTCCCTGTCTCTTGTTCCACAATGGTGGCTGGAAGAACCTCTCATCTCTTTGACTGGCTACCATCTGACTCACATATCCACTTCATTGATATACAAGTGAGTACATTGACATAGCAGTTGTAAGATTTCTCAGAAAAATCATGGAAAGGAATGAGGTGTATGTTGAGTGTGATTTGCATGTTAAAATGTGGTTTTTGTATGCAACTGAGGCCACACATGCACACAGCTGCTTAATGTGGCCAACCCCAATATATAATTGTGTCATTTTTGCTTTGCTATGTGTTTCATTTGTATGAACTCAGGGGCTTTATATGTGCTGATGTGCAAATTGCTTTGTGCCACAGAAACATTGACTTTGTTAATGGCATCAGGAGCCATGATAATATCTCCAGCAATAAAAGCCCTATCTGTATGGTGCAAAGTCACTTTGCTCCACACTAAGTGTTCCAATATGCTGCCTGGGACTTTCAAGCCAGCATCAACAATTGTGCCATAATGGAGGCTATGCACAGATTTTCAAATTGTCTCTTTTGGTCATAGGTTAGGGCAGCCATTCCCCTTTTTCCTATACAGTATACAATATGGCCTCTGACATATAACCCCATGTGACAATCTACGTGCCATTTTATAGCAACATCCACTATTCCTACTGATGGTTACTAGTGTTAACTGACAATACCACAGATAGCTTAACCTGAGCCAGTATGTCAGTTTGCATCTGAATCCACTGTCCCCCCCCCCACCAATGGTGCTGAAAATAAACAGAATTTCCCAGCCCTCTTTTCCCAGTCAGCAAAAACTAAATAAACATTTCTTCAGTCAAACTCTATTATGAGCTCTGTCTAATAGTTCTTCATGTACTGTAAGCTTAAGAAAATAATTGGAAAACCAGAATAAACTCATCTCTAACCATACTTTCTTTGTCTGTAGAGTTGCCTTTTCTTCCTCCTCTCCCAGCATCTACTTTATGCTGTTTCTCAAAGCCTTGTTCTTGGTCCCCTCCTCGTCTCTGTCTACTCACTCTGGGCCATGTCATGACTGGCTTCATCCTAAGGAATCACTTCTTCACTGCTGATATCCAACTATGCATGTTATTTAGCTGCTTGTCTGATCCTGGCCTGTCTGTATGTCTTGAGAAAATAAACTCCTGGTTCTAATATACAATGGCAGCAACTGACATGTCAGATATTTTCTGAAATTTCTGCAGTATCTGTACAGAAATTACCTGCTTGCCTGCATTACTTCTATGGGTCATCAGAGAGAGAATCTCTTTAGAAATCCAGTACGATGAAATATCTGGAATTATAAGACAGGTATCTGTTCTCAGCCAATCAGAACACAGGAGCAGTGTCAGTTATTATGCCACAAACTACTACAATCACATGTTAGACACACCCACAGTAGGTTATCCACATTTAAGACATGCCCATAGTAGGTTGTCCATCCTCTGGCACACTGTCATTTGTTAGATAATTGTGTACACTTCACTTTATATCTTCTATATTGTGTGTCTCTATTGTAAAATGCTCATACAGTGTTTATGTTTCTTAAATATTCTGTGTTTTACCCTCCTGACTCAATTCTATGCAGACCACTACTCCCGCACATGCACTGCTCACATACCACCTAAGCGTCTGGATACTCCCACGTAAATGTTTCTTTTTTTTTTAGCCATGTCTGATAAATCTGTATTATGAATGAGGATGGTTTTCTAACCTTGTAAAAGTGACTCCCCTGTTAAAAAAAAACATTTTAATATGCCAAATTTAATCACTGAAATAGGAAGCTATGACTCCGGGCATGCGCATTAACTTCGACACAAATATTCATGCTTGGAAACATGCCTGGAGTCACAGCTTTCTATTTCAATGACTAAATCTTCCATTTTAAAATGCTTATTTTAACAGAGGAGGCACTTTTACAAAGTTAGAAAATCATCCTCATTCATAATATGCATTTATCTGACACGGCTGAAAAAAAAAAAAGAAACTCATTCATGTAGGAGTATCCAGGCACTTAAGTGATATGTGAGCAGTGCAGGCACAGGAGTGGCAGTCTGCACAGAATTCAGTCAAGCGGAATAAGAGGAACAGTACTGAAGAAAGATCTATGAGCATTGCACGGTAGGCAAAATCAAAGCACAGTACAACCTGTCGCATAATAGTAATAATACTAATGTTCCGTAAGCCAGAGCATACTCAGAGAAAATGACTTCAGTGGGTGATTAAATGCCTTGGCCTTGGCCTTAGCATTTAATCACTGACTTCGGTCAGTTATTCCTTTGTATACTCCGGGCCACAGAATGTTATCTCTTAAATACCTGACAGTGTCTATTACTACAACTGTAGTTTCCTTCAACTTTTTATGTCACCAAGACTGAGATCCTCCTTGGCAAAAAAGTATCCTTTTCCACAATTCAGCTTTTTCTGTCACTCTTCTTGTCTTCTATCTTTCCTCTGTACCCTCTGCCACAAGTATGGGTGACATGTTTAACAGAGAACTAACCTTTGCTCAAGGCAGCTCTACTGAGTACAAATCTACCATAATCTCTGCAATGATGTCTGCATCTGCTATTGCATAGATCCTTACTCAGCTGAAACCCTTAGCCATCCTTTCTTCTCCTTTTCATTGATGACTGTAACTCCCTCTTCTATGGACATGGAAAGGAGGGCTAGACAATACAGCTGATTTTTAGCCTTGTCCGAGGGCGGAGGGGGCGTATAGATGCAAATCAAAAGAAATTGAACCAGATTAAGCTGTTGGTGGTATTTGCCTAAGTGTCTTCCCCTTAAACATTAAACTGTTCAAAATTAAGTAACTTAGCTTTTTACCTGTGTTCAGAAATCGGATCACACATTGCCATCCTCAGTTACCTTTCATACAACATTCAATAAAAAATTGTCCTGCTTGTTGTTAAAATTCTTCCTGACCTTACTTCTTTCTATTTCTTCCTGTTCAATTTTTCCTTATGTGAACATATAAAAAGTGTCAGCAGAATAAGGCCTAGCAGTCTACTGTGTCTGCTCCTATTGCAGAGTCCCAAGTGACAGCTAAGGACTCCACTCTCCCTCCATGAATACTATCCTCCCTCTCTGGCCATACCCATTTTGGCCCTGACAGACCTAACCCTTTATCCTGTCCCATCCCCTTTTGAAGCTTTCCACTTCCTCTATTAATACCACTTATTCAGGGAGCCTGTAACACCCTGCAACCCTCTCTTTGAGAAGAAATGCAACCACCCCCCAGCTTAAGGCAATGTCAACTTGTGTTTTTTTTTTTTTTTTACTGAGCCTGAAGAGGCTCTCCTTGTTCATCTTGTTAATTTTTTTTTATTTTATTTTTTGTATTTTTACTTTAGTCGTTGGTAGCTGGGTAAGGCCCACTAGGCACAAGTGCCTGTTTTCAGGGGTGACCTTGGAGCACTGGGCAGTTAAGTGACTTGCTCAGAGTCACACAGTATGCAAGTGGAGGTTGTGAGAATCAAACTCAGGTCTGGTCTGCTGGATGCACCAAGCTCGTTCACACCTCATTCCTCTAACCTCTAGGCTATGCTGCCAGCCCAAAATGCCCTTGAAAGGTTTTAATCATGTCCTCCCTTTCCCTCCTCTCCTCTCCTCCAGGGAGGACATGTTCACGGCTTCCAGCTTCTCCTTATATGTCCTGTCCTGCTGACATTTAACCATCTCCAACAGATTAGTGTCCTTCCTAAGGTACTGCACACCATGCTCTAAGCACTGTGACACCAGTGATCTATATAATGACAATCTGACTTCATCTTGTCTGCTGCCAATCACCCTGGCAATGCAGCCCAACATTCTGCTGGCATTCATCATTTCCTTTCTGCATTGTGAGGAGTGCTTCAGGTCACTAGTGATCAACATCCCCAGGTCTTTCTCTTCCTCAAATTTGGTTACAGGGACCTCTTCTAGGCTGTGTTCTATCTTCAGGTTCTTGGCTGTAATGTATATGACCATGCACTTCTTTGCATTAAAGACAATTTATCATATTCTAGACCACTTCTTGAGCTTGGCCAGAGCTTCCTTTAGATCATGTATAACTTCCACTGTACCCACCCTCCCACAGAGTTTGATGTCATCCACAGACAAGCAAATCTTGCCCTTTTTGCCTTCTCCAGTGTTATTATTGAAGACATTAAACAGCACCATTCCAAGCACTGAGCCCTGTGGACCCCCCCCGGTGACATCCCTAGACCCAAGAGCCCCCCACCACTAACCCCTGTGTCCTCTCTTTCAGACATCTAGATACCCATCCTGTGAGCTTCTCTTCTACCTCCAGATGCTCCAGTTTTCTTATCAGTCTCCTGTGGGGCACAGATTCAAAGGCATTGCTGAAGTCCAAGTACAGGATATCAGCCATTTGGCCCATGACTACAGTTTTGGTGACTAGTAAGTAAGTAAGTAATTATTTATAAAAAAAGTGCAATTCACAGGAATATCCAAGCGCTTGTACAACTCAATATAAAATCAACCTTAAAACATCAATAAATATTAAAATGCTAAAAACGCATCAACTTCAGTTAATATTCTCAATATTCCAGAAAGGCAAGACTAAAGAGGTGAGTCTTCAGAGCTGATTTAAAGCTCTCCACAGTCAGGCACTCTCATATCCGATGAGATAGAGAGTTCCACAGGGTAGGGGCCATAAACGCAAATGCCCGGGCACCCCAGGTCTTCAGACAAACCCTGGAAACCTCTAGCAATCCCTGCTTGGCAGAGTGGACTGGGCGGAGGGGGCAGTAGGGGCAAAGAAGATCTTGCAGATAACCCGGCCTCTGTCCATGTAGAGCCTTATAGGTCAGCAAAGCAACATTGAAGGTGACCCACCACTGAATAGGCAGCCAGTGCAGGCTGCGGAGCACAAGCATAACATGGCATGATCGAGATAGATCAGTCAACAACCTGGCACCCCCGGAAACCCTAGGTATAGGTAATTTCAATAGTCAAGATGAGAGGTCACAAAGGCGTGGACAAGCGTTGGAAGGTCATCAGGCAGAATGAGATACTTAATCTGGGTGATATTCCTCAGATGGTAAAATGAGAACTTGATGACAGATGACACCTGAAATCTCAGTGTCAACCCCTCATCAAAAATAATGCCCAGATTTTGCATCCGCTCAGAGGTCACCAGCTGGCTGCCACTGAGTCAAAGCCCGGACAGTCAGCCAGCCGAAGGCCCCACTACCTGATGACCTGGGTCCACAGCCAACACCTCAGTCTTGTCAGGGTTCAACTTCATCCAGTTGGCACCCATCTAGTCCTGGATCTCAGTCCTAGATTTGCAGCAAAGTTTTACATTGCCGCCAAAGTTGCTGCAAAGTGGCCGAAATTTGTATTTGTAGAGTTTCTCGAAGTGTTTATTACCCTCAGTCACTTTGACTTTGCCGAAAATCTCAAAGTTTTCACCACAAAGTACCAAATTCTCCCATGAATTGAGGAATTTACAGGCAAATTCCACAATTCGTGGCAAATTCCACCATTCATGGGTGAAATTCTGCACTTCACATACTGTATTAATTCCACACACTGTGAATTGCAGTAACTTCATGGATTAATTTGTGGAGTGAATTTAATCAACTCTGCACGTCTCTATTATGTACCTTGTTAAGGAAATCAATCAGGTTTGTTTGGCAGGATCTCCTAGCCACGAATCAGTGCTGTAGTTCTTCCTGGAGACTGTTTTCTTCCAGGTAGTCTACCAGCCTTTTTTTAAGTATGGTCTCTGTGATCCTGAATATGACTGAGGTCTGACTGACTTGCTTGTAGTTGCCTGGGCTATTTTTGGGTCCACTTTTATGGAGCAATACCATGTGCACCATTCTCCAGTCTTGCGTTACTACCCCCAAATCAAGCAAATTGTTATAAAGGTTCAGAAAGGGGGCCTGCAAGTTCCTCCGCTGGCTCCTTCAGCACTCTAAGATGGAAGCTGTCTGGTACTGGGGATCTGTCTACCTTCAGGGACAGAGAAGGAAGAAGCTGGTTTTGAACACTTGACTCCAAACATTAGTAAGTAGGCTGGTCTTCCAATGTTGAAACTATTTTTGAAAAATAATAATAATTAAAAAAAGTGCAAAGTACAAATGGCACCCCACATGTACACACACAGACTTCAATGTTTCAAGCTGCACTAGTTCTTTGTCAACTTCTTGTCAAAGAACCAGTGTGGTTTGAAACAGTGAAGTCTGTGGGTGTTCACGTGAGGTGCCATTTGTACTTTCTACTTTATTTTAATTATTTTTCAAATAAAGTTTCAACATTGGAAGACCAGCCTACTTCCTAATTTTTTGAGTCGAGTGCTCAAGACCAGCTTCTTCCTTCTCTCTACTGACTGCAAATGCTGTGGAGCCACTCATTTACCATACAGCAGTCTCTATACATTGCTTTACCTTCAGGGACAACAAACCTTCCTCACCCTGTCCTCACTTACCACTCCATCTGTATCTGCTCCCCACCTCCACACACACCCCTTCCTCTCTCCCTGTGGTAGAAGTACATCCCTCTCTTTAGAGAAGACTGAACAGAAGTAGTCATTCAACACCTCTGCCTTGTCCCCATTTTCTTCCACCTACCCTTCTCCTCTCTGTTTAGCCATACTATACCATCTTTCTTTTCTCTTTTTTTTTTTTACCAATATACAGAAAAACGTGTGTTCTCCTTTTCTAATCCTTTCTGCCAGCTGCAGTTCCTTCCTGGCTTTGGCCAGCAAGACTGTTTTCCCTGGCTTTTCTCTGGTACTCCTGCCTGTCCTCCTCTCTCTAGGTCCTGCAGAACTTCCTGTAGGGGAAGCTGTTGTCCCTGACTGCCTGGGCTACCTCATGGCTAAACCAGCTGGGTGCTTTGGCCTTTGAAGTTTTACCCTTTAGCCTAATGCACTCCTTAATGGCTGCTGCTAATCCTTCCTTAATGATAAGTTACTTCTGAACCACCCCATCCCTATGCTGATGCCATCCAGGTGATAGGTTAGTAGCTCCCCATCTTTCTGAAGTCTGCTGTTGTGAGGTCTAGGATGTTGGTCTTTGTGGGTAGTAATAGAAGTAGTAGTAGTAGATTTTATTTATTTTGGGCACCCTTCCCCAAAGGCTCAGGGCACCCTTACAAAACATCAACAACCAACACATATGATTAGTCAGTTCAATAAAATCAGTAACAAACATCCTATAAAACAACTTAAAAAATATAAATAGTTCTGCTAATCATAGTTCAAAGACAGCTTGAAATAGATAGGTTTTCAGATCCTTTTTAAAACACTCCAGGGAGGGTGACTCCCAGCGGTAGCCTGGACGAGAGTTCAAAAAAACTGGGGCCACAGCCTCAAAGACCCAGTCACCTGACGATATTAGTCTCATCCTGGGCACCTTCAGAAGGACTTTCCCAGCTGACCTGAGGGAGCGACCCGGGGTGTAGGGATGCAGAAGCTCTTTCAAGTAACCCAGACCCAACTCATGTAGGGTCTTATAGGTCAAAATACCTGTTTTAAAGGAAATGCCCCAACACACCGGCAGCCAATGCAGCTCATGCAGAACCGGAGTTACATGACAGGATCTTGGTAGACAAGTCAAAAGCCGGGCTGCAGCATTCTGCAGCAGCTGCAGGCACCTCAGCACTCCTCCATGGTAGAGGGCATTCCAGTAGTCAAGCCTGGAGGTGACAAATGCTTGTATTAGGGTAGCCTGGTCTTCAGGAGGGATAGGGGGCTTAATTTAGGCGATGTTGCGGAGGTGATAAAACTGATATGAATAATGGGTGATACCTGACAATCAAGTGTTAGCTCGCTGTCCATAACAATGCCCACATTTTTAACCTTAGGGGAGGCCTCAAGTTCAGTCTGGCCAATAAAAAGCCCTAGATTTCTCCAGAAGCTGCCCATCCCCCTTTTGACCTGGCTCCACCAACAATACTTTGGTCTTACCTGGATTGAGCCCCAATCAGTTAGATGATGTCTAAGCACGGATCTCAGCCAGACACTTATTCAGCATGTCGACAGCATCAGGTCTTCCAGATGTGAAGGACTGGTAGAGCTGAGTATCACCAGCATAGCAGTGGAAACTCAGTTCACACCATCTAATGGCCTCACCCAGGGGCAACATATACACTGCAAACAACATGGGGGAGGACAGAGCCTTGGGGTACTCCGCAGGAAACAGCCATCTGGTCAGAAGAAAAATTCCCTAACGTGACCCTCTGGGACCTACCCCACAGAAAGGACTCAAACCAGCTGATGACCTTGCCAGTGAGTCCAACATACTCTTTCAGCTGGTCTAATAACACCCCAAGGTCCACAGTGTCAAATGCAGAGGACAGATTGAGGAGAATGAGAATAGTTTGTGCTCCTCTATCCCCCACCCTGAGCCACTCATTCCACACCCAAACTAGCACCATCTCCATGCTGTGCATGGCCTGGAACCTGAACTGGAAAGGTTTGTAGCTCTGAAACTCTGTGAGATTAAATTTGAGCTGTTCTGTGACTACCTTCTCCAGAACGTTCCCCAGAAAGGGAAGGTTTGAGATAGGTCAATAGTTTGCCAAGATGTTTGAGTCCAATGATGTTTTTTTCAGCAGAGGCTTCACCAAGCCTCTTTAAGAGGTTCTAAGAAAACCCCCACCACCAGAGAACTCATGACAATCTCAGCAAACATCGGTCCCACAGCTCCGGCGCAGCCTACGAGTTGGTACGTCAGGCCTGGGTCCAAGCTGCAGAAGGTTGGTTTGAGGCCTGAGATAACCTCACAAACCTCCATCACTGTCACTGGGCTGAACTCCCCCGAGTCAGGCTGAACACGTCCACCATAGTGAGGCCCACCACTACTGGATGCTGGTGTTCTGCTCGGCGAAATCCAAGCCCTCACAGAGAACACTCTGAGAAAAATCAAGCAAACTCCTCACACTTTTGAGTTGAAAATGCTCTAACAGGTTCCAAACAGGCAGAGTGTAATAACCTGCCTACAACCTGAAAGAGCTGAGCTGGTCAATTCCTCCTAGCTGCCATCATCATTGACATAAACACTGCCTTTTTATTGGTGATGCATTCTGATAGTCATCATAATGACTCATCAGAATCAGCTTGTCCTCAGGACACCTGGTCTTCTTCCAGCACTGCTCCAACCTCCATCCCCTGGTTTTTAAATTCCTTAGCTAGCCATCAAACCCCGGCAAGCCAAGGTGTGAAATCATGGGACGCAAATGGATTGGTGCTGAGTGGTCCAGGGCCCCTGCAACAACCCTATTATATGCTGCCACAGATTTCCCCGGACCACTAGCACAGGCCTCCAGCACAGACTAAATGTCCAGTTCCACCAATAGTCCCTCAGGTTGTAACCCTTTTAAAGGGTGGAACTAGATCATTTCCACAATGGATGGGACAAGTGGGGAGGTACCTTCTCCCTCCCCATGCCCAACCTGAACCACACTGTGTGGTAGCCACTCCCACGTAAGGTCTCCTCAGCCTGGATGTCCTGGATGTGGTCAACATTTGTCAGTACCAGATCAAGGATTGCTCCCTCCCTAGTGGGTACTGTTACATCTTGGGTCAGGAATCCACTCTGCACAGCATCCAGGATTTCCTGACTTCTGGTGCAGGTTGTTGCAGGGATCTTCCAATCCCCCTTAGGCTGGTAACGGTTCCCCACAGTTATCACCACCCCCTTCCCTGTGGCTGCCTTTATTATGTAACCTAATTCCCTGACCCTTTCTCCTCCTGGTTAGGCCATCTCTAAACCACCCCTAGTCTTACCTTCCTTCCCCTAGTGGATTGCAACTGTACCCACAGCACATCTGCTTTCCCCTCTTCTGACTCCTCCCTCATACATGTCATTCCTTTTCTTACATAAACTACTTCCCCCTCCTTTCTGTAATCCCCTGTCCCTTCTTTATAGCTTATACCCAGGGATCGGGAGGTCTCAGTTGTGGTATGGAGCAGCCCATGTTTCTATAACTGCCCGCAGTGTCCACCCTCCTCTCTGCCAACACTGCCAACAGGTCATCTATCTTTTTACCAAGTTTTTATGCATCTAGGGACACCACCCTTGACCATGGATCTGAGCCTGTCTTCCTTGCCAGACTGCCGTCTTTCTTACTTTCCTTTGTCTGCTCCCTCCCCCTGCCTTTTGCTTCCCTCTTTTCTCCTGTAGTTTCCCTAATATTGTTTCCTCTACATACTGCCTTATCTTATAACCAGTCTCCTCCTCCTGCAGACCCGCCACCTTGCTTTCTACCAGTTACTGTCCCCTCTCATGCCCATACTTTACTCTCAAATCAACCCGCCCGGATTGCGGGGGGGGCCTCCTCCACCCAGAAACTCTGGGCCTGAAGACCCATTCTGCCACCCATCAATTTAAATTAGAGCAAACCAGTAATTAACCCCTAGCCTATCCATAAGGACCCTGGAACCCCCTCTGTTGAGGTGCAGCCTATCTGGTGCATAAAGGGTTTATCACTCTAGGTCCCCTTCCAATCTCCAATGCAACCATAACCCTCTTCCTTACACCATCATAAAAGCAATACATTAAAATCCTCTATTCTCCTCCTCTTCCTAGCTCTGCTGGCTAGATCAAGGTAGCAGTAGCCCCTCAGAGAAGGCTACTGATCTAGCCATCCCCCTACAGATCCTCAGCAATCCTCCTAAACCTCTCTCACACTACCTTCATTGCTTCTCCAGCCAGGTCATTTGTACCTAGATGGATAATAACATGAGGTTCCCCCACCACCTGCACAAGCTGAGCAATTATCAGTCACACCTCTTCTGCCATCATCTCCAGCATGCACACCGGCTTCCTCCCCCCAGTGTATTCCCTTTAATATCAAGTCCCCCAAGATCACAACTTTGCCTTCCTCCTTCCTTAGATCTCCTCCTACCACTCTACCCATCCCTTGAGATCCTCTTCTGCTTTTCAGGTCCCCCTCAGCCTTGCTCTCTAATCTTCCCTCCTGCTTCTCTCCCCCCCCCCAATCTGACCATCCCAACCACCCCTCTTGCCTTCCCTTCCTCTGGTCTATCCTGTCCAGTTGCACACCCATTCTCCCTGCAATGATTATCCCCCATCCTTCCTCCCAGTCCCCCCCTTACTGTTTATCTCTTCCTAGTCTACTATTCCCTTCCTCCACTACTGCCATGTACACTTCAACCCCTTTCTTTTGGCTAACCCCTCTGGTCCCCCTGTCCTGAACTGATCCACCCCGGCTATCACTGTCCCCTCAACTTAAAGAGCAGATTCCTACCCTGCATGGTGCTGCTCTCCCCAGTCTGCTTGACAACTTACCCCCTCAGTAGCATTCTCACCAAGTGTGGCACAAAATGTCTTTCTATTTTAAAAGCTAGGTTCCTTGTAAAATTGAAATCTGCACCCAGGGCTAAAAACGCACCGACTACCCTATTAGTCGATCGATCACTTTGATTGAATAAAATCCAGACACCAAAGGGTATAAAACAATTAGAAAATACTGGCCCCATATAAGTAAATGGGGCATGCTCATGCAGCCTTCATTTTGTGACATCACAAAACAGGGCTGCGTGGGCCAACATGGGGGCGTGTTTTCAGGACCGGGAAGTCAGTGTGCTTTTGTCCCTGGGTGCCGATTTCAATTTTAAGAGGGAAGTAGCTTTTAAAATACAAAGACATTTTATGCAACACTTGGTTACAATGCTACTGAGGGAGTAAGTTGTTGAGCAGGCTGGGGCAGGCAGCTACCCAGAACCTGCTCTTTAAATCAGTGGGAGGAATGTATTCCACACTGATATCTCACTAGCTGCTCCCACTCCAGTCCCCTCCCTTGTAACCTCCCCCTACATCCCACCACTCTCCACCCCCCTTAGGTCTCCTCACCTTATGAGGCATGGGGGGTCAAGGCATCTGGGTCCATCCCTCTTCACTCCTACCCTGCCTGGCTGTCTCTTTCACCTGGGCTGTTCCCCCCCCTCCTCCCTGCCCCTTCCCCATCCCCCTCCTCATAAGCTTTCCTAACTCCCATTTAAGCTGCCTCACCTCTGCCACCAAGTGATTCAGGTTCTTGCACACAAGGCAACCTCCTACCTCCCACAGTGCAGCCAGGAACACTGCAGCCCTGAACCCCCTACAACATACCACCCTTCCCTTATGTGGTGTCAGCATGGCTCAGTTGGCAGCACATCCACCTCTGGGCCAGATGCACATGGGTTCTCATCTCACGCTGGGATTGGGCTCATACCATAAATTCTGCCATCTGAGTGCAGTACTTGGGGGTGCCGTATTGTTGGGATGTGCTATCCTTCAGATGAGACGTTAAACTAAGGTCCCCTCTATCCATCTCTAGTGCTGTTCTGCTTGGTGTCCAGGTGGAAGTAAAAGAACCCTAGGCACTTTTTGCAGGAGTAGGGGTGTTTTTATTGAACACAAACCAATACAAACATGAAAGAGATAGCAATAATCATTTGGCAAATCTTCAGAAAACATAGAAATACCTTAATCACCCCTCTTTATGCCTATTTTTTTATAAAGGATAAACCCTGCCACCAAACCAGCACTCGTGATCGTGGATGCAACCTCAGGTCCTTTTGAAAGACTGCCAGTATGGCATGCTCACGTGAATTACAAAATGTCACATATGGCATTAGTTTTTGTTGAAAAAGAACCTGGCATCTCCCTTGCCACAAATAAAATTTTAAACAAGCAAAAAAATTGTTAATGTTCCAAAATCATGCACCATGAATAACTGGTGAAATTTCCCTAGAACCATCATTTTGTAAGTTACAGTTTTCAGCCAAGGCTACTTCCATGTATTAGCTAGAAATACCCATGATGCAGATGAGTAAGAACAACCAAACAGAATATGTTCTTGAATTTCTAATTTCACTATACAGTACATTCTGGATACAAACAGTTTCTCTCCTCAAGAGCTTTACGTTTGTGGTTTCCCCGGACCACTATTCTGCCATGGGCACAGAGCCACTGCGTATCCCACATTCTCTGTGGTAGTCTGAGGTTAGTTAATTGTCTATAAACCAAATGGTTATCAGCTGGGGCACAATGTTTAAACTCTGCTTCATCAAGACCTAGGAAGCTCAAAACCTGGTGATACAGGAAGAGTAAGGGGACATTTTTATTGACAAGAAAACTAAATCACAATAACATCAAATAACAAGACAGAAAGCCATTCCAGAAAAAAAAAACATAATAAAAACATAAAAGAAAAGAAAAAAATCATGTAACAGGAACATCAGAGTCTGTGATCCAGGTTAAACATTTCCACAATTCTAACAAAGTTCTGCTAGGCATCGTTTTCAATTCAGACTAAAATACAGTTTTTAAATCTGATTCAACTTTTTGCAATAAAACCTGATGGAACTGGTCCAATTGTTGTAAAGTAAATAGACATCGTGCAGTTCAAATATGCCATTTCAAAACTGTAAAAACAACATTCAAAGTGTCAGTATTCCATTCGTGCCAATTATGTGAGAATACATCATACATTAAAGTCACAAAGGCTACAGAGGCAAACAATGGTTCATTCCACCTAGTCGCAAGAAAAGTCCAAAAACCCTGTGTATATGTACAGTGGAAGAATAAATGATCAATGGTTTCTTCCTGTTGCATACAACCCAATCTACTACAATATCTTTCTGTCAGCTGTTTATGTTTTTGGTTCACTTTTACATTTATTTTCTCATGGCAGCTTAGCCAATGCAGATCCCACATCCGTGGGGGGATCCTAGAGTTACGTAAAAGTATAATTAGGCTGCTCCAATAGGGTTCCGGACATTTGTGAAAAACAATGGGCTCAGTACAAATAGAATCTATTAAATACCTATACAAGTTCTTCCTATGGAGGGTCACTATCATGGTACTTGAAACATGCCACTGCTTTAGCCTTAAGAAAGTTTCTCTAACATAGCTTGGTATGAATGGAATACGTTTACTCGTCTTAAGGCTGATTGATTCCCAGAGTCGAAACCAAGGACTGCAGGACTCAAAAAAACAGGGTTCCCAGCCCTTATTCAAATTAATCAAAAGAGGTTTAAGACTGGTGATCAAAAAAATACTATTATAAAAAAATAAAGGATGAACCATATTCAGACCACCTTTCATGAGTGATAAATAATTTAAGTTTCGTTCGATCGGATTGAGGTGGCTGCCCCATAATGTCTGAAAGAATATACTAAACAGTCTAGTTTATAAAACTTTGGAGGGGGGGGGAGACATAACTTAAAAAAAGAAACACTGGAATCAAATGAGTCGTGATCATATAAACCCTCTTCTTTTTCCCTACCTTCTATTTGTTCCAATGATTCACTTTAGCATGGGCAACATCCATTTTAGGGCCCCAGTTTAAAGTATCCATTGAACCATCTCTAAACATGATTCCCAGAATTTTCACAGGATCTGTGCTGATCCTAATGTTCGAAATCATAGTGTCCCTCATGTTACTATTCCCTAATTTCCTACCCATACTCTTATCCAGATTCAAGACAGCCCCAGAAATGGATTCAAACACCAAACACTGATGTATTGCTTCATGTACCGAAGGTACATCTGCCACAACCAAGCTCATATCATCAGCATATGCCATGACCTTATGGGGGGTGGAATGGGATGGTGTAGAAATTGAAACAATGGTCTGAGAATTATTAATATAATGAAGCAGAGGGTCTAAAAAATACATACAGGATAGGGCTAAGTGGGCAACCCTGTCTAACGCCTCTCTCCAATGGTAACATGGGTCCTCTCCACCCATTTATAATGGGAACTATTGCAGCAGAATGGTACAGGTTTTGGAGCCATGAAATAGTCCTGTCAGGCACATGATAATGTTGTAAAGTTTGCCACAGAAAAACATGATTAACAGAGTCAAAGGCCTGTTTTTGGTCTAAAGAGACCAAATAGCCATCAAGCAAATCATGATTCCCTCTTTCAACCAGTTCCCTTAACATAATGACATGATCCGAGATACTTCTCCCCAGTTTAGTGCAAAATTGTACTGCTGAAATCACATGCTGTGTGCTATTTGCAACAAGCAGAGAGCTAGGATTTTAGCCAGTATCTTAAAATTCGTATTTAAGAGGCTAAGAGGTCTCCAATTATGTAACAGTCTTTTATCTCCCTTTTTATATATATAAATAAGGTCACCCATATTCATGTCTAATGGTAAAGTTTCTGCCTGAAGAACATAATTAAACAGAGCAGCCAGTTCACCACGCAGTTCTTTACCTAACAGTTTATAAAGTTCATTGGGAAGGCCATCTAACCCTGGTGTCACTCCCAAACATAAGGCATGAATCACCTCTTCCACCTCCTGTCACTGTATATCCCTATTAGTTAAGTCCTGCAATGATTGAGGGATGTCAGGGACCATAAGATTGGAAAGATAGGCAGAGGCCCCTTCTACTTGAGATGTAATAGGACCAAATAATTTCCTGGTATATTCAGCAACACAACGTTGGATTCCTAAATTATCAGTGCATTCATTGTGGGATTCATCAAAAAGGACCTCAAAAACTTTAGTGTCAATTCCTTTTTGCAGCCCTCATAAGGACAAACAACAGCATTTCAGCCAGTAATACCAAACTGTTGTTGCTTTTTTAACTATGTAAATTTTTTCAAATGGTATGCAGTAAGGTCAGCTTTCAAGTTACTAATTTGTTTAGTAAAGTCATGGCCTGTAGTATATGACAGAGTTAAGAGCTTCTGCAGCTGTTGTCATTTCCTGTGGTACTCAAAGTAGTGTGCATTATGATGTTGAGTACTAAACTGCAGTAATAAGTGCTGTAAGTCCAATTTAGTATCAGACCACCACATCCTTAAGTCATCATATAAAAAGATAAACAGATTTCCTAGTTTGGAAAAATAATTTAAGCTGATCCAATAATTGTACTTCACTCAGCAATGTTGTATTTAATTTCCATGTACCTGGACCATTAATTCTGTTTTGGACATTACCTAAGGTAATGGTAAAAAGATTATGATCAGAAAATTCCACAACTTCCACTGTAGCAGTAGAAAGCAGCAAATGTCGTGACACAAAAAAAAATCAATATGGGTGGCCAAAAGGCCCTTAATGAAAGGTTGGCATATAAGTGTGGTTCAGCATGAGGTATGCATCCTGAAGTTTAGCAGAATGCAATACTGTGCTCAGAAAATTAGAATCACAAAACAATTTAGATGTTTTCGTGTTATGTGATTTGTCTTTAGTGGATCAGCCACAATTAAAATCTCCACCAAAGACAACATGTTGAGAAGTAAAAAGATAAGGTTGAGCAATCTTTAACAAGCCAATTCTAAGGGACTTAGTTTGTGGAGCATAAATGTTTAAAATCTGATAGGCTATATTAAAAATTCTAACATTCAGAAGCAACAATCTACCCGGACATAAGTCCAGTACTTTAACAACATGAATATCGGCAGGCTAAATAATATTCCTAAGCCAGAACATGTCTCCTGTACAAAGGACCAGAAGGATGGGCCAGGAAACCATGCTTTTTGCACTTGTTTTACCTCAATAAGGGAGTGAAATCTAACATTTTGTAACAGTATAACCCCCACAGTTAAACAAGATAAAAAGGGGAAAAAATCCCTCTTAGGCTGCTGTTTTATACTGTTAACATTTACAGTATGAATAGAAAAGGATGGAGCCATCAGAATAGTAGGATGTAGAGTACTTCACAAGCCACAATTCCTTCACCTAGTTTTACCCCTCCTAGAAACACTTTCTTTACACTTTATCTTAGCCTTTGCCTTCCTCTTTTGAGACCCTAGATTATCAACAGGGACATCAGTATCTGTAGTCAATTCTGGATGGGAGGAGACTATGGATGAAGAATCAGAATCAGTGTTTTCTGAGGGATCTCGCAACAATTCATATTTATTCTCCAGAGGGATGTTATCCATTTTCAAAACCTTTGAGAAGAGTGATCCTTGTTTTCTACTGCACCTCGTAACCCTAGTTCTAGGGGTAATAACTGGGGGATCCATAGAACCTGTACATAAACCTGAGGTAGGATCAGGAGCTAAAGTTACCACACCCAAAATACCTGCTTTGGTATGCGGAGGGGGGAAGCAGTCTCAGGACCATCCGGAAGAGGGCCTAAATTTATAGGGGACTCCGCTCATCTCCAATGAGAGTATAGGGTTGATTCAAGGATTGAGGTTGTGTAGCCAAGGACTGAAAAGATGGTTTCTGTCCATGGGTGACAGATTGTTGGTCATTAAGCTTTGAGCGTTGTGCTACAGTAATAAGCAGTCTCTGTTCTTCCCCATCAGCCAAATTAGGGGAGTTATGAGCTGCCCACATACACTGTTGAAAAGTGTGACCAGATTATTTACAGAGAACACATTTAGGATCTTCAACACACTGAGCACCAGCGTGGCCTATCTTTCCACAGACAGTACATCTCACCTTATCACAAATGCTACTAAGATGACTAATAGAGCCACATTTGTAACAAGCCTTCGGTTGGCCAGGGTAAAAAAGTACCCCTCTATCCCTACCTAACATGAAGCACTTAAGCAAATGTTGTATCCCAGCATCTGTAGGTTTAAGCGTAACCCTCACTTTCCAACCTCCTGTCCATAAATTCTCAGTGTCAAAAATGGCTTCTGGGTCAGTTAGAACAGTATATCACTGTTTCAACCAAACAGATATATCATTTAAACTCACCCCCTCATTCCTAAATAAAATAGTAATATTTTTTTGTGCAGGCTTAGTTAGGGGGATAGCACTAAATGGGGCCCACACAGGAGTAGATTTCAATTTATGAAACATGGTCCAAAATCTTTCTAACCCATTCAAAGTTTTAAAGCTAACATCAGAATTAGGTTCTTGAGAAACATGAATCAAGGCACGAATTTCATATGCAAAAAACTTCATAGAATCTTTGAGTAAAGTTCGTCCTACAAAAACACGCAGTCAGGCATTTCATCCATACCTCCCAAATATTGCAGTCTGACCGCATTATGCCTCCTTGCTTGTTGTGTGGAGACAGAAAAGCAAGAGGCACAAGTCTTAGTGGTAGAAGGGGTAATAAGTGTGTCTTACTCACTGTGGATGAGACCCAGGGCCCTGGGATTTCAAACTGGGTGTATCATTCACAGTATCAGAAGCATTCCTCGGAGCGGGGTTAGCACAGGAGAGTTTCAGAGTAGGGTTTTGAGTCAAACGTAGCTCAGGAGGCAAGGATAGATTTGGGGGTAGAAAAAGAGTAGAAGCTGTAGAAATATCTGGAAAAGGAACGTCATTACCTTCCATGTCAATCCATATGGGAGACAGCCCAGAACACCAAGTTCCAGCTGCAGGATCCCTTTCCAAACCTGCTGCTTTCAAGGCAGTATCTACGGACCAGTCTGTACTCTGTTCTCCAATGTTAGGCAATGGGATGCGTCTTAGGCCAGTCTGTGTATCAACTGTTACTGCCATTCTGGGTGGGCCCCCACCTAAGATACAGTCAGTCGTGGAACACACAGCTGTTGCCAAAATAGACGAGCGAATCAAAGAAGAATGAGGAAGCATCAACCTGTTCTGAGATGTGTCAGAGATCAAAGCAGCCTCATTCAACAGTGGTGAGTCAGCATTAGAAACGCCGTTTGACACAGCAGCAGATTGTTTAGAAGCCAAAAGTTCTGTTCTCCTCGCTAAATAACACTGTTCTTCCAACGTTAGCAATAAATCAATATCTTTAGGTGCAGGACTTAGAGTATCAGAATGCAGTTCAGCAGCAACACTAGAAGGTTGCAAGACTGGGTTGACAGCTTGATTAGAGACCATAGGCATACCTTGTGTAACACGACCAGGGAGAGTAGCTGAAGACATCTTTGATTCCTTAGGCAATCCATTAGTTCGGTTTCTTTGTCAGGCAGTTTCTCAGCCAGGTTGGTCTCTTGCTTCCCAGAGACAAGGGTGGAGACCGGCTCCCCTGCCTCCAACACCTCCATGTTCTCCACAGCACCTCCAGAGTCAGCCATCTTGGCAGAATGCCAGGATGTAAGGGGACCCTACAGGAGAGTAAGGGATTTTCTCTGGTGTCTTGGCCAACGCTCCCCTTTCCCTAAAACCAGTTAATGCAATTGTCCAAAGCTGTGTTTAGAAGCTGATGTGTGAAATCACACTTGGCTATTGTCCTGTTTTTTTTTTTTCTTTTACATCATGCATTAATTTGCACTTATTCTTTGCAAATAATTGTATAATAATTGTTGCTTATGATGTACTGATTTTTTTTTAGGCTCTCATTAATTTTCTTTCCTATGTTACTTTCTTTGTTCACCAATGATGTCTGTATTTCCACTTTGTGCAACAATGATGACTGTCTATCCACATGGTTTGTACTCATTGTATTACTTATCATTACCTCTGTAACTGCCGCCTGTGTGGCCCGGGTTGTGCCTGAAAATGGTCCCCTGGATCAGTGCACTTACCTGGTTACCAAAGACTTAAATAAATAAAAATTAAATAAATGGCTGACTCTGCACATTCAGTCACTTAACTACCAGTCACTCACTGCTTGTAAAGTGCTTTGGAATACAAAGTATATGAAAAGAACTTTATAAATGCTGATTCTTCTTCTTCCATATCCTCCTGCCTCCTGTATATGCTCCTTCCCCAGGTCAGAGAAGGGGAGATAGGGGAGCTAAACATGTGGCTCAAGGGCTGGTGCCAGGAAAAAGGACACAGATTTGTAGGGAACTGGCAACAGTTCTGGGAGCGAAAGTTCTTTAAATCTGATGGACTGCATCTGACTAAGGAGGGAGTCAGTGCATTGGGGCAGAAGTTTGACATCTTTGCAGAATATTTAAACTAGCAAATGGGGAGAGGGGTGCAGCACCCCATCCGTCGAATAGAGGCAACCCTCCCCTCAGCTAGTGGTCAAACAGGGATTCGGCATGTTTGCAGTTCATTTGCATCACCAGGTAAGAAAAAAGGTCTGTCTCCCCATACGACACACAGGGGAAATGCCAAACCTCACCCAACAACTAACACACTGAAATCTGCCAATGGAAAATCACGTACACAAATGCTCACAGCCTGGGAAATAAGATCCCAGACCTGCAGGCAATAATGTCAGAGGCTAAACTGGACATAGTAGTAATTGGTGAGATGTGGTTTACCAGTAACCACACTTGGGAGACTTCAGTACACGGCTATGTACTGTTCAGAAGAGACCAAGGTGCAAAAAGGGGTGGTGGAGTGGCCCTGTATGTCAATGAAAATATCAAAGCTACAGAAATTCAGAATACACATAAGGAGCCAGAAGAACTGTGGGTCACCCTGGAAACAGGAAATGGGACAGCCATAAGAACTGGGGTTGTCTACAGGCCCCCAGACCAGGGGGAGGACATAGATACATTACTGTTAGAAGATATACAAAACATGACAGCTAAAGGGGAGGTTCTGATAATGGGAGGCTTTAACATGCCAGATACAGATTGGTCAATACCAGCAGGAACATCTGCCAGAACTAGACACATGGTGTATTCCCTGCAGGGGGAGGGCCTCAAACAACTGGTACAACAATCCACAAGAGACAGGGCTGTCCTAGATCTAGTACTGACTAACAGGGAAGGGATCACAGATCTCCAGGTAGAAGGTCACCTGGGGGCCAGTGACCATCACATGGTATGGTTCAATTTGGCCACTACATCTAAATCATCCGATTCCAAGGCAAAAATATGGGACTTCAGAGGAGCTGACTTTGATAAGATGGCCAACAGAGTTAAGCTAACACTGGCAAAAAGAAACACAGGTGAGGGGGTACAGGCAAAGTGGGCAAGCATTAAGGATGCAATACTTGAAGCAACATCCCATTGTGTTAGACAGAAAAGGAAGTGCAAAAGAAGAAGGAAACCACTTTGGTTCTCAAACACATAGCAGAAAAGGTCAGAGCCAAAAGGCTGACCTTCAGGAAATATAAGGGAACACAGCGGGATGAAGATAGGGAGGCATACCAAACTGCCCTAAGGGAAGCAGGGGAGGCAGTAAGGCAGGCAAAGTCCCAAACTGAGGAAACACTAGCACGAACAGTAAAAGAAGGTGACAAGACTTTCTATAGATACATTAGTGAAAGGAGAAAGTCCAGAGGGGGTATTGCTAAGCTCAAAGGAGAAAAGGGGGCATGTGAGGAGGAGGAGGACCCTGTAAAAGCATCTATCCTCAATAGATACTTTTGCTCAGTATTTACTGAAGAGAAGGTAGGGCAGGGCCCACAGCTCAGCACCATGGACACGGGGAGGAGGTGAGCACTACTCCCTTCACAAAAGAAAGGGTCCTACAAGAGCTCGCTAAGCTCAGGAAGGACAAGGCAATGGGACCAGATGGCATACATCCCAGGTTACTTAAGGAGCTAAGCGTGGAACTAGCAGAGCCATTAGCAGAACTGTTTAGTGAGTCTCTGAGCAGAGCAGAGGTCCCAGAAGACTGGAGAAGGGCTCATGTGATCCCGCTCCACAAGAGTGGTAGCAGGGAGAAGGCAGAGAACTACAGACCAGTCAGTCTTACCACAGTAGTGGGCAAGATTATGGAGGCACTCCTTAAGGAAAGGATAGTGCAACACCTGGAATCCATAGGGGCACAGGATCCAAGACAACATGGGTTTACAAAAGGAAGGTCCTGTCAAACTAATCTCATAGATTTCTTTGACTGGGTAACCAGAAGTGGTGGACCAAGGGAGCAGTTGATGTCGCCTACCTTGACTTCAACAAAGCTTTCGACACTGTTCCACATAGAAGATTGATAAATAAGCTGGGTAGGCTCGGGGTGGGTCAGAAGTTGGTCAACTGGGTGGCAAAATGGTTGACGGGCAGAAAACAGAAAGTGGTGGTAAATAGTATACAGTCAGAAGAGATGCAAGTCACAAGTGGGTTACATCAGGGATCAGTCCTGGGGCCAGTCCTCTTCAATATCTTCATTAGTGACATTGCAGATGGACTAGAGGGTAAGGCTTGTCTGTTTGCAGATGACATCAAGATCTGCAACAGAGTAGATGATCCAGATGGGGTGGGAAGAATGAGAAAAGATCTGGATAAACTAGCAAAATGGTCAGAAGAGTGGCAACTGGTATTTAATGCAAAGAAGTGCAGGATCATGCACATAGGGAATAGAAACCCAGAAGCCACCTATAGGCTGAGAGGGGAGTTGCTGGCAGTCACAAAGGAAGAAAGAGACTTGGGCATTAACATCACTGATGACCTGAAATTATCCAAGCAGACCTTTAAAGCAGTAGGTAAGGCAAGGGGGGATGTTAGGGTGTATTAGTAGGGGTATCACAAGTCGTAAGAGGGAGGTAATAATCCCTCTTTACAAGACACTGGTTAGGCCCCATCTGGAGTACTGCGTGCAGCACTGGAGGCCACACCTTCACAAGGACATTAACCAAATTGAGGCAGTCCAGAGAAGGGCAACCAAAATGGTGCAGGGACTGCATCAGAAGACATATGAGGATAGATTAACGGAGCTCAATATGTATACCTTTGAGCAAAGGAGGGAGAGAGGTGATATGATCGAGGCATTCAAACACCTTAAGGGCATTAACAAGGTGAAAGAGTCCAACATGTTTAAATATAAGAAAAATAGCAGGACAAGAGGACACAGCATGAGATTAGAGGGAGGCCAATTAAGGGGGGAATGTGAGGAAATTTTTTTTCACAGAAAGGGTGGTGGATGCATGGAACGGCCTACCTCAGGAAGTGGTGGCTATGAATACAGTGCTGGGCTTCAAACAGGCATGGGTTAGGCATAAGGGAGCAATACAGATGAGTATGAATAGATAGGCCACTGACAGAGCAAAGGCCGATGGCACATTAATAAGGTAGAAAAAGAAATGGGCAGACTGGATGGGCCTTGTGGTCCTTATCTGCTTCTATGTTTCTATGTTTCTCTGTTTCACATGCTACCTATTCCATTCCTCTTTGCGTTGTTATATAGATATGGTAATCTCCCCCCCTCTGCACCTACCACACTTTTCTGGGCCTACCCCAGATAGGTTGCAGTTGCCACCCCACCAATTCCTTTGTCATCTTGCCCTAGATAGGGTTTAGCTGCAATCCCTCCATTCACTAATTCTGTTCTCCTACTCTAGATAGGGTGTACTAGTCTCCTGTACCCCCTCTGCAGGCCTATTCTAGATCGGGTGTAAGGTTACCCCCTATGTGTTCTTAGCTTGTAGGTCTACCCCCAAATAGGGAATACCACCTAACCTACTAAACATGACATGTGAAGCATCCCTTATTTTTAAGCATTCTCACCTTCCTTTCTTTACCTTGCAATTACAAAGTCAAGCTTAGTTTTACTTTTAAATTCCCTGTTGCAGCGTCCTTTGTTTGTCCATAAGCATTGCACTCACAGTATGTCAAGTGGGCTCTGATGCCAGCACAGAAATTGTGTCCTTGTCAGCAGCTGTTCATTCACTCATTCACAGTCCTACAAAGAAACAGCCCTGTCAACAGTCACTCTCTCACTTGATACACTACATGTACTTGTATTAAAAGACTGACATCCTTATACAGTGGTGAAAGGAGGGAAGGACGTAATGTTAATTGCAGCCAAAAACAGTGCTCTGCGTTTGCTCCTTGGGGAGGTCATCTAATCTGTACCATGATGTCGACCTTTATGGCATAGGAAAAAAAAACACTTACTTCTGCTTGGCCCTGCTCTGTGAGAAATCTCCACTTGTCATCAAGCTATATGCCTAACTTTAGTTCTGTCAGACTAAACTCCAAAATGAAGCTGGGTCCATGTCAGCAGCCACTTGTTCATGGCCCAATGTAGAAACAGCCCTCTCAACATCCACTCTCCCTCTCAAGGCACTACATCAACCCTTATTAAAAGACTGACATCTTTATACAGTGGGGAAAGGGGGCAGCAATGCAATGTTAAATGCCACCCAAAACAATGCTCTGTATTTGCTCTCCGGGGGGAAGGTGCAACTCATTTGCACCATTACTTTGACCATTTGGCTGGAAAAACACAAACTCCTCCTCCTCGACCCTGCCATTTAAAAAACTCCCACTTGTCATCACACTGTACCTGTTTAACTTTCATGCTGACAGACCCAGCTCCAAAAGAACAGTAACCACGCAAAGCATAATCACAGTGCCACCTGTTGGCTTGGGCTCACAACAATCCTCAATACAGAATAATAATACAAAATGGGGACTTTTTTATTCAAATTTGAATTTACTGAACATGTTTCAATTTTATCTATAGTTATTGATTTCTTAGAAATACATTATTTATTACTAAAAATAGCAAAGATGAGCCATTTTGTAAGAGTGATGAGCCACTCCAGGGTGTTCATTGAGTTAGCAATAACCCACGACAGGGTATGGCATTATAGGCATTTAATCCATGCCTCGAGTGCAATGTGAGACATGTGGCTGCAGGCCAAGTGTCCTTACAGCATCTGAGGCATGGATTAAATGCCTACAACCCCATACCCTGGAGCGGGTTACTGCGCTTATAACATGGGTTATTTGCACAACAAAGGAAAAAAAAACAAAGAAAGGGGTTTTCCCCTGCTTAATTAGCAAAAAAGGTAGTGCATCCTACATCTTGCAAAATATTCCCCAACAAACAGTGCATATGTGATTGATAATGTGCAAATAGAAGTGTCAGACATACAGTACTGACATGATTTCTAACATTTCTTGTGCATAACAAACTTTTCTACGGTTCCTACAATGTTTATTCACACACACACACACACACACACACGCACATCGGAGCTCAAAGGGAGACAGGTAGTAAGACTGACAGCTGCTGAGAAACAGACAGCGTGGGGTCAGAAGCACACTGTAGCAGCACATAAGTTTGCTCATCAGTGTGTGGATCAGTACCGGACAGAGAGCAACTGTATGGCAGCATAACCACTACCCCCCCCCAAATAGCGCGACTACCATAACTTACACTTCAGCACTCCTGCTCTTTCATTCACTGTCTCACCAAGAACAATGCACACTGTCTCTCTTGCTGTCAACACAAGATCGGGGGCTAGTCACTGTGGATGTCTTTCCAAATGCGATGTTCTTCTTCACGCACCCATAGAGGAGGTGCAGGGCTCAGTGTGGCATGTCTATGTACTGCCGCCAACCCACTCTCTCCCTCTCTCTGTCCTGTTTCTCTGTGTCCTCACCTTCAGCCTGTCACTGTTGTTCCTCTCTCTCATCGGTATGCACCAGATATTCAACACAGTGACAGTCTGTTGGAGCTGCCTAGCACATTTAATATAGTCTTCTGCACGGCTCTGACCCGCTGTCACTACTGTCTCCTTGCTATGGGCTCTAATTATCACACTGTTACTGTGTCTCACTTCCCTACCTTGTTAAATTGCTGAGCAATGCTGGACGGCGGGGCGACTGCCCGTTATGACCTCCTGGAGTCCCATTCTATATCAAGTGCCAGGATTGTCTCCCGCTCATAGTCCAACATCACACACACACACACACACACACACACACACACACACAGAGCAGGACTGCACAAACTGTGTATTAACTGTCTTGCTCTCTCTGTCTCGGTCACTGAGGGCGGGGATGATGAAGGGGTGCAACCTGCAATGGGGGGGGGAGCGCTGAGGCATGAAACCTCAGCTGGGATATGTACAGTAACAGTGTCCTCATGCTACCCGCCGTGTACTGCCAGTCATTCTCTTCAATACCATGGGTTAGGAAAAACCATAACTGCAAGTGGTGAAATACCATGAGGTGACCCTAGATTTTTTATTTATTTATTTAGGTTTTGTTAACCGGGTAGGTGCACTAGCCATGAAATGACTATTTTCAGGCATGACCTGGAAGAGTACAACAATCAAAGACAGGTACATAGCATGAGTACAATGAAATTACAATAGCATAGGTCAAAACAGTTAGTAGTAATGAATACATGCAGCCAGGACAATAACAATCAATGCAATTCACATAGCATTTTTAGGCAGAGAAAACTACACAGTCTAGGAAGAGATACCACAACATAGCAGCAAAGAAATATTGTTTAAATTAGTCACAACAATGAAGATTCAAATAGACAGCGAAACAAGGCAAGGGCAAATTCCTGACTGGGCAGGATGCATTATCACGGCCTCTGAAAGAAGACTCAGGTGTGTGTTGGGGGGGGGGGTTGTAGTAGATTAGCTGTCAAGGAGATAGTAAGGGTAAGAAGTGCTATGAGGTAGGGAGGTTAAAGTTAGGCCAGGCAGCATCTGGCGGGTGAGTGGATTAGGGAGGATTAAAACAAGTGCAGAGATCAGCAAGGGATAGATGTAAGCACAGCTCCTTTTTGAAGCTGTCATGGGATCCAGATATTCAAAGTGCTTGGGGGAGAGAGAGTTCCAAAGCTTAGGAGCAGAGTGATTGAAGGCAACAGAGCCTTTTGATGTTTTATATCTAGGTACATTCAGCAGGGATTTATCTACCAATCGCAGTCTATAGGAGGAGGTTTGAGGTACCAGCAATGTTGCGAGCACTGAAGGGGTCTGGTTTCTGAATATAGAGTCAATCAGGGAGCCAAGAGAGTATTGACAGCAAGCTGGGGGGGATAACCAGCCCAGGTCCCTGTACAGTTGGCAGTGGTGCTTAAGCGTGGTGATGAGGAGGCATATCGACAGATATTATTATAAGTGACATCCCACTTATGAAAGATGGTTTTGTGTGTGGCAGTAAAGGTCGGCATGCCATAGGTGAGGGCAGGGATTAATATGCCTCTGGCAATAGCAAGTTTAGCAGAGGGAGTCAACATAAAACTGGACTTGTAAGCAACCCTCAGTTTAGCATTCACTGCCTTGCAGGCTGAAGTCCAGGGATTGGTCCAGAAGAATTCCCAGGTACTTAAAAGATGTAACGCATTCTATTTGTGTGCCACTGCAGTCTTGCACCAATAGGGGAGTTTGACATGCCCTAAGTTTAGGGGCAGATCCAAGTAACATTGCTTGGGTTCTCTTAGCATTAAGTACAAGCTTATGTGCAGAAAGCCAATTTTGGACATTTGTGAAATCTGAAGAAAGGGATGCATTTATGCTGGTGACCTTATCAGAGCTTGAATAGAGTACAAGATCATCTGCATACAGAATAGATGAGCATGAAAGAAAAACCTCATCTATGTTATTGATAAAAAGTGAGAGTGCTTCACCACTCATGCGATGTCATAATATCATTAGCCTATCTTGTTGATGGTTACAAGCCAAAAGTGTCTCAGGATTCCCCATTATCTCTGATGATTGCGGTGTGGCACTCTCTCGCTTCACCACTGCCTTAAATGGCTGACTTTCAGTTCTGATTTTCCCAGTACAGAACAAGTGCTGCACTGCCCCGGGATATTGACTCAGGGAGAATCACATCAACTGTGCATATGCAGACATTTAATCCACCATCACCTTATGGTGTTTCACCAATTGCATTTCTTCTTTTTCCTGACCCATGTTAAAAAGGATTTTAAAACACTTCCCGGGGTGTAAGAACACTAGCATGCACCTGGAGTATGCATTAAAATCCTTTAATGCACACCCTGTCATGGCTTATTACTTACATGCACATAGTGATACATAGAGAGAGAGAGAGAGAGAGAGATGCCATGCATATATAGGGGATATGACATGGTCTGACTGAAAATCATATTTATTGTCAAGATAGGCTAATGATATTATGATATATCATGAGTGGTGAAGCACTCTCATGAAGGTAAATATGATATCTTTGGTCTGACCATGTCAGGCCCCAACCCCCTCACACCAGCAGTTAGTACCCCACCACCCTGCTCCAACCGCATCCCCATCCAGAGCCAGCGACTGGCATAGCCCTCCACTCTCCACCATGGTAGACTGCAGACTGAGCTGTCAGTGAGTATGTACTATATACAATACACGCTCACTGACTGACAGCTCAGGGAGTGACCTGTCTGTCAATGAGCACATACTGTATACAATATGTGCTCATTGACAGCTCTGTCGGTGGCCGGCCATGGTGGAGAGCTGAGGGCTGTGAAGGTCGCCAGCTCGGGGTCAGGATAGGGGGATAGTGGGGTTGGGGATCCACTAAACTACCAGGGAATGGATGTTCATTCTTTCACTGGAGATTGGTGATGGGGGTCCACTTGACCACCAGGGACTGGTGTCATTTTCATATACAGGGGATCGGGTGGGGGGAGGGACCAATAGCCACCAGGGAATATGTTTACCGATATCGGGCATCTGATCAGGTGGGGGAGGGACCACTAGCCACTAGGGAAACGGATCTCCTACATCAGGCAGGGCATCAGGTTGGGGGGGCCACCGGACATCAGGAAAAATGTATAGTTTGACAGTCAGGCCAGCGATTGGTGGGGAGGGGGACTGGCACTAGGGAAACTTGTTTTGTATACTCAGACCAGTGACTGGGGGGGGGGGCTACTAGCCATAGGGAAAATGTATTTGTCATTTTGAGTCACCAATCACTGGGGGGAGGCACTAGACACCAGGGACACTTCTTCCTGTGTTATTGGACCAGAGATTGCAGGGGGAGGCCATGAGACAACATGGACACAGGGCTGCCTCTGGGGTGGGGGCTGGGGGTGTGTGCTGAACTTCATTGCAGATCATGTAAATGAGCCCATTATGGGCATGCAAATGGCCACATACTGCTATGGATGTCCAATGTGCTCATTTACATGACTGCTTTTGTTAACTAGAAATGGTTCTATGTGATAAAGGTGAGTCTGAAAGACCTCCTATCACATTGAGTGAACAAACTTGACCCCGTGGTCAAAAGGGCAACGGATATTATACCGACTATTGCAAATAGCGACGGTCGCTACAATACTTAAGAAAACCATACAAAAATCTTTTTTAATCAACTCTGAGGGGGGTGTGGACCACGGGGCAAGTTGCTGGATTCAGAAAAACTATGCTATGCAAGGAGCTCAGCAGGAATTGGCCTCAAAGGATACTATATCCTACAGTAGCGAGTACAGCTCCTTGCTGTACTTGCTATACAGTGTATGGCGCCTTATTGCACCACTCGCTCTCTTGTAGAGTGCTATTATTGAGCTGCTCAAAAGTGCAGCACTCAATAATCAGTGCTCTACATGGGTGCTACCCTGGAAATAGCGCACCTGCGTTATTCATTGTGGGGCCATACTCCTGGCTGCATATCAGGGCAGCACTAATCAAGTTAGCACTGTGGTATTGGGGTTAGTGCCATGTCAATCCAACTGTGACTAGCAACGTTTAACACCTAGGCAATTGTTAAGCACAATGCAAACTTTTGTGCTGTGCTTTGCAATTTTTTGTGAATCTAGCCCCAGGTACTTTTGAAAAAAAAAAGTTCTGCTTTTTAAAATATGCTATGAAGCAGGGCTAAAAGAAAGTTGGACAGACTTTGATACAAGTGTTGTTAGGAGTCTGTGTGAGACTGGGGAAATAGGTCAGCATTTTTACTGGGTAGAAGATGATGAAACTAATGCTGGTGGGTGGGTGAGAGGGGGCAGGGGTGGGGCAAAAGTATGATGTATTAACTGTGTGCATAAATGGATGGTAACATAGTAACTGTGTACATAAATGTAAGATGCTATGGTAATTAATGGCTCTCCCCTTTTTCCCACTGGGAGACCGTGCCATAATTTTCCGTTATAAAGGAGCATTTATAATGGCAAACATGTGCACAGTTTCCCTCAGTTTGCGAATGTGCCCGTCATGGTTTGCCCCTTCACGCTGCTTGCCGCTTGCTTCTTGGGCAAAACTCAGCTGCCAGAGGAACTTGGTGGTAAGTTATTTCTTAAAAGAATATATAACATTTTCCACATATATGGGGCAAAGAAAACAGTTGTAAACACTTAAAAATCTGTGAGTTTCAAAATGTGGGTACCGCCAAAAAATTGAACTGGAGCATGGCAGCACCAGAATGTCTGGGGGAAGGTCTTGTATTTTATATAATTGCTGTGGTGAAAAAGGGTAATGGGGAGACCCATCAACTATATAAAATAAAATATGGGGTGGTGTGTGTAAATTCTAAGTTTACACATGCCCTCAGTGTTAGATGCATTAATAAACCCCTCGAGCTTCGCTCTTGGGGTTTACATAGCATTCAACACCTCAGAGGGGTGTAAAGTTTTTGTCACACACACCACCCCATACTTTATTCTGTTTTTTTAATACACGCAGTTACTCAGATAAATGGATTTATCACACTCCATTTATGTACATGCATACTGCATATTATATATATATATATATATATATATATATATATATATAAATATATATTTATAAAATGGGTTGGTAAAATCATAGAAATTCCAGTAACATGATAACATGATTGGACAGAATGCGTCACATGACCGTGCATTATTTCCCAACGACCGCACACCTCCCATTACGACTGCACGCCTGAACTACTTTCCATCCCACAGAACCTTCTTACCAGTAGTGAGATCACTTCACACCTGGCAGACACAGGCTGCCGCACAAACACACACAGGCTGGCACCCACAGCAGTAACTAAAATGTGCTGTATATAGCTGCCCCACACACCTCTGACTAAAGTCTGTATTGCTGCCCCACACCATGAACAATTATCTGGTTGATCCTGCCATAACTTAAACAAAAACTCATAAAAAAAATGTATCTAGTTTATCCTACTATTTTCATGCTGTTTCATGGTGGAATCACTTTCACTTTTCTAGCTTTAGTATGCACTGACCGAGCAAACTTAAAAATGGCAAAGAAATTGCTGGCAGACATTTAAACAAGTCATGTTGTGTCCCAAAATACTACATAACCTGTTTTTATGGTATTTTTTTTTTTAAAGTCTCTGACTGTAATGGGGCTAAACAAGCGAGTTGTCTGTCTCTGTACAGTAGCGTGACCGAGTGGTTTTATTGGCAGCTCAAGACGTGCTGGCACAGCTTGAAAACAAGGTATTTTACTTTCAGAACTGTGTAAACTTCTTTTTATTTTAAGATTCCTCATATTTCTCCAAAATGAAGCCGCCAACTGTAGAGAGTGGACAGCGAGCGAGTCGCCCGGCTTCAGAATTGTAGGCAGGCGGAGGCGAGGTTGTTGCTATAGCAACTCTCGCTTCCGCCTCCGTCTATAATTCTGAAGCCGCGACTCACTAGCTTGTCTCACTCTACAGCTCTATCGCTTCATTTTGCAGAAATATGAGGAATCTTAAAATAAAAAAGGAGTTTACACAGTATCTGCAAGTAAAATACCTTGTTTTCAAGCTGTCAGCACGTCCTGAATCAGCAATAAAACTATACTCGGTCATCCTGCAATACTGAGATGAATGACTCACGCTCAGCCCCATTACAGTCGAGGCTTGTTTCAAAAAATTAAAAATGAATAATTGTTTTTGAACCTCTGCAACCAGGTCTTTAATTACAGTTTACACTACTTGGTCACGCTACAGTACAGAAATAATACTGGAAGGGATTAGAGTGTAACACATTCTGACAATAGCAGGATCAACCAAATACATATTTTTATCACTTTTTTTTAAACCAAAGCAGAATCAACCAGATAAATACCACCTTTAACTTCAAACCCATCACAATTATGGCAGGATCAGCCAGAAAACCTACTGTAAATTAAACATTTATCTCTACCAGACAGGGACTACTTTTGTATCTCCTCCCCCTGCCCAAATATTTTTGCCCATTTTATAAGCTAGATAACCCACTCTTAGGTGTGGGTCTGCTCTGATATCGCTACGCCTGGGTGGTTCACGCACTAAGCCTGCAGCCTCATGCCATACAATGCACACCAAGGCGCATATCAGGAGCCGCGACCGCACACCTAAGAGTGGGTTATCTATTGCATATATATATATATATATATATATATATATATATATATGTATATTTAAGCAATAACCCATGACAGGGTGTGGGGTAATAGGCATTTAATCCATGCCTGGGGTGCACTGTGAGAGCACGAGGCTGCAGGCCGAGTGTCCTCACAGCACCCCAGGTGTGGATTACATGCCTATAACCCCACACCCTGGAGTGGGTTATTGCACTTATAACATGGGTTACCTTACAGAGATTGCAGAACCCCATCAAAACCACCTGTGGACCCTTTTTCATGGGATACATGGATGTTATCCTTCCACATTGTAAAGTAATTCCTTAGGCAAACATGTATATCATTGCTTTTAATGAGTTTACTACTCTCAGTATGTCATTTCATACATGATTTCTGCTGTGTGTTTTGGATTACAACTACCAGTATGGCACACAGCAATAGAACTCGATTAGATGACATTCTTAAACAGTGAGTCTCACTGCGTGTTGACTGTGTGCTAGCTGTGGATTGAATAAGACTTTCATCGACACTTGCTGCAGGCTGCTCACTTCTTGACAACTCTAAAACCACGAGACTAATGATTCCTAGCACATGGGGTAAGACATATGGAAGAACTGCTACTCACACAGGCAGTCCTGTTGCTGTATATTGTCCTGAATGAGTTTCATCCACTGATGGTGTGTGTCTCCGCTTCTACTCACTGTCACATTCTGAAGCATGTTTTTAGCTGCAACGTTATCAGCAGTTCCTCTATGACGTGACGACTGACACTTCTGTGCATCCCAAGGAACACAAAACGGAATAATATTCAATATTAGCTGCTGTTTAAAGTGTTGTCTGTTATGAAGGAAGCAGTTTGCAGTTCGTCAATGTCAGAGATGTCCGTTCTGTGGGTGGGTGGGTGGGGAGTTGCTGAGTACTGCAAAGCAAATTCTGTAGAAGTGCCCAATTCGGGGCAGCAGAGGATCAAAGCACTATGCCAATGTACTATTGTGTGCTGAGCAGCTAATTTCATACTTGATGAACTCCAAGCTGTTGTGCAACAGCATATGACAGACAGTACCAAGGTGCAGGACAGAAATATAGAGACGGGGAACTTTTGTATCGCAGTTTGCGGCTTTTCACCCATGCTCCCTACTGTATCGGGGTGTGGGACATGCAGTTGCTTGATACAAGTACCCAAACTGCACAGGTGTGAAACTTGTTCCAAGGTCTGTAGCAGCTGCCGCGCTCACTGTACTGTGAGCCGCTCTACAACACACTGGAGCAATCAATAGTGGTGCACCTAGCACAGCACATCAGGCAGTGTACATCTCGGAGTGCGGGTTGGTGTAGTCATTTGTCCTTCCTTCTCTGACAGTTGTTCCACTTGTCGCACTATGAGTCATTGCACAGGAGACTGCAAGAGCACCACAAGCAACAACAGTAGTGTGGGAGAGGGTTGAATTGGCTACTTAGCCACCGGTGATTGGATTACACTCTCAGTTTAGTTCACATACAGTGAGATGCATGGTGTACACCTCTGAAACTTAGTAGATGGCCTCATTGGGGGGACAAGCGGGGATCTTTTGAAACTGTAATACAAACATGGCTATGCTGGGTCACTGAACTTTGTATTTTGTATTACCGTCGGTGTGCAATTGTACTGATCGAAATGAACTGCAGGATTTGTGAGTATTGTACAATATGTATTTTAAAAATAATTAAGTTGTGTATGACTGATTTAAGCTTGCGACCCGCTGAGTGATGCAACACATCACCTACCAACCCTAACTCCAGCACAGTAGAATAACCCCAGTGGAAATGCAGCAAAATACCAAGCACTAATTTTATAGAAAGCAAGCCTCACAAATAGTTATATTATTGTCAGGTACTTGTCATGGGTAGTAAAAGTTAATACATCTAAATGTTTGCCGTGGCACACTTGTACGAACAAAGCAAACAGCAAATAAAGCACGACTCAGAGGAGAGTTTGAAGTGGCACACTTGTACAAATGCCCGATACGCATAATTCCATAACACATTCGGGATTTTGGCAGTCAGGAATACAGTCATTTGACACATAAAAATCAGGCATTTGAAAGTCGGGTTTGTGAGCTCACTAGGATTTTGGTGGCACTGAAATTCATGACAGGATTACGTATGTTGGGAATTTGTACTTGCCAAACCATGGCTCCTCCATCAGGAAACTTCTCCTTCGACTAGTCATCAACATTAACATAATCAATAAGGAGAAATTACTCTCCCTTTCTTTTTGTAATACCACAGACTGCTACACTCGCTAACAAAAAAAAATGGATGTTTTACAAAACAAGCAGAATAGGCTGAGTAAATCCCTCCACTGTGTAAAAAGGTTTTGTAAACACTGTGGAAGAGGATCCAGCTACACAGCCATGAATTAAATAGTGAATGTAATCTATGGCCACCTGACAGCTCTTCTCAAATCACAGTTCTTCCTTAAGGTAACCCATGTTATAACTATATATATATCTTCATTGCAAAAAACTGCATTGATGCACCAGATAGGGTTCAACTTAAAACAGCAAAAGTAGAGAAATGTGGTGTTAGGGTTTCTATCCCTAAGTCCCCAATCACTCAAGCAGTAAAAGGAGGACAAACCCATACAAGCAACCACAGACAGCCATTATCAGGTAAGATAAACAACATACAGCTGTTTCCAGATGACACAAATGCAACAGCAATTATGTGTTACCTTCAGGATTTTGTATTTGTGGCATGCATACCATAAGACATACACATTGCAAGACATATACACACACTTGTTGCTGCAGTTAGAAATCTAGGATACTCGAATCACAACACTGCTTCTGTGTGCAGAAGCACAGGCCCCTGCAGCCACATATATAAATACATAATACCCAAATTATAAAAGTTCTTTTGTCTGCAGACATGCAGACCCATAAGAGGCCAGTGCAAAAACAAACAGAAAAAAGGGGAAAAAAATTCTCTTTTATAGGATAAACTGCGTTAGAAACAATGGACATGATAAGTTGAGAGGTGTTTTCCGGGGACTTCTCTGAAAGATTGGGCATTTTCCTATGTGTAGGAATCTAAATGGGCTCCGAACTCAGCTGGAAGATGTGAGAAGAGAAATTGCCTGGCTGCATCATCAACTTTACTGTAGGGCATCCCCTCATCCCTCCCTCAGAGGCTTGCTGCCCCGGGGGGTGGAGAGTCATGGGACAAGGGGGAAGCAAGAAGATAAGTATGGATAATGTGATACTGACTTGACCAGCAGAAATCTTGACTGGAAATCACTTTGCAGTCTTGAAGAATCTATAGGACACAGTCACTGAGAAAACGAAAATTAGGTAAACACTGAACCTCCCGAGGGGAAAAGGCAGAACAGTGCAAAGGCAATGGAGGGACGCAAAGGGAAGCAGAAACAAAAATATCAGAAGCATACCCTAGTACTGGGGGACTCTATGATTAGAGGAGTTGAGTCCCACTTGAATGGATTTAAGGTGAGGGTCCAATGCCTCCCTGGTGCCTTGGCCAAGAGAGACACTCCACAAATTGAGAGGATCATAGACCAGGCAGAACAGGAAATTAACGTATTAATCCATCTCAGCACAAATGATCTAGCAAACCAGATGGTGGAAGAGGTCAAGCTAAACTTCAGGAAGCTAGTGGAGTGACTGGAAGTACAGACATCCTAGCAGACTTTCTCTGAGGTTCTGCCACTGTGGGGGAAAAGTGTACTGCACGAACAAGATCAGACAGATAGAAATCGAGGAATTCAACAGTTGATTACAGGAATGGTGTAAGGAAAGAGGTTGCCATATCATAGGTGGCTGGGGGTGCTTCTGGGAAAGAAGTCTTTTCAAGCCTGATAGTCTTCACTTAAACAGACAAAGAACAAGTGCATTGGGTCAGAAGTACAACGTTCACCTTGGGAGTTTAAACTAGAAAAGGGGGAGTATAGCACTAGGAAACCTTTCAGTGGTAGAATAGAAGATGGGAACTTAGTTGCCACTCCCTGACAAAAAAGGTATACTAGATCCCACCACAAAGACCATCATAATAAGAAGAAAAAGGACCAGAAAGGAGACCAAGAATGTGGGAATGTCAGGCATATATTAGTAGGTAGAAGCAATGATTTAGCTAGTGGTTATTGGACAGGGATGTGCATAGAAACATAGAAACATAGACTTTGATGGCAGATAAGGACCACTTGGCCCATCTAGTCTGCCCATTTCCCTACCTACAGGATAGGCCACAGATCCTAGTTAACCAACAACCTATTTCTTCCTACCCCCCCCTACAAGAACTGCCTTATGTCTGTCCCATGCATTCTTGAATTCTCTCACAGTTTTAGACCCCACAACCCCCTCAGGAAGGCTGTTCCATGCATCCACTACCCTCTCTGAGAAATAATACTTCCTCACATTGCCCCTGAACTGCCCCCCCATCTTTAAAATTGTGTCCCCTTGTTCTTGAACGTCTCTTTTTCTGAAAGATGCTACCCTTTTGGACTTTGTTGATTCCACTGAGGTACTCAAAAATTTCTATCATGTCACCTCTCTCCTTTCTTTCCTCAAGGGTATACATATTAAGCTCCATTAGTCTCTTCTCATATGGCTTCTCTTGCAGACCCTGCACCATTTTAGTTGCCCTCCTCTGGACTGCCTCTATCCTGTCTATGTCCTTGCAGAGATGGGGTCTCCAGAACTGGATGCAGTACTCCAGATGGGGTCTCACCAACTATCTGTACAGAGGGATAGCAACTTCCTGTTTTCTGCTGCTGATGCCGCTCCCTATGCATCCCAGTATACCCCCAGCCCTCCCTACTGCCTTCTCACATTGCTTGCTAACCTTAAGGTCATCTGATATGATTACCCCCAGGTCCCTTTCCTTTTTTGTTGTTGTTACTACCTCCCCCCATTGTGTATTCTTCCCCTGGGTTCTTGTTTCCCAGGTGCATTATTTTGCACTTCTTCGCATTGAATCCTAGCTGTCATACTTCTGACCATTCCTCTAACCTTACCAAGTCCCTTCTCATCCTTTCCACGCCTCCTTGTGTATCAACCTTGTTGCAGATCTTTGTGTCATCTGCAAAGAGGCATACTTTTCCTTCCAGTCCCTCTGCAATGTCACTTATGAAGACATTAAAAAGGACTGGACCCAATACTGAACCCTGCGGTACCCCACTAGTAACCCCTCTTTCTTCAGAGTGGACTCCGTTTACAATTACCTTCTGTGTCCTGTTGTCCAGCCAACGTTTTATCCAGGCTACCACCCTGGGACCCACCCCAGGCTGGTTAATTTGATTATTAATCTTTTGTGGGACTGTGTCAAATGCCTTGCTAAAGTCTAGGTAGACCATGTCACAGCCTCCCAGTCAAAGAAATCTATTAGATTCGTCTGACATGACCTTCCACTGTGAACCCATGCTGCCTTGGGTCCTGTGCCCCATTGGCCTCTAGGTACTCAACTATTCTTTCCTTCAGAGTGACTCCATCACTTTCTCTACCACAGAGGTCAAAGTGACAGGTCTGTAGTTTCCTGCCTCTGTCTTGGTCCCACTTTTGTGAAGGGGAATCACATCCACCTTCCTCCAGTCCTCGGGTACCACACCATCCTCCCATGATTTATTAAAAAGAGCAGCCAGTGGTTTCACTAGTTCCACCCTTAATTCTTTTAGAATTCTGGGGTGAATTCCATCAGGCCCCATTGCTTTGTCCACCTTCAGTTTTAGGAGTTCTTTCAGAACCCTTTCTTCTGTGAAAGGACTGGGATCGACCCCCCTATCAAGAGTGCTTCTGTTAATTGGATTAGGCACTTCCCCCTCCTCTTTTGTGAATACTGAGCAGAAATATTCATTCAGTATCCATGCTTTTTCACTGTCCCCCTCTGCCCACCCATCGTTTATTCTATTCAGCCTCGCTATCCCTCCCTTTGTCTTTCTACGCTCTCTGATGTACCTATAAAAGGTTTTATCCCCCTTCTTAACCAAGTTGGCTATCTTTTCCTCAGTTTGGGCCTTTGCTATTCTGACTTCCCTTCCTGCTTCCTTCTGCCTTAACTGGTACAGCTCTCTGTCCTGCTCCTTCTATGTTTCCTTATACTTCCAGAATGCTATATTTTCTTCCTGACTTTCACAGCCACCTCTTTTGAGAACCATAGTGGCATTTTCTTTCATTTTGATTCGTTTATTTGCTTCACACAAAGGCTTGTTGCCTCTGTGATGGCAGTTTTGATGATTCCCCATTGTTGCTCCACCCCTCCTTCTAGCCTGTTTGTTAGTGCTTTTCTGAGGCACTCTCCCATCTTGCCAAAGTCAGCCCTCCTGAAGTCCAGTGCCCTCACTTTTGTATGGCTTGACTCTGTAGCTGAGTTTAACATGAACCACACTGTTTGATGGTCACTTGTTCCCAGATGGCAACCCACTTCTAGATCTGAGATCCTCTCACTGCCCCATTTGAGAGTATGAGGTCTAAGATTGCTCCCTCACGAGTGGGTTCCAAAACTAGCTGTCTGAGGCCTGCCACCTGTAGGGCATCAAGAATGGCCCTGCTCTTGGATGTGGCTGCAGCAAATGTGTTCCAGTTAACATCTGGCATATTCAGGTCTCCCATCAACAGTATCTCCACTTTCTCTGCCATTCTAAGTATGCCTTCTATCATGTCCTTGTCCATTCCCTCCCCCTGACATGGGGATCTGTACACAACCCCTGTGCAGATTGTGGTGCCCTTTCCAGTCTCCAAGGTGACCCACAGTGCCTCCTCTCCTCCCTGTTTACTCTTTTGTTCAGTTGCTTTTATCCCTTCCTTTACATAGAAAGCTACTCCTCCCCCTCTTCTCCCTTGCCTGTCTCTCCTGTAGGTTATGTACCCTGGTATGTTAACATCCCAGTCATGGTTCTCTGTGTACCATGTTTCTGTGACTGCTATGATATCCAGGCATTCCTCTTCCATCAAGGCCACCAGTTCAGGGAGCTTGTTGCCCAGACTACGGGCATTGGTACTCATTACCCTCCATTTGCTGATGACCTTACTCCTTTTTGCCCCATCCCTGTCCTTCTTGCCTTTGTCACTTTCTCCATTTACCCCTGCCCTTCTCCTATTGACACCTCTATTGGTGTTTACAGCACTTACTACAGTGATTTTTTTGAGGGCTAGGATTTCCTGCTCCTTTCAGTGCCTCCCCTTAGCTGGTTAAATGCTTGCCAATGAAGCATTTAAACCTATCATCCTAGATCCTGGTTCCCTCCTGAACAGATGCAGCCCATCCTGACAGTATAGGCTTGCATCACTCCAGGAGGACCCCCAGTCCCCAATGAAGCCAAATCCCTGAGCTCCACACCAGTTTTTCAACCACTGATTGAATCCCATGGTATGGAACACCCTAGCCTCTCCTACGCCATAGATGGGCAGCACCTCCAAGAAGGTGCGTGCTACTTGTCTAAGGCCCCTCCCCAATTCCACAAACTCTTCCTGCACTTCTCTAATCCCTTTCTTAGCCAGGTCATTTGTTCCTAGGTGGACAATGATGTCAAGCTTCCTCCCCTGTGCAGCTGCTCCGGCAATCCTGAGGATTCACTCCCTGTCCCTCCAAGCCATGGCGCCAGGCAGGCACCTTACCTCCCTCTCCCCTTCCTCCCCCAGTTCTACCTTCCTAACAATGGAGTCCCCCACCAGGAGTTATTTCCTTCCCCTGCAGGGTCCCCTGGCACCCTCCTGTGGGTCTCCTTTGTGGAGGTTCCCAGCATCCTTCTTGGTCTCCACTGTGGGTGCCTCCATAGAGGAACCACACTTTGCCAGAATGGCATAGGAAGTGTGGAGAGGTACACCTGGAGGGATGCACCTCTGTTCCACCACCCTCACCCTCCCTGAGCCCACTGTGGTCCAACCGCTCCTCTTTCTTGGCAACCTCTGAGGCAATGGCAGTGGCACTGGTGGTCCCTGGATGGAAGAGGAGGTCCCACAAATCCTGGCCAACTCAACCTGGAGATGAGCAACCTCCTCCCTCAGCCCAGAGAGGTGCCTGCAGATGGGACAGCACCGCATCCTCCAGAACGTCTTCTGGAAGACTGCTGCTCCACAGCCACTGCACTGCAACACTCCCATCATGTCTTATTTCTGGCCCCTTAACTGTTTGCAATCCTTACTCTTTCCTCTGTTTTTGTTTGCATTAATGCTAGAAGCCTAGGAAACAAGATCAGCGACCTTCAGACATGGATGGCGGAGTCCAATATGGATCTTGTGACCATCATAGAAACCTGGGCATCTGACAACAACAATTAGGATCTCTCAGCTCAGGTTCGCGCTCTTTAGGAGAGACAGAAGGGGTACCAAGGGAGGTGGGGTAATGCTTTATGTTAAAGAGTGGATCGAGGCCACATCATGCAATGTAAGCATTAAAGAATGGGTGGAATCACTGTGGGTGAAGCTTAGTTCATCCTCAGTGAAGAGGATCCACATCAGGGTGGTATATAGACCTCCAAACAAATTGGAGGATAAGGACAGGGAGCTATTGGAGAAGATTAAATGAATATCACTGAAAGGGAAACTAGTGGTGGTGGGGGACCTAAACATGCCAGATGTGGACTGGGGCATTCAAGTGGCTCGATCAGCTAGGAATCAATCGGTGGTGGAAGCCTTACAGGATTGTTTTCTCATGCAGTTAGTCACATATTCCACCTGGTAGGACAACCTCTTGAATGTGGTTCTCACCAACTCGGAAAAAGGCAGAGCAGTCAGGGTTGGGGAGCTGCTGGCCAACAGAGACCACAACTCTGTTTGGCTTGAAATATTCTTGAGGGATGTCAAATCTCAGTCCAAGGCAGCAGTCTTGAATTTCAGAGGAGCTAACTTCAATAAAATGAGGGACCTAGCAAGAGATAAACTATCTAAGATGCTAAAGCAATTAGAGATAGAAAACATTTGGGGAACAATTAAACAAACCATCTTAGAGGCCACAAAGACATGTGCAAATTCTTGTAGGGTGTTCCACTTTGCTACCACCCCCTCTCTGTGAAATAGTGTCTCCTCATTTCCTTCTTAAATCTTTCCCCCTCTATTCGTAGCCTGTGCCCCCTGGTGACCCTCCCCCTCCTTAACTTAAAGACCCCATCTGCCCCATCCTTATTGATTCCACTCAGATACTTGAATGTCTCTATCATGTCCCCCCGTCCCTTCTATCCTCAAGGGTGTACATATTCAGGTCTCCCAGCCTGCTGTCATAGTCTCTCCCCTCCATTCCACATATTATCTTTGTTGCCCTCTTCTGCACCCCCCCAAGTAGCCTGATATCATGCTTTAGGTATGGTCCCCAAAACTGCACACAATACTCTAAGTGCGGCCTTACCAGCTACCTGTAGAGGGGCAAGATCACCTTTATTCACCTGGACAAAAAAAAACCCTCGCTATGCACCCCAGCATTTTGTTCACTTTTGCAGCCACACTCCTGCAATGGGCAGTGTTGTTCATGGTCCCTGTTATCATTACCCCAAGGTCCTTCTCCTCTAAAGTGATCCCCAGCCATCCTCCAGTCCAGTGGCACACAACCCGACTCCAGTGAGGTGCTGTACAGATCTGCCAACACCTCCGCCATCTCCCTCAGCACCCTGGGGTGGATACCATCTGGCCTTGGTACCTTGTCTACCTTCAGTGCCCTCAGTCCCTCTAGGACTCTATTTGCCTCAATTCTTTTATCTGTCACCTCCTCTACCCTGTCCCCACCCTCCCAGCCCATGCTGGTAGCGCCACTTTCTTCCATGAACACTGAGCAAAAGTATTCATTCAGTGTTTCTGCCTGCTCCTCCCCCTTTTCCGTCCACTTCCCACCCCTTTTTATCCTCACTATTGTCTCCTTGCACTTCCTTTTCTCCCTGATGTATCTGAAAAAGTCTTTCTCCCCCATTAATTCCCTGTGCTAATCTCAGCTCCCTCTGGGCCTTGGCTTCTCTCACTTTTCTGGTCACCTCCCTGGACCATCTTGCATATTCCTCCCTGTCCACTTCCTTCCCCGTCCTCCTAAACCTCTGGTGCACCACTCGATTTGCCCTCGCCACCTCCACAATCTCGCTGTTCAACCAGCATGGTTTTCTTGCTCTACTCCTCTTACTCTGTGCCTTGGTGCAGGCTTCTGTTGCATCTGTAACCCCCCATTTAATAATATCCCATTTCTGCTCCACGTCCATCTCCTGCCTTATGCCCTCCAGTTTTCCTTTCAGTACTTCCTGCATCCTCCCAAAGTCCGCCCCTGAAGTTTACCACTCAAGTAACTGATTTCTTTGGCTCTCCACACATCATGTTATTAAACCACACTGTTTAGTGGTCACTGTCAGCTAGTGGGTCCTCTACATTTATTTCCCTCACTGCTTCCCCATTTGACAATACCAGATCTAAAGTGTTCTTTAGCCTATTGGTACAGTAACCAACTGTGTCAGGAGACCCTCCTGGATCATGTCCAGGAGAACTTGCTCCCTAGCACTGGAGGTGACTGGAATGCTCCAGTCAACCCCCAGCAAGTAGAAAGCCCCCACAATGACCACCTTCCCTTTTCTACATACCTTTTTGATTTGTCCCACTAACTCCTTGTCAAGCTCCTCAGACTGGGATGGTGGCCTGTATACCACCCCAAACCTCAATTTCCTACCCCTTGAGTCCAGGAGCTGCAGCCAGATTGCCTCGGTTCTCTAGTCAGAGTGCCAATGGACCATTCTCTTTATTTCAACTTAGAAAAAAAGATCAGTGATGGATGATTTTCTTTACTGTAGGGGGACAGAAGCTGACATTGGGAATTGCGCCCCACAGTGTTGGTATTATCTTTGGCAGCACTTGGGGTGGGTACTCTGGTGCCACCATGTATATTAAACTAAGGGCAATCTGGGTGGGCAAGAGAAGCGGTACTGGGGGGGCACCCTGGTTTGCTTACTACTTAAAACAAATTTGGGGGGGTGACCTGGAGGTGAGGATAAACAAAGAAGCAATATGGGAGGGGGGTTGGCACTCCAGTCTGGTTAAGAAAAATACAGAACTAAATTAATAGTTCTTTCATGAGATCTCACAAAAGGACAATGGTTCTTTTATATGACCTCATGATAGAACTGTGAAAAAAAATAAATCCCTCTGTCTTCTTTCATGAGTCAACCTTCTTCTTTTGTGAGTTCTTTCATGACACACAAAAGAAGAAAGTCGACTCATGAAAGAAGATAGTGGGATTTATTTTTCTTATAGTTATTTTGTGAGCTGAACTTCATCTTCTGTGAGTCATGAATGAACTCACAAAAGAAAAATCAGCTTATAAAACAAGATGGTGGGACTTAGTTTTTTTCATAGTTGTTTTGTGAGCTGGTCTTCTGCTTTTATGAGTTCTTTTGTGACTCATGAAATAAGGTTGGCTCATGAAAGAACTATGAAAAACACTGAAATCTCACCATCTTTTGTGAGACTCATGAAAGAATTTCACCTTATGAAAAAAGAATTGGGGCCACTCCCTAAGCCTTCCAGCTAGGATTTTAGGGATGTCCCAATACCACATTTTGGGGTCTTATTTTCAAAAAAACACACCAGAATCTAGCTAAACAGGTCTCATTTAGTTAGATTCATGTGTTCGTTTTTCTGTAGGGCATCATTTTGATGGGTTTTCACAATTTTTCTTTAAAAACAAACAAAAAAATAACTTGGTTACTATACAAAAGAATAATTTTTCTCATGAAAGAATTTCAGCTCACGAAAGCAGATATGTCTTTCATGAAAAAAACTAAATCAGAATTTTTTTTTATCAAACATATAAATGAAAGACCCCACTGAGCATGCTCAGAACAAAAATTTCAAATCTTTATAACTCAGGAATGGATTAATATTTCTTCACCAAACCAGTGAAAGGCACAATTGTAGGGCAAGTTCTACAAATTTCAGAACAAAAATTCTAAACTGTCTGGGCTGCAGGTGAGAGCAAAGACAGTAACCCCCCAATTTTTCCACTTTTTGCTCTATGCAGATCTCAGAATCCGGACCTCTGATCAGCACAAACTTGCCAAATCAAGAGACCATGCCCCCGATCACACATGTAACATTTTGTGCAATTTATCTGAGCAGGGGTGAAGCTATTAAGGTGCAGAGTTAGGGGTTTAACATTAAACACCCTACTCAACCCTAACTATGGGGTGCTACTGCACCCCTATAATACAGTGGCACCAGTCAGGATGCAACACAGTAATGCTGCTATATATCACAACATGCTACAATTTGCTGCAGGGAACAGCATAACTCAATATAATTAAGCCTTTTTTTACTGCAGTATTTTGTCATGTGTCATTTACTGCAAATTACTGCATTAGGGTTGACAACTTCAAAGAACACCCCACCACAGATGCATCAAGACTCTGGAGACCCCAAACCCTAATGTTTTTTCATGTTCCTACTTTGTGCACTTTGCATTCTTCAACCTCAAAGTCTAAATGTAACATTTTTTTGCAGTGATTTTCCCTTCTTTTTGTGATAATGGAATTGTATCCTCATTCATGTGAAATGAAATAAACAGAATAGTGGAGATATTTCTACTTGTACCCCTGTTTCAACAATCAACTAACAAAATAGAAAAGAAACATAAAATAAGTCACACTACTTTATAGCCCCACCCAATGCACACAAATAGACACACTCAACTTCCCAGCCTTCACATCTCCATGATTTCAACTGTCCATTCACTGTTGCTGCAATGGAGAGAACAGCCTCAAGAATGGGTTAGGTCCTCCCAACACCCCCACCCCCCTCGCATCACCTTAGTGGATATCTGTACAATCAGCAGTGCTGCAGTGGGGGGTGGCAGGTGGGGAAGAGAGGGAAGAGTGTGATGAGCTTAGGCTGCACCTCGGCTTATCACTCCTAACCCTTACTACTCCCCTCCCCTAAGTGGTTGTCTGTTCATCAACTGTTGTTGCAGTTGGGGGATGGTTGGGAAAGATATGTGAGAATGGGAAGGGCCAACACTGCACATCAGCCTATCCCCCAACACAGCATGCATCCTCAGTGGTTATCTGTTCATTTACTGTTGCTGTAATGGGGAGTGGAGAAGGTTACAGTAGTGGTTGTCTGTATATTGACTTTTGCTGCAGTGGTGGCAAGAGATGTGAGAATGGGCTTCAGCCCATCCCACTCCCCACACATCACATCTTCTCTGTGGGCATCTGTTCATGCACTGTTACTTTAATGTGGGTGGGGGACAGTCACAGAAGGGGGATGGGCCGCAACCCACACCTCACCCGTCACATCACCTCAGTGGTCATCATTCCGTTCACCATTGCTAAAAGGAGGGGGATCAGCCTTGGGAATGTGCCATGGCCCATCTGCCACCTTCCTTCACTTATGGTGTGAGTCTCTATATGAGGATTAAAAATAATGATCTCAAAAATAAGGCAAGTATCAGCCAAATAAAAATATGTTTTCTATGTTCGTATGACTTACTAAGAATTAAAAAAAATGCATGAGAAAACACGTTTTCAAAATAAGAACAAATGGCTTTAATAGTTATGTGTTCCTATTATTTGAATTTCAACAATACCCCATTTCTCTAAATAAAACGAAGATATCTGTAAAAAGATCTCAAAAGCACACCACCTAAAACTTTTAAAGGCAAACACATGCTATCAGGAACAGCAATTTTAATTTTAGTATTTTTTCAAGGAGCAATGATGATTTCACCATTTTTCCTACTTTCACATCGATAAGTTACATGAAACATAACTTTTATGATACAAACGCATGGTTTCAGCATACGAACACATCGCTTTAATAGCTATGCTTTCATATTACATGTATTTCAACAATTTCACATTTCTCTAAATAAAACTAACACATTTGTAAAATGGACTCAACAGCACACTACTTAACATTTAAAGGCAAATACTTTTTAAGGGCTGACAGAGGGTTTTACAGGAGTACATTGGAAGAGCTCACTTCTGAGGGCTAGTCACATGATCTGGAGGTTTGACCAGGTCACTCACTATAAAACAGACTGCATCCCAGGCAGTGTGACAGGCTTGGCTTGGTTGGGAACTGCTGCAAACTCATTTTTAAATGCCTACTATTGTACTGTATAGATTATCTCCTAGCAAAAGGAGGGCAGCTTATTGGGAGCTGTAGTTCCATAAACAGAATGCAGAACTACAGCACTGGCCAGACCTACAAAATCACTGTTTTGGGGACAAAACTCTGTTGAGCACAGAAACAATTTTATTTAAGCCCTTTTAAGGATGGATGGAGGGTTTTACAGGAGTAAATTGGAAGCACTTGCTTCCGAAGGCTAGTCATGTGACCTGGGGATTTGGCCAGGTCACTCACTATAAATCAGCTGCCCCAAGTGAGCAGAGCGAGCTAGGGTAGAATAAGCATGTGGTCATTGCAGGCATGTAAGGTGGGTCAGTGGCACAAATCTTGTGAATACCTTGACTTGACTTTGGTACATATATCTTAAAGACAATAAATACAATGGAGTTTACTATTAGTATCTTAGACAGTCTGTGTTCTGAAGGAAAGTTAATCAAGTGCTTTAAATATAACATGTACTCTGATAATAACTTCCAGTTAAGAGGCGATTATAAATGTGATAGGTGTGTGCAATATGAAGTAATTCAGTATAAACTTAACAATGTACAGACACAATTAAAAAAACTAAAATACATTATGCAGAAAACATTAAATAAAAACTCTTGCTGGTCACAGGACATGCAATCTCAGCCCTGGTCCAAAGAAAAGAGGAAGGGAAGAGACGCAAACAGTTAATGAACAAGCTGAAACATCTTCAAACTGTTATAAAAGATATAAACAGCATGGTAATGAAACTGATGACCAGTGGTACATTGTAAGTAAGGGTCAAGACATAAAAAAGGGTCATAGAGCACTACCAGCAGAAAGTATTCAAACACAGAATAGATTCAGTATATTGGCATAGACTACTTCTAATGAAAGGTATCCAAATTCCTAAAATAATGAGCAGGTAGAAATAATAGTGCTAGACGATTCTATCATTAAAAATGTGACACAATTACTGCATATGTAAGCCCAGTAAAGAAAAAAACATGGCCCTGTACTACCCTGGGGCAAGAACAGATGACATTCAGAAAATTGTTAACATGGTGGTAAAGCGGTCAGAGAATAATTAAATAGTGACCATCCATGCAGGTACAAATGATGCTGGACATCTACATGAAAAGGACATCTGTCAGACCCTAATTGACATTGCTTCTGAAATCAAGCAACATGGAGCAAAAACCCTGATCTCAGTCCTTCTACCTGTTCCCAGAGCTAGTCCAGAAAAACAATAAAACAATTGAAAGAATTAACATAAGTCTTAAGAACTGGTGTGAAAAAGAAGGTATTGTTTATATAGATGGTTGGGGTATATTCAAATGGGTTACATTTTATTCAGTAAAGGTGGAATACATCTGAATCACAAGGGGACCACAACACCAAGAAATTTGTTAAAGAAAGAAATGGAGGAAGTCCATTTAAACTAATTAAGGGGGAAGGACAATCAAAAAATCTAGAACCTTAGTTAATTCCTCCAGATTAACAAGTAATAAATGGACCATCAAATTTCTATTAAGCAATGTGTGTAGCTTGAATAATAAATTCTCAGAACTCCACAACTTGATGTGTACTGAAGATACTGATGTAGCCCTACTGACTGAAACCTGGTGGGAGGTGGGAAATGAATGGACTAAATATGTACCAGGTTATAATCTATTTTGACAAGATTGACCTAACAGGAAATGGGGTGGAACAGCAATATACACCTCCGACCATCTTAAAGTCATAAATATATCTCTCAAATTAAAAAAAAATACCCACTCAACCACTGAGAACTTATGGCTACAATTAATAAACAACAACAGTAGTAGATTTATTCTAGGTCTATGCTACAGAGCACCTGATACAGCACCAGAAGTAAACCATGATATTATACATGAAATACTTCAAGCACTCAATATGGGCAAAGTACTACTTACAGGAGACTTTAACTATCCAGACATCAATTGGATTTCAAACCAAGCAACAGCCATACAAAAGTAGAAATGTTCTAGATATGTGTTTAGAGTATAACTTAACACAACATGTCATTGAACCCACCAGACTAAATAATATTCTTAACTTGGTCCTAACATCTGAAGACTTTAATATTACAAACTGTACAGTTACAGCACTGATAGGCAATAGTGATCATGCCTCTATCATCTTTTTAAATTAAAATAATTATCATAACATTAAAGGATGTACTAAAATATATCTATACAAAACGGCAAATACCATGCGATTCCTGCTGACCTAGAAAAAATAGACTGGACCACAGAGCTAGAAACTAAAACAACAGATGAAGCATGGGAGCTTATTAAAAACACCACACACACAATTACAGATGAACATGTTAAAAGCATCAACAAATACAATAGTAAAGGTCTGAAACCAAAGTGGCTTATAAGTAGTATTGTAAAGTTAATAAAAAGCAAAAATAAAGCATACACAATATTTAAAAACAACATTTCAGATAGGAACTGGAAAATCTTCAAACAACTACAAAAAAGATTCAAAAACAAGACACATAGGGCAAAAGAAACTATAAACATAAACTAGCTAGTAAAGCAAACAAATCAAATGGTAGTCAATTCTATGCTTATATCAACTCACTTAAAAGTAACAAAGAAGAATTAACATCGATAAAGGATGAGGCCGAGTTTATAACAGAGCCCATCAAAATGGCAAATCTGTTCAATATATGTTTTTGCTCTGCGTTTAACAAACAACAATATATTTCTGACAATACAAATAATAATATTGGGATGGATGGGTAATCATTCTATTAAGATAGAAGAAATCACTGTACAAATTGATAAATTAAAACCCCACAGCACACTAGGACTTGACAGCTTAATTACGCCCATATTAAAAGTAATGAAAAAACATGTATGTCTATCATTAAATATCCTATACAAAAAAAATCATTAAATTCTGGGATAATACCATCAGACTGGAAGAAATCCAAAGTCACTCCTATATAGAAACCTGGCAGTAAAACTAATACTAACAACTACAGACCAATAAGCTTAACGTCCATCCCCTGTAAAATTCTAGAAACCGTGATCAAAGAAAGAATTCAAAACCAACTTAAAAACATTCCCTACTTTGACATAAATCAGCATGGCTTCACAAAAGGGTGCTCTTGTATTACTAATTTGGTCTGTTTTTATGAACAAGTAAGTAATAATTTGGATGATTCCATTCCAGTGGACTTCCTTCTACTGGACTTCAGTCAAGCATTTGACACTGTACCCAATTGGGCAATCCATAAAAAACTTATGAAATATGGTATAGACAAATGTATTATCAGATGGATTGACTCCTGGTTAAAAGAAATCTCACAAAGAGTTGTCATAAGAGGGCACTTGTCCACTGAGGGTAGTGTTACAAGTGGAGTTCCCCAGGGATCAGTATTGGGGCCAATACTGTTTAAACTATTCATCACTGATATAGATGAAAATATCAACAATTATATAACTATATTCGGCGATGATGTGAAACTAGGAGGGCCATGCTGCACTAAAGAGCAAATAGATTCAGTTCAGGAAAATCTTGATGCCATAGTCATGTGGACTGTAAGATGGGGCATGAAACTAAACATAGAAAAATGTTGTGTATTACACTTTGGAAAGAAAAATCTGCATCACAATTATACAATATGTAATCAAATATTGCAAGAAACAAAATGTAGGCAAAGACCTCAGTGTTATGATGGATAACAACTCGGACTTAAAAAAACACCGAACTACAATAGTAGCTAGAGCCAAGAGAACACTGAGGTCAATAAAAAGAAATATTAAGAGTAAAACTCAAGAGGCTCTTGTGCATCTTAATCTTTCCTGTGTCAGACTGCAACTAGACTATGGCAGTCAACTGTGGAGCCCGTACAACAAAAAGGAAATACCTAAAATAGAATCTGTTCAGCGTAGATTCACAAAAAACATCAAAAGTGTGGAAGACAGACCACAAGAGGAAAGGCTGTTGACCTAAGGCCTGTACAGTCTTGAATTAAGAAGGCAGCGGGTTGACATACTCCTTTATTATACTGTTATGAATGATGATATTCTGATGTCTGAATTGAATATAGAATATAAGTCTGATCAATTATCTGTAAGGGGTCATCCATTACAGGTAAAACAAGAGCACTTTAGAACAAAAAAAAAATATTACTTTGCACAAAGGAACTTATGGAATAGATTACCAGAAAAAAATATATTAAATACAGACAAAGATAAATTTAAAAGTGTCTAGACAGATATATTATGGAAGGAGGAAATATGGATTTCTACACACCGTCTTAAAATGAGCTGCTTTAGGGCTTTGCCCCTTTTTTGCTACTTTCAACTCCAAGTGAACTCTAAGTGAAGTTATGGTATGAAGGACAACAATTTTATATATTTATTTTTTCAAGGAGCAATGGTTTGACTATTTTTCCTGCAATCACACCACTAAGCCATATGAAAGCATAACTTTCCATTTGACAACAGTGTGCATAGATAGGAATACATGACAATAACGATTATGTGTTTGTATCACACAATATTTAACAAATCAAAAAAGAGTACAGTTACTAAACAGATAGAGTTGCACAGCACAATGCCACAGTCATTAGAACTTCCCAGTGAAAAAATCACCAAATAGCAAAACAGTTTCTTCGTTGTGTTTTTCTCAAACAAAGAAATGTTTGCCATTTCTGTGTTTTTGCATCACTAACTTATACGAACACACACGTTAAGTGATCCAAACATATGTTTCACTATAGCAAAAGACATTTTCACAAAAATTCATCCATCTTTAGAATGCCAGTTTTCACTCAACACAAGCTCAATAACATATCAGTTTTTCTTACATATTTTAAAAAAACACTAAAATTTGGCAGATAAAAACCACAAAAGCACATACTTTGGGCCAAACTCTAACATACTTGCAAGTTTAGGGTTTCATATCATCCTAGTTTTTTTTTTGAGTGATATTTTTGTATGATGATCCCCGGGCACCCCCAACCTGCCACTGCTTCGTGCCTCCAAAGTGCACCCTTGCACCACTTGTCCCCTTTCTGCCAACCACCACCCCAGCCACCCTGGTAACCTAACATATCCCTTTGTTGGGATGGTGGGAAGCACCCATTTAGGTGCAACATCATATCCCAGGCATTGTAGGGTTACACTGGACACTTTCTGAGGCTTTGTGGCATCAGGGGACTGGAGGCCATTATACAGTCACTACGGGGTAATTTTTTCAGTTTTTCTGTCCTCCCACTCCCTCTGCCATAATTATCTGAGTGTGGGGGTGATCTGAGGTGGGGATGTACAGGGGGTGTGTCAAGGCTTCACGCCCCCAAGCCACATCTCCCAATCCACTTCCAGGTGCCGAGGCCCTACCCCACTGGGAAGGAAGGAAGCATCCAATGGACATGCTGTAATCCCTCCCTGTTGGTCCCTGCTCCTGGCACCTGGGCTCAGGGTATGCATCCAGGCTTGGGGCATGAACCTGGGTCACCAGCATGCCAAGCAAACCCCTTCACTCGGTGCCACAGAGCTGACTCAATCTTAACGTTTGTTATTGTCAAGACCCCCAAAAAGGTCATAATTTAAGTGGTTTTGGGGGGTTGCCCTGCCGTAACTTTGCCGCTAGTGAACCAATTGCTACAAGAATTTTAGAATCCAGAGATCCTGACACCATCTCTGTATATTCCCAAATTTCAAGTAAATCAGGTGAATGGGGGCAAAGCTATTAAAATTCAAAAATTGAGGTTTAACATTAAAGTGCTTACTCTACCTTAATATACCGATACTACATATACAGATGCTTTAGTGTCTTTATAATACTGCATTTGTATAATCTGGAAACAGTGGCATGTTGTTTGTCTTACCTGATGATGGCTGTCTGTGGCAACGTGTGTGGACTTGTCCTTTTGCTGTTTGTTGGGGGGTTAGGGTTGGAAACTCTAATGCCACATTTTTTTTATTTTTGTTGCATTAAGTTGAACCCTAACTGGTACACTAACACAGTTTTTTTGCAATGAATTTCCTTTCTTTTTGAGATAGTGGAATCATATCTTCATTTACACAGGTCCCTTCCAGACCAGCACGAATAGATGCAGATACAGAGGGCCTTCTGGGTCCACTACCAAGGGAAGAATCCTATTGCCTGCAGAAGTGCAGAGCCCTAGAGGTCCTGCTCTTCTGTGTGGCATCAGATGCAAAGAATTCATGGGGCTGTCTGATGGGCTGTGGAAGTGCAGGACCCTCTGTCCCCTCCGCTTCCACGTGACTACAGATCCAGACATGCAGATCAAGGAGTCCAGTTGTTAGATGAAGTGCAGGGCCCTCTGGCAGCCATGGGTGCAGAGGTACAGGTCACTATGCCAAGAGAATATTTTTCTTAACTATATAGTACTTGGGCCCATGCGGTCAACTCTACACCTTCCTTTCCCTGGGTGCAGGCGGTGGAACATGGCGGTGCTATGCCCCCATCCTTGGCCCATCCAGCTGGTGCACTGAGCTTCCCCCAAACTGAGCTCACCAGCACAGGATCACAAAACACTACCCACTGGGCCAAAGGCTGGCCCTGTATATAACGTTTCCTAATTTATTTAAAAGATTTTGACTTCAAATTTTCAACATAGTTGTTTTATGACTCTCCCTTATAAACACAACATGTGTCTTTTAATATAGAATACTGACTGAAACATCATTTCATACCACAAGTGTGAAAAAAAGTTTCAGCTAGGATTTAAAAAATGACACTTATATCACACCAAACCTGCAAAAAACAAGTTTCAGCCAGGATTTTAAAAACGACACTTGTCACATTCATGAGGTGATGTGAAGAAATAGCTATGTTAAAATTTGGAATCAAAATATTGAAAATTACCAAAGTTATAAGGAAGCATGGAAAAATGTTATTAGACATTCATAATTTTGTTGTTCTTTAATACTTTGATCCCAAATATTTAACATAAACTTCTTATGATGCTATCTCACAAACACAGTAGTGGAAAATGTTCAAATCCCAGCCAAAATGTGAATTTTCAGAATGACTGCAAAATCACCTTTTAGCCTGGATTTGAAAAATGTTACTTACCCTGTTCATGAGGAGGTGGCCCAAAAAGGCTACATTGAAAATGTGGAAAAATATTTCAAAATGACAAAGTTATGAGTAAAAATTCAAAATGTATTGAAATACATTAACCACACTTAACCTTATTCCTCATATTGCAGTTGTAATTCCCAAAGGAGAAGGTCTTTCAGCTTGGAGAGTGGATCTGTGACTGGGCACCCTCTTTAGCTGAGTGAGGGTGTGTGGGGTTGTAGGTGCTGAGTGGCAGATCAGGGTAGGTTGGGTGTGTGTGGGGGGTCAGACATCAATGCAAAATCATTTTCTTCTCTTCAGGGTTAAAAAATAAAATCTATAAAAAGCAGTTTTCTTTTTTGCAGTGGTACTGGACCATGCTGGAAACTGGGGACCAGAGTGTCAGCATAGACTTCCGCAGCACTGGGGTGGCTACCCCAGTGTCACCACCTATTTGTTGGGGTGGGGGATCTGGAGGTGAGGGGGTAGGTATTGAGAGGTACCAAGGGTGGGTGTCCCGGTCTGCTTCAAAATTAAAATAAATTAAAAAAATCAACATCTGACAGACAGTTTTCATTTTTTGCAGAGGGACTAGACCAACACTCGGGACTGGGCACCCCACTGTCAGCATAGTCTTCAGCAGAACTGTAGGTGGGCACCTCAATGTCACCACCTATCTGTTGAGGGGTGGATGATCTGGAGGGGTCCACTTGAAAAGGGAAAAAATAACAAAGAGAAAAATTCACATTTTGAAAAGTAAAGCCATGATTCGAGGAATATACATCAGCACCATCACTGATGTCCATAGCTGGCATCACAGGTTTACTTTTCAAAGTCTGATTTTACAATGATAAAACACTCATTTTAAGTTGTGATCAAGTTTGACAAACACAGGACATAGCATGCTTTCTGAAAAGCCACATATCTGATACAAGTAGAAAAATGCTAACACTGACCTTACGATGCTTTTCTAAAGTGGCTCCCCTCATTAAGCTGGGCACCAAGGATTTTGTGTTGCCCAGAAAAGGTATTTGAAAAAAAGCAAACTCCAGAATCTAAGTACACACGTCCTGGTTACCGAGGTTCAGATGTTTGTTTGTTTTTGAGAAATCAGCATTTTTATATGTATGTTCCATCTTTTTTGCTTAAAAAACAAAAACAAAAAAGCAAAAAACAAGAAGGCAGCTGTTGCAACCAAAACATTTTTTCTCAGAAAAGAAAAAAACACTAATTTTGTGAAAGGAAAATGCTTGCAAAAGTACAATTTTAGTGTTGTATCAGAGCGCTATCCTAAAAACCTACTGAGAATGCTCAGAAGAAAAATTTCAGAACCTTTGAACTCTGTAACCAATTAATATTTTTTCACAACCTTAGACAGGCACACCCTTGGCACAGTCCCCTTCAACCCTGAGAGTCTTGGTACAAAATTCTCTACTATCTAGGCTGCAGGTAAGAGCAAATAAAGGCAAAACTAAGCAGAAAAATTTGGAATTTTATCTATTTTTCACACCGGATCTTGGAATTTGGTTAAGTAAACCTCACAAAACTTCCCTTGTTTCAAGAACCTGCTACCCAGACCACTCATGCCAAATTTTGTACAATTTCATCGAATGCCACCAAGGTTATTAAGCTGCAGAAGTTAGGGTTTAATATTAAACTGTGTACTCAGCCCTAGCTATACCTGTGCTACCGCGCCAGTATAATATAGTAAACTGAATACCGTGTCTGTACTGTACTCAACCCTAATTAAATTTGTGTGCCCACACCACTATAATATAGTAAACTGAATACTCTATCTATCTATCACATAAGAATAGTTGCAGAATCCAACCAAACAATAGCGAGAGTAATGGACTTCAGAAAGGCTGATTTTATAAAGATGGGTGAATACCTCAGGAATTACCTGGTAGAGGGGATGATGGGGGGGGGCGGCGTGGGCTAAACTAAAAGAAGGCATAGTGAAGGCAACAAGTCTCTGTGTCAAGTAGGTAAGTAAAAGCAAAACGAAGAGGAGACTGCTATGGATATCAAAAGAGGTGGCAGAAAAGATAAAGATAAAAAGAATGGTATTCAGAAGGTATGAGGAGACCCAGAGAGGGGAGGATAGGGAAGAGTATCAGGTAAAACAGAGGGAGACTGGGGAAGAAGTAAGGAGCACAAAGGCAAAAATTAAAGAAAGAATTACTCAGGCAGTATCAAAGAGGGACAAGATATTGTTAGGTATTTTAGCAAAAAAGGGAAGACAAAGGGTGGGATTGTATGGTTAAGGGGGGACTGTATGGAAAAGGATCAAGAAAAGGTAGATATCTTGAACAAGTAGTTCTGCTCAGTGTTCGCAGTAGAAGGGGAAGGCGAGGGACCATGTAAAGGCACCAGAGGCTTTGATGGGAGGGAAATGGGCACTAATCCTGTTTTGGGGGGGAGGGAGTCAGAAAAGCACTCACATATTTATTGTTAAGAATGCCATAAAATAAGGAATTTATGCACCAGAACAAAGGTCAATGCAAGCCATAAACAAATTAATTCACATTTTTTGCTGCTGTAAATTTCTTAGAAAAGGACTCAAAAGGTTTTAGTGTTTTTTTATCATTTTTATTTAAAGTGACACTGTCAACTCCCTTATGTTGTAGAACATTCCTAACTTAAAAAATACACGGCACTCAAATCACAAAAGTTAGCATAAGCTGTGCCAAATGCAGCTTGCACTGACAGCCAGTGCACCAGGGATCTGTGCCTGATTCACTATCAAGTAGGGTTCCAGCAGCAAAGTCCTGCAGCTTACTGCAACTGGCTGTGCACCAAACAGATGGCACATACAGTAGAGTTGCAACAAACTGTAGGGTGGCTGTGCACCACTCTGAAAGGACATCCTTGGTGGTCTAGCAGACCTCCCTCCCTATTCCTGATCTGCCTATAATATGTACAGATTCTCTGGTGGTCCCCCCCCACAGGCAGTGCCCCACCATCCTGCTCCCCTCTGTCCCATCCCAGAGCCAGCGCCCAGCACAGCCCTCCACTCTCTACCATGGCCTGGCACTGACTGAGCTGTCAAGGAGCACATACTTTATATAATACACCCAAACTGTCAATCAATGAGCACATACAGTATACAGTATCTGCTCCTTGACAGCTCAGTCAGCACCTGTCCTTTGTAGAGAGCAGAGGGCTCTGCCAGGAGCCAGCTCTGGGATGGAACGGGGGGGAGAATGGGATGGTGGGGCACTGCCTGCCATGGTGGGGGGTCCGCTAGATCACCAGGATGTGAATGTATTTGTACAATGGGGTCAGTGATGGGGAGGGGAGTCATGGCACATTCGCGCACAAGGTTCTCAACCCACCTAGAGGACACATTTCTAAGTACCTTTAGATCAGCCCAGGCTTATCTAATAGTACTTGAAAATTTGCTCTTTGAGAGGGTTTCATGAATCTCGAATTAAGAGATGGGACAGCCTGCATCTGCCACAGGCCCCCTAGTGCCATGCTGCATCCCATTTTGTGCTGCAAGGATGGCGCAAGTCCTATTAGGTGCATGCTGCCTGCGTTGGGCATAGGCTGCTTTTGTGAATTGCTTAGGGTGCATCCTTTGGTGCAAGCTGCACCTTGTACCATTCCTTGTGATGCAAACTCCTTGCACCATTTTGGGGGGCTTTGTGAATTGGGCCCATGTTATGATTGGTCACATTCAGTAGAGAAATCTAATGTAGCTGATAGTTTGATTCAGATTTCCTTTTTTTCTTTTGAAAAGTGTAAAACAGACAGCCCATCATACTGGCGTTACCACACAAAAATGTGTTTGTTTGCAGTCCTTGATCAACTACAACTACATTTTTCCTGGTCTTGGGAACACCCTCACACAGTCTAGCTGCTCATGATACAGTGCGAGGACAGCAGACTATTGCACCTTGAGTGGCTGCACTGTTTGGGGATCTTCCTAATGTTTACAAAGTATGCAATAAGAGTAGGTCAAGGATTTGAAACAAAACAAGATTGGGTCCAATTACAACATTAGCATGCATTTAAGTTCTTCTAAGAAAGAAATCAAAACAATCAACAGCATCAATGAATTTTGGAGAATGTTAATCAATCATAAAATGTGGATTTGTATCTAGAAATAATATAATGCAAAATGGTTGGCAGCGTTCCAGTTTTCATGTTGCTAGTAATAAGGACAAATCAGACTTTTGCATTTGGAAGGCCTAAAATTAAAGAGACATAACACCCCCAATTAACGACAGTCCCTCTGGGTATTCTAGACCATTTTGCCACGTCTGACAGACCAAATTAGTTGTCCCTACTAATTTTATGTTTCTTTTTCTTGCAGACCAAAATCAAATTGCACTTTTTTAACCTGCAGCACTTTCTAAAGACTTTCAAGATTGATGAGCAACAGAGATGCATTACATCATCAGTTGGTTCATACATCACAAAAGATATAATCTACAGTTTTTTTTTGTGGAAATGAAGGAGGTTGTCAAAGAAAAGGCTTGTATTTGCTGATGGCATACTGTATATTTTATGCGGCAGTATCTTAGATAAGTTACAGTACATGGGCAGTAGGAACAAGTATATAGTGTGTGGTCACAACAAACATCTACAGTAATTGATCAGTATCATAAACATCTTATAAATCAGGTATGGTCTGTGGAATCTGTAATATCTTCAATATAACAGCGTATATAATGTATCTTTCAAGGGATCTATAATCTTGTAACCACTTCTCTGGATGTGTGACAATTTATATGACAGATCCACTGTATTTGACTGTATCTGAGTACTGAATACTAGAACAGCAGATCTAAATTTCAAACATAAGGCTTAATATATTGAAAGTGCTTAATTTTAGAGAGCTAGAATCTTTTCAATTTCATTACTGACAAAGGGGATAAAATGTAAAGCTTATAAAAGTTACACGAATCATGGTATTACCATCAAATTTCAGAAAAGGATGTGCAAAGCAACCATCTGCCTCTGCCCTTAAGTATTTAGTTAAACTGACAAAAGGTTATGAATTCCAGAGAAAAATATGTTCACCTTAATTTCAAATGTAATAAGTGCTTCAATGCTGAATCATGGCACAATATTCAAACTTTCCATGCAATTAAAAATAAAGCAACCTAAAGGTTAGTTCTTCTAATGAAAGAATTCTGATAGCAGTTGTCAGTTTTAGTTTCCCCCTCTTCTTTTGTCACCTCTTATAACCTTCTTCTTTTCCTCATTTATGTCTTTTTTTCTGTCTTGTTCCTTTGTCTTTGTTGATCCATATCTTTTCTGTGTGGTACTTCTTATAGCATGCCTTCAGTCTCCCGTTTTTTCTCGTCAGACTTTTCTTTTGACTTACCTTATGTTCTTCCCTTTTTTCTACTCTCTCTCTTTACTTCTGTTGCCACCTTTCTATTCTCTTTATTCTATCATCAGGAGGCCCCAATATTCAGGAGAATTTACTTTCTTTACTTACCTAGAAGTTTTGGTTAAGAAAGACATAGTGAGATCAGGCTCATTTCCAGGTGTGGTCTGGGAGCACAGGGAGATCACATATCTTGATCAAGGTCACATAGAATGCAAGTGGGGTTGTGGGATTCCTTTAAATCCAGATCTGCTAGGTCTCCAAGATCACAGCTTTATGCTCTAACCACTTGGACATACTGCCCCTTCAAGGCTTAAGCATAGCAATATGCTCATTGGTTCAAGAAAAGGCATCCAATCACTTATTTGTCTGTCTGTTCATACAAGAGTCAATATGATGACAAACATTTCTATGAATTCCTGCTTAACTTGTAATACTGTGATTATGTAGGATTATATCATCAATTATTTTATTTACAGGACAGTACAACCAGGATTGTTTTCAAGAAAAAGAAGTCATAACGTTACCTGTCTTCTCCCCCAAAATAAAGAAGCTGAACAAATCAGGAAACTTGTTAAGGATGATTGAGGTAGGATAGGTTCAGATGCTGGTCTTGATCATCTGGAAATTTGACCCAGATGATCCAAGTCTATCTGAGGTATCCCACTAGGGGTACCAAGTACAGAATCAGAGCAGCCCTGGCCATATGAACAAGTACAGAGAACTGCCTCAGTGTCTTTGCTCAGATTACAATTTTAGTTCCAGAGGATCTGAACTAATCAGAATCAGTATGCACATGTCTGCAAATTATGCACTTACCATAGGGGAGCACAGAGTACAATGATCAGTACAGAGTACAATGACCAGTGACTTTTCTCTCTCTTCCTGTTTGGGAGCAGGAAGGAAGTGTTCACAGAGGCACAAAAGGATCACCATCCTGGAAGGATAAGAGTAGCTCTCCACCCCCACCTCCAGCTACTGGAGGTCTGACTCTGAGCAAGTAAGGAGACTACTGAGAAATATAGGAACTTCTTGTCTCAGAACAGGAAGGTCAGGATCTTAAAGGGCACAGAGGCAGTAAGTAAGTAGGGAGAGGGAAAAAAGGAATAAACAAACAGAGGAAAGATTAAGTATTCCAAACAACAGTTAAGGGGGCCACAAATAAGACATGATAAGAGTAGTGCAGTGCAGTGGCTGTGGATCAGCAGTGTTCCAGGAGACATTCTGGAGGATGTGGTGTTGTCCCATCTGCAGGCACCTCTCTGGGCTGAGGGAGGAGGTTGCTTATCTCCAGGCTGAGTTGGCCAGGATTTGTGGGACCTCTACTCCCACCCAGGGACCACCAGGGCCACTGCTGTTGCCTCAGAGGTCGCCAAGAAAGAGGAGTGGTTGGACCACAGTGGGCTCAGGGAGGGTGAGGGTGGTGGAACAGAGGCACATCCCTTCAGTTGGACCTCTCCACAATTCATATGCCATTCTGGCAAAGTGTGGTTCCTCTATGGAGGCACCCACAGTGGAAACCAAGGAGGATGCTGGGAACCTCCACAAAGGAGACCCACAGGTGGGTGGCATGGGACCCCACAGGGGAAGGAAACAACTCCTGGTGGAGGACTCTATTGTTAGGAAGGTAGAACCAGGAGAGGAAGGGGAGAGAGAGGTAAGGTGCCTGCCTGGCACCATAGCTTGGAGAAACAGGAAAGGAATCCTCAGGATCGCTGGAGCAGCTGCACAGGGGAGGGAGCTGGATATCATTGTCCACCTAGGGACAAATGACCTGTCTAAGAAAGTAATCAGAGCAGTGTAGGAAGTGTTTGTGAAGTTGGGAAGGGGCCTTAGACAAGTAGCATGCATGGTAACCTTCTCAGATGTGCTGCCTGTCTATGGCATGGATGAGGCTAGGGTGCTCCACACCATGGGATTCAATCAGTGGTTGGAAAACTGGTGCAAAGCTAAGGTATTTGGCTTCATTGGAGACTGGGGGTCCACCTGGAGGGATGCAGACCTTTACTGGCATGATGGTCTGCATCTGTCTAAGAGGGGAACCAGGATCCTAGGTAATAGGTTTAAATGCTTCACTGGCAAGCATTTAAACTAGCCAAGGTGGGAGGCACTGGAGAGAAGCAGGGAAATCCTACCCTCCAAAAAATCAGGGTACTAAGTGAGGTAAACACTAAGGTAGAGATGTTGGTAGGGAGAAGGGCAGGGGTAAATGGAGAAAATGGCAAATACAATAAGGACAGAGATGGGGTAAAAAGGGGTAAGGCCATCAAGAAATGGAGGGTAATGAGTACCAATGCCCATAGTCTGGGCAACAAGCTCCCTGAACTGGTGGCTTTGATGGAAGAGGGATGCCTGGATATCATAGCAGTCATAGAAACATGGTACACAGAGAACCATGATTGGGATGTTAACATACCAGGGTATACAACCTACAGGAGAGACAGGGAGGGGAGAAGAGGGGATGGAGTAGCTCTCTATGTAAGGGAAGGGATAAAAGGAACAGAACAAAAGAGTAAACAGGGAGGAGAGGAGGCACTGTGGGTCACTTTAGAGACTGGAAATGGCAGCACAATCTGCACAGGGGTTGTATAAAGACCCCCACGTCGGGGGGAAGGAATGGACAAGGATATGATAGATGGCATCCTTAGGATGGCAGAGAAAGGGAGATACTGTTGATGGGGGACCTTAATATGCCAGATGTTAACTGGAGTACCTTTGCTGCAGCCACATCCAAAATCAGGGTCATTCTTGATGCCCTTCATGTGGCATGCCTCAGAAAGCTAGTTTTGGAACCCACTCATGAGGGAGCAATCTTAGACCTCGTACTCTCAAATGGGGACAGTGAGAGGATCTCAGATCTAGAAGTGGGTAGCCATCTGGGAACAAGTGACCACCAAACAGTGTGGTTCACGATAAACTCAGCAACAGAGTCAAGCCATACAAAAGTGAGGGTTCTGGACTTCAGGAGGACTGACTTTGGCAAGATGGGAGAGTGCCTTAGAAAAGCACTAGCAAACAGGCCAGAAGGAGGGATGGAGAAACAATGGGGAAACATCAAAACTGCCATCACAGAGGCAACAAGCCTTTGTGTGAAGCAAATATACAAATCAAAATAAAAAAAAAGCCACTATGGTTCTCAAAAGAGGTGGAAGTGAAGGTTAGGGAGAAAAAGATAGCATTTATCGAAGTAGAAGGAAATACAGAAGGAGCAGGACAGAGAACTGTACCTGTTAAGGCAGAAGGAAGCAGGGAGGGTAGTCAGAATAGCAAAGGCCCAAAGTGTGGAAAAGATAGCCAACTTGGTTAAGAAAGGGGATAAAAAATGTTATAGGTATATCAAGAAGCATAGAAAGACAATGGAGGGATAGTGAGTCTGAATAGAATGGACAGTTGGTGGGCAGAGAGGGACAGTGAAAAAGCATGGACACTGAATGAATGCTTCTGCTCAGTATTCTCAAAAAAGGAGATGCGGAGGTGCCTAACCCAATTAACAGAAGCACTCTGGATAGGGGGTCGATTCCAGTCCTTTCACAGAAGAAAGGGTTCTGAAAGAACTCCTAAAACTGAAGTTGGACAAAGCAATGGGGCCTGATGAAATTCACCCAAGAATTCTTTCTTTCTTTCTTTCTTTATTTCTAAGAATCAGTTTACAACCTTTGAGCCAGAGGCTCGTTTCCAAAGGTACTTCATCACATAAAGACATACATTGTGTTTTTGGTTACATAGCATAGATTTGCAAAACAATAGGCGTTCAACAGAGGCGCCACGTCACACTGTGGTCAGACAAATACAATTAGGTTACAGGGTACATGTAATTGATAACAGGTGTTACAAAGTTGGTATCAAGTGAGCAATCTAGTTGGTAAACACCTAAACAGCTGGCACTGGCCAGGTTAAACATAGCACGGTGTACAGGGAAGTGGTGGTGGGGATGGCTAGGTGGAGGCTGCCAGGGGTGTTGTCAAGAGAAGCAGAGGTGGAGGCTATGTTCAGAGACAGGAGCAATTCTGAGGTGCTGATGATGTGAGTTCGAAGGGTGGTTTGAACTTGGAGATGGTGGCGGCATTGGTGATGAGGGGCAGGAGAGAGAGTTAAACCAGGTTGGGGCTCTATAGTAGAAGGACCTCTGGCAACGCTGGTTCTTGATCTGGGACCTTTAGAGTGGTCTTGTAGGAAGACCGTGTTGCAATAGTGGGAGGGCTCTGGTGGATGGATGCCGTTACCCAGGGGAGAGCCAGGTAGGTTTTTTGTGAGACAGGTTTGGTATTGGAGCCGTTCATCCAGGGTAAGCAGGTTAGTCTCGACATACAGCTGACAGGTGTGTGTGTGAGCCTGGGGCACCAGTAATCAATCTGCAGGCTTTATTCAGGGTTAAGTGAATTTTGTTGAGTGCAGTGGTGTCGGCAGCACCATATACTGGTAGACCATAGTCTACAAGGGACAGAACAGATGATGTAACAGCGAGCTGGAGAGCATTTGGGAGAAGGCAGGTTCTATGGTGGAAGAGGATGCCAAGCCGTGTGTTAGTGGCGGATGTTAGGGCATCGATGTGGTTGTGAAATGTGAGGGCTGAGTCGAAGGTAACCCCAAGGTATTTGTAGGAGCAGACTTGTTCCAGTGGCTGATTGGTACTTGGAAGGATATAGAGTGGGTGGTTGCTAGCTTTGTTTTGGGGTGGGAAAGAGCATAGCTTTGGTTTTATTAAGATTGATGACAGTCTGCGCCTTAAACCAAGCCTCAGCACTGTTGAAAGACTGCTGTAGGAGTCCTGTAGAGATGGGATTGTGGTGGGTGGCAAAAGGACAGCGTCGCCTGCATACAGTAGAATTTTGCCAGGGCATGCACTGGGCAGGGTGTTCAGATAGAACGAGAAGAGAAGGGGCCCAGGATGGAGCCTGGGGACCCCAGAGAGAATGGGACGGGTATCAGAGAGTGTGCTATTAATTTTACACACTGAGATTGAGTGTCAAGATAGCTAGCGACCATGCTGTAGGGGCCAGCTGAGAGACCAGTCGGCAGAGTGCATTCAGCAGAAGTGGATGGGATGGTGTCGAAAGCCTTTGAGAGGTCGATGAACACTGCACCAGCTAGGGAGCTGGTATCCAAGGAGGAATGTAGAAAGTTGGAGAATTCAATAAGGGCAGTGCTGGTACTGTGACCAGCATGGAAGCCATGTTGCTCTGGGCATAAAATGTTATGCTTAGCCAGATAATCAGTGATTTGAATGGCCACCACTTTCTCCAGGGCTTTAGAGATGGGGGGGAGGATGGAGATTGGCTGGTAGTTGTTGGCCGATGACCTGTCGCCCCCTTTGTGAATTGGTGTGATAATGGTTGTTTTCTAAGCCATGGGAAATTGTCCCAGGCAGAGTGACTGGTTAATTAGGCTGGTGAGTGGGGCAAGGACTTCATCTAGTACCAGCCTGAGGATGCTGGGGTCCAGTGAGTCACTGCCGGGATTGTTGCCATTGAGAGCTTTGATTAGGTCTCCTAAAGAATTTAGGAGAGAACTAGTGACACCACTGACTACCCTTTTTAACAAATCATGGGAGGATGCTGTGGTACCTGAGGGCTGGAGAAAGGCAGATGTGATTCCCCTTCATAAAAGTGGGAGCAAGACAGAGGCAGGAAACTACAGACCTGTCAGTTTGACCTCTGTGGTAGGGAAAGTGATGGAATCACTTTTGAAGGAAAGAATTGTTGAGTACCTAGAGGCCAGTGGGGCACAGGACCCAAGGCAGCATGGGTTCACAGCAGGAAGGTCATGTCAGACGAATCTAATTGATTTCTTTGACTGGGTGAACAAAGTAGTAGACCAGGGAGGGGCTATGGACATGGCCTACCTAGACTTTAGCAAGGCATTTGACACAGTCCCACACAAAAGATTAATAGTCAGATTAGTCAGCCTGGGAGTGGGTCCCAGGGAGATAGCCTGGGTAAAACATTGGCTGGACAGCAGGACACAGAAGATAATTGTAAATGGAGTCCACTCTGAAGAAAGAGGGGTTACTAGTGGGGTACCACAGGGTTCAGTACTGGGTCCAGTCCTTTTTAATGTCTTTATAAGTGACATTGCAGAGGGACTGGAAGGAAAAATATGCCTCTTTGCAGATGACACAAAGATCTGCAACAGGGTTGATACATAAGGAGGCATGGAAAGGTCAGAATTATGGCAGCTTGGATTCAATGCAAAGAAGTACAAAATAATGCACCTGCAAAACAAAAACCCAGGGGAAGATTACACAATGGGGGTAGTAACAACAACAAAAATGGAAAGGGACCTGGGGTAATCAAATCAGATGACCTTAAGGTTGGCAAGCAATGTGAGAAGGCAGTAGGGAGGGCTGGAGGGATACTGGGATGTACAGGGAGAGGCATCACCAGCAGAAAACAAGAAGTTGGTATCCCTCTGTACAGACAGTTAGTGAGACCCCATCTGGAATACTGCATCCAGTTCTGGAGAATCCATCTTTGCAAGGACAGAGACAGGATGGAGGCAGTCCAGAGAAGGGCAACTAAAATGGTGCAGGGTCTGCAAGAGAAGCCATATGAGGAGAGACTAAAGGAGCTTAATATGTATACCCTTGAGCAAAGGAGGGAAGGGGGGACATGATAGAAACCTTTAAGTACCTCAGTGGAATCAACAAAGTCCAAGAGGGTAGCATCTTTCAGAAAAAGAGATGTGCAAGAACAAGGGGACACAATTTGAAGATAGAGTGGGGATAGCTCAGGGGCAATGTGAGGAAGTATTTTTTCACAGAGAGGGTGGTGGACACATTTAACAGCCTTCCTGAGGAGGTTGTAGGTTCTAAAACTGTGGGAGAATTCAAGAATGCATGGGACAGAAATAAGGCAATTTTTGTGGGTGGTAGAAAGAAATAGGCTGTTGGTTAAATAGGATCTTCAACTTATCCTGTAGGTAGGGAAATGTACAGACTAGGTGGACCAAGTGGTCCTTATCTACAGTCATAGTCTGTTTCTATGTTTCTCTCTCTGTATACCTCCTTCTCTCTTTCTCACTAGTGTTTGTGGGTATTTCTCTCTCTCTTCCTGCATCTCTCATCTCCCTCCCTCCTACCTCATCCCTGTCTCCCCTCTTCCTTCTCCTTCTCCTCATCTCTTTCTCTCATCCTGTCCCTGTACACTTCCTTTCCTTTCCTTTCCTTTCCTTTCCTTTCCTTCATCTCCCACTCTATCTCTCTAAAAAAGGGAGTGGAAATTTTCACAAATAAATCTTGAGTACTGATAGTACAACGGCAGCACAGTTTCCAGTGTCTTTACTTATCTCAGATGTGGGAGTGCTGTTTTGTGAACTTTGCTAGAAAATTAGAGGCTTGCAACCCCAGCAGCAAACCCCTCAGCTTGTCTGAGCACTGGTACTACTTTTGAGAACTATCTTTGTCTCTACTGTACCTCTCTGCAAAGCCAACCTTAGGTACCCACAGTTCCAATAGTTTCTAGGGGCTGCCATCTCATTGAGGCTCCAGCCTGACCCAATGCAATGTATCAGTCTTTTAGATTTTAGTAGTAAAAATGTTTTTATTCATAACAAATATGAACAAAGGATTTACTCGATTAAGCCTGGGCTCATTTACAATGAGGTTACAAAGTGCAAGGTAGTGCCATATTACAGTTCCATATTACATTGGTTTGCAATGAAACAACAGACAGTTAATTCACACTCCACAAGAAGGTAAAATAATTGCAAAATTAGACAATTAAACATATTACTTTATCAAACAACATACACAAGATTTTTCTGCCTTACTGTCTAACCAAGTTTTTATCTCATTCCATTTATTCTTCCTTGTTAGGGATCCCAGGGTATGAGGAATGTTGTTCTAAGCCATTGATCTCAAACAAAAGATTGCACTTCTTCCAATTTCTAGTTTACATTTAGGGACCACTAGATCTAGGCCTATTGCAGATCTTAAAGAGGATTTTTTTTTGTTTTATAAACAATGTTAGCAGATATATAATCTTAAAGTTGCCCTATAATTCTCTTATACACGAATGCCAGAATATGTTCATATCTATGATCATTTGCATCCTAGTTCAGCATACAATATGCAACTGTGTGCCATACACACAGGAAGCAGTATAGTGCAGTGGTTTAAGGCTCTGAGCTGCAAATCTGGTGACATCCAGCAGTCCAGATCTGGGTTTGAATTCCACAGCTTCCGCTTGCATACTGTGTGACCCTGAGCAAGTCACTTAACTTCCCTGTGCTCCAAGGTCGCTCTTGTAAAAAAGCTTTCAGCTTAGTGAGCTACTCCTGGTTAAACAACTGAAAAAAAAATACAGGAAGCACTAAGTATAGATCTGGCAAGTCTGTTATAGAAGACATTGAGTCTTGCCAGATACTTCTTAGCTCCGGCAAAGTTATCTCCTTAATCAAAAAATGGTAGGATCATGGTATTTACTACCCACTTCCTGGTCTCTTAGGATGTACACAATTTTGTTTGATACAGGGCAAGTCCTTTACCAACATTCTTTAGCAATTGTTCTATGTGAACGTCCCATCTCAGGTTGCTATCTAACCATATTCCCAAATATTTATATGAATGAACTTATTTGATCATGGTACTTTACTCTGTTTTAATGTCCAAAGTACTTTCTTCTATTCTTTTATTACTTTGGTTAAGTATCATAGTTTGAGTTTTTTGGGGGGGTTGAGAACTAATTTGCAGTCTTTAAAAAAATAATTGTATTTCTTTAAATGCCCATTGCAGTTTACTTTGTATTTTATCTAAGGGCGTATCAGAAGTGTAAATGATTGCATTGTCTGCATAAAGGTGAAATGAAATTGATGGGTCCATGAAACACAAGTCATTTACATAGATTTTAATGTTCTTAAAATGATTTATATATCTTATTGTGCCCTTTTAAAAGTGCACACATGGGACCTCATTGGGCTGGAAAGAAACTTCCAAAACGGCATCTTAATGTCCTGAAGTTGCCTATCACAGAAGAGGTTTAGATGCCCCGATAACTAATCTTCCTAGAGCCCCCCAAAAGCATAATGTTACTTCTGATTTCCATGCTCCCTCTCTCTCTCTCTTTGTATCTCTTATCCTTTCTCTTTCTCCTTCTCACCCCTTCCCTGCCTTTGTTTTTCTTTCTTCCCCTCTCTCATATACCCTCTCTCTAGATCCCCCTCTCCCTCAGGCTACCTCTCCCTCCCCCTTCTGTCTCATCTCATCCGCATATGTCTCATCTTCCCTTACCCACTCTCTCTCTAATGCCAGACTGTATTTAAAGATCTGATAGCCTTGGTGGCTAATCATTGCCACTTCTCTCGGTATCCCTTCCCCTGTTCTTCCTGAAAATGCAAGTATTCCCATATGTCTGTCCCAGAAAAGTTTAAACTGTGTCACAATCTTAGGTTCAGCCACCTCTCCAGGAAGTTTATTTCATTCACTCCCTACCCAACCAGTGAAAAAAAAACTTTTTCCCATCCCTCCTGAATCCCCCACCATTCTCCAGCAGTATGTGTCATCTAGTCACTACGCCTTTGCTCCTTGTGAACACATCCATAAAGTTTACCCCATTTCTTCCTCATAAAAATTTGTACATCTCAGTCATAACCCATCTTTTCCTCCTGGTCTCCACTGTATCCTCTGCATGTGATGATCTGCCAACCTTTCCCTGTATGACCTCCCCAGTAGACACTGGATCATCTTCAAGACCCTCATTTTCATAGACTCTATGTGACTCGTTTTTGTTTGAGTTGTGGACTCCAAAATAGTTTGCAGTACTCTGGGAATAACCTTACCAGGGACCGGTACTGGGGAAGTATCACCTCCTTTCTCTTATTATCAAATCCCCTTCCTATACCTCCCAGCACCCAGTTTGCTTTCCCTTATGCCTTACTGCACTGAGCTCTGAACTTATAGCTGTCACCAACTGTAAGAAGACTGTTAACATAATGTGCATGTCTGTGTAAGGGGAACCTCTGTGTGTGAAGAACCTTTTATTAGGCAGTTTACTGCAGTAAGGAATATTAAACCAGATACAGTTGCTTAGCAAAAACACATGGTGGTGTGTGTGTGTGTGTTATTCTGTGATACAAAATCAGAAGTGAAAGTATAATAAAATACTTTCTGGATTAATATTCTTTATTTGGTGATCCCATACTACAGTGCTGAAAGGATATGGCAAGGTTTCATCCCCAAATGGGTTTAATTTTGAGAAACCAGGTGAATGGCAGAGTGGAGGCACATGTCAGTTTTGGACTGCAACAAACTCAGTGAGGAAGATGGAGCAATGCTGGTCAGTTCATTAATATATGCCATGGGGATAGAAGCAGAATACATTTTTAAGTCATTTACCTTTGCTGCAGTGGATGATGCTGATAATTTTCACATGGTTCTGCAAAAGTTTGATGAACAGTTCATTCTAGTAACAAATATTATCTATGAGCATGCATGTTTCCATCACAGACATAAAAAGTGAGTAAGTTAAAGTTTTCATTTGAAGTTTGTATGATTTCGCAGAGAACTGTGATTTTGCCCCACTAAAGATGAATATATCAGAGACAGATCTGTAATAGGCCTTTTGGATAAAGCACTGTCAGAGAAACTGCACCTACAATCAAACTGGACCTTATCCTCTGCAATTGAGATAGCCTGCAATCATTAATTAATGAAGAATTAGAATACAGAACTGCATGGGAGTGAAAAAAACATTGAGGAAGTAACACTTGGCAATGCAAAGCTAAAGAAATGTTCTGGAAGATGGCTGCAGAGGGGTCCTGGGACAATAGCACAAGTAAAGCATCAAACTGCACCACCCACTGTTCAAGGTGCAATCATGACCATGGCAAACATGACTACTGTCCAGCAAAAAATTCAGAATGTAGAAAATGTAAGAAAAGAGGGCATTTTGCTGTGGTATGCAGAACAAAGAGAGTGCAGAAAGGCAGCTGCAGCAATGGATTCATTCAAATATTTCCAGATATTTTGTGATATACCTAATGAGAGTCTCTCTGGCCACAGTGATACAGCAGGCAGGCAGGGAATTTCTAGATATCACAGAAAAGATGTCAGAAATGTCAGGAAACATCTGGCCATGCTTTTTGCTGTAGCTGCAGCTGGCACCAGCCCATAGTCATTTTTCTTGCAATCACAGTGACTCAGTCCCATTCTGGATAGTAAACGTGAACATGGAGAGAAAACTGATGAACTTTGAAATAGATTCAGATGCTGATACCACCATATTGTCTGAAGCAACTTGCAATAGTTTGCGAGTTCAACCTCCTTTAAACCAGACCAGTGTTATTTTAAATAGCCATGGAGTGCATTACAGTGTAAAGGCCAGTTCATAGCAAGGACTGAGGTTAAAGGTAAACACTCCAACCTTAATATTGTTGTGTTTGATGGACCTACAATTAATAACCTTGTGAGACATGGAGCAGCTACTAAAGTGGGCCTGATCCATGGAGGGAACAAGTTAACAGTACAGAAGTGTATTTGGAACTGCAGGGTTTCTAAAGGGGATCCTGTAAAAGTTGTTCTTAAAGACAATGCTGAACCATACAGTGTCAATGTAATTAGAAGAGTTCCAAGCTTTTCATTTAATGCATTCTTATACACACTGTGACACTTATAATTAGGTTTAGGAGCTCTCTGTTTGAGTAGTTATCTTATTCTGAAAGTATCTCTATTCATTTCAATTTATGTGCAGTGTACTCCTTACATGTTGTGCCCAAAGCACATCTGACCTTGAGGCCATATCAGCTGAAGGTGAACTGGTACTATTCAAGTTCTCTAACATTTTGTTCTGTATTTTTTTAAATGAGTATTTTGAACCAGTGGGGATATTTTCAGTTTTTTTCTGCATGATCTGGGTGTTAAAAGTATGGGATTTTCTAAATAACTATCATTAAACTTCTGAGGAAGTACTTGTTGGTCTGAAAGCTAAAGCACTTTGTTCTTTTTGTTACATCTATGTTGATCAAATAAAAGGTATCAAATCATTTGCTTCTGGATCTGTTCTTACAAGGACCAATATAGCAAGGACTACATCTGTATGTCATACTACCAAAAGTCAGAGCTGAATTAAACAGAATGGAAGCAATGGGCATAACTGTAAAGATTTCAGAGTCAACACCCTGGTGTGAACCGATTGTGCTAGACACTAATAGAAATAGTGTCATACAATATGTGTTGAGCTGAAGAGGTTGAATGACGCAGTGAGTAAGTATAAAATATGTCCCTCATACATTAGAAAATATCATACCAAAGCGAGTGGGAACAATGGTCTTTTCTTCGTTGGATACCATTAGCTGATTCTGGCAAATCCAATTAGATGAAGAAAGTGCAAAGCTCACCACATTTATCACACCTTTTGGGAGATACTGTTTCCAAAGGCTCCCATTTGGGATTAATAGCATGCCAGAAATATACCAGCAGAAAATGGCAGAATTTTTACAAAACTTAAAAAGTGTGATGTGCTACAATGCTGATATGCTGCTGTAAGGCACCACCAGAGAAGAACACAATGACAGACTGAATAAGGTCTCAGAAGCCATCAGTGCCTCAGGTTTAAAATTAATCTAACAGAAATGCTGTTCAGGCTGAGCTTACTTTTTTGAGTCAGAAGACTATCCAAGAAGGGGTTGGCCCTGATCCTGGAAAGGTCAAAAAGAATGCTGGGTATTGTTAATTATCCGTGCGAGTACTTACACAATATTTGTACAGCCACTTAGCCCTTTTGTGAACTTTTAAAACCCAATATGATCTGGATATGGGGTCCAGCCCAAAAACAGACCTTTTAAAAGGTAACAGAAGCTATGTCCTCAGCACCTGTGTTAGCATTTTATGATGTGTCAAAACCTACTGTAGTGAGTGCAAATGCGAGCAGCTATGACTCTGGAGGGGTACTGCTACAATACCACAATTCAAGGTTGCTGTCAGTTGCTTTTTGCTCTTGGATATTGACACCAATAAAGTGCAGATATGAACAGATCAAAAAAGAATGATTAGTGAGTGTATGAGCCTGTGAGAAGTTTTCCTGGTTCTTATGTGGACTAAACTCCTTTAAGGTAGTCACTAAAGTTATTACAAGTTATTACTAATGACTCATTAGTGACACTTAGCAACCACAAAATCGTAGAACAAGTGCCACTATGATGTTAGTGCCTACCCATCAGTGAAAAATCTACTGGCTGCTGACACATTATCCAGACACCCCATCATTATTTCAGAACCAATAGATCTGGAAGCAGAAATAGATGTTCAAACGGCGAAGGAGTTGTTCAGACAGTATAACCACTTTCTTGCTCTTCTTAGCTCCAAGGCAACTTCAATAGAAGCTACAGGATCATGACCAGCACAGCTAGTTATTGGATGCCAACTGCGTACCACAGAGGCAACATTGTCTATGAATCTTTCACCTAAGTAGTCAAATTTGGAAAAGGTTACAGAGCTGGATGCTAAAGCAAATTACTTTTATGCTTACTTCTATAATAGGCATCATGGAGCCAAGTCACTGCCATTGCTTAAGCCAGGAGATCCTGTGAAAATTTAACTAGATGGTGAAAAAGGTTGGAACACAGCACCAGGTATAAAGCAAAAAGACTCATTAACCAGCTCTTACATTGCATACACTGAAAATGGAGAAATTACAGTAGGTGGAACAGGTGCCACCTGTTTGCCACTCTACACCCATCATTTAACACTTGTTATGGGTTCCTCTTTGCCAAACAAATTAATGAAGTTCCTTGGGGAGAGCACCTTCCAAATATCCTTTGGAAAAAATGTATTCAGTGGAGTTTACCCTTAAAAGGAATTCAGGATATATAGCTTGGTGTGAGCTGCTGTGGGCCAAAAAGGCCACTACATAAAAACTTCTTGTTCAAATGTAGTTCATTTAATAACAACATAAAGTACATCTGAACACAATGTTTTGTGTACTGGTCTTTTTGGCCCAGAGTGATCCAAACCATCTCATTACCAAGCCAGCCTAATATCAGTGAAAGACTGCTAAAGACTATACTGCAGTAAGGCTTAATGTAACTAAACTAATGTGCAAAAGTTTCTAGTTCACACTATGAATATACTATAGGTTTCTAGAGTTCAACTGTGTTATTAAATTTTCTATTCTAAGCATTTCTATGAATGCTTTGCAAAGAGCAAAAGTTGCTTTTGATTACTGGCAATTATTTTTTCCTAGAGAGAGTTTCTTAGCACATATTTATATTCAACAACTATGGCAGAAAATTGAGTTTCTGTTAAGTGGGAAGATTTGAAACATTTTGTTAATAAAGTATGTCTGTGTAAGAGGAACTTTTCTCCTATGCATGTAAGGAACCTTTTATTAGGCTGTTTTTGCACTTAGGAATATTAAATCAGATGCAGTTTCTGACCAGAAATGCATGGTGGTGGAGTGTGTAGTTCTTCTATGCTAATGATTACCCCAGGTCTCTCTCTTCTGTTGTCTACACCACTCTTACTGCCTCTATCCAGTGCTCCATTTCAGGGTTCATTCAACCAATGAGCATCACTTTTCACTCCCTTGCCTTTCTTAGTTGAGATGTGGCTTTGGTTTGTTTAAATCAGCCGTCTAAAACAGAAACAGAATTTGTGAAAAAAGCATCCCTATTAAAGTCTATGGCATGCACCCCAATGCTCCACAGACTATTACATTACAAATCATCAAGAGTGGAGGCAGGGTTCACAATCAGAAAGTATAAAGGATCAGGCTCTTAGTTCCACAGAGCTGGAATATGATCCCATCTCTTCCTAAATCACAGGACTGAAAAATGTTCTTTTCTGTAACAGAACTCAGCAGGGGTAAGGCTCTACTGTGTTTTTTTCTGATCTGGAAAGGTGCTCTTTCAGCTTTTGGTAAGTTAACAAACTGCTTGTACATTTATTAGGTAACATCATATTGACTTGCTAATCTTTTATGACAATATACTGTACCTTTGTACTATTTTTACTTGTCTATGTTTTTATGATACAGGTTGTCTATGCAAATGATCACTGGTTGCCTGTAGACTTTCCTGATAATTTAAAGATAATAAATAAAAACCTCTAGGCTATTCTGCCTCCAAATTTGGCTGAACCAACAATGGAGTCTACAGAAGATTCATTAAGGTACAATTATTATGGCTGTGGCTCTGCCACAATGTTATGAAACACAAACAATACCCAAGCATCTGAAGTTCAGTTAGAGGTCACTGACCTGCTCAAAGTTTATGATTACACCTGGCATCTCCACAAAGCCTCTCATTCCCTGGAAGATTTGTTGAGATACAAATAACAATGTAACACTTGTACTGAGGCCACCAGGAAAGCCAAATCAATTTATTTTGCCAACACCCTGCAGAACAACCTTTAATCCTTTGATAGGTCCTGGAAGGTCATTCACTCCCTGCTTGACCCCCCCATACCATGGAAGGTTATTCACTCCCTGTTTGACCCCCCACCATGCAGTCTACTTCCCATCCTCAAACTAAAAAACTCACCTATCCATTCTTCCCCTTCTGCCTGCCATGTCTTTCCCCAAATTCCCTTCATTTTCTCATCAACAACCCCAGCATTGTTTTCCTTTGGGCCAGTCTCCACAGAGACCATCCTTGCTATCTTATGCTCTCTTGATTTCATTAAGGGTCACAGCCCTGATGGTGTGAAAACTAATATTCTTCTCTCTGTGCTAGCCATTGCCGCTCCTTTTATGTACTATTTCAATCTTTCTTTACAGTTTAGACCCCTACTCCATTCCTGAAAGCAGGCTAAAATTCTACCCCTCCTCAAAATGGGTAACCCTTCTTCCTCAGGCAATTACTAACCCATTTCACTCCTCTCTGCTCTGGCTAAGGTGCAGAAAAACATTTGTTCTCTCCTAGCTGTTCAACTACCTTGACTTATCTTCTTTCCTCTCTCCTTGTCAGTTTGGCTTCTGTAAGAACTACTCCACTGTCTCCTCCCTCCTCCAGTTCACAGAGTTTTTGCTGAAGGGCATAGACTAGGGCCTGTTCACTGCAGGCATTTTCATAGACCTAACAAAGGTCTTTGACACTATAGTCCACCATCTTCTCTTGGATAAGTTAGGTGCTGTGGGTCTATCTGACCAAGTCAGGTGTTTCCATTCCAATCTCTCAGACTGGCTCCAGTTGGTCCAAGTTGGTGATGCCCTAACCCTCCCCCCTGCCGATCTATTCTAGTATCCATCAAGGCTCCATTGTTGCCCTAATCCTTTTCTCCATCTTCTTAAATGACCTCCCCTCCACCTATGTCTCTTCCCATATACACATCTAGGCAGATGACATAGTTCTATTTGCTTCAAGTGTCTCTTTCCCTGAGCGGGAGTCCTTACCTCAGTGTGACTTTGATAATGTCCAGCATTGGTTCTGTTCAAACCAGCTCCTACCAAATGACAGAAAAACTGTCTCTCTCACATTTAGCACTAGCCGATGATTAGCAAAGGTCCAACATAAACCTTTCTTCTCAACTTTGGATGACCATCTGCTTGAATAGGTACACCATGTCAAGTACTTAGGGGTGTGGTTGGATCATAATCTCAGCTTTTCCACTCACATTGATGGTGTGCACAGGAAGCTTTGCTGTAAGTATGGTATGCTGTGCCACATTATGCCTTCCTTTTTTGATATCTGCTGTGCTATCATCCTTAATATGATCTTGCTCATGTTTGGTTATACAGATGTAGTCTACAGCAGTACCCCAAAGTCTACACTTCACAGGCTTGTCCCCCTTTTTCGTTCCTTCTGCTGCTTTGCCCTTAGTGCTCCATCTCTCACTCATCACTGCTCTCTACATGCTAATCTCTCTTTTCCCTCTTTTGAGGCCTGTGTCTCTCACTCTGTTCCTCCTTCATGGCCAAATACTGGCTTGCCATCATTCTCATTTATCTGTCCTTTCTCCTTAACCCTGCTATCCCCTCTTCCTACTCCCTCCATTCATCTGCTGCACTTTCCTTTCATATACCTCACAGTAAATCTGTAGCAGGCCAGTCTGCTTTCTCTGTCTGGCTTCCTACACTTTGGAACAGCCTTCATCTCCCCCTCTTTCTCTCTTCCTCCCTTCACTCTCTCCAGCCATTCTTACTGACACACTTCATAAAACAATGCAGCAGCAGCTAGGCTTCTTCCTCTTCTCTCCAGATTACAACTTCCCATGTCCTATCCATGACACCATTGACCCCCCGGGTCTCTACTCAAGTATCAGGCAACTCCTAAGGGGGATCTCCCTCAGCACCAACCTTAAATTAAGCCTCATGCTACCTGTGGTTGTTTCAAATGCTAGGACAATTGTATAAAAATATGTTCCTCTGTGTTAACTCTGTTTTAATTGTATAATACTCTGTAAATGGTCTGTTTTTTCTTGTGTCTGTTATTGTTATATAATGTGGAACCTTTGTAAAAGAGCCTTGGCTCGAAGGTTATTTTCTGAATCACTAAATAAATAAAAATAAAATCCATCCCCCCTCAGCTATTATACCCATTTTTGCCTATTCAGCTGTACAGCTTATAACTCAGTTTACTCTGTAGTGCAAATTTTAGGCTCATCGATACTTTGCAAATATCTTACCACACATTTGCAGCACACTTCTTAGCTCTCATCCTGGCTACCTCATAACCAAGAAACATGTATACTTTTTACATTGTTTCTGTCTGCCTCTGAAATTCCTTAATGGTGCAGCAATTTTTTGTACATGGTGCAGGGTCTACACCAGAAGACATGCAAAGAGAGATTAAAGGAGCTTAATATGTATACCCTCGAGGAGAGGAGGGAGAGGGGGGGACATGATAGAAACTTTCAAGTACCTCAAGGGAATCAACAAAGTCCAAAAGGGTAGCATCTTTCAGAAAAAGAGATGTACAAGAACAAGGGGCACAATTTGAAGATAGAGGGGGGATGGTTCAGAGGTAATGTGAGGAAGTATTTTTTCATGGAGAGGGTTGTGGATACATGGAACAGCCTTCCTGAGAAGGTAGTGGAGTCAAAAACAGTGGGGGAATTCAAGAATGCATGGGACAGACATAAGTCAGTTTTGGTGGGGGGGTAGGAGGAAGTAGGCTGTTGGTTAACTAGGATCTGCAACTTAACCATTATGTAGGAAAATGGGCAGACTAGGTGGGCCAAGCGGTCCTTATCTGCCATCAGATTCCATGTTTCTATGTTTCTATGTTTGTGCACCTACTGGTGTCACTGTTGTATTGCCTCCCCCAGGTCACACCTGAAAACAAGCCCCAGCTCAATGTGCCTATCCCGGTCACACCATTTTAAATAAATAAGTAAATCTCCCACTGTTCATGCATAGCTTTCGAGGTTTTCAAAACAAACTTCCTTAAAGTCTGGGATATACACGCCCCTCTACGTATGAAAAGAGTTCAAGGAGCGCATCTCCCCTGGATCTCGGCAGACACAATCAAAATATGCCACGCCAGGGACCACGCCTGGAAACTTTATAAAAAGAGGGGCACTCAGGCCTCCCTCGTTGCCTATAGATCCCTTCAAAACAAGTGTACAAATAGCATAAGACTAGCGAAAAAAAACTGCTTCCAATCGACTTTTAGCAAAAATTTAAATCACCCAACTGACTTCTGGAAATCTCTTAAAACCCTGCTCTCCCCCCCCACCCAACCTGCCCCACCGACACTACTAGACCAAGGTTCCCTTATCTCCGACCCTATCCATGTAGCTGAAGCTTTTAACGCTCACCTTGCCAGCTGTGCCAAAAAGCTCCTATCCTCCCTTCCCCACACCCACCCCATGGATCCTCCCCACCACACATGTGCTCCTCGCACTACTTCCTCATCCATACCATGCTCCTTCCACACAGTTACCCAAACAGATGTCTTTTGCTCCCTTCGGGTGCTAAACCAAAACAAAGGGAAATTCCCCACCTTCATGGACGCAAAAATGCTCTACCTCTCCACCCCAGCTATTGCCGCCCCTCTAGCCGACCTTTTCAATCTATCCTTCTCTCTGGGCAAGATACCAACAACCTGGAAGCTGGCCACCATTATACCTCTGCCAAAAGCAGGTGACCCCTCCTCCCCTGGAAATTACTGATCCATCTCCCTACTTCCTATCCTGACCAAACTCCAGGAACGATTGGTCCTGTCCCAACTCACCCCGTACCTAGATGCCGCCTCCTTTTTCACACCATTCCAATCGGGCTTCCGTAAATCCCTCAACTACCACCTCCCTACTCCGTGTCACAGGTGACATCCTCAAGTATGGACAAAGGTCACATCACTCTGCCATTTTCATTGACCTAGCCAAGGCCTTCGACACAGTCTCCCACTCCCTACTTCTCTCCAAACTCACTGCTGCAGGACTCTCTACTCCAGCCACTAACTGGTTCCATGACTACCTAGGAGGCAGGAGACAAGTAGTCAAAATAGCCTCTCACACCTCCCACCCATTGCCTGTCCCAACAGGTGTCCTGCAAGGCTCAGTCCTGGGTCCCCTTCTCTTCTCCATCTTTCTGAATGACCTCCCAGCAGCATGCTCACACTCCTCTATACAGATGTACGCAGATGACACTGTCCTATACTCCTCTGGTCCCACAACCCTCAGTGTAGCAACCCAACTCCAGGAAGATTTCAGCTATCCAGAACTGGTTTAGGTCTAACCAGCTATTTCTTAACTCTAAAAAAAAAAATATCGCTAACTTTTGGTTCACCTCAAAGACTCTCCCGACAAGTCCCCACCCCCCTTTCAAAACCCTGGACGGAACTTCCCTGGAAAACTGTACGAGCTTCAGATACCTGGGTGTATGGCTAGACCAACACCTAGATTTCTCTGCACACATCACCTCTCTACACAAGCGGCTACTCCCTAAACTTTGGGCATTGTACTGTAACAAAAGCTGCCTCCCCACACCAACAAGGCATGCCATTGTTCAAAAAATGATCCTCCCCGTAGGCGACTATGGTGACATAGTTTACTCCACCGCCCCTGGGTCCGCCTTGGCCAGCCTAGACACCCTGTTCCACTCATTCTGCCGTTTCATCCTCAGCTTCCGCCAATCAACCCACCACTGCAATCTCTATAGCTCGTTAACTCTACCATCCCTACATGACCGCAGACAAACCAACTGCACCAGATTCGCAGCCAAATTCTGGTCCAACTCCCCCCCCACCTGACCTCTGCCCTCTCCCAACAACCATCACCAACATACTCCCTTAGATGGATTGACCATAAACTGCTCCATGTCCCGTTTATGCACACATCTAAAGGCCAGGCTGCTTTTAATTACCAATTTCCTCAGACCTGGAACGCCCTACCTGCCCCCATCCAACACGCACCAAATACCTCCCTACGGAACAAATTACTCAGAGTACATTTCACCTCCAGTTGCTCCTGCTTCAGCTAAGAATTCTTGCTTAAATGTCTCGCTGCTATAATCTCATATGTATTGAACAGTATCTACCCTCTGTATTCTCTATACTGATTGTATGTATCCTACCCTTGACTGTAATTTTCCCCCAACTATGTAATTTTTCCCACACAAATGTAATGTAACAATCCTTGCACAACTCTGTACTGTCTAAGCATTACTAATATGTATGTGGGTCTCGGCCCCCAGGTCGCATCTGGAATCGAGCATGTTGCTCAGTATGCTTTCCTGGTAAAACGCGTAAATAAATAAATATATAAATAAATAAGTATTGTATGTACTGCATGTATGTTAAAGGGGCATCTGAGGGATGTCAGCTACTGTATGAGACAGCCATCTTATTTACTTTGGGCATGAGATGTTTCTGGCTTCCCAAACTAAATGATATGACTCTCAATACAATAGGAGATGTCTCCCATGTTAACGTATTAAAATCATGACCACTGTATTTGCTACATTAATGTCAAATACAATTTAGTTTGCAATATGGCATATAAGTTTTCATCTCCACTCTTTACGTTTTGTTTTGAACAGTATTACATAGGATAGATGGCTAAAGTCAGGCAGTGGTGACAGTTTAATAACAGGAAATAGGAAAGTAGCTTGTAGTTGAGTTAGAGCATGAAAAACAGTACAGTGCAATCCATTTAAACTGGACACCTTTCAACCAGAGAATCAATTAGTTTGGACAAAACTTCAAGCTAAAAGCCATTTCCATAGGGGCCATGTTTAACAAATTCTGGCAAGAGCCGATAGGGCTGCAATCATGATCGCAGAAGGGGGGCCGGAGGATCTGAGATGTGGAACCGCTTGCAGCTGCACTGAGAATGTGCAAGCTGAGATGCAATATCTCATTTTCAGTGGAGTCCTGCTTTTATCCATTTTTAGAATGCATTTACTCAGGATAGGACACCTGGCAGACAAAATGGCATGAAATAATAGTGCCCCAGGGATGTTTTTGAGGCTAGGACCTAGTACTTAGGTTCTGATAATCAGCAAAATAAAACTGACACTTACAGCCATCCAGAATATGATAGTCAATGTTTGTAAGAGTGATTTTTGAGCCCTTCAAAATGATTGCCCCTTAAAATAGTAATTTGGCTACCAGATTTTGAAAGCTGGTGATCAAACTAACAACCAGCTCACAAACTGGTTTGCACCTCTCAGGAGCCAGGAGAATGCAGGTACTTATTCCACCAAAGCCATAAATTCACAGTGTGACCTTGAGCAAGTCCCTTAATCTCACTATGCTTCAGCTAGAGACAGTGTATCTTAGTAGATGGAGCACAGAGCTGTGAATGTTGAGACAATGGTTTGAGTCCCAGTAGCACTACTTGCTGAGGGTGTACCGATCTGAGGTCAAATCCACCACCGCGACATCCAGCACAGTGACAGAAATCACCTGGATGCAATGAGTCACTGTGCAGGACATAGCAGAAACTGGTGGTGCGGCTCTCAGTGTTGCACCCTCTCCCGGTCCAACTCCAACTCGGAGTTAGATATCTAGAGACCGGGGGGTTTGGGGGCACAGCTCCCTGAATGAATCACACTGACATCCCCAATAGTATAATGCCAACACTCAGCATTGTGTCTGTCGCTGTCGGGGATGTTGGCGTGAGCGCTGTCACAGTGCAATAGTAAAATCCTTGCTGAGTGACCTTGAGCAAGTCTATACTAAATAAAATGCTTGAAATTATTATAATTGCAATTATGTTTAATATTTCTTGCTTGTATCCTTTCTAACTTACCATGCCTCCCTCCACCTGCCCCCCTCTACCCCCAAGTACTCCCTTTGTAACACTGACTCTTGCTTCCTCTCCCTTCCTCCCATTAAATACACTGCAGGTAAAGCTGCTTTCTCCTTCCTTGTCCCTAAGCTCTTGTCTTCTCTTCCCTTTGCTGTTCGCTCCACCCAATCCCTGAAATCCCTCAAATCTCTGCTTCAAGACTTCACAACTCACTCCTGCAATCACCCCTGGCCCTGCCTAGCCTCTCTACCATGCAAAGTGAAGTTCTGGCATCCAGTTCACCTGCCCCCTCACCACCACCGTGATCGCCTACCTGAGACCACAGCTTAGACACTGGGTTTCGCACTTTATTCTAGTGTTGATTATGTGAATCTATTCAGTTAGTCATGGCAACTGTACTTTTACTCTATATTTCTTTTACCTTTTGCACAGTTATTAATTGTTATAAATTTTGTGGCACCTTACTATATCTCCTGATATGTACTGTACTCCCCTCTCCTCCTAGAATGCATCTGGGAATGAGCTTTTACCAGCTCAGTACTGTATGTCTTTCTTGCTGAAACTTCTGAAATAAATAAATAAAAATAAGAATTTTCTATTTTTTTTTAACTCAGCTTTATTTGTGGAATTTCTGAAGTTTTATGTTTGGTTACATCACATTTAAGCATTATGCAAGAATCAGTGCAGAAGTGGAAAGTCTGTGCTTGTTTTACCAATGGCATCTTTGTGTTTTCTAGTTTTTTCCATCTTATCTTCCAATTGTTGTGTTTGTGACATCACAGGCTGTTGTCATGGTATGCACTATGATGTCATAAAGGTAGGTCAAAAAATAGGAAACCTGTTAAGTACATTAGAACTCTCTTACTGGTCTCTCCTAATCACTCTAATAGATGTATTTCAATGTGTCCAAAGATGTGCTGCATCTTCAGGTAGCACCTTTGTCACAGTGATTTGGATTACTCTGTTGTACTGCCCAGCCCAGAAACAACAGCCTCTATCCACTGTGAGGAACAATGTGACATGGCAATGATATGTAAATGGCAGTTAATGAATTAAGGATGTGTTACTGTCTTGTATGAAGATTAGGATAATTTGCATTTTACCTTTCCAACTAAGAAAGTGTGTGCTCATGCACAGTGACCCAAGGACCTCAGAAACAGATGGTAAGCTAATTGTTCTCAGAGTCTACCACTTAACAGCCCTGTCAGGTCTTCTGCGCAGATGTGAACAGCACCTGTGGTCTAGACAGTACCTTGCCTACCGCTACTCTCACATGGGGTATAATCAAACTGCAATTACATGACCACACATTGCATTACACATGTTTGAATATACCCCCTCAGTCATGCTATTTGGCAAGCAGGTAGCAGACTTTCCAGGGTGCTTTGCTGGACTTTCAAATATGATACCTGGCGTATATAAAAAGTGCTGTAAAAGCAATCCTTTACTCCTCAAGGTTGTGAAATTGGGTAGCAGCAGCAGAACCCCACTGAAAATAAGATGGTATGTCAGGTAGAAACAAAGTACACACAGGAATTTCCCTGGGGTCCTGGCCAAATTTCCTCTATTCACTAGAAATACCACCAACAGCTTAATCAGGTTCAGTTTCAGTTGGTTACCATCTATATTCCCACTCCCGGGTTGCCCCTGAAAAAGGGACTTCTAGTCTCAGTGGGCTTACCCAGTCAACAAAATTCAATAAAATAAAAATAAAATAAATAAGCAATCTGTAAATTGTTTTTTGGCCCAAGAAACACATCAGACACAAGAAGAATTCCTATTTTTGAGCAAGAGATGGAGTTTGGGTATTAATGTACCCTTTAAAAATAACTCGAGGGATGGTGATATTTTTCAGAAAAAAATTTGGTATTTTTATTCTGAGATCTATTTTTGATGATAATGGGCATTTTATTATATATTTGCTTTAAAACTACAGATGTGTTTGTCCTTACTCAGACACACCATGGTCATACCTCCCCTTACTTATATATCAACTTGTTGCCCTACCAAATCCTATACATAAGCACTTATTTCACTACTTGTGTTACTTCCCACCCGAATGCTCTTCAGGAAAATCCTCCTACTGAAGACTAAACTTAGCATGCTTCCAACTCCAAGACTCTTGAACTAAAGCTAACCTACCCTGCCCCATTGTCTTTGTATACTCATTAGTATCTACTCCTACTATGTACCACTCCAATTAACCACTAATAACAATAGATCCCCAGTTCCGGTACAGTCCAAAACTGACCAAAACATCCTTGCCTTGGTGATAACTTATGAACCCTGTACAATTATCAAGTCTGCTTGTTGATCTTATCCTGCATGCACAACTCTTGATGTCACTCTATGTACACTGTACTAATTCTGACTGTTTGTTGTTCTTACCCAACATGTGCAATTGTTTTGGTAATATTTTATGAACTCTGTACAATTTTCCTCATTTGTTTATTCACGTTATCTATTATGTTCAACTTCCTTTGTTATCTCCCATGTCATGCCCGAAAATAGACATACTGTACATATACCTAGTGTACCCTACCCGATAAACAAAAATTAAGTAAATAAATAAATTATATGTAAGATATAATTTCAAGGTCAAATATTTACCCTAGTTAATAACTACAGACCAAATTAAAATTCTCTGGCTTTTTTCAATGAGTTTTTTTTTTTACTCTAATTACTTGTAATTATCCCTGGATTATTGGGAGGGAGGATTTAAACATGGCACTAAATAACTTGGGCAGATCTAATCTAACACCAGGTAAACCTACACTGGCAGTACTTAAAGTTTAAGAATTTATGACAGACTTAAACTTAGTTGACCCATGGACACAAACTCACCCCGTAGATAAACAATTTTCTTTCTTCTCATCAGTTCATCAAAGCTATGTAAGAATAGATTTGTTTTCCTAATCTCCAATACCCTGATACTCTATGAAGGAAATAATATACAAAGGAATAATTATTTCAGACCATGCTCCAGTCATAATTAAGTTGGAAATATAGAAAATACTAAAACAACATATGTTTAAATTTGATCCAACGTAATTGAAAGATGCCAATTATGTAAACAAAATACAAACATAAACACCACCATTCTTTCAAGGCAACTATAACTTGGATACATCATTAATTTGGGTGTGGGACTCTTTCAGTCATACATAGGAGGCCTACCCATTGCATGCAGCACCAATCATAGAAAGCTTGGGCTAGCAAAAATGAATGAAGTACAAAAATGTATTTCTCAAATGGAGCATATAAATAACTTAAATTCAAATCCAAATACACTACATCAGCTCCTAATTTTGTGGAGCACATATAATAACTTGGCTACATTAGAAGCAGAACATCAGTTATTACTAACCCAAAGTAAATACTATGTGAAAGGTGATAAACCTGATAAGAACCTCTCGTGGCAATTAAAAAAGGAACAAGAGGACAGGAATATATGCAAGCTCAGGAAACCAACTGGATCCATTACTAATATTCCTAAGGAAATAAATCAGGAATTTGTGTAATATTATATCAAATTATATGCATCAGAATGTAACGGAGATTGCTCTGATATTATTACATTTCTATGCAGAATTCCTATACCTGTATTAAAGCACAATCAGGTTCATTTATTAGAATCAGTCATTTCTACAGAAGAAACAGAATGGGCAATTAAGTTGCTATCGACAGGGAAAGCATCAGGCCCAGAAGGCCTCCCAATAGACTTTTTGAAAACCTTTTCACCCATGATTACCACATATCATAACAAAATTATACAACTACATATTTTCTCAGCAGACACTACCTCCGTCTTTCAGGGAAGCCACTGCATGCTTGTTTAAAAAAAAATAAGGACCCTTTAAATCTGGGTTCTTACTGACCAATTTCACTCATTAATTCTGATGTGAAAATTCTAGCCCAAATACTTATGTATAGATTAGAAAAGATCCTACCTGGGATCATTCCACATGACCAGAATGGATTCATCAAGGGTCGCTATCTTAGGACCAATAAAACATGTGCCCTCAATTTAGTCGATAAGTTTAAGACATCTAATTATTCTCTCCTATCACTCGACACTGAGAAAGCATTTGATTGGATAGAATGGGATTGCATGAAGCTCGTATTAAATAAATTTGGATTTGGTCCAAATTTCAGAAACTGGTTAGATATTTTATACTCTAAACTATGCATAAGAATTAGGACTAACACTGACTTATCGGAACCTATGCAATTTCATAGAGGGACCAGACAGGGCTGCCACCTCTCATCTCATATTTGCCATTTCCCTTGAACCTCTAGCTATTGCTATTGTGAAGAAGAACATGAAAGGTCTAACAATAACAGGGACTTAACTTAAGATTAGTTTATACACAGATAATGCCCTAATTTTGACTGACAATATGAGTCAATGTTTCCTGGAAATAAGTAACCTACTAACTGACTTTGGATTAATATCTGTTATAAAATCAATTGGGAGAAGTCAGAAATTCTGGAAGCAAAGGGCCATATAGACCCTTTTCAGATTCATCCAGCTTATAATATACAAAAGGTTTATCATCTGAAATATTTAGGAGTATATGTGAATCAAGATATATCTAACCTAAACACAAAGTGTGCACAAGGAAAGTAGTGCTTCTGTGCTAAAAAAGACTATTTTTGCTATACACAAGCAGAGCACACACGCATTTTGGATGTTCTGCCATCCTTTATCAAGGTAAAGGATGGCAGAATATCCAAAACGTCTCAGGCTGTTAGCCTTCATTTTCTTGTTTTTCATATAGACATAAATTGAGTTTGATTCGCAAGAGACTTGTGCCCTGGTAATTTTTGAGGTCTGTGTGCTCTGCTTGTGTATAGTAAAAATATATCTAACCTACTTGAGATAAATTTTTCCCCATTACTTAGCAAAGTTAAAAAACAGTTGGATCACTGGGAATCTCTGACTCTTATTCTAACTGGTCACACCAACATTATTTTGTTGAATATATTGCCCAAGTTCCTGTTCTTATTTCAGACTCTTTCAATTCCCATTCCAGACAATTATTTTTCAGATCTAGAAAAAGTGGTGAAAAAGTTTCTGTGGAAGGGTAGAGAACCCAGATTGAATCTGGAAAAGTTATATGCCCCTAAACAGCAGTGAGTATTAGCTCTCCCATATTTCTTTTGGCACTACTTAGCCACCAATCTGGCTACTATACACTCCTAGATTCGTAGGAGCACTCAAAAGGCTCCTTGTCAGATAGAAACAGCCGTCTGTCCCTATGATTACATTAAATATGTTCTCTATGCTGCTCCATGCATTAAACATATCAATACCCTACATCAAAGCACAATCACAGCTTGTGATACATGGGACAAAGTGTCACAACTCATTAAACAATCTTGCAGAATATCAATTTTTCACACATTTATCTCAGTGGGAATTTTGGCCCCTCCTCAGCCAATCAATGGTTTAAAAATTGGCATATCAAAGGCCTGGTGGAAATAGGAGACCTATATGATAATAGTGGGCCACAAGATTTTAACTAATTGAAAAACCCATATTTACTTCCCAGTGTGGATCTAGTTAGATATCTACAAATCAGAAATTACATACAAAAACATACAGACACCTTATCTCCTGCTAAACAAACTGTTTTAGAGAGTATTTTTACCTGTACCACCAGGCCTAGATTTCTCTCTACAATATATGCCTTATTGTTATCCTACCACACATATAATCTAGATAATTTGTAAAGTACAGTAAATGGCAGGAAACATTAAACACCACCATATCTAATCAGGAATGGCAGAGGATAATTGAGTATTACAGTAGAAGGATATTATCAACAAAACTTCAGCAAATTTATTTTAACATTATACAGAGAACATATTACACTCCACATAAATTAGATTTAATGAATAAAGATATATCTAACATCTGTCCCAGATATTCTACATCTATAAAAACTCTAGAACACATGTTAATAACATGTCCATGTCTGGACATTTTTGGTCTAAAGTCTTAATGACATTATCTATGGCATCCACAGTGAAGTTAAAAAAAAATCTATTGACTGTATTTTGTTATGTAATGGCCAGACTTATGTCTCTTGTACCCAGCAACAACAGACTATGATACTCCTTGGAGTGATCAATGCCTTCAAATGTATACTCCTTAAGTGGAAAGATTTCCAACCCCCTGAGTACAATACAGTACATGGATGAATTTCATAGTGTCTATTCATAGGATAGAGAAGGTTCATTATACTTTGGGGAAAAATCTGGATCTTTTTGATCAAGTATGGTCTGGAGTTACTCAAATTATAAATTCTGTAGAGGTCCGTAGTATGTGAGCGTAGAGAGTTAAGAAATTACCGACAAATTACTAATGGTAAATTAAAACATTTCTTATGTGTCTCCACAGGTATTGGATTATTAAATCTTGTGTTACATATTTGCCTTACATACCCTATGTTCCTATAGGAGGATATTCTTAACTGCAAACTTTTAATTTATTTATTTATTTTTTTAATTTAGTTGTTTAACCAGGAGTAGCACACTAAGCTGAAAGCTTTTTTACAGGAGCGATCTGGGAACTTGATGAACTTTATCAGGTTTAATTGGTTATATGATATTTGTAATGTGTTATGTATGATAAATTGTGAGTGGAGCCAATTATCTAATTGAGCCACAATCATGTTCAGTATGGATTTATGCTCCATTAAATTAAAAAAAAAATTTAGGGTTTAATATATTACTGTGCAACACAGCAGAAAAGGGAGATGGGAGGGTTCCTACGTGCTCTGGTACAAAAATGCTTAGGGACACAAAGTTTAAATAAATTATATGGCAAGACAGAGTGCTCCAGCAGAAGACCCATAACTGGATTAGCTGGACCCTGAGTGCTTGAGCTGGTCTCTGCTTTGAAATAGCCTGAACTGGTGTCTGTGGGTTATTAGGGGCTCCAGTACAAAAAAGTCACTCTTCAGTTGCTTTTCTTTATACAAGACTGTAATTTTCTTGTTAGTGATTCTTGCAATGAGATTGTCACTGCTGTGTAACTACGAGAATGAGAAGAAGTTAATGTAGTGATTAACTGTAGTCATTACATAAATCATAACCCGAGATGAGATGAATGTCACAAAGATAATATGACCTGATACAGGTAATAAAAACTATTGAAAAATATAATACAGCAACATAAAAAAAAAACTGTACTATATTATAGGAGCTCGGTTATGCCCCTATAGTTAGGGTTGCACAGGGGTTTCTATGTTAAACCTCAAATTTTGCAATTTAATATCATTGCAACTTTTCAATGGATTCGCATGAAATTGTGCATGCCTGGTCTCATGGGGAAGATCTCTTGATGTGGCACATTTTGTTCCAGTTGGATATGTGGATTCTGAGATGAGGATAGTGAAAAAACATAAAACATTCGCTGTTTTTACTGAGGTTTTTCTTTTTGTCATTGCCTTGCACCTAGACGGATTGGAATTTTGGTCTGCCATTTTCAGGGTGGAAAGGGCTTGGCCCACAGATGTGTCTTTCGCTGTTCTGACGAACATTTAAAATTTCTGTTTCTGAGCATGTTCAGTACAGTCTTTTAGATAGCAGTCTGGAACAAAGAAAGAGTTTGGGATGAATGGAAAAGGATACTTTTTCATTTGGGATGAATCCTTTTTTGTGATGGAAAAATTATTTTTCATTTGTCAGCATTTTGTTTTCTGTTTTTCTTAAAAAAAAATCAAACCCCACAAAAATGACATTCTGCAGAGAGTCCAAGCTTTCTATCTTGCTCACCGGGACTCTGTTAGATGGATTCTGTAGTTAACTGTTGATAAACTGACCCTGAAAGGTTTTTTTTTTCTTTTTTTTAGTTTTAAAATCCTTTTTCATGATTCGTTTGCACTTTTTCTGTATGGACTTTTTTGTTCAAATGAAAAAGGATTCCTTGGTAAGGAAAAAAATTGTGAACTTAGTTTTTCCTTTTTGCTCTTTTTTCATTTGTCCTTTTTCATTTGAATGAATAAAGATCCCTTGATATGGAAGAAGATTTTGGACTAAGTTTTTTTCCTGTTTTTCTGTGTGATCCTTTTATGTTCAAATGAAAAAGGGTCAGTTCAAATGGAAAAAGAGTTTGGACTTAGTTTTTGTTTTAATTCTTTTTTCATTTCAAGGTATCGTTTTTCATTTCCTTTTTTGTTTGATACAGAAAAGGATTCCTTCAAACAAAAAAAGGATTTTGTACCCTGTCCCCGTACCCTGGTATCTAGCGGCACCCTCACCCTTGGATTTCTGCCCCCATAGTAACATTTATCCATGGTGACTAGTGGCACCCCTCACCCTCCATTCACTGTCCCCATTATTGTAAATGTTATCCCTAGTGTCTAGTGCTGCCCTCCACCCTCCATTTGCCACCCCCATAATAATATTATTTTTCCCCGGTGTCTAGTGGCACCCACCCTCTGATCACCACCCTGTAATAATATTTATCTCTGGTGTCTAGTGGCACTCACACCCTCTGATTACCATTCCCATTATTGTAAATTTTATCCTTGGTGTCTAGTGAAGCCCTCCCCACCCTATGTTCACCATCCCTGTAATGATATTATTTTTCCCTGATGTCTAGTGTCACCCCATCCTCTGTTCACTGTCCTTGTAATAACATTTATTCATGGTGTCTAGTGGCACCCACACCCTCCATTCACCATCACCATTATTGTAAATTTTATCCCTGGTGTCTACTGGCACCCCCCACTCTCTGTTCTATGTCCTCATCATAATATTTTCCTTGGTGTCTAGTGGTGCTCCCCACCCTCTGATCACCACCCCCATAAGTAGGATGTGTTTCTCCAGGTGTCTAGTGGCACACCCCACCCTCTGATTTCTGTGGGGTCTGAAATAAAGAAAATAGTCCCTCAATGTCTTTTTTTTTAAACCTGTAAAATAGAAAATGGTCTCTTGCTGATCCCCCCACCCCCCTAAACATACCCTCACTAACCTGAACAGGTCCCAGTGTGAAGATACCCTCCCCCATCGAAGACACAGCTTGCTGCTGGAATTGATGACTGCTATATGAGAAATTAAGGTAAATGCAGTTCAATGTATTTCAATGGGGTTTTCAACTTTGGTGCATAACTTTGCCAATGTTTGCAAATTCTGAGCCCACATTTTCAACATGGCCTTTTTGAGACCCCACCTCATGAACAATGGCACTGGAACTATGCAAATCCAGCCCAAAAGGCAATTTTGCGGTCGCTTGGTGAAATTACCTTTCAGGCAGGATTTTAAAATTTGCCCTGGTCTTGTTCATGAGGTGGGGTGATAAGAAGGCTAAGTTGAAAATCTGGAGTCAGAATATGTCAAAATGGAAAAGTTATGTGGATCTGTTGAAATTTTGCCACGCTCGCCCATAACTTTGGTAATTTTAAATATTTATTCCCCAAATTTTCAACATAGCCATTGTTTTAGACCACCTCATGAACATGATAGCTGTCATTTCTGAAATCCTGGCCAAAGTGAGTTTTCACACCTGTGACGTGGAATGACGTTGCAGTGGCGCACAATAAGGTTTTGGTGGGGATTTCAAAATTTACTGTACCGGCTACATGAGGTGGGGTAATAAGAAGGCAATGCAGAAACTTTGGTCACTGTTGTACTATAAACATAGAAACATAGACTTTGATGGCCCACCTAGTCTTCCCATTTCCCTACCTACAGGATAAACTGCAGATCCTAGTTAACTAACAGCTTATTTCTTCCTATCCCCCACAAAAATTTCCTTATGTCTGTCCCATGCATTCTTGAATTCTCCCACAGTTTTAGACCCCACAACCTCCTCAAGAAGGCTGTTCCATGCATCCACCACCCTCTCTGTGAAAAAATACTTCCTCACATTGCCCCTGAATCGCCCCCCCATCTTCAAATTGTGTCCCTTTGTTCTTACACATCTCTTTTTCTGAAAGATGTTACCCTCTTGGACTTTGTTGATTCCATTGAGGTACTTAAAAGTTTCTATCATGTCCCCCCTCTCCCTCCTTTCCTCAAGGGTATACATAGTAAGCTCCTTTAGTCTCTCCTCATACAGTTTCTCTTGCAGACCCTGCACTATTTTAGTTGCCCTCCTCTGGACCGTCTCTATTCTGTCTATGTCCTTGTGGAGATGGGGTCTCCAGAACTGGATGCAGTACTCCAGATGGGGTCTCACCAACTGTCTGTACAGAGGGATAACAACTTCCTGTTTTCTGCTGGGGATGCCTCTCCCTATACATCCCAGTATCCCCCCAGCCCTCCCTACTACCTTCTCACATTGCTTGCTAACCTTAAGGTCATATGATATGATTACCACCAGGTCCCTTTCCATTTTTGTTGTTGTTACTGCCTCCCCCCCATTGTGTAATCTTTCCCTGGGTATTTGTTTCCCAGGTGCATTATTTTGCACTTCTTTGCATTGAATCCAGGCTGCCATACTTCTGACCATTCCTCCAACCTTGCCAAGTCCCTTCTCATCCTTTTCATGCCTTCTTGTGTATCAACCCTGTTGCAGATCTTTGTGTCATCTGCAAGAGGAATACTTTTCCTTCCAGTCCCTCTGCAATGTCACTTATAAAGACATTAAAAAGGACTGGACCCAGTACTGAACCCTGCGGTACCCCACTAGTAACCCCACTTTCTTCAGAGTGGACTCCATTTACAATTATCTTCTGTGTTCTGTTGTCCAGCCAATGTTTTACCCAGGCTACCACCCTGGGACCCACTCCCAGGCTGGTTAATTTGACTACAAATGGAAGTGAAGTGTCTGGATAACCCTGAGCTGCCACAACAACATACATATACACATCTATGGAGCGATGGAAGCACAGACAAGTAAGAATACAACTGCACTATCTCAAAAATTATGGATGGATGGATGGGAGCACAGTCAAACAAAGATATGATTAAACTATCTCAAAAGCAAGGAAATTCATTGTAAAAAACTTTGTTAATGCACTAGTTAGGGTTAAAGTGACAAAAGTAGGGAAATGTGGCTTTAGGGTTTCAACCCTAACATCCCATACCCACCCTGCAGGCAGCAACAGGAAAAATGGTTTCACCTCTCTGGCCTCTTCGCAAATCAGCTGTGTGGTGTGCCTTTGGGTTGTGAACCCTAACACTCACTCTATTCTCATATGCTATACCCAGCTCAGCTTATTTACTGATGGAATTGGGTAAGTGTTAGGGTTGACAACCCCAAGACACACCACATGGCTGATTTGTGAAAAGGCAAGAGAGGTGAAACCATGATGGTTTTTCCCCTTGCTGCCTGCAGGTTGAGGGTGAGGTGTTAGGGTTGGAAACCCTAATGCCACATTTCCCTACTCCTGTTGCTTAAACCCTAACTAGTGCATTAACAAAGTATTTTGTAATGAATAATTTTTATACTTCAAAGAAGCACACCTTAGAAACATAGAAACATAGAATCTGACGGCAGATAAAGACCACTTGGCCCTCCTAGTCTGCCCATTTCCCTACCTAATGGATAAGCTGCAGATCCTAGTTAACCAACAGCCTACTTCCTCCTACCCACACTACTGGAGCTGGAATTACCACAGCTGCTGGCACCAGACTTGCCCTCCAATAGATCCTCGTTAAAGGATATAAAGTGTACTCATTCCAATTACATGGCCTCGAAAGAGTCCTGTTTTGTTATTTTCCGTCACCTTACTAAAAGTTTCAGAATTATTTCCTTGTCCACCTAGAAATGGACATTTATTTTTGCTACTTTAGAAAAATTGAGTGGCTCAGATAATAATTTTAATGGAGTAGGATTTAAGGATGAGTTTTTTTTAGCATATCACATAAGATTTTATTTATATGGTGCTCATAACACACACACACACACACACACAGAAGTCAGATTATGTTATAGTTCACAGTTAATAAGGATCCACTAAAGCCAGCCTAGTGGTGAGGTGGGCTGAGGTGTGTATGCTCTTACCACCTGCCTCACCAGCAATCTTGGTTAGGGAACAGACCAGGGTTACTCGGGGGTTGGCGGTGTGAAGGAGAATTGAGTGGGACAGCCTTCCTCCCACGGAAAGAGGGGATTCTGAGTCCTGCCACTCACCTGACATCTAGCGGAGGCAAGGGGGCAGTACTGATGGGAACAGCAGACATTGGTGGGGGAATGTGTTGACACAGCTTGCATCTGCATCAATATGCGCGAGTGTGTTTTGCATCATATGTAGCTCTCCAGGGCAAAAAACAGAGGCCTGTCTCACTCTGCCTTCTCCCCAGGCACTGAATAGCTCTAGGTGGTAGCCTACCTGCCAATAGATGGCTCCAGGTAAGTGGTGCTTAACTTGTAAGTCCACAAGATGGACCAGTGATGGGGCTGGGGGATGCCACTGAGTCCAGGGATGGCAGGAGCTAATCAGGAATAATAATAGTAACTTCTCCTTTTCATTTATGCCCCCTTCCTTGCTCCAGTGTCAGACTCCTTCCAAAGTTCACAAGGCATGACCGCACCAGCCCTACAAACCTCATGGCACCATCCTCCATGTAGCTGAAGCTTGTGCCCTGGGTGGGGATGGGGTGGAGAGGATTTACCCCTGACCCTTTGTGTCGTAAGGAGGCACACTGTGGTGGTGCGACAGGACCCAGACTTACTGGGGTCTATCATTGCAGGCACTGGGGCTATTTTTGTGGTTTATCCCAGCCTCACAGGATGATGAAGCAAGGATATTAAAGGTGCTTTCACATGTGTTTTATGGCTACTTACCAATGTCAGAAACAGCCCCGCCCTCTCACTGACCCTCCAATCACACTGCAATTAGTGGTCACCCAGGTGGCAGTATTGCAGTGAGGGATGGAACATTCCCTATCTAGAGAAAGGGAGTGTCCTCTGGAATGCTCAGTCCTCCTCCCTGCCAGTTCTCAGTGACTTGGGCTTGTTCCCAAACACTGTTCAGCTGATCCCCGCACCTTAGGTGCAGCAACAAAATTACATATTACCCTTCCCCCTACCCCGACTGACTCTGCAAATAGCACCATTGAGAAATAGCTCCATGAAACTGGTATGAAGTACATAATTATGCCCCACCCCACCCTCAAGCACCAACACTACATGCCACAGGAACTATATCTGACCCTGGCAGGACCTTACTGCTCTGAGACATAGCCAGGCTTGTTAGGATACCAGCCAGAAAATATTATTCAATATAGGAAGACCACCTTTGTATAGCTAAATGTCACACTGGGAGGGTTTAGAGAGTTTGGAGGGGGCTGTACACCCAGGAACCTCATCTCTAATTTTGTCTCACACATAAGGAAACTTGTTTTGGTGTCACTGTCTTGTTAGCAACATATAGGGTAATGTATGGTCATCCATCAGTAACCAGCTTGTTAACTATTGATGAGTTGCCACAGTGCTTTAAACCTTGAGAGCGAAGCTTCAGAGGTCTAAGCCACCATGGCAACCTTGAGGTGGTTACACAAGCCAGTTGCCAACAGATTAACCATACATTATCTTTTATAGTGTATGGTCTCCTTTTCCAGCAGTACATTCAGAAAGTTGTACTCACTATACCATCGCCCCTCTCATAGGTGCTTGTATATCACCACCGCAGCCCTTTTGGATTTGCATCCACTGATCGCGCATGCACAAGCACAGTACAGTATGCAGGATGCGCATGTGCAAGTATGGTCAATGTTGTTATACCATCGATGTGACGTAATCACGATGGCATAACAACATCATGACATCACATCGATAGCATAACAACACTATAAATTATCTGATTTAAATGCATAATAAGCCTCTCCCATGCATTATAGTAGGTATTATAATGGTAACTGGTCAAGCAGTGCTGTAGAGACCCAAGGAGATGGGGAGCTCCCTTTCAGAGGTAAAAGGGTTTTATTTTCCATTTTACAAATTTTGGCCAGGAAAAACACATTAAGCCAAGACTTGTTTCCAGGTGTATCCTGGGAGCACAGGGAAATTAAGTGACTTGCTCATGATCGCACAGTATGCAAGTGTTGGCTGTTGGATTCAAACCCATTTCTCCAGGTTTGCAGCTCACTGCTGTTAACCACTATACTATACTATACTATACTATACTATACTATACTATACTATACTGCCTCTCTTAAAATTCTGCAGATCAAAAATGTGTGCATGGTGTCTGATACACCTGCTTTCTGCCCTCACAGAGGACATAAACTTTGCTACTGGATGGCTGTTGAGAACTGAATAACTAAGACAAGTGTCATGTAAACTCACCCTCTTCCCTCTGGTTGGGTCTTGAAGCTGTCTACAAAGATATTACTCTGTTTTGACACACATTTAATAATAATTCTCTGAAAAGATGCCAGAATGTTTGGGATGGGAGGACTCTGTTTATGGCTGACACAAACTGTTTCGCCATTGTTTAAATAATACATCAGCAGTAGTTTTTGAAGATGGTTTGACTTTCTTAATAAAAGGTGAGATCCAGAAGCAAATGATTTGATACCTTTTAATGGACCAACATAGATGTAACAACAAGAACAAAGTGCTCTAGCTTTCGGACCAACCAGTCCTTCTTCAGAAGCTCATGGACATCTGAAGAAGGACTGGTTGGTCCGAAAGCTAGAGCACTTTGTTCTTGTTGTTACATCTATGTTGGTCCAATAAAAGGTATCAAATCATTTGCTTCTGGATCTATTCTTGCAAGGACCAATACGGCAACTACTAAATCTTAATAAAAGGTGAAAACCTCAAGAATCCTGTAAAACTAAAGGCACCACAGGTTCAGCACAATTCAGTAGGCTTTCGACAGAGCATAACTCTATACCAGCAGTTGAGAATGAACCTACCATGAATATGGTACTGCAGCCGTGTGATAAGGGAAAGGGACCTTGACAAGAAAGTACAAAACTTTAACATTCACCTGGCCGCTGTCAAAACAAAAGCAGTTCTGACAGTAACCTGGGACTGGAAAGAGAGAGAAAACCAGAGGTCACAGCAGCAGAAACATCACCCTGGGCCTTCTGTCATGGACCCACTGGACTCAGTGCAGCTTTGTTCATGAGAGAGTAGAGAAAGGACTGCACCAGAAGACAGCAGGCAGATCCAGGTTGAGCACCAGACCCACTTGAACAAAAATGAGGGAGAGCTTGGCTGTAGCCGAGCATGAGCATGATCACATGAAAACTCCCAGCCTGTATGGGGCTCAGGCTGCAGTATTCTCTGTGCAGGTGGGAGAGGGGATACTGGAGGAGAGTGTTGGGAGGTGGAGAGGCAAAGTAAAGTAGTCTTCCCTACATTGACCCCATCAGCTGCACCTTGGCAATTTGTAAAATGCACTTCTGAAGGGTAGTTGGCTATGGTGGTGGTGCTCGTAGGTCCAAAAGTATGGCAATCAACTAAAGGACTCTGCATTCCAGCCACAAAAAGGACACTCTGCACACTCCTTTATTTATGCTCTCAGTGTATTATAATACACTGAGAGCAGCAACAAAGGAGTGTGCAGTGTCCTTTTTCTGGAGGGAGAGCTGAGTTCTTTATCTGTAAAGGACCCCAAGAGGCTTTTACTAGAGCAGTGAAAGGAGGAGCAGGAGCAGGATCTACCATCTAAGCCACATAGAAGCTATTTGCAAAGTGCCCAAAGGGGCTTTTAGCAAAGTGGTGTGGCTGGGAAGGGCTGTCCATCGCATAGAAGGGGGATTGGCCATACTCAGTGAGGGGGTTGCTAGCCCACCAGGGATTAAAAGTTACAACTGTTGAGACTAGGGCAAGGGAGGTCCACTAGACACCAGGGAAGGTGTATTTCATTTACTGCAGGGATGATTGGGGGAGGGAGGTCCAGTGGACACAGAGGTAGAAGGCTGCAGTATCACTACGCTGCCTTTGGTGGTGGGGATGTGGCCTTAGCGCTGCGATAAGATGGATTTTTTCAGTGGCAGTAAATAGTGCCACTCTGGGGGTTATTTAGTGCTGACGAAATGTTTCAATATACTGTTGTGCTGTCATGCATGAGGAACTTGCTCATTTGCATAGGTGCAGAGGTATGGTTAGCACGACTGCACTGCTGGGTTTGAACAGCACTGTGGGGGCCTCTGAATATTGCCCTGCATGGAGTACCAGCGCAAACCCACGTTAGCGCAAACACTAATTCGATTAGATCCATGCTACCCTTTTGAATATGGGGTCCATTATTTTCATCAGTTTGTGAAAAGCTCTCAAATATTAATCCTAGGGCTTTCTGGTCAGCTGATAATAATCAGTACTCAATTGCTCTAGACCAGGAGGTGTAACCCTGTACCTATACTGTTTTGTTATCAGTTAGAGACAGTAAGAGACAGTTGGAAACATCAGTGATGTTAAGAGACAGTTTAGAGACAGTAGTGTTGTTCCATGGTAGCTCCACACAGTATAGAGAGCTGTTTGTGGTTATAGAAGTAGTTTAACAGATACAGTACATAGAAACAGGACCTCTTGGCCCAACTAATCTGCCCTATATTCCCTACTTACTGTGCCACCGCAGACACTACTTGATCTCCGGTCTTCTCCCCTCCCCCCGCCTTACTAATAAGGTCTCCATGTGTCTGAGCTGGCCTGGAGGCATGGAGGACTGAGGCAGTGATGTCTTACCTCCTGCTATGCCGGTGACCTGTGTTCACAGTGTGAGCGGGTTGTCAGGGGCCGGCCGGGGTGGTAGAGGATCGAGCATCTGGAGGACAGCTCTTTTCTCCTGGGGAGGGGTGGAGAACAGGGGCTGGCATTTGCCTGACACCTAGCTGAGGCTGGGTGATGGCATGCCTGGCCAATGCAATGGGGCACAGAGGCAGAGCAGCTGGCAGGTGTGCTACATGTGCGGCTTGATGGCTGTCTGACTACCGCACTGCCTCCGAGGGTACCACCTGTACTGGATCCGGTCCTGGTGGGGAGTTGGTGGGCTCCCTGCCACCCCACCACGGGGGGTAAGCCATGGGGGTAGCAAGGTGGTGGCCTGATTTGGAGACGGATGTGGGAAGGATAGCAGCTGGAAGAAGAGGATGCCCAGAATCAGGAGCCAACCAGGGCCAAGGGGGAGAAACAGTACGCAAAAAAAACAACAAAAAAAAAGGTCTCCATGTGTCTATCCCATGCATGCTGGAATCCTGTTACTATTTGATCACCCACCACCTCTGCTGGGAGGCTGCTCCAGGCATCCACCACCCTTTCCATGAAGAAGTATTTCCTCACCTCTCCTCTGAGTGTTCCCGCTCCAGCTTCATAGAGTGGTCCCTTGTCCTGGAGCATCTTTTTCTATGGAAAATGCTACCTTCCTGTACCTCATTACTTGTGAGTATTTCAACATTTCTATCATATCCCCTCTTTTCCTTCTTTCCTCCAGAGAGTACATAGTCAAGTCAATTTTATTTCTTAAGTGCCCAATCCCAGAGGCTCTGGGCACTTTACATAAAGGTGGAAACAATTTACAAAAAAAATACAGCATTTTAAATCAGGGTCAATAAATTATAAGCCTACAATAAATAATAACCATAAATAGTCATTTTAAAACTCATTCAAATTTTGGTTAAAATTAGTGGACATCGAATGTCTGATTAAAAAGATGTGCCTGAAGGCCCCATTTAAAAATTTCCATACAGGAAGCCTCCCTTAATGATTGTGGTAGGGAATTCCATAACACTAGTCCTGCCACTTTGAAGGCGCAGTCTCTCGAAATCTTTAACTGCATCCTAGGGACCACAAGGATGCCCTCTGTGGAAGAACGTAGTGAGCACACTGGATGGACAGGTGTCAGAAGGTCAGACAGATAGCCAGGACCGAAGCTGTATAGGGTCTTATAGGTGAGAAACATAGAAACATAGACTTTGATGGCAGATAAGGACCACTTGGCCCACCTAGTCTGCCCATTTCCCTACCTATTGGATAAGCTTCAGATCCTAGTTAACCAATAGCCTACTTCCTCCTACCCCCCATTAGAATTGCCTTATGTCTGTCCCATGCATTCTCGAATTCCCCCACTGTTTTTGACCCCACAACCTCCTCAGGAAGGCTGTTCCATGCGACCACCATCCTCTCCATGAAAAAAATATATTCTCACGTTGCCCCTGAGCTGTCCCCCCTCTAATTTCAAATTGTGCCCCCTTGTTTTTTCACATCAAGCAATCCCGACTTGAAGGCAATCCTCCACCTGACCAGCAACCAGTGCAAGTCGTGCAAAACCGGGGTTATGTGGTTGGACCTTAAAAGGCCCATCAACAACCTGCAGCATTCTGCACCAGCTGCAGCTGGTGTAGGTTGCCTCCACTGATCTCGAAGTATATAGCGTTAGAGTAATCGAGCCTGGAAGTAACAAAAGCATGCACCAGTGAGGGTAGGTCATCAAGCGGGATTAAGGGTTTAATGTGGATGACATTCCTTTAGTGGTAAAAAACACTCCGGATGATGGAAGACACCTGAGCTTCAAATGTCAAGCCATCATCAAGGGTGACACCCAGATTTCGCATCTTAGTGGCCGCCACCAGTGAGGTGGACCCCAGGAACAACCCTGTTCCTGTTCCGGTGGTGACCATATCCCACCAATGGCCAGGCTCAATCACAAGTACCTCTGTCTTGTCCGGGTTAAGCCTCAACCAGTTAGAGGACATCAAGTCCTGGATCTCGGATAGGCAGTTATTTAGCACATCCACAGCGTCAGATGTCTCGGGGGCCAAGGACATATACAGTTGGGTATCATCTGCATAGCAGTGAAAACCCAGACTGTAACACCTAATGATGTCACCCAAGGGCAGCATGTACACCACAAATAACATAGGTGACAAGATTGAGCCTTGAGGCACTCTGCAGGTCATGAGCTTCGAGTAGGAGGAAACATTCCTGATCACTACCAGTTGCATCACGCCTGTCAAAAAGGACTCAAACCAGCTGATGACTTTTCCAGTGAGTCCACAGAGCTCTCTCAGGCAATCAAGCAGCACCATGTGGTCTATGGTGTCTAATGCTGAGGAGAGATCCAGGAGAATAAGAATTGACCATTCCCCTCACCCTGAGCAGATCATTTTGCACCCTGACCAACGCTGTTTCAGTGCTATGCTTTCTCCTAAATCCAGACTGGTGTGGCTCATAGATGTCAAATACCATCAGGTGAGCCTCCAGCTGTAAAGCCACCACTTTATTCACTACCTTCTCCAAGAATGGAAGATTGGAGAGAGGTTGGTAATTTGCTAAAATGACAGGGTTGAGTGATGGTTTCTTCAGTAGGGGCCTCACCAATGCCTCCTTCAAGGCGTCAGGCAAAAGCGCCCCTGTGAGTGAGCACCAGACAATCTCAGCGAACGCTGGACCAACGGACTCAGCACATCCCACTAGGAGATATGTTGGGCCCAGGTCCAGTTTACAAAAAGTTGGTCACAGCTTTGAAATTAACTTGATGATCTCAGCCACCCCCAATAGCTGAAACTCATCCCAGACAGCCGGAGTGCTTCTGTCCCTACCAGGCTCTATACTGCAGGACAGATCATGCTCCACAGGAGGTATCCTTGTCTTAATGGAGGATACCCTGTCAGAAAATAACTGAGCAAACTCTTCACACTGTGTGATTGAAACTGATCTTTTCAGCGGCAGACAGGTTGGATGAAGTAGCCTGTCTATAGTCCAAAAGAGCAGAGCTGGTCTGCAGCAATCTCCCTGGACAGGAACTCTGCTTTCTTATAGTTGATTGCCCTTTGATATTCACTGTAGTGAATTATCAAACCCAGTTTGCCATCCAAGACCCTGGTCCTCCTCCAGCAATGCTTCAACATCTGATCCCTGGTCTTCATCATTGCCATCAAACCACGGGAATCACAAATGAGAAGACCTGGGTCGTATACGGATCGGTGCAACAGCGTTGAATGCCTTGGTGACAGCATTATTATATGCTACTATTGCCTCATTCAACCCCTTCACACATGCAGCCCTCACACCAGAAAAATCCACTGCTGTCAACAGTCCCTCTGGAGATAAACCCCTGAAAGGGTGGTAGCGGACCATCTCGGCAGGGGAGGGACTAACATAGAAACATAGACTTTGAAGGCAGATAAGGACCGCTTGGCCCACCTAGTCTGCTCATTTCCCTACCTACAGGATAGGCCGCAGATCCTAGTTAACCAACAGCCTATTTCTTCCTACCCCCCACAAGAATTGCCTTATGTCTGTCCCATGAATTCTTGAATTCTCCCACAGTTTTAGACCCCACAGCCTCCTCAGGAAGGTTGTTCCATGCATCCACTACCATCTGTGAAAAAATACTTCCTCACATTGCCCCTGAACCGCCCCCCCTCTATCTTTAAATTGTGTCCACTTGTTCTTGCATGTCTCTTTTTCTGAAAGATGCTACCCTCTTGGACTTTGTTGATTCCACTGAAGTACTTAGAAGTTTCTATCATGTCCTCTCTCTCCCTTCTTTCCTCAAGGGTATACATATTAAGCTTCTTTAGTCTCTCCTCATACGGCTTCTCTTGCAGACCCTGCACCATTTTGGTTGCCCTCCTCTGGTCTGCCTCTATTCTGTCTATGTCCTTGAGGAGATGGGGGTCTCCAGAACTGGACGCAGTACTCCAGATGGGGTCTCACCAACTGTCTGTACAAAGGGATAACAACTTCCTGTTTTCTGCTTGTGATGCCTCTCCCTATGCATCCCAGTATACCCCCAGCCCTCCCTACTGCCTTCTCACATTGCTTGCTAACCTTAAGGTCATCTGATATGATTACCCCAGGTCCTTTTCATTTTTTGTTGTTGTTACTACCTCCCCCCATTGTGTAATCTTCCCCTGGGTTCTTGTTTCCCAGGTGCATTATTTTGCACTTCTTTGCATTGAATCCTAGCTGCCATACTTCTGACCATTCCTCCAACCTTGCCAAGTCCCTTCTCATCCTTTCCACTCCTCCTTGTGTATCAACCCTGTTGCAGATCTTTGTGTCATCTGCAAAGAGTACTTTTCCTTCCAGTCCCTCTGCAATGTCACTTATAAAGACATTAAAAAGGACTGGACCCAGTACTGAACCCTGCAGCACCCCACTAGTAACCCCTCTTTCTTCAGAGTGGACTCCATTTACAATTACTTTCTGTGTCCTGTTGTCCAGCCAATGTTTTACCCAGGCAACCACCCTGGGACCCACTCCCAGGCTGGTTAATTTGACTACTAATCTTTTGTGTGAGACTGTGTCAAATGCCTAGCTAAAGTCTAGGTAGGCCATGTCCACAGACCCTCCCTGGTCTACTACCTTGGTCACCCAGTCAAATAAATCTATTAGATTCATCTGACATGACCTTCCCACTGTGAACCCATGCTGCCTTGGGTCCTGTGCCCCACTGACCTCTAGGTACTCAACAATTCTTTCCTTCAGAACTGACTCCATCACTTTCCCTACCACAGAGGTCAAACTGACAGGTCTGTAGTTTCCTGCCGCTGTCTTGGTCCCACTTTTGTGAAGGGGAATCACATCCACCTTCCTCCAGTCCTCAGGTACCACACTATCCTCCATGATTTGTTAAAAGAGTAGTCAGTGGTTTCACTAGTTTCCCCATTAATTCTTTTAGAATTCTGGGATGAATTCCATCAGGCCCCATTGCTTTGTCCACCTTCAGTTTTAGGAGTTCTTGCAGAACCCTTTCTTCTGTGAAAGGACTGGGATTGACTCCCTATCAAGGTGCTTCTGTTAATTGGATTAGGCACTTCCCTCCTCTTTGTGAATACTGAGCAGAAATATTCGATCAGTATCCTGCTTTTCACTGTCCCCCTCTGCCCACCCACTGTTCATTCTATTTAGCCTCACTATCCCTCCCTTTGTCTTTCTACACTCTCTGATGTACCTATAAAAGGTTTTATCCCCCTTCTTAATCGAGTTGGCTATCTTTTCCTCAGTTTGAGCCTTTGCTATTCTGACTTCCCTCCCTGCTTCCTTCTGCCTTAACTGGTACAGCTCTCTGTCCTGCTCCTTCAGTGCTTCCTTATCTTCCTGAATGCTATCTTTTTCTCCCTGACTTTCCTAGCCACCTCTTTTGAGAACCATAGTGGCTTTTTCTTTCGTTTTGATTTGTTTATTTGCTTCACACAAAGGCTTGTTGCCTCTGTGATAGCAGTTTCGATGATTCCCCATTGTTGCTCCACCCCTCCTTCTAGCCTGTTTGCTAGTGCTTTTCTGAGGCACTCTCCCATCTTGCCAAAGTCAGTCCTCCTGAAGTCTAGTACCATCACTTTTGTATGGCTTGACTCTGTAGCTGAGTTTAGCATGAACCACACTGTTTGATGGTCACTTGTTCCCAGATGGCAACCCACTTCTAGATCTGAGATCCTCTCACTGCCCCATTTGAGAGTATGAGGTCTAAGATTGCTCCCTCACAAGTGGGTTCAAACTAGCTGTCTGAGGCCTGCCACCTGTAGGGCATCGAGAATGGTCCTGCTCTTGGATGTGGCTGCAGCAAATGTGCTCCAGTTAACATCTGATATTCAGGTCTCCCATCAACAGTATCTCCCCTTTCTCTGCCATCCTAAGAATGCCTTCTATCATATCCTTGTCCATTCCCTCCCCCTGACATGGGGGTCTGTACATAACCCCTGTGCAGTTTGTGGTGCCCTTTCCAGTCTCCAAGGTGACCTACAGTGCCTCCTCTCCTCCCTGTTTACTCTTTCGTTCAGTTGCTTTTATCCCTTCCTTTACATAGAGAGCTACTCCTCCCCCTCTTCTCCCCTGCCTGTCTCTCCTGTAGGTTATGTACCCTGGTATGTTAACATCCCAGTTATGGTTCTATGTGTACCATATTTCTGTGACTGCTACGATATAACGGGGGGGGGTCCTGAACAAGAAGACTGGATAAATCTTGAGATCTGTGATCTCAAGCACCAGTGAAAACAGTAAGTCCAAGGCGTGGCCATGGCAGTGGGTCATGGGAGCAACCACTTGTACGAGGCCCAGTGATGTCATCATCTAGAGGAAGTCCTTCCTGAAATGCGGCAGTTCGTCATAGACCCAGGCATTGAAGTCCCCCAGAATTAACAATCTGGGTGATTCCAACAACCTGTCAGTAATGAAGCCCATGACTTCCTGCAGGAATTCTCCCTTGCGCCCTAGGGCTTGATAGATGAGAAGGATCCTGTAAACTTTCACCTGGACCCCCATGCACAGTCACGCATTCAAACAATGAAGTATATTCCACTGGGTGCACGGAGAGTTTCAAGTTGGATCTAAGACAGATGGCCAATCCCGCACACCTGTGTTCCCTCCTCGGGCAGTGCACTACACAGTATCATGGTAGGATGGATGCCTCCAAAACTGGACCTGTCCCCCAACCAGGTCTCTGTGATGCATGCCAGACAGATTGAAGAAATCAAGTCAGCCATAATAGCTGTCTTGCTTCTCATTGATCTAGCATTGCATAGCACCACCCCAAAGGAAGGGGAATGGTTGAGGCTGCCAGTCCATCAGCTACCTGCCAACTCAATCCAGTGGGAACCCTGGGAATGGGAACCAAATACGTCTGACCTCTTTCATGGTCCCATTTTGCCCCTGGGTCCATCCTGGACCTGACCACCCTAATGTTACTCACCCCTGCCACATCACCAGCGTACTGCTGCTTGCCCTTCTGACCCCTTACAATTCTGACCTTTCTACATCATCTCGCTGCCATTACTGCCACGGGGAGGTCAGTAAAGGGGCGTAGGTCATACAGCTGAGATGCAGAATATGTGATGCAGCCACAGCTCATGCCCTGGCACATCCTGTCAAATTCTCTGTCATACCTTTACTCTTAAATATTTTCTTAACTTCCCGTCAAAATAAATATTACCCAAATAACAATCACTCCCCCCTTACCCGCTCCTGACTCTCTAAATAGTCCATCAGACACTTTCACCCACTTATTTATCAAATGTATCTTACGTCCACACTCATACACACTCATACACTAACTATCTCTACCCCCACACCCAAAGTTATCTAATTACAATCAAGCCAATCAGAAAATAAAATAATGGAGAATCCCATAGTGAACAACAGAGGAGAAAGTTATAAATTATCTCTAAGTTGTGAATGATACATACACTAAAACAAGAGTAAATGTCCAGAACAAAGCCAGTACTGCAGTGCTCACACCACTGGTAGATATTATACCCAGGAACCAATATGATGGGGTGAACTTTTGTGGGTAAAAAAGGAAGTTCACTCACAGCAGTTCTAGGATGTTAAAGTCAAAAATGGGAGCCCCTCTGCCAGCCATAATGGTACTTGACCAAATGTCTCAATAAAGAGTAGATCATATATTTCACAGCAGAAGCTCTCACCTACTGCTTTTCACTCTAACAAAACTTACAAGTCTTGCTTTTGAAACTTTGCCCCAGTATCCAGTCACATGGGAGCACATCTGCCAGCCGCAATAGCACTCTATCCAATGTATCAGCCGAAATTGGTCTTTTATCCACAGCAGAAGCTTTCACCTCCTGCGGTGTACTCCAGCAGCACTTAGAAAGTTTTATATAAAACTTTGAACAAGACTTATAGCATGGAGAGCCATTTCTGAGAGAAGTTCGCAGCAGTACTCACTGCCACATCTCTCACATTAACCAGACATGGTAGATATTATACCCAGCAACCAATATAATGGGGTGAACTTTTGAGGGTAAAAAAGGAAGTTCACTCACAAGAGTTTTAGGATGTTAAAGTCAAAAATGTGAGCCCCCTCTGCCAGCTGTAATGGCACTAGACCGAATGTCTCAATAAAGAGTAGATCATATATTTCACAGCAGACGCTCTCACCTCCTGCTTTTCACTTTAACAAAACTTACAAGTCTTGCTTTTGAAACTTCGCCCCAGTATCCAGTCACACAGGAGCCTGTCTGCGAGCTGCAATAGCACTCTATCTGATGTATCAGCTGAATTATGTCTTTTATTCACAGTAGAAGCTCTCAACTCCTGTGGTGTGCTCCAGCAGCACTTAGAAAGTTTTATACAAAACTTTGAACAAGACTTACAGCATAGAGAGCAATTTCTGAGAGAAGCTGGCAGGAATACTCATCACCACATCTCTCACAATCACCAGATTTCTCAGCTTTGTTCTTCCAGTGGCATCTTCAAACAACAGCCCTCCCGATGGCATCCAGATCAAACTCACTCAATCGACACTAATTTCCCAGCATCCGGGCTGGGTCCAATTCACAGCCATCAGCATCTGGACCATTTGCTACATGTCTCTCCATTTATTTGGATGGATTATAGGATTTAAACTTCTCCAGGCCTCTTCTCATCAATCCTCTCCTCAGAATGCCAGCTCATCTTCAGCAGCTTCCAGAAGGCTTCCAGCAGGTTCCCAACTCAGCCTGTCCCGTAAAGCCCTTCACATTCCTCTGGATTGCCAGGCAGGCTTCACAAACCACAGGTGATGCTATCAACCTCAACAAAATGTTTGAATAGTGAAAACAGCTCCTCTGTGGAACACTTGAGAACTATCCTTAAAACAAAAAAAGGCTGACTCCTATTCTGACGCACTGCTCAACCTTAACTAATGTTAGTTTCCATATACCTCACAGCTGACTTAACTTATTGAAAATCACGCAGTTAAAACGAATGTATTTTTGGATGCTTTACCAGATGAAATTACACATCCAGCAAGCAACCTTATCTACAGGATTCTCCAACTTATATAATTTATGTTAGAACACAAAGACATTTGTAAAAAGGAGCGATAGGAGACTGTTGCTTGTGCTCAGTTAGCTCACAGGCAGATGGCAGCCCAACCTGGTGGCCATCTGGCAAGCAAAGCAAACATATTTAGTTCCATGAGTCGTTCCTCGTTGGGCTTTTGATGCAGGCCTGCACCATTTTGGTAGCCCTCCTTTGTACTGCCTCCACCCTATCTATGTCCTTCTGGAGTTGGGGCCTCCAGAATTGGACACAGTACTTGAGGTGGTGTCTTACCAGTGATCTATACCTGGGTAATAGTACCAAAAATTTTTGCACAATCATAAAAAATGATCATCACAACTGTATAATCACATATGTTAAAAAACAAGATTAAAAAACAGAGCCAAATAAGTTACAAAACAGTAAGACCCTTCGCAGCAATTAGGTTTTTCAACATTCTCTTCCTGATTTTTCGAGTTAATGTGAGATATGTTGCTACTGTCTGGATAATGTATGAATCTTCATTAGTGAAGAGGGTTAATATAATGGTATTAAGAGGATTAATATAATGGTATTATCACTGGATCATTTTAAAGTGCATAATATTGGTATTTTAGTAGCTGAATGGCTGCTTTCTCCAGGCGGTCCATAAAATGCGGTCTGTAAAATGGGGACCCCATATTTCTGAGCCATAGAGAATTTGTGCATTGTATTTTGCTTGTATCCCAGTCATAAGAGGTCTAATAGAGTAACCACCATACAGGTAATTAAATATAGCTAAAACTCCCACACTTAGTTTAATTTTGGCTAGAACTGTATCAAAATGGACTCTCCAGTGAGCATTATTTGAATAAGTCAGCACTAAATATGGATATCTACCAACAAGTTCCAATGGAAAGGAATTTGTTTTCCAATTATACTTTTGACTTACTCGCACCAACAATCATTATTTTAGATTTTTGAAGGTTAATTTTTAAAGATAAGAGTTCAGATTGATTGGCAAGGATGGTGAGTTTCTTTTGCAAACCCAATGGAATAATGGCAAAGAGGACAAGGTCATCAGCATATGCCAAAGTGACACATAGGGTGGTATTAATCTTAGGTGAGTCTGTATTAGAATTTTGCAAGTCCAATAGTAAATTATTTATATAAATGCAAAATAGTAAGGGAGCAAGTATGCAACCCTGTCTTACTCCCCTGTTAGTTATATAGGAGTCGGAAAGCTGATCACCAGCCCTTATCCTGGACCAGGTGTTTGAATATATATTCCTAATACTATTTACTAATACAGGAGAAATACCCCAATAGAGCATTATGGATCATAGTGTGTTTCTGTTGATGGTGTCAAAAGTGGAAGTATAATCTATAAATGCCATGAAAAGCTTTTGCTTCCTAAGTTTAACGTAGCAGGAAAGGGACATGGGGTAATCATTTCTGATGACCTGAAGGTAGCAAAGCAGTATGATAAGGCACTGGGGAAGGCTAGCACGATGCTCGGATGCACAAGGAGGGGTATCACTAGCAGAAAGAGGGAAGTAGTATTACCCCAGTATGTTTAAACAACAATCATGTGGACTAAGAAGTCATACTATTTATAGTAGTCATAACCAGCTTGTATTAACTGGTTACTTTGAAACAGCTTTTGTTTATTGCAGTTATTTTTCCATACAAAAACTGTAAAAACTTACTACTGTACCTTAAGACCAGTACATAAAAAAATCATTAAAGCACTGTGAATAAGGCCAAGACGCTCACAAGTTGTGCTCCATCTCTGAGTGGTTTGGTCCCCAAAATGGCCTGCCTCATGGGATGGCAGACACACAAACTACAGAGGCTGAAAACCTCCACACAATACCATAATTAATTACACACACTGACAATAATTAAAATACTTCCTGAGGGATCATATACAGCACACCTCAATTAACACAAAATCGACTTTTTCATGATAAACATACATAGAATATCAATTTCAAATGTTGTTATTTAAGTGATGCTCTACTATAGTGAAAACTTCTGTAAATATGAATTCATTTAATACTTTATAGAGTCTATTATTAATATTTTATGGGTTGAGAATCCACAGAGGTATTTCACAAGCTTCAAAGTAATGATGCAGATGAGAGTCTCTGGAGCTGATCTCAGCTGCAGCTCATCTCATCTTCAGAAAGTATTAGATGTACTGTACTTTTCACCTCAGATGTCTGCATAAACACTGATGATACTATTTGGAAATGACTAGATACATATAACTCTTTACATTCATAGTAAACATAGACTTAATGCACTGCTATTAATATTATTCTATCACTATCACTTATCAGAAATGTGATAGAATATCATAGACCATTAAAACCTATATTTATGAAATATATTTTTCTACCGCTTAATATATATAATGAAAGTAAGAATGTTTTCCTTGTCAGAATATTTCAGCATCTGGAACAAAGCTCAAAGGTTTGAAAATTTCAGTGATATGTGAGAATTATTCCCACTAACAAGTGACATCTAAGCAACAGAAACAGAATTTGTCAGCAGAAAAGGATCGCTTGGCCCACCTGGTCTGTCCAGATGGTCCCTGCCTAGTCTGTCTCTGCAGACCCTAACTAGTCTTCGGTGACTCTCCCTCTTCCCTGCCTATTTATTAATATTTCCCTGTGCTTATCCCACACATGCTGAAGCCCCCTACTGTTTTCGTCTTCACCACTTCCACAGACATTTTGTTCCAGGTGTCCCCCATTCTTTCAGTGAAGTAGTACTTCTTCACGTCACTCTTAAACTGTCCCCCTTCCAGCTTTATCGCATGCCCTCTGGTCCTGGTGCTCTTTCTTGTCTGAAAGAGACTCTGTGCCCTTTTCACCACTGTGAGTTACTTGCCAGTTTCTATTATGCCCCCACTCACTCTCTTTTCCAGGGTGTACATGTTGAGATCCCTCAGTCTCTCCTTACAGGGCTTTTGGTGGAACCCCTACACAATTTTAGTTGCCCTCCTCTGGACTGCCTTCACCCTATGTTCTTTCTGAGGTGCACCCTCCAAAAATGGACACATACATACATACATATGAAATTGCCAGCAGAAACAGGCCTTAATGGTCTATCAAGTCTGCTCGACTGTGCAGCTCAGTTTAGATCCCTGGAGCTGACCCCCCCCCACTCCTCTTGGAGTCATCCACCCCTTATTCTCCCCCTTCCTTTTTAATACTGATTTCTCCCATTCTAATTTTCTTTTTCACCCTGTCCCCCCATCTTGAAACTGGCTACTGTATTCACTGCAACTACTTCCTCTGGTAACACATTCTACTCAATCACCACCCTTTCAGTGAAAAAGTGTTTCCTCATTTCCTTCTTAAATCTACCTCCCACCAGTTTCAGGCTATGCCCCCTTGTAGTATCCTCCTTTCTTAAATTTAAGCTGCCCCCCCAATCCAACCCTGATTATACCTTTAAGGTATTCGAAGGTTTCTATCTTTTCACCCCTCTCTCTTCTGTCCTCCAGTGTGTACGTGTTGAGCTCCCTCAGCCTCTCCTCGTATGTTTTGTCCCCCATGCCATGGATCATCTTGGCTGCCCTCTGCTGAACCTCCTTGTCATCATGGAACAGGTCAGGAAGCATAGAAAAACCAGGAGCAGTTGTAGAATTCACCAACAATTATTTTTCCATTAGCAGTATCATAAAATAAACTTGTTCAGTATAACTATTTACAAAGGCAAAATAAAATAAAGTCTTCTTTCAGTCTCCGTGCCCCTTGTTCTTCTAATAATAATATCTCTTGCAGTTGCAGCTTAGCTCTTTTATAAGTCTTTTCAACTCCCACTCTTGGCAAGCATCCTGTTTTTGTAAGTGTTCTGTTCTTGTAATTGAGAAGCTGCTAGAACACAGTGCGCTTGCTGAGGCCCCTACAGCTTTTGCAAAAAGCTTAAATATTTGCTCTCAAGTAACCTATGGAGTTTTCCATTAGCTTTTTACAGTTACAGTGTACTCCACTTATGCCGTCCCCTGATTTCACGGACAATCGGTTTTCACGGACAAAAACCACTAGCCAAAACCACAGTGTATACATTCCAACACTATTGCTACCTGTTAAAGTGGATGTTAACCACTGTGTGTAGCGGACAGAAAGTGACATCTAACAGACCAACATTGTGCTTTTAGATGAGGTGCTACGTAGTTAAACGGTCATGTGAATCACCTGTATCAGCTTGTTAAATTGAACGTAACCTGCTTAGCACCTCACCCTCTATTTCTGTTCACCTTGTGCAGTTTCTTTGTTTCCACACCATGTCTATTAAGCGAGAAGCTCTAACCTTAGCTCGGAAAGCTGACATTCTGAAGCAGATAGAAGAAATGCCATCGATGAGTATCCGCGATTTAGCTGCTCATCTCTCGCTCCCTAAGTCCACACTGTCTGACATTATTAAATCAAAAGATAGCATCCTCATTGACTGGCAAGGCAATCAAAACCCACAACGGAAATGCAAACACAAGGGGAAAGACAATGAGGTGGAGGAGGCTTTGCTCCTCTGGTTTACATCAGTTCGAGACCGGGAGGCTTTGATAAGTGGCCCGTTCTTGCTTCAAAAGGCAAAGCAGATTGCGGAAGAGTTTAAATACACAGTCCCGCAGACAAAGCAAACTAAGATCACACTATTCCTGAAGACAGAAACAAATTGAAAAAAAAACAACTAAAGAGAGCTAATCACAAAAAGCACCCACAGCACAGCACTGTATGTCTTTTTAAATCTTTTAAAACCAGTCAATAAAAGTTACGTTTTATACACATAGTGACACCAAGCACTTAGAAAATACAGTATAAACAGCTACTCCCACCTTCCACCGTGCTGTCCCAGTATAAGCCACGTCTCATGTAACAAAAACAGAAACATACCAAAAAAAGTAAATAATGGCTATCATGGACGCTGCTTTAAACGGACAAAAAATTACTGGACAAATGAGTCTGTTTTAAGTGGCTTGCACTATATCTCAAATTATAATTGAATACATTTTCTAAACAAACGTGATCCCAACATCAGTTATATTTCCATGCAATGATTTGCAAATATTTTTATATCAGCAGATCTAGATATGCAAGGGAGGAAAACAGACAGCAAGGGAGGGCTGAGAGACAGTGAGAGCCAAAGAATTGCGAGATTGTCACGGTGATCAAATTCGACATCTCACAGGAAAATTGGGTTGCACAACCAGACAAAGAAGAGAAAAAAGGAAAGATCCATGTATTTAAACACTTTCTCCATAACAAATGGGACAGGGTCCTATTCTACCTTGTCACACCCCTCCAGTAGACTGATATCCTTCTTCAGATAAGGGCACCAGAACTGAACACAGTACTGCAGGTGTGGTCTCATCGGAGACCTGTACAGTGGCAGAATAACTTCCTCCCTCCTAGAGATGATTCCCCTGATGATGTAGCCCAGCATTTTATTTGCTTTGGCTGCTGCCTTACAGCACTGCATGGAGTGCATCATGTCACTCCTTACCAACACTCCAAGGTTCTTTTCCTCCACTGAGATGGTCACCTGTACTCCCCCCTGCCAGTAACTAGCCCCAGGGTTCCTGGCTCCCAGGTTCATGACCTTGCATTTCTTGGCATTGAATCCCAACTGCCAGATCCTGACCATTTCTCTAGTCTAGCCAGATCTTCCTTTAATTCTTGTCTCCCCTCGACTGCGTCCACCCTCCCACAGACTTGGTATCATCTGCAAAGAGGCAGATCTTACTTTTGGCCCCATCTGCTATGTCACCATGAAATATGTTGAACAGTACGGGTATGACTACTGAGCCCTGTGGGACCCTGCTTGTTACAGGTCTAGGTTTGGAAATCCCCCCCCCCCAACACCAGTCTCTGGTTCCTGTCCCTCAGCCAATTTCTCAACCTACCCCAGCAGTTTGTTCCCTATTCCCAGGTCCCTCAGCTTGCTGATCATCCTGTCATGTGGCACTGAATCGAACGCCTTGCTGAAGTCCAGGTACAGGATGTCCACTGTCTGCCCCTTGTCTCGTGTCCTTGTAACCCAATCAAAGAAGTCTATCATGGTTGTTTGACAGGATCTCTCCCTGACAAACTAATGCTGCCTGTCGTCCTGGAGACCATTTAGCTCAAGGAAGGACATAAGCCGGTCCTTCAGAATGGTCTCCACAAACTTGCCCACTATGGAGGTTAGGCTGACCGGTCTGTAGTTATCCAGCTTCTGGGACCACTTTCATGGAGTGGTACCACATGTGCTGTCCTCCAATCCTGCAGCACACACCCCTTCTCCAGTGAGGTGTTAAACAGGTCCATCAGGGGGACTGCTAGTACCTCCATCAGCTCCCTCAGGACCCTTGGGTGTAATCCATCTGGGTCAGGTGCCCTTTCCACCCGCAGTTCCCTCAGTCCCCTTAAGATCCTGTCAACCCCAATCTCCCCATCATATTCCTCCTCACCCCTAAGGCTCTCCCAAAGCATCTCCTGTGGCATAGGCCCATCCTGTTCCCTATTGAAGACAGAGCAAAAGTACTCATTTAGTGCCTCTGCCTGATCTTCACCCTTTTCTGCCCATCCCCCTTCTCTTTTTATCCTCACAATCCTGTCCCTTCTGGATCTTCTCTCCTTAATGTACTGAAAGAAGTCCTTTTCCCCTTCTTTAATCCCCTGCTCCAGTCTCAGTTCTTTTGCAGCCTTGGCTGCCTGGACCTCTCTCCCTGCCTCTCTAGTTTTCTCTGTGTAAACCTCTCTGTCCTCCTCCCTCAAGGTATGCTTGTACCTCAGAAAGTCAGCTCACTTTTCCTTCACTTTCCCTGCCACCTTCCTGCTAAACCACCTAGGTCTCTTGGTCCTGGAGCTCTTTTTATGAGGCTTTGTGCAGGTGTCTGTGGCCTCAATTAACCCCATCTTAATGATTGTCCATTTCTGATCATCATCCATCTCCAGTCTGAGCTTTGCCAGGTGCTCCTCTAGTGTGATACCCATTTTATCGAAGTCTGCCTTTTTGAAGTCTACTACTTTCATTTTGGACTTGGCTACTTCTTTCCCCATGTTGATGTAAACCATACCATGTGGTAATCACTGCCTGCAAGGGGATCCCTCACTTCTACCTCCTGGACATGCTCCCCATCTGATAACACTAGGTCTAGAATGGCCCCTTCCCTTGTCAGCCCTGTGACTCCCTGTGTCAGGAAACACTCCTGGATGGCATCCAGGAAGAGCTGCTCCCTGCAACAGGAGGTAGCCAGGGTGCTCCAATCTACTCCAGGTTGAAGTCTCCTACTATTACAATGTTCCCTCTCACTCCTACCCTCCTAATCTGGTCCCCTAGCTCCCTGTCCAACCCTATGCCCTGTGAATGTGGTCTGTGCACCACCCCCAAATGAATCCTTCCCCCACTGGTGTTCTTGATCATTACCCATAGGGCTTCTGCTGATCCCTACTCCCTGGTGCACATTATCCCTTCCCTTATGTACAACGCAACTCCACCTCCCCTTCCCTTTCCTCTGTTTTTCCTGAGCAATTGGTACCCTGGGATCTCGAGGTCCCAGTCATGGTACTGGGTTACCCATGTCTCTGTGATGGCAGCTATGTCCACCTCCCCTTCTGCAATCATCACCTGCAGGTCTACTGCCTTGTAAGTCAGACTCCTTGCATTCAAGGACACTATCTTCCAGCACGACCCCTTTCCCTCTTTGCTCCTTGCCATACTTCTGTGTCTCTCCTCCTCCCCTGACCCTACTATCCCTTCCCCATGCCCTCTCCCTTCCTTTTGACTTCCTACTGGGGAGGGAAGGCCTGTAGGCCCCCCTCACCTGGTGCTGAGTGCCTTGCCCTCTGCTACCTCCCCTCAGTTTAAATACACAGTGCTCCAGGTGGGGTCTCATCAGCAAGTGATACAGTAGCAACACCACCTGCATCCTCCTTTTGGAGATACAGTGCCTCTCCATACGCACCCCAGCATCCCACTGGCCCTACCCACTGCTTTATCACACTGCCCTGACAATTTGAGGTCATCAGATATGATAACCCCAACGACCCTTTCCTGCTTGGAGACTGTCAATACCTCCCCCATCCTATACTCATATATACTGTATACCAGGAAATATTTGCTATCATTTTATTTTCGCTATTCTAGCGTTTTAGAAAAAAGCACGAATTTAAAGGGATAGCGAATATTTCCGAAAATACAGATGAAAATACAGACCTAGCGCTTCTCAAAATAGGTGTGCCAGCACCACTGCTAAGACTGGCTGACCCCCAAGTAACTCCAACCGAAGAAAAGGTTGCAGTGTATTCAAAAACAGAAGGCAAAACTGACTGGTTTAGCAAAACATTCCAATTTATTGAGCTAAGTGCAGATACAGTGTAAAACAAATAACACAGCCATCGTTGTACCCCAGCACTTTGCCATATGAGGCTTTGTCGGGGGCAGGGGTCTAAGACCTGAAAGTTATTTAAATACAGTTTTATTACTCAGATGTCAACAAACACCTGGTAATGGCATTTTACATTTTTTTATGGATGTTAAGAAGACCAAACTCTGACACTCCTGCACCAAAATTAATTCATGTATCCAAGTAACAAAGTGATAAAAAGTGCAGTGTGATATCAAACAAATATAATAAGTAAATTCCATAAATAACAAGTTCAAATAGACTTCACATAATTAAACAGACCCACTGAAAATTAATTTCAAGAAGTATTATTTTCATATCCTTTAAATCGTCTGTAAAGTCAATTTCAAACAGTGTGGCACATGATTTAGGGGAATATAATGAGAGAAAGTATACAGACAAGCTATGTAATGTATGTCATTTTAGCGCATGGTGAAAACCGTGAACAATAACGGGCGCGAATACGTTTATGGAACTCCATGCACTAATATTAGGGGATGCGAATATATTCTGTTATATAATATATATATATATAGACCTTATATATATATAGACCTATATATATATATATATATATATATATATATATATAGACCTTTAATTTCCCTCTGCCCAATTAGGTTGCAAACGCACGCTAGCTACCTGTTTTCTGGCTTAGGTCCTCTATCTCCCTCCCTCCCTTATGCCCTCCCGTACCCACCATGACCTCCCAGCTCCCCACCCTCACTATTCCCTTCTGTTTTATTCTGCCACTGCATTGTGCACCTACCTTGTATTATTTGTGTCATATGATGTGCTGTCACTGTTGTATGTAAATCTGTTGTGTACTGGTATTAACCAGGCCCATCCTGTAAATGAGTTCTGTATTTATTTGTTGCTTAATGATATATTGTCAGTGTTGTATGTAACTCTATTTTGACTGGCCTTAACCAGGTCCATCTTGTAAATGAGCTTGCTCAATGATGTTTGCCTGGATAAATAAAGATTTTGATTGATTGAATGATACTCAGATCCTGGGATCCTATGCTCTATGTCCATTATTTTGCACTTTTTAGCATAGTGGGTAAGCTGATAGAGACTATCCTGAAAGAAAGACTGATCAGCTTTATGGAAGAAAATGGTCTCTAGGATGAGAAGCAGCATGGGTTTATGTCAGAGAGTCCTGTTAAACTAACCTAATTGACTTCTTTGAGTGGGTCACTAGGGCAACGGACAAGGGCCAGGTGGTTAATGTCCTGTATCTGGACTTCAGCAAAGCCTTCGACCCAGTGCCTCATAGAGGAGACTGGTTAGGAAACTGGGGGACCTGGGGGTGGTGGCTAAGCTTGGGGGATGGATCAGAAGCTTTTTGCTGAATAGAAGCCAAAGTGTGATAGTCAGGGGAGAATTTTTAGACTCGAGGCCTGTGACCAGTGGGGTCCCACAGAGCATGGTGCTCAGTCTGGTGTTGTTAAACATCTTCATAGGCGACATCATGGATGGGATCAATGGTAAACTCTGCCACCACCAAGCTCTGTAGGAGAGTGGACATGGAGGACAGAAAACAGGAGCTTAGGGAGGACCTGGCTAGGCTAGAAAAGTGGTCTGGCATTTGGCAGATGGGGTTTAATGCTAAAAAGTGCAGTTATGTACTTGGGGGTGAAGAATCTGGGGACCAAAAACTGGTTGGGCGGAGTGCAGGTAACAAGGACAGCGGAAGAAGGGGGTCACGTGATGGCATCTAGCTAGGCAGCAGCTGGGACTCTGAGCTCTCCCCTCTAGCCACCTTTCCTGGCTGTTTTTGGAATCATCTTGGCATCTTAACGCAAAATTTGTTTAGGAGACATCTGACTAATCTGCCTGCTATCGCAAAACGAGCTCTGTGGGCGAAATAACCGTTTATAATATCGGGATGGAGGTGGATGGGAAGCAGGCCTCAGTCAAACACACACCCCCTGCATCCCCGGAGAAAGCTGCAAAGAAACAACGCAATCAGGGCACTGTTAAACCTGATCGAAACGGGGACAAAGTGCAACAGGCTACTCCCTTAACGGAGGATAGGTTCCTCCAAGAGCTTACTCCATTGAAAGATATTTTGAAAGAGCTGGCTGGCGAACTTAAGTCCCTGCGTTGCGATCTCTCCTCTGTCTCCACTAGAGTTTCGGATATGGAGGCTAGAATTTTCTCGTCGGAGCAGTGGAGGTCGAAAACCGAAAATGAAGTCACCGAGCTTAAACACCAGATTAAAAAATTGCAAGCTAAAACTGAAGACCTGGAAGGGCGTAATCGCCGGAACAACTTACTAATTCTGGGCCTACCCGAGATGGAAGAGGGCCCAGACTTGATGGCCTTTCTGCAGAGGTTCTTAAACAAGGTCGTGGGCCCATTCCCTATCAGCTCTTCTTATCACTTAGAACGGGCCCATCGCTCCCTGAGACCCAGGCCCTCGTCTGGATCCCCCCCACGTCCTATTATTGTCAAGTTCTTAAGTTATCTGGAAAGACAGCACGTCTACATGAAATCGCGCGAACTTAAAGATGTCTCCTGGGGTGCATCCAGAATTAGGATTACGCAGGACTTACCTAAAGAAACCCGGGAAAAAAGGGCAGCTTACCATCCCGTAGTGCAGAAGTTAATAGCCGCTTCTATCCCCTTTAGGATGATTTATCCGGCGATTCTCAAGGTCACTGTTGGAGGCGTGGCAACCAGCTTTAACTCCCCCGAAGCGGCCCTCAAGGAACTGGCTACTAAACTACCGGATCTGTTTAAGTCGGTTGGCTGAAGGACTCTCTATTTTCTATCTTAATGCAAGAGTGTGGTGATCCTGTGGGGTTACGATTTCTTTTGCCTCAAATTACGTATACTTCAGCCTTCTGTGATAAATGTTTAACTTTTTGCTATGCTAGCTGATTAGGGGTGCTTCTTGGTTTTACCTTTTCTCTCCGGTCTTTTTTTATCTCTGGTCTTTCTTTCGGTCTCTTTTACTTTCTTGCTCTCTTATATTTCCTCCCTGGGTTGCCCAGCCTGGTTCAGGTTGCGGTGGGTGGTTTGTCGGGTGGCTGGGATCCCCCTCGCTGTTCCCATTCATGCTTCCCCGCGATGGAACTTTTTTTTTTTACGGCTGCTGTTTCCTGGGGTGACTTCCTGGTGGGCAGACCGGCTTGGTCCCTCTATCTTACCGGTCCCTCCGGAAACAGTGGTTCTGGGTTGATGTTTATATGGATCCAGTGCTTCATCACTCTTTTTGGATTTTAGGAATTTCTTTTCTGCGGGCTGCCTGGATATCAGGTAGGTGGGCTATTTGAAATGCACTCTTCCCGGGGTAGACGCGGGGGGGACCGCTGGGCCAGATTGGGGCTGGATTGGGTTTTTTTATCGTTGGGATGATTCGTTGTATCCCTGTGTCTCCCTTCCTATCTGGTTTCCTCTTACTGTCTCTTCCTTTTGCATGCTTACCTCCTTGATTATCGGTGCCGGGGGTGGGGGGCTCGAGTCTAAGAGTGTCTGCTCGCTTGATGTGGAATCGTGAGCCATATGTTGGGGTTGGCTAACCTCTCCTGGTACTGGGACTGATGGGGAGTACTATGTTGGGACGGTGGACGTTTGGTGTCATCGGATTGTGTCTGAATTATTTTGCATATTGGTACTTGTACTCTATGCTGGGGAATCGGAGGTTCGCAATGGGGGTCGGGAGGTTCGAGCCCTTAGGTCTTAGCTTGTTTTATGGGTTTTTCATGCTCGGGCCACTCGTTGTATATAGTTACTTTCGGGTTTGTTGGGGGTATTGGATGTGGGTGGGGGACGGTTCGATCCTTCTCAGATCATGTTGGGTTTCAGAGATGGGGGAGGGGTCCTTCTTTTACTGACTGGCTTGTTCGGGCTTTTTGGATTTTGGTCTTTGTTGGGTGGGTGGGGGATTGGGACTGATGAGTGTTATCCCATATGTTTTGTATGGTCTCTCGCCTACTATGGTAGATTGCTGTTTCTGGGGGATTACTGTTGTTGAACTCGATCAGGGGGGTTTAAGGGTTGTTGGGGGTTTGGGGATTAGCCATGCTCTGCCGGGGTTTCACAGAAGGGAGGGCCTACCCTGCCTGCATAGGTTCTGGCTCTGCCCTGGTTGGGTATGTTGGACGGGGTTTTTTCTGTGGGGATATAGGCCTGAATTGTTTTGCAGGACCACTATGTCCCTGGCCTTTACAATGGGGGTGCGCCCTGTCCTTTTTTATTTTGTTGTATTAGTCTGGATGTTTGGTTGTATCATGTTGTACTTAAAATGGTTATGAACACAGTCAAAATAGCGTCTTGGAATGTTTGAGGACTTAGGGATCGGGTCAAGTGGTTGCAGGCCTTTAATCATTGTTCACTACTTCAACTTGATATCCTTTTTTTGCAAGAGACGCATCTATGCCATGATGACACCAGGCTCTTATCTCGTTCTGGTTTTTCTCAATCCTATCTTGCCGGAAATTCCTGTTTTAGCAAAGAGGTTGCGGTTCTTATTAAAAAACATGTACTCTTTACGAATGAGACGATTGTTTCAGACCCAGAGAGTTGATATATCTTGGTTAAGAGTACTCTCAATGGTGGTAATGTAGTTCTAGGCTCCATATATGGTCCGGTGGGTGGGAATCCGGGCTTTTTTATGTCCCTTGCTGATAAATTGTCCAGCTTCCTCCCTGCCCAGTTTATATTGAGGGGCGACTGGAATGTGCCTTTTTCATCTATTTTGGACAAAGATCCTCAGGATAAACGCCCTTCTTCTCTGGCTCAGCGTGCCTTTCGGGATCTGAGTTCGTTGTTGGGCCTGTGTGATCCTTGGTGGCTTGCTAACCCCTCTTGTCGTGCCTTCACCTTTCACTCTCAATCGCATGGCACCAAATCGAGGCTGGATATGGTTTTAGTTAGTCTCCCCTTTCTCTCGAATATCTCTCTGTCTGGCATTGAGCCGATTATCTTGTCAGACCATGCCGTAGTCTGGATCAGACTTTCTTTAGACCCGGATTATTCCCGTGATTCGATGTGGCGGTTGAATGCTCAAATGCTAAAGGACCATCAAAATGTGTTGGACATTAGTTCTTGGATTTCCCTTTTTCTGGCAGACAATTTGAACTCTACTCCAAGAATTGATATGGTGTGGGGTGCTCTGAAGTGTTATCTTAGGGGCGAACTCATTAAAATGGCTTCCTTTAGGAAGAGGACGCGGCTGGCTAGCTCTTTAGCTCTGATGAACAAGCTTAGGGAATTAGAGGCTAAATTTTCCTTAACTTCCTCTTTAAGGGATCTTAAGGATCTTCTATCAGCTAGGAATGAATATACGGATCTTTTGAAGGAGAAAACAGAATACTGCTTGATAAAAACTCAAGCTAAGTATCTTGATTTTGGGGAAAAATCCGAGAAACTTCTGGCCTTGAGCTTGCATGCAGTGGAAAGCTCAAGGATCATCCCCTCCTTATCTTCTCCATCTGGTGAGGTTGTCTCTTCTCCCAGAGATATTGTGCATGTTTTCAAGAAATACTACTTGGATCTCTATAGTAAGTCTCCTCTGTCCTATTCCATCTCGGACGTCAAGGCGTATTTGAGGGAGATAGACATCCCTTGTTTGTCAGAAGCTCAGCAAGCTAGTCTACTGGCTCCTATTTCAGCCAAGGAGATAGAGAGTACCATTGCTTCTTTGGTTCCGGACAGGGCGCCGGGTTCGGATGGTTTCCCTGCAAACTTTTATAAGGTTTTCGCTAAGGACCTGGTACCTATTCTCCTTAAACTATATAACTATCTATCGGTTTCTCCTGAGGTTGATCCTGCCCTGTTTGAGGCTACTATTGTTTTAATCCCCAAAGCTGATAAAACTCTTACAGACCCGGCTAATTATAGACCCATTTCTCTCCAAAATTACGACATGAAAATTCTTGCTAAAATACTAGCTGAAAGAATCAAGAAGGTCTGGTCTGGGCTGCTGAGCCCTGAACAGGTTGGTTTCATACCGGGGAGGTCGGTGGCCGACCATTTGAGGATCTTGTCACATATTTCTCAATATGCTCAAACAACCCTGTTCCCGGTTGCTCTGGTCTCTCTTGATGCTGAAAAGGCCTTCAACCGGGTTGATTGGTCCTTCCTCTGGTCAGTAATGGAGAGAATGGGTTTTCCGTCTCCTTTTCTAAGTAGTATTCAGACGTTTTATAGTTGCCCTTCTGCTAAGATTTACTGCAACGGGGTCTTATCTTCTTCTTTCCATTTATTTGCTGGCACCAGACAAGGATGACCCCTTTCCCCTTTATTATTTAATCTATTTCTGGAACCATTGCTGATCAGACTTAAATCGTCCCCGCAGGTCAGCGGTGTTAGGCTACAGCAACAGGAACTGGTTCTCTCTGCTTATGCAGATTATGTTTTGCTGCACTTAACAGATCCTGCAGCATCTTTGAAGGCTGCTATCGATATTATTGCGCAGTTTGGTATTTTCTCCCGCTATAAGCTGAACATTTCTAAATGTGAGATCTTCCCATTAAACAAGTATACTAATAAGCAGGATTTCCTTTCCTTGGGAATGAGGTGGACTTCTAGATCCATTAAATAATTAGGAATCCACTTCTCTACGGATCTCTCCCTCTTGAAAAAGTTAAACTTGGACAGAGTTAGGGATTCGGGTAGCCAGGATTTATAGCGATGGTCAGCTCTTCCTATCTCACTCTGGGGCCGAATCAATGTTATTAAAATGAATGTTCTTCCCAGGATTTTTTATCCGTTGAATTTGATCAATCTCTGGCTTCCTCTTTCCTATTTTCAGCAACTCCATGCGTTGTTTTCTAGCTTTATTTGGCGGGGGAAGGGGGTACGGCGTTCCTATACCAAGCTGTCGCTCCCCAAGGAAAAAGGCAGCCTGCGGTTGCCTAATCTCCTGCTGTACTATTGGGCAGCTCACCTTTCTAAGTTAGGGAGATGGTTTTCCACTGATCCAGAGATATCCTGCCCAATTTGGCTCCAGCTTGAATGTGCCTTTCTTTCTGAGGCTAAACTAGATAAATACGCTTTATTTTATGTGCCTCCAAAGGCTCTTTCACAGCTGGTGTCGGATAGCACGGTGATGGGTACCTTTAGATCATGGGCACAATGCCTCAAGTTTTTTCATATTTCTAGTACTTCGGACCTGGGTCAACCGGTGGTCCTTAATCCTAATATTAGGTTAGGCAGCTCTTGGATTACGCCGGAATGGCTTCCACAAATTAAAGAGGCCAGAGTCGAGCATCTGTTTAGCCAAGACTCACTTCTCTCCTCAGGTGATATTCTGGAGAAATTTGGTATACCAAGTAGAGGGGGTTTTTAAGGTTTATCAGCTTAGGCACTTAATCGGCAGCAAATTTGGTACTACTTTTAGGGAATCGGTTGCTTACCCTTTCCTCTCTGACATTATTAGTCTTGCCTCCCAATCTCACTCTATCTCTTTGATTTATTCTTATCTTCTGAATTATAGTACCCAGGAGGCCATTGAGGGTCCGATGGTCTGGACACACCTTCTTCCCGACACCTCCCCGGATTGGGCTGGTATATGGAAGGATTTGCATAGATACCATACCCAGGACAGGCTGCGGTTAATGCAATATTATATTGTGAATAATCTTTATTATACTCCTGTCAAACTCTTTCAGCGGAAGATGGTTTCCCAACCGGAGTGTTTTAGATGCCTACAAGGTGAAGGTAATTTAATTCATATCTTCTGGGACTGTCCTAAAGTTGCTCCACTGTGGTCCCTGGTCCGGGAGAACCTTGATCCTCTTCTGGGTTTGACTGGGTTTTTTTGTCCTGAGATTTGTATTCTGGGTGATTTTTCCCGTGTAGATAGCGTTGAGCGTCGATATCATATGGCCTTGGTGTCCATGGCGGTTAAGAAGCTGGTCCTAAGACACTGGACGGATCATTTGGTCTTATCCTTTGCTGATTGGTTGAAGGAGGTTGTGTCGTATCTTCAGTCAGAGAGGCTGATTGCTAGTTTTAAAGGTCGTATGGACCTGTTTCGCAAGAGATGGGATAAGCTCCAGGCCCTATGTCTGCTTTAATAATACAACTCTGTGACCCGATTCCTTTAGTCCCTTTGTATGTTATGTCATTTGTTAAATTTTGATTTCTATGTTATCATGTTATTTATGATACCAATGTTCTGTTTTTTCCTTTTGTTATAACATACAGTGGTATCCAGACTTAATAGTTTCTTTTGTTGATGGCGTGCCCCAGTTGGGTGGGGGTGGGGGTTGGATGGAGAGATTCATCTGTTGAAGATTGTGTGATTATCTGTCTTTGGGTGGTTGGGATGGGTGGGGGTTTGGGGGTGTGTGTGGGGGGCTTTCTGGGTGGAGGGTGGGTGGGAGTCGGTATTTTGGTTGTACTGCTTGTTTGCTACTCCTTGTGTACATTTTTGGATTGTTCGGTTTTGTTGGTGTTTTATTTTGCTGTTAAAACCAATAAACTTAAATTTCAAAAAAAAAAAAAAAAAAAGGACAGAGGAAGAAAAGGACCTGGTAGTTATAACCACAAGTGATCTGAAACACTCTGCTCACTGCAAGACAGCAGCAGCCAAAGCAAATTGGATGCTGGGCTGCATAGTCAGGTGAATTACTACCAAGAAGGCGGAGGTCATTCTGCCTCTCTATAGGTCACTGGTAAGACCATACCTGTAGTACAGTGTGCAGTTTTGGTGCCTGTGCCTTAAGAAGGATGTCAATTTGCTGGAGGCAGTCCAGAGATGGGCAACCAAGATGATCCAGGGCCAGCAGGGCAACACCTATAAGGAGAGGCTTAGGGAGCTCAAGAGGTACTCTCTTTTGAGGAAAGATGGGAGAGGGGAGACATGATTTAGATCTTCAAGTACCTTAAGGATATCAACAGGATGAGCACTGAGGACCTCTTCAACCACTAGGGGCACAATCTGAAGCTAGTGGGGGGGATGGATTAGGAGTTAGATAAGGAGGCACTTTTTCACCGACGAGGTGGTAGCTAAGTGGAATAAGCTTCCAGAGGAGATAGTATCCCTAACAACAGTGAACAGCTTCAAGTGGGGTTGGTATAGGGTGAGGGGAAAAGCTTTGAATGGAAGGGGGATAAGTGAGGGAAGTGGTGGAAGTTGAGGGAGGTCAAACTGGAAATGAGGAGGGGACACTTCCCATTGTAAATATAAAGGGAGCTACACAATTAAGCAGACTAGATAGACCAAGTCTGTGAGGGCTTTATCTGCTGACATGTGCCTATGTTTGTATAAACCCCAACTGCCATGCTCTTGGCCACTCCTCACGTTTCACAAGATCTCTACACATTCTCTCCACCCTCTCCTCGCAATTATTTCCTGTGAAAGTACACAGAGTATACCAAATAATGGAAATAAACCCTGTGTTGGTATCCTACAAAGATATACATTCATTTAATTTTCTTTTCTTCTTTTCTATTCACAATATCTTCAAATTGGCTATCAATCTGTATTAGCAATACTATTCTTTTACGAGTTCATGCAGACACCATCTTCCATTACCTTGGTCAAATCTTTTGACTGCTTAAATAGCCAGTATATTTCTTCACTACAGTGCCAATAAATGTAAATAATAAGCAAGCAGTGTTCAGTATACAAGTATGCAATATCGTTTTAAGCCCAGCTGTTTAAATCATAGCAAAACATATGGCTCCTTATGATTGCAGTGGTAAAATGCATTCAATGCAATACCTGATCATATCAGCGCTTAAAAATAATATTTGTTTTCATCATTCAGGTTTCCTCAAAATGTCAGAATCTGTTCAGAAAAATGGCTTACATCAAAATGTGACTTCATTATGCTACTAAGTGCTCTATATTAGACACTGTGCTTTTTCTGAGTACTGGAAAATGTGCATACCTTCATTTATGCTTTTTTTCCATGTAAATATTTCAGCTAGTGGAGCGTGCTTCTCTGTTAAAAAGGTAAAATATTCACAATAAAACTTAATAAGTTAAATGGCATACAGCATTAAAGACTCAGCTTTTAAAGGTGCTGTTCAGTGGACTCACCACTTCAAAGAGCAACAGCTTATGGCAACATGATATTCTAGTGTGCTGTCTGCTGCAGGGAGCTCTCTAGTTATACTCTGGTGTGAGGGTTGAATCTGCTTGGCACCAATCAGCAACTGCACACATCCAACATTACACACAGTGATGTCATGATGACCAAATGCTCACCCCCATCGCATCGGTCAGTCATTGCCAAGCAACAGTGCAGAGTTTCCCCTTGATGCCAGCCAAGGGTCCAAACTGGTGGAGGCAACAAGGGATGCATGCTACCTACCCCCAGTTTCCCAGTTTATTTCATGCCATTATCTTGTATTAGTTAATGTTTTTGGAACTGGATATTAGTCTGGGTGATTACAGGGTAAGCCTCGGGTATCTCAAAGTGAGAACTTTTACAGTCATAGCGAATCTTTTGTTACAGCACCCTGATACACAGGGGTTAACCTACATATGACAGTCAGAATGGGATGCCTGCAGCAATCCAGTATAACCTGCATGTAAGATATGCCTGGAGAGCATGGATGAGATGATGTCATTGAGTCCATACAGTATGTATTGAGTGCACACTATAGATGCTAAGCAATGCAGTGGTGTCCGCTCCTTAAAGTGTTCTCATGGTATATTTTTACTAAGTTACTGTACTAGACATACACAATAGGAGTGACCACTTCTGTGAAATAACACTGTCATATGCAAATTAATGATATAAAAAATTAATCATCTTTTTTAGCAATTCTAGTCTATAACGTAATAATCATAATCTACAGAAAACAAAGTGTTCTATCAAAAGTTCAAAAAAAAAAAAGGTTACTGCACCCAACACAATTACCCCCACATTTCTAGTTCATGTCTGATGATGTGGGGGTAAGGAGAGCTCACAAAGGTAGCAGTATGCTAGGCATGATGAGTTCCATAGAAGGGAAGTCACAGGGACTGCTACTGGTGTGGGTACACTACCAGCATGCCACTCAGTTTTCATCCTTGTTCATTCCAATGTTTTTATCGAATGCATTTAAGGTATAGATCTAAAACAATTCAATTTTCTCAAGTGCTTTGTTCCAGTTGCCACCTCTCCGTGACTCAGGAACCTGCTCTATGGCCTAAAATCTTAGCAAGGCTGTCACTTTGTCAAAGTGCAATGCCACTGGGGATCCTTCCTGTTTATTCCTGATTGCACTTTTGTTCTTACTGATGAAGAACTTCAAGTGCCTAATTGTATTTCCTACATACTAACATGATCATAGGCAGGTTAGAATGCAATATGATAATATAGTAATGTAATATAATACATGATATGAGTCACAATTCATTAAGGTCATGATCTGAACCTTCTCACTTAGACCAGGATGCTCAAGTTCTCTTTCTTGTGAGGTATTGCCACACTGAGAACACCTATCACGTGGAACCATACCTGGATTTAGAGAACCTAGGAGGAGCTGGTTCTCTGTCACGTCCTTCAACAGTGCTCTGAATAAACTATCCTGTCCATATAAATTTTTACTTACTTAATGTACAAACTTTTCTGGATGCCACAATCTGTGGTTCTTGGAATTCTGTGATTTTCAGTAATTTCAGAATGTTCCAATGTTTATTTACAATGTTCCTAACCTCATCTGCAAGCCCTGAATATTCCAGAGGAAGAACAATTCTATTAGTATTTATGTTGCCTCTATTTTTTCTGGGTGCAGCTAGGCCAATCTTGCTTGTCTTTTGGCCTTACTGATGGCTTGACTGACTACCACTCTGAGTATCCCCACTGCTAGCATCATTTTACCATATTTTCAAATTCCTTTTCTTGTGAAATGTCATTACTGCAATTTATGCAGATTCTGAGCATCTGTGAGTATAGTACATTATTTTGTAAGTTTGTTAGATGAAAACTATTGCATGTACGCTAGTAGGGTACTCCTTTTGGTGTCTTTTCTATAGCATTTAGTCTATATTGTTGTGTTTGTATATAACAAAATCTAGGAAAGGAATTTTTGTTGAGTTGTGTGTCACTATGAAATGGAGATGGTCTGTCAGTGTGTGCAGGTGTTAGTGAAAGTTTTCTAAGTCCTTCTCTGCTCCCTCCCAAAAGGCCAGCAAGTCATCAGTGAAATGTTTGTAAATTCTTACATTATTGAAAAAGGGTAAAGAATTAACTGTGATTCGAACAGTTGCATAATCAGATTGGAGTATGTCAGCGCCATAGTGCTACCAATTGCTGTCCCCCTGAACTGCTGGTAATAAGTTCCTAAAAAATTGAAACAGTTCTCAAATAAAACCAATCTAGCTAGCTCTAGTAATAGGGAAACAGGTGAATTTCCTTCCCATCCTGTTCTTTTGAAAGCAGACTCCAGGCTGCTTATATCTTCCTCATGGGAAATTGAGATATAAAGGGCCTTAATGTCCATTGTTCAAAGTAATGTTTTCTCAAAACTTCTTGATTCATTTAAATCTTTAATAAGGTTCAGAACTTCCTCCACATCTTTTATATAGCTCTCTATGTTATATGTTAATGGTTGAGCATAATAGTTTACAAAACAGCTGGTTGATTCTGGGTGACTTCAACACCTGGATTGATGATGAACTATTGCAGTTTGAGCAAGACTTCCTCCAGAAGATAAACTTGCTGGGCCTTGCACAAGCATTTGCTTCTGTGAGTCATTGCCATGGACATGCCTTGGACCTAGTATTCTCGCTGGAGCTTGAGATCCCTGATCTCAAGATTGATCTGGTCATTTTGGTCAGACCGCTGCACAGTGAGGTTCTCATTTGGGGGCCTCCCTTCAGTGTTCCCTCCCCTGTGGAGATGGCCCATTACCACCATCTAAGGGGCTGTCCCCAGAGGGACTTTCAGCAATAATGGACCTCTCAGAGGTGCAGCAAGTGGGAATGAGGCAGTGGAAGCTGATAACAGGGCTGTGACCTTGGCCCTTGACTCTGTCGCACTGGTCTATATATGACAGTGGGCCTCTTGTTTGAGATCCCCATGGAATGATTGGGCTCTTGAGGAGATTAAGACCAAGGGTCAGAGGCTGGAGCATCTTTGGCAGAAGTCTGAATCAGAGGAGGACAGACTGGCTTTGAAAGCTCACTGTGGTGAGTATCAAAGGGCTATCTTCCATAAGAAGGCAGTGTTCCTGTCCAGACAGATAGCTGCAGGGAAGAACAGACCAACTCAGCTTTTTAGGATTGTTGACAGACTGTTTCATCCAGTCTGTCTACAGCCTAAAGTTGCAGTTTCAGCAACTAATGTGAAGAGTTCACTCTGTTCTTCTCTGACAGAGTGTCCTCCATCAGGTCCAGTATCAGTCCAATGGGGGCATATGCTGCCCCGCAGTGGTCAGTCAGATGTTGCAAATCACACAATGATTGTCTGGAGTGAGCCAAGCCAGTGAAGGTGGAGGAAGTATGTAAAGTAATTTCACTGCTGTGGCCCCATTTTGTGAACTGGACCCAGGCCTAACACTTCTCCTTGTGAGATGTGTGCAGCCCATTGATCCAGTGTTCGCTGGGATTGTCCAGTGCTTGCTTTTGAAGGGGAAGTTCCCCAGTGCTTTGAAAGAGGCACTGGTGAGGCCCCTCCTGAAAAAAGCATCCCTTGACCATGACATATTGGCAAATTATAGGCCTATCTCTAACTTTCCCATTTTGGGTAAGGTTATTGAGAAAACTGTGGCACTGCAGCTTGAAGTCCACCTCTCTGTCTTCAACATCTTTGAGCCCTTCCAGTCTCCACATCTGCTAATGGTAACCTTTTCAACCTGATATTTTAATGCACCATCTCCCCGCCCCCACCCCATGATGTCACTTTTTCTCTCAGATTGCACACTATTGCACAGCTCGTGAGTGCTGTATAATTTTTTTTTAATATAAAATGTATTATTGACTGTCTCTGCTGAAATATCTGGTGCTCTTAGAATGACCTCACTCATCCCCCAGATTTTAGCTAAAAGATGAAAGCCATAAGAAAAATGTTGACAGCATGTGAGTTCACACACACTCAGTTTTTAGAGACCATGTGTTACACGTAAGGCCTCAATTAAGGATTATGTCTGTCTGAGTTAATTACAACCATAGTTGCTATAACATATCCATTTTATGACGTTGGAAGGAAAACCCAGGTTGTTACATAGAAGTGCGAAATCATAAAGATGCTTTCAGTCCTGGAAGGAGGAAGCTTATTATGAGATCAAAAGCAGTGTCATTTGAAGGACATGAATTATGCTGAAGTTGCAGAATGTAATACTTTTGTATATGATATATATATTTTTTATACATAATCTGACAGGAGGAGCTAGCTGACCTCACACAAAAATGGGTTGTCCCATACAGTTGTTTAAGGAATACTCTGTTTTACTTACACACTTTTACCTAGACTCTGACTGAGGAAAGATCTTTGGAGCACTTGTAAACAAGTATTTAGACAGATTTCATATCTAAGTACTGTAAGTAGGAATTTGCACTGTTTAAACCTTGTTCTTTTAAAAGATTTGTATGTCATGTGATATAACAGTTCTGTATTTTGCGTTTTACATATTTTTAACTGTTTTAGTAAAATTATTTTTAGAACTTACTTGGTCTGTCTTTGACTTCTTTTTAGTTGTAAGAAAAGTATATGGTTATTGCAGATACTAAACATAAGCTTGAATGGTGGTACCAAACTGGAAAGAGAAGCGTTTTAAATCTGAGGTCTTTATTAAAGTTTTTAAGGGTTCTTCTCTGTATACCTGGTTAGGTGCCTGTAGGCAAAGAAATCTGCCCCCCTCAAAGACAGAAATATCTGAGCCTGTGCATCGGGTATGTTAGCAAGAGGTTCACAGTTTGAATCCCTCCAGAACTTGACACCAAAGGTTGATCCAAACTCACAAAAACAGACAATAGGGCTACCTTGTCTGTTACACTGTTCACAAGACTGCGCTCAGAGGTTGGCACTTTGGGAGTAGAGGGCCTGACCTGCTGAGTGGATTTGTGACAGATGGCAGTTTTATGTGCTACAGTATGCTCTCTATAAGCCATCTTGGTCTTGCCAACATATTATTTGCCACATGGGCATGACCATATTCAAAAAACATTAGTAGCCCAGAACTGGTGAACTGTTTTACCTGAAACATTCTGCTGGACCATGGAATTTTCTAATTCCTTCCCAACTAAAAATCCATCACAATGCCTGCAATGGCCATATCCGTAAAAGCCATTTATAGCTATATTGAAAACATCCTGTTTATCTCTACATAGTATCACTGTGGACTGAGAAATTAATAAGATTATCCTCACTTTTACCCCAACTTAATGGTTTAGATACTTTGACTGTACTGATTGTAGGCTCTACTTCCAGAACTGATCAATGCTTATTAATTATGTCTTTCACCCATCTACTGATATTACTGTATGTAAATGTTAGTTTAGTTTAGTTTAGTTTATTGTTCTAGGAATTACTACCTTTGAGCCAGAGGCTCTTTTACAAAGGTTCCACGTCAATTAGGTACAGTACAAAAAAGGTTACATAGATAACACAACAATTTGTGCTGTGTCAAGAGCAAGAAAACATATACAAATACATATCAAATCATTTGTGCAAAAGGACATGAGATATCAATAATCACATTATTATTACAAGAAAGAGGTCATGCCAGATTAGGAGAAACAAATAGGGAAAAAGTCCAGAACAGAGGGGGTAAGTGAAAGGTGTGGGGAGCAGACAATAGCAGGAGAAAAGGTTTCCCAAACATGTCTTTGTCAAATAACGGAACAGGGTGGGTAGTGAGAAAATAGGAGGTTTAATCAGGGCAGTCACAGGAGCTGGAGGTGGCAAGGTGAGAGAACAGCCTTGATTTGAAAATACCTAGAGAGGTGGAGGCAGTAATATGAGTGCTGAGGGCATTTAGCCAGCTGGGGGCACGATAGGCAAATGATCTTTGTCCCTGAGAAGTCCGGCATCGGGGGACTTGGAGAGGCTGGTGTTCTGATCTTCTGGTAAAACGGGTGCTAGCGCTCGGGCATAACAGGTCTTGGATACAAGGTGGAGTAAGGCCAGAGTGGATTTTTATGCCATCAGGCAGGTAAGGTACTTTATCCGGTTTGAGAGTTGCAACCAACCTGAGTCAGCATAGAGTTCACATGTGTGGGTACGTCGATGTGCACCAGTGAGCAGCCGACAGGCCTTATTTAGGGATGTTGTAATGTGACTAAGTGCTGTAGTAGTGGCAGATCCATATATAACTAAGCCATAGTCAACAACTGAGATGATAGAGGATTGGATGGCAATCCTCAGTGCAGAATGGGTAAGGAGCTGTCGGTTCCGATACAGAATCCCAATTAAGCTGATTAATAGTTTTGCTGTACTATCAATGTGAGTTGCAAAGGTTAGGCCTTGACCAAAGCTGATTCAAGATATTTGAAAATTGGCACTTGTTCAGGGTATTTCCCAGAGTATGTACTAATGGTGAGTGGGACTTGCCGTTTCTTGTTTTCGGGTTAGAGAAGAGCATGGATTTAGTTTTTGTGGTTTAGAACCAGCTTATGTTCAAGGAACCACATCTCAACTTTAGAAAAAGCATGCTGAAGGTTGAGCGTAAGAGGTTCGGATCTTTATGAGTGGCAAGAATCACGGCATCGTCGGCATAGAGGATTATTTGTTCAGGGCAGGATTTGGGGAGGGAGTTTGGAAAAGGCTGAAAGGAGGGGCCCAGGATGGATCCCTGGGGAACTCCTGAGCGAACGGTTTTGAGTCTGAGAGAACTCCAGCTACTTTTACAGATTGAGAGCACTGAGCAAGGTAATTTTACCAGTCACCAGGCCCTAGAGCCCTAGGGACAGTAGTTGTTTGATAAGTAGGCCATGGTGTACTGTATCAAATGCCTTGGTTAAGTCAATGTAGACTGCTCCAGTTAGGTTTCCTTTGTCCATGGCATTGTGGCTTGCTCCTGAGAATTCAAGTAGGGCAGTCGATGTGCTGTGCCCTTTCCTAAATCCATGCTGCTGAGTGCATAGGATGTTGTGCTTTTCCAGGTAGTCTGAAAGTTACATAGATACATAGACAGTGTCGGCAGATAAGGGCCTATGGCCCACCCAGTCTGCCCATTTAAGTTTGTAAGTTCAGTTTATGTTTTCCAGGAAGTCTGTTGCCCCTTACCCCTGACCTCCAGAATTCCTTTATGTCTATCCCATGCATTCTTAAATCCCGTGATTGTTTCAGCCCCACCACTTCCTCTGGCAGGGTGTTCCACTTGTCCACCACCCGTTCTGTGAAGAAATTCTTCCTCACGTTTCCTCTGAATCGTCCTCCTCCAACTTCATCCCATGCCCTCTAGTCCTGGAACATCTTTTCACTTAAAATAGTGCATTCCTGCACCCTGTTCCTCCCTGTAAGATACTTGTATGTCTCTATCATATCCCCTCTCCTCCTCTCCTCCAGGAATACATGTTCAGTGCCTTCAACCTGTCCTCATAGGACTTGTGATGCAATCCATGCACCATCTTTGTTGCCCTCCTCTGAACCTTCTCTACCCTGTCTATGTCCTTACGTAGGTAAGGTCTCCAGAACTGCACAGTGTACTCCAGGTGCGGCCTCACTAGTGTCTTGTATAGTGGAATTATGACCTCCCTTTTCCTGCTGGTGATGCCCCTGCCTATGCATCCCAGCATCCTATTTGCTTTACCTGCTGCCTTGTCACACTGTTTCCTGCCTTGAGGTCATCAGAGATGATAACTCCAAGATCCCTTTCCTGCTTGGTGCATGCTATATCCTCACCCCAAATGATATATTGTGCCAGGGTTTTGTGCCCCATATGCATTATCTTGCACTTCCTTGCATTGAATTTCAACTGCCAAACCCCTGACCATTCTTCAAGTTTCTGCAGGTCCCTTCTCATTCTGTCTACACCCTCTGGTGTGTCTACTCTGTTACAGAGCTTTGTGCATCAGCGAACAGTGAAATTCTGCCTTCTAGGTCCTGTGCAATGTCACTGATGAAGATATTGAATAGTACGGTCCCAGCACTGATCCCTGTGGTACCCCACTGGTCACTCTTCCCTCTGTGGGTGACAGCCATTTACCACCACCCTCTGTGTCCTGCTGCCCAGCCAGTTACCTACCCACTGCACTACTGTCCTGCCCACACCCATATTCCCCCGTTTGTGCAATAGTCTTCTATGTGGCACAGTGTCAAAGGCCTTGCTGAAGTCCAGATAGGCCATGTCCACTGCCCTCCCCTGATCCACCTCCCTAGTCACCCAGTCAAAAAATTCAATGAGGTTGGTCCGCCACCAAGCATTCAAGGGCCTTAGACAGAGGTGGTAGTATTGATATCGGGCGATAGTTACCAGGCAGTGACTTATCACCACTTTTGTGCACCGGAGTGACAACTGCAGCCTTCCATTTCCTAGTTAACCTAACTCTAGTGTTCAGATTATCACCTTTGTTTTTTGAAACTAAAACCTCCTCTCAGTTAGTTTTAGAAACCCTACTAAATGCATTTTTAATAAATTCCTCCTTACTATATATTCTATATCTATGCACCACTGTACCAATTTCAAGAAGTTCTGCTCGACAGAATCCAAATCACTACACTTTCTTCAGATTCTAAGAAACTGGCCAGTGAGAATATTTATTACCATATTTCTGGGATGATAACCATTTAACTTTGCACTTGATCGAATGTCTCATATTGAGCTGTGAGTTCACTTTATTTTTTTCTGTAACAATTTTATTTTTGTGCCTACTCATTTTTGTACCAATTTATATACCAAGTGTTTTTCTATTGACTTGTTCCATGTATTGTACTGCTGTTCCTCCTATTCCCCTTCCCTGGGTCGCACATGGAAACAAACCTTGGTTCAGTGTGCCTCCCCTGCTTATCAATTTTTAAAACAAATAAATAAATGACTGAAGGCTAAAAGTAAGTAATCTCATATCTGTATGCTTTCTAGTTGTGGTGGTGGCAATTGTACCTTCTGTAGAAAGTCTCATTAAGCAATCTAAATAGGGTACCTCTGCCTTACTCTACAGCATTGGAAGCTTTAGAAAATCGCCACACTGATTAACATAGCAGTGAAAGTACAATAGTTCAGATTCAGTTTCAGTTGTACTCAAAAGCAATATCATATATGAAATCCTTCCAATTTTTGATCATAGAACTATATGTAAAGCTAGTATTTGTTTCTTCCCCCATGCCCCCTCCACCAAGTTCCAATAGTTGGTTGCAAATAGGAATCCATGACCAGCCCTCATTTTTCTCATTTTGCATCTGCTGAAATAAGAAATAGTTGTTTTCCAGAATAACTTCTATCAATATCAGATGAAATTCAGTGGGTGATAAACATGCTCATTGTTGTAGTGCTGCTCTGATAAGAAATAAAGGCATTTCATGGGTAATCCTAGGGTACAGTGATTCTAACCAATATTAAAACAGTGCCCTGCTGGGCATGAATAGTCATAATGGGCCTTATGCACTAATGAACAGAAAATATGCGCAAAACTTGCGTATCCTTCCCATGCTGATCTGCATTAGTGTCCAGGTGTGTGCATGCCAGCATTCATAATCGCTGGCCACTGGAATGCACCCCCGCCTTGCTGTACAGCAACACAGTGTAGGAATGTGGCAGTTTGGAGGGCAGAGCATAGGCCACTGGTGGGGTTCTATAGTGGATCCCCATCTGCACACAAGCAGGGGACCCTGGGATGGCATGCAGGTCACTGGTACTAAACAATGGGAGCTTGCTAGAATGGCCACCCACACCCTCCCAGGAAGCCCAATGGACCAGGTAAGCTGTGTGTAAGAGGATCCTGGTGCCACTGCACCCCACCGGTGACTTGTGGGAGGTGCATAAATATTTACAGTGGGGTCCCCCTCGTGTATATTTTCAAGCCCCATCCTGGTGTGCAGTGCCATTGTGCATGGGTGCAGAGCTTCCCCCCCGGCACCCCCCCAATGCAGCCCCAGTGCGGCACTGTGTGGCTGCCTGGGGGATCCATCATGCAAGGTGCTAGTGTGCCTGTGGTGCATGCTGCTAGGGGTGTGTATGACACTGCTGCATGGCATACAGACATGGGAATGCCTACATGATGTCCTTATGTGGTGAATAGGCATTTGTGCATAGTCCCCAAAATGATTGAGCACATCCCTCATATGAGATACGTACAGTAAATGGTAACAGAATGTCTTATTTTCTGAGAAACTGATTCACAAATTGGGAAAGAGGTACAGAAATAGGAGCACTGGCAGATACAGTTGGATGGTCCAGGTTTTTAGTAAGGCTTTTATATATTTTAAGTATCATTTACAGATTCATACCAGGTGCAAACTTCCCACTTGGTACCCCAATTCAGGAGTCAGCCAGGACATCCATTCCTTATTACCACACCTTCCGTTTCCCCTGGCTCATGCTTCAACACCATGGTGGGTGGAGATGAGAAAATGGGATCTGATGCAGGGGCATGTGGGCCAGACATTGCAGTGTTGGGGTCAAGGTGCAAGCTGCCAGCACTGTTGAAGTGGACGTGAGCGTGGGCAACAAAGTGCAGTTTGACAGAGTGGCTGACTGGATTGCTTACACAACTGATTGTACAAAATGTGAACTATGCATGGAATAAGAGGTAGATGGTTATTTCCATTTCTCATTCTGAGACTGGTGGTAGATTATGTCATGATTCATAATATTAAACATCTAGAAGGCACTAAAGCACCCACTGCCAAAAAAGGTGTACTCTACAGTAAGGGGCTTAGGCTCTGCCTTCATCATCAGTGAACGTCTCAGTTGTTGAGTGCTACAGATTGCCAGATTGTGATAATACATTACACTGTAATTTTTGATTGGGGTTGGTAGTATATGCATGATGGTGTACAGCTTGTTTATTCTAGGCCATGGGGGTTGGTATGTTTAGGTGCAAGGCAGCATAATGTCTATGGGGTAAGTTACTGCAGCCCATGATTCATTTTCTCGCTCCAAATTTGGCCAAGTTACATTTCTGCATACAATTGGGTGGCAACTGTATTGCATAGCAAGCTTTGATGCACCCAAAGCTGGAGGTAAGAAAAGGATATGAAATGTGGCAACTAAATGATAATGTAGAAATGGAGAAGCTCTACTGGCCATTTTTTAATTTTTATTGATGAACATTCCATACAATGCAAACTGGGTGGGTTGGTAGTACCACGTGTTTGGGTTTAAATTTGAGGTCAAGGAAATGCAGTAAAGTTGTTTGGTTTTATCTGGTGCATTTCCTGCACAATGAAATGTAGAGTAAGCTTCGATGCACCCATAGCTAGAGGTGATAAAAGGATATGGAATATGGCAACCATGTGATAATTTAGAAATGGAGCAGCTCTACTGGCCACCACATTATTGATGAAGGTCCAATGCAATACAAACAGGGTGGTTTGGAATAACTGCATGTATAGTTTTTCTTTTTTTTTTCTCAGCAAGTTAAACAAATGGTTTGGAACTAGCCTTTCCAATCTGTTTGGGTTTAAACTGGAAGTCAAGAAAAGGAAGGAAAATGTATGTTTCATGCACACTATCGGAAAGCACTTCTCAGTCCATAGCAAATGGCAGCAAACATTAGTAATACAGAGAGAAGCTAAAGAGTAACTTTCAGACTGGCATACCTCTCAACCCCATGCCTTGTGAATCAGGGGCAAAACCTGAAAAAAAATTAATGGAAAATTAAAATGAAAAAATATGATGTGCAGAGTGCTTTGATTAGTAGGTATACTGCTAGTAAGTCCTTCCCTTTGCTGAAATGAGTTATTTCTAAATTTACTTGCTGGTGTTATGGCCCCTGGTGATCTCCATGTTTGAATTTTGTATGGTTCTCTTGTTCCTAAAATGCCTCCACTCCCACGTGACCGTGATGCACCCATGACCATTAATTCAACAAAAGTTGTTTTGATTTGTCAAGTTTGCAGTAGTAGAGCTGTGATTTTAGGTTACTGTCTTTGACCGGGGAGCTCTACTAAAAGTTATGTTTACAGATGGCAAATGCCTGAGGGACAATTAAGTGGGCTACTCTGTAAGGAAAGAGCTAGACAGTCTTCACTAATTATAGCATTTCTGAGCTTGAGTGATTTTGTGTGCTTTTTTAATGGTTGTGTGTAGTCTGATGAAACAAAAAGCTTTAAGAACAAAACACTTCTTCTGCTACATACCTAGAAAACAGAAAGTTTGGATTAGTCAGAGTTATTTAGTTGAAGCCAGAATATCAGTTTGTTAACAGTAGATTGCTGCTGCTGCACTTATTACTCTCTGAATCAATGGTCCTGAGTGTATCACTGTCACATGGGGCAGGAGGCATTGTAGGAACAAGAAGAACCATAAAAAATTTGAACTTGGAGGTCCCCAGGGGTCATAAAACCACTAAGCAAATTTAGAGAAAACTCCTTTCAGCAAACAATGGAAAGGACTCTACATATCAAAACATATTGCACAGTCCTTTTTTTTTTTTTTTGTAAATTTTGACTTTAGCTCCCCTTTAAGAACAAAGGGCAAAAATGAAGGACGCAATGTAAACATTGATGAAATCCACCCAGGAAGCTGGTAGAAATAGGAGTTTAGGTTAAAATGCATTTGTTAGGAAGAGAGTATCTGCAACTTTTTTGTTTGGCATTATTTTATGCTTAAAATCACCACTGTTCAATCATGAAAACACCAATATTAGGAGGGACAGAGGAAACATTTAAAGCAAAATCAGGGATGTCTCTGAAAATCAAGGACAGTTGAGAGGTATGGATCATAAGCATAAATACAGCATACAGCAAATAACCTGCTTTCCTTCCCTGTGCCTTTCTTTTGATTCTTACTAATTGTTGACAAAGTCCACTATGTACAAAGTGGACCCGGGTTCATGTGAGAAGTGTGTACCCAGCCCATGCAGCTCCACACCCATGGACAAGCATGCACCTGTTGGCATTCACAAATGTTACTCACCTGTACATAACCCTGTCCCCCTGGCAAACAGTATCACAGGGGATGGATGTGTGCACAGCAGAGGACACAGGCAGGCATCCAATCAGATGCCTACTGGCCCAGAGAGGATCCCTGCTGCTCACATGGAAGGGATTCTGGGAAGGTGCATGTCGCGGAACAGTGTACAGTACAGGTGAGTGCCTGAAGGGTTGTACCAATGGCCATGCTGGTTTGATGCCAGTAAAGCCATCAGTATGCTAAGTACATGCCATACACAGGTCTACAACAGACAACAGCATTGCACAGCATCTGTCACCAGTTTTGTCATGTTTCCTGACTGCTGGAACTATGGTATGCAGATGCTACCCCTCTGGGACACCATGCTGCCCCAGTCCTCCTACCAATATGCAACTTATAACAGAGATTCAAAGCAATCTGTATACTCCCCTATATTATACTATACATTCAATGCTGTTAGCAGCTGCATACCACAGTTCCAGCAGTCAGGATTTATGCTGACAGGGCTACTGGGTAGCTTTGGTGGGGATGTGCACTATAGTTAGAGCAGGATCCCTGTTGCCATAATCTGTGAACCCCTGTACCTGGCACTCTGCACCTTTGTGCATGGTATGGAGTGTGGACACACCCCCAACACTCCCCCTGGCCTGCTGATGGCATGTAGCCACATGATTGGTCAGGAGAACTTGTGCACAGACAGCTCGTGCACCTGTCATGAATGCGCTGGGGGTCTGCTGGACCCCTGCTGCATGGCATTCCGATACAGGATTGCCTACATGCCCCCACATAGGCAACCTGCACTCTCATGAATAAGGCCCACTATCTGTATTTTTCCTGCATAAATCTTATTCTTTCATGAAGCAAGAAGTGACATCAAAACCTGTATTTATGACAACAGAGTCTGTTGCTGTGAAAACAATTAGGATTTAACAATCATAGGTTTATGACTTCTCTGCTTGCCCCAGCATCAGGGTTAGGTATTTTGAGTGAAAAAGCCTATAAGTGCAAATTCTTTATGTAAGAAGCAATTATTGGGAGTAAAAGGTAGAATAATATTTAAAAGGAAACTAGATTTCAGTTTTAATATTATCAGTTTTAAAGTTTGCCTTTGAATCAGATTTCCTCAAGTGAGAAAGAGGAAGTTAACGAAAGTTCAGGGGGGAGTAAATACAGAGAAAATGAAGAGAATGACAGGATTGGGTAAGCATAGGGAGATTAAGAAACTTGTTGAAGGTCAAACACAGTATTGGAAATTAAAAAGAATTTGGGAAGTGATCCAAGATGATGACTAGAACAAACAATCTACCTTTCAAACAAACAACTGCCTCTTTGATCCACACCATAGGCAATCTGTAAAACATTTTATGTTCATCTGAGCTATTCCAGTGGTTGAAAGAGAAAATCAGATTATTCCCTTCTTTAGTAGTTGTCCTTTTAATCCAAATACTGTGAAAGTTAAAATGCTGTTGTTCTCAAATGATAAGGTTGCACTTTATGCTGCTGCTAATTTTGCATACAATGGGTTTGAACCATACATTCATGCTTTTATTTTTAATTGATTTTTTCTTATCTGCTATTTCACTTTTTGCAGCTGCATAGCACAGTTATGCAACATACTGCTATGATGTGGTAGAGAGAGAGGACTCTGGAAGCACATGACCAGATACCTAGGCTGTGTCCTTCCACAGTGGAGTTAAAGCATATGCAGTTCTCTACATTTACTACGGTGCAGTTCCCCCCAACCCATGCATTATTTTCCAGCTCTGTGCTCACTTCTGATTCACTTCTGGGCTTAGAGCTAAGCTTTGTTTTCCTCCTCTTATATATATGTAATAATGTAACCCTGGTGTCTAGTGTTACCTCACCCTCCGATTACTGTCCTTGTGGTCTAATACTGTTTCCCTGGTGTCTAGTGGCATCCATCGCCCTCCAATCACCGTCCCCATTGTTTAACAATCTTTGTCTGGTGTCTAGTGGTGCCCCCATCCTTCAATCACCATCCCTACTGTCTGTATTATTTTCCTGGTGTCTAGTGCCACCCCTCACCCTCTGATGACTGTCCTCATAATGTAGTACTGTTTCCCTGGTGTCTAATGGCACCCCCCACCCTCCAGTTGCTGTCCCCATTATGTAGTATTGCTTCCTTGGTGTCTAGTGGCACCCTCACCCTCCAATCACTATCTCGTTATGTAGTATTGCTTTCCTTGTGTTTAGTGGCACCCCCCCACCCACTGATTGCCATCCCTGTTATGTAGTATTGCTTCCCTAGTGTCTAGTGGCACCCCTCATCATCTGATCATCATCCCATTATTGTCCCAATGTTAGCTGAAATAAAGAAAACCATCCCTCAATGATGTTTTCAACCTGCAAAAAAGAAAATGGTCCCTTGCCGATCTGACCCCCTACCCTGACCTCCCATTCAGCACCCACCATCCCATCCCCCACATTTCCCACATGCCTTCACTCTCCTGAACATGCTCCACAGCAAAGATTAACTTTCTGAGCAAAGACATGTCTTGATTTTGGAACTTCCAGCTGCAGTATGAGAAACTAAGGTAAGTGTGGTTCAATGTATTTCAATGGGGTTTTGAATTTTGATGTATAACTTTGTCATTTTTGAATATGTTGGCCCCAAATTTTCAACATGGCCTTTTATTAACTTGAGCTCATGACCAACAGTGGTGGAATTATGCAAATCGGCCCACAAGTTGATTTTGTGCTCACATTGTGAAATCATGTTTCAGGTGGGATTTGAACATTTTCACCAGACTTGTTCATGAGGTGGGGTCATAGGAAGGCAATGTTGAACAGTCAGCCCAGTGACATAGAGGGATGAGGCACCTGGCACCTTTCCTGTTAGCACACTGGTGACCTGAGATCAGGCATGAGTTTGGATCATCAGGGATTGGCTGGGGGTGGAGAGGATTGAGCATCCAGAGGACAACTCTCCTCTCCCGGGGAGTGATGGTTTGTTGGCTCAGCCCCTGGCTGCCCCCATGTAGAGGCCTGAAGGCAGAAACAGCAACCAGAAAGGCAAGAAAGGGATGGGTTGCAGTTATGTGTTGTGTGTGTGCCTTCGCACGCACTCACTTATATGCACCATAGTAGGTGAACCAGACAGAAAACAGAAAATGGTGGTCATAGGCTCCACAAAATCCTTCCTGTCCACCCTCACTCCACACTTTCTCTGGCTTGCTGACCCCACAAATCTAGAATTTAGGTCTCTGGGTGGGGGGGAGGACGGCCCTCCCCTTCCTAGCCCCACCGAAGGAGGAAATCCATGGGGGATGATACGAGGTCTAGGCTAGTCACAGGATTGGTTGCCAGGCAAAGGAGGCATGGACAGGATGGAGCAGCCACTTGTGGTGTACCCAGTGAGAAATAACAATATAAGAGCTGGTCCGGTGGTGCTGAAGGTTGAGATGCTGGTCACTACTCCTCATACCACTTCGGCGACCAGGGTTTGAGAATAAGCCAGGGCCGCTGGGGGTCAGCAGAGGTAGAAAGGATTGAGCACCCTGAGGACTGCTCTCCTCCCTTTGGGAGGGAAGGTTTGCCATCCCGCTCATCGACTGTTCTCTGGCATCAGCCAGGAGGAGATGTGAGCTGGGAGGCATGTCACTGACATACATCGTCGATGGGGAGGGGAGTGGGAGGAAACATGGATGAAAAGTTGCTGGCAGGCTCCATGATGGCCACACCAGTGCCCTGTCCAGCCCCTGATGTCTGGGTTTCACTCTGCCGTGCCACAGGAGGGGGGACCCGTGAGGGATTTAGAGGGTGTTGGGAAGGGGAACGGTGTCACCAGAGACTGAGTCCCTCTAAGGGAGGGACTAGAGCCACCGGCCAGACTCAGGAGAATAAATGGATAACAGAAAATATATATATATATATAAACCAAAAGAATGCTATGTTGAAAATTTTGGGTTAAAATACGTAAAAATGACAAAGCTATGAGCACACATTGAAATTTTTCTTTGCTTGCACATAATTTGGGTCATTTTCAATATTTTGATGCTGACTTTTCAACATAGCCATGCTTTCATGCCACCTCATGAATGTCACAGCTGTCATTTTTCAGATCCTGGTCAAAATGACTTTTTGCGCCTCTGGTGTGGAATGACATTTTGATAGCATGGAATCACATTTCAGTGGGGAATTAAAAACTTTCACACAAAGGGTTCATAAGGTGTGCAGTAGCCTCTCACTTTTTTGGCTGCATCGGTACCATAATTTTGCATTCATAATGGCTCTGACCATATTTTGTTTTTACATGTGATAGTTGGTATGGTTTTAAACATGCTTTGTCTCTAATAAACTGAATGGAACTGATTATAACAGATATGGCTCAAAACCTCTAAGATCTAGAGTAATTTTCTTACTAAGATATGCATAAATGCTCTTTTAAATCACAAAAATGAAAGAAATATCCTTCTTCAAATGACTCAAATATCCAGGTGGCAAATGACTTTAAAAGGCTGTTTTTCAGCCATTTACTGTATTTGGTTTGGAGGAGGGTGCAACCAGAATGACACAGGCTACAGGCACCAGTAAGGCACAGCTCATGGTATTGGAACCCCTGAACAGTGCTGACCTATTGTCCAGGTTGGATTCTTCATTGAAACTAAAGCTATTTTCAAACCTCTCACTACAAAGCAGATGCCAAAGACCACATAAAAAAAAAATCACCTTTACTGAGAAAACACAGACTAAGCTCCTGTAGCCAGAGTCACTGAAGTGTCATAACAAGCAGTGAACCCTTTCACTGTATATCACTCACACAGACACTGATAATATACTCTTACAGAGAGAGCCTATGATTTCCCTGATGCCCCTGCCTGTATTAGTTTCTTCTTTAAGTTCAAAGCAGTGTCAGCCTTACAAGTGGTTCCCATTAAAGATAATTCCTCAGTTATTCTAATGAAGGAGTCTCTAACTTCTTAAAATATAGTGATAAAATGTTTCAAACAGGTACATTTTACTTTTCCAAGCCTATTTGGCTTTCTACAACAGTTAGACATACAGTAAATGTGATTATGCAGATAACAGACTGTCTGTAACTGGCAGTCAATCAAATTAAAGACTTAAAGGGGCAAGTTGATGTATAAAAAGAGTAGATGTGTTCAATGGAGAATGGATGTTTTGGGAAAAAACAAAATGCTTAGAGTAGATGCCTTATTAGTCTCAAACAACAGAGCTATATTTACCTTACAAAGGAAAATAAGTTATATACAAAAACATTTGTTGATACCTTGTTGATACTGAAAGAACTAAGAATCAAAAAGTGAGACAGCATGGAGTGTTACTGTTGACATATACAAAATTCTATGTCTACCCAGATTTTAGTGCCCCAACTCTGATGCATAGAAACAGCTTTTTGCAGTATGCAGACAGTGTGAAAGACCTTGGAGCTTCTTTTTCATTTCTCTTCCAAGCTAAATGTTCAGTGAACTATCAGTTAAAAAAATATTTATTTTACAACCTGAATCAACTCAGAGTATTTCTAACAGTAAAAAAGGAAGACTGAAATGAGACAAATGAAACATGTGAAGAGGAAGGTTCTGAACCATGCTTTCAGATGGAAGTTAATCCATCTGTGAATGAAACACATGCCTGAAATTGCAGCCTAAGTAATAATAAGCTGAAGCTTTGTGTTGTAATATAAGTGTGTTTAAATTTAGAAACAAATTTGAATGATACCTAAATGAGTTTGTTTAGAACATCAAAAGAAAGCATGCTAATTCTGCAAAATTTATATATCTGCTTGGAATCTCATGGGATTTTTGAATACCAATGGTGTTTCAGAATATGTAATTGAATGTACCTTGTTCTTGGGTTTACTGTTAACTAGTTAAGTGGTACATAGGTAATAATTTATCGATCAGCTTACAAAGCCATTTCATGCGAAGTATTTGTCCATCATAAAAATACATACATAATGAATTACTTCACATATTTTTTTAGCACAACACATATAACTTTTAAAAAACATGAACATTTTAACACAAGATTCATATTTGGACCAACTGACATTTTGTATAATTTCTTATGTGGGGGGTCAGGCAATGTGCCAACAACCTTCTCCTTAATTTATTGTATCTGTGGCAAAATAAAAGAATGTGAATGATATCTTCTGGATAATGCAATATATACCCACATAATATGCTTCCTATATGTGTAAATTACCCTGATAATTTGCTTTAAGAAAATTTGATTCATATGTCTGAAACATAAAGTTAGTAATAGAAGATCCTAACTGAAGATAAACTATATCCAAGAGACATGCTTCAAGATTATGAGGTTTTCAAAGAGCCAGCCAGAGGTTACATTTTGACATACTCAGATTAGTTATATCTTTTTATTTTCATATATAATCCATCTTCCCCCAAACCTTTTTTAGTAACTTACTTACAGCTATACTATTTTCTGTATGTGGGAAGAAGTTATTCAACTTGACCTCACTCAACAGCATAACAAACATGAGAGCCCAATGCCTGAAGATCCTTATTTTTATAGTCCATCATTTCCCTATAAGCTATATTTGGGAATCTATTCTCATCCATTGTTTGTAACTTCAGCCAATATGAGAACACTCATAATCTAGCATGAACTTCTATATGAGGTCGACCTAATTCAACTCTCATCGCACTTCCCGGGATTCCTCTAGAGAGACACAATAATTTTCTCCCAAAAATTCCCATTTTCCTATTATAAATATCCAGGTCATCTAGACCCCAGATTTCTTGCCTTTTCAGTGTTACTTATGGCATCCTTAGCAATACCTCTTATTACATTTATTGGGGCCTGATTATACTTTTTCCAAGTTTTTGGTTATAACCATGAAATTAGCTGTCTATTTTAAGTTATGTGTAAAGTTAAGACAAAGATAAATGTAATGTTTACATTTTCAATACTTTTCCTGCAAAATTTCCAAACGTATGAAGATTTTTTGGTGGCACCAAACTAAACAGCCCTGGTTTTCATGAAACGTATCTTTAAACATGATATGTCACAAAATTCCTTGAACAAATCTATTCGTGATTGTAACTAGTTAAGTGTATAAGCTAAGTAATATGATAAATACTGAAAGGCTTTAGTTTTTAATGCTTGTGACTGTTTAAAACCTAAAAATTTTAAAAGGAGAGCCTCATGCATTACTTTTTGTATACAATGTTTGTTAGACTTCACCTGTTCTGGCTGCATGTTTATACCTGACAATATAAGCCTCTCCATGCTACATTACATCCTAATGTTTTGTTTTGGAAATAATTAGTATGTAATAACCATGGGATTATGATGTCAAGTGTAGAGAATCAGCCATAGGAGATGATACCTATAGAACAGTGATCCTGTTTTAATGTAATCTTACCATGTATTGTGTTCACTGTGCGTATACTCTATAACTTGTGTAGTACAGCTTGTAAACTGCATTTCTACTTGCATGTAATTGTATTTGTACTTTTATGATCTGTGTCATTGTTGTGGACCGGGTCATGCCTAAAAATGGTCCTTTGGATCAGTGCACTCACCTGGTTATCAAAGACTTATACAAATAAATAAATAAATGGGCAGCTAAATACAGAGCAAATATGAAATATAAGTTGAACTGCTCCCCAAAATCCTGCTTTCCAAAATATCTTGTGAGTTATGTCAGGGGTTGTTGTCACAGAGCAGTTAATTGATGTAGTCAAGGTCACACAAGGAGTAAGTAATGCTGGTAGAGATCCAACATGGGTCTTCTGATTCATTGTTCTTGGTTCTAGTCACTATGTTACACTATCTCCCACTAGTCAAGAACATGGCTGGATTCACCAAAATCCAAAGTCTAATTTCTCTTCAATGTTTGTCACTTCTCACATGGAGTCCAGAAATATATGTATATGTCCTGTTTGAAAAGCTGGGGTTCAACTGTGCTTCCAAAAATAAGAAAACTTGAAAACTGTTAAGCTAGGAGAGAATATGGAAGAAGAAACTTGAAGACTGTTAAGCAGGTATAGAAAAAGGAAACTCATTCATTTTGCTGTGGCCATTCTGAATAAGGTTAAACATATAATGTTTTGACTTGTATATACAAGGTATTTTAGGAGGGAATGGGTTTCAAGCACAGAGATGTTATGGGAATTGTTCTGTACCATCCAACAATTAAGTGGCACTGATAGTGTTTAAGCTGGGATCTGCATGTTCACAGTTCTGCACTCCAACCACTTGGTTACACTGGCTCTGTCACTGTACAATGCACTAGCATTCCTCTACTGGAAATTTAGGTATAGATTATGACTGTCACTAACAAAAGCAATAAGATGGTCTAAGTTTCACACATAATGATCCATATCACATGGAAATCAAACACAGCTCAGCATGAGTTACCACACTTGAAATTCTGGGGTTTTTTTTCAAAATACCCTGATTTGATATATGCAAAGGTCTCCTGCGGGAAAGTGCCCCTTCAACAGAGGTGTTGAAGGGTAGGTGGGAAAATCAGCTTGGAACTCACATTACTGATGCTGACTGGGTCTGTTATTGGTCTAATGCATATGGCCTATGTTGGACTGTAGGAGGGTGACTTACACATCTCAAAACATTGCATCAGTGGTACAGGACACCTTTTCTGATTCATAAGATGAATAAGTCTAATCCATCCATTTGCTGGAGATGCCACCAATATGAGAGAATTTTTTTTGCATATTATTTGGTTCTGTCCTAAGTTGTTGGGTTGGTGGCACCAATTGTGAGATAGAATGGCTGATATCATGCAGTGCCTGATTCCTTTGGATGGTCTTCTCTTGGTTTTGGGCACTACAAATAAATTCCCAGTTCAAGATAAATTCCTTCATTTGTGGTTTATGGTGGCCATGACGAAGGCTAAACGCCTGCTTTATATAAGATGGAAAACGCAAGTGGCTGCAATCCTAGATGATTGGGAGAATAGTATGTATCGGTTAATGAGCCTGCAGTGTCTATCTTTCATGATGGCTGATAAGTGGGCCCTCTAATATAAAGTTTGGGGTCCTTACCTCATACATTCCTTCCTTAACAATGCTGCTGGTTAGTCCTCCCTCACCCTATGCTTCAGCATACGATTATTCTTTTTTATCATATTTAATCATTAGGATGTAGGTTATAATCATTTGCAGCACTCCACATTAAAGAAATAGATATGGTTATGCAATTATTGTTAGTGTGTTAACTTATTGTTAATTAGCTTTTGTATAGAGTTGGGTATGTTTTTCTGTGTTAATGTGTTTCTATTAATTGTTGTTTTCTTGACCTTATATTAATTTCTGCAAATGTTGTCTGACATTTGATAGTTTGTATTAATGGCAGATATTATATTTATGAGTGAGTGTACTTGTATGGAACAGTAATGGTGTATTGTTTTACTTATATAATCTGTTGTATTGGAGTTCTGTGTTGCTGGCTTTTCTTGGTGTTGTTATGGATCATTAAGGAAAATTTCACTTAACTTTAAATAAAAAAAATACCCTGACTTCAGTATGTCTTGCTTATGTAACTTCATAAGGTAAAAAAATATGAATTTATTTAAAGCATTTTATTTGCTAAAGTTTTCCACCTAAATAATTTATTTACTTTCAAATTCTTCTCTCTTTCTTAAGCTCCATGAGGTGTGGTATCTTATTTTCATGAAGGACTCAGTGGAGTCGCAGACATAAGTTACAAACTCAAACACTGCAGTTGCAAATTTGATGTTCCAACAATACAAACAGCATGCAAATGAAGGGGGTGTGGGTGCAAGTGATATGTCAATTTGACAAGTCATTGTTTTGAAATGTTTCATTGTTAATGAGTCTGGTGTGTTACATTTAAATAGTACCAGGGAATTCATTTGGGTGGGAAAAATCATAAGACATTAGTTCCCCCTTCAGTTGCAATTTTTTATGACAATTCCTTCTTTTCTTTTTCTTTTAACTGCTGAATACTGTAGAAAAGTTCTACAGCTGTCCCAAAAGACATGGTCAGATATTTCCTGAAAATTATGTGGGATCTCTAGAGAAATTCCCTGCTTGCCTGTTGTACCATAGTAGGGCCACAGGAAAGAATCACTTGAGAAATATTTCAAACTATCTGGAAACATCTCACTATGTCTTTTGTTGCAAATGTACCTCCTAATGTAGATATTTCAGCCACCTCTCACACACCACACACTTACAGATCTAGAGAGTTACCCCTTCTCAACATTTTAAGTTTAACTACCAAGTGGTTCATGTATTCAAAAATAATATCTTACAATATTGTTAACATTTTCTTTCAGGTACAATCTTTGGTCTACAGTGAGCAGGATTTTAGCTCCCTGTGGAAACTTGATCCTTTACATTTGAGATTAACTAGGGGAGTAATGGTAGTTTGTTCTAAAACCAAGGTACATAGTAAGTAACATATACTGTATTGACCTACTTTGTATGTCTATCCAAGTCTGTGAGTAGGTGTTTGGCGATAGCACAGAAAGATTTCTTACTGGGACTCCAACCATTAACCCTGAATCACAAAGACAGTTCAGCTGTACTCTTTAGCAAAATTATGTATTTCAATCAGTTGGTGCATAGAACTGAACTGTAAAGGTTTTCCATATAGTGCAGCTTGTATTCTATTACTAATGCAGTCTCATCACTTCACTGCTCTTCCCGTAGACCATTTTTTTCTACACAGCTACTTCCCTGTGGTGTCTTGGCCACATCAGTTTTTTTGCTCAGTGTTACATCTAATGGCTGCCCTCCCAACCCCCTTGGGGAATCCTGTGTCTGCCTCTGTCTCCAGTAGACAAATTTTACCTCAAGACCTTCACCTAGACCCCTCAGTCATAATGGCATAATACCTCTCCTAAGCTCTCCTCTTTTCAGTATTACCTCTGATTGTCCTTTCCTTCCCCTTCCCTCCCCACTTGTCCCTTCACTATTTCCTGCACCTCTCTACTAGTCCCAGCAGTCCATATCTCTCCCAACACTCCCCACCCCCTCTTGCAAAGTATGATGAGGCCTATGGCTGCTCCTCTTACCACTGTAACTACTCTACTCCCTGTCATCCCCCTACTCCCTCCTGTTCCTCTAATCGTTTCCTTCTTTTATAATGCTAGTGTATAAATACTGTGTTTAACCTATTATTTTCTTGTTCCATAATTGTTTAATTGTAATTTTAGATTACCTCTGTTAATCTTCCTTTGTCTGTATGTATACCCCACCCACTGATGTGGAACCTTTGTAAAAGAGTGCCTTGTACTCAGAAGTATTATAATCCTAGATTGAAATAAATAAAAAAACAAAATAAATAAACATCTGCCCTAGCCTGTGGGCAGATGCATTAGTAAATTGTGTTTTAGGACTAACACTTAAAAATCTTTAGGGAGGAAGCAAACCACAAACTCCAAGTCCAAAAGAAAATAGCTTTACCATTCAGCTAAGTGACAAATCTTCATTGGTTGTTTGTTACAATTCTGCTGTAAATATATGTAATATATTTACAAACTCTCACTGACCACTGTGGGAGCTCATCCACAGCAGTGCATTAGTATTAAAATTAAAGGGTTCTTCTCACATACTGCTTTAGTGATAAGGTACAATGGAGGGAGGATGCATGGACGTGGCTTACTGTGAGATAATTCTACAAATTCCACAAAACCTCACAAGTGAAAGACAAGTGTGGTTCACCATAGGGTAAGATTATTGATTGCAACCAACTCCGAAGGTCTCTTCGCTGATATGATGAAACATGGCAAGGAGTATCAAAACATTTATTTTTTTGACAGTATAAAAAAAAGATAAATCTTGTGTGCATCCTCACCCTACAATACTTTATGGAAGTACATGGTGTTTGTGAAACTCATGTGAATACCATGCATTAGTCAGGGCTCAAACTGGAGGGGGGGGGGTCATGGATGTTTGATATAGAAGCACTTTTCAGAAAAATAGTTCATCTGGCCCCCATGTGCCCACATCATGTGTTCATGTCTAACTGGTGCATATACTGTACCCAGTTTTCTTCCCAGCCTCAACACCTGGTGGTAGTCACATGGATCACAGCCAGTCAGAATACTGTTTTCCCAATTCCAGTTTTATAAGTTTCAGATTCAACTCTACTGCTTCAGTAGATCTTCATTAACAATGTTAGATTTTAAATTCGACAGCCTGGGGGCAAGAACAATACATTTTATTTAGTTATTTATGTATCATAAAGTCTTTTACTTTGGTCATGTCCTAAATCCCCAGAAATTATATAGATTCTGACAACTAGAACGGCTATACATTTTTGGGATGCATTAAATAACATATTGTTGTTTTTTCTTAAGGTTGCATGATGTTATAGCATGCATCCACATTTTTGTAAACGATACAATACTCTTCCTTTGTAATCCCTTAATCTCAGAGCTGGAAGTAGATCCCCAGTGGGATTTTTTGTCCAGTGAAGATGTTTATTGGGTTTTTCACATTTTTTTAAACAAGAATAAAACTATCAGCAGATAATTGTTAACACGTTTAATATGTAAGAAGTACAAACAAACTGAAATACAACAAGACTGTTCCAAGTAACAAATAGAAAATACTGGATGGGCAACTATGCACAACCAGTGTATTCTGCCACAGAGTGGTTCTGATTCCCTCTGACCTCAAGAGTGAAGCTTGAAAGATCCATGGGAATCAGAACCCCGAGGTGGCAAAACACACTGGTTGTGCATAGAGTTGCTCATCCTGTCTTTTTTATAGTGTATAGTACTGTGTGAAATATGTGTTTGTGAGTTCTTTTGCTTTCAAAGTGAAACTGACTCATGCAGTCTCCACAGTTTCTAGAATGCTGTTCTACCACAGTAGGGTAGAATCACATTCCCTGACCTATAAACTGTGGTACAACAACATTTTGAAAGGGATGGAATTCTATACAGAACAACACTCCACTATACACCATGTAACAATAATATCTGGTACTGCAGGATGTACAAATCACTATTCTAACAGCTCACACCTTGATATAACAGAAATGTTTACACACTATGGTACATGTAAACAAAATGCTGCCAGTGCAATTAATATTTTATTATTAAGGGGTAGGCATAGTTGAAGAAAAAAGATCAGTCAGTGCCAATCATTATTAATTACATATTACCTTTCTCTAGTAAAACGTATGCTCTGAAAGGGGGCAAATATGGAGTAAGGAGGAATGTAGGACTGAAAGCACCCAACGGTAGGAGTAAGTATCCTGATACATGGCCCCTAACTAACAGAACTTGAGATGATATGAGAGTATATCCTATACTAAATAGTGTTGTCACCACAGCGAAGAGGGGAGCTCCCCCTCTGCACAGCAGCATTATACTACCAGTGTTTGCCTATGCTGGTGTGCTGAGGGGAGAGCTATTACTAGTACTCTTCAAGGGGGGAGAAGATTCGGTTAACCCATCTACATGGAGAGCCTACTAAAGCCTGCCAGTATGTCAGTACTGAATTTCTGTTTACATCTTTGGAGCATACAGAAAGAATAAGTTTATTACTTTTAACTTATCAAGCAGGTGACATTTTCTTGTCTATTGGGTCAGATTAGCTGAGATGCATGAGGGAGAGGTATGAGATAAAAAGACCATATATCATAGCTGACCTCTCATATCTGGTTGTCACGGCAAGCAAACTGTGCCACTTTTGAGGATAAGGAGGAGAGGGACCCTCTAGTATCGTAGAAGTACCCGTGTGCCTGCAGCCAGTGCATAGTTTGCCCAAAGTAGTTGTGATCTTGTCAGAAAAAATGACTGGAACAGGAGTCCAAGAAGCACCAGAGTGATATCTTTATTTCTTGGAATAGGAGCCATCTTGATGCATGTGGCCCACACCACAGCCCACTATTCTTTGAGAGCAGAGCACACCCACATGATATGGGTAAGTGTGGCCTTGGTGAAGAATATTTCCAGCTGTCACTGTGGTTTATCAGTCCTGCTCTGTGCGGCCACCGCAAGGTCTTATAGGCCCTAGGGAAAGGGAAAGGAAAGGAAAGAAAGGCAAGGCAAGGAGAGGCAAGGCAAGGCAAGGCAAGGCAAGGAAAGGAAAGGAAAGGAAAGGAAAGGAAAGGAAAGGAAAGGAAAGGAAAGGAAAGGAAAGGGGAAATTGGAAATTGTTTAACCAGGAAAGGCACACTAGGAAAGATACATTAAGCTGGAAGCTGTTTCCAGGTGCAGCCTATGGAGAAGTTTGAATTGGAGTGTCTTAGTCTGCAACTCTCATTTAGCAATATAAGCACTGATTCAAAATTGATCCCACTCTGGAGAGGGGACTGTAATGTGCAGCACCATTTCCCATTTACCACTTGGGCCATTTGAGAAGGAAGGAAGGAGGCTGCAGGCAAGTCTGTAGTTGTTTGAATTTCACAGCTGAATACTGAGTGGATGTAAAGGTGAGGATCCACATTTCCTTTGTATCCACATTTATAAGGGAGATGGGTCATAATTGAGAGCATAGCACACTATCTGTCCCTTTTTCAGGAACAAAACTATGAGGGCTTGATGAAGAGATGGAGGAAGGGTACCCCACTTTCATACCTCATAAGCATTTGGGCAATATGGGGCACCAAGGTCCCCACAAGCTCCTAACAGAATTCTGTGGGGTTGCCATCCAGACTTGGAGATTTACCCTGGCATATGAACTGGATGGCAAGGATGACGTATTTGGAGCTAAGAGGGGTGATTATCCCTTTCCTGTGCTAAGGTACAACTTGTGACAGGATATCATCATAACATTTGTCTCACTGTGTATGTGAAGGGGTTACTTCTGAGGAGTACAGCTGGACATAAGAAACTCTGAAAACTGAATTAATATTGGATGAAGTAGTAAGCTTGTTTCCATCTGAGGTCTGGTTTAGAGGGAGAAAATTACCAACTTCCTGCATTCTAAGTCTGGTAATAAGAAGCTTACCCAGTTGTTCACTGCCTCCCAGTATTTCTGGTTCAGCCAGTAAAGAATAAATTCAGTTCTACACTGGAGGGTTACCTCTATTTCAGCTCTTAGGGCTCTGATTTGAGGACGGAAGGTGTCACTACACTCTGGGTTTAGTTAGAGCTCATGTTTCAGGTTTTTAAGGCCCCACTTTGACCCTCAGCAGTACTTCTCTCTCCTTCTGCACCTTTGATGCATGGGCAATTACTTTACCTCTCAGTACAGCTTTCAGGGCTTCCCACTGTATAGAGAGGGGTACATCTGGGGTGTCACTGAGCATACAGTATTCCTCTATCTCCTTGCAATACCAGGTAGTGACAGAGTCCTGCAGCAGGAAGCTGATGTTCAGCTTCCATTTACTCTAGGATCCAGAGCTACTTCCACAGGCCAAAGACAGCAGGACTAGGGTGTGATCAGAGATAAGTATGTTACCCATGCTGGTTCCTTATATAGTACCTGTGCCAGAATCCCCTGAGACACAAATATAACATCAATCCAACTATATGAGTTGTGGGAGAAGAGTAACAACAAGAAACAGAGTTTCAGGTGTTTGTGGCCCTCCAGACATCCTATAAACCACTTTGCCTGAAACTGGTTACCATATGCGATGCCACTACAGCTTCATTCCTAGGGCCTGGGCATGTTCTGTCAATCTGAGGATCATGTCCTAAGTTAAAATTGCCCCCTATTATGACATGGGTGGATCCCTTAGGCAGTTCAGCAAGGACAGAGTCATAGAAGTTGAGGTCCTGAGATTTAGATGCACTACCCAGTATAACTGATCCCCTTGGAAAGACCCATAGAGAAGAATGAGCCTTCCCTCTGGGTCTTTAAAGTCTTTGTGAATGCCCAACTGTATACCTTTTTTACAAAGAATTGCCACTCCCCGATTGTCTCAAAGTATAAGCATTATGGAAGTAAAGCCCTGCCTGCATATTTGAGAACCAGGACAGAGAGGTCAGAGATGGAGTGATCAGACTGAGAGAAATGTTGTCCAACTGGATTTTAGTCTTCTTCATTTTAAGATCATGTCTGTGTAATCTCTGACCTTTCTGTCCTGTTTCTCAAAGGACATTTCAAAAATATACAACACAGATGGGCGTCTGAGGTCAAACTTATCTTTTTTCTGAATATGGTTGATGATTATATGAATATGGACATTGGTTTCATGTCCCATTACACTTTTTAAAGTGCTCCTGCTTCCATCCTGTTTCAGGCATAACACAGGGACAGATATTTGTTTTATATATTTCTAATATGCTTATATATAAAATGGTTCTTTCCATTTTCTATAACTGTGTATTTATAGGTTTGGTTTTAACTGCTGGGTGGTGATTTCATGGACTTAAGATTTATGCAAGCAGGATGGCTGTTTCTAGTGCTTTAGTGCTCACACACTCCCCAACTTAGCTTCAGTAAAACATTTAACATCAGATAATTTATAGACCTTCTACAACTACATCACATTCCATTTGGTGACATTTGACCTATCTACTAGAGTTTCAGGGTGCTTTCTTATCTCTGTTTGGTTGTACTTCTTAACTGCCACTGGCAGTGATCTCTGCACTCTGAAGGGGTCAGTTCCAGGTATAGCTTGTCCTTCCCTTCCCTATCCCTTACCCACACCTCTCTCCTGTCCCCCTCTCTACCCCTGCACTTAATCAAAGGAATTAGTTCACTTGAGCTAATAATTTTCACTTTTTGTTCTGCCTGAGGTGCTCCCAGATTGCACTAGCCCTGTGTTAACTTGACCCTCTCAACTGATTTTTTTTTGCTCACTTTTCTCTGGTAATGTTCCCCCCATCTTTATCCTCTCCTTCCCCCAGCTGGTTTCCCCTGATTATGCCTCTACCCTCCTTGATGTCCCCCACTGGACCTCATTCATTCAATAATTGCTAAATAATCTGCCTCTTAACCATGATCCATTCCTGCAAGGAGCTGATTCCAATCTACATTAAATTTCTGTACTGTGTTCCTCAGATATGCCACTTGTAATTAAATGCATATTCCACAGACATGATATATTTAACTGTATGCTATGTCACAAATGCGACTGTATGATTTATTATATTTTTTAACTGCATGTCTTGTTACATATGTAATTGAATGTTTAATTTCTCAGATATGTTACATGTTAAACTGTATGTCTAATTTGTCATCCAATTGTACTCCCCCCCCCCCCCGTTGCACTGGGAGATGAGCAACTTGTTGCTCAGTGTGCCTTCCAGGTGAAACATTTTAATAAATAAATAAAAAATGAATAAATAATTACTCTCCTAATCTGTCACAATTGTGTGTAAAATATTTTTTCTTTCTAATATTGCTCTGGGCATTTAAAAGGAAGCTCTTTTAAGAAAACTCCATTCCTTCTGAAGATCTCTGTGAGTTTGAAAACTTACGGATATTCTATAAATCTCTATTGGTCCAATAAATGGTATCAAATCACCTATTGTTTGCTTCAGAATATCATTTCTGTTACCATTACTTCTAAAAGAGCGACTGACACCTCAAAGAAAACTTTGAAAAATATAATAATTGGATAGGGAATGGGAAAGGGAAAGGGGAAATTGTTTAACCAGGAAAGGCACACTAAGCTGAAGCTTGTTTCTAGGTGCGATCTGGGAGCACAAGGAAGTAAAGTGACTTGCTCAGGGTCACACAGTATGCAAGTGGGGGCTGTGGGATTCAAACCCAGGTCTCCAGGTTTGCAGCTCAGAGCCCTAAACCTCTGCGCTATACTGCCTCCTTGATAGCATTCAGTTTACATTCCACGTAGATTCTATATATTTCTATTCCCTATTATTTATTAAAGAAATAATGCCCGATAGGGTGGGTGGTATGCTGGGATAACATCGTGCCTCAGGTGGTTGGGCCTCAGGCCACAGGCTGAGGGCATTCAACACCCAAGAAGGGATGTTATCCCAGCATAACACCCTCCCTATCGGGCATTATTCCTATTATACAATGACTTGTTGTTATATACAGAATAAAAAAAATAATTTTAAAGAATGTTTTTGTTAGTGTGGAAAAATATTTTTGTTTCTTAAGAGAAGATGCAAAGAATTAAAGCGGCAAACAATCAGCTGGCATGTTATGCTAGGATAACATCCCTGCTCTGGTGGCCAACTAACCAATCAGAAGCCATTGTATAATACTGAGTAAATGTTCATGAACAGATTGGGTGGGATATTCAGAAATGTGCCAGAGGCAGGCGCAGTAGTGGCGCAGCACAAGTACACTGTGCCAGTGCACACCGAACATGATATTCAAAGGTTGCACACGATGGCAAGTGCCAGGGCAACACTGCTGAATATCACAGGGATGCACCCTGGCGCAACCAGGGCTGCGCCAGGGAGCAAACCAGCAAGCACCATAGCGCAACCAGGGCTGTGCCAGGGAGCAAATCAGCAAGCGCCATAGTGCAACCAGGGCTGCACAAAGGGCAGAGGCGCATGGGCCAGGATAACAGTCTCAGCTGGGAGCATGCCACCAGAGTGGGACAGACCACCACCATAGTGCAGAGGATGCCAGGAGGGAGGCATGGCAGGCACACGGCTGCAGGCCCCCAATGATGTGCACTACAGTGGTGCACAGAGGCAGTGTGGCACCAATGTCCACTGGCAAACAGCCACCGGCAACACCCACAGGAAGGCATGGGACATGCCACCTGGACCACAGCTGGCAACACACATGCCAACAGCACACAATACACACACACCACACAACACGAACAGAATGCACACGTATGCCCCAGGGCACACCCACCAGCCACTGGGCACAGACCACCAAGCACAATCCCCAGTCAACCACAGATGTACCACTCGGCCACCATGCACACCACTGCAGCATGGCTACACATGCCAGCTGCAAAGCAGACACAGACATAGATGGCTAGCAATAGAAAAGTGTATTAAAACCAAGCAACAATAAACTATGTACAGAACAACAAACAACAGGTACAGGGAACAGGGAATGGGGAGGCCACAAACAAAATGGTAGGCCGGGGAAGGGAGGCAGGGGGACAGGGGACATGGCTGGGTAAGGGTACAAGGGAAGGAAAGGGAGGGGGGACAGGGAAGGGAAGGGATGTAGGCCAAGGGGCCCTATGGGTGTCCACGCCCTACTGGCACCTGGTGCACCATCTTCTCTGCGGCCTGCACAGGGCCTGCTGTATCAAATGCACCACCTGGAGCATGACTGTGGTGACTTGCAGTATCCACTGCAGGAGTCTGGTGTTGACAACATCTTGTCAGACACCTAGGACAAAGGAGGGGACATAGTATGAGTGCATGTCCATATGATCGTAGCCCACCCACTGCGCGCAGCGGACAGCAGTGACATGCACCCCTGAGACAGCACACAACCTCCCATAGCATGTGTGCCCCCACAAGCTGCCATCCCGACTATCCACAGCCATGCAATGCACTGCACACCAGCACCACCCACGTGAAGCACAACACAACCATGGTGTACAAGCAACAAGGCTAAGCAGCGGGATGGCAGTGGCACGGCTAGAACCTGGGTGCACCCACAGCCCATCTGCAGCAGCCACACACATGTGCGATAGCCATGGCATGGTGCAATGGACCATGCCAGCAGTGCACAGCTGGAATGGCCATGTGTGCAGGGGGCTGTGGCCCAACCCCTCCCTGTACAACATCAAACCCTGAAAGAGTGCCTACCTACTTGCTGCAGTGCAACCTGCACCTGTCCAGCGGCACCGTCCATGCGGCATGAAACCTGTGCCTGTGCCCCTGCGTTGGACAGCCCAAGTCCACCTGCAGCGCCAGCCATCCATGCACAGTGCCTATCCTCAAGGCCTAGTTGGGAGACATTGAGAAGGACACATCAGTACCTGACAACACCCCATGCACCCCCCCACCTCCAGCACAGCATGCCCCCTGGCCCTGCACAGTGGCGATGTGGTGGCATAGCAGACCCATGGTGCGCTGCGACAGTCAACAGAGCACGTTGCCACAGCCCCCCCACAGCATGGTGTGACACCCTGATGGCCCCCACAGAACACTGGAATGGTACAGACATGGATGTAGTGCACTCACCTGGATGTGGCACGGTACCCCTCTGGATGCGTGCCAGCAGTGCCTGTAGCCTGTCGGGGTCCCTCCTCCAAAGGTCTCCGTAGCAGTGGCAGCACTGCTCCCCACTGCGCTGAGCCCCAGTGGCCTTCTCCAGCCACCTCCTGCCACACCTCAGTTCGTGGCCGATCCAGGGGCACCTGCCCATATAGGCATCCCACATGTGGCTCCACCAGGGCCGCAAGGTTCACAAGTTCTACCTGGGACCAGTTGGGTGCCCTTGCAGTACTACAGCATGGCATGCTCAATCCTGCAATTGTAGAACCAAAATGGCACCCAGTAGCGCATGAGCCACACGTGCTGTGGGTGCTCGACTCACATGGTGATGCGCTGCCATTTCCAATTGCGCATCCACAGTGCTGCATGACAGAGTTGGTGCAGCACTGGCACATGCTGCCAGGCACCCGGAGGGTCAAAGGGCAATCATGGGGTCATAGGTTGGCACACGCACTGTGCACGACAGTGCGATTGGGCACGCCATGCATGGTGCGCAATAAGGGCATGTGGGCCCCACGGTCCATGGGCCAGTTAAACACGGGCATCATAGGGCATATAGCACATGAGCACCACATGCCCAATAGCAGCAGAGTGTTGTACCACGAATAGCGCAGTGTGCGTAGCATGCGCCACTGATGCACGTGACGGCAGTGTGCGCATGCACACTGCCAGGCCTACTGCACACATCATACAGTTGCGCCATAGCTTGTGCATGCGCAACACCACTGCACTATGTGCAAATTCATGATATTCAGCCAGAATATGCAGATGGGCTGATCAGCATATCCACAGTGCATCAGAGACATTTGCATCTCATTTCAGTTGCACATCCCCTCATTTGCATGTGATGTGCTATAAAAGCGCCACGGGACTGCACAGGCACCAGACCAGTATTGCATCCTTTAAAAGGTGAACCACCAGGCTGTGGGCCTGTTGGGACAGTGGACTAGGGAGGCGTTGTGTGTTGCAGCCATCACTGACCATATGTTCGTACCCACAGGAATAAGCATGACAGAACAGGAGGAGGTTGAGGAGTGTGGGCCTGCACGGAAGTGCAGGCCCAACTTCACGAGGGCAGAGAGCAATGCCCTATTTGATGCCTACCTGGACCAGGAGCCTCTCCTAAGTGTCTCAACAGGTGCCCCACAGGCCCGGGCAACAGCATGGGAGGGTGTGGCCAGGGCTGTGAATCAGCAGGGCAGCCATCAGAGGATGGCACAAGAGTGCAAAAGGAAGGTAGGCACTGACCGGAGGAGGATTAAGGAGAAGGTGGCCACCATCCTGGCCACATATGCTGCCATGGGTGGTGGACAGCCTCATATGCCACAGCTGATGCCACAGGAGGAGTTGGTGGCAGCGTCCATGCAGTGCAGCGCTGTCGTGGGCATGCCCGGCGGAGGATTCCAGATGGGGGGCAGCACAACACTGCATGGTGGGTACAGCAGCACCTGGGAGGGGGCAGGGGTGTGTGCCAGTGGCTATAATGTGACTGTGTTCCTTTTCAGCTCCAGAACACCTGCATGCAGTGGCAGGGGTGGGGGTGACCACCTTGGGGGTGGTTCTGGACCTGGAGGACCATCCATCCACCTCCACCGGTGTCCAGGGTCCGGACTGCAGGCAGCCAAACCCCACTGTCTAACCAGATGCCTGTGCCATGGTTGTGGATGAGGCCCTGGTTGTGTTTTAGCATGATGCCAGCCATGGCGTCCAGTTTGCAGAGACACAGATCGGGCGGGGTCCGGGACCAATGATGACGTGACTGTTATCCTGGATAGTGGTGTTGCCATTCAGGGGGAGACACCCATATCACACACCCACCACGGCAGTGCAGACGGTGCTCTGGTTGTGATTGTCCGCCCACCGGCCACCACGGCCGGTGAGGCTGTGGGCACCAATGGTGCAGCTCAGTCCGAAGCGGGTGGTGGTGGTGGTGCAGCCACCCCAGCACCGTTCCACGCACAGTGGCTGGAGGGCAGCAGAGGCAGCAGGACAAGGTCGAGGGGGGGCTGGGTGCAGTGGCCGCTGACGTTGCACCGCAGACTAATCAGCCCCAAGGGGGCTCCGCTGTGCAGCCCCACCAGTGCGGGGGTTGTGCTGCAGGTTCACGTAACACCTATAGGTCAGCGCAATGCCCATTACCCCCAGGGCACTGACCCCTTGACTGAGCACACCTGGCTGCTATGGGCCTCCATGGAGCAAAAGGTGCTAGTCGTGGCAGGGGTGTGTGCACTCCGCACAGAGCTGCGCCAGTCCGCAGGGAGGTATGACCGGGACTATGAGCAGCTCCTAGCTAAGACCACACGCATGTGAGAGGACATGACTGCAGCCCTGGATTGGCTTACCACTGCAGTCACAGCCAGCCTAGCACCACTAGCCACCCTGGTGCATGGCCGTCCGCCACAGACCCTGTTGGAGTGCTTTCACAACCCCTCAGTCACGGCATCATGTGACCCCCTCAGTGTCGATGCTGGGATCTGCTGTGGGCATTCCGGGCACGCCTGGAGTGGGTATGTTCGAGAGCCTGCAGACTCCTGCGAGGGATGGGTCGTGTTCCCACAGTGACACACCTGGGGGACCATCAGAGACACCCCCTGTGGCCGTCGCACAGCCTGCATCTGCTGGGTGGTCTCGGCGGGGCCATCCATGTGTCCTCGGTGGCTGTGCGACCATGCAGCGGTTCTGATCTGCCCCCCTTCCCATCCGCTGTCTGCCACTGCCCTGTGTACACATTGGTGTGGCGTGTGCATGTGCATTCCAGGGACATGTTATCCATGGTCCACACCATACACCCACCTTGTGCACACCCACCCGGCTGCTGGCCACTGTGGCATATGCATGATGATGCCAACATGACACCAGCCACTACTGTGCACTGGTGTGCAGAGTGTGACACATGCCCATTGGCGGCCTCTGGCTACGCGCATGTGGGCACCCGTGTGCATGTGCATGTGTGTGCGGGTGTGTGTGGGTGGAGTCTACAGTGCTGTGCAGGGTGCTTCCATGGAGTCCAGTCCCATGCGTGTCCACACTTCCCTCCGGCCATGTCTGTCATGGGGCCCAGCCTTGCATGCCTATGTACTGTGCCACGGTCCCCGGGACATGCGTGTGGTCATGTTCACCTACCTGCGTGCACCGTACTGCTCCTCTGCAGTTGTGTCCTGGTGCTGCTGGGCCATCCTGTTCAGTCGGGGTTCCCATTGCCTGGGGGGGGCTTCCCACCACCACCTGGCCTGGCAGCCGCATCGTCCCCACTGCTGTTCCCATCTTCGACCTTGACAGCTATCCCACAGTTGGTGGCCATGTTGTGTAGCATACAGCAGGCCAGGAATAGGCCACAGGCCTTTGAAGGGCTGTACTGTAGGGCACCACCAGACCTGTCCAGGCAATGGAACTGGGCCTTCAGCAGCCCAAACACACGCTCGACGATGTTCCATGTGCTGGCGTGTGCCTCATTGTAGCATTCCTGTGCTGGGGTTGATGGGCACCGGTATAGGGTGAGCAGCCAGAGCCGGAATGGGTATCCACTGTCACCTGTGTGTTGACATGTGTGGTTAGCATGGTGGTCTGTGTAGCTGCCCCCCTGCCTTCCCAGCCACACCCTCTGATGCCCTTGGCCTAGCATCCCCCCACGTCCTGCCCTGTTGTGCCAGGCTGCCCATTCCAGATGCATACTCACCTACTAGGTGTCCAGTGGGGATCCCTTCACTCTCAAACCTGTGGCACAGTGCTGACTGGTGCCAGATGAAGGCATTGTGTGCTCCACCAGGGTGTGTGGTACAGACATTGATTATGCACCCTCTGGCATTGCACACCACTTGGCAGTTGACACTAGGGTAGCCCTTCCTGTTGATGTAGGCTACCCCCTCCGGCCCAGGTGGTGTGTGGATGCCTACGTGGGTGCAGTCGATGGCTCCTAGCACACCAGGCATACGTGCCACCCTGTGGAACTCCTGCATGTTCGCTGTACACTCTGCCTGTGTGCTGGGGAACTGGATGTATTCCTCAGCATGTGGAAGCAGTGCGTTGAGGAATTGTGTGAGGAGCCGTGATGCGGCTGACTGGGTTATGCCTGTGGTGTCCCCTGTTGGTCTGCGGAAGGTTCCCGTGGCGAGCAAGCACATGACAGCCGTGACCTTGGTCTCCACCGACAGGGCATGGCTCTGTCTTGTGGGTGCCTGCATCTCATCACTGCACAGCTCACAGAGCTGCCTCAGAATTGCCTGGTTCAGGTGGTACCGTTCCACAATCTCGGTGTCACTGTACTGTTTAAAGGTGGTGTGAGCACGGTACCACCTGTTCCGGGCATACCGCCGATGGGCCCTTCCACTGCCGCATCGCTCTGCCTCCTCACACCCCTCATTACTGCCTCCATCTGGAAGATGGCACTGGCCATGGCCTGGGACGTCCTTCCCCCCGGGCAGCTGTCTACCATGGCACCCCCAGCTGTGTGCTGCTGCGTGTGCCCCTGCGCTGAGTGCACACCTGTGTTGGGGGACCCTGCTGGTGGCCTGTTGGCTGTGGCCTCTGCCTCCCACCCATCCGGGTACTCTCACTGCCACTTCTATGAATGGGCTCGCAGGCTGATGCTGCAGTTGCTGCCTCCAATGATATCTCATGCACACACACACACACACACACACACACACTCACACACGCAGGCACATTCAGGGTCACACACCCCGTCCCACTCTCTGTGGCACTTCCTGCCTCTGTCTTGCACCCCTCCTGCTGTCCTGCCTGGCCAATGGCTCTCTCTCTCTCTCTCTCTCTCTCTTTCCTGCTCCCCTGTGGCACAAGCATCTGTCCCTTGCTTGCTCCCTCTTTTTTTGGGCTCAAGTTTGCTCCGCACATGTCCCTGTTGCTCCGCGTTTGCGCCATCAGCTTGCTGTTGAATATCACACTGCGGCGCTTATTCATGGCTACGCCCCCTGCACTTACACATGCATTCATTAGGGTTGTGCATTAGCGCACTGCGATTTGCGCTGCACATTGGCTCCCACTGAATATTGCTCTTTGGTGCATTTCTGCACTTGCGCAGGCGCATCTCAGTTGCACCATGCACAACTGCTTTGAATATCCCACCCCCTGTCTTTATCCTTTAGAGTTCTGTTACAGTCTATCTGCTTATATAGCTTACTCCCTACTTCAAATCATAATCCTCTGTTGTTTCATCACAATCTGTTAGCATGAGATTAACTGTGATGTCACAAGCACTGCTTTATGACCTCAGGTAGGGAGAAAGCAATAGGAATAGCTGAACTCTTCAGGAACAGAGATTCTGTTTTAATGCAGATGACCTCAGTAGTAAATAACGTGGAGGAAGATGTAAAGCTGGTGTGACATACAAGCTGAACTGTGTCTACAGTAAATATTATGTTTTGTTAAAGTTGTCCTGAAGGCATCAGCTGCTCTTTAAGTATCAATGCCTTTAGAAGAATTTTTTTTAACAATGTAAATTGCCATGAACTATATCGGTAAAATAAAATATATGAAAACGTTGAGCTTTATTAACAAAAATGCAACTTTTCTACATGCCGTATGCAAAAACAGGGTCTGTATAATAGTGACATTGTTGATATTTATGCAATAAACTGTAGTCAAATCAAATGTAACAATTCATTAGCATAGCCAGCAACAACAAGGATATGGATTTCTACTGCACTGCTTATGAAGAGTATAAGTGAACACTTCATAAAAATTAGCAAGTATTGTATAAAATGAAGCAGCACACACTTACACAAATAAGTATCTACTTAATCTATATTTAACAATGTGCAGGGACCTGGAAACCCTAACCTGCCTGGGAACAGTATTTCCCAGGGGAGGGAAGGTTAGGAGACTTAACAACTTAAGAACACAAGCAATGATGCTATGATGCTTACTGTTGTGAGAGACAGCAGTTACATATTCAAGGCTGCCTGTCAGGTGCACAACTGTAACTATGGCAGCAGCCAGCTTCCCTTCACTTGAGAACATGGCCCTCCCTCAAAGTGGCTGTGCCCAGATGAGGCTTTCAAGGGACAGTACACCACTCAGCAAACATACTGAACCAACCACTCAACCTTTTGTCACCCAAATGTAGCACTCTGACCCTAGAAATGTGGGCAGCATGGAAAACATGTGGGACCCACTGTCTTAAGGAGATAGAAAACCACAACACTAAGTAGTTTGGTGTTTATACTGCTTTTTTGTATGTTGATCTTTATAGATTATTATAAATTTCTGTTTTAAAATTCTCACTTTCAGAAAATGAAACTGCAACATTTTCCATGTAGGAAGAATGAAGGGGACTCTGTGTGGTGAAATAAGAGATGTCCTGCCAAATATGATATATTTGAGTGGTAGGTAGGCCTGTGAACCGGAGGGGTTCTAGAATTAAATCTCCTAGTGCTGCTGACTCAGTGTGCGACATTATGTAAGTCATTTAACCCTCCTGCATTTTGGCCCTCCATGCTGTTAAACTGGATTACATAAGGATCCCATTGAAAACAAGATGTTGCATTTCAGCTAAGATATTTACGGTAGGGTAAATAGACTGTAACAAGTAACTATAATGGGAACATTTCTGTATTTACAGTATACTGGAGCCCCTGTCCCACTATAGGGAAGATTATATTAGTGCTGCAGCCCACACCACTGTATGTTGCTATGGGGATAGTTGTGAAATGACTAATAATAGGAAGAGAGGGAGGACAATAAAGGGGAAACAGAGTGAAACAACTGGATCTTTTTGATCAAGTTATTGAATGCAGTTCATGTACCAGTGTAGTCACAGTTATCTATTAATAAAATGAAAAAGCAAAATTCATACTCAAAGAGGAGACACTCCAGAGATAGCTGGTGCTCAGTAGTAAACAGGGAATCTGATTCAATCAAAAAGCTAGGCACACAGGCACTCTACCAGAATGAACATCTTCTGACTCCAGTATCATTTTAAAGTGCTTTATTATAGTGCTCCATAACGTGCAAAAAACAACAGGCACTGGGGGCTAACGACCCAATGTTTTGCATGTGCCTATGCTTTGTCAAGCTTACTCTATTGTTTAATGCCTTAAATACACTTGGTGCCCCTAAAGTGACAGTGTATAAATATTGAGCAGCAAAACAAACATGAAAATCTGGGCTATAACTGGATTTAAATCAAACCCAAGCACATTACATACAGAGCTTAATAATGAAGATCAATGAAATGTACAATAAATATGTGGTACAAGTCCCAAAGGAAACTCCCATATGTGAGGGATCCATTTTTCATACAAATTTCCATGGAGGAGAATTTCATAAAATTCATCAATGTCACTCCATTGTTATGATATGTATGCATTGAATCACACTATAATCATATAATGGGGACCTTCTTCCATACAAAATCTATGCAAAATAAACTTAATAGATAAAACACAGATATAAAAATATATCCACTCAAAACATCAATTACTAGCAAATTGCACACTCTACTCATTTCATCTAGCCAGAAAGGGCCCAATTCCACCCTTTCATCCAAATCAGGTGGCACAGAAGCTACCAATATATATATTCAGTAAGACTCACATTTGAGTAACACATTATCCAGGTCTTCACCCTTGCAGCCAAGGCACACCCTTTCGATGTCAAAGAAGGTAAAGGAACGACCCTACCCATGTTGTTGGACATGTTGAATATCACTCAGGTGCTCCCCCACCCACAGTCTGAACTTTCATAGGGTCTTCCCTACATGGAAAGCCCTACAAACACACTCAGTCATATAGACCACAGACATTCTGGAACAATTAAGAAACTCTTTGACCTTATATAATGTATTGTTCCCCAATCTCCTAAATTCATCTCTCTCCTCGAGAGCTGCACAGTATACACAGTTTCCACACATGTGTGTACCTGGTGGGAGGGGAAGGAGCCATGTCTGTAGTCACTGGATAGGCTGCAAACTGTGAACCACCATATCCCTCATATTATGGCCACTCCTGTAATCAGCTTTAGGAGGGGCACCTGCATACTGTATTTCCCCAACACTGGATCAGATTGGAGAATATGCCAGTGAGTCTTGATTACTTCATTTACATTACCTGAATGAATATTATAAGTGCTCACAAAATTAAACATATTGAACTCTGTTTCCCTGTGATGTCTCCTCTGAATAATGCAATCCTTTCCTTCTATCTGTTTTCCTGGCCCCAGTGATGACCTCTGCAGCATAACCCCTATCCCTTAAATGTGCAGCCAGACTTTTTTTCAATGTCTACTGGATCACTACAGTATGATCCTCTAGAGCAGTGATAGGAGAATGTTAATAACCATATGTCACATATGTCAACTGCTACTATGCAACAATGAGTTGCAGCAAGTGGGTTTCCTAAAATGGTCTGCTTTCAGCCACCATTTGCATCCTTACTGATGTTCAAATCTAAGTACTCCATCTCCTCTGCACTGTATTGAGTACAAACCTTACACTGTCGTTGTGTTCCAAATAAGCTTTAAAGGAATGTACTTATCTATTGCACATCTCCAAATAAACAGTAAATCATCAATGTAACATTTGTACTGTATATGACAATTCTGTTAAAAAAAACAGATTTCTCAGAGGATCATAAATCACCACTCTCTCCCACATGCCCAGGTAAACATTTTCAAAAGTGAGTGCAAGTGCTTCACCCATAGCTGTACATTTAGTTTATAAAAAATGCTTACCAAGGCACCAGTCCTACTATATGGAAGATTATAATAGAGCTGTAGCCCACACCACTGTATGTGTCCCTGGGCACAGTTGTGAAGTGACTAATAACAGAAACAGAGGGAGGACACTGAAGGGGTAACAGAGTGAAATGACTGAGCCTTTATGATCAAGTTACTGAATGCAGTTCATGTACCAGTATAGTCATAGTTATCCATTAATAAAATGGAGAAGCAAAAGTCATAGCTATACACATACACCCGGGGTGCAATGTAGCATTGAATAGCATAACCAAGGCAACGGATTTCGGAGTCATTGTTTTCAGTAAGCTGAAACAGGCAGACAGTGTACTGCTGCAGTAAGGAGAACAAGCACAATGCTGAGATGTGTAAGGAGGGGGTAAGGAATTGGGCAAGAGTGTGGTCCATCCACAGTACAACACCTTGGCTGTACATGGAGTACTGTGTCTTGGTCTGGTCGTTGCAGTTCACAAAGGACATTGAAATACGGATGAGTGAGGGTCCAACCCAATGTCATTGAGCTGATCAGTGGCCTGGGAAACAAGAGCTGTGAGTCGAGAGACAGAATTTGCTTACATTATTCAGGCTAGAGAACAAAAGGCAAAGAGTGGACATGGTCATGATGTTTTATATATATATATATATATATATATATATATAAAGGCATATACAGGGTGGACACCTATATGTTTGATCTGTGAATGCAAGCTGAACAAGAGAGCTTGCATTTAAACTGAAGAGGGCAGGATAAACAGAAGCATAAAGTATTACTTCATTGAGAGGGTTGTTAACATGCAGCTTAGCCTACTTGGTGAGATTGTTGAAACTAGCAATGTTCAGGCTTTCAGAGCAGGACTAAACAAATTTCTAAGGGAGAATAGCATTAAGATTTACAAAGCATGAGTAGCAGTAGTATTGTGGGTGATAAGCCTGGAGGTTTGTCATCCATAAATTGCATATTGCCATAGCTGTACAGTAGGAGTGGCAGACAAGATGGACCCCAAGTCCCTTCTGGCATCATAATGCTATATTAGAATGTTACTACAGTAAGTAATATTATTTAAAACAATCCTTATTTCAATATGAAATCTAATAAGTTATATACTACAAACTGTATTGCCAAATCAAAAAGCTTTTGATCAAATTATATTCATGTGTCATTCAGTCAGTCAATACATTTTATTTATGATACCGTACAACCTTTTTACTAAAGTTTACTCAGAGAATAATACAGCAATTAAAACATGAGCAAATGACAAACAAAATATACAGGCCATCTTAAAGAAATACACAAGCTGAAAGCTCCATCTACCTTAGCCCGGAAGCTTCTGTATATAGAAAAGTCTAAAACCCCTCCTTTAAAACCCCTTCTTTAAAAGCAAAGATAGATGTTGCTTGCTAACTACTAAGGGACAGAGCACACCAAAGCATTGGGCATCTATGGCAAATGTGTAGTCCTACACAGTGTAGAGTGATGAGCATGAGGCAATCATCAGACCCTGATTCCCAGATTTATAGCACTCTAGCCTATTAGTTAGAACAGAGAACCGTGACACAGGAGATCCAGATGTAAATCACACCAGAACCACATATTCTTCGTGGGATCTTGGGCAAGTCACTTAGATGACTTCGGTCCACCCAGCTGTAACATGGGTAGAAGCAGACAGCACTATAAATAAACAGCTGCAGGGTTTTAAATAATTGATTAGCAGTTTTTTGGGATAACACTAACTGTACAGAAAGCATTTATATAGGTTTTCTAGAAGTGTTATGTTTGTTAAACACAATGAGGCAAGCGCTATGCATTTTCACAATGTTTTAGAACTTTTATGAGCAAAATGCTAATCAATTTTTAGAGTTAAATAAAACCTTGAGCTGCAATTTAGTTATGCTATTGGTTGAGAATAGAGTGTACTAAAATAAACAGTGCAATAAAAACTGTATATAGGGTCTTTCATATGAACATATCATGAAGTACATTACACTGGGAAAAGATAATGACTTCAGACACGTCAGTATACAACAGTGTTATATTTGAACAGTTGCTTAAAGGAGAACAGGGAGAGTGAAATTGTAACAGAAGGTAACCAAGGAAATTAATCAATTAAAAGTATTTGTCAGTACTTATCAGAAAACAAAGCAACCCTTCAAGGAATAAAGAAATCAGAAAACACTAATAGGGAGCTCATGAATCATACATGCTATGCAAGACAAAAAAGGTTGCTTGGAGGGGATTGGAAGAGTAATGAGACAGAGAAAGGGAAGGAGGATGTTCCAGAAAGTAGAAGCACAAATGCTACAGGAACACTCCAGTATTTAAGAGGGATATATGAGGGTCAGAAAAGTCTAGAGTTAAAAGAATAGGGTACCAGTGAAAAGAAAGCAGTGATGAGGGCAGCGAGACAGGAAGAGCAAGATATGAATTTCAAAAACCTGTGGGCAGTTTTATAATAGTATATGTAGTATTACATAGGAAGACAGTGAAGGTGAGGGAGGAGGAGGTGGTCCCAATTCAGAGAGTGGGGAAAAGTTAAGCTACTCCATTTTGAACAGTTTGAAGTTAGGGACTTGGGGAGTCTGTAGAGTAGGGAATTACAGTAACCAATGTGACAGCACATGTATAGCGGTTTTAGAAGAGGACAGGCCGAGGAAGTATTTGTTGATTTAATCATTACTTTTAGTATTGTTTTCCATAAGCTATTTATCAGCATACTAGTTATCCTAGGTCTTGTATATACAGTTGCACACTAATTTGAAACTTGCATCACAAACAAAACACTGTTTGTTAGAATAGATAACAGCCTACCTCACAGAAAACACATTGCCGAAGGAGAAACCCAGGGTTTCTTTTTTGCACCCCCTCCATTTTCTTGATTTGCCTGTTGTTTGACAAGGTTTCAGCACATAAATGAATGCCAATGATATTGTGTTTTATTGTGAATGTTCAACCATTTCTCAGGTTCAGGAAAAATTACAGGATGGCTTTCCTGCACTTCAAAATTGGGCTATTATTGACTGTGGCTTCTTATTGAATGAAACATAATTATTTCACTTTATTTCTAAGCACAAGCTAAAGAAGCATTTAATGTAAATAAAAAGAGAATACTTTGACAATACTATCCAGGAAAATGCAACACACTACAAATATCTATGGATACATACTGTAACTGTACATAACATACAGTAGCTGAGATGTTCTGACATTTAAATCAAGAAAAGTATTGGCCTGCAGGTACTGTTGCCAGTGTTTAAATGTGGCAAATATATTGTTCAAAGAATAGCTGAAACCAAGATAATTAGGCTGACAACAATGTTTAGTATTTTAAAATTTGTGGTATTTTCCCTGTAAGAACATACATCACTGCGATTTGTACTCAGAACTGAATTTACTTATCCCCAGGGCATGTACTTGAACAGTTGGGTCATATAAACTCATATAATTGCAAATGTCATAGATAATGATTAAGTAGAATTTTTAATCCCAGTCTCAAGTTCCTACTCTTTGCACATCGTAGGCCACTAACTAGTTCAAGATTTGATAACAAAGCATTTCATCGCTGTGCATATTCACAGTATTATGAAATAAACTTTCATCATCTGTACAAAACTGGAGACGCTGATTTACAGCATGAAATTGCTGCTGAATATTCATGTACTTATTTGTACTCTAAGTGTGACACTGTAAATGTTTCAAAGAGACTAAGACCGATTATGAATAGAAACCATAGTGAAATCCATCATGGCAAACAGTCATGTGTAATGGTTGGTGCAAGACAGCACCGAGCTGTCAATCATTGGGTCAGACAAGCATGAGCATGTTGTCTAACATATCAGATGAATGACAACACTAGGTGTGTAAAAACAGAAAAAAAGAAAATACTTATTGGTGATTATCTATACTCCCTGGCAAGACTGCACACTGTGGTACAAAAATTTTGAGTCAGGTGGGGGTGTCTCTGCTGCAGCCTGGAGTGAAGAGTCCTTCAAGAAAGGCATAGACAACTAATCCCATACCTGCCTGCCTGACATTTCTCTGTGAAGTCTCAACAGTCAGCAATTATATGAAGTAATGTTTGAGGAGAGGTTGTGTAAAAGGTTTTTTCACACAGCTTCACTCTTTGATGCTTTACAAACAAACATCACAATTCAGTGTATGTAAACGGTCGTTATACACCCCTTCACAAATATTATTCTGTATGCACCAATTATCTGTAACCTCTCATCCTAGGGTGTGATTGAAAATAAGCCGATTTGTCTCAAACCAATCTCCAGTTATCAAAATAATAAAAATAAAGTATTACACTTTGATTTATATTGTAACACTTGGCTAATGCAGTGTAGTGCCTGGTTTGTTTTTTAATACTGCAGCCTTACTGCAGCCATGCACCGGATTGTAGGTTAATCCACATATATTTTCCTGGCCAGAACATCACATAATTGGTCCCTTTATCATGTATTCTTTAGGGGAGGGTTTCCCTAGTCTCAATATTTTATATTGTTTAATATAATCTTCCAGAAGCAATAACTGTTACATTGTTTGGCACTGTTGCTTGACTTTAGTTGATCATAATAGAAATCACATATCAAAGCATGTTACATACAGTACAGTATGTCAGTCATTATCAAACTGTGGCTGGAAAAGGAGTATTTTTGACTGCCTAACAACATTCAAATGGGGTTAGATTAATGGCTGGTAACCCTCAAGTGCAATAAAACTATCAGAGTGTTAATTCCAGTATAAAAACATTCATTTAAAAAAAATTTAAAACTATTTTGTTTGATGACAGCATTTAGGCAGTCATGTGTTTAAGTAACCTTGCTAATCTAGCCCTAGTGGTGGTATAAGACACTTGGCTGTATCTAATAGCTCTCGAGTCTCTATAACCTCCCTTTTCCTCCACAGAAGAAGCCCCTTGTAGGACTATAGATATACTCTGATGGATATCCTAGCATGCATACAAGTACCTGATGCACAGTAAGACCCTAGTTAGTTACCATTTCTCAGTGAACATCAAGGTTGCGGCTATAACCCAATGATTTTAACTTCATCACACACTCAATATTTTATTTGGAAAGTCATATATTGTATGTCTCCTGCATGTCTTTTCTGTCATACTGCTGAAACGTTTTGCACCATACTGACAGTCTCTAGTTATCTTCTTTAGCACCTGAACAGGGGGAGTTATCATATCCTACTTGTCCATTTCAAGCATTATGATGATACATCTTAGTACTCTCCTTTCATGATTTTGTTACTATGTCTCCAACCATGACTTCTTTATTTGTAGCAGTGATTTGTTTTTCTTCCACCTCTTGCCTCTCTTTTGCAGCATCTGTCACTGCCCTGCTTTTGGTTTTCTTCTCTTTTCCATCTAATTCCACTTCCTGATGATCACGCCATCTCTAGCTTCAACCTTCAACAGCATCTGACACCTTGTGAAAACAACTGAGAAACATGCTATTCTGATATAGTATACAGTACAAGTCACATTAAACTGTTCCATCAGCTCACTGGTGTAGCATTTTTTTGTGTGATTCCACTGCAGTGGCAACTTGAATTGTTGAAGCTTTTAATTCTTTTCCAACCATTCTTCTTTGCCTATTCAGCTCACTTGTACCTGTTTAGTGATATGGCAGTAGTTGTTTTGCAGTGTTTATGCAATGCATTTTCATGGCATTGTTTATAAATATCACAGCATTCCTTAAGAGCATTGTTTATAAATATCACAACATTCCTTAAGAACATTGTTTATAAATATCACAGCATTCCTTAAGAGTTGTTTAGTCTGCCTTCTGAAATGAAACTCATAAGCACTCAGCTGAAAATAAAGCTTATAGTCCTAACAGCTAGTTGCAAACCAGTACTAACCTTTTATTTAATTCATTGAATTAAACACTGCACAGATTAGGAAACTCACTGAACAATACTACACCAGTGAGTTGAGGGAACAGTTTAATGTGACTTGTACTGTAGCTTATAGTTCCTATATTGTTAGTATTTATATTCCTCATTTTTGTTATCATGGATATTCACATAAAAAAGGTCTTTCACTGTATTTAAAAAAATTTATACGTGTAGGCTGATGAGCATAAATGCCTGTTTTCACAAGCAAAAAGTATAATTAAAGCAGACTATAATGAATAACACAACAATACAGTATGAATACAATAACACTAACAAGATAAAATAAAGTGTGACATATGTATGATAAACATAAAAAGAGGTCTTCTAATCCTATTACTGATTCCCCTTTTGAAGTCTCCTCAGTGATAGCAACATCTGTTGCCAAGAAAATGGCTGTAAACAGCTATGTAGTACCACAAGAAATCAAAGCATGAAATATATATTATACAAAGGCAAGAACAATTCTAGGAACATGATCGGCTGCTGACCCCTAGAGACAGTAATGTTATAAGACAATAACATCACTGTATCTAGGGCAGGCACAGAGATGACCGCAGAACAGTGAATGAAATCCCTCCCTGCCTGCTCAAGTCACTACTAAGCTGACATAGCTTCACAGTCCCCAGGCAACCACAACTGTTGACACAGCTCACATCATAAGCTGTGTATACTGAATCCCCCCGTGGCCAGTCACAAACAGTTTAAAACAAACTACTCCACCCTCTTAACAAATCCCATCAAGCATTTTTTCCTTGTACATTTGAACAGCTTCCCCAAATACCTTCTGAGAAGGCATGTGGCTGTGCGCAGATCATCCACTCTCTGATTTCCTCAAACTTATCAGTGCTGCCTTTAGTAACTGTAGTCCTGTGCTGTTCTCCATGCGAAAAATAGAAATGATTCAAACTGTTCCAGGAGCCACAGTAAAACCCATGACCCTGCACTGAATGCTGCAGCACAGAGTAAGTGAATGTCAGCAGTGGCCATCCGTACTGCTCGTGCTTCTGAGAAGCTCAATGGATCAGAGGCATCAAATTCAGTTTCTCCCATTTGTGTTTGAAATTGCCTTCTAGATTTCTTTTTCTTAATTAACATTGCAGTATTGTTTCCACAGCCGTAAATCAATACAGCTTTATCACATGAGACCAGGAACTCCAATGGACTGCCATTTAAAAAGCTTACCATGTGGTTGCTGGCTATAGGGAGATAAAGCAGCAGAGTGGGAGATTTGAAACACAGAAAGAAATACACGAAATACAAATTACACAGACAGCAACAGAACAATGCATGTGGGATGGGTACCACACAGATGAAGTGACAAAGACACACCATTACAGACACACATATAGCACTAGTGCCATCTGCTGGACAAAACAAAATCTATGGATTATTTTTTCAATTAGTATACCTACCCTACCGAAAACTTACAAAAAAGCATTTTAAACATATTTTTACCCATTTTCTTTTATTTTTTCAACAAAGGAGCCATTGTATAATAGCAGTAAGGCACTAGAAATAATGTCACTTCTTGAGTGCTGAATGCACTTGACCTGCAGCCTCATGCTTCAACCACCTGAGGCATGATGTTATTACACTATAACACACACCTTGTCATGCCTAATTGCTTAATTGATAGGGAGCTGGCCTGGATAATCAGTATGCAAAAGTAAAACAATAGGCCGCTCACACAGCCTTTGACAAAGCTAGTCTAAGAAACCAGTGTAGTGCATCAAATTGTTTTGTCTTTGTGAATTCTTTTTATTGCTAGGCTTCCAGGGCTCCATCGGGCAAGATCCACTTGAGCCACCCTACCACATTGCCTGAATTCCCACTCAGTGAGGAATCGAGGACAGAGTCCTCCTCTCCAGGTGTGGAAATGAAGGGAGGACCCAGGAGAGTTGATCTAGTGAAGACCGGCTGTGGGCATGTGTGACACTCCCTTGGGACTGCCATCTTCCTACTGGAGTCCAGGTTTTTTCAGTGTGATGTTACTACCTAGGTGACGGATGTGCAATGACGTTGGTGTGGCGAGGGAATGGGCTGCCCCCTCCAAAAGACATCTGCCGTCGCCTCACCCTACTTGTGTCTCCCTTAATGCAGTACTCCCAGTTTCCACAGGGAGAGGCTGCTAGGTAGGGAACCCCCTGGATCTCATCCTGGGAGAGGAGAGCAATCCTCCGGATGCTCAATCCTCTCCTCACCCACTGACCCCCAACAGCCCGAGTCCACTCCCAAACCCAGATCGCCGGTGTTGCTCAAGGTGTGGTGTCCAGTGCCTCAACCTTCAGCACCACTGGGTTGGACCCAAGTTTTTTTTTTAATTAATTCAAGGCTGTTTCCCAATGTTTTGCCTTCTAGGCTTCTTCAGGGAACTTCTGTATCAAGCATTTTAATCTCTCACTTCTACTGTATTTATGGCAGTAAACTTTGGGTTATCTGAGATGATAACTAGCAGGTCTTTTTCCTCAGTTGTGCTTTCCAGTACCAACCCTCCCTTAGAGTACTGAGTTCTCAGGTACCTTTTCCCAGTGCGCATTACTTGACAGTTTTTGCACTGAATCCTACCTGCCAGATCTTAAAACAGTTGTACCAGTCTCTTTATATCCTCCTTTAGTATTTTAATCCTCTCCCAGAGCTGGTCTTAGCATGGTGCAAACTGTTCATTCACACAGGACCCCAAGAGTAGAGGTGCCCCCAAAAGCCTTAGCTGTCCAGTTGGTCTCATTTCTTCCTGGTCCACTATGTTCTAATTCAAGTAAAGTGCTTAAATGACACAAAACTAGCTGAAAATGAATGAAATTAAAATACAGGGAGGCCATGGTAAGGATTAGTATGTTCCTTGGGGGCTTCACGACCTCTGATATGGGGCCCAAGTGAGAAGGTTCACACAGGGCCCTGAGAAAATTAGGGCCACTACTGTCCTCTCTTCAGTGTCCACCCTTGCACAGATCCTTGTGTCATCTGCAAAGAAGCATATCTTTCCCTGTATGCCTACCTCTGTGTTGCAAATGAATATGACCACATCGGCTGTCCACCCATGTGTCTAGTGAGCAGTTAAAAAATATCTGCAAGTGGAGCTGCAATTACCTGAGCTGCTTCCTTGTATATCCTAGGGTGTAGCCAATCTGGCCCTATTGATTTGTCCATCATATACCCTTTTAGCCTATTCAGTACTTTTTCTTCTGTGATTCTTCCCTGTTACAGCCCCCTTCCTCCCTTCCGCCAATTAACTCCCACCCCAAACTCTAGTAAAGATTGCTCTTCTTCCCTGGTAAATACTGAAGAAAACTACTGGATGAGTAACTCCACTCATCAACTATTTAGAGTCCTTTCTCACAAGTAGGACACAAAGGGTGGTAATGCAAAATTATTCCTCAAACCTAAGGCCCCTGTCCTGTGGAGTTCCCCAGGGTTTGATCCTCTCACCCATGTTAGTCGCAGTGTACATCCTACCCCTGAGGGATATCATTAGACATTACAGGGTGGGTTTTCATTGCTATGCAGATGATATTCCACTGTACATACAGTTTGCACCAAGGACACAGGGTGCAGTCTCTGTCCTGAATTCCTGTCTGGCTGAGATGCAGGACTGGTCCTCTAATTGGTTGAAGCTTAATCCAGATAAGATGGAAGTACTGGTGATTGACTCTGGTTGCTGGTGGGGAGCTGAGGTGGGGGGAGAGCAGACCAGGCTAGTACTTGGTTCTTATTCTCTAGCCGCTTCAGGGAAAGTGAAGATCTGGGTGTTATTCTGGATAGAGGACTGACACTGGAGGCTCACGTGTTGTCCGTGGTCCAAAATGGTTTCTACCATCTCAGAAATATTGCTCGGATTAAACCTTTTATCCCACGCAGTGACCTGCCCTCACTAGTACATGCTTTTGTGACATCCAGACTTGATTACTGCAACTCTCTCTACCTTGGGATGAATGGAGGCTCCCTACATCAACTGCAGCTGGTGCAGAACACCACAGCCAGTTTTCTAATGGGCCTACCTAAATCCTGTCATATAATCCCAATGCTGTAAACCGGTCTGGTGTCGCTGAGGGTTGAGGCACTGGATGCCTTACCTTGTGCTACCCCGGCGACCTTGGTTTGGAAACAACCTCAGGTCTTCAGGGTGCCAGCACATGGCGGGAGGGAGGAGCAGGATTGAGCAAGCCAGCGGGCAGCTCTCCTCTCCTGGGGGTGGTGGGGGTGGTGGGGGTTGGTTGTCACCTCCTAGCAATTCCACTCCCACCGGGTGGAGGTCCGGTGTGTAGTGAGGGTTGGAGAGTGTGGCATAGTTACGGATCAGTGGAAGGGGCTAACCTGGCATCACAATGTGCATGCATGCCTCCACACACATGCACGGCCATGTGCCGGGGCACTGGGCTGGGAACAGGAGAATAAACCTACAGAAAGTACAAAAAAAACTTTATAGAAAAAAAAAATAATCCCAATCCTGTGTGAGCTGCACTGGTTGCCAGTGAGGTAGCAGATTTCCTTTAAGGTTGGTTTGATGATCTATAAAGCCCTACATGGACTTGGCCCTAGCTACCTGTAGGACCTTAAGTTACCTCACTAGACCTTCCGCCCTCTCCATTCCTCTTAGGAGGGCCTTATTGTGGTTCCGAAGGTTCAGTTAAAATCTTTGGATAAGAGGACCTTTGATGTTGCTAGACCGACACTGAAACTTGCTTCCCAGATCTCTGAGGGAAGCCCCATCACTGGAAGCCTTCAAAAGGGATCTGAACTTCTATCATTTTATGGCAGCTTTTGGACCTTCTTACCTTGCTGACTGTTTAGTTAATTTTATCTTATTGTATTTATTATATTTATCTATAGTTATTTCACATTTATCATTTTTTGTCTGAGCTTTAATATGACTTATATTGGTTAGCTTTACGGTTATTCATTTTAAGCATGTGTGCATGTAATGGCATCCAGTTTAGCCCATTGGGCTAGCACCACTAATACGCAGTCGCCTTCTGAAGACACCAGCCCACCTCCATGGCGTGAGGAGGCTGCCACCACCTGCCCTTTGAGACCCAGCTGCAGGCATCCAGTTTAGCCCATCAGGCTAGCACCGCTAATATGTGGTCACCTCCTGAAGACACCAGCCTACCACCATGGCATGAGGAGCCTTCTGCCACCCGCCCTTTGAGTCCCAGCTGCAGGAATCCAGTTTAGCCCATCAGGCTAACACCACTAATAATCAGCTGCCTCCTGAAGACAGCAACCCGCCTCCATGGCATGAGGAGCCTGTCGACACCCGCCCTTTGAGCCCCAGGTGCAGGTAATGGCCCAGACTCGCCTCTGGTAAAGCAAGGTTGCGTCTTCTGCTCCTCAAATTTTTCAGCAATTGGAAAGACTGGTGCTTTTTCTGGATCCTGCTCTCATTGGTCGCTTGCCGATGCTCGAGCTCCCTGATTGACCCATTCCTGCACGGTATTTTCAGCATTGCTGAAAGGACACTACTGCTCTTGTTTTTACAAATACTTGCTAATTTTCCACTGTATATCTTGTCTCTGCATATTGGTTCTCTCTGCTGCTTCAGCAGCAGCATTTTTCCCACTAGTTGAGTTTGGTCTTTAAATGGGAAGCTACCTGCACAGTGCCCCACAATTTGTAGAGTCACACAGCACAATAGGCTTGTCTTTTTTTTTGTTCAGTTATCAGCTGTTAGAGTGTTAAGGTTTCTGTTTTGTAGTTTGGTGCTAGGAGATAGCAATTTCCACCTGTTTAAACTAGAATTGTTGCATGCTTGCTAAACTACAAAAGTATAACTGTGCTAGACTTTCTGTTAGTTTAGCTTCAACCCACTCCCGATTTGCTGTTTCTTTTGTTATCTCCCCCCCTGCCCACGCCTTGTCTGGTCTGCGACCCGCCCCCCCCGATTTAACCGCACTTTTGTAAAACAGCTCCTTTGTGCGAATGTAAATTAAATGGTCCTCCCACAGTTACCAGAGGATACCTAATCCCCTGTCTGTCCCTTCTCCCTCAGGCATCCAGTTTTGTCCATCGGGCTAGTACGCGGTCGCTTCCTGAAGACATCAGTCCACCTCCAGGGCGTGAGGAGCCTGCCGCTACCCACCTTTTGAGCCCCAGCTGCAGGTAATGGCCCAGACCCGCCTCTGGTAAAGCAAGGCTGAGTCTTCTGCTGCTCAAATCTTTGGCCTGCCCACCTCCCCCACCCCAGCACTCTTTAAATCCACTTAAACCACTCCCTCTCATGCCAAACCTTTCCCCACTGGCTTCCTCCAAGTTCCTCTCTTAAAGGAACAGTCCCCTAGCTCTAAGTCCTTTCCTTCTTCTTCCAGGATCCCTCTGCCCCGTCTATTTTTGTTTTTCTTGTTCCCTTTTTCGCTCTCCTCCTTCATCCCCTTCCCTATACTCACCTCCCACCGCCTTCTCCTCCCCCATTCCCAAAGTTGGTAAGTAAGTGACTAGGCCTGACTCAAACACTCCTTTCCCATTGTTATTTCTCCTCCTGCCACCTATCTTCAGCAACAATGAATCTGATACTGCTCACAATGCTAGCTGTCTCTTTGTCATCCTTCCTGCTGCTGACAGATTTCTGCACCCCTGTGCTTCCTCATGACCAAGAGCACCTTGCTTTCCTCACTATCACCCACTCCCCCCAGTGACACCCCTTCCACCATTCCTCATGGGCTATGTCTCCCCTAGGACACATCTCTCTCTCTCCTTTTAATCCAACCTAGAACGCCACCTTCTTGGCCACTACCTGGCTTCCCTCTCTTGGTCTCCCACTGCTCCCTCCTGCCCTAATGTTCTCCTACTATCCCTCCTTCTACTAGCAGGGGATGTTGAGTGTAACCCTGGCCCACCCAATTCCCACATCACCTCCTCCTCCAGTATCTGAACCAATGCCCCAGGTCTAAAAATTGTTTACATCAACATTTGCAGCCTTCCCTTCAAATTCCCCAGACCTGGAGGCCTGGGCTGCACTACACAAACCCCATGTCCTGGGACTTTCAGAAACATAGCTAAAGCCTTGCCATGCTGCCAACTCTTATCAACTACCCAGCTACTCCTCCCTATGCCAAGTTAGGATGGGGGGAAAAAAGGAGGTGGTGTTACACTGTTCTTTAGAGGACCCCTCTCAGCCAACATTGTTCTCTGCTCTGACCCAACTTCACCTAGTGAATGGCTCCTCTCAGAGCTAAGTGTGGGTTCCAGTAAGAAACTTGACTTAGGCTGCCGCTACAACCCTCCCACCACTGGACCTGAAGGTCTGAATAGCTTCCTCTTGGGCCTTAGCTCTTTATCCCTCCACAGAGACTCCGTTCTCCTTGGTGATTTCAATTTAAACTGGCTGAGCATTCACCAGTCAGACTTTGCTTCCCAACTAAAAGAACACAACATGGTCCAGACTATCAAACTACCCGCCAGACTCAACCCACAAGCGGCCATTCAGACCATTCTCGACTGGATCCTCATGAATAGGGATGATCATGTACTGCATGCTGGCACCATGGCTGACTCCATTAGTGACCACTCCCCAACATATCTCCTCTGGTCAACCAAACTCAAACGTCCCCCTCCCAAATACCTGTCCTTCTGAAACTTCTGCAGCCTCAATAGCCACAACGTCCTCAAGGAAGCCTGGTCAGTGGACTAGTCTGCTCTCTACTCACTTTCTGATGTGACTCCCCCAGTAACTCTTTTCACACAGACCCCAACAACTCTGCAGGACTGGCATTTCCCTGTCACTACAAGACGTGTCAGAGGTGGTTGCTCATGCTGGGTCACTAAGGATCTCCATACCCTCATGAAGGATAGAGATTGCGCTTGGTCCACCTACAAAGCATCCCCCTTCCCTGCCCTCTGGAATGCCTACAGGCACAGGAGAAATATATGCAAGCATCTTGCCAAATCCCTGAAACAGATGCATTTCCATAATCTCCAAAAGGCTAACTTTGGAGACCCCAGGAAATATTGGGATTCAATCTGCTCGCTTCTAAACCCCTGCTCCAGCAAGATGGCCCTACACCTGGACTCCTCTGATGGCCTGGTTACCGACCTGCTACAAGTGGCTACGGCTTTCAATGACAAATTCACTGACCTATCCTTGTACCTGAATAAACTCCCATTTGGCCAGCCCAGCAACTCGGCCGCATATCAAAACCTCCTGCCAACCTCCTCCAGCACTGCCACCCATACCACTATCCCCCTTTTCTATTTCAAAGCTTTCTCAAGTGCAGACACCACTAAACTCCTCAAAAGCCTCCCCAATCATTGCTTCCCTGGGGCAGATAGCCTATCCCCAGTCTTTCTTAGGCTCATCTTGCCAGCTATCAGTTAATCTCTCACCTTTATTTTTAACCTCGCCCTTTCTACCTCCTCCATGCCTGACCCCTGGTAGACTGCCAAAGTGATCCCCATTTTCAAAACTGGTGACCCCCAAAACACCAACAACTATCGTCCAATCTCCATCCTCCCCCACCTTAGTAAATTACTTGAGAAAGCGATCCACAATCAACTTGCTGAGCACATAGGCAAATACAACCTCCTGTGTAGTCAACAGCATGGTTTCTGCAAGAACCATTCCCTTGCCACTGCCCTTGCACTGCTAACCATCTGCATCCTTATGAACATAGATATGGGTAAGGCCACTGGCACAGTCTTTATTGACCTCTCCAAGGCCTTCGATTTGGTCAACCATGCCCTCCTTCTCTCCAAACTAAGCAGCCTTGGCTGTTCTCAAGAGGTCACTAACTGGGTCAGTAGCTACCTCACTGACCGCTCTTAGTTGGTGTGTATTGGCCCTGCCTGCTCCCCTACCCTGCCTGTCTCAACAGGGGTCCTCCAGGGCTCCATTCTGGGACCCCTTCTATTCTCCTTACTTATCAACTCCCTTCCCTCAGACAGTCTCAGATGTCACCCCATCCTCTATGCTGATGACCTCGTTCTCCTGTACAGTGATAAATCTGCTGCCAGCATTTCCTCAGTCCTCACTCAAAACTGTGCCACAGCCCACAACTGGTTCACAGCTAATCTCCTCCTGGTAAATACCAAAAAAATGAAGTCCATGTTGTTTGTATCCAAGCCCTTCCATGCAAAAGTGAAAACTCACTCCCCTCTTAACATTGTCTCCCCTGATGGCCAAGCCCTAGAAGATGTCAAATCTTTCAAATACCTAGGTGTCTTGCTTGATCCCTCCCTCTCCTTCTCTGAACACATCAACTCCTTAGTTCGTAGATTTCACCAAAAAGTAGGTGCTGCCTATAGATTCCAGCAATACCTTACCCCGAGGCCAGACGTGCCATCGTCCAGAGAAATCTACTCCCAATATTGGACTACTGCTCCCCTGTCTGTGCTAGGAAGTCTGTGACCCTAATGGCTAAGCTCTCCTCTGCCAAAAAAACAGTGCCTGTCGATTCACCTTGCTTGCCCCTTTCTCTACCCACCACTGTGTCCTCTACATTTCTCTCGGAAGGCTCCTGCTGCAAGGCTGTTTCAACTTTGCGCTCGGCTGTATGCTTGACTCCACCATCCGCATGGGTCAGGAATCTCCCCTTGCAGCCCTCCTCAAGGTCCGCACTCTGCATCGCTGCCTCTGCTCAAACAGCACCCCTCCTCTAACTGTCCCCAGGATATCCACCAATATGGGTAGTAGAACCTTGTCAGCGGCAGCCCCCACGCTGTGGAATAAACCGTCTGCTGAGCTACGCTCTATCGACACACACTGCCTATTCAAATCCCGCCTCAAGGACTGTCTCATGGAGAATTCCTCCTGCCACTGCTTCCCCGGATAGTCCTCATTTGCCAGACTGCCTGTTTTCACCGGAGTCTCACGCCTTATGATCCCCCCTCCTTGTTGATCCTCCTAACCCACTCCTTTCCCACCTCTCCCTCCCTCCTTACCTGCCTATCTGTTTCCTTCCTATTTACTCAAATGTACTTCCACTGGTTTCCAAAACTACCTGCTGTATATCGAACATACGTATTATGTATGTATACTATGTATATGAATATTGGACTTATGTATTCTGCAACTGGATCCTGTTATCTAATGTATCTTTGTAAACATTGTGTAACTATGTTCCATTGTAACCTTTTTCTGTACTTTTATTCACTGTTAAACTGCCTACTTTCTATGTAATGTGCTTATTTTTTACTCTGTGCCATTGTAAATGGCCCGGGTCGTACCTGAAAATGGTCCCTGGGATCAGTGCACCTACCCAATTACCAAAGTCATAAATAAGATAAATAAATAAATAATGTTGTATGTAGTACTATATTGTATATTGTACAACACTGAGAGCCCACGGGAATTGGTGCTTTATAAATAAATGTTTGCTTGCTTGCTTGAACTTTGCCCCCATCCTCTTCCTCCCATCCTTCCCCTTTTTTCAACTACATGATATTCTCCCTGATTTTATGTTTCTCCTGGATATATCAGAAGAATGCCTTGTCCCCCAGTTTTAATCTCTATGTTCCCCTTTTATTACTTACATACATATTATACCAATGTATTTTTTTTCCTTATTCTTTTTTGGCACCCTAGTGTAAAGCATTTTGGTATACATTTGTATGATAAATGTTATATAAAATGTTTTGCATGGTGTTGTCCAATCACTCGCCTGTCTAATACCTAATCATAACAGATATCCAACACTGACAATATCAGCCCTGTCCTCACTGGCAATATCAGGCTTCAAAAACCATATGGAATCAATCCATATGCTATCTGCATCACTCTTCTCTGACCATATTAGATCAGTCAGTAATGACCATGTGGAGTGTTTTAGAAGCAGAAATATATGAGAAACTCATCTATATATGAAGTAAGTGGGTTTAGTCTAGTGTCCAGAGTAAAGGGTTGGGGACCAGAAGACCCTTGCTCAAATCCCATCAGAATCACTTCACGTGAGACCTTGAGCAAATCACTTCACCTCCTTGTGCTTCAGTCTGTCCCAGCTGTGAAACTGAGACCCCACTATAAATAAGATGCTACATCTCAGCTGGACTATCCTGAGTGCATAAGTTGTATTATACAATGCCCTCTTCATTTCCATTGTATATTATGGTAACTTCTTGAAAACAAAAACTTCAGTAAGTTACTTATGTGAATCATATCTTGTATAAAACCTGTCTGGTTTGCTCCAATCAGGAGATGTTTTTCAAACATTTTCTTCTACTAAATCCTGTAAAACTGCTTTTGATAGTCTCACAGCCAATGCTAAATTAACTGGTCTAAACATATCTAGTGTCAGTTGTGGTCCTTATTATGTTGGCTTGTGTGCATGCGCAAGCAATATCTTGCGCTAGTATGGGTTTTGGGGGCACGGCTGCTGTTGGGCGAATGCAGGGCAAGCATCAGTAGGTGCGTCCCTCATTCCCCAATCAGCCTGCATGCCAGCACCACACCATGCATTCATAATGGGACAAGCACATCTAAGCAAAGGTCCGCTGCAATCTGAGCAAAGCTTCGTCATCTCGACAGCGGTCCTTTGCACGTCTTCGCCATACATTATGACCATGGTTGGCAAGTGGGGGCCGCCTCACGCTTGCCAACATCGAGGTGCCCAATCCCCTGTTGACAACCCCCATGTTTTGTGTGCCGACGGGGTGCTCACTCCTGTCGGCATCACCCCAACTGTTGAATGCCGAGGGGTGCCCAATCCCCTTGGCTCGCGCCTCCACTTTCTTTGTTTGCCTGGGTCGCCCAATCCCCTCGGCATTACCCCCCGTGTTGTATGCTGATGATGGTGCCCAATCCTCCGTCGGCTACTGACACCCCCCAAAAACCACTTAGGTGGCACACTGGAGCCCACCCAGGTGCCAACCCTGTCATGTAGCTATCCGGCAATGGTTTTCTCTTTTTTTCCTGCAAACGAAACCGCCCTTCAGAGTCTAGATGCCCCTCCCCACCCGCACTCCACCCACTGCGCACCTGCCTCCCTCACCCCCACCCCATACTTACCTCCAGACTCTGGCGCAACAATCTTCTGTGGACTGGGAACACGTCTGCACTCTACAAAGCCGACTGCGAACTGAGGAAATGCCAGTAAGCTGCATAATGCAATGAATAGGGTTTTTTCAACTTTGCTGCATATCTCAGGCATTTCTTGGAATTTTGGCACCAAATTTTCAACATGGGGTTTTTGGGGCCCCTCCTCATGAATTCTATCACTGTCATGGTGTTAATCGGCCTAGAAAGGTGATTTCGCAGTCACGCGTGAAATCACCTTTCAGGACCCATTAACGAAATGACAGTGCCAGTGTTCATGAGGTGGCCTCTCAAAAGCATATGTTCCAAATTTGGTGGAAAAATCCAACAAATGCCTGTTTTATGAGCTATGCTATGCATTCCTTATGCAGGTCAGAATTTCGTGTATTCGCAATATTTTAGCGCTAGATTTCAACATTGGCATTTTTGTGCACCTCCTTTTGAACAGTACAGCTGTCATTTTCCACATCCCGCCTGGAATGTGTTTCCACACTTCCGGCGCACAATAGTGCAGTCGCTGTGGGAAATCAGTGTTTGGGCCAGATTATGAAAATGACAGTGACACAGTTCATGAGCAGAGCTCCTAGAATGCCTATGTTGAAAATTTGGAGCTGATACTCCATAAAATGACTGTGTTATGAGAGTGCGTTGGCAGATTGCACACGTGCTCGTACCGTCGTGCATTTGTGATATTTTCACTCTGGATTTTCACCATTGCCATTTTTCCACACCTCTTGATGAACAGTACAGCCGTCACTTCACATACCCTGCCCAAAATGTGTTTCCGCACTTCCGGAGCAGAATAGTGTGGTCGCTGTGCGAAATCACTTCTTGGGACACTGTGAGGAAATGACAGTGACACTGTACATGAGCAGAGGTGCTAAAATGCCTATGTTGAAAATTTGGTGCCGAACGCCCATAAACTGGCAGTGCTGCAAGCATGCCTTGCATTTTTCCCACGCACCCTTGCAACTCCGAAAATTCCGTATATTTGTATGCTACATTTTCAGCACAGGCATTTTATTACCCCTCCTTATGAACTGTGCAGCTGTCATTTTTCATATCCTGCCCAGCATGTTTTCCCGCACTGCACTAACAAACACCCAAAGGGACACCCTAATGCCTCTCACTCTCTGCAGGGTGGGGGTGGGTTGGCATCAGTTCAATACTTGACTGCCACTCCTATGCTGCATCTCTCTAACTCCTGCACTGCCAATGGCAGCAAGACAACATTCGGCATTGACAAATGCTTGTTACATATTAGTATAATGTTCAGTTGTTATGTTCTTTATCCTGTTTCTGTACTGCACCCATTATGGTGCTTTGCTAAGATGCTTTTGACACAGTACTGCTTCAGGGAGACCAGATTAGCATTGCCTTAACATGTACATGTGCAGATTGTATAAAAAACTGATATAAACTGAGAGGGCAGAAAAAGATAAACACAGAAGGGAGCAGATATACTGTACATATGTTTTTCTCTTCGGAAAATATATGCTTAATACATTTTTAAATACACAGACTCAGGTGAGATGGGAGGGTCATACAGAAGCTGAAATTAACATACAAACTAGTAAGACCACAACCAGGATCTGGGTTATCTCTGAGGTAACACAGCATTAGAAAAACATGAAACCAGGGCATTCACCCCCTCATATAAGAGGCACTGGAAGTCTTTGCAAAGTGCTTAATGATGCTTTACTTTCAGTAAATACTGTGCCAAAGTCAAGACTACACAAGTGAACCCGCCCCCCACCCCCATGAACTGCTTGACACATTTCACTTAAGTAAGCTTCATCAGAGTATTGTTTCCTGCTAGAGGTACAGTACATTTAAACACTAGCCCTGAAAGTTACAGGACATTATTTCTAAAACGTAGGTGTTGAAAAAGGGGGTGTTCTCGGATGTACACTCCCCCTGTGAATGTGGGAGAAACATGTTAAGGTTGGAGAAATCTATCTAAACAGCAAACATAACATTGAGAAAATGATAAGACTGACTCAACTTCTTAATCTGTAAAAAATGCTACATTTTATTTTTCATATGTATCCAGTCACCAATCTGTTGAATTCGCCAAGGTTTCATGATCAGTGTCACTTCTTCAACAGGCTACAGTGGTCTTCAAAATATGCACATTGGAACACGTTCTCTAATAAACAGGTTTTTTTCTGCTTAGTTCGGTGATTGACTTTTTCAGCTGACTGGCTATCCCTTATATCATAAACTAATAGCTGCCTCCTCAGAATGTATCCATTTTTTGGCACAGAACATATTCACTGCCATCCACCTCCAAGACCTCTGGAGACAGTCATCACAGGTCTAGGAGATGGCTGGAGGTAAGCACTGCCATCGCTGTTACTGGCTGGAACTATCAACCCTCAATATTAGTTATAAATATACATTTATTGTTCCATTTCCCAACATAAAGACTGGCTAAGCTGGGGCAAAAGTAACCTACATAATCTGGTTATCATTATTGTCTTACGAAGCTTTGTTTCATGGGCAAAGCCCGTGAAAGCAAGGAAGAGTAGGACCTTCTAGACGGGAGAATGGAATGTTCACAATGTGACTAGGGGCATACGATTAATGAAAATTAAGTTTCAAACTACAAAGTTTCTTAGTAAATAATGTGTAGTATTACCAAATTCAGGAACTGTAAAACAATATTTGTTATAATTTTTTTAAAACTGTAATGAAATTTTATGTATTGATACAAACACATAGTCTTGATAAACAGCCTTGTCAATACTATACAGTGAGTCTGCTGTTTTTTGGCTATGCTGTGACTAAAAACATGCATTGTTAATATATTCAAAAAGCTGTTTCAAAAATGATCAATACATATAGGATAGTAGTGATACATACTGTTAAAACCTCTTAAATATGATTGATTCTCAATGTACTTATTCAAGCTTTCATTTTTTATATAAAAAAAAATAGGTTTCCAGCCCTAACAGTTCAAAAGAAAAGCAGCAATGTAATTAAAAAAAGTTTTCCCAATCAGCTGCAATTAAAGTAAATTTCCAAGGTTGTTTTTAACCCTCTGTTTATCATGCCCCCTTCCATGCCTCAGCTATGTCACTCCCTCAGGGTCCTCCAAGGTACCTGTGGCTAGGCATTACCATACTATGCCCTGGCACTCTGTCCCCACTCTGCCTTGGCATGCCCCCAGGCATCCCCTTTCTACTCACCCTACTTGTAGAAACAGTTGGCATGCAGTGTCCATGGGTTTCCTAGTTCAATCCCTTGTCATGGTACTGGAGGACATCATCAGGCCAGCTGCAGGGTCTTTTCCATCATTTCTCCCATCCCTGAGGATGTCAGCATGCATAGAGGTCCAAGTAGCATGTGCGCAGAAGTCATGCTGCCAATCCAGATCTCGGCCAACATCCTCCCCTCATAAAGTTCCCCCAAGCTGCACTACCACCTGTGGTTACACAGGTGGCAGTATTGTAGTGGGGACTGTGACCCTCCTTCCCTGGAGGAGGAGAGTGTCCCCTGGGATGCTCAGTCCTCCTTCCCCCCCAGCCAGCCCACGGCAGCGCACGCTTGTTCCAAAACCTGGGTCACCACCATCGCAAGCAGTAGCACTACCACTGTGCTGATGGGCTGGCCCAAGTATTTTTTGTTTTACCTGTTTGGGCTTCATAGCCCATTGCCTCATGGCAGCATTATTCAATCTGTGGCAAAAGGAGTTTTTTTTAAAGGTTGCTATTTTTGGGAGGGAGAGGAACATAACTTGAGCTGAACCTATGGCTAGCTTATCCCTTCAACTTCCTGGTCTACTATCCCATCTCCCGTGCTCAGACAATTTGTGACAGCTAAGCAGGGAGAGAACAGGGCACACCCCATACAAGGCTATGGGGACATTTTTCAGTCCATATTTGTGTATGTTTAAGCAGTCTCACATAAAAACAAAAGCCCCCGTTCAACTAATAGGGCACTAATTAGTGGAGTGGTGGCTTTTGTTTTTCTGTAAGGTTGCTTAAACATACATAAATATTCATTGACATATGCTCCCAAAGGCTTGTATGGGGCATGCCCCCCTTCTCTCCCAGGTTAGAGGTCACAAAATATCTGAGCATGGGGGCAGAGCTTGCAGAACAGGAAATTGATGAGATCAGCTGGCTCTGTGCTCAACTCCAGCAATGATACCATCCCTCCTGAAAATGGCAGCCTCAAAGATGTACTTTTGCCACAAATTGACTAATGCTTCCATGAGGTAATGGGCTATGAAGCCTATATATCTTAGAACATTTCTTTAAACAAATATTAACAATATTAGCATACCTACCAGTCTACTTTTCAGAGTACTTCCCACGCTATGCACCATGTGTATGTTTTTTTTTATTTTCTTGATCCTTTTCCTTGCTAGGTCTAAAATGCTATTTCTTAACCAAATGTGGTGGCCATCTTTTTTCTTGAGAAGAAAACTAAATTAAAACATTTCAAAAATACATAGATTTTGGTGAAGCTAGACAATTATACCACCAAGTTAACTGGAAGAAGTCTGGAATCTTTTATGATGAAAACAAAGTACTGTAGGGTAAAAATATTTTGCCGAAATTCATTGCACTGCTGCTTGAGAGGGACTAGTATTTAATTGCACTTCAGCTAGGAGGGGATGCCTTTGATAAAGCTTCCTTCAGTGAAATGCCTCAGGCAGACCTTTGGTGGTGACACTTTAGTTGTCATGGTGTGTATTCTTGGCCTTGGCCAAATCTTCACTTATTATTTTACAAAGACTTCTAGTGCCATTTCTGAGGGTGAGTGCCTTGGTTTCACTTTCATAGTTTATTTTATTGATGAAAGAAGCAGTATAGCATGTCTTATGAATGCATAGGTTGTACCAGAGCATATCCACAGCATAGTAGCAGTGCACCGATTTCTTGCTTCTCACAAATAGAAATTGATAGATGTCTGAAATCTATAATCATAAAAACGCAAGTTCAAACTGTTCCCTTGTAAACTTTCAATTCAGCTCTTTTAAAGTCATTACTGTGATTAGTAATTCAATTTATTTTACAATTTATTTACCAAGGATAGCCCCGCTGAGACGCCAAATCTCATTTTCAGAGGGGTCTTGCTTTTACTCATTTTTACAGCTGAATAGCTTCAAGTATTGAGTTGCTCAAGGTTGCACAGTGTGTAAGAGGTCTTGGTAAGATTTGTGCAAGTATCTACTGTTTTCAAAGCCTGCACACTAGCCACTAGACTATGCTGTTGCTCAAATTTCACATATAAAAACTACAATGTATACTGTATAATGATATTTACTGGTTATAGTTCATATTAACCTGAAACCAGTGCAGGGAAAATCCCGTAGTACATGGTTTGGATGTCACAACTGTGTATTATTGGATTTTTGAAATGTTCACATTTCATAACTAATATTGCTGTTATGTAGTTTAAAAACATCCTTACCATGGCCCCAACCCTTTCTTTTCTCTTCTTTTTTACTTATCTGGTTGACTTTGCCATTTTGATCAAGTTTTTTTTTGTTAAGAAAACAAATGCAGACTCTCAGTGAACTCCAGTTCCACAGGTTGCGATTTACTCAGTCTGCAGAAATGGCACTCACTGGGAGTCTGCATTTGTTTTAAAAATGGGAAACTTCACTGAAATGGGAGTTTTAGCCATATAAGTAAAGATGAAAACTTAAACAGATTGACACTGCCAGCAGAAAAAGACCCAGAATCCATCCAGTCTGCCCAAATAGGTACCTTAGATCAGCCCATGACCTGCTGTCCTGATGGTGTATATACCCCTGCCATTTTTCTTGAATCCTTTATCTCCCTAATGCCCCCTGGTGGAACTATTTGGCCTGAAACCCTGTTTCAGCTTGTGCTTTAGCCCATTTATAGTCCCTGCCTCCACCACCTCAGTTGGTGCTCTATTCCACAGCTCAGCCACTCTGTTAGTGAAGTAGAACTTCCTCACAACCCTCCTGAGTTTTCCCCTACCAGCTTCAATTCACGGCCCCTTGTTACTGCCACCATGTTTCTGTTAGATACCATAGGACCTTGCTTTTCATTAATTTTATTTACCTGAGGAACCTGTAGTTCTCTGTCATGTTGACCATCTCTTTTCTGGCCTCCAGCAAGCACATGTCCATGGCTGTAGCTGTTCCTCATTGCTCTTCCTTGCTGTCTTTGAATCATCTTGGTAAACTTTGGCTGCACAGACACCAGTCAATATCTGTTCTGTCTCAGGTGTGGACTGCAGAACTAGAAACAGAATTCCATGTGTGGTCCCACCAGTGACTTATATAGGGGAAACTTCACTTCCTTTCTCCTAATGTCGAAACCCCTCCCAATACATCCCCAAATTCTTGTTGCCTTGCTGTAGGCCTTATTATGCTGACTGATTTGTTTGAGGGAGTCACTAATTAATTTATGACTACCAAGTTCCTTACTTTAGTTTTATTGGCCATCCGAATCTCACCCATCCAATACTCTGCCCATGCGTTCTTCTTCCCTGTGTGCATTATTTTGCATTACTTGGTACTCCATCTCAACTGCCACACTTTTGGCCATCTCTCCATTCTTTTCAGATCTCCCTGTAACTCACTTACCCCCCCCTTCACTATCCTCCCTACCACATATCTATGTGTTGACTGCAAAGAGACACCTCATGTCCTGTATTCATTTCCCTATGTCGCTAATAAACATTAAACAATGTTCAAAACACAGTGCTCCCCTGCTATTACAAACCTTTCTATACCAAAAACTTATTACAATAGGTCAGCATGTCTCCTGATGCTAATTTGTAATCACAGCCTGTATCAATCAGCTGTTCACAAACACAAACCAAAACAGCTCAAAATGCGGACCTTTACAATACAGAAACCTGAACACTGTACCTGCCGAATAAATAAACAATACAAATTGCAGTGCTGCTCTCCCTGCTACTGTCATTCAGTAATTCTCTATTAGAGATGCAGCGAAGTTTAACTCTGCCAGTGAAGTTGGGGCGAAATCGTCCACTCTGCGTCGCAAAACGCTACATGAAGTCCCTATAGAATTACACTACTTCACATTATAATGACTTTGCCTCATTATGACTTCATGTTAAGGTGACTTTGCATTCACTTCACATTAGTTTCTGTTGAATGCGAAATGAGTCATAATTGAAACAGCCCACAGATCATATGTGTTACAGTCTGCCAGTCACATGGCTCAGGCAGGAAGTTAATCAGGCAAGACAGTGAAAGACTTTTACTTTTGCTTTACCTAGTGTGGGAAAAAGAGGTTTTGTGAGAGAGGAGACATCTGGGGATAGGTGGGCAGTGCACCCACCTTGCAAACCACCAGCATGCACAGTGGAAGGCCAAGGTTACCAAACAGAGACGGAATGCACCTACTCTTCCTGCTTGGCAACAGGTGACAGCATGGCCTCCACCTGCACTTGGGGTCAAGTGTGGTTAGGCCATGGAGCAAGTGGCTACTCCAGAACCTGCAGGGGATGCTGGCAACCCTGCAAGAATGTCTGCCACACAGGTCAATTTGAGCCTGATGTGGAGTGAGTTGGACCACCTGAACAACAGTGTTGCGAACCTGGAGCAGTGGTTGGAGTGCATTGAGGGTTACCAACTCCAAATTATGGCCATGCTCCAACTGCTGCTCTCACACCATAATGTGGAGTATTAGTTTTTGTTTGTCCATGCAAACACCACCCTGTCCATGAAAAAATACTTCCTGATGTTGCCCCTGATCTGTCCCCCCCCCATCTTCAAATTTTGCCCCTTTTACATTGTTACATTGTCATGGGCTGAACTTGGGGCAATACTAATACCATCAGCAACTTCACTACCACCACCAGCGGGGACACCAGCATCTCCAACCATCACTGAAGCAACTTATTGCACTGTGAAAAACATAGTTGGAGAAATCCCTTTACTGGCATCAACTGTGCACTTACATGTTATGCTGCATACCACCACGCCCATGGCCACTCTTGCCAGTCACAGCAGTGCCATGGCCAGAAACATCTTTGCATCCATGTCTCTTTGCAAGCATTATTTTGGATTACACAGAAAATTCACAACAAATTTAGATTTCTGAACTTTGCAGTGGATGGGAAGCCAAAAAACAACTGTGGCTTACAGATGCTGATTGAGCCCTAAACAGAAGCAAATGCACAGACAGATAATGATTGCGCACACAAGAGAAGCAGTCACACAGGTACAAGAACACTGCCTTAACCAGTCCCAAACCAACAAATCCCAAACTGGAAAAATAATACATTTTGCGAGTTGGGGGGGGGGGGCCATGCAGTACCAATCCACTACCTAGATAGAATGAAGCAGTAAAAAATACCACAGACAGATAACAGATTCAGAGTGCTGTGATTACTGTGTGGCACAATAAAGTGTGTCTGACTTGATGGCACATGCACACACGCTCACACACTGCAGGTAATGTGCAGAAACTCTAACAGTTAGTACACTATATAACCAAATCTTCTAAACAGAATGAAAATATGCACTGCACCGCAACAAACAGAAAATAATTATCAAAATCTACTTCAGGTATTACTGTGTGTACATAAACACACAAATACTAACACACACTACTAGTACAAAACAGAAAGACTGCCTTTCTCATGTGAATCTCATGCCACCACAGATACATCCCTCCCCGAAGCACACTTCAACAGTGTCCATCAGTACACAGACTGAATGTTCTAAATTAACATTCAAAATGCACAGAAAAACAAGCAACACTTGATGATTTAAGCATGGGAGGGTTTTCTAGAATCGATGTACTAAATTTGGACCAAACTAATTGGATCAAAAGCGATTTCTTAAAGTTTTTTTGATGGTTTGATTCTCAGAGCTCTAACAGCAAACTGTCTCCAACTTTCCACTACACACACTATGCAGAACTGAGACTCTGCAAGACAATACAGAGCCCATGTGACCTGCCATCCCATGAAACAATGCAAAATTTGCCTCAAACAGCAATATAAAGGTGAAGTAAAGCGAAATCCATTAAAATCAATGGCACTTTGCATTAAAATTAAGGGAAAGCAGTAAAACAAGGCAAAGTGGCCCAAAGTCCACTGGTTTCAATGCACTTCGCAATAAAAAATAATGGCAGATTAATACGCTTCGCAGTGCGGATCATTAAGCAAATTTGGGGTTAGTACATGAAGTGCTCCATGTAGCGAAGTAAGAGCACTTCTCCCATCTCTATTCTCTACTGCCTGCCCACACTCACTGAGATACTGACTGATCTACAAGTCCCGTAGTGAGAGAGACATTGCAGATGCCGGTGTTGGGTGAACTCTTTTTCATGCTCAGGTGAACTCTTATTCTGGTTACCTGGGTGAATGTAATGCAAATCAGCTAAAGGGCAGACAGTACAGTACTATTTTGGTACCATTCTGCTACAGTACTACCAGCATACATGTCATGCTCTCTGAGACATTGACAGACTTCCGGGCGCAGTGGCAGTGAAAACAGGTACTGAAAATAGAGTAAATAAACTAATGTATTGTTGTTCATAACAAAGAAGTACACTCCTGCTAAAGAAGTACAAAGAAACACGGTATGTTATACTCTATTAGGGACTTATAGCTTTCTGTAGACTTACTTCCAACATGTTCCAGTTCCTGCCTTTTTTCGGAATCCTTTGCTAAAATGAACTTCAGGCTATAACAAACAGCCTTAATGGACTCCAATTTGTTCATTTTAGTGAGGGTACACTGTAGTAACAGACCATGGTAACCAATTGCCCCAAAGCATCTCTTCTTCTTTTTGAAATGGATAAATAAAAAATTGTGCACATGTGCAAAGGTGCCACAGCACAGTGAGGTGATGCAAAAAAATATTATAGTATATGGGTAAAGGCTATTATATATGGACTGCAGTTGCATTGATAGAGTTGTTATACCCTAGTAGTGACACTGAATTGTTGTAGTGCAGTGACATCAAATTGCTGTACCATCTTGAGTGCATCACTACTAGGGTACAACAAGAGGTACAACAAGAGAGAATGCCCATGCTACACACTGTCCCTTTTAGAATCCCTGATCTCTTGTTTTTCTTGCTAATTTCATCTGTCAGTGCTAAAGACAAGAATGAGTGATTGGTAATGGCATTCAGTAGGTCTTGAAGTATCAAATAAATTTTTAACAAATTACAAAAGGTGTTGGTCTCAGAATATGGTAACAGAGGGTCTGGCGGGGGCACAGGACACAGTAGAAGTCATAAGTTGTCCTGTAAGAGTAATGTTTAAACTGGTGAAAAATACTGTACTGTGCAAAGTGGCCCATATACTATAAAATACAAGGTATGTGCCACTGTGCAGAACAACACTGAGACTATTTCTTGAGGTTGTCATGACCACCACAGACCTCTTGAGCCTCACTGTCATGGTCTGATGGTTGTCATGACAAGTTCTCAAAGCATACAGTGTCTGATACATTATCCCCTGTTTAATGTGCCATCAGTCCCATCACTGGAGACACACACAACATTTTGCGCTACACTACTTTATCAAAAGTGTAAAGGGGCACCACTTACTGTACATGCAACCTTACATAAGCCAGCCATTAAAGATGTAGCACCACAATATTGTGTTTTTTTTAAGTGCAAGTGCAAAAAACAGAAGGAAACATGGTGAATATTATGAAAAACAACATACTTTATGACATGAAGTTAAATAATCTGCTCAACAGTCTTTTAGTGACCAGCAAAGATGCATAGTATTCAGTCCCATGTAGAGCTGAAAGATACAAAAATGCAAGGTAAGTGTTTAAATTAAGTTATGTTTATTACAGCAATCACTGACAACTCTTATAAACAAATTCTGTCCAGAGCCGATAGGGCTGCAGGCATGGCATCTGGCATAAAAATATTGAAAATTACCAAGGTTACGAGCCTGTATGAGCAAAATGTAATGTAGGCTCATAAATTTGTTGTTTTTGTAATATTTGTACACCAAATTTTCAACACAGCCTTATTATGACCCTGCCTCATGAAGAAAGGCAGAGGAAATGTTCAACTCCTGCCCAAAAGTTGATTTCATGCAGGGACTGCAAAATCAACTTTTATAACACAAAAACACATTTTGAGCAGAAGTTGAAAAATGGCAGTTGTCACATTCATGAGATGCTGTAAAAAAATAGCTATGTTGAAAATTTGGGGTTAAAATATTGAATATTACCAAACTTACAAGCCTGTGTTTGCAAAATTCAACATAGCCTCATATTGTTTTTAAATATTTTTACACCAAATTTAGATCATAGCTTTCTTATGTCCCCACCTCATGAACAATGGCAGAGAAAAATTTCAGTTCCTGTCTGAGGGTGATTTTGCACAGGGACTGCAAAATCACCTTCAGAGATGTACAAAAACATGTTGGCCAGGATTTAAAAAATGACAGCTGTCGCATTCATAAGGTGCTGTAAAGATATGGCTATGTTATAAATGTTAGGAAAAAATATTGAAAATTACCAAAGATATGAGTCTGTGTTCGCAAAATTCAATGTAGGCTCATAACTTGGTTGTTTTTTAACATTTTTACACAAACTTTTCAACATAGCCTTCTTATGACCCCACCTCATAAACCATGGCAGAGACAATGTTCAGCTCCTGCCCAAAAGGTGATTTCATGCAGGGACTGCAAAATCAACATCCGGGATACAAAAACACATTTTGGGCAGGAGTTGAAAAATGACGGTTGTCACATTCATGAGGTGCTGTAAATAAAGAGCTATGTTGAAAATGTTGGGTACAAAGATTGTTCATTACCACAGTTACAAGCCTGTGTTTGCAAAATGCAACACAACCTGATAACATTTTTGGTTTTAGATATTTATACACCAAATTGAGAACATAGCCTTCTTATGACCCCACTTCATGAACAATGGCAAAGAAAATGTTCAACTCCTGCCTGAAAGGTGATTTCACACAGGGGCTGTAAAATCACCTTCCAGGATGTAAAAAAAAAAAATTGTCCAGGATGTGAAAAATCACAGCTGTCACATTTAGGAGATGCAGTAAAAATATAGCTATGGTGTAAATTTGGGGAAAAAATATTGAAAATTATCAAAGTTATGAGCCTGCATTTACAAAACATAACATAGGCTCATAACTTTGTTGTTTTTTAATATTTTTACACCAAATTTTCAACATATCCATCTTATGACCCCATCTCATAGACAATGGTAGAGGAAATTTTCAACTCCTACCTGAAATGTGATGACACACAGAGACCACAAAATCACCTTTTGGGACAGATTTGCCTAACATCACTTGCATTGTTCATGAGGTGGTGTCCCAAAAAGGGTATGTTGAAATTTGGGGCAAAAATTTAGAAAAATTGCCAAGTTATGCTACTAAGTTCAAAACCCCATTGAAATACATTGAATGTATACCTGATTTCCTAGTTTGTGGTCTGGCATTGAAGAGTAAAAACATGACTGTGGTCCAAAGATGATAACAGTGTTGGACCTCCGATGGTTAAGTAAGGGCTTTGGGGAAGTGCTGGGAGGTGGGTGTTGAGTGGAATGGTTGGGTGGGGGGTAACAAGCTGCTGTGAAAGACATTGATGGACTTTTTTTTTACTTGTGAAAAAAAATTAGGATGCAGGATTTCCGAACACTGCACTGGGAGAGTGGGCACGGGCACCCCCACTGTCACTGTTATGTTTTTGGGGTGGGGTGAGGTAGTGGGTGCTGAGAGGCAGAGTTGAGTGGGGGAAGAAAAAAAAATATACATGTGCGTGTGTATATACATACATATATATATATATATATATATATATATATATATATATGTGTGTATATATATATATATATATTAAAAAAAGGGTCCACCACTGTGGGATAGGGAACTGATTTTTTTTTGCAAATTAAAAATAGTGCAGTGTGACCGGAGTGCTCTACAGATGCTGAGGTAACTATGGTGGAACCCAAACATGTTGTTCAGTCGTAAAGAATGCAAGGAATGTGGAGTCCTTTTTTGAAAGCAATAGGTCTGCAGGGCTCTGCCCACTGCAGCCATAAAAAGATAACTCAATGCTGTCATTCTGACCAGAAAATACTACAGCCTGTAGTTTGAAAATCCAAAAATGTGCTCTTCTGGCCAAAAGGACATACAGGTCCTGGCACCTCTTGCCCAAAACAACTTTGTCAATACCCATAAATGAGAGGTAATGGGAATGTGGGATTCCATGCTTTCAGAAAATGGCATGCCAGGATTTATTCCTTATTGCCAAGGCCACTGATTTACAGTGATTAAAACAATAAAATTCCATTTTCAAGACTTCAGATTCCGGAATTGCACTGCTGATTGTTACTCTAATTTCCAGATTTTACTGGGATTCTGCTATCATTCTTTTAGTATGTGCATAAATAATCAGAATTAAATAAGGCGTAATATACAGAGCATTAAATAAAGCAAATTAAAAACAGTACAGGAAGGAATTAAAAGAACAACACAAGTTTTGTAGATTTATTGATCTGATATAAAATGGCAGATTCCATGAAATCTTTGTTTTTACCAGCCTTCAGGCAGTCCTAATTCTGGAATTTTACTGGATTTTCCAGTAAAAAACCAAAAATAGTGGCCTTGCTTATTGCCATTGATGGTCACCCTCATGTGATCCCTAACTCTGTCCTAAAGTCTCCTCTCCTCAAAACTTCCACGGGTCAAAAATCAATCACCATGAGCTGGCTTGGTGGTGCTGAGGGCTGAGGCACTGGCACCTTACCTCATGCTACACCGGCGACCCGTGTTTGGGAATGAGCATGGGCTGTCAGGGGTTAGCAGGGTTGGTAATGGATCGAGCATCCGACGGACTGCTCTCCATCTCCAGGGAGAGAGGAGCTCAGCGGCCAGTGCACGTCTGACACCTGGCAGAGGCTGGAGCTCAGCAGCATGGAACCACTACTATATGGGAGGCGGTGCATGGCAGATGCTTGACTGGGCTGTGTGCAGGAGTATGTGTGACCCCGTCGCAGGTGTCATTGCACGCTGTGTGACTGTAGGGGGCAAGAAAAACCAGGAAATAGCTCCCAGAGGATGATGGGAGAACTTGCAGGCCCCACATCTGGCTAGCCACGGTGTGACACACAGATCCAGTCTCAGTGGGAGAAGGACCCCCTCTGCAACCCCACTGAGGGGTAATCCCTAGGAACTAGCGCCGGATGGTGGAAACCAGGGTGATAGGGCTGGGGTTCCCCAGATTGAGAGGCCATGGAGCAGAGGAGTATAAAGACCATAAAAAAAAAATCAGTCACCATTAGTGCAACTAAGATGTGAAACAAAATACCACTTGGTATTAGACAGTACAGAGCCATTCATCAATTTAAAACAATCTATAAACAACACTTGCACGACAGGACATAATGTCATTGTTTTAAAAATGCTTAATTTTAGCTGGCCTGGTGGTGCTGAGGGTTGAGGCACTGGATGCCACACCTCGCGCTACACTGGTGACCCTGGTTCAGGAATGACCTTTGGCCTTCGGGGTGCCGGCAAGGGGGAGAGGGATGAGAGTAGGGTCAAGCATTGGCTCTCCTCTCCCAGGTAAGGGGTGGAGTCCCCATCCATAGTCCCGCCATCACCAAATGGAGGTTCGGTGCCGGCTAAGGTGGTCAACAGCACGAGTGGAAGGGAAGGGCATTCCAAATGGTGTGTGCACACATACCTCCCCATACACACACTACTTTGGGGATGCGTGGGTGTAGGGGTCAGAGGAAACCTGCAAAACCCCAGAAATTACATATATAAAAATGCTAAATTTTCACTGCATATAATACTTATGTTAGCTTAACCCAATTTGTGAACAATAATTGCATGCTAATGCAGGACACATTTGCACAATATTTAACTTATGCTATAAATAATTCTGCATAGCCTACAGTCATGTTTTATATTATAGTATGTATATCGATAATCTAATGCTGTTGTTAACCATGTACAGTGGCCAAGTGCATTTTACTGTTACCAAACTTCAAATAAATAAAACAGATACCATGGCTGACCTCTGCAGCACTTAACTCACTTCCCCTCTGTCCGCTGATTTAACCCCATTAACCACCACCCTTTGTTGCCTCTCCCCAGCCAATTCTCAAACCATATGACTAACTCCTTCTTCATTCCCTAGTCCTACTGCTTCGTCAGCAGCCTCCTGTGTAGCACTGAGTCAAATGCTTTGCAGAAATCAAAGTAAAGTAAATCTACTGCCTGGCATGACCTTTAGCTATCATCCCCTACAGCCCATTGTCCTCCAGGAAGGTCACTAGGTTTTCCTTGACCGTGGTCTCCATCAATTTAGCAGACAAAAAAACTCACACCTACTCTCCATTACCAACTACAACACTCACTTTCACTACTGTATTGGTAGTGAAAATATGAAGTTTATTAGCCAATGAAAAATATATTAAAACAGTGCAAAAGATATAAAAAGTAGAAAAAAAATCAGCAGTGGTCACATAACTTCCCAATGCAATTTCACACCCCCCCTACAGATGCTTTATCTAAATCAGTTTACCTACAATGGAGGTAAGACTGATAGGTCTGTAATTGCTTGGGTCCTCCCTATGCCCTCTCTTATTGAGCAGAAACATGTTTGCAGTCCTCCAGTCCCTTGAAACCACTCCAGATTGTAGTGAGCCATTGAGTAGCTCTGTTAAGAGCTCAGCCTGCTCTAAAGTCATTACCCTGAGCACGCTCAGTTATAATCCATCTAGGCCAGCTGCCTTATCTATTCCAGTACAGTGAGTCCCTTTTTTACCCAATCCACTGTAAGCTCACTCTGCCCCATTTCCTGGATCCCTTCTTCTGGATGCCTTAATTCCACTCTCTGGTACAGGCCCTTCATCCTCCACAGTGAGTACTGAGCAGAAATAGTTGTTTAAACCATTTGCCACCTGCTCATCATCTTCAACTATCCTCCCACCCTCTAACAGGCAGAGACACCAGGAGGAAGAAGCTGCTGTTATTATAACTAAACTTCTCTACTGGGACTAAAGAACTAGAACTCTACTACTAGGACCTTCAATTTAGGGTAAAAACAAACAAAAAAAAGTTTGTGTGTTTGTCTGAGTTGGCTGAAGTGAAATGTTATCTGTTCAGTTATCTAGGTGTTTGTCTAGGTGTTTGTCTCAGGTAGCTGAAGGAAATTATCTGTGTCATTAACTAAGTGTAGAAAGACTTGTAAAGTAAGGGGAGTAGCTTAGCTAGAAGGAAGCCAGGTTAAAGCCAGATTTAAACACTGCCCTAGATAGCTTCTGCCAGAGAACAGGCAGAGACACCAGGAGGAAGGAGCTGCTGTTATTATAACTAAACTTCTCTACTGGGTCTATATTGCCCTCCTTCCCTCCCCAACCTAAACCAGTTCTAGTTTTATAGGCACAGGATTTGACTGACAACAGGAACTTCCTGTTTGGGAGCAGGAAGTGAGTGATCAAACAGCCACCAAAGACTCACCATCCTTGAAGGAAGAGTAGCTCTCTGTCCCCGCCAGCTGCTGGAGGTCTGACTCTGAGCAAGGAAGGAGACTATTGAGAAATATAGGAACTTCTAGTCTCAGAACAGGAAGATCAGGAGCTTGAAGGGCACAGAGGCAGTAAGTAAGTAGGGAGAAAAAAAAATTGAGGAAAGAGTAAGTATTCCATACAACAGTTAAGGGGCCAGAAATAAGACATGATAGAAGTGGTGCAATCCAGTGGCTGTGGAGCAGCAGTCTTCTGGGAGACGTTCTGGAGGATGCGGTGTTGTCCCATCTGCAGGCACCTCTCTGGGCTGAGGGAGGAGGCTGTTCATCTCCAGGCTGAGTTGGCCAGGATTTGTGGGACCTCCTCTCCCACCCAGGGACCACCAGTGCCACAGCCGTTGCCTCAGAGGCTGCCAAGAAAGAGGAGTGGTTGGACCACAGTGGACTCAGGGAGGGTGAGGGTGGTGGAACAGAGGCACATCCCTCCAGTTGTACCTCTCCACAATTCATATGCCATTCTGTCTGGTTCCTCTATGGAAGCACCCACAGTGGAGACCAAGGAGGATGCTGGGAACCTCCACAAAGGAAACCCACAGGAGGGTGGCATGGGACTCCACAGGGGAAGGAAACAACTCCTGGTGGGGGATTCCACTGTTAGGAAGCAAGAACTAGGAGAGGAAGCGGAGAGGGAGATAAGGTGCCTGCATGATGCCATGGCTTGGAGGAACAGGGAGTGAATCCTCAGGATCGCTGGAGCAGCTGCACAGGGGAGGGAGCTGGATGTCATTGTCCACCTAGGGACAAATGACCTGGCTAAGAAAGGGATCAGAGCAGTGCAGGAAGAGTTTGTGGAGTTGGGGAAGGGCCTTAGATAAGTAGCATGCAGTAACCTTCTCGGAGGTGCTGCCTGTCTATGGCATGGGTGCTCCACACCATGGAATTCAATCAGTGGTTGAAAAACTGGTGCAGAGCTCAGGATTTGGCTTCACCAGACACTGGGGGTCCACCTGGAGGGATGCAGGCCTATATTGGTGTGATGGTCTGCATCTGTTCAGGAGGGGAGGGGAGCCAGGATCCTAGGTGATAGGTTTAAATGCTTCATTGGCAAGCATTTAAACTAGCCAATGGGGGAGGCACTGGAAAGAAGCAGGGAAATCCTAGCCCCCCCTAAAAGATCAGGGTAGTAAGTGAGGTAAACACCAAGATAAAGATGTCAAGAGGGAGAAGGGCAGGGGTAAATGGAGAAAATGACAAACACAATAAGGACAGGGATGGGGCAAAAAGGGGTGAGACCATCAAGAAATGTAGGATAATGAGTACCAATGCCTGTAGTCTGGGCAACAAGCTCCCTGAACTGGTGGCCTTGATGGAAGAGGGATGCCTGGATAGTGTAGCAGTCACAGAAACATGGTACACAGAGAACCATGACTGGGATGTTAACATAGCAGGGTACATAACCTACAGGAGAGACAGGGAAGGGAGAAGAAGGGGAGGAGTAGCTCTCTATGTAGGGGAAGGGATAAAAGCAACTGAACAAAAGAGTAAATAGGGAGGAGAGGAGGCACCTTAGAGACTGAAAATGGCACCACAATCCACATAGGGGTTGTATACAGACCCCCATGTCAGGGGGAAGGAATGGACAAGGATATGATAGAAGGCATCCTTAGGATGGCAGAGAAAGGGGAGATACTGTTGATGGGGGACCTGAATATGCCAGATGTTAACTGGAGCACCTTGGCTGCAGCCACGCCCAAAAGCAGGGCCATTCTCAATGCCCTTCAGGTGGCAGGCCTCAGACAGCTAGTTTTGGAACCCACTCATGAGGGAGCAATCTTAGACCTTGTACTCTCAAATGGGGATGGTGAAAGGATCTCAGATCCAGAAGTGGGTAGCCATCTGGGAACAAGTGATCACCAAACAGTGAGGTTCATGATAAACTCAGCTACAGAGTCAAGCCATACAAAAGTGAGAGTTCTGGACTTCAGGAGGGCTGACTTTGGCACGATGGGAGAGTGCCTTAGAAAAGCACTAGCAAATAGGCTAGAAGGAGGGGTGGAGCAATGATGGGGAAACATCAGAACTGCCATCACAGAGGCAACAAGCCTTTGTGTGAAGCAAATAAACAAATCAAAATGAAAGAAAAAGCCACTATGGTTCTCAAAAGAGGTGGCGGTGATGGTTAGGGAGAAAAAGATAGCATTTATGAAGTATAAGGAAACACAGAAGGAGCAGGACAGAGAACTGTACCAGTTAAGGCAGAAGGAAGCAGGGAGGGTAGTCAGAATAGCAAAGGCCCAAACTGAGGAAAAGACAGCCAACTTTGTTAAGAAAGGGGATAAAACCTTTTATAGGTACATCAGGGAGCGTAGAAACACAAAGGGAGGGATAGTGAGGCTGAATAGAATGGACGGGGTGGGTGGGCAGAGGGACAGTGAAAAGCAGGGATACTGAATGAATACTTCTGCTCAGTATTCACAAAACAGGAGGAGGGGGAAGTACCTAATCCAATTAACAGAAGCACTCTGATAGGGGGATCGATCCCAGTCTTTTCACAGAAAAAAGGGTTCTGAAAGAACTCCTAAAATTGAAGGTGGACAAAGCAATGGGGCCTGATGGAATTCACCCCAGAATTCTAAAAGAATTAAGGACAGAACTAGTGACATCACTGACTACCCTTTTTAACAAATCATGGGAGGATGGTGTGGTACCTGAGGACTGGAGGAAGGCTGATGTGATACTCCTTCACAAAAGTGGGAGCAAAACAGAGGCAGGAAACTACAGACCTGTCAGTTTGACCTCTGTGGTAGGGAAAGTGATGGAATCACTTCTGAAGGAAAGAATTGTTGAGTACCTAGAGGCCAGTGGGGCACAGGACCCAAGGCAGCATGGGTTCACAGCAGGAAGGTCATGTCAGACAAATCTAATAGATTTCTTTGACTGGGTGACTGAAGTAGTAGACCAGGGAGGGGCTGTGGACATGGCTCACCTATACTTTAGCAAGGCCTTTGACACAGTCCCACACAAAAGATTAATATTCAAATTAACCAACCTGGGAGTGGGTCCCAGGGTGGTGGCCTGAGTAAAACATTGGCTGGACAACAGGACACAGAAGGTAATTGTAAATGGAGTCCATTCTGAAGAAAGAGGGGTTACTAGTGGGGTACCACAGGGTTCAGTACTGGGTCCAGTCCTTTTTAATGTCTTTATAAGTGACATTGCAGAGGGACTGGAAGGAAAAGAATGCCTCTTTGCAGATGACACAAAGATCTGCAATAGGGTTGATACACAAGGAGGCATGGAAAGGATGAGAAGGGACTTGGCAAGGTTGGAGGAATGGTCAGAAGTATTGCAGCTTGGATTCAATGCAAAGAAGTGCAAAATAATGCACAAGGAAACAAAAACCCAGGGCAAGATTACACAATGGGGGGAGAGGAGGTAGTAACAACAACAAAAATGGAAAGGGACCTGGGGGTTATCATATCAGATGACCTTAAGGTTAGCAAGCAATGTGAGAAGGCAGTAGGGAGGGCTGGGGGGATACTGGGATGTATAAGGAGAGGCATCACCAGTAGAAAACAGTAAGTTGTTATCCCTCTGTACAGACAGTTGGTGAGACCCCGTCTGGAGTACTGCGTCCAGTTCTGGAGACCCCATCTCCACAAGGACATAGACAGGATGGAGGTAGTCCAGAGGAGGGTAACTCAAATGGTGCAGGGTCTGCAAGAGAAGCCATACGAGGAGAGACTAAAGGAGCTTAATATGTAAACCCTTGAGGAAAGGGAGAGGGGAGACATGATAGAAACTTTTAAGTACCTCAGTGGAATCAACAAAGTCCAAGAGGGTAGCATCTTTCAGAAAAAGAGTTGTGCAAGAAAAAGGGGACACAATTTGAAGATAGAGGGGGGACGGCTCAGGGGCAATGTGAGGAAGTCTTTTTTCACAGAGAGGGTGGTGAACACATGGAACAGCCTTTTTGAGGAGGTTGTAGGGTCTAAAACTGTGGGAGAATTCAAGAACGCATGGGACAGACATAAGGCAATTTTTGTGGGGGGTAGGAAGAAATAGGCTGTTGGTTAAATAGGATCTGCAGCTTATCCTGTAGGTAGGAAAATGGGCAGACTAGGTGGGCCAAGCGGTCCTTATCTGCTGTCATAGTCTATGTTTCTATGTTACTAAACTAACAGCTCCCTTGGTTACCTTCCTTTTCCACTAAGGTACTGAAAGAATTATTTTTCCACTGTCTTGACACCCTCAGAAATTCACAGCTCTGTGTCTTCCTTTGCACTCCTGACCACTTTCTTGGACTCTTTATCTTACTCTGGTAGTTCCCCCACTCTTCCTCCCCTTCATTCTTCTTGTACCTAGCGAAGGCTCTTTTTTTGGTTTTCACCACCTCCCTTATCCCTTTTGAGAAAGAGCACTCTCAGATCACTCTCTTATACTTGTTACCTTTGGTGGCTGTCCTCGTGCATGAGTTGGTTGCTTTGAGAATGACCCCTTTAATTGCACCCACCTATCCTCTACTCCCTGATCATATCTGCACCATCCATTTGTTCCCTGACTCCTTCCCTTATTTGGTGAAAATCTGCCTTTTTGAAGTCCAGAAACACAGCTTTTGGTGAGAGTCTACCCTTGCCCAGGGCCAATTAAAACCATATAGTACAATAGTAGTGGACCCTAGTTGCTCTCCTACCAACTCCCCATTTTCCAGCTCCAAATTTAATATGAATTACAACATTCACAGGGCTTTCAAGCTCTGCCTTTCAAGGTATGAGTTACAGTGTTTGTAGGTTATACAGTTCTGGGTTTGAAGTAAAGCGTATTCCTGTTCTCATACGCTGTCAGTGGTGGTTTCTAGGCCTGAGTCAGATGCTGTGCTGCTCTGTTATAGCAGTTAGTTTCTGATTCTTGTTGTAGTTCCATTTAAAGTTGTAATGGTGGTTTCTGTAACTGCTGGAGCAGCAGCTGTTTATAGGATTTCTTTGGTGGCCTACATTTCATATGTATTTTACCATGCTTTTAAGGCAGTAATGGAAAGCATGACCATGCATTAAATGTTTTATATGCACAGTTTTACTGGTGGTATATTGATGATTAACAATGGTCATGGGGTGCTACTGAACCTATCTGGTGGCTGGATTTCAGCAATTCACTATGAATTGTTTTACAGGGGGGAGTTTAAACAATGGCCATGGGGCAGTAATTGACCAATGAGGTGACTGGATCATAACAATTCTCTCTGAACCACTATACAATTCAGTTTAATGCTAACATATGTAAAATACTATGTATGTGGATAAGGAGCAACTATGGGACTATGTATCAAATGTACTGTATCAATCATGAGGTGGTCTAAGCAGGAAAAGTATCTGTATTCTGAAAGAAGTCCTTGAAACCCCTCAGCTCAGTGCATGGTGTCAGAGAACAAAGAAAAACAGGGTTCTAGGTTGCATAAACGGAAGGGCAGACTATGAATCAAAAGGTTTGATCCGCTTACTGTATAAAACAGAACGGACTCATTCTGGAGTACTGGGTACTTTACTGGTCACCTGACAATAAGATTAATGATACTGCCCTGGTTGTGGTGCTGTCTAGGGAAACCAAGATGTTACCTGGTCTCAAGAATCTAAGTGATGAGCTGTGGTAAAAAAGGCTAAGTGTATTGTGCTTGGAAAATCAAGACTTTGACATGACATAATAGAAGTCTTCAAAATAGTTAAGAGAACTGATAACGCTGATCCATGCAAATTGTTTACTGTGGTTAAGGGTTCAAGGAAATCATTTACAAACTCAAGAATGCAGTGTGTTCTAGTGGTTTGAGCACTGACTTGGAAACTAGGAGACCAGGAGACAATGGGATCAAATCCCAGCAGAGCCTCTCATTTGCCAAAAAACCTTAGAAAATCTTTTAACCTTTCTGTACGCCAGGTCTCACAGCTCCTGAGCAGAAGCAGGATCTTACTGTAAACTAGATATTATACAATATCTCATTTGGGCTATCCTGGCTAAAAAAGTTGCAAAAGAAAACGTTTGACTAGAAGTAAAAGGACACATAAAACTTTTAACTAAAAGCGTCAAAAACATGAAACCAGCTGCAGAGAAGTTAGTTGACATGAACTATAAAAGACAACTGTGGCTTCTTTTTGGAGAAAATGAGGAATAAAAAGATACCGGCTATTTCAAACGAGGGATGCAGCACTCCCGTTCAGATTTTAAATGCCTGCTGCATCCCAGCAAATGTTCTGGAATACTTGCAGAAATTGTTTACACATTCTGACACATTTGCAACAATTTACCTGTTTCCAGCAAAAAATTACGCATGCATCAAAATTCTGATGCAAGCGTCATTTTCTAAGCACAAGTTGTAGCAATTGTGTCCAGAAGTTGGACCATCTTTTAGGTGGTCTAACTGTTTGGATGGATGTCATGTGGGCACATTTGAAATACAGACATGGCCATTTGGAGATGCTGCCCATTATATGGTGTAAGCCGAATAGGTAGGAGTATGATAAAACAAAATGGAGCTGAGCTATTAAGACTCATTTTTTTCACCCTGTTCACAATATTATTATGTTCTGCTGCCTGCCCTTGAACGGGGCTGCTTCAGCTCCCCCAAGGTTGGCCGGCACCCTGCCAGCCACCGAACGAGACCATGACGCCCGCCTACAGCTCCTTGGAAGCTGCCTGCCCTTGAACGGGGCTGCTTCGGCTCCCCCACAGTTGTCCAGCACCCAGCCAGCCTCCGACCGAGACCAGGACACCCGCCTGCAGCTCCTTGGAAGCTGTCTGTCCTTGAACAGGGCTGCTTCAGCTCCCCCACTGTCGGTCGGCACCCAGCCAGCCACCGACTGAGACTAGGATGCCCGCCTGCAGCTCCTTGGAAGGTATGGTGACAGCGCAGCCAATCGGAACACGGGCGCTTCCAGCAAACCTGCTCTGATTTGCCAGGACTTTTGCCCTGCTTTTGCCACCTGGCACTTTTTACAAAAAGATTTTAGATAGAACTAAGCAGATTTCAAGTGTCTAATAAAAGTTTTTCAACTGTATTAGCTGGATTGTAATTTCTACTACTGTTTTAAAGTGCTTACAGCTCTTCTGTTTCCTTGCTCCTGCACCCCCCTTCCCCATCCAAGCACTCTGTCTTGGCACCGAAAAGTCTAACTCTCCTTTGTCTTGCTAAACTGCTCAATCTAAACCTATCCTACCTCTATGCTATTTAAACCCTGCTATTTTTTCTTCTCTCCAGCCACCTGCCCTTGAACGGGGCTGCTTCAGCTCCCCCACGGTCAGTTGGCACCCAGCCACCGACCGAGACCAGGACGCCTGTCTGCAGCTCCTTGGAAGGTACAGCGACAGCACTGCCAATCGGAACATGGGCGCTTCCAGCAAACCTGCTCTGATTGGCCAGGACTTTTCCCCTGCTTTTGCCACCTGGCGTTTTTTACAAATAGATTTTAGATAGAACTAAGTGCATTTCAAGTGTCTAATAGAATTTTTTTTTTGTAAATAAGTGGCTAGTTTTCCATTAGCAGGTTATACAGACCTGCCACTAGAGGGATTCTTGTTCTTTCATTTAAAAAAAAAAGTCTACCCTCTGAAAGACACAGTTGCTTTACTTGCTATATACCTTCCTTCCCGCCCTTGAGATCCTCTCGAACCGGGTAAGACTTCCTTGAAATACGGGACTGCTGAGAGCCATGTCATTGGCCCCATGGTGTCTGTACCACACCCTGATTGGACGCTCTCTTGCCTCCTGCTCGCGGATTGGCTCTTGAGCCAGCTAAAACTTTGCTCTGCTCGGGGCTGCTGTGCCCATTCATTTCTATGGCAAACGGCTGAAATTTTACGCCCACCCCTCAGACCTTAACTTTATAGACCTTCCTCCACGCCCAATGGTAGCTCCACCCCCCTACTCATGTTCCATTGGGTACCTGTTTTGGGACTCCCCCACCATCTTTGAGTCGCCACCTCCCACTCCCTGGCTGCCTCGCCTTCCTGGCTGTATCTTCACTTCTCACTGATCCAGCTACTGCTCTTCCAACCCCTTCTCCGAGCCCTGCCAGCCTGTCTTAACTCCCTCTCACCGTCTAGCCCAAATCCTACCTTAATCATGCACCTCCACCGTTCTCTACCCCCTATTCTATTTCTTCTTGCCTGTCTTCCTCCCCTACTGCACACCCCAAAAGCCTGCTTTCCCTCCCTCCCCCACTGCTTCCACATTTCTACATCCTTCCTCCACATAGGCACGCTGCACACTGGTCACTGCCCCTTGCCCAGGGTCCATCCTACTGCCATGAAACTGTCCTACACCCACACTGGTCCTAGCCCTCCACTCTGGTCCCCCCTGTCTATGCTTACCCTCACCCACTATCGTTGATGCTTGGCAATTTCCCTGAGATACTAGCAGGTGAAAGCATTCCCTTAAAGAAATATGCCACAGCTCCTTGAGGCTAGTCCTCCTCCTCCTAATGCCGTAAGGCAACGTGCACCCAAACCCTGGCCCATTCTGCTCTAAAGCCACTAAACTGAGCAAGTCTTTGGGTGCCCTCTCATTCATATCAATCAACATCTGCAGCCTCCTTCCTAAAATGGATGCCCTACAGGCCTTCACCAGCCAACACTGCCCTGACATCCTGGCAGTTGTCGAAACCTGGCTCATGCCATCAGTACCAGACCATGCAATCAGCCTTCCTGGCTACAATGTCTTTAGGCTGGATCACCTCTCCAAAAGAAGTGGGGGCTGCGCTCTCTACCTAAAAGACTCCATACAGGGGCACCACATCATTACCTCACTCCAACCCACAACTGCTCAGATACTGCCAGTGAGAATCCTCCTCGGAGCCCAAAACAAAACCCTCACTGTTGCCACCATCAACATCCTTCCTAAAGAACAGGGAACTGGTCTAACAGTTGTTCTTGACTTTGTAAAGTCACTCCCACTGGACACCGAATCCATCCTCCTAGGCGACTTCAACATCAACCGGCCTGTGGCCGATGCTGGTGCACTCAGGGATACCGTTGCTGCGGCGAACCTCACACAAATGGTTGACTCACCAACCAGGAAAAATTACAGGACCAGCACCTGCACACTCTTGGACTGGAGCCTTACCAGTCACCCATCGTGGATATCTAACACTAATGTCCTCCCTGACTCCCTCAGCGACCACTCCCCTGTTAGCAGCACCTGGTCAAATAAATTCATCAAACAACCACCAAAAACTATCACCAGCAGGGTTCTACCCTGTGGTCACCTTCCTCGACTCAAATCCCACCTCCTCCATCAAGACTGGTCCCCTATCTTCAATGCAACCAACGTAAACACTGCCCTTGACCATTTCATAAACATCTTCACTGTGGCCTGTGACACGTATGCTCCTATTAAGAAATGCAAAGTCAAATCACTCAGTAACCCTTGGCTCACAGGTGACCTCCTCAGGATGCTAAAAACAAGAGACCACCTATGGGAGCTGGCCAGAAACTCTGGAAGGCAAAACGACATCCAAAACTACAAACGTGCCCGCAATGACTACACCAAAACCATCCGGCAAACAAAGTCCGCCTACTATAAGCATGCCCTCACAACCTCCTGGGGCAATGGTCGGGACTTCTGGAAGAACATAAAGGAACTCACCGGGAATCCACCCAAAACCCCCCCATCAATACTCAACATCAACGGAACCAGAACCCTCAACCCAAAAACCATTGTGGATACCTTTAACAAAGCCTTTACAGACCTCAGTGCTGTCCTACCCCAGGACTGCTTCAAAGATGGTGAAGCCCCTCTGTCCACAATGAACACTACTCCCACCACCTCCTCCCACTTCTACTTCAAAGCAGTCAAGGCTCACCAAGTACGCAAATATGTTACCAAAGCCCTTGGTAAATCAAGATTCAGTAATGACTCCCTCGATCTCAAAATCCTGTCTCTCACACTTGATGAAGTGCTTAGTCCTCTGACCAGAATTTTCAACCTCTCCCTCAGCCTTAGCCAGTTCCCGGACAGATGGAGATCTGCCACTGTCACCCCAATCCATAAAAGTGGTGACAAAACTGCCCACGATAATTACAGACCTATCTCCCTACTACCCCCACTCTCCAAGGCACTAGAACACATCGTCTTGGACCAGCTCACAGAATACCTAGATACATACAACATCCTGTGCAAGCAACAACACGGGTTCCACAAAGGTCACAGCACCTCCACAGCCCTACTTGAATTCACTGGCACAATCCACAATGCACTTGACTCCAGTGAACTACTAGGCTCAATCTACATTGACTTAACTAAAGCCTTCGACACCATCAATCATCGCCTCCTGCTTGTCCAGCTTCAGAACACTGGGCTGTCAACCGACTCCATTGGCTGGTTTAAGAGCTACCTTGAAGAACAATTCCAAGCAGTAAGAATCGCTGATACACTCTCAGACCCTAGACTGGTCCGCTTGGGAGTCCCCCAGGGCTCCATTCAGGGACCTCTCCTCTTCAGCCTATTCTTAAACTCACTACTGGACAGCTGCCCAGAACAAATAATTCTCTACGCCAACAATGCTGTGATCCTCACCTCAGACCCTGATCCAATCCAATTACGAAATAAATTGCAGCGGGCCTTCTGCTCCATCGAATCCTGGTTCCTAAATCATAAACTGCTTCTCAATCAGAAAAAAAAACAAGTCTATGGTCTTCTGCAGCCCCCACAACAAAAACAAACAACTCCACCTCTCCATTACAACCAAACAAGGAGCCATCCTAGAGCAAACACAATCGTTCAAGTACCTCGGCATCACCCTTGATCCACACCTCTCATACACTGTCCATATCAGCAATGTTGCAAAGTCAGCCAATGCAAGGTTAGGCATATTATTCCGGCACAGGAAACACCTAACCCCAGAAGCATGGTCAGTGGCCGTCCAAAGCTCTATCGTCAGCATCATAGACTATGGTCTTATCATATATGGGTCTGCAACTACCACTGATATCAAATGTATCGTGACCTCTCTGAATAAGGCCTGTCGTCTCATCACTGGCTCACATCGCCGTACCCACACATGTGATCTTTATTCCCAATCTGGATGGCTTCAACTGGACAAATGCATAAAATACCAAACCTGCATCACGGCCAAGAAAATTATAATGGGGCTTGCCCCACCTGGTGTCTGTGCCCTCCTTAAGTGTAGACATAGGAATGTCACTACAAGAAGATCCAATTCCCATCTACTACATATCCCACAATGTCGCACGACCCAAGGACAAAGATCATTCGCCTAACGGGCATCCAACTGGCTCAACTCTCTTGGCAGTGACATAGCAACCGCTCCAACACTCAGCTTCTTCAAGTCCAAGCTGCACCTCTCACTGCTTGTATCCTGCGATTGCCCATCTTAAAATTTCCACCATTCCAGCTGCACGTGCCCCAGCACCCAGCACTTACAATCTGTCTTTGCACCCCCAGCACCTTACCTGTCATATTCCCTTGACAAGGCCCCCTGTCTGCACTGTCCCCTGCTCTCACCCACCTCTCTCCCGTATCTCCACTCCTGCCCCAGCCCTAACCACCTCCTGTACTCCCCCTTACCCCCTGCACCTCCTTGCCCCTCGATCTCCTACCCTCACTCTCCCCACCCACCCACCCTCCTTCCCTTGTCTTGCTCATAGCTCAAGTCTTTGTACTGGTTATTACATGTCTGTAAGTCAATGACTATATGTTTGTAACTAAAAATGATGACTCCTGAACACGCTGACGTGGAACCTTTGTAAAAGAGCCTCGGCTCAAAGGTATTCTAATCCTAGGTTGAAATAAATAAAAATACAATTCTAAAAAAAGGAATGTGATAAAAAAAAAAAATTTCAGTAACAGAAAAGCAGCATTGTCTCCTCCTGTGAATGATTGCTATATAATTAACAGTTTCACAAGTTTGAAAGGCTAAACTAAGTCCTTTGCTTTTCCTGAGGGATTAAACTCAATCACCCTCTCTTTAGCTGCTGATATACATCCAAGACAGCCTTCAAACTTGCAGGTTAGAAACTGTTCATCACTGAATGGGAAAAAGAGCTAGTGGAAACAGAAGACGCAGACAGGAAGATGATACAATTTTTAAGAAGTAGTCAACTGTAGCTTTTTATTTCTGAACCATTTTACTTTTTAGCTTTGCTCATTAGAAAGTTTTCTGTGTGATAATACAGTGCTGGATGTGTGGAATAGCTCTCAGTCTGGCAGTTGACATATCTATCTCTATCCCCCCCACACAATATCATCAGCGTTGTGACAAATTCACAATGACATCCCAGGTGACTGACCTGGCAGCTACTGAGTGGCTGTTCCTAAGCAGCAGTGATGTCACAGTCAATGAGATCCCAATGCTGATGATGTAGTGGGGGTGAATAGAGCTAGATATGGCAGCTGCAAGGCAGAGTGCTGTTCCACAAAACACACCTACTAACATCAGGTAAACAATCACCTAATTAAAAAAAGGGAAAAGGAAAAGCACCTCAGATACAAAAGGTAGTGGATGACTGCTTTTAAAAACGAATATTTGTTTTAGGCAGTATAGTATGCATGACTAATGTTGTATTTATACATGGTGGGAACATTTGGTTCAACTGGCTAAAAAGATTAGAACTGATTCAAGCCTGGTTCATAATGCCCCTGTGGCAGAGTCCCCCCCGGAATACTGAGTACAACCAGGATATTTCCCCTTCTCTAACACCCTTCTTGGAGTTTACTGCAGTAGCATCTATTTTTCCTTGGGTCTATCCTGACCCTATTTCATCTCTCTATTATGATGGGGTGGCCTCCTATCATAATATATTTTTCTCTTCTTCTCCTCAACAAATCTTTTTCTTATGTCCTTTGTGGTGATTAAGTAGTGGCTATAATAAGCCTCCTATGTGTAAAGATGATCCTGGGCTAAAGGGCAGTATAGTTTGTAAGTTTAACATGCCCCATGGAGCCTTATCGTAAAGGATCATATATGTGTGCTGTCCCTTAGAATACAAAAACAGAATAAAATCTGGCCAGACAAAGAAGACATAAAGAAATAAGGTACAGGGACGCCTGTGCTAGTTTGAATGAAAATCAATGATATCAAATGTAAAGGGTACTGTAGTGTGCTTTGGTGATGGAAAACATGCTTCTGCTAATAAAAAAATGGATGCAATTATGGTTTAAAAACTGTGAACTGCATTGTGTGACTTAAATAATAGAAGCTATAGCCAGAATAAGGAGACTGTACTGCTACAGGAGGTGCGATTGAGAAAAATGTGCCACGCACACCTGTAGGGTCTCCATGACTCCCTAAGTGCTTGCCGAGTAGATAGCTTACTTTATATAAATAAAAGGAATGTCCTCTCGGCTTCTACGACAGATGGGATATGTAAGCCTGTATTTGTCTGCTGAGGTTGCTGCAAGTTGCAGCGAGAGAAAAATCCTTTCCCCAGTGTGTAAGTACCACAGAGCAAATGATCCAAAAGGAATAGCAGAAGTGGTGCGAGCTATTGAAGGCTCCATATGGTGGTGCACTCAGGAACAGTATGATGCTTGGCTCCAAATAATAAAAAGAGACTGGAGCTGAGTAATAGTAAGAAAATAACATGGGGGAGAGTTCTAAATAGAAGGAAGAAGCCCCATGTGTTTTATCATTTATTTAAGTTTGGTATAGGGGCTTCTCAAACATTTTACTTGAGGTCAGGAAGGCCCAAATGAAATAGTGAGCCGTCGGCTACCAATTGCAGCTGACAGAACCATCTTGCTACCACAATGAATGAACTTTAGCCCTAATGTAAAGACGGCAGAGTAAAAGGAGCATAAAAACATGTTAAGAAATATTAAAGAGACAGTTTTTATTAATGTTGTGGACCTAGAAAAGGGAAAGTTAAATCCAGGTCCTTATCTGGTCATGTTGTCCTATAATAACCCTTAGGAAGCAGCAGCCCCAATCAGAAGCTTATTTATAGGAACATGGGCAGTCCATAATACTGTCCAGGGAGGAGTTAAGTCTCTCAAGTGCCCCTTAAGCATTTTTAGCTGGAATACTGGCTGCAATGGGACAAATGCACTGAAATTAACATTATAGTTTGTTAATAATCTTTTGTATGGGTTGGTCTAGCTGATTTCCCATTTGCTTGTATTAGAATAGTTTTTTTTCTGTATAACACAATAGGGGTGGATCAGCTGACCATGTGATGTCAGAGGTTGGTCCTATATAAGCACCTCTGGTGCTCAGTTTATCAGATGAGCCTAAGTAAGCAGTAGGGAAGTAAGTACTGCAGACATGAACAGCACAGAAGATAGTGGAGATATTGTTTTGGAGTGTATTATTCACTCTGTGGCAGCACTGCTAGGGAAGAGCAGTGCTGATGCTCGGTTAGAGCAACTTTTTTTTTAATTCTTATTTTCACTTTATTTTATTTTCTGATTCTGAAGTAAGAATTTGGAGACAAATAACATTTCACACTGAACCAAAGTGTGTTTTAAAATCTTAAAACTATGTCTGTGTTGTTGTATTTCCACACCCTTCCACAGTTTGGTGTCAAAAGTGGGATTATTAGTTGTCCAAAGTAGCAGGTAGAAACTAGTACAGTTACCAGACCTGGTACCCCAACAACAACAGATATGTCTGAAGGTGTTAATGAGACGAAACTGGGAGCAGTGACCCATGCCAAGATGGATAGGACCTGAGAACTGTTAAACCCAGGGCTGGCATTCAATGTTCAGAGGAGGACCAAGAAGGACAAGAGCTTTGAGGAGGATGAAAAGCCAGTGCTAAGGGAGAGACATCAGGAGCCCAGAGATGAACCACTGGAAGGCCTGATGGATGTACTGCAATGGCTGGCGGTCTGCCAGATAGAATTTGAGAGGCAAAGGGACTTAGACCTTCAAGGAAGAGAGAGGGAATGCAGAAGGCAGGACCTCAGGTGGGCAGACACCACACAAATGTTTAAGACTATGGGGCAGGGCACAGATTTAGTGGGGATGGGGCAACCCCTAATCCCAAAGATATAAAGCTAACAAAAAATTACTGCATCAGATGACATAGCTCTCATATCTGACAACATTTGAAAGAGTGGCTAGGGCATGTGGGAAGCCTCCCAACCAGTGGGTAGTGTGCCTAGCACCCTATTTAACAAGAAAAGCCCAATTAGCATATGGGAACATGGACTCACACTTAGTAGATAATTACTTTTTGGTTAAGCAAGTGATCCTTAAAAGATATGACATGAATACAGAAACTTATTGGCAGAGAGTCCGTGCCCTAAAACATGCAGCACATGAGCCCCCCCCAGGGAAACATTTATGAGACTAAGAGAACTGTGTTTTAAATGGATGCAACCAGAAGGGAAGTCTCATAATGACATTATAGAAATCTTTGTAATCGAGCAGTTTCTACAAATCCTGCCTCTAGATGTCCAGATATGGATAAAAGAGCACAACCCAGAGTCAGTGGAGATGGCCATTACTTTAGCACAAGATTTTCTTGCTGCCCACCAACCTTATAAAAAGGGAAGACAATGGACACCTGACCCCCCTGCAACTAAGGCACCCCAACCACTGTTAAGACCTAATTTAAACTTTTGTAATAAAAAGTATGAAAACAGGAGTGGGTCAGGTGGGAGAACTTTTCTGCAGGACATTGTGTGTCACACCTGCCAAGGACTGGGGTATATAGCTCATTTTTATCCCACAAAAAAAGTAGATACTACCCATCTGGTATTGTTAAATATGGGGTATTTTCTAACAGATGTCAAAATTACAAACCAAACTGTATTGCGCCTGATAGATTCCGGTAGTAAAAATATCTTGACAAGACTTGAATTGTTGGGACCAACAGAAAAAGGGTCCCCTATGAATGTGGTCTGTGTGCATGGGGATATGCATCAATATCCCACAGCAAACATAGATGTAAATATTGAAGGAAAGGCCACAGAAATTATGGCAGGACTTGTCCCGAAGTTGCCAGTCCCTATAGTAATAGGACACGATTTTCCAGACTTTTCTTCATTGATAGCAGAAAAAGGGATTATGGCAGTAGTAACTACCAGTGCCCTAGCCAAGAAGGAACAATTAATTGGAGAACAGTTTCCCTTTGAGGGAGAAGTAATTGAGGTCCCTGGAAAAACCAAATAGTCTCTGAATGCCAAGAAGAAATTACAAAGGAAATGGCATAGAGACCAAAAAGGACAGCTGGAAGACATTAAAACTGTTTTTGTTAATGCTGATGTTGGTTTGAAACAAAAAGATGATCTAACCTTGAAATCTTGTTTTCAATAGGTAGGGAAAAACCAAAAACCAGGTGCCCCAGAAATTATACTAATGAGCAAATTATTATACAGGGTTTGTACAAATCCAGCGACAGGAGAAAAAAACAGAGCAGTTAATGGTACCTTCATGTTTCAGAAAAGATCTATGTATGTAGGATATGATATGCCCTGGGTAGGACATGCCGGGAGGGACAAAACACTTAGTAGGGACCTACAGAGATTTTTCTGGCCTGGAATCCATGAGGATATAGTGCAATACTGCCAAGAATATAAGGAATACCAGCTGACAGCACAGACAGGAAAAAGGATGTGGTACCCCTTATCCCCAAACCATTAGTTACCACCCCATTTGAGAGGATAGGAATAGACACTGTGGAGCCCCTGGTGAAAAGTTCCAAGGGAAACAGGTTCATCTTGATGATATGTGATTATGCCACCAAGTACCCCGAGGCCATTCCAATGAGAACAGTCACTACCCGTAGAATAGCTGAAGAGCTAGTAAAGCTATTTGGTCGGGTGGGAATACCTAAAGGAGATTTTGACTGACAGGGGAAGTAATTTTAATACTGCACTTTTAAAAAAGATGTTTACCGCCTGCTGGGAATAGTGGCAGTCCGTACATCTCCATACCACCCCCAGATGGACGGTCTAGTGGACCATTTTAACCAGACGCTCAAGAGAATGCTGAAAAGTTTGGGAAGGATTGGGACAAATTTCTTCCTTTTGTTTTGTTTTCTTATAGGGAGGTATCCCAAGCATCAACAGGTTACTCACCCATCTCCTTACTGTTTGGCAGAAACCCCCAAGGACCACTAGACATGGTTAAAGATGCTGGGAAGTGGGTAAAGAAATGAAATATCCAGAGATGGCCTTGTATATGAAGGAACTGAGAAAAAGACTTGTGTTATATAAACAAAGAACACATGAGGCAGGTGTGAAGGCCCAAATGGTTCAAAAAGAGGGGTATGATCAGAAAGCCTCCAAGAATAAAACATTCAAAGAAGGAGAACAGGTTCTATTGTTATTACCAACCTCCATTAACAAACTATTGATGAAATGGCAGGGACCATATAAGGTGTTGAAGCAAACAGGGCCAGTCACCTATGAGATAGAGACCCCCTGTAGAAAATTCAGAAAAAAGGTGTATCATGTTAATTTGTTGAAAAGATGGCATGAAAAATCTGATCACAATGTTGGGTTATTGGTAATGCCAGAAATGAGAGATAATGAAATGGACCTGGCCTATAGAAGGCTAGAGATGGAACAAGGGTCTGAGGAGGTAGTCATATATATTGACTTAGACCAGCCCCAACAGAAAGATTTATGAAACCTAGTAAATGAATTTAAATCTACCTTTATCAGTATCCCGGAGCAAGCCAATGGGGTAGAACATCAAATCCATACTGACGCACCCCCTATCAGAAAGAAACTGTATAGGTCCATGAGAGGGTACGGAAATATGTACAGAATGAGATTCAGAAACTGCAGGCATTACATGTTATTGAGCTATTGAAAAGTGCATGGGGTTCACCCATTGTTTTTGTACCAAAGAAGAAGGAAGGCATTAGGTTATGCCTAGATTTCTATGGTTTGAACCAAGTGGCCAAATTTGATGCATACCCAGTGCCCAGAGTGGATGATATACTGGATTGAATAGAGAATGCTAGGTATATATCCACTTTGGACCTAACCAAAGAATATTGGCAAATCCCCCTAGAAACATCAGCCAAAGAGAAAACCGCTTTTAGTACACCAGTGTAATTATTCCAGTTTAGAACAATGTCATTTGGACTCCATGGAGCACCTGCGACTTTTCAGCACTACTTGGATAGGGTGCTGGCACCACACAGTAATTTCTGTGTAGCATACCTAGAGGACGTCATTGTTTTTAGTCCAACATGTAATACCCACTTGGTACACTTAAAAGCAGTTATTACTTCCATCAAACAGGCTAGAATGACAATAAATCCAACTAAGTGTGCTCTGGCAATGCAATAGACCAGATACTTGGGATTTATACTGGGAAATGGCATGATCAAACCAGAGACTAATAAAGGGCAGCAGCAGCCCAATGTCCAGTGCCAGTCACCAAGAAACATGCTAGATCATTTCTAGGTCTAGCAGGGTATTACAGGTGATTCATCCCTAATTTTGCCGCTGTAGCTTCCCCATTGACAGATTTGACCATGAAACATTATGGTAACAAGGTACACGTGAGGATGCCTTCCAACAGATTAAGGCAGCTTTATGTTCCTCCCCAGTGTTAAGTAGCCCAAATTTCGATCATCCATTTGAGGTACATATTGACACCTCAGGGATTGGGATTGGGGCTGTCTTAAGCCAAACAATTGAGGGAGAACACCCTGTGGTGTATAGTTCATGTAAGCTGCATGACCGAGAACAGAAATATTCCACAGTGGAGCTGGAGTGTCCAACAGTCAAATGGGCCATAGAGGCCTTGCAATTTTATTTGTGGGGAGCTTCTTTCACTTTAATTACAGATCATAATTCGTTGTGCTTCATTTCTCAAATGAAGGATAAAAACAACTGCATTATGAGGCAGTATTTGGCCCTACAACCATACAAATTTACTGTGAAGCATAGGGCAGGTTCTACTCATGTAAATGCACATTTTTTTGTCAAGACGTTGTGTTACTAGTGAGACATGAAATGTATGATGTAGATGATACAGTATTAGTATGCGTACTGTGAACAGACCTAAGACACCCAGAGTATTTTAGAGTGCAGAATGTAAGAAATGAACAACAGTGCAGTATATTGTTATTGTAGTTGCATATTTCTGTTGTTTGAAAAACAGGGACTCTGAGGTGAAGCTTCCAAGCAAGGGTGGACAGAAGCTCCATCCTACCCAAATACTGTATGTAATGGGTAGGTTGTCTTGAAAACTAGTAGAGCAAGTATGATTGGTTTTTGCTTAACCATAGGGGTATGTGGCACAGTTGCCCCTCCCCGGGATACTGAGCACACCCCAGGACATTTCCCCTGCTCTAAACCCCTTCTTGGAGTCTACTGCATTAGCATCTATTTTTCCTTGGGTCTATCTTGACCCTATTCCTTTTTTTTTACTTTCTCTTTTGCCACCCTACATTCTCCCAGCTCCAGCTTCCTCAGGAACCCAAGGAGTCATCCCTCTGCTGTCCTTCTTACCTGATTCACCCCCATCACCCATGAAGTCACAGTTTAACCCTGGGCAGGGATGAGGTGGGGTCCCCAAGCACCCCAAACTTTTCTGGTTTTGTCAGTCAGATGGTGACCAGGCAGGTGGCAACACATTGAGGGCAAGCTCCAGGACTCCATCTCCTTTCAGAGCTGGAAGGCATTTTTCTACATTTCTGTGGATGTCGTGAGTGCCCTTGATGTCAAGGCATAAGCACTGACATCCGCGACGTCCTCCTCTAGCTAGCCTTAGACATGTGTTAATCCCCTGACCTTCGTCCAAGGCCAATCAGACCTTGAGAAGCCCAACATAAAGCTAAGTATCTGGCCTCCACCAAAGGTCAGCATACGCCGGGCTGATTCCCCACCCTCCCTCCAGAGAAGGCGAGCCATCATGGGATGCTCAAGCCTACTCCCCCCCCGGCTCACCCTCTGGCAACCCAAGTCTGCTTCTGAACCCGGGTCACCGGCGTTGCATGCGGAAATCCAACTGCTGCACCAGCGGGCTGGCCATCTTTACTCTATTTCATCTCCCTATTATGATGGGGTGGCCTCCTATTGTAATATCTTTTTTCTGTTCTTCTCCCCTACAATTATTTTTCTTATGTTCTTAGAGGTGATTAAGTAGAGGCTATGATAAGTCTCCTATGTGTAAAGATGATCCTGGGCTAAAGATCAACATAATTTGTAAGTTTAACATGCCCCATGGAGCCTTATCATAAAGGATCATATATGTGTACTGTCCCTTAGAATACAAAAAGGGATAAAACCTGGCCAAACAAAGAAATCAAAGAAATAAGGTACAGGGATGCCTGTGTTAGTTTGAATGAAAATTAATGGTAGCAAATGTAAAGGGTACTGTAGTTTGCTTTTGTGATGGAAAATGTGCTTCTACTAATAAAAAAAAGGGAAGCAATTATGGTTTAAAAACTGTGAACTGCTTGCCATATCATGCAGCTTAAATAACAGAAGCTGTAGCCAGAATAAGGAGACTGTACTGCTAGAGGAGGTGCGATTGAGAAAAATGTGCCACGCACCCCTGTAGTGTCTCCGTGACTCCCTAAGTACTTGCCGAGTAGATGGCTTACTTTATATCAATAAAAGGAATGTCCTCAAGGCTTTTATGACAGCCGGGACATGCAAGCCTGTATTTGTCTGCTGACGTTGCTGCAAGTTGCAGCAGGAGAAAAATCCTCTCCCCAGTGTGTAAGTACCACAGAGCAAATGCTCCAAAAGGAACAGCAGAAGTGGTGCGAGCTATTGAAGGCTTCATATGGTGGTGCACTCAGGAACAGTATGATGCTCGGCTCCAAATAATAAAAAGAGACTGGAGCTGAGTAGTAGTAAGAAAATAACATGGGGGAGAGTTCTAAATAGAAGGAAGAAGCCCCATGTTTTTGATTATTAATTCAAGTTTTGTATAGGGGCTTCTCAAACATTTTACTTGAGGTCAGGAAGGCCCAAATGAAATAGTGAGTCATAAGCTGCCAATTGCAGCCAACAGAACAGTCTTACTACCTCAATGAATGGACTCTAGCCCTAATGTAAAGACAGCAGAGTAAAAGAAGCATATAAAAACCTGTTAAGAAATATTAAAGAGACAGTTTTTATTGATGTTGTGGACCTAGAAAAGGGAAAGTTAAACCCAGGTTTTGATCTGCTCATCTTGTCCTATAATAACCTTTAGGAGGCAGCAGCCCCAATCAGAGGCTTATTTATAGGGACATGGACAGTCCATAATACTTGTCCAGGGGGAGGAGTTAAGTCCTTCAGCTGCTGCTTGAGTGTTTTTTTAGCTGGAATACTGGCTACAATGGGACACATGCACTGAAATTAACATTATAGTTTGCTAATAATCTTTTGTATGGTTTGGTCTAGCTGATCCCCCATTTGCTTGTATTAGAATAGTTTTTTTTTTCCCCTGTATAACACAATAGGGGTGGATCAACTGACCATGTGATGTCAGAGCTTGGTCCTATATAAGCACCTCTGGTGCTCAGTTTATCAGATGAGCCTAGGTAAGCAGCGGGGAAGCAAGTACTGCAGACATGAATAACACAGAAGATAGTGGAGATACTGTTTTGGAGTGTATTATCCACTCTGTGGCAGCACTGCTAGGGAAGAGCAGTGCTGATGCTCGGTTAGAGCAACTTTATTTTAATTTCTTATTTTCACTTTATTTTATTTTCTGATTCTGAAGTAAGAATTTGGAGACAAAACTTCACACAGGTTTAAAGTGTGTTTTGAAATCTTAAAACTGTGCCTGTGTTGTTGTATTCCCATACCCTTCCACAGCCCCCCCAATATAAATCATAGTCTAAGAGAATTCAATGTTGGGAGTTAGAGTCTTCTATGAACTACTCATTTCAGTTCTAAAGAACAGTGACCAAAATCAATAATTTGTCACCGAATTACAATGTTTTGGTTAATAGGCCTGTCAATGTCCTTATAAAATTATTGGGACTGTTGCTAAAAGCTTGAGTTTTACTTAATATTTATTCCTCTGTACCATGGGTTTAGCACTCATTTAGACTGATCACAGATTTTTAAGTGTGGGCACTACGGGCCAGTTACCATCTGCCATTCTCTTAATTTTTTTACCTTGACATACCTTTGGGTAGGGCCAGATAATGAGGGAAAAATCAAACTGAAACACATCAGACTAGAGGGAGGGGCACAAGACCCAGAGCCACAGACACTGCAAAAAGATGGCGCAAACATGGTGGTGTCCTGTGCCTGAGTTCCCTCCATTTTCTTCCTTTTACTCCATTCTCCAACCCATTAGGCCAAGGTCTGTTGTGAGCCAATCAGTCAGGTCAGAAATGGGCTGAGACCAAGCCTGTTCACTAAACATACTGACCAACATGGCACCAGCATGAAACTGGGCACAGGATGCCACCACATCCTACATCAAGTGTCCCAAGATGCCAGCAGTAGTCTCACCCTGATGTGGATCATGGATTCCTATTCCCGTGATTCCATCCACTGTGCCACTGGAAGGTAGTTATGTAGAGGCAGGAGTCCACTCCCTCAGGTTAGAAACAGCCATATCTGATGCCAGTCCCTGATTCTGCCACTCACTGTGCAGTGGCTTGAGAAATTACCTTGGGCCATCTATGGTACATGGTATGTTACACCGCATGATATTTGACCACCAGTCAGCCAAAAAGCCTATGTTTCTAGCAGCTAAACACAGAATACCTACACATCTGCATTACAAAAAGTCAAGTAACACATAGGTGATGAAATCTGACTTTAAAACCACAGCTGTATGACTGTAAATATTGAATCTGATGAAACATGCCAATAATGAACAGTGTGGAAAAAATCAGAAAGTCCACAGAGTTGTACCTCCAGAAGAATCAGGGGATTGCTTAGCAACCTAAACGTATATCAGGTAAATCAGCTGAATAAATAATAAGGCTGTCAAACTGTCAACATGATGACAGATGTAAGCATATAGAGAAGAAGTGTTCATTGTGTATAATAACATGCCATGTGGTGTTTCACCTTTTGAATTTTACTTTCAATTACTACTAATACAGAAAATCAACACGGATTCTGGAAAAACCATGGGACTGACACAGCCCTGGTTTGCCTGACCACAGACATCCTGGAAGCAACAGACCTTGGCCATGCTAGTGGAGCAGTATTCATAGACCTGACCAAGGCCTTCGATTTAGTGAACCACCAGCTACTCCTCTCTAAATTAACTTGGCCAGGATTAGACAATCTGGCTGTAAAATGGTTCTCAGATTACCTCACAGATAGATCCCAATTTGTAAAATGGAAGGGATCCCTGTCAGACAAAAGGTCCATTAAAGATGGGGTCCTGCAAGGGTCAATTCTGGGCCCACTACTGTTCTTGCTCTACATCGATGGGTTGTCAAAAAACTGTGGGGAAGTCAAGCTGCTGCTCAACACAGACAATGCTGTTATTTATCATAACTCTAAGGATGTCACTAAACTGAACAGTCTGCTCCATAGAGACCTACACACACGTGAAAACGAGCTACTCACCAACAAACTGGTCCTGAAAGAGAAGAAAACCAAAGCCATCCTCTTTCATCCCAAAAGTCTGGGCCTTCAAAGGCACAACCTGCTAAAACTTTCCTTATCCAATGGCTCCCCAAGTGAGATAGTGAACTCCATCAAATATATGGGGGTCCTCCTTGACCAAGATATTGTGTTCAGTGGCAATGTAGACAGCCTTAGTAAAACCCTACATCAAAAACTAGATTTACTGTGGAGGATAAATCCCTTCCTAACAAATAAATTATGACTAAAAATTGCCAACAGCACCCTTCTGCTCACCCTACTCTATAGCTCCCCAGTCCTGCACTCTGTCAGGACCTCAGAATTTGACAAATTCAGTTCCCTATATCATACCATACTGCAGTTTGCCATAAGGGCAGCCAGCAAACAACATCAATGTAGGGTGCTCTAAACCTTGAAATGGCACTCACTCAAAGGATGATTGCAACTTTCTGCCCTAACCCTAGCCTTCAAACTAAGAGGCAACAAGGTCCCTCCAGTCTAAAAGACCTTCTAATGCCTAAACCAGTTAGATGCCCACTGAGAACCTCTAAGCATACTCTCCTCATGACTCTCAGGGTTAGGACACAAGCCAGGAATAGATCCTTTTCCACATCGATAAAATGTCTTTTGGAATGCTCTCCCCAGCAACCTACAAGAAAGCTCATCGATAGAGACCTTCAAAAAAGGTCTAAAGATGCACCTGGTAGAAAGAAGCTCCTACTACTGCTACCGTTGAAAGGTCCCTTGCCACAGAAAGAAAGGCAGCTCCCAAATCAACCCCTATTAGGTAATCACCAGACAAACCCCTAACATTCCCCCAGAGGCACCAGATCTGAGCTGATTCCAACCTGCTCAGTGAAAATAACAATTTATTTCTCTATGTGAAAGTATACTTATTAAATGGTTAGAAAAGAATTGTATGTGTACCTTTAAGAGTCCTTGTAATAAATCTTAAACGTTGTAAAATTTGCCTGCTCCTATCTTTTGTATGCGGCCTGTCTGTGATCTTTTTTTGTCATTAATCCTGGGTCACCCTGAAAAAGGGCCTCCCAAGGCCCAGTGGGCTTACCCAATCAACAAGATTCAAATAAATAAATAATATTGCTTTCCATGGATCTAATACAGACTTGAACTTGAATCCAACTTTAAAGTAGCCTGTCCCTTTGTTTTCTGTATCTCTTGCTCTCTCGCTCTCTTATTCTTTCCTTTTTTGTGAATTGAAAGGAGTGCTGAGGGACATTATCACGGTTATCAATGTGTCTCCTCATGCTCTTTGGGTGAGAGAACTGAAATCCAAAAGTGAATAGTTTTGGCATCCTAACACTGCAGGAGGAGGCACACTTATAACCATATCAATATATTATAAATCATATGATTTTTATCATATTTATATTAAAAGTTTAGTTAAAAAATATTTTATGGGCTGGCCTGGTGGCGCTGAGGGCTGGATGCCACACCTTGCGCTACGCTGGTGACCCGGGTTCAGGAATGGACCCGGGACATCGGGGGCTCGGATAGGGGGAAGGGGACTGAGCATCACAATGGATGCTCTCCTCCTCCAGGTGTGGGTTACCAGGTAGCACAAAGCACCCGTAGCTCCTCTGCCTGTGGGAGCATGGGCAGTAGGGGCACATGGCTCTTTGGAGTTGGGGGAGGGAGGACTCTGTCGGACACTTGACAACGGCGTGCATCTGGATGAATGTTCTCTGTGCCGGCGCCTCAGGGGCTAGGTAGAAAATGGGGGAAAAATGAATACACCCCCAGCCATAATGAGCAATATGAAACCAGGGGGATCCTGATGGCAGAGCCTGGCAGATACAGTGGGGGAGGGGGGGTATGAGGCCCCCTCTGAAGCCAAGGAGATGGGCAAGTATAAAAAATATATAAAAAAACCCACAACATTTTATATTAAAAAAAATCCATGTCTCCTTCAGTGAAAGGAACATTCCTTTGGTAGTTGTAAGACTGACTCACATTCAAGGCAATCACCAGTGCTGATTATCCTAATCTATATTGACAATTTGTAATCATGTTTATATATTTCTTGGTCTTCTTGACCCTTTCATTGCTCATTTGCTTGCACACCAAACTATACTGAGGGTTGCCTAACCCATGTACTGTAGGCAAAAAGGAAAAACACTGCTCTATGAGTTAGAACTGTTTATGTAATTTTAATTTTGTATTCTTACTAGTGCAGAACTGTAAGGCCAATAAAAGAGCATTTATTTTCCAACAATGTATGTTGAATAACTGCTTACAAATCAAATGTTTGCTGAAATACACATAGGTACTGGTAATGAGAATCAACACCATAAGCAGAATTTTTGATTGCTGTATTTTATCGCATGCCCTGTTGCATTCAATATACTGTAAGATACATGGAAGTTGTTAAATAATCAGGATTTTCCAGCTGTTCATTCAAAAGATGACTATTGATCCATTCAGCTGATGCAAAGTACATTCATGTGCAACAAATGTATTTATTTATTGAAAACTTCAGAGATTACCTTTTAGCACAAGTGCTCATTTACAAAGGATCAACATAAAATACATAATCACAAAAAACTTTACATGTATAATAAGCAGTTCCAGAGGAAATGCGGTTGAATCAGGCTCAAAGCACTTCAGGCAGAACAACTACATACAGTTTTGAAAAAAAGCCATACAGTTCATTGTATAAAAAGTCACAGGTCTCAATTCCAGCAGATTCTTCGCAGGAACAACCAGGGGTTGAGAGGGTTGCTGAGCGCCCACCCCCACAACGGTCGTCAGAGCCACAGAGTTCTGCCAGTAAGGACAGTTCAAAGTCTGAATTTTTGACACCAAAATCTGATACTCCAGCCTCCAGCAAATCAGGAGGCAGCAGTTTGGAGGATAAGGATTCTGAACTGTACAGCCACTGTTTTTTGCTCCCTTGAGTCAGGTTTTGTGATTCAGTTTCAGCAGATGCTTCATGGGAGCAACAAGGGGTCGATAGGGCTGCGACACGTGCTCCAAGCCCTCCCCCCCAACAGTTGCTAGAGCCCTGGAGTCTTGCCAGCAAGAACAGTTCAAAGCTTGAATTTTTGGTGCTGAAAGCCAACCTCTCCAGTTTCCAGCCAATCAGGAGGCAGTAGTTTGGAGCAGGGAAGGGCACTTCCTATATTTCAGCAGTGCCCTGCAAGCAGCCTTCCATGTTGTGGCCCTCCTCACAAAGGACTCTGCACCAACGATAACTAAAGTGTCTACCTTTAGTCTGCCAGAGTCTGCTGGTGTGCTGCCAGCTGGCTGTCAATGCTGCTCCTCTCTTCTCAGGACTCCCAGGGCATCCTTGTGTACATGAGGTTACTAAGGTAAATTGGACTCTTCTGAAAGCTGTTGCTGCCTTAGTCTGTTACTTTAACCAGTATCATCGATACTGCCAGTTGGAATGGAGTCAGCCTAACACTCCATGTAGGGAAGGCCTATTCAGTAGGAACAGTATGTTCACTGTATATTGCTGATGCCTAGTAAGTGCTAGTATAGCCTGTTCACCTAGAAACTGTCATTTATCCTGGAACTAGCCTTTCACCCTATCTAGGGTAAGCCAAATTAGTAAACCTTTATCATAGTATGCTGTTTAGAGTAGCCAACCATAAACTTGTTTTTGCTAGTTTCTTTTGCACTCCCCTTAACACACCCACATTATCCTTTCCCTGCTTCCTAGAATCACTGTATCACGGCATGTAAGGGTACAGCTATAGTAGCATTATATATTACATTTCCTACCTGCATGGACTACTTTGTTATTGGACTGCTAACTCCAAGACACACTCCCTTAATGAATCTCCCCCAGCCTCCAAAAGAGATATTTTAAAGTGACAGGACCATGTTCCACCTATACTTATCCTGCTGACTTTGGCATAATGGGTGAATACCTGAGTAATGCATTAGCAAATGGCCAGAAAGGAGGGATGGAAGAACAATGGAGAAAAATCATAACAGCCATCATGGAGGCAACAAGCCTTTGTGTGAAACAAATAAAGAAAACAAAGAGGAATAAAAAAACACTATGGCTCTCAAAAGAGGTGTCAGGGAAGGTTAAGGAGAAAAAGGCTGCATTCAAAACGTATAAGGAATCACAGACGAAGCACGACAGGGAGCTGTATCAATTAAAGCAGAAAGAAGTGGGGAAGGCAGTCAGAAAAGCAAAGGCCCAAACCGAGGAAAAGATAGCCAACTCAGTTAAGAAGGGGGATAAAACCTTTTATAGGTACATTAGGGAGCATAGAAAGGTTAAGGGAGGGATAGAGAAGATTAATAAAGGAGAGGGGAGGTGGGCAGAGGGAGACAGTGAAAAGGCAGAGATACTGAATGAATACTTTTGCTCAGTATTCACAAAAGAGGAAGAGGAGAAGTTACCTAAACCAAACAGTAGAAGCACTCTGGATAGTGGGGTTGACACCAGTCCATTTACAGAAGAGAGAGTACTGAAAGAACTCCAAAAACTCAAGGTGGACAAAACAATGGGGCCTGACGGGATCCACCCTAGAATCCTAAAAGAGCTAAGGGAGGACCTAGTGACACCACTAACCACACTTTTTAACAAATCATGGGAAGATGGGGTGGTACCTGAGGACTGGAGGAGGGCAGATGTGATTCCCCTTCACAAAAGTGGGAACAAGGCAGAAGCAGGAAACTACAGATCTGTTAGTTTGATCTCAGTGGTGGGGAAAATTATGGAATCACTTCTGAAAGAAAGAATTGTTGAGTACCTAGAGGCCAGCGGGACACAGGACCCAAAGCAGCATGGATTCACAGCAGGAAGGTCATGTCAGATGAATCTAATCAATTTCTTTGACTGGGTGACCAAAGTAATAGACCAGGGAGGGGCTGTGGATATGGCCTACCTAGATTTTAGCAAGGCATTTGACACAGTCCCACACAAAAGATTAATAATCAAGTTAGCCAGCCTGGGAGTGGGTCCCAGGGTGGTAGCCTGGGTAGCAAACTGGCTGCACAACAGGACACAGAAGGTAATAGTGAATGGAACACATTATGAAGAAAGGGGGGTTACTAGTGGAGTACCTCAGGGCTCAGTACTGGGTCCAGTCCTCTTTAACATCTTTATAGATGACATTGCATGTGGGTCTGAAGGAAAGGTATGCCTTTGTGGATGACACAAAGATCTGTAACAGAGTTGATACACAAGGGGGTAGAAAGGATGAGAAGGACTTGGCAAGGTTGGAGGAATGGTCAGACATATGGCAACTTAGATTCAATGCAAAGAAGTGCAAAGTAATGCACCTGGGAAATAAAAATACAGGAGAAGAGTACACAATAGCAGGGGAGGTACTAACGACAACAATAATGGAAAGGGATCTGGGTGTAGTCATATCAGATGACCTAAAGGTGGGTAAGCAATGTGAGAAGTCAGTAAGGAGAGCCAGGGGGATACTGGGATGCATAGGGAGGGGCATCACAAGTAGAAAAAGGGAAGTGGTTATACCTCTGTACAGACAGTTGGTGAGACCCCATCTGGAGTACTGCGTGCAGTTTTGGAGACCCCATCTATGCAAGGACATAGACAGGATGGAAGCAGTCCAGAGGAGGGCAACTAAAATGGTGCAGGGTCTACATCAGAAACCATATGAAGAGAGACTGAGAGAGCTTAATATGTATACCCTTGATGAAAGGAGGGACAGGGGACATGATAGAAACTTTTAAGCACTCAAGGAATCAACAAAGTCCAGGAGGGTAGCATCTTTCAGAAAAAGAGATGTGGAAGAACAAGGGGGCACAATTTAAAGTTAGAGGGGGGACGGCTCAGGGGTAATGTGAGGAAATTATTTTTCAAGGAGAGTGGTGGACACATGGAACCGCCTTCCTGGAGAGGTTGTGGGGTCTAAAACAGTGGGGGAATTCAAACATGCATGGGACAGACATAAGGCAATTATAGTGGGGGATTGCAGGAAGCAGGCTATTGGTTAACTAGAATCTGCAGCTTATCCAATAGGTAGGGAAATGGGCAGACTGGGTGGGCCAAGTGGTCCTTATCTGCCCTCAAAGTCTATGTCTATGTTTCTATGCATGGCCTATGCAGAAACAAGTACTGCTTTAAGCTGTTCTGGGGATTACAACAGTGTTACATGTTGAGCTGGCCTACCCCACAATCACTAATCCCCAGGCTTCAGTCTATAATACTCATAGTACTAGCAGGTGATGTTGAAGCCAACCCAAGCCCCACTCCTTCCAACATTAGAGTGTCCTCTCCCAGTGACCACTGCTGGTGTAACACTAAAGGTCATAAATTAGCTCATCTGAATGCTGACAGCTTGAGGCCCCAAATTCATGAGCTTGCAGCCTGGTCCAACCTGTACCCCCCCTAATATATTAGGCATATCAGAGACTTAGCATATGCCCTCTGTACTGTCTGATGACATTGACCTCACAGGGCATGCCATCTTTCACAAAGATAGGATAGGCAAAAAGGAGGTGGGGTCCTCCTTTATGTTAGGTCTCCCCTATAGCCACTGAAGCGATATCATCTTCCCTTGATAACTTGCCCTTTGAAGCCATCTTCCTTACCATAACCTGGGGGGGGGGGGCGTAAAAAGCCTATACATTGATGCATTTACAATCCTCTTATTGTGGCACAAACTGCACTATTTTCCTTGATCAGCTGCATAACCGACAACCCTTTGGGTGATTTAATATTGCTAGGGGATTTCAATATCAACTGGATGCTTAACTGCCAATCTGAGAGTAAGTTAGCTCTGGATGACACAAACCTAACCCAACTAGTTGATAAGCTCACCACAATAAATAACAGAACAGGCAATCACTCACTCCTAGACTGGATTCTAGCTAATAGACCAGACAGGATCCGTACAGCTGGTATCCTACCAGGTTCACTTAGTGACCACTTTGAAGTGTTCTGCGTCTGCAAAAATAATGCCCCCAATCTACCCCCCAGAACTATCAAGACTAGTGACCTCTCAAACTTTGATGTGACCTCCTTTCTTTCTAGCCTAAAGAAAGATAATTGAAGGTTGTCAGTGGCTTGATCTGCAAGATGCAGACAGTGGAGGCAAACCTTTGTGTGTACACAAATGGAAGGTGAACAGTATGGTCTAACATAAAAATAAAAAATGCTCCAACAAATCGAAACTTCAAAAAAACAATCTTCTTAAAGGCAACTTTATTGTTGTACATAAAAAAATTAACTAATACATAAAAAGTCCTACCCAAGTTCTACAAGTCAACCACCAAAAACCCCAACTCTTTACCACAAGGCTTCCTCAGTTAGTGTCCTGGACTTCTTTACACACAATTTTACAAGTGTTTTAAATAAACGTGCCCCAATCAAACGACACAGAGCAAAAGGCCACTGCTCAAGGTGGATGACCAGTGAACTCCGATCTGCTAAGAGACAGTGAGGCAGAGCTTGGAAGAAATACAAAGTTACTGGTTTAATGTCAGATTGGCAATCCTATTGGAGGCAACAAAACACCTGCAAAGCTAGTCTTAAACATGCCAAGTGCAACTGTCTGCAAAATCTTCAGGTCAAAAACCTATCTAACCCCAAAAACGTCTTGGCCCAGATTAACCTACTTCTAAAAGGTCAGCCTAGCCCCCTCAAACATGACATTCACTCTGATGGTCAAACAATATTTGATCCCCTTGCTGTGGCCTCCACCTTCAATACATTTTTGACTGACTTGAATAGATTTAAATTCCCCATTCAAGCTAATGCCCATTGCCCTCCTACCCCATCCACAACTGTAGTACAATTGTACTGACCCAATTTCCGCTTTAGGCTAGTAACAAGAAAGGAAGTCTACGTGCAGCTATGACAGATTAATATGAACGGTCCCCCAGGTTATGACACGGTAGATCCCCAGTTCTTAAGAATGGCAGCCCATGTCATTGTCAACCCCTTACACTCCTAATAAACAAAGCACTTCTCCTGGGAGTCATCTCAGAAAAGTGGAAAACTGCTGTGGTAGTTCCCATCCACAAAGGTAGACTACTGAATATTATAGGCCTATCTCTCTGCTGTGTATCCAAGCAAAGATACATGAAAGGCTAGTGTCCCAACAATTTATTGAATAACTTGAGACTCAAGAAAATCTTACTCATTGCCAACATGGATTTAGAAAACAACACAGCATGGACACTGCCCTGGTTAGATTAACAAATGACATACTTCAGGTAACCGAACTTAGCAGGGCAACAGGTACAATTTTTATAGATCTCACCAAGGCCTTTGACCTCAGAGAACCATTCCCTACTAACAGAAAAAACTCAGAATCACTGGTCTGGATGAGCTGTCCCTCTGCTCATTCAGACAGTACCTAGCTAACCGCAAACAGTTGGTGAGATGGCAGGGCTGCCTCTCAGAACAAAGGCACATCTCAGATGGGGTGTGCCTCAAGGCTCAATCTTAGATCCCTTGCTTTTTTCACTGTTTATATATGATATGCCTGACCACTGTGGTTGAGCCTCTCTCCAACATTATGTGGATGATGCTGTCTTGTACAGGTCCTCAACCAACATCAACCAGATTAATCTAGAACTCGGAAATAACTTCAATCAGCTTGAAGCTTGGCTCCAACAAAATAATCTGGTCCTTCTATAAATGTCAAAAAAGCCATGCTCTTTGTCTCCAAAAAGCTAGTTGCCAGTAGAATGACCAAACTTCATTTGGTTACTATGGGTGGTCCCAACCTCCAGGTGGTTAGCTCCCTGAAATACCTTAGGGTCACACTTCACCACAAACTAACTTTGGCTAGCCATGTGAAGGCTGTGTCCAAATCAGTCCATCAAAAACTGAGTCTAACATACAGGCTATTTCTTTACCTCACTAAGACAGCTCACCATGCTGCTGCCAACAGCACTTTGCTGCCTATCCTGAAATATGATGCTCCTGTCTTACACTCCTTGCAGGCTGCTGATTGCAATAAGCTTAACTGTCTTTTTTTTCCCCTCTGCTCCCCCGCTAGAGGTTTCGGCCCCCCACCCCACTCGCTGCACCCATGCCCAGCCCTACCCCCCTGGGTGGGACCAACAGGCGGGTGCTCCCTCAGCAAGGTACATGGTCTCTTGCACTGGCTTACCCCCCAGGGTCGGGCCATGGGAGTGGAACCCCCCCATGGACATCAGTCACAGCGCAGCGGAGGCAGGGGGTGTCATGAATGGGGCTGGAATTTTTCTATTTAGGAGATTCCTGGGGCAAGGACATGCAATGATGCCAGTGGCCACCCCACCCCCTTGCATTAAGTGCTAGCAGCAGTGGTACCCCCAGCCTCTGCCAGGGGTCCGCAATGTGCTAGACACTCTTCCCCCCTCCTCCTGGAGAAGGAGAGCAGCCCCTGGGACACTCAATCCTTCTCCCACCAGCTGGCCCTCTGACTCCTGAGTCTGTTTCTGAAATAAGCGTAACTGTCTGTGCAACAAAATTAGGGGCTTCACAGCTACTGCCCCCTCAGGATGCACCACTGTGATGTATTAACTTCCCTTGGTTGGCCCCTTTTTTCTGCCTGTTTACAGCTCCCCCTGCTCTGCCTTGCCTTCAGACTGGTAAAAGGATGCACCCCCCCACCTTGAAGGGGTTCTTAAGCTCAAGTGGCATTCCAGACCCCTTTGATCCTCATCTAACCCCTTACTCGAAATTCCCAGTGTTAACTCTGCCTCTGGTAGGCAGGCCTTCTCCTACACTGTCCCCTCTCTCTGGAACACCCTTCCATATTTGATAATATCCTGTGACTCATTTGCAACTTTCAAGAACAATCTAAAAGCCAATATAATGGTGGCATCTAACTGCAAATGTAACTGGACAGTGACCAATAAATGGCCTCCCAGATACTCTCACTTAATTTTTGATGTGGACCTGCCATAGTTCAAGGTCTTGGTATTTCTGCTGCCTCAACTTTGGTATCGTTATGTAATACTTTATTCCTATTGTAAATGATCATGTTTTCAATTGCACTGTTCTTGTCTCCCTATTGCATTGTTAGTTACTAATATAAGACGTTCACTACCCTATTTGTGATGATGCCCATTTGTTGTCTCATTGCACTGTGTATAATGTTGCTCATTATCTAATACTTGATTTACATCTGTCTTACTGCACCATGTATAATGGTGTACAGTATATGATCAGCTACATGGTTTTTATCTGTCTCCTATTCATGTATGCCTTTTAATCGTTCCTACTGTATGTCTTCAATTTTGCAGCTGTACAGTATGTATTTGTTGTATTATTAACTCCGGGTCACCCCTGAAAAAGGGACACTTTGTCTCTGTGGGCTTACCTGGTTAACACAATTCAAATAAGATAAATCAATCGATCAATAAATAAATGTGCAGGGAGAAATCAAATAGAACTGTTTAACAGTTACAGTTGCAATGGACTGCAAAGGTAGAATACAAAGATATTTTAAACTGATTAAACTTGGGAAGATTCAGCAGCCAAATGCACCCACTGTTAAAAAATTGGGTGCAGGTAAGCTACATGGACGTGGTACACCAACAACGCCTATGTCCATGGCCAAACCTTTGTCCACAGGCATAGCATCTACACTTGCAAATTTTGCCTAATGTATATCAGCATAGCTACTCATGAGATTTCTGTTTCATTGCAATGCATGCATGTTCTTAGGCCTTTCTACCTTGATCACTCCTAGAATATAACAGGTGCATTTATGTGCTCAGTGTTGAACTGTCACCATTATTCCTTACTCTGCTTTTCGTCGATGCAAATACAACACTAGTGCTTAAATTCCTGTTAGCACTGTCATTCCCCAGCAGAAAAGCTCAAATTTGCAGCCATGAATAACATAATATAGTGTATGATTTTCAGGTTACATAACCCGGAATGTTGATATAACTATCCTAATCATGCATTGTAGTTATAATTAATCTGAGCTGTTTTGTAAAGCATATTGAGTATTGTAATATCTAAGTCAAGGAACACTATAAAAGGTGCTTATCTGTTCTGTTGCACATTAGAAATAACTTAACATGATGTGAACCCTATTAAAATTCAGTTAGGCCAAAGAATGTTAGAGCTAATGGCTTCGTGCACAGCTACTGGTTTTATCTGTTTAAAACACTGGAATAATATCATCTTGCTGATGCTGGCAACATCAAGTAAAGTTTGCTTGTTTTAAATGTTATTAGTCTTTCTCTCCGGTTTACAATTTTTTTTTACCAGCTTATCCATGAAGTCAGTATGAAAAGATCTGAGAGTTTTCTGACCTCACATGGCACTTATTTATGACATCACAGTCCTTCCCATTACAGCAGACTCTGACATCACAAACACTGCAACTGTGTAGTCAGTGGCAGCTGATTGGACATTATCAGAAATATTCAGAAGAATAAGTATCAGTCTGCCTGAAACAGAAGACAATAATGGAAGAGCTGAGAACTACATTACACATTAAAGAAGGAGTCTGGCCAAAATTCCTGGCATTAATAAATTTAGAATTTGCATCAGCATATCCCCAATCAGCCTCATGCCAAAAATAAGAACTCTGTTACTCTGTTTAAAAGTTGCAAGTCATTTTGCAACCCTAAATTTACTGCCTGTTTAAAAAAGCCAGTTTCTGTAAGGAGTTACTGATGATGTGATAACTAGACCTCACAGGCTAGTCCTTCTTGCAAACTACTGTACAAGACTTATTTCCCCCATGTTACATAAAACTGCAGTTGTAGTAAACATTTGAAAAAGGAAATCTGACACAGGGTGGTTTAGGGCATGTATTTCCATAATGCACAGATGTAAGGTACAGTACTTAAGAATGTGACAAGAGGTTGGAATGCAGCAACAAATGTGGCTTTAGAATGAAAAAATATGTGCAAATTTTAGAATACTGCAAGGAGGAGATTTCAAAATGCCACCAGACTGCAAATGTGGAATACACCAATGACACAATCTCAGAAAGAAGCTGGGACACACAATTTTGGAATGTTGTAGGGATGCTAAAATTCACAATGTGGAGGTGTTATACAGTATATGTTCAGAATGCAGCAGAGATACATAATTTTGAAATGTGGGAAATATGTAGTTGTGGAAGGTGGCAGGGATATGCAGTTTCATAATGTGTCTTGGATACATTAATTTGGCATGTGGTGCTGATGCACAATTTCAGTCTGTGGTTGGGATGCTTGATTTCAGATTGTGGTGGCAAGATTCAATTTCAAAATGCGGCATGAACACAGAATCTCAGAATGCGGCAATGACAGTTTCAGAATGTGGTAGTCACATGCAATTTCAGAATGAGGCAGTGATACATAATCTTAAGAATGTGGCTTGGCCGTGCAGTTTTGGAATGTGGCAGTGACACTCATTTTCAGAATGTGGTAGGGATGTGCAATTTTGGAATATGGTGGAGATACACATTTTCAGAATGTGAAAATGACAGGCAATATTGGAACATGGAACTTTACACAGAATGTGTCAGGAAGGTACAATATTAGAATGTGGTAGAGACATGCAATGTTGGAATGAGGCAGTGATGTGCAATTTCAGAATGCGGCTGTGACACACAATGTTGGAATGTGGTGGTGATGCACAATTTTGGAATGTAGCAGTGGTGCACAATTTCAAAATGTGGCATAACATACATTCAGAATGTGGTGGTGATGCTAAGTTTCAGAACGTGGCAGTGATGCACAATTTTAGAATGTGGCACTGATGCTCAATTTCAGAATGTGGCAGTGACACAATTTCAGAATGGCAGTGATGCACAGTTTTGGAATGTGACGGTAATGCACAATTTTGGAATGTGGTAGTGCAGAATTTCAGAATATGGCAGTGATGCACAATTTCGGAATGTGACATGTAGAGATGCAGTGAATTTAAATTCTGCTGGCAAAGTGAACGCAAAATGAGCACTTTGCATTGCCAATCCGCTACGTGGAGTTGGCAATGCAAAGTGCTCACTCCGCCTTGTCATTACCACTTCGCATTAAGGCGGAATGGCAATGCAAAGAAAGGCAAAGTCATAGTTTTTAATGGACTTTGCGTTCATCATTATGATTCTAAGTGATCCACTTGGTGTTTCAGATTTGGCAGCCCCCCACACATCACATGGCTTGTAGTACTGTAAGTCACATTCTCTTTAACTAGGCAGGAAGAAAGTGAGTCATACAAGCAGACACTTTTACTTTCTCCTGTGCAGACGGAGAGAGAGTAGTGTGTTTTGTGACTGCTGATACTTTGAGATCAGAGCGAGGAGGAGATTTAAACTTTGATTTAGACCCAACCACTTTTTTAAAAGCTACATTTTTTTGTCTTTTCTGTACTCTTTTTTACTTAATTTGTTCTTTCTGTAAATTTTATTTTTATTGCCTTTATAAGTAGTTAGTTGTTTGTCTGTGTGACTGTGTGTGTGTGTGTGTGTGTGTGTGTGTGTGTGTGTGTGTTGTGTGACAATGTGAGCAGTAATTGCTTGGACCGAGGGAGCTCAGTAGGAGAGATGGACCAGGGTGAGGGAATGTCTGGGGCGGGGGCAGCTCTGGGAGAGCGTGGTAGTGGTAAGCATCATACCGTGCGCATGTGTGGAGGGCATGGGCACCCATTCCTGTTGGACCGCTCGATACTTGTGAGTGCCCCCCCCCCGGAAGCAGGACTAGCACTGCCTCCTTTCCTGACTCTGAGGCAGTTGAACCACCACCACCACCAAGTCCAGGTTCTCTGGAGCAGGATGTGCCTATTCCCCTGGGCCCAGGTGTGGATGCCATCCCTGTTCAGCACTGTGACCAGCCGACTGCCAGTTCATCTGGCCATCCCCTGCCTGTGCCTGGTCCTCCCTGCACCTCCATTGTTTGGCAGTTTTTTTACTGTGTGGGGAGACAGCAGTGTGGTCAAGTGTCGCCTATGTGAGGTGGAGGTACGCCGTGGCCCCTGGGGGACTCACCTGGGGATTGAGGGCCAGTGCACCCATATGCTCTATCACCAGCAGTTGGAGTGGCAGGCTGCCACAGAACGGACCATGCCTGCACCTGCTGGCCATTCTGTGGCAGAGGGTGCAGCTGTGCATTGCGGCATCCCTAAGAAGAGCAGGGCCACAGCAGCACCTGTTGCTCCACCAGCACCCACCCCCAACCCCACCACCACCACTGCAAGCAGGTCTGCTTGCAGAATGTGTGGACTCCAGAGTACTGCATGTAACACAGGCTGACTTGGCAGTTCTCTGGAGTGCTGCTGAGGATAACAATAAGAGGGTGAGTGCTGTGGAGCAGCAGCTGGATCACATAGAGGGACATCAGTTGCAAATTATGTCCATGCTGGAACTGCTGCTGGATCACCATGGGATCCCACATTACTTTTTTTCCTCACACCATGTGCCACCCCCACACCTTCCTTGCTGTGTTATAAAATGTATTCCTCCACCATCCCCGACCCTTGTATGTAATTATGCTCTTTTTTTGTTGTCTTCAGTATGCATGACACTTTGTATTCTGAGCAGTGTACGTACACTGTACTAAACTGCATGTGTGCATTCAGTCTTCTTTCCAGTCTGTGTATGTACTGCAGACACTGTCCAACTCCCTGACTTAAACAAACGTTAATGAGTACAATGGTGGGGTGGTGAAGCATGGAGAGATTACAAAACAGGCTTACAATACATCCAAGTAACTATTAAAAAAAATTTATGTTGTGATTCGTGACGTGATCGTGAATTGTGATTTGTGACTGCATCTGTGAACGTGATGATGAAACATGAATGCCTACTGCCTACGGCTGTACTTCCCCGATGAGCAGTAGTTTAAAACTCTCAGACTTAAAAACACATATCAATGAGTACAATGGTGGGGTGGTGAAGCCTGGAGGGATACTACAAAACAGGCTTACAATACATCCAAGTAACTAGAAAAAAAATTAATGTTGTGATTCGTAATGTGAATGATCATGAATCGTGATTTGTGACTGCATTTGTGACCGTGATGATGAAAAACGTGATTTGTATCATGAGTGACTTGTGATGATGGTCCTGACTTAAAAACGCATATTAATGAGTACAATGTTCATGCAGAATTAAGCACCACACCTGTCCAGTACTTTGAAGGGAAGTCAAAGAAACAACTGTGACTTAAATTACAGATGGAGATTGGTCCCTAAAGAGATACAAATGCACAGACATTAAGATTGCGCTGAGCACTGAAGAGATGCCGACATAAAGGCACAACACCTAACCACTGCTCACCATCAGAAATTAAAATCTGGAAAAGAATACCTTTGCCGGTTGGGGCGGGTCACGGGGGGGAAGCAGTGTAATGCACTGCTGCAGTAACAGTCACTAGTACTAGTACCAGTAACGATACCACAGAGGAGTACAAAAATCACACAGCTGCAGTGGATAGCAGCTTCACATTGCTGAAATTATTATGTGGCACAATAAAAATGTCTCATTTGATGACAGGCATCACACACACACCAAGTAATGCATAGCAAATTGAAAACTTCAGTAATATAACCACATATTTTAAACAGACTAAAATGATGCACTGCGGCAGTAACAGTCACTAGTACTAGTACCAGTAAAGATACCACAAAGAAGTACAAAAATAACACAGCTGCAGTGGATAGCAGCTTCACATTGCTGAAATTATTATGTGGCACAATAAAAGGTGTTTGATTTGATGACACGTGTCACACACATACTCACACACACACACTAAGTAATGCATGCAAATTGAATACTTCAGTAATATAACCACATATTTTAAACAAACTAAAATTATGCACTGCTGCACCACAACAGTCAGCAAAAAAAATGGCAAGAAATATTGAAAATATTACTGTGTACATTAACACAGTTATACAAGAAAAATATCACCAAAACAGAAAGAACTGTCTTTTTCTCCAAGTTAATCCATCTACACCACAGATACACCACTCCCCCAAAGCACACTTCAACTGTCTATCAGTACACAGACTGAATGTTGTACATTAACATTCAAAATCCATACACAAACAATAAACACTTGATGATATGAGCACAGGAGGGTTTCCTATGATCGATGAGCCAAAGTTTCAGCAAACAAAAAAAATGACCCAAAAGGCTTTTTAACAGCTTTTTGAAGGTTTGAATTGCAGAGAGCTCTCAAGGCAGATTGTCTCCTACAGCTTCCTACACACACTACCCCAAACTGAGGCTGTGCAGAACAATCTAGAGCCCACGTGACCCGAAATCCCATGAAACACTCCAAAATTCACCTTTGGAGCTTAAAAACAATGCGATGTAAGGTGAAGTACATTGTTTTCAATGTACTTTGTCTTAAGAATTGGTGGAGTAGTGGTTTGGGAAGGCGGAGTAATGCAAAGTCATTGTTTTCAATGGACTTGGCGTTACTCATTAATAACGTACCCTTAATGCACTGCCAGGAGCGCTCATGATCCGCTTCACTCCGCGAATCACTCCATGGAGCGAATTGGGGACACTTCACCCATCACTAGTGGCATGATGCACAAATTCAGATTATGGCAGTGACACTCAGTTTTGGAATATGAGTGTGATGCACAGTTTTGGAATGTGACAGTGATGCACAATTTTGGAATGTGGCAGTGATGCATAATTTCAGAATGTGGCACTAACGCACAATTCTGGAATGTGGCAGTGACACAATTTTGGAATGTGTTCGTGACACAATTTCAGAATGTGGCACTGAAACACAACTTTGAAAAGTGGCAGGGATGTTCAATTTTGGAATGTGATTGGGTTGCATAATTTTAGAATATGGCTGGGACATGCAATGTCAGATTGAAGTGGGGATATGATGCACAATTTTGAAATGTGATGGGTGCGTACAATTGTGGAATGTGGCAGAGACAAGCAGTTTCAAAATAAAATGGTGTGTCCTGTCACATTCAAACAGTGAGCATTCCTACTATATTCTGGAATTGCCAGTACCTGTTAAATTCCTCAATGTGTGTCTCTGTTGCATTCTGAGACTGAGTGTCCCACCACACTGCGAGATGGCACATCCCTGCCACATGCCGAGATTGCATGTCTCCCCAAAATTCTAAAATTGTACACCACTTTGACATTCTATACCTTGGTTCAGCGCTGCTTTCCAAAACCAACTCCTGATGAATTCTAAAGTACAGTACCATGCAGCAAACCCTGTCTCTGTTTTTTTTTTTTTTTTGTTAATGATTACTACAGCTACAATTTCTTAAACTTTAGAGAAATAGGTCCTGTAAGGTTGCTGACAGGGAAGGCTTGACTTTAAGTTTTAGTTATGACATCATCAGTGGCTCTTCACTGAAACTGGCTTTTTTGAACAAGGAGTGCAATTTGGGTTATAAAATAGTTCATAACTTTAAAATGAAGTAATGTAGAAACCTAATTTTTGGTATGAGATTTATTGGGGGGAAGGGTAGGCTGATTCTAATTCTGCAATGTAATACTTTTGACTGGACCCTCTCTGTAAAATTATACCCAGATGTTTCACATGAAATGATTTATGTAGCTATTTTGGTAACAAACCTGGAGCTTTACTTGTATCAGGTTCTCTCTGGTTCATTTACTCTTAAATTAAACTGGAAGCTTTCTGTTCTGCAATGATTATAACAAAGAATGTGGAACGGTGAGCAGGCTGAAACATAACAATCTGTAAAAAGGAGAAATTGAACTTGATAAAGTTTCAATTCAGACTTTTTTATAGAGTCTTCTATTAGATGTGATCATTTATTTACATAGTACTGTTTATTTTAATGTTGAATTTTGTATTACTAGGCAATTTATTTAAGCAAAAAGGCACGGCAACGTGTGTTTTATTGTGTAATAACGCCACTCCTGGGGCGGGTTGAAGCACGAGGCAAAGCCGAGTGCTTCCACCACCCCAAGAGTGACGTTAATACACGATAACACACACACCTTGGAGCGCCTTATTGCAATTATACAATGGCCTGATGTTATAGAAAACAAAAATAAAAATAAAAATGTTTTTAGTAGATTTTTACTGAAGCAGTATATCTTTGTTTCTGAAAAAAAAGGTGCAAGCTCCATAAAATTGACACAGTAATGTTATTGTGTAATATCATTATTGTCTCAGGCACACACTGACCAATCAGAGTCCAGGAAATTTTCTTGTCGTTGTATAATTAAGCAATCATTCCCAACAGGGTGTGTGTCGTGCTGGGATAACGTCACGCCTCAGGTGGTTGGGAACAAGGCCACAGGCCGAGTGCGTCCAATAACTGAGGCGTGACGTTATCCCAAATGACACACACCCTGGATGGCATTATTGCTATTATACAATGGCTCGTTGCAGTGATGAAAGTGAACAGGAATGCACAGGAACTGAGTTCCTGTCCCTTTTCTGCAACACAAACTGAGTTCCTGTACTTCTTCCCACTGATATTGGAACTAAAATTTTTAATTCAGCCACATAATGACTTTTTCTGACCTTGTGATCCGAAGTCAGAGGTTTCTATCACAAAATCTGACTAGAATTCCTTCAATATCTCTAACTGAATCTAGCAGTATCTATACAGATAGATATGCCTTGATGACAGTAATCCCTCAGCGAGGCTGATCATTCTGCTTTTTCTATTTGCTAGTGCTCTGAGTTCCTGTACTTCTTGTCTACCACTTGCACCACTGGCTCATTGTTATACAGAATAAAAAAAAATCATTTTAAAGATGTTTTTGTGTGGAAAAATATATATATTTTTTTAGGAGAAGATGGAACAACCAAAGCTCCATAAAACAATCAATCAAAAGCTCCATAAAATGCTCATCTGCAGGTTCACAGTGAGGCTGAGACTAGACCCGTGATGTTGTACTGGGATAACAGCACGGGTCCAGCCCTAGACTGACCAATCAGAGACCAGGATTTTTTCTTGCCATTGTATAATTACTATTAGTAACTTAAGGCTGGAAGAAAGTCAAGATCCCTCATGCCTACTGCTCTGTTTCAAAACAACAAAAGAGAGGCAGCATGAACTGACAAATCTGATAAAGTGTCATGGTGGGGCTAACAACTGGGGCACTGGGGTAGCATGTAGCCAGTAAACCTTAGAGTTTGCCTTAATAAAACCATTTTTACTTGCATCATTTCTGATTAGTGGTTTGGTTTTCAGTTCACACTATCTCTCTTTTGTTATTTGGCCAGTAATTTTCCCTTTGCTGGCGGTGGTCAGTTCAAGTCAGGCCCAATGACATGTTGTTGTTGCACATCTGCTTCATAAGCAGGTACAAAAATGTGCTTTGCAAACTGTAACAGTGTTTCACTATATTTATTTACTTATTATTTATTTATTTATTTTAAAAGCTTTAACAAGAAATACTTACTGAGCTGATAACAGTTCATTTACAGATGCATCGAGGGGTATGGAAGATTGTACAACAGAAGAAAAAATAAATAATAACTAACAGCTTTACAAAAATAGCCCATACAAACAATGCAATACGTCAAAAGGAGAAATCTTAAACAACTGCAAGGCAAAACAGTATAACAAGGTGCATGCAATACATAAAGATTGAGCTTAGATAGGCAAGTGGAAATTACCCCAATCCAATATAGTGGGAGGGGAGCAAAATGGCCAGGACAGTATGTAAAGGAGAAGGGGGATCAGTTAAGGTAAGGGGTCAATGACAGGTGCAGGTGGGTGTGGAAAAGTCATGAAGAAGAGACTTAAGGGAGAAGAAACAGTGCAGATAGACAGGGAAAGAGAGGACCAGAATTTAGGAAAGCAATAAGAGAAGGAAGATTGACCAGCAGTAGATTTCCTGGATGGAGTAGAAAGGGAGTGAGAAACATTGATGCAGAGAGGAGGAGAGGAGAGGAGAGAGAGGAGGGAGGTAAGATAGGAAGAAGGGGAACCAAACCAGAATCTGGATGTAAAAGAGGCATAATGGGAAAGGCACCTGGCATCAAAAAAGGTGAGAGAGAGAACAGAATAAAGTGAGCAGTGCTGGGTATGAGGAAGACATTCTAAAGCAAAATGACAAAAGGAGTGCAAAAGGAGGTCCAGTCTGGCAAGGGAGGATTTGGGAGCTGCACTGTAGATTAAACACGTTAGTCAAAAAATGGGAAGTATCATCTTCAATACAATCTCAAGGAGGGCCGGAAGCAGAATACTTGTTTTGTTCCTGTATAGTGCACCAAGACTGGGGTGGAGCTTAAGGTGGATGGCACCAATGTGTACTGAGAAATCAATATGACAGTCTAGTCAGACCCTGAGGTACTTAAAGGAGGAGATATCCTCAATTGCAGCACAGCAAAGGCTGAGGGAAGTGAGTCTGGTACTGTAAACCTCTGTCAAGTGCCAGATTTTATAGAATTTATTTATTTATTTATGTGTGTGTGTGTGTGTGTGTGTGTGTGTGTGTGTGTATTATATATATATATATATATATATATTGCTTTGTGAGACAGTTGGTTTATGGTTTGACCAGAACCAGCACTGAATACTGTCACAGTCCAGCTGTATCTGGTCAATAAGGTTATGGACAGAGGAACCAGATGCAAATATCACCATATCATCAGCATACATATGAACAGACATAAAGGAACAGGCACAGGGAATATGGAAAAGAGAATGGGACCCAGAAGAGACTCTGAGGGATGCTTGAACAGATGTGGAGTGTGGGGGGAAATGGTGCTTCTAATCCAGACAGCTTACGACCTGCCCTCAAGGTGTGAGTGGAACCACAGAAACATAGATCTTGTCAACAGAAAAGGACCTTTAGGCCCATCTAGTCTGTCCTTGTCCCTGCCTATTCAATCACCACTGGCCTTAGTTGATCATAAGTGTCACTCCCTCCCCATTCCTCTACCTACTATGCCCCTGTGCCTATCCCACACATGCTTGAAGCTCCCCACAGTCTTTGCCCCCACTACCTCCTCTGGCAGGCTGTGCCAGTCATCCATCACCCTTTCTATGAAGAAGTATTTCAGTACATCTCTCTTAAATTCTCCCCTGTTAGCTTCATTGCATGCCCACTTGTTCTAGTGACTTCCTTTCTGTGAAATAGACCCTCCACTTGCACCTTGTTCACTCCTGTGAGGTACTTGTAGGTTTCAATCATGTCCCCTCTTGCTCTCCTCTCTTTCAGGGAGTACATATTGAGTTCCTGAAGCCTTTCCTCATATGGCTTCTTGTACAACCCTATTACCATTTTGATTACAACCCTCTGTACCACCTCCACTCATTCAATGTCCTTGCAGAGGTGTGGCCTCCTGAACAGGACACAATACTTCAGGTGGGGTCCCACCAATGAGTGATATAATGGCTGCACCACCTCCCTCCCCCTGCTAGAAATCCTTCTCCCAGTGCACCCCAGCATCCTGCTAGCTTTTCCTTCTGCTTTATCACACTGCCCAGCTTTTCTGTGGTCATTAGATATGATGACCCCTATGTCTCTTTCTTACTTGGTAACTGTAAGCTCCACTCCACTCATCTTATATACACCCTCTGTGTTCCCCAGCCCTAAGTACATAATCTTACACTTTTTGGCATTGAAACCCAGCTGCCACCCGCTAAACCATTCCTTTAGTTTCCTCAGATCCCTTTGCATTCTCTCCACCCCTTCCCGAGTGTCAACCCAGTTACAGATTTTTTTGTCATCTGCAAAGAGACACACCTTACTCTCAAGCTCCTCCTGAATGTCCCTTATGAAGACATTGAAGATGACCAGTCCCAGCACCAAACTCTGTGGTACCCCACTAGTCACTTTCCTATCTCCTGCTAGGCTACCATTTACTACCACCCTTTGCCTCCTATTCCTTAACCAGTTTGATTCCCAACTTGTCACTTTCTCCCCCAACCCCGGGCTGCTTAGTTTCTTAACTATCCACCCACCTGTGCAGAACAGTGTCAAAAGCCTTACTGATTTCCAGATAGGCCACATCCACTGCTCTCCCTTGAGCTGGGATGTATAGGGAGAGGCATCACCAGCAGAAAACAGGAAGTTGTTATCCCTCTGTACAGACAGTTGGTGAGACCCCATCTGGAGTACTGCGTCCAGTTGCTGGAGACCCCTTCTCTGCAAGGACATAGACAGGATGGAGGCAGTCCAGAGGATGGCACTTAAAATGGTGCAGGGTCTGCAAAAGAAGCCATACGAGGAGAGACTAAAGGAGCTCAATATGTATACCCTTGAGGGAAGGGGGGAGAGGGGGGACATGATAGAAACATTTAAGTACCTCAGTGGAATCAACAAAGTCCAACAGGGTAGCATCTTTCAGAAAAAGAGATGTGCAAGAACAAGGGGACACAATTTGAAAATAGAGGGGGGACGGCTCAGGGGCAATGTGAGGAAGTATTTTTTCACAGAGAGGGTGGTGGACGCATGGAACAGCCTTCCTGAGGAGGTTATGGGGTCTAAAACTGTGAAAGAATTCAAGAATGCATGGGACAAACATAAGGCAATTCAGGTGGGGGGTAGGAAGAAATAGGCTATTGGTTAACTAGGATCTGCAGCTTATCCTGTAGGTAGGGAAAAGGGCAGACTAGGTGGGCCAAGCGGCACTTATCTGCTGTCAAAGTCTATGTTTCTATGTTTCAATGAGCCACCTGCCTGATAACCCAGTCTAAGAAATCTATGAGACTGGTATGACATCACCTCCCTCCTGTGAAACCATGATGTTGGTGGTCCTGCAGTCCTCTTGCCTCAGGTGCTCCTTGAGCCTCTCCTTTAGTAGTGTCTCCATTAACGTCCCCACAACTGATGTGAGACTAACTGGCCAGTAGTTGTTAGCTTCCTCCCTACTGCCACTTTTGTGCAGAGGGATCACATCAGCCATCTTCCAGTCCTCTGGAACGTCCCCCATCTCCAGTGAGGTGCTAAAAAGTGCTGCCAAATGGGGTGGCCAGTACCATGCTCAGTTCTTTTAGGAGCCTTGAAAGAATCCCGTCTGTCCCCATCACCTGATTCTCCTTTAAGTCTTCCAGTCCCTTCTGAATCCTCTCGACTGAGAATGGACTTGTGTCCACTCCCACATCTCTCTGTTGTTTACTGCTGCATGCTGGTCTGTTGCCCCCCACTGTGAAGACTGAGTAGAAGTAATCATTCAGTAATTCCGCTTTCTCTTGATCTTCCTCTGCACAGTCCCCCCAACCTCCTGATTCTCACGATCTCTCCCCACATCTTCCTCTTTTCCCTCACATACCTGAGGAAGGTCTTGTCCCCTGTTTTGAACTCCTTAGCTATCTTATCTTCTGTTAGTGCTTTAGCTGCCCTTCTTGCTTCCATTTGCTTTGCCAGATATAGCAAACCTTCACTGTCTTCACCATCTCCTTAGAGGGCTATTGTGGCATCTTCCTTCTCTTTCTCTTGCTCGCTTCCTTCAAACAGCATGCTGTTGCCTGGACTATAATCTCCTTAATTGTACTCCATTGTGTCTCCACTCCCAATCTGCATTCCCCCTCTTAGAGGCATTCCCTGAAGCAGTTTCTCATGTCTTTAAAATCTGCCCTCTCAAATTCCAGGACCCTCGTCTTAGTGTGTTTTTTTCCCTGTCCTATCTGTACGCCAAACCACATTATATGATGATCACATGTACTCAGGGGACTACCCACTGTGACGTCAACAATGCTATCTCTCTCTGTCTCTCTCTCTCTCTGTCTGTAAGTACCAGGTCCAACACTGCACCCATCCCTAGTGGGTTCCAAAACCAGCTGCCTGAGAAATGCCCCTTGTACTGAGTCGAGGATGGCCCTGCCTCTTGAAGTAGCTGTGGTGAGAATGCCTCAATTTATATCTGTCAGATTATTTATTTATTTGTTTTTGGTAACTGGGTAGGTGCACAAAAGCATAACAATGTCTATTTTTAGGCACGACCCGGGATGGTACAAGTGGGTATACATAATCAACAAACAGTTTGAAACAGTACAACAATTTATCGGATTAAAGTCCCCCATTATCAAAACTTCCCCTTTGCTGGTCATTTTGCTGATAGCTTCCCTCAGGGCTCTGTCTAAATCCTCCCCATGTTGGAGGCCTGTACACTCTGTGTGAATAATGGTCCCAACCCCAGCTCTAGGCTGACCCATAGTACCTTCACCCCTTCTTTGTTCCCATGTTGCCCCTGTAACTCAGTAGCGTCTACACCCTCCTTCACATATAAAACAACCCATCTGCCTTTCCTCCCTGACCTTTTCCTTCCAGAACATGGTGTAGCCTGGGACGGCCACTTCCCAGCTGTGGTTGTCTGTGCACCATGATTCTCTTATGGCCACAAGATCCAGGTCTCCCTCCTCAAGGATTGCTTCAAGGTCAGTAATTTTGTTTCCCAGACTTCATGTGTTGGCACACATAGCTCTCCATTCTCTTTGTCCCACTCTTCCTCCAACCTACCTCCCCTTCCTGCTTTACCTCCTTGCCCCTCTGTTACCCCAGTCTTTCCCTCCCCTGTTACACTGTCTTCCTGCATTGCTTCCTTCCCTTCTCTTCTAACTGAAGTTCCTCCACCAGACTTGTCTGCCCTGCCCTTCTTTTTGTTTCCTATAATCTCCAGGGAATTTCTTCTCCCTGGTTAACCTTCCCTGTTGCACTAGTCTCGGTGGGGGGGAGGGCAGTCTCTGCCTCCCTCAGTCTTTCTGCTTCCCCCTTGTCTAGTTTAAATACTCTCCAAATTAGCACTGAAACCTTCCACCCTGGACTGCCATTCCCCTTCTGGATGGATGGAAAACATCCTCCATGTACAGGCCTCCATCCCTCCAGGTGTGACCCCAGTCCCTGATGTAGTCAAAGGCTTCTTCCCTGCACCATGCCTTCAACCACTTGTTGAAAGACCTGTTGCAGAGTTCCCTAGGTTCCCCTCAACTGTGCACAGGAAGTACCTCAGTGAAGGCCACCTGCTTCAGGCCCCTTCCCCACCTCCCTAATCCTAAACAATAGGCTTACAGCTTCCCTTGCAAGATTGTTCATCCCCAAGTGGACAACAACATCCACCTCCCTCCCTACTCCTTCTTCCTTGGTGATCTCCAAGATCCACCCTCCAGTCCTCCCTGCGGAAGTGCCTGGAATGCACTGTACTACCCTATCCCTCCCTTATCCTGCCCCCAACTCAATCCCCTGACTGTGGAGTCTCCCACCAGCAACTGCCTCCTCCTTGGCTGGAGGACTGTCCCACCCTCCTTGGGGCCTGCTCCCTTGAGGACCCCTACCTCCTCTCTTACTCTTGCCTTGGGAGCCTCCTGTTGGCGTCCCCATCTTGCCAGAATGGCAAAGGAATTGTGCAGCGGTAAGGTCCGAGGAGTGCTCTCCCTACCTCCTCCTCCCACCCTCCCAGAGCTCACCAAGGTCCACCCACTCTGTCTCCTTGCTATCATTCTATGGGGGAGCATCAGAAAACTAGGTGGTCCCTTGGTGAAGCAGATGGAGCCCTGTACTTGTGCCAGTTTGGTCCAGATTCCAGTGACCTCTGCTCTCAGCTCAGAGAGGTGTCTGCATATGGGGCAATGCCTCAGTCTCTAGAATGTGTATCCAAAGATTGCAGCCCTGCTCCCATTACACTGTACCACTCCTATGCCTGATCATTTTTTTTATCCTCCTGACTTTTTGCTTTCCCACCTTTCCCATGCCTATAAGCATCCCTTATCACTACACCCCTTTTGGTTTCCCTTTTCCCCTCCCATTTTGTGTTTGACCCCTTACCCTAGATAGGGTTTTCTTTCAATTCCCTATTTTGGTCCCTTGGAATTTAGAATAGTTCACTTTCTATTCTTACTTTCACCCCTCCCCCCACCAATAAGGTGTTTCCTCTGTTCCCACTCTACTGTGTGTTTCAGTTGCCAACCAACTGACCTAGAATGCAGACAGGCCCCTCACCCTAAGCTTGTCAAGAAGGAGTGAGTGTGCCAGAGTGTCAAATGTTTTAGCCAAATCAACAAAGATGGAAGAAATGATTAGACCCATGTCCATACCTGTCGATATGGAGCCAGTAAGCCAGAGGAGGGAGATGGAAGAAGTATATATTTTATACTGTTACTAAAATAATGATGCTTATTACCTATAAGTGTTTGTATTAGAGTACTGTAATTTAACCACTTGTATGGTTGCAAATGTCAGTAAATTAATTAATCAATCAATGTGAGGAACTTGAAAATTACATAAAAATATATTTTGCTAAGTTGCTCTCAAAAGTGAAAAGTCCTCTACTTAATACAATATATGTTTGTTAAAATAAAACTGTTACACTCATAATGGTATCAGGACCATTGGCTGTAGAGAAATGACCCCTTAGACAATTGATGTCCCAGAATATTCTCCAGTGGATAACTTGCCTCAAGAAAATTTACCCTACTACATTTTAACCCCAAACAAATTGACCCTGGGAAATTTGCTTGCAGATAATTTGCTCCAGATATTTAATTTACATACATTAGCAGCCCTGTCATTATGCACTAGAATTAGGGTTACATCAGATTAAGGTAACCAGTTTGTAACTAGGAGGGAATAATTATGGTGTTGTGCAAATCTATTTGCAAAATCAAGTAAAAATGCATAATACTTTATTTATTTATTTATTTATTTAATGAAATCATTTCACCAGGAAGGCACACTGAACAGCAAGTTACTCATCTCCTGGTGTGACCGGGGGAGGGGGGGTAATGATTGGATTAAGAATTAGACATAGAGTTTAACATTTAACATATCCGAGAAATTAAACATTGAATTACGTTTGTAACTAGACATACAGTTAAAAGTATCATAAACAAATATACAGTCACATTTGTGACATAACAACAGTTAATTTATCATACCTGTGGAATATGAATTTAATTACAAGTGGCATATCTGAGGAACATAGTACATAAATTTAATGTAGCCTTGGAGCCAACTCCTTGCAGGAATGGATCAGGGTTAAGAGGTGGATTATTTAGCAGTTATTGAATGAATGAGGTCCAGTGTGGGGGACATCAAGGAGGGTAGAGAGGTAGACAGGGGAAACCAGCTGGGGAAAGGAAAGGATAAAGATGGGGGAAAATTAACAGAGAAAAGTGAGCAAAAAAAAAAATCAGTTGTGAGGGGCAAGTTAACACAGGGCTAGTGCAATCTGGAAGCACCTCAGACAGAACAAAAAGTGCAAATTATTAGCTCAAGTGAACTAATTCCTTTGATTAAGTGCAGGGGGTAGAGAGCAGGGCAGGGGAGAGAGGTGAGGGTAGGGGATAGGGAAGGGAAGGATGAGTCATACCTGGAGCTGGCCCTTTTAGAGTGCGGAGATTGCTGCCAATGGTGGAATGAGGTGAGGACTTAGAATAAGGGGCAGGAGTAGGCAAGGACAAGTTGGGTAGAGATAGTAGAGATAGTAGAGGGGATGGTAAAAGGAAGGAGAAGGAGGGGTGGGAGAAACTTGCCTAAGACTAGGCCTCTTCAGGATGCTAAGAACTCTGCCAGAGTGCAGAATCAGGTGAGGAATAGTTGGGTAGAAAGGATATAGGGGGATGGGGAGTGAAGGAAGAGTAATTGCCCAGTGTACTGGGCCCCTCCAGGATGCAGAAAACCCTGCCAGGAGATAGAATTAGGCGAGGACAAGTTGGGCAGAGAGAATAGGGGGGATAGAAAAGGAAAGGAAAAAAGAAGGAGAGAAAGAAGAAACTGACCTGAGAGTAGACATCGCCAGGGTGCTAAGAATCCTGACAGAGGCAGATTTAGGCAAGGACAATTTGGGTAGAAAGGAGAGAGGGGGAAGGGGAAGGGACATACCTTTCAACTGTCCCTGATTTTCAGGGACGTCCCTGATTTTGCCTCAAAATTTTACTCTGTCCCTCCTAAAAATTGAGTTTCCGTGACCAAACAGCAGGGGTTATAAACACAAAATAATGTCAAACATTTAAGTTACAAAATTGTTCTTTCTTAGAAAATGCATTTTTACACTAAGCCCTTTATTCTACCAGCCTTCTGAGTGAATATCTTAAATTTTGAAGAAGTGTCCCTGATTTTGGTCCTTTGTCTCTGATTTTTTTAAGCCTTGTCCCTGATTTATGAGGCAGGAGGTTGCGAGGTATGGAAGGGGAAGGAGGAGGCTTGCCCAGTGCTATACCCCTCCGAGATGCTGAGAACCCTGCCAGAGGTCAAAACTAAGCAGATGCAAGTTGATAATGGAAAAAAGATTAGTGGTGGGAGTGAGGGGGTAAGTGGTGAAGGGAGAGGAGAGTATGCTGAGAAGCAGGCTTGGGGTGAGAAAGGTTTAACAGGGGATGTGAGTCATGGAGAGGAGCAGAGGTATAGAAGGACAGTTAAGGAGGGTTAAAGCAGCAGTTAGATGAGAGACAGTGATGTAAGGCAGAGGCAAAGGAGTAGTAGTAGGAGGAGTGCCGTGTTTTTTTTTGAGGGGGTTCCAGACTTGAGGGAAATGATGGGTAAAGCCTGACTGACCGATGAGAGTGGTTTAAAGCAGCAGTGCAATGAAAAATGTTTTTCCAAAAAAAGCTGGTTTCAGCTATAGTTAAGAAAAATATTAGCACACTTGTCAGATGTATGTGTCCAGGTACCTCATATACTGCACAAAATGAATCTTTTCTTTAATTACTGTATTTCCATCCTACCTTTGCCAAGTCTACAATGCTATTTCCATTGAAAATGTGGCAGCCCTCTTTTTCTCGAGAAAAAAAATAAATTAAAACATTTAAGAAATACTCAAATTGTGATGGAATTAGAAAGATATCACCAAATAAAACTGGATGATGCCTGGAATCTTTTATTGTGAAGAAATGGTAGAGTCATATTTTTTGCCCAGTTTCATTGCACTGATACTTTAAGATCAAACTAAGTAAAACAAGGACAGAATCAGCTAGAGATCTCTGCAATAACAGCACTGAGAAAATACATATTGATATCTTGTAATAATTGGCTGATCCACTTGCCAGGGTGGGCATGTATGTGGCAGCAGAGACCTGCAAATAACAAGTCCCTGTAGCAACTACCTTATCACAAAGAAAATCACTGCCCACATAGAGTTTTAAAACTTAAATGACAGCCATGTTTTAACTTGCTTAGTGAGTGACCTCTTCTCACCAGCCAAGGTTCAGCCATTTTTTTACACTGACATCTTTTAAAACATGTAGCACACGATATTCCAGTTGCTTAATCTTTTTTTTCTGTTTCCAAACCCAAAGTATTTTTTTGTATTTTAAACTAGCAGCACTAGTACATTGCTGCATGCTCAGAGCTAGTTGAAACAGCTTCACCGTCTTGACCTGGCTCCACCCCATGACTTGACCCAAATAGAATCAAACCAGCTGCACACTTTCTGATCTCCTGCTCCCCACTGCCATTTACATGCACACCATTGCTGCTGACTGACAAAGAAATGAAAATGGGCTGAAAATTCAAAGTACTGGCAAGTTTGTTTGCAACGGGGAATGAGAGTCAGGAAATAGACATCTGATTACTAGATAAGGTACTTGATATGGACATGTCTTGGAGGAAAATGGCTTCTTTAGCACCTTACTCACTGGCAGAGGAAATAAAGAAGCACTAACAGTAGCTTACTTTTTCAAAAACTCCCATTAGAAACTCTGCCTGCTAAGCAATGGTTACTGTTATAATGCTATTATGTATTGGATTGAACTTGCCTTTAAGCAGCATGGGGAAAGTGGATTCATTCAAACTGAATGCACAGTACTGTCGAGGTGCTGCCATTGACTTTTCCCTCTTGTACAGTCAGGGTGATAGGCTCAGTCACTTGTGTCCTAGTCACATAAAACACCCCTAATGGACAACAACACATTCTGAGCAAAAAAGACTAAGAAACACAACAGTGCTCTCTACTGACAAGCATCCCAGTAGAGGGACTACTTCAAGACAAGACAAGAAAAGTAACTTGAATTTTATTTCTACCCATATTTTTTAATTTTTTTAAATATGTCTTCTGTAACCCATTTTCTATGTGCAATAATACTCTCCAGGATGGGCAGTATGGACTATACTGGACCTTCAAGGAGCTGCAAGGGTATCCACCTGTGATGCTGGGCTTCATTACACTCCTGGGCAGTCGAGCATAGCCCAATGCCACCCACACTGTCAGGTATTATTGCTTGCATAATCTTATAAATGTTATCTCCACAGTGCTGTTTATGTGTACCGTATGTGTATGTATACTGTAAGTATATTTATATGCAGTATACTGATACAACTCCCGTTCAGATAAAATGGCAGGAAAACATGTGATATCCTTACAGTTAAACAATATATCATGATGCAGTATGTTACCATTACTATTGTCATACTTGTCATGGAGTGAGTCTTCTTGTTGTCCTTGAAAGAGAGGTTCTGGTTAGGCTCCTTTAAAGAAGCCCTCTTTGGACCCTGACCACCTCAGCAACTACAGGCTGGTCTGTAACCTCCTGTTTTTAGGGAAGGTTATAGAGAAAGTGGTGGCCATTCAGCTTGAGAGACATCTTGCATCTTCATCTACCTATGAGCCTTTCCAGTCTGGGTTCAGGGTGGGGCATAGTAAGGATACTGCCCTGGTAAGGGTACTTAATGATCTCCTGTTGGCTAGGGACAGGACATCTTCTACCATCTTGGTTCTCCTGGTCTTCTCTGCAGCATTTGACACCATGGACTATGAGGTGCTGTTTGACCACATGTGGTTCTGGTGTGGCCTGTCTGGCAATGTCATCAGCTGGTTCAGGTGATACCTGATGGACAGAGTACAGAGAGTGAAAATGGGACTTATCTCATCTAGCCCAAAGCCTCTGAGCTGTGGAGTGCCACAGGGGTTGGTCTTGTCACTCTTACTGGTCATGGTGTACATGTTGCCATTGGAGGACATTATCAGGCGTATGGGTTGGGTTTCCACTGCTATCCAGATGACATTCAACTGTACTTGTCCTGTGCACCTGATGTCCAGGTGTCTGACTCCCTATTTAACAGCTGCCTCGAGGAAATCCAGTAGTGGATGATTCAAAACTGGCTTAGACTCAACCCAGACAAGACTGAAATACTGGTAGTGGAGCTGGGTTGCCGTGGAGGAGGGGGGTATGTGTGGGGCTGTTCCCTAAGCTAGTATTGGAGGGTGTTCCCCCATGTCCCTTCTAGACAGGTGAAGGATTTGGGTGTGATCCTGGACAATGGCCTGACACTTGTTGCTCAGGTGTCAGACATGGTCAAAAGTGGTTTCTATCATCTTAGGAACATTGCCCAAATCTGAGCCCTGATTCCACTTGAGGACCTGTCCACACTGGTGCATACTTTCGTAACCTCCAGGCTGGATTACTGTAACATCCTGTACCTTGGGTTATCTGGAGGCAACCTCTGCAGACTGCAGCTGGTGCAGAATGTGGCAGCAAGACTTTTCACTGAGGTAAGGAGGTGTGAGCATATTACTCCAGTCCTCCATGGACTGCACTGGTTGTCGGTCAGGTGGAGGATTGTCTTCAAGATTGGGCTCCTTACCTATAAGATCCTTCATGATGGGGGTCCTGCTTATCTGCAAGATCTCCTTGACCCTTACCATCTGGCCAGATGCTTTGTTCCACTGAGGGGGAGCCTCCTGGGGGTTCCCAGGGCTAGGTTGCAGCACTCAGGAGATGGAGCATTTGTGGTGGCCTAACCAACCCTGTGGAACTCCCTGCCTGATTATTTAAGGGGAGCCCCCTCAGTGGAAGCCTTTAAAAGAGGACTAAAAACATATTTGTTTGAACTGGCTTTTATAATGTGAGCCTGTTTTGATAGATAGAATGGAATCTGTATTCATACTGATTTTATTATGTGTGTTTTGTGATTTTAAAGAATAATGTTTGTATTGTGGTTTTATTGTACAGCACCCAGAGTCTCAGGAATTGGGCACTTCATAAATAAAATATCTATCTATCTGTCTTGAAGGTGCTGTATGGTTAATAACCAAGGACCCTGGTTTCCGTTTTTACTGGTAACACCAATAAAAATCACGGAATCCTGCGTGGTTTGTGGATTTTGAATTCTTGTACTGGTGCCTCTTGTAAATTGCATGTCACTGCACAAAATCCCTAAGATTTCAGCATCTTCTTAAATGTTTTTATTTTCGTTTTCCATGCCACCTTCTTACAGCATCAGTCTCCACTTTTCAGTGATCCCTAGGCTGGGTATCTCCTAACTTCACCCCAGGTAATGCTCAGAAGCTCCTGTGGGCATGCCCCATACTGCCTGGGTTGTACCCCAAGGTGGAAAGGGAGGGGACCCCAGATAACCCCTCCACAGTCCCTTAAAGAGTGTCAGACAGCCCAGTGGGTCCCTCATGGAGCCTGGTTATGAAGTCTATGGCTGCTGGGTCCCTTCTACCAATGGCCGATGTGGGGATGATTGTTCCTGTTTTTCTGGTATCTGACCCTGAGGGCACCAGCACTTGAAGGGATCCAAGGAGGTAGGGCACATAAAGACATGCCACTGTTCCAGATCCCAGCTAGTGTCTTACCCTCCTGATCACTCTGCAGCCCCATTGCACCACCACCTGTGGCCACCCAGGTAGTGGCAAAGCAGCGGGATCTGCAGCCCACCCTCCCCAGAGGAGGAGAAGGAGAGCAGCCCCCTTGGTGATTGATCCTACTCCCCTGGCCAGACCTCCAGCAACCCGAGTTTGCTTCCAACCCCGGGTCACTGGCATTGCAAGCAGAAGTACTACCGCTGTGCCAGTGGGCCGTCCCAGACTTCAGTATCTTAAAATGAATGCTGCTGTGCTTCACATTTTTTCTGCTTTGCTATGTATAGAATCAGTAAAGAAACCACCCACACTGCTTTGTTGTAACCAGCCATTCAGTTTAACCACCCATGCTTCCCACCAACTTCTTCATCAGCTGAGGACTGCTTTCCTTCCTGAAACCACACTTTTCATTTAGTATGTGCCTAAATGTCTTTTACTATTTATATTACACTGGATGATGCAAAAAAAAAATACAAGTATTAACACACATGGGCAGGGCCACTGGAAAATTGTGCGAAAAGTAACCTGAAATTGCAAAGATTTTTTGTAAAACTTGAACCTTCTGGGAAATTGCAAGACTTCTACTATAGACCCAGAGTGCTTCACAATAAATCCTTTACTGTGTTCTGCAGCATATATTAGTTGGCATAAACTACTAAATGAATACACTGGCACTTGAATATGTTTTAAATATGAAGAAAAACTTATGTTCCTAAAATGAATCCTAAATGAATAAGATATGTTGCCTGTCTTCCAAAATGTAAAAACATCTGCCTCATACAGTGCTAAATAGATTCTATTTAGTGAGCCACAGAAAATCAATATTAAATAAATTCAGAATAAACAGATTTTATCTGTTTCTGGTTGTAGAATTATGAAGCCTGATCAAAAGTTATTTACAGTGCTCTGTCAACTATTCACCCACTTTGGTGTAAGAAAAAATAAGCAGATGGAGTGGCAAATAATTTAGTTTTAGTAAAATGTTGTAAAGTGTTTAATGTTCATAATTTGCACTGTAGGTACTGTGCACTATTATTGAAATCATATATTAAAACATTATGGGGCAGATATTCAAAACTTTGCGCCGGACAAAAAAACGTTTGCACAGGTTAAGCGTGGGATTAGTCGGGGTCAGCTATATTCAAAAGGCCAAATAGTGCAGGCAAACTCCATTAGCGCTGGGCAAAATCATAATGTATGCAAGGGGCAAATTGACATGAATACAGGCGCAATGCTAGATTCAGCGACTAAGGCCAAGAAGTGGTTTTTGGCGCGACTTAGCGCCGACACTTAGTGCGTGCATATTACCGCCCAGAAAAGCTTGTCTTAACCCTGGGCAATCAGCTTTGCACGACACTATGACTTTGCGCAGTGTCTGCATGGGTTTTGCATGGGTTTTGCATGACCATAACAAATAAATATGACACATAGACAAAGCCAAACATAGAGGAAGCATGCTGCTAACTGATGGCATCACAATGATGCCATCATCTGCCACCAGTCCCAGCCATGCCAGGCAGTAAGTGGTGACCCTGCCACCAGTCGACAGCATGGCAGTGTGACCATACAACACACACCTGTGGACCACACTTCTGTGGACACCAACAGATGCCAGCACATACATGAAGCACTGTGGGCATGGAGGATGTCGAGGGGAGAGTGTATGGGTGGCCAGGCTGTGCTACACACCAGGTGTGGCCACAAGGCTGGGACACATCATGCAGTGCACATGGGCCAGTGTTGGGAATACCCCAACACCAGTGTGCCTTTCAGATAATATATGCCCCCTTGGCCACATACCGCACAGCTGTACAACTGTCACATCACACAAAACCGGACATGTATATGTCACTGTGAGCATCCCATGCCAGAGATGCAGCATCTGTGGGTCACATAACAGCGTAACAGTAATGTCCACTGCCAGTAAACACCTGCAGGTTGGGCCTCTCACTGTGTATAGTGCAGTCATTATCACTGCCCTACACACCATAGGCACTGCTGTGTCCACACAATACTGGCTCCCTTGATACTGTAGTGTCTGCTGTGCACTGTAGCAAGACCTACAGTGTGACAGTTGCATGCAGCACCGCCACCATCTGTGCCTATGATGTGTTGTCCCAGTATAGCTGCAGGCAGCAGCGCATGTGGAAGTAGTGCTCAAAACTGTAGAATATTCCCTAAGCTGTTTGCGCAGCACTAACACGTTTGAGCGGGTTTAGTGCAGGGCTAAACAGTTATCCCGGCACAAACTGCATGCAAATCAGGGCATAATGAGATGCTAATCTGGATGTTTGCCCACAGACTACCTAAGTAGGCTCATTTGCATGTCACTTTTGAATATGGCAAAGTTTAGCGCCGGGCAAATGTGTTTGCACCGGGCTAACGGTTTAGCCCGGTGCTAAACCTGCGCAAACATGTTAGCGCTGCGCAAACAGTCCAGGGAATATTTTACAGTTTTGCACACTGTACTTTCACATACGCCGCTGCCTGCAGCTGTACTGGGTCCACGCATTTGCTGGCGCACACATTGGCCACATAGTTCATCTCTACCTACCTTCACATCGCTGTGCACTGTGTTGCTGTTGTGGTTTGCACCTCCTGGTTGCCATATTCAGAGCTGTCTTATTCCAGGGCTAAGTTTGCCTTGCACTCCCAGCCCAGTTTGCCCGGCCTCATTCCCATGCTATATTCAGAAGCTGTTTGCCCTGGGCTATTCCTTTTGAATATGGCTTGCTTTGTGCTGCTGGCTAAGTTTGCCCACCAGGCAGTGCTAATTTAACCCCAGAGCAAAGTTTTGAATATCTGGCCCTATATGTGTTGTCTCTGTGGCGCAATCGGGTAGAGCATTGGACTCTTAATCAAAAGGTAGGCAGTTAAAGTCCACCTAAGAATACTTTAGGAAGGCAGTATAGCGCAGTGGTTTAAGGCTCTGAGCTGCAAATCTGGAGACCTGGGTTTGAATCCCACAGCCCCCACTAGCATACTGTGTGACCCTGAGCAAGTCACTTAACTTCCCTGTGCTCCAAGGTTGTACCTGTAAACAAGCTTTCAGCTTAGTGTGTCTCACCTGGTTAAACAATTGGAAAAAAATATATATACAGTGTTATTATGGCTGGCAGTATAGCCTAGTAGAGTAACAAACAATGATTGAACTGGGTACATCCAGCAGACTTGGGTTTGATTCCCACAACCTCCATTTGCATAGTGTGCGACTCTGAGCAAGTCACTGAACCTCCCCAGTGCTTCTGAGTCACCCCTGAAAACAGGTAGTTCTGCCTAGTGGGCCTTACCCAGTTTACAAAGGATATAAAAAAAAATACCAATATATGTTTACTATATCATACAGTAGTCAGGGTACCATGTAATTTACCTGAGTTTTACTCAGGCTGCAATAATTTGTTTAGGTAAAGATAAATGTTCAGATACAGTTTATGTGTTTTATAAGCTTGTTTTTAGACTTTAGTCAGGTTTTTATTGTATTTCTTTGCATGTGAACATCTAGGTTGTAGATTGCTAAGCGCAGGATCAGTTACCAACTAGCTTATTCAAGTTTATTTATTTATTGATTTATTTCATTTTTGTTGACCAGGTAAGTGCACTAGACAAATCCTACCTATTTTCAGGCATGACCCGGGGGAGGGGGATACAGACGAATGCCAACTGACCTTGAATCAGATTAAGCTGTTATAATCAGCAGTGCCATACAAAATCCTCAGTTGTTGAATGAAAACTAGTCTGAATGAAAGTATGTTCACAGGGAAGAAACTGCCTTACCACTTACAAAAATACTTCACAGTTAGCACCCCATTTAGTTGAATGGGATCATTTGCTAGCCTTGCTTGTAGAGCACAAAGCAGCAAATTAAAATAAGCTACCATTTTCTTACTAATTTAACACTTCTATCTCAGCAGGACTGTTGTCTGTTGAAGCAGACAGATACTTTATTAGAAGTAGAAGGGGTCTTATTTAGGGTTAAAAAAAGAAAAAAAGAAAGTCAGTGTGTGTTCTGTGCTGGGAAGGGTACTGTATCAACTTACTTTGCTAAATCAGTAGGAGGAGAGAGAGCTTAATTGGGGGTGTGGCTTAGACAATATAAAAGCAGGTGACTCAAATTACAACTTCCTGTTGCTAGTCTTTTTTCTTACTAATTGCCCTCCATCCACCCACCCTAAGCCAGTTCTACTTTTATAGCCACTAAATTTGACTGACAACGGGAACTTCCTGTTAGTCAGTCGCAAGGGAAGGATCATAGAGAAACATTGGTTTTGTCAACCTTAAAGGAAAAAAGTAGCTTGCTCTCCCCATCCTAGCTGCTGGTGGTCTGACACTGAGCAAGGAAGAAGGAGGCTACTGAAGAATATAGGAAGTTGCTGTCCCAGAACAGGAAGGGTGAGAGTTATAAGGAGAGGAGGGAGTAAGCATACAGAGAAACAGGAGAGGGGGCACAAAATAAGACATGATAGGAGCGGTGCAGTGCAATGGCTGTGGGGCAGCAGTGTTGTGGGAGACATTCTGGAGGCTGCGATGCTGCCCTATTTGCAGGCATCTCTCTGGTCTGAGGGAGGAGGTTGCCCATTTTCAGGCTGACCTGGCTAGGATTCGTGAAACCTCCTCCCCTACCCAGGGACCACCAGGGCCAATGCCACTACCTCAGAGGTTGCCAAGAAAGAGGAGAGGCTGGACCAGGGTGGGCTCAGGGAGGGAGGGAGGGAGAGGGTGGTGGAACACAGTTGCATCCCTCCAGCTGTACCTCTCCACAATTCATTCATTCTTCTGGTGGATAGTGGTTCCTCTATGGAGGCACCTGCAGTGGAGACCAAGGAGGATGCTGGGAACCTTCACAAAGGAGACCCAGAGGAAGGTGGTATGGGACCCCAGAGGGGAAGGAAACAACTCCTGGTGGGGGACTCAATCATTAGGGGGTAGAAATGGGGGAGGAAGGGGAGAGGGAGGTAAGGTGCCTGCCTGGTGCCACAGCTTGGAGGGACAGGAAGCAAATCCTCAGGATCATGGGAGCAGCTGCACGAGGGAGGGAGCTGGATGTCATTGTCCACCTAGGAACAAATGACCTGGCTAGGAATGGGATCAGAGCAGTGCAAGAGGAGTTTGTAGAGTTGGTGAGGGGCCTTAGACAGGTAGCACATACAGTAACCTTCTCGGAGGTGCTGCCTGTCATCGATATAGCAATGAAAACTCAACCCATACCATCTTATAATGTCCTCTAATGGGAGAATATACACCACAAATAGCACGGGGGACAACACCGAGCCCTGTGGAACCCTGCAGGGCAGCCAATGAGGGGCTAAAGAATAAATCCCCGACACCACTCTCTGGAATCTGCCCTCAAGGAAAGATTGAAACCAACTGAGGACTGCCCCCCTCAGTCCACAGAAGAGCCACAGGCACTTGAGAAGCACCCCATGATCCATGGTGCCAAAAGCTGCTGAGAGATCAAGGAGACCAAGATGGAACAGGCTCTATGATCTCTCACCATCAGAAGGTCATTAAGTACCTGAACCAAGGCTGTCTCAGTGCTATGCCTTTTCCTGAAACCAGTCTGGAGAGGGTCATAGATATTGTGGTTGGTTAAATGATCCTCCAGCTGCAATGAGACCACCTTCTCAATAACTTTCCCTATAAAGGCTAAGTTCGAGACTGGTCTGTAGTTAGCTGAGCAGTCGGGGTCAAGGGAGTTTTTTTTCAAAAGGGGATGTACTACCACCTCCTTTAAGGGATCTGGAAAGATGCCTCACTCCAATGAAACTGCCACTATTTCAGCAAGGACTTGGCCGATAACCTCTACGCACCCCACTAATAGGCGTGTAGGGCCCAGATCCAAACTACAGTAGGTTGGCCACAAAGTCTGGATGATCCTCACTATATCTAGGATTGCAAGCTGCCTAAAGGTGAACCAGGTCAATTAGGCATTAGTACCACCTGATTGTTTAGTGCAAGGTCCAATGGGAATGCACTGGCTGATCTCATCCCTGATGGTGGACACCTTATCAGTGAAAAATTGTGCAAACTCCTCACACTGAACTTGTGATAAGCACGACCATATTGAAGACAGGCTGGATTGCACAGTCTGTCCACAGTCCAGAAGAGCTAGGCTGGCCTATTCTTCACTGCAGCAATTTCCCTTGACAGGAACTCTGCCTTCTTATTGGAAATTGCTGATTGGTAGATCTTGTAATGATCCAACAATCTAAGTTTATCCCCCTCCAGGTGAGTTTTCTGACAGTGCCTCTCCAACCTTCACCCTTGCATCTCCAGCTCTTGGATTGCCCCATTAAACCAGGGGGTACCGGGCAGAGGGTAAGAGGGTGAACACAAGTTGGAGCAATGACATCGAAGGCCCCCACGACAGGAAGGACTTATTAAACTGTGAGTGTTTCTTGTGAATTCTGTTGCTTAAATATTTGCTGTGTGCACTTTATATTAAAGCTTTTTGTACTTGGAAAGAATCCAGCTCTGTTCATGTATTTTAAAATGGAGTAACACACAGTGCCCCTTTAAAGCAAGTGCCTGTTCCAACCGCAGTCTCAGTAGCTATTTCTAACCAGGTGCTGCTTGTTCCTGGATGTGGTCACAAACCAAACTTTTTGTAACTGCTTATAAAATGAGAAGTGTGTTGAGAAAATAAATGAACTATAGACAGAAAGGTTTTGAAACTGCTGAAAAACTTAAGACATTGATAATATGTGCAGTAGTTCCTATTCTGCCATTGTAACTCACTACTGATCCCCTTTCAATCAAGCTGACTTATTAACGAAGGGTTGGGCCTCTCCCTGCACAGATTATAAGCACCTCATTTAATTAGAAGCTCTTGCTGGGTCTACCACTTGCACAGATTCTATGCAGCTCAGATGAGTACAAGTTGTTTTCAGTAGCTGGTTTGATAGAGATAGTTAAAAACTAAAGCTAATTTTTGAAATTGAGGTTCACTAAATACAAGTTTGTTGCACACATGGTGCAGAAGAAGACAATGCCAAACTCAGCAATACAAAATTTGAGGCAATTTTGAGCCAAAGTTGCAAAACACGCCTGTCAAAATTGACGTGGGCTGTGTAAGTAATTCAGTGCTGAGGTGGAGTGATTTATTTTGAAAAGGTTGCTTCTAGATAGATTAAGGAAGGCAGTAATGAGTTGGCAATCTTTAGAAAATTAGATTAGGGAAGGCAGTAATGAATTGGCAGTTTTTAGAAAATTAATCAATAGTTAGATGATATGTTTCAACCAAGTTTTTCGTTTTGATCACTTTCTTAAACCCCATTTTCTAACTATTGTTTACACACCTACCATATTAACACTTCCCACCTTACCTAAACAATCCTGCCATTGATTATTTTGAAGCAATGTAAATGCTTTGCAAGTATAGTATAACTGTGCTCACACAAGATCAAGTAGCCAGACCATCCAGGCACAAAGAGAAATGCTCCCCTGCAAGGATAAGTGCACAGGATACTGGAATTCAATTAACAGCAATGGCAGCAGCAGCAGCAGTCGATTGTGATAAACAAAGAATTAAACTGGACAATAACACAACCAAATATATAGTGAGTTTATAAAAAGCTGTAAAAACAAGTGCACAGGTGTGCAAACTGGGATGATTACCACTTAGAAACAAAAAAACAAACTTTTAAGTAGGGAAAAATAATGTTGAAATATACAGACAGTGTTCCTTAAGTATAAATTCAGCTTTTTCTGTTCAGAATGCTATTGCACCTGAAGAAGGGACCTTTGTGACTCTGAAAGTGTGTGTACAATACTATCTTTGTGCAAGACACATGTTGGCCCAATACAAAGCACCAAACTATCAAGTGACTCCAGTTTTCCAAGGTTCAACACAGCAACAGTCTCTCTTTACTAATGTAGCAGCTTGAAGCCAAATCTGAGGGTAAAACTGTCAGATCACATATCTGTGATCCAGGTTTTTCAGCACTGCTTTCATGTTATGCAATTTGGGCAAGGCCTAGTGCAATGTATTTATAGTGATATATTCTGTTGTTATAAAAGTATTAATCTGTCTCCTGACTGTTGGGATGAACATTTATTTTTGTTGAGCCCCTGTCTGGTATTTACAGGGCCTTTCTGTTTGTCTTTTTGTCAGTCGGTCTGTCTGGTTTTGCTGCTGCTGAAACACCAGTGTCCAGAATAATGAACAGAAACTGTTTGCTTGCCTTCACTGACTCTTCTGCCTCATTCATTGAACTTTCGATACACTGACAGTAAGAAAGGTGAAATACAGACTAAACTGATGAGATGCCAGAAAACAATAAAGGCTAAACAAGCAGAGAGTAAGAATGCTGCCCCCCCCCAAGACATTAGACACTAAGCCCTCTTGCCATCACTTTCTCTGCCATATTCTATAAAACTCTCCATATTCAAAAAACATGCTAAATTATTCAATCTAGTTGGATCAAGTTTTAATTTGAGCTCTAGGAGGCAGTATAGCATAGTGGTTAAGGGCACTGAGCTGCAAACCAGGAGACTTGGATTTGAATCCCATCAGCCCCCACTTGTATACTGTGTGACCCTGAGCAAGTCACTTAACTTCCTTGTGCTCCCAGGATACACCTGGAAACAAGCTCCAGCTTAGTGTGCCTTTCCTGGTTAAACAATTACCCTTTTCCTTTGGTTTAAAGACTCTTTGAAATCACAAGGGAGGCTTAGAATAAAACATGATTTTTGGACATATTTAACTTGTTTTCCGTATCTTTCTTCCCTTTTGCAACTGTGTACATTACAATAAAAATAGTATCACAGTCCTATAGACATAACACCTGTATGAAAACTACCAAATCACTGAAATGTAAATTTTACCTTAACTTACAAAGAGACAACCTTAGTGACCCCTGACGCCTTTTGGGGCTCTATTGGTTCTTTGCTCAACCCTCGGACACACAGCCCAGTCATCCAACTTGCTTTCCTTTCTGGCCCTCTGACTGATCCCTCAGAGGTTGCGCAGGACTTTAACAAAAGAAAAATTCTGACCTCTCTGCCTACCTCAGTAAACTTTCCTCCCACTACAATACACCTCCTTGCCCTGGTGGTCAGGAGAAGTGTTCCTCCCCCACCGGCACTTCCCCCCTTTTCTACTTTAGAGCCATCTGTCTTAGTGATACCATCAAACTCCTAAAGTCCTTCCCCACCAGAGGCAGCCCTGGCAGTGATGGTTTTGCCCCCTCTTATCTTAGGCTCATCTCTCCTGCTATTGTTGAACCCCTCACCTTCATTTTCAACCCCGCTCTGTCCACGTCTACCATGCCCAACTCCTGGAAGCATGCCAATGTAGTGCTGATATTCAAAGCTGGAAACACCCTTTCTCCTGATATCCATTCTTCCCCACCTGAGCAAACTATTGGAGAAAGTCATGCACTTCCAGCTCTCTGAGCATCTAAGAAAATATAACCTGCTCTATCCCCAGCAGCACAGGTTCTATAAGTGCCATAGCACCATGTCAGCCTTAGCACACTTCACTAACCATGTTCTCAGAAACATAGACTTGGGTAAGGCCACAAGTGCTGTATTTGTGGATTGGACTAAGGACTTTGACCTTGTTGACCACTCTCTCCTGCACTCTACTCTTCTTCACCTCAGCTGCTCCACTAAAACCTCCTCCTGGTTCCAAAGCTATCTCACAAGCAGGTTCCAATTGGTAAATATTGGTACTGCTTCCTCCCCTGCCCTGCCTGTCTCCACTGGGGTCCCTCAAGGGTCCATCCTGGGCCCCTTACTATTTTCCACATTTATAAACTCCCTTCCCACCAAGAGCCTCTCCTGCAAGGTGCTTCTCTATGTGGATGACCTTGTCCTATTCCACAACAACAAGTCCCTAACGAACATTTCCTCCACTCTAACTGTCAACTATAGTGCTGCCTATAACTGGTTTCTTTCTAACAGGCTCTTGATTAATGAAAAGAAAATTAAATCTATGCTATTTGGGCCCAAACTGTTCATCATCAAGGTCTCCAAAGCTAATTCCTCTCTCCTAGTGCTCACGCCCGAAGCCTCCCCCCCAAAATGTTCCCAGTTTCAAATACTTAGGTGTTACCCTGGACCCCTCCCTTGAGTTCACTGAACAAGTCAACAACATTATGCAATGGGTAAACCAAAAACTAGGGGCTGCCTACTGGCTAAAACAGTTTGTGAACTTGGAGGTGCACCTTGCGATTGCACAAGGCAACCTTCTCCCCCTTACTGACTACTGCTCCCCTATCTATTCCAATGTGTGTTCTGCACTGCGCTCCAGGCTCAACTCAATATACAACAATATCTGTCATTTTGTGCTCCAGTTTCCCTACTGTACCCATCACTGTGACTTGTACCAGTTGCTAGGATGGCTCCCTCTCCAAGGATGGGATGACTATGCCCTTGGCTGTATAATAGACAATACCCTCAGGGCAGCCACCTGTCCCTGTATGCATCCCTCCTCAGGGCAGCATGGTATCAAGGTGCCTCTGAGCGTCATCCATCCCCCATCTGGAAGTCCCTAGAGTCTCCTCTGCCATGGACAGTAAAGCCCTCTTCTGCTCTACCCCCTCCCTATGGAATAAGCTCAGTATGTTGCTCCGCTTAACCGACTCTCAACCCTCTTTCAAAACTCGCTTCAAGGCGTGTCTGCGGTCAGAAGCCAAATGCTCTTGCTCACCTGGGTAAAGTGTGCATCCTCTTCTTTCTATTCCCCCTTCCCTATTGTGGGGTCCTACCTCCTTTTGAGGCTCTGACACCCTACCTGTCTCTGAACTCTCCCCGCACCTGGCTCACTCTTCTCCCACCTGTCTATGACATAGAACTTACCTTCTGCTGATTGTTATATCATAACTGTGTATTACCTGGTTACTATAATGTTTGCTGTATATTGTATCTTACTGTAGTTCAACTTATGTATTTTTCCCTATGAACTCAGCTTCTTTCACTGAACTGTGATGCCTGTTATACTGTTCATGCTATCTGTGTATGCCTTACTCAATGTGCCATGCTAATGGCCAGGGTCATGCCTGAAAACAGTTACTGAATCAGTGTACTCGCCTGGTTATCAAAGACATAAATAAATTAAAATAAATAAAATAAAAAATACACATAATCTGCTTGCGACATCACTACCTTGCTGTGAAAATGTCTATGCTGCTACAGGCAGAGGTTTAACATGTCCAGAGTGGAGAAGCAAGAGGAGCAGATGATGTCTGACTGCTATTGATCCTGTTATGTTAATGTGCATAGTACAGGTTGCTAACCCCTCCTCTCAGAACTTCTTCTGTGTAAGCTCTCTTTCCCTTTCTCCCACCCTAAATTCATTGATGGGGTCTACTGCCACCTTGGAAGAAGCAAAGATTCCCCCTTTGACTGCTTTTCCTTCCTCCTCCTTCTCTACTCTCTTTTCATCTGTGTACCCCTGGTCCAAGTGGACTCCAAAACAAATTGCTTTTCCCCATCCACAAACTAATTTGTCCAGCACATTTAATTCCGAAACCTCTATGGTGCCCCACTACTACAACTCTTACAAGGTTCAGGGCTCAACAGACTGCAGTTACTATACCACGAAGTGGCACATTTATGACAGGAGCACAGCCTAAAGCCCATTACTGTGATGTGCTTGCTGCCCTAAACTGGCCCTCCCTTGAGGCAAGATTAGTCTAGCTGGTTCTCTGCCTTACCTTCAAGATGTTCATAGTTGGTGCCCCTCCCAGTCTTCATGGCATCCTCCAATCCAAATCCCAGAAAAGGGCACTTAAGTCCTAAACCTGCCACTGCTACTGGTCCAAAGGGCCAGAAACAGCACAGGTGATACGTCTTTTGATATTTCTGCACCAAACCTCAGGAATATCCTACCACTAGAGGTCTACAAATGCTATTCTGTAGTCACCTTCAAAACCACTCTCAAGGCCCATCTGCTTGTGGGTGACCGCTGTGACTGCAGTAGATGAACCTGCATTTCTCTGCACAAGATCAAACAATTCCCCATGGTAACCAGCACTTTAAGAGGAAGAGCGCTTGATTGGCCAGCCCTATTGTCATTCACACTGTAACCCTGAAACTTGAATCTTATAACATGTGTAATGTATGGAATTTAATGTGTAATTAATCCTGAATGTATCATTATTTTGTGCCTGCATATTTGAGTTATCTTGTATCTGCTTATCTGTTTTCTGAACATTCCTGTCATGTACAGTATGTATATTTTTATGTTACAGTAGTGTACTGTATTTTAATTAACTCTGGGTTGCCCCTGAAAATGCAACACTAGTCTCAGTGGGCCTACCCAGTCAACAATTTTCAATAAATAAATAAATAACCCCACTTGGCCTACTGTATCTCTAAATTTACCTTCTTCAACCCCAACTCCTCTAACCACTCTCTTTTAGACTGGGTTCTCTCCTCTCATCCTCGCCATTTTGTGGAATATATTCACCAATAATCCTGAGTCATTAGAAACTCTTATTTACCAGTTTAAGTTTCTCATTTTCTCTACCTTCCCATCCACTAGCAATGTACTAATCAGTGGTCTCTGTCTGAGGGTCATCAAGTAATGTTACTTTTCTCTTTACAGTTTGTCAACCTAATTAATTGCCCTGCTGATTTTCTTTTAGGTTGATAACTAATAATAATGTATGGTGGAACGTTGTTATGTGTTGATTTTTATCTTTTCCTCATATTGTTATACCATCGATGTGACATTGCAAAGTCGTTAATCTATCGATAATACATCACATCGATGGCATAACAAAAAAAAATATTTACACACACGTTAAATTCCAACATCAACGCTGCTAGCCGCAGGATTCAAACTCAGCAGCAACTGTCAGAAACCCCCGTGTGTCTGTACAGTCACCATCAGTAAATTTAAGTTAAAATACTAACCAGTTGTCCCTTTTGTTGTTTTGTCTACTGTTTCTCAGCAGGTCTGAAGGAAAATGTTTGCCATTTGCAGCACAACCCCTTCTCACCCACTTTACGGCAAGGCTGATTGGATGCCACGTGACATTCGACCCTGATGCCTGTTTTTTTCACTCCTCTCATACTGTTTAGTGAGATAAGTTTTTTTTTGTTATTTTGTTGTTGTAAATGTACCAAATGTAAACTGGCATTAACAGTCAGAATAAAATGAAATGTGTTTAAATGAGCAACTCAATCCTGTTCTCATCTGTATAAGGTAAGCTAACCACTGCTGAGGCAAATGTGTAACTCATCATTCTCAGATGCACACGATGCCCATACACTATAAAGGACAATGCATGGGCATCGATGAACAACAACGCTAAGTAAGCATTTTGTGGGTCCCCTGGCAACCTAGGTAAACCTCTCGAGCTTCGCTCTCGAGGTTTACATGAGTTGCCAGGGGAACCACTCAAAGCTCACATAGCGTTGTTGTTCATCGATGCCCATACATTATTCTCTATATTATCTGTTTTCATAATTTTCCTCAAGGCACAGTTTTGTGGTCTGTTTCTTTTTGTCAGCACATAGGTGTTAACATTTTACTTTAGTTGTAGAGCAGATGATCTTAAAAAACAATCAGCAGTAGTAGTAGTGTGTTGCCTGAGGAAAGACTGCCAGTACAAGCATTGTAGCAATTTGTTGCATAGGTACAGTACTGAATGGATACTGATATTGGTTAACATTTTTTCTTCTATTTTATGTAACTAACACAATGTTTGCTCTTGTGTTGATGCATTTTTTGCAGGAATTATAAAGAGAGATGGTCACATTGGTGAAAATATGGTAAACATGTACAGTATATATAATTCATCTTGTATTTTAAAGAGTTTCTGAGTTCTTCATTCTTAGGTTTATGTACATGGGAACTGAATCCTTGTCGTTTACAGTTGATCTGCACCAGCTGTTTAATCATTCTTCATTTGTAAGATCATAATCCTTTCTGCAGCAACAACCGTGGTGTCACAAACACAGGACAATAACATCAGCGATGGATTAAGAAGAAAAAGCAGGCAAACTGTAGGGGACAAGGATCCTGTTGCTATGCAAACCAACTGACTAATGAAGAACACATGGATGAGAAATGCAGACAATACGTAAACTGCAAGCTGAACTGTGTCTAAATATTATGTTTTTCACATTTTCCTCAGAAGTTACAAAGTTGCTTGAACTTAGCACATTAAATTGAATTTTATATAAGCCTTTTAATTCTAAATAATGCAGTTCCTAAGAATGTGAGAAAACAGAAGTGCAATACTGCCTCATGCAAAGGACAATCTGAACGCTATTTTAGGAGTCTTTGGTTTCAAGGATTAAGACTGAACTGAATATTTCGGCTAAAAGCCCCATCAAGATAACTTTTATAACTGTCTCATAAGATCGATGTATTAGGTTTCAAGGTTGAACTACTCACACAGGGGCTCCTAGGCTGCCCACCTGGTTATAATACTTTCAAGTGGCTTCTGGGAAGGTAATCTGACATAGTATTTCCTGATTCTCTTGTGGAGTTGTACAGTGTAGTCACTTTTACATGGAGCCCTTACTCAAAGCACTGCAGTTTCTAACCACTAGAGATGGGTAAATTTTTTTCTTCTTCAAGCTGAATTCTGGCAAAATGCTGATTTTACTTCTTTGAAATTTCTGTTAAAATTTAGTGAAATTTTGCCAAAAGTGTGATTTTTGTTATTGCCATCTAATTTAAAAACTTGGTAAATTTACTGTCCAAGTGTCCATACTTAAGTGTACAAAGTTTCAGCCCTCTGTCTTTAAAAATGATTGAGTTATAAGACTGCAAACTGTCGGACATTTTTAAATTACTGTTAACAACTACGTCAACTAAAAGCACTTGTGCAAATTGCACTAAATCTGGTATGCTGACATTACCTATGCCCATACATATGTGTGTCAAGTTTCAGATCTCTAGCTTTAAAGGTGAATGAGGTATAAGTCTCCGACCTTCAGAAAGTTTAAAATTGCATTTCACAATTACATAAACTGCTGAATTTTAAGCCTCAATAAGTTTAAAGCTAGGGAAGAGAATATCACCAATGTTGTTAGGTTCACTGATCCTAAATAATAGGCTTTAAGGTAAATACCATTGTCCAGCTTCAGAATGTCATGCTGCCATGCTGATGACCTGGGTTCAGAAGAGAATCCCCGGAACTCAAGGTAGGAAGCAGGTCATAGCTAAACCTTACAATCTCTATTTTGCAGTTTCTATGAATCTTTCAAGAAAGTATGCATCTAAGTTTTCATTATCTAGCTCCAAAGATGGCTCGGTTCTAAGATAGAAATATTTTCAGAAATTTTTACGTGAATATTAAATTGCTAGATTTTGAGCTTCTTTGCCTTCTCTGACATTCAAATGTCATGTAACTTGGCAACTCTTTAGAGTCTGTCCCAGACAATATGCATGCCAACATTCAGATGTCTAGCATTAACACAGACTGAGTTACAGCCAATTAAAGAAGTTTGGAAAATTCAAAACATTTCACAAAAATTCAAGGAATTTCACGAACATTCAGCAAATTCAGAATTTTCTAAGTTCACCCACCTCTATCACCCAGTCACTCTACCCTGTCTGCACTGCTGCATTTTTGTTATACACACAGCAGCCCTACAGTGGTCTTGTGGCTCTGCTGGCATTTTTGCTAGCTTTCCAACTGGCCAAGAGCCTGAGACTTGCTAATGGGGCTGTATTGATGTGAGCTCAGTACTGTGATTATACAGCAGCAGGATGTGGCACAAAGAGAGGTAGAAGACCTAGTTTGCTGGCAAAGGCACCTAGCTTCACCTGAGCTCTTTCCTTCTAAGATTGCTTGAAAGGACAGAGCAAAAAACCTTACCAGAGAAAGGGAAAAGGATTAAGACTTGTTTTGGTTAATCAGATTTACTGTGTTGTTGTTGTTTTTATTTTGTACTCACGGGGTTGCTGCTGTTTGTTGCTAACATTTCATTGCTTTATTTTTCTCTGATTCAAATTGTTGTTGCTGGTATACCTTGTTCTGCATTATTACAAGTTGTTCCTACAGGTGTGTGCTAACAGATTACTGCTGTAATCTTCTGATTCAAATTGTCTTTTGCAAGGTATATCTTCTGTTACTGCCTTATTTTTCTCTGTAGCAAACTATTTCTGACAGGGTATATCTTCTCTGAAATTATTACAGGTGGTACTTTACAGGTTTTACAGTTTTATCTAACATTAGGATAAGCTTTCAGGGTTACTGCATTTGTTGTTGACTGATTGTTTCTGCTCTTACCTCCTTATTTTTTCATCCGTAGTTGTTCTTTTTCGGCAGGGGAAGGGCCCAGCCACCCACTCCCATCCCCAACAACCCCACTCTACACTCCTTTTATAGGGTACCACAATTGTGACATTTCCTGTGGCAAAGCAGGAAGAGGCAGATCAATGGGGCATCCACACCGTGAGCTCATTTACAGGGGCACTAGTAATTTAACTTGTTATAACAAGTTATATGAAAACAAAACACAAAATCAAACCATTACTTGCATTTTCTTCCTTCTAATTACTCTGTCCATGTTATAAACCCAGCAACTTACAGTATCTGGAATGGATATCATTAACTGCAGGTACTGTGGAACACTTTACAGAACAACAGTCTTACAGGATTTAGAACACTGTCCTACATGCTGGGCCATTGGAGCTCTTAGGACTCAAATCCGGGCAGCATGGGCAGAGATTGCGTGCCTCAAATTTCATATTCAAGAGGACATACATTATAAGAACCACCCGCCATTTCTCCAACATCCAACAGAAGAATCTTGACCACAGAGGAGAGTTGGTCCAGGGGTTGGAAGGTGGTAAGGAGGGGCAAATCGGGTGCCTTATCACTCTGTGCTCTCCAACATATTACCTCCAAAAACCATATCAATACTACAAACAGGTATCTGCCGGGCAGAGGACACTGCAGAGCAGGACACTGCAGCACAGGAGCTAGCACAACAAAACTCGCCCAAATCAGGAACCAAAACAAAAAAAGCAAAAAGGAAATCCAAAAAACTTCTGATCATAGGAGACCCCATGATTCGGGGAGTTGATACCCATCTCCAGCTGGGGCAATGGTCAGATGTCTCCCAGGTACATTAGCATGGAGAGACACTGACCGCATTTCTAAAACTGCTCACAAAGCAGGAGAAAACATTGATGTCCTGTACACATAGAGACTAATAATCTCTCCAGCCAGTCAGTTGTGGAGACCAAGGAACACCTGACCAGGCTGGGTGACAAACTATCATCCATTTCGTCCAGCATCTCCTTCTCTGAGATCCTGCCAGTCTGGGAGAGGGGGGGAAGATGGACGGAAGGTCAGAGAAAGGGAGATAGGGGAGCTAAACATGTGGCTCAAGGGCTGGTGCCAGGAAAAAGGACACAGATTTATAGGGAACTGGCAACAGTTCTGGGAGTGAAAATTCTTTAAATTTGATGGAATGCATCTGACTAAGGAGGGAGTCAGTGCATTGGGGCAGAAGTTTGACGTCTTTGCAGAATATTTAAAATAGCAAATGGGGAGAGTGGCGCAGCACCGCATATGTCAAATGGGAAGAACACCCCTCCCCCCTCAGCTAGTGGTCAAACAGGGATTCAGCAAGTTTGCAGTTCATTTGCATCACCAGGTAAGAAAAAAGGTCCGTCTCTCCATATGACACATAGGGGAAATGCCAAACCTCACCCAACAACTAGCACACTGAAATTTGGCCAATGGAAAATCATGTACACAAATGCTCACAGCATGGGAAATAAGATCCAAGACCTGCAGGCAATAATGTCAGAGGCTAAACTGGACATAGTAGCAATTAGTGAGACATGTTTTACCAGTAACCACACTTGGGAGACTTCAGTATCTGGCTATGTACTGTTCAGAAGAGACCGAGGTGCAAAAAGGGGGTTGGAGACCCTGTATGTCAAAGAAAATATCAAAGCTACAGAAATTCAGAACACACATAAGGAGCCAGAAGAACTGTGGATCACACTGGAAACAGGAAATGGGACAGCCATAAGAACTGGGGTTGTCTACAGGCCCCCAGATCAGGGGGAGGACATAGACACATTACTGTTAGAAGATATACAAAACATGACAGCTAAAGGGGAGGTTCTGATAATGGAAGACTTCAACATGCCGGATACAGATTGGTCAATACCAGCAAGAACATCTGCTAGAGCTAGACACATGGTGGATTCCTTGCAGGGGGAGGGACTCAGACAACTGGTACAACAACCCACAAGAGACAGGGCTATCCTAGATCTAGTACTGACTAACAGGGAATGGATCACAGACCTCCAGGTAGAAGGTCACCTGGGGGCCAGTAACCATCACATGGTATGGTTCAATTTGGCCACTACATCTAAATCATCCCATTCCGCGGCAAAAATATGGGACTTCAAAGGAGCTGACTTTGATAAGATGGCCAACAGAGTTAAACTAGCCCTGGCAAAAAGAAACACAGGTGAGGGGGTTCAGGCAAAGTGGGCAAGCATTAAGGATGCAATACTTGAAGCAACATCCCATTGTGTTAGACAGAAAAGGAAGTGCAACAGAGGAAGGAAACCACTTTGGTTCTCAAATTCAGTAGCAGAAAAGATCAGAGCCAAAAGACTGACTTTCAGGAATATAAGGGAACACAGCGGGATAAAGATATGGAGGCATACCAAACTGTCCTAAGGGAAGCAGGGAAGGCAGTAAGGCAGGCAAAGTCCCAAACTGAGGAAACACTAGCACAAACAGTAAAATAAGGTGACAAGACTTTCTATAGATACATTAGTGAAAGGAGAAAGTCCAGAGGGGGTATTGCTAAGCTCAAAGGAGAAAAGGGAGCATGTGAGGAGGAGGACCATGTAAAAGCATCTATCCTAAATAGATACTTTTGTTCAGTATTTACTGAAGAGAAGCTAGGGTAGGGCCCACAGCTCAGTACCATGGACACAGGAGTGAGGGAGGTGAGCACTACTCCCTTCACAAAAGAAAGGGTCCTACAAGAGCTCGCTTAGCTCAGGGTGGACAAGGCAATGGGATCTGATGGCATACATCCCAGGATACTTAAGGAGCTAAGGGTGGAATTAGCAGAGCCATTAGCAGAACTGTTTAGTGAGTCTCTGAGCTCAGGAGAGGTCCCAGAAGACTGGAGAAGGGCTCATCTGATCCTGTTCCACAAGAGTGGTAGCAGGGAGGAGGCAGGGAACTCCAGACCAGTCAGTCTTACCTCAGTAGTGGGCAAGATTATGGAGGCACTCCTTAAGGAAAGGATAGTGCAACACCTGGAATCCATTGGGGCACAGGATCCAAGACAGCATGGGTTTACAAAAGGAAGGTCCTGTCAAACTAATCTCATAGATTTCTTTGACTGAGTAACCAGAGTGGTGCATCAAGGGGGAGCAGTTGATGTTGCCTACCTTGACTTCAACAAAGCTTTTGACACTGTTCCACATAGAAGATTGATAAATAAGCTGGGTAGGCTCAGGGTGGGTCAGACATTGGTCAACTGGGTGGCAAACTGTTTGATGGGCAGAAAACAGAGAATGGTGATAAATGGTATACAGTTAGAAGAGATGCAAGTCACAAGTGGGGTACCTCAGGGATCAGTCCTGGGGCCAGTCCTCTTCAATATCTTCAGTAGTGACATTGCAGATGGACTAGATGGTAAGGCTTGTCTGTTTGCAGATGACACCAAGATCTGCAACAGAGTAGATGATCCAGATGGGGTAGGCAGAATGAGAAGAGGTCTGGATAAACTAGCAAAATGGTCAGAAGAGTGGCAACTGGGATTTAATGCAAAGAAGTGCAAGATCATGCACATAGGGAAGAGAAACCCTGAAGCCACCTATAGGCTGGGAAGGGAGTTGCTGGCAGTCGCAAGGGAAGAATGAGACTTGGGCATCATCATCACCAATGACCTGAAATCATCCAAGCCGATCTCTAATGCAGTCAGTAAGGCTACGGGGATGTTAGGGTGTATTAGTAGGTGTATCACAAGTTGTAACAGGGAGGTAATAATTCCTCTTTATAAGACACTGGTTAGGCCCATCTGGAGTACTGTGTGCAGTATTGGAGGCCACACCTTCACAAGGACATTAACCAAATTGAGGCAGTCCAGAGAAGGGAAACCAAAATGGTGCAGGGACTGCATCAGAAGTCATATGAGGACAGATTAACGGAGCTCAATATGTATACCCTTGAGCAAAGGAGGGAGAGAGATGATATGATTGAGGCATTTAAACACCTTAAGGGCATTAACAAGGTGAAAGAGTCTAACATGTTTCATTATAAGAAAAATATCAGGACAAGAGGACACAGCATGAGATTAGAGGGAGGCTGATGATGGGGGAATGTGGGGAAATTATCTTTCACAGAAAGGGTGGTGGATGTGTGGAACGGCCTACCTCAGGTAGTGGTGGCTATGAATACAGTGCAGGGCTTCAAACAGGCATGGGATAGGCATAAGGGAACAATACAGATGAGTATGAATAGATAGGCCACTGACAAAGCAAAGGCCGATGGCATATTTATAAGGTAGAAAAAGAAATGAGCAGACTGGATGGGCCTTGAGGTCCTTATCTGCCATCGACTTCTATGTTTCTATGTTTCCATGTTTCAAAACAGCAAACTGCAATGGCAAACCCAGGAAAGCAGGGTACAACAGGACAGTGAATGTTATCCTTGGATATAATGTGGCTCAGTTTTACATGGCAAGCAAGGTAAAGTTCTAGTTGCTCTGCACCATTTGCAGCAGTGCAGAGCAGATTATGTAAAAGGGCCTTATGGCTTTGTACTTTGAGCTTAGCTAACCTCAAGGTTTCAGCACTAAGCTTTTAAGCACAAGATCATAGGTTTAAATTCCCCATTGCTTCTACCTTGCTTTGCCTCCTTGGTGCAAGCAACTTCATTTACACCATCTCCGCAAGGACATAGACAGGATGGAGGCAGTCCAGAAGAGGGCAATTAAAATAGTGTAGGGTTTACACCAAAAGCCATAAGAAGAAAGACTAAAGAAGTTTTAGATATATATATATATATATATATATATATATATATATATATATATATATATATATATATATATACATACATATATATATATAAACATAGAAACATAGAAGTTGATGGCAGATAAGGACGGCAAGACCCATCCAGAATGCCCATTTCTTTTTCTACCTTATGAATGTGCCATTGGCCTTTGCTCTGCAATGGCCTATCTACTCATACTCATCTGTATTGCTCCCTTATGCCTATCCCATGCATGTTTGAAGCCTTGCACTGTATTCATATCTACCACTTCCTGAGGTAGGCCATTCCATGCATCCACCACTCTTTCTGTGAAAAATAACTTCCTCACATTACCTCTTAATTGGCCTCCCTCTAATCTCATGCTGTGTTCTCTTGTCCTGCTATTTTTCTTATATTGAAACATGTTAGACTCTTTCACCTTGTTAATGCCCTTAAGGTATTTGAATGTTTCGATCATATCACTCTCTCCCTCCTTTGCTCTAGGGTATACATGTTGAGCTCTATTAATCTGTCCTCATATGTTTTTTGATGCAGTCCCTGCACCATTTTGGTTGCCCTTCTCTGGACTGCCTCAGTTTGGTTAATGTCCTTGTGAAGGTGTGGCCTCTAGTACTGCACGCAGTACTCCAGATGGGGTTTAACCAGTGTCTTGTAAAGAGGGATTATTACCTCCTTCTTATGACTTGTGATACCCCTACTAATACACCCCAGCATCCCCCTAGCCTTACCTACTGCTTTAGTGGTTTGCTTGGATGATTTCAGGTCATTGGTGATGATGATGACGCCCAAGTCTCATTCTTCCCTTGTGACTGCCAACAACTCCCCTCCCAGCCTATAGGTGGCTTCAGGATTTCTCTTCCCTATGTGCATGATCTTGCACTTCTTTGTGTTAAACCCCAGTTGGCACTCTTCTGACCATTTTGCTAGTTTATCAAGATCTCTTCTCATTCTGCCCACCCCATCTGGATCATCTACTCTGTTGCAGATCTTGTTGTCATCTGCAAACAGACAAACATTACCCTCCAGTCCATCTGCAATGTCACTGATGAAGATATTGAAGAGGACTGGCCCCAGGACTGATCCCTGAGGTACCCCATTTGTTACTTGCATCTCTTCTGACTGTATACCATTTACTACCACTCTCTGTTTTCTGCCCGCCAACCAGTTTGCCACCCAGTTGATCAACTTCTGACCCACCCTGAGCCTACCCAGCTTATTGATCAATATTCTATGTGGAACAGTATCGAAAGCTTTGCTGAAGTCAAGGTAGGCAACATCAACTGCTCCCCCTTGGTCTACCACTCTGGTTAACCAGTTAAAGAAATCTATAAGATTAGATTGACAAGACCTTCCTTTTGTAAACCCATGCTGTTTTGGATCCTGTGATCCTATGGATTCCGGGTGTTGCACTATCCTTTCCTTAAGGACTGCCTCCATAATCTTGCCCACTACTGAGGTAAGACTGACTGGTCTGTAGTTCCCTGCCTCCTCCCTGCTACCAGTCTTGTGGAGCGGGATCACATGAGCCCTTCTCTAGTCTTCTGGGACTTCTGTGCTCAGAGACTCACTAAACAGTTCTGACAATGGCTCTGCTAGTTCCACCTTTAGCTCCATTAGTACCCTGGGATGTATGCCATCAGGTCTCATTGCCTTGTCCACCCTGAGCTTATTGAGCACTTGTAAGGCCCTTTCTTTTGTGAAGGGACTAGTGCACACCTCCACCCCCTCTGTGTCCATGGTGCTAAGCTGTGGGCCCTGCCCTACCTTTTCTTCAGTAAATACTGAGCAGAAATATCTATTTAGGATAGATGCTTTTACATGGTCCTCGTCCTCACATGTCCCCTTATCCCCTTTGATCTTAGTAATACTCCCGCTGGACTTTCTCTTTTCACTAATGTATCTATAGAAAGTCTTGTCACCTTCTTTTACTGTTCATGCTAGTGTTTCCTTGGTTTGGGCCATTGTCTGCCTTACTGCCTTCCCTGCTTCCCTTAGGGAAGTTTGTTATACTTCCCTATCTTCATCCTGCTGCGTCCCCTTATATTTCCTGAAGGCCAGCCTTTTGGCTCTGACCTTTTCTGCTACTGTTTTTGAGAACCAAAGTGGTTTTCTTCTTCTTTTGCACTTCCTTTTCTCTCTAACACAATGGGATGTTGCTTCAAGTATTGCATCCTTAATACTTGCTCACTTTGCCTGTACCCTCTCACCTGTATTTCTTTTTGCCAGGACTGGCTTAACTCTGTTGGCCATCTTATCAAAGCCAGCTCCTCTGAAGTCCCATATTTTTGCCTTGGAATGGGATGAGTTAGTTCTAGTGGCCAAATTGAACCATACCATGTGATGGTCACTGGCACCCAGGTGACCTTCTACCTGGAGATCTGTGATCCTTTCCCTGTTAGTCAGTACTAGATCTGTGATAGCCCTGTCTCTTGTGGTTCGTTGTACTAGTTGTTTGAGTCCCTCCCCCTGCAGGGAATCCACCATGTGTCTAGTTCTGGCAGATGTTCCTGCTGGTATTGACCAATCTGTATCTGGCATGTTGAAGTCTGCATTATCAAAACCTCCCCTTTAGCTGTCATGTTTTGTATCTCTTCTAACAGTATTGTGTCTATGTCCTCCCCCTGGTCTGTGGCCTGTAGACAACCCCAGTTCTTATGGTTGTCCTATTTCCATGGTGACCCATAGTTCTTCTGGCTCCTTATGTGTATTCTGAATGTCTGTAGCTTTGATAATTTCATTGACATACAGGGCCACTCCCCCCGCACCTCAGTCTCTTCTGAACAGTACATAGCCAGATACTGAAGTCTCCCAAGTGTGATTACTGGTAAACCACATCTCACTAATTGCTACTATCTCCAGTTTAGCCTCTGCATTATTGCCTGCAGGTCTGGGATCTTATTTCCCCAGGCAGTGAGCATTGTGTACATGATTTTGATTGGCCAGATTTGATGTGTTAGTTGTTGGGTGAGGTTTGGCATTTTCTCCTGTGTGTCGTGGGAGACAGAACTTTTTTCTTACCAGGTGATGCAAATGAACTGCAAACACGCTGAATCCCTGTTTGACCACTAGCTGAGGGGGGAAGGGTGTTCTTCCTATTCGACTTATGGGGTGCTGCACCCCTCTACCCATTTGCTAGTTTAAATATTCTGCAAAGATGTCAATCTTCTGCCCCAGTGCACTGACTCCCTCCTTAGTCAGATGCAGTCCATCAAATTTAAAGAACTTTCACTCTCAGAACTGTTGCCAGTTCCCTACAAATCTGTGTCCTTTTTCCAGGCACCAGCCCTTGAGCCACATGTTTAACTCCCCTATCTCCCCTTCTCTGACCTTCTGTCCATCTGCCCCCTCTCCCAGACTGGCAGGATCTCAGAGAAGGAGACGTCAGATGAAATGGATGATAGTTTATCACCCAGCCTGGTCAGGTGTTCCTTGGTCTCCACAACTGACCGGCTGGCAAGATTATTAGTCCCTATGTGTACCAGGATGCCAATATTTTCTTCTGCTTTGTGAACAATTTTAGCAATGCGGTCAGTATCTCTCCACACTGATGTACCTGGGAGACATCTGACCATTGCCCCTGGCTAGAGATGGGTATCAACTCCCCAAATCATGGGGTCTCCTATGATCAGAATTTTTTTGGATTTCCTTTTTGTTTTTTTTGTTTTGGTTCCTGATTTGGGCAAGTTTTGTTGTGCTAGCTCCTGTGCTGCAATGTCCTGCTCTGCAGTGTCCTGTGCCCCTTTGTTTGATTTCAGAGAGAGAGGCAGATACCTGTTTGTAGTGTTTATATGGTTTTTGGAGGTAATATGTTGGAGATCACAGAGTGATAGGGCACCCGATTTCCCCCTCCTAACCACCTGCCAACCTACTGGACCAACTCTCCTCTGCGGTTGAGGTTCTTCTGTTGGATGTTGGGGAAATGGCTGGTGGTTCTTATAATGCATTTCCTCCTGAATATGAACTCTGAGGTGTGCAATCTGTGCCCATGCTGCCCGGAGCTGAGCCCTAAGCTCTCCAATGGCCCAGCATGTAGGACAGTGTCCTAAATACTGTAAGATTGTCCTTCTGAAAAGTGTTCCACAGTACCTGCAGTTAATGATATCCATTCCAGATAAATTGCTGGGTTTATATCCTAGTCAGAGTAATTAGAAGGAAGAAAATGCAAGTAATGGTTTGATTTCATGTTTTGTTTTCATATAACTTGTTATAACAAGTTAAATTACTAGTGCCCCTGTAAATGAGCTCACCTTATGGTTGCCCCACTGATCTGCCCCTTCCTGCTTTGCCACAGGAAATGTCACAACTGTGGTACCCTATAAAAGGAATGTTGTGTGGGGTGGTTGGGGATGGGGGTGGGTGGCTGGGCCCTTCCAATGCTGAAAAAAGAAGAACCACGGATGAAAGAACAAGGAGGTAAGAGCAGAAACAATCAGTCAACAACAAATGCAGTAACCCTGAAAGCTTATCCTAATGTTAGATAAAACTCTAAAACCTGTAAAGCACCACCTGTAATAATTTCAAAGAAGATATACCCTGTAAGAAACACTTTGCTACAGAGAAAAATAATGCAGCAACAGAAGATATACCTTGCAAAAGACAATGTGAATCAGAAGATTACAACAGTAATCTGTTAGCACGCACCTGTAGGCACACCTTGTAATAATGCAGAAGAAGGTATACCAGCAACAATTTGTATCAGACAAAAAGAAAGCAATGAAATGTTAGCAACAAACAGTAGCAATCCCTGTGAGTAAAAAATAAAAATAACAACACACAGTAAATCTGCTTAGCCAAAAGAAGTCTTAATCCATTTCCCTTGCTCTGGTAAGGTTCTCTGCTCTGTCCTTTCAAGCAGTCTTAAAAGGAAAGAGCTCAGGTGAAGCTAGGTGCCTTGGCCAGCAAACCAAGTCTTCTACCTCCAATATATGAACTAACCTGCCCTTTTAACCCTTCCTTCTGATGGAAGTTACTGACAGTTTACCAGCTCCACCCCTCACATACACACCTAATCCTCTAGAAGAGCTGTGGGAGGAAAGCAATTAGCTCCTTCAATGTGAGAAGGAGACTGAAACACCTCTGAGACAACAAACCTTTTCAACAAAAAAAGAATAAAATAAAACAGTGTCAAACAGTAATTTTGCTTAGCCCAATGATAAAAAGTCACAAAAATGTAAGCACCACCTGTAATAATTTCAGAGAAGATATACCCTGGAAGAAATACTTTGCTACAGAGAAAAATAAAGCAGTAACAGAAGATATACCTTGCAAAAGACAATTTGAATCAGAAGATTACAGCAGTAATCTGTTAGTACACACCTGTAGGCGCACCTTGTAATAATGCAGAAGAAGGTATACCAGCAACAACAATTTGAATCAGAGAAAAATAAAGCAATGAAATGTTAGCAACAAACAGTAGCAATCCCTGTGAGTACAAAATAAAAATAACAACGCACAGTAAATCTGCTTAACCAAAAGAAGTCTTAATCCATTTCCCTTGCTCTGGTAAGGTTCACTGCTCTGTCCTTTCAAACAATCTTAGAAGGAAAGAGCTCAGGTGAAGCTAGGTGACTTGGCCAGCAAATCAAGTCTGGTGGAGGCCTGGTGGTAGTGTAGGGTCTCAAGGTGACAAAGAAAGGAGGGTGCTGTAGGACTTCTGCAGCACGCATGCACATCCACATGCACACTCTTACGTGCACGCCCCAGCAATGGGGAATGGAAGAAAATGGAATAGGGAGGCTGGCATGGTTCATGACACCCTTCGGGCTGAATGGAGCTCCCTCAGGTGAGAAAGAGCTGAAGTTGTCTGCCAGCCTCCCGATGTGAGAAAAAGCTATACAGAAAAAAACCAAAAAATTGGTGAAAAAGGTGGTGTTAGCAGGCCCTTTGACCAGCCCCCTTATCCTCACCTTCAAGTATCGCTGATAGGCCTGGTGCCAAAGAAGTCTCTGGGGGAGTTCCATTTAATAAATAACTTGTTATATCCAGAGGGTGATTCATTGAATCACCATGCTGATCCGAAGGACACGGCGGTATCATTTGCATTGTTTGATGTTGCTGTAAAACTAGTGGAGGGGGTTAGAAAGAGATCTCTCTACTGGGCAAGTCCAACATCGAATCAGCCTTTCGCTTGTTGCCCGTACACCCTCAAGACAAGGATTTATTGGGCATGAAGTATGAGGGCAGGTATTCTGTTGACAACTGCATGCCAAAGGGTTGGCGGTGGAGTGTGCAGTGTTCGAAAAATGCAGCATCTTTCTGCTTAGGGCCACCGCCTAGACGGCAGGGAGAACTGAACTTGCTCAGTAACTGGATGTCTTTTTATTTGTGGGTAAAGCAGGGATGGATCACAATGCACAGCTGATGCAAGCATTTCAGTCTGTGTGTGAAGACTTGGGGGTAACAACAGTCCATAATAAAACAGAGGGGCCAAGTACTTGCTTGTCTTTCTTGGGTATTAAAATCAATACGATTGCCACAGAGTTCTACCTTCCACCTAAGAATGTCAGTGCACTTTGACGATTGTTGCAGATGGCAGTGCAGCTGCAGGTGCACAAGCTCACATTGAAATAGCTGCAATAACTAAATAAGGCATTTGATTTTCACATTCGGGGTCTTCCTCATGGGAAGAACCTTCCTCTGGAGACTGCACAGGTGTGTGGTGGGCTGCAGCAAGCCTCATCACAATCTTTGACTAACCGAGTCTTTGCAGACAACATTCATGTATGGTTAACCATCGTGTCATACTTTAACAGGGTTACCATTTGACCTATGGAGGATACAAGCCAAGAGTTGGAACTTTACACAGATGTGTCTAGGGGCTTGGACTTCATGGCCTACAATCTCAGGGCCTGGTTTGCAGGTTCATGGCCCCAGGATTGAATGGAGACTGGCTTGCTTTACCAGGTCATGCTCCTTGAATTCTTTCCCATTATGATGGTGCTAGTGATTTGAGGGGAGCCATTTTGCAACAAATGGGTGATATTTAGGACAGTAACATGGAGTAGTATATATCATCAGTGGGTTATTGGGGGAAGGACCTCATGGAAATCCTGATAAGGGTGTTCATACTTAAATATTTGATAGGAAATGAGTAGTTCAGGTCAATGCATGTACCTGCTTTATTCAATAATGCATCTGACACTGTTTCTCATTTACAGTGGAAGAGGTTTTGAGAGTTGGAAGCCAGAAGTACAGACATGCCTCAGGGAAGTCCCACTCTGTCTCTGTGATTTGGTGAGCCAGAAGAATGGGAGTTGCTCAAGCACTTGCTAACACCCAGCATGAGGATGGTATGCCAAAGGGGGATGGACACATTTCTTGGGGGGAGAAGGAAGCTAGGCTGGGAAGCTGTCTGGCTGGTACTGGAGGACCAGCTGTGTGCATACTTCCTACATATGAAGCACCAGAGCTCTACATTGGCAATGGTGGGGCAGCATTTTGCAACAGTTGCCTGGTTTGCAAAGACAATGGGGGTGAGGGACACAACACAGTCTTTTCAGGTATGTAAGATGCTCGAGGGGTGGGCCTGAGGAGATCCAAAAGAGGGGGATATGCAGTGTTCTTTTGGCCCAGCATTACTGGTAAAAATCATAATAGCCTTGCCTAAGGTTTATTCATTGACTTTGGAAGCACAGCTGTTTGAAATAGCTTTTTAGTAGCTTTTTGAGGGGCTTTTGGGGTTCCCAAAATCACCCAGCCAACAAATCACCAGCCTTGCTGGTGGTCTTGGCAATGATGACATGCTAGAGATTAGAGAGGGGGTGTTCGTTCTCTTATGGCAGAATAAAACAGACAAGGGAGCTCCTGCGGTGCAGTAGGATATGAGGGGATGGGTGTCCATGTATAGCCAACAGGGAAGCCTGGTGGTCAAGCCATTTTTTGCCACAAGGATGGCTCCCCCTCACCTCGTTTCAATTTTGTCATCTGCTGGGTAAGTCCCTGTGGGTGTTATGGATGGTGGACCAGGTATATAGCATTCACACCTTCAGAACAGGTGCAGCGTCACATACCAGGGTGGAAGGGTGGATGTGACAGGGAGATCCTGCCACTCTTGAGGACCAACCTTTTCTTAAATCTGTTGCAGCAGTTCTTCTATTTCTTAGCCTATTCTATCCTTTACAATTTCTAGTCCATAAGGATGGCCACCTATGGGCACCCCCCTCCCATCTCTTGACTATGCTATAGTGTCCTCTTTAATTTTCATTTTTCCCTCTTAGGTCCTTGTACAGGGAGGTTATTATTGTGATCTCCGAGCTGATGTAAAACAACAGGCCGTGTTCCTCATTGTTGGATTGAGTATGCAATGGCACTATGTCATAAAATACCTTGATATATATAACATATGTGTATGAAATCTGTAAATGTTGAAAATACCATGGCACTAGGTGTTTTTGATAAAGGTAAAAAGTACTAGGTGACTGTATTATAGAAATTAAGTTACTGGAGTAGAGATATCAGAAAACCCCCCCTGTTGTGTTGTTAAATGTATGTAAATTGCAGATTGTTTGAGCACCCTCTTGGTACCATGCATTCCTGTTGTAATCTGAGCCAGTCTGAAATTTCATGGTGATTTGCATATACAGTACATCCCATGATGCTTTGCATTATGGTAGTATGTGTGATGTTGTGTTTCTTTGAAACTTGGCTTACTGCCATTGCCCTTTGCGGTAACCCTTGCTTCAGTGCTTCTGCACTGAGGTTCTTTGTCTTTAGCTAATTTTTTTTTTATTTGAGCCCCCACTCCCAAGCAAACAAGGCACACATAGGGGAAGCTGAATCTTAACTGAAAAGTTAGCTCAGTTGATTAGTGGGTCAGTAGATGCTGATTAAGTGCAGAGGAAGGACATGTACAGTCTGTTGCTGCAAACTGATGTATTGAAAAAGGGATATGCCATTGCTGACGGCTATCTCTTGTATTTTGAATAAACATCATACAGAGATTGTGTGTTGAACCTGAAGTTCGGTGTGTGGTCCATCTGTTATCCCACAACCCCTCCACAGTGAACAGATGTGCAGATACAGTCACTGGGGAGATAGAGGTCACAAGCATTTGAGAAATACATACACCTGCAGTTTAATCTTTTCTGTTCTGTTTTATTCATAGGTTAGAACTTCCAGACAAAGTGGGTGTGGATGTGTAGCCATTCATTTGTCCACTGGGTGGAAGCGCGAGCACAGCATCTCCAGTGGGGGAGTAAATCTCCTTTTTCATCCCCAGAGAGTATGGACACATTAGTTGGGCTGAAATGAAATGAGTTGAGGGAGCTGCTCCCCTGGATCACTGCCAAAGCTTGATGCCATGGCAAGCTGGATGTGCTAGTCATCCAGTTTGGTGGAAATTACTTGGGTCTCATGAAGTCCATTGAGTTGTGGAACAGGATGTGAGAAGATTTGGGATGGTGCATCACATGTGGCCCAAGACACAGATTGTGTGGGCCCACATGATACAGAGGCAGTGGTAGTACCATGCACAGAATCCTAGTACCACAGATAGGGTGCATGGTTTGACTAACACAGAAATATGGCACATCAGGAACTCCATTGGGGGTCATGTTTTGAAGCATGATGGGATTTGAGCAAAAGTTTCAAAGCTATATGCCAAAGACAGGTGCACCTGTCAGATTTAAGTAATGATAGATTTCTAGCTGACCTATGGTGTGGCTTGCAGGAAGTCCTGGGGTGATGTGCTTGTTGGGGGATGAGCATCCAAGGCACTGGGACACTTGTTGTGTGGTGGCATGGTAGTTGTGCAGTTTCTTACAGGGGGTTTAACAAGGTTGTTGTTCCTTTTCAGGTGGGTCCAGAGGTTGGGGAGAGCTGAGGCCTTTGCAGTTGGTACCAGTGGGGTGCCAGCCATAGGTGAAGGATAACTCTCTGACATAGGTCACCAGTCAGCAGTGCCTTTGATAGGGAGGGTGTTCTACAGATTGGCCAATTCAGAGCCACCGCTCATGCCTCAGTGGCCTAGGGGCCTTGCAAGGTGGTAATCAATATGTTGGCCCCCTCCAAAGGGGAAGGAGGGCCTATATGCCTTATGTAAATAAATTGGTTAATTCATTAGCTGTGACTAACCTGATGCACACATCATGCCAAAATGGTTCATATTTATACATGCCAATATTAACTATCAGTCTACCAATTTATTTCCACTTGACTCATATGAATAAACACATGGCTGTGGCCATTTCCTCCAAGCATGCTGTTTGTTTCATTTGTCCAGGTGAAAGAAGGAGTTGTAACCTGGGAGACAATGACATGTCGCAATTTGAGTGCAACTGTGCTAACTGCATAAAGACATTAGACCAGATAAAATGTGGTCTAACATTTTCTCACAAGTGCGGCAAATCATGCTTAGAAAATGACACGTGTCCGTCCTTATTCTCCATAAAGCACATCAACCATTGCAGAGGTGCCAGAATGATTGAAAATAGTTTTGACTTATTTATTTTGACACAGGCACAGCCAAAAAATTGGGAACTGTGCCTGCATCAAGACTTTTGAAAATCCAATCTGTGATATCAGGACCACTGGCAAAGCACACTGTGTTGTCTGCATACATGGGGAAAATCTTTCCTCACACTATATAAGTTTGCCACAATTCATCAGTGTCTTACCATACTAGAAAATGAAAGAAAAGTCTTGCAAAATATTCCAGGAAAGGATTTTGGTGTTATATAAAGCCTTGCACACACAGTATATTCCAAAGCAGTGTAAAAGTCATGAACAGTTGCAGCACCCACTTCATGAGCAGAGAGGCTGAGTGTGAAGGAGGGAGGTTCACAGCAACAGGGAATGAAAGTTAAGGAAGAAGAGGCTGTCACTTGTGGAAGGTCACACAATGGGTCAGTGACTGGTGGAATCCCAACCTGATTCTTCAGGTTCACCGCTCTGCACTGTAACCATTAGGCTGTGCAGCCTCTACTTAAAGTATTCAATATACCTTTGTTCTACTTGCTGGAAAAGTCACAGTACTTCTGGTTTTAACAAAAAGATCAGTTTACCACATGTAACATCAATTTGTCATTCTGCATCATGGCCACTGCTTTGGTTCCAGTGCTGACTGATAACAGTATACTGTATGTTCTGACATAACAAATCTGGGAACTATCTGAGTCTAAAGTAAGAAGGGATGCAGCAGCAAAATGTTTAGTCATTTCAGTTCCTTAAATTCTTCTGACTTTGTCCATACTTGTGAAAATCATTTTGTAAAGATTTATTTTTAACTGTGTATAGATTGCATTAGAAGATTTTTTTTATTGGCACTGATACAATGTACAGCTGCTTTCTTTGTGCTAAGTGTTTTTAATAGTGCTTGAAAAGTGGTTTCAAATGGTGTCTCATGAAAGGAACTAAATATAGACTTTTTTATTGTGCTGTACTATATTGTAAGACTGTATTTTGCATGTGACAGTACCATTACAAATATGTTACATGGGAAAGATGTCAGAATGTCTTAAAAGATGGATACTTATTGAGAATATTCAATTACTTAGCTAAACAAAAGATGGCATAATTTGAAACTACAAAACAGTTTAAACAGAAGAAAGCTGGTTTTCAAGTTGACATGCAGAGGAATTTTAAACAACAAAATCTAGATGCACTGTAGTGCATACCATGCTGATGAGTGCTGAACGACTATCTGAAGATAAGACTGTCTGCACTCCTGTCCTATGTATAAGTATCAGTAGAAAAAAATCCAATGTGAATGAAGAAGCTTCCAAGTAAGGTATTGATAAATGGAAATTTCTTTGTTCATTCTGAATTTCTTATACACATGATAGTTCTACTGGAATATAACATCTCATTCATGGTGGGGGCTGCTTCTGTGGAAATGTCCAACCCAGAGATCTGAAGCACAAGGGCTGCAAACTCATTTACTCAAGGTTGAACAGAGTCTCAGTGACTGTGATGGAATTAAAACCAGAATCAGATGGCCCCCTTTCATTTGCTTTTACCACACACTTCATTGGCCATGTCTTAGCCTTAGTCAGCACATGTAATGCACTTGATTTGGGCAAGCTGGCAGCTCTGCAGCCCCAAGTGTTTCATTAGAAGTGCTGTCAAAAATTTGCAATAGCTGCTATTTACTTTTGCTCCCTCAGGTGTCAAGGAGCTTCTGTCCCTGAGATAGTGCAAATATGCAGTTAAAACAAAATCCAAAAGAAGTACTATATGAGTTTAAGCTGCATCTCTGTGTTATTAAGGAGCACAACATCTTTCTAAGGGGAATGATTTCCATAGACAGAGCCATGGTTAATCACGTCCAAAAAATTGGCACCTCTGAGATACTATACAGAAGATACATTTCATACTTCTAAAAATGTATTCTGAGGGTGGGATATTCAGAACTGCACCAGGCAGGAGCGCAAGCCGGGGGCAGCGCAACTGGGATGCGCCAGGACGTGGTCTGGGTGATATTCAACGGTGTTGTGCCATGGCTCCGCACCATTGAATATGGCACCGTGACCACCCGCAGTGCGCATGGCACAGTGGCACTGCACCAGCGCAAGTGGCCAGAAAGGAGCAGGGGAATGCACTAGCACAAGTGCCATTGCGCTAGGTGCAGCAACCGTGATATTCAGCAGTGGACATGCAAATGGGGCCATAATGTATGCAAGGCGCAAATGGGGCCATTTGCATGTCATTATGGTCCCATTCACATGCAGGTGCGCAGATCCCCTGTGACTTGCACCTGGCGCCCTGCCAGGCTGCAGCCATCAGGAACCAATGCCCCCTGCCCCTCACTGGCAACGTGCCCCATTGCCCGATCGTGGGCTGTAATATTTAATTTACTCCCTGGTGGTCCAGTGGACCGAACTCCATGCCCGATCACAGGCTGTAATGAACATTTTACTCCCTGGTGGTCCAGTGGTACCCGTATCCCCCTCCCAACCCACCCACTCATACCGCCACCCTGGCCCCCAGTCAGCGGTGGGCAGCAGCACCCCCTGCAAGCCACCTGGCCACCCGCCTACTGACAGCGTACAGTATGGCTGTATGCCCATTGGTCCACAGTGTGGGCCAATGGGCGTGCAATTTCATACTACTGCTCTGATCCCAAAATGTGAATGGATCCATTCACATTTTGGGACTAATGTCAGTATGGTCTGCATGCCCATTAGCCCATGCTGTCAGACCAATGGAAGTGTACAACTGTATGCTGTATACTGTCGATCAACGAGCAGCCAGGCGGCTTGTGGGTGGGGTGCTGCCGCTCGGCCTTGACTGGGGAGTGGGGTGGCGGGTGTGATTGGGTGGGTTGGGAGGGGGTACAGGTTCCACTGGACCACCAGGGAGTAAAATATTCATTCCAGCTCGTGATCGGGCACAGAGTTTGGTCCACTGGACCACCAGGGAGTAAATTAAATATTACAGCCCACAACTGGGCATGGAATTCGGTCCACTGGACCACCAGGGAGTAGATTAATTATTACAGCCCACGATCGGGCATGGAGTTCAGTCCACTGGACCACCAGGGAGTGACATAGATATTACAGCCCACAATCGGGCATTGGGGGGATGCTACACCACCAGACAGTGCCGCCAGGGCTCGGGTGGCCAACCACAGCTGGCAGCTGCCATGTTACACGCAGCAATATGGCAGCCAGCCTGTGGGTGGCCAGTCCTGCTCTGTTTTTCAGGCACATCTTGCACCCCGTGTGATGCAAAGGCGGGTGTGTTCCTGCATATGCACCGCACATCCGGGCTGAATAACCGGGATGTACCTCATATGCATGGGCTGCGCCCCCCTCTCTTGCGCCAGCATATATTACTGGTGCAGCCTGACGCATGGGATTTAAGCAGAGCAAATTCCCCTTTTGAATATCGTGCCAGGGCGCATCAGTGGGTTGCGCATGGCATAACACTGTTGCGCCATGCACAACTCCTTTGACTATACCACCCTGAGTGGCTAAATTCAGCCTAGTAGATTTCACTTTTCACTGTGGGAACAGGCATTTTCATGAGTTAACAATTCCCTGGGTATCACATAAAGCTTTTAAGATAAAATCCATTATCACAAAGGTTGTGCCCTTTAGGGGCACAGTGGCTATTGCATCAAACATTTGTAACAACTACACTTGACTAGCAATGCGTATTTAACTGTTGACTAACACTGAACTCAGATTCTGAGAATTCAAGTGTAGCAACCGTGGACTCATTTTTTAAAGTTACTTGAGCAGTTGCAGAAATGTCACTTTCTTGTTATCCGTGTTTCTACTTCCCTACCTTACCCATTCCACCTCAGAACATGCAGCTGTGACTTGGTTTGGTTGCAATATGATGTTATGCTGTGACTCATTCTGGATTTCGACTCTAGTGTATGGTAAGAATTGGGCATCTCTGTGATTATTATGTTGAAGTAAAGTAAGTAAGTAAAAATATATTTCTTGAAGCGCCAAATCCCAGAGGCTCTGGATGCTTCACAAGGAGATTCAACAACTGACAACACTTAACAATAATTTAAATCAGAGTCAGCTAAATTTAAACTCTTCAAACATGTCCACAGTAGGTTATCCATATTTCAGATATGCCCACAATAGTTTATTCATTTAGTCCACAGAAAAAAGAAGAAAATGGCATGTTCCATTTTAAACACCACAGAACCTGTAAAATCCTGGGCTCAAAATTCCTACTCATATGACAGCAATAGCATTCAGTTAGCCAAAGTGTGCTTGGAATAACTAGCTTCTGTGGTTGATTAAATGCCTCTGCCTTTGGACTTGGCATTTAATCATTGACATCAGCCAGTTATTCCTTAGTATAGTCCAGCTAACTGAATAATATTAATTAATTAAAACACTTGAAATAAGCAAACAAATATTGAAACCTAGAGGTGGTTACCTTTCTCTTTCTTTATCGATCATCCCAGAGGATGTTCTTTCATTTTAATGTCAGTTCTAAATGCACTGCCTATTTACAGTGTACAGTACACAAAAGTCCTGCAACTCAAACTCACACAAGGAAAGTTCCAGATTACATATTTGCCAGCCAGTCCTTTTTGTGTTCGCTTGCACAAGGAATGTCTTGTGCTAGTAGCACATTTCAGAGGTGTTTCTGCATTGGTGAATGCTGGGCACACAGTAGTCAATGCGTCCCTCATTCCCCAAGAAGCCAGCATGCTAGCACTGACACCAACATTAGGTAAAGTGGACACAACTTCTAAGAAAAGTGCCACTGCAATCAGAGATAAGTTCGAAATGCAACGGCACTGATGTGCCTTTCCTGGCGAAGCATTTAAATAAACATGTTGGTGGTGGCTGCCGACATCTGCCACCGCATAATCCCCAAAAAGGCAACTTTAGGGGTGCCCAATCCCTCTGTCGGCATGTTTAATACCCCCCAAGATTGTGTGGCACACTGGAGCCCACCCCCGTGTGCCTCCCTATGTTTGGAAGCTGATTACTGTTGGCATGTTCCTGCCCCCACCCCCATTGTGTGCCACACTGGGAGCCCACCCCAGTGTGCCCAACATTTTTCTTACACCTGTAAAGAAAGGAAACTGTCTGCAGTGTTTTTTTTTTTATTACCTGAAACAAAGAAAATGGTCCCTCATTGTCAGGTCCCTCCCCAACCCACCCACTCCCTCTGCACCCCACCTCCCCCACACACACACACCCTCACCCCATACATAACTCCAGAGGTCAGTGCCGTGATTTCGTGGAGCAGGAACATGTCTGTACTCTTCAAAACTGACCGCAAACTGAAGAAATGCCAGTAAGCTATATAATGGCATAAATGTGGGGGGCAACTTAGGTAGATATCTCAGTCATTTTTTTGAATTTTGCCTCCAAATTTTTGACATGTGGTGCTTGGCACCCCACCTGATGAACACATTCACTGTCATCTCATTACTCAGTCCCGAAAGATCTTTTCAGTGTCACTGCACAGAATCACCTTTTGGGACTGATTAATGAAATGACAGTACCACTGTTCATGAGGTGGGGTCCCAAAAAGCTTATCTTGCAAATTTGGTGGAAAAATTCCAAAACAATTACTGTGTTACAAGCATGTGTTGTGCAGTTTCAATGCACACTCGTAACTTTGACAATTTTTAATATTTTCACTCCAGATTTTCAACATTGCCATTTTTTCACACCTCCTTATGAATAGTACAACTGTCATTTTTTACATCCTGCCCAAAATGTGTTTTTGCGCATGTGGTGCACGATGGCACAGTTGCTGTGCAAAATCAGCATTCAGTACACAGTAACAAAATCACAGTGACATTGTTCATGACTGGAGTTCCCAAAATGCCTATGTTGAAAATCTGGTTAAAGAAATCCCCAAAATAACTGCGTTATGGGCATGCATTGCAGAGTTTCTATGCATGCTTGTGACTTCACCAATTTTTCATATTTTCACTCCAGATTTTCAACAATGCCATTTTTTTACACTGCCTCATGAACAGTGCAGCTGTCATTTTTCACATCCTGCCTGAAATGTGTTTCTGCACCTGTGGCACCAAATGGCACAGTTGTTGTGCAAAATCACCTTTTGGCTAACAAACTCATAGTGCCACTGTTCATGAGGTGGGGTCACAAAAAGCCCATGTTGAAAATTTGGAGTGAAAATACCAACAAACGCTCAGGGCATTAGGGTTTCCAACCATAATGCCCCACCCTGTAGAGAATGACAGGCATCACAGGTGTGACTTGGCATTGTTGGCTGTAATGCTCACTCCATTCCACCCCCACCCTGCAGCCAGTGACAGGCATTGAGTTGTGCCTTGGACTCTTCAGACCCAAAGTTTACCCCATTCTTCTATACTGCACCCATCTCAGCATATTTCCTTATGGAATAGGGTGAGCATAAAGGCCCGAAGACCCCAATGCACACCACGGCACTTGTCATTGTCTGCGGGGTAGGAAGAGGTGAAATGACATGAGCATTATGGCTGATGACCCAAAGGCACACCCCAATGCCTGTCACTCTCTTCAGGGTGGGGTTGGGGTTGGCGTCAGTTCACTACTTCACTGCCAATCCTATTGTGCATCTCTCTAACTCCTGCACTACCAATGCCAGTAAGCCAACATTCGGCATTGACAAATGCTTGTTTGCTGAGATAGACAGAGGGGGACAAGAGGGAAAAAAGAGGGGCAGAAGAGAGAGAGAGAGACAGAGAGACAGAGGGGGAGAAAGAGAGAATGGCAGGGCAGAGAAAGAGAGAGAATGGGGGGGGAGAGAGAGAGTGGGGGGAAGAGAGAGAGGGGAAACAGGGGACCATACCTCTCAGTTTTCCCTGATTTTCAGGGATGTCCCTGATTTTGCCTCAAAATGTTCCTGTCTCTCCTAAAATTTGTGTTTCTGTAACTGAACAGTGGTATACTGTATGCTCACAATATTGTTAAACAGAGTTACAGACTTGCTCTTCTGCAGACAAAGTATTTTACACCAATACTCTTACGCTGCCTGCTTCAGGGGATAGAACCAATTGTTAAACTGTGTCCCTCACTTTACTTCTTTGTCACTAATTTTTTTAAGCCATGTCCAAGTGCCAAACACCACTGCAAATACCTGCAAGCAAATGTTCAGCATTGACAAATGCTTGTTTATTTTGTAACATTCCAGTTGAACGTGCATCACAGAAAAAAGTGTATAGGAGAGGCTCTTGCTATTCACTTTTTGCTGTGATGAACTATAAAATGGAACATTACGCAATAAAAAAAGAATTGGATGGCAAGTGACTAATTTGGAGCGTCCCTTGTGTGAGTGTGAGTTGGGGGTGTTGGCCTTTCTACTCCTGTCCTTTTTAATACAATTGGCCTCAGCACCATGCTCCCTGGAGGTGATTCCCTCATTCTCTTCTGTTGCCTACTTTCAGTGTACACGTAATCTAATTGCCTCATTAGTCAGACATATTGATGCAGTACTCTGACTTTTGTTGTTTCACTTTGTAACAGTGACCGCTCATGCAAAGAACTTCTACAGTAATGAGTACTGTGCCGTTTTATTCTGCTGGGTGTTCAGCCTCAACTGGTTGTGTTATTTCTTTTCCTGTTTTCAGACTGCCCACAACCCCTGCATTTAGCAATGTATTTAGCATGTCAGTCTTATGTAGCAGCTGCCACCAACACCCTCTGTGTAATTCTTGACGAAGAACTTATACTGGGCACTCCTTTCACCTTGTAGACAGACACTCACACTGGATTATATGTCTCTCAGTAGATGGATGAATCTTCTCTGCTTCTGGGAATTAGGATACCCATATGCTCAGGGTAGTATAGAGGCCTGATGCTGCAGGTGGAGGGCTTAGGTATCCCATCGAAGGGGTGCAGGAACAAGGGTGCCACAAACAGGATGCCGGCAATAGGGCATGGGTAATCACAGCACACAGGAGTTTTGGGCGCAGTGATGTGGGCACATGGTGGTGAGGGCACCTTCTGTCTCCCACCCACTCTTGCTCTCTCCCTCACCATTTCCCTTCACCTCACCCATACGGGGCAGGAGGGGGTGATTAAATATATCTGGACTCGGAACCTTTGTAAATGAGCTGCTAGCTCAAAGGTTGTTGTAATCCAAGACATTAAATAAATAAATAAAATATTTGTGGAAGTGTGTGAGGAGCAGAGCTCTCCACATTACGGCCGCATGGGTGAAACACATGCGCCCCTATTGACAGCTGCACTCTTCCCCTGTGCCCTCTTGTCTGCACCCTTATTGCTGGCACTCTCTTTCCATTCACCCATATTTGTATGAACCAGGGGCTTACAGCTCCTTGAAGTCTGGGTGTCCTACCGGAACTCACAGCTTGGAATGACTTAATTATGCATAGAAAATTGATTTTGTGTCATATTAAAAAAAAAACGAAATAAGAATAAACACTGTAAAAAAGCTTCCTTTGTAAAATAGTTATTTTGCTTGCAGGTTGTCACTAATAGGCATTATTGTTTAGTGTGAATGTGTGACTGTATGCCAGCCATCTTTTCTGTATGCTGGTAGAAGCTTATTGGCCCTATGCTAGAAGATGGATTTAGTGCCATTACTGTGATTTTTTTTTTTATTATTTTTTATTCAATGTCTTTTTAAAATTACTTGCAACAAGGGTAATTACAATGTAGTTACATGTTTGTTGAATGCAACTACATTGCAGTTGCAATACAGTTACATTATAGTTACACTATAACTATGGTGTAGGTAAGGAAACTTAAAGTGTTGCCAATTTTTTATGCTCATGTAGTGGAGTTAGTGGGACATGAAGTAAGTGAAGGAGGAGCAAGTGGGATATGTAAGTGGTACTGTGATATTGTAGAAACAGCATCAAGTGGCGTAGACAAAGTAAGTAAAACAGAGTTCTGAGATACATTGGGAGTAATGGAGGTAAGGCTTAGGTACTCACAAATCTGAAAAGGGGTTTGCTATAGTTAGAGGTGAAAAGAATGATAGATTTTAAAAACAGAGAATTTTAATTCTGCACATTAATGTGCTAGGATTTGAGAGAAGGATGGTACCACTGGTACCACTTTTTTTTTGTGGTGTGTGTTGGGTCATAAACATATGGTTGTGGAAAGCCAGTGGTTAGTCATAGGCCAGGATTTTGCAAACCAGTTTTCTAAGAGCTATTCATTCAAGTACAAGGAAAATGCAGTACTTGTTACACAAAGGGTTAAAGAGCTTGGTAACAGATGTAAGAAATTGTCAGTTCTCTGAGGCACAACAACCTACTCTCTTAAGAGGTCTGCTTGACTGAAACATAACACTGGACTACCCTCCAGCAATGGATTCTGTAATGTTATAGCCTGCACCCCTGCCCCCGCCAAGCAATGCTATATTCACCATTTGCTGAAAGAGCACATTTAAAACCTCCCCAAAGTGTGCGGTACAGTGATCTAAAGAGTCTTAGACATTATGACTGTCTCAGGATCATTCATTTAGACACATCAAATGAAGCCACAGTTCCATGTTACAAAGATTGTATGGTTTCATTTTCCTGGGACACAGGAATTCTGCTCTTCTAGTCCTTGCAATGAAAAGTTATTTTGAGCATGCCAGGGTAAATATTTGCTTTTTTATATTCTGCCCTGGGTGACATTACCAAATATGAATATTATTTAGCTATCTTATGACAAATTATACATTTTGTAGTATTTCTCCTCATCTTTTTTTAAAAAAAAAAAAAAAGAAAGAAATGTAGCCAGCTCCATGGCACCAAATGGTGGGGCACCCGCTTACCATGCTGGTGACTCGGGTTCACACCACAAGCACAGGATGACAGAAGTAGTGGCCAGTAGGGAGGGTGAAGCATCTACCAGGATTGGGATGGTGCTTCAGTGTATTGCATGGACAGCAATGGCTGATGGAGATTGGAGCCTTAGCTGACATGGGTAACCACATCCCTGCTGACTGTGGCCCCTACAGTGTCCCTGTAGTGTGCGCCACTGGGGTGGAGGGAGTAACTCAGAAAAACAGAATTACATGTCCAATACAGGATGATGGCTGCCCCATTTCCCCAGTGCCATCCCTATCAAGAGTGCACTGACACTGCTCCCCCAGCCAGTCATCCTCGGTCAGCATAAGGTGCTTCCTCCTTTCCCGTGGCCTGAAGGAGTGGCATGCTGAGGGGTGTAGGGAAGGAGCAAAACAAAAAAAGTGTATGTACTGTAATACAAATAGTTTTTATTTCTCTTCAGTTCTCCTGTATATGTTACCAGGTAATCACAAGCATTTCCAATAGCAGTCTACTCTCCCAACTCCCTGGCCTGTGTAGTAGTAATCTTTATTTTGATCAGTAAAAACCATTACAAAGTTTACAAATGTCATCACATACTGCATATCATAAAAATTCAACCAACTGTCCCAGTTCACCAAAGTGGTAATAGGGAGGAGGCAGGAAATTACAGACCTGTCAGCCTGACTTCGATGGTGGGAAAAGTAATGGAATCACTACTTAAGGAAAGGATTGGGGAATACCTTGTGACCAGTAGATTACAGGATCCAAGGCAGCATGGTTTCACAGGTGAGAGATCTTGCCAGACATACCTGATTGAGTTCTTTGACTGAGTGACCAGGGGAGTAGATCAGTGCAGAGCAGTGAATGTGGCATAACTGGATTTCAGTAAGCCCATCAACACTATTCCACACAGGAGACTGCTGAGCAAGCTAGGCAGCCTAGGAGTAGGTCCAAAAGTAGTAAAATGGGTAAGAAGGTGGCTAAGCTACAGGAGTCAGAGGTAGTAGTAAATGGTGTTCACTCTGAAGAAGGCAAGGTGACCAGCAGGGTGCCACAGGGGTCAGTACTAAGCCTGGTCCTCTTCAATGTCTTTATTAGTGACATTGCATGAGGGCTGGAAGGCAAAGTATGCCTGTGCACAGATGACACAAAAATCTGAAACAGAGTGGACACACTGTGAGGGGGAGGTGGAAAAAATGAGGGACTATCTGAAAAAGTTGGAAGACTGGTCAAGGGTTTGGCAATTGGGTTTCAATGCAAAAAGTACAAAATCCTGCATTTAGGGCACTGAAACCCGGGGGCAATGTACCAACTGGGGGCTATTGGCAATCACAAAACAGGAAAGAGACCTGAGGGTAATGATTTTGATGAACTGAAGGTACTGTAGCAACATGGTGTGAAAAGGCAGCGGGAAAGCTAGCAGGATGCTTGAGTGCATATGGGGGCATCACCAGGAGAAAGAGGGAGGTAATGTTACCCCTGTATAGATCGATGGTGAGGCCCCACCTTGAGTACTGTGTCCAGTTCTGGAGACTCCATCTCTGGAAGGACATAGATAGGATGGAGGCGGTTCAGAAGAGGGCAACCAAAATGGTGCTGGGCCTGTACCAGAAGCCCTACAAGGAAAGACTCAAGGAATTATATGTGTACTGTTTAGAGGAAAGGAGGGAAAGGGGAGACATGATTGAAACGTTCAAATACCACACAGGTATTAATAAGGTACGTGAAAGCAGCATTTTACATAGGAGGCAGTATAACGCAGAGGGTTAAGGCTCTGAGCTGCAGATCTGGAGACCTGGGTTTGAATCCCACAGCCACCTAGGTGCATACTGTGTGATCCTGAGCAAGTCATTTAACTTTCTTTTGCTCCCAGGTCAAATCTGGAAACAAGCTTCGGCTTAGTGTGCTACTCCTGGTTAAACAATATAGTATATGGTTAAGGGTTATTGTTAATAGAAAACGGTGGTTTTCAAAATGCTGTTGTAGGACAGTTCAAAGGTCAAAAGTTGTTGTACTATCATTCTGATGTCACATAGATAGTATAACAACTTTTTTCCCTTGAGTTGCCACCCGATTGGTGGAAACTCCACTCCTCACAAAAAATTCAAACAATAATGGCAGTGCCGCTTAGCGAGCTGTCCGGCGAAGGGCTCAAAACAAGTTTGTACATGGACTGCCTTAGTCAGTTCCCTGTATTCATGCTTTCAATTTGCCCATTTTTTAAAAAAATTTAAATCTGTTGTTTACCTTCGTGATTGGGATTGTGAACAGAGGGAACGTCTTCAGGGTTGTTTTGGGAGAGGATTGTGTCTGTAGTGAGTGTCTGTAGCGAGGACCGTGATGAAGCAGAGCTGCGAATACACAAGGTATGAAACCTTGTGAAATGAATGTTGTACACATTAAAGGAACCATATACTATAAAAAATAGTGGATGGTCACCCATCCACAACTAAGGCAGCGTTTCCCATCTCGGGAGTTGATGACATCAGGGAGACCTCTCGAGCTTCGCTCTCGAGGTCTCTCTAATGTCATCAACACCCTCGATGGAAATGCAGCCTTGTCGTGGATGGTCGCCCATCCACTATTCTATATGTTACCTTTCCCTTAAAGATGCTCGAGGACAAGAGGTCAAACTATGAAGCTGGGTGGGGGACTCAGAGGGATGTGAGGAAATACTTCTTCACAAAAAGAGTGTTGGATGCCTGAAATAACCTCCCAGCAGAGGGGGAGAGTGGTAAAATGGTAACATGATTCAAGCATGCATGGGATAGACACAAGGGGACCTTAGAAATAAGGCAAGGGGGAAACCAAAGATCAAGTAGGGTCTGAGGTGGCACAGTAAGTTGGGAAAATAGGGTAGACTAGGTGGGTCAAGAGGTCCTTCTCTGCTGACAACTTCTATGTTTCTATGTAATACATCCAGCAACTTGTTAATAATGTAACTTGTTAATAGCAGCAGCACATTATAGCTACAGCAAAGACGACCCTCCCGCCAAATGTCAAAAGACAGCATTCTGGCCTGTGGTTGTGTCTGATTTGTGCTTTGGGGTACTCACATCCCCTAAAACACACAGTTGGTAGGCACTGTCTGAACACTGCCCAATACCCTTACCTATGCATCTGTATATCATTTCCTTTATGAGCATAATCTGGACTGAACACTATAGGTAAATGAATCAGTACAATTTAAGGCTGGCTAAAAACAGCTTCATCTGTGTCTGTGCAACTCAGTTTGACCAGGGCATTTTTGACACTCACACAGAACTAAGTAAATCCATCTTTTTTAGAACTCTGGACCACAGTGGATGCCCATGTGTTACTGGACTCCTGATGTCCCCAATGCCTGCATTTCACATCACACATAAACTGTTTGGAACTGAAGGACACCCAAGAGGTGCCCTGGCTGAGGTGTTTGCCACAGTGCTGGCAACATAATCAGCAAAATAAGTATATCCAGGTGTGGAAGTACCCATGTCCTGAAATTTCTGTCATACCGCCTTCATCACTACCTGTTGCTCTGCACTTATTTGTGGGGACAGATTAACTGACCCTACACAGGAACTTGTCCTATTTTCTGCCAGCAGATCAGGTATCATGTCCTCTGCACACCCTTGAGTCAACGCATGGTCCCTAAAGTCCAGTCCTCCCAGTCACAGCAAGGCTTTATCACGTTAACATGATACAGTACAACCTTTACTTGTGAGAATCACCAGTCATAACCCAAGCATAGGTCACATCATTCACTCTAATTGTGATAACAAAAGGCCCCTCCCATGTGGTCTGTAGCATGTTATGCAGCACAGGAATTGCAGCCATAACTGATTGACCAACCTGGTACTTACACATGTGTGCTCTGGGATCGTACCCAGATGTCTATTTTTTTCCATGCCTGAAGGTGGTGCTCCCAGGCAAATCCCATTTTCTCTTTTTAGCCTCTTCTTGAAGCTCAGCACATATTCCACAACATTTTCTTAAGTTGTGGGGGACATTTCAGCTAACTCCTCAACTAAATCCAAGGGACCCCTCACCCTGCATCCATATATCAGCTCCAGTGGTGAGTACCCGTTGGATTCCTGTGGCTTTCCCTGTATGCAGACAGTAGGTACAGTAAGTTAAATACTTATCCCAGTCCCTGGGTGTTTGTCAGTGTATGCATGTACAGTAGTATGCTCTATAGTGCATCTTTAAACTTTTCCACAAGCCATGCTCTTGTAGGTGGAATGGAGAGGTTCCTGGCTGTTTAACTCTCAATTTCTCCCACATATTCCCTATGACAGTGAATATAAAATGTGTGCCTCTGTCTGACAAAACTTTGTCTGGGAAACCCACTCAATTAAAATATCTGTAGCAGTGAGATATCTGCCACTTGCTCTATCTCCACAGAAGTCATGGCAAATGCCTCTGGATGCATCTGGATACCTGGTAGCAAAATCAGCTAGAACTAGGATGAATCTTTTTCCTATGTGACTGACATTAGTCACAGATCCCACAATATCCATCACAACCCTGCAAAAAGGCTTATATATTACAGGTATTGGCATCAATTTTGCATTAGCCCCATCTCTTGTTTTCCCCTTTTTCTGACACATGGGCAAGTTTTCAGTACTTTACAACTTCTTGAAAGATATTTGGACAGTAAAAGATTCTCATCAGCCTCGTTTTGGTTCTTACTATCCCCAGATGACCAGCAAAAGGAATACAGATGTGCCCAGCATCAGGTTCCACCATGAATAAAGATATACGGGTACTCCTGTCACAATGTCCTCCATCACAACTAGTTGTAATGATTGGTATCACTGTTTTAAATGCTAAAAATATACATCATCATTTGCAGGGTTGTTAAACAATCAGAAGGTGACATTGTACAGAAGCAGTCTTGTGCATGTGTATGCCTACACAAGAGAAGGAGCCCTTAATCCTGTAGGCTGTAGTAGTCAAGTGGCAGATTGTAAAAAGACAGATGAGTGCAAAGTGATGGCCCTGACTATTGTCAACTGTTCTTCACTTAAGGTGCTGATTGACATGAGGGAACCTGATGCTGGGCACCACTGTACCATGAATGAGGGATAGCAGTTCTTTCTAGTACTCATGTGAGACTACAGTCTGTTGGTACATATCCATTTTCCCTATATTGCCTTTGCTGTGCCACTCGCTCAGCAACAGTGCGTCCTTGAAGTTACTGAGTTCTGCATAAGGATTCTTATCTGTGTTGAAGTCTAACCTTGCTACCAACCTCTGTTTGCTCAGAGGTGGTAACAGCTGCTGCACACTCACAATATGTACATTGGACACAGTACTTTCCCATGCTTGACAGATCTCTTTTTATTCAAAGAAATATCAACTGCAGAGTCCCTTGATCTCCACTGTGTGGAATCTTCAAGCAACCAGTGTGGCTCCTCTCCCTCCATTCTGTCCATATTTCCCACTAGTTGCAGTGGGATACCCCCCCCTCAGGATTTTCTCCCACCCACTGCACTTTTCAAACTAATGTGCATCAGGACACACCTCTTGTGTCACATCTTTTGACTCAGATGTGAGTACAGCTGGCAACACTTGTAACGTCCACTCTTAGAACATACAGCCATTTATAACGCTCAGTTTTAGTTTACCCAAACCACCAGCTGTTATTTCCAATGTAAAACATGGTGGTTATAATGATCTCTACCAGCCGCTTGAAGCGGCCACCAGAGTTCACTTGACAGAACTTTACAGCAGTTCACAGGTATGAATGATGGCTGTCTTAGCTTGACTGTTGTCTAAACTTTGCTGTACACAGATAAGTGGTAACAGCTGATTAGCAGGTGATCACCTGTTAATCAGCCTCAATGATACATTAGGGATTCACGCTTGTGTGTTGTGAAGCAGTGCTTCTCTCACACAGCACAGCAAAGCAACCCATTCAGAGATGGCAACCCTACAACCCTCAACCTCTGCTGGCTCCACTGCCAGCAAAAGAAGTGCAATCAACCTTGGCTGCAAATTGAGATGCTGCAGGAGATTGACAAAATGCCCAAGCTGAATCTCCATGAATACGTCACTCACCTTGGAATTGCAAAGTCTACAATGAGTGACTTGTTAGTGTACAAAGAAAAGATTTTGGCAGAGTGGCATACAAATCAGAATCTTTCCGACAAACATAAGGGGGAGGGTTAAGACAGTGACGTGGAGGAGGCATTGCTAAGATGGTTCTGCAAAGCCCAAGGGAGGGACGCAATGACTGATGGCCCCTTTCTTATGCAGAAGGCACAACAGCTGGCTACAGCACTGGGAAGAGATGACTTCAATCGGAGCAAAGGATGGCTGCATAGATGTGGAAAACCCACAACAACATTGGGTTAAAACATGTTCACGGAGAAAAGCAGAACACCAACATGATTTGTGCTGAGAACTGGCTCAAGGATGTGCTGCCATGCCTGCTAGATGGATATGCCCCCCAGGATATCTTTAATGCCAACAAGACTGGGCTGTTCTACTGCTGTGTCTGCTATAGCACCCTATCATTCAAGGCTGAGGCAATACCTGGGTAAAAGAAAGAAAAGGAGTGTCTGTCAGTTTTCTGTTGCTGCAATATGGCAGGAACAGAGAAACATGAGCTGGTGGTGACTGGAAAATCTGCTTGCCCACATTGTTTTCATGGGATCAACAACCTGTCAGTCCAATATTATGCGAAACATAGTGTGTGGATAACAGGAAACTTGTTCATAGAGTGGGTCAGACTGTGGGACCAAAAGCTCGGTCGGAGAAAAATCCTGCTGCTCCTGGACAATTGTTCTGGGCACCCTGATGTTCCTGATTTGCAGAATAGTATTTCTGCTACCCAATACCACTTTTGTCATTCAGTCCCTGGACCTGGGCATCATCTACTCCTTCAAGCAGTACTACATGAGAGAGATACAGTCCTGAGTGCTGGAAGAGCTGGATTCTACAGAACAACTGACAGCAGCAATCTGTGTTAAAAAAAATTAACCTGCTAGATGTGATCCATCTTATGTCAAGATCCTGGGGCTGTGTCACGCAAAAAATAATTTGCAGTATTTCATCAAAGCAGATTTTTCCACTCAGACCCCTTCTGCTGAAGACACTGAAGGCATTGCACCTAAAAATAAATTGCCTCCCCAAGAAGACTTGTCTGTCACTGAATTCAATGACCTTTGCTGCCTTGGAGATGGAACAGAAGACCAAGCTGGTGATGACATAGGCGAGGTTATGTCAGCGTTGAGACCAGAACAGGAAGCAGCTGATGCAGATGATGATGATGACATTCAGAAAACTGAGGAGAAACAAACAATGCTGGTTACTAAAGTCGATGTTCGACGTGCACTGCTGAAGCTCAGGCAGGCTATGGAACAATGACAGCACATCATCTCCAACTGGTCTTTTCTCCATGCAAAGCAGGTCAGCTAGAAACAATACACTGAGAAGCCAAAGGTGCAGTGCAAGATTACTGACATCATAACGCCTCAGCCAAAATTACAGTGACAGAGTGGGGGTGAGCAACCACTTCAGTAAATGTGCCTGTACCATAGTGTACTCGGCTTAGTAGTTTACTGCGTATTTCAAATACAATTATAGTGCATGGTGGAATGTTGTTAGGGAAGGAAATCCATCCCTAGAATAGGTTTCTTGTACTGCACTAGCTACGTCACTGCAGCTGTTGTGCTGCACAAGATTTGTAGCTACTGCAGCACAATAACATGGAACGTGATCACGGATGCACATTTTGCAGACTGCAGCATGTTCATGCATGTGCATTCCACGATCCCCACTCTTCCTGAAATGGTCATGGCAGTGAAAAATGACCCTGGAAGAGAGCAGCTCAGTACAAAAGTGAGTGCAGGCTAATTTCTCCCTTTTTTATCATGGACCACACACTATAAAAGACAATGTATGGTCCACGATCTATGCCAAGCGAGTGTAACCATCTCAAGGTTGGCATGGCGACCAAAATCTCTCAAGCTGCACACTCGACTCGAGGTTTGAATGGTTGCCATGCCAACCTCTGGATGGTTACAGATGCTTGTTATGGATCGCAGACCATACATTATCCGCTATGTTTGCAGCAGCTTAATAAGTCTATGACTCATTCTGTGCCTTATACAGTGTTTCCTTACTGATTTTAGCACTGCATTGTACTGCACTATGAAATGGTGTCATGTCAGATCATGGTAACAGCAGTAGCAGGGTTATGGCAATGAATGGGTAAATCAAACATTGTATATAACATCCAAAATGAGTTTTGACAAATGAGTCCATTATAAGTTGTGTCAATATTACATGAACCTCCATTTCTCCCTAGAAGTAGATGCTGTTTAGCATTGAAGCCCTCCTGACACTGTCTCAGCTGTGTTCCCCGCTGCCTGTGTTCCCAATTGGCAATGATGAGGAAAAACCATGAGTCTTCTCCCCCTCCTTTGTCACCTCTGTGAACATACCTGGTTCCCCAGCATGTCCTTTATGTTCCCGCCGTGGACCATGCTTAACCGGTGGTACAGTACCAACTCTAGATTCCAGCTGCACTGCCCAGGGTGATTGCATATGCTGTGTCTACTCTCTACATGAGATAATTTCCCATTACCTTATAAGGCTGAACTGGCATTCATCTAACACTCCCACTTTATTGAACAATTGTGCAACGTATCCTATAAGTGAACCATAGCCATGGGTACTGCTAGGACCTGTCTATTTACCATGCATATCCTGCAACACCTTCTTCATTTAGCGAGATTTTTCATAATAGAGGAATTAGAGCTGTTGGTATCATTATGTGACAGGATATCCTGAGTGAGGGTTTTTAAATCCCAGTGTATTTAGTGTTTGAATTTTCCCCTCCCCATGTTTGCATGGCTAGCCAAGTACCAATCAGCAACCTGTGCTGCCTCAGGGAGGTTCTCTAGGTTATGGTCTTGCACACATACCTAGTCATCTTCAGACACAGCATTCAAACATTGCTCCAGCAATACTACTCCTCTTAACAACTCATATAGGTTTGCATTTGCTTCTTCTAACAATGTATCATACATATGTACAATTCTTGTGTGAATTCAACAAAAGTCATACTGTATCATGCTCTTTATTTGAGTTAAGCATTTTAACCCTAAAGTTCTCTGGAATCAGTTAACACCTTTTCAGAACAGCAACTTTCATAGGATAGTACTATAAACATTTTAGTCCTCATCAGACAGTATAACACATGCTTCTAAGGCTCTATTGGAAAGTAATGATTTTAATGGGTTCAACTTCAATCAAGTATAATTTATTAGCAGCAAAACATATAAAAACAGAGTTTATCACATACATACAAAGTGCAAATACAAATACATAAAAAAAATTACATCACTCCTTGCTAGACATATTCAATCTAATTTTAAAAACATTTTGGAAGCAAAACTTGCGAGAACAAACAGCATTCTGGTACTTTGGCTGTACATGATTTTAGCTACTATTATAGCATCATCTTCTCTGCACGTCTTTTTTAGTAAAGACACTATCCATGTGTGGCTTTCTCTGGCAAATTATGGACAATGTAAAACAAAATGTACAACTGTCAAACATATAACCACATTACAGAAGCATTGCCCTAATGTTTTGGACATAGTCCAGAAGCTCCAGTTATGGTTTTTGTTATTGATCAAGTCTGGGCACAGTCAAACTAATGCCCTTCTATGGGAGATTTTTTCACAAAATTACAGACATATGTCTGGTTCCCAATAGACTTCATGCTGACAAAAGGTTTTAGCTTAGAAATGTCAGCTACTTTGTTTAAGTCAGTAAAGTAACCATTTGATAACTTCCTTTGCTTGGCTTCAGAAATATAGTTACTTACAATTGTCAGAGTACGTATAAACCAAATGGAGTCTGTACCATTTTGATTTAACTTATTTAAATGTTTGAATTGGCAATTCATCTCTATTATCTTTTAAAAACTCCACCAGCACGTTTGGAACTCTTTCATTGTTATGATTTTTTTTTCCTAATATGATATAACTCTTATTATTGCTTTAGCTTGGAGAGAAGGCATTTCCGCCTTCATTCTCAATATGGCCATCAGCATGTCTCTTGGGAGACCTAGCATATGCCTTATGCAATAGTTTTGCATCAGCTTCAATTGTTTAACATTGATGTCATTCGCCCAGACCACAGCTCCATATAAACTTTAGGATTTACTGTTGAACTTTGTAAATGTGCTGTATATAACTGCTCTCTACTGTGAAAACTGTATACTGTCATTGTAATCCTGTACGCTATGTCCTGTACTGTACTACCTGTAGGTATTGCCTTGCTTTATGTAACTAACTCTGGGTTGCCCCTGAAAAAAGGACCCTCTGGGACCAGTGGGCTTACCCAGTTAACAAAATTTAATAAATGAATAAATAAATTTACCTTGACATTAAATGTTTGTCTCATAGCTGGAAATGAATCTGACCCAAAATGTTTTCCAAATGTTATGATACCTTTTACTGTTGGGTTGACTGCCTGTTTTTAATATGTATTTCCTAATTTCTGGTTTTATCTATGAGTACACCATGAAATTTATGTTATATTTATGATATTTATATTGGTCAACAGCCACAGTAATACAGTTGCCTACCACTACTGCCCAAATGTTTACTTCTTTGGTCTTTGTTTTACCCATAACCATCAGTTTGGCTTTGTCTTTTGAAAATGTATTTCAAGATCTAAACAAGCTAGTCACTTTGAAAAATTTACTATGCCATATTTAGTTCTGGATATGAGGATGGCATCAGCTGTATATAGATGTATGTTTATGTTTCTATTCAAAATTCTAGGTTGGTAGGTATCTTCCCTATTTAGTGCTTTCACCAATGCTTCTACATAGATGAACACTGGTGCCAGTATGCACCCCTGCTTCACACCTTTATCAACTAACATTTATCTATTTTAGTTCTAAGGGGATTAGCTTTTACAAGAGTTTTCTGTGTTTGATTTACTTGATTTGATTTTGCTTTCTTGGAGCCATACTAGTAATAAGTACCTTCTGTGTCACTTAGGGAGACAGCAATAAGACACAGTAATAGTAACTTTAAAACCAGCAAAATCAGCAAAATTATTTTTCTCTAACGCTATATATTTATATATATATATATAGTGTGTGTGTATATATATATATAGATGTATGTCTATATCTATCTATATGTTAGAGGTAAAATCATTTAATGCATTAGTTAGTTATCCATTCGTATAGGTTGAAACCCTTGACTTGCTCCCCTACTGACCAGGCATTGGTGTAGTCAAACAGCCCCAACTCTCACCCCATCACATGTGTAAAGCAGCAGAAGCTATAGGAGAAGTGATAAGAGTTAGACCGACGACCTCAACGCACACCCCAATGCCGGCCAGGTGGGCAGGGTCCAAGGGGGTTTTCAACCCAACACTGAATTTCCTCACTTTTGTCATAGTGGAACAACCCTAACTAATGCATTAAATGGAGTTTTTGCTCTAATTTCCTTCTTTTGAGAATGATAATCAGAAATAGTGAATGTAATGCAGCGCGGGAGCGCCGGGGTCCTTCCACCACGTGATGTCTTGAGGCATAGTAACAGGAACAGCAATGCAAACAGAGCGCTAACAGTTCAGCACATGGTAACCTGGCCTTGAATGAGAACAGAAAGGGGTACTTGCGGTGGCGGCGTGGGCAGGGCAGGTGCTGCCCGTAATGTGTTGTCACATAGTAACATGCTGCCTGCAAATGGAAATATCAATGGGCATGGTGACACAAAGTGAAACAGAAAGAGAAACAGTACTGTAGACACAAATGGCAAAAATAACAGAAACGCAAGCGCAAATAAAAAGAAGGATAACGCATATGGTGCGAGGGACGTCAATGGTAAATGAAACGGTACGGAACCACAAGCGGAAAGGGAAATGGTAACAGTAATGTAAGCACATAGGCTGGTTTTACCCAAAACCTGCATAGAGAAAGACAGTGAGTACAAAGAATGTATGCATAATAATGGGTATCGGAGCAGAAAATGAGGACTTGGAATACTAAATACGTTATATCTCAGGAACCGTACGACGTAGAAAAAAATTTTAAAAGTCATATGATTTATGACTGTCCTGGCTAGTTTTGTACTTAGCCCCCATCAGGGGGCTAAGTGTTTTCTGATTTAAAAGTCTGTATCTCGCACCGTTTCCGAGATACGGGCCCTGAAAGGCGCGGCGAACACCGTAATGTTATCCTATGGGAAAAAAGAGAAGTTCGGAGCACCATAACTTTGCCTCCCTGTAATATTTTTTCACCAAACCACTGAAAGGCACATCTGTGGGCGGTTGGCTGTCTTCCCTTCAAATTTCAGGAAAAAAGACCAAACCGTTATTTTGCAGCAGGGTGCCAAAGGATTGCTGTCATTTCCCCACAAACTAGAAAACTACTGTCGCAATTTGCGAAAGCTTTTGCAAAAATTTGCAACACTTTCGTAAGCACGAAAATACTTTTTCCAGAAATTTGAAAAACATATTTCTGGGGTGTTTTACCCCAAAATAAAGACATGGCTAGCATTCTCAGGGTCCGACTAGGTGAATACAAAAAGAATTAGGTTGCTAGAGGGTCCCAAATTTAAATGCCAAGCATTTTTCTGATCACTAACTGAAAACAAAATGGTGGATTTGAGAAAGTAACAGGGCCATTTGCGAAAGTAAAAATGCATTTGCGACACTGTCAAACTTTTTGTTAACTTTTCCCATTGACTTATAATGAGAAATTGTTTTTTGAATAACTTTTGAACCGTTTAATATTTTTTCACCAAATCTTTGAAAGGCACATCGGGACCCGGCTGCATGTTCCTGAAGATTTCAGACCGGTCCACACAAACTGTGCAACCGACCTGTACGTGACCGCAAAATTCCAGAAAAAGCATAAATGTGTGCACAGATCATGCTTAATAACTCCACAGCCGTGTATCCGACTGGTATGAAACTTGGCAGATCCCAATGCCTATGGTTCTTGATTATGTATTCCAAATTTCAGCCAAATCCATCAAATGGTTGCAAAGTTATTAAGGTGCAAAATTTTGGGTTTAACATAGAAATGGCTCCTCAACCCTAACTATGGTAGCACTACGTGACATCATATATATATATATATATATATATATATATAGAGAGAGAGAGAGCTGTGTGCACAGTATTCGAGACAAAGTGTAACATTCATACACTCAAAAAGTTTTATAATTAGGCATGACTCAACCTTAATTTTAATGTGTATATGTGGTAGTTGCATAATACAAAATATAAAGATAGTTCTGTATTTCTAAGTTTGGAAAAATGGCACAGTTATTTATGACATGTAAACTACTTTCGTGGGTAGCTCGGTGTCCATTATGCATTATTTCCCATTTCTAGTAATAAATAAAATTTTCAAATGCAGTGTCTCTGTCTTCTATTTAAGTGTATTCATTTGCAACATCTAATGATCTGATGTTTTTCCATTTGTATGTGTTGCTATCTATCCTCCAATGTAGACAGCACTAATAATACAAACAGGAGGTTACCAAAGTTTCATTACTTCATGCTTATACTGTTTATGTCCAGTCTACATGCCTTTCACACTTAAGTTCGACATTAAGTAGAAAGATAAACATGAACAAATAACTTGGTTGTACTTGATTTATTATGAGACCATCTCTGTTGCATAAAACTACTGTGGGTAACACGGACACCACAGTAGCAATGCAACATGTGAAATACATGGTACAACTTTTATTAGTGGCTTATTATCAATCAAACAGCCAATACACGTTGATAAGTACCATGTCACATTGGGGGCCATTTTGACATCACTGTAGCTCTGCAGACCCAGACTGAGGAGAGGCCCAACCACAGTTAACAACCAGAAAGCACCCAGGCAAGCTGTTTGGTACTGATAACTGTACATGAGGGTGCCACACAATGCTCCCTGGCAACCCTGTACCAGCCTTTGAGGGGAAAATTATGCCAAAATATCACACAGGCCCACCCTAAGCTCAGCACCATGTGCATCACAGGGATGCCACTGCAGCAGGGTTCTTGCTCTGCATGTGGAATGCCACATCCAAACTACTCTACAAGTCAAAACAATATACCAAAGTTCACCATGAACAAGCAAAAGCAAGGCAAGATACAGCTGGATGTTACACAGTGGGTCTGAGCCACATCAGGGGTCATTGTGACATCACAGTACCTCCACAGAGTCAAACTGAGGGCAGGCCCAAACACAGTTACCAACCAGCAAGCACCCAGGCAATCTGTTTGGTGTTGATGACTGTAGATGCAGGCACTGCATGGTGTCCCCTGGCAACCCAGTGCCATCCATTATGGGGAAAATGATGCCAAAATATCACATAGGCCTACCCTGTGCGCACCACCATGTGCATCACAGGGATACCGATGCTGCAGGATTCTTGTACTGCACATGGAACACCACATCCAAACTGCCTGAGTCAGGCCCAGGCGATGTATTTTTTTTATTTTCAAACAGTTCCAAGATATTATGCCAACACTTGACATTTAATTTATTGGCAGTCTCATTATAAATAAATATTCTAAATGTTTTTGCCAGATGAATCCAAACCACTGATATTGCTCAACAGTCACTAGTACAGCCAGGCAATGGCCAGATTCCAGTACTACACATGGTATCCCTCCCATACCCCTGAATGTACTAAGCAATGCCATGAGCAGCCTTTCTGAGGTAAGCCCAAGTGCTGTATTTTTTTGAAACAGTTCCAACATATTTTGCCATCACTTGACATCTAATTTAGAAACAGTCTTATTATAAATAAATCAGGAAAATGTTTTTGCCAGATGAATCCAAAACAATGATGTTGCCCTACAGGCACTAGTACACCCAGGCAATGACACAGTTATTACACGTGGTACCACCCATGCCATGAGCAGCCATTTTGAGGTAGGCCCAAGTGCTGTATTCTTTTAATTTTAAACAGTTCCAACATATTATGCCACCACTTGATGTCTAGTTTAGAAGCAGTCTCATTCCTGCATGTGGTAACCCCCCATAACCTCAAATGAACTGACCAATGCCATAAGAAGCATTTTTGAGGTAGAGCCCTTTGCTGTAATTTTTTTTTATTTCAGACAGTTCCAATATATTATGCCACCACCCACACTTGATCCTCTAATTCAGTACGCCAATACAATGATGCTCCTTTATAATCTTACATCAAGAAAGGCAACTTTATCATTTTAAAATAACACCCCCACATACGCACATATACACGCACACACACATATGCACACAACACACACACACACACACACACACACACACACACACACACACATCTACCTTAACCGGAGCCAGCATCACCCCTTCTTTCCAAAAATTACAAGCATCTCTCACAAATTGCATTTATTTTTATTTAAAACATTTTAAGACTGCAGCTTTTATATTCATTCCACATACACACTTCTAAAAAAAAGCCATCATCACATCAGTTGGTGCACCATTCATTCGACAAATACACATTCTTAGAATTTACCAGTAGGAACCCCACAGGTGTTGCTTTTTCCCCCCCATTTAAACATGATTATTAAAGTCATTAGCATGGGAAAGTTCACCAATATTAGCAATATTCTGAAAAAATGTCATTATACGATGAAAACCTGCTGGACGGATTATAAACAAAAACTATAAATCTCAAACAAAACTTTATTTGATTAGACTGGTCACATATATGCACAGCCCCATTTTGAAGAGGGGCCCTTCACAAACAGCTGGGCCATGCGAGAACACACAAATTTAACTTTTCTGCCCCCAAAGATGATAGAACACAACTGCTGCACTATAGCCAGATAGTATTAAATATGCCCTATTTAAACAGTGCCAGCACCAGAGGAAAGTTCAGCTGATATACTTCTCAAACAAAACTTTAAAATATACTATTTAATATGCCCCATTTAAACACTAACCACACCAGAAGAAAGTTCTGCTGATATGCTTCCCATACACAACTTTAAACTATACTATTTAATATGTCCCATTTACACAGTGCTAGAACCAGAGGAAAATTCTGCTGATATACTTCCCAAACAAAACTTTAAAATATACTCATTGTGCTGCACAGCCTACTAATCCAATCATCCTCTGTTTTGAAGAGGGTCCCTTCACAAACAGCAGGACCATGAAGTCTTAAGGTGAATACTTTACTTTTTCTGTCCCCAAAATGACACAGAATAACTGCTGCACTTTAGCCAGTCACTATTTAATATGCCTCCCAGAATTTTAATTTGCTGTTTTGTAGCAGAATGCTGAAGATCATGTTTTCTAGTGACTGAAGACCTCTGAGATCCATCCAAACTCCTCTGCAGCACACCAGATTTAAAATGGACGATGCTTCATTCTACCTGTTTTTAAGAATGGTAAATTGGAGAAGCAGTGGGAAGAGAACAGTTTTGCTTAGAGCCAGAGTACCAAAGCTGAATGCCTGATGTCACCTTAGGGTCCCAGCTATTTGTACCAATACCAGCATCATCGTCATCCACGTGGGTAACATGGACACGATAGCAACAGCCACAGCTTTTGATGCTGCTGCTCCTAGCAGGCCCTATGTACCACTGCATTAAGATTTCAGATTTGTGTGGGGGAAACATATTATGCAATGTGAACTTGACACTGAAAAAACCCTCAAAGCATAAATGCAGAATACACAAAAGAAATGATGCAGTTATATAAGACACCACAGTAATGCACGAAAATAATAAATTACATGTGGTGTCATGTAAATGTAATTACATCTGCATAAAATCAATAATCACTGGGGGGACAGTTACACATCCACTCTGTCTACTAAAAAAGAAAACTTTGGTATTCTGCTTTAAATACAGTAAATTTAATGGTCACCAAGATGTGTAGCACAGCCATGTCACAAAATGGCTGCCTTTTTTAAGGCTATTTTCATTATTAAAATGTTGCCACAATAAAATAAAAATACATACACCATTTTTTTTAAATGCACACTATCTCTTGATCATATTGGCAACAGTATAGAGCACACATCTGTATTTTTAATAAATTATGAGTAAAATACAGACCTTATTTTTAAGTGCACACCCAAGTCACTCGAATACTGTCCACACACACACACACACGTATATATATATAATAGGCAGGAGTGGAATATGGTAAATATCTTCATGAGTGAACAGTGACTTCTGGATACTCAGGAGTGGTGGAGCATAGTGGAGCTATGAGTGATAGTATCCAGAGGTCACCGTTCATGAATGTGTATGATTTATACAATAGGGGTTTTCATTATGTTTTGACATGGTGTTTTGCTTGGTTTTTAGTGAAATATTTGGTTTTGTCTGTGTTATTTTGTGTAGGGAATGCTCTCCACAGGTGTGAGTTGGTTTACTGAATGGAGCTGCTGAGTGACTGTCAATCATTGTTGTTTAGAAATACAGAACATAGAATCAGTTGGCAGATAAGGACCATATAGCCCACCTAGTCTGCCGATTTCCCTACTTGGTTTGACAATCCCTACTCTTATCTGGACTGCCTGTTGTGGCTTGGTATTGGCTGTTGATATGATGGACATCTAATTTCATACTGTTATTGGGTGCCCTTGCTTTCTGTTTGTGAAGCATGTGCCCTGATTGGTTGGTTGGTGTTTGTGGGTGGGGCTTATTCTTGGAATTTGAGTAGGGCGTACTATGAAAGAAAAGTAATTATTTATGGGGGTTTAATATTTTTGCAAGTGTGAAAACTTTATTTTATTTTTGGTGGAGTTAAACTTCTTTATTATTAGTAGGGAAAGTGCTTGGGGTACTGTTTTCCGGTTGACTTCACCGGAGTGGACTTTTTTTTTGTTTTTTTATTTCACTTCAACTTGTGGATTAAACAAAGGCACAGGAGAAAAAGGAAAATTCAAGTAACGTCTGCTGATTTTAACCACTGCTGTTCTTATTCTGTGTGCTCCTGTTATCTCAGGATAGCGACATGTTGCAGCTGAAAGACATCCACAGGTTGTTTTAGTCAGAGTCAGTGTCACTGCCCAGGACCCGGGTTCTCTTGTGAGGAGGGACCGTCCATGGTCTTTTCCCATACTAAGTGGCTCATTCTTGGCTTCTGTTGCTGTATGAAACTTGGGCTGCTGTTTGGTTATTTTTGGGCTTTAACAGAGTGCATGAGATGAATGTGAAATAAGGACATACAAGTGCAGGTGTGACAAGTGAGCTACATTCTTTTCATTTACTTCATGAAAATAGTTCAACAGTTAGGCAGAATCTGTGTGTTGTGGATGACAACAGCATAGTTGAAATAAATGCAGATGAGGTAAGCACTGTGTGTATAAAAGGCAAATATTATCACAGTGCAAACCTGCAGCGGCATTTATATCACACTGTGAGGAATACATGATTTTATTAAGGGAAAAACTACCTCACCCTACTGTATATATCTATATCTATATCATCTATATCATCTATATCTATCACTATTATCAATAGGTGGAGGGTAGTGAGTAGCCCCAGTACTTTTCTCCAGTTTTTGTATTTTACATTACCTTCCAAAGGACATAAGAAATGAATCTGTACATTTTTCTCACAATATATCTGGGCCATGTAATAGGTTTGCATGTACCACCCATCTGAGCTGAACAGTCTGCTCCATCACTTACCCCCCCCCCCCGAAACCTACTACTGGCCCAATCTCTTGAGATCCAGTTGACAGAGGCATTTCTTTTCCATTTCCACTGCTTCAAACTAATGCTTATGGTAATGCTAATGCTGTTTTTCTTTGTCCTCTGCATCAAGATGTATTTGCTGTACCTCGTGATGCATCTTTCTTGATTAGGTGACATCTTTCTTTCTCTTCCTTCATGATTCATCTTTCTCCTCCTCCTCCTTTACCTAGCCCTATTTTTCCTTCTCCTCAGCCTCATCATGCTGTCTTTGTTGCTCTTTCTTCTCATAATACATTTTCCAACTCAAACTGCCATTGCTTTTTTTGCCCTGCTATCTCTGAATGTCTTTGTTTGTCTTGCAGCTTGGCAAGCAGTAGCCACAGCTTCAATACCTCTAGGTGTATTCATTTATTTATTTGTTAACCAGGTAGGCGTGCTGATCCTAGGGACTGTTTTCAAGCATGACCCAGGCCGTGAAGATGGTGTTCTGGATTCAGCTTTGCTCTTGTTGGTATCGTTTTTGTAGAAAGTCTGAATCCTTTGAGCACAGTCTTTGCATGGCCTCAGCCTATGCGGAAGTTTCCAGTCCCACTGTGCTGCCACCAAAAGTGTGACATTTTACTCAGCTGGTGCTCAGCCACAGCTGGTCATGTCTCATTTTGTTTTTCTGTTTCCCAGCTGCACACAGACCTACGAACAACAGTGCATTGAGCGTGTCAACCCTTGAGTAGTAGCTGCCACCTGCACCCTCTATATGAACATACAAAATTTACCAGCAGATAAAGGCCTAGAGGTCTATCAAGTCTGCTCGAATGTGCAGCTAGCATCCCTTATTCTGAAGCTGCCCCTCCCTTCCACCCTTCCCCTTCATTAACCCTCCCCCTTGTCCTGTCCCATCCCCTTTTGAAGCAGTCCACTGTTCTACTGGATACCACTTCTGCAGGTAATGCATTCCACCCAGCCACCACCCTCTCTGTAAAAAAGTGTCTCCACATCTCCCTCCTGAACCTTCCTCCCTCCAGTCTCATGTCATGGCCCCTGGTGTCCCTTCCCTCCCTTACTTTGAACAGCCCCTCTGTACCTGTCTCATTTATTCCTTTCATGTACTTAAAGGTTTCAATCATGTCCCCCCTGTCCCTCCTCTCCTCCAGTGAGTACATGTTCAACTCCCTCAGCCTTCTCTCATATGATAAGTCCCCCGCCCCTTGATCATCTTTGTCGCCCTGCACTGCACCCCCTCCAGTAACTTAATGTCCCTTTTCAGATAGGGGTGCCAGTACTGCACGCAGTACTCCAGGTGTGATCTAACTAATGACCTATACAGTGGCAGAATCACCTCCTCCCTCCTCGAGGATATAGCCCTTGCAATACAACCCAGCTTTTTGTTGGTCTTTGCAGCTGTCTTCCTACATTGTGCTGAGTTGTTCATTGACCCTATAATGAGCACCCCAGATCCTTCTCCTCCTCTGTCTGGGCTAGCTGCACTCCCCCCAGCTGGTAACTCCTCCTTGGGTTCTTCATCCCAAAATGCAGCACCTTGCACTTTTTGGCATTAAACCCCAGTTGCCAGGTGTCTGACCAGGTTTCAAGCTTTGCCAGATCATCCTGCAACCCCTGCCATCCCCCTAGGTCATCCACCACTGCTCCTGCCTTGGTATCATCAGCAAACAGACTGATCTTTCTCTTGATGTCCCATGATATGTCTGCAATGAATATCCCAAACAACACTGGTCCCAACACCGAGCCCTGTGGAACACAGCTCGTCACTACCCTTGGGTGTGAGAGCTCCCCACCCACTACCACCCTCTGTTGCCTTCCCTGAAGCTAGTTTCCTACCCATCTCACCAGCTTTGCACCCACCCCTGTGCCTACTAACTTACTTCCCAGCCTTCCATGCGGCACCGAGTCGAATGCCTTACTGAAGTCCAGATACAGGACATCCACTGCATGTCCCCTGTCCAGTTGCCTAGTTACCCAGTCATAGAACTCCACCAGGTTGGTTTGTCAGGATCTGCCCCATATGAAGCCATGCTGTCTGCTGTCCTGTAGTTCTTTGGCCTCTAGGAGGGCCACCAGCCCCTCCTTCAGGATAGTCTCCATTAGCTTACCCACGATGGATGTGAGGCTCACTGGTCTGTAGTTTCCGGGTTTATCCTTGGGGCCACTCTTGTGGATGGGCACCACATGAGCCATCCTCCAGTCCTGAGGTACACACCCCGAATGTAGGGAGGCATCAAATAGGTCTGCCAAAGGTCCTGCAAGGACCTCTGCCAGCTCCTTCAGTATCCTGGGGTGGATGCCATCTGGGCCTGGAGCCTTGTCCACCCTCAGTGCCTTCAAACCCTCCGAACTCTGCCCTCCCTGAGTTTCCCCATCTGTCACCCCTTCCCCCTGTTTCTGCCATTTCTCCCCCCTTGGGTGTCACCCCCTCTTCTCTTTAGTAAATACTGAGCAAGTACTCATTAGATCTTCTGCCTTATCGCCTCCTGCTTCCACCCAACCCCCTCCCTTCCTAATCCTTACTATGCAGTCCTTACAACTCCCCTTTTTCTCCCTGATGTACCTAAAGAGTCATTCTCCCCCTTCTTAATGCCTTGTGCCAGCCTAGGTTCGTAGATGCTTTGGCTCCCTTACTGCCCTTGTCACCTCCTTCGATTCTGTCAAGTACTCCTCCCAGTCCTCCCCACCTCCCTGTTTTCTTGTACTTCCTAAAGGCAGCTCTTTTCCTCCTTACCTTTTCCATGACCTCCTTGCTCAACCAGCTTGGTTTCTTAGCCCTAGCCTTCTTGCTCTGAGCCTTGCAGCAGGTTTTGGTTGCCTCCATTATCCCCAGCTTTATGAGCTCCCACCTCTGGTTAGTGTCCATACTAGATTGAATTCTGGCCAGGTACCCTTTTACCACTTCCCCCATCCTCCCAAAGTCAGCCGTCCTGAAGTACAGCATTCTTGTGCCGGATTCCACTCCTTCCTTGCCCATATCCAATGTGAGCCATACTGAGTGGTGGTCACTCCCTGACAGCGGTTCCTCCACTGTATGTTCTCTCACAAAGTCCCCGTTTGCCAGCACAAGGTCAAGGGTATTCCCTAACCTGGTTGGTTCACTGACCATTTGCAGCAGGAAGCTGTCCTGGAAGGCATCCAGCAGTACCTGCTCCCTTCTGTTGCTGGTTGTTGGGGTACTCCAGTCCACTCCTGGCATGTTGAAGTCCCCCACAATCACCACACTACCCTTCTCGCAGATCCTCCTGATCTGTCCCACTAGTTCCTTGTCCAACTCCTCCGTCTCAGGTGGTGGCCTGTACACCACTCCCATTCTAAGAATCCTATTCTTGGAATCCTGGATTTGCATCCAAAGTGACTCCATACTACCCTCCTCCCCTTCCTTCCTTACACACTTCAGTCCTTCCTTCACATATAGTGCCACATCCCCTCCTTTCCCAATTACCCTGTCCCTACAAAATAACCTGTACCCTTGTACAGACAGGTCCCAGTCATTGTATTGGGTGGCCCATGTTTCTGTGATGGCTGCAATGTCCACCTCTCCCTCTGCCATGAGCACCTGTAACTCTGCAGTTTTCCTCCCAAGGCTCCTAACATTAAGGGTAACCACCTTCCACCCCCCCCATCCTGCCCTGCTTTACTAGCATCACCAATAGTACTTGCCATTTGTCCTTTGTCACTGTTATGGGGGGTAAGCTCATATGGTTTCCCAACCTGTGGTCTCTGCATATCTCTTGCCCAATTGCCACTCCCCCCACTCCTAGTTTAAATTCCCAACTTCCTCTATATACTCCTCCATCTTCTGTTTCAACACTTTCTTTCCCTCCTCACTCAGGTGTAGTCTGTCCTTGGCATAGAGACTACTGTTCTATGAAATTCTGGCTAAGAACTTACAGTGGGTACACCTGCCAACTTTTAGCTGAGTACCTACACTGGGTTATCTCTGTGTGTCTCTTCACAAAAGTCTGGATCTTCTATGCTTCTTGGAGATAAAAATAAGGTGTACTTGAATCTTTCTTACAAAAATAAGAGCTATTTATTCAGGCACAAAAAAGATGCAATACTCTTTGCAGTCACATAAGGGGTTAAACAGCTTGGTTTATAGATGTATTCATATGTTTCCTCCCTGAGGTACAGCAACACACTCTCTTTTGAGACACCTGTTTTGACTGAATTAAAACAATGGACTGAAGGCCAGCAAAGAATTGAATAATTTTACACTGTTCCCTCAGCAATGATATCATTCGCCATTTGTTGAGAGAACACCTTCTACAATCATCTCCTGAAATGTTTTTTCTTGTGCTCAAGAGAGTCTGAGACACCATGTCTGTCCCAGGATCTGGGATTTGGGTGCATTCAAAAAAGGTCACACTTCTTTGTTACAAAGTCTTCACTGGGACAAATAAATCCTGCTCTTCCAATCCTAGCAATGGCAGATAATGATGAGAATGCCTGGGGGAAAATGCCATATTGAAGACCCCACTCAATCACAGGAATTGTTTTTCAGATATATTTTTATCTCAAGTGGCCTTCTAAATCACAGTGTTTCACTCTGAAGCTAAGTAATATGAGATTGTCCATTTCCTTAATGTACTCTCCATCATATATTCTGTTCAATTGAAAAAGGGGCCCATGGCTACTATTCTTTCGGGAACATTTTGAGTTTTCAGAATCTGTAGTTGCTGTCAGTAGTTGTTTTATGTGCTCCCTGGCAACCAATACAATCTGGAAGCCTAGGGAATGCAAGGGTACATATTTTCTTTTAATATGCTCTCTTATTTGGGCAAGGGACATGCTGCACTGCTCTTAAGCATCTCTGGGTAGTGGGGTTTTGAAGGTGTGGTTGACAATGTACAGTAGGTGACCACACATCTTCAGGCATCCTCCCAGCCCAGCTGTGAGCATGAGCACAATTGTGGCAGGTGGGGCAGAAGAAAAGCAGCAGAAATGCAACCTCAGTATGCTCTATGATGGTCCTTATCACCCCCAAACTACTTCCATCCAGCATACCATCAGGTACCCTCCAGTCAGCACCAAGGTATCCATATGTTCTCAAACTCCAGTTCAGAGGAGGCCCCTAGCAGGGGCAAGACAGCAACTGAGGAATCAGGAGTATACAGGCACACCTTCGCTAGGACAGAGGAGGTTCCCAGCAGCAGTAAACTGCTCCCTTGGGTGCTGTAGTGTTCGGAGGACAGATTTGTGTCTGACAACAGCAGGGAGTGGCGTGGTGTTGAAGAGACAGCAGTGGGAACCTAAGAAGTGGATGCCAGTGAGCAACTGAGGTGGCAAAAAAAATCACTATCACAATTATTTCAGGCAATAAAATAGCCCTTTTGTAATGAAGTCCTGATGTTTGCATAAGTATTGTTTTTTCACTTATTGTTTAAGTGAAGAGGCCTGGCTGGTGGTATGATTACCGTAAGGTAAAATCACCCCCAAGTAACAAATGACACAAGATCAAGCCAAATCCTGTCCAGGTTAAACAGGTAGACCTCCTTGTAGTGCCTTACTACAATTATAAAATGTGGTAAGGTGCTTTCAACGTTTTTATTTAAATTTAAGAGTACAGTAAGTAAACTCACAACTGCCTCCATGTTCATTCATGCCTCATCCATATGCAAAGGCAAGGCAACCATGTCTCAGAACCTACATTTGTTACATGGAGGGGGGTATGATTTTACTTTATGATTACCACAGAAACATAGAATTTGCTGGCAGATCTTGGTCCACCTCGTCTGCCCATATTTTCCTACCTACAGTATCACAGCAGATCTGACATGATCTCTGGTCCATTATCCCTCCCCCCATTCTTTTCCCCTAAGATTCTGTTGTGTCTATCCCATGCATTCTAGAATTCCACTACCATTATCACCCCTACCACCTCCACCAGAAGGCTGTTCCAGGAATCTACCACTCTTTCTGTGAAGAAGTACTTCTACACATCTATCCTAAATTTATCCCCTTCGGCTTCACATCATTCCCCATTGTTCTTGAGCACCTTCTCTTCAGGACAATACTTAACTCCTGTACCTTATTTACCCCCTTTAGATATTTAAAACTCTCTATTGTATCCCCCCTCCCTCCTCTCTTCCAGTGTGTACATATTCAGCTTGTTAAGTCTCTCTTTGTAGGGCTTCTGATGCAGACCCTGCACCATTTTAGTTGCCCTCATCTGGACTGCCTCTACCTTGTCTATGCCCTTCCGGAGATGTGGTCTCCAGAACCAGACACAGTATTCTAGGTGGGTCTTACCAGTGATCTATACAGAGGCCCCACCTCCTTTCTTTCTTTTTTTTAAATTTTATTCAATATGCTTTATTCGCCCTACCTTAACCGGTCCCCATCGGTCTGACCACCCCCCCTCCAACCCCATCAACCACCATCCCCGGGACTTACCTTTGCCTCGAATGTGTCCCCACTGATAACCTCCCTGTGGGAACGGCTGCCTGGGGCCAGCCCCAGGGATCCCCCATCAGAGTTGAAGCTTCAGTGAGTGTGGCAGATAGCCCAGTTGGTGATGCAGATCCTGATGTGGGTGGTGGACAGCATCCTGCATCCATTGAGGGATTTTTTTCCCAAATTTTCTGTCCCACCCCAATGTCATGAAGCCTTGCTGATGCTTAAGCCTCACACTGTCAATGTCAGCTCCCATATCCATGATTCTAGTTGCGCCTCCACCTGTGGTCACCCAGGTGGTGGTGTTGCAGCAGATGACATTCACCCTCCCTCCCCAGAGGAAGGGAGCATCCCAGGGATGCTCAGCCTTCTTCTCCCTTGCTGGCCCTCCAACAATCCAGGCTCACTTCTGAACCCAGGTCATCAGCATCATGAGCGGTAGGGCTAGCACTGTGCCAATGGGCTAGCTACACACCTCCCTCTTTCTGTGGGTGATACCCCTTCCCACTAGCCCTCCCAACTGCCTTGTCTCACTGCCTGGCCATCTTGATATCCTCTGATATGATTACCCCCAGGTCTCTTTCCTGTTTGGTGGTTGTCAGTACCACCCCACCCATGTTGTACTCTGCCCCCTGGGTTTCTGTTCACTAAGTGCATTATTTTGCACTTTTTTGCACTGAAACCCAGCTGCCATACCCTTGACCACTCCTCACGTTCTCTCAGGTCACTGCTCATCCTTTCCATCCCCCCTGGAGTGTCCGCCCTATTGAAGATTTTGGTGTCATCTGCAAAGACGCAGACCTTCCATTCCAGCTCCTTTGCAATATCACTTATAAAGACATTAAAGAAGATCAGTTCATCACTATTCCCCGTGGCACCTCGCTGGTCACCCTCCTTTCCTTGAAGTGAACTCTGTCTACATTCACCCTCTGCCACCTAATCCTAACCAGTTTCTTTCTTTATATGTTCTTTATTGCATACCGTATAATCCAAAGTGCAGTGTATACAGATTCTCCAGTACATCATAAACAATCACATACTGTATCATTGACATACTTATTTTCTAGTTATACTGCAGTCAATTCTTTCAAAGCTTGTCTCTTAAAGTAGAAACTGGCAATCAGCTTTCTATTGTCCGATCTGCTGCCCCACACCTCTTCCTTAAATTAGTATGCAAAGCCCCTTAGTTAAAACTGATTTGTCAATATACTAAAAACGACACATTTAATAAACATTTCTGTTTTAAGTTAAAACAAAATACAGCACTGTCTGATAACAGACTGGATTTCAGCATCATCTCTTTTTCACAGTTTTTTTGTATTAATCTATTGTACTTTATTTAATCCTCCTCTCTTCCTCCAGTTGTGGTATTTCTCAGGTCCCCTCCCTAGCACCCTATCAGCTGTTGGGATAGGACTGATCTACCCTTAGTTTCCTCTATATAATCCATGAAGGGTAACCAGACCTTTTGACATTTTTCTAGTTGTAAGTGTAGTTCTGCTGTAATTTTTTTCTGCCTAGTGTTTTGATTTAATAATAGTCAGCCATTCCTGTGGGGAAGGATTCTGTGGCATAAGCCATTTTCTAGTAATGGCTTTTTGAGCTGCTGCCTGCAAAATCCCTGCAAAACTTCTTTTTTGGTTACTCTTTCTACCTTTTGGTAGCAGTCCCAAAATCATGTGAGGGAACTCTGGTTCGAGTAACAGTCCCATTAATTGTTCATAAACCCTTCTAACCTTTTCCCAGAAATGTTGGACGACTGGACAGCTCCAAAAGATGTGATATGTGGTTCTTTCCTGTCCACACTGTCTCCAATATCTGTCTTGACTTGACTCGGAATAATATTTGGTTCTGAAAAGGGTCAGAAAAAACTGTTCCACTACCTTCCAATGGAACTCTCTCCAATTATATGAGGCTGATGAATGAACCCCCGCCCCCCCACACACACACACACTTCTTCACTGTTTACCATCTAGATGAATATAAGCTTCCCTCTCTCATGCAGTCTGGCAGGGGATGGGATGTATTCCTACTTTAGGCTTATAGAAAAGAACCATTTGAGATACAGTAGAAGCCACTTAATCGGGATGCAGATAATAGGGATGTCCACTTTATAGGAACATCCCACTTTGTACCAATTATTTGGCTATGTAATCCTATGGGGCTTGTAGCTGTTTAATAGGGACACCCCAGCCACCTAATGGGGATGATTTCTGGCCAGACTTGTCTTCCCACTGTGCCGCTAATCCCTTTTCACACCTAATTATGTGTGAAAAGGGATTAGCGGCTCCTCTTGTTTGCTCCCAGTTTGTCACCTCCAACAACAGAATGTGTAACCTGTCACTTCCAAATGCTGCTGTACTGCTGAGATTTATTTATTGTAATCTTGGATTAACACCTTTTGAGAACAAGCTCATTACACAGATTCCACGTCAGAGATGAGACAAACAGTGAAAACATAAATGTTACAGAATTTCAATAGAAAACAGATTTAACAAGTTTAGACTTTAGTAAAACAAACTTAGGCTATATAAATAGCATTGTTTAACTCTCAGTAGTGTACGATGTGATCCTTCTTTTATAGATGGGCAGATCCCATCAAGATGATCTGAAGTAAGGAGTTATGGGGCAGGGGAGAAAATTATCAACACAGAGGGTGTTGTTAGTTGAAAATAACAGCAGAGAAGAAAAAAGGATTAGGGTTTGGGTGCGGTCAGCAGACGGATAGAGAAGGATGGTGGGGGTGGGGAAGGAGGGAGAGGGGAAGGGCAGGTTTTTGGTCCGATGGTAATGTACAGGGTGGAGTTATAGGGGGTTCAGTGCTTTTTATTTCAGCGCTGATCATTACAGTCCCACCCATTCCAGCACCGTTCATTTCTGCACAAGATTAGTGACAGCTGTCTCATTTCAGTGCTAGATTAGTGACAGCTGTCTCATTTCAGCACTAGAACTGTAATTAACTAACTAGTCTAGCAATTAAGAACTTTGCATTTAATTTATGGTTTTAGTAGACATGTCTGTGAACATCAGACATCACAGTCTACATGATGAGCAACTCCAGCACAGTTCTAAGTTCCCGCGGGAAAGAACTGCTCATACATGAGGATTACACTTACCGTCTCAACAAGAAAATCTGCAGAGGAAGAAAGAAGTAAGTTGTATCCATTTTAAATTATATATCCTTTTTAACTTATAACAGGAAAGTATTGCAAAATACTAATGCTAAAAACATTTTTTTTGTAGGAGTTGGTAATGTAATGTGGAGAATTGCTTTGGGTGACTGCACACTGATATGTCAAATGGTTCACATTGCTTGGTCGGTACACACAGCCATGAATCAAATCCTGACTTAGCCTTCAGGACCTGCTTCCCTTCCCAGCTGAAGACATCAGTAACCGAAACAACTGCACTGGTCCCTAGTACGTATGACCAACATGCACAAGCTGCATCTACCCAATCAGCTGGTGCTGCTTTCCTAACATTCGACTCCATCTGAGCTTCACTTTATAGAGCACGCCAAAAGTACTTGACTCCTATACCAGCAGACATCAACTCGATTCCATCAAAGCTGCCTGATGGCTTCAATGAGACTCTCAATGGCCAACCTTCTCTGCTATTCCAGCTACAAGACAGTACTGCAATCTGCTTTTGCACCAACAACAATCTCAGACTGCTTGAGAGGAGCGCCGAGTGGTGCATGGACCACACTTTCAGTACTGCCCCTGTCCCGTTTGCCAAGTTTTTCACTACCCATGCCTTCATCAGTGGCAAGCAACTCCCCTTGGCATATCTACTCCTGGCCAACAAGTCCCAACAGCTATAATGTGATACAATGCAAAAACTAGTCTTCAAAGCTGCTGGCAAAGGCTTTGACCTGAACCCAGCCTTCATTGTGTCAGATTTTGAATCTGGCCTTCTTTGTGCTTTACCCCAGGTTTTTCCTAATTCTAATCATCATGGTTGCTATTTCCATTTTTCTCAAGCTAACATTAGCAAGTTAGGTGCTCTTTTGTTAAAGTCTTTGTATCAGAATGACCCCTCTTTTAACCTAGAAGTGAGAAAGTTGCTCGGTTTAGTGTTTTTACCTGTTCAGATTGTTCGATTAAATTTCAACAGTCTTGTGACGTACACTTCACAATGCTGGCCTGTCAACAAACAGTTCTATGAGTACTTAAACAAACAATGGATAGTAGACTGCCCTGTCCATTATTGGACCATGTACATGACAGATCATCCATTTATTTCACATCTGTTAAAAACTACATATATTTTTTGTGTATCTGGTAGTAATAGTCGTAATTTCTAAATCTCTGCACACTCTTTCACAGTAATTGCACATTCATTTTATCCAGGGTTTAGTAATTGTAGATAACTGTGAACGGTTTGCAGACAGTTCAAATCTGGACAAAGATTTATCACTGTTCTCTTTCATGAGTAACCAGACATTATCTGGGTCCTTTTTATATATGTTATCCACGGAATAAACTAGGTCATCTGGAAATACCTTTTCAAGTTTGAGAGATCCCCCCACACACATTTTTTGGGCACTGAATATGTAACCATTTAATTCTGGTTTTTTCTTTCTGCCATACAAAACCTTGAAACACTTTTTCTATTTCAGTCCAGTCCATTCTTGGAATATTAAGAGGAACGGTTTGGAACAAAATAATAATTGTGGAAGGACATTCATTCTAATTGACTTAATTCTATCAAAAAGGGACAAATATACCAGTTCCCATAATTTCAAATCCGCCAAAACCTCAGTAATGAGTTTCCTGTACTTTACCTGATACAGCCTTGACAATTCAACTGGAATTTGAATGCCCAAGTAGTGGATCTGATTCGTGACCCATCTATATTGCATGCATGTTTTATGTTCTGGAGTCATCCTCCCACTTAATAAGATTACTTCAGTTTTGGTTTGTTAATCTTAAATCCTGAGAGCTTGCTAAAGTGGTGCAGTATATTTTCTAAAGTCAAGAAGGGCCGGATGGGGTCCCTAAGGTGCTGTGAGCATATAAGGAAATTCTTGACTCCTCTTGCCCCACTCAAATCCCCTCCATGTCTGGATGAGATCTTATCATTCATCACCGGGCAATGGTTCCATGCTTAAGACAAATAAGATAGGTGACACTGCGCAGCCTTGTCTCAGTCTGCTGTCTATATTAATTGGATCGGAAATTCTTCCATTAACCTTAATTGTAGCTTGAGGGCCTTTGTATAACTCCTTAATTCAGAAAAAAAATTATCGCCAAACCCAGATTTTTTTAAGCATCAAGAATAGGAAGTCTTTGATCAGCCTATCAAAGACTTTTTCTGCATCTATTGTAATGTCAGCTTGATGCTGTTGGAAAGTCCTACTCCTGTACATTATATTTAGGTGCCTTCTTATACTGTCCACCAGCTGCCTATTTGGGATAAACTCTGATTGATCCCAGTGAATCAAGTTATGTAGGACTTTATTTACACTGCTGGCTAATATTTTTGTGAAAATTTTCAGATCTATATTCAATATTGAAATGGGTCTATATGATTTGCATTGATTTTCCAATTTACCTGGCTGCAGCAAAACTGTGATGAATGAAGTATTCCACAATTCCAGATGGTCACCTGCCACCTTCCATGAGTTATACAATTTGACTAACATTTGAAGTACCCACTCTTTACAGGTTTTATAAAATTTCACATTAAATCCATTGAGGCCTGGTGATTTGTCCATTTTGACATTATTAAACACTTTGACTGTTCCTCGACTGTAATGGGTCTGTCTATCATCATTTGCTCCTCCTGTTTTGTCCATAAATTCCTGAATATTATTCTTTCTATCTGTGCCCCCCATCCTGATGTAATGTGGCATAATATTACCTAAACTTATTTGTCATATTCTTCAGGGTATGTGCTGTTGTTTCACTGTCATTTTTACAGCAAATGCATTCTACATATCTTTCTGCCTGCATTTTATGTAATCTAAAGGCCAACAGGTGGCCCACCCTATTTCCCTGTTGGTAATATTTTTGGTTTAAATGATGCTGTTTTCTTTCAGCCTGAATATCCAGCAATTGTTGTAATTCCTTCCTGACTGACTTCATTTCTCTCTCTACCTCAGTGTTTCGTGAACGTTCATGTTCTGCTTCCAGTTCATTAAGTGCTGCCTGACGCTAGGTATATTTTTCCATTCTTTGTTTTTAATATGAGCTGACTATGCTATGATCACCCCTCTAAGTTTGGCTTCTGGGCATCCCATACCCATTTGTCTTTGGATTCAGATCCTTGCTGTACCCTCTTATGCTACTCCATCGCTTCCTTTATTCTGTCTTAAAGGTCTTGCTGATTTAAGAGGGATGTGTTAATTTTCTAAAATGTTTCTCTAGACCTGTCATCTATGCAAATTTGTTTGGTGTTGCTTGATTTGTATGTCCACTTGCTATTTTGAATGCCAATGACTCTCTAATGTATATTTGTGAATTTATGTATTAATGTTGTTTCTGACTCTGAAACCTTTATAAATAGACATCTGCCTAAAGAAAAGGATTCTCTGCAAAATAAATAAATAAATAAATAATCTGAGGTTAACTATCACCACGGCGTGGCCTGTACTAATCATGGATTGTATCTCATGTGTACAGAATTTATCCAGATCTGTTCTGTGACCTAAGAACAAGTCTAATCTAGAGCAGGATTTATGAACATTTGAAAAAAAAAGTAAAATCTTTCGTAGTAAGGTGAAGTTCTCCCAAATATCAGTTAATGCTGCTTCGTCCATCTCTATCTGTACTAGCCTAGCCATTTGTTTATTAGTAATTGCATTACCTGGCAATCTGTCCATCAGATTGTTAATTCCCCTAACTAATTTCATATGCAGTTAATCACCTTTGGACCTACCCCTAAACTACCCAACTTGCTTATATGTCTCCAGTGTGGAACAATGTTGAAAGCCTCATTGAAATCTAGGTAGGCTATGTCTACTGTGAACTAGTTCCTTGAACATGCAGTCAAATTAGTCTATGATATTAATTTGATGTGACCTCCCCCCCATGAATCCATGCTGCCTCAGTTCTTGTAACCCACTGGATTTAAGATATTGCACAATCCTTTCCTTCAGCGGTGAGTCCATTAACTTTCCTACCACCAATATTAGACTGACCGGCCAATAATTGCCAGCCTTTTCATTGTTACCACTTTTGTGTAGTGGAACTGCATCCATCCTTTTCCATTTCTCTGGAACCACTTCAGTTTTCAATGAACTGTTAAACAGAACTGTCAAAGGTACAGCCAGTACTTCTTTGAGCTCCCTTAATACCCTTGAATGCATCCCACGTGGCCCTATCACTTTATTCACTTTCAGATTAGCAAGTCCTTTCAGGACCTTCTTCTCCTAGAATCAACTAGTGTCCACCTCCCTCCTTTCAATGCTCATATTATTTTTCTGTGCCCACCCCTTTCTCCTTCCTCTGTGACCACTGAACAGAAGTATTTGTTCTGAATGCCTGCCTTTTCTTGGTACCCTTCTGCATAGTCCTCCCTTCCAATTTTAGCTTTACAATCCTACCCCGGTCCTCTTCTTTCCACTTACATACCTAAAAATGTCTTGCCCCCTTTTGTTACCATATGAGCTAGTCTCTCTTCTGTTTGTGCCTTTGTGCTCCTTACTGCCCTTGCTGTCTAGTAACTGAGTTTCAATGCAAAAAAGTGCAAAATAACGCACTTATGACATAGAAGCTCAGAGGTGGAGTATAAAATGTGAGGAGTGGTATTTATGACCACCAAGCAGGAAACAGACCTGGGGTAATCATATCTGATGACCTAATGATGGCCAAGGAGTTTGACAATGCAGATGGAAGGGTAAGTTAGATGCTAGGGTGCATGGGGAAGGGTATCACCAGATGAAAGAAGGAGGTGGTGTTGCCTCTGTACAGATTGCTGGTAACATCTCACCTTGAGTACTATGTCCAGTTCTGAAAACCACATCTCCAGAAGGACATCAACAGAGTGGGGGCAGTCCAGAGGAGAGCAACTAAAAGTTGCAGGGTCTGCATCAAAAGCCCAGTGACAAGAGACTAAATGACCTCAATATGTACACCCTGAAAGAGAGAAGGAAGAGGTAGGATAGGATAGAGGCTTTTAAATACCTCACAAGGTAAGAAAGGTACAGAAGGGGAAGTATTTTTCAGAAAAAAGGTGCTCAAGAACAAAGGGAAATACTGTATTATGAAGTTGAGGGGGGGTAGTTTCATGAGAGATGTGAGAAAGTACTTCTTCACAGAAAGAGTGGTGGATTCCTGCTTCAGCCATTCAGTGGAGGAGGTAAGGGCAACAACAATGGTGGGGCTCATGAATGCATGGGACATACATAAGTGAATCTTAATGGAAAGGAAGGGGGAAGAAAGTAAGAGTTGGAGATCAATGGAGAGTTGAGTATGTTGTGATACTGTAGTTAGAAGACAATGGGCAAACTACAGCGAAGCCTGCCAGAATGAAGCCCAACTCTGCAGAATTCTGCAGTAGAGTTACTGCAGCAAATAATGCAATTTCAATGGGAGTTAATCCCTTTTGTCATGCAGGAAACCTATGACACTGTGCTTCATCCAGGCGGGCTTCACTGTAGGTGGCCCAAGAAGTCCTGATCTGCCATCAAATTCTATGTTTCTATGTAGCCCAGATGAGAGCTAAGGGAGTGTCCCATCAATGTATGGCAATATATCTGTACAGAATTTTGGTGGAATAAAATTCAGATTACAGAGTACACTGTGTTGTAAGATTTACAATAGGGTAAGAGGCAAAAAATGAGTAAAATATGTTAAATAGTTGTGGTGGATAGGGCATGGATTGTTGTAGAGTAAAGAGAAAAGGAAGAAGCCTTGCTGCAGCTGCATGCTTTTTAGATATGTGTCAGTAAGACTGGTCTGAGTGAGTGAAGGAATGATGAGAGACAGATGTGAAGAGGGAGGCTGTTCCACAGTGTTGAAAGGCAGATAGAGAGAGCAGAATGGCATGCTATGTATTTACTGTGAGCCATATGACAGGAACACACAGTAGATGATCAGTAGGAGTACGGAGGGGGGGTTGGCAGGGTGAAGGAGAGAGTGGAAACAGTGTCAAGCCAGTATTTGGCCATGAAAGTGAAACAGTGTCAGAGACACAAGGGCTCAAGGGAGGGGGAAAGAGAGATTAGCATATAGAGAGCAGTGAATGATGACAGATGGAGCACTAAGGGCAAAGCAGCAGAAGGAATGAAAAAGGGAGCCAGCCTGGCAGGTGTGGACTTTGTGGCATTGCTGTAGACTGCATCTGTGTAGTCAAACACCAGCAAGGTTATTTTAATCTTAAAGATGATCCTTTGGCAGACCAAGAGAGGAAGGCAGTATTTGTTTTGGTATATCACATCAAGCCTTGATTGATGTTTCTTATGTATGACATCAATGTGGGTAGAAAGCTGAGATGGTGATCCAGCCACACCCTAAATATCTGAAGTGGGATATCTGTTCAAACAAGTTGCCATCCAGAGTTTTAAAGACAGGTGTATGTTAGAGCCTTGCTAGTCTCTGTCTAGTGCCAAATGTGAGGGAGACATATTTTTTTCACATTTAGTGAAAGCTGGTTTGAGCAGAACCAATATTGGCCATTGTCAGAGTCATGCTGGAGTGATGATTCCAGCTCAGGGACTTAAACACCTGAGGGAAATAGAAAGTGTAATTTGCATACATGTGTGCAATTTGTGTGAGGAGACACAGGTGGAGGCGAGGTCTTTTAAGAAGATGGTGAAAAAGACTGGGCAAGAATGGAACTCTGCAGGGCACGAACCTTGATGAGAAAGGGAGTGGATAGGGCATGACCAGCTTGGATCAAATGGAGCTGAGAAGAAATAGGAGTAGAATCACCTGACTGCCAGGTTAGATAGGCCATCAGGTGCTAACTTATCCAAGAGAAAAGGATGGGCCACAGTATGAAAGGCCTTTGCCAAGGTTTGTTGACATTGAATTACGTGGTTTCCTGCAGTATACTCAAGGCCCCTACTTTTCTGCAGCATGTTGGGACCAAGTTCTGTGGCAAGATTACCATTTGCTGCAGAACTTCTGTGGCAGTGTTTTGTAATTTCTGTGGAAGTTCTGTGGCACTAATGAACTACCACATCACAGTGTCAGCTTGCCATCCTGACTTCACTTCCATGGCAATGGTTATTGCAATCAGGATGGGGGAAAGCACAGTAACAGTAGTTTAAAAAATAACAGACTTATAGAAATAATGTTATGCCTAATAAAGGAAAAAAAATATCTATCCCTTATAGTTCTAGCCTATTGCATAAATGAAATACACAGAGGAGACCTTATGTGATAAATAAGCTATTTCTATACTCATGCTGTCTATACCACTCATGAGATCCCCACTGTGTATCACTTAGTTATATGTGCTGTCTACACCACACATGAGGTCCCCACTGTATATAACTTATATATTTATGTGCAGTCTATAACATACATACAAATGTGTGTGTGTGTATATATATCTAGAGAGTGAGATACTGTATGAATGTGTGTGTGTGTGCGCGTGTGTGTGTGTATATATATATATATATATATATATGTAGTAGTAGTAGTAAGTAGTAAAAAGTTTATTTCTGATATCAGAAACAGGATAAAACCCAATTTAGCATCAGCTAATTTACAATGGGGTCCTACTGTACAAAAACATCAGTTTCACTTTAATATATATATTGTAACGGCATGGTAGTGCCGCTATAGTTAGGATTGAGTGCCCCATTTAAGGTTAAATCTGAAATTTGGCAGCTTAATAACTTTACCACCATATGACGGATTTGCCTGCCAAGTTTCATTATGGTTGGATGTACGGTTGCGGAGCTACAGAGCACTGAAAAACGCACAAATTACACATTTTTGCGCATTCTTTTCTCGCACCTACAGCCCACACGGTTTGTGTGACCAGTCCAAAACCCTCCAGGTAACATGCAGCCAATGTGCCTTTTTGAAGATTTCATGAAAAAATATTAAATGGTTCAAAAGTTATTTAAAAAACAAGTTTCCATTATATCAATGGGAAAGTTAAAATATCTTGATGTAGCTGCTAAAATGCACTTTACTTTGCAAATGACCCTTGTAGTGTCGCAAATCGGCCATCTTGTTTTCAGTTGGTGATCACAGAAATGCTTTCCATTTAAATTTGGGACACTCTAGGGACACCATTCTTGTGTTCAGCTAGTCGAGCACTGAGGGTGCAAGCCATGTCTTTTTTGGGGGGTAAAACACCCCAGAAATATGTTTTTTACATTTTTGTATAAAGTAGTGTTGCAAAGTATTTTTGCTTATGCGACACTTTTGTGATTTAATTTGCGAAAGTGTCGTGATTTGCAAAAGTACTTTGCTACATTATGGCCAAAACAATAAGGAATTTTTGTCACCCTGCTGCAAAAGAATGGTTTGGTCTTTTAGGCTGAAATTTGGAAGGAAGAAAGCCAAGATCCCACAGATGTGCCTTTTGGTGGTTTGGTAACAAACTGTTAGAGGGCTGCAAAGTTATGGCACTCTGACGTTGATGATTTTTCCCATAGGATAACATTACGGCGTCCGCTGCGCCTTTCGGGGCCTGTATCTCGAAAACGGTTCGAGATACGGACTTTTTGTTGGAAGAATGCTTAGTCCCCCTCTAGGAGGCTAAGTACAAAACTAGCCTGGAAAGTCATAAATAATATGAGATTTTAAATTTTTTTTCTATGTCGGACGGTTCCTGAGATACAAGGAATTTAGTATTCCAAGTGCTCATTTTCTGCTCCGAGGGCCATTATTATGCATCCATTCTTTGTATTCACTGTGCTTCTGAATGCACCTTTTTGGGAAAAAAAGGGTATGTGTTTGCGTTACTGTTACCGTTAACATTTCTACTTGCATTTCCGTTACCATTAGCGTTTCCGTTTATGCCACTGTGTGCGTTACCCTTTGCATTTGCGTTACTGTTATTGTTTGCGTTTCCTTACCGTTTTTGTTTGCGTTTACTTTGGCGTCACCGTGTGCATTGCTATTTGCATTTGTGTACATGCTACTGTTTCCTTTGGCATCATTGTTCTGTTACTGTAACTGTTTGTGTTTCCAATTGCGTTACTGTTACTGTTTGCATGTTAGTTACCATTTGCGTTTCCGTTGGCCTTACCATTTGCATTTTCAGTAGCATTTCCATTGTCGAGTGCATAACTGTTTCCTTTTGCATCACCGCTGCCGTTATCGTTTGCGTTTCTGTTACCGTTTATTTTTCATTACCGTTTGTACGGGTTTGTATTTCTGTTGCTGTTAGCTAGGAAACCATTTGCATTACCATTTCTGTTTTCATTTACATTTGCGCTTGCATTTCTCTTACCATTTGCGTCATCATTTCCATTTGTGTCACCATGTGCGTTACCGTTTGCACTTGCGTTTGTGTTACCATTAGTATTACTGTTTTCTTTTACCTCACTGTTGCCATCACCGTTTGCATTGATGTTACCATTTGTGTTTTTGCATTTGCACAGTGCAGTGCAAAACATTATGTTTTTGTTATTTTTCTTCACTGTGTTCCATGACACATAGTGCAGCCAGTGTGTGGTTGATTGATCTGAACCTTGCCACATAGAAAGACCTGTGTTCAAGGAACATGCCAGTTTTTGTTCAGTGAAAAAATGTTGTTCCGGTCCAGAGTTATTGCCATTTGAAGTTTGCCCCCCTCGCAGTTACAGATTTTTTGGCCGCCAGGTCCGCCATTTTAGCATATTTTAGAGAGTTAGGGCCAATGACCCCAACGCATACCCCGATGCCTGTTGTTGGGGCGGGTGGGTGGGGCAAGGGTGGCAACCCTACACCAAATTTCCTTACTTTTGTCAGTGTGGAACAACCATAACTAATGCATTAAACTGAGTTTTTTGCCATGAATATATATATATATATATATATATATATTTATATTTGTGTTTTTTTAATTTCCATGACATTTTATCCTCATTCATAAAGCTCCCTTTGAAAATGGAATAAACAGAATACAGGAGATATTGCTAAACTCATTTTTCATGCCAACCTGCTTCCCCTAACACACTACATAACACCATCAGGCCATGACATGCATGTGAACCCACTGTGAGATAAAGCTCTCCAGCCCATCACAATGTATCCCCCGTGTCACAGAACACTGCACCATACCTTCCCAGGCTCAGAACAGTGATGTGTTCCCCCAATCCTTGTGCTGCCCAAACAGCTCCCAAATCTCATATCTGAACCTGAGTTGCCAGCATGGGAACACAACATGCTACAGTGCTCTCTGGCCCACCAGCTGGCCCTGCATACATGTCTCCATAACTTTTAGGTGATTCTAGCAACCAATGACAATATGTAATCAATAACCCTTGCAAAAATGTATACAGCGCAATCATTTATTTAACAGGTCTATTCTTTCAATAGGTCAACACATTATTATATTCCACTTTTCTTGGCATAATTACTTTATTTTTCTTAAAAATGACAGGTTAATTCATTTTACTGTACCAGTTATTCATTTCAGATGGCATCTCAATACCTTAAAGGCAAAAATAAGTTTGTACAAAGTAAGGTATGAACTTAACAGGTCTATGCTATTGTCAAGGTTTTGTTTAAGTTGGATCTAATGTAATAACGTAAGACTGAAAATTGTATTAGCATGTAGTGCAGGTTGATCAAATATCACCGTACCCGATGTGCTGTGCCACCACCTCTGGCAGTGGGAGCTGCGATAGACAAGTGACTATTCATTTCTGTGGCAGAATGCAGCTATTTCATTATCTAATGTATGATGTTATAGCATTGATAACATCACCTTCTGAGCATAGATGGGTTTGGATATAAAAAGAGGGGAAGGGAACCAGGTTCTATGGATAAATGGAAATATTAATAAAGAATTATCAAGAACAGTGAATTCTGCAGCACTGCAGAAGTTCTGTGGTAGGTAGCAAATTCTGCACCCGCAGTTATCTAGGGGCCTTGAGTATAGTGCAGCATTTTGTGATATACAGCAGTATTACTGCATTACATGCTGGCCGGTGCTGCTGTATTTCACACACACACATAAAATTGGCAGCTCAACCCCTGTTTATTCATAAGCTTTTAACTGGCTTTTTTCATCAGGGGTGCTCCTGCTTTATGGTACTGTATACATCAGTTAAAGAATTCAGTCCACATCACCGCATTATAAATCTTTCAAACACTATGGGCCCAATTCTAAAATGGGTTAAACTGCTGCAAGACCTGGGTGCGCCAAACACATGATGCATGGGGCTTGTGGCAGTCCCTGGCTGGCAATCAGGAAACATAGAAACATAGAAACATAGACTTTGAAGGCAGATACGGACCGCTTGGCCCACCTAGTCTGCCCATTTCCCTACCTATAGGATAAGCTGCAGATCCTGTTTAACCAACAGCCTATTTCTTCCTATCCCCCACAAAAACTGCCTGATGTCTGTCCCATGCATTCTTGAATTCTCCCACAGTTTTAGACCCCACAACCTCCTCAGGAAGGCTGTTCCATGCGTCCACCACCCTCTCTGTGAAAAAATACTTCCTCACATTGCCCCTGAGCTGTCCCCCCTCTATCTTCAAATTGTGTCCCCTTGTCTTGCGCATCTCTTTTTCTGAAAGATGCTACCCTATTGGACTTTGTTGATTCCACTGAGGTACGTAAACATTTCTATCATGTCCCCCCTCTCCCTCCTTTTCTCCAGGGTATACATCTTAAGCTCCTTTAGTCTTTCCTCGTATGGCTTCTCTTGCAGACCCTGCACCATTTTAGTTGCCCTCCTCTGAACTGCCTCCACCCTGTCATGTCCTTGCGGAGATGGGGTCTCCATAACTGGATGCAGTACTCCAGATGGGGTCTCACCAACTGTCTGTACAGGGGCATAACAACTTCCTGTTTTCTGCTGGTGATGCCTCTCCCTATACATCCCAGTATACCCCCAGCCCTCCCTACTGCCTTCTCACATTGCTTGCCAACCTTAAGGTCACCTGATATGATTAACCCCAGGTCCCTTTCCATTTTTGTTGTTGTTACTACCTCCCCCCCCCCAATTTTGTAATCTTCCCCTGGGTTTTGTTTCCCAGGTGCATTATTTTGCACTACTTTGCATTGAATCCAGGCTGTCATACTTCTGACCATTCCTCCAACCTTGCCAAGTCCCTTTTCATCCTTTCCACGCCTCCTTGAGTATCATCCCTGTTGCAGATCTTTGTGTCATCTGCAAAGAGGCATACTTTTCCTTACAGTCCCTCTGCAATGTCACTTATAAAGGCATTATAAAGAACTGGGCCCAGTACTGAACCCTGTGGTACCCCACTAGTAACCCCTCTTTCTTCAGAGTGGACTCCATTTACAATTACCTTCTGTGTCCTGTTGTCCAGCCAATGTTTTACGCAGGCTACCACCCTGGGACCCACACCCAGGCTGGTTAATTTGACTACTAATCTTTTGTGTGGGACTGTGTCAGATGCCTTACTAAAGTCTAGGTAGGCAATGTCCACAGCCCCTCCCTGGTCTACTACTTTGGTCACCCAGTCAAAGAAATCACTAGATTCGTCTGACATGACCTTCCCTGGGCAGAACCCATGCTGCCTTGGGTCCAGTGCCCCACTGCCCGCTAGGTACTCAACAATTCTTTCCTTCAGAAGTGATTCCATCACTTTCCCTACCACAGAGGTCAAACTGACAGGTCTGTAGTTTCCTGCCTCTGTCTTGCTCCCACTTTTGTGAAGGGGAATCACATCCATCTTCCTCCAGTCCTCAGGTACCACACCATCCTCCCATGATTTGTTAAAAAGGGTAGTCAGTGGTATCACTAGTTCTCTCCTTAATTCTTTTAGAATTCTGGGATGAATTCCATCTAGTCCCATTGCTTTGTCCACCTTTAGTTTTAGGAGTTCTTTCAGAACCCTTTCTTCTGTGAAAGGACTGGGATTGACCCCCCATCCAGAGTGCTTCTGTTAATTGGATTAGGTACCTCCCCCTCCTCCTCTTTTGTGAATACTGAACAGAAGTATTTGTTTAGTATCCCTGCTTTTTTTACTGTCCCTCTCTGCCCACCCACTGTCCATTTTAATTCAGCCTCACTATCCCTCCCTTTGTCTTTTGACGCTCCTTGATATACCTATAAAAGGTTTTATCCCCCTTCTTAACTGAGTTGGCTATCTTTTCCTCAGTTTGGGCCTTTGCTATTCTGACTACCCTCCCTGCTTCCTTCTGCCTTAACTGGTACAGTGCTATGCCCTGCTCCTTCTGTGTTTCCTTGTACTTCCTAAATGCTATCTTTTTCTCCCTAACCTTCACTGCCACCTCTTTTGAGAACCATAGTGGCTTTTTCTTACATTTTGATTTGTTTATTTGCTTCACACAAAGGCTTGTTGCCTCTGTGATGGCAGTTTTGATGTTTCCCCATTGTTGCTCCACCCCTCCTTCTAGCCTGTTTGCTAGTGCTTTTCTAAGTCACTCTCCCATCTTGCCAAAGTCAGCCTCCTGAAGTCCAGAACCCTTACTTTTGTATGGCTTGACTCTGTAGCTGAGTTTATCATGAACCACACTGTTTGGTGGTCACTTGTTCCCAAATGGCTACCCACTTCTAGATCTGAGATCCTCTCACTGTCCCCATTTGAGAGTATGAGGTCTAAGATTACTCCCTCACGAGTAGGTTCCAAAACTAGCTGTCTGAGGCATATCACCTGAAGGTCATCGAGCATGGCCTTGCTTTTGGATGTGGCTACAGCAAATGTGCTCCAGTTAACATCTAGCATATTAAGGTCCCCCATCAACAGTATCTCCCCTTTCTCTGCCTTCCTAAGTATGGCTTCTATCATATCCTTGTCCATTCCCTCCCCCTAACATAGGGGTCTGTATACAACCCCTGTGCGGTTTGTGGTGCCATTTCCAGTCTCTAAGGTGACCCACAGTGCCTCCTCTCCTCCCTGTTTACTCTTTTGTTCAGTTGCTTTTATCCCTTCCCTTACATAGAGAGCTACTCCGCCCCCTCTTCTCCCATCCCTGTCTCTCCTGTAGGTTGTGTACCCTGGTATGTTAACATCCCAGTCATGGTTCTCTGTGTACCATGTTTCTATGACTACTACAATATCCAGGCATCCCTCTTCTATCAAGGCCACCAGTTCAGGGAGCTTGTTGCCCAGACTATGGGCATTGGTACTCATTACCCTCCATTTCTTGATGGCCTTACCCCCTTTTGCCCCATCTTTGTCCTTACTGCATTTGTCATTTTCTCCATTTACCCCTGCCCTTCTTCCTATTGACATCTCTATGTTGGTGTCTACCTCACTTAGTACCCTGATTTTTTTGGGAGGCTAGGATTTCCCTGCTCCTCTCCAGTGCCTCCTCCCTTGGCTATTTTAAATGCTTGCAAATGAAACATTTAAACCTATCACCTAGGATCCTGGTTCCCCTCCTGGACAGATGCACACCATTATGTCAGTATAGGCCTGGATCCCTCCAGGAGGACCCTCAGTCCCAATGAAGCCAAATCCCTGAGCTCTGCACCAGTTTTTCAACCACTGATTGAATCCCATGGTGTGGAGAACCCTAGCCTCACCTGTGCCATAGACAGGCAGCACCTTCGAGAAGGTTACCTTGAGTACTACTTGTCTAAGGCCCCTCCCCATCTCCACAAACGCTTCCTGCACTGCTCTGATCCCTTTCTTAGCCAGGTCATTTGTCCCTAGGTGGACAATGACATCCAGCTCCCTCCCCTGTGCAGCTGCTCTGGCGATCCTGAGGATTCGCTCCCTGTCCCTCCAAGCCATGGCACCAGGCAGGCACCTTACCTCCCTCTCCCCTTCATCCCCCAGTTCTACCTTCCTAACAATGGAGTCCCCTACCAGGAGTTGTTTCCTTCCCCCGTGGGATCCCATGCCACCCTCCTGTGGGTCTCCTTTGTGGAGGTTCACAGCATCCTCCTTGGTCTCCACTGTTGGTGCCTCCATAGAGGAACCATACTTTTACAGAACGGCATAGGAATTGTGGAGAGGTACAACTGGAGGGATGCACCTCTGTTCCACCACCCTCACACTCCTGAGCCCACTGTGGTCCAACCGCTCCTCTTTCTTGGCAACCTCTGAGGCAACAGCAGTGGCCCTGATGGTCCCTGGGTGGGAAAGGAGGTCCCACAAATCCTGGCCAACTCAGCCTGGAGATGAGCAACCTCCTCCCTCAGCCCAGAGAGGTGCATGCAGATGGGACAACACCGCATCCTCCAGAATGTCTCCCGGAAGATTCTTGATCCCATGTGCCACATGACGCACGTTTGACCAGCTTTTGCTGGTCTAACATTGCAAACCTTTTTACAGGGTTTGTGACACATATGTGGCTCAAGCTGTCACATAGGTGGTAAAGTGCTGCTGATGTGTGCAACCTTTGAGAATTGGGCACAAGGTGCGTCAATGTGTGTGGTGCAGCTGCAGTGTTTGATGCAGACTTTGTGCAAGCCCTGCATCAACCTTTGAGAATTGGCCACATATCTTCTTTTTGCCCAAACTGGCTACTTATTTATTTTTATCTCTAATGGGAGTGGAGATTTCTTGGTGTCTGTATCCGAGCTCTGCTGTTAAGAAAGTCCAGCCATACGAACATACAAACATATGAAGATGTCAGCGTAAGAAGGCCATTTGGTCTATCTAGTCTGCTTGTATTGCAGGGTCCACAGCTTGAGCTACGGTCCCTGCCCCCCCCACAACCTCCAATCCTCCCTACACATGATACTTACCTTCCCTCTGTGCCTGTTCCAGCCTTTATTGAAGTTGCCTGCTGTCTTCAATGAGACTACCTCTTCCAGCAGTGCATTCCAAGTGTCCACCACCCTCTCTGTGAAGAAGTGCTTCCTGACATCCTTCCTAACCTCCCCTTCCTCCAGCTTAAGACTGTGCTCCTTCGTGTTATGGTTGCCACTCAGCTTAAAGAAACCCTCCTTATCCACTTTATTTATCCCTTTCAAGTATTTGAAGGTTCCAATCATGTCCCCTCTCTTCTTTTCTCCAGGGAGTACATATTCAGTGCCCTCAACCTCTCCTCATATGCCTTACCCTGCTGACCTGCTATCATCTTTGTTGCCCTCCTCTGGATCTTCTCCAGCAGGTTAATGTCCTTTTTGAGGTGTGGACACCAGAACTGAACTCCATACTCTAGATCAAACATCATGGTGGACCTTCCATCAGCTGGGTCCCTATTCTAAAATGTGACTGCTTGAATTGCCTTCTTTTATGCAGTGAAACCCATTTATAAGAACACTTTGCCACAGGAAAAATGTTCCTATAAATGGGCTGTTATTTAAAGTGGGCTTGCATGAAATGTGTTACAGCTGATTGAAACTAGGTGGCGCCTGACTCCATAATATGTAAAAATGAGCATACACTTTTTTTTTTTGTTATCAGATCGGTTTACTGTATAAGTAAGTAATAACCCACTGCAGCGTATGGGGTCATTGGGGATTAATCAACACCCCGGGTGCAATGTGAGGCACGAAGCTGTAGGCTGGGTGTCCTCACAGCATCCGGGTTGTTGATTAATCACCAATAACCCCATACCCTGGAGTGGGTTATTACACTTATAACATGGGTTATGGTGAAAAAAAGGAGAAAACAACATTAAGGGGTTTCTACCTGTTTAAATTCCAAAAAGTGACTGGATCCTGCCATCTGAAAAAATAGTCCCCAACAAATAATGCAAATGTGAGTGCTTTTATGCACGTACAAATGTCAGAATACAGTACTGACATGATTTCAGACATTTGTTGTGCATGATATACTTTCTGACACAGCATGCCCCTTCTCTTCACAGCAGGGGACATTCACTCTGTCTCTCTCGCTCTCTTTCTCTCTCTGGTTCTTGCTGTGTCTCCTGGTGTGCCCCTCTCTCTCTCTCCACTGTCTACCACTATATCATAGCTGTGCACTGCATCACCTAGTCCCTGCCTCGCTGTCTCCCCTGGCATCCCTATAACGCACCACACACAGAGAGATACACATAGAGACACAGAAGTCCAGCAACAGAGCAGAGACTGACCGCACTCACAGCAGCAATCCCCCCCCCGATCATGTTTGTCAGTCACACTTAACAATAGAAAGACAGGGAGAGCACTGCAGGAATTGTGCATTATATGTGCCGATCCCCATGTCAGTCTCTCTCTCTCTCTCTCTCTCACACTCTCTCTGATGACAGCCTGCAAGGTATCGTGGGGCATCACCCTGGTCCCTGCTTCACTGTCTACCCTGGCACTCCCATAACAGACCGTACAGAGGCAGATACAGAGAGAGACACAGAGCTGCACAACACAGCAGAGACTGAATGCACTCACAGTGGCACCCCCTTGAATATGTATGTCAGACACACTTAGCAGTAGAAAGAGAGAGAGTGAGTACTGCAGGAATTGTGCATTGCATGTGCCGATCCTCCTCTCCCTGCCAGTCTCTCTCTCTCCTCTCTCTCTCTCTCCTCTCTCTCTCACTCACTCTCTCTGAAGACAGCCTGCAAGGTTTTGTGGGGGTTGGGATATGGCAAATTGCGCCACTGTAGCCAGGGACCAGTAAAACTACCTCTCCCTCTGTGTGCCTGACTACTTCTTCGGTCTCCATCTCACTGTGTTCTCACTCTCTTGGTATCACTCCATCAACTATGCTCTTTCCACGGCTAGCCATGGTGACTGAATCCAGACAAGACTGAAGTGTTGGTAGTGGACCCTGGTTGTCCGGTGGTGGGTTTGGGGGCTGGACAACCATCAGGCCTGTTGCTTAATGGCATACCACTCACAACCTCAGACCAGGTGCGTAACCTGGGTGTTATTTTTGATGATGGTCTGACTCTAAAATCTCAGGTGTCAGCTGTCGTAAAATCCTCTTTCTACCATCTGAGGAATATTGCCCGGGTGAAACACTTGGTTCCTCCTGATGATCTTCTAACATTGGTCCATGCCTTTGTCACTACCCATCTTGATTACTGCGATTCCCTCTACTTAGGGCTACCAGGGGTTGATATCCGCTGCTTACAGCTGGTGCAGAATGTGGCAGCCAGGCTTTGACTGGGACCTCTAGGTACAGTCATATTATGCCTGTGCTCCGCGAGCTGCACTGACTGCCTGTTCAGTGGCCGATCACCTTTAAGGTTGGCTTGCTAACCTTTAAAGCCCTACATGATCAGGGACCCAGCTATCTGCAAGATCTCCTGGTACCCTACTGCCCCCTCTGTCCTCTTTGATCCACTGATGAGGGATTGCTAGAGATTCCCAGGGTGCGATTGAAGATATCTGGTTCCCGTACCTTTTCTTTATCGGCTCCAACCCTGTGGAATTCTCTGCCTCATCGGTTAAGAGAATGCCTGACCGTTGATAGGTGTAAAACTGAGCTAAAAATGTGTTTATTTAATTTAGCCTTCCCTAATTATGAATAATTAATTTTACTGTTCCTGTTTTAATTTTATTTATATTTGCTGTATTTGGTTTTATGTACAGTGCCTTGGTTTTAAACGGCGCTATAAAAATAACGTTTGATTTGATTTGATTTGTGAGGGGACATAACTGATTTTCACTGATTAGACAACATTTACTGTACACCGCCCCCCCAACTACTGCTGTGGCTGTTTTCTCTCTCTCTCGCTCTCTCTCTCTCATTCTCCCATTCACAAAAGCATAGTCAACACATCTACTACATATCCCACTTCATGACTAAAGAGTCAGCGACTACACCGGGGAAAAGACAGCACATTGGACAGGTTAGCGGACAGCTCTGTATAAATACGTAAATAGGCACTTTCACTGCATTGCAAAGGGAGCTCACAAAGAGTCTTAGGGGCACCTCAGACTCAATTGGGGACACTGCTGGCCACGGAGGTACTGATACAGCACACAGAAAAAATTCCACACTCCCGCTTGCTGACTTGGGAGTTTACATGGCTGCTACTCAATTTTAAGCCCCCAGCAGGCAGCAAGACCTAGCGGCAGATCTCCAGAGTTGCTCCGCGAAACCATGGATTAAATAAGCTATTTAATCCTCGGGCATGCTGGGCCACTCCACCAATAGAGTTGTGCATTTTTTTCACAACCCATGTTATAAAAAGTATTACTGAATGGGAGCTTTAAGAAAACACAGTAAGTCACATTTAAAAACATTTTAAAAATAGTAAAAACATTAAAAACTTTGATCAAATTGTAGACTATGTCCCCTTTGACCAAATAGTCTGTTATTTTCAGCTGTTTGTTGTGCGAGAGGGACAGTTCATCCAAAAATAAGTCAAACTCATGAAAGGCTGTCAGATAACTTTTCTTACTTAAAATACAGTGTCTTATTTTGTCATACATGCCTCTACCTCCCTCACCGATGGAGGTCGACTGCAGGCTGGTGGTCTTCCTAGTCACTGCTCTCTTCTTTTATGGGTGCAGTGTCTCAGCAAATCTCCACTTCTGTTATTGTCCCAGAATACTCAATCTCCTTATCAACAGAAACATAGTGCTTGAATTCCTCAGTGCTCAGCTCCCTCCCACAAAGTTCTCCTCTGGGATGCTTTAACTAGTGTTGTCAGTGCATTGTGGGCTTCCTGGGCTTTCTGAGTTTGAGAAGCCTGCTTTTTTACAGCAGTTTGAGATAGTCTATGCTTTCACCTGATGTCAGACAGCATCCAGCATCTGTATGCAGTTGAGGATCATAATCTATAGGGAGAGTTCACCAGCTTTAGCAGCTCTACCAGTATCTATAGAAAACGGGAGTTTCTCAATGATGTTTTTTATGATAATGCTGCTTTAGGTTTGGTATAGCCCCCTGATGCATGGGCTGGATCAACAAGGTGGGACTGGGTGGGGAGGAAGGCTAGTTTTATGTTGCTGAGGGAGAGATCTGTGTGTGCAGTACAATTGTCCAAAATTAGACCGATTTTTTTTTCCTTTTCTGACATCTGATGTTTGACATTTCATTTGTTGCCCACTCAGTGAAAATTTGTCTCATCATCCACGTGTTGCTGTTGGTGTGGTAGTCCACAGATACTGATTAGAGTTCAATGTCTCAGAAGCAGCAAGGTTTCTTAAGACTCCTTTACATGGAGCTTATTTTTACCACTCATTCCATAACGCACTCTGCTCTGTTCACTTCTGTCTCGCTCCCAGTGCCCTTTATACATACTACCCTGTATCACTTCGGTGGCCTTTTCCATGTTGGGATTTGCATGAGAGTCAGGGCGGGGGTGTTCAGATTGCACTTCCATACGTAAATGTAATATCAAGTTTTTTTCACTGGAAGGCAACAAAAATTTATAGCACTGCAGAATTCATTTTGAGAGGATGTACCCAAATGAATTCTGTTTGAAAACATTAGACAAATCATCCCTGTGCTGATATATTCATTACTGTATATATAGTAAGCCATATTCTAAATAGAGTAACAATTGGAACCCACGGGGAAGATTTTTTGTATGCTTTCAACTGAATTCATTAGGGACATTCCTCCCCAAATGAATTCTGCCTTAAACTTCAAAATGTAATTTTTGTTGTTGAAAAATGTTGGGATTTATTCCTCAGAAACCTTGCCTGCTGTGCATTCTCTCCTGAGCAGCTGTCAGCAGGCCAAATAGAACATAACGGCGCAAGTACACTGCGCGGTATAATGGCACAAGACTCAACAAACCAAGAAAAGCAGGGATCGTGGAAACAGCGAACGCTCATTTCTGTTTTGGAGCAGATCGCTTGTACATATCAGAAATGTAACGTTGCAGTTGGTCTGTAACGCTGATAATGATACAGATCACTGTCTGCAAAAGGGCCTTTAGACTTGCCTATGATTAAAAGAGGCATTTTATCAGTCCCAGACATGTTTGAACAAACCAATGCCAAAATCTTCTCTTTTGCTTTTTTTCCCACCTGATGCTGGGTCACTATGGAATGCCAGTGTGCCACTGGGTATTGCTCGGAAGTAAATTCTGGTCTTATCACAACTATAAATGGATTCAGATGGGAATTTGTTAAGAAGCAAAGGGAGGGTAGTTTCAGTACAGCTCATGGCACTTCTGGGGTCAGAGTCTTCTTTCTCACTATGGCACATTTCACACAGCACAGAGAAGAGTCTAGGCTAATAGAATCTGGGCAGAAAAATGTTCTTATAACCAATCTGTATGTTCTTACAAATGGGCTTTGCTCCCATGAAATGTAATCAAACAAGATCAGGACATGGACAGAAAGTTACTATAGGCGGGATGTTATTGTAAGAGATGTTCTTATAAGTGGGCTGTACTGTATAAGGTGCACTGCCTAAATGTACTTCCTTCAATTAAGGTGCAATCCCCAATCAATGAGTAGGTAACTGTTGAGGAGCATGCTAACAGAGAGAGAGTGAGTAGGTAACTGTTGAGGAGGGAGAGAGAGAGAGAGATAGAGAGATACATCTCCTGGGCATTCAACAAACACACAATTAGCAGCTCAACTCTTGTTCATTTACAAACTTTCAGATGGCTTTTTTTTGATTGGGGGGGCTACTGCTTTGTGGTATATATCAGTTAAAACAAAGAATTTAGTACTGCATATGTCGCCCCATGGCAAACCTTTGATAGAGTTGCTTGGGGTGGTGGTGGGGGTTTGTGCATTGAATTCTCTGTTTTAATTGCTATCTACTTCAGTGGCCACTGCTCAACCACCCAGGGACCCACAAGAACTACCTCAGTGTACCTCAAACACTGCAGACATACTAAAACCCTACAGACCACAGCCTGTAATACAGCCAGTAACTGTCAGTTTACCTCAAAGTTAGTAATCAAGTTCAGCAAGTGATTTTGGTGTTTTGAACACATCTCGCCAACATCTGAATCTTTCCTCTGGACTGAGTCAATTTTTGTTGAGCAGCACTTATCAGGTTTTACTGTGCTCAGCACTTACAGTAAAACCCAGCTCACACTAGGCATGGGGTTGCTGTTTAATGTTTCATCTTGTAAAACTATGATTGTGACATCACATGTGTGGTATTATGAGAAAAATGACATCACAACTACAATATTGCAGGATTCCCTTTGCAAACTTTATCTATGGGGATAATCAGTGATCCATATATTACAATACAGCATAAGTGTGCATGAAACACAAACATCAAAACAATGCAAACAGTTTAAAATGAAATAGGCAGGGGGTAGGATTGTAATAGTGCAATGTCAGTGCAAGCTATAATAAAGTGAACAAGAACATGTCGACCTCAGTTGCACGGCGGCAATGGATGCTAAAAATTTATTTGTTCAAATAATTGGTTAGGAGGGGCACACTGAACAGAAGCTTGCATTCCAAGTGTGTCTTGGGGGAAATGAGGTGCAATACATAGCAGCAGAAAAAAAATTGGAAGGATAAGTATGGTGAACCTAGAAATGATATCATGGTATCGAGGGACTAGAATTCAAGTGCTAAGTATAAGCAGCAAAATAGTCAGAGTACAAGTTGGCAGAGATCATGTTGCAGGCAATATTACAAGTAATAACAGTAAAAAAGAAGAAGGGCACTTCACTGATTGAAATGCCAAACTCCATAGGGTGTGGTACTAAAGCAGTCTATCCTCCCAGTCAGTTCGCTTCCCATGGAATTAGACATTTCAATCTCAGAACTCCTGCTCCTTTTGTGATATTTCTTGCAGAATTCGTCATCTCAGACCTAATATTTGCACGAGAGCTTTCATCACCAATTTCTCGAGAGTGGCCAAACTTGTTAATCTCCACTGCAGGCCTGCTTGCAGACTGTGTATTAAATTCATGGCAGCAACTTGCACTTTTTGAGGGCAGGGCTTCCCCAAACTCATCACCAAAATTATATGAGGCCCGTCTGCTGAGCAGAGTCACCACCAAGAGCCCTTGATGGGAATGCAACCACAGACACTGAATCCAGAATGCAGCAGCTCTAACCATGTGCTGCAGTAAGGGGACGTGCAAGCGAGGTTTCAGTGTGCTGTAGTACTTCCCATCACTTCAGCATGTCTTGCCTATTGGGCATTATACTGTTGCAACCTCTCAGCACAGCTTCCCACAATTATGGTTGATCATTATGTTCACAGACAGCTGTTTACATAGAGAGTACAACAAATGACATAAAATACACCAATATAAATGATTTGCATTTATTTTTGAAGCAGATTATATAGATTTCAAGGAACAAACACATTTTTTATAAGTATTTTTAGTCAGATCTCAACAGTTGTTTTTCACTGCTACGGTACTAAGCTACACATGGCACTAATGTCAGTAACCAATATTCTTTCCTGCTCTGAGGACTTTATTTGAACAAGATTTAGCAGCAGAAAACTGGTGCATACCCTGCAATTTACAATAGAACAGCAGTAAGTAAAGGCACTTACAATAATTAGTGCTGCCACGTTGCAATTCATGGCATTACAAATTACTGGTATTTCAAGTTATACATGCTGTATTTTCATAAAGCATTGTACAGCTACAGAGTCTTGGGTTTCTTATGAAAAGGAAATTACATTTTGTTAATGGGGTCTTAATTGGGGTTATCTTGGGCTGTTGTGGGGGAGGAGCGTTTTCCCCCTTCTCTTGACTGAGCTGGAGTAGCTGGACACACCCATGCATCCAGTTACCCATCGACTGACACCCTGGGGCTTCCTGGTACTGGTCGGCTTCTCTGTCTCTTCCTAGAGCAGCATCCCTTGTCAGCTTTATTAATACACTGGTTTGGTTGGATTGCACTTTCTATTCTGGACTACCTCCAGTGGGGTACTAAAGGGTGCAGGCACTGAAGAAGCCCCCCCCCAACCTGGTTACTGTTTAACTTTATAATGTTTGGTGCCCTGGAGGGTCAAACGACCAGCCTACTCTCTCCAAGCATTTCGTGCTGAGAATCTTAGAACTGTAATGTTCTGCTCCAAAGCATGTTAGGGCTTATTTCATGGGCTGTACTAATTTACTGCTCTAAGAGACTTCACCCACAAAAGTGACTGTTTGCTACCTTGTTAATGCAGATATCCTACCTACACCCTATCCGGGTGGGTATAGCCTTATTTCTGAATTTTGCTTCAAGAATATTGCAGTGCACATGTTTTTCGGCTGCTTTCACCATTTGTACACCTGTTCAGTTTTGTTTGCTGTTTACTCTGACACCTTGCTAAACTCAGTAATTGTAATCGTTACACCACTCTGGGGTTCAGTCTCAATGTTATCTCCATTAAGCCTGCACTGCATACTCTTAATACCATTCACCTGCTGTTTTTATCTGCTTGATAGTTGACAGTTGCCTCTGTACTGGTGTCTGAACAAGTTGCTCATTTCATTTCCCAGTCTACCTGCTAACCATGCTCTGCACTCTACTCCTCTGGATTCTCATACTCCCCTTCCTTTGCCCAACCCCTTTCCCTCTAACCCCCTCCCCCTTCCCTTTCCTCTGCCTCCACCCATCCTCCACCTTCTTTTCTCTCCCCTTCCCTCCTTCCCCATCCATCCTAGTGTCCTCCTTTCCCTCTCCCTTAACCTTGAGCTCCTCCACTGTTCCATCCTGTCCCTTCCTCAAGGGGCATATGTCTGAACCCATTCTTCTTCTCCTTATCCTGCTTCTCCTCCTTGCTAGTGATGTGGAAATCAACCCTGGTCACTCCCCCCACTCTATTCGTTGAGGCCTTAGTGCTTTCCAAACTGGATCTCCTCACTGAATGGTTCTCTTGTCACTCTCCAGACCTCTGTATCACAGAATCCTGGCTGTCTTCCAGGATTTCGATTCCAGCTTGGCCCACCAAAACCTCTCCTGCACCATCACTCTCATAGAGGCTGTATCCTCCTCTCATGAGTTTCTGCTAGCTAAACTCTCCTTTCCTTCCTTGCTGCCCATTTTCACTGGTGTTTTCTATGCCTCACCTTGAATTTTCTACTCATCTCAGATGGACTCCCTTTCCAATCTGTCCTCTGCTGGTGAGCCCATCCTCCTTGGTAACTTCAACTTTAATTGGCTTTCCCTGAACTCCAGGCCAGCCACCAAAAGGACTGAGTCCCCTAACCTTCCTCAGATCATCGCAGAACCCACCTGACTCCACCCTGTCACGTGCCCTTGGTCCCTTACCATCGGGCAGCCCGGCAGGATCTCCTATTTGCAGAAAGATGATCCCCCTATTCAGGAACTCATGAGCAGGAGTAAGGGTTCAGGAAGACTTCCCAACCTTCCTTTTCTCAGTGAAAGGGTGGATTCTGTAGTTTTGAGTTCCCTTGACTCTGCACTACTTTCAATATTTGAATCCCACCATGGCCACTGGCAACGTCTTGCCTAGGTAGTTTTATATGATAGCCGAGTGGTTCTATCTTTTTGGCACACAATCTTTTCAAAACCTTTCTGTTTAAAATGTTAAATCATATAACCAGGCTCCCAGGCAGAGTTGATAAAAAATAATAAAAGTTTACATAAAATAAAAGCAATACAGAAAATTCTACAGTTTGGAAGAACTTTGAAATGCAGACAATAACAAAAGTAAAACTGGATGGTTTACAGAAAACACTAGATACTATAGTCTAAACTATACCTTGTTTTGCTGTTAAAGTTCAGACACAAAATCAAATGTCCTGGTACATGTGACAGTTCATTGGGCAATAGAATGTGTAGCAAGTCATTGATCCAAGTCTCTGGATGTCATTTTAAAAAAGACTTCAAATGCTATCCTTGTTGAAAAGTTTTGTTTCCAAAATTCTGACTTAAAAATCAGAATTTACTGTTCAGTATGTGGCAAGTCAAACTTTCCACACACTCAGAACTGGATTTTGATATTTTTCCAGGCCTACACATATACTTCTGATCTACAAGTATATGCTAGCTGGAACCAGCAATCTGCCTTCCAACTAAACTGATTTTCAACTGCTCTACATTCGAAGTGTGTCAGATAATATACTGGAGGGTCATTTTAGGACACACCCACCTTATCCTTTTCTATGGGGTGGGGTTAATGATTCCAGAACAATATAGATATTAGGGTGCAACAATTCACTTTTCCCAGTAGGTGTCACTTTGCTTCCATGTCAATCCCAGTGACATCTGGTGCATGCATTTGGCTTAACCTCTGACCCCTAGGTCATTACAATAACCTATCCCTGTCATGGAAAGCCAAAGTGGGATGTTTTATGCCTTCCTAAGGCCATATACCTGTCTCCTCTTATCTTCAGATATAACAGGTCCACACTAGCCTTTATAGAAATACCAGTTATTTTTTAGTTACCTGTTAAAGGGACAGTGTCTTATTTCTAAAGTACATTACATCATATACAATATGAACCCACATAAATGGATATTGGCCTATCATGCGACACCTCACTCATCAAACCATACCCCCCTTGACTAGGTTCTTGCATCATATTCCCACTGCATTGTTGCAGCAGGTATATTGCTGGACAGTTTCAGAAAACACTGCATGACATTTTGAGTCAGGAAAGTCTGGCTCCCTTCCTCCTCTCCAAAGTACATCAGGTTGAGGTCACTTTGGTCACTGAACAAAGAAGCTCAGCTGAGCAACCTGGCTGCAACTGATTGCCTCCCCCCCCCATGCTCACTGCCTCAGATATTGATATGGCCCTCTCCCCCTTCCATTCTGTATTTACTTATGTAAGCACATCCACATCCCCATCAGGAAATCCAGGGTAAAATTCTCTCATCACCTCTGGATCTCCTGCTTCGATATCATTGACTTATGCAAAACCTGTGACCAAGCCTGGGCCAGGTATAAATTATCCTGCTCCCTGTCAGACCGCTTCCCCTACAGGGCACTTAGGAACTCTTACACTAAGGTTGTTCATACCGCCATGTCCCTCTACTTCAAGGCCAACCTCCAGAATCATTTTAATTCCTCAGCCAAATTTTGGAACGTGAGTCTCTCCCTTTTTGATTGCCAAGCCCAGTCCTCTCCCCCTGTCCTCGTTGTTGGCTCACCAGTGTCTGATCCTCCCTCTGTTGCTGCTCACAATAATGTGATTTTTACCACTTCTGCTCTTCCGTCCCTCTCACCTCATGGCCCCACTCCTCTCGCTCCTTCTCCTCCCTCCTCTTTACCTTACCCCCCCGAGGTTTGATTCCCCTGTCACTCCCCAAGAGACCCTGTTCACCCTTGTCTTAGTCAGCCTTTCCAAATCTAGCCCATAGAGCTTTAACCCTAAATTTCTCCATCTGTCAGCTCCTACCATCACCTCCCCACTTACGCACCTCCTAAATCTCTCCTTCATCCTTTACACAGTTCCTCAGTTCTTGGAAGATTGCCATGGTGTTCCCCTCCTCAAAGGGGGGTGAACCCTACAATCTTGGCAAGTTCTGTCCTATCTCTCTCCTCCCTTTTCTTATGAAGCTGCAGGACAAACTAGTCTACTCATGGCCTGCAGACATCCTCCACTCCTCCAATTTACTCCCTCACTTCCTATCTGGCTTTAGATTTACTGACTCCATCCTGTCAGCGATGGAGCAGGGTAACATCACAGCAGTCATTTTCATAGATCTGGCCAAAGCCTTTGATTCGGTGTCCCACTCACTCTTCCTGGATAAGCTGAACTCTGTCGGGGGGGGGGCAGGGGAGCTACTTTCTTCATAGTTGATACTGGTGCCATTCCTGGGTCAGCTGGTGGGGAGGGGTGAAAACACCATTTGGCTCATGCTCTCCATCCCTCCTGAAGCTTCACGCATCACCTCATGTTATAAAACAGTTAAGAGAAACCAAGTTCTGTGATTGATAAGACATTATCACATGACCATGCATTATTTCAGTAGACAGCACAGGTCAGAAATACTTGACTTTCTGAACCTCATTATTCAGTTTTTAAAATAAAAATCAGAGGAACAATTTTATAACCATAATACCTTAATACGGCATTCCTAGATTTCCTGGAAGATAGAGGTTTGCAAAACACGGGACAACATGGGTTCACCAAGGGTAGGTCCTATCAGACCAACCTGATATAATTCTTTGATGAGGTGACTAGGATGATAGACTAGGGCGGGGTGGTGGTTGTGGCATACCTGGACTTCAGGAAGGCATTTGATACCATCCCTCATAGAAGGTTGGTTATGAAATTGAGGAACCTGGGGTGTGAACCAGAATAGAGAAGTGGGTGGAAAATTGGCTTAGAGAAACAAACCAAAGGGTGGTAGTGAATGGGATTTGCTTGGCAGGGGGAGAGTGACCAATGGAGTGCCTCATGGGTCTGTGTTGGGGCCAGTACTTTTTAATATTTATATAAGTGATATAACTGAAGGGGTGGGAGGGAAAGTATTACTGTTTGCTGACAATGCAAAACTAGGAAATAGGGTGGACATTCAGGGTGGTGAACAGGATGCGGGTAGATTTGAGGAAGTTAGAGGAGTGCTCCTGGAAGTGGAAACTGGGGTTCAGTGCAAAACAATGAAGAATCATGCATTTGGGACATAGAAACCCAGGGGTGGAATACACACAATGGGGGTGCTGAAGGTTACAGGGGAGGATAGAGACCTGGGAGTAATTATTACTGGTGATCCTAAGGTGACCAAGCAGCATGGGAAAGCAGTGGGAAAGGCAAATCAGATGCTCAGATGCATAAGAAGGGGGATTACCAGTAGGAGGAAGGAGGTGATTCTCCCCTTGTATGTATCACTGGTAAGGCCACATCTCAAGTAATGTGTACAGTTCTAAAGACCCTATCTCTGGAGGGACAGGGAAAGGGTGGAGACAGTGCAGAGATGGGTGACAAGGATGATGCTGGATATGCAGGGGCAGTCATATGAGGAGAGACTTGGGGAATAGGGCCTGTGCTCCCTGGAGGACAGGAGAAGGAGGGGAGATATGATTGAGACAATTAAATACCTAAGGGGGATCAACACAGCTCAGAGTGACAGGCTGTTTCAATTGAGCAGAGCTACTAACACCAGGGGGCATTGTATGAAATTGTTGGGTGGCAGGGTCAGGGGCAACCTGAGGAAGTTCTACTTCACTGAGAGGGTGGTGAATGACTGGAATAGTTTGCCAGAAGAAGTGGTGTGGGCGACTACAATCATGCAGTTCAAGCATGCATGGGACAATCATATGGGTAAAGCTGAGTGGGGATGGGCAGGGTTGGCAACCCACCAGTAGATGGTACACTCAAGGGGTTCACACAGGCAGACTAGGTGGGCTACAAGGTTCTTATCTTCTGTCTACTTCTATGAATCTATGAGCCTATTCCACAGTGCACATAAATTTGGGATTATGGCACTTTTCAGGTGAATAGGGCACTCATTGCCTCCTGTTGCACTTCCCAAGGTGTACTGTTATCCCACAATAATCCATGCCTTCTGATGCCTTTTTTCTTAAGTAACATGGTAGGGGTGGGATGGCCCAAGGATCAAAATTGTTTGCCCCCCGTTCCATATAGCAGTGGTTATATCTCAGTCTGAGTACTGACACACATCCCAGCTTAACTGCTGAAGTTTTACTCTGCATATACTGGCTGTAACCCTCAATGCCATTCTGACTTAGGAATCTGTATAGTCCTACTGTGGAAACCTGACTGGTAGCAGCTTCCACTACCCAACCAAGCCAGCAAGCAGGCTATTCCACCTGCTGACCATCAAACATGGCTGCCAGACTTTTTAGAGAGGTTCAGCAGCATAGAGGTATGTTAACAGGCTAATGCCAGGTTGACTGTGCAGTGGGCAACATCACCACATGGCCATGTGACTGGCCTTAGCCAATTAGGTTGCTGGATTTCATCTTGCCATTTTATAACGAGGATTAATACAATCTAAACAGTGTCTTGCAACATAGTTTTAAGTTGGAGAGAGCATGTTACAGTATATGCTTAAAATGCTGAACTCAGAACATCCCAGGCCTTGTGGGAGCAGATGGTGGTTGTGATGAGGGAAGATAGTGTTTATAATATATACTGTACAAAAAGGATACCCAGTGTACAGTATTACAGGAAACACATCTGCCATTGACTGTACAAAATGCTTTCTAAGCAGTGGTGTAACCAAAAAGGTCACAAGTTTTAACAATACTTAAACTTAGCAATCTTTAACACAGGCAATATTTTGAAAGTTAGGTTAAACCTAAACTACTGTAGAAGGGATGCAAAATCAAACCCCTCAGGAATCATACACTCTAATACTAATACAGATAAACAAATATACAAAGGCCGGGATATTCAAAGCAGTTGCACATGGCACAACCAAGTTGCACTGGCGCAAGTGCGGACTTGCACCAATGAGCGATATTCAGCGGGAGTCATTGTGCAGCGTAAATCCCAATGCACCAATGCGCAACTATAATGAATGCAGGCACAAGTGCAGGGGGCATGCCAATGAATACCCGGCACAGTGCAATATTCAACCGTGGAACCATGGTGCAAGTGCAGAGCAAATCCGAGATGCGCCGAGCAGACTTGAGCTTATAAATACAGGGTGCCTGCACACAGACAGCACTTGTGCCAGGTGAGAGGGAGATAGAAAGAGTGACAGAACAAATGAAAAAAGGAAGGACAGACAGACAGAAAGATAGACTGAGAGAGACAGAGCGAGAGAGAGAGACAGACAGACAGACAGACAGAGGCAGCCACAGAGGGAGAGGGACAAAGGTGACAGTGGAGAGGGAGACATGGGCAGAGAGAGTGAGAGGGACTGGCAGGCACAGTGCCAGGCATTGCACCAGGGTGGCACACAGCCAGCAGGAGATGACCACCCAGAGGGATATAGGACATCAGGGGCCATGGATAGTGCACCCTTCCTGATGGAGGCCGTAATGAGGGGCATGAGGGGGTAGGGGAGCAGCATGGGGAAGAAGAAGGATCCGTCGGCTGCATGCCTGGAACAGGTGGTACCGCACCCACACCACCTTTGAGACCTACTCCGACACAGAGATTGTGGGACAGTACTGCCTGAACAGGGCCATTCTGAGGCAGCTCTGTGAGCTGTGCAGTGAGAAGATGCAGGCACCCACAAGATGGAGCCATGCAATGTCTGTGGAGACCAACGCGACAGCTGCCATGTGCTTGCTCACCATGGGCACCGTCCACAGACCAACAGGAGATGCCACAGGCATAACCCAGTTGGCCATGTCATGCCTCCTCACACAGTTCCTCAACATTGTGCTGATATGTGCTTCGGAATACATTCATTTCCCCAGCACACAGGGGGAGCGTACAGTAACCATGCAGGACTTCCACAGGGTAGCACGTATGCCTGGCATGTTTTGGGCCATTGACTGCACCTAAGTGGGCATCCACATGCCACCTGGCACTGAGGGTGTGACCTACATCAATAGCAAGGACTTCCTGAGCATCAACTGCCAGGTGGTGTGCAATGCCATGGGGCGCATCACCAATGTCTATGCCACACACCCTGGGAGTGCACATGATGCATTCATCTGGCACAGCTCTGCGCTGTGCCACAGGTTTGAGCATGGGGACATCTCCACAGGCCACCTAGTAGGTGAGTATGGGACAGGCAAGGGGTGATGGGCTTAGTAGGCCAGGGGATGGGGAGGGCAGGGTGGGCATGCGGGCGAGGGCACCAAGGACAGGCAGGGGGCACAGCAAAGGATGGCAGAGGGCTAACCATGTCATTTTCCACACAGAAGACAGTGCCTATCCATTGAGACCCTGGCTACTCACCCCCTGTTGGTGCCTGTCGTCTACAGCAGAGGAACGCTACAATGAGGCACACACCAGCATGTGCAACATCATTGAGCATGTATTCGGCATCCTGAAGGCACGTTTCTGTTGCCTAGACTGGTCTGGTGGTGCCCTACAGTATAGTCTCTTGAAAACCTGTGGCCTACTCCTGGCCTGCTGTATACTGCACAACATGGCCATTGACCGTGGGATAGCTGTCAAGGTTGATGAGGGCGACAGTAGTGGGGACGACGGAGACAATGATCCAGAGGGTGGTGAACAGCCCCCCGGGCAGAGGGATCCCTGGTTGCAACGGATGGCGCATCAGCATCACGACACCATCGCACAGGAGCACTATGGTGCATGCAGGTAGGTGGTGCAAAGCCCATGCATGAGACACACACACAGGTACAGCACACAAGCAGGGGCATGCAAGGCAATGGGCATGCACACACAGAGGCGTGGTGCAGGGGTAGGGGTGTCAGTGGTACACAACCACATGGAACAGCACACGGCAACTCACAGCAATACACACACGCACCCACACACCCAGGCATTGGCTTGTGGTAGGGATCAGATGCATTGCACTGGTGCACAGGTGCAACCGGTGCTGAACTGCCCTCATCACACCCATGCCACACGGTCCAGCAGCTGGGCAAGCACACACACAGGGGGCATGTGGTATGGCACACAGGTGTCACACTAGTGGTATGCACACACACACACACACACACACACACACACACAGAAACCCATGTGTGCACAGGGCAGCAGTTGCAGACTGCGGTCAGGGCAGGATGCATGTCAGGGCCGCCACACAGAACCATGGCCACTGTGGCCATGGAGGTGGCTGCACTGGGGCTGATCGGCAGCCACAGGCTGCTCATTAGCCACAGGGGGTGTCTGCATCAGCCCCCCAGGGGTTTAGCCATGGGACCATGACCTGGTCTGCGCAGTGGTGCATAGGCACCCAAACAGGCCTGCCCCAGGCATGCCTGGAATGCCTACATCGAAGCCTGGCATCGACAGTGTGGGTGTCACCTGACTCAGGGATCATGGTGTGGACAGTGCACTGTGGGTGGTCCACAGTGGCCGGCCACACCTTGTGGCAGTGCCCCTCTCATGCTGCTCGGCCAGCTGGCACACCTCTGTGCACAGTGAATGCACCCCAGTGGCTCACTGTACCTGTTGCCCTACAGAGGCCCACAGCAAATGGTTGTGCTTTGCCAGCAGGTTGGCAACCTGAGGATCCTGGGTGGGACGCCGACCCTCCTGTGGTGACTGGCCATGCTACACAGCCCCCCCTCTCAGGTGGATGCTGCACAGTGGGGTCCTCATGGGGTATGTCCCTAGCTGGCACCCTGGTGGTGGACCCAGCATCTGGCCACCCTGTGGCACCCACTGCCTGCTGCCATTGCCCGTCCAGCTGCTGAAAGCTGCCCAGCTCCTGTGCGGCCACACCATCACCACCACATGGCACAGCCATGGCAGTGCACACAGCTGCACCTGCACTGGCGGCAGGCAGATGTTCCCCCACTGTCAGGTCTCTGGGTGTGTTGTCTGTGTTGGTGTCAGGCATGGGCATCTCCCCCACAACATTACCCATGCTGTACAGGATGATGGTGACATCATCATCGGCGTTGGACCCCGGCCCAATCTGTGTCTTCATGCAGAGGACACCGAGACTGGCATCCCGCGGGAACACAGACAGGGCCTCATCTGACCCCAAGCCTGGGACATCCGCCTGGACTGTGGTGGTGTGATGCAGCCTATCAGGCCCCGGATGCCTGTGGAGGTGGATGGCCGGTCCTCTGGGGCTGGCCCTTCATCCACGGCTGCTGCCAGTGCCCCATCCTCCACATGCAGGCATGCTGGTGCTGAAAGAGAAGAAAGGCATGTTAGTGATGCATTTCCCACGCCCCCCCCAACCAACCAGCCACTGCATGCGTCTGGCAGCATGGTATGTGCATTGTTGTGCACACATGCACAGGACATGCATGGCAGTGGTGGGCACACCAGCATGCCCATGTGTGTACCCTCCATGCCACCGGCTGTGCATGGCAGATATACGTACCATGCAGTGATGGGCTGCCACCCATCTGAAATCCACCACCAGGCACACCCTCCACCATGCTGTGGCGCATGGTGGCTGCCACAATCTCCTCCTGCACCGGGAGCTGTGGCACATCTGCAGGCCCCCCTCCAGTGGCATTCTGGGAGGCACAGATGGCCGCCACCTTTTCTTTTATGCTCCACTTGTCCATGCCCACCTTCTTGCAGCACTCCTATGCAGACCGCTGGTGACTGCCCTGCTGGTTCACATATGCCGCCACCTCCTCCCAGGCCCCAGCCCTGGCCTGTGGTGTGCCTGTGGCACCACTCAACAGAGGCTCCCTGTCGAGGTAGGCCTTAAACAGAGCCTCTGTCTCTGCCTTTGTGAAGTTGGGCCTGCGCTTGCGAGCAGGCCCATGCTTCTCCCCCTCATCTCGTTCCAACATTTGGCTTCCTGTGGAAATGGACAGTACAGTATGTCAGTGGCAGCAGCTCCCTGTACCAGCCCCCCATGCTGTGCTGGCTGCACTCCATGTGCTGCTGCAGCATGTGCAACTTACCTCAAAAAGGATGCAATACCAGTCCATGGCCTGTGCTGGTCCTTGGCCCTTTTCTAGCGCATCGCATGTAAATGAGCTTTGGCGCAACGGTAATGGCATGCTAATTCCCCCAGTGCACCATGCTTTGGCTGATGAGCTCATTTGCATGTGGCAGCTGAATATCACAATTATGCTCTATGCACAATGGGTTTGCGCTGAAGCAAGTCGCGACGCAATGTACATGCATGCACAGTGTGCAGGACTGCAGTACACATGCGCCGGATGGTGTACTGTTGCCAATAGTGCACTGTGCGCTGACTGCATGGTATGGGCCATGGCGCATGGTGCATCATGATGCCTACTGTGCATGCGCGCAATGTGTGGCAGCCGACCTTGGACCCTGCTGTGACCTCTGCCCCCTGGGTGACCCCCGCACCCGTGACCCGCCTAGCCATGTCCATGCTGCGCATCTCTGGGACTGCATGATGGGCAGGCACAGCGCATGTCGCCTCAGCCTGTGCATCTGGTGCATGCTGTGGCCACAAGTGCCTACCGCTGCCATTTTGCTCAGCAGCTCACACCACTAGCATGGTGCAGCAGTGAGTGGGATGAGCGGCCAACTGGATGCAGGTTGAGTTAGTCAACCTTGTCGCCTGCGTCCAGCCCCACGCATCCCAACTGTTTGGGCAGGTGCCACTGCAGCAGCCCCAGGTGGCTGTGTGGCAGGCCATTGCTACCTCACTGCAGCAATGCACAGGGGTGGCCAGGATGGGGGAGCAGTGTAACCACCGATACCAGGACCTGGCCTGAAGGGACCCAGAGTGCCTCAGGAGGCTGGAGGTGCATGTCAGGTGTGGGGCTGTGCCACAGCCAGGTGAGTAGGTCCATAATGCATCTGTGCCCTGGTGCTGTACAGTGATGTTGTCTAGGCCACCTGGCATGTCTACAGGGTGGTGTACTGCCATCAGGCACATCGCAAAGTGGCATTGCCCCCCGCTGCTTGCATTGCAATGCCACTGTGTGGGACGTGGGGAGGGGCTCACCCTGTGCACAGGAGCGGGGGTGGTGGGCAGCTGCTGTGGTTGATTACTGATGTGTACCTATTTCTGTTCCATTCCCAGGGCATGATGACCGAAGACGAGCTACGATGGCAGGACACCAGGCCGCAGCAGCCCCTGTACCAGTGGGGCCACAGAGCTCAGGTAGGCACTGACATTGTCCTTCACACCATCCATGGGGGGTGGCAGGTGTGTGGGTGTGGGCATGGCCACCTGTGTCATGTGCTGTGGCAGCTGTGTGTGTTGCACTGTGCGTGGTGCCCACCACTCCAGCGCATCCACTGGACATGTGTGCTGGCTGTTAATGGGGTGGGTGTGCACCCAACTACCACTGATGTTGCTGTGGTGCTGCCAGAACACTGTACCATGTGACTGCCATGGTGCAGTTGGGTTGCCACTGTGTTGTGGTGTGCCACGTTGCTGGCAGGAGTTGGCCCACCCCCTGTGGGTGGCCTATACTGGCCTTCTGGAGGGTGATCCTGCTGCCCATGGTGCACAGTCATTGGGCATGGTTCCCTGGGATGTTGCACTGACCACCTGTCCTGTCCCTCCCCTAGGTGTCAAGCGGTGGTGCAGGAGGCTCCTCTACTGCCGGCTCCTGCGACAATTGATCTAGATCACATCCACAACGATGGAGGCGGTGCTGCAGCTTTGGCGAATGATGTTGGCAGACAGGAGGCAGTGATGTCTAAAGGGGGCAGCTAGCCATGGCTGCCACTAGTCGGGCCCTGATTACCCCTTGTTACCCCAGCCATACCTCCCCCCTCCAGTCCCCCTTCCCACTGTACAGTCCCTGTTCCCTATCCCCTTCCCTAACTCTCCTACCCTTTCCCACCCACTTGTTATTGTATATAGTTGTTTTCATGAATATATATTTTTTGATGTACCAGCCTGTGTCAGTGTCTGCTTTACAGGTAGCATGAGAAGCCATGCTGCAATGGCCCAGTGCCTGTCCGTGTGGTGTGTATGTGTTGGGGCGCATGGTGTGCTTCTGTGGATCACTGCTGTGTGCTGCCACATGTCCCACTGTGGTGGTGCCCCTGCCCTCGGTCGGTGGCTGTACCTTCGGGTGTCCATGGGGCAGCTGTCAGGGGTGTGTGGTGGGTGTGTGTGCTTGCCTGCATGGTCCTGGGTGTGGCATGCCCTGGTCTGACTGTGCAGGGGGGGACACGGCCTGCAGCCTGCGGGGCCCCCTTGCTGGCCTTCCATATACCACTGGCACCCCGTGCTGCCTACTGTCTGTGCCACTGTTGTGTTCTGGGGTGGGGGTTCTGGGTGCCTGTGTACATCCTGCTGTACCTGTCCAGGGGTGGCCTCCTGTGACTTGTCACTGTGCTTCCCTGGCTCTGTCCCTGGGTCACCTCTCTGTGCCATGCCCCCCTCTTTTGCTCTGTTGCTGTGCTCCCACAGTTGCCCTGGGGCTGCTCTGTCTGCACATGGTGCACCTGTGTTTGTGCCATGGTGCACCTGTGTTTGCACCATGGCGCATCCATGGTTGTACCATGGCACAACTGTACCATATTCAGCCATGTTGCGCTGGTGTAGTGCGGCCAGCGCAACCTCAGAATATGGCACTTGTTGCTCCATGGTGCATTGGAATTGCGTTGCACCACACCTGCACCAGACTTTGGCGCATTTCTGAATATCTGGGCCAAAATGTACTCATTTTATGCATCAAGCAAGCTGCAGTTCAACGGTTTGAATTCTTACTGGATGAAGGGCCATCTACTGTATTTTAAAGACTTCCACCACACTAACAGGATTAACACCTTACTAAGTGTATGTTTTTACTGTAAATTTAAAACGAATAAACCAAATTTCTCAAGTTTTGCTAGGTTCCAGGATTCATCAACATTGGGTACACATGCCAAATTTCAGGTCCATGCCTGTAGTAGTTGGGATAATGCAGACAGACACATTTTTTAGAAAATATTTGCAACTTTTCTTAAAAAAAATGAAATAGTAAAATTATGCCCTAAGCAGTTTCAATTACCCTCTCAAAAAAGTTATATCTGATACTATGCATGTAGCTAGCTGCACATGTGGTTGAGTAATAAGCATAAAAGTATTTTGACATTTCACAAAAAAATAAAATGTCAGAATTTTTGCCCCTCAACGTTTGAAACTGCTCATTCAAATGTTAGTTGTCCTGGCCTTTGGACTCTGAACAAGTAAACAGGCCACTTCTCATATCTCTAGCTCAATAGACAGCTGAGTTACTATATGATCAAATAAATAATTTTGAGAATGTCTATAAAATTTCACAACATTGCACAGAATTTTACATAATTTCACCACAATTCTGCAAAACTGGAATTATCTAGTTCCGTACAGCCCTACTAGACAACTGTAGAGCTCAGATGCCCCACCACATGTTTCTCCTCAACCTCCAAAATGGCATGGAAGGCTTGGGGTCATAAAATGCCATCTGTTTTTGGAAAAATAATTATTGCCCCATATTATGACATTGCAGTTCTTGGAGGGCTGCCATATCACACAGTCCTCTCTTCAACTGGAGGAAAGAAGGGGATCCATTGTGGAGTAACCCCAGGCATCTAACTGGATACTTGGTGCTCCCACACATGCACTTACTGGGGGCCCAGACGTTGCAGATCTGTCATATGTAGAATCCTCCTAGGATGTGTAGACTGCATGTTACAACCTACATCTCCCATGTATACTGGTATCACTTTGGATCCAGCCATTATTAGTTATTTCTCTGCTGGGCTGTCCCTGTGGGGATGGTGTCCTTGAAGTGGGTGGGTGGGTGGTGAACTATGGTGATGCGTGGGGTCACCCAGCTCAAGAAACACCCTGCAGCAAAGGTGAGGAGGTTCAAGGATGAGAGGAGTTGTGAGAATGGTAGAGATTTTGGGTGAAATAAAGAAAAGAAAGAAAAGAACTAGAGCAATAAAGAAAGCAATAACTATATGTGGCTGTAAAAATAAAGATATGTTCTCTTGGCTCTCAAAGATCAAGCTTTTAGCAACAAAAATATTCTGTCTTGCCATTATCTACTTCAGTGTTGCAATTAAAAATGTAACTGCAAGCTATAGTTTTAATCACATGGAAAGTATAAAACATGATTGCTTTGGCTGCTACATTCAGTACAAAAACTTCTTAACATGTCTTATTAACTGCAGCGTTCATTTTACTACTAAAGTACCACTATTAATTATTACTGTTATGAATGATAATAAAAACTTAGTACATCATATTTTGTTCAGCTACCGTCTGATTTAATCTGACACCATTACAAACAGAGGTCATGTTTTATTATAATAAGGGTCTAAGAAATACATCTTTCTGATTGGCTGGAAGCATTCTATCAGCCTTATGTTAATCTTTTATTAACATACATATAGGAACTAATTATATGCTGACCAAAGTTTAACAATGTTTAAAAAATTTTTTTTTATTATAATAGCAATGATGCACTCCCAGTGATTATGTTAATGGTCAGTTAATCACCCTCCAGGGGCATGTGGCACTCGGCTATGCCTTGTGCAACATTACACCCCTAGAGGGTGATTAACATACCATTAACATAACCCCTGGTCATGCCTTGTTGCTTAATTATTTTTAGAAATCATTTCCCCAGTATTGCCCAGCTGAGATGCAACATCTTATTTCCAGTGGGGCCCTTCTTCTATGCTATTGTTCAGCTGGGGGGTGGGGGCTGAATCATGGGCAGTTCAAGTGTCTTGTTCAAGGTTCAGCTCTAAGTCTGTGGCTAGTTTCCTGTATGACAGCTGTCACTGAAAGGCACAGAATTCAGCAGGATGAGGCATATGAACTTGGTAGGCGCCACTGTAGCTGGATCCAAATTTCAAAGCTGTGATCTCTTGTTTTCATCATCAGTGCTTGAACCATTTTCACTATCAGTCAGTGTGGCTCATTTGGTTGGTAGGAGTATTGCCCCTGGGCCACAAGCACATGGTTATTGATTTAAAGGACACCTGAGACACTTTTTGCCCCGCAGAAATCCAAAATCCGGCTGCATAGAGAGGTAGAGAAAAGGCTGCTGTTTACATTGAGGCTAAAATTACAGTTATATAAATAACATAACTGCAGTTTTATAGCATTTGACAAATGTAAACAATTTATTTATTTAGATTTTGGATAGCACCTTTCAGCCTTGGCTCTTTTACAAAGGTTCCATGTCAGACATGGAGAATACAACATAGTGGCTATGTACATAGAATAAGACAACATTGAGGCAATTTACATACAATAAGACTATGGCAACTTTAGCAGCTAGAGACTTTGTCAGGCACAGGGAGCTAAGACTACTTACTCAAGATAAAACAAGGAACAATTAGGTTGACTGGAAAAGTAGACTAGGTAGAAAACTGAAGTAGAGGCAGAGGAGATGAGAAAAGCTGTCACAGGGAGGAGACGGGAGGAATGTTGAGAAAGACAGAGTGGAGGGGGTCCAAGGATGAGAAGGGTGAAGGGCTGGGTGGGATATGTAGATTGTTGGCATGTGGGTAGGATTTGTGACAGCAAGGCTAGGGTCAGCAGTCACAGGAGGCAATAGTGACGAGGTGTTGGTGAAGATCTCGCTTGAAAGAGCTCAGAGAAGTGTTGTTAGTAACATTTGGAGGAAGGAAGTTGTACCACATTGGAACTCAAGATATGAATGAGCATTGCCCTTGAGAGGTCCGACTGCAGGGGACGGAGAAGGAAAGAGAGTCAAGCTTCTGGTATGGCGTGAGCTACCATGAGGGGCCAGCAAGGCTGAAACTCCAGGGGGTAGTAAGTTCAGCGTGGCCCTTTTGGCAATGATGCAGGTTTGGTACTGCAGCCTGCCAGATAGTTGTAGCCAGTTAGCTTGTTCATAGAGACTGCAGGTGTGCAAAAGACAAGGTGCTGCTGTCAGGAGGAGGCAGGCATTGTTTAGCCCTATGTGAATACGTCTGAGTGCAGTGTTAGTGGCTGAGCCATAGATAATGAGGCCATTATCAATTATAGAGGTGATTGAGCTCTGGATTGAGGTCCTTAGTGCTTCGGTCATAAGGCAGTTTCTATGTCTGTACAACATTCCAATCCAGGTATTAATTGTTTTGGCAATGTTGTTCATGTGTTCAGAGTAGGCTAGGGTGGAATTGAGGGTCACTCCCTGGTGTTTGAACAGGTGAACTTGTTCAAGTTTCTCTCTAACATTGTTAATGACATCAAGGCCTGTATTTTTATGCTTGTTGTGCGAGCCATGGAACATTGTAGTTTTGTTTTTTTTGTAGTTGAGGATGAGTTTGTAGGACTGAAACCATTTCTCAACTACTGTAAAGCTTGACTGTAGCTCTCACTGAAAATGAGATGGGTCAGAGTGTGATGTAAATATAACAGCGTCATCCGCATAAAGAATAATTCTATCTTGACAGAAGGAGGGGAGATTGTTAAGAAAGATACTGAACAGCAAGGGACCCAGAATTGATCCTTGAGGGACACCAGATCGGACCAGTTGAGGGGTGGTGAGGGTGTCATCAATTTTGACCTGTTGGGTGCGATCACTAAGGTAGCTTTGAAACCACCTTGCATCAGTAGAGAATCCTAGGCAGGACAGTAGTCTTTCCTTTTTCCTTGGTAGTCTTTTCTTTACCAAAACCACCCTGTCAGCTCCCTAAAATGGCTGCTAAACATTCTACATGATTATGTCATAGCAGCAAGAGGTGGAGAACTACCTAGCGCTCTACAGTACTAACTGGGTCTTTGTATTACCAATTTCTTTTCATAATTTTACCAAAATAATCAAAATTATGACTTAACATGTGTATTATTTTTAGCAATACACATGCTGATATATGATTTTCTTTATTTTTTATTACATAAAAATACCACAATTGTGTTAGGTGCAGAACTGCACTCAGTATACTTTAACAAATACCTGGTGATCTAATATATATGTCCTCCTCATGTGCATTGTGCCTTTTCAGTCCAAATGAAGACTTGACTTCCAGTCTTCCTTTCTGGTTGAAAATCCATTTCCACTCCTCTTCCTGATGTCCAACACCATCTCCCCACAGGTCAACCCACCCAACAGCCCACCCACTTGCCATCATACACGCCAAGAAAGTTCAGCATTTGATTTTCCCTCCTTATGCTTTGCTTACTTAAAGTCAGAGCCCTTCTTATATTTGTAACCTGAACAAGAAACTTAATTTGACTTTTGCAGAAAAACAGTCAGAATAATATCACCCTTGGCAGTAGTTGGATGTGCGGAATTTTGTTTGTAATTTTCTAAACCTGTGAATGCTCTTCTCAACATCCAGCGCACCCCCCCCCCCCCCCCGACAGCCAGCCCACCAGCCTGTCGGTCCTCCCACACTCTGATGCACACTCCACAGAAAGTTCAACTTGCCAGGTCCCACATATTATAAAACTGCCCTTCAACACTCCCACGATGAAGCACACCTGCTAGTTTCTAGCCTCAGAGCACATGCCTACACTAAACTGCTCCCTCATTTCCCTGCTGGAATAGTGCTTGCTGGAAAATGAGGTAGCGGTTCAGTATAGGCATGCACTGCGAAGTTAGAAGTTAGCAGGTGTGCTTTATTGTAGGATGGGGATAGGCAGTGTTGTAATATGTGGGACTTGACAAGCTGAACTTTCTATGGAATGCGCGATGGCATGTGGGCAGACAGATGGGCTGGCAGACTTGCTGTTGGGGGGGGTGCACTGGACATTGGGAAGAGCATTCACAGGTTCAGAAAATTACAAAAAAAAAATTCTGGAGATCCAACTAGTGCCAAGGGTGATATTATTCTGATGGTTTTGTTGCAGAAGTCAAATTAAACACATTTTCTGTTTAGGTTACAAACACACGAAGTGCTGTTACTGTAAGTAAGTAAAGGGGAGGGAGGAAAAATCAAATGCTGAACTTTCTTGGAGTGTGTGAGTGTGAGCAGGCAGACTAGCTACTGGGAGATGGCTCTGGACATTAAGAAGAGGATCAAAAATGGATTTTCAACTGGAAAGGATGATTTAGAATTAAGCCATTATTTGGACTGAAAAGGTGCAATGTACATGAGGAGGACATACAGTAACTACTAGATCACCAGGTATTTGCTAACTTATATTGAGTGTGGTTCGACAACTAACACAATTTCATCATTTATGTGTAAAAAAACAAAAAACAAAATCATAGCCGAAATTATATATGACTAAAAATAATATACATGTTAAGTCATGACAGCCTCATGCCTTTCTACATCCCTGGGGCATGCATCGTTGATCTTTTAGAAAATGGCAAAGAAAATTCCTGACAGCTGATTGACTGTCAACATCTCAGAGATGGGCATCTATTTTTCTTTAGAGCCCTGTTAAAAGCTAATGCCAACTGAATGCCCCAAAGGCAAAAGTGGCACCCTTGTGCCACATTAAAATTCAAAACAAAGTAGCCACCATTTTTTTATTACTGACTAACAGTCATCGTCATTTATATCCCCCCGGAAGAACAGGGACCAGGCCTCCAAGCAGTACTGAAGTATATCAAATCACTCCCACCCGACTCCGAAGTCATCACACTGGGTGATTTCAACACAAACTGGTTGGGACCTGATGCTGGCGACACCAGGGACATGGTCACATCAGCAAACCTCACACAGATATTGGACTCCACAACTAGAATGAACTACAAAACTGGCACCAGCACTCTACTGGACTGGATCCTGACTACTCACTCCTCCCGGATCACTAGCTTCACCGTACTGCATGACTCTTTCAGTGACCATTCCCCCGTCAACTGCACCTGGTCAAGCAAATTCTGGAAATCTCCACCAAAGGTCATCCTGAGCAGAGTCCTACCCCGTGGAAAGCTAACCCACCTAAAATCATACCTACTAAATCAAGACTGGTCCCCCATCAACCTGGCACCCAATGCAAATACAGCCCTTGATCAATTCATACGCATTTTCAATGAAGCTTGTAACATCTTTGTCCCGCCAAAAAAAGCGAAAAATTAAACCCCTCTCCAATCCTTGGCTCACGGGTTCCCTCTTAAAGAAGCTGAAACACAGGGACCACCTTTGGGAAACAGCCAGAGAAACAGGAAAACAGGCAGACATCCAAAACTTCAAAAGAGCTAGAAATGATTGCACCAAATCCATACGCCAACAGAAATCTGAATACTACAAGACTGCACTCGATGACACCTGGGGAAATGCAAGAGCATTCTGGAATAACATTAAAGATGTTACCGGGAAAGAGCCCAGATCATCCCCTACTGCTATCACAATAAACAGGAATGCTATCCTGGACCTAAAAGTCATAGCCCACACCTTTAATGATTCCTTCACCGACCTCAGCAGCATCCTCCCCCCTGACTTTTTCAACGACAGCGACCCCCCTCTTCCCACTCACCAGTCTTCATGCAAAAATTGTCCCCCTTTCTACTTCAGAGCAGTAAGCAAAAATACTGTCAGGAAATACATTTCCAAAGCCATCAAAGACACTAGAGCAAGTGCTGACACACTGGACCTCAAACTTCTGTCCCTCACTCTAGAAGAGGTTCTGGGGCCTCTCACCAGGATCTTTAATCTCTCCATCTCTCTCAGCCAATTCCCTGACAAATGGAAGGCAGCGACTGTCACACCTATCCATAAAGGTGGTGACCAGACCTCTCATGTGAACTACCGACCTATCTCTATCCTGCCACCCCTCTCTAAGGCCCTGGAATGGATAGTAGCAGACCAGCTCACTGATCATCTGGACAAGTACAACATCCTTTGCCGGCAGCAACATGGATTTAGAAAAGGGCACAGCACAGCCATGGCACTTCTTGAGTTTATGGGAGCCATACACAACTCCCTTGATCAGGGTCGCCTAACCGGAGCTACATTCATCGACCTGTCAAAGGCTTTTGACACTGTCCACCACTGCCTCCTGCTGCATCAGCTACTGAACATTGTCCTCTCCGCAGAATCAGTGAAATGGTTCAATAGCTATCTTGACAACAGGTCCCAATGTGTAAAAATATCAGGAGCGGTCTCTGACACTAAACTGGTTCACTCTGGTGTCCCCCAAGGCTCCATCCTGGGCCCATTGCTGTTCAGCCTGTTCCTCAACTCCCTCCCTGACTCCACCTCTCAGCAAGTCATACTCTATGCAGATGACATGGTGATTCTTGCCTCTCATCATGACCCATGCCACCTGCAACAAATCCTTCAACACAGCTTCACCCCTGTTGAAAGCTGGTTCAAAGAACATAAGTTAATCCTTAACCAGAAAAAAATGAAGACCATGATTTTCACCAGCCACCAAAACAAGCACAAACACCACCAACTCTCCTTAAACACCTGCCTCGGGGATTCCCTGGAACAGGTTGACTCCTTCAGATACCTAGGAATCACCCTAGACCCACACCTGTCTTTTGGAACCCATATAACCAATGTCACTAAAACCGCTAATACTAGACTGGGCTTACCCCCACCGCTTCACGGCACCTGACTAAAGAGGCCCTTTTTTGCCGCAGTTCAAAGCTCCATCATCTCCCAGATTGACTATGGTCTTGTCATCTATGGCACTGCCACTACCACTGCACTCAGAAGGATTACTACCACCCTAAACAAGGCCTGTCGACTCATCACTGGGGCCGAATGACTCACACACACCTGTGACCTCTACTCACAAGCTAACTGGCGTCAACTTAATAATAGAATTCAGTACCAAACCTGCGTGGTTGCTAAGAAAATACAGTTGGGAACTGCTCCTCCTGGGGTCTGTTCACTCCTTCAAACTAAAACCAGCTCCAGAATTACCGGGGGATCAAAGCCACAACTTTTCCATATCCCTCACTGCCGCACAGCCATTGGCCAGCGTTCATTCGCCTACAGGGCACCCACTTGGTTTAACGGTCTTGCCAATGATACTATCGAAACCACTGGGCTAGGGGCCTTCAAATCCAGGCTCCATAACACCCTGGTCGCTTCCAGCATCTGCGACTGTCATTGATAACGTCTATGCAATACCACTCCGCTACTGCTCTTTCCTATATCTAGCTCATTACATAACACACTTGCCATAGTCTGGCCTCTGTCCCACACACTCTACAGCACCTGACAATGCCACCTTCCTGGCAGCTCCACCCCCCCCCTTATCCTTACCTACCCCACCTCTCCTTTCTTCTCATTCTCTTACCTCCCCCATGCCCCTCCCATTCTTTCTACCACCCGCCACTGTCCTCTCTTCCTTTCCACTCTACCCTCTCCCTGTCTGTTTGAATTTAATTTGATATCCTTTACCCTTATTGTGTAACAATTTTGTCTATTGTCATGTGTTACCTATGTCTTGACGTGGAACCTTTGTAAAAGAGCCCTGGGCTCAAAGGTATTTGTAATCCTAGAATTGAAATAAATAAATAAATAAAATAACAGAACGAACGACCCAGGCAGCCCCCCAACCCCAAGTGAGAGAAGTCACCTCCCTACACCCCATATAGCCAAACCATCAATTCAGAACAAAAATCAGATCCTTAAAATACAAAGAAAGTTTTTAAGCCCCTGCAGAGTTTTAAAAGAGGACAAAGGTACTTGTGGTTCATGCTCCCTCAAAAGCCAGTGGCTGTAGTCGTTTGTATAAACCGGCAAGGAGTCTGCATGTCCAGGCAGCCAAAGTTAAGAAACTCTGCCTCTGTTCCTCAGTCCCATTGTCTCAAACCTGTAAATATTAAAATACGAACCCTGATAACCCCCACCCTGTTGGGTACATTTTCTTACCTGCTGCATCCTCTCCTTAGACCCCAAGTATTCCTCTTCCACTGTTTTTTTTTCTTCATTTTTAAAAACTGGGCCTGACTTTGCTGCTGCCACCAATCCTGATGATTGATTCTCCACCCTCTGTCATAATCACTGGTACCGGGGCAGCGAGACTCCATCTCAAGAGCCTCATTTTAGATTTGTCCCATCTAAAAAATAAATCCTCTCATACATCCCTGAGTGTTCCTCTTCTGCTGGCACTCTCAACTGTAGCCTCAGATCCCTTCCCAATTTTTCACATAGGACTGCAAGTCCCATAAACTCACGGGGCAGCTATGCAACTCAGGCAAATGGCATATCCTACACAGAAGTGCCCTCTACTGGCAAGGACAGAATAATAGAGGGACTACTTTACAAGATAAATGTATTTTATTCTCTTGTTTAAACATAAATTGCACTATTTTGAAACTTTTTTTTAATTTCTTACAAAATATAACTTATGGGTCATTTTCTAAATGCAATAATACCCTCCAGGGTGGGTGGCATTGTGCAATACCAGATCTTCCAGGGGCTACAAGGCCCTCCACCTGTGGCATCGGGTCTCATTGTGCCCCTGGGTGGTCTGATATTGCACAATACTGTCCACCCTGTCGGGTATTATTGCTTACTTAGTGGACACCCCATAGTGGCTCTTTGCTTACTTAATGTATACCCCGTCGTGGCTTATTCCTTGCATGCACAACTTCAAACCCCAATGGGAATTACTGTATAATAGAAAACTAAAACACTGCAGTTTCTGCTCAGCATTTGTTATGAGACATTAAATTTCCTTTGTTTAAAAAAAATGATTCATCTTATAATTAAAAAAACGTGGTGGGGGTTGTTAACACAAATAACAGCTTATAAATACCAACATAACAAATAGATTTGGAGGGTGACATCTTTTATAACATGAACCTTTTTTCATTTTTAAACAGAAAAATCAATTCAAGCATTACTATACTTTACTCTTTGAGTGAAAAAGAGACGGAGATCAAGTAAGGTCTATGGTGATACTGTAGGTAGGGAAAAATAGGCAGACAGGGTGGGCCAAGCAGTCCTTCTCTGTCAAAAAAATTCTATGATTCTATTTATGTTTCTATGATTTTGATTATTTTGGAGAAACTATGGTAAGAAAAACAGAAACAAAAAGAACTAGTTAGCACTGTAGAGTGTGTGTAGCTCTCTGCCTCTGGCTCCTATGGCATAATCATGTAGCACGTTCAGTGGTCATTTTAGACAGCAGACAGGGCAGGAATGTTTTGAAAAGGAAAGGCTATTGTTTACATTTTTCAAATGCTATGGAATTGCATTTATGTTAATTATATAAAATGTAGTTTTAGCATCAATGTAAACTTTCCTCTACCTCTGTATGCAGCTGGATTTTTGGAATGTTTTATTGGCAAAAAAGGTAGTTAGGTATCCTTTAAGTGCTGTTCTAAGGGCTTGGGCTCACACCCAAAGCTGATGTAGCAATGCAGTAAAAGGGCATGCTATACTGTTGGAGGAATCTTCTCTTAATGAAACAAAATACTTAGCCCCTCTGCCCAGGTGGACGCTAAAGACAGCATAACACATTCTTGAAATTATTAAATTGCAAGCTGTAAATCAGGTAGAAGTCAGAACCCACTGAAAATGAGGCAATATACTGTGCCTCATTCAGGGTATATGAATAAAATAAACTATAACATTAAAAAGGCACAAACTGTACATTACAAAGAGTATTCAGCAAGAATGTTTGTCTTCCTCATGCATTCTGGCTTAAGGCAGTGTTTTCTAGAGGTTAATGCATGGGCTTAGAAACTGGAAGATGACAGATTCAAACCCCACCATAGTCACTCACAATAATTATTGTGTGACCTTGAGTAAGTCAGTTAACCTCTTACTGTGCTCCATGTAAATGGTTACAGGCAGGACCCCTGGAACTGACATGCTGCTTTGCAGTTAAGCTATCCAGGGTAAATAAGCTGTAAAATAAAATAAACACTGAATTTTGTGCCACTGACCAGAAATATTTTTGACATGACGAGAGTTCTGTTTACTGAAAGTTAGTTCCTTTCACTTATCAATGCCTAAAAAGCTTACCAAGAGCCTTTTAAGAATGTAGAGTCTTTGTATAAAAATGTTTTCTATTTCTTCTCTCCTTACTTCTAACATACAAAATGACATTATAGTGTATAGCAAGGGTTTGTTCTGCATGGATTTCCATGCCATCTGAAACGTTGTTGTACCACAGTTCAAAGGTCATGGAACACTGTTTACCCTTCTGTAGTACAACAACATTTCAGCTGACTGGAAATCCTTGTGGCAGTTGGTGTTTTACACAATGCTTCCATGCACCCAGCACAAGTTCAGGTTCTGAACTGAAACCCCCAGCACATTTGAGGCTGCTACAGAGTGCTATGAAAATACTTTTATGCACCTTGAGTACTGCGTGCAGTTTTGGAGGCCACATTTAAAGAGGGACATTGAACTCCTGGAGAGGGTCCAGAAGAGGGCAACCAAAATGATTTGGGGCTTGGGGGATAGGACCTATGGGGAGAGGCTTGAAGAGCTAAATATGTACACATTGGAAGAGAGAAGGGACTGGGGGGACATGATTGAGGTCTTCAGGTACAAGAAGGGGGTTAATAGAGGAGGAGCAGTCAAGGAAGAAGGGGGTGGCAACAAGAGGGCATGGGTGGAAGATGGAGGGGGAGAGATTCAGGGGAGAAAGGAGGAGGTGTTACTTCACTGAGAGGGTGGTGGAGCCATGGAATGTGCTGCCCAGGGGACTGGTGGAGGCAGAGACGGTGGAGGGGTTCAAGAGGGGGTGGGACAGGTACAGGGGATGGGTTCTGGAAGCAAAACCTAGTGCGGCGAGAATATCCGGGACTGGGAAGGGAGAAGGCAGAGAGGGAGAGGGGGGCAGCAAGGTCAGCTCCCAGGGTGGGGGCTGACCAAATGAGCAGACACGAAAGACCGTTAGGCCTATTCTGCTGGCATTTTAGTATGTTAGTAAACAAACAAAAAAAACAACTATATACTATAAATACTATCACAACCACATGCTCATCTGTCTGTGTTGTTACTTTGGGTTCATCACACTGGACCCCCGATCTTCTCTCGCACGGTCTGATGTAATCTGAACCCCTCTGTGGCAGCACAGGTTGGTTATGCATAGTTGCCCAACCAGTATCTTCTATATATGTAACCCAAGCCTCCCTGATCATGACATGGATGTCACTCCTTGATATACTGGTGCCCTTATACCAGATGGTTGTGGGGACAGAAATGAATGATGCCTGCACGGAGTCTGTGCACATCCACAGAGTCACAATGGAGCTGTATCAGCCAGCAATGCACATTTTCTCCCCCCCCCAACCCATGCTTACATGCTTGTCCCTGGCATGAACACACATGTAACTATATGGCCATGCCCAGTGAGTGAGCGCTCTCGGTGCACTGAGGTGCTGATGCACAATGTTTATGACACCTCCTGCAGAGCCACAAGAGCCACCTATGGCGTAGGGATGAGACACTCTGCAACAAGGTTCATGAGGCAAAGAGCACTGCTGTATGCAGCATCTCCATTTCTGGCTGCTACAGTCCACTATCAGCCTAGATCATCCACTTCCGATTTTATTTTTCCATTTCCACTTGATGACACTCTTGTGACCATTCATTCTTGTGCATGTGTCTGTGTCCCCTTCAAGCTAGAGGCTCCCTTTGCTGTATATCACTTTGTGTACTATCAGTCTGCTTCAGTCCCTTAAAAACAAGATATCATGCCTTGATCTATTTGGGCTATTCCACTCCAGCTGACAAAACATAAAGCAAAAATTAATAAATATGCATAGTACCCAGTGACGAGACGGGCTCACCCTTAATGTTTCAAGACTTTTCTTGCTTGTGTTTAGATAGGTTGTTGTAGGCTCTTGCCCTGGGAACGACACTAATCAAAACTTAGTGGGTTATAGCCCAGATGCAGTATTGGATAAATAAAAAAATTACAGCCCCTCCTGATGTAGTTATAAAGGTCAGTACTGGGGCACCCAGCACTGTGTCATTTACCACCCTTCTCAAGTAGAAAGTGAAATCAATAGTACTTCTACCTTGGCTGGAGTGCAGGGATATCTGTCAATTACATTAACTAGATTGTTTGCTTGCTAGTACAGTGCACTGACTCCGAGCCATCCAGTAGCCCTTTCTAAATGTTATTTTGTAATGCAGCTCATCGTTAGTAAGAGTTCCGCTTCCCCCAAAATTCCCAGCTGGAGAGGCTAATGCACAGGAAGATCACATGATTTGTTCATGGTTACCTAGCTGGCCAGTGACTGTGATTGGATTCATACTAGGGACCATCCCATTTGTTGTTTTGTCTTCCTAATGTTGGCCCAGACTGCCTTCCTTGACTGTGTGCACTGGGCATGTTGAAAGGACACTTATTTTTGGAAGGTTATGCCTGTAGTTCAATGGACAAGTAGCCAGCCACTCCTAATTCCTGTGCTACATAAGCAGTTCCTCTGAGCCTCTCTCTCTCAAGCACTTTTTCATTGCAGCTGGAGGCTCTGTCGATCTGTTCTTAGCAGTGTGCTGGGGCCTGCCCCTCCGCCTTGCTGTGTTTTGGCTTCTGTTTGTTTCTGCTGAACTTCTCTTGTCTGTTCTCCTGCATTTGGTTTGTAGTGTTTGCCTCTGGCTGTGTGCTTCTTTGTGTTGCTTGTTCCCTGTTCTTCTGTGTTTCTGTGTCTTTTGTTTTGATTTTTTTTTGGGGGGGGGGGCTTCTGTTTCTAAACTCCTTGTATTTTGCTAATTCAGAGCTCATGCTACTTGCTCCCATTTATTACGGCTGCATGGGCGGAGCCCTGCAGATGTTTTATATGTAGAAAAGGGCTGACATCATGTTTTCCGTCCGTAGAACTGTTTTTCCTCTGCCTGACCCTTCCCCAAGAAGCAATCCACCCATGTTGTCCCTATGGACTTCAGCACTGCACTATATCACAGTGGGTGTTTTTTTTTTTTTTATGGGTGTTTTTTTGTACTTCTGTCCCCTCCCCTTCCCTTAACAAAGCTTGTTGCACTGGATGAGACACACTGCGACCATTTCGGGAATTAACCTTGCCAGCGTGACTAGAGGAGCTGTATGTCCCTCTGCTGTTATTTCACATTCCCATCCCTCTGCCTGCTCTCTCTGTCTCTCGCTTTCCCCCAGCTGCCTGCTTCTGTGAGCAAGGTAGGAAAAGCAACCAATGTAATTTCCGATGTCAGGAGGAGGACTCAGGCTGGAGCTGCTGCTACTGCCAAGCTGACATTGATCTTTTATTGAAGATGATGACAGTTTCTGCAGCAGCTCAGACCACCCTGAGTGACAAGCATTGCATACCGTAACTCCCCTGCAGTACAGGTCCCTGTTCTAGTCTGCGACCATTTCGGGAATTAACATTGCCAGCACGACTAGAGGAGCTGTATGTCCCTCTGCTGTTATTTAACATTCCCATCCCTCTGCCTGCTGTCTCTGTCTCTCGCTTTCTCCCAGCTGCCTGCTTCTGTGAGCAAGGTAGGAGAAGTAACCAATGTAATTTCCTATGTCAGGAGGAGGACTCAGGCTGGAGCTGCTGCTACTGCCAAGCTGACATTGATCTTTTATGGAAGATGATTTTAGTTTCTGAAGCAGCTCAGTCCACCCTGAGTGACAAGCATCGCATGCCATAACTCCCCTGCAGTACTGGTCCCTGTTCTGGGGGTACTGGTACTACAACTCGGAATAAAGATCGAACCAGATCGGTTGGGAAAACGGAATACGCTAATGCCCGTATCAAATGAATAACAGACAGCCAGACTGTGGCACATTCCTAATTTAAAGAACAACAATAGTGGGCACCATATGGTTAATGTTAAAGAGCAGGTATTCACATTGCACTCGTGATTTTACATTGTGTGTTTGCTTCATTTTTAATAACATTTTTCTTGAACCAACTGTTTGTGTGGTCTTGTTTATTCATCCAGTGTACTGCAAACTGGTGTTAAACAGTAAAGTAATACTTCCTGTTTCAGTCCTTCCTGTCCATTTAATGACAAAAAAAAACACCATCCATGAACTAGCCTCAGGCCCAAGTCTTATCTACCTCACTCCCAGAAACAGACTCAGCCTTGCATATGAAAACCCTTATGCATATGTGCTGACTTCTACTGCCACCGCATTCACAATGTGGTTGCTGACAGTGATTGACATCTTTGTGCTGAGCTCATGCCTGTAGCTCGAGATGTCAGAAACCGGCCCCTACCATAGCGGCTGATCAGGGACAGGAGAAAGAGAAAATCCCTCACATTTTCCCTATAACTTTGCTGACCCATTCACAAAATAAAAAAAAATAAACAAGCCATCAGACTTCATAATATCTCTGTGCAATCGGATCGCAACAAAGAACCGATTGTTCATTTATTCATTTCGTTCTCTACGTGATTTGTTTTCCTTTCTTTAGTTTTATATTTGTGCCTTGTTAGTTACTACTGTGAAGTGAATCTGGAAGCTGAATTGTACCCCTGACTAGATTACCAACTCAGATTGTCAGGTCTGCAGCCTTTTTGAACTACATTGCACTGTGGATTACACATGTTTCTACTGCTATGATGCCTCCTACGAGCTTGTTCTACCTTTTAAATAAAGTTGAAGTAAGCAGGCATCAAGTGTATTCTGCAGCCGATAACTGCGAGCGGTATTACAGATTTGTGTCCACCTTAGTTTAGCAATGTTCATATGTAACCCCTAGATGGCGCTATCCCAGGGGCTACTACCCCTGCCTGATTTGCCACTAACAGGTTGAGGGGCCTGGATCCAATGGCGGGTGCCTCCACCCAGAGGTCAGGGTTTGCAATAGTTAAACTAACTTGGTCACAGCCCTCTGGGACACTGCAACCCCCCTTTCTTCCCACTAGTGGCCCACACAATATATCAGAATTACCTTCACAGTATACACTTACCCCCAGGACTGGTTCCGGCACTGGGACCTCCTGTGAAATGAGATACAGTGCAACAATCACAGTACAGTACTTAAACATAGACAAATACCTCAGGCAGTATAACTTGCTGAAACAAGCAGCTCTGATTTATTTAGGGGATATAACAAGGACAGGGGAAATCAGGTTAATTAGCTTATCACTCTAATAATTCATCTTATGGCTCTGTGCACAGGCCTATCCCTATCAGTTACTGTCCCTGGGTACCCAAGCCCTAGTGGCTAGTCCAAACCGTGGCAGCTGGTAGGGGCCCTTTCCACAGAGAAAAGGAAAATTAAACAGTCAGCAGTACAGTAATTCCATTTGGATTTAATGTGGCAATTCAACAGGGAGCTACTCTGAATTAGTACTCACGACCTCCAAATAAGATAGGGTCCTTCAATGTCAGCAGGGCTCACTTGAGGTACACAAACTCTTCACACATCCATATAAAAGAAAGCACTATACCAGGCAGGCTGCATCTGTATCCCGATTGCAATTACTGCACAATACCCGGAGAACACACAGCAGATTCAGTTCCTGACAGACCTGAGTGCAATTCAATAATTTCTCCAGTCTTCACAGAGTGAGCCTGGTTTCTACTTCAGAGATCCTTTGATTCTTTTCACAGGACTTGGATTCAGTCCTAACAAGCAGTTACACAAGCTGCAGACCGGAACTCTGGGCTTATACATGTTTTTGACTAAAACTGCACACTGAAAAGCACAGGGCTCCTTCCTTCTTCACTGCCAAAGCTCAACCGAAACTCCAACCGACAAAACTGGCACTTCCTTTGAGTTCCTCCCAGTTCTTGACTGGATTGGCTGTCACTACAATAGACTGCTGCTGTTGGTCCAAAAAGGCACTGAAGTTCAAACTACATCTCCCAGAGTCACTGCCCATACAATCCTCTTGTGGCTGGCTCAGATTATGAGTCCAAGTTCTGATTCGTCCAAGGCACCACTTTAGAGCTAGCTTACCCCACACTGATTGGTCCAGTTCAGCAGTTCAAAACTAGAATGGGGAACTAGCAGACACAGTTCTGACTGCAAAGAAAGCAGGTTAGACAAACTGTAATTTCATTATTACTCTAAATAATTTCTGGCAAACAGTTACATCTTTCAGATAGGTTCCTTTGCACTCCTAGTGACTGCAAAATGGAGTGAATTGGCAGCAGCTTGAGTGGTACTCAATCAAAGAAACACACAGTCCCCCATAAAACCAATTATGTCTGCAAGCAGACAGCTCTTAAAGAGACAGTACCAGAGGCTCTAAAACACTCACTGATAAATGGCTTAAATGCCAAACACCATTCAGGCTTGAGCATTCAAGCAAGCTCCTGAAGTCTTTTGGGAACCCCCATTTGCAGGGGGTTACACCTTCCTGGCCTGGGAAAGCTTGTCGTCCCGACAAGCAAGTACCCCATAAGTTTCAACTGCAACCTATATACATTTGCATTAGGCTCATATGTAATCATCAGTCAATATATCATTTTACCAAGAACACATTTCTGAAACATTGCAGTACGTCACTTTTACACAGTATTATATACATTGTACCATAACTCAAGTTATTACCTCTTGTACATGAAACCTGAAGAGAGGAGGCCCTTCCCTATCAGTTACCTTGGGGCTGGACGGGCAAGGGCACCATACTTAGAGGGCAACACAAGTAACTTGAGTTAGCACTGACGCCAGTTTGGGCAATGAGCTCGGGACACATACACTCCTTTATGGACAACATTGAGAGGCAAATCCACAGGCCTCCCAAGTGAATCATAACTGAGGTGCACCACAGGCTTTACAGCTCGACCAGTCTTTCTAGGGGGAACTGTTACAGTATCTGCACTCTGAGCCTCATTTTCAGCATTGTCCTCACTTGTCAGGGGAGTCTCCATGGGGGTAGAGAGGCTAGAACTTGGGGCACTTTCAGCTCCAGGAGTTACAGTTTCTGAGTCCACAACATTTGGCTCGCATGGAGAGCTTTCAGACACTGGCAGTGGACTGTCAGGGCACTCAAAATACTCTTCTTGTTCGGTGTATCACCAGTCTGCCCCAATCTATCATTTTCCTCCCCTGAAAGCTCAAACAGTTCAACCATGCACAATGATTCCATTTCATCTGATCTGATGCTTTGCACTCACTTTCTGGGAACATTGGCTCCAGGGATGAAGCTGGGGCTTAGACAGTCCAGAAGGCCCAGCTTTGTCTCCAGTATTGACTAGGGATTGCCCCAAACAATTGACTCAGTTCGAAGAAGGATAGTATTCAAAGTCACCTCACTTTCTTCCGATATGGACTGACAGTCATGCTCAACTGGGACTTGTGGAGGGAACACTTAACTTTGCTTCTGTAGGTGCAGACTTTCTGATCTTTTCTTAGCAGCAGTCTAGTCACTGGTCCAGAGGGGTATTCTAGGGCTCAGACTCAATTAAGATTTGTCCAATGTGCAGTAAATGATTTCTATGCATTGTTTTACATCTTTTGAATTATTCTCAGGCCTTACTTTGTACACTGGCAGATCATCTAGTTTGCCCACTACAATGTGAGGGAGATGGTGCTATCTGTCAGCAATCTTGTGCTTGCCATGCAGTCCCAGATTTCTTAGCAATACCCGATCTCCCTCCTGGAGTTCCTGTGCTTTCACCTTTTATCATACCTTTCTTTGTTGGCCAGATTTCTTTTGGCAGCCATGGTTTGAGCCAGTTGGTACGCATGAGTTAGCTGGGCCTTTAACTTTTGCACATACTGTAAATAGTTGTCAGCTTGAACCCCATCAGGAGAGACCCCAAAACACACATCTACTGGTAGTCGAGCTTTCTTCCAAACATCAGGCGGTAGGGGGAGAATCCAGTGGCATCACTTTTGGTGCAGTTATAAGCATGTACCAGGGTGCTAATTTGTTGGCTCCATCTAGGCTTGTCCTTTGGGTGCAGGGTGCCTAGCATATCTAGCAAAGTGCGGTTGAAACGTTCAGGCTGTGGGTCCCCCTGGGGGTGGTAAGGAGTGGTTCTGGACTTTGACCCCCACAGAGAAAGCATCTCTTTGATCAGACGACTCTCAAAGTCTCTCCCTTGATCAGAATGGATTCTTTGTGAGCCCATAGTGAACAAAAAGTTTTCTACAAGTACTTTGGCCACAGTGGATGCTTTCTGGTCTTTGGTGGGAAAGCTTGGGATATCTCGTGAAATGGTCAGTGACCACCAGCACATTACTGATATTTCTTTGATCTGACTCCAAACTCAGAAAATCAATACAGACCAGCTCCATGGGTGCACTGGTGTGATGTTAACAAGGGGCAGCCCTCTGGGGCAAAGCTTTCTCTGTAAGCAGCGACTACAAGTTCGAACGTGTTGCTCCACATCAGCCCCCATCTTAGGCCAATAGAATCTGATCTCACCAAGTCAAGTGTTCTGTCTATACCAAGGTGCCCCATGTGGTTGTGCAAGGACCTCAGTACTGAGTCTCGAAAGGCAGTGGGCAGCACTAGTTGTTGTTTGTCTACTTGTCCCTCTGTCTACTGTTTCTCTGTATAACAGTTTATTGACTGTTTCAACTTAGGACCTTCTTTGTATAACAGTGCAGTTCTCAAATCAGTGGGCGTAATTTGGACACATCTTTTCCTGCATAGAGGGCTTCTAAAGCTGCTTTGATCATGGGATCGCGGGATTGAGCCCCGAATACTGTCATTGTCCAGCTGAGGCAGTGCACCAATGTCTATTGCAGAAAAGTGGCACAAGCAGCAGGTATGCAATTCTCAGAGGGTCCCAAGTAATCCACCATGCAGTCCACTGTGTCCGTGGACATTTGTTCCTCCCTGTCAAACTTCCGGCAGAGTGCCCGAATGTCAGGTTCTGCCAATCGGACCCAATCATTCTGGGGAACAGGCCTCCGAGAGAGCATCAGCATCTATGTGGTTCAGACCTGCCTCGGTATTCGAGAGCATAGTCATGTAGATAATGCAGAAAGCTACCTATGGCCAGTGGCATCCAACTTAGCTGAGGTCTGCACATAGGTCAAAGGATTATTGTCAGTTTTACTAGTATTTTAGCCCCATACAAGTACTCATGGAATTGGTCAACAATAGCCCACTTCAAAGCTAGGAACTCTAACTTATGTACAGGATAGTTCTTTTCGGATGGGGTCAGGCTTCTACTGGCAAAGGCCACTGGTCTCAGGCCATTCTCGTGCTCTTGGTACAACACAGCCCCCAACCCTTGCAAGCTAGCATCAGTGTGCAGGACTTAAGGTTTTTTGGATCGCGATAGGCCAGCACTGGAGCATGGGTAAGTTGATATATGATCTCATGAAAGCAGTCTCATAATCAGGAGTCCAGCGGGCCCCAAATACTTCACTGGATGAAAATACACTCTTTCAGTCTTGAGGGACGCTGACTTTTTGTATTTTTTGTGGGTTGGGGGATACACTTGAGTAAGGTTAAGTAAAGGGCGGATCACTCTTGAATAGTCCTTGATGAAACGCCGATAATAACCACAGAATCCCAGGAATCTTTGCAGTTCTTTTAGATTTTTGGGCTGTGGCCAGGTGGTCAAGGCCTCAACTTTACTTGGTCGGTCTCTATTCCTCGGTGGATACTATGTGTCCCATATACTTTACTGATGTTTGAAAGAATTGACACTTATCAATGGACAGTTTAAGGCCAAAGTCCTCCAGTCGGTCCAATACCTTAAATAATCTGCTCTCATGTTCCTCCAGTGAGCTGCCAAACACAATAACATCATCTAGGTAAACCAGGCACTCTAGTAAGTTCATGTCCCCACTGCACGCCTCCATCAATCGTTGAAAAGTGGCTGGGCACTTGAAACCTTTGAGGCATCCTCATGAATTCATAGAAGCCAAGCGGACAGATAAAGGCCGCTCTTCTCATGGTCCTCTGGGGCCATCGATCTGTAGTACCCATCATGGAGATCCAGCACAGAGAACCACTTGCTCCCTGCTTAGGCAGTCCAAAGCATCCTGAATGCGGGCATTGTGTACTGATCGAGGATAGTCCGCGTTTAAAAGGTATAATCCACACATCCTTACTGTTCCATTCTTTTTCCTCACTACCACAATAGGGGAAGCATAAGGCTTCTGATTCTTGTATTACACCAGCAGCTAACATCTCTTGCAGATGCTGCCTCACATCATCTATGTCAGCAGGTGCCAGGCGTCGAGACCTCTCACGAAATGGTCTTTCGTCATGCAGCCGGATATTGTGCTCAGCCCTTGCACGCATCCTACATCCCATTCCTTTAAAGAAAACACCTGGTCTCTCTGGGCAAGCTTCTCACTGATCCTCACTTTCCATTCAGCTGGCAGCGGGAGTCGCCAAATCAACAAGTGCAGGCGTTACTCTGTCATTCTTCCTTGAACTCTTGCTGGGTAGCACTGCAGTGTCTGCACAATGCACATTAGCCAGGATGCAACCTCTGTTTACTCGAATGTCTCTTTCAGACACATTATGAACTTGGACCATTACCCTTCTGGCATAAGCATGGGCTCTAGCGGGCAAAATACTAGGCTTGACCAGCAGTCCCTCTGGCAATTTTCCATCGCCTGGTGCATCCAACATTAATATTTTATTCTTAACATCCTTTCTGATACGGACCTCTCCCTGTAAGGTACACTGGGCATTTGGCGCCAGGATCAGAGACTCAGGATCCTTCTTCCATACAATTCCGACCGGTTCCTCTGGTTCTGTTTTTTCAGCATCTCTCTGTGCCTCATAGGCCTTCTTAATTAAAGCCGGAACTCTTAAAGCTCTACTAGTCTTTGACCCCTGTTTTTCATAACACAACTGTGCCAGCCTTCCAACATATGAGCATTTGTTCCAATCAACAAAGGGACACCATCATACAGTCCAGTGGGGGACACACTAAGGCTAGGGTCTCTACTTGTTCGGCCACTCCAGCCACGGAGGTGGGGAAAGACAGCCAAATTGGATATACCCGAATAGGGGTAGGCCTTCTCACTTAACCCCATACATGCAGTCCTTCTAATGGTTGTAAGGGTATGTCTGACAAATGCTTCTGATACCAATCCTGGAACATAATTGTCACTTGGAGCCACTGTCTAATACAGCTCTTGTAGACACTCCATTCACCTTTACAGTGGTCTCCATGGAGGGACCCACTATTCTGGACCAGTCTGGAGAGGCGGTAGTGGGGGCCTGGGCAACTGACCTTGCCACAAAAGGACGTGAATTAGCATTTTTGGTGCCCTCACTGGGATCATGTCGTGCACCTCTTAACCACTGATTTGTTCTCCGAAGCTCTCCTTGTAGCCTATATGCAACTTTGTCAGTGTCTTTTGGGGACTGGCATTCCCTTTTCATGTGCCCATCTTTCCCACAATTATAGCAAAACATACTTTCTGGAGTTTGAGCTGGCCGAGGCGCCACACTGGGAGCCAGGGCGGGGGTATTACTAACTGGAAACCTGGGTGCCATCTCTGTCTGCGGCGTGATAAGCATTTGGAGACATCTGTCAGTTTCTCCACTTCCATGGTCAAGGAATTGAGTTTGGAGCTGTTATCAGCAGGAGATACATGGGTGGGTACCCACCCCATAGCAGATGCAGTCGGATATAGGTCAGGGCCCGTACTTGCAGGCGTGGCCTTCATAAAGGACTGTTTTTGAATTCTTGATCTCTTCAACAGTTCGCCCCATTGTGGCATATCTTTTCCTTGTCAGAGCACTCATTGACTGTCAACCTCTGCCCTGAACTTCACTTGATGGGTCACCCTCAGTCACTCGGGTCGTAGCCACAGCTGTTGGTGCAGGTCCCTCCCGAGGTCGCCTTTTCTCAACTCCTGAATCTCTCATTAACTCATCATAGGAGGGTGGGGATTCCAGTCGATTGCCAGGCGTAACTGAAGCAACAGCAGTTCTGAGAAGGGGCAGACTTAAGGATTCTGTCCAGTCTGGTTCGGTCCAGTTCAATCGCTGGCAAACTTCCTTTCTGAGGCATTCTTGCAACAATTTTCCAGCCGAGAGACATACCAGACAACAACTCCCTTGGTACTGTTGTCATTTCTTACTCTCCACCATAGGTCCTCATCAGAATCTGGGCTCCTACACATTCTCCAAGGCCTCAAGATAGGCCTGTGCAGTCGCTTCAGGGTTACTGGCCCGTTTAGCACGGATGGTAGCCAGGGCAGGACCGCTGGAGGCTCTCACTAACCCTCTTCGCTTGCCTTGTAGCATTGCCATTCTAGCACTTGGGGGGCAACATAGTCTATCCAGGTCTCCCAGTCATCCTCCCCTTGGGGGGTGGGGAGGGTGCCAGAGAAGATCCTAAACCTTCGGTAAGAGTCGTGACTAATGGCAGGTGCAGAAATAGGAGTCTGCATTGGTTCAGCCACCATTACGGGTACTGGAGCGGGAGAGGGTGTTGGGGGAGGAACACCCCCAGGTGGCAAGAATAGTTTCTTCAAGTCCTCCACAGTTTTCCCTTCCCCCAGCAACCATTTAGCAAATTTCTCCTCAAAAGTTTCAGATAGTGGTGTGGGCTCATTCCCCCCCGGGTCTTTACTGTCCTTAGTTATCACTCTCCAAGCAGTGAGGTCTCCCTCTGGGGTAATGGTCTGTGGCACTTTGGCGCTATCTATGGGATCCTTAAACTCTACTAGGGCCAGGAAAGTGTGGGTGAGCAGATTAGCATGCCGACCCACCACCACAGGGTTTTGTAAACCTTCCACCTTGGAAAGTACTCCCTGCACAGTGTCCGTATTGATACCCAGGGGGATGTCCAGGATAAGCATAGCATTTTGGGGGTCGATCTCCTCCCCAGTACACCACTCCACCAGCCGGTGCACAGCCACTTCTGTCGGGGTACCCATTTTTTTCTTAACAGTGGTTTCAAATATGGCCACTAGAGACACACAATCCCAGCGGTGAGCCTCCAAGATGTAACCCTAGATGGCGCTATCCCAGGGGCTACTACCCCGCCTGATTTGCCACTAACAGGTTGAGGGGCCTGGATCCAATGGCGGTGCCTCCACCCAGAGGTCAGGGTTTGCAATAGTTAAACTAACTTGGTCACAGCCCTCTGGGACACACTGCACCCTTTCTTCCCACTAGTGGCCCACACAATATATCAGAATTACCTTCACAGTATACACTTACCCCCAGGATTGGTTCCGCACTGGGACCTCCTGTGAAATGAGATACAGTGCAACAATCACAGTACAGTACTTTAACATAGACAAATACCTCAGGCAGTATAACTTTGCTGAAACAAGCAGCTCTGATTTATTTAGGGGATATAACAAGGACAGGGAAATCAGGTTAATTAGCTTATCACTCTAATAATCTACATTATGGCTCTGTGCACAGGCCTATCCCTATCAGTTACTGTCCCTGGGTACCCAAGCCCTAGTGGCTAGTCCAAACCGTGGCAGCTGGTAGGGCCCTTTCACACAGAGAAAGGAAAATTAAACAGTCAGCAGTACAGTAATTCCATTTGGATTTAATGTGGCAATTCAACAGGAGCGACCCTGAATTAGTACTCACGACCTCCAAATAAGATAGGGTCCTTCAATGTCAGCAGGGCTCACTTGAGGTACACAAACCTCTTCACACATCCATATAAAAGAAAGCACTATACCAGGCAGGCTGCATCTGTATCCCGATCGCAATTACTGCACAATACCCGGAGAACACACAGCAGATTCAGTTCCTGACAGACTGAGTGCAATTCAATAATTTCTCCAGTCTTCTACAGAGTGAGCCTGGTTTCTACTCTTCAGAGATCCTTTGATTCTTTTCACAGGACGATTCAGTCCTAACAAGCAGTTACACAAGCTGCAGACGGAACTCTGGGCCTTACACACGTTTTTGACTAAAACTGCACACTGAAAACACAGGGCTCCTTCCTTCTTCACTGCCAAAGCTCAACCGAAACTCCAACCGACAAAACCAGGCACTTCCTTTGAGTTCCTCCCAGTTCTTGACTGGATTGGCTGTCACCACAATAGACTGCTGCTGTTGGTCCAAAAGGCACTGAAGTCTAAACTACATCTCCCAGAGTCACTGCCCATACAATCCTCTTGTGGCTGGCTCAGATTATGAGTCAAGTTCTGATTCGTCCAAGGCACCACTTTAGAGCTAGCTTACCCCACACTGATTGGTCCAGTTCAGCAGTTCAAAACTAGAATGGGGAACTAGCAGACACAGTTCTGACTGCAAAGAAAGCAGGTTAGACAAACTGTAATTTCATTATTACTCTAAATAATTTCTGGCAAACAGTTACATCTTTCAGATAGGTTCCTTTGCACCTAGTGACTGCAAAATGGAGTGAATTAGCAGCAGCTTGAGTGGTACTCAATCAAAGAAACACACAGTCCCCCATACAAACTAATTATGTCTGCAAGCAGACAGCTCTTAAAGAGACAGTACCAGAGGCTCTAAAAACACTCACTGATAAATGGCTTAAATGCCAAACACCATTCAGGCTTGGAGCATTCAAGCAAGCTCCTGGAAGTCTTTTGGGAACCCCCATTTGCAGGGGGGTTACACATAAACAAAAGTAGTTACTGTATTTCGCCATGAAGAAATGTTACTGTGCTAACTGCTGAGGAATAATCTAACATTTGCCAGCTCGCCAATTCTAAAATCAGGAAAAAAAGGAAACTCAACCACAGGTTCATTTCCCACCATCCGACTTGTTAATATATTTTTTTTCCAAGAAAGACATGATGTTACGTTTCAGTGCACAGAGAGTTTGGGTGACTTGTTTAGGGTCACACTAAGTGGCTCTGGTGGGATTTAAACTTGTATCCCAAGCCAGAGCACTCTAGCCACTAGATCACACTGCCTCACCAGAACCATATCATAGGAGACCCCTTCTACTGTACTGTCCCTGCACTACCAGTGTCTACCTCAGTGGCCAGTAAAGCCTCTGAAATGTAGCACACAAATGTGATATTTAAATCTGGGGGTTGCAGTGCTGTCTCACATATAGACTTCAGAGCATATGTGTGTGATTTAGAAAGATTTAAAGAAACCAAACAATGGAAATGCATTCTCTCCTTGTATGCTTTATGGATCTTACATACTGCTCCTCTTAAAGGATGCCTCTCTTATATGTTACATCCACGTGTACTGTGTGTCAGATATATACCACCTGTTGACTCACTGACCCCAGCCAGGGCTTGGTTGAGGGTGGGCTGGATCCCTTGCAGTTATGAAGTGGGTGGATGGGCCAGTGGGTCCCTCCTTCTGGAACTGTGGCTAAGTCCATCCGCTGGGACCCTGAGAAGGCTGCTCCCTCCCCACCCCACTCCACAGTCAGTACAGTTGTGTTTTAAACCATGTCTACAGCATGGTGAGGGTGACAGGGGTGTTGTACTTATTAGGAACTGAATATTTAGCTCTGCTGCACCTGCTATCATAATTTGTTGCTTCACTTGGTTGCCTCCAAGAAAAGCACAAGACTTCACTGAAATGATCCAGCCAAGGTGCTGTTAGACCACAGGAGGGCAAGAAAAATGCATTGTTTTGCTGATGTCAGCTGCTCTTTCAGCAAATGCCACAGAAACAAAAATGGGTGTACAAGTCACCTTCTGCTGTCAGCTTTCTATGTTTCAGTTATGTATGGTCCATCATCACTGCAGTGGTAGTGTATACTTGGTTGTAGGTGGTGGGGGTTGGGAGGCTTCAATCATACAAGACCTAGGTAATTTGTCAAGGGGGGCAGTAAGTGCAGAGAAGGGATTTCATAGCAGTGCTGGTGTTCTCTGGAATAATTGAGCTTGTTAATTTCTTTTAATGTTTGCCATTGTTCCAGATGCCCAGGTGTGATTAACGGCTCCTTAAGATCTTGCACCTAGCAGTACAATGTTAAGGATCACACAATGGACTAAATATGAGTATTTAGCACAACATTATTTATCCCCCGCTAATCTCCTGGCTTTTAGCAGGTGATGTTAAGTGCCCTTGTTTTGTAACAATATATTTAATTACATCTAGTCTTGGTGTAATTTAAACAGAATTTACCATCAGAATTGGCAATATGACACAGAAAAAATAGCTCTTGGTGTATTAACATTCCATGTTTTCCAAAGCAACTGACTACATTACCCTCATAAACATACAATTTGACACTAGGTAAGGACCACAGGGGCCATCCTAGTCTGCCCATTTTCTTCACAAACTTCATTATGCAGCCATGGTGGCTCTGACAAGAATTTGTTTACAATGCAACTGCAATCATTAACTGTGTGTTTCAGCTCAAGCTGATTCCCTGCTGCTGTTCTCCATGCAATGCACCTTAATTGTTTTCACCTGGTTCAGGCTCACTCTGAACCCTAGCTCATGCAGCTCAATCCTGCTTCCTGAACTCATACCACATACCTCATTGCTGCTGTTTTCACTGCACTGCCTAGCCAATTGCTGCTTTAAGAGTGTTGCCTCCCTCCAGTTTATGTTCATTTGAATTGCTGCTCCTGTAGCTCATAGTTACTCAATACGGATGCTGCTCTATTACATTTGCACACTGTTTTTATACTCTGGAGGTTAGATAAGCTACTGCTGATGCTGTAAGCTAGTTTTAATATCTGCATATGGGTCATGGCGCATTCCTATTGTTCTCTTGTTTTTTCTATGGCGGGGGACTGGAGGTGTTGTTGAGGAGCCAAGGCCCCGTGTGGTATACTTAACTCATGTTCGAATTCTGCCTTTGCTACTAAAATCCTGTAAGTATTTTGTCACCTTTCATTGGCTTCCTTAATGGCCTGGCTGGCTTGCCCCGCTATTCATATTTCCTGCTCCTTCAACCTCCATGCAGGTCTGACCATTTGCTCACTCTGCTTACTGACCTATGTGCAGGTCCACTCATTGCTTACGCAATCCATTTGCTCAATGCTCGCTACTACCATGTCTGACCTATGTGAGGGTCCCAGCACTCAATGCTTCATTCAGCAACTCCTCAGTTGTTTTCTGGGGCATGCCAGCCATAACCATTCCATGGCACAGGGCCTCCCAGCAGCCAATGGTCTCACTATGCACCTACTGTATCAAGTCCGCATCTTGAGTGTGCCTGGTTTGGGGTGGGGTCCTTCTCACCTGGCCCATAGCTGGAAATGTCCTCGCTCTAGGCCTGGCTTTAGCCATTTGAGACTCTATGGCAGCTCCTGGTGTAGAATTTAAGACTACCTATGGAGGGTGGTTACAGCGATCTCCTATGCTCTAGTATTCTACTAGCAAGGCACCTTCACTGCATTCTACCTATGACTGCCTCTGGTTCACTTGGATTGTTTTTAGGGTGGGTAGGCCAGGTGAGTCCCTCAGCAGTTGTCACTCTCCTTCTCTCACCTTGGTTTCCCCCAGTGTTGCAGAGCACTCTCGTAACCTTTCACAGCATTCCCATTACAGGGATCAAGTGACAGCTTTCCTCCAAATTGGGTTTCTAAATTGCAGCAGCAGAGCCATCACTAAACAAACATCCTAAGCCTGGAGGGAAGGTGATCTAGGCCTTGGAACCCCAGAGATTTCCTCTTCAAAGGTTCCCTCTCTCCTCAGGAGGCCCCCTCAATCTCCAGAGCAACCCATCGTACTCATGCCATTGCTAACCTGAGCATCTCGTTACGTTATCAAGCTGCCTGGTTCCTAATCTACTACTATGCCTTACAGCTACTGATTGCTAACATGCTTTTGTACTACTACTTTTCTTTTTGGGGATGCTTCCTAAGGTACCTTTGACCAAGAGAATCATCCCATGGCACCTCTAGGGGTGGAACCCTCTTCAAGGGTTCCTTGCCTTTGGTACTCCTACAGGGTGATAATTCCTCTGGAATAGAGAGTGTGAATGGCCAAACCAGGTAACACAGTTGCACAAGCATAGCATCATACTGGCTGTGTAGGCCATTGAATTGGAAGGCTGTGCCTGTAGTTCAGTGGACAAGCAGCCAGCCACTCCTCCTTCCTGTGCTACATAAGCAATTCCTCTGAGCCTCTTTCTCAAGCACTTTTTCTTTGCCCCACCATCTTCCCCTTCTACTCCAGCAGAATTGCCTCTCTCCTTGCGATGCTTCCTAAGGTACCTTTAGCCAAGAGAATCATCCCGCAGCATCTCTAGGGATGGAACCCTCTTCGAGGGTTCCTTGTCTTTGGTACCCCTACAGGGTGGTAATTTATCTGGAATTGAGAGAGCGAATGACCTAACCAAGTAACACAGTTGCACAAGCATAACATCATACTGGCTGGGTAGGCCATTGAACTAATGTTACAAGCAGATTCTCATCAACCCTCCAGAACAGAGGGTTGCTATACAGTACCTCCATGAATATGATGCTTGGAACTGATTAATTACCAAGTGTGCAGATCCCATATTCTTATCAACTGCCATAGAAACATAGAATTTGATGGCAAATAAGGACTACTTAGCCCACACAGTCTGCTCATTTTCCCTATCTATTTCATATACTATAGATCCTAAATGATCTGTTGCTTACCCTCTCTATGCTATCACTAGACTTACTTTGCCTGTCCTATGCATTTTTGAATGCCCCTAACATTCTTTCCCCTACAACCTGTGCCAGGAGGCTGTTCCATGGATCCACCACCCTTACCATGGAAAAAAACATCTCACATTACCACTAAGTCTACCTCCCCTCTGTCTTCATATCATGGTCCCTTGTTCTTGAACATTTTTTTTTTTTGAAAGATTATGCCCTCTTGTACCTTATTTACACCTTTGAGGTATTTGAAAATCTCTATCATATCTCCTCTCTCTCTCTCTCTCTCTCTGTCTTCTCTCCTCCAGGGAATACATATTGAGATCCTCCAGGCTCCCCTCATATGACTTTTGGTACAGCCTCTGCACAATTGTTGTCACCCTTCTCTGAACTGCTTCTACTCTGTCTATGTCCTTCTAGACATGCAGTCTCCAGAACTGGACACAGTACTCTAGATGAGGTCTCACCAATGTTCTATACAGTGGCATCACCACCTCCTTCCTTCTGCTGGAGATACCGCTACCTCTGCACCCCAACATTTCACTGGTTCTCCTCACAGCATTCTCACACTTTTTGGTAACCTTTAGATCATCAGATATAATTACTTAGTCCCAGACCCCTTTCCTGCCACCTCAACTCTGCTCCAGAAAATAATCACAACTTAGTGGTCCAACACGGAGCCATAAGCCAAACACTTTGAAAACAACAGACATCATCTGAAAAACAAAACTGTTTTAGAAGTTGTTTTTTTTTACTTTTTGATATATGAATATATCTTTGTAATGATGAGAAGTATAGCCTAGGAACATGAAGGGAAATAAAATATCTCCCACATCAGGTAAATATTCTGACCTCTGACTTTAATATTTATTAGCACCACAGGAAAGGTTTTTGTATGTTTTATACTGAAAAACAGAACATTTGTGTGACAAGAATATCGTGCACACTTGACAGATGCTAGCCATTTCAAACAAAATCACTTTTACATTAGTAACCCGATTAGTCTCCTCTTGTCTATTGACCACACCATTTGGGAAAAAGAATTGGCCTAAGGTAAGGAGGTAGTAGGTGTAACTTCACTAGCTTGATGAATCAGCTAGTGCAGAACATATCCCAGAGGGCAGGAGACAGAGCATTACTCCACTGTACTGTACCACTTTGTAAAATGAAAGGAAGCCCTCTGGCATGCAAGAACTACAGAATCAGAGCATAACCCTCTTTTTAGTGTCAATAAAACTTTCTTGTTTATAATATTCACACACATAAAAGAGCACCTACTTGCTCACTGCAGACCAGTTGCTCATGCATGACCAGAACAGAGAGATATTCCCCAAGCCATTTTCCAGTGGGCAATATCTTGGCTGGCTCAGTTATTCAATGGCAGAAAACCTGGATTTACAGTCCAACCTGCTAGCTCAGGCTAATGGGAGGTTGGGAAGAATCACACAGGGTGGCTGGACATGCAGCATCAATACTTTGATAGTTTCCTGGTGGCCCAGGTAGCAATACTTAAACATTCTCTATTGGGTGGCGAGGTGCCTGGCAACTCTATGCACAATGTGCCATCAAAAAAGGATATATAGAAGAACTTCTTCACTCAGCCGGTAGTCAAAATTTGGAACAACTTACCAAACTATGCTGTTCAATCAGCCAGCTTATCATTTTTTTTTAAAGAATTTGGATGACCACACAAGCATGTACAGCCTTTCAGACTATGATCACAGAGAAGTTCGGAATGGTTAATATGGGAAGATCGTCACCTACTGTCCTTTACCCTGGTGTTATACCCTAGCATTACTGAGAACTCATGTTTAGAGTCTGTATGCCAGCTCCTCATGCATGGACAGGGCTTAAAACGGAGGCAAAAAAAAAAACATTGCTGGATCAACCATGGTAGGATGAAAACCCAAGAAATGGAGAGTGAAGGAAAGATAATTGCCAGACAGGAGCTGCCTGGTTAGGCTCTGTGTTTCTGTTTGGGTGTTCCTGTTTTTAAAAAGCAGACAAGTGCCTTGCCACCCCAGAAAAAGGAAAAAAAACAGAAAAGGAAGTCTGAAAAAAGGAACAGAGAGGCCGCCTTCTAATGAAAAATCACCAAAACCATGCCCCATAGAATGCATTTTGATCTGCTTTGAGCCTGGCCTGGGAGTACATGGAGCTTTATGGCTGTGCTGCCCAGTCTCCTTCTGCCCTGACATCCCCTGCACAAGTAGCTTTTCACCCCAAGCAGACTTCTGGTTCAACTGTTATACCGACTCTTATCAAACTATCAGCAGCCATTACTGACTTTAAAAATATTTGGTTAATAACCACAAAGTGACCAATTGATTCCTTTCTTAGAGCAACAGAAAGGAATATCAAGACCAATACAGAGGATAATAAAGTCATAGAAAACAAAGTATGTAGACCTCAATTAGAGATGCAGCAATACATTACTAGAGGTGGGCGAAGTCCATTAACTTTGCAATGCAGAGTATTTCACATAGAACTCAAATTTCATGAAATTCTCAGCAATGCAAAGTGAGTAATTTTGCCTTTTGGGGGAACGCGAAGTTGCCATAGGATAATATGGACTTCGTGTTACTTTGCCTTTTTTATTTGCTCCTGAATGCCAATTTTGCAATGACTATGGGATGGCAGGTCATATGGGCTCTGTATTGACTTGCACAGCCTCAGTTCAGTGTAGTGTGTGTAGTGGAAAACTGGAGCCAGTAAGCTCTCGGAGCTGTGAGATTCAAACCTTTAAAAAACATTCAAAAAGGCAATTTATCTTTGGACTTTTGAGTCCAAATTTCGTACACTGAATGTAGTAAACTCTTGTGTGTTTGTATCATTGAGCTTTTATTGATTTGGTGTGAATTTTGCATCTTAAATTAGTAGTTTCAGTGTTTATACTGACAGTGCAGAAGTGTGCTTTGGGGGAGGGGTGGCTCTGTGGTGTAGAAAGGAGATTCACAGAGCACGGCGTGAAAGGCAGCTTTGCCAACTGTTGCTGGCTATTGTTTAGTATTGGTGGGTTCAGTTCTGTACACAGTAATAGTTCTAGTAATTTTTGATACTTTTTTTGCTGTTTGTCGTGCATTTTTTTCTCTGTTTAGAAGACTGTGTTTTATTTTATTGAACTGTTAAACTTTCTGTGCGTTGCCTTTAGTCTGTGTGCGTGCCATCAAGTCATACGCATTTTTTATTGCACTACCGTATTAGCAGTAAAAGTGATTTCTGAGCCCATCTGTAGTATTTATTCCTGCTTCTATCTAGCTACTGCTGTAAATATCCCCCCCCCCAAAAAGGAAGGTATTGTTGTTCTAGAAACATAGAAACATAGACTTTGATGGCAGATAAGGACCGCTAGGCCCATCTAGTCTGCCCATTTCCCTACCTACAGGATAGGCCGCAGATCCTAGTTAACCAACAGCCTATTTCTTCCCTACCCCCACAAGAATTGCCTTTATGTTTGTCCCATGCATTCTTGAATTCTCCACAGTTTAGACCCCACAACCTCCTCAGGAAGGCTGTTCCATGCATCCACTACCCTCTCTGTGAAATAATACTTCCTCACATTGCCCCTGAACCGCCCTCCTTCTATCTTTAAATTGTGTCCTCTTGTTCTTGCAAGTCTCTTTTCTGAAAGATGCTACCTTCTTGGACTTTGTTGATTCCACTGAGGTACTTAAAAGTTTCTATCATGTCCCCCCTCTCCCTTCTTTCCTCAAGGGTATACATATTAAGCTCCTTTAGTCTCTCCCTCATACGGCTTCTCTTGCAGACCCTGCACCATTTTAGTTGCCCTCCTCTGGACTGCCTCTATCCTGTCTATGTCCTGCAGGAGATGGGGTCTCCAGAACTGGACACAGTACTCCAGATGGGGTCTCACCAACTGTCTGTACAGAGGGATAACAACTTCCTGTTTTCTGCTGATGATGCCTCTCCTATACATCCCAGTATACCCCAGCCTCCCTACTGCCTTCTCACATTGCTTGACTCAACCTTAAGGTCACCTGATATGATTACCCCCAGGTCCTTTCCTTTTTGTTGTTGTTACTACCTCCCCACCCATTGTGTATTCTTCCCTGGGTTCTTGTTTCCCAGGTGCATTATTTGCACTTCTTTGCATTGAATCCTAGCTGCCATGCTTCTGACCATTCCTCCAACCTTTCAAGTCCCTTTTCATCCTTTCCACGCTCCTTGTGTATCAACCCTGTTGCAGATCTTTGTGTCATCTGCAAAGGCATACTTTTCCTTCCAGTCCCTCTGCAATGTCACTGATGAAGACATTAAAAGGACTGGACCCAATACTGAACCCTGTGGTACCCCACTAGTAACCCCTTTCTTCAGAGTGGACTCCATTTACAATTACCTTCTGTGTCCTGTTGTCCAGCCAATGTTTTACCCAGGCTACCACCCTGGGTCCCACTCCCAGGCTGGTTAATTTGACTATTAATCTTTGTGTGGGACTGTGTCAAATGCTTTGCTAAAGTCTAGGTAGGCCATGTCCACAGCCCCTCCCTGGTCTACTACTTTGGTCACCCAGTCAAAGAAATCTATTAGATCTGCCTGACATGACCTTCCTGCTGTGAACCCATGCTGCCTTGGGTCCTGTGCTCCACTGGCCTCTAGGTACTCGACTATTCTTTCCTTCAGAAGTGACTCCATCACTTTCCCTACCACAGAGGTCAGACTGACAGGTCTGTAGTTTCCTGCCTCTGTCTTGGACCCACTTTTGTGAAGGGAATCACACGCCTTCCTCCAGTCCCGGTACCACACCATCCTCCCATGATTTATTAAAAGAGTAGCCAGTGGTTTCACTAGTTCCTCCCTTAATTCTTTTAGAATTCTGGGGTGAATTCCATCAGGACCCATTTCTTTTCCACCTTCAGTTTTAGGAGTTCTTGCAGAACCCTTTCTTCTGTGAAAGGACTGGGATCGACTTCTATCAAGAGTGCTTCTGTTAAATGGATTAGGCACTCTCTTCTTTTGTGAATACTGAGCAGAAATATTCATTCAGTATTCCTGCTTTTTCACTGTCCCCCTCTGCCCACCCACCGTTCATTCTATTCAGCCTCACTATCCCTCCCTTTGTCTTTCTACGCTCGCTGATGTACCTATAAACAGTTTTATCCCCCTTCTTAACTGAGTTGGCTATCTTTTCCTCAGTTTCGCCTTGCTATTCTGACTTCCCTCCCTGCTTCCTTCTGCCTTAACTGGTACAGCTCTCTGTCCTGCTCCTTCTGTGTTTCCTTATACTTCCGGAATGCTATCTTTTTCTTCCTGACTTTCACAGCCACCTCTTTTGAGAACCATAGTGGCTTTTTCATTCATTTTGATTTGTTTATTTGCTTCACACAAAGGCTTGTTGCCTCTGTGATGGCAGTTTTGATAATTCCCCATTGTTGCTCCACACCTCCTTCTAGCCTGTTTGCTAGTGCTTTTCTGAGGCACTCTCCCATCTTGCCAAAGTCAGCCCTCCTAAAGTCCAGTACCCTCACTTTTGTATGGCTTGACTCTGTAGCTGAGTTTAACGTAAACCACACTGTTTGATGGTCACTTGTCCCCAGATGGCAACCCACTTCTAGATCTGAGATCCTCTCACTGCCCCCGTTTGAGAGTACGAGGTCTAAGATTGCTCCCTCACGAGTGGGTTCCGAAACTAGCTGTCTAATGCCTTCCACCTGTAGGGCATCAAGAATGGCCCTGCTCTTGGATGTGGCTGCAGCAAATGGGCTCCAGTTAACATCTGGCATATTCACTTTTCGATTTGTGAAGAGTGTGGTTAAGGTCTTGTTGTGCCTGTGCGGTTGTACCTCTTTATTGCATAATTTCCTTCCCTATGTCATTATTGTTGTTTTTTTGGCTTCCCATCTACCCAAAACCAAAAAAATATAACCTTGCTGTTAATTGTCTCTGTTCAGTCTGTTGAAATTGTTGTCATTGTACCACTATTATGTGTTTCTCCATAATACCGTGAACACTCTCTCTCTCTCTCTCTCTCTCCATTGCATATTATAGCGTTTAAATGAATGAAAACAGACATACTAAAAAATGCACCTATTGCTGCATTTTTGGCATTATACTGTCTTGTGAATTCTCCTGAATGTGTTATAGCAACCCACAAAATTGGAAAATCACTTTTTATGATGAACGTGTTTCATTTCTTGATGACTGCCTGTGTAACCTAAAAACAAAATGCCCACAAAGACACGGTCAGGCAAAGCTGTTTCTTGCTGTGACGCTGCTGCCAATAAGACTATTGCTTGTGCGCCTCCAAATGCTAGCAGTGGAAGTTGTTGTGAAGATGAGGCAGGTTCATTAGGTCTAGCAATGTTAAGTGTGGTTGTGGACATGGTACTATGCAGCAGAAGGGAAAGTAGTAGTTGCTGCAAGTAGAGGGATTTCTGTAACATAGAAACATAGAATTTGATGGCAGATAAGGACCGCTTGGCCCACCTAGTCTGCCCATTTCCCTACCCGATGGATAAGCTGCAGATTCTAGTTAATCAACAGCTTACTTCATCCTACCCCCCAATAGAATTACCTTATGCCTGTCCCATGCATTCTTGAATTCTCCCACTGTTCCTGACTCCACAACCTCCTCAGGAAGGCTGTTCCATGCATCTACAAGCCTCTCTGTGAAAAATTACTTTCTAACATTACCTGTGAGCAGGGCTGCAGCTATGAATTTTGGGGCCCTGGACAAGTCACTTGAAATGGGCCCCTGTTTCCCAAACCAGATAATGCCAGGGTTAATGCCAGCTCCTCAGGTGGGCCCCTTCTGAGCTCGGGGCCCCAGACAACATCCCCACTTTTCCCCCATTACTGTGGCCCTGCCTCTGAGCCGTCCCCCTCTATCTTCAAATTGTGCCCCCTTGTTCTTGCACATCTCTTCTTCTGAAAAATGCTACCCTCTTGTACTTTGTTAATTCCCTTGAGATACTTGAAAGTTTCTATCATGTCCCCCCTTTCCTTCCTTTTCTCAAGGGTACACATATTAAGCTGCTTTAGTCTCTCCTTGTTTGTCTTCTGGTGCAGACCCTGCAACATTTTGGTTGCCCTCCTCTGAACAGCCTCCACTCTGTCTATGTCTTTGAGGAGATGGGGTCTCCAGAATTGCATGCAGTACTCCAGATGGGGTCTCACTAACTGTCTGTACAGAGGGATAACAACTTCCTGTTTTCTACTGTTGATGCCTCTCCCTATGCATCCCAGTATCCCCCCAGCCCTCCCTACTGCCTTCTCACATTGCTTGCCCACCTTTAGATCATCTGATATAATTACTCCTAGGTCTCTTTCGATTTTTGTTGTTGTTATTAACTCACCCCACCGTTGTGTACTCTTCCCCTGGGTTTCTGTTCCCCAGATGCATTATCTTGCACTTCTTTGCATTGAATCTGAGCTGCCATATATTTGACCATTCCTCCAACCTTGCGAAGTCCCTTTTCATCCTTTCCACCCCACCTTGTGTATCAACCCTGTTGCAGATCTTTGTGTCATCTGCAAAGAGACATACCTTTCCATCCAGGTGCTCTCCAATGTTACTTATAAAGACATTAAAGAGGACCAGTCCTAGTACCAAACCCTGCGGTACCCCGCTAGTTACCCTCCATTCTTCACTGTAGACTCCATTTACTATTATCCTTTGTGTCCTGTTGTCCAGCCAGTTTTTTATCCAGGCTACCACCTTGGGACCCACTCCAAGGCTGGCTAACTTGCATATTAATCTTTTGTGTGAGACTGTGTCAAATGCCTTGCTAAAATCTAGGTAGGCCACATCCACAGCCCCTCCCTGGTCTACTACTTACCCAGTCAAATAAATCTATTAGGTTCATCTGAAATGACCTTCTTGTTGTGAAACCATGCTGCCTTGGGTTCTGTGCCCCACTGGCCTCTAGGTACTCAACAATTCTTTCCTAACTGGTCTGTAGTTTCCTGCCTCTGCCCTACTCCCACTTTTGTGAAGTGTAATTATATTTGCCCTCCTCCAGTCCTCAGGTACCATCCCATCTTCCCATGATTTGTTAAAGAGAGTAGTCAGTGGTGTTACTAGTTCTACCCTTAGTTCTTTTAGAATTCTTGGGTGAATCCCATCAGGCCCCATTGCTTTGTCTACCCTCAGTTTCAAGAGTTGCTTCAAAACCCTTTCTTCTGTGAATGGACTGGTATTGACACCCCTATTCAGAGTTTCTCTCTTATTTTGTTTAGGTACCTCCCCCTCTTAATAGTAACGATTGTTTAAAACTGGCAAGATGTTATAAATAACACTCACTTCCAAATGGCTTGCTTTATATTATTCTATTGGGTTCTAAATGCTCTTATTCTGAAATGATATAATAAAATCTGTTAGTTATTTGAAGCCTCTCAAAAGAAAGAGATGCCACATTCTTTAAATCTTACAATAAGCTTTCTGAGTCAAAACTTTGTAAAGATCCTTATTAAAGGCTAGAATAAATAAAAATGAGACTCCTATGTTTATTCTGCTCCTTTTTTGATGCAGGAGCAGATGACATCACAATGTTGCTTGCTCCAATTTTCCTGCCCAGTCTGCTTTTCTCCATAAAGGATGTTGCAGTAGTTACCCTATAAACACATAATGGCAGTTTGAGGACACCAAGGCCCGTATATTCAGACTGCGCCGGGCAGTGGTACAAGCCTGGGCGCAGCGCAAATGGGCTGCGCCAGGGCATGGACCAGGCGATATTCAATGGTGCTGCACCATGGCTCAGCACTGCTGAATATGGCACAGAGGGTGCACACACTGCACATGGTGCAGTGGCACTGCGCCAACACAAGACAAAGAACAAGAGCAGGGGGATGCACCAGTGCAAGTTCAGTTGAGCTAGGTGCATCGCCTGCGATATTCAGCATGGGGCATGCAAATGAGGACATTATGCATGCAAGACACAAATGAGGCCATTTGCATGTCATTATGGCCCCATTTGAATGCAATGCGCTGACCCCCGGTGACTTGCACCTGGTGCCCTGCCAGGCTGCAGCCATCGAGGATCGACACTCTGAAGTGCCATTGCAGTCCCCCACTCCTGTACACCTGATCGCGATCATATGTATATATAAGATCCCTGGTGGCCCAGTGGTAACCGCCCCCCATCACCTGATCGTGGGCATTTGTAAAGTTAAGATCCCTGGTGGTCCAGTGGGAAGCCCTCCATCGCCCGATTGCGGGCGCGTGCAAAGATAAGATCCCTGGTGGTCCATGGGAAGCCTTCCATCACCCGATCATGAGCATATACAAAGATAAGATCCCTGGTGGTCCAGTGGTACCACCCACAGAGGTCCCCCGCCACCCAGCACCCCCCTGTCATCGGTGGGTGGCAGCACCCCACCTGCATGCCACCCAGCTGCCTGCCAAATGACAGTGTACAGTACGATCTGTAAGCCTATTGGTCCACTGTATGGGCCTATGGGTGTGCAGACCATACTGTACTACACAGGGCGATAATATGAATAGTTATGTTCCATTCACATATCGAACCTACTATGCGCCATGATCTACACTCCATTAGTCCACCAGTGGACCAAAATATACAGATCATACTGTATCTCTGTCATTGGCGAGTAACTCAGGTGGAATCCGGGTGGGGTGCCTTCCTGCCGATGATGGGGAGGGTGCTGGGTGGCGGGGACCTCTGTTGGTGGGTGGGGAGGGTACCATTGGACCACCAGGGTTCTCATCTTTACATATGCCCATGATTGGGTGATGGGGGGCTTTCCACTGGACCACCAGGGATCTTTTCTTTACATATGCCCGCGATTGGGTGATGGGGGGCTTCCCACTGGACCACCAGGGATCTTATCTTTACATATGCCCATGATCAGGAGACGGGGTGTGGGGGCACATGTCTACCAGGTCAGGGTGCTTGTGGATGGTGTACCTGCTAGCCGGGTGGCCACCCACAGCTGGCCACTGTTGTGTTGCACCATGCACTACATCCGACCGCCTGTGGGTGGCCGGCATTTGAGCCAGTTTTTTTCAGCTATACTTTGAACACCAGTGTGTGGCACATGTAGGGTTTGCACCAGCATATGCGCCACACATCCTAGGCTGAATATCGGGATGTGCCGCATATGCATGGGCACTCCTCCTGCATCTGCACCGCATACATTACCAATGTGCCCCGGCACATCTGGGGTTGCATCATGTAGCCTGCCCCTTTGAATATCATGCTGGGGCACACTGGGAGGTTGCGCATATCCAGTCCTAAGAATACGGCATCCACTGAGCAGAAGGTAAATGATACAGATAGTAACAAAAAGTTAACAATAGTAAAACAAACAAGCAGAATAAACATAGGAGTCTCATTTTTATTTATTTTAGCCTTTAATAAGAATCCTTACATGGCAGTGGAAAAAGATTTAAGTAATTCAAAGTTCTGAATCAGATGACACATTGTAAGAGTTAAAGAATGTGACTTCTGTTTCTTTTTAGAGCCTTCAAATAACTAATACTAGTTACCTTAAAATTAATGTGAGAAATATGTTTTAAAACATTTTCTTATTGTTTTTAAATAATGATTTCAAAACACATATTTGTATAATTGATGGAAATGGGAAACTAGCCTTACATGTAAAATAAAAAAAAATTATACTATACACTATCAAATGAAACGTCACCATCTTCTTTTCAGACATAATCATTTTCAAAACAGAAGCTAAATGGAAGCTAGAATTAGAATACTGTTATTAAAACAAAGAATTGTAAGTGGGTCTCTGTGTTATTGCTTCATAATTTACACAAGTTAAATTCCAAAGATGATGTTATTATGTTCAAAATGAGAGGATACGTTTGAACAATGGCTAAAAAAGCAAATGCTATTTCTATGAGTTTGTAATTTTTAATTTTGGTAGTTTTTTTTTAAATATGTACGTTATGGATTTTCCCTTTTTCTTCTCGACTCCGTACCCCAGCAGACACGTACGAGTGCATGCATGGAGGCGCTTGCACATGCCGGGTACCGTCTCAGCCCCTTCCACTCCACCTATGGCTATTGCCGCCACCCCCCACGCTTACGCTTCCCACCAGACTGCCACCCAGTGGGAGTGGAACTACGGAGGGTGCGGGCATCAACCACGGGAAGGGAAAGCTGCATTGTGGCTGCTCAATGCAACTCCCTCCCTTCCCCCCATGCTGTCTCCTCGATGATCCGAAGTTGTTCCCAAACCTGGATCACCGGAGTAGTATGAGGTAAGGCGTCCAGCACCTTAGCCCTCAGCGTCACTGAGCCAGCCTTGATATTTAGCAATTAAAAGAGAATACAAATTGACTGATTTTGAGAAGATGTGCATACCTTGTGACTTATTACTGTATAAGGAAACTTGGAGTTTTTCCACTCTTTGTTTAAATTTTTATAAGAAATTTAAAATGAATTTTGAGGTTGTACCACTGTATATTTATAATTCGTCAAAACAACAGATTGTTTTTTACTATGTATTATTTACAGCCTATCCCTAAAGAAGAGATTAGGAATTGATCTTGAAAGATTGGAATTTCACAGAAACTTAAATTGATGGCTATAGAAAAATAAACTTTGTGCACATTTGGTGACAACAGAATGTTTGGTCCTGAACTTTATTCAATCATTAATTACATGCAACAGAGGTAGTTATACGGTGGTTACATATTTTTCATATGTAATGACATCACAATTACAGTGCAGTTACAGTGTAGTTACACTGTAACTACAGTGTAATTAAGGTGACATGGTATAGTTGGCCCTTGTTCTGCATGGATTTCCATCTCAGCTAAAATGTTGTTGTACAACAGTTCAAATGTCGAGAAACATCATGGTAACCTTCTGTTGTACAACAACATTCCAGCTAATTGGAAATTCTTGGGCCCCCTGGTTAGGGTCCCACCATGCACACAAATTAGTTTAGAAAAAAAGAACCACTGCAGAACTGCAAGGGGGGGGGGGTGGCTGGGCACAAACATGAAGATTAAATGGATCAGAACAACAAAAGATGGCACAGGTAAGTACACTGTAACTTTTTTCAAATTATTTTTTTTCATAACTTGCCTTTCAGCAATTTTACTATGGCTCTGCTTTCCATTCTCCCACTTCATACTGAGGTGTGCACAGTTGCAATAATTTATCTGCCCAACCATCCCAACAAATAAACAAAAAACAAACTATGCACTATAAAAAATACTGGTTGGGAACTAAATTCCCAACCAGTCTGTGCTGCCACCTCAGGGTTCTGATTACATCATACCTCTCAAGCTTCACTCTTGAAGTCTGATATAATCAAGACCCCTCTGTGGCAGCACCGGGTAGTTGTGCTTGGTTGTCCAACCAGCAGTCTCTATGTTATTTGAAACACTACTGCAAGCAGCATCACATCTGCATAATAATAATGTTAGTTTATTTTCTTTTAAGAGCTAGTATCTACAGTAGTTATGAATGTGTCACAAATATGAACATATGAACATTAGGGCTGTGCAGTAACCAAATAGTATTTCCTGAATACCAAGAGCAGTAGGCCTCCTTAATATTCAGGAGTCATTCCCGAATAGAAGACTATTCATATTCAGGAACTACTATTTGCTCCCAATTAAAAAAAAATATAAAAACACACGTACCCCAGCCCTACTGAGCTCACTGCAAACCTCAGCCATTAAACATTTTCCCCATTCCCCCACACATAGTCTGTACCTGATCCCACCCTCATCCCCCTGCAGCACCCACACAGCATATATATCCAAGGCAAGCGGCACAACCTGTCCTCCTCCATGGCTGGCTGACTTGTAATGAGTGACTGCACTCACTCTGTCTCTGTAGAAACCCCCCCCGATCACGTGACTTTGATCTACATTCTTCAGGGAGACCACTTTCTCCAGGAGCTCATTCCTCATACCTAGAAATGGGCGAAGTTGACAAAATTCACTCCGCAAAATATTTTGCGCATAGCGCTCAATTTGCGGAGTGCAATTTGCAAAAGTTGCCAATTTGAGAAGCGTGGATCGATGGAGAAAGTGTGGAATTTCACACTCAAAATTCCATACTTTATGCAAAAACTACTGTTTGCCACACCCTGCTGATTGCCGGCACCAATAATAAAACTCCAGATCCCTGGTGTCTAGTGGACCCCCCCAACCCACCAATCGATGGCCCCAATAATAAAAAAAGTATCCAAATCCCTGGAGTCTAGTGGACCCCCTACCCCGCCGATCACTAGCCCCAATAAAATAAATCCCTGGTGTCTAGTGGAACTCCCCTACCCCATCAGGTAGTGCCCTTCCGCCACCACTCCACTCCCCCAACCCCATCCCTGAGAGGGCCAATGGCACAGCTCTCCACTCACTTCCATGGCTGGCAGCCTGACTGACTTGCTCTGAATGAAAGAGCATGTGCACATGCTCATTCATTCAGCCAGTCAGCCAGAGCATCATTGTATGCGACGTTTTTCAGGGGGCTAGAGAAGGGAGGGTGAACTGCTCCGGCCTTTGGTGGGGGGGAGGGATGGTGGAATGGCATTGAGGACCCCAGAGGTGTCCACAACACTGATCCCCCAATCCTAGCCCCTCCATGGAAGACTGAAGCAGTCCACCCTCCCTTCTCTAACCCCCTGAAAACTGTTCCATACAATGATGCTCTGACTGACTGACTGACTGACTGACTATGTGCTTGTATGGGCTTGCAGTCTGCGGGGGGGGAGACACTAGACATTAGGGATAGATCGAAGGTTGTGTTGGGGGATTCGCCATTTTTAACCTCTATGTGCTTTATTTTTTTTAAGTGCAATTCACACTTAAAAATCCCAAAAGCAAGGCAAAGTCACAAATGGCGAATTTCAGTTAATTTGGAAGAATTACACAAAGTGCTCTGCGGAGACGAATTGGGTGACTTCACCGCATATTTGTCTGCGGAGTAAAGCGCGTCGCTGCATCTCTAGTTATACTGTACCCCTGGTAATACATCCTAGCATCCTATTCACCTTGGCCACTACTCTCTTGCAGTGTGCTGTATGCTTCATGCCACTCCTGATGATCACACCCAAGTCTTTCTCCTCCACTGACTTATGATCTGCACCCCCCACAAGCCAATGTGTGGACTCTGGGTTCTTCACCCTTAAGTGCAATACCTTATAGTTTTTGTAATTGAATCCCAGTTGCCAAATATCTGACCATCTCTCTAGCTTAGCCAGGTCTTCCCTAATGTCCTGTCTCCTTTTCTATGTCCACTCACCAACAGAGCTTTGTGTCATCCACAAAGAGGCATATCTTGTTTTTTATCACTTCAGCAATATTGCTGATGAAGATGTTGAATAACACTGGGCTGAGCACTGAGCTCTATGGGACCCCAGTAGTGACTGGCCTAACATCTATGAATTCCCCTTGACCACCACCTTTTGGATGCTGTCCCATAACCAGTGATTTAACCACATAGCCAGTTTTTTCCCCAACTCTGAAGTCCTACAGTTTCCCAATCAATCTCCTTTGGGAACAGAGTCAAAGGCCTTACTGAAGTCCAGGTACATTATGTCCATTGCTAAGCCTTTAATTAGGTTGGTCTGGCTGGACTACCCTAACATGAGCCCATACTACTTATGATCATGGAGTCCAATATTATCCAGGACATTTGTCAGTCTTTTCTTTAGAATGGTCTCCATGAGCTTCCCCACTATGGAGGTCACACTAACCGGCCAATAATTACTCAGGATATCCCTCCCTCACTCTTATATAGTTGCACTACTGGTGCTGTTCACCAGTCCAGGGAAAATCATTCCTGTTTAAAGAGAGGCATGAAACAGATCTACCAGGGGGCCTAGCATCACATCTGCTAATTTGCTCAGAACCCCTGGGTGTATGCCATCCAGCCCCAGCAACCTATCCACTTTCGCGGGGACTTTAAACCCTTCCTCACCCTATGAATGTCTGTCTCACTATTATAGCTCCCCACCATTACCCCTCTTTCCCTGAGGGATTGGTTCATCCTTCTCTTTCAGAGTAGCTCTCCATCCCCCCAGCTGCTGGAGGTCTGCCTCCGAGCAAATAAGGAGACTACTGAGAAATATAGGATCTTCTTGTCTCAGAACAGGAAGATCAGGAGCTTAAAGGGCACAGAGGCCATAAATAAGCAGGGAGAAAAAAAAATAAACAGAGGAAAGAGTAAGTATTCCAAACAACAGTGAAGGGGCCAGAAATAAGACATGATGGAAGTGCTGCAGTGCAGTGGCTGTGGAGCAGCAGTCTTCCAGGAGACGTTCTGGAGGATGCGGTGTTGTCCCATCTGCAGACACCTCTCTGGGCTGAGGGAGGAGGTTGCTTATCTCCAGGATGAGTTGGCCAGGATTTGTGGGACCTCCTCTCCCATCCAGGGACTACCAGAGCCACTGCCGTTGCCTCAGAGGTTGCCAAGAAACAGCAGTGGTTGGACCACAGTGGGCTCAGGGAGGGTGAGGGTGGTGGAACAAAGGCACATCCCTCCAGTTGTACCTCTCCACAATTCATATGCCATTCTGGCAAAGTGTGGTCCCTTTATGGAGGCACATGCAGTGGAGACCAAGGAGGATGCGGGGAACCTCCACAAAGGAGACCCACAGGAGGGTGGCATGGGACCCCACAGGAGAAGGAAATAACTCCTGGTGGGGGACTCCATTGTTAGGAAGGTAGAACTGGGGGATGAAGGGGAGAGGGAGGTAAGGTGCCTGCCTGGCGCCATGGCTTGGAGGGACAGGGAGCTGAATCCTAGGGATTGCAGCTGCACAGGGAGGGAGTTGGATGTCATTGTCCACCTAGGGACAAAATGACCGCAAGAAAGGATCAGAGCAGTGCAGAAAGAGTCTGTGAGTTGGGGAGGGGATTTAGACAAGTAGCATGCACGATAACCTTCTCGAAGGTGCTGCCTGTCTATGGCATAGGTGAGGCTAGGGTGCCTCCCACCATGAGATTCAATTAGTGGTTGAAAAACTGATGCAAAGCTCAGGGATTTGGCTTAATTAGGGACTGGGGGTCCACCTGGAATGATGCAGGTCTATACTGGGGTGATGGTCTGCATATGTCCAGGAGGGGAACCAGGATGCTAGGTGATAGGTTTAAATGCTTCATTGGCAAGAATTTAAACTAGCCAAGGGGGGAGGCACTGGAAAGGAGCAGGGAAATCCTAATCCCACCTAAAAAATCAGGAAAGTAAGTGAGGTAGACACCAAGATAGAGATGTCGATAGGGAGAAGGGCAGGGGTAAATGGAGAAAGTGACAAAGGCAATAAGGACAGGGATGGGACAAAAAGGGGTAAAGCCATCAGGAAATGGAGGGTAATGAGTACCAATGCCCATAGTCTGGGCAACAAGCTCCCTGAACTGGTGGCCTTGATGGAAGAGGGATGCCTGGATATCGTAGCAGTCACAGAAACATGATACACAGAGAACCATGACTGGGATGTTAATATACCAGGGTACACAACCTACAGGAGAGACAGGGAAGCTAGAAGAGGGGGAGAAGTAGCTCTCTGTGTAAGGGAAGAGATAAAAGAAACTGAACAAAAGAGTAAACAGGGAGGAGAGGAGGCACTGTGGGTCACCTTAGAGACTGGAAAAGGCACCACAATCCACACAGGGGTTGTATACAGACCCCCATATTGGGGGAAGGAATGGACAAGGATATGATAGAAGGCATTCTTAGGATGGCAGAGAAAGGGGATATACTGTTGATGGGAGACTTGAATATGCCAGATGTTCACTGGAGCACATTTTCTGCAGCCATATCCAAGAGCAGGGCCATTCTTGATGCCCTACAGATAGCATGCCTCAGACAGCTAGTTTTTGAACCCACTCGTGAGAAAGCAATCTTAGACCTCATACTCTCAAATGGGGACAGTGAGAGGATCTCAGATCTAGAAGTGGGTAGCCATCTGGGAACAAGTGACCACCAAACAGTGTGGTTCATGATAAACTCAGCTACAGAGTCAAGCCATACAAAAGTGAGGGTACTGGACTTCAGGAGGGCTGACTTTGGCAAGATGGCAGAGTGCCTCAGAAAAGCACTAGCAAACAGGCTAGGAGGGGTGGAGCAACAACAGGGAAACATCAAAACTGCCATCACAGAGGCAACAAGCCTTTGTGTGAAGCAAATAAACAAACCAAATGAAAGAAAAAGCCATATGGTTCTCAAAAGAGGTGGCAGGGAAGGTTAGGAAGAAAAAGACAAAGGGAAGGATAGTGCGGCTGAATAGAATGGATAGTGGGTGGACAGTGAGGGACAGTGAAAAATCAGGGATACTAAATGAATATTTCTGCTCAGTATTCACAAGAGGAGGAGGAGGAGGAAGTGCCTAATCAAATTAACAGAAGCACTCTTGATAGGGGGGTTGATCCCAGTCCTTTCACAGAAGAAAGGGTTCTGAAAGAACTCCTAAAACTGAAGGTGGATCAAGCAATGGGGCCTGATGGAATTCACCCTAGAATTCTAAAAGAGTTAAGGGGAGAACTAGTGAAATCACTGACTCCCCTTTTTAACAAATCATGGGAGGATGGTGTGGTACCTGAGGACTGGAGGAAGGCAGATGTTATTCCCCTTCACAAAAGTGGGACCAAGATAGAGGCAGGAAACTACAGACCTGTCAGTTTGACCTCTGTGGTAGGGAAAGTGATGGAATCACTTCTGAAGGAAAGAATTGTTGAGTACCTAGAGGCCAGTGGGGCACAGGACCCAAGGCAGCATGGGTTCTCAGCAAGAAGGTCATGTCAGACAAATCTAATTGATTTCTTTGACTGGATGACCAAAGTAGTAGACCAGGGAGGGGCTGTGGACATGGCCTACCTAGACTTTGGCAAGGCATTTGACACAGTCCCACATAAAAGATTAATAGTCATATTAACCAGCCTGGGAGTGGGTCCCACGGTGGTAGCCTGGGTAAAACATTGGCTGGACAACAGGACACAGAAGGTAATTGTAAATGGAATCCACTCTGACGAAAGAGGGGTTACTAGTGGGGTACCGCAGGGTTCAGTACTGGGTCCAGTCCTTTTTAATGTCTTTATAAGTGACATTGCAGAGGGACTGGAAGGAAAAGTATACCTCTTTGCAGATGACACAAAGATCTGTAACAGGGTTGATACACAAGGAGGCATGAAAACGATGAGAAGAGACTTGGCAAGGTTGGAGGAAAGATGAGAAGTATGGCTGCTTGGATTCAATGCAAAGAAGTGCAAAATATTGCACCTGGGAAATAAAAACCCATGGGAAGAGGGCTGGGGGGATACTGGGATGTATAGGGAGAAAACAAGAAGTTGTTAACCCTCTGTACAGACAGTTGGTGAGACCCCATCTGGAGTACTGTGTGCAGTTCTGGAGACCCCATCTCCACAAAGACATAGACAGAGTGGAGGCTGTCCAGAGGAGGGCAACCAAAATGGTGCAGGGTCTGCACCAGAAGACATACAGAGAAAGACTAAAGGAGCTTAATATGTATACCCTTGAGGAAAGGAGGGAGAGGGGGACATGATAGAAACTTTAAGTACCTCAGTGGAATCAACAAAGTCCAAGAGGGTAGCATCTTTCAGAAAAAGAGATGTGCAAGAACAAGGGGACACAATTTGAAGATGGGGGGGACGGCTCAGGGGCAATGTGAGGAAGTATTTTTTCACAGAGAGGGTGGTGGACACATGGAACAGCCTTCCTGAGGAGGTTGTGGGGTCTAAAACTGTGGGAGAATTCAAGAATGCATGGGACAGACATAAGGCAATTTTTCTGGGGGTAGGAAGAAATAGGCTGTTGGTTAACTAGGATCTGCAACTTATCCTGTAGGTAGGGAAATGGGCAGACTAGGTGGGCCAAGTGGTCCTTATCTGCTGTCAGAGTCTATGTTTCTATGTTTCTATGACAACTGAACAGGTGTACTCATTAAGTACCTCTGCCTTTTCCACATTTCCCTTCACCCACTCCTCCTCCTTCTTCAGCCTGACTATTACATCCTTGATAACCTTCTTCTCCCTGATGTACTGGAAGAAGGCCTTCTCACCCTTTTCACCCCCTCAGCCACCTGAAGTTTCTTCTTTGCCTTGGCCAATCATACTACCCTGTGCACTTCTTTTTCTTTGCTGTTGTAATCCTCCCTGTCTGCATCCTTCCTGGAGCTTCTGTGCCTTTTGAAGGCAGCCCTTTTGTTCTTATCCACCTGAGCAATCTCTCTGCCAAACTAGCTGAGCTTCTTGGCCCCAGTCTTTTGCTTCTAACTTTGGTGCACACATTATTGGTTGCCAATATCCCTTCCTTGATGACGGCCCATTTGTGGTTCATCCCATTTCTTCCTTGAGTCAAACGAAGTGCCCTTCCAGAATACCCTTCATCTTTCCATAGTCTGCTCTCCTGAAGTCTACCACTCTCATCTTACTTCTTATCTTCTCTTTGCCCACACCCAGGTGAAACCACAACATGTTGTGGTTGCTTCCTGCCAGTGGTGCCTCCACCCTCACCTCCTGGACATGTGCTCCTTTTGTCAAAACCAGATCCACTATAGCCCTGTCCCTGGTGGGTTCCTGGACACACGGTGACAGAAAATCACTCTGGAATGCTTCCAGCAGGACCTTTGACCTGGTACAGATTGAAGCTGGGATTGTCCAAGCCACCCCTAGTAGACTGAAGTCTGCCATGATCACTAATTCCCCCCTCCCCCCGCCGTTTGCCTGCCATCTCCAGAATATTGGACTCTAGCGCCCTGTCCAATTCCTCCTCCTGGTTCAGCGGCCAGTACACAACTCCTAACCTTAGTTTACTGCCTTTTGATGACTGCACTTGCACCCATAGCAATTCCATGTGTCCTTGTGTCTCCTTTTCCCTTGTGCAGGTGATACCTTCCCTTACATACAAAGTCACTCCCACCTCTACCAACCCCCCATCCCTTACAGAAAGTTTGTACCCCAGGATGGAGAGATCCCAATCATGATTAGACATGGCCCATATCTGTGTGATGGGAGCCATGTCCACTTCCCCCTAATTCATCAGTGAATGCAGCTCAGTCATTCTGTTTCCCAAGCTCCTTGCATTTACAGACACTGCCCTCCACAGTGACTCATGTCCCCATCCACCCCAGACTGCCTGCTCCTCCTCCTCTGTACCTGATCTCATCCCCCCACCTGTCCTATCTTGCCCCCCCGTCCTGCCCTGAATTGTGGGATGCCTAGTGGCCTCCTCTTCCAGGTAACAATGGGTATTTTGACCCCTGCTGCCCTGCCCCTATTAACTATAACTTTAGGTCCCTGCTAATACATCTGTCAAATCCTTCCTTTAGCACTGTTGCTCCCTTCTTGTTGAGGTGCAGCCTGTCTGGTGCATATTGGAATTGTTCCCCATATGTTTCCCCCCATCACACCAATTATTCCATGTCTTTCTTTTTCACACCACCCCCTGAGCCATTGAAATCCTCTGTCCTAGTCTTCCTTGCAGTGCTGGCCCTAGGTACATGTAGCATTTCTGAGAAGGCTACTGACCTTCCCACTTTCCTGCAGATAAGTGCCACTTCTTGAACCTGCCCTGGACCACCCCACCTCACTGTCAGACAGATTGTTCATATGTGGGTGAATGATGAGATGTGGCTGCCCCTCTTTAGTCCATAAGCTCAGCTATCCTTGGCCCCACCCTTCCTGTGGACATCCTCAGTATACAGTGCACTCTTGAGAGATTCCCTTTTGCTCTCATGTCTCCCCATCTCACTCCTTTGACCATGGAGTCTCCTAGGAACACACCCCTCCCATTCCCACCTTCCACTTGATTTTCCACCTCCCTCCACTGTTGCCTCCTCCTCTATTGCTGACCCTTACCCTTCCTCTGCTCTGCCTCCCACTCTGACCATCTGCACCCTTTGCATTGACCCCTTCTCCTGTTTTCCTATTCTGCCATCCTGAACTGGGCCCTTTCTCTGCTTGCCCCATCCCCTCCTTATCCTGCTTTTGTTACTCAATCCCCCAACCACTCCCTTGTCCATCCCCTGTGTACACCTCCCATAGTACTCATATCTCTCTCCTGTTGCTGCTTCCCCCTCTCCCCTCATCCATCTTACCTGTACCTCCCCTCATCAGTGGCAGGAAACTATTCCTTCCACTGGCCTCCCTCCCTTTTTGGCCTCCATTTTCCTTTTAGCAATATCCATCCCTTTCCTCAAGGCCCCCCTTCCCTTTGAGGAGGTGGGCCCCAGACAATTTGTCTTGGCCCCACTTCATTCCTTCTCACTACCTGCCCCCTCACTCAATCTGAGCTCGAACCCTTGATTCCCCTCACCACTCACCCCACCCCTTCCCCCACATCCCATTTCAGTTTACCCTGATGCCCAGCACGCCCAGCTCCCACTTAAGGTGCGATTTTTCTGACCTCATCTGGTTAAGGTTCTTCTGGACCAGATACCCCCACAACCTGCCTGAGAGTTCCAAGGAAAACTGCTGCCCCACATCTCCTGCAACGTACTATCTTACCCACCCTGCCCCATCAGCAAACTCCCTCTCCACACTATGTTAATTACTTCTCCCCTGACAGTGTATCTGTCCTGCCCTTGTAACTTCTGTGGCTTACCCTATGTAGGGTTTTGCTGCTATCTCCACAGAAAATTCATTTCAATCCCAGTACTTTAACCCAGGTAGGGATGGCTGAAAAGCTGCACCCTTTAAATTGCTGTTCACTTCACTAAGTACCCTACCCTATGTGGAGATGGCTGAAATGCTACATTCCCTGTGAGAACTCTTCTTAACCAACTAGTTTCCTAACCTATGAGGAAGTAGCTGGCAATCTGCAATACCAAAACTAGTTTGTTCCCTGACCCTAGATAGGGACTGGTTGCACACCCTATACAACCACACTCCACCAACGCCTCAGTAGTTTGCCCCCAGATAGGGATAAGATACAATCCTCTTACACGGCCTAACTGTAACCAAGTGCCCTGGTCTTACCTGGCCCTAGTTGGGAAATGTGGCCTGCAGCCTTTGGTCCTCCCTACAGACATTCTGCTGACAGCCTCAGAGTCACTTAGGAAGATGCCACACTCCTGCTTTGTGGCACTCATGCTTCAGGGTTGATTGGAACCCTGAGAGTTTTAAAGAAACTACATCCACCCTATTGGTATGCTGTTGTCACATGGTCGGGTCACCCTCTAATAGCGCTGGCTCGCCCTCCATTGTCCCTCCCTCTGTCCTCCTCCTCACTCTTCCCTTCCCATTTTAGCAAACAAACCCGCACACATTTGGCACAGTTCAATGAATAAACAAGGAAAGCAGAAGAAATGCAAACAACAACACTATAGTCACACTTATTTATCTTTCCAAATTGCTGCTTTTCTCCTGGGGTTGCCATGGCTGTGCAGCTTCCTAATGCCTGCATGCCAGTTTTGTAGTCCTTGGCCCCTGTAGACTACAGCTGCCCTACTGAAGTACTGCAGTCACATGGTCAGGTCATGCTCGAATGGCTCTGGCTCTCCCTCCTTTGGCCTCCCTCTGTCCCTCCCCTCCCTCTTTCTCCTCCTCATTCAGCAAACAAAACCAAATGTTTAGCATAATTCAACAAATAAAAAAGAAAAGCAGAGAAAATTCAACCCGTAGTGCTACTTGTGCTCACAAGCAGAAAAAATTCAAACAACAGCACTACTCGTGCCCACTTAGCTTCCCAAGCTGCTGCTGCTCTACTGGTGTCCCTATGGCAATATGTTTATTTTCTTTATTCTTGTAGTTAAGTTGAACAGCATCTGTGATATGAGTATGATTTAAGCATGAATTGAGGAGACTACTAATAATTTTATTTCAATGCTATGTGTTTTCTTTACTGCTCAATAAATTTGTCCTGTTGATCTCAAGAGGGCTATTGGGTTGGAGTCAGGTACAGGTGTCAGAGTGGCTCAGTTGGTAGCACATCCGCCTCTGGCCCAGAAGGTTGTGGGTTCTCGTCTCACACAGGGATTGGACTTGCACCTAAAAATTGCTGGCATCCGAGTGCAGTATTGGGGTGTGCTGTACTGCTGGAGTGTGCTGTCCTTCGGATGAGATGTTAAACCGAGGTCCCTTCTGCCCATCCTGGTGTTGTCCTGGTGGGTGTCCAGGTGGAAGTAAAAGAACCCAGGGCACTCTTCGCAAAGAGTAGGGAACATTCCCGGTGTCCTGGCCAACATTCCCCTTCCCATAAATTGGTTCATGCAATTATCCAGGCTGTGTGTGGGTGATGATGTGTGATATGGCCGCCACCACACATTCAGTCACTTCACTACCAGTCTAGCATTGCTTGTAAAGCGCTTTGGATGTATGAAAAGTGCTATATAAATGCTGATTCTTCTTCTTCTTCCATCCATAGCCAGGGGGATTTCCCATAGGAACATCAGTATTTAATCTGGTTCATTAAATGATTTAAAGAATGTATTTTTTTACTTTCTTGATTTTCATTTACTGGCTTTTCAGATTACTGAAATTGCATGATGTAGCAATTATTTGCCATTTTTAATCTTTTCTGCTTATGTCTGAAATAAAACAGGTGGGTGAAGAAATTACCCCATTGTATTATACAAATTGAAAAATTATAAATAAAAGTTAAACAAAAGAAAACCTAAGAGCCATCTTTGATCCTGTGCCCCAAATGAGTTTCATTGAATGTGACTACTGCAGGTATGGTAATAGCGTGCATATGAACCAAACTGACTGGACTTTGCAAACTGTCTAACATTCACACCAAAAGCTCTGCCCATGCTGCACAGAAGACAAGTGACTGACTAACATTTAAACTGTGGTGCCAGACAATGTTATGTCCTAGTCTCTGTATTCTTTCACATGCCAATAAACTTTGAAGTGAATAGAATGGCATCACTGTTTTGGCAGAACCTCATTTTATGCTGAGATATTGTTTGACCTTATTGTAAGTCTGCAAGTTATAGGAATAAGTTCAAGGTGGATGAACTCTGTGTTGGTTCCAAATGTGATATAGAAACTGCAGTGGTTCAGTCCAAGGTCCATGTGAAGCAGCATGGTCTAGTGTTAGAAAATGGGTTAGGAAACTGGAGACTCAAGTTCAAATCTCACAAAAACACTTACTGTATCTCCCTGAGAAAGTCACTTAACCTCTTAGTGTTTCTATCCACACAGCTTTAAAAATAGGTAAGAACAGGATCCAACTAAAACAAAAGTATGTGCAAGATTTTCAAAGGCTTGTTTTTGACAAATGCCCCCTAACATGACTGAATTGAGATGCATGGTATTTGCATCAAACCCCTGGGATTTTCATTGTTTGTGTACAAGGGACACCCAATACACCATTTTTCCATGGTTCAGAGTGCATCAGTACTGGGGCTGCTTTCATCCAAATTAGGGCCACTTGTGTTGAACTTTGTAAGAAAGCTGCCTCCAAGTATGTCCAGCTGCATCGAAGTTGGCAGTCATTGGTAAAACTGGATGCTGGTGCATGAGACAGGTTAGGTGCAGCAGCAGTAAGTAAGTCCACAGATGCACCTCCTGTGCAGACATTGCACCTGCAGTGGGACATCCTGCCCATATCATGTTCTCAGCTACCTGGGGTAAATAAATTGTAAAAAAAGAAGGTTAGGCAAAAATGTAATCAGTGACAAATTGAAATGAATACCTTTGGATCACTAAAAAAAATCAAGAAATGTATTTCAAATTAAAAATACTTTTCAGATTGTGGTGAGCGTCAACTACCATACTAGATAAACTGGGCTCAAATACTGCCAAGATCCACTACCATATTGATATCTCCAGAAATGTGTCTATGCAACATACTGTAAATATCCAAGTTCGAAAAAACAAGATCTCAACCATAATAACTGCAGTTCTGCTATACAGTACCTTTATTTGATTCTATCAGGCTCTGTCTTTTTCAGATACACTACCTACTGAGAGATTAATTTTTAAATTATATAGCGGATTTCAAAGTAACTTGAAGTATTTACTTAACAAAAATATTTGTTCTTGTTTCTCAACTTGTGATACTGTATAATCCATGCAGTTTGATTTGATGTGTTGCCTGTAATAATCTTTTATCTTGATACTTTTTTTAATCCTAGTCTGCCATGAAATTCGGCATTTTGCTCATGGTCTAAGCAGACATTATGAAACTTAAACTGAAACTTATTTTACCAGTACTGCTCTAATGCTTAGCTACGTCAATCATCAATAAGCCTGACCTTATCAAAATTACAGTATATAGATGGCTTGATCACGATACCAGCAACATATATTTAAAAACTCTGAGGTATCCCACAGAGCTGGCCATTGGTCAACTAGCTTGACTTCAAATGAGTGCAGATGGTTACTCTTTAACCATGTGGCTTGCTGGCCTGATCACTCAGACACTAAATGAGGTCTTTGCAGCATTTGGAAAATCTCCTGGTTGAGTAAAAGTGATATAGATAACCACACACCTGACTGAGCCTGACATCAATTGTGGGACAATATAGGAAGCAATTATCTGTCCAGATTTCAGTTTTTAAAAAAGAATCAATTTGGGAAAATTATGCCATTTTACTTCTTATATTTTTAAATTGTTGGTAACCAGGTAAGGCCCACTAGGCACAAAGCCTGTTTTCAAGGGAATCCAAGTGAGGTCACATGACTTGCTCAGAGTCACACAGTATGCCATTGGAGGTTCTAGGAATCAAACCCAGGTCTGTTGGATGTACCACCATCATTCGCAGCTCATTACTCTGTCCTCTAGGCTAGCCTATATTGCCGGCCCTTGTTGGTCCTTTTTGAAGATGTAACAAAGGAACTAGGCAGGTGGAAGACAGTTGGTGTGATATACTGAGATTTCAGTAAGGCATTCAAGATATTGTGCTGTAGTTCATCATGAGAAGTTTGTTCTAAAGTTGAGGAAATCTGGAATTAATGGAAATTTAACATGCTGGTTACAAAGTAGAACTCAGTGAGCAGTGCATGAGGCAACACTGCAGTGGAAAGAAGACAAAACTGTGGTTACTTAAGGGTCAGTATTAGGAACCCTATAGCAGAATATTTTTTTATTTTAACCTACAGTTAGATGAGTCAGGAATGGCACTTAGATTTGCAGAAGACACAATGCTTTATATGGAAGATCTATTGCAGGCATAAGGGAGACAAATCTACAAAGGAACTTCCTGTAAACATTTCAGGGCAATGGAGCAACATGTGGCAAATGAAATTTAGTGTGAATAAGTGTATGGTCCTTTACCTAGACCCAAAGTCTTCTGGGCAAGGGTACTATTAAAATAGTAAACACAAAATAGTGAGCAGCAACAGGCCAAGACAAATAGCTGAGTGTCATCAGCTGTGACAATTCATTAGGCAGACTGAATGTTTGGCTGCATTAAAAGGGCAAGCCAATGACATTCCATGAAAGTGATGTGATTCAGCTCTTTTAAAGAACAGTGGCATACTTGTACTTAGAGTGCTTTGAACATTTCTTCAAAAGAATATTGTGACAATCCAGTATAGCAAGCAACAAAGACACAGATTAAGAGAATAGAGAGATTCATCTGGGAGGAATATTTAAACTGGCTAGACATGTTTGTTCTGGAAAAAGAAGGCTAAGAGGAGTAGAGGTGGGCATAGTGGCCAAAATTCACTCCACAAAGCAATTTGCAGAGCAATGCAGACTCTGTGAAGTAATCTGCAACGTGAAGTGGAGTACTTTGCGTCATAATGAGGAATGTGAAGTCCATTGATAACAATGACTTCACATTACTCTACCTTCCCCCAACCACTTCTGCACCAATTTTAATGTGAAGTACATAGAAATCAATGTACTTTGTATCACTTCGCCTTGTTATTGAGCTCCAAGGCGAATTTTGCAGTGATTCATGGACTGCACGTCACATGGGCTCTAGATTGTTCTGCACAGCCTCAGTTCTGTGTAGTGTGTGTGTAGTGGTAGATGGAAACAGTTTCCTCTCAGAGTTCTGTGATTCAAATCCTCTAAAAACTGTTAAAAAAGTATTTTTGAACCATTTGTTTTGCTCAAAATTTAGTACATTGATTGTAGGAAACCCTCCTGTACTCATATCATCAAGTGTTTATTGTTTGTGTGTGGATTTTGAATGTTAATTTAGAACATTCAGTCTGTGTATACTAACAGACTCTTGAAGTGTGCTTTGAGGGAGGGGCATATCTGTGGTGGTGGACGAAGGTTAAAACTTGGAGAAAAAGGCAGTCTTTTTGTTTTGGTTACATTTTTCTTGTATAACTGTGTTAATGTACACACTGTAATATTTTCAGTAATTCTTGACATTTCTTTTGTTGATTGTTGTGGTGCAGCAGTGCATAAGTTCCATTTGTTTAAAAGATTTGGTTATATTACTGAAGTTTTCAATTTGCTACATATTACTTGTAGTGTGTGTGAGTATGTGTGGGATGCGTGCCATCAGATCAGACACATTTTATTATGCCACAGTGTAACTGCAGCAGTGTGAACCTACTATTCACTGCACCTGTGCGATTTTGTACTGCTTTGTGGTATCTTGATTTTGGACTATAACTGCAGTGCACTGCACCCCCACAACCGGCAAAAGGTATTCTTTTCCAGATTGGATTGTGACTTGTGAGCACTGGTTAAGGTGTTGTTGTGACTTTGCGTCTGCATCTCTTCTTGATTGCACAGTGGAATCTTAATCTATCTGTGCTTTTGCATCTGTTTAGTGCCCAATCTCCATCTACAAGCCACAGCTGTTTTATTTTTTGGCTTCATATCCACCAGCCCAGACTGAAAGTTCAGAAATCTAAATTTGTTTAGAATTTTCTTGGTGATCCCTCAAAATGCCTGCAAAGAAATGTGCAAGCAAAGCTGTTTCTGGCCATGGCACTGCTGTGAGTGGCAAGATTGTCCATGGGTGTGGTAGTATGCAGAAGTGCATAGCTGACGTCAGTAAAGGGATTTCTTCATCAATGTTTTTTTTTTTTTACAGTGCAATCTGTAGCTTCTCTCATAGTTGGAGGAGATGATGTTGCCCCAACTGGTGGTGTTAATGCAGTTTCTGCTGGCATGAGTATTGTTGTCTCAAGTTCCACTTCTGACCAGTTAACCATTTCAAAAAATATAGTTGAGTCTAAAGCTGTGACTGACAGTGTAGATGATGTCATAATCCCCATTAACATTCCCATGGTAGTTGAACATGATTCTGATCCTGGCAACAATAACTCACAATGTCACATTTCTTCAAGTGCTGTTGAGGTCATGCCTTTGCCATCCAATGATTCAAAGTATGGCGCAAAAATATCAGGTGATGATGATGCTGTGGTTGGAACGTGTTCTCCACTTGACAGCATCCAAGCTGAAAATGTGGATGCAGGTGATGTTGATGAATATGATAATGATGTCAGTGACCCCTGTTGGGAACCGTAGAAAAAGAAAGTCAAGGTGGCTATGTCTGGGTGTGCTGGCGTTAAACCCCCCCCCCTCAAAAAAGTTCTGATTTAACGGTTCCTGTTGATGATAATGATGATGACCCAGTAGTAATCATAGGTAGTCGTGGCGGTCAGTTGGAGTCCAAGTGTGTCCAGCCTGAAAAATCATGTAGCACACCCCCCATTTCAGGGGTTAAAAAAACAGAGTCCAATAAACACATCAGGGACATGTTAAAAGTAGGGGATCACAATCCCTTGTTTGGGATTTTTTGTCCAAGATGCAAATGATGATTCAGTTGCAGTCTGCCAGCTTTGCCATGCGTGTGTGAGTCGAGGTAAAAAGGGGAGTCAACTGGGTATGGGGGGCCAGCATACACATCTTAAGAACAGGAACATGGCACTGTGGACCCGGCACCAGATGGCAGCTAATGCCATAATGGGGCATTCACCCTCATCATCAACCTTACTGAGCATGTTATCCTCTTTCATGAGTGTAAGACCAAGCAGGAATGTCTGCAGTAGCAATGAAATAACACCAGAGGATTACTACAGACATGGTGAGGGGGAGGATTATGATTCAGAAATCTTGTCAAGTGGTGGTCAGAGTAGCAGTGGTGGTGGTGGTGGTCAATGCAGTATGTCTAGTGCAAGTGGTACATCAACCCCTGTACTTAAAATGGGGAAAATAACTTCATTTGTGGATTTGTCACCTGTGCACCCCTCTTCATCACATGTCCACATCCCACCCCTGGCCATTCTCAGAGCCAAGCCATTTGTCACACCCCGTGCAAAACATGTAAGGCAGCATACATTGAAGAGTGTTTTTGCCCACAGCCTCCTGCCTGCCTGAAGCATGTAATCTAAACTGTGTAAGCTGTGTGATGTGTATAGGTTGCCTGTGAATTCTCACTCCGCCTTAAAGCAGAATAAGGCGGAGTGCACAACGTGAAGTCATAATTACAATGCAAAGTGGTGAAGTGGGGGTTTAAAATGGAAACTTCGCATAATGGAACACTAACTCAAAGTGGCCGCTTTGTGGGCAGAATTTTACTTTGCTGCATCTCTAAAGAGGAGATATAACAAGGGGATCAGGTAGAATCTTTTTTACTTGTGCAGGGAAATAGAACTAGTGGGCATATTCTATTCTTCAGGGCGACAGAATTAGGATAATATAAAGATGCATTTTTTTAACCCAGTGTGGTAAACCTATGAAATTAACTCACAAAAAAATGGTACAACTGAGAAGCACTGAACCTTTTGAACTCAAACTGGATCAATTCTTCATGCAAAATAATACTGCTGAGTGCATCATCTAAATTATTTGGGGACAGAAGGATCACAAGACATTTAAATTAGTACACATCTACACAGCATGTCTATTCATACCTGCTTATGAAGTAGTGGGGCAGACATGATGGGCCTAGCATCCCTTCTGATCTCATGTTACTATGTCATAGCAGAATTAATCTGTTTGGGATGAATCATATCACTTGTCTTTGGGTTGCAACAGGTTTTCACAACCAGTCATTTTCCTCTCCATAGTGCCAAAGGCCATGCAATTTACTGATAGCATTTCAAATAAATGAATGGCTTCAGCTATTTCACATGATATTAGATGCTGCAGTTGCTGGATTGATGGAGACAAACACATATGGCTAAAGGCTCTTGATCTGTTTTTTCTTTTAGCATTTCCTGTGTTCTGATACTCTTGTCCTACATACCAGTACTCAAATATATTTGTGGGCAGTCTGGCAAAGTGTGAGCAGGATCAAAAGTTGCCTGAAAACAGACTTGTGCATTGGATCCAGTGGCTAAAAGCAACTAACCACTGACATAATTATCCATCTTACAAGAATGAAGGTCAAACACAGATCATCGCATATTGCATGACTGGATAATGGTGTCTTGTGACGATAGACTGAAATTAATGGGAATGTCTGCAGATTCCCTGAGTGATGCTGCTCCAGTTTTTTGCCTAGAGCAATAATCCCCAACTGTTCCTGTACAAAACCATCTGCTTTCGAGATTAATCCAGGTTTGTTCTGGTGCCATTTTAAAACAACTTAGCCTTGGTGAACTGTCCAATTCTTCATAAACTCTAACTTTTTCATGACTGAGTTCATGAGAATTGTGGATAATCTCACACCATCAGGAAGTGCTGTATTAAAGATACCAGTGCTAAATGGCTTAACAGTACTGTATTTGCTCTTACAAGAGAACAGAATCATTTATGGGAAACATACAATAGAACAGGTTCACAAGCAGACTGGCTTAGTTATAGGCAGCCAAGGAACAAAAATAAGACATCTTTAAATGATGCAAAAAATCATTTCTTCAATCGACAACAGATTAATAGCCAAGTGGACCCAAGACATTTTTGGAAAAACATTCAGATTTTGAGATTGTCAGAGAACAATAACAACAGCAAGCTGCAAAAAATAATTTCCTCAAGCAACAACAGATTAATAGCCATGTGGACCAAAGACATTTGAGGTAGTCAGAGAACACTAACAACAGCAATGCCTTAAATGGTAGTATGGTTTCAAACCCTTTCACCATGGCCAATTTATTTAATCTGGACACTATGGGTAAAGACCTACTCACCAATGTACAGTATATTATTTTTCTACACAGTAGTTTATTTTTTTTAAATACAGTCTTTACTGAAAGCTTGCATCAGTTAACAAGACTTACAAGCAACTTCCATATATCATTTCTCACAGAAAATCATAGTATGATAATTAATAATTCAAAAAATAGTTTAACAATCTAGTTTATTTATTTTAACCCTTGCTGTGCCACCGGCATGTATACACATCCTAAAACCCTATACATTCTAAATCTTTTAGCAGCCAAAGAGTTAATAGAAAGATGATAATGCATGACCTGTGGATTGACCAACATTTTATGACTAGGTCACTTCATCAGGGAACCACATTCACAGGAAATTAGGCATTAAAAACTATTTAATTCTGATAGTATATTACTGTCATACACTTGAAAATGACAGAAATCACTCCATAACATGTTTTATGTATATTGGTAACATAGTCATACATAAAGAAACATATCAAACAATTATAGTTAAAATTAGTCATAAATACAGAAACATGCCAATTAATTATGCTAAAAAAAGTATAAAACTTGTTTCTTTATGTATGGGTGATGCATTACACACCCTACACTACAATAACCCCATTATACACTAGTGTACCTGCTTATCTTTTTTCTTTTCCATTACCCACCCTCTTGTAAATAATTTTCCTGCATCTAAAATGTTAAACTCAGTCGGCTTGTTCAAATTTTAGTTTATAGCTGCCCACCAAACTACGTACGGTTTTGTGAGGGTTTGTAAAACATCACTGATATATAGAAATACTATAACTGATTGGTATATTCTGCATTATGACTATGTTACCAATATAGATAAAATAGTTAATGATGAATACTATGAAAGAAATGTATATCAGTGAATGGGTCTTTACTTCATAGTGTTTGGATTTCAAGAGGTGTTTTGGGGCAGATTCCTCCATGTTTTCTTTTTCTTTCTGTTTTTTATTTTACTTTTTTCTTTTACTACAGCTAACAGTGGGGCCACACTGGGCTTCCTTTGTACAACTTATTTAATCAAGCATTCCTTGATTTAAATTATTGAAAGACACTTTCACCTTTTTGCCTAAGCCTGCAACCAGTGCCTTTGCAAACATGGACCCTTCTTTCCCCAACCTCGTGAAACAAGTGACTATAAAAGGAAGTGTCTGACTTATTGCCTAACGTAAACACAAACACTCAAGCCGGTTATGATGACCTAGAACAAAGACTGATTAAAATGGCTACCCTGGGGATCTTTGACCCTATAGCAAAAATATTTAATCACTCATTCCTCACAGGGGGAGTTTCCAATTGCTAGAAATTGGCTGAAGTTACTCCACTTCATAAAGGAGTTCCCAAAAAGCTTCTAGAAAATTGTAGACCTACCTCTGGCTTATCAGTTTTGTACAAAACAAGCAAAACAGAAAAACAGTAGAGGGTAAGACTGTAAGCAACTTGCTAAAGACTTGCTTTGGTACACGGACTCTTAGCGGATGAACAGCATGTGGGTTTAGAAAGGATTGTGGCATGACAGCAGCACTGGTTAATTTCACGAATGATGTTTCTCATGCCCTTGACAATACTCTTGTAACTGAGACCATATTCATGAATATTCCCTGTGCCTATGACTCCATGGATCATGACATTCTGTTGGCTTAACTATTCAGTCTGGGCTTTGATTCTGATCAGCCATCCCTGATGCAGGTTAATTGCTCAAGATCCTTGGTGCTTAAACCTACTTACACATTGTCTCCCCCCCTTGAGGTCTCAAGTGGGGTTCCACAGGGCTCCTTCTTGAGCCCTGTTCTTTTCTCTCTGCTTATCAACCCTCTAGCCCTTCATTTGAGCAATTCAAAACCTCTGCACAGTGCAGATGATGTGGTCATTTCCAGGTGCTTCTGAAATATTGCTGACATCAATCTTATTTTAAATATAGTCTCTGAATCTTTACATAATTGACTTGCTCAGAATAAGCTAATCTGAAATAAAACAAAAAAAAATGCTTTTTTGAATCGTCAACCAGGGCCAATATCCTTACTGGTGCTTTTCATGCACTGTATACACATGAGATGGTTAAAAAATCTGAGGTTATCAGTAATTCTAAATATGTAGGGATCCAACTTCATTCTGGTTTATCCTTCAGAATTGCCTGGAACACCTTACTATTCAACTAACTAGAAAACGTGGACTACTTTATGAGGTTAAGCACTGCCCTACTGATGAAGCCTGCTTGGCCATTGCAAATTAGTTATCTTTCCTTCTTGTATTATGGTGCTATTCTCATTGCCTCCTTGTCTAACAGGGAAATGTTTAGGCTCAAATCTGTCTACAGTTATATAGGGCATTTGTTCTTGATGTGTGATAGAAGACTTCACTACTGCTTAATCTATAATAATTTCAGACAGCTTTCTCCTTAAACCAGGTTGGACTACTGTACTTGCTGGGGAGCAAGCACTACTGATAAAATCATTGCATCTACAGTAGCTCTCCCTTGTGTTAGCCCTGACTGAATAATTTCCAGAAAGGCCTTGAACTCTCAGATCAGCATTGGGTTGTCTACTGTCAAGCCCCAGTTCACAACTTTGTTGGGTCAGCCTTCCCTTGATCATGTTACGCTCATGTTCTGGAACTCTGTACCTGCCTTCCTGAGGGAGGCAACATCTCTTTTGTTCTTTAAAAGTTTGTAGAAACAGTACTTTCATGACCATTGTAAATGTAACTGTTTTACATGAAATGTAATGTAATTTTCCACTCACTTATTGCCATCTGTTCTTCTGTATTGTTCGTGTGCATGTCCGGGTCGCCCCTGTAAATGGGCATTGTCCCAGTGGGCTCCACCCAGCTATCAAAGTCTAAATAAATAAATAAATAAATACATAAATAGTTTGTTCTTTGAGAGTTATCAGTGTGATACAGGTGTCAGATAGGTACCACAACAGCCTAAAGAAAAACACACATTTACTACCATCACAGGAATCATACAAGAGGTTGTTTCCAAAAAGCATAGCATACAAAATCTGTAAACAGGATATAGGGAGTTGTACATGAAGATTTATTGAACTCACCTGTCCTGTGTACTGATATATTGTTGTGTTTATTTTAAATGCAATAAAATATAAGTTAAAATAATTATTCATTTTTTTCTCCAATCCACCAGCACTCTCTAAAGCTCCAGACCAAGTGAAAAGGATGATGAATTGCTAATTGACATTCCCGGTGTGTGGCATGCTGCTAAGGTTTCAACAGAACCACATACTGCTTGAGATGTGTTGTTTGCATTTCCTTCAGTGTAGATGAGGACAATACGACAGAGAAGTATATTTCTTTATTTTGGGATGTAAGAGTGGGATGCAGTCACTCTCTTAGCTAAGTACCAGGTCAGCAGAAAAGAACATTGATCGTTAGTACATTTAAAGGGTTCCACCATGGCACGGCGACATGGAATTTGCCAACCACCAGCACAGCGACAGCACAACACCACCAAATGGTGTTGTACCGTCGTTGGGGGAACTAGTGTTTTCTGTTGGGGGGCTTTGCCTCCCACACCCCCTCGCTTAAATTAACCAACTCTGAGAAGGAGTTAGTTCGGGAAGGGGCGAACACCCAGGAGGCAACAGTGTTGGGAACCCAGCAGACCATCACAGCAAATTGCTGAAATGTCACTGTGATGGTCTTCGTTGTATTCCCATTGCTGTTGTGACATGATATCCATGTAAAGCAGCACATAACTGCAAAAAGTGACAACATAGTTTTTATAAAATCAGCCCATGCTTTACATGTCTGCACACACCTCACTTCCTGTACACATACTTATGGCTCATGGCTGTGGGAGTCTTGAAGCATCTCCTATGCTACCAATAAACTATGCTCAGCTCAGCTCAACTAAGCTCAGTACCAGATTTCACTACTGGGTGACACTAATGGCAGTAACACTACTGGCATGCCATGTAAATTTGTTCCTGAAAATTGTACAAGGTTTACTGCAACATTAACATGAAACAAAATATGTTGTGAGAGGTAACAGCAAATGAAAGAGTAATGTGGTTGTACAAAAAAAGATAGTACTAAATTTTAAAGTGGTAAGAAAACAAGTAAAACATACTGTTGACAGACACCAAGGCCAATCTGGATACAGTATCTTAGAAGTATACTTATTGTCTCAAAACAATAATCCCAAGAGATCATTTGTTAATGAGCCATTTCGTGGAAAGTGCCACTCTGCAGTAGCAAGATCTTTGGTATGATAATGCAGTACATACAGTATATACTCCCTCCAGGACTTTCATGTCATGTCAGCTTAGTTCAGTAGTCAAACCAAATGTCTTCCTACTCTCAGCAGTGTTGGTAAGAAGAACAGAAAGCTGAATTTGTTCCTAATATATGTTTATATGTACAGTTACTGTGTCTCTTATGGTTATAACTTGTCCTGGAGCATTTAAAAATATTCTGTCTGTATCAGGCTTTTCCTGATTTGCCAAATAGATAAATGATTAATATTTCACACACTGGTGCTCACCAGAATATTTCTTGATGTAACTGGTAGCAATACCACACTAAAACCCATAGGTCTGTATTCACAAGACACTTGGACTCTTGTAGCACCTCATAGTTTACATAGCTTTATTTTTTTTTCTATTCATAAAACATAATTTAAGTATTAAGTATTTCAGTTTCATTTAATTTCATTGTATCTGTTTCCTTTTTTCCTCCACTCTTACAGGCCAGTGCTGAATTAGGACTGGAAAAAATAAGAAGTTTTAAAAGTATAAATAATACTGGAAAATGTGCTTACCAGTATCATCTATAGGGCACTGAGCACTAGGGCTGTGCATTTGAATACCATGAAAAATGGAAGACTCATTATTCATGACTTGGTAAGATATAATATGCTCTATTGAGGGTGTCATTTCTGGGGAAAGTTTAAAAGAAAGTTAGAACCCCACAAATGTAGCCCTGCCCTGGATGGCAAGGGCTAGTCCTGTGGCCAATCCCACAGTCTCAGTACTCTCCCTTCCCACAGTCTTTCCCATTGTCTTTCCAGTCATAAAGTAAAACTGCTGGTATCTTGAATGTCACTTACTCCTACCAGACCACATCTTTTATTCCCCATTCATCTCCCCAGCATGGCCTCCCAACTCCAAAAGTCCTTGACAGAAAGGTGGTGACCCAACCCCTGAATGATGAGTCTGCCCCCCCGAGCCATACAGTTTACATACAATATCACTCTCTAAGCAAGCTGTCAGCTGACAGCTTAAATGCACTGTAGGGGAGGGGTTATAGTGTATAATATGATACCAAATTCTATCTGTCCAACCATTTTTCTTGGCTCAATTGCCTAATCCATTCCTTCAGTCTAAGATAAAAAGGACAGGACACCTTCCCTCATGTCTCCGTCTTCATGGAATTTCAGCTGTTGATAAATACTGTTCCTTCTTGTATTATTACAGGCAAAAGCTATAAGCAAACCTTGCTTTTGTATAATACCAGTGGCTGGGTTCCCTTGGCTGCAGTCTTGGTGCTTTCCATTACCTTGCTAGGCAGTTCTTTTTAGAATTCAAAAGGGCCACTCCTTCCACTATGTGCTTATGTTTTGGGGATGTAATGCCCCATCACCAGAGCACTGAAGGTCTTACGGTTTACATAATATAGTAACCGGTTGAATGTATAGTTGGGAAACTGTCTCTAGATAAGTTATATAATGTATAGATACAGGAAACAGTTGCTAACACTAGGGAAACTTTACACTCTCCTAATGCTATATATACAAAATTTCTGTTGTATGCTTTTTACTTGTTTTTAACATACAATAATATTGTATTTTAACATGTACTTAAGTGAGTATTTAATCTGAAGTTTTTGTTCTTCATTACACTGTATTCACAAACAGACTGAAACATTCAGCATTTATGTTAGTGAAGCTTTCTGCTTGAAGAGTTTATAACTGGTTCTGGGACTTTTGATCTTGAATGGCTCCTAAGCTAAGAACAAACTGGTGAAATGTGATTCCTCTGATGTAAACTGTTGTTATGATTTAAATGAGTATTTTAAACCAATGAGAATTTGTTCTGTTTTTTTATGTATGATCTGGGTGTATATAGTATGTAATTTTATAAATAACTGTCATAAGCTTCTGAAGAAGGACTTGGTTGGTCCAAAAGCTTAGGCACTGTTCTTTTTGTACCATCTATGTTGGTTCAATAAAAGGTATCAAACCATTTGCTTCTGGATTTGTTCATACAAGGACCAATATGGCAATTAAACTAAATGAATCTGAGGCAAGAAATACAACAACCTCTATTTGTCAAAAAAGAAATGGCATTGTCATTTTAAAAACGTTGGTAGTTTTGCCCCAGAAGTCCACAGTTCCACATTTTTCCATCAAACATATTTGTATGACCACTGTATGTGAATGCTGCTGAAATAAGTGGGTGTATTTAATCAGAACTGCATCCACTTGCTTCCTGATGGTCCTAAGACACCTACTTGTGGGTTTCAAAACTTTCATCTGTTGTTTTGATGTCCAGTTGTTGTCTGTTTAGCAACTGCAGCTAAACTCTGCAGTTCACATTGATTCTTCAGTAAAACTGTGGAAAATTATTCCTCCATTAAAAATCTCAAGCAGAAAACAAATCTATCATTTAAATAAAAAAAAAATATGCTTTCAGAATCCTAAGGGATACAACATTATTCCAAAAGCATTTTGGAAGCAGAATTGCCATACAACCATCAACCACTCAGTGAAGTTCTTCATTCTGCACAGCTCCAGTCATAGTAGGAGATTTTTTTTTATTATTATTTAGTTGTTTAACCAGGTATAGCACACTAAGCTGAAAGCTTTTTTACAGGAGTGACCTGGGAGCACAAGAGATTCAGAGATTCAATAGTGGGTTGATGCTATGTTGACTGAAGAAAATGTGGCTCAGTTGCAATCCATGCAGAGGGCTCCCCACAGCCAAACTAGGACCCTAGATGTCTGCTGTGAGCAGCTAAAAAATGGAAATTAAAATGTGGCAGGGAAAGGCCTCCCTGCTTTTTTTGGTACATAAAACAGTATTCTCCATACACACAGTCTCTTATCCCACCATAAGAACCTGGAGACATCACTACTTAGTGAAATACTCTAACATACTGTATAAAAAAATAAATTTTTATAAAAGTTACCAAAACAAATATTTTTATTCATGTTAGCTACTGTACCTATTTTTTCTCAGTTATAAGCAGTGAGGTTGTAGAGTATTCTCTGCTCACACTACTCCACCATGAGACTGCCATTACTGTACCTTTCTGTTTTTTTTTTCCTGCAATGGCTTCAGCTTCAGGTAATGCACATTAAAATAATGCAGGTAGCATCATTATCACACCAGCGGTACATCCTAGTGGTTAGAATGCAGATACCCAAGTTTGAACCCTACTGCTACTATGTACATGTTATGATCTTGAACACATCTCTTAACACCCAGCTCCCTCTTCCTAGCTCTGCATATAACATCTCTGAGCTTTCATCACACTTTGATAAAAAATGGGGGGAGGGGACTACCCTGGTGTGCTGGTTGTGTACCGATAAACAAATGGACAAGAGCAAAAAAGAATAAACCAGGCACTCACCCCAATTGCTGAGGGATGAATGGGTGCACTCCAAAATGTCAGTGAAGTTATAGATAAGTTAAAATATATGCCATTGTAATTTATTATCTTGAAAACTTGCATTTTTTTTTATTATTGTTTATGTCCATTCCTGTTTCTGGTGCCCTGTTCCTCCAGAACCCTTTGGTACCATCCCTGCTGGCCACCACCTACCTGACATGTGTTCTCCTCCATGGGGCCTCAGGTTGGGGTACACGGTGAAGAGACTATATTATTAAATGCACCAGATGACAACAGACATGGCAAGGAAGCAAGGCTAGTCCTGGATAAACCAGGGTAGAGTCCAGCTGGCACTGAGGCTGCTTTTCCATTTTCTTTCCAATCCTATTAAAGGATGCTGGTCCATGAGGGGGATCAGTGTATATGTGGACACAGTTTATGCACAGCAAAGGTCCCTGACCAGTGTCCTCCCATTCCATCATAGGACCTTGTTGTGCAACAACCTATTGTCACCCAGGTAGCAATACTGCAGTGAAAATGGTGTCCCTCCCTGTCATGGAAGGGGACAATGTCCTTTGGAACACTCCATACTCCTCTCCCATGTCAGCTAATGACACTCAAGCTTGTTACTGAGCTTGGATTGCTAGTGTTGTGAGCAATAGCCCTTTTGCTATGCCAACAGGCCAGCTGAGAACTTGTATTTATCAGCTTACTGCAGTTTACTGCTCCTGTACGTGCACCTGTGGTTACCAATTTTATTGTTTCTGCTGTATCACCCCCACTTGTAAATCATCCCCTGGGTCACACCTGGTAATGTGCTTTATCTCATTGTACCTATCCCAGTTACCAAAATTTAAATCAATAAATTAGTTCAAGCCAAAAATCTATATAGAAGTGTGGCAGTATGCCAACAGGTCCTGTACAGGGAGATGAATGACATGGAGTTCCTGAACTTATCCAGCATTTGGAGTGTGCTCATTCATCCCTCAGTGGTTAGGGTACAAGTATGTTTTATTTTTGATTTTTTCTCTTCTCTCACATTACAATTTCCTGTGCATCCCCAATGCTGCTCCAACTATTTATTACTTTTGATTACCATATAAAAGAGTCACTTAATAAAGCTTAATTCATTTTTTTCCCCATCATCATTATTATATAATGTAATCACATGGGAAGGAGGATGCAGTTACCAGCCCTATGGTGATGTGATGGAAAAAGAAAACCTATACAGTTGTTAGAGCATAATACAAAATAAACTGGTAAAGAATTGTATTTTTGATTAGCTGTTCATAAAATTAGATTTTTCTGAAGAGAAACTTTGTTCCTCTTTAAGAGATAATTTTTGCACAGAAAATGTGTGACTGAAGACTAGCTATCGTGTGAACCCTCATGGTTGTGAGTGCTAAAATCACAGTCTTTTATTAGCAATTACTTCTTAAAACAACTTATTTAAAAATGAAGTAAAAATAACCTCTGCTACTTCTGATTACACAGACATGCTAAAAAGAGTTTAGGCATGATGGAAATATAAATGATGGAAATGAGGCCGTGTTGTCTAGTGGTTAGAGTATTGGCTCGGGCACCAAATGATCACAGGTTCAAACCCCACTAGAGATAAATGTTCACTGTGTGACCCTAAGCAAGTCTCTTAACCTCCCAGTGCTCTAGTCAATCAAGCTACAAAAATGAGTAAAAGCACGTTCCCACTGGAAATAACATTGCATCTCAGCTGGGCTATCCTGGGTAAATAAATTATAAAACAAAGCTCTATTGTGGTATCATTTGGGAAGCAAATATCAAATCTGAGTTTATGCAGTGAATGGGCAAATACATCTTCTGGAAGTGGGTATTTGATTTGTATTGCTTCTAAACTATCTACAGTAAGAGATGCAGTGTACTATTCAGCTGGGCTGTCTGGGATAAATTCATTATAAAACAAAGATCTATTGTGGAACCATTTTGGAAAGAAATAAAATCTGAGTTTATGAAGAGAATGAGCATATATATCTCCTAGAAGTGGCTATTTCATTTGTATTGCTTCTAAACTGTCTACAGTAAGAGAAGCAGTGTCCTTTTGCACCTGCTGAGTTCTAATCGCAAGCTGGTCAGCCAGTGCTGATCAGGAAAACTGTATCTTTCCTTCTGCTGTGCCTGTTGTCCTATAGCAGGTAAGCTGTAGTCCATCAGTGGTCTGTATGCCTTGGCAATGAGCACAGCCGTGATGCAAGGACCTCTACAACCCTTCAGAATGAACAGCTGCTACCCAGCTATCAGTGCCTCAAGCTGTTACACAGAACTGGTTAGAGAAATGTGCACCAGCCATGCCTTTCTGACTGACACTTCATCAACTTAACCCAAACAAGAATAACTAGCATAGCTGTGTTAAGGTGAGGTAAGATAATTAAATTTTTATATAGCACCCCCTCCCAGAGCCTCGTGGCACTTTCCAAAACGTACAGTTGAACCAGACAAATACTAAAACCATTACAAAGAAAGAGAGTCAATTACACTAACATGATAAAAAAATCACTTGTTAAAAGCCAGGGTAAACAGATATGTCATAAGCCCTTTTTAAAGCCCTGTACTGAGTGACTATTTCAAATATACTGTATTAGGGCAGGGAGTTCCAGAGTTGAGGTGCCACTACAGTGAAAGCCCAGCAGCCAGTTGACTTTAGGTGTGCACACAGGCCTCACACTTAACAACTGTTACTGACCTTTTTTGTTAGAATATTTGGCTAGGAAGGCACACTGAGCTGAAGCTGATTTCCATGTTTGACCCAGGACAGAATTAAGCACTGGGGCGGTTAAATGACTTGTTCAGGTTCACACAGTATGCAAGTGGTGGTTGTGGGATTCAAACCCAGGTCTGCTGAGTCTTCAGGTTCACAAGTATACTGTTCTGACTTCTAATCGTTAACTTATTCTGCTTTCTATGAAATGTTCTTTTATACGTTTTCTGATACATTCTGAATGAATGTTGCATATTGTGAATCTTGACTATTACACATCCTCAGTCTTTATTTCATTTTCCATATTATTGTCTTTAGAGTGCTTAGAAGTCCTTCTTCAGTTGTTATGCTATAAGTGAGGCTACCATCTAAAATATCCTAGAAGAAGATTCCTAAGAAAGGTTTGAAAACAAAAAAAATGGCTGTTAAAGCTTATGAACAATATTAAAGGGATATTAAAGAGCTACTAGGGCAAAAACAGGCAGACAGGGAAATAATAAAAATTTTAAGAAGTCAATTGTAACTTTTATTTCTAAAGAATTTTTCTTTTTCCTTTTGCTTATCTGAAAGTCTTCTATTTGATAATTTATTTATTTAAAATTTGGTTACTGGGAAAAGCACACTGAGCAGAGGCTAGTTTCCAGGAACGACCCGAGGACAGGGTAACAACACACACAAAGGGTTTCAAAAGTACACCAGCAGTTATAAAAACAAATTGCAGGATAAAAAATAATACAAGCATAACAGATAATTTCATTAATTAAGTTCAATTGCAGGTCAAATATAAAAGGTAGCGCGAGGAACAGAAACACATGTTGAAGTGGCTAGCAAGATAGTAGAATAAGATAAAGGGAGGTAGAGGAGCAAACAGGGGCTTTTGGTCATGGAAGTATACTGAGGACTACAGAGACTGTTACTGAGGCTGGGAGATGGGATACTAGCTAAATGACTGGCAGGAGAGAGGCAGCTGTAGGGGAGAATGTTTTAGGGGGGTGATACGACAGGAGGAGAAACTGGCGTAAACCAGGGGCCATAGTACAGAGGAGAGATGATAGCAGAGTTTGAAGAAAAGAAAGGATAGGGGAATGGCTGAGCTATGAGGAAGGGTAAGTAGTGCACAAGGAGTGGCAAGCAGCGCGAGATGGAAATAGCAGTCCCAGAGAAATGGAGGTGAGCAACAACAACAAAACATTAGGATAATATTGTGCTGGATGTGTGGAACAGCTCTTAGCCTGGCAGCTGATATATATAACTCTACTGCCCCACACTACATCATCATCATTATGATCTGACAGTGACATCACAGGTGAATGACCAAGCTATCACTCACTTGCTGTTCCTAAGAAGCAGTGACGTCACAGTGAGGTCACAGTGCTGATTATGTAGTGTGGGGCAGTACAGCAAGACATGTCAGCTGCCAGGCTAAGATATGTTCCACACATTACACCTACTAACATCAAGAAAACAATCTTCTAATTAAACAAAGAGATAATAAAAAGTACCTCAGATATAAAAGGTAATGGTTGGCTGCTTTTAAAATCTAACATTAGTTTTAGGCAGTACACTAGCTCTTTAATTTCCAAGCTGATACATTATTATTTTATGCTATACAGTAGGTAATACTATGGCAGAAATGGGAGAAAAAAGTAGAATGACCATCTAGTCCACCCCACCCCCCAACCTCAGTATCTCAGTGGTAATATTTAAGCTGGTTTCCCACCAAGATTTAACCATCTAGCCTATTCTTATTACGTATTCATAATGCATTGTGATTAAGCATTTCAGAGATTGATTACTCTTTGAATAAAAACAAATCATCGCTGCATGTCTTTATAGGTTTTATCATTAATGTACTATTATGACCACTAGAGGTTCTCTAACCAGTTCTGAACTCTAAATTAAGTTAGTCCCTAAGATCTTTTATTGGAAAGAATCTTGAACAGGAACATAAGATCCCTCCCTCTTTCTTCATCGCACAGCTAACCAGATAAAAAAATGTTCTAGTCTCATTTCATAAGGGTAGCTTTTTAATCCATGTATTTGCTTGGTTGCTCTTCTCTGGGTGTTCTATTGCTTACTACTGCTTTTTTTCAAGCTTGTAATTTATTGATGTTTACAGGCCACCATCCATTGCATACATGATTCGTGCATGTTACAAGAGTTACATACATGGAAGGGAACTATTTTAGCACACATTCTAGAACAATTTCAGTGAAAGAATATGCGTATGGAATCCCGCTACATTGTTTTATCACGTGTGGTAGTCCTTCCTTTGCAGGTAAAAATCAATAGCTACACAGGATTAAATTATAAATAAGGCCCTGTGAGCCATGCCCTCTGATGAAAGGAGAAGCCCTTTCCATATGCCCTGCTGGAGTCTTGAGGAATACGGCCCTCCACACTCTTCTGAATTTTATTCCCCCCCCCCCCGAACTCATGGAATTATATACAGTCTGGATGCCATTTTATGTGTTAGTCAGACAGTCCACTGATTCTGCATCTGTGTACTAATATTTTGTCTGCAGCCAGAGTCTTGAAATAACTTTGTTGGTCACAGCATAATATATGAATTCAGTTTTTTATGTGGTCGGGATACAGCAGTAGCAGGGCAGCCTGTGGGTGCAGTTTTCTGTAGTTTTGAATGATACACTGAGTTCAGTCTCAGCATCTACCCAAAAGAGTGACAGTTTGGGGCATGCCCTGAAAATATGCATGTGGGTTGCGACTTCATACCCATATCCCCACCAATATGCTGATGTTTGAGTAGTAGAATACATGGTTGTAAGTTGTGGAGTTCTAAAGAACCGTATTGCGGTTTTCCATCTGTAGTCCTGCCAGGTGTGACACCCTCTTATTTTGTGTTGCTGTTTTCCATACAGTTGTCCAGTCACTGTCTAATATTTCTATGGTGAGTTCTGCCTCCCAGGTTTGTTTGGTGTCATCAGCTGTGACTTTCATGTCACTGAATAATGCTTGATAATATAAAGAGATGAAATGGTCTGGCCTGAAACCCTTAAATGCCTCTTCTATCAGTCTTGTCACTGGTGAAATCCCTCACCCCCAGGATGCATCTGGAATCGAGCGGTAGTCTGCTGAGCACGCCTTCCTGGTAAACTTTTAAATAAATAAATAAAGGTGCATAGTATAATTTGCCTAAATTGTCCAGGTCAGCTGTTTTTTTATTCCTAGATATGTTATAGCAGGTCTCCTCATAGAAATGGGTATTGAGCTTTCATGGCTGCACCCAGGTTATAAGACAGCTGTGGGACCTCTGTTTTGGATTTATTAATCTGATAATTTGCCATATGATCAATGCAGTCTAGGAAATTCATGAGGTGTGGGAATGATTATTTTGGGTTAGTGAGATAGATAAGTAAATCATCCACATAGAAGTCCAATTTGTGCTCATAGCTCCCTATCTGGAATCCATACAGCTCCCTCTGCTGTTGGAGGTACTGGGTCAGGATTCAACATAAATCCCAAATAAGTAGAGTGACATAAGACAACCCTGTCACATTCTGCCGGAGAAGGGAACTCTCTAGCAAGGTTGCATGGGATTTTACCATAGCTTGAGGGGAAGAAAATATATTTTTGAGTTAGACTAGGGGAAGGAGAAATGTGACACAGCCCTCTGTAAATATTACCAGGAAACTCTGTCAAATGCCTTTTGTGCATTGAGACTTAGGATTAGTGCTGTGCTTTTGCAGGAGAGGGTATGCTCAATTAGAAGCAGGGTCCATTTCACATTGCCATATGTCTGTCTGATAGCTAAATCTTGCCTGATCTGGGTGGACAATGCACTTCATAAAATGGGAGGGGTGGCTAAGCAAGTAAGGACATTCTTGGCAAAAAAAACAATGTTAATGCATTAGTTAGGGTTAAAAGGACAACAGCAGGGAAATGTGGTGTTATTGTTCCCAACCCAAACACCCACCTTCACCCTGCAGACAGCAAACCAGGCATGGGGTGTGCCTTGGGGTTCTCCAGCCTAAAGCTCACCACCTTCCATCAGTCAAGAAGCTGAGATGTGTACAGTGTATGAGAATGGGATGAGCATAAGGCTGGAGACCCTCAAGACACACTCACTCCTGGTTTTCTGCCTTCAGGGTGGGGTGGGGTGTTAGGGTTGGGAACCCTAACACCACATTTTCCTACTTTTGCCACTTTAACCATAAATGATGCTTTAGCTGAGTCTTTTGCAAAGAATATATTTATATCTATCCATCCATCCATCCATCTATATTTTATTTAGTTTTTGTTAACTGGGTAGGTGCACTAGCCATGAAATGACTATTTTCAGGCACGGTCCAGGAAAGTACAACAATCAAAGACAGGTACATAGCATGAGTACAATAAAATTACAATAGTATAGGTCAAAACAGCCAGTAGTAATGAATACATGCAGCCAGGACAATAACAATCAATGAAATTCACATAGAATTTTTGGCATAAAAAACCTACACAGTCTAGGAAGAGATACCACAACATAGCAGCAAAGAAATATTGTTCCAATTAGCCACAACAATGAAGATTCAAATAGGCTGCAAAACAAGACAAGGGCAGATTTCTGACTAGGCAGGATGCATTATCACAGCCTCCAAAACAAGACTCAGGTGTGGGGGTGTTGGGGTAGATTAGCTTTCAAGAAGATAGTAAGGGTAAGAAGTGCTATGAGGTAGGGAGGTTAAAGTTAGGACAGGAGGCATCTGGCGGGTGAGTGGCTTAAGGAGGATTAAAACAAGTGCAGAGATCAGCAAGGCATAGATGCAGGTGCAGCTCCTTTTTGAAACTGTCATGGGATCCGGATATTCAAAGTGCTTGTGGGAGAGAGTTCCAAAGCTTAGGAGCAGAGTGACTGAAGGCAACAGAGTCTTTTGATGTTTTACATCTAGGTACATTCAGCAGGGATTTATCTACCGAGCGCAGTCTATAGGAGGAGGTTTGAGGTACCAGCAATGTTACGAGTGCTGAAGGGGTCTGGTTTCTGAGTATAGAGTAAATCAGGGAGCCAAGAGAGTATTGACAGCAAGCTGAGTTGGATAACCAGCACAGTTCCCTGTACAGTTGGCAGTAGTGCTTAAGCCGTGGCGACGAGGTGGCGTATCAACAGATATTATTATAAGTGACATCCCACTTATGAAGGATGGTTTTGTGTGCAGCAGCAAAAGTCGGCGTGCCGTAGGTGAGGGCGGGGCACAATACGCCTCTGGCAATAGCAAGTGTAGCAGAGGGAGTCAGTATGAAACTGGACTTGTAAGCGACCCCCAGTTTAGCATTCACTGCCTTGCAGGCAGATTGTATATGCAGGCTGAAGTCCAGGATTGGTCCAGAAGAATTCCCAGGTACTTAAAAGATGGAACACATTTTAATTGTAATTAGGGTTAAATCTTCACTTCTATGTCAAACTCAAACTTCTGCACTTTAATAACTTTGCAACCATTCCAGCAATTTGCATTAAAAAATTTTGCATGCACATTAAGGAACCAGGAATTTTTTGATGTGGCAAGTTGCGTTTCAGTTTGATGGGTGGGTGCGGAAATACGGATTGTTAAAAAAACATGTAAATTATCATTTATTTTCAAATTCTTTGTCATACCACTGCACAAAATGGTGTAGAGTTTTGGTCTGGAATTTTCAGGATAAAAGGGTCTTGGGTCACAGATGTGCCTTTTGAAGGTTTTGTGAAAAAAATTAATTTATTCAAAAGTTACTTTTAAAGTTTCCCATTATTTTCAATGGGAAAAGTCAGATGTTCACCTCAGAAAAGGATTTTGTGTCACAAGTGGGCAATCCTTTGTCACAAATGAGTAATTCTTTGTCACAAATGGGGAATCCTTTTTTGTGCTTTTTGCACTTTAATAACTTTGCAACTGTTCAGTTGACTGCTGTGAAATTGTACATGCCCATCAGGGACTAAAGATCTCTTGATGTGCCATGTTTCATTCTGGTTGGATGTGTGGATGCGGAGAAATGAAGTGTTATTAGAGGGGCAGGGTTGCGTCCCTATAGTAAGGGTTCATTCTTCACTTCTATGTTAAACTCAAACTTTTGCACTTTAATAACTTTGCAACCATTTAAGCGATTCATATGAAATTGTATATGCTGCATCAGAAACCAAAGATCTCTTGATGAAGCAAGTGTCATTTCAGTCTGATATGTGGGTGTTGAGATACGGAGTGTCAAAACACTTGTAAATTACTGTTTTTGTTCAAATCTTTTGTGACGCTGCTATGCAAAAACAATGTGGAGTTTTGGTCTGAAATGTTCAGGGTAGAATGATCTTGGGACTCGGATGTGCCTTTTGAAGATGTGGTGAAAAAATATTAATCTGTTCAAAAGTTATTACATTTTTAAAGTTTCCCATTATTTTCGAAGGGAAAAGTTAGATGCTCACCTCGAAAAAGGATTCTGTGTCACAGATAGGCAGTCCTTTGTTGCAAATGGGTAATCCTTTGTCACAAATGGGAAATCTTTTTCTGTTCTGCTGCCATTTTGTATTTTCTTAGTGAGGCAAATGATGTTGTGCGAAGTAACCAGCACCTGTGTTCTGCTAATTGGGATCCATTTCAGCTGATTCTGGTGCTAATTTTTTAAAATAACTTTGTAAATGTGTTTTTTCAACATTTTGAAATCTAGTTCCATGTATTTTTTTGTGCTCCGGAATCCTTTTTTGCAAATTGTGAAAAAGGAAGAATGATAAAGGATTCTGCTTTGCAATTTGCAAAAAAAGAAATTCCTTTTCCACAAATTGCAAAAAAAAAGAACAAAGAACAGGATTTCAAAATGTTTGAACTGCTCAATCTGGTAAAACATCCCTATATTAGCAGAACACATGTATTGCTTTACTCCCCCTCAACCCTGGTGGTACAGTGGTCCCTTCCCCTCCCGCGGTCTCCATACATAATTCCCTTGTAATATAGTGGACCTTTCCCTCTCCCAGATGTCTGAGCACCATCCCTGTATAAAGAAAATATTTTCCCTGGCAGTCTACTGATCCCCCCCCCCAATGTCCGAGCACCATCCCAACATAACAAAAAAATAAAAATAAAAACAATTATTTTCCCTGGTAGTTTAGTGGTCTCTTCCCCTTCATTCAATGTCTGATTGCTGTTGCCATATAAAGAAAATATTTTCCCTGGTAGTACAGTGGTCCCTTTCCCCTTCCCTGTTCTCTTATCAACATCCCTGTATTACATATATGATTCCCTTGTAGTCTAGTGGTCCCTTCCCCTATGTCCAATCATCATCCCTGTATAAAGAAAATATTTTTTCTGGCAGTCCAGTGGTCCCTCCTCCCTACCCTGCTCTCTGGTCACCATCCCTGTATGATTCCCTAGTAGTCTAGTGGTCCCTCCCCCTTCCCCCCATGTCTGATAGCTATCCCCGTATAAAGAAAATATTTTCTCTGGTAGTCCAGTGGTTCCTTTCTCCTACCCCATTCTTCAGTTGCCATCTGGTATGACTCCCTGATTGTCCAGTGGTCCCTCCCTCATTCTCTGATTGTGGTTCATGTGTTACATGTATGATTCCCTGGCAGATTAGTGTTCCTTTCCCCTCCCTGTATAAAGAAAATATTTTCCCTGGTAGTCTAAAGGTTCCTCCCCCCCCCCAGTATCCGATCACCATCCCCGTATAAACAAATTATTTTTCCTGGTAGTCCAGTGGTCCCTTCATCCTCCCCAGTCTCAGGTCACCATCCCTGTGTTTCCTTTATAAGTCCCTGGCACCCCCAATCTCTGTCTCCAGCTGAAATTAAGAATTGTCCCTTGATGTTTATTTGTTTTTTTAACCCTGAAAAAAAAGCTCTGTCACTGATCAGCCCCCCAACCCCTACCTCCCACTGAGCACCCACCACACCACACCCCACAGTACACCCCACACACCCTTACTCATCTGAACAGGTTCCAGGTTCAAAATCCAGTCTCCAGCTGAAGACACATCTTGTTGCTGGAACCGGTGACTGCAATATGAGAAACTAAGGTAAATGCAGTTCAATGCATTTCAATGGTATTTTCAACTCTGATGCATGTAGTAGCTCAGCCATTTTTGGACATTTTCACACTAAATTTTCAACATGGCTCATGAACAATATCACTGACATTATGCAACTCCTGCCCAAAAGGTGATTTTGTGGCCACTTGGCAAAATTACCTTTCAGGGCTTATTTGAAACTTTTCACTGCCTTTGTTCATGCGGTGGGGTCATAAGAAGAGTATGTTGAAAATGTGGGGTCAAAATATGTAAAAGTGGCAATGTTATGCACATTCATTTAAGTTTAACTAATCTCCCTCAAAACTTTGATAATTTCCAAGATTTTCACCCCAAATTTTCAACATAGCAATTTTTTACTTCTCCTCATGAACATGATAGATGTAAGTTTTCAAATCCTGCCCAAAATGCCTTTTCTCACCTGTGACGTGGAATGATGTTTTGGTGCTATCTGAAAATTCTCTGTCACAGGCATAAAAAAAGAATATGGTTATACTACAGTATCTCAAAAAGAAAGGAGATTAGTTGCAAAAAAAAAAAAAAACATTGTTAATGCACTAGTTAGGGTTCCAGTGACAAAAGTAGAGAAAAGTGCTGTTAGTGTTTCCAACCCTTAAACCTCACCCCCACCCTGCAGGCAGCAACAGGCATGGGGGGTGTCCTGGGGTTGTCAACACTAATACTCACCCCATTTTCATATACTGTACAAATCACAGCTTATTTAATCATGGAAAGGGATGAACTTTAGTGATGACAACTCCAAAGCACCCCTCCACGCCTGTTGTTACCTGCAGTTTTTAAACCAGAGCCACGTTTTCTTTTAATAATCTTCTTTGGGATGGGATGTGCCTGTGATGTTACAACGATAGGTACATTTTTTTCACTGTATATTATTCATTTTATCCAAGACATTGTAATCTGTGGCTATGGTACAGTATATGTAAGAGAACAGGCTTAGTAAAATGGTATGACAAATCTAGATAAAAATTATTCATGGGCATCCTTTGGAATTCTTCCTTACATACACTTTTTAAGCATCCAAGATCCTAATATCCTGCAAAACAATTATTACCTTCAGAGTTGAAGCCCTTGCAGTTTTAAAACATAGCCATTAAATCATCAGTCAAAGGTTTCCTAATAAACTGACCACTAATTTCATGGCCATGCCTACAGACATTTCTAGGACACTGTGTTGAAATAGTCAATTGTGGCTTTATGTTGCAAAATATAGTACTGAGATACCAATCCAGTGGTGAAGAATGTCCCACTAGTCTCCACCACCAATAGTCTTCATTTATGTCTTGCACAGCTGACTCTGACTGCCACTTATGAACTGTGACAGTGAATGCTGACTTTGTCTCAGTGGGTCAAAAATGACATTTGGACTCATTACAGTGAAGCCTTTTCTTCAGAAAAGTCTGCTCTTCTGGCAGACCAAGAGAACAGCACACCACTAAGTGCTTGACAGTGAAGTAGCAAGAGAGTAGAGATGACTAATTTAAGAAACATAATCTCTGCAAGCCATATTGCATAGTCCAGCAGCACACATTTTGGCCATGAGTCAAACCAATTACATTATTAGCAATGCCAATGGTAACCTTTACTGTAGTTGTTCATTTAATATCTATACATATTCTGGCTTGTGATTCCCAGTGCCACTGCAACACATAGAGCATAACATGTATATTATGATTAATGCAGAAAAAGAGTACACATCAAATAAAAAAACGCATTTGTCATATTATAAGTGAGAGAATATGGTTTAGCCAATTAAAGTTTTTTTTTAATTTAAAAATTCCAGAACCTCTTATAACCATGCTAGTTACTGTATATTAAGTGTACATATAAACATACTTTCTAAATCATGACATCATTCTTGGCCAGTCAGGACTGTTTATTTCTAAACAACATGGCATAGTACTCTTATAGCCATAAGGTGTCTCATGCTGAGAGTTTTAACATTCTGAAGTTCTTTGTTCAGTTAGCGTAGTCCACTTCCTACACCAGGGATTTGGTAATTTTCAGGAAAACAAATTCTCGTATGCCACACACGTCCCAATTTTTAATTTTTTATAACATACTGAGTAACAATTTTTCACACACACACTCACTGCCTGACTTTAGTGTTTTCACACACACACACACACTGGCTGTGACTCCCTCTTTCTGCTGCCTTCTCCCTTTTCTTTTAATTTGGCACCTGATGCTCTTTTTTTAAAAATTTACTTACAGTTTGTCACCCCGAGATCGCATCTAGGATGACGTCCCTGGGCATGCTCCGGTGCCAAAACGGTCGGATGGCAGGCTCAACCAGATATTTAGTGGGGTACAAGGTTTGATCAACCAGATACATTTTAAACTAAAACTAAAGAAGGGATGATCATGTTCTTTTTGTGGCTGGTGCTCGAAAAGCGACAGATGGAGCTCCATCTTTCAAAGACTGTACAGCCTGACCACATCCATTCCTTCAGCCAATGCAGGAGCAGCATCAGTTGAGTGGCATGGCGCATGAATGTCATAACAACCAGCCAGTTGTTATGGGAACTATCAACTGGTCTAGTCTATAGGAAAAATTGCTGACCAGTTATTATGTATAGGATAGTGTATGGTAGCCAATACACAACAACGCTATTCTTACACTGAGTGGTTACTATGATGTCAAGGACCTTGAGAGTGAAGCTTGAGAGGTCCCTTTGATGTCATAGTAACCACGAGGTGTCAGAAGAGCATTGTTGTGTATCGGGGCTACCACACACTATTCTATATAGTGTATGGTGTACAAAAGCACAGAATCACTAACTTTTTTTGTTTTTGGCACACAATCTGTCCTCTCTGCTGCCCGCACTTCACCAACAACCGCTGGCCAGCTCACATGTGCGACTCATCACCCACCACTGACCAATGAAAAGCACTGATGGGGTCACTTGCATTATGATGTAGATAGTAAAGCGGAACAAAAAGTCATTCTGCATTAGTGTCTATGTCACTACTGTATTTTTACCGTGTATGGATCTCCATACACAATTGTGTTCCACTATACACTATAATATCATTAAATGCACAGTTCCATGTATCTTATGACTACAGGAGTTCATTCTCAAGCCCTTTCTTTGCCAGAACAGCTCAGCTTCACTTTACAATCCTCTCCCAAAGAACTCAATAATGCTCTCAATAATCATAACAGATGCAGTAACTGTAAATATATTGTAAACATATGATAAGAGTCTCATTATGGTTGCAAATTAATCACACATACTGTAGCATTGCAGTAGCAGAACTGAATTTGAATTCACCTTGCCTACCGCTCCTGTCCCACGGCTGTGACTAGACCCATTACTTAGTGCTGGCACACAGCCAAGCTTAACTGCCGGAATGGTACCCCTACTCATGCTGTGAACCCCTCATTGCAATTCTCCCACAGGAATCTGTCTAGTCCTGCTTTAAAAGCCTGAACAGTGAAACCTCAAACTGATAATCTCCAAGAGACCAACCATTGTGCCCTATGTGTGGCTAAATGGACAAAAGTATTGACATAAAGCTTCTGTAATAAATTACGTAGTGCAAACACTTAGCAGGAATATTGTACAAACCACATCATTCATTTGCCTCCTGACCTAATGACAGATTTAGATAGAGGAGTGAATCATTTAATTTGTGCACATGCTGACTCTGTCCTCACCAATACCCAAGCAGCTGTAGGAAATATCACTAAACAATGTGACATGCCTTGTAAGTTCAGTTCATCACAGCCAGCTGCAATATAATGTAAACTGATGCTGGCACTGGAACCCTGAAACCCTGAAAACTGACAACTAAAAAGGCTGTTTTATGACAGTCATATCATTTAAGAAATAGACATGTTATACAAACATGTTCATCAGTACAACCTGCAGTTTATTCTCTGTTGCCATGTGCTAAAAAAGAGGCAGGGGGACCAGAAAAGTCAATGCTGGCAGCATAGCCTAGTTGTTAGAATAATGAGCTGTAGATGAGCTTGGTGCTTCCAGCAGACCTGGGTTTGATTGCCACAAACTCCACTTGCACACTGTGTGACTATAAAAGTCATTTAACCACCCTGTGCTCCCAGGACACACCTAGAATTGAGCTATTGGGAACTGTTGAAAATAAGTCCCTGACTCAATGGTGCATTTATTTCTCATGAATAAAAATAAATTAACATTAGTTATTATTATCTAAGCTTACAAAACTATGACAGAGAAGCGAAATGTCTGCAGAGCTTTTAAAAGGCAGCTCCCGAGCTAAGAGACATTTTTTTTATCCCAGCAGAGAGACAAAGCTCATTAATAGTGCAAGACAATGCAAATCTATCTCAAAATAATGAGATGTACTCATGTAATACTCTATCAGAGAATTCAATGTGCAAAACCTGTGGGATTGCTTACCCCCCCAGGGAATACAGCACACTAGATTGTAAGAACTACAGTTAGAAGAACAAGCTGCATGAAAGAACACTTTTTTACGGTCCTTGTTTCTGTTTAACTCCACTTCCCCCCTGAAATAGTACAAGAACATTTTGCATTCTGTATGAATATCTCGTTGCTAATTTGCTAAAGTAGTCTATTTCCCAATTAGTGGCAGATCAGATGTGCAGCAAAGCAGCACCCACTACTCCCTTAGGCCCAACATTAGTAGCTCTTCTATCTTAATCTAAGCTTTAAAAGGAAATATTTAATATTTGGGAGGAAAGTGCTAGTGGCTTGCAAAAAATGCTACCCTCTTAAAACTGCATTAGATCCAGTGCTTGTCCCAGTAACATAGAAACATAGAATTTGATGGCAGATAAGGACGGCTTGGCCCACCCAGTCTGCCCATTTCCCTACCTAATGGATAAGCTGCAGATCCTAGTTAACCAGCAGCCTACTTCTTTCTATCCTCACCCCCTAGAATTGCCTTATGACTGTCCCATGCATGCTTGAATTCAACCACTGTTTTTGACTCCACAACCTCCTCCGGAAGGCTGTTCCATGCATCCACAACCCTCTCCAGTACCAGGATGTGATGTCTTAAATAACTATAACACCAGTGATCAGATTTTCTAAGCCCCTGGATTGCTGCAAACCCAGGGTGCACCAATGACGTGGTTCACCAGGCTTGAGGCAATCTAACAGGATTTTACATTCAGTGTGGCAACTGCCACAAGTTAGACCACCTTTTTGTGGTCTAGCTGGCGGCAAGTCTGGGGACCCTTGTCCCAGAGCTTGTGTCAGATTTTTGGCACAAGCTGCTGTAAGTCAGATAAACTGTCACAACTGCATCTGACTTACTAAAATCAGATGCAGTTGCAGCAAACCTATTTCGCACACCGCCAGAAACAAAGTATGATGGTGCAGGGCTTCATGCAAGCCTGCCTAATCCATTTAAAATCTGGCCCCAGGCTGCTCCTCTGGCTGGCAGACCTAAATAAAATTCCTTACTCTAATATTAGGAGGATGTTTGGGTGTGGTCTTGCATATAATGTTTGTTTGTGGATGTCATGGGCCAAAATAATTTATTTTTATTTTACAGTTTGTTTTCCCAGGATAGCCCAGATGAGATGCAGTTTCTCCTTTCCAGAATGGTCCTGTTTCAACACATTTTTGCAGCAGGATGGACTGAGCACTTGAAGGCTGAAAGACTTTGACGCAGTCACACAGTGAATATTTGGCCCTAGCTGGGGTCTGAACCTGTGGTTCCCTGGTTCCTAAACCAGTGCTCTAACCACCAGACCACACTGCCTCCACTGAGGAACTACTACATGGGCTGTCATAGGAGCTGTTATAAGAATATGTTTACTATAAACATGGGTGGGTTTTTTTGTTTGCTTTTTGGTTTTTAGGATGTTTTAAAACACCAGCTTACTGCAGAACATACTACAATATTAGTAAAAGGGATAAGTTATTCACATTCCCACCACATATTGAGACACAAATCAGGGATCCCATGTGCCAATGTCCCAACTGAACTGTAGGAGCTGCTAAATGCCAACAGCATCATGTAATTTACTAGTATTGCAGTACGTGACGTACTGAGTGCTGCAGTGCTTCACTTAATGTGATTTTAATCAATCGCACAGCAGTTCCAATGGTACAGAAAATGAAGTGCCATATAAGAAACCACATTAGCAGAATGGTCATAGAGAGAGAGAGAGAGAGGGAGGGAGAAGGAGATAGATAGCTAGATAGCTAGATAGCTAGACAGAATCAGAGGAGATAATAGCAGACAAATAGACACAGACAGATAGATAGGTAGACAGAATCAGAGGAGAAAATGACAAACAAATAGACAGATAGACAGACAGAGACAGACATACAGACAGATAGATAGAGAATCGGAGGAGAAAATAAGAAAAAGGTGGCACTGTTAGAAAATCAGTGACAAAACAGAGCTGGCAGGCAGAACAGTGTTAGATAAGAAATGAACTGAAAGGAGGAGGAGGGCTTTAGTTTGTGTGAATGTGCAAAAATGTGTACATGAGAGTACATTTGCATGAGTGCATGTATTGCACATGTGCATTAATAATAGAGGATATGTCTGTTAGAATAACGGGAGTACAGATGTGCAAAGTTGAGAAACTTTACTTTGTATAATACTTCACAATGTTTCCCAACTTCAAGAAGTGGAAAGTGCGACTTTTTGTAGTTCTTGGCATAACGACACACCTTCCTCACACAGCAAAAACAAACCATAGTGATACAAAGCAAGCAAAGTTGCTGGCAAAGTGCCACTTTACTTAGTTTTTGCTGAGTGACTTCACTTGCGAAGAACTAGCAAAGTTGCTAGTCTTTGTGTCACATAGTTTTCTTTCTTTCAAAAAAAAAAAGAAAAACACCCCACCATCATAGTCAGCTACCTTCCTCCCACTAAACTAGGTGGTTTACAGCAATATCTCCCTACCAGTCCCACCAATGACCCACATCCCTCCTCCCACATTTTCCCTGCATTGTTTTTGAAACAAAGGCCAATTACAGGCATTCACACTTTCCTCACCTCCCACAAAATAAAATATGTTTCCCGCCTCACCTTTCCATGTAAAATGATCTCAGAAACCCCCACCTTTACCACTATCTTACTAATGAACACCTCTCCTCACTCCAAAGCCCACAAGATGGGGGAATGTATAAAGGCCAGTAAATGGGCTGTCATTTAAAAACTTTGCAAGGTACACATGAGTGAAGAGGGAGGTGGGGGCCGAGCAGGGGGATAGGGTGGATGATATTATTGAAAATCAATTTGTATGGTGGGGGGAGGGTGGTTGACTATGACTTAGTGGTAGGGGGTGGTTTTCTCATCTATTTTAAACATCTAAAAAAATGCTGGAAAAGTTTTTGTAAGGTCAGGGGAACTTCATGAAGTTTCACAAAGAGTGAAGTTCCCTACTTCTGACCAATTTCTCCAACCAATTAAAAGTTTAGCAACATCTTTAAATACGAGTATGTGATCATGTTTGGTAATCAGAATATGGCTTTACTAATCAAAAGTGTCTGATTAGTTGCCAGTGGGGAATATCTAAATATTGCTTTGTGGATGTCATTTATTTTAAGTATTCCTTAACCCTGAAGGTGTGTTTTATACCTGCAAGTTCAGTTCATTGTATTAAGTGACACAGTTCTTCAAAATATTTTAGTTTTTTTTTCTTAACAGTACTGCAGATAATTTTCCTCTGCATTGCAAGCCATGCAGAACTACTACAAAAATGTTGTGTTCTATTTGATTAACCTTTAAAATACATCTCGGCTTCAGTACTTCTCCGGTTCTTCGCACTTAGTTCAATGCTCAGCTACCGAAAAATGAAAGGACTGAGTATTGCACAGTAGACTATCAATAGCAAATTGCATAGTATTACTTAAAGAGGAAAGGAAATCATTTCCTATTTGCAGATGAATGCCTTTCATACCACCAAATATAAAATAAGCTAACTGAATAGCATCTGATGAGAAAAAACTACTGTTTGTTTTCCATGGCCAGCGTTCTGTACAATTATTTTCCTGGAACTAGTACTTTGGAGTTCTGACTATGCCTCAGCTTGTGTGCAGTACTCTGTTGGCCTATCTGAGAAGAGCTCAGAATTCTGTACCCAAATCTTGGATAGTCTAAACTCCAAAATTACTGGTTCCATGGAGCGAATGATGCAGAATGTTACCCGTAAAAAGAAACCATCCAAAGTACATTTTGTCATATCAGCTTTTATTCATATATGGAGTATTTGAATGTATGGATATTGTTTCTGAAAATACTGTAAGAATATTACAAAGAGCTGCACATTTGAAATCATTTCCCATCTTTGTTAATGGTAAAATGTCCTAGAAAAGCAGGATTTTTTCAAACTTCAGTATAACCTCATTAGTCTTCAGGTGAAGCTACCTCTGGCTGCAAGCTGCAACACTGGACTTAAGATTTGCAAGAAAGTGAGTAGTGCTCACAACAGAGGGAGGTGAACTTTACAATTTACAATTGTCTTTAGTTTGAAGCAGATTCCTTAGGAAAGTTAATATTCTTCAGGTGGAGGATACTTCTAACTGAAGGGTGAAATAAGCAACTTAGAATTATCAGAAAAGGCAGTCTTTCAATCAACAGAGGGAGGTGAAGTTTGCTTTACTTGTTACAGTTGTTAAGATTTTACTGTTTTCTGTGTTTCTGCCCTTCTGACTTGATTGGAGTTAGTGACTGACTGTTTGCATTGCAATATTTGTAATACTGTGAGTATTCACTGGGCTAAGAATTTGTCATAAGCCCTGAATTGAGAGCAGGTTACAGGCTGTGTATTGGACCCAGACAGTCCCTAGGGGTTGAAAACTGCTTTTTCTTTGTTTACCTCAGTGCCTTATAAGGCCAAGACAGACTGTGTCAGGAAGTGCTTACATCATAGCTACTTAACAGCCAATAGCTCTGGAAGAATCTTACAGACCTTGATAAAAGTACTAATTTTAGCAGGCTTATCAGATAACCTCATAGGAATTTACAATTATCAGGAAAAGACAGTCTTGTTACAATTCTTAAGATTTTCAGTGCAGGAAGAGTTCAAAGCACAGCTCACTTATTTTGGGGCTGACTGCTTTCAGAGCACAAACCACCAGGCTGTTTTTGGGCTGGGGGAGGTTTACCTGTGTCTGACTTGAATATCTGGATTTTTCTCTGTTTGAGTAGCAGGGGGATTTTCTCTGTCAAATTGTTGTGTATAGTATCTTGCAGACAGGAAGGCACTCATCGCAGCGGTGGGTCAGAGCTCTTACCTGATTGTTTTGTGAGGGCACAGTTTAGGCCCAGCCCTTCCCTGGAAATAGTTCCTTTATACCTGGGGTTCTGACATCATTCTCAAGAGTGCAAGGTGCATATCAATGTCATATCCTCTCTAGCACACAGCACTGAAAATATACGCATACACATTGTATAATATATATATATTTCTATATAACAAACCAATCACTCACACAAGCACACACACACACACAAAAAAAAAAGTACATAGTCATGTGGGGAGTAGTGCAATGTAATGGCTGTGGGGCAGCAGTCTTCCAGGAGTCTTTCTGGAGGCTGAGATGCTGCCCTATTTGCAGACAACTCTCTGCCCTGAGGGAGGAAGTTGCCCGTCTTCAGGCCACACTGGACAGCAGTAAGAAAACCTTCCCCCAGGCCAGACTGGATGGTAGGAAGGGAACCCGCCCAATCCAGGGAGCACCAGAGCCACCACCACTACCTCAGAGGTTGCAAAGAAAGCACAGCAGTTGGACCACTGTGGGCTCAGGGAGGGTGAGGAGGGTGGAACAGAGGCACACTCAGTCAGTTGTTCCACTCCACAATCCATACACCATTCTAGGGGAGCACAGCTCCCCTATGGATGCACCCACGGAGGAGATTAGGGAGGCTGAGGACACCTGTCACAAGGGAGGCCCACAGGAAGGAGGCAGAGGATGCCACAAGGAAAGGATGCAGCTCCTGGTGGGGGACTCAATTATTAAGGGGATAGAACTGGGGGGAGCAGGGAAAACTGAAGTAAAGTGCCTGCCTGGTGCCATGGCTTGTAGGGACAGGAAGCGCATCCTCAGGATCACGAACAGCTGCACGGAGTCGAGCTGGATGTCATTGTCCACCTAGGGACAAATGACTTGGCTCAACATGAGCTTAGAGCAGTGCAGAAGGACTTTGTAGAACTGGGAGAGGCCTAAGACAAGTAGCACACACAGTATCCTTCTCAGAGGTGCTGCCTGTAAATGGCATGAGGTGAGGCAAGGGTACTTTGCACCATGCAGTTTAATGAGTGGTTGAAAAAATGGTGTGGAGCACAGGGTTTGGCTTCATTGGGGACTGGGGTTCCACCTGGAGGGACACCAGCCTATACTGGCAGGATGGTCTGCATCTGTCCAGGAAGGAACAAGTCTTTGAGCAATTGGTTTAAATGCTTCATTGGCAAGCTTTTAAACTAGTCAAGGGGGGAGGCACTGATAAGCAGCAGAAAAATCCCAGCCTCTCCCTACAAAACAGGGTACTAAATGGGAAAAAGACCGAGGTAGAAAGGTCAGTGGGGGATGCTGCAACAGAAAGTAAAGCCATCAAAAAATGGAGAGCAATGAGTACCGATGCCCATAGTCTGAGTAACAAGCTTCCTGAATTAGTGGCCTTGATGGAGGAGGAACATCTGGATATTGTGGCAGTCACAGAAATATGGTACACACAAAACCATGACTGGGATGTAAACATACCAGGATACACTGTCTACAGGAGGGACAGGGAGGGTAAAAGAGGAGGAGGAGTAGCTCTTTACGTAAGGGAAGGAATCAAAGCAACAGAACAAAAGGGTAAACAGGGAGGAGAAGAAGCACTGTGGGTAAGTTTGGAGACCGGCAATGGCACCACAATCCACACAGGGGTTGTATACAGACCCCCTTCTCAGGGGGAGGAAATGGACAAGGAAATGATAGAAAGTATACTTAGTATGGCAGAAAAAGGGGAGATATTGCTGATGGGTGATCTGAATATGCCAGATGTTAACTGGAGTGCAGTTGCAGCAGCCACTTCTAAGAGTGGGGTTATTCTAGATGCCCTACAGGGGGCATGCCTTAAACAACTAGTATTGGAGCCCACTCGAGAGGGAACAATCTTAGACCTGGTTCTCTCAAATGGAGATGAGGAAAGGATCACAGATGTAGAAGTGGGTAGCCATCTGGGAACTAGCGACCATCGAACAGTATGGTTCACAATAAACACAGCCATAGAGTCAAGCCATACAAAGACAAAGGTACTGGATTTTAGGAGGGCTGACTTTGTCAAAATGGGTGAGTGCCTAAGGAATGCACTAGCAAATGGGCAGGAAGGAGGTGGAAGAACAATGGGAATAATAAAACTGCCATCACAGAGGTAACAAGCCTTTGTGTAAAGCAAATAAACAAAACGAAACGAGGTAAGAAACCACTATGGTTCTCAAAGGAAGTGGCAGTGAAGGTTCAAGAGAAAAAGAAAGCATTCAGGAAGTACAAGGAATCACAGAAGGAACAGGACAGAGAACTGAATCAGTTAAAGTAAAAGGAAGCTGGGAAGGCAGTCAGAACAGCAAAGGCCCAAACCGAGGAAAAGATAGCCAACTCAGTTAAGAAGGGGGATAAAATCTTTTATAGGTACATCAGGAGCGAAGTAAGACCAAGGACGGATAGTGAGGCTTAGTAAAGGGAGGGAGGGTGGGCAGAGGGTGGCTGTGAAAAGGCAGAGATACTAAAACAAATATTTTTGCTCAGTATTTACAAAGGAAGAGGGGAAGTACCTAAAACAAACAGTAGAAACACTCTGGATACAGAAGTTGATACCAGCCCATTTACAGAAGAAAGGGTTCTGAAAGAACTCTTAAAACTGAAGGTGAACAAAGCGATGGGGCCTGATGGGATTCATCCCAGAATTCTAAAGAACTAAGGGTAGAACTAGTGACACCACTGACTACCCTCTTTAACAAATCATGGGAGGATGGGTGGTACCGAGGACTGGAGGAGGGCAGATGTGGTTCCCTTCATGAAAGTGGGAGCAAGGCAGAAGCAGGAAACTACAGACCTGTTAGTTTAACCTCAGTGGTGGGAAAATGATGGAATCACTTCTGAAGGAAAGAATTGTTGAGTATCTAGAGGCCAGAGGGCACAGGACCCAAGGCAGCATGGATTCACAGGGGAAGGTCATGCCAGACAAATCTGATAGATTTCTTTGACTGGGTGACCAAAGTAGTTGATCAGGGAGGGGCTGTGGACATGGCCTACCTAGACTTTAGCAAGGCATTTGACACAGTCCCACACAAAAGATTAATATACAAGTTAGCCAGCCTGGGTGGGTCCCAAGATGACAGCCTGGGTAAAGAATTGGCTGGAGAATAGGACACAGAGAGTAATAGTAAATGGAGTCAACTCTGAAAAAAGGGGGTTAGTAGTGGGTACCGCAGGGTTCAGTATTAGACGGTCCTCTTCAATGTCTTTATAGCGACATTGCAGAGGGACTGGAAGGCAAAGTATGTCTCTTTGCAGATGACACAAGATCTGCAACAGAGTTGATGCACAAGGTGGGGTGGAAAGGATGAGAAGGGACTTGGCAAGGTTAGAGGAATGGTCAAATGTATGGCAGCTTAGATTCAATGCTAAGAAGTGCAAGGTAATGCACCTGGGAAACAAAAACCCAGGGGAAGAGTACATAATGGGGGTGAGATACTAACAACAACAAAATGGAAAGGGACCTGGGGGTAGTCATATCAGATGACCTAAAGGTGGGCAAGCAATGTGAGAGGGCAGCAAGGAGGGCTGGGGGGATACTGGGATGCATAGGGAGAGGCATCACCAGTAGAAAACAGGAAGTTATTATTCCTCTGTACAGACAGCTAGTGAGACCCCATCTGGAGTACTGCGTGCAGTTCTGGAGACCCAATCTCCGCAAAGGCATAGACAGGATGGAAGCTGTCCAGAGGAGGGCAACTAAAATGGTGCAGGGTCTGCACCGGAAGACATATGAAGAGAGACTTAAGGAGCTTAATATGTATAGCCTAGAGGAAAGGAGGGAGAGGGGAGACATGATAGAAACTCTCAAGTACCTCAAGGGAATCAACAACATCCAAGAGGGTAGCATCTTTCAAAAAAAGAGGTGTGCAAGAACAAGGGGGCACAATTTGAAGATAGAAGGGGGGCAGCTCAGAGGTAATTTAAGGAAGTATTTTTTCACAGAGAGGGTTGTGGATGTATGGAACTGCCTTCCAGAGGAGGTTGTGGAGTCAAAAACAGTGGTGGAATTCAAGCATGCATGGGACAGTCATAAGGCAATTCTAGGGGGTGGGGGTAGGAAGAAGTAGGCTGCTGGTTAACTGGGACCTGCAGCTTATCCATCAGGTAGGGAAATGGGCAGACTGGGTGGGCCAAGTGGTCCTTATCTGCCGTCAAATTCTATGTTTCTATGTTTCTATGTTAATCTACTGTTGTTTGTGCTATGCCCTTTGGTGTACAAAATGTGTCATAATAAAAGAATTTTAATGCATATATGAGAACAGCTATTTTGTATTATACCATCCAGTACTATAGTTTCTTGCATAAGTCTATTGTACATCTACTGTCACCATTATCTTTAATTGTGTATTAGCTGTGTGACTAAATAATAAGGATGAAGAATACAGAATCAGTTAGCAGAGTACCAGCCTACTGTATATGAATATTTAGCAGTGAGAGTAAAACCTGGCAAGTCCACAAGCACCAATCTGTCTTCCATAACTGTGCATTGATAAAGACAGATCCACACCATTACAAAAGAAAATTAAGCAGATGCATATTATCTTAGTTCTATAATGAAGCAAGTAAATTCAATCTCATTAAAGAATGAGAGAGGTCCAACTTCACACACAAAGACAACCTGGAGAGGTTCCTGCATACAAAGTATTATGCCAGGTTCCAGCTCCTGGTTGCTATGGGTGCTGAATGCTCAGATCCCATGTAATATTTTAAGCCTTTAGTCCCAGTACCTCATGATGAAGGCAAACTGCACACTGCATTTATATAGTACTAAAATAATTACATAGAAACATAGAATTTGACAGCAGATAAGGACCGCTTGGCCCACCTAGTCTGCCCATTTCCCTACCTAATGGCTAAGCTGCAGATCTTAGTTAACTAACAGCCTATTTCTTCCTACCCCCAACTAGAATTGCCTTATGTCTGTCCCATGCATTCTTGAATTCCCCTACTGTTATTGACTCCACTATCTCCTCAAGAAGGCCATGCCATGTATCCACAACCCCCTCCCTGAAAAAATACTTCCTCACATTACTTCTGAGCCATCCCCCCTCTATCTTCAAATTGTGCCCCCTTGTTCTTGCACATCTCTTTTTCTGAAAGATGCTACCCTCTTGGACATAGTTGATTCCCTTGAGGTACTTGAAAGTTTCTATCATGTCCCCCTTCTCTCTCCTGTCCTTAAGGGTATACTTATTAAGTTCCTTTAATCTCTCTTCATATGTCTTCTGGTGTAGACCCTGCACCATTTTAGTTGCCCTCATCTGGACAGCCTCCATCCTTTGTACTTGCAGAGAGGGGTTTCCAGAACTGCACACAGTACTCCAGATGGGGTCTCACCAACTGTCTGTACAGAGGGATAACAACCTCCTGTTTTCTACTGGTGATGCCTCTCCCTATGCATCCCAGTATCCCACCAGCCCTCCTTACTGCCTTCTCACATCGCTTGCCCACCTTAAGGTCATCTGATACGACTACCCCCAGGTCCCTTTTCATTTTTGTTGTTGTTAGTATCTCACTCCCCCCCCCAGTGTGTACCCTTCCCCTGGGTTTTTGTTTCCCAGGTGCATTACTTTTTACATCTTTGTGTTGAATCTAAGCTGCCATACATTTGACCATTCCTCCAACCTTGCCAAGTCCCTTCGCATCCTTTCCACCCCACCTTCTCTATCGACCCTTTTGCAGATCTTTGTGTTGTCTCTAAAGAGACATACTTTTCCTTCCAGTCCATCTGCAATGTTACTTATAAAGACATTAAAGAGGACTGGTCCCAGTAATGAACCCTGCTGTACCCCACTAGTAACCCTCTTTTCTTCAGAGTGGACTCTGTTTACTGTTACCCTCTGCATCCTGTTTTCCAGCCAATTTTTTTACCAAGGCTACCACCTTGGGGCCCACTCCAAGGCTGCTATCTTGTATATTAATCTTTTGTGTGGGACTGTGTCAAATGCCTTGCTAAAGTCTAGGTAGGCCATGTCCACAGCCCCTCCCTGGTCTACTACTTTGGTCACCCAGTCAAAGAAATCTATTAGATTCGTCTGACATGACCTATAGAAACATAGAAACATAGAATTTGAAGGCAGATAAGGACCGCTTTGCCCACCCAGTCTGCCCATTTCCCTACCTAATGGATAAGCTGCAGATCCTAGTTAACCTAGTCTACTTCTTCCTACCCCCACCCCCTAGAATTGCCTTATGACTGTCCCATGCATGCTTGAATTCCACCACTGTTTTTGACTCCACAACCTCCTCCGGAAGGTCATTCCATGCATCCACAACCCTCTCTGTGAAAAAATACTTCCTTAAATTACCTCTGAGCTGCCCCCATCTTCAAATTGTGCCCCTTGTTCTTGCACACCTCTTTTTGAAAGATGCTACCTCTTGGACTTTGTTGATTCCCTTGAGGTACTTGGAAAGTTTCTATCATGTCCCCTCTCCCCTCCTTTCCTCGAGGCTATACATATTAAGCTCCTTAAGTCTCTCTTCATATGTCTTCCGGTGCAGACCCTGCACCATTTTAGTTGCCCTCCTCTGGACAGCTTCCATCCTGTCTATGTCTTTGCGGAGATTGGGTCTTCAGAACTGCATGCAGTACACCAGATGGGGTCTCACCAGCTGCCTGTACAGAGGGATAATAACTTCCTGTTTTCTACTGGTGATGCCTCTCCCTATGCATCCCAGTATCTCCCCAACCCTCCCTGCTGCTCTCTCACATTGCTTGCCCACCTTTAGGTCATCTGATATAACTACCCCCTTGTCCCTTTCCATTTTTGTTGTTGTTAGTATCTCACCCCCCATTGTGTAGTCTTCCCCTTGGTTTTTGTTTCCCAGGTGCATTACCTTGCACTTCTTAGCATTGAATCTAAGCTGCCATACATTTGACCATTCCTCTAACCTTGCCAAGTCCCTTCTCATCCTTTCCACTCCACCTTGTGCATCAACTCTGTTGCAGATCTTTGTGTCATCTGCAAAGAGACATACTTTGCCTTCCAGTCCCTCTGCAATGTCGCTTATGAAGATATTGAAGAGGACCGGTCCTAATACTGAACCCTGCGGTACCCCACTAGTAACCCCCCTTTCTTCAGAGTGGACTTCATTTACTATTACTCTCTGTGTCCTATTCTCCAGCCAATTCTTTACCCAGGCTGTCATCTTGGGACCCACTCCCAGGCTGGCTAACTTGTATATTAATATTTTGTGTGGGACTGTGTCAAATGCCTTGCTAAAGTCTAGGTAGGCCATGTCCACAGTCCCTCCCTGATCTACTACTTTGGTCACCCAGTCAAAGAAATCTATCAGATTCATCTGGCATGACCTTTCCACTGTGAATCCATGCTGCCTTGGGTCCTGTGCCCCTCTGGCCTCTAGATACTCGACAATTCTTTCCTTCAGAAGTGATTCCATCATTTTCCCTATCACTGAGGTTAAACTAACAGGTCTGTAGTTTCCTGCTTCTGCCTTGCTCCCACTTTTGTGAAGGAATCACATCTGCCCTCCTCCAGTCCTCGGTACCACCCCATCCTCCCACGATTTGTTAAAAGAGGGTAGTCAGTGGTTTCACTAGTTCTACCCTTAGTTCTTTAGAATTCTGGGATGAATCCCATCAGGCCCCATTGCTTTGTCCACCTTCAGTTTTAAGAGTTCTTTCAGAACCCTTTCTTCTGTAAATGGGCTGGTATCAACTTCTGTATCCAGAGTGTTTCTACTGTTTGTTTTAGGTACCTCCCCTCTTCATTTATAAATACTGAGCAAAAATATTTGTTTAGTATCTCTGCCTTTTCACAGTCATCCTCTGCCCACCCTCCCTCCCCTTTATTAAGCCTCACTATCCCTCCCTTGGTCTTCCTTCGCTCCCTGATGTACCTATAAAAGGTTTTATCCCCCTTCTTAACTGAGTTGGCTATCTTTTCCTCGGTTTGGGCCTTTGCTGTTCTGACTGCCTTCCCAGCTTCCTTTTGCTTTAACTGATACAGTTCTCTGTCCTGCTCCTTCTGTGATTCCTTGTACTTCCTGAATGCTTTCTTTTTCTCTTGAATCTTCACTGCCACTTCCTTTGAGAACCATAGTGGTTTCTTACATCGTTTTGTTTTGTTTATTTGCTTCACAGAACGGCTTGTTACTTCTGTGATGGCAGTTTTTATTATTCCCCATTGTTCTTCCACTCCTCCTTCCTGCCCATTTGCTAGTGCATTCCTTAGGCACTCACCCATTTTGACAAAGTCAGCCCTCCTAAAGTCCAGTACTTTTGCCTTTGTATGGCTTGACTCTATTGCTGTGTTTATTGTGAACCATACTGTTCGATGGTCGCTAGTTCCCAGATGGCTACCCACTTCTACATCTGTGATCCTCTCTCCATCTCCATTTGAGAGAACCAGGTCTAAGATTGCTCCCTCTCGAGTGGGCTCCAATACTAGTTGTCTAAGGCATGCCCCCTGTAGGGCATCTAGAATAGCCCCACACTTAGAAGTGGCTGCTGCAACTGCACTCCAGTTAACATCTGGCATATTCAGATCACCCATCAGCAATATCTCCCCTTTTTCTGCCATTCTAAGTATACTTTCTATCATTTCCTTGTCCATTTCCTCCCCCTGAGAAAGGGGTCTGTATACAACCCCTGTGCGGATTGTGGTGCCATTGCCTGTCTCCAAATTTACCCACAGTGCTTCTTCTCCTCCCTGTTTACCCTTTTGTTCTGTTGCTTTGATTCCTTCCCTTATGTAAAGAGCTACTCCTCCTCCTCTTTTACCCTCCCTGTCCCTCCTGTAGATAGTGTATCCTGGTATGTTTATGTCCCAGTCATGGTTTTGTGTGTACCATGTTTCTGTGACTGCCATGATATCCAGATGTTCCTCCTCCATCAAGGCCACTAACTCAGGAAGCTTGTTACTCAGACTATGGGCATTGGTACTCATTGCTCTCCATTTTTTGATGGCTTTATCTTCCATTGCAACATCCCCCACTGACCTTTCTACCTCGGTCTTTTTCTCATTTAGTACCCTGTTTTGTAGGGAGAGGCTGGGATTTTCCCTGCTGCTTATCAGTGCCTCCCCCCTTGACTAGTTTAAAAGCTTGCCAATGAAGCATTTAAACCGATTGCTCAAAAGACTTGTTCCCTTCCTGGACAGATGCAGACCATCCTGCCAGTATAGGCTGGTGTCCCTCCAGGTGGAACAGTCCCCAATGAAGCCAAACCCCTGTGCTCCACACCATTTTTTCAACCATTCATTAAACTGCATGGTGCAAAGTACCCTCGCCTCACCCATGCCATTGACAGGCAGCACCTCTGAGAAGGACACTGTGTGTGCTACTTGTCTTAGGCCCCTCCCCAACTCTACAAAGTCCTCCTGCACTGCTCTAATCTCATGATGAGCCAAGTCATTTGTCCCTAGGTGGACAATGACGTCCAGCTCAGACTCCCGTGTAACGGTTCTCGTGATCCTGAGGATGCGCTTCCTGTCCCTCCAAGCCATGGCACCAGGCAGGCACCTTACTTCGGTTTTCCCTGCTCCCCCCAGTTCTATCCCCCTAATAATTGAGTCCCCCACCAGGAGCTGCTTCCTTTCCCTGTGGTGTCCTCTCCTCCTTCCTGTGGGCCTCCCTTGTGACAGTTGTCCTCAGCCTCCTTAGTCTCCTCTGCAGGTGCATCCATAGGGGAGCTATGCTCCCCCAGAATGGTGTATGGATTGTGGAGTGGAACAACTGACTGGGTATGCCTCTGTTCCACCATCCTCACCCTTTCTGAGCCCACTGTGGTCCAACTGCTGTGCTTTCTTCACAACCTATGAGGTAGTGGTGGTGGCTCTGGTGCTCCCTGGATGGGGGAGGTTCCCTTCCTACTGTCCAGTGTGGCCTGGGGGAAGGTTCCCTTACTACTGTCCAGTGTGGCCTAAAGATGGGCAACTTCCTCCCTCAGGGCAGAGAGTTGTCTGCAAATAGGGCAGCATCTCAGCCTCCAGAAAGACTCCCGGAAGACTGCTGCCTCACAGCCATTACATTGCACTACTCCCCACATGTTTATCTACTTTTTTTTGTGTGTGTGTGATTGGTTGTAATATAGAAATATATATATATTATACAATGTGTATGCTTATATTGTCAGTGCAGTGTGTAGAGAGGATATGACAGTGATATGCACCTTGCACTCTTGAGGAAATGATGTCAGAACCCCAGGTATAAAGGAACTATTTCCAGGGGTGGGCAGGGGTTGAGTCTAAACTGTGCCCTCACAAAACAGTCAGCTAAAAGCTCTGACCCACCACTGCAATGAGTGCCTTCCTGTCAGCAAGATGCCCTACACAACAATTTGACCGAGAAAATACCCTGCCAATCAAACAGAGAAAAATCCAGACATCCAAGTCAGACACAGGTAAACCTCCCCAGCCCCAAAACAGCCTGGTGGTTTGTGCTCTGAAAGCAGTCAGACCCAAAATAAGTCAGCTGTGCTTTAATCTCTTCCTGCACTGAAAATCTTAAGAATTGGAACAAAAGTAAAGCTAGATCCACCTTCCTCTGTTGCTTGAAAGACTGTCTTTTCCTGATAATTCTAAGTTCCTTATTTCACCTTTCAGTTAGAAGTAGCCTCCACCTGCAGAATATGTGCTACAAACCAAAGACAATTGTAAGGTTCACCTCCCTCTGTTGTGAGCACAACTCACTTTCTTGCAAATCCTGTGTTCAGTATTGCAGCTTCCAGCCAGAGGTAGCTTCACCTGAAGAATATTAGCTGTTCTGATGAGTTTGCTATAAAACACTTGCTTATAATACTATTGTTCTCAGGTCTGTAAGACTCTTCCAAAGCTATTGGCTGATAAGTAGCTATGATGTAAGCACTTCCTGACACAGTCTGGCCTGGCCTTTTTAAGGCACACACAGATAAACACAAAAAACAGTTTCCACCCCCTAGGGCACTGTCTGGGTCAAATACACAGCCTGTACCAGCACTTACTTCAGGACTTATGACAAATTCTTAGCCCAGGGTTTAAACTCTTCCTGCACTGAAAATCTTAAGAATTGGAACAAAAGTAAAGCCAGATCCACCTCCCTCTGTTGCTTGAAAGACTGTCTTTTTCTGATAATTCTAAGTTCCTTATTTCACCTTTCAGTTAGAAGTAGCCTCCTCCTGCAGAATATCTGCTACAAACCAAAGACAATTGTAATGTTCACCTCCCTCTGTTGTGAGCAGAACTCGCTTTCTTGCAAATCCTATGTTCAGTATTGCAGCTTCCAGCCAGATGTAGCTTCACCTGAAGAATATTAGCTGTTCTGCTGTGAATCCATGCTGCCTTGGGTCCTGTGCCCCCACTGGCCTCTAGGAACCCAACAATTCTTTCCTTCAGAAGTGATTCCATCATTTTCCCTACCACTGAGGTCAAACTAACAGGTCTGTAGTTTCCTGCCTCTGTCTTGTTCCCACTTTTGTGAAGGGGAATCACATCCGCCATCCTCCAGTTCTCAGGTACCACACCATCCTCCATGATTTGTTAAATAAGATAGTCAGTGGTGTCATGAGTTCTAGCCTCAGTGCTTTCAGAATTGTTGGGTGAGTCCCATCAGGCCCCACTGGTTTGTCCACCTTCAGTTTTAAGAGTTTTTCAGAACCCTCTCTTCTGTGGATGGACTGATATTGACCTCCCTATCCAGAGTGCTTCTATTCTTTGATTTAGGTACTTCCCCATCTCTTCTTTTGTGAATACTGAGCAGAAGTATTCATTCAGTATCCCTGTGTTTTCACTGTCACCCTCTGCCTACCCTCCCTTCCCTTTATTAAGCCTCACTACACCTCCCTTGGTCTTTCTTTGCTCCCTAATGTACCTATAAAAGGTTTTATCCCCCTTCATAACTGAGTTGGCTATCTTTTCCTCAGTTTGGGCCTTTGCTGTTCTGACTGCCTTCCCTGCTTCCTTCTGCCTTAACTGGTACAGTTCTCTGTCCTTCTCCTTCTGTGTTTCCTTATACTTCCTGAAAGTTACCTTTTTCCCCTTAACCTTCCCCACCACCTCTTTTGAGAACTATAGTGTTTTTTTCTTTTGTTTTGTTTTGTTGATTTGCTTCACACAAAGGCTTGTTGCCTCTGTGATGGCTGTTTTGAATTTTCCCCATTGTTCCTCCGCCCCTCCTTCCTGCCCATTTGCTAATGCTTTTCTGAGGCATTCTCCCATTTTCCCAAAGTTAGCCCTCCTAAAGTCCAGTACTCTTGCTTTTGTATGGCTTGACACTATGACTGTTTATCATGAACCACACTGTTTGGTGGTCACTTGTTCCCAGATGGCTACCCACTTCTAAATCCAAGATCCTTTCTCTGTCCCCGTTTGACAGTACCAGATCTAAGCCATATGAGCTGGGGTTGTGTACAGGCCTCCAGACCAGGGGGAGGACATAGACATGTTACTCTTAGAAGATATACAAAACATGACAGTTAAAGGGGAGGTTCTGATAATGGGAGAATTCAACATGCCAGACACAGATTGGTCAATACCAGCAGGGACATCTGCCAGAACTAGACACATGGTGGATTCCCTGAAGGGGGAGGGCCTCAAACAACTTGTGCAACAACCCACAAGAGAAAGGGCTATTCTAGATCTAGTACTAACAGGGAAAGGATCACAGATTTCCAGGTAGAAGGTCACCTGGGTGCCAGTGACCATCACATGGTATGGTTCAATTTGACTACTAGAACAAAATCATCCCATTCCAAGGCAAAAATATGGGACTTCAGGGGAGCTGACTTTGATAAGATGGCCAACAGAGTTAAGCTAGCCCTGGCTAAAAGAAATACAGGTGAGGGGGTACAGGCAAAGTGGGAAAGCATTAAGGATGCAATACTTGAAGCAGCATCCCATCGTGTTAGTGAGAAAAGGAAGTGCAAAAGAAGAAGGAAACCACTTTGGTTCTCAAACACTGTAGCAGAAAAGGTCAGAGCTAAAAGGCTGGCTTCAGGAAATATAAGGTAATGCAGCAGGATGAAGATAGGGAGGCATACCAAACTTCCCTAAGGGAAGCAGGGAAGGCAGTAAGGCAGGCAAAGAAGGTGACAAGACTTTCTATAGATACTTTAGTGAAAGGAGAAAGTCCAGAGGGGGTATTGCTAAGATCAAAGGGGATAAGGGGGCATGTGAGGAGGAGGACCACATAAAAGCATCTATCCTAAATAGATACTTCTGCTCCATACTTACTGAAGAGAAGGTAGGGCAGGGCCCACAGCTCAGCACCATGGACACAGGGGTGAGGGAGGTGTGCATTAGTCCCTTCACAAAAGAAAGGGTCCTACAAGAGCTCAATAAGCTCAGGGTGGACAAGGCAATGGGACCTGATGGTATACATCCCAGGGTACTAAAGCAGCTAAGGGTGGAACTAGCAGAGCCATTATCAGAGCTGTTTAGTGAGTCTCTGAGCACAGGAGAGGTCCCAGAAGACTGGAGAAGGGCTCATGTGATCCCACTCCACAAGAGTGGTAGCAGGGAGGAGGCAGGGAACTACAGACCAGTCAGTCTTACCTCAGTAGTGGGCAAGATTATGGAGACACTCCTTAAGGAAAGGATAGTGCAACACCTGGAATCCAAGGAGCACAGGATCCAAGACAGCATGGGTTTACAAAATGAAGGTCCTGCCAAACTAATCTCATAGATTTCTTTGACTGGGTAACCAGAGGGGTGGCTCAAGGAGGAGCAGTTGATGTCGCCTACCTTGACTTCAGCAAAGTTTTCGCTACTGTTCCACATAGAAGATTGATTAATAAGCTGGGTAGGCTCAGTGTGGGTCAGACATTGGTCAACTGGGTGGCAAGCTGATAGATGGACAGAAAACAGAGAGTGGTGGTAAATGGTATACAGTCAGAAGAGATACAAGTCACAAGTGGGGTACCTCATGGATCAGTCCTGGGGCCAGTTCTCTTCAATATCTTCACCAGTGACATTGCAGATGGACTGGAGGGTAAGGTTTGTCTGTTTGCAGATGACACCAAGATCTGCAATAGAGTAGATGATCCAGATGGGGTGGGCAGAATGAGAAGAGATCTGGATAAAATAGCAAAATGGTCGGAAGAGTGGCAACTGGGGTTTAACGCAAAGAAGTGCAAGATCATGGACATAGGGAAGAGAAACCCTGAAGCCACCTATAGGCTGGGAGGGGAGTTGCTGGAAGTCACAAGGGAAGAAACAGACTTGAGTGTCATCATCACCGATGACCTGAAATCATCCAATCAGACCACTATAGCAGTAGGTAAGGCTAGAGGGATGTTGGGTTGTATTAGTAGGGATATCACAAGTCAGAAGAGGAAGGTAATAATCCCTCTTTACAAGACACTGGTTAGGCCCCATCTGGAGTACCGTATGCAGTACTGGAGGCCACACCTTCACAAGAACATTAACCAAATTGAGGCAGTCCAGAGAAGGGAAACCAAAATGGTGCAGGGACTGCATCAGAAGACATATGAGGACAGATTAACTGAGCTCAACATGTATACCCTAGAGCAAAGGAGGGAGAGAGGTGATATGATTGAAACATTCAAACACCTCAAGGGGATTAACAAGGTGAAAGAGTCTAACATGTTTCAATATAAGAAAAATAGCAGGACAAGAGGACACAGCATGAGATTAGAGGGTGGCTGATTAAGGGTAATGTGAGGAAGTTCTTTCTCACAGAAAGGGCGGTTGATGCATGGAACAGCCTACCTCAGGAAGTGGTGGATATGAATACAGTGCAGGGTTTCTAACAGACTTGGGATAGGCATATGGGAGCAATACAGATGAGTATGAATAGATAGGCCATTGACAGAACAAAGGCCAATGGCACATTCATAAGGTAGAAAAAGAAATGGGCAGACTGGATGGGCCTTGCGGTCCTTATCTGCCATCAACTTCTGTGTTTCTATGTTAAGACTGCTCCCTCCTGAGTGGGTTCCAACACTAGCTATCTGAGGCATGCCCCTTGTAGGGCATCAAGAATAACACTGCTGTTAGATGTGGCTGCAGCAAAGGTGCTCCAGTTAACCTCTGGCATATGCAGGTCCCCCATTAACAATATTTCCCCTTTTTCTGCCATTCTCAGGATGCCATCTATCATTCCTTGTCCATTGCCTCTCCCTGAGATGGGGGTCTGTATACAACCCCCATGCGGATTGTGGTGCCATTTCCTGTCTCCAGGGTGACCCACAGTGCTTCCTCTACTCCCTGTTTATCCTTTAGTTCCATTGCTTTGATCCCTTCCCTTACATAGAGAGCTACTCCTCCTCTTTTACCCTTCCTGTCCCTCCTGTAGCTTGCGTACCCTGGTATGTTGACATCCCAGTCATGGTTCTCTGTGTACCATGTTTCTGGGACTGCCATGATATCCAGGTGTCCCTCTTCCATCAAGGCCACTAGTTCAGGGAGCTTGTTACACAGACTACAGGCATTGGTACTCATCACCCTCCATTATTTTATGGCATTATCCCTTTTAGCCCCATTCCTGTCCTTACTGCCTTTTTCTGCATTTACCCCTGTCCTGTTCCCTATTGACTTCTCTACCTTGGTGTTTGCCTCTATAACTACTATGTTTTGTGGGGGAAGGATGGGTTTTCCCTTCTTCTTTTCAGTGCCTCTCCCCTTGTCTAGTTTATGTGCTTGCCAATGAAGCATTTAAACCTATCACCTAGGATTCTGGTTCCCGTCCCAGACAGATGCAGACCATCATACCAGTATAGGCCTGCATCCCTCCAGGTGGATCCCCAGTCCCTAATGAAGTCAAAACCCTAAGCTCTGCACCAGTTTTTTAACCATTCATTGAATCCCACTGTTTTGAGTACCCTAGCATCACCCTTGCCATAGACATGCAGCACTTCCGAGAAGTTTACTATACGTGCTACTTGTCTAAGGCCCCTCCCCAACTTTTCAAACTCTTCTTGCACCACTCTGATCCCATTCCCAGCCAAGTCATTTGTCCCCAGGTGGACAATGACATCCAGCTCCCTCCCTCGTGCAGCTGCTCCTGAGATCCTGAGGATCCGCTCCCTATTCCTGCAAACCACGGCACCAGGCAGGCACCTTACCTCCCTCTCCCCTTCCTCCCCCAGTTCTACCCCCCTAACAATTGAGTCCCCCACCAGAAGTTGCTTCCTTTTGCTGTGGGGTCCCATGCCACCTTCCTGTGCATCTCCTTTGTGGAGGTTCCAAGCATCTTCCTTGATCTCCACTGCAGGTGCCTCCATAGAGGAATCACTCTCCACCAGAACAGCGTATGAACTGTGGAGCAGTACAACTGGAGGAATGCACCACTGCTCCACCACCCTCTCCCTCCCTGAGCCCACCTTGGTCCAACCACTCCTCTTTCTTGGCAACCACTGAGGTAGGGGCAGGGGCCCTGGTGGTCCCTGGGTGGAAGAGGCGGTCCCCCAAATCCTGGACAATTCAGCCTGGAGATGAGCAACCTCCTCCTCCAGCACAGAGAGATGCCTGCAGATGGGACAATACCACATCCTCCAGAACATCTCGTGGAAGACTGCTGCTCCACAGCCACTGCACTGCACCACTCCCATCCTAGCTTACTAACATAGTAATTTCCAGCAGATTAGGCCTTATGGTCTATTGAGTCTGCTCGAACCTCAGATCCCTAGTTGGGTGTCAAGGCCCTCCCCCCACCTTGTGTTCCAGAAACCCCTATCATCCATCCCCACCCCCTGGGCCAGGCCATCATTTGATACATCCACTTTCTGTGTCTGTCCCACCCTCTCTTGAAGCCCTCCACTGTGGATCTCTGAACCAGCTCGCCAGCCAGTGCATTCCAATGGTCCACCACCCTCTCAGTGAAAAACCTCCTCCTCTTCCCCCTCACCCTTCCACCTTCCACCTTCCAACTTCAAACCATGCCCTCTGGTGATACCTCCCTGCTTTAGTCTAAAGATCCCCTCCATGTTTACCCTATTTATTCCCTTGAGGTACTTGAAGACCTCAATCATGTCCCCCCTGTCTCTCCTCTCCTCCAATGAAAACAGGCAGAGCTTCTCAAGTCTGTCCTCATACGTCAAATCCCCTAGTCCTCATATCATCTTAGTTGCCCTCCTCTGTACCCTCTCCAGGAGCTGTATGTCCCTCTTCAAGTGTGGTCTCCAGTACTGTGCACAGTACTCAAGGTGTGGTCTAACCAGTCCATTGTACAGCGGCAGAATCACTTCCCTGCTCCTTGAGGTGATCCCCCTTACGATGCATCCCAACATCCTGTTTGCCTTGCTAGCTGCTCTCCTGCACTGCTCAGAATTATTCATACATGCATCCACCATGACCCTAGGTCTTTTCCCCTATTAAGGCCTCCAGCACCTCCCCTCCCAGGGTGTACCTGTGTTTAGGGTTTCCCCACCCAAGATGTAACACCTTGCACTTGGTGATATTGAAATTTAATTTCCATGTGTGAGCCCAGCTTTCCAGGGTGTCCAGGTCCCCTTGCAGGGCCAACCTCCCCTCTTCCCCTCAACTACTACTCCCATCTTGGAGTCATCAGCGAAGAGACTCATTTCACACCCTATACCCTCCCTGATGTCCGTTATGTATGCATTAAACAGGATTGGACCCAGGACTGAGCCCTGCGGTACCCCACTACTGACCTCTCTAGGGTTTGAGAGCTCCTCACCGACCACTACTCTCTGGGTGCGTCCAGCTATCCAGTTTTCAATCCATCTGACTATCAAAGGGCCTACTCCCAAACCCATCAGTTTCTCCACCAGATCATTGTGGGGGACAGAGTTAAATGCCTTGCTGAAGTCCAAGAATAATACACCCACAGGCTTTCCCCTGTCCAGTTCTGATGTTACCCATTCGTAGAACTCCACAAGATTGGTTTGACATCTTATTTGTGGCCCCTTAACTGTTCTTTTGTATACTTCCTCTTTCCTGTCTCTGTTTATTTATTTATTTATTTATTTTGTTTTGTTTACATTTTTATATAAATGTATTTGGCTTTTTTTCTCCCTACTTTACTATTGCCTCTGTCCCCTTAAAGCTCCTAATCTTCCTGTTTTGTAACAGGAAGTTCCTATTTTCCTCAGTAATCTCCTTCTTACTCGCTCAGAGTCAGACCTTCAGCAGCTAGGGAGGGATGGAGAGCTACTCTTGTCCTTCTAGGATGGTGAGTCTTGTGCCTCTGTGATCACCCCTGTCTTGCTCCCAAACAGGAAGTTCCTGTTTTCAGTCAAATCCTGTGCCTATAAAAGTAGAGCTAGCAATGTGTGGGGGGTGGATGGGTGGAAGGGAGGGCTATATAGTCCAAGTAGAGTAGTACAGTTCTCATAGCACCTCTTCCCTCTTGCTGTTCTCTGCCAGAAGCTATTTAGGGCAGTTTTTAAATCCAAAACACCTGGCTTCCTTCTGCTTAAGCCTACCTAGACTTTAGCAAGGCATTTGACACAGTCCCACACAAAAGTGGGTCCCAGGGTGGTATCCTGGGTAAAACACTGGCTGGACAACAGGACACAGAAGGTAATTGTAAATAGAGTCCACTCTGAAGAAAGAGGGGTTACTAGTGGGGTACCGCAGGGTTCAGTACTGGGTCCAGTCCTTTTTAATGTCTTCATAAGTGATATTGCAGAGAGACTAGAAGGAAAAGTATGCCTCTTTGCAGATGACACAAAGATCTGCATCAGGGTTGATACACAAGGAGGCATGGAAATGATGAGAAGGGACTTGGCAAGGTTGGAGGAATGGTCAAAAGTATGGCAGCTAGGATTCAATGCAAAGAAGTGCAAAATAATGCACCTGGGAAACAAGAACCCAGGGGAAGAATACACAATGGGGGAGGTAGTAACAACAACAAAAAGGAAAGGGACCTGGGGTAATCATATCAGATGACCTTAAGGTTAGCAAGCAATGTGAGAAGGCAGTAGGGAGGGCTGGGTGTATACTGGGATGCATAGGGAGAGGCATCACCAGCAGAAAACAGGAAGTTGTTATCCCTCTGCACAGACAGTTGGTGAGACCCCATCTGGAGTACTGCATCCAGTTCTGGAGACCCTATCTCCGCAAGGACATAGACAGGATAGAGGCAGTCCAGAGGAGGGCAACTAAAATGGTGCAGGGTCTGCAAGAGAAGCCATACGAGGAGAGACTAAAGGAGCATAATATGTATACCCTTGAGGAAAGAAGGGAGAGGGGGGACATGATAGAAACTTTTAAGTACCTCAGTGGAATCAACAAAGTCCAAGAGGGTAGCATCTTTCAGAAAACGAGACATGCAAGAACAAGGGGACACAATTTAAAGATGATGGGGTGGTTCAGGGCCAATGTGAGGAAGTATTATTTCACAGAGAGGGTAGTGGATGCATGGAACAGCCTTCCTGAGGAGGTTGTGGGGTCTAAAACTGTGGGAGAATTCAAGAATGTATGGGACAGACATAAGGCAATTCTTGTGGGGGGTAGGAAGAAATAGGCTGTTGGTTAACTAGGATCTGTGGCCTATCCTGTAGGTAGGGAAATGGGCAGACTAGATGGGCCAAGTGGTCCTTATCTGCTGTCAAAGTCTATGTTTCTATGTTTCTAAGCCACTCCCCCTAATTTACAGTTTCCTTCTTCACCTGGATAACTGCTAACTGCACAGACAGCAATTCACTTCACCCAACTCAGACAAACACACTAACTCCTTTTTTGTTTGTTTGTTTTTACCCTAAATTGAAGGTCCCAGGAGTAGGGTTCTAGTTCTTTAACCCCAGTAGAGTAGTATAGTTCTCACAGCACCTCCTCCCTCTTGCTGTTCTCTGCCAGAAACTATCTAGGGTCGTTTTTAAATCCAAAACACCTGGCTTCCTTCTGCTTAAGCCACTCCCCCTAATTAACAGTTTCCTTCTTCGCCTGGATAACTGCTAACTGCACAGATAAAATTACATATTGTGTATTATAAAATGGGTTATAAAAATAGTGAAACCTGGCTGGCTGAGGGCTACCTTTGCCAGTGCTATTATTTCAGCACAACAGCTCTGGATAAAGACCCAACAACCTCTTCACAATAAATGCAATACAACCACACACCCCTGACTGCCGTCACAGACATGGCTGCCACCTTTACTCACTAAAAACCTTCAACTAGTCCTTAGAAATGAAACTGCCTTAAATTTAAAAACATAAAAATTAAATATTATTTGCCCTCATAATCCTCATCTTACACACATATACAGAACTTAAAAAATTAAGTACTGCAGTACTCATAATTTAAATTGATGGTGTTTCTTTGCTGACCATTGAAAAATCCCCTTCCTACCCTTACCTGCTTATAGGGAAATGTGTGCTGTTTAACCTGCTACAGGTAAAGATAAAACAAAAGCCCTGGTTCCATCTGAGGCTTTCTGTTGTGTGACATTAGGGGTAAACATTCTGCCAGTAGAACTGAGCAGAGATTTGAAATCTTGTATTCCATCCATAGTAAACATTCCATCTCTTGAATGTAGGCAAGACAGAAAATAAACAAGATAGGGAAAAGGGAGGGAATAATATAAAGAAGAAGAAGAAAGTTGAAGAAATTGGTTGGGAAAAATAGAGGGTTTAAAAGTTGACTAAAAATACATGTATTTTGCTGTATATAATACTTGAACCTGAGATGGCATGCCAGTGCTGAGATGTGCTGGGACTATTTTCCTGAGGTGGATGAATTTTTTTTTTTGGCAAAAAAAATCACTAAAATGTCTCTTTTTTATTTTGGTGCATTTCTTCCCCCAAAAAAAAAAAAAGAAATATTGGACTAATGTTATAATTGCACTAAAACACTCCAGAGTATGCATTGTGGTGGTATAATGGCAGTTCTCGGGTGGTTGAAGGCACTAAGTGATGCCTCATGCCTCACAACACACCTGAGGTGTGCAGTTATCCCACCACAATGCACACACTGTCATTTCTTATTGCTAAAGTAGCAGTGATTCATTGGGCGTATCACTGGTACTGGCTATGCAGAAGAAGGGTACATGGAAAAACAGTTTTGTTTATTAAAAAAGGCACCATTTCAATAAAAACTTCACATTTTAAACAAACTGCTTTTTGCTCATAATTGTGCAGCTTCATGAAAATGAGCAAAATGGATTTTTCTAATTTCACCCAGCACTAGGCAAGAGCAAGCAGGGTTCTAGGTTAGAAGAAAATTTATAGGGAGCACTAAACAAGTGTTACTAACTCCAAATTGAAATTATACCAACCCACCTATGAATCACAAGTTGCAGTTCTGATCACCATCCAGAAAGAGATATAAGGAAAGGTTAGAGAGAGTGCAGACAAAAAGAATAACAATGGTGAAGAAATTGAAGGCTTTATTGTATGAGGGTAGATTGGAAAAGCTGGGATTACACAGTCTGGACCAAGTAAGAATGAGTGGTGATCTCCTGATGATGCTTGACATACAGTGGAGCCCGCCAGGATGCAACACAATACTGCAGTATTATGCAACAGAGTTACTGCAAGAAACAAGGCAATCTCAATGGCAGTTAAACCCTTTTGCTATGAAGTATCCTCTGACAGTGCATTGTATCCTGGCAGGCTTAACTTTAATAAGGGATGAACAATGGATGGAATTAATGTACTTACAGTATTTACAGTTTAAAGCTGATATGTAGAGAACTAGGGGATGCATGCCTCACCTGAGAAAGAACATTGACAGGCTAACAATGAAGGGCCATCTAAATGGTCATGGGCCAGCAGACAAATCATATGCAGGCCACCTGCGGTCCCTGCATATGCATATGCATGAGCTTGAGGTTGGATAAAAGAGGGAGGGGACACAATAGAAATATATATGGTTCCAATGGTTTAAACAGAGTGAACAGTGAGGCTCTATTTGTTAGAAATAGGGTTATAATTAAAAAAGGGCATGAATGGAGGTTATTGGGGAGTAAATTCAGGTGGGATATGAGGACATTGTTCTTCAAAGAGAAGGTGATAGAGCCATGGAACAGTTTAAAGGCAGAAGTGGTGAGGACAGGTATCCTAAATGGATCTAAACATGTCTGGGACAGAACAAAAGGACTCATAATGCCTAAAGAGAGCACAAGGAGGGTGATTGCTGAAAAATACAGAGTGTAGGGGAACAATCCACCATGACACTAGGTCAGGAGGTAACGTAGTACAACATGGACAGACTCATTGGACCAGCAGTCTCTTTCTGCCAGTATATTCTGTGTTTCCATGTATCCACATTCCAGTTGCAGGGAAGCAGTTTAAAATGAACATGAAATGCATTTTTATACACAGAGAGTAGTGGGCAGAAGGAACAGCTTCCATCTGTCTAGGTCTAGGGTCCACACCAAAGGAAAGATAGGGATAGATTTGAGACAGTGCAACAAACTGCTATAAAGATGATCAATGGGCAGCAGGGCAGGGTGTATGATGAGAGAATGAAAAGTGAAAGTCTCAAAATGTATTCATTGGAGGACGGAAGGGAAGTAAGGGCATAAAGGAGATGTTTAAGTTCATGAAAGAGTTAAACAGAGTGGCCACAGCAAGTCTGTTTAAACTAGGAAACAAGGGGCCTGATTTTGAAAGAGCCCTTAGATTGCTGCAAATTTCCAGCGATCTAGGGCTGTGGCACATTCCCAGTGCATCAGGGACCATGCGCCCAATTCTGGAAAATCAGGGGTTCCTGCACCACAACACCCAGGAATTGCTGCAAATGCAGGCTAGCACCGGATGTGAGGTGCACCTGTGGGACCTGATCCATGGATCACCCCACCACCACCACCACCAGGCCCATGAGAGTAATGTATGCCAGGAGGGCTCCTGGGACACAAGTGGCAGAGAGGATGCCATGGGGTGTTAGGGAGCAGGTGGGTATGCCAGGGGGATGATCAGGCACGTGGTTGGGGTGCTCTTGGAAGCACTAGTAACCTACTGGTGTATGCCGTGCTGTCTGAGAATGACACCCCCCCCACTGGGTGCACGATCACCCCTCCCGGCATACCCACTTCTTCCCCTACACCTCAATAGTACACCTCTGTCCCTTCTGCCCCCAGACCCCACATATGGAGCCCCCCTTGCCAGCTTCCCACCCTGAGGAGCAATGCCGCAAGGACTTTAGACCACTTCCTGGCTGGTCTAACATGTCCTCATTCCTATGGCCATAGGCAGGCTTTTGGAATCCCAAGGAAAGGGGATGTTGCAGCCCCACCATGGTGCAAGCCCCCTTGTGACCTGGCATACCCTGCTTCTGGTAACAAGGGTGGCGCAGTGCCCCTTTGCCTCAGCGTTGTCCCAGTCTGGCGCAGACTGCGTTCTGGAATAGGGATCGCCGCAATTTCTGGTGCAAGGTGCTTTCTGCGTCATCGTTGTCTGGGGCAGGCATCTTGTGCCAGACGTAATGCTTCTGGAATCAAGCCCAATGTGTCCATCAGGAGGAAGGAGTACGAAAGGTTAAAAAGGGACATTAGATGGTATTACTACGTCGAAAGGGTGGCAAATGGTTGCAGCACATTTCCTAATGAGACTGCTGAGGCAAAGACAAATGCGAGATTCAAGAGGAAGTGGGGTACATACAAATGAGATATCAAAAATGGAAGTGGAGGGGGACGGGGTTACTCTGAGGAAGAACAGAGAGCAGACTGCCTTCAACTAGTGACTATTAGGACAGCCTGGATGGACTGTTAGGTCTGTTATTGACCTTCGCATTTCTGTTTCTAATTCCTAACAGCACAACATTTAATGTAGTTGGATTCAGGGTTTATTGCCCATGCACGGTTTCAAGCTTTATTCTTATTAAAACGGCAGTTTTTGTTAGTCAACATACATTTTTTGCTGTGACCAAAATATCAATATACCAATCCCAAGATATGGGATTGTGAAGTTTTTAAAATGTCCCATTCCCAGCCATGCCCACCATGAAAAAAATGAATATCTTGGTATAATGTTGTGCTGTTTGCCATCAGAAGCACATGCTAGCATCATCCTGATACATCCACAGTATAAATCTAGTATGTGCATTCAACAGGTAACCTCAACAGAAGAGATTTTTAAAAAGGTCAAGTGGTTTCTATCTTTAATTAGAAGGTCATTACTTACAAAATAAGCTAAAAACACTGTTTCAAAAATATCTGAGAAATTTAAATATACACCAAGGCTGGATGAATCTAAGGATGTCAGAAATACATTTTTGCTAAAAAACTGTATGATGAATTGTTTTGCAGACTAAAATACTTCTGCTTTAAAGATGGCAGTAGAGATGTCAGTATTTAACCTGCGTACATTTATATGAAACCAGGATTTTGTCCCTTAGACTTCATGTGCTCTTCCTGCTAATTTTTATGGCTGTGGGTGGAGCCTACAGCTATCTTGCTATCTGTAGCTGGAAAATGGAGTATCATGGAACACGTTTTGGACTTTTTAATGTATCCTTCCATGCCAACTGAAATAAAATACTCCCTTCTTTCTGTTAAAAATGTTGGAGACATAACTCCAAGCTGCTTATTAGATGCCACTAGGAAACTGAAACAGCTTGCTAAATATTTGTTAAATATTGGTTGCCTATTAAACTGGAGATTCATTAACCCTCTTCAGATTGCAACAACTTGCACATTTAAATATTTAGCATTTAAACAGCTTCTTCCTACTAGTTTCACTCGGGAATGTATTGTCTTTCAAGAAAGTTTCATACCTCATAAATGTCATCCCTTTCCTAGCAAATCTATAATTATTCTGTTTTATAACCTCTAAAGACACTATCAGATAACCACTTTCTCAGACATATGCCAGGTCTTCAGTGAACTACCCATACTAAATATGTGGCAATCAGAAGGCATTTTCTGCTATACTTTTTGGGCAAAAAACATATTGAGCTACAACAAACAAACACATACACACACAAACACACCCACACACACCCACACTCTGTACACACCATCCTCATGGCCACAACATTCAAAATAAATACTGCATTCTAATATGTTATAAAACAATAAAGAAACTGTTTGTTTATGTCAGTTCAGTTTAGAGTAGATTTCCTTTAAATATTTCTTATCCTATATTTTGTATCCTGGATAGTGCATGGGAGATGCTACAACTTTTTGTCATAGGGATCTTCATTTTCACATTTTTGCATTGTATTTACTCAGGCTGTCTCAGATTAGATGCAATATCTTGTTTTCAGTGGGGTCATGATTTTACCATTTTGATAATGTATTTCTTCAGGGCAGCCAAGTCCAGGGCCCCCATATTCAAAGGAGATGCGCGGTGCATCCTGGTGGAAAAGGGAGATGTGCCACGCAACTCCAACAATGTGCCACGGTGTGATATTCAAATGTGCAGGATGCACCAGCCACAAGGGAATGGGCCAGGGTGCAAACAAATAGTATGCCGTGCAAGTCAGGGGTGCATTTCCATGTATATGCCAGGCTGTGGCATACTCAGTGGGAATGTATGCCTCGAAGTCCAGAGCAGTGCGGCCCACAGTTAGTGCATGAATACCTAGCCTAACTCAGCCAGCCACCCACCCACAGGCAGACTGTGGAAGTGCACCCAGGTACGCAGCAGCTTGGCAGCCCTGGTGGACTAGCGGTACCTCCTCCCATCCCCAATCGATCCAACTCCATCCCCGAAGAGCTCCACCGTGTAAGGACTCCCTGGACCCAATTGCACCAGAGGAAACCACAGTCTATATCCATTGCATAGATGACCCCCACCCAACACCTTGGTATGTAGACACCCCCGCTCCCCCCATACCCAACCTGTTGCAGAGACTGCCACTGCCCTCCACACCCTGCCACGGCCAGCCACCCACTGCACTGGACCCTGGCCAGGGACCTGCATTCCGGAATGACCCAAGTGGCTGTACTGTGCATTCGGGTACTATGCAAGCTGCGGACCCACCATTGTATGCAGCTATCTGTATGCCCCTGGCAAACCATAAGAGGGAACTGACATACCTCCAATGCATGCTTTGTTAATGATGTATCTTCCTGCCGTCATACACTGCTGCAGGCCCACACTCTCCCCAATTCCCCTGTGTAATGTGCCACCCTCTGGACTGCTGAGGTATCCTGCGTGCCATGGGGTGCATTATCCTGCAATGCCATTTGCAGTGTATGCTCCAGGCTATGCATAGTGCATCCACAGTTCCCTGCTTGTACAAATGAATGGGAGGTCAGCTGTAACATGCCTTGGGACATGTGTGAGTTGGTACAGCATTGGCTGTAACCCACACTGAGCAGTGCAACAGCACTGGGAAGATGGATTTGCATGTGAGTGCCTGAGGTGTATGGCCACTGGCCGTTAAAGCCCGCACACAGCTCATGCCTATGTATGACACATTCCAGCGTCCTACTGCCAGTGCTCTGCCACCCAAAAATAAGATGCCATTTCTTCTGTGAAGTATCCAGGCTAAATATATAGCAATCAGCAGGCATATTCTAGGAAAATACATTGTAAAAATGTGTAAAAGGAAGACCACATTGAAATTGCCTCTCAGCAGATCTGCATTGTGCAAATTCATTAGAAATAATGTGTAGAAGCATCCCAAAAGTTCTCCACAGTCATATCGGCTCTGACCAGAATTTGTTCTTGTGGGGATCCCTTTTCATGGAATGACTTGGAATCTCAGTTCAGGAACTGCCCTTCTATAGCTATTTTTAAGAAGTCAGTTAAACTGAGCATGTTAAAAGCATAGTCATACTGCAATTGATTTGTCACCTGAATGTTTTGCTTTTATGTCTTATTTGTTTTTCATATTTATGACTGGGGACATTCTGTAAATGAGACCTTTATCTCATTAAATCTATCCTGTAAAATTCAACTTTTAATAAATATACAAATAATAAATGCCTGCCTACCACTGAAATAAAATCCTCTGATTGGGACATCACAATTTGTTGTCATGGAGATGATTACTATGTCACAAAGAAAATATTATTTTGGGAGGTGCAGACAAACAGAAAGAAACATTGCACTCCAAAAGACAAACATAGTGCTGCAAATATCTTCAGCAATAAATAATAAAGGAACAGGAAAGATATGAAATACAAGGTGAATTGTGTCTAAATATTATCCATGCAAACAATACCAGCACCACTCCAACTGTATTTCTAACAAAGCTTTATTTAGAAAATAAAAAAAATCAGTATATCAAGTAAATCCATTCCAAAACAACAGGCCATTGCAGAAGGAGACCCCGACCGGTTTCGCTACTTTAGCATCACCAACCCCCTGAGGACACTCAAGTAGCGAAACTGGTCGGGGTCTCCATCTGCAATACTCTGTTGTTTTGGAACAGATATACTTTGTATGCTGATTTTTATATTTTCTAAATAAAACTTTGTCATAAATACAGTTGAAGTGGTGCTGGTATTGTTTGCATGGATGTTCATCGTTTACCTAGAACACTCCTTGCAGCTGAGCTGTTTTGCCTGTCCCTGTCTAAATAATAGCATTTACCAAGTCCCCCCCCCCCCGACAAAGACATCAGTAACTTTTTGATTCTTAATTATGTAGTAATATAAATTCTGGATAATTTCCATTGGTTCAGAATACACAAGCAAGCTAATGCTGAACTTATCATCAATGTTTTTTTCCATGAGTACCAGGTGTATCTCTTAAATTTAAAGTGTTTGTTGTTTAGCAAGGTAACTAAATTGCCCCAAAAGCTCAGTACCAGCATGCTGCATGTATGTAAAACAGAAAAATATATTAACCAAATGTTGCCATGAAATGTCTTCTTGACATTATTTTATTCAGGTAGTGGGAGAGATGGAGACAGAGAAAAACAAGTGTTAACAAAATTAGAAAATAATTAAAGTAAGCTTTCCCTTGAGGGTTACATTGCCATCTAATTTCATTTTTGTCTTTTGAATTTGCTGTTGTCCCTCGGGGAAACATACTGTAAATTAAATCAGAGAAGCCTGTGGGATAGCTAATCTTTGTGATCTGATTTTAAATAAACACATTTTCATGCATCCTCATCTTGTTAAGCTTTTGACATTCAAAGACTAAAAATATATAAACTAAACTACTGATCTGTTAAACAAAATATTTAACAGCTCCTCAGGGCATCCCCATCTTATTGAGTCTAGAAGAATAATTACTCCTTATAGTGATTGTTTTCTGGTGGAGAGGACAAAAAAGTAGCAAGGGCAGCCTTGAACCCATTGAGCTGACTTGTACCACTAAGGCCACAGCTACTGTAGAAATGCAGAGATCTGCTCTGCCGAAAATGGCAGCAGTGTGACAACCAAACTTTTTTCAATGACATTTGGAGGCATACTGGTACTGTAATTGTAAACATCAGGTTCTCTACCTCACACAGACAAATATTAAAAAGCATTACTTCACACATAGGGTGGTTACCATGTGGCAGAGCTCACCTGGTGAGGTTCTGGACGCTAGCACTGTTCAGGCTTTTAAAATGGCACAAGACAGATTCCAGAGGGAGAATGGCATTGAGAGCTACACAGCATGAGTAGGCATAGTATTCCCACTGGATTTATGGATGTATGCCCACAGTCACACTTAATATAGTCACTGTATTATGGCTGGTTGGGTGAACAAGACTGACTCTAATTCTCTTCACTCATTGCAGTATTTTGTTACTATACTATATGCATGCATATACTGTATAAAAAGTAACATTCAGGAAATGTCATACTGTACTTTTTTATGTTTTGGGTTACATTCTACCGTCAATGCCTGATGCCTAGATTTAAGATAATTCATCACTGTGGGAAGCTATTGCAGTTATAGGCTATGATACAAATGAATTCTGTGAACCTTGCTCTTTCTCTCATAATGTACCATGCCTACGACTCACAATGCCCCCTCTTGGAGTCCCTATTCACTACTTTAGGGACATTATATCTTTTCTGAGAAACAAAAATAATAATAATGACATTAGATGGTCAGTCCAGAAGGATGTATCATTCACTGAGTGTGTTTTATTACAACAAAAAAAACCAAAAACACACTTCTATGAATGGAACAATATAAGCTTCCATGGTAGCTTTGCTAAGAAGATAGAAGTGTTCTAAAACAACAAACAGTCCAGCACTGTTAAAATAATTTGTTGCTATGCTCAAGTACATACAACAATTAAAACAGCTTGCTCTGCTGTAGGAGCCAGCTGAGCGGCATTTAAAAATAAAGACCACCAGTCAAGTACTTGTTTCAGTGTTTACCAACAGTGTGTCAGCTTTGTTTCCATGCTCCCAACACTGCAAAAGGGCTGTGCTTAATCCATACAAGCTATAACAATGTCATAGTCATGATAATGTTGAGCTTGAGCAGACCAATGACACAATACACATACTGTAGCATACTCCCTTTTCAATGTAATCTAGAATCCAGTATTTGGAGTTACTTAGTTGGCCTAAAGTAATACCGCAGCTACGTGCTCTTCAGTCTGGCACACAGCATCAGGAGGCAAACTGGCATGACTTAGTTGGTTCCTGCCATGAAGAGAGTTGTTTGATAGGTCAGGTCTTAATCGTCACAAAAAACACACGGTCACTGAAAAGAAAGAGCACTGCTTCAGGACTCATCATAAAATGTTGTCACCTTTTTGCAGAAAACAGCTGTGCTGTTCCTGGTTTCTTCTATACCTTTTAACCATTACAATGTGGCATGCATATATAGATGTAAATATAGATACAAATACAGATATGAGGGTGTGTAGTACATGGATATACCAAATAATACTGATGAAAACTACGTAAAAAAAATCCCCATAATACCACAAATCTAATCCTGTAATACCTTTGACCATTGGCCATTGTTCAAACGTCATAATACTATCGTTCAGAATTTATAATACTTCCTTTCTGAGCTCTGAACAATAGTATTACGAGATAGAAGCAAAACCATGCGCTGATCAGTTCCTCATACTTAGTGCGAGCTGACTTTTAGTGTAACTGCTGTGTACAGTAAAAGCTGACTCACCGCTGATGAGGAAACCTCAACAATGTACCTGGCAAGGATGATTAGTCCTGTGTGGTGGTAAGTTGCAGGCGGGCAACTGTCCTGTAGCTCCCTGTATCTCATAGTCTGACCATGGGTGCTGGACTGCCTCTGCACTGGTGCAGTGCTGAGGAAGGGTGCTAACACAAATGCACTGGTGAGGACTGCTCCCTCTGTCCTTCAGCAGCATCTCCATTGCAGACTCTGTAATTGCACCCCCACTCCCGTTGCTGACTCTGGGTAATAAATTAATCTTTATTTTTCCCACCATGACCTAACTGCCATTAATCGACAACACCCTACTAATTGGTGGACCACATTCACTGAAGTGTCTTATGGGGCTCTGGGAACTGGCCAACCTACATCAAACCCAAGACTCCCTGCAGACACAGTTCAGTGTCTCTGACTATGACAGTATGCAAGGAACACAGGGTAATGATGCTGTTGGTCATCGTAGCTGCTACCAGTGTCCAATGCTTCCTACCATCCTTCTGTTCCTTCCATTTGGACCATAGAGGGATAGGTTGAGAATCAATGTGTGTGTGTGTGTTTGGTGCAGGTCAGTAGTGGGTGTCTCTCTATTGTCAGGCAGTGATGGGGGGTCAGTGTCTCTCTATTGTCTATGTGCTGATGGGGGCATCAAATTTACAAATAGCAGCATCCTGGATCAGCACCCAGATTTTCAACACACTCAATGACAGTTAGTACTTCAAACTCCTTGGATCCATATATTACAAAAAATAAAAAATGGGTCTGTGTATCCATAGGCTATAATCTCATCTTGAGGTTCTGGTGACATGCTGGTATCTCTTGAGCGTCACTCTCAAGGTTCGCATGTCATCAGAACCTTTTAATGGTACTGTCGCCTCATAATACATAGTCCCCTATCTATTATTTTGTTTATATAATTCCAGAATCTGAATAGGTTCTTTTTTTTTTTTAAACTCAGTTTTATTACTATGTCACAGCATAATTAGCACATGTATACAAGTAGGCTCCATACAAAGATACAAAGGTGCCCAAGCAATTGATGCCCATAATCAGGCTAGCGCAATATCATGGTTCTAGACTATGTAAAAGATCCTAAAAAAGTCTTTTAGTAAGTGTCCAAGTCCTTCTTATAATGTAGCCATGACATCCAAAGCTCTTGCTATTAGTGTCTTGTCTGGTATCATCCATACAAATTTATTTTGAGCTACATTACATGGTTAGGTGCCAGCCTGCACCCTTCTTTGTTTGGTCAACTGCTCAACAGGCTGAATAGGTTCTAAACACATTTAGCACGGAAAGGGTAGGAAAAGGATTACTAAAAGGCAACAGATAACTTATGATGTTTTTGTTGTTGTTCTTCCTTATTTTTCCTCCTGTTCTTCACTCCAGCCATGTGGACTACAACACCTGCATCTTTTTTCCAGCCTTCTCTGCTGACACCACTGCAGCTCACTGACAGGCTGGCACTGCAGGTGGTGGTTCAATGGCAGATGGCCCACACTCTCCCTAAGATGAGATGAGCACCTCACCTCTGAGACCAAAACAGCTCCCCCCCAGTAAACAGCCATGTTGAGGCTGTGCCCAGTTAATGGATTTGTTCACCAGATGCCTCATTACTTGTTACCAGGGATGCTTCTTTAATAAAAACACCTCCTTATTATTTTTCTGAGCTTCTGGGGACATTGTCACGCATTAACTCATTTTACTAGAAACATAGAAACATAGAAGTTGTCAGCAGATAAGGACCTCCTGGCCCACCTAGTCTGTCCTAATTTCCCTACCTATAGTGATACTGTAGGCTGTACTCAGTCTCCGGTTTACCGCCCCCTTCCCTCTAAGATCCCTCTGTGTCTATCCCATGTATTCTTGAATCTTGTAACCATTTCAGCCCTCACCACCACTGCTGGGCAGCTGTTCCATGCTTCCAACACCCTCTCTGTGAAGAAGTAGTTCCTCACATTTCCTCTGAGCCTCCCCCTTCTAGCTTCATTGTGTGCCCCCTTACCCTCAAGCTTATTTTTCTTTGGAATATGCCTTCTTCTTGTACTTTGTTTTTACCTGTGAGGTATTTGAATGTTTCTGTCGTATACCCCTTTCCTGCCTTTCCTCCAGGGAGTACATATTTAATTCCTTAAGCCTTTTCCCATAGAGCATTTGATGCAGGCCATGTACCATTTTGGTTGCCCTCCTTTGTACCACCTCCACCCTATCTGTGACCTTGCAGAGATGAGGCCACCAGAACTGTACACAGTACTCAAGGTGTGGTCTCACCAGTGATCTATATAGGGGTATTATTACCTCCCTCTTTCTGCTTGAAATTCCCCTGCCTATGCATCTCAGCATCATGCCAGCCTTGTAACACTGCTTTGCTACTTTCATGTCTTCAGAAATGATTATCCCCAGGTCCCTTTCCTGTTTTGTGACTATAAATACCTCTTCTCCCAGCTGATAAGTTGCTCCCAGGTTCCTGTGCCCACGTACATGATTTTGCATTTCTTTGCATTAAAACCCAGCTGTCAAACCCTAGACAATTCCTTCTGTAATGTCACCAATAAAGACATTGAAAGGGATCAGCCCCAGTACTGATCCTTGTGGTACCCTGCTGGTCACTTTACCTACCCCAGAGTGGATGCCATTTACCACTATCTTAGGACCTACTCCTAGGCTCCCCAACTTGTTTAACAGTCTTCTATGTGAAACAGTGTTGAAGGCCTTGCTGAAATCCAGGTAGGCCACATCTACCACTCCTACCTGATTCACTTCACTGGTTACCCAGTCAAAGAACTCTATCAGGTTTGTCTGACAAGACTCTCACCCCCCATGAAACCATGCTGTCTCTGGTCCAGTTGACTATTGGTAACAAGGTATTCCCCAATCCTTTCTTTCAATAGTGACTCTACCACCTTGCCCACCACAGACGTCAGGCTGACAGACCTGTAACTTCCTGCCTTATCCCTATTTCTACTTTTGTGTAGTGGGACTACATCTGCCAGTATACAGCAGGTTCATTGAGAATATTACAGCGACTGGTCATTTACAGCAACAAAACAACAGGGCACTGTGCATCGCTGTAATGGTCATGCTACAGCAAGACGGGACCCTGGCACAACTTCTCTGGGTCTTGCATCCCCTCCACGAAACACCTCCACAGTGGAGGCAATCATAATAAAGTTTGGGGGATGTGGGAGGCAAAGCCTCCTGCAGAAAACACACTACTCTTCCCAACCACACAATGGGGACTGCGATTGCGGTCAACATTGTGTGTGACGCTGTAAAGCCAGTTGGCAGGTTTTCTGTTGAACCAGCTTGATGAAACTGATCTAGCCTCCTCCAGTCCCACAACACCTCCCCTATTATTAGTGACAGGATGAAAAGGGTTGTCAGAGGTGCAGCCAGCTACTCTGTCAGTTCCCTCGGTATCTTGGGGTGCACCCTGTCTACCAACCACAGTGTTACCAGGATCATAACAAAATGTTTCAAAAACAATGTTCAAAGCAAACAATGTTTATATTAATATATTTTGTTAAAAATAACCTAAACAAAACTAATAATATGCAAGTGCACATCTAGCATGCACAATACCTATAAGGTATTGTTATAGAAATGATTGAAACACTTTTTATTTATTTTTTATTTAGTTTTTGATGACCAGGTAAGTGCACTAGACAAATTTTGCCTATTTTCAAGCACAACCCGGGGGAAGGGGATACAGATGAATGCCAAGTGACCTTGAACCAGATTAAGCTATTGGTGGTATTTGTTTTAGTGAATGAGGGGAAATATTGCCAAGGCACCAGGAAAATTCCCTTACTGAGCTGTAGGGGGAGTTACTGTCCAACTCTTGCGATGGCCAGTTTGCCCAGTGCACTGAGGAAGGAGGATATGGAGGAGACTGGGGGCCTGGACCCCCCTCCAGTCTTGGGATTACAGGAGACTAAGATATTTTTTGACACGGCTGCTCCGCCAAAGGGACTGCTGATGCAGTCTGACTCCAGGAATTACCAGAGGAATTTCAGCACATTAATATTTCTACAGAAAATCTTGCAAATAAAACATCATCGGAGATCGATGTGCTTTTACAAACTGAGGAAAGGCTTTTTGAAGAGAAACACACAGCGCTTGTAAGAGCCAAAGTTAATAGTGCTACAAGAAGAAATACACAGAATCCAGTTGTGGACCTCCCTGACAACAGAGCCAGCACTGACAGTACCTTGCTTCCATCTGGACTACCAAGACCAAAGGTATGCACTTCTAAAACTACCTATCAGACTGTTCCTAATGATCGAACAAATGCTACAATATTCACTTTTTCTGCATGTAATACTGGGGGTATTGATCAGCTGCTTATTTGTCTCCCAGGGGTTTCCTTTCAGAACAAGCCATGACAGGCTTCTTTCTCAGATCCTGATGTTATGTCCCCCGTGGTTAGTAACAGCACTACTCACTTACCTCAACAAAATGAAGGGGGAACACAGAGAGATTTTCTTTGTCAAGGAAACACAGGTGATGTTTTGCTGCAGGACACGCAGGGCGACTTGTTGTTACCGGGTTTAGTACAGGGTGACAAGGAAGCTCATCCAGCTGACTGTGAGGCACAGGGATTGAAGTATGGGGACACTGAGCCAGGAATGGCGCACATGGGGGATGCTACTCCTGCCTTAAGGCTCATCCAAGAAGCTATGTTTCAAACCACTAATGATACGACAGAATCTTTGGAAAAAGAGGGGATCAGAAAACAGCTCTCCTCAAAATCATTGCAGGTGATTAGTTCAGTCAAAAGCAGAAAGTGGAGGAGTTAAGACATAAAAGGGACATAGATACATAGATACATAGACAGTGTCGGCAGATAAGGGCCTGTGGCCCACCCAGTCTGCCCATTTGAGCTTGTAAGTTCAGTTTATGTTTTCCTAGAAGTCTGTTGCCGCTTACCAGGACACCGCACTTCTTTCCCATAGAACCTTCCAGAGGGTACTCTACTTTGGGAATTCTTGGTACCAGAGGGAGGATCCGGAAAGACTTTGTTGACACATGGAACTGCAGTGGCCACTATTCAATTGGCCTTTGGCCTTGCTAACCCCATGGAGATGGACAGGCCTTGGATGGATTTCGCCCTTAGAGAAGCTGGTTGGACTCAAGACCAGCAGGGCAAGTGTGTCACAGACCCAGCCTGGGATTTCCCCGTATTCTCTCAAACCATAAAGCCCCAATGGTGTCCTTTGGGAGCCTCATATGTCCCTGGGACAATTCTATCACCAACTGATCCTTTGGGGGACAAGATAGAACAACCTCTAACATGCAGATTTCCTCTGTGCTCATCTCGGGAATACCCGACTCTACCATTCTCTCACAAATCTTGGCACCAGTTATTTTAAAACCAGCCTTTGAACAGAGAGAAATCCCTGAGTCTAAGCCAATACCTGCCACAAATGATGATCCCACCCCCTCCAGATAAAAAACCCTCTTCAGAGCAAACCCAAAAACCTCTACTTTCTGATTTATTCAAAGCAAACAAAACAGACCCCTTACCAGGGAGGCATGCGGTGAGACTGAAGTATAAAGGAGGCCTAGATTCTCAGCCAGATCGTCAATACGTGGGTAAATTACTAATTAAAGACTCTTTGCACTTCTACCTGGCTGATGTATTTGCTTTTATACACATATCAGGAGAGGACACTTTCAACATAAGCTTTCACTCAGCCCATCTGTTGGAACTTTTTTGGTCTAAATACAATCAGATCAAATCTTCCCTGTTGTGGATTCCTTTTATGGCCATACCCCTCACAAAACCTTTGGTCAAGATGATTACCATTATGTTTAGGAATGACAGTGTGCCTGTGGGGCATATTAACTATTGGCTCCAGCAGAAATGTGAAGAACTAAGCACACCAGAGGCCATATTGGATAGAGGGCAATTCTGGACGGGGGAGGGTGTTGGCATTTGAAAGTAAAATTGTGACAGTCTGAGGAGGGCATAACTCATATCCCAAATTGCTTTTTTCTGGGACGGGACGGGGGGTTTGTTTCTACCTGGGACAGCCAAAGGCCTGCTATCGTTGTGATTCACAAACTCACTTCTCAAGTGTCTGCGACAAATTTCATTGTGGGATGTGCAGTGAAGTAGGACATACCAGCTATCAGTGCATGAACCTCTCATGCTACAATTTGTGTGAGGAAACAGGTCACTTATACTAAGAATGCCCTTGGGCATCTGTGAACAAAACTCAGAATATGGATCCAAAAGATTCAATTAATAAAGCACAGGCAGAAGAACCAGCAGATCCAGATCAACACACAAACCCTACTACACCAAAACCAACAACAAAGGCTTCAAGGGAAACAGATTCCCAATTCCCTCAAGATCTGATTATGATTGTGGACTTTCCACCAAAGGAAACAGTGCTAGATACTGACATTTCCACCGCCCTCTTATCCCCTGTCTGCTATGTGGACAATCCAGGACACACAGCACCTTCGGGGGCTTTTGGATGATCGACCTCCCTCTCCTACTCTTCCCCCTCAGAATAGGATATCCTCCTGACGACTGCAGAAAGAAGATGTGGGACCCAGTATTGTGACAGCAAACCCATTTGAGGTCTTAGCCCCCTCTGCATGGGGAGATTCAGAAATGAAGGAAGATTTAAAGGATACAGTGAAGGTGGATACTACTCTACCATGCCCCTCTGAAACATTTTATATGGGGAAGAAAAAAAGAAAGAAAAAAAAAAATGACATGACAAACCCTGCCAGTTATGGACAACTTTAATGTGGCATCATTAAATTGTCATAGTTTGATTAATACTAGAAAAAGACATGATAATTTTATTTGTTGCATGATTTAGGATGTGATATTATATTGCTACAAGAGACATGGATGGGTTCAGTCTCACATGCTACCCAGTTTAGGTCTGACTGGCCATGGGGACCTTCTTTCTGGTCCAGCGGGGACAATAAGGCAGATAGGGTAGGGATCCTTTTTATTGGAACAAGGTTTTCCTTGTTCTGTCTTATAGACCTAGTTCCCTTGAGGTTATTACTTTTAGATGGGTATTGGGATGGGAACCCATGTTGGATTGTAACATTATATGGCTCTCAAACCAAGGCTACTAGGGTTGCCTTATTGAACACATTACAGCCATACTTAGCTATTGCAAAAGTCATAATTTTGGGAGGGGATTTTAATTGTACCTTAAAGGTTCCAAAAAGGCACATTTCTGCTCCCAAGGTATATTGGGACTCTTTGGCTCTCAAACGATGTATCAACATTGCTGAATTACAAAACTGTAATGAACATATTAAGAACCCAACCTATTTTACATATAAAAAAGCCCAGTTTACTACGATCATAGATTATTTACTGGTTTCTAAACACCGAAGCATTAAACAGACTAAAGTATGCCCCATTGAATTTTCGGACCATCAAATGGCAATTTTTACATTTGGCACAGACCCCATACACCCAGTTATTAAATCTAGATGGACACTGAACACTAGTCACCTTTTAGACTCTCTCATTCAATCCCTTATTATACACGTTTTGGCTAGTCAGACATCAGTTTTAGATCTCTTCGTGGACATAGGGGACTGGTGGGTATGAACAAAAAAGGATATTCAGGATGTTTTTCAGTGCCATGGGAAATAAAAATCCCAGACCCAATACTTTAAATATCTTTCTCTACGTTGACAGCTACAACATCTTTTTTCATTAACACTTACAGCCAGAAGTCAATTACAGTCACAAATACTGGCAGTTCAGTCAGACATGAAAGAACTGCAATATGACGGGGTGGCTTCATTACAAGCAGAGCTCGCTTATGGTACTCAAAAATCTCCACTTTCTGATCCCTGTGCAGCCTGTAAACCTAAAAGACAAGGTGCCTCCCTCTCAACTTTACAGAACAAGAAGGGAACCTTAGTGTCCTCTTTTAGTGAACTGGTAGGCATAATTCAGATGCCCAAACCACAAGTAGACCCACAAGAGAGCCAAAAGGTGGATAATCTTAGATCACAATATAGGGAACATTTACACTGCCATACATTTACAGCCGTGGAATTCTCTGGATTATCTTATTTTATTTCTAGGCAAGAAATAATTGATGTAATTTGTTCTAGGAAGGGGGGAGCCACTCCAGGATTGGATGGGCTATTCTTTGAATGTTACAAAACTTTTTCTTCAGAACTCTCTTTCTGTTTGGAAATAGTTTTCCAATATTTTTTTCTGCAGAATGATGTTCCACAGGATTTCTCTAAAAGCCTGGTGATTTACTTACATAAAGCAGGAGACAAAACTCTTCTCCAAAATTGGAGAACGATAAGACTTCTGAACGTAGAATATAAAATTCTGTCACAGATTCTTTATCTTCATCTCCAGTCGACAGCTCCATGAATTATCCATCCTGTTCAGTTATGTGACCTGCCAGGAAGGGTCAATATATCACCCCCTTATTATTTTGCAGAAATTGTGGGAATAGTATCATAAAACACAGGGTACAGGATGGATTATTTCTCTAGATCAGCAAAAAACATTTGATAAAGTAACTCATACTTTTTTATTCTCAGCATTAAAAGCATACGGGATTCCTGAGAGTTTTATCTCTAAAATTAAGATGCTATATAGTCAGGCCTCCTATATTCCACTTTTCCAAGGTAAAATAGGTCCAGTGTGTGAGGTCAGAGAGGGAGTACATCAAGGCTGTCCCCTGAGTCCCCTGCTTTACATATTTTCCCTTACTCCCTTTATCACACAGATTATAGGAAACCCTCAGGTCCATGGGTTATCAGGTGGGACGGCTGGAGATGAAGTAAAGCTTTTAGCATATGTGGATGATACTTGTTTAACCCTCAAGGATAGCACAAGTGTTACGGAGGCTTATAAAGAGATACAATGCTTTTCATACATTTCATCCGCTGTATTAAATCTGGAGAAATGCAAAGCAATCCCATTGGGAATAGTTTTGGATCCTTCTCCTATACCAACTACACTGGGGGTTTTCCCAATTGAGTTAGGTCCCATGAAAATCTTAGGGATAACTTTTGGATCACAGGACATGGGCCTCACGAACTGGGAGAGGGCAATTCAGGGCTGTGAAACAAAAGTAAACATATGGGAGGGATGGAAATGCTCCAAACATAAAAGAATCCATATCATTAAACAATTTTTGATCCCTAGTTTGATATACATTGGCACAATTTTCCACATACCCATTAGTTTGGAAACCAGGCTATATAGTGTTTTTTTTTGGGAATGCTATGGGGAAGTAGGTTAAATATGGTAAAAAGGGGGCACACATATTTACCACATTGTAAGGGAGGGCTAGGGATGATAGATCTGGTTGTTTTTTTTTCATTCATTATTCTTTTTTTACTCCATCAAAATACCAAGCCAGATGTTAAATTCACTGCTGAACCTCTGGTTTCAGAATAATTGAGGTACATACCTATCAAAATGGGATACAGCTCCACCACAGGTTTCAAAATATCGGTTAATTCCTAAATCAATACAGTCATCATTGCAAAAATTACACAAGTGGCAGGTTCACAGATCTACTCTAGACCTTTCTTCCTGAAAACAACTATATCATTATATTCTTGGAATAGCAGACCCCACTCAATCGGACTTTAAATACTGTGGACCCCACAAACAAGATCTAGTTCTCACTCTTTTGAATGAAAAGTGAATGTGGGAAATAGTCTGGCTTAGTGAGTATGGTAAACTTAATGTGAGAGGAAACAATAAATATAAACCTGTGGAGGAGAGATCATGTCCTTTTTTGGGCTGTGGTGCCCCAGAGGAAACGATGGAGCATTTTCTACTCAAGTGCCCTTTTTCTCAGAATTTGTAGGGTTTCTTGGCTACTGCATGGAGAATGCCATGGTTGCAAAATTTAACCTATGAAGCCTTCGTGTTAGGTGATTACACTGCTTGATTGAAGAAATACCATACGGGGACTTTGATGGTAGTATTTGCAGTGTTAAAATATTACCTATGGAATGCCAGAGTACAATGGGTTTTGAGACAGCAATGGATGCCCTATACAGATTTTAAAGTTATTTGTGAGCATGTTTTGAGAAACATTTATGTTACAGATTGATTGATCTATGATACCCAGTTAGTTAACTCTTGGTGGAAAGGCTTCTCCTTCTTTATAAAATATAAGTAGTACTCTTTAAAATAAGGGGTATTTAAATATGGGGGAAGGAGATATGCGTTTGCCTTTCATAGAAAAATATCTTTCCTTTCCAGATTATGTACAGTATGTATTAATATCCTTTGCTTTTGGTCTTTATGATTAAGTTATGTATTTTGACTTTTAACAATGTTGTATGTATTTTGTTTTTCTGTTTTTTTTTTATTTATGTACACTGGATATGGTTTGGTTTCCTTTAATAAAAAAACTCCCCTACTCTTTTTGAGAAGTGCCATGGGATCTTTAACATTCACCTGAACTACCACCAGAACAGGCAGATGGGAACTCGGTTTAATGTGTCATCTGAAAGACAGCACCTCAGGAGTGCAGCACCCCCCTCATGCTATACTACAGTGTCAGTATTGGGATTTAACCCAAGTGCCTGGTGTGGGGATAGAACCCCCAGCCTTCTGATCTCCCAGTCTCAGAGGCAAGTGTGCTACCTGCTGAACCACTGACAAAGTACAGAAGGGTATGTATTGTAATACTGTGTAAGTCCCATTTATTGGAGTGCATTTGAATGTCCATTGGTGTTTTACACATTAAGACTTAATTGTTCAAAAAAGTGTGTCTTTTCAAATTAAAGGTTCAAATAAACCTAAGTCCATGTTTGCTGGTAAATGGTTTACTGTATATAGTACTAGTCCTTAATGCTTACGTTATGCTATAGTGTATATACACACTAAAGCTAGTTAATCTAGTTACTGTGGCACGGCAGGGTCTGCCACTACCAGCCAGGGGAGGCCAGGATACTCTCTTAATAGTAAGTACGTATTTTAGAACAAAACCCCTGAACATTTATCATCATTTAAAGTGTGTTGCTAATTGTCTGTATTAACCAATTCTTTGGGAAATGGAATACAGGGAAATAGGAAAGCATAGTAGTTACAAATATAATGCATGATAAAATTATGGTATAAAGCATAGGCTGCAAACTTTATGAGATGGTGTAACCTGGGAGATCAAACCCAATGTTCACATGTCATAGATGTGTGTACATGGTCAAACTAAAACCAGAAGTAGCCATACTCAAGGATGAAATACAATGTATAAAGAATATTAGAGATCTAAAGCAGGTAAATGTTTCATATACCTTTGATGGAAAACAACCTTACATAGAATTTGATAGAATCTATTTAGGGAACTATTGTTCTGGATTGGTTGATAAGTAATAAAGTGGGACTAGTATCCAGCTGTAAGGTTTGTGAAAATGCCTCCACTAGTGACCATAATATAACCACTTTTGATATGGACTTCAAACTAGAGCAAGGAGACAGAATAACAATGTGCTACATTGGGCACTCTTATGGATATCCTGAGTCCCTACTGAACAGCCCTTCCTCTCCACTCCACTGAGGTGGACCTCCTATCAGTACCCAGGGCCTGATTAAAATTGTCAGGAGTCTGGCTTTTAAAGTGTCTGGTTCTCTTTCGTGGAACTCACTTCCCAGAGCCTGAGGAAGGCCCTCTCAATGAAGGCGTTCAATAGATGTCTCAAAACCTACATCTTGAGAAAGGCTATTGATAATATTTGATGGGACATTTGTTTATCCACTCTGTGACTGATGATGCTGTTTTACTGTATGTTTATTTATGTTGTTTTTTATCTATTTATATTATATTATATTTGAAATGCTTTCCTGCTTATGGTGTCATTTTATAATTGTTTTACATTGCACAGTGCCTTGAACCTCCAGGGAAGGGCACCTTATAAATAATATACCACTGCTACTGCAGTATGAGTACAAATGAGCAGAGCTGGTTAGTATAAAAAGAAAATTTAAATGTTGGAATTGGAAATAATTACACAGAAATTCCTGGACCAATCTTAGACATAAAATAATAAAAATAAAGGATGTTTGTTCCATAAATTCAGTGTTACAAGAAAGGAAATAAGGTCCCATGGTATACCAAAAACAATACTTAGGTATGTGACTACCAAGGATAAGATGCACAGTATATTAAAATGAAGGAACATTGTACACTGGGAACAATAGGAAAATACAAAACATTGCAGAGGAACTTTGAAAAGCTTATAGGGAAGGAAAATGAAAATTAGAATTGAAACTTGCTAATAACAAAACAGATGGAAAATCAAACAGAGCCACCACCTGGAGTATGCACAGCACAGGTTCAAAAATCCAGCAATCAGTACAACACCAAGAAGAAGAAGAAGAAGGAAGAGGACACAAAGAGGATGCCATGGCAACCAGAGGAAGAACAGAACCCATGAGGAACACGCCACAGGGAGGCAAAGTACAGAATAGAGGTTGAGGGAACCCAATACTGCATTACCAACATACCAACAGGGAGGTCAAGCACATCAACAGGGAGGACAAGCATATCAGCAAGGGACACAATGCAAGAGACAGTGGGGGGAATCACATGCAGTACAACAGATAGAACAAAAGAAGGAGAGCATTTAGTGGTAAATATCTCTACCCGTATACTATTTCCAGAAGAGCTGTTGGTACTGCAAAATGGTCTATCTTTTGTCCCGACACAGAATAGTTGTTTATCTGAATGTCTGACTGAGTTATATAAATTTACTATAAAACTAAATTTGAGATATTTTTTTCCAAAAAGACAGAATGTTCAAACATCAGAAACATAGGAAGGAGGGGAGATTTAGCAAATATAGACATTAATGGGCAGAATGTATTAAAATAAATCAACATTCAGCTGCCCCACCCCCTCAGCACAAGCATTTGAGAATGTATGTGAAAATGAAATCAGAGAGCTGTTTCATGGACAGGATAAACCTGCTTTCATTAATCTAACAAATTCTGAACGTAGAGAATTGAAAAAACTGGAAAGCAATAGTGACCTGACATTTAAGCCTGCTGACAAAGGTGGCACGATAGTAGTAATGGATACTACAGAATACATTAAAGAAATATGGAGACAGTTAAATGATGAGAGTGTTTATAAGAAACTCTGATTGGATCCCACCAAAGATTAAAAAAAAGGAATAGACACCTTTGTCAGTTGGGCTTGTATGGAGTGAGTTATAAGTGAGAACATTAGAGACTTTCTGACTGGATCATTCAGTGCTGGCTACATTTTATGTACTACCTAAGATTCATAAAACATTGCAGAAACCTCCAGGTCACCCTATAGTGGCCAACATCAGAAGTCTCATAGACAAAATGTCACAATATGTTGATGTGCACCTCTGTCCCATAGTTTCAAAACTTCCATCCTTCATAAAGGATACTTCAGATTTATTATATAAGTTATCCAGTGTAGAAGTGAATGATGAACAACCATTGATCACTATGGATGTGACCTCTCTGTACACAAATGTGCCACATGCTGGGGGCCTTATAGCGATGAAATATTTTTTAGAGCAAGTAAGAGAACATATACAGGAACATTTTGATTTTTTGATAGAATTCATTGAGTTGATTCTTACATGCAATTACTTTACATTTATGAAGAACTATTTTTTACAAATTAATGGTATGGTGAGGGGGGCATTCTTTGCACCCAGCTACTTTAATTTGTATATGGGTTATTGGGAACAAGTATATGTACTGAAAAGAGCACTGAACCTATATTATGAGAAGACTGTCAAATATGTTAGATTTATTAATGATTTGTTTTTTATTTGGAGTGGTTCAAATGAAGAACTGGATGGCTTCACAGAATATCTGCATAACTCAAATCCATACCTCAGGTTTATTGTAAATTGTGACGCACATAGCATCCCATATTTGGAAGTAAAAATTTTTAAAACTGAGGAAGGGGTATTGCTACTGATTTATATTGTAAAGAGGTAGCTAGAAACTTCCTGTTGCAAGCTTCAAACGTGCACCCCAAACATACAGTGAAAAATATCCCAAAAAGTCAGTTTATAAGATTACGAAGAAACTGTACCAGAGAAAGTGATTTTCAGCAGAGAATGGGAGAAATATATGAAAGATTTATAGACAGAGTTTATAGCAAAGCCTATTTAGACTCTGCAGTTAAGTGGGCAAGTGGACAAGATAGGTCCCATTCACCAGACCCAAACAGACACAGAGAAAGGGATGAAAATGATGTTTAACCTATGGCACAGGATAATTTAAAATATGTGATAATCTATAGCTCAAATAATGTTAGGGATACCATTTTAAAGAATTGGAGTATAATAGAATCAGATCCTATTTTGGGACAGACTTGTAAAGATCAGCCCCCTTTAATTGTGTACAAAAGAGGTCAGAACATCAGGGACCATTTAATGCATTCTGAGCGAACACTGAGCAAAACTAGAGAAGTACTATTTATGGTGTGAGTACCCCATATGGTTGCATGATATGTGGAAGGTGCAAGTTTTACAAATATGTATGTAGAATAAAAACGTTTAAGCACCCAAATAAGACTAAGACATATGAGATATGTGACCACATTACTTGCGATACTGAAGCCATAATATACGTGGCTAATTGCATCTGTGGCAAATCTTATACAGGTAAAACAAGCCACAGCTTTAAACTAAGGGTGGGGAAGCATATGAGGGACATCAGAAATGGGGACATAAAAAATACATTGGCAATGCATATCAGGTTTGCTTGTGGAAATGTAGAACACACCTGGACATATACAGGAATAGAAAGAGTCAGATTGGATCCTAGGGGAGGTGACCTGGAAAATGTGTTACTTCACAGGGAGGGAAGGTGGATATGCAATATTAATGCACTATGTCCACCAGGCATGAATAAGAAACTTGTACTTAAACCTTGTTTATGAATAATTCTGTGAAAAATCTAAATATATTGTGTAACAAGATGCTTAATGCATTATTTCTATGTTTTTATAGTATGAATGTGATTTGCCTCATGTGGAATTTGAATGTGGACAGTACTGATGACCCAGATAATGGAAAAATAAAAGTGAAGGCACGATGAAGTTTTTCATTGGAAAACCTGAATGGATTTTCCATTGTGAGAAGGCTACTATATGTAAACGGACTTTGAATTCATGTTTTTGAAACTGAGCCATACAAATGCCATGTTAAATGGCAGTAACTTTTATTCAACAAACGTGCCATTCCTTAGTAACACGCATAAAATTAAAAGCCATAGATTGTCAGTGTTTCCTATTTAGTAACATTATTAAAATGATTGTAATTGATGTTTAACTAACTATAGATCAATTTGCAGATGGGGCAGTAATTGATTAGAAACAATTTCACTTTGATCTTTAGTATTATTGGTGAATTTACTGGATAATTTATATGATTGTAATTTTAGATTTTCATGTTGTTGGTGCTGGAACATATAAAAGGACCAATTATTATTGTGAGACTAGATCCCTTGAAAAAGCATCCTCAGGGGCGCAAAATGATCCTCAGGTATTCTTGGACCAGTGGGGGGTCTTTTACCTTTACCTTGTATTCCTACTTTGTAATAAATAAACCTGCTTTTTATATTTCTACAAACAAAATAAATTTGTGGTACATCTTTTTTCCTAGCATAGAGTGGGGTCTTTTTGGTGTTGTAATAATAAAACAGACCCTAAGCAATTTTATCAAATCATAAGATCAGTAAATAAAAACAATAAGGCAGTCTATTAAAGAAAATGGAATAGAAGTATTAAAGGAGAAGGATATGGTGGAACATTTTAATTATTATTTCTGCCAAGTGGTCACTACACATTATGTACACCTCAGGGCAAGAGGATATGGAATGAAGCCTATTTAGGTACCAGGTTAACTATAACAAAAGAAATGGTTAGAAGAAAACTAAAGGAATTGAGACTTAACATGGCAGCAAGCCCTGATACCATTTCAATGAATATTATTAAACTAATAGGCAAGGATTTATTAGGCCCCCTTGACTGATATCTTCAACAAATTAGTTCAGAATCATGAAGTCTGAACTGATGGGCTCAGTGCAACCATTGCCATAGTCATTAATAAGGGGGACAGGACAGATATGTTGAATTATCAGCCAATTAGTCTGACATAAATCTTGGCAATGGGGCTAAAGTCAAGTATTAAGGATAGCATTGTTAACTATTTATAGATAAATGATAAAAATGATCATACACAGCATGGATTCACACCTGATAGATGGTGCATGATCATTTTTACCACCTTCTATAAATAGGTAAATGGCAAACATGATCATACTCAGCATGGACTCGATTTTCAATGGGTGACACAGGGCATCAAGCCCTGCATCAAACTGTTTTCTGGTGCAGCTGTACCAAACTCCTGTGACACAACTGCACCAAACTCCTGTGATGCAACGGTACCTGATTTTTGTATATTGGATGCAGTTGTGACAGTTTCCTCATTTTACGTCAGGCTATACCAAAGATTTGGCACAAGCCCCATAAAAAAGGTTCCTCAAATGGCACAAGGGAGACCAGGGAAAAGCTGGTCTAACTTGTGGCATTTGGTGTTCAGGATTAAAAATCCCGACTGCTGGAATGGAGAATGCCACAAGCCCTGTGTGCCAAACGATCAGTGAACCTGGGGCTGGTGGCATTCTTGAGCTTTGAAAATTGAGATCCATGGATTCATACTTGGTAGACTGTGTATCACCAACCAGTTATTCTATGAGTTGGGGAGCAAATGCCTAGAGCTAACTGAACCAGCAGACGTAATCTATCTTAACTTTCGTAAAGTTTTCAACCTGGTACCTCATTCAGCAATTGTTCTGAAACTGAAAATAGAGGGTGTCTGTGAATCTCTGACAAAGTGGGTGAAAAAGTGGCTGAAGGATAGAACACCAAATATAAGGAAAAATATGTTTTTGTAGAAGTCTTCCTAGTCAGCAGCTGTCCCTTTCCTGTGGTGTGGAGTGTATATGCACATTGGAGTTTGAGAATATTATGAGGGCAATGTTTTGGGCGGCATCCCCCCAGGGTTTGGTCCTGGGAACAGTACTATTCTAAATATTAATATCAAACACGGGTGAAAGCGTTATCTGATATTTTCATAACTTTTCAGATGATACAAAAATGGGTGAAGTAAAAATATTAGACCAGGTTAGAGGGGTTCAGTCTGATCTTGATTAACTTAATGACTGGGCAAATCAGTGGAGAAATAGGTTAAATAAAGAGGAACATTATACTTTGGTACTTTGGTCTCAAGGAGTAGACATGTACCTAAATGCACTTTGAGTATATCCCCCCCCCACCATAGTGATTGTAAATGTAGTTTCCCATTTGTCCATGTGTTCATCTAATCATTTTTTAAAACATTCCACACTAATGGCATCAACAATGTCCTGTGGTAGTCCATTCCAGTGACCAGTAACTCTTTGTATATAAAATGCCCCCTTCTCATTGGTCCTGTAAGGGCTACCTTTGATCTGTTGGCTAGATCCCTGGGGGTTGTATTCATTATCCCTTTTCTCAGATCCCATATTGGCCAATAACAGGTCATCCCTGATAATACAGAACAATAAAATCAAGTCACCTCTACCATGCCTCCTCTCCGGGCTGTGCAGACCTAGATGTCCTAGTCTTGTGTTATAGTATCACCTAGACCAAGGATCACCTTAGTAAATCTCATCTGTACCCTTTCCAGTTGCTGGATATCTCTCCATTGGTATGGTGACAAAATGTGAGAGCAGTAGTCCATGCAGTCTAGCCAAAGATTAATAAAGTGGGATGATCACATCCCTGTGCTGACTCAAAATGTTTTTCCTAATACACCCCAGTATTCTGGATGGTTTTGGTGCTGAAACCTTGTTATAATTTTTGAACTTGAAATTTGACTGGATAAGTACCCCCAAGTCCCTTTCCTCATTTATAGAGTTTAGTGCAGTCCCTCCTAGTTTATAAGTTGTACATACATTGTTCTTGCCCACTTAAAGTACCACACATTTGTCAGCGTTAAACTGCATGCCCCAGCTCTTTGCCCACTTGTCCAGGCTATCTCGATCTGATTGCAATTTTTCAAAATCCTCTGTTTTCAGTACTGGGCCACCTATTTTTGTGTCAACTGTAAGTTTATTAATATACACTGATAGTCTTGTATGCATGTCTTTTAAGTAAAAAGAAAAAAGGATAGGCTCCAAAACCAATTCCTGAGGGACTCCTCTGGTAACCAGAATGTCATGTGAGATTGCCTCTTTCACCCTTACTCTCTGTGATCTGCTGATCAACAAGCTCTTGAAGCAAGCCACCACCCTTGAGTTGAAATCCATGCTGTTTAGTTTATGGATGATCTTGCCATGTGTGGACCTTATCAAAGGCTTTGCAAAAGTCATGCTATATAATAACACTGGGAATGTTATTATCTAATAGTTCCCTAACAGGTTCATAGGAGATAAGTTTGGTTATGTAAGAATGCCCCTATGTGAATCCATGCTGAGTGGTGTCTATAACGCCATCTTTACTAGCACTATCAATGAGATATTCCTTTAGAATTGTCTCCGTGATTTTGTCCACTGTGGAAGTAAGCTAACAGGTCTATAGCTGAATATCAGATGATTGCTGCCTTTTTTACTTCTGCATAGCAAGAGCTATGCTGATGTATAGTGAAAGGAGGAGGAGGAGGAGGAGAGAGACAAGGGGGTAAGGGTTGTGACTGGATACTGAACCCACCACATTTTGTTTGCTCTGTGCTCTGCCCCATCCCCCTAGTGGAGTTGACGCACATCAGTGTGAATCAGTGGGCTTCATCTCTTTCTCACCATACTTTTTTACATCAAGACAAACCCGACAACATCCATTTCTCTTCCCCTTGCCCTTTGCCAAACAACCTGTTGCTCCCAATCGCATCCCATACAGGCATGCATGGAAGAGCCATGCAGCAGCTTACACATGAGAAGGCAGTATCCGACAGCGGTGATGGAGCCACAACCCCACCCACTCTCAAACAAACCACTCCCTCAATAAGCCTAGCAATGACAATTGCTCTCGCCCTCTGCCAAATATTTAATTTAATTTTTCATTTAATTTTATTTATTATACAGGATAGCAAGATGAGTTAAGATAGTCCATTTTCACAAGTGACCAGCTGAGGAAGGTATTAATAGTACAACATTTATGATATAGCACAGGAACAGGCAATGAACTACTAGCAAAGTCTGGTAATGCATGGTACTGTATAAACAATTTGCCACCTCCTGATTACTTCCTTTACTGGCATAGGTAGAGAAGCCATGTGTCAGCTAGCATGTGAGAATGGGGGACTCTAACAGTGGTGGTGGATCTGTGATCTCACCCCCTGCCAAACAACCCACCCCCTCAACAAGCCTGACAATTCCATTTCTCTTCCCTGCTTCTTATGCCAAACAACTGGCCCCCTCCTGATTGCTTCCTATTCTGGCATAATGGAGGAGCCATGTGGTGGCTCACACATGAGAAGGGGGGACTCCGGGGACGATGGCGGAGCCATGACTCTGCCCCCTCCTGACTGCTTCCCATACAGCCCCCTCCACAAATGTGTCCTCTCAGACCCTGCTCGGGCACACATCATTCTCTGTCTCCCTTTGCCTCTTCAAGCCCTGTTAGGCCCATTCAGAGGCTCCTATATGTGGAGGAGCAATGTGGCAGCTCGTACACAAGAAGGGTGGACTCTGGTAGTGGCAGTGGAGCAGTGATCTGAGATGAGCTTAGCAATGTGAAAAAAAGGAGGTGGTATTTTGATACCTGCCTTGTATGATTCGTGAAATAACCACCCAAAAAGGGTAAGTTTACACAGGGACTGTACTAGAGCCATTGGGACCGCCATCCAAGGTAGGGGAAGTTCAAAAGGGGACTGAAGATGCTTAATCAAACCCTATGGATTTCTGCCTGTGGTAGAGTTCACTAGGGTACTGAGCACATCTATTTGAAAGGCTCAGAGAGTGGGAGGGAGTCCAAGATGAGATCAAAGCCTGATCTATAAGTGCGTTTTTAAAGTATTCCCATTACATGTAATAATGACTGCTACCTAGTATCCTTTCAGCCAAAGAGCAACAGCTTTTTAGTAAATAAATGCTGACTTGATTAGTGGAATTAAAAATGATTTTCACTGCTTTAAATCATTTCTAAGTCAGTGTCCAGGAGAGAGAAAGAAAGAGAGATGCAGGCATTCTTGTCGGGGGAAGGGGGGGGGCAGGACAAAAAGGTACAGAAACACTACCTGCTAAATATGAATGACACAGGCCTTGTGAATGGCATTACAGCAGGAAGTGGAAAATGCTTTCCCCCTAGTCAGGGTCTTATTTCTACAGATTCATGAACTAAACTAAAGGTACCTGTTGTAAGGTGTTTGCAATGTTTGTTGATGGTAAACATCATTCGATCATTGCAGTGAAATCTATTTGTTCTGATTCATACACAAGACCTCAGCTAGTGTAATTGGAAAAAGGGGTACAGGAGGGAAAAAACAGAAAGTCAGTATTTGGCAGTACTGCAAAGATTAAACATTGCAGTAACAGATTAGTTGAACCAGTAATACCTTAGAAAGCAAACAAGTCCTACAGGGTTCAGTGCCGACAGAAAGGATCACAGTTCTTGTAACTTTATTTCGTCTCTACATGCAAATTCTTTTGAGACAGAAAGAAATCCCTGTCTCAAAACTTAATGATCTGCTGGAGCCCTTTTAATGACATTACAAATGCATTCAGTTTTGTGATTGGCTTTCAACCTTACTTTTTTTGATGTTAAACATTATTTATTCCATCCTGTGAGTTTTTATGCCAGGTTAAGATGGATTTTTTGTGTGTGTGCAGCACTATGAGGCTGGCTACCTTGAAATGGTACTAAGACTTAATCTAGAACTTAGAAACTTTTTCTTATTAATTCACCTGTCTTCTAAATCTTTATTCTGTGGAGACACTGAGGGTACCTTACAACAGAGACTTTAAAACAATATTATATATAGGATAAACTATAATAAGCAATTGTGAATTTCAGGGTTTTAATTCAGTGTCAGTGGCTCAGCAGGTAGCACACTTGCCTCTGAGGTCAGGAGATCAGAAGGCTTTGGGTTCTATCCCCACACCAGGCACATGGGTTAATATCCCCATACTGACACTGCACTGCAGCATGAGGGGGGTGCTGCACTCCTGAGGTGCCGTCTTTTGGATGAGACGTTAAACTGAGGTCCCATCTGCCTGTTCTGGTGGTAGTTCAGGTGAATGTTAAAGATCCCATGGTACTTCCCTGGTGCTCTCGCCAAATTTCCACCCATTCACTAAAAATACCACCAACAGCTTAATCTGGTTCAATGTCAGTTGGCATTCATCTGTATCCCCCTTCCCCTGGTTCATGCCTGAAAATAGGCTAGAATTTGTCTAGTGCATTTACCCGGTCAACAAAAAATAAATAAATTCCATGAAGGGTTATAGTGATATTATACAGCACGAGAGTGAAACTCCAGGGTTTGTAAGTGTCACAAGAACCCAGAGAACTTCAAGCCTTGTAATTTACAGATGGACTATTTTTACTTTTAATATGTTATTTTTCTGTAAGGTAAAACATTGTTCATCAGATTTGAAACTGTCACAGATAAATTATAGTGTAACTCAAGCAGGCATTGTTGACCTCACAATGTTGCAGAATAAGTGAAACATTCAGCCAGTTTCAGTGACTCAGACATTTTAAAAAAGCTATAATCCACAACTCTGACATCACAATCATTAATTACGACAAACAATGTATGGGACATCTATGAATTACAAGGTCTGACCATGTATTATACTGTACAGAGAATAATGCATGGGGAGGTGTGCATTAGAAGAATTTTATACACACCCAAGGTGTGAAATGCTTCATAATCCCCAAGAGCAAAGTTGCAGGGGTTTATAATGGCATCACACACTGAGGGTGTGTAAAATTCAAGTTGTGAATACCTTTCCATGTTTTTATTTTATATAATTGCTGTGTGCTGTTTTTTTTTTCACTGAGGATTTTATTTTGTGAGACCACTCTGGCCACTAGATGATGCTGCTTGTGGAGATCCTTTTGTTTGCTCTCTGTCGCTTGTTCATTTTTTGTATTTTGCTTTAGTTTTTTAGTGGGTTTTTTTTTTTTTATAATTATTATTTATTTAATGGGGTTCAAGCTACCAGAGTGGTTTGAGTAGTAAAGGGCAGAGCTATGTGCAGTGGTACTTGCAGTCTGCAGTCAGATTGAGGTGCGGCATTACAGAGACACAAAGGCACTTCCACTTTTTTTTCATTTTGTGATACAGAATCAGGAAAAGTTGAGAACTGGCAAAAAGCAGGGAGCATATTTTTAAAATTAGTATGCCGCTTCCTATATGCCATGAGATTGTTTTAAAAATGATCCTCCCTATTTTTGATTATGGTGATACAGTCTACGGTGGAGCGCCCAAATCCACCCTTACTAGACTGGACCATCTTTTCAATTCTTTTTGTTGTTTTACTTTAGATTGACCCCCTCGTACTCACCATTGTTCACTCTACTCTGCTCTTTCACACACCTCTCTTGATGCCAGGCACCTTTCACATTGTGCCTCCTTTATTTCTAAATACTGGTTTAGTTTCCTTTCTTCCTGTCTTACTTCCCTCTTATCCTCTCCCTCAGCTTCCCACTATCCTTTACATAATATTGCTTCTCATTCCCTCACTATTCCCTCTAGAAAATCTACAGCTGGTCAATCTGCCTTCTCTTATCACTTTCCTAAACTTTGAGCCTCCCTTCCCTTGTCTATTCACTCTGCCTCTTCGGCTTTCTCCTTTAAGTCTCTCCTACAAGACTTTTTTTCTTCCTCCTGCACCTGTCCTTGACCCTTTTCATTCTCACTCTCATTAGCTTTGTCCTGGCTATCTGGTTTCCCCTCTCCTATGCATATGTTATTCTGATTCATATTTAAAGTTTTAAGTCTTCATTTAAATTATTTTACTTTATTTTCTATATATTTATTGTAAATGCTTTATATTGTTCCCCATCCTCTTCCCCCAGGAAGCATCTGGAAACAAGCTGTTACCAGCTCAGAATGTCTTTCCTGTTAAAACTTTTTGATATATATATATATATATATATATATATAAAATGGCAGTTTGGAGACATGTTTCGTCATTTGGTAAAGTGTGTAGTGCTGAGGTGAGAAAAGTGTGTTTCAGTTTGAATTGTGTGGAATTATAGGCATGAAATTATTTATGGAGAAACACTGTGCATATGGCTACAATGAAGGAAACCCAGCCCATGAATGCCGTTACAACCAGCTGGTTATGATGGCAAACTATATTTGGGGTTCCCCGTGGGAAAAAAAACAGTACCCAGTTAATATAAAGCAAAGAATAACAGATGCAGTAGAAAGAACACCAGACCACAAAGTTTAATTAAAGGCTGCTTTAAGTTTTTCTTTAAATGTAGTCAGCGAGTGTGCCAAGCAAATGTCACTCAGGAGGAAATTTCTGCACTGTGGGGTCTAAACAGCGAGGGCCAAATCCCTTGTGTTGCTTAGTCAAACACTTCAAGCATTGAGGAAACCCTTCCAACCATATGGTAGTGTAGGTGATGAGGGAAGAGCTCAAAAGTAGCCAAAAGCATCTTACTATTGATCTAGAATCTCACAGGCAACCATCTCAGTAATGACTGCATGGGAGTAATATGATCATTATAATAGGACTATACCAACTACATAGCAATAACATTCTGCCCTATCTGCAGGCTTAGAGTCATTTTCATGTTAATACCAGCATGGAATGAACTGCAATAATTTAACTGAATGCAAGTAAACAAGTCACCAAGGTGGTCAGGTCTCATAGGTAAAAACAGAGCAATAATAAACAAAGTCCTTTTGCTCCCCATATCAAGAGTAGCTCACTATATTATGCTCGGTGAGATAACTGTCTAATCTACTCTTAAATATATTCATACTATCACTAGCCACTACCTCCAATGGGAGCACATTCCAAATATTAGTTATTCTCAACGTTAACCAGGATTTCCTCTTTGTTAATCTTGGACATTCCACTTCTAATTGGAGGGGATGGGCCCTTGTGTTATATGATAATTTCCTAAGGTTCAGTCCCAAGAGTTCCCATAAACCAGAGTCTGTAAGGGATTTAAAAATCAAACACATATCACCCCTTAGCCATCTAAATTCCAATGAATTGAGGCCCAAAGTGTTTAGCCTGGTTTTGTAGTACTGTCCTTTTGCCTCCACTATGTAACGAGTAGCCCTACGCTGTACTTTCTCAAGTGTATCGATTTCCGTTTTCCCTCCAGGCGACCAAAACTGTGCACAATAGTCCAAATGTGGTCTCACCAAGGATGTATATAGGGCAACAACACTTCTCTGTTTCTACACTTTATATGTTTAGTAATGTAGTGTAGGATACCACTGGATTTCTTAATGATCCAGTTACAATGTGTCTTAAAGGATAAGTCTTTTGTTACCATAATACCCAGATTGCTTTGTTGCTCCACTGTATTTAATGTCTGTCCTCCAAGTGAGTATGTCATATTACTGTTTAATCTCCCAAAATGCATAACACAACATTTGTCATTATTAAAAGTCAGTTTTTTATCCAAGGCCCACTTTTCCCGATCTCCCAAAGCTCCCTGAAGATTTAATACATCTTCCAGACTGTCAACTACGCTACCCACTCTGGTATCATCTGTGAATTTGGATACCCATGCTCCTGTCTCCATTTTCATTGAGGCAATGTACGTATTAAATAAACAAGGTCCCAACATGGAGCCCTGTGGCACCCCACTGGTCACCTCTGCCCAAGTGGAACACGTACCACTTACACTAACTGATTATATCCATGTGTCAAGCCATGCTTCTATCCATCTAGTTATTTTACCCCCTATTCCATGTTCGATTAAAGCATCAATAAGTTCTCCATGTGGTACCTTATCAAAAGCTTTATAAAAATCCAGGTATATCACATCCACTGAGTGCTTTTGGTCTAATGCTTTACCAACCCTACCGTAAAACTCAAAGAGGTTTGTCTGGCATGATCTTCCCCTTGTAAAGCCATGCTGCACTGGGTCAGTTTGTTCTGTTATACTGAGGTACAGATTAATATGATCTTTAATAATACCTTCTAGGATTTTACCCAAAACTGATGTCAGGCTAATAGGCCTATAGTTTGACACCTCATGCCTGCTCCCTTTCTTGTGAAAAGGCACCACCAATGCCTGTTTCCATGCACCTAGAACTAGACCCTCATCCAGTGATCTTTGGTAAATAGCCATGACTGGACCAGCCAAACTTGCTGCCATCTCCTTAAGTATTCTCGGGTGCAGCTCATCCGAGCCCTGAGATTTATTTGGATTTATTTTCTGAAGCCTATTTAGAGTCTCTTCCCTTGCGATCCATATACCAATATCTTGTGTTGAATCCAGGTGAGCTAACTTAGGGTAAGTCTTGTTATTAAATATGGATGTGAAAAAGCTATTATAATGTTGAGCTAATTGAAGCTCAGCAGTAACCATACTGCCATCAGTTCTGTGTAAGGGTCCGACAGATCGACTTGTACCCCTCTTGTTATTGATGTAAGCATAAAAAGATTTATAATTATCCTGGACTTTCTTTACAAGACCAATTTGTACGTTTGTTTTGCATTATAAATACACCTTTTTGATTGTTTTACAAGCATTCTATGTGAATCCCAGCATATACTACTGCCAGATTTCTTTGCTCTTTTAAATGCTTTGTTTTTTTTTAAATTAGTTTCCGCACTGATGGGGTCATCCATTCAGGCAAGATTTTGTTTATACCTATCTGGTTCTTAAATAACGGGGTGAAGGTTTTTGTTAAGGAAGTCACCTTATCCACAAGGTGGTCCTACATGAGATGTAGTGGTTTATCCAGAAATTCCTCTTCCCATTTCCATGCATTTAGGGAACATTTCATACCAACATAATCAGCTTTATTTTAATTATATTTAATTGTTTTGCCTTTTATATTGCCCAACCTAGTTCCAAAGGAAAATTTACCATGGAATGGTCACTAGACCCAAGAGGGGGGAGGACCTTGCAATCATTTATGTTTTTGGATAGGTTACTTAGAACCAAGTCTAGGATATGCTTTTCTCTAGTATTAGATGTAACCAACTGGTTCATTCTGGCTAACAAAAATGTTTCTAAATAATGTGACTCAGTTATAGTCTTAGTCTGGAGTGTATCCCAATTAATACCAGGGAGATTAAAGTCTCCAAGGATGACATTGTTTTTAGTGTTACCAATTGTATTATTAAAATCTAACAATTGTACTTCTTCATCTAAGGGGACTGTGGGAGATCTATAAACCAAACCTATGTTAATAGTTTCTGTGTGTGGGGGGGGGATATTTTTACCCATAGGATTTCAGCTTTATCCCATTTTTGGGTATCTACCATTTCAGAAGTTATACTATCAGAGATATATAAGGCTACACCCCCACCCTTTTTTGATTGAGTATCTTTATGAAATAAGGTGTAACCAGAAATATGTTTGTCCCAGGAATCACCAGGGCCCACCATGTCTCAGTTATGGCACAAACACAAATATCTAAATTATTCATAGTTACATGTAGTTCTTCCAACTTTTTATTTAGACTCCTGGCATTCATAAGTAAGCAATTCCTTACAACTGGGTCAATATTTTCATTATGACTTAATATGGGTGTACCAGGCCCTCCAACCCCCCCTTTTTGGAGTTTAAACCTTCCTCAATTGCCTGTCTGAGTCGATATGCAAAAATCCATTTACCCATCCTGTTTAGATGAAGGCCATCCTGTGAATATAATCTGTAATTCCAACAACTGGCATTGTGTTCCAAGAAAGTATAACCCTCTCCGAGGCACCATCTTTTCAGCCATCCATTTAAAAAATGTATCATTTCTTTCTTCTCCTGAGATGCCCTAAACACAGGTAATATACCAGATATTACAAGATCACATCCTCCGCTTTGAGGGTCCTCCCCACTTCTTCGTAATCCCTTTGGATAAGTATTTCCTTGTAAACCTGGGAGAAGTTTATGAATGTCCTTTATACCCACCCCTGGGAGTGCACTAACAGTAGTGGTTGAGTTCCTATACTTACAGTTAATCTGATCTGTATATTTAAGCATGGAATCTCCTACAACCAGTACATCCCTTGTTTTTACAATCATCTGTTGTCCCATACTCTGATTGTCACTGGTAATTTGATGTGTAATTTCCAAGGCTGAGGGAATTATGCTGGACATGGGGGGGGGGGTACCTGGTCCAGTACACTTTCTTCATTTATAGTATCCTGGCTTAAGGCAGAGTATCTATTTGGGGTTAGAAAGTTTGAAGATCCCACTATATTTCTTCTGCCTTTCTCTTTATTTGTATTTTTAGCTACTAGACACCAATCCTCATCACCCCTAGGTCCTTTGCTAGAACACTTTTCTGGTCACTAGACTCAGCAGAGAATTCTGATGCACTATCGATAAAGTGTTCCAGATTGCTAATGTCAATCTGCACCTGAACCCTCTGCTTTAAAACATTTATTTCAGCTTGTAGTATATCCAACATAGTTCATTTGTCACACACAAACCCCTCTAAAACCTCCCCTTCTGCATACATATTACATATAGTAAACAGCCTCATCCTGAATATCACTCTTTACCTCATATGTAGAAGTTTTTGGGCCCAAATCCCAGCAGTCCCAGCGGACACAGCAGACACGCACAGATGCATGTGTCTCTGTGCGTGTCTCCGCATGCTTCGCTGTGCACCCTGCTTGCAGCAGGGGCAAGTTTAATACATTGTGGTGACCCAGAAGTGATCATAAAGGTCATGGGTAAACTTGCACTAGCAACATAGTCAAAACTGATTAATTTAGACCCTCTATGCGTGGACTACTCATTCGTAGTCAAGGCACAAGGAATGAGCCAAAAACTTTTAAAAAAATAAGGTATATTAGCTGAAATGTAGTCCAGCACTCCTGCCTGCAAACTACTCAGCTCTCTTCCTGTTTCCTGTGTAACTGGTAATAGGGCTCCCACACTAAAAATCACACAGTGTATTTAAAACAGTGTTTAAATAATTATAATGGCCCCAAAACAGCCTCTTTGCATCAGAGGAGGCCACAGTTTGTCTGAGGTATAACCAGGAAAAGAAGGATTCAGTTAAGTGGCATTTGTAAGGTGCTAAAACACGGGTGTAAGACCTGCAAATATTTTCAGCAGCATGATCAGCCAAGACTTGGGCTTGTAAGGTCAGCTAAGACCTTTGTCTGAAGGGTCAGTCAAGATATGGACCTAAAGGAATAGTCAGAACCTTTTCCTAAAATGTCAGACAAGACTTGGGCCTAAAGGATCAGTTAGAACCTTTGCCTAAAATATCAGACAAGAGCTGGGCCTAAAGGATCAATATGAACCTTTGCCTAAGATGTCAGACAAGACCTAGGTCTAAAGTTTCAGCCAGAACCTGCACCTGAAGGGTCCACCAAGACCTCAACATATAGGGTTAGTCAAGCCATGGGCTAGTAGAGTAACCCAATGCCCTGGCCTAATGGGTTAGTCAATACAATGGCCCACAGGATCTTCCAGTAGCTGGTCTGCAGGGTCAGCTGGCTGCCAACATGAATTTCCCAAATGCATGCTACACTGGCCCTTCCAAGAGTCAAGCCAGTCTATTAACAGGTAACTGAAGAAGCTGGTTGAGCTTTTTGATTTTATGATTAGTCCCCACAAGCACAAAGTCTGTTTTGGTATGGTAAGCCTTCAAGCAACTGCTCAGCACCCAGGTATAATATGTTGTAGTGCAAAAGTAGTTGGGCTACTCAGAGTAACTGGCATCCACAAACTTTTAAGTTAAATAACGTTCATCATTTTATTGTTAAAAAAGTTAGTTAAATAGCAGCAACAGTTAAACCACAAACCACCAACTTTTCACATTCTTCCTAGTGCTTTATCAAGGTGTAGCATTAGGAAAAATGTGAAACATTGGTGGTTTGTGGTTTAACTGTTGCTGTTATTTAACTAACTTTTTTAACAATTAAATGAAGAACGTTACTTAACTTAAAAGTTTGTGGATGCCAGTTACTCTGAGTAGCCTGACTACTTTTGCACTATTAGTTACTACTTTTACGTCGGGGTTCCAGGATAACTTCTCTAGTGGCCCCCTTTTCTCCTGCAATGATATGTTGTAGGTAAATACTTACAAATAGCAATAGCCCATTACTGTTAGAAACAGAGATGAAAGCTGTAAATAATAAATTTCATTTTCACAAAATAGGAGAAACAACAGTGTGTGATATTCTACTTAAACTGAATTTCCATAAAGGTATAGGGTTGGATGGAATACCCACAGCACTACTAAAATATGCTGCCCCAGTCTTAGCTGGTTCCGTGACATGTATATTTAACCTATCCTTATCTATAAGTGAATTCCCCTCACAATGGAAAAAGGCCAAGGTCATTCCTATATACAAATCTGGAAAAAAAAGATTACATTAATAATTATCGGCCAGTATCCTTTCTCGCTATAATTTCTAAAGTTTTTTGAGAAGTTAGTAAGTGAGCAATTGATTTCATACTTAGAAGGGAAAAATCTGATGAGTGAACAACAATCATGCTTCAGAGGGGGACATAGTACCCAAATGGACATATTGAAAGTGGTTGGAGATATCCAACAATCTGTAGGTACAAGGCAAATGGTAGGCTTGGTGTTTACAGACTTAACAAAAGCATTTGATACACTTAATTATGACATCTTACTGAACAAATTAACATCGTTGGGTGTGGCTGAGCCTGTATTACAATGGATGAGAGATTACTTAGGTGGAAAACTCTATTGGTTTCCCTGAACAGTTATAACTCCAATTACTTAGCTATCACCATTGGAGCTCCCCAGGGATCCATATTGGGATCATTGCTGTTTAATGTTTATATGAACTCACTGCAAATGCCATACCATCTTGTAAATTTCCATCTTTACGCAGACGGCATTATTCTTTATGCTTCGGGACACTCTGTGGTTCAGATACAGGAGACCCTGTAGCTATCTTTTAATGTGCTGCAGGATTTCCTGTATCATCATAAATTGGTTTTGAACCTGAAGAAATCAAAAGTGATGGTGTTTGAAAATCAAAATAGGAATGTTGCATTAGATAGCTCTACTTATGCAGGGGAAAAACTAGAAAGAGCTCCATTATATAGGTACTTGGGGATATGGATTGATGAGGATCTGTGGTGGGATACTCACATAGAACAAATTATTAAGAATCAATATAAAAAGTTAGGTGTATTACACCATGTAAAAACTGATTTACCTTCTGAAATAAGACAGAGAATTGTTGAAGTATCTATCTTGCCTTTTATTAATTATGGGGATAATATATACAGGAGTGCCAACGCAACAATGGTAGATAAACTAGACATATTAAACAATAAGTTTGCAAGATTTGTGTTAAATGCCCACTGGAGAAAATACCATTGTCTCTTGTATAGAGAGCTAGGATGGTTGGGATTGGGAAACTGCTGTAATATGTATATGGTGGAAATTATGTATAAAATATATAAAAAACAAGTACTAAAATATATTGGAAACCATCAAAAATTGGGAAAGGTAGACAAAACTTGGGTCCTCAGAAGGAACTGAATTCTGTAGCAACATAAAAAGCAGTACAGGCCGGGCATCTTTTAGACACAGAGGGCCTATCGCTTGGAATTCATTACCAATTCACCACAGATGTAACATAAACCCAGTATAGTTACGTAACATCAAGTAATGTTCAACACAAGAAAGTTTTAGACCCCAAAGATGCTGCCCTGACTTTGGGGTAGGGTAAAATTGATTTACAATAATGTATTAGTAAAATGTTTAATGACGGATGAATGTATTATATATGACTGAATATAGTATTTCAAAGTATTGTGTTTTAGTCTTTTTCTCTGTTTAAGCAGTACTTTGTATGTATAACTACAGTATATAGCTTTTTGCATCAGTGGTACCCATTGTAAATGAGCCTAGCAGCTCAACTGAGAACTGACCATGTTCATGTTTTCTCCTGTACTGATTAACATGAATAAACATTTTTACTACTTTTTACTACTACTACAAATCTGTCTGAAAAATCAGAAAAAAGGAGAAACATAAAGAAAGAAAAGAATGTTAAGAGAACTCGGAGTGAGCATACCGAAGAGGCAGTTTGCAGGAAGAACACCACATGGGAGTCACAAAAGGTATGTTCTGATGCTCACCTCCTCTGGGAAGGAATGGGTGTCTGGACCCACTACAGCACCCCCATCTGAGTGACAGGGACATCAATGGTATGTGTTTATTTTACCATCTTGTTACTGAATTAATTTAAAATCACCAGTTGAGATAAACTGTAAGTTATTACTCAAAATGGCTGTTACAAATGGTTTGGGGTGTGTTAGCAGAAAACAGTACTGCTGTATCAAAGCCCTCCCCTGAGGGTACTGTATAAAATTAAAAAATATATATAACAGTGAGGATCGCAAAACAATAATGACAACCTGTCTGACATTACTGGAGATTGAAAGACTTTTTTACTGCATAGGATTGTATGTGTGTATTACATCTTTTTGTTTCATATTTTGAGTACAAGCCACAGATTAGATGCCATGGTTTCATCAATGGTGGGGGAAGATGGTGGGTGGGGGTGGACAGTGGAGGGATTGTAGCAGCGTGGCAGCTCTGTATATAAATGAGAAGTTCCTGGCTATAGCCCTGAATAAGGTCTTTTGTTGGGCTGCTGCCAGGACTGGGTATCAGGAGTGTGGTGGCAGTGCTGCAGCCAAGAAGCAAATGATCAGTCATCCAAGTTGGAACTAGGAGTTGGCAAAGAGGAGGCTGGCTGGGTTGTGAACTGGCTATTTTAGTCATGCAGCTTTTCACTTCAGTTTCATTGGGTGTTCACTAGGCCCACGCAGTCTGAAAACAGTCAGAATTGAGTAAGAAGAGCAGCATACTGTAGGTTGGCAACTGGTACAGCATAATGGCAGGCAAGCCATTAAAAGGTTTGAATAAAATAAGATGAAAGGTAGTTTTTTAATATCACTTTAAATGAGTGACTTAACAAATGTGAGCCTACCACTCATGAGATTAGCATTTGTGGCACATTTTTATTTAGCAGTTTTATTTGTAAGGTTGTCTGAAAATTATTGTTGAGATTGTTGATGGCACTAAAAAAATAATAGAAAGGGAAGGAAAAGCTACTGTATGCCCACTTTTCTGGTGTAGGGTGTTGAGTTTATGGAATGGATGATGAGAGTAATATGACCAAGTAAAAAGCAAGCCTTGACTAATGGAAATCCATCTCTTATGGGTCAGGTTTTGCCCCCACTAGGTATGGGTGAGTCAAGGTCAGTGGGGGAGTTTAACAGCAATAAAATACAGTGATCATGGAAATGGGTTGCATTGTGTGTTTGTGAGGGGCTCTGAATTTGCAGAAATTTTTTTCAGTAACCCACATTTTGCTCAAGGAGAGTTTAATATTCCATTTTGTAGTACCATGTAATATACCACAACCTTGCTTAACCACCACTGGCCCTTTAATTGAGGGGTCAATACTTGTATTTTCTTGTGGTATTTTTATTCACAATAAAAAACAGTGACTTAAATTCTGCTATGATTAAGAGAAGCTGCTGCTGGCAAAGCTGGGAGGGGGTTGGGTTATGTGTGTCTGCCTTTAACAACTGTCTCTCCACAATCCATAATTGCTCTGGTTGGATATTTGCTTCAGCAACACTTATTTTTGGCATCCCTGACAGTGAACATTCCACCATGTAGTCTCCATGATGCTTCAGGTGTATTGAGTGCCAATTGCCATTTTTAACCATTAAGGTACCAGGTTACAAATTGTTAATCAAACTCCTTGAAACCCTGGGGTATATACCTGTAGTACATAGTTTTCCACTTATCCTTGTATCTCATAATGTCCGCAGGGTTAGACAAATGGATAATAATCCAACTCCTGCTCATGCATCAGTACTTAGTTATCTTAAAAGTGACAACTGTAACTATAAGATATAGTGTAGTTCATGGTTAGAGCATCAACTTGTGAACCAGCAAAGTATAGGTTCAAACTCCGCTAGAGCAAAATACTCACTGTGTGACCATGGGCAAATCACTTACTCTCTCAGTGCTCCAGAAATGGGTAGGAGTTTTGTGTCCACCTATTGCATATCCCTATTTATGCAACAGATGTAAAAATAAATTATGCTTGTCTTTCTTTCTTATATAAGGATAATGCATTGCAGCCATTGTAGCTCTGACCAAAGTTTGTTGTAGATTAGAGCCACTATCACATTCTTCCAATATTCAAGTATAGTTCACATTAAAAAGATCATTTAAAGAGGTTGCAAATTGGGTCAGACAATGCCTCAGCTAAATTTTTAAGCAACTGAGGATGCATATTATTAGCACCAGGGGATTTGAATGGATCATGTTTGCTTAGTTCTAGTTGTGCTCTATTTCTAGTGAATAATTTAGTTACCTAAGTTTGGATCATATTTTCATTTTTTAAGAGTAATCTACGTGTATCACTAGCAGGATTAAACACTGCCGCAAAGCAGTTATTGAATGCTATAACCATGCTACTTGGTTTTTCTATTGTATTCTCAACAACTTCTAAGGGGGAAAAACAATCTCCCTGCCCTTTAAAGAGTTACTATAGATGATAAAAGCCTTAAGATTCTTGGTTTATTTGCTAATTTGATTTCTATTTCATGTTACTATTTCTGATGGCATTGTTGCAACCCTTACATTCTTTCAGTAATTTGCCTTGTTAATTTCACTGGGATCACTTTTCATGGTCTGATATGATCTTTTAGTCTGTTTATTTTGTTTGTCATCCATTTAGGCTTTATCCTTATGTTACTGTATTAGTTTCATTTAGGGACCCAAGTATCCTGCATACTTAATAATGTATATTTTATACAGTTCCATTTTTCTTTTGGATTTTGTAGACAACTAGATGTCTCCAGTCCCAATTTCTCATATCTTTTTTTGATTTCCTTGTAGTTTGCCTCCTTGTCATTGAAAATCTTCACTCTCTAGACAGCATTTTCAAACTTTTTATCAAATGAAACATATACCATATAATGGTCACCATTATCCAATGATTCCTTAATATTACATCCCCTACTTCAGTCTTTGATATTTGTTAGAACCAAATCTAATATATTGTCACCTCTAATTTTTATGGATACTAGCTGGTCAAGACTAAGTTCATTGATTAGCTTAATAAGGTTAGACTCTATGCTACTGGTGGAAGAATGATCCTCCAAGTTTTTTGCTACCAATGTTAAAATCTCCAAATATAATAATAATGTCCTTACTAACATTGCTATTAGCCCTGATTATATTGAAAGTTTATTGGTATGCTCAAGGCTGCTATCTGGTGACCTGTAACAGTCCCATGAATTACTGAGCTGTTTTTCCCTTGATATCTATCCTAATATTCTCAGTATGTAGTTCGTCATCCTCCCAGTTTTGCTTGATATATCTATATCTATATATCTATCCATATGTATCATCAGGGATGTTTTAGTTTTGCCCAAACTATCCCTTTATAAGTGTTTGTCAACTTCAGTAGTAACAGAAATAAAGAAACAAGATGGTGGGCATCACAAACCAAAAAAAAATAAAAATCAGTGGTTAGTGAGATCCATTTTTGGTTTGTGATATATCAAATTTGTGAGCCAAAAAACACTCTTGTGACCCAGAAATTTCTGGTTCATATGGGGCATCTATCAGAAAACCATTTTAAAATCCTTATAACTCAGGAACTCTTTAATATTTTTTCACGAAATCTTTGAAAGGCACTACCTCAGCACAGACCACATGTACCCTGAAAGATTTTTGCAAAAATTCAGCACCATGTAGTCTGTACATGAGAGCAAAAAAAAAATGCAAAAAAGTGAAGTATAGGGAAAAATGTGACCTTTTTACAAAATAAGGGGTATCCAGATTTCAGAAATTGCACACGTTTTCACAACATGGCATGTCCATGAAAAATGCAAATTTGTGAGCTATTCTGACAAACCCCACCAAAGTTATTAAACTGCAAAGTGAGGGGTTTAACATTGAGCACTCTACTGAACTCTAACTATAGGGGCACTATCTCACCCCTATTTGATATATATATATATATATATATATAACACACACACACACACACATACACACACACACTACTCTAGTTTGTGGCCCCAATCTTTGGACTTTCTCCACCTCATTTCTGTAACTGATATTATATCATAGTTATCTCTACTTAGGGCTACATGTACTAATTAACTTTATTGTTTAAAGAGCTGCTGATGCCTCAACAAAAACTTTGAAACACATAATACGTAGACATAATTTAGTTTGTATTCCTTATATATTCTATAGATTTCTCCTCCCCATTATTTATTGCTGAGGAAGTTTACATGAATACATGATCTTCTTCCCTTAGCATTCATATGCCTCTATAGCTAACTTTAAGTAAGGAATAAGACATGACAAGGTGTGGTTTATGAGCTGATAAGAGCACACCCCAGGTGTGTAATGAGGCATGAGGCACTTGTGCTAAGTGCCTTTAGCACCTGGGAAGTGCTCTTATCAGCCCATAAACCACACCTCAGAGTGTCTTATTCCACTTATAAATTGGGTCTTCTAACTAAATATTTAAGATAAGAAAAGATAAAAAAAAGATGTTGAAATGGGAGAAAAAGGTTTTGATTATCAAAAAACAAGAAAAGTAGTTCCTATATTTTTGTACAGTGTGCTGTTTGAAATTGGATTGGTGGCCATTAGAGGGGGAGGGCCTCCTCTATACAAATAGTGCTCAGGTTACATCCCCCCAAATACACAAACATACAGTGTATTTTATTTTTACAAACTTTTTTTCCCTTTATTTGGCCAGAGCTCACAGTGGCTTTCTCTTTCAGCACATCATGTTGGAGTGAATGCGTCCTACAGTGTATTTTATTACCCCCCAAAGCAAACACATAGATATACAGTTTATTTTATTTTTTACAATCTATTTTGTGCTTTTCTGTGGTGAGCTATGACCGAGCGTGTCCCTTTGTAGCCACCATAGCTCAGAGCAACTTTCTCTTGCAGTACGTCTGTTGGAGTTACTGCATTGTAACGGAAAATGAATGTTGAAGCGTGTGTCATGGGAAGCCGCTAGTTAGGAGAGCGGCCCTTTTTCCCATTGTTTTACACTTTCGGGCCGCGTGGAGGCAGGGGGCCTGAGGAATGGAACACAACTAGTAGCAGAGACTGGGTCTGAGGAATTAAGCAGGGATTACAGAGACAAACTGCAGGGAGTGGTTATGAAGGAATGCAGTGGAGAACAGAGCTCCAGGAGTGACAGTTCACAGGAGAGCCATCGAGCAGCAGGTTGCCATCAACTTTTATCAACACAAACGGGATCAAGGTCAGCTTCTTTTTTTTTTGAAGTATAGAAACTTGAAATATTCAGGGGCAGGAGACTTACTTAGAATGACTGCTTTTTGTTGGTGGCAGTGCTCATTGTGGACTGGATCCACCAGCCACTAGGTGTGGAGCTGCCCTGGGTGCTGCGCCAGGAGAGAGGTTTGAGGCACTGATACTGTATGTTCGTGTGATGCATTTTGGTTGGCTTAAGTAGTACCAGTTGCCAGTATATGTCCTGATAAAGACACAGCAAATGGCACCTCTTAGCCAATCAAAATACAGGAAGTTTTCTATCCATTTTGTAAGTTATAATATTCTATTGTGACATCACAGTCTGTTGCCATGGGAGTAACTGTGATAACACATGCAGGGCATTATGATCTCAGGTAGGGAGAAAGCAACAGGAACAGATTAACTCTTCAGGAACAAAGATCCTGTTATTATGCAAATTACCTCAGTAATGAATAATGGGGGTAAGAAATAAAGAACTAATGTGAAATGCAAACTGGACTGTGTCTAAATATTATATTTTGTTAAAGTTCTCCTGAAGATGTCAGCTGCTGTCTTAGCGTCTTGTGTTGAGTGATAGGATTCTTAATTTCCTAGTGTTATTTCTATAGTTCTGATGTGCTGGTTCAACTTGTTTTATGCAACTGTCTGCATTGTTTGTTATAGTGTCATTAGTTTTGTTAGTGGATATTGACCAACTCCCCTTATGTTCAGTTTAAATTGAACTTAGCAGCTGTTATAATCCTGGTCCTCAGTACTGCAGCCTCTTTTTACAGGTGCATGGGTGGATCCCTGCAGACATATTGCTAGCAGAGGGGAAAAGGGACTCTGGAAACACATCACCAGTTTACACCACTGTGGCCTTCCACAGCGGTGTGGTCAGTGCTGTAGCATTGTTTCTCCACCATCCCTCCCCCTCGGCTGCAGTAGCCTCACCCCTTCATAGGCACACTCTTTTTTTCTGTCCATCACTTCTGCAGTTGCAGGTGAAAAAAAACAGCCTGCCATGCCCAAGATGGCCACTGTGAGCTCATTGTGCATGCGTGAGTATTGCAGCATGTGCAGTCAGTGGTAACTGTGCAGAAGCACTGTTATCATGGTGGCCATCTTGGGCATGGCAGGTTCTTGCTCATGCATGTGCATATATCGGTCACTGCACATGCATGAGCACCGTATAAGTATCAGGGTCTGTGGTGGTTCTATTGAACAAGATGCATTTATTTAGACCAGATAGGTAATGGTAAAGGTAACAATAAGAAATTAAGGTTCCATGTGATAACAGCGATAGCAGAAAGGCGATCGCCGTTAGGGCTAGTGTACATTGCCGAAAATCAATTTTGGTGATGTACACTCCTGGTGCACAGCAAAAGGGCACTGGGGACTTGGTTTTTTTCTGTTTAAGCATGGGGCTGTGTCCCCCTCACTCCCCTATGGGGGGAATTCATCCCCCCGCACCCCCCCACTAAAGGATTCTCAACTCCAGGGGGGTGCATGTCAGGGGTGGGTGCAAAACCGGATAAAAAAAATTTCACGGCTGGGTGCAACAAAATGAATGTGAGCCTGGACCCGAGCATGCCACCCTCACAACCATAGCCTGCCACCCACCCACCATGCCACAGGGTAAGCTAGGCAGCCCAGCACTGCACCATGCCTCACAAATCCTCTCTCCCCTTTCACCTATTGCTTGGCATGCTCTCTCCCCCCCCCCAACAGATGTGTGTGTGTACATATTAATGACATCCTGTTGCTATATTCATGGACCCCCCCCAATCTGGTTGCCTTCCCTGCCCAGTAGCCCTGTGGACAGGCACCACAATTGAGTCACCCTTTTTGAAAGCGCTCAATTGCAGTCGCCATTGTCATGGGCTACCGAAATGAACATTCCTGATCTATATATATAGCCACCATTATATCCTCTAGGTAAATCAAATGCATATGCCTGTCAAGGCTTACTATTTCAATGTCAATTAAAATTAATCATTCAAAAAATGCAGATACTTTACCCCAGCACCTTAAGTGCACTTGTAGGCAGTAGCATCAATGTATTATATACAAATGTGTGAACAAATATATCTGAAATGGAATCACTTACAAACCACATGTTTATATAATGTTTATAATCATTTTGGATACCAATCCATGGTTTCTCAAGTTCCTAAAGAAACTGAATGAAACAAGACAGTAGTTCACTCTTTAGTTCTGAACCATGACCACACTTGACAATTGTATCATGTTCCACAAATTAGAATATAATCATATTGCCAAGCAACAAAGTGCTTAGCATGAATGTTAGAACCATGTTTTTTGCGCACACACAGATTTATGTCCAGTAGGTAACGTAGTATGAAAAGGTGATGTGGTTGGGTAAGCCATAATAAGTTGAAAAGGTGCAGAAATATTAATAATTTTTACGTTTTAGTATGATTATATTCTAATATTACTATCTAATAAGAACTAGAGAGCGAATCACTGTCGTGTTTTATTCAGTTTCTCTAGGAATACAATGACGTGTAAATGAATTCATTAACCAGAACTTGTATTTTGTTTAAGGCTTTGATGGAAAATTTGTTCCAGGATTCTGTGGTGTTATAATGAAGAGTCAATTTGACATAGTTTGTTTTCACTTTTGGTATTGGTAGACGTCTATTAGGAACTTGTCTCAAAGCATAGTGTGATACTATTGGGGGCAGGCTGAGTATATGCAACACTCAAGAAGTGATGTTATCCCAGTTTGACACACACCCTGGAGTGCATTACTGTTATTATACAATAGCTCTCTTTTATAAAAAAAAAAAAATTAATAAAAGATTAAAAATAAAGTTTTAAATATATTTTGGTTGTTTGTATGTGAAAGTATACAGTTCACAAAATAAGTTCTGATGTGCCTCTTTTGGTCAGTAGATTGTGCAGAATTCTTATGGTCAGTGTTTTCCACCCCTCCCCCCAACCATGTCTATGTTCTACGTCTCTCTCTCTCTTTTTTTTGTTTCTTTTTGATTTCGTCCCCAGGTTTAATTCATTTAGTCCTGCTGCCTTCAGTTGTACCAGCTGAATGATTTCAATGTACAAAGTGGTTTTAGAAGTGTGGAGTCATAGCTGGCCAGTCAGCACAGTGGTTGGATTTCTGCTTGCGGCACCGGCAACCCAGGTTTGGGAATGGACCAAGGTCGCTGGAGGGCTGGACAGGGGGGAGAAGGATGGAGCATCCAATGGACAGCTTTCCTTCTCCGGGAGGAGGGTGAGGATCCCATCCAGCGCTTGACAGACCCCTGGCAGAGGCCTGGGGCACCGCAGCTACCAGCGTGCAACAACATTAAGGGGACGGGGCGGACGCAGGATGTCATTGTATGTCCCTGCCCCCAGTAAAAATGGGGAGAAATAACTCCCATAGTCTGCTGCCTCTGTGAAGCTCACCTTGGCTACAATTAGGCTTCCAACTGGCTCCCCCCAGATAGTCCCATTGATCGTAGCACCTGGCCAGTGCCGCGACCCCACCCTCCGAGGGGTAAGTTAGGGGTTTCAGGGGAGGAGCACAACGGTAGGTGGAAGTCGGAGGCACCATGACCAGGTGGATAATTGGCGGTAGACAGCGGGGCACAAAAAAGATAAAATAGAAAAAAAAAAAAAGAAGTGTGGAGTCATGATTGGGAAAAGGGGCTGATCGGCCAACTGATTTGCGGGGACCGAAAGACTTCTACTTCACATGTGAAGGTAAGTCACCCAGTCTTGCTGTTGATATTTCTTTTTTATACAAATGACTTTGAAACTACTGAGCAAAACCACACAACCATCACAGAAATGGGCAGACAAGCATATGCCTGACAAGGCTAGCGAGAGATAAAGTGTGAAGCCCCATGCAGGGGCTCTGTCTGCTGTTCAGCATATGGAGCAGGAAGGAATTATGGGTACAGATTTCATTTCCCATGGAAAACCCTGCCTATTTACATAAGCATCTAGATTACTAGTCATTTGGGGCTTATCATGAAAACGTGGGGGAGGGGGGTGTTCAGAGCCATTTCTGGTTACATTGGTCAGTTGTGGTCTGCTATGATGCTGACAAAGGGGAGCACAGTGATATTTTTAGAACTTGTGTGGTCATGTGTGCCGGACCTTCACACAGTGATGTTATGCTCAGATAATATCACTGTTGAAGGAGGGTTTTGACCAGTCATAGCCCAGGAAATTATTCTGACATTGTATAATCTCTAAAAGATGCTGCAGCCAGATTTTCTGTCTTTTAACATCCAACTGGAGTCAGTCTAGTTTCTTGTGCCATTTGTAGTGGTGTTTAGAGAATGAACAGGTTACGAAAAACTTTTTGGGCAGGCCTATATATTGTGCACCTGCTGTATACTCTAGAACTGGAATCAACATTTGAGCTGTTATCTTAAAACGGATGCCTTTAGTGAGACAGGAAGTAACTCTTCTTAGGGAGCCTATATTTGTGTTCATCCTTTGAATAAAGGTTTTAATGTTTCATAAAAATATTGAAAGTGGTGCAACTTGTGTTCATCCACTCTGGTATGTACAGAGTCAACTGGGACACAATATAATCATACTTCTTCTACACAGAAAGATAGAAACATAGAATTTGACTGTAGATAAGGACCGCTTGGCCCAACTAGTCTGCCCATTTCCATACCTAATGCATAGGCTGCAGATCCTAGTTAACCAACAGCCTACTTCCTGCTACCCCCACTAGAATTGCCTTATGTATGTCCCATGCATTCTTGAATTCCTCCACAGTTTTTGAGTCCACTACCTCCTCAGGAAGGCTGTTCCATGTATCCAAAACCCTCTTCATGAAAAAATACTTCCTCACATTACTTTTGGGTCTACTGTGGGTCATCATTTGTGTATTAATGCCAGCACTGGGATTCTTCACATCTCTGCTGACAGGATAGCTAAAGTAAGCTTTGAGGTACAGTCTGTAGCTAAATAATTTTTTCTTCTATATATATGTTTTTATCTCTTGGTTGCCCCAGCAGCCCCTATCTGATCGAACCCCCCAGCCCCATCATTTGGCCCTTCCAGGGCTTACCTGAAATGTTTTCCTCTGCCACATGGCTGTGGCTGTGCCTGGCCACCGGTGCGGAGCCTGTGGGGGGAAGGCAATCTTCATCACACAGCCTAGGATGTTTTTCCAGTCGCTTTGTCTCCTGTCACCCCCCCCCCCGCTGGGGCATGACATGCCAGTGCACCCACATGGAGGCATGAGCACATGGCAGAGCCAGCAGTACCCTCCCTTCATTGGTGTCCTTGACCTCGTCTACCCTCAGGCATCCAGCTGGGGGCAGTCATATGGCAAGACTGCCAAACCACCTTCCTCAGGCGAGGAGAGCTGTCCTCTGGATGCTTGATCCACTCCCACCCTGGCCGACCCCCAGTAACCTGCTTGCACCGCAAACACGGGTCACCAGTATGGCATGAGGTAAGGCCTCAATTCCTCAGCCCTCCATGCCACTGGGCCGGCTTGCCAAATCATTTTTGAATACTGAGCAAGTACTGTTAATATGAGCCTTTCCTTTTGCCAAGCTATTATAGTTTGAGGGAGTGCACTGAACCAGTTGGAGTGCTCCTTTTCCTGCACGAGACACTTATTCTGTAAAGAGTGTCTCACACACAGCTGCCCTAGAAATGGGCATGTTTAGGTATGTTTTTTTTTAATTTTATATACTACTGATCAAGCTCTATCAATAATATATTAATATGGCTGACAAGAACACTCTTTCAGTTGTTAGAGAGGTCTCACTTACAGTGCTCCCTCTTTTATCCTCCCACTCTTGTACAGTGGAAAATTAGCAGATAATAGAGGGTGGTGGATAACTGAGGGCACATAAATATATGGCCCGGCTCTGTGCTGATGTTAGTGGTGAACCTTTTGTAGAGTATTTTACTGGAGTAATAAACATACAAGGCATATCAATTTCACATTACACCAACTTGACCTGTGCTGCTGCTCCAGTTCTCTAATGCCAGTGCCATATCCCAAAGTTGAGAGTGAGAGGATGACACTCCAAAGCAAACCTCAGGTCACACAAACAATGCCGCTACTTATTACATCCCCCATGACAGAAACTATTAAAATATTGCCAGCAGTAATAAAATATTACTTTTTATTCTGCCCACTTGAGTCTGCAGTTCTCAGGACCATAATGCAATACATGAGAACGCCGGGGTGAGTTGGGGTTCAGAGCAGCACAAGAATTTAGTACTGTGCAGTAAATTCACAAAGTAAAGCACAGTAATGATGACCACTGCCTAGAAATCTTTAAAAAAACTTTCCAACAAGTTTTTTATTTTTGTTTATGATGGCCACGAACTCTTGCAATGACAGGAAGGACTCAGGGATTAAAGTATCACTGGAGTAACACGGAGCGAGAGGACACAAAAATAAACTAAAACGAACAAAAAAAAACAAACAAATTATATGCTGTGTGCACTTTATTGTACAAGATAAAACTTGAGGTTTTCATAACTATCTGTATCTTGAAGAATTTACAAAGCCATGAGGCCATGCACGTGTGACGTCACAGTGCAGCCAACGTCATGGAACTGGATGGCGGACAACAGAGGGAGGATTACCTGGGGATAATACAGCTCATACACTGCAAGGACTAGGTGGATGGCAGACATGGAGGATGGTGGATAAATGAGGGAAATTACATGGCAGCCGATCGATGCAAAATATAAAGCTGGCAGTAAGGGAGAGTGGCGGATTAATGAGGGGTGGATAATCGAGGAAGCATTGTACATTCTTAGGGTATCAGAACTGCTCACCTTCAGTTTGTAGTTTTCATCACATAAGAATGCATGTGAGAATATTCTTACAATCACAGGAGTGGTCTTGTTGACTGTATTAACATACTGTACAGTATAGGTGAACTGAACTTAAATGAACAACTTTGATGCTTTTTGGGTTCTTACTGTGTTAGTCAACCCTTTTTGCTGCTTTTTCTTAGCATCTTTCACTCACTCACTCACTCACTCACTCACTCACTCACTCACTCACTATTCAGCCATTCTTCACTGGTGGATCCTGTAAGCTTAACCTGCCCCCCTTCCCTTCCATCCCACATATCACTGAGTCTTGCTTGAGGAGTGATTATGCTATTCTTAGGTTCTTGGAAGACAGAACTCAGCCCTGCACCCAGTCCCTCTTCAAGTCTCTCCTTTCTGCTACTTCTCCTAACCATGCAAAATTCACTCTTTTCCTTCTATGCATCTGTTTTCTCTCCGAATCAGGTAATTTTCCAGAGACAGGAAATCTTGTAATAAAATCCAGCCAAATCTGTATCCTGACAATGTTACAAGGATGGCTTTAAAGGGGGGAGCTTCTGCTAGTGGGGGACCTAAATCTCCCTGATGTGGACTGGGAGATACCAGCTGCAGTATCACCTAGAAGCAGGGGGATAGAAACATAGAAACATAGACTGACGGCAGATAAGGACCGCTTGGCCCACCTAGTCTGCCCATTTCCCTACCTACAGGATAAGCTGCAGATTCTAGTTAACCAACAGTCTACTTCATCCTACCCCACCACAAGAACTGTCTTATGTTTGTCCCATGCATTCTTGAATTCACCCACAGTTTTAGACCCCACAACCTCCTCAGGAAGGCTGTTCCATGCGTCCACCACCCTCTCTGTGAAAAAATACTTCCTCACATTGCCCTGAGCTGTTCCTCCTCTATCTTCAAATTGTGTCCCCTTGTTCTTGCTACCCTCTTGGACTTTGTTGATTCCACTGAGGTACTTAAAAGTTTCTATCATGTCCCCCCCCCTTTCCTCAAGGGTATACATATTAAGCTCCTTTAGTCTCTCCTTGTATGGCTTCTCTTGCAGATCCTGCACCATTTTAGTTGCCCTCCTCTGGACTGGCTCCATCCTTTCTATGTCCTTGCAGAGATGGGGTCTCCAGAACTGGATGCGGTACTCCAGATGGGGTCTCACCAACTATCTGTACAGAGGGATAACAACTTCCTGTTTTCTGCTGGTGATGCCTCTATCTATACATCCTAGTATCCCCCCAGCACTCTCTACTGCCTTCAACCATTGCACTGAATCCAAGCTGCCATACTTCTGACCATTCCTCCAACCTTGCCAAGTCCCTTCTTATCCTTTCCACGTCTCCTTGTGTATCAACCCTGTTGCAGATCTTAGTGTCATCTGAAAAGTGGCATACTTTTCCTTCCAGTCCCTCTGCAATGTCACTTATCAAGACATTAAAAAGGACTGGACCCAGTGCTGAACCCTGCGGTACCCCACTAGTAACCCCTCTTTCTTCAGAGTGGACTCCATTTACAATGACCTTCCGTGTCCTGTTGTCCAGCCAATGGTTTACCCAGGCTACCACCCTGGGACCCACTCCCAGGATGGTTAATTTGATTATTAATCTTTTGTGTGGGACTGTGTCAAATACCTTGCTAAAGTCTAGGTAGGCCATGTCTACAGCCCCTCCCTGGTCTACTACTTTGGTCACCCAGTCAAAGAAATGAATTAGATTCATCTGACATGACCTTTCCATTATGAACCCATGCTGCCTTGGGTCCTGTGCCCCACTGGCCTCTAGGTACTCAATTCTTTCCTTTAGAAGTGATTCCATCACTTTCCCTACCACAGAAGTCAAACTGACAGGTCTGTAGCTTCCTGCCTCTGTCTTGCTGCCACTTTTGTGAAGGGTAATCACATCCACCTTCCTCCAGTCCACAGGTACCACACCATCCTCTCATGATTTCTTAAAAAGGTTAGTCAGTGGTGTTACTAGTTCTCCCCTTAATTCTTTCAGAATTCTGGGGTGAATTCCATCAGGTCCCATTGCTTTGTCCACCCTCAGTTTTAGGAGTTCTTTCAGAACCCTTTCTTCTGTGAAAGGACTGGGATCAACCCCCCTATCCAAAGTGCTTCTGTTAATTGGATTAGGTGCCTCCCCCTCCTCCTCTTTTGTTCTTTTGTGAATACTGAGAAGAAGTATTTGTTCAGACTCCCTGCTTTTGCACTGTCCTTTTCTGCCCACCCACCGTCCATTCTATTCAGCCTCACTATCCCTCCTTTTGTCTTTCTATGCTCTCTGAGGTACTTATAAAAGGTTTTATCCCCCTTCTTAACTGAGTTGGCTATTTTTTCCTCAGTTTGGGCCTTTGCTATTCTGACTTTCCTCCCTGCTTCCTTCTGCCTTAACTGGTACAGTTCTCTGTCCTGCTCCTTCTGTGTTTCTTTATACTTCCTAAATGCTATCTTTTTCTCCGTAACCTTCCCCGCCACCTCTTCTGAGAATCATAGTGGCTTTTTCTTTCATTTTGATTTGTTTATTTGCTTCACACAAAGGCTTGTTGCCTCTGTGATGGCAGTTTTGATGTTTCCCCATTGTTGCTCCACCCCTCCTTCTAGCCTGTTTGCTAGTGCTTTTCTAAGGCACTCTCCCATCTTGCCAAAGTCAGCTGTCCTGAAATCCAGTACCCTCACTTTTGTATGGCTTGACTCTGTAGCTGAGTTTATCATAAACCACACTGTTTGGTGGTCACTTGTTCCCAGATGGCTACCACTTCTAGATCTGAGATCCTCTGACTGTCCCTATTTAAGAGTACGAGGTCTAAGATTGCTCCCTCATGAGTGGGTTCCAAAACTAGCTGTCTGAGGCATGCCACTTGTAGGGCATCAAGAATAGCCCTGCTCTTGGATGTAGCCGCAGCAAAAGTGCTCCAGTTAACATCTGGCATATTCAGGTCCCCCATCGACAGTATCTCCCCTTTCATTGCCATCCTAAGGATGCCTTCTATCCTATCCTTGTCCATTCCTTCCCCCTGACATGGGGGTCTGTATACAAGCTCTGTGCAGATTGTGGTGCCATTTCCAGTCTCTAGGGTAACCCACAGTGCCTCCTCTCCTCCCTGTTTACTCTTTTGTTCTGTTGCTTTTATCCCTTCCCTTACATAGAGAGCTACTCCTCCCCTCTCTGTCTCTCCTGTAGATTGTGTAGCCTGGTATGTTACCATCCTTGTCATGGTTCTCTGTATACCATGTTTCTGTGACTGCTATGATATCCAGGCATCCATCTTCCATCAAGGCCACCAGTTCAGGGAGCTTGTTGCCCAGACTATGGGCATTGGTACTCATTACCCTCCATTTCTTGTTGGCCTTACAACTTTTTGCCCCATTCCTGTCCTTATTGCCTTTGTCACTTTCTCCATTTACCCCTGCCCTTCTCCCTATTGACATCTCTATCTTGGTGTTTACCTCACTTACTACAATGATTTTTTTTGGGGCTAGGATTGCTCCTTTCCAGTGCCTCCCCCCTTGGCTAGTTTAAATGCTTGCCAATGAAGCATTTAAACCTGTCATCTAGGATCCTGGATCCCCTCCTGGACAGATGCAGACCATCACACCAGTATAGGCCTGCATCACTCCAGGTGGACCCCCAGTCCCCAAACTCTTCCTGCACTGCTCTGATCCCTTTCTCAGCCAGGTCATTTGTCCCTAGGTGGACAATGACATCCAGCTTCCTGCCCCATGCAGCTGCTCCTGCGATCCTGAGGATTTGCTCCCTGTCCCTCCAAGCCATGGCACCAGGCAGGCACCTTACCTCCCTTTCCCAGTTCTACCCCCCTAACAGTGGAGTCCCCCACCGGGAGTTGTTTCCTTCCCCTGTGGGGTCCCATGCCACCCTCCTGTGGGTCTCCTTTGTGGAGGTTCCCAGCATCCTCCTTGGTCTCCACTAAGGTGCCTCCATAGAGGAACCACACTTTGCCAGAATGGCATATGAATTGTGGAGAGGTACAACTGGTGGAATGTGCCTCTGTTCCACCACCCTCACCCTCCCTGAGCCCACTGTGGTCCAACCACTCCTCTTTCTTGGCAACCTCTGAGGCAACGGCAGTGGCCCTTGTGGTCCCTGGGTGGAGGAAGAGGTCCCACAAATCCTGGCCAACTCAGCCTGGAGATGAGCAACCTCCTTCCTCAGCCCAGAGAGGTGCATGCAGATGGGACAACACCGCATCCTCCAGAATGTCTCCCGGAAGACTGCTGCTTCACAGCCACTGCACTGCACCACTCCCATCATGTCTTATTTCTGGCCCCTTAACTGTTGTTTGGAATATTTACTCTTTCCTCTATTTTTTTCTTCTCCCTACTTACTTACTGCCTCTGTGCCATTTAAGCTCCTGATCTTCCTGTTCTGAGACAAGAAGTTCCTATATTTCTCAGTAGTCTCCTTACTTGCTCAGAGTCAGACCTCCAGCAGCTAGGGGGGATGGAGAGCTACTCTTTTCCTTCTAGGATGGTGAGTCTTTTGTGGCTCTGTGATCACTCACTTCCTGCTCCCAGACAGGAAGTTCCTGTCATCAGTCAAATCCTTGAGAATCTACAGGGTGTATTCATACAACATCTGGTTAGGAAGTCTACTGGGGGGATAACCTGCTGGATGTGGTCCTCACAAATGGGGAAAGTGTAGAGGACATGAAGCTGGGTGAGGGTCTTGGACAAGTGATCACAGGACTGCAAGATTCAAGGTAAAGACAGGGAGGGAGTCAAATCGGACCAGCACAAGGATTATGGACTTCAGGAGGATGGACTTTAACAAAATGAGAATGATATTTAAAGAAGAAATGGTAGGAAAGGGGACTATATAGGTGATGTGGAGGAGTTATGGGAAAATATCAAAGGGGGGGCTTCTGAAAGCCACTGAAATTTGTATTAAGATGGTGAGGAAGAACAAAAAAGGAGGAGACCACTCTGGTTTACAAGGGAGGTGGCAGGGGCAGTCAGGGAAAGGAAGAGGAATTCAGTAAATATAAGATGTCAGCTAGAAAGGAGGATAGAGAGACTTATAGAGAGAAGCAGAAGATAGCAGGGCAGAAGATAAGGAGGGCAAAAGCTGACATGGAGGAGAAAATAGCTAGGCAGGCCAAAAGGACCTGATAAAACAATGGGGCCAGATGGCTTGCATCTGAGGGAACACCAGAAATTGAGGGAAGAGCTGTCAGCCCCACTGACAAGACTGAATAACTTGTCCCTAGATACAGGGTGGGTGCAAGGGACTGAAGGATGGCGGATATAGTGTCACTGCACAAAGGGAACAGTAAGCAGATGGTTGAGAATTATCGCCCGATCAACCTAACCTCGGTGGTGGGTAAGGTGATGGAGGTACTAATTAAGGTAAGGGTGGTGGACAACATGGAAATTACTGGTCTGCAGGATGATAGGCAGCATGGTTTCACAAAGGGGAGGTCATGTCAGACAAACCTAATAGAGTTCTTTGACTGGGTGATGCAGATGATTGATTAGGGAGGGGCAGTGGACAAAGCCTATTTAGATTTCAGCAAGGCCTTTGACACCGTCCCTAACAGAAGGCTAGTAAATAAGCTGGAAAGTTTAGGGGCAGAATGGAAAATTACTAGATGGGTGAAAAACTGGTTGGTGGCCAGAAGTCAGAGAGTGGTAGTAAATAGGGTGCACTCAGGGGTGGGGAGGGTGCTAAGTGGCATGCCCCAGGGGTCAGTACTCGGACCCCTCCTTTCTAATATCTACATCAGTGATATAGCAGAAGGACTAGATGGAAGGGTGTGCCTATTTGCAGATGATACAAAGATCTGCAATAGGGTGGACACATCAGGGGGGTGAAAACAAGGAGGAGGGACCTGAAGCTTCCGGATGGCTGGTCAGAAACTTGGCAACTGAAATTCAATGCAAAGAAGTGTTTAGTGATGCACATGGGGCATAAAAACCTGTGAGTAGCTTACACTCTGGGGGGAGGGATCAAAAAAAACAAACAGGAGAGAGATTTGGGGATTATAATATCAAGCAACCTTAAGGTAGGTAGCCAATGTTGCAAAGCTGTGGGGAATGCAAATGGAATGTTGGCAAGCATTGGGAGGGGCATAACTAGCAGAAGAAGGGAGGTTCTGATGTCTCTTTACAAAGTAACGGTAAGGCTGCACCTAGACTGTGCAGTTCTTTTCTGGAGACCACATATACAAAAGGACATTCATGGGACAGAGAGAGTTCAGAGAAGGGCAACTAAGATGGTGCAAGGTATTAAGAGAAGCCATATGAGTAGGGGTATAGGGAATTGGATCTGTACCCACTGGAGACAGGAGGGAGAGGGGGGACATGACTGAAACTTTCAAGTACGTAAAGGAGATCAATAAGGTGAAGGAGGGGAGCTTGTTTAAAAGGAAGGAGGCGGCAAAAACTAGAGGGCATAGCCTAAGTTTGGAGGGAGGAAGATTTAAAGGCAATGCCAAGAGGCGATTATTCATGGAGAGGGTGGTGGAGGCCTTGATTAAACTACCAGAGGAGGTGTTGGGGGCTGAAATGGTAGAGAGATTCAAGAGTGCATGGGACAGACATATGGGGTTAGTAGGCGGGGGGAAGGGGAGGGTCCACAAAATTGGTGATAAGTTGGGGGAGGAAAGGGCAGACTCGATGGATCGCTTGGATCCTTTTCTGGCAACACATTTCTATGATTCTATGATATGATTCTATGACAAATAGAAACACAGGAGTGTATCCAACTCTATCTCTTTCCAGTCAAGGCTCAATTTATGGACTATCTCTGCTGCAGGGAACATATCTTAAAATTACCCATAGTTGCATGTTCAAACCCCACTATAGCCAGATACTCATTGTGTGATTGCTTTTTTTATTTTGTTTTACCTGTGTGAATTGAGTGCTCATGAAAGGTGCTGGATTGACAGCACTGGAACCTGAGGTTCTCTGCTTATCCACATGACAGGTACAGTACAGGTGATCACAGTGCAAGCTTCCCCACAATGCCCCACCAAGGTGAGATACCACTGCACAGGTAACAGGGTAGTTCAAACACCATGCTCATTCAACCTCTGGCCTTTCATCATGTAAGACTGTCAACAAGGGTACCAATTAGTGCCAGTTGTGTTTGTGGTTTTGAGATATGGACACCTTTCCACTGGAAGCTGAACTGAGATCACCACAACTCATTTCGCATAGGCCACTGATAATGGTGTCATTTAGAGTAAACAGGGGTTGCAATTGAGACCCCTCTGATGTCTCTTGTAACCACATGATGTCACTTGCAATCCATATGAGCCCCTAAAATCAGACTTCTCTCAGGTTTGAGCATATAACATTTGGCAGGTGGGGGGATCTTCGCTACTCCTATCATTCTTGTTAGCTGTGACACTGCAGCCCCTATGATTCTTGTGAAATGATGCCACTAGCCACTGAACAACCCTCAGATGTTAATGACTATCAGTCACTACCAATCAGTACTTGATATGAACTAGTGATCTAGAGGAGAAAGGCTTCTTAACCTATTACCAGCCCACTGGGCCATCCAGTTCCCTAACATGAAACATTCTTGAAGGTGCTCTTTAAGTTTCTGGTGACATGCAGCTACACATATGCACTGAGATCAGCTATATTCAGCACACTACTGAAGGATGTTTAGGGGATTACTGGACAGGGTCCTGTATTTTCTGGAGCAACCACCTACTCTGAAAAGAAGCATTGCCTTGTCTGGTTCAAGTAAGTCTAAAAATTAACTCTGTTATCCTGTGATTTCATATCCAGAACTGAGAGGACCTGTAAGTTGAACATATGCTCTTAGGACACAATGTAAATGCAGTAGTGCACTGTTATGCTAGGCTGCCATTTTGATTATGGAGTCAGTTACTGTAATTGAAAAAATATAAAAAATAAAAATACATAGGTAACCATGATAAACAAACTGTGTTTCCATTAAGGGGTTCCAATGACATCATAAGGACACATACAGTGTAGCTGAAGAGGTCACTGATGTTATCAGAACCTCAAATTTAAATTCCATTATTTTTATTTTTTATGTTGTCTGCTATACCAGTAGTATGGCACAGTGCAGCATCTATAAAGCATTCAACATCACTCACCACTGCAATTCCTTTATTATTAAATAATTGTATTAGTAATAAAAGCCTGACTGCTTACTGGTCCACTGAGTAAACTTGATTATTTAAGGACTCACATGGCTAGAAGGCATAGAGTATAGTAAAAAAGGCTAATAATGCTCAGGAAGAAATCATGCATTGATCTTGATGCTTGAAGACTCATCACTTGCACACTGGAGGTTTGTACAGTGCTTGTTCAGGTTGCTTACTCCACTATAACCAATCTATACTGCAGCTACCTTTCTCTTGGAATCAGATAAAGAAAAGAAGACAGAGAAACTTTTCTCATGACTGTGCCTTATTTGGTGGATCTGTAATTATATGTAAAGACATTTTTTTCTATAAATGATACATACAATGCCGGGGCTGCTGGGTGATGTAAATAAGAATAGCACATTGCCTTCTCCAAGTGGATGAGAAAACCTCAAGATGCCCTCTCAGAAAAATCTTGAGCCCATACCCTTTCTGTTGTGTCCTGAGAAGCTGTTTATGAACTGCTTGCATCTGCTTTTTCTATACCTTGAAAATTTCAAGCACCCCCATTGTGTGCCACTTAGCCTTTTCATATTTACTGAAGAGTGCCACCTGATCTAGTCTCTGCTCATGTTCTATTGCTTTAGACACTTGAACTCCTTAGCTGTTCTTCCCTAAACATTCTCCAAATTTTTTAAATTTTTCTGATTATGTATTGCCAAGAACTACACACAGTAGTCTACAATGCAGCCTGACTTGATAGACGGTTAGTCTACTTCTGCCATCAGATTTTATGTTTCTGCATAACTAGGCTTGGACCACAGTTCATTTCAAATGCCAAGAAAGTTAATGATGGTGGGGTACATCCAACAAGGAAATAAGACCAATACAAGGGACGTCTCTGTAAAACACATTAGTTACACTGCATTTATAGTAATGTTCCCAGCATGGGCTGCCAGACTGTCAAAAGATTAATATTGTACTTATCTAGCAGAACCAAAATCACAGACATGTTTATGAGGTGGTGTGATAAAATGACTGTACTGAAAATTTGGAGTGAAAATATTTGAAAATGAGCAAAGTTACACGTGTGCATATACAATTTTGAATGACCACATGTAATTCAGCCATTTTTTGGAGTTTTTTCACTGAATTTTCAACGTGGCCTTTTTAGAACCCCACCTCATGAAAAGTTCCACTGTCATTTCATTAATTCATCCCGAAAGGTGATTTCGCTCAGCAATTGCACCAATCTGCACCACGGGTGTGAAAACAGATTTGGGGCAGGATGTGAAAAATGACAGCTGTACTGTTCATGAGAAGGTGTGAAAAAATGGCAATATTGAAAAGCTGGAGTGAAAATATTGTAAATTGGCGAAGCTATGAACATGCGTGGAAACTGTACAATGCACACTTGGTCATTTTTTGGAATTTTTTTACCAAATTTTCAATATGAGTGTTTTGGGACACCCCTCATGAACAGTGGCACTGTCATTTTGTTAATTCATCCCAAAAGTTGATTTTGCACAGCGACTGTGCCATTCTGTCCAGAGGTGTGAAAACACATTTTGGGCAGAATGTGAAAAATGACAACTACATTGGTCAAAAGGGGGTGTGAAAAATGGCAATGTTGAAACTCTGCAGTGAAAACATTAAACATTGGCAAAGTTATGAGCGTGTGTAGAAACTACGCAATGCACACTCGTAGCACATGCATTTTTTTTAATTTTCTCACCAAATTTTCAACATGGGGTTCTTGGGACTGCACCTCATGAACAGTTGCATTGTTGTTCTGTTTATAAGTCCCAAAAGGTGATTCCACGCAGCGATTGCAAAATCACCTTTTGGGACCAAATGACAGTGCTAGTGTTCATGAGGTGGGGTCCCAAGAACTCCCTGTTGAAAATTTTGTGTCAAAAGTCCTAAAAATGGATGAGATAGCAACATAAGTTGAAACCCCCCATTGACTCCCATTATATGGCTTACCTTGAAATCTTCAGTTTGTGGTTGGGCTTTGAAGAGTGCAGACGTGTCCCGGTCTGGAGAAGATGACAGTGCCGACCTCCAGAGGCAAGTATGGGGTAGGGGAGTGCAGGGAGGTGGGTGCTGAGTGGGAAGGTGGGGATAGCGGAGGGGGACTGGGGAGATGATGAGGGATAATTTTCTTTTTTGCAGCTTAAAAGAAAAAGACAGTGGGGGACAGTTTTCTGCATTTATAGGTAAAAAAAGCTGAAAGTTATTTTGAGCACACTGGGGTGGGCTCCCAGTGTACCACATGAGCTGGGTAGGGGTTACATGTAGCTGACAGGAGGATTGGGCACCCCCGTCAGCAATGAAAGTGGGCCAGGGGGTTGGGGGCATCTGACATTGGGAGTGGGAATCCTGGTGTTGAAAAGGAAAATACAATTTAAAAAAAATTATCTAGGCACACTGGGTGGGCTCCCAGTGTGCCACAACAGTGGGGGTTGGGGGGATACATGCTGACTCAGGGACTGGGCACCCCAATGTGGGCAAACACAGTATGGGGAAGTGTGAAGTTATGGGGAACGGAGCAGCAATGCAGTCGTCTTGCTGGGTCTCTGATCAGTAGTTGTATTCATCTCTGGAAGAGAAGGGAGGGGAAGGGAGATGAATACAGCTACTGATCAAGGACCCACTCTAGGAGGGGCGTGGCTGCATGTTCTTCAGCAGAGCAAGGGGAGGGGAATGCAGAAAAAAACGCAGGCACTGTGAAACAGAATATTGCCTGCTACACCCTTCTCTGAGGGAATGTATGTTAAAAAGAGAAAAGTTATGTGCAAAAGCCAGCCTTAGGATGTTTTGAATGTAAAGAAAAAACACATAGGAGCTAGAATTTGTCTCTTCTCTTCAATGTGTCACCACTATGTAAAAAAGTATGCAGGTGGACTGCTATATGAGTTTTGTTTCTTTTTCTGTTTTTTTTTTTTTTTAAGAAAGTTCATTAGAAACCCAAAAGTATGTAAATACTACTGCTGGGGAAAAGAGCTTATTAAAATAGAGAAAAGCTCCCCAGGCACTCGTATAATATTAAAACAACCTGCTTGTTTTTTTGTTTTTTTTGTTTAAATCCTGAGTTGTCTTCTGGAGCTTGTGATGTAGCCTGCACTCGAAATGTTTTAAGCAAGAGTGGCTGCTGCTCGGGGAGGCTCACAAATGTATTCTTTAAATTTCTTTGTATTGCCAAACAGGTGACAGCAGCCTTACAATCACCTTTTGTTTTATTATTTCTGAATAACTGGCATAAAACCTCCTTCTTGTAGAAGTGCTTTCCACCCCAGTGTAGTGGAGGAGAGAGAGCCACTGAGATTGACAAGCAAGAAGCGCAGTCTCTCTCTCTCTCTCGCTCTCTCTCGCTTCTCGACTTTATTGAGAAAGTGCCTGAAAACTAAACAAGCAATGAAATGCTCAAGGGTTTGTTCTGTTTTTGTTAATACAACTCCTTTTATGACTCTCACTGGAAAAAGGAACTCTTTTTGTGAGCAGGAATTGGGAACAGAGGGCTGGAGGCAGTACAGCACACAGAGGGTGGTTGTAGGAGGGTTTACAAATGAATTGGGAACAGAGGGCTGGGGTGGTACAGTGCACATTGGGTGGTTGTGGGAGGGTTTACTCAATCCGGGTTCTTAACATTTTAGGAAGGAATACGGAGTCCCTTAACTCATCATAAAAGTTCTGCAGGGCTATACCCACTGCAGCCCTAATAAAGGGGAAGGGGCAGTAAAAACAGTGAAAAATAAAAGAGTTCAAAAATGATGTCTGAGATGTCTGTTTATACCACAATTAGAGCATCCACAAAAATGGAAGGTGATCTCATATCTGTTGTGAGAGGGACTGAAGGTACTGCTGTGTGCTATAGTCATTGAGGAGGAACAGCAGAAGCAGGGTTGCTGAAAGGCTTATTGTTATTTTCATCGGGTATGGCACTATTGCCTGTGTTTTTTTGTTTGCCAAACTTTCCAGTAAAACTTATGTAGTCACCTTCAGAGTGCGAGGTGTTGCTCAGCTGTGTTCAACTGCGTTTTGTCTCCCACTAGGAGGAAGGTGAGAATGTGGTGCCAGAGTAGTGAGGTGAGGTAGAGAGCCCTTTGGGTGGACTGAAAACAGCTGAAGCAACCTGGACTCAGTGAGAGACCCACTGGGAAATGGTGAAGAGTCTGAAACTAAAGTGAGAGCAGAGAAAGTGACAACAGAACTGAATGCAGCCTAAGTGCAATAAATTGGGAAAGACTAAGAGAGTGCAAAAGAAGCAAGGGAGCAAAGAGTAAAGAACCGAGCTGAGGGAAGCATGCTGAGAGCTTGGCAAAATTACTTAGGGACATTTCTATTTAGGAAGCAGTTTGAAATTACTATTGACTTATTTTTTATTTGTGTTTGATAGCAGCTTTTAGGAATAGGATATTTCAAAACTCCAATATTTTATAATAGCTTGTTGGTTCTCTCTATTTAAGGGCACTGTGTTGTTAACTCAGCTCATGCTCACATTCATTTTATTATGGCACTGGTAGTCATATTATGTACACACAGTAAGAAATTATTAAGAGGTTGTGGTAAAGACATCTCCACTTCTATAACAATACTGTAGTACAATTTGGCTAAAATTCATTGAAAAATAGAGTTATCTCTTTCTCTCTCTCTCTATTTATATATATATATATATATAGAGAGAGAGGGGATACATGATGGGCAGGAGCTGAATATGGAAAATATTCTCACTCCTGCAAAGTGAGATCTGGATACTCACGAGTGCCAAAGGCATGAGTGAGAGTACCAGAGCTCACGTTGCAGGAGTGAGAATATTTTCCATATTCCACGATCTGCATATCCTGTGTATGAGTTATACAATAGGGTTCTGTTTTCTACTATGTTGTGCTGTTGTATTTTTGTTCATTTTATGTTTCTGGTGGTGTTATTTGGTGAAGGAAGTAGTGTTTGATGGTGTAATTCTGCTTCCTGGGTAATAGTTTTGTTTCTGTGAATGGATTATTTGCTTGGTTTTCTATTCGTTGGTTAGGTGAATGGGAGTTTTCTTATTGGTTTCCGATGTGAAAAGGTAGTTTTGCTATTGTGTGATTGGTTGCTGTGTTCTGTTGAGGGATTGGGTACTTTTGGAGAATGTGCATTTGTATTGGTTGTGTCTGGTTTCTGGGCGGGGTTTGAGGGGATGGGAGTTTTGGCAGACGTGTGCTGTGGAGTTTTGTTTTTAATTCTGAAAAGGCAATTTATTTTTAGATTGCTCATGCAGTCTTTTGTGACCTTTATTTATTGTTTTTGTGTAAAGGCCACTTTGTTCTGGTTTATCATCGGGTGGCGGGGGGGAGGGGTCTGGTGCCATGCGTTTACTTCAGTGGGACCTTTCAGCAACCTTTCTGGTTGCTTCACCATGAGGACTTCGGGGATCATGTTTTCTTTAGAAGTAAGTGTGCCAGTTCTTCTTTTGGTATTGTTCTCCTTATAACTGGTTAGTTTGAGTCAACTACTCAAACTCTCTGTCTGTTTGATGTGATACTGATTACATGTGGGGAAGAAAAAGTACCAGCTGGGTGTATGTGTGTGTGGGGGGCGGATATGACGCATCTAGTGTGAAAATAAATGGGCAATAACATATCCACTATACGTATAAATATAAGATCTTACATTTATACCTATAGGTCCAGATATTCAAAAGGGTTGCGCATGGCGCAACAGTGTTGCACCATGCACAACCCACTGATGTGCCCTGGCATGATATTCAAAAGGGAAAAGTACGCCGGACAAATCCCGATGCGCCGGAGCACATCAGTAATATATGCAGTCACAGGTAGGGGGACAGGCCCATGCATAACCTGCACAGCCCGATATTCAGCCCGGGATGTGCAGAGTCATGCATGCACAACTCCTACCTGTGCTTGCACAAAGTTAAGCCAAACAAAGGAACAAATGATGGCCACCCACAGGTGAGCTGCCGCATTGCAGGGCGCAACACGGCAGCTGCCACCTGTGGATGGCCACCCGAGTTCCTGCCGCACCTGGCGGCGCCCCCCCATGCCCCATCGTGGGCATCCATGTAAATAAACCCCCTCCAATATCCCTGGTGGTCCAGTGGACCCCTATGTGCCTGATCACGGGCATTTGTCTCCAAAACACATCCCGTCCAATATCCCTAGTGGTCAGTGGACGCTATGTGCCTTGATCGTGGGCATCGGTGTCACCCCCCGTAATATCCCTGGTGGTCCAGTGGACCGCACTGTGCCTGATCGCTGTCTCCGGTCTTACACCCCACCGAATCAATTCCAACTGGAGTTGAGAATCCAAATGATGGGCAGGCGGGGGACAGACCCCCCGCATGGGGAGTTGGGGGGCTCAGAGCCCCAATAAAAAAAAACAGGACAAGGAGACACACAGGAATCATGTAGACAACAACTTGTGGTCGACTTGATTCCTGTTGTTGTAATGCCGGTCAACATAAATAATGTCAATCCGGTATGGTAGAGCCAGGCATACCAGAACTGAGATGTATCCATAGCTTAAATTTAATCTAAAAAAATTCATGCATATTAGAAAAATATTTTCTGACACTGTTTCTGAATGTGTTTTGGCTTTCAGCATGTACACTAACGTGTTTTTTTAAATTTTATTCATCTTGCCTTGAGGACTTTAATATTTAGTCTATCTGATTCCTACAGTGGCAATCAAGAAACATTTTGTCCATTGGACCTGACCAACCATGTTTTGTGCTCCGGCCTTCTATGGGTCCGGGAACTCACCAACCGACCTCCTGCGCCTGGCCTGCTCCTTGACCTCGTGGGGAGTCTGACTTACTCACAATGCCACCACAGTCAGAGAGAGTCCAACCGAGCCACCAGCAGTAGATCGATGATGATTGATCACCTTGGCTTTTCAAGTTCGGCCCCTGTGCCCCCAAGCCCTCAACCAGCCAGACAAGCCAGCCCAGCATGTAGCAGACACACAGACATACTGAGTAGTCTGTGTGAGACCATCCTCCTCCTTTTTACTGCGTACTGCCCAGTCCTGGTGGGCTTTGCATACATATCCCATACAGTACCTTGCTCACTGTAGTAACCTGTTGCCAGTTCGGTCAGGTGTTGGGTGATGATTCAGTGGCGGGTAGCTCCATGGCTCAGGCTGCCACTGCTGCTCAACTCGGTGGTGGTGCTGGTGTTTTTTGGAGCTGTGTGCTCCCTCCTCCCAACCTGCACAGTCAGTCCCCAACCCAGACCCATGTCCCCACTCTGGCACTCCGCGCAGTGGAACTAGTACACCTACCATTCCTCCTCTTTGCCAACTCTGAAAACCTGACTGAGGTTGAGTGAGAGTTACAGGCCCAGCCAACAGGGTTATGGGCTGATCCCGAACATGACCAGGCCACTGACTTGCTGCCTTCATATGATTGCTGCTTGACTTTGCTGGAGGACTGACTGGGACCTGCACAGTCACAGACTAGTCTCTTCCTGGGCACCAGACATGTCAGGACAGTGAACACAGTTAACTTATTTTTAAATTAATGACTGAACAACTAAAGTTCATCCAAGCTGAAAAACACTACTCGCTCTGTTGCCCACACACCAGCACAGATGCCTCTTCTCCTGACAATCTCCTCTCCTACCTAGGCACACCCTCCCCACCATCTCGTGCAGCCAGTCAGAGACACTCTCAAGCTCCTGGCTCCTCCTCCTATCTCTCCTAATTGGTGGATGTTTCATGTCCAGGAGCCAGAGGTGCATTTTATTGGCTGTAAGGCTTGGTGCTGAGGGTTGAGGACTGTTAGATATTCACGGCCCCCCCGGTCCCCTCCTCCCCGGAAAGAAAAAAAGAGAAAACACACTGCAGTGCACCATAAAAACAAACCTGTATGGGTCACAGAATCATCAACTGCAGTGGATTTCAACTCCACTATTTCATGACTGCAATCCAATGTAATTGCAATTGATTGCAACTGCATTGAATTGCAACTGACTATTTCAACTGCTGATGACTGCTCCAGGGTCTACCTCTAAGTAGCTTTTGAACCAGCTGACAGCATCACTCTACACCCTGCGAGCGACAATTGCCCAAGTAGCAGTGAGTGGTTCGCAGTAGCAAAGGCCTTCATCAGGTCAATAAAGATAGCTCCTACCAGATGGCCTTGGTCGAGTGAGTTATGTATGAAACCAGTGAATTCTAACAGTGCAGTGGTAGTACTATGGCCTTTATAAAAGCCATGCTGCTTGGGATATTGAATATTGTATTTGTCCAGGGATTCCACAAGCTGATCTGCAATTATACACTCTAGTGCTTTCAATAGTGGAAGTAGAATGGAGATTGGCCTATAGTTTGTGTGGTATGCCCTATCTCTACTATGGGTGGGTGAAAGTTGCGAATTCCGCTTTTGTGGAACTTCCGTGAAATTTCAGAAATTGTGGAAGTTTCGCCATTGGTGAAACTGGGATTTTCCATGGATTTTCATCAAGTTCTGCAGACTTTTTTGTGAACTGCGGAAAAAGTTATAGAAACTGCAGAATTTAGTCTATCCACAATTTAATGAACTGTCAGTAAATGAGCGCCTGCTTGTACAACCATGCGGTCATTCACTGACAGTTCAGTGGGCCACTGGTAGTGGAGGAGAGAGGAGTGCTGCACTGGTGGACTGCTCAGGGCAAGGTGGGGAGGGGAGTGGGGTGGTGGCAGATGAACTGTGAGGGTGGTGGTTGGGAGGTCCAATAGACACCAGGGAATACTGGGAATAGAGGGGGATGAGTTGGCAGACTGCCGGCTGTTTTTTGTGGTTAAGAAATTCAGGTTAGGGAGGGGGGGTCCACTAGACATCAGGGAAATAAAATGTTTTAGGGGCCATGATTGGTGGGTGGAGGGCCACTAGAAACCATGAGGGTCCAAGGAAGGGACTGGAGATATTTACTGGAATCCCTAATCAGTGGGAGGGGCGCAGATTAATGAATTAAACTGCAGTTTAAAAAAGCCTCAGAAATGACCACTGGCAGTGATCCTTTCTGCAGATTTTTTTCCCACAGTTTAATAAATTAACCCGAAGTTTTTTATATTTTTTCCCACAGTTTTAAAGGCAGAACTGCTGAAAGTTCAAAAAGATTTCGAACTTCACAGAAGCAAAGTCCTTTTCGCTGAAATTCTGCTGGCAGAAATTTTTTTCACAAGATCCCTAATCTCCACCTTTGTGCATCAGGATTACTAGGGCCTGTTTCCATTTTGGGGGGAATTGCCCAAGTCTTAGAGAAAGGTTCAGAAGTTTGGTAAGAGGTGTAAGAGTTTCCTTGAGAGTGAGGGCAAGTAATTTGAGATCTAGATTGTCCCCACTGAATCTTGATTGACCGAGTACTTTGCATATGTATTTTCAAGCCTCATGCTTAGTAATCTCTTTGAAGTAAAAAGGAGGGGGGGCCTGCAGCCGAGCATCACAGACTGGAGGGGGGGTGGCAGGGGAAGAGACCGTGAAAAAATCAGGGGGGAGGACACTGCTGAGGTCTGTAAAGTCATTGTTAAAAATATTGGCTATGGCCCTTGGGTCAAGAGTTGGGCTTCCATCAATGTTAAACATGGTGGGTGCTCTCTTGGGGTCTTTGCCAATGACATCCTTTAGGCTGCTCCAGAAATTTTTACTGTCACCCCAGGAGTTGAAGAGCACCTCCCTAAAGTATTGATTTTTTACAAAATGGATGGCTCTGGTACAAACGTTTCTGTATTTTTTTATAAGCCTGAATATCTGCTTGCTTGCCTGTGGATTTGGCCTGGTGCCAGAGGTGGTCCCTAATCTTCATAAATCCCAGTAGTTCAGGTGTTATCCAGGGACTGCACACACCCTTACCTTTCCGCTTTTTGGGGGCGTGTGAATATCACATGCAGCATTAAAGCAGTCGATGAAGAAATCAAGTTCCTCATCAATGTCATTCGTACAGTCCAGTGGTCCAACAGGAAATATGGTAGATTATCTGATGGATTAATAACATGGTATAGAATATTAGAAAATACTGAATATAATGAAATGGATACTGACTCAGAATATATTTTAGTGGTTAGAATAAATCTGAAGGATCATATATTATATATTATAAATGTATATTTCCCCCCGAAAGGATCTAACTATGTAGGTACTATATAGAGGATGTGAAGAAACTGGGGAAGTTAATAGAACAATACACTACAAGTGAACCTGAATGTGGTATTGTATTGATGGGAGATATGAATGCCAGGGTGTGTCATGGCCTGGAGCCCTCAGAAGAAATTATGTGGGCATGTGCAGCCCATGATTTAATGCAAGTTAGGATGGAGAGGAGAGCAGCTGACTCAAAAATATGTGAAAGAGGGAAACACCTTATAAATGAGATGGATAACCATTACATGGTATTGATTAATGGAAGATCAAAAGGAGATCCAAGTGGGGCCTACACTTACATGGGACCTAGATGCTCATCCACAATAGACCAATGTTGGTGTAGGGTCACTATTATTAACCTGATATTAGATTACCAAATAGGGTGTAGGGCTGAAAGTGAACACTGTCCATTGGAGATACAGTATATTTAAACCTAGGGATATCTAATAACCATAAGAACAAAAATAATTTACAAGTAATTAGCATAAAAAAGGGATTAAATGGGACCAAATAGAAAACTATAAGTCTATACAGATGTTATATGATATAGGAGTAAGAGAAGATATCCTTAATTTATTTAAAATTAAAGAAGAAGAAGATTGTATCAAGATATTTGAGGAAATAATGAAAAATATCTCCAAGATCTTGCTTAAGGTAACAATAAGTAGATCTAGAAAAGGGAGTAGATGGTATGACAAAGAATGAAAATTGTAAAAGCAAAAGATTAACAAACTAGTGAGAAGCTTATAAAAGGATCAGAACAAAGGGAGGAAGAAAAGACTTAACAAGTTGAGAAAAGATGACAAAAAGATATGGTCATTGAATTAAAAAAAAATTATTGATTAAATCTGTGGGCAGAATTTGAAAGATCTGTTAGGGAAAAAGATAACATAAAATTTTGGAAGATGGTTACAAATGGATGGGGAAAATACAGAAGAAATTGAAAATTACATTAATCCAAAAATATGGGAGTCACATTATAAAAATGTATTTTATAATTAAAATGTAAACAAAGATAGTATTGATTGGATTTTGGCAAATAACTTTTTTTCAGATAAGGAGATAATCCAGGTCATATAAACTCTAAAGCGACATAAAGCCCCGGGCCCAGATAGAGTCCCACAGGATATAATAAAAGACAACCCAGAGTTATGGACCCCAGTGTTAAAATTAGTATACAATTTCATATGAAAAAAAGGGATTATGCCTTTAACTAGAAAAGTTAACATAATTATACCAATATATAAAAGAGGTGACAGAACAGACCCAGGTAACTATAGAAAAATAAGCCTTTTGGATACATCCCAGAACATTTTTACAACACTTTTACATATAAGAATAATGGATTGGATAAACAATAAGGCATTGGTGGATGAAGCCCAGGCTGGTTTTATGCCTAATCATTTTATCATAGATCAATGTTTTATATTAACTCATTTAATTCATAAATACATCTACATTAAAAAACAAAAGTTATATTGTGTTTTTATAGACCGAAAAGCTGCTTTTGATAAGGTGACCAGATTAAAACTCTGGGAAGTTCTGGAAAAGTATGGGATGGAGCCAGTAATGCTTAATACTTTGAAATTACTATATGATGATAATTTTACAATAGTGAAATACAATAAAGAGGGAGATAATACCAGCAAATTCCCCCCGAATGTAAGTTTGAGACAAGGCTATGTCTTCTCCTCAATTTTGTTTAATTTATTCCTGAATAAGGTATTAGAATACTTTTATGATCCTGAGCTGCACATGCCCAGATTGGGCTCCAGGCCATGCCCATATCTAGCCTATGCAGACAATGTAGGTCTCATCTCAACTAGTTATCTGGGAATTCAAAGAAGTTTGTAAAAGTTTTATGAAGGATGCAAGAAAGCATCTTTGGCAATCAATAATGAAAAGACCAAATATATGATGTGTAATAAACAATCGGTTCAAAGGGGGAAAATATGTTCTCTAAAGTGCAATAATCAAAAAATAGAACTAGTAAAAATATTCTGCTATTTGGGAATAGTTTTCAGTTTTAATTTGAAATGGCAAGAGCATATAACATACTTAAGGAAAAAAAAAGAGGTTCTATCCAGCTGTTGAAAGATTTTCATAAAAACTTGGAGGGCAATCTGTGAAGGGAAGTTTAGCGGTGTTAAATGCAAAAATAAAGTTAAAATTGCTTTAGTGCGGATATATGAGGATTCACCAAAGTACATAGTTTAGAAGCTATTATGAATAAATCCTATAAAAGATCATTAGGGTCACCAGAGGCCGCATCATCTAGTCTAGTTAGACTGGAATTGGGACAACCAGCAATAAAACAGTGTACAGAACAAAGACTGTATACAATGGCTGAAGGTGTACACTAAACAAGATAAGAGCTTAGCCAGAATTAGTTGAGAAGAATCGCTGAGCTATAGCCAAAAAGGTTTTACATGCTCAAGTATGAACACCTTAGAAAAATTTGTAAAACCATACTAATTATTGGGGTGCATCACCGAATCTTCCAGAGTACCTTTAAAGATTTTAGATGACCAAATTAAAACTAGAATCTGGGATATTCATTTTAATCAAGAAATAAACCTGGCAAGGAATTATAAACTCAGTAGGTGGTTAGGGGAAAATAAGAAAAGATTAATGGGATTTGAACAATATTTATACAAAATACCAAACCCAAAGAATAGAATGGCTCTAACCAAATTTAGATTTAGATACATAATTAGCCAAACGCTAAAGAAATTTTATAAAGAATCAAAAACAGGCTTATGTGCCTGCAAACTCGGTGATGACACCCAATACATTTCTTCATCCTATGTCCATTGTACAAATTCAAAAGGGACAAGACTTTATTTGATGTTTAAAAGGAACTGGATATGGAACCACATTATCAATATAATTGTTTGTTAAAAAATCATAACATTACATGGTTAGAAAAAGTGATTAGACTATGCAAAATTATAGAAAAAAAGCTAAAATGTGGTGAAAGATAAATGACTACATACTCTGTCTATGTGAATGTTTAAATGTTTATTACTATGTAAATGATGTGTTACAGAAATGTTTATAATTTGTATTACTCAACTAAGGTGTGGAGTGTATAAACAGACTTAACTTGTTTTAACTCATTGTAAAGACAAATTTTAATTTTGTTAAACAATAAAATAAACTGATCAGCTGAGTCCAGTGGTGACCAATCTTAGCTTTGAAGGTGTGATCTGAGTGGATCTAGGTGTCCTGGAGTTAGGACCCTACTGAGAATAACCTTGGGTGGAGATTTGTTGAACTTGTTGGTCCAACTACAAAGTATATGGGAGTGGTCACTTGGGGTGTCAGGGAGTACAGAGACATTTGTGATTCATTCTGGGTGACTAGACAGAACCCAATCCAGTAAGGTACTTGATCCAGTTCTATAGTTAATTCTGGTCAGGGTGTTAACTAGCTGGGTAAGGTGCAAGGCGGAGATGGCATCCTTAACACAAAAATGTCCTGTACGCTCTCCCTCGCGTCTATCAACATATGTAGTTTTCTATGTAAGTTAGACAACCTCAAGGTATGGATTACACAACACAACCCAGATATTCTCTCTGTTGTAGAAACTGCTGTGTTCTTCTGTTGCCTGGAGCTGGGGCTGCATCGGAGCAGAGAATGAGGGAGGAGGACCGCATCAGTGGTCCCAGGAGACATGGGGGGCCGCAGGAAGCCGCATCGGCAGTAAGAGGAGTGTTGGAGGGTCACCGCCGCTCAGGAGCAAGGAGCGGTGGGGCCAATCGGCACCAAGGCCACGTTTTTCAACTGAGCGACTGGGCTATAAAGGCAATTAGCCCAGTCACAAGAGTTGCTGCTGTGTTCTTCTGCTGCTGGGAGCCGGGGCCGCATCGACAGAGAGAGCGAGGGCGGAGGACCACATCGGTGGTTGCAGGAGACCCGGGAGGCCGCAGGAAGCCACATCGGCGGTAAGAGGAGTGTTGGAGGGCCGCCGCCGCTCAAGAGCAAGGAGCAATGGGGCCAATCAGCGCCAAGCGCATGTTTTTCAACCGAGCGACTGGGCTATAAAGGCAATTAGCCCAGTAGCAAGAACTGCTGCTGTGTTCTTCTGCTGCTGGGAGCCGGGGCTGCATCGGTGGAGAGAGTGAGGGAGGAGAACCACATCGGTGGTTGCAGGACACCCAGGGCGCAGGAAGACGCGCTCGGCAGTAAGAGGATTGTTGGAGGGCTGCCACCGCTCAGAAGCAAGGAGCAGTGGGGCCAATCAGCGCCAAGCGCGTGTTTTTCAACCGAGCGACTGGGTTATAAAGGCCATTAGCCCAGTTGCAAGAGCTGCTGCTGTGTTCTTCATCCCATACCACCCATCCCAGCCCTGACTTCGACTTCTATTAAATAGTCAGAGGGAGTAGAGCCCCTTTTCATCAAGGTCCAAAGCTCCACTCAGTGCATGAATGAGTGTCTGACAAATCACCCGAACCTTCTCTATTCCTCCTCTGAAACAAACATGACAAAATTAGGTCTCAGTTTGTGACATACCTCCTAGATGCCTTGGATGTCCCCCTCTCCACCTTCTGCATGGTAGAGTGGGATCCACCCTGACAGGCCATGTCAGAGAAGGCCCCAATCTGGAATGAATGCAATGCCAAAACCTTGGGTCCTCCCCAAGAATACCATACCCATTTTACCACTATGGTGACCTTGGAGGCAGAGGCTGGGTCCTCACTATCGTGTCTAAAGAAACAAAAAAAACACTATCCCCCTCGAGGTCTCACTGCCCTGTATGCCCTTGTGTTGTCCAACATTTCCTGCCAGCCTCTCCCATTCCTGCTTCAATTCAACCCTAACCTCCTTCCTCACCAGGTCCATTTGTTGACCTCCTGAGCCACGTAGTCTGCCACATCTGACTCAGCAATGTCCTGCAGCTGCAGGTCTTTGTACAATATTCCATTCTCCTCTGGCTGCTACCTCATTAAAACTTGAAATGCCCCATCCTGCACACCATAAAATATGGCTATGAACAACCTGGCCTCCTGTGGCAAGGGACACCCATGGTGTAAGCTGCTCATAAGCAAGGTTAGCATGCCCCTGTCCATTGCCTGCACCTGTCTACTTGCTGCCCCTGTGACCTTCACCACCCTAGCTGCATCAGGCAGCAAGCAGGTGCCCTGGTGGGGGTACCTCACCCATGTAGATGTCATGCCTGATAGGTGTAACCCTAATAGCGGAACCTGCCATCCTCGGTCCCCACCTGTACACTAATGTACTGGATGATTTGCAAACTTGGAAACTGAGCCACTTCCCTCAAAACCCCACTCTCTCCCAGCACTCCTGGTAACTCTTCCCCACCCTTTTCTAAGCCCTCAGGTGTTAGGAGCCCAGGCAACCCAAAAAGAAGCTGGGCTCATACATCTAATTTTCCAGAGGCTTAATGGCCTCTGTCTTCTTTGGCCAGCTACGCCTGAGGCACCTGACTGGAGCCTGTCCAAATGTGAATGTTAAAAGCTGCCAGCTATTTCACATTTGACCCCTAACAACCCACTTGGCCCTGAAGGACATGTTCATTCTTGGCCCTTCCCAGACCAAACTCCAAGCTTCCAGCAAGACTGCCTCTGTGGACCCCAACTGCCTTTTGATGACCCCATCACTGCCATATTATCCCCCTAAAGAACCCTTTATTTTCCTTAAGTATCTCCCCCCACCATCATGGGCACCCCTATGGGGAATGCCTCCCACGAAGGGATGTCCTTAATCAAACTCAATTCGACCCATTGGTCCGGCCATTAATCTGATATCCATTCCCTTGAAACTGGACGCCCATGCTGTATCCCCCTGGCTGCATCTGTAAACAGCTCTAGGTTGCTATTAGACTCTCGCTGGTCTCCACCAAAAAGTGACCCCACTATAACCTTCCAGAAATCCCTCTCTGGCTAAAGGTCATCCCGTACCTGCCTGGCCCACCGCTTCATAGGCAAAATTCCTGCCCAAGAACCTGCTAGACTCCTTCAACTGAAACCTTTCACTTCCCCTTCCTCCCCTTGATAAGTTCCTTGAGTCTGGCTACCCTGCCATCTGGATGCTGGGAAAAACATTGGTAGACATCCAGTTGAATAACTAGGAACTATAGTTTCCTACTAGGTTCCTCTGTCCCGTCCCTGACAAGTGGCATGCCCACCTTCTTGCACCTGGCCTAAAATCACCAGAGTATGCCGAATGGCATCCCCTTCCCCTCTCCTACGAACAGAAAATCATCAGGGTAATGGATGATTCCTCCCTGTCCATGCAGGCCTGACAAAACACCTGAAGCCAGGCACTGAAGGCTCTTGATGTAGCACAAATGACCTAACATCCCATGGTCATGGTCTTATCGAAATACTATTTCCCTTAAAATTGAAAACCTAACAGCTCCCACTCTTGCTGTCTCACCAGAAGTAACTGGAAAACGGACTCTATGCCTATCTAGGCTAACCAGTTCCCCTTTCTACCCAGGATTAACCACACCACCTGTCCAAAGTAGCATAAGACACCAAGCTTTTACTGGCATGATGTCCTCATTTGCAGCATTGCCCTTGGGATATGATAAATTGTGGACTAACCAGTAGCCCCCCAGTAGCTTTTTAAGAACTTCTCCCAATGGCGATACCCAGAAACATGGAAAAGACGGGGCATCGACCGGACCAGCCACTCTCCCAGCCTCCTGCTCCCTTATAACCTTCTACCCCACAATGTCTTCTTTACTCCTTATGGATGCCAATTTCATGGCCCTCATGGTCTTTCTGGTGCCAGTGTCATGTCAGTTAAGCCATCCTGTAACTCCCTCATGCAGCCTGTCCCTTGAGTCGTGATATGGGTAAACTTCTTCCCAGACCCTTCGAGCATCCACACTTGTGGGGGATATCACTTTTTTTTTGTTTTGGGAGGTTTCCCAAGGACCCCTATCCCCCTGTGGGTCATAATCTCCTGCCCAAAGCCTCCCCTCTACTTGCCATTTATGACTGTTTCCTTGTCAACTATATCCGTCTGCTCTCCCCTGTACCACCTGAAAGACTGCCCTATGCCTGGAAACCATTCTTATTTACCTGCTGCCTGCAACAGGTGATGGGGTGCACCCCCCTGCATCCAGAGCAGGCACAAGTGATGCTCTACACCAAAGAACATTTCATCATATATTAGCCCTCCAAACCCACACATAGCCCTGTGGCATCCCGGATAATATCTGAATACGTCAGCAAAGGTACTGTCAATTCTAGTTTCTTTTGTAACATCAATGGCGCTAAGGTACGTGAAACTTCTATCCATGCACCCGTAGGTCTTGACTTTGCATCTAACCTCCTCACTAGTCTTACCCACCATAGCCCATGCTACCGCCATCTCTGAGTTGCCTCCTGACTCCTGCTGTTCGTATTTCTTCACAGTACCCTGTCTGTCAATGCCAAAATACCATATAGTCCCCCTTCCCAATACTTTCTTTTAATGCCTGGTAAACGTGGTCTCCCAATGTCATCCCAGGTGGCCACCGGTAGCCACCCATACTGGGCCCCTTACCAGCACCTGCACCCTTTCCTGTACCTAATTCTCTACCTTCAAACCCTTGCCTGGCCCTTTGTCTACCTCCTCCCAACCCTTATCATCTCTTTCTTTCTTTTTTCTTTTTTTTTTTTTACAAACCTGCCCTGTCCTGAAACTGCAGAGGTACCAGCCAGCATATTTCCCCATATGCCTTGCTGCATATCCCCTACTACCCACCCATGTGATATGGAGCCTCTAACTCTCAATCCCCAGTTTGCACCACTGAATGGGGGCGTATTCTGCTCTTGTCCCTGATGGCCTCCTCCTGCTGTTCCTTTTATACCCCAGCCAGTTGGATTTCCAGGGCTCTGTCCGCCCCTTTTACTTTTTTCCTTAATTTTTTTTACTTGTCCTGCCCCTGATGTCTTGTAACCTCTGCTAGCACTTAAGAATCCCATTGAAATGTTTGCTACCCCTCTACTGAAGCCCCACCCGCTGGGCTTGCATGGTACTGTGACTTAGAGCAACACATATTCATATGTATTTTCCGTTTCTTTCCCATTCCCCCTTTTTTTTTTTGAAGCAAGAAAACTGTGCTGGGGTTGCTTTTCCTGTATCTAGCTCCCCTGTTGCCTCTTCCACTATTGAACGTTCCTGTGAGCCCCCAAATAACCCAGCCTTACACCTGTGCAGGCACCACTTATATGCACACTGCCTCTGTTGTCCTTTGTAAAAGAGGGTGCCAGGCTGTTTACAATGTCAGTCACACGTGGCTTGTTCGCCACATACAAAATGGCAGGTCCTGCCGGCTGCCTCGGCCCATATCCCCAAAATGGTGGCTACCATACTGCTCATGACCTGCTGGCCTCAGAGATCCCCCCCCCCACCGAGCAGAACTGCAGGAAGAAAAAACTAAATTCTGTGACTCTCTCCTGAGCCAGTGTCTGCCACCATGTAAGTGGCTGCCTTGCCAAGGAAACACAGTCTGCTTCCTTCCAGTCAGGCCTCTGCCTGCACCGGTCCCTATAGTGCCTTTATCTGACCTTTGAGGAGGAAAAGGAACCCCCCCTCCCACCAGCGTGCTCCACCAGCCCCTTGCTCCCCCAGCCACTCGGAGCCAGCTATTTGCAGGGGTCCCCACCTGACTGTTGTGGTGTGCACACGCCCCTGAACTGGCCCCAATGGCAGCTCCATGCCTATTATGCTTCTGCCCCACTTGCCTGGATGCTGGCGTGTGCTCTATTTATTTCTCTCTTTTTATTTTTCTTTTCTTTTTTAGGTGATGCTGGCAAAAAACAGAGTTTTCCCTTCCTCAGGGGCTCTGGAATTACCCCCTCAAAGCGTGCACCCCCTCCTAGCCTCAATACAAACTGGTGAAGCAACAGGCCTAAGCATGGGCCACCCAGTGTGTAGTTCTTGGGGATAAATTCCCCATAGCTAGCCGTATGGAGCCCCCACCATTCTGCCCATTCCTGCTGTCCCACGCTGCTGGTGGCTGACCTATCTGTGACCTGCATGTGACTGGGGCTCCCCCACCATCAGTCCAATCATACCCAGCCTGAACCAGAAAGCAAACAGAAAAAGCCAGCCTACAAGTGCCATGTGCACCGCTCGGATAATGTGGGCCCCCTCCCAGCTCAAACCTTTTCCAATTAAGTTTATTTATTTATTGTTTTGTTTAATTTTTTTTTTTACCAATCAGCCAGAAACTGGGGGGGAAGGGGTGCCCACCTCACTGTATCTGTCTCATGGCTCCAGCATTCCAAGGGTTTCTTCTGCATCCTAACCAAGTGGTCCATCGCAACCACAAGGCTGCCTGTTGGAATGCAATCCTTACTGATCAGCAGGAGAGAAATGCTCCTAATTTTTACAAATGCACACCTATGCTGGATGGCGAGGGGCTCCCAGCCCACGGTGGCCAATGTGGCCTAAGCCCCAGGGCCAAACACGCCAAATCTCAAGACCTGCCCTAAGATGCTCCTACATGAAAAAAGCTTATACTGGTACCCAAAACCAACCACCTATGTCCGGTTGCACTGATTAATCTGGGCCCAAATATACGCCTTAGTAAATGCCTTACAACAATGCACAAAAACATCTGGCCCACCCAACCTCTGGACACAAATGATGATAGATCAAGAAATTAAACATCTCTTACTGTGAAAAAACAGCATTGAAAGTTACAATCCTATGTACAGCAAGAAACCAATGAGCAACTGATTAGTACCAAAAAAACTCAAAGGGGCCAGAACATAAAGCTGTTGGAAGGTCTGGGCCTCCCACACCTTACATCAGCCTAGAAATCTACCCAAAAGCAGCAGTCTTGTGCAGCTATCTCATCGAACAGCTGCAGGAAAGAGGGAGATCCCTCTCTCTGCAGCCCCTTTTCTACCCCAGCTTGGACCCCTCCCATGCCTTATCACTAACCAATGGACTTGCCTGTCAGTCTCCCATCTAGCCCCTCCCCCTTCCAGGTGACCTCCTCACCTGTGACCTCATCAGCCCCCCATTCCTGCCCCTCCTCCTCTCCCCCCATTCCCTCCCTGTAGGTATTTTGGCTTACCTTTCCCTATCCCTCCCCTCCCCTCTTCCTTTTCTAGCCTCCTGCTAATCCCAGGGTGCTAACGACAACCTAGGCTGCTCTTTAATAGGACAACCCCTTTTACCTTCAAAAATGCTATATTCTTCTGAGATCTGGGGTTTTAAAGGTCTATCTATTGGTTGAGAATAAATGTACAACATTCTGGCACCAGATCTTACCCATTCCAAAGTTCATTCCAGCCTGTGCTGTCAGAGCAGAATTAGGAGAAACTACTCTATTGCGAGACTTTAGTTCTAGGATATTTGCCTATTGGTAAAAAGTCAGTGACATGAGCATGGAAAGATTATCACTATTAGCATTAAAGGAGATGGTATCTTTTAGGCAAAGTGGCCAAGACCCTGGTTTGCTAAAACACCTAGAATAGATGTTATTAGATACTAACTTAAACTTTTTGCCTTCCTTATTACAGCAAATTCATTATTATTCACCAATCTTATAGAAAGGTAGTTTTAACAGAAATGAAGAATTGAATAAATCAGATGACCTAGACACCTTAGTACAGTACAAATTGAGTCCATGGTACATATCTCATTAGCAATTACACTGATATGAACCTTATTTTGATATAATCAAATTACCAAACTTAGGGAAAGCATTCACAAAGTTTAGACTACAAACCTTTAATTCTAATGTGCTAAAGGCATGTTTTCATGGCAAATCTAACATTTGTGAAGCCTCATTATGTAGTTGTAAGCCTGGCATTATAGTCCAGGGCCTGGATATTCAAAAGGGTTGTGCATGGTGCAACAGGAATGCACCATGCACAACCTACCACTGCGTCCCGGCGTGATATTGAAAGGGGCAAGTTTTGATGCGCAACCCCTGATGCACCATGGTGCAACAGTAATGTATGCAGTGCAAGTGCAGGGGGTGTGCCCACGCACATGCAGCACATCGATATTCAACCCAGCATGTGCAGTGCATATGCCACGGCTGTCTGTAACTTGCACCACTCAGGGGTGCACAAAGATGTGCCTGGGAAATCAGGAACAAATCTGGCCACCGACAGGCGGCTGCCATATTGCAGAGATTGCATCACAGCAGCTGCCAACCGTCGGTGTACACCGCCCACCAGAACACTGGCCAAGCCCCTGCCCTGGGAGCATTGTGCCCCCCGCCCCATCACCCGATTGCAGGCATAAGAATGCAACAGGTCCCTGGTGGACCTGTGCATCCCACCCCTTAGCCAGATCACAGACATACGGTCATTCAATGTCCCTGGTGGTCCAGTGGAACCCCCCCAATCCCAATCCTTTATCACTAGAGTGGTAGTGCAAAGGTCCGCCGTTGGATCATATGGCAGCCCCTCGTACAGTGTATGGTTAAAACTATGCTAACAAATGCATGTGCATGCTGTAACTGGCCACAATGGAGCAGCCTCTCCTGTCAAATGCAGCTGTCCCCCCAGGACCACTAGGATAACATGATGCTGTGCCTCATAAGGTCATGCACAGTGGAACAAGTTTGTAACAACCTAAACAAGACATACATTTCCACACACAAACAATTGAGAGGTCCCTCAAGGCCATGTCCTCCTTAATGTAGGCTGTTGTCATTCTGTACATGTCCAATGTGCAATGTTTGTATGGAGACAGGAGAAGAAACCAGGGCACATGGGACATAGATGTGTATCAGTAATGATATCTGTTCCACCATCTGCCACTATATATGATCTCGCTGTAAACCCATCGTCCCCAGGGTATATGCCACTAAATAGACTGGGAAATGTCTGCATTAGCATCTCTTTACAATCTGTTTATCCCATGAGTCACAGTCCCACTCACTGAAATATAGTAGCTTCAGTTTGAATGCCCCCACAACGCCCGATCAAGGGTGGTGATAGCACAAGAAACCCTGGTGGTCCAGTGGTACCCCCTCCCCACCCATCCACTGAGGTCCCCGCCACCCATCACCCTTCCCTTGTCTTCGGTGGGCAGCAGCACCCCACCCACATGCCGCCCGGCTGCCCCTTGTGCTATTGCCGCCCGCGATCAGGCATTGGGGGGGTTTCCACTGGACCACCAAGGACTTACATTGTATGTATGCCCACGATCGGGCAAAGGGGGATTCACAGGTCCACCTGGGACCTTCACAATACTCTTGCCCATGATCATGCAAGGGGGGGATTCACAGGTCCACCTGGGACCTTCTTGATACTTATACCCGCGTTCAGGTGAAGGGGGGGACACCACTGTTCCACCATTGACCTGTTCATTCTAAATGCCCACAATTGGGCAAACGGGAGCGTGGACTGCCTTGGATCTGCAAGACAGTGGTCCCCGATGGCTGCAGCCTGGCAGGAGCCAGAGCACAAGTCGCCCGGGGATTGGCTTGGTGCATACAAATGGGCCATAATTATGCAAATTGCCCCATTTGCCATACATAATGGCCTCATTTGCATGCTGAGTGCTGAATATCTGAGATGATGCGCCCAGCGCAACCGCACTTGTGGCTGGCATCATCCTGCTTCCTTCTGCAACTTGCGCTGGTGCAGTGCATGCGTCCTCAGAGCCATATTCAATGGTGTTGAGCCATGGTGCAGCACCAAAGAATATCTCCTGGTTCCTGCCCTGGTGCAACCCAGTTGCACTGCACCCAGGCTTGCACCCCTGCCCAGCGCAGTCCGAACATCCAGCCCTAAGACTCAATTCACATTGTGATCTGTTGCCCAAAACATGCTTCTCAAAGGGAAATGTGGTTAGGTCATTTGTTTTCACCTTCAATGGACACTTCTAACCAACTTGATTATTTACTCTCTGGAGAAGATCCAGTGCTATGTAATGTGTCCAGTTTGAGGATATAATTATAAAAATACAAAAAGGGTTTACATAGAAAAACTCTATATATCTATATTTTGCACCATAGTCCATTTATCTACTGTGAAGCCACCTATAGTCTGGGAGGGGAGTTGCTGGCAGTCACAAAGGAAGAAAGAGACTTGGGCATCACCTTCACCGATGAACTGAAATCATCCAGCAGACCTCTAAAGCAGTAGGTAAGGCTAGAGGGATGTTAGGGTGTATTAGTAGGGGTATCACAAGTCGTAAGAGGGAGGTAATAATCCCTCTTTACAAGACACTGGTTAGGCCCCATCTGGAGTACTGCAGCAGTACTGGAGGCCACACCTTCACAAGGACATTAACCAAATTGAGGCAGTCAGAGAAGGGCAACCAAATGGTGCAGGGACTGCATCAGAAGACATATGAGGACAGATTAACGGAGTTCAATATATATACCCTTGAGCAAAGGAGGGAGAGAGAGGTGATATGATCGAAACATTAAAACACCTTAGGGACATTAACAAAGTGAAAGAGTCTAACATGTTTAAATATTAGAAAAATAGCAGGACAAGAGGACACAGCATGAGATTAGAGGGAGGCCAATTAAGTGGGAATGTGAGGAAATTCTTTTTCACAGAAAGAGTGGTGGATGCATGGAATGGCGTACCTCAGGAAGTGGTGGCTATGAATACAGTGCAGGGCTTCAAACAGGCATGGGATAGGCATAAGGGAGCAATACAGATGAGTATGAACAGATAGGCCACTGACAGAGCAAAGGCCGATGGCACATTTATAAGGTAGAAAAAGAAATGGGCAGACTGGATGGGCCTTGCGGTCCTTAGCTGCCGTCAACCTCTATGTTTCTATCTGTTTCTGTGTTTAATGTTACATCAATGGTAATGAGTGTTCCATGGTACTGTTACATTCTACATGTATATCAGCATTATTACAAATCTTCACCCTGGATCACAGATGTAAATTGTCTTGTAAACAATTATATTATATATAGGGTTTTTTTTTGTGTCAACCTATCTGACTTTTTTTCCCATTATGGATTTGGGTTTTCCAGAACATTAACTGGATCACGTGTTACTATGACTGCATTATCTAATGCTTAACATTTTTATCATGACTAAGCAGTGCTTAGCCAGTTATTTGAGTCTTGATTAGAAGGCGAAGTACTGTATATTAGCATTTCCAAATAAACTTCACTTTCATAAACTTGTACAGCATATTGGCATATAAAATATCTGTATGGGCCTCACTAGTTCCTGTTCATCTTAAATAAAGGACTAATATCTTAAATTGTTCTTAAAAATTCTCTGCTGCTTATTTCCAGGAATATACAGTACATAATGTCTCAAGTGCAGTATCCATACTTAGAAAATGGTTAAGATTATTAAAGCTCTCTGATTGGCTGACATGCACTACAGGGGGGTACGTTAAGTTTCAATAGACGCCCGCTTAAAACAAGCGCCAATTTGGGGTGCTACATTACTGACGTTATCCATGGACACCCTGAATTTTCACCATTGTCAGCCACCATTTCTTGCCTCTCGCTTAGCGAGAGAGTTTGGGAGTTACTGGCCGGGAAATCTCTTCTGAGCAAACCCCCTCTCCCATGTTAGAATAACTTCAATACTATCTGCACCTCTGAAAAAAATAAAACAAAGAAAAGAAACAAAGCCGATAACCTTACTGGCTTCATGTCACCGACTGGGCAGATTTTAAAACAGCAGCGCGTGCCTCTCTGCAGCAGCGAAAGTCGCTTATGCTGCTTACCCATGCTGCCTGCCTTACACTGTCTGTCTTGCAGTACCAAATTGCAATAAATCGACCCCACAACAGAACCCTTCACATATTTTTAAAAAAAGCAGAGTACCTCCTTCTGCAGTTTCTCACCTGACTTCTGTATCCCCCGATCGCGTGTGAGAAAACACTGCACCATAAACTCCACAGTTCAGCCGCCCGCTCCGTGCTTACAATCTACCAACGAAAACCCATTTATTTAAAACCCGGCGAAAAGTCATGGATGTGGGGGGGGGGGGCATATTTCAACTAACGATTTTCTGGCACTTCAGCAACCAAAAAGGATCACACAAACTGCAGCACCTTCTAGTGGCACAAAGTAGTAAACCAATGAAGGCACTATTTTACAGAGCCTGATGTCTCTGTTACTTTGTACTAATAGCTTACATTTTTTTTTGTATGAAATCATTTTTTTTAAAAATTTTAATGTAAGCCTATTTTCTAAGCACAATAATACCCGACAGGGTGGGCGTTATGGGTAATACCGAACCTTCCAGGAGCTATAAGGCCCTCCGCATGTGGAGTCGGGCCTCATTACATAGAAACAGAGAAACACAGACTTTGACGGCAGATAAGGACCACTTGGCCCACCCAGTCTGCCCATTTCCCTACCTATTGGATAAGCTGCAGATTCTAGTAAACCAACAGCCTACTTCCTGCCACCCCCCACTGCAATTGCCTTGTGTCTGTCCCATGCATGTTTGAATTCCCCCACTGTTTTAGCCTCAAAAACCTCCTCAGAAAGGCAGTTTCACGCATCCACCACTCTCTCCATGAAAAAAGATTTCCTCACATTACCCCTGAGCCGTCCCCCTCTATCTTTAAATTGTGTCCCCTTGTTCTTACACATCTCTTTTTCTGAAAGATGCTACCCTCCTGGACTTTGTTGATTCCCTTGACGTACTTGAACGTTTCTATCATGTCCCCCCTGTCCCTCCTTTCATCAAGGGTATACATATTAAGCTCTCTCAGTCTCTCTTCATATGATTTCTGATGCAGACCCTGCACCATTTTAGTTGCCCTCCTCTGGACTGCTTCCATTCAGTCTATGTCCTTGCGTAGATGAGGTCTCCAAAACTGCACACAGTACTCCAGATGGGGTCTCACCAACTGTCTGTACAGAGGGATAACCACTTTCCTTTTTATACTTGTGATGCCCCTTCCTATGCATCCCAGTAGCCCCCTGGCTCTTCTTACTGACTTCTCACATTGTTTACCCACCTTTAGATCATCTGATATGACTACCCCCAAGTTCCATTCCATTTTTGTTGTTGTTAGTACCTCCCCTGCTATTGTGTACTCTTCTCCTGGGTTTTTGTTTCCCAGGTGTAATACTTTGCACTTCTTTGCATTGAATCTATGTTGCCATATGTCTGACCATTCCTCCAACCTTGCCAAGGCCCTTCTCATCCTTTCCACCCCCCTTGTGTATCAACTCTGTTACAGATCTTTGTATCATCTGCAAAGAGGCATACCTTTCCTCCAGACCTCTGCAATGTCACCTATAAAGATGTTAAAGAGGACTGGACCCAGTACTGAGCCCTGAGGTACTCCACTAGTGACCTCTTTCTTCAGAATGTGTTCCACTCACTATTACCTTCTGTGTCCTGTTGTGCAGCCAGTTTGCAACCAGGCTACCACCCTGGGACCCACTCCCAGGCTGGCTAACTTGATTATTAATTTTGTGTGGGCTGTGTCAAATGCCTTGCTAAAGTGTAGGTAGGCCATATCCACAGCCCCTCCTGGTCTATTAATTTGGTCACCCAGTCAAAGAAATCTATTGATTCGTCTGACATGACCTTCCTGCTGTAAATCCATGATGCTTTGGGTCCTGTGCCCCTTGGCCTCTAGGTATTCAACAATTCTTTCTTTCAGAAGTGAGTCCATCATTTTCCCTACCACTGAGGTCAAACTTACAGGTCTGTAGTTTCCTGCTTCTGCCTTGCTCCGACTTTTGTGAAGGGGAATCACATCTGCCCTCCTCCAGTCCTCAGGTACCACCCCATCCTCCCAAGATTTGTTAAAAAGTGTGGTCAGTGGTGTCACTAGGTCCTCCCTTAGTTCTTTTAGGATTCTGGGTTGAATCCCATCAGGCCCCATTGCTTTGTCCACCTTGAGTTTTAGGAGTTCTTTCAGGACTCTTTCTTCTGTAAATGGACTGGTGTCAACCCCCCTACCCAGAGTGCTTCCATTGTCTGGTTTAGGTAACTCCTCCTCATCTTCTTTTGTGAATACTGAGCAAAGTATTCATTCAGTATCTCTGCCTTTTCACTGTCTCCCTCTGCCCACCTCCCCTCTCCCTTATTAATCTTCACTATTCCTCCCTTAACCTTTCTATGCTCCCTAATGTACCTATAAAAGGTTTTATCCCCCTTCTTAACTGACTTGGCTACTTTTTCCTCAGTTTGGGTTTTTGCTATTCTGACCGCCTTCCCCACTTCTTTCTGCTTTAATTGATACAGTTCCCTGTCATGCTCCTTGTGTGATGCCTTATACCTTTTGAATGCAGCCTTTGTCTCCTAAACCTTCCCTGCCACCTCTTTTGAGAACCATAGTGGTTTTTTACTCCGCTTTGTTTTTTTTATCTGTTTCACACAAAGGCTTATTGCCTCTGTGATGGCAGCTTTGATTTTTCTCCATTGTTCTTCCACCCCTCCTTTTTGGCCATTTGCTAGTGTATTCCTCAGGTATTCACCCATTTTGCCAAAGTCAGCCCTTCTAAAGTCCAGTATGCTAGTTTTTGTATGAGTATTATTGCTTGCTTATATCTTCATATTTAAAATGTGTGATTTTATGGAATGTAAGTTAGTGATCTGTGATGGCATTGCAACTGAACAGTAAAGAATTACTACTACTGCAATGCATGTTAGCAGGTGTTAATGTTTAGGCCAGTGGTAGTCAAATAAGGCACAGGCTAGGCTTCATGTGCCCCACCCACCACCCCCAGTTGTTTTCTTTGTACACAAGCTTGCTCACAGACATGCAAAGCTAACTTTTTAAATTTGCATGATACCTGCATTCTAAAATAATTATTCAGTTTCAAAATGATGATGCCACCTGAAAGGAAGTAGAGATACTGTTAAAACCAAAAGGATGCAAAAATAAAGGGCCTCAATACAACAACAAGCATTTGTCAATGCCGAATATTTGCTTGCTGGCACTGGCATTGGTAGTGTAGAAGTTACAGAGCTGCATAATAGGAATGGCAGTGAAGTATTGAACTGAAGCCTACCCCATCACCACCCTGCAGATACTGACAGGCATTGGGGTGTGCCTTTGGGTCGTCAGGCATAACGACCATGCCATTTCACCAGACCCTACCCTGCAGACACTGACAAGTGTCACGGTGTGCCTTGGGGTTTTTGGCCCTTATGCACACCCCATTCCATCAGGAAATATGGTGAGATGGGTGCGGTATAGGAGAATGGGGTGAACTTTGGGGACGAAGAGCCCAAGGCACACCTTGATGCCTATCGCTGGCTGTAGGTTGTGGAATGGTATGAGCATTACAGGCAAAAATCCCAAGTCACACCCTTGATGTCTGTCATTCTCTACAGGGTGGGGCATTATGGTTGGAAACCCTAACGCCTCAGGCATTCGCTGGTATTTTCACTCCAAATTTTCAACATGATTTTTTTGTGACCCCCACCTCATGAACAGTAGCAATATCAGTTTGTCATCCGAAAGCTGCTTTTGCACAGCGACTACGGCATTTAGCACTACAGGTGCAAAAACACATTCCGAACAGGATGTAAAAAATGACAGCTGTACTGTTCATGGGGAGGTGTAAAAAATGGCAATGTTAAAAATCTGCAGTGAAAATATTAAAAAAACTGGTGAAGTCACGAGCGTGCATAGAAACTGTGCAACACACACCCGTAATGTAATTAGTTTGGGGATTTTTTACAGCAGATTGTTAACTCAGGCATTTTGGGACCTCCGATCATGAACAGTGTCACTGTGATTTTTTTTATCTGTCCCGAGCAATGATTTCCCACAGCGACCACGCATTTCTACACTGAAAGAGTGAAAACACATTTCAGCCATGTTGTGAAAAATGACAGCTGTACTGTTCATAAGGAAGTGTGGAAAAATGCCACTGGTGAAAATCTGGACTAAAAATATTACAAAGTCATGAACTTACAAGGTTGCATGGAAACTGAGCAATGCTCACTCATAACACAGTCATTTTACGGACTTTAGTCACCAAATTCTCAACACAGTCATTTTAAGACCTCTGCTCATGAACAGTGTAACTGTGATTTTCTTAATCTGTCCCAAACATTGCTTTCGCATACCGACTGCACCATTATGCACTACATGTGCGGAAACACATTTTGGGTGAGATGTGAAAAATGACAGCTGTACTGCTGATATGATGCGTAATAAAATGGCAATGTTGAAAATCTGGAGTGTAAATATTAAAAATTTGTGAACTTATGAGCATGCGTAGGAACTGTGCAATGCACGCTTGTAAAACAGTCATTTTTAGGAATTTTTTCTGCAAATTTTCAACATAGCCATTTTAAGACCTCTGCTCATGAACAGTGTCACTGTGATTTTCTTAATGCGTCCCATACATTGATTTCGCACACCGACTGTGCCATTGTGCACTACATGCATGGAACACATTGTGGGCAAGATGTGAAAAATGACAGCTGTACGGCTCATAAGGAGCGTGGTAAAATGGCAATGTTGAAAATCCAGAGTGCAAATATTAAAAATTTGAGAGCTTAAGAGCGTGCATAGAAACTGCACAACGCACGCTTGTAAAACAGTGATTTTTAGGAAGTTTTTCACCAAATTTGCAACAATAGGCTTTTTGAGAACCCACCTTATGAACACTAGCACTGTCGTTTTGTTAATCGGTCCCGAAAGGTGATTTCACACAGTGATTGCAAAATCACCCTTCAGGCCTGATTAATGCCATGACAGTTCAAGAATTCATGAGGAGGGGTCCCAAAAAACCCATGTTGAAAATTTGGTGCCAAAATTCCAAAAAATGCCTGAGATATGCAATAAAGTTGAATAAACATTATTTATTGCATTATATAGCTTACCGACATTTCTTCAGTTCGCGGTCAGCTTTGAAGAGTGCACACGTGTTCCCAGTCCACTGAAGATCATCGTGCTGAGCTCTGGAGGTAAGTATGGGGTGAGGGGGTGTGGGGAAGCAGAGTGCGCAGTGGGGTGGGTGCGGGTGAGCTGAGAGACTGCAGAGGGAACGTTTTCTTGTTTACAGGGTTTTTTTTTTTAAGGAAGACGACATGAGATATTTGCCATGCTGGGGTGGGCTCCCAGCGTGGCAGCTGTAAGGCTGTTTGGGGGGCCTGGAGCCGATGGGGGATTGGGCACCCCCATCAGCCATACAGTATGTGCATGGGGGGAGCGCATGAGCATGAAATATATGTGCATGCATGCATGTGGAGGGGGGAGTGCTGCTCACTGAAGTGGCGCTCTCCCTTTCAACTGTACGTCACTGCATTTTCAACTGCTGTCATAGATAGCTGCAGACTTGATTGGAGAACTGTGACCATGCCTGCAAACACACTGACTGAATTGGAAGACGGCTGCCACACCTCCGAAAAATTGGATGATGGCACTATGTTTCTTGCACATGCGCGCAAGTTAACATAATGATACATGAGAGGGAGAGCAACAGAGAGATAGAATGTACACAGAAGAAGTTTAAAAAGGGCACAAAAGTGAACAAAAAAGGAAAAAAGGACCCTTCTTCTTCTTCCTAAAAAAATGCATGCTGACATGACCATATACTATACAGTAAGCAATTAGTAACTACCGTGGCAAGCAATGGATCTTAACAAGTACTATTTCATAAGCAGTGCATGTTACTAACTACAGTTTGGTACAAAGTGCATGTTAGAAGTTGCTGCTGTGTAAGCAATGCACATTGCCAACCATTATTATCTTGTCACTTTTCAATATGATTAAAGATATAAAATAAAGGTGGAGGTTAACCATAGCACGCTTACTCTTAAAACAGATGAAAGTGGATCCAACATTTAGAAAAAGATTAAAAATATATCTTAGAAGATTAAGAAAAGGAAATCTGACATTTTAAAATGAGCGCTATTTTAATTTCCAATTATAAACATTTGCATAAAAAGGTTACTAATAAGGTAAAATGTATTTTTGTAAAATGTTTGTGGCATGAACTCATCCTTGAAGTGTTTGGTCTAGATATTCTATACATTGAAAGTAGGGGTGCCCTGACCTATATTTTATCATTGTTTACAAAATTTGAACAAATATGGTTGTGAGCCTTGGAAGATTTGAAAATCCTGAAAATGGCTAAGAAATTTCTGTTTTGCAAATTAGATGAAGAATAGATAGATTTTTTTTTAATTCAACCTCATTCAATAAAATTAAGAATACAATGATAAGGCATGTTGCTGTATTGATTGCCAAAAGGAACAGACATACAGTACATCCATTTGATCTTAAGATCCCTTGGTTGAATATTAACATGTAGTGGGGGACATCATTACTTGGTAATTCCAGAGAGATAACATATCTAAAGAAATCACACAAGCAGCTAGGTCTAATTGAACATATTTCATTGATATTAATTCTTTTAAAGCCTATTCTATCATATAATGTACACACAATTATCATATTAGAACACTGCACTCAATGAATTTTGGTACAATATACTGTAATTAAAAGGAAACAATATTTACTTAACACAATGGGACAAATGCCTTGCAACTTGATTAGGGAAATTAATGGAAAAAAATTCTATTTATTAGATACAAAATCAAATAATTTAACAAAATATACTTCTTCCACTATTTTTTTTTCAATAATGATTCTAGTAAAGAACTAGAATGAATTTAGGATAAAGAAATAGATGCTATGTATGTCTTAATTGCTTAGTCACAAATCTGGAAATATGTTAATAGAATATTAGTTTTGGACCCAAATTGACCTGTCCAACACATAGTTCTTTGCCATGCCCATCTTACTTCTGAAAGGCTGAATAAATACAACTCTGCCCCAAATATTAATTTTTATTGTTGGCATAACTGTGGACAGAAAGGGACTTTGTGCCAGTGATGGGGGGACTAATCATGTATCACTAGTGGTGAAAAGAAACTGTAGTATAACTGGAAGCAATAATAAAACAATACATACAGCTTTTAATAAGGACCTTTCTAAAATGATTTGGGATGCTGTATATAGATAAAGTGAAACAAAAAATTACTCTTGTTGTAATGGCAACCAATAGAATAATCTTGTAAAATTGGGATGCCAAAACATTTGGGAATTTTAAGTTAAAATTATGGGTGAATGTATTTTAAGACACTCTGCTACTGCATATGAAAGATTAAGTGACCATGTTCAGACTAGTATAGATGACAATTAAGGTGTATATTTTACTGTAAAATATAACCCATTTGTTGCCATCATTCTTAGAATATAGAATACAGAGAATGGACCATTCTTGGTCTGCACTGTATATGTCTACCATTACACACCCACCACCCAGCAATTTATCTGAGGGAATTACATGATTTTACATTTTCAAAACATGGGAACTTTAATTTTGTCTACCCTCCACATCATTTTTTTAATGTACTGGTTTTACTGTATATGGGTCCATTTAATGGAGTCCTTTTCCTTTTTATTTCACAAATATTTATGGACCATTTATATTTCTTATATTGCTTGTGGTTCATTCACTCTACAAGTCCCTGTCATAAATATCATTTTCATGAACATTCATTAGAACAATGTTACTGTGATCGTGAATCAATTTATTGTATATATCATTATTTGCATTATGTATCTGTCTTTGTTAATTGTGTCTGCTGCAGGGTGAGCCTAAAAAGGATTGTTCATTCAGCAGTCTCACCTGGCAAACACATTTTAACTAACTAAATAAATAATGGATGCACAGTAATGACGTCATTTATTCATGTGTGTGATTATACAAAGTTAATAAATATTATTAATATTACTATATAAAAAACTACATGTCCCACTGGACTATCAGGAAAAAATGCTCTGTCACAAACTATTTTCCAGGGCTGTTACTATAGTGCCTATATACACATATACATTTACTGAGTCATTATTCAGGTAGTATGTTCACAGAAGGCCTTTCATGTAACCATAGTTAGTTGGTAGAATGCAGTGATAATACAAAGCAAATAAATGGTGCGTCATAATTTCTTTATCTACCAGGATAGTCCAGTTAAGGAGCAATGTCTTATTTTCAGTGAGGCCCTGCTTCTATCCATTTCTGCAGCTGGGAGGTTAAGTGACTTGCCCAAGGTCACTCAGAGAGTACTTGAGATCAATGTATTAATCTTTCTTGTATGTATACCATAGGCACATGTAACAATGATAGTGCAGTGAGCAACCATTATTTTTTTTATACATTTAGAAATTGGTAACCAGGAGAGGCAAGCAGGTGCTACCATGGGGGGGACACAGTGGGAGTGGAAGTACAATAACAACCCATTTAATTGAAACAACCGCAAACCCACTAATGAATGAGAGGAGTTTGCAGTTACTAAGTGGTAGGAAGCAGAAGATGTACTTATGAAAAAGGAAAAGATGAGACCCACCAAACAACCAGCAGATTATAGTAAAAATAAATATAAACCTGAGAAAACCAGGTTCAAGAAATAAGACCAAAGATTGTGTAGTGGTTTAAGTAATGTGATAGGCTAATGGCCCTAGTAGGCATGGCATAAATAAGGACTAACAAATGCCAGGGTGCATGGTTGTGTTGAGATACATCGGTCCCCCCTCCTCACCTGTACCTCCCTTCCTGCCCTCCCACCCTCACTCCTCCATCACCCAAACCTCCCACCTTTGCTATCCACTGACAAGGCCTCTGGCTGCTTTAATGCCCTGATTGCTTGGCTTACCTTCTCACTCTTGCCACTCAGAGTTTCTTCTTTTCCTTCCTAAATCCATCTGTTCCTACCTCATTCTCTCTACTAATTTCTATACCCCTAAGTAATCTAGTTACTTGTTACTTGTGTCCTACTTTGCAGGTTTTATTTTTATTCTCCACTGCGCCATCCTTAGCACTTCAATTTTTTGTCTTTCGTACCACACTGTAACCTGATTTCTATTGTATTTTATTGTTTAAGGTATGCTATCTTTATCTGACGTGGAACCTTTGTAAATGAGCTCACAGCTTAAAGATATTGTTATTCTGAGATTTAAATAAGTAAATAAATATATGAAAACTTAGTATTTCTGCACCATAGTCAATTAATCTTTTAAAGAGGAACTCAACACAAACTGGGTTGTTGTATTACTAAAATCTCCTATGTACTGTATCCTTTACCAGTTACTACTAATATTTTTCCAGTTAACTAAATATCCAAACTATGTATGTGTTTAGCCTCCAGAATCTCCTAGTATCTTTTATCATCCAACAGTTTTCTAAAACAACCAGTGGTTTGGAAAATCAAGTAGCAACTTTCCATGTTAATTCCCTGTTTTTTACAGCACATAAAGAACATGAATTTAAATCTGATTCAATTGTTCATCAGGAAGTAATGTAATAAATCCCCTTGTCATTTATATTGTAACATGTCATTGTGGTAATGGAAGGGCATAGGATACACCTTGCACAAACATTCTGTCACACAGCAATGCCTATACTCAGTTTGAGTGTGGACACACACCCCTACTTGTCAGACAAAAACTACTCCTACATTTGCTGTATAACCCTCTACACCATTCACCCTCAACAATCTGTCTAGTTCTGGTTTAAAGCCTCAGTAGTGAAACTAAGCAATAAGGCACAGTGGGTATTGATAGTAGTGGGGTTGCCACATGCCCAAGGACTTTGTAAGGCAAGAGGCCAGAGGTGATGAAAGTATGGTAAAATCACTGCAACTCATCAAAGCTAGCTATATATAAATATATATATATACATATATATATATATATATGTAACCTAGATAGGCGCTATCCCAGGGCTACTACCCTGCCTGATTTACCACTAACAGGTTGAGGGCCTGGATCCAATGGCGTGCCTCCACCCAGAGGTCAGGGTTTGCAATAGTTAAACTTACTTGGTCACAGCCCTCTGTGACACTGCAACTCCTTCTTCCCACTAGTGGCCCACAATATATCAGAATTACCTTCACAGTATACACTTACCCCAGGGCTGGTTCAGGCACTGGGACCCCCTGTAAAATAAGATACAGTGCAACAATCACAGTACAATACTTTAACATAGACAAATACCTCAGGCAGTATAACTTTGCTGAAACAAGCAGCTCTGATTTATTTAGGGGAATATAACAAGGACAGGGGAAATCAGGTTAATTAGCTTATCACTTTACTCATCTACCTATGGCTCTGTGCACAGGCCTATCCCTACCATTTACTGTCCCTGGGTACCCAAGCCCTAGTGGCTAGTCCAAACCGTGGCAGCTGGTAGGGGCCCTTTCCCACAGAGAAAAGAAAAATTAGTTTAAACAGTCAGCAGTACAGTAATTCCATTTGGATTCAATGTGGCATCCAACAGGGAGCGACCCTGAATTAGTACTCACGACCTCCAAACAAGATAGGGTCCTTCAATGTCAGTAGGCTACTCTTGAGCTCCACGAGACTCCTCACACATTTATATGGCAAACTGCAACAGGCAAAAGTCCTTTAATGGCAGCAGGATTCACTTGAGCTAACCAAGCCTCCTCACACATTTATATGGTGAACAGTAACAGGCAAAAGTCCTTTAATGGCAGCAGGATTCACTTGAGGTACACAAGCCTCTTCACACATTTATATGGTAAAACAGAAAGTACTATACCACGCAGGCTGCTTCTCTATCCCGATAGCAATTACTGCACAATACCCGGGAGAACACACAGCAGATTCAGTTCCTGACAGACCGAGTGCAATTCAGCAATTTCTCCAGTCTTCTACAGGGTGAGCCTGGTTTCTACTCTTCAGATATCCTTTGATTCTCTTCACAGGACGGATTCAGTCCTAACAAGCAGTTACACAAGCTGCAGACCGGAACTCTGGGCCTTACACACGTTTCCCAACTAAAACTGCACACTGAAAAAGCACAGGGCTCCTTCCTTCTTCACTGCCAGAGCTCAGCTGAAACTCCAACAGACAAAACCGGGCACTTCCTTTGAGTTCCTCCCAGTTCTTGACTGAATTGGCTGTCACTCACAATAGACTGCTCCTGTTGGTCCAAAAAGGCGCCAAGTCTAAACTACTATCTCCCAGAGTCACTGCCCATACAATCCTCTTGTGGCTGGCTCAGATTATGAGTCCAAGTTCTGATTCGTCCAAGGCACCATTTTAGAGCTAGCTACTCCCACACTGATTGGTCCAGTTCAGCAGTTCAAAACCAGAATGGGGAACTAGGCAGACACAGTTCTGACTGCAAAGAAAGCGTTTAGACAAACTGTAATTTCATTATTACTCTAAATGGTTTCTGGCAAACAGTTACATCTTTCAGATAGGTTCCCTTTGCACTCCTAGTGACTGCAAAATGGAGTGAATTGGCAGCAGCTCGAGTGGTACTCAATCAAAGAAACACACAGTCCCCATACAAACTAATTATGTCTGCAAGCAGACAGCTCTTAAAGAGACAGTACCAGAGGTTCTAAAAACACTCACTGATAAATGGCTTAAACGCCAGACACCATTCAGGCTTGGAGCATTCAAGCAAGCTCCTGGAAGTCTTTTGGGAACCCCCATTTCAGGGGGGTTACACCCTTCCTGGCCTGGGAAAGCCTGACGTCCGCGTCAAGCAAGTACCCCCATAGGTTTTAACTGCAACCATATACATTTGCATTAGGCTCACACATGTAATCATCAGTCAACATATAATTTTACCATAACTCAAGTTATTACCTCTTGTACATGAAACCCGAAGAGAGGGGGCCCTTCCCTATCAGTTACCTTGGGGCTGGATGGGGCAAGGGCACCATACTTAGAGGGCAACACAAGTAACTTGGAGTTAGCACTGACGCTCAGTTTGGGCAATGAGCTCGGGGACACAAACACTCCTTTATGGACAACATTGAGAGGCAGATCCACTGGCCGGCCCAGGGAATCATAACTGAGATGCACCACAGGCTTTACAGCTTGACCAGTCTTTCTAGGGGAACTGTTACAGTCTCTGCACTCTGAGCCTCATTTTCAGCATTGTCCTCACTTGTCAGGAGTCTCCATGGGGGTAGAGAGGCTAGAACTTGGGGCACTTTCAGCTCCAGGAGTTACAGTTTCTGAGTCCACAACATTTGGCTCGCATGGAGCTTTCGGACACTGGCAGTGGACTGTCAGGGCACTCAAATACTCTTCTTGTTCTGGTGTATCACCAGTCTGACCTAATCCATCATTTTCCTCCCTGAAAGCTCAAACAGTTCAACCATGCACAATGATTCCATTTCATCTGATCTGATGCTTTGCACTTCACTTTCTGGGAGCATTGGCTCCAGGACAAAGCTGGGGCTTGGACAGTCCAGAAGGCCCAGCTTCATCTCCAGTATTGACTAGGGATTGCCCTGAAACAATTGACTCAGTTCTAGAAGAAGGATAGTATTCAAAGTCACTCTCACTTTCTTCCGATAAGGACTGACAGTCATGCTCAACTGGGACTTGTGGAGGGAACACTTAACTTTGCTTCTGTGGTGCAGACTTTCTTGATCTTTTCTTAGCAGCAGCTCTAGTCACTGGTCCAGAGGGGCATCTTCTAGGGCTCAGACTCAATTAAGATTTGTCCAATGTGCAGTAAATGATTTCTATGCATTGTTTTTACATCTTTTGAATTATTCTCAGGCCTTACTTTGTACACTGGCAGATCATCTAGTTTGCCCACTACAATGTGAGGGAGATGGTGCCATCTGTCAGCAATCTTGTGCTTGCCATGCAGTCCCAGATTTCTTAGCAATACCTGATCTCCTCCTGGAGTTCCTGTGTCACCTTTTATCATACTTTTCTTTGTTGGCCAGATTTCTTTGGCAGCCATGGTTTGAGCAGTTGGTACGCATGAGTTAGCTGGGCCTTTAGCTTTGCACATACTGTAAATAGTTGTCAGCTTGAACCCCATCAGAGAGACCCCAAACACACATCTACCGGTAGTCGAGCTTCTTCCAAACATCAGGCGGTAGGGAGAACCCAGTGGCATCACTTTTGTGCAGTTATAAGCATGTACCAGGGTGCTAATTTGTTGGATCCATCTAGTCTTGTCCTTTGGGTGCAGGTGCCTAGCATATCTAGCAAAGTGCGGTTGAAACGTTCAGGCTGTGGGTCCCCCTGGGGGTGGTAAGAAGTGGTTCTGGACTTTCTCACTCCCCACAGAGAAAGCATCTCTTTGATCAGACGACTCTCAAAGTCTCTCCCTTGATCAGAATGGATTCTTTGTGGAGCCCCATAGTGAACAAAAAAGTTTTCTACAAGTACTTTGGCTACAGTGGATGCTTTCTGGTCTTTGGTGGGGAAAGCTTGGGCATATCTCGTGAAATGGTCAGTGACCACCAGCATATTACTGATATTTCTTTGATCTGACTCCAAACTCAGAAAATCAATACAGACCAGCTCCATGGGTGCACTGGTGGTTATGTTAACAAGGGGGGCAGCCCTCTGGGGCAAAGCTTTCCTCTGTAAGCAGCGACTACAAGTTCGAATGTGTTGCTCCACATTAGCCCCATCTTAGCCAATAGAATCTGGATCTCACCAAGTCAAGTGTTCTGTCTATACCAAGGTGCCCCATGTGGTTGTGCAAGGACCTCAATACTGAGTCTCAAAGGCAGTGGGCAGCACCAGTTGTTGTTTGTCTACTTGTCCCTCTGTCTACTGTTTCTCTGTATAACAGTTTATTGATCAGTTTCAACTTAGGACCTTCTTTGTATAACAGTGCAGTTCTCAAATCAGTGGAGTGTAATTTGACACATCTTTTCCTGCATAGAGGGCTTCTAAAGCTGATTTGATCATAGGATCGCGGATTGAGCCCTGCATACTGTCATTGTCCAGCTGAGGCAGTGCACCAATGTCTATTGCAGAAAAGTGGCACAAGCAGCAGGTATGCAATTCTCAGAGGGTCCCAAGCAATCCACCATGCAGTCCACTGCGTCCGTGGACATTTGTTCCTCCTCGTCAAACTTCCGCAGAGTGCCCGAATGTCAGGTTCTGCCAATCGGACCTAATCATTCTGGGGAACAGGCCTCGGGAGAGAGCATCAGCATCTATGTGGTTCAGACCTGCTTGGTATTCAGAGCATAGTCATATGTAGATAATGCAGAAAGCTACCTGTGGCCAGTGGCATCCAACTTAGCTGAGGTCTGCACATAGGTCAAAGGATTATTGTCAGTTTTACTAGTATTTTAGCCCCATACAAGTACTCATGGAATTGGTCAACATAGCCCACTTCAAAGCTAGGAACTCTAACTTATGTACAGGATAGTTCTTTTCGGATGGGGTCAGGCTTCTACTGGCAAAGGCCACTGGTCTCAGGCCATTCTCGTGCTCTTGGTACAACACAGCCCCAACCCTGCAAGCTAGCATCAGTGTGCAGGACGTAGGTTTTCTGGATCGCATAGGCCAGCACTGGAGCATGGGTAAGTTGATATATGATCTCATGAAAAGCAGTCTCACAATCAGGAGTCCAGCGGGCCCCAAATACTTCACTCGGATGAAAATACACTCTTTCAGTCTTGAGGGACGCTGACTTTTGGTATTTTTTGTGGGTTGCCTTGAGTAAGGTTAAGTAAAGGTCGGATCACTCTTGAATAGTCCTTGATGAAACGCCGATAATAACCACAGAATCCCAGGAATCTTTGCAGTTCTTTTAGATTTTTGGGCTGTGGCCAGGTGGTCAAGGCCTCAACTTTACTTGGGTCGGTCTCTATTCCTCGTGGATACTATGTGTCCCACATACTTTACTGATGTTTGAAAGAATTGACACTTATCAATGGACAGTTTAAGGCAAAGTCCTCAGTTGGTCCAATACCTAAATAATCTGCTCTCATGTTCCTCCAGTGAGCTGCCAAACACAATAACATCATCTAGGTATACCAGGCACTCTAGTAAGTTCATGTCCCCACTGCACGCCCATCAATCGTTGAAAAGTGGCTGGGGCACCTGAAACCTTGGAGGCATCCTCATGAATTATAGAAGCCAGACAGATAAAGGCTGTCTTCTCACGGTCCTCTGGGGCCATCGGGATCTGGTAGTACCCATCATGGAGATCCAACACAGAGAACCACTTGTCTCGCTTAGGCAGTCCAAAGCATCCTGAATGCGGGCATTGTGTACTGATCAGGATAGTCCGCGTTTAAGGTGCGATAATCCACACACATCCTTACTGTCCCATTCTTTTCCTCACTACCACAATGGGGAAGCATAAGGGCTTCTGGATTCTGTATTACACCAGCAGCTAACATCCTTGCAGATGCAGTCTCACATCATCTATGTCAGCAGGTGCCAGGCATCGAGACCTCTCACGAAATGGTCTTCATCATGCAGCCGGATATTGTGCTCAGCTCCTGCACGCATCCCACGTCCCATTCCTTTAAAGAAAACACCTGGCTCTTCTGGGCAAGCTTCTCACTGATCCTCACTTTCCATTCAGCTGGCAATGGGAGTTGACGATAAATCAAACAAGTCAGGCATTACTCTGTCATTCTTCCTTGAACTCTTGCTGCTGGTAGCACTGCAGTGTCTGCACAATGCACATTAGCCAGGATGCAACCTCTATTTATCCGAATGTCTCTTTCAGACACATTATGAACTTGGACCATTACCTTCTGGCATAAGCATGGGCTCTAGCGGGCAAAATACTAGGCTTGACCAGCAGTCCCTCTGGCAATTTTCCATCGCCTGGTGCATCCAACATTAATATTTTATTCTTAACATCCTTTCTGATACGGACCTCTCCCTGTAAGGTACACTGGGCATTTGGCGCCAGGATCAGAGACTCAGGATCCTTCTTCCATACAATTCCGACCGGTTCCTCTGGTTCTGTTTTTTCAGCATCTCTCTGTGCCTCATAGGCCTTCTTAATTAAAGCCGGAACTCTTAAAGCTCTACTAGTCTTTGGACCCCTGTTTTCATAACATAACTGTGCCAGCCTTCCTAACATATGAGCATTTGTTCCAATCAACAAAGGGACACCATCATACAGTCCAGTGGGGGACACACTAAGGCTAGGGTCTCTACTTGTTCGGCCACTCCAGCCACGGAGGTGGGAAAAACAGCCAAATTGGATGTACCCGAATAGGGTAGGCCTTTCTCACTTAACCCCCATACATGCAATCCTTCTAATGGTTGTAAGGGCACGTCTGACAAATGCTTCTTGATACCAATCTTGGAACATAATTGTCACTTGGGAGCCACTGTCTAATACAGCTCTTGTAGACACTCCATTCACCTTTTACAGTGGTCTCCATGGAGGGACCCACTATTCTGGACCAGTCTGAGAGGCGGTAGGGCCTGGGCAACTGACCTTGCCAAAAAAGACGTGAGTTAGCATTTTTGGTGCCCTCACTGGGATAATTTTGTGCACCTCTTAACCACTGATTTGTTCCTCCAAGCTCTCCTTGTAGCCTATATGCAACTTTGTCAGTGTCTTTGGGGACCGCATTCCTCTTCATGCCCATCCTTCCCGCAATTATAGCAAAACATACTTTCTGAGTTTGAGCTGGCTGAGGCGCCACACTGGGAGCCAGGGCGAGGGTACTACTAACTGGAAACCTTGGTGCCATCTCTGTCTGTGGGGTGATAAGCATTTGGAGACATCTCGTCAGTTTCTCCACTTCCATGGTCAAGGAATTGAGTTTGGAGCTGTTATCAGTAGGAGATACATGGTGGGTACCCCACCCCATAGCAGATGCAGTCGGATATAGGTCAGGGGCCTGTATTTGCAGGCGTGGCCTTCATAAAGGGACTGTTTTGAATTCCCGGATCTCTCTCAACAGTTTGCCCCATTGTGGCATATCTTTTCCTTGTCAGAGCACTCATTGACTGTCAACCTCTGCCCCTGAACTTCACTTGATGGGTCACCCTCAGTCACTCAGGTCGAGCTGCAGCTATTGGTGCAGGTCCCTCCCGAGGTCGCCTTTTCTCAACTCCTCGAATTTCTCTCATTAACTCATCATAGGAGGTGGGGATTCCAGTCAATTTGCCAGGCGAACTGGAAGCAACAGCAGTTCTGAGAAGGGGCAGACTTAAGGATCCTGTCCAGCCTGGTTCAGTCCAGTTCAATCGCTGGCAAACATCCTTTCTGAGGCATTCTTGCAACAATTTTTCCAGCCGAGATACCTACACAGACAACAACTCCCTTGGTACTGTTGTCATTTCTTACTCACCATAGATCCTCATCAGAATCTGGGCTCCCATACACATTCTCCAAGGCCTCAAGATAGGCCTGTGCAGTCACTTCAGGTTACTGGCCCTGCTTAGCACGGATGGTAGCCAGGGCAGGACCTCGGAGGCTCTCACTAACCCTCTTCGCCGCTTCCGAGCATTGCCATTCTAGCACTTGGGGGGCAACATAGTCTATCCAGGTCTCCCAGTCATCCTCCCCTTTGGGGGTGGGGAGGGTGCCAGAGAAGATCCTCAACCTTTGGTAAGAGTCGTGACTAATGGCAGGTGCAGAAATAGGAGTCTGCATTGGTTCAGCCACCATTACGGGTACTGGAGTGGGAGAGGGTGTTGGGGGAGGAACACCCCCAGGTGGCAAGAATAGTTTCTTCAAGTCCTCCACAGTTTTCCTTCCCCAGTAACCATTTAGCAAATTCTCCTCAAAAGTTTCCAGACAGTGGTGGGGGCTCATTCCCCCGGTCTTTACTGTACTTAGTTATCACTCTCAGGCAGTGAGGGCCCTCTGGGGTAATGGTCTGTGGCACTTTGAAGCTATCTATGGGATCCTTAAACTCTACTAGGGCCAGGAAAGTGTGGGTGAGCAGATTAGCATGCCGACCCACCACCACAGGGTTTTGTAAACCTTCCACCTTGGAAAGTACTCCTGTACAGTGTCCGTATTGATACCCAGGGGATGTCCAGGATAAGCATAGCATTTGGGGGTCAATCTCCTCCCCAGTACACCACTCCACCAGCCGGTGCACAGCCACTTCTGTCGGGTACCCATTTTTTTTCTTAACAGTGGTTCAAATATGGCCACTAGAGGACACACAATCCCAGCGGTGAGCCTCAAGATGTAACCCCTAGATGGCGCTATCCCAGGGGCTACTACCCTGCCTGATTTGCCACTAACAGGTTGAGGGCCTGGATCCAATGGCGGTGCCTCCACCCAGAGGTCAGGGTTTGCAATAGTTAAACTTACTTGGTCACAGCCCTCTGGGACACTGCAACCCCTTTCTTCCCACTAGTGGCCCACAATATATCAGAATTACCTTCACAGTATACACTTACCCACAGGGCTGGTTCAGGCACTGGGACCTCCTGTAAAATAAGATACAGTGCAACAATCACAGTACAATACTTTAACATAGACAAATACCTCTAGGGTATAACTTTGCTGAAACAAGCAGCTCTGATTTATTTAGGGGAATATAACAAGGACAGGGGGAAATCAGGTTAATTAGCTTATCACTTTACTCATCTACCTATGGCTCTGTGCAAGGCCTATCCCTACCAGTTACTGTCCCTGGGTACCCAAGCCCTAGTGGCTAGTCCAAACCGTGGCAGCTTGGTAGGGGCCCTTTCCACAGAGAAAAGAAAATTAGTTTAAACAGTCAGCAGTACAGTGATTCCATTTGGATTCAATGTGGCAATTCAACAGGAGCGACCTGAATTAGTACTCACGACCTTCAAACAAGATAGGGTCCTTCAATGTCAGCAGGGCTACTCTTGAGCTCCACGAGACTCCTCACACATTTATATGGCAAACTGCAACAGGCAAAAGTCCTTTAATGGCAGCAGGATTCACTTGAGCTAACCAAGCCTCCTCACACATTTATATGGTGAACAGTAACAGGCAAAGTCCTTTAATGGCAGCAGGATTCACTTGAGGTACACAAGCCTCTTCACACATTTATATGGTAAACAGAAAGTACTATACCAGGCAGGCTGCTTCTATCCCGATAGCAATTACTGCACAATACCGGGAGAACACACAGCAGATTCAGTTCCTGACAGACCGAGTGCAATTCAGCAATTTCTCCAGTCTTCTACAGGGTGAGCCTGGTTTCTACTCTCAGATATCCTTTGATTCTCTCACAGGATGGATTCAGTCCTAACAAGCAGTTACACAAGCTGCAGACCGAACTCTGGGCCTTATACACGCTTTCCGACTAAAACTGCACACTGAAAAGCACAGGGCTCCTTCCTTCTTCACTGCCAGAGCTCAACTGAAACTCCAACAGACAAAACCGGCACTTCCTTTGAGTTCCTCCCGTTCTTGACTGGATTGGCTGTCACCACAATAGACTGCTCCTGTTGGTCCAAAAAGGCGCCAAAGTCTAAACTACATCTCCCAGAGTCACTGCCCATACAATCCTCTTGTGGCTGGCTCAGATTATGAGTCCAAGTTCTGATTCGGCCCAAGGCACCATTTTAGAGCTAGCTTACCCCACACTGATTGGTCCAGTTCAGCAGTTCAAAACCAGAATGGGAACTAGGCAGACACAGTTCTGACTGCAAAGAAAGCAGGTTAGACAAACTGTAATTTCATTATTACTCAAATGGTTTCTGGCAAACAGTTACATCTTTCAGATAGGTTCCTTGCACTCCTAGTGACTGCAAAATGGAGTGAATTGGCAGCAGCTCGAGTGGTACTCAATCAAAGAAACACACAGTCCCCATACAACTAATTATGTCTGCAAGCAGACAGCTCTTAAAGAGACAGTACCAGAGGTTCTAAAAACACTCACTGATAAATGGCTTAAACGCCAAACACCATTCAGGCTTGGAGCATTCAAGCAAGCTCCTGGAAGTCTTTTGGGAACCCCCATTTGCAGGGGGGTTACACATGTTTATATATTTTTTTTTACCAAGGCCTTGGTTCTGGTCAACCATAAACAACAACTTAACAAAACTCCTTTGCCTGGGCTTGTTACAGAATAAAGTTGACTGGTTCCACAGCTAGCTCATCAATTGTTTCCAGCATGTGAAGATTGATGAGTTTTTGAATGACAATAAAGGAGTAAATATTGGTGTCCCCAGGGCTCTGTCGTGGGCCCACACTTATTTGGTCTCTTCCTAAATCAACTGCCCAATGCCTGTCAGTCAACTATGCCAATGATGCAGTCATTTATTCCAAAAACCCTGACCTTGACACCTTACTGCTGCTCTCCAAAGTAACTTTAAGTCTCTAGAAAGCTTAACTCCAAAATAAACTGATCCTCAATTAAAAAAAATGAAGACCATTCTGTAGCCTTCCACAGAAGAGGACTGAAATGGCCAGGGCCAAACCTTGAACAGGTGGAGGTCTTAAAGTATCTTGAAGTAACTCTGGATTACACATTTTTTGCTCCCCATGTTGACAGTCTGGTGGCCATAGTTAACAGAAGACTGGTGCCCTGTACCATAACCAAGAAATCTCACTGGGGATGCTAGGCTAGACACCTTATTGTGACCAGCTCCATTCGGGCACTTATAAATGATGTCCTCCCTGTTTATGCAACTGCCTGTGACACAGTACTAAACAGAGTAAGGCTGATCTATAATAAGGTGTCCCACTTTGTACTTGGTACAGATAACTGCACTCATTGTTGTACCCTTTACACACTCACTAACTGGTTACTTTAAACTAGCAAATAAAGCTCTGAATATGTTTGCTAGCCAAAAAGGCACTCCTGGGCATAACATTCCCTGCTTTACCAAATTGCTTCTGCACCATCACCAACCAATACAATACCAGGAAATGGCCAGGAATGCCCTTAAGCCTCTTTTCCAGAACACTCAGCTGGGCAAGCAGTCTTTCTGTCAGGGCATTTAACTGGTTAAACAAACTGTATATAACCTATGACTTTATAAAATGATCTGTATGGATTTTTTTCATAACTGTGTGTAACTTTTCTGTCTTAAGTGTTTTAAGCCTGACTCAACTGCATTTCCTCTGGAATTGCTTACTGTATTGTAATGTTTTTCATGACTATGTACAGTGCATGCCACTTAGGGTGGACTGATCTGTGTCAATCATATTATGTCTGCTGTTGCCGGCAGTAACAGGAATGGGAGATTACACATAGACTCATCACATGCACTATTGCATATCAATTGCAAAATGAACCACTGAGCTTTATACTACTGTAGCTTCATTTATGATGTCACACTGTAATGTTGTGTGGTGTTTTATTATTTTAGTGAGCTTAGTGAGTACAGTATTATGAGAAAACAGCATTTACTTTACTAGGATTTTTTTGTTCTTGCTCGTAAGTCTTACAGTCTTAGTGCAGTGGTGCGTCTGGATAGTGAGGAGGTGTTTAAACATTTCTCGAAATGGGGATCCCGGGAAGCTGAGAAGTCATTACAGAGCACCTGGCTACAGTGACACAGACAGATTACGAGGGTGAAAGAGTGGTAAGAATCTGTAGCACATTTACAATGCCCCCAATTAGCACATTCTTAAACATACCACCAGCAAGTGCTGTCAAGTTAGGTGGGAAATAGCTGAGTGATAAATAAAAAAGTTGCTGCTGCCCTATTTTCGTGTCTGTGGTCGCGGAGCGTATAGTCTGCATTAGGCATGTGTTTTTACATTGGGGCTATGGGAAAGGTTTTTGGCACAGAGATTTTGTCCATGGAAAGTGATTGTCTGCTGTAAACGTGTTTGCATAATGTGGCGCCGACTGTATTTGTCATGGAACCTTTGTAAACGAGCACTTGCACTCAAAGATAATCTCTGAAGTTTTTAGTAAATCAATACAACCAACACCACAGGTGAGAGAATGATTCATTCATAAAAAAAAAATCAACAAACAAGAATCATGACTTTACAATGAAAAAATACATACGTTCTTCATGGAAAGCTGTTAAGTAGATGGGCTAAAAACTGTAGGTTACACTGCAGAAAAATCGAATTTTTAGGGGAACAGCTGTATTCAGAAATTGCTGCCAGTTGAAAAATTTATATTCTTTGCAGCAGGCACAAAGATATGGAAAATGCTGTGCCCTGGTTGGCAGGGAAATACTTCTTTGCCATTGGTTGTCGTATCCCAAGCCATTGCTAGAACAAAGTCTCAGCCAATCAGGACACAGGGATTGTCTTATAAATTTTATGTGCTTTCACAGTCTCACCAGGCAGGCTATTCCACATGATGACGTAACTACTCTCTGTAAGAAGTGATGCTTTTTAATGTGTCCCCTTCCCACTTCAGTTTGAATGCAGGTCCTCTGGTTCTACTTACTCTCACCAGCTCAAACATCAGTATACAGTTTAAAGATCACACATAACCCCATAATGCCAAACATCATGGCCTGTATACGCAAATCACCACAAACGTTTAGGCTGGTTCAGCTTTAAACAGGAATGCATGGTGCCAAAAGGCCTCTCACACAATCTGCAAAGGGTGCAAACAGAAGACACAGGCACGTGTTTTGTCCTACCAGGACTCATCGGTGTGCCTCATCTGTACGGCACCCCAGGGGAATGAAACAGCTACCCTAAGTTAGTCTATTGAGTTTGGGTTGTGGTGAGCCCAATAAAAACAAAAAACAAACTAAAAGACAAAGAAACTTAGTGCAAAAGCACTGAGGCAAGGGTTACCCCAAAGGGCATTGACCGGGAAGCCAAGTTTAAAAGAAATACAATATCAAACATACCCCCATAATGCAAAACAACATGGGCTGTATATGCAAATCACCACAATAAAAACAAGCTAAAAGACAAAGAACCTTAGTGCGCAAGCCTAGAAATATGTTTTTTCACTTTCTTCTACCATTTTACCCATGGAACTTTCATGAATGTTCCACGGTATTTAGCAAAAATGTTCGTAAAACTTTCGCAAATTTGTGAAACTATATCCCCCAAGAAAACAATTTCTTTGCCACCTCATAGCTCCCACATATGGAGCCTAGTATGCAATAATGGGAGTACAGGGCTCTACATTACAGGGAAATGTGAGATCATTAAAATATCTTTACACTTATGTATAGATGGGAGCGCAGGGCCTCATAGACGATTAGAAAATGTATGCATGATGGGAGCACAGGGCCCGCTCCCACAACCACGTACAAGTAACATTACACTTTCTCAAAAAGAAGGGAATTTCATTGCAAAGAACCTCTGTTAATGCATCAGTTAGGGCTGTCATTACAGTGACAAAAGTTTGGAAATTTGATGTTAGGGTTACCAACCCTGCCACCCCACCTTTCCACACTCCAACAAGCATCAGGGTGTGCCTTGGGGTCATCAGCCCTCTCACCCCATTCTCCTATACTGCACCATCTCAGCTTCCTTACAAATGAAATGGGGTGATAGTTAGACCTGATGACCCCAAGGCACACCCTGATGCCTGTTGGTGTGTAGAGGATGGGGGTGGGGTGGTAGGGTTGGTAACTCTAACATTGAATTACCAAACTTTTGTCACTGTAATGACAATCCTAACTGATGCATTAATGGCATTTTTTGCAATGAACATATATATCTATAGCTATCTATCGATCTATAAATATATATATATATATACATATATATATATAAATATACATACATATTTTATATATATATTTTTTTTTTGCTTGCAGCTGGTGCAGAATGCTGTGGCCAGGTTGTTGACTGGGCTTTCTTGATCTAGCCATGTCACACCTGTGCTGTGTGGACTGCACTGACTGCTAGTTCAGTGGCGGATCACCATTAAGGTTGGCCTGCTAACCTATAAGGCCCTACATGGGCAGGGACTGAGTTATGTGCAAGAGCCCCTAAATTACGCAAGGGATCAAGTGGAATGGCAATCCCTTTCTTCAATATATAGGGAAAGGGAGTTAAGAGCAGGGTGATGTTAAATGGGGCTCTGGGATCAACCCTATGGCAAAATGCATCCTTTTGGAGGGGCCACAGTGAAAACAAATGGAAAACAGAGTTACATTTAGGGTACTGTAAAGGAGCTTGGTCTACCACTATATCCACACAGAGCAACCCTCTGGGGATGACCTCTGGCACGTCTACCACCTGCCACTGGATATGTCAGGGAAGTACCAGCCAAAGAACCAAAGTCAGACTCTGCCTTGGGAAACTTGATATTTTGTCAAGTTCTGCATCATTCAGTCTCTGGAGGAATAGATAGAAGCACCATTGTTTGCTTTTAGACTCCCTGGTTGCTTTTACACTGCCCTTCAGAATCACACTGCTTTTAATTAATCTAGGTAGACTTTTCTTCAGTTAAAACCAAATTTCTTTACCTTTTCTTTACTATTTACTAGTTCGACTTTTTTCTCCAGGCAAAGTACTGTGTTGTTGTTTTTTTCGGGTTGGTGCCTGTCCCTCTGCTGCAGTTCTTCTCCACTTAATCTTCTATCCTGCCTCCCCCTTCCCCTGCATTCTCACTCTGCTCCTCCTCTGACCTTCCTTGTTAAGCCCTCCCACCCTTTCTTCTTTCCTCAGTCTCCTGCTCCCTGCTGACTGTGACTGTCTGTCTCTGTGTCCCCGTCACTTTCAGTAAACCCCTCCCACCGATTTTGTGCACATTAAATTAATTTGTGTTCTCCCCTTTCTCCCCTCTAGCTTGAGGCCCTGGACCAGGCACTCCTTCCATACCCAGTGGTGCGCTTGCCTATGGCAACTGCCGCCCACCTCCACTGCACGCCGCCAGCCCAAGGAATTCTCTGCCAGCTTAAGGAAAGGTACACCCACTCCTTTTGAAGCAGCATTCTACTTGAACTCTGGGGTCTTCTTCAGCAAGTTCCTGAATGGCCCCTCCTATACTGCTAATCTGTTTATTGGTTCCCCCTTATTTGCTTTTTGACTGCCCTTTGGAATCGCAATGCTTTTAGTTAATCTAGGTAGAATTTTCTTCAGTTAAAACCAAATCTGTAATGTAATAATTCTGCCTTAAGTAATTCCCATTTGATTTTATCTTTTCAGCAACTGCAGTTCATTTGTTTAGCCTACGCCCTGTACCCCCGATACCCTCCTGTGCTACTCTTCTCCACCCTTATTTCTTTCCCTTTTCTTTACTATTTACTGGTTCGGCTTTTTTCTCCAGGCAAAGTACTGTGTTGTTGTTTTTTTCGGGTTGGTGCCCGTCCCTCTGCTGCAGTTCTTCTCCACTTAATCTTCTATCATGCATCCCCCTCCCCCCCGCATTCTCACTCTCCTCCTCTGACCTTCCTTGTTAAGCCCTCCCACCCTTTCTTCTTTCCTCAGACTCCTGCTCCCTGCTGACTGTGACTGTCTGTCTCTGTGTCCCCATCACTTTCAGTAAACTCCTCCCACCGATTTTGAGCATATTAAATTAATTTGTGTTCTCCCCTTTCTCCCCTCTAGCTTGAGGCCCCGGACCAGGCACTCCTTCCATACCCAGTGGTGCGGCTTGCCTATGGCAACTGCCGCCCACCTCCACTGCACGCCGCCAGCCCAAGGAATTCTCTGCCAGCTTAAGGTAAGGTACACCAGCTCCTTTTGAAGCAGCATTCTACTTGAACTCTGGAATCTTCTTCAGCAAGTTCCTGATTGGCCCCTCCTATACTGCTAATCTGTTTATTGGTTCCCCCTTATTTGCTTTTAGATTGCCCTTTGGAATCGCAATGCTTTTAGTTAATCTAGGTAGAATTTCTTCAGTTAAAACCAAATTTGTAATGTAATAATTGCCTTAAGTAATTCCCATTTGATTTGATTTTTTCAGCAACTGCAGTTCATTTGTTTAGCCTATGCCCTGTACCCCCACTACCCTCCTGTGCTACTCTTCTCCACTCTTATTTATTTCCCTTTTCTTTACTATTTACTGGTTTGGCTTTTTTCTCCAGGCACAGTACTGTTTTTTTTTCTGGCTTGGTACCCATCCCTCCGCCACAGTCCTTCTTCACCATGCCTCGCCCTCCCCCCACATTCTCGCTCTCCTTCTCCAACCTTCCTTGTTAAGCCCTCCCACTGTTTCTTCTTTCCTCAATCTCTTTTCTCCCGCTGGCTGTAACTGTCTGTCTCCATGTACCCATCCCTTTCAGTGAACCGCTCCCACCAATTTCGTGCACATTAAATTAATTTGTGTTCTCCCCTTTCTCCCCTCAAGCTTGAGGCCCCTGACCAGGTGCTCCTTCCATACACAGTGGTGTAGCTCACCTTTGGCAGTGCCACCCATCTCTACCACACACCGCCAAAGCATGAAATTCTCTGCCAGCTTAAAAAAGCCCATGGCCAGCCTTTGCACTAATCTCCCCACCCTCCCACCCAATCTGGACTTCAACATGTCAGATACAGATTGGTCAATACCAGCAGGGACATCTGCCAGAACTAGACACATGGTGGATTCCCTGCAGGGGAGGGCCTCAAACAACTGGTACAACAACCCACAAGAGACAGGGCTATCCTAGATCTAGTATTGACTGATGGGGAAAGGATCACAGATCTCCAGCTAGAAGGTCACCTGGGTGCCAGTGACCATCACATGGTATGGTTCAATTTAGCCACTAGAACAAAATCATCCCATTCCAAGGCAAAAATATGGGTCTTCGGAGGAGCTGACTTTGATAAGATGGCCAACAGAGTTAAGCTAGCCCTGGCAAAAAGAAATACAGGTGAGGGGGTGTAGGCAAAGTGGGCAAGCATTAAAGATGCAATACTTGAAGCAACATCCCATTGTGTTAGTGAGAAAAGGAAGTGTAAAAGAAGAAGGAAACCACTTTGGTTCTCAAACACAGTAGCAGAAAAGGTCAGAGCCAAAAGGCTGAAATATAAGGGAATGCAGCAGCATGAAGATAGGGAGGCATACCAAACTTTCCTAAGGGAAGCAAGGTAGGCAGTAAAGCAGTCAAAGGCCCAAACCGAGGAAACACTAGCATGAACAGTAAAAGAAGGTGACAAGACTTTCTATAGATACATTAGTGAAAGGAGAAAGTCCAGAGGGGGTATTGCTAAGATCAAAGGGGATAAGGGGGCATGTGAGGAGGAGGACCATGTAAAAGCATCTATCCTAAATAGATACTTCTGCTCAGTATTTACTGAAGAGAAAGTAGGACAGGGCCAACTGCTCAGCACCATGGACAAAGGGGGGAGGGAGTTGTGCATTAGTCCCTTCACAAAAGAAAGGGTCTTACAAGAGCTCGATAAGCTCAGGGTGGACAAGACATTGGGACCTGATGGCATACATCCCATCTGTTCCACAAAGGCCAATGGCACATTCATAAGGTAGAAAAACAAATGGGCAATCTGGATGGGCCTTGCGGTCCTATCTGCCATCAACTTCTATGTTTCTATGTTACTAATATAGCAAAAGTCTGTCACATGATTTGGGAGTACCCACCCACCCACCGTATCTTGGCTCTTACTAATATAGCAAAAGTCTGTCACATGATTTGGGAGTGGCTTAGTACTAAGTGTTGATCTAACACAACACAACACAATGTTGCTTCCCATCTCCCTCTAAATTACTTCTATATCAACATATGAGACCCTCACCCTGTCCCAATGAGTTCCTATAGCTATTCCCATTACTGACTGCCCAATCTGTGTCAAGTCAGTTAAAAACAGTACTGGTTGCCCTTGCTGCGGTACAGCCTCCTGTACTACTTATAGTTTATTCTGCAAAGGGAACATGTGCCGCACAGTAAGCAGTACTCTGTTTGGATGCCTCCTTCTGATTACTACCCTACATGTCACCACAGACACTGGCAGTGTCAAGGACTCCCCTGCTTTTTCTCTAGACTCACCCACTCTAATGTCCCTGTATTGTCCCACTGGCACTCATTCTCAGGGATCTAACATGTCCCTTCTACAACCTATGCCAAGCTCATATCAACATGTGCCGCTAACTATCTCTGTCAAAGCGGCACTATACGGGTTGTCAATCTTCAAACATCACTCTGTCCCCCGCCCACCTTCCCTCAAATCGTCACTCTCTAAACATCATCAAATATTGATTGCCAAGGGACTTACAAATGGGCTAAGAGAACTTATAGTTCTCCTATTATTATTCTCAAGGAACACAGAACTAAACCCAGATTCCCCATGCCTATAGATGCCCCTTCGGAGCTGCCTCAGCTTAAAGGTATCAGCGTCCTACATATTAATGCTCGTAATTTACTAAAAAAACAGGACATGATTCTAACATGGGTACTTCATACAAGACTGATGTGTTAATGATTTCTAAAACTTGGCTCAGAGGTTCTACCCCTGACTGCAACATCAATATCCCCTCATATAATGTATTCAGAGCCAATAGGCCTTCCAGGTGGGCTGGAGTTGCAATTTATATACAAGATACATTTTCTGTATCAGTTACAGACTCTTCCATAGCCCCAAAGGATAATGAAAGCCTTACCCTAAGGGTGTCTATATCTGCTGAGGAGTCCATATATATAACTGGTTGTTGTAGACCACTGTCAGGGGGCCTCAGGATACTATCCCATCTACATAAATTATTGGAGAATGCCAATTCTGAATGTATTATTATGGGTAACATTAGTTTCAATTGGAAATTCAACTCTTCCAAACAGCTGAAAGAACTTTGTGATAGTCATAGCCTCTTACAAATTACCCCTGACATTACTCATCCAAACAATAGAAACCCTACTTGCAGCTCCCTTCATGACTTAATACTTGTCAACAAGCCTCACAATTTTTCCCACTCAAGGGTGTTTCATAATGACATAAGTGATCACAGAGCACACCAAAGCTCAGCTCCACTTTCACCTACAGACTAAAAAGAACCCATAAAAGTTCAGCCAATCTGCATTCCTAACAGATTTAAGCCAGATCAGATGGCATGGTTTTTATTTGGCACCTTCAGTCTGTAAGGATTACAACATCTTTCAGAGCCTTGTCCTAAGGGTGGTTGATAAGCATATCCCCCCTTGTAGAAACAAAGACTAGAAAAAGCTCATGCCCTTGGTTCATGCCTGCATTAAAGACATCCTTAAAAGATAAGGACAGATTATGGAAAAGGGCACATAAAACAAAATCTATCCCAGTCTGGATGGCTTTCAGAGCCTCCAGAAATCTTTGCACCAAACTCATAAGAACTGAAGAAGTTAAATACTTCCAAACTTTGCTCGAAGCTCCCAAAATAACTATGCCAAGGTCTGGAGCATTCTTAGAGAAATAGAAGGCAATATCCCTTCGTCACCCCTGCCCTCCAAGATTATTACTGGAAACAAAACCTACACAGACAGGGCCAGCATTCTGGACCAATTCAACAACCACTTTGAAATGGCAGGTTTAGCTTTCGATGCCTCTCCAGCAAGTAAGCTTCTAAATCAGTCCTGTAATAAGGACTCTTATTGCCCTGACATCATGAACAACTGACACCCCTCCACATTCAGCTTCAGCCCCATATCCTTCAAACAGGTAGAGGGCCTCTTAATTATCCTGAATATCAAGAAAAGCACCACTGCCAATCTTCTAGAACCCCTTTTCCTAAAGGTAGGATGCCACTACCTGACTGCCCCCATCATGCACCTCTTCAACTATCCTTATCCTCAGGTGATCTCCCAGCTATCTGGAAAATAGCACATATCATTCCTCTCTTTAAATCTGGTGACACTTGTGACATCAATAATTATAGACCCATTTCCCTGCTACCTATACTGTCTAAATTGCTGGAAAAATTAGTTAACTATCAACTGAGAGAATATTTAGAGTCCAAAAATGTGATAAACCCTATACAGTCTGGCTTTAGACCTAAATACAGCACACTCTCTGCCCTCACAAAGGTAACCAACAATTGGCAAAATGCTCCTGACTTGAAGAATTACATCTGTGCCCTCTTCCTAGACCTAGGCAAGGACTTCAACACCATCGACCATAATCTGCTTCTGTCCTCGCTGCGTTCTCTTGGCCTAGATGACATTGCTATGAAGTGGTTTGACTGCTATCTTACTGATAGAGAGCAACAAGTCAAAGCACAAGGGGAATTCTTCCCGCTCAAAATTCTCTAAAGAAGGGAACCACAAGGGTCAATCCTGGGACACCTTCTCTTTGCAATCTACGTAAATAGCATAGACTTCCAAATCAGTATGGTAAAAGTGCATCTTTTTGCAGACAATGCAGTAATTTACACTGCCAAGCTCACCCCCAAGCTTGCTTGTGCAGAGTTACAATGTGAATTTGATGTCCTGCGACATAACCTCTTAAGGCTGAAACTACTACTTAATGCCAAAAAACCAAAAGCTATGCTTATCTCCACCCCTACACAAACAACAACTTCCAACTTACTGAATCCCAATTTACAGATCTGAATCTTGCTTGGGGAGCCGTTGGAAATAGTAGATACATTTAAATATCTGGGCTTTTGGCTTGACAATAAACTCTCTTTCCTAGCACACACTGAGGAGTTAGCTAAAAAGTTACAACAGAGATTGGGCATTTTCTACCACATTAGACACCTCCTCAACTATGAAACTGAAATAAAATTGGTGCAAACTACCTTTCTCCCACTGATCGACTGCACCAACATTCTCTATAGCCGTAGTCCAAAATCTGCTCTATCCAAACTTGATACACTGTATCATCATGCACTAAGATTCATTACCAATGCTCTTTTAATACACACCACTGCTCTCTATATGCAAAGTTAGGCTGGCCCTCACTCAGTGCTAGGAGGATGAGAAGTGCCGCACTATGGATCCATAGAGCTATCACAAGTAGACTCTCCCCATATATAGCCAAGCTCTTCTCACATACACAGGGGTTCTACTGCCTGGGGAGTTACTCCCTTGTCATGTTTGATGTCCCTAAGGTCAGAAAACGCTACAGTGCCACAGTCGTAAGCTTCATCTTCCCCTCTTTATGGAATGCCCTTCAGAAGTTGCTAAGATTTACTCAAATACCTCGGTTATACACCTTTAAATCCCTGCTAAACTGCTCAGTAAAATGAAACATGCATCTGCCACTCCTAATAGTACTGGCAGCTTCAGCATGGTAACCACACATAAGCTGCCCCAGCATCTAGCACTTCCCCCTCCCTCTTCTTCCAAGCCTCAATGCCTCCGGTCTTAGTTCTCCCACTTTCCCACCTTCCCCCCTCCCTCTCCTACCACCAACCTTATTTTATTGCTCCCCTTCTTCAACACTCCTCCCCATCCCACCCCAATATCCTTACCTTTTTACCTACTCCTAACCTGTTGTTTCTTCCTTCTACTCTCTTTGATCTCCCTTCCCCACTATGCCACTCATTTCTAAGCACCTTGCCATCTATTTATGTACCAAAGCACTAACCTTTTATCCCTTGTCTCCCTTCTAGTGCATTCTATGAAAAGAGGTGTAGTAGCCTAGAACTTGTCTAGCAGTCTATAATATGATCTCTACTAGGTATTATGTTAGTTTTTTGTAGATATGACTTGTTTTCCTATGCATTCCCTGTAAAATGTATTGTTGTTATGTACTTCTTATGTGTATCTATATGTGCCAATCCTATGTGTAAAGCCATGTACGGCATATATGCCCCAATGTGTTTCACTTGTGTTTTTCTGTTTTACTTTGCTGATCATTGTAATTATCTTTTGTCTTCCCAAGACCATCTTGTAAATGAGCTTGCTCAAAGATGTCTTGCCTGGTTAAATAAAGATTGAATTGAAAATTGAATTGGCCAATGGTGGAAGGAGGTTTACAATTTATTTATGGATTGATTGATTGATTTAATTCATTCATTGGTTAAAAGGAGACTAAATCAAGATGGTAGTCTATTTTCAGTTACATTCCAGTTGATAGGAGAATAAAAAAGATTAAAAAGCAGTGGCTCAGATTGTGACTGGGTCCCTTGCTGATGTCTTTCAGAACCTCTTACAGACAAGGATGATGCCAGATAACTGGAAGATGACCAAGGTTTTCCCCTGTTAAAAAACAGGTGAGGTTTGACCAAGGAAATTACAGACCTGTTGATCTTACCTTGGTGCTCAGCAAAATGTTTTGAGCCAATTAAATATTGTGTGGCAATTCAACACACAGAAACATAGAAACATAGATTTTGACGGCAGATAAGGACCGCTTGGCCCACCCAGTCTGCCCATTTCCCTACCTATTGGATAAGCTGCAGATTCTAGTTAGCCAACAGCCTACTTCCTCCCCGCCCCATAATTGCCTTATGTCTGTCCCATGCATGTTTAAATCCCCCCCACTGTTTTAGACACCATAACCTCTCCAGGTTCCATGCATCCACCACACTCTCTGTGAAAAAACAATTCCTCACATTGTCCCTGAGCCGTACCCCCTCTATCTTTAAATTGCGCTCCCTTGTTCTTGCACATCTCTTTTTCTGAAAGATGCTACCCTCCTGGACTTTGTTGATTCCCTTGAAGTACTTGAAAGTTTATATCATGTCCTCCCTGTCCCTCCTTTCGTCAAGGGTATACATATTAAGCTCTTTCAGTCTCTCTTCATATGGTTTCTGATGCAGATCCTGCACCATTTTAGTTGCCCTCCTCTGGACTGCTTCCATCCTGTCTATGTCCTTGCAGAGATGGGGTCTCCAAAACTGCACGCAGTACTCCAGATGGGGTCTCACCAACTGTCTGTACAGTGGGATAACCACTTCCCTTTTTCTACTTGTGATGCCTCTCCCTATGCATCCCAGTATGCCCCCAGCTCTCCTTACTGACCTCTCACATTGCTTGCCCACCTTTAGGTCATCTGATATGACTACCCCTAGGTCTCTTTCCATTATTGTTGTTGTTAGTACCTCCCCTGCCATTGTGTACTCTTCTCCTGGGTTTTTGTTTCCCAGGTGTATTACTTTGCACTTCTTTGCATTGAATCTAAGTTGCCATATGTCTGACCATTCCTCCAACCTTGCCAAGCCCCTTCTCATCCATTCCACCCCCCCTTGTGTATCAACCCTGTTACAGATCTTTGTGTCATCTGCAAAGAGGCATATCTTTCCTTCAAGACCCTCTGCAATGTCACCTATAAAGACATTAAAGAGGACTGGACCCAGTACTGAACCTTGAGGTACTCAACTAGTAACCCCCCTTTCTTCAGAGTGAGTTCTATTCACTATTACCTTCTGTGTCCTGTTGTGCAGCCAGTTTGCTACCCAGGCTACCACCCTGTGACCCACTCCCAGGCTGGCTATCTTGATTATTAATCTTTTATGTGGGACTGTGTCAAATGCCTTGCTAAAGTCTTGGTAGACCATATCCACAGCCCCTCCCTGGTCTATTACTTTTGTCACCAAGTCAAAGAAATCAATTAGATTTATCTGACATGACCTTCCTGCTGTGAATCCATGCTGCCTTGGGTTCTGTGCCCCGCTGGCCTCTAGGTACTCAACAATTCTTCTTTCAGAAGTGATTCCATCATTTTCCCTACAACTGAGGTCAAACTAACAGGTCTGTAGTTTCCTGCTTCTGCCTTGCTCCCACTTTTATGAAGGGGAATCAATATCTGCCCTCCTCCAGTCCTCAGGTACCACCCATCCTCCCATGATTTGTTAAAAAGGGCGGCCAGTGGTATCACTAGGTCCCCCCCTTAGTTCTATTAGGATTCTGGGGTGAATCCTGTCAGGCCCCATTGCTTTGTCCACCTTGAGTTTTAGGAGTTCTTTCAGGACAGTTTCTTCTGTAAAAGACTGGTGTCAACCCCCCTACCCAGAGTGTTTCTATCGTTTGGTTTTGGTAACTCCTCTTCTTCTTCTTTTGTGAATACTGAGCAGAAGTATTCATTCAGTATCTCTACTTTTTCACTGTCTCCCTCTGCCCACCTCCCCTCTCCTTTATTAATCTTCACTATCCCTTCCTTAACCTTTCTATGCTCCCTAATGTACATATAAAAGGCTTCTTAACTGAGTTGGCAATCTTTTCCTCAGTTTGGGCCTTTGCTATTCTGACTGCCTTCCCCACTTCTTTCTGCTTTAACTGATACAGTTCCCTGTCGTGCTCCTTCTGTGATTCCTTCTACTTTTTGAATGTTGCCTTTTTCTCCTTAACCTTCCCTGCCACCTCGTTTGAGAACCACAATGGTTTTTTACTTCGCTTTGTTTTCTTTGTTTGTTTCACACAAAGGCTTGTTGCCTCCATGATGGCAGTTTTGATTTTTCTCCTTTGTTATTCCACCCCTCCTTTCTGGCTAGTTGCTAGTGCATTCCTTAGGTATTCACCCATTTTGCCAAAGTCAGCCCTTCTAAAGTGTAATATCCTTGTTTTTGTGTGGCTTGTCTCCATGGTTGTGCTTATTGTGAACCACACTGTGTAGTGGTCGCTTGTTCCCAGATGGCTACTCACTTCTAAATCTGTGATCCTCTCTCCATTTGAAAGTAGCAGGTCTAAGATTGCTCCCTCCCAAGTGGGTTCCAACACTAGCTGTCTAAGGCATGCCCTCTGTAGGGCATTGAGAATGACCCTGCTCTTGGATGTGGCTGCAGTATATGTTGTCCAGTTAACATCTGGCATATTCAGGTCCCCCATCAACAATATCTCCCCTTTTTCAGTCATTTGAGAATGTCTTCTATCATTTTCTTGTCCATTTCCTCCCCTTGAGATGGGGGTCTGTATACAACCCCTGTGCAGACTGTGATGCCACTCCCTGTCTCCAAGGTGATCCACAGTGCCCCTTATCCTCCCCCTTTACCTTTCAGTTCTGCAGCTTTGATCCCTTCCCTTATGTAGAGAGCTACTCCATCTCCTCTTTTACCCTCCCTGTCCCTTCTGTAGATTGTGTACCCTGGTTTGTTGACATCACAGTCATGGTTCTCCATGTACCATGTTTCCATGACTGCCACAATATCCAAGTGTTCCTCTTCCATCAGGGCTACTAGCTCAGGAAGCTCGTTTCCCAGACTACGGGCATTGGTACTCATTACCCTCCATCTAATGTTGGCTTTATCCTTTTTACCCCCATCCCTGCCCTTATTGCTTTTGTCTATTTTTCCATTTACCCCTGTCCTGCCCTCTGTCAAGCTCTGTACCTCGGTGTTTACCTTACTACCTGCCATGTTTTGTGGGGGGAGGCTTGAAATTTCCTGCTTCTTATCAGCACCTCTCCCCTTGGCTAGTTTAAAAGCTTGCCAAGGAAGCATTTGAACCTATCACCTAGGAGCTTGGTTCCCTTCCTGGACAGATGCAGACCACTGTGCCAGTATAGATCTACATCTCTCAAGGTGGACCCCCATTCTCCAATGAAGTCAAAGCCCTGTGCTCTACACATTGAAGAGAATGGGCTGTTCTCTAGTACATGCTCAGCTTTACAAAAGGTACACTAGATCCTGCCAAGCCAAACGTATTGCCTTGTTTAAGGATTTAGCCAGGGAGGTGGTTAGGGGCCATGTAACAGAAGTAGTGGAAGTGGACTTTAGCAAGGCCTTTGGCATCAAACCACATGGAAAACCAATGGTGAAAGTAGCACTATATGGGACACACAAAATATACAGAAGGTGGATAGCAAATTGGTTCTCAGGTAGGAAGCAGACAGTGGTGGTGGTGAATGTTCACCATTCAGAGTGGAGGGATATACAAAGTGGTGTACCAGAGGTGCTAGCATTGTGTTCTCTGCTCTGCAACCTATTCATCAATGTCCTGGAGGAAATAGTAGCATGCTGCTAATGTTGGCTGATGACACTAAACAGGCCAAAACAGGGAATACAGCATTGGAAATGGATGTACTATAGGACAAATTACACACTTTAGGGGATATATGCTGAGAGATAGAGATTTTCCTTCTATAAGCTAAGAGATAGGGGGTTTTCATCTACACTACGTAAGCTATTTCAAGTGTTATACGTTGTCACCCATATTGGTACAGAAATGGCTTTCCAGAAAGTGGCTCTATAGTCTAGACTTAACATCATAGCCGTTAGAGTATCTAATTTAATGGAAAATCCATTAGAATTGCATAAAAAATGGTTAGCACTGTAGCATACTGAATGGAATATTACTGTTTAAAACAATGCTGGCAATACAGATGTGAATTACATCAGAGGTGCCAGAACCTACCAGTGCCACTGTAGCATTTCATTCCAGTAATGCACTACAATACTAATAGCAGGTATAAACCACAAGAGCTCATGCTGTGATGAATTGTACATTACTATTCATCTGGTCTGATAGCCTGGGATTATTACTCAGCAAAGACAAACTCAGGAATTAATTCACAACTTTTATGCCTCAGGCAGGCTGAACTGGAAGTACAGTGTGGAGAAGGTGCTCCATCGCTAGGGGGAGGTACAGAGGACAGTAGCACTCAGACACTCCCCCTTTCAGCCAACCAAAACTGGAATTGTCCCTCCTTAGAACTTGCACCATCTTTACTACAAGGCTGATACCACAGTGCATCATCATCAGTTCTCAAAGCTGGGTCTGGGTCTAAAACCTGAAAGGAAGTTAGGCCTCTATACCTGTAATGGGTACACTTTTTTCCTCCACACTGCCCTGGCATAGGATGGAAGGGAGAGGAGGTGGTGGTGTGCTTGTGTTGGGAAGGCTAACCAGTGGATAGAACTAGGCCAAAAATAGACATCAATTAAAGAAGTAATTTGATGCAAACTCAACATCTATTGGAAATTGTATTACAAACCAGAAATAATGACTCTCAACTCAAATGTATGTAGCCAACATGGATAAAATGGTGTGGCTTTCTTTGGCTAAAATAATTCCAGGTAACATGGGCACAACCAGAGAACAAAAGTGAGTTGAACTTACAGTAGCCTTTGCACATCAAACTATGTAAACAAAGATTTCTTTTTTTAGAAGAAAGCACGTTAGGACACACAAAAAAATATTTGAGCACTGCAGAACAATTGTGATTGGACAATCGATGCTCATATAGAAAGTTACAATAATTTGTTACATCTTTGAGTTCACTGACTCTGCTCATCTTCCCCACAGCCCAAGGGAAAAACAAGAAGGTTACGCAGTTTCACGAGCACAGCTGTCATTCACTATGGATCTGTCACTTATTTTAACTTCTGTTTTCACAGATTCATTCATAAGAGTTTCCAAAGTTATCATCATCAGACAATATGTAGGGCCCGATTTTAAAAGCGGTCTTAGAGTGATGCAAGTTGCATCACTCTAGGGCTGCAGCAAACTCCAGGTGCATCAGGGACCCTGTGCCCAATTTTATAAAAGGGAGGAGGGCTCTGTGCCAAAGACCCAGGAGTTGCTGCAAGCCACAGGCGTGCACCAGACATTTGGCGCACCTGTGGGAATGGATGCAGGCATCCTAGCCCATTACCTGGTATGACAGCAGAGTGGCCCATGAAGGTTGGAGGCATGTGACTATGCATGCCAGGAGGAAGCTGGGGGCAGACAGAGCATGGAGGGTTGCCCCATATCACTCAACCTTATGTCACTGAAATGAGGGACAGGGACTTGCAAAATCAAAGACACTGAGTGCCACTGACCCTCAAAATGAGGGCCACATCCTCAAACATGGAGGAAGACGCTCAGAACATTGTGGAAACCATTGTGCTTACTTGTACAAAGTTTATTTTTGATCTAGCATCTTAGAATATTATGAAAGTATGCTTTAAAGTTTAAATTAACAGCAAGTCCCCTGTGAAGGCAGTGCCATCTCCATGAGGGACAAAACAATTCTGCAGGGTCAGATGAAGGATATCACTCATAATCAAGGACAGTAGGGTGGTAAGGGTTGCCCTAGGGGGTGTGAGGGAGATGGAGGAAGTGCAAAGTGGTGATTTAGCACCCAGATGGGGTGCATTGTGCTATGCCAGGCAGGTGATGGACTGGCAATCTGGGGAGTTTGACAGGGAAAGGAATGGACCTAGCCCCAGGTGGGCACTGCCATGGCACCTGCACCAGAGGTACCATAATCCACAAGAATGCATGGGGGAGGCAGCCTGTCACAACACGGGGTGGGGGGGCTAAGTGCCAGGGGACTGTGGCAGTACCCAGAGAATATTCCCTTCCACCACTGGCAGCTCTCACTCTGCAGCCAATTCTTCCTGCACACATGGCTTGTAGATTGTGGCACCTCTGTGGAAGGTGCCACGGCAGTTCTCACCTGGGCCTAGGTCTGTTTACTTCCCTGTCAACCCTCCCCAGACCACCAGTCAATCAACTGCCTGGCATAGCACAATGCAGCCCAGCCAGATGCCAAATCACCTCCCTGCACTTTCTCTGTTTCCCTCATGCCCCCTTGGACACCCCCCATACTCTGTCTGCATGGCCCCCTCCTGGCAGGTCCTCCCCTCCCGCAGCTTCATCCCACATTTGTGCAGGGCCCTTAGACCACCTCCTGGCTGCTCTAAGTAGAGCCCCCTTTTGTGTCCTTGTCAGGGCTTGCAAAATTCCAAAAAAGGAAATGGTGTAGCCCCGCGATGGTGCAAGCACCCTTATGACCTGGTGCAAGGGTGCTTATGCCACAAGGGTGCTGCAGAGCAGCTTGGGCACAAGGCATTCCAATTTTGATGCAGGCTGCATTCAAAAATCGGGATTGCTGAAAAATTTGATGCAAAGTGCCAATTGTGTCATACACCTTTGGTGCAGGCACCTTCCACCAAACTGCACCCTTTGAAAATCAGGGCCATACAGTTACTTCATTAACTATTTATTGCACACAGCTGAACATACTTACCAGAAGCAAGCCTAGTAAGACTGTAGTCCCCAAGTGGTGTAAAAGGAAATCCTTTTTTCTCAGGGGCCAAAGAGTGTAGTCAGGACAGGCTTGCTGTCAGTCATTATGTTCGGCTATGTGCAATAAATATTTGATGAAGCTATACACTGTCTAGTGATGAGTATTTAAAAAAAACATTGTATGTAGATGCATGAAAACTGAGATGTCAAAATAGCATGAAAGTGTACTGAGTGACCAGTCTAGAGTGATGAACAGCATGTGTGCTGCAGAAATATTTGAGAATTACTCAGGAAAAAATATTACACTAGAGCTAAAACATGAACTCAGTCAGTGACTAAGCAAAAGGCCTTATGACAGTCAACTTTGCTGCCCACAAGGAATGTTAAGGACCCCAGCTTAATACAACAACTTTTAGCAGTGTCTGAGGCTCTAAGTCTCTTGAATTGGGGCTTATTGATGCTATAACCAGCTGGATTAAAAATTAAATGCCATTTTCTTTTTACAGTTCATCTTTTTATTGAAATCTTTGCAGTTTACATACATTATACAGTCCAATCAACAGAAGTACATACAACATTTAGACAAATTGTGTAGTTGCCTTATTGATCCTAGTAAGAACAGATCCAGAAGCAAATGGTTTAATACCGTTTATTGGACCACAAAGATGTTACAACAAAAGGACAAAGCGCTTTAGTTTTTGGACCAGCCAAGTCCTTCTTCAGAGGCTTTATGACAGTTATTCAGAAAATCCCATACTATTAACAGCTAGACAGTGCATAAAAAAACAGAAATAATTATCATTGGCTTAACATACTCATTCAAAGAATAACTGAGGATTACGTCAGAGAAGCTAATTAACACCAGTATGTTTTTAGCTGAAAAGCCCGAGAAGGTCAAAGGTTATCAGAAGATAGCAACAAGCAGAGAGTTCTCCTCACATAAATTTTAAAATGTCTCAGTATATTTCAAGAAAACAGTCTAATGAAAACAAAACCTTAGGATACTATTCTCCCTAATTACATGTACGATGAGGAGCTTACAACTTTAATTGCATGTGTCTTTATGTGTTAAAGAACACAGTCAATGAAGGGCAAACTTGTGGATAATAAATACATGCTAAAATGAGACATGATTGCAAGTTTAAAACAAGCCCCCAAAAATAAAATAAACAGAAATTATCTATGTATGGCATACAAAGGGTTTAAAGTAAAGGTTACTCAAAGTGATGAAATATTTCACATATGATATAATGTAGAACTTGGCAGGAGACATTTTCCCAACTATACTCTCAACTAGTTAATATATTCCACAGACATTGAGGCCTTCAGTGTTGTAACAGGATTTTATACATGATAATATCAGTTGTAAGTATAAGTGCTAAATAAAAAAAAAAACTAAAAGGTTAAGTAAAGTAAACTTTACAAGGTTCCCCCAATTCTTTAAGCAAGAATAGGATACTAAGCTGAAAGCTTGTTTAGAAGTGCAAACTGGAAGTACAGGACAGTTAAATTCATTGCTCATAGTTACACAGTATGCTACTGGGGTCTGTGGCATTGAAACCCAGCTTTTTAGGATTACAGCTCAGAGCCAAAAACACTACAGTATACTGCCTCCCTATGTTGTGGAAAAACCTTTTAAACTATAATGAAATTAGCCTGCCAATGTGCTACAGCTATGATGATGCATGGCTGTTCAATGCATACAGTACAGTACAACATATTTGATGAACAGACATACTTGAACATAGCTTTAGCACATGGGCAGATACATGACTAGGTGGCGGCAAAAATAATAATAATATTATAAGCAAGATTTATTCTAAGATTGTGGTAGGGCCAGCAAACCAAATGATGTTGTATGAAATGACTATGCAATGAACAGACTCAAGAACAGACTGCGAATTAGGGAGAAAATAAAACCCATTTTGCTACATACCTCTCTCCCTATATTGTGAGCTGTCTTGTGTATTTTATCTTCATGCAAGCAACAGATTGAAAAGGTATAAGTAGCATAGAAGAAAGCATTCTTTCTACAAATCCTACCCCCTCCTCCTGCGAAAATCCGAATATGTACGGGAAGTGGTTAGCGCTAGTTGTATCTTCAATCTCCACTGAGTGCTATGCTACAAAAAAAGAAAACATTTTCTAATAAAGCTCACTAACTTGCAGGTTTGCAAATGCCTTCTTACTAAAATTCCTGCTAATATTTTGTAAACTGTGTTTTCGTTCCTCTCCAGTGTTACCTGCATGCAACATTTAGTTTTTGATGTTTGCTTGCACACATGCGCAAGAAACATATCGCATCAGCTTGCTGTAGTAGTGAGTTATGGAGGTGTGACAGTGTTGTGATGAATGCCAGCTGTACATTTTGGGGCTGGTCTCTGTGGCACCAAAGAGGAGCACGCTGTCCATGACAGCAGTATTGTAGCGTGCCACCAACTTAAAAGAAACTTGCCACTGCAATTAAGGAGTGCCCCGTCTTAACAATCAGCTGTTGATGCTGCTGGGGTGGTCTCAGATCCCAGCGGTGAATCACAGTTTGTCTTGTCTGGTGTCCCATTTCAGTAAACATGGCAGCGGCTATTGCTGTTTGCCTCTCATTCCCAAAACCGACTTAGGGGTTGGCAAACCCCTGTTGGCATGCCCTTTCCCAGTTTGTTTGCTAATGGAGAGCCCAATCCCAGTCTAGCATATATGCCCCATTCCTGTGTTTGTGTGCCAAGGTGGGGTGCCCAATCCCCCTCGGCATCATCCCCTCCCAGACATGCTTGTCGACAGGGTGCCCAATCCTCTATCGGCATGTTTAACACCCCCCATCACATCTGCATTTTCCTGCCCCCATTATGTGCCACACTGGGAGCCCACCCCAGTGTGACTAACATGACCCCGCAAATAATAGGACACACTGGGAGCCCACCCCAGTGTGTGTGTGAAAGGAAAATCAATCCACTGTTTTATTTTTCAAACCTGAAACAAGAAAACGGTCCCTCGCTGGCTGTAGCGGCCCTTCCCCAACCTGCAATCCACCCTCTGTGCACCCCACCTCCCCACACACCCACACTTCATACTTACCTGAGAGCCCGAGCATGACATCTTAGGTGGACGGAACACGCCCACACTCTTTCAAATTTGACCGCGAACTGAAGAAATGCCAGTTAGCTGTATAATGCCATAAATGGTTTTTTCCAACTTATGTGGATATCTCAGCCATTTTTGTGAATTTTGGCACCAAATTTTCAATATGGGGGTTTTGGGACCCCCATCTCTTGAATTCAGTGACTGTCATCTGGTTATTCGGTCCCAGAAGGTGATTTCATGGTCACTGCGCAGAATCACCTTTTGGGACCAACTAATGAAACAACAGTGTCACTGTTCATGAGGTGAGCTCCTAAAAAGCGTATGTTGCAAATTCGGTGAAAATATTCCAAAAGATGACAGTGTTACGAGTGTGCATTGCGCAGTTTCCACGCACACTTGTAACTTCACGAATTTGTAATATTTTCACTCCAGATTTTCAACATTGGCATTTTTTACACCTCCTTATTAACAATACAGTTGTCATTTTTCATATCCTGGCCAAAATGTGTTTTTGCACTTCCGGCGCAGAATAACGTGGTCACTGTGGGAAATCAGTGTTCAGACAGATTATGAAAATCACAGTGACACTGTTCATGAGCAGAAGTCCCAAAATGCCTATGCTGAAAATTTGGTGGCAAAAGTCCATAAAATGACTGTTATGAGCGTCCATTGCGCAGTTTCCGTGCACACTCATAACTTCAAGAATTTCAACATTGTCAATTTTGCATACCTCCACTTGAACAGTTCAGCTGTCGTTTTTCACATCCTGCCCGAAATGTGTTTTCGCACATCTGGTGCACAATGGCACAGTCACTGTATGAAATCAAAGTTCAGGACAGATTAAGAAAATCATAGTGACAGTGTTCATGAGCAGAGGTCACAAAATGCCTATGTTGAAAATTTGGTGAAATAATTTCACTAAATAACTGTGTTACAAACGTACCTTGCGCAGTTTCCACGTACGCTCGTATGTTCGAGCACTTTTTTTATTTTCACTCCAGATTTTCAACACTGCCAACTCTTCATACCTCCCTATGAATAGTACAGCTGTCATTTTTCACATCCTGCCCAAACTGTGTTTTTGCACATCTGGCGCAAAATGGCATGGTCGCTGTGAGAAATCAATGTTCGAGACAGGTTAACAAAATCACAGTGCCACTGTTCATGGACAGAGATCCTGAATGCTTTCATGAGGTGGGGGGTCACAAAAAGGCCATGTTGAAAATTTGTAGTGCAAATACTAACAAACACCTGGGGCGTTAGAATTTCTAACCAAAACATAATTAACGAGTTGCATTTTTTCCCATTGAAAAAGCCATGTATTAAATGCCGTAATACACGTATGTGTATTATGGTATTTTTTTAATACACAGCTCTTTGTGTCAGACTGCCAGCGGTACCTAAGAAGAGCAAGTGGTCTGGATCCCTGCTGTGTGCTAAGGTTCCCCTGTTTTTTTTATTTTAAAAATAGCTTCTGTCCCTTGTTGGCAGCACCGACAAGGGAAGCCACATGCTCAAGGCTGGACAAGACAGGAGCATCGAGAGCAGCAAGGCCCCCAAGTCATGCCTGCTACTGCCTGCCTCCAGTGTCCCTCACCAGCCAGCATCTCTTGCCTCCTCCTCCTCCTCTAGCTTCACCCTGGGCCAGGGCAGTGAGTAGGCGGTAGCACCACTGGCAAGGTGCTGACCGCCTGGATCAAAATAAATAAATAAAAACTTTTTATTTCTGCACCGGAGAGCAAACACAGGGGCAGACAGGAGTCAGTGAAAAAATGCAACCCCTTAAATTATATAAAACAAAGTATGGGATGCAGTGTATACTCTTGAATTTAACACACATGCTCATTGTTGGATGGCTACCATAAACCCCTCGGGCTTCACCCTCGGGGGTTTATGTGTATTAAATTCTCATAATGCAGTACACCCCATACTTTATCCTATATGTCCCACCCTATACAGACTGACAGGCATCATGCCATTCCAACCCCAACCCCCACCCTGAAGCCAGTGATAGGCATGGAGGTGTGCCTTTGACTCTTTGGCCCCAGAGTTCACCCCATTCTCCTATGCTGCACCCATTTCAGTGTATGTCCTTATAAAATGGGGTCACTATAAAGCCGAACATCCCAAGGCACACCTCAACACTTGTCAGTGTCTGCAGGGTAGGGTGAGGTGAAATGCGGTGAGCATTATAGGTGATGTCCCAAAGGCACACCCCAATGCCTGTCCATCTCTGCAGGGTGGAGGTGGGGTTAGAGTGAGTTCAATACTTCACTGCCATTCCTATTCTGCATCTGTCTGACTTCTGTACATTCAATGCTAACATCAGCAAGCAAACATTCGGCATTGACAAATGCTTGTTAAATGTCAGTTCCCTTCTCAAAATTTTGCTAAAAATTATTTTTAAGGTATCAGAATCCAGGTGCTTTGTCTTTGCAATATGGTTGGAAATCTTTGTATCAGTTGTCCTGACTGTATTTTTTTTTGTGTTTGTTTTACAGTAATAGTTACCTTTTTCAGGGTACCTTGTCAAAGCTGCATTTTCCTACCTAAAATAGATTGTGTTGTCTGTATATCCATGGCATTCCCCTTCTCTTACCTTAGGGTTATGTTCACCTGATAGGCTGCCTGATGCACATGTGACCTAAAATCAGATTTCAACCTTCCACCAAGTCCCCTTAGGTTCCCTTTGCCTCCAGTTATGTATGTGCATCTGAAAAGGCTGCAACATGTCACCAGGCTTCCATGACAAGAAATCCCAGCAGGACATAATCTAAGGTAAAGGTTCCCATTTTTTTGGCAGCACAGACAGGTATTACAGAAGTTGCATGATCATATGATTTCATACATCTATCACTAAAGAAAATAATTTAGAGTGCTAACTCAGTCAGGGACACAGCACCGAGTGGTTGTCAGGAGATTTATTAATAGCCTACTTCTGTTCTTACATATGTTTTCATAGAGCACCAATTATGAGAACAGAACTAGCTCATATTAGAGACAGCACTGGCATGTTCTAAATTTTAAAGTTGGTGTCCTCAGGAAAGCTGGCCAGGAGCCTTTCTCTCCTGAGCGAGGACTCCAAGGCATGAACGCTTATGCAGACCCTGATGTATTGTCTGCATAACGATATGGGCACAATACAATCCATCAGAAATTAGCAGAATTCCAAACATCAATAGAGTCCACACCACTCCCCTCATGTAGTGGAGTGGTGCTGGCTGAGTGTCCTGCCTTAGTTCCATTACTCCTCATAAGCAATCACAGAGTAAAACATAGCAAATATGGGCAAACAACTGTTTAAGCAACTGTTTAAGTGTGGAACATACCTGCACTGTATTTAACATTCCCACCATGTTGTAACCTGATAACAACATAAACATGAGGTATCTTTGCTAGTTCTGCAAAATTCGAACAGCACTCTGAGCACAATATGGTGGCTGGTGCCAGTCCTCCGCTATCCCATTGTTCACTGAGAGCTTTGGTCCCAAGATGGTGGCTGGTGTCATTACTCCACCCTCCCTTTATTCCCCCCTGTTCCACTCATCCAGTAGCCATACTTCAGCTGTGCAGGAGCACATTGCGGACACCGTGCTTGATGTGGCATTTCATATAGGGTAAGCATCAACCATCTTGAGGCTGCTTCACCCACATTGTACTGAGATATTTTATTGACTGCCATGATAAGATTGCACAGAGCAGTGGCCATTTTTAAGAAGGTCAAACTACCATTTGGGTGGCCATAATGAGGTTGCACAGTGTGGCAGCCATTTTATGGAGGTCACTAAAGTCTACATAGAGAAGCAAAGTACAGAAGGGACACAATTAAGCAGGTGCTTTATATAAACATGAGCCTCATGGAGGACAATTTCCTAGTGACCATGACCTAAACCTGGTCATGCAGACAGAACAATAGTCAAGAAGCTTAGATATACAGTATATATATATATATATATATATATATATATATATATATATATATATATATATATATATATATATATATATATATATATATATATATATTATGGTAGCAGTAGTGCTACCATAGTTAGTTGAGGAGCCATTTACATGTTAAACCCAAAATTTTGCACCTTAATAACTTTGCAACCATTCAACGGATTTGCCTGAAATTTGGAAGACACGATCAAGACACATATGCCTTGGGATCTGCTAAGTTTTGTACCATTTGGATACACAGCTGTGGAGTTATTAAGCATGATCTGCGTATGCATTTACGCCTTTTCTGGAATTCTACGGTCGCACTTACAGGTCGCACGGTTTGCGCTACCAGCCCGAAATCTTCAGGGAACATGCGGCCAGGGTCTCCGATGTGCCTTTCAAAGATTTCGTGAAAAAATATTAAACTGTTCAAAAGTTATGGCAGTCCGAACTTCTGTTTTTTTCCCATAGGATAACATTACGGTGTTAGCCGTGCCTTTGAGGGCCTGTATCTCGAAAATGGTGCGAGATACAGTTTTTGTCAAAATTATAGCCTCCTATGTATAAAACTAGCCAAGAAAGTGATAATACATATGACTTTTACATTTTATTCTGTACATTTGACAGTTACTGAGATATAAGCAATTTACTATTACAACTACTGATTTTTGTGTTCCGAGAGTCATTATTTTGTATACATTCTTTCTACTCACTGTCTTTCTCTATATAGCCTTTGGGAAAACCAGCCTGTGCTCTTACATTACTCTTACCATTACCGTTTCTGCTTGTGGTTTCCATACCCGTTTCTGCTTACCATTTACGCCACCATGTGTATTTACCCTTTGCGTTTTCATTTGCGGTTATCATTTCCGTTGTTTTTAACATTTCTGTCTACAGTACTGTTCCTCTTTCTGTTTCGCTTTGTGTCACCATGCGCATTACGATTTGCGTTTGCGGGCACAATGTTACAATGCGACAAGACATCACCCCCGCGCTCCCACAGCTGCATTACGTTCACTATTTCTCATTATCATTCTCAAAAAGAAGGGAAATTGGAGGCAAAAAACTCTGTTTAATGCATCAGTTAGGGTTGTTCCACAGTGACAAAAGTGAGGAAATTCGATGTTGGGGTTGAAACCCCTTTGCACCTCCAGCCCCCCCACTGGAATCGGGGTGTGCATTGAGTCATCGGTCCTAACTGTCACCCCATTCTCCTATTCCTCAGCTTCTTTCCACATGTGATGGGGTGACACTTAGGGCGATGACCCCAATGTGCACCCCGATTCCAGTTGGGGAGGTGGGCTGGAGGGGTGCAAAGGGGGTTTCAACCCTAACATCGAATTTCTCGCTTTTTGTTGCTGTGGAACAACCTAACTGATGCATTAAATGGAGTTTTTGCTCTAATATATATATATATATATATATATATATATGCAATGGGGTGAGGATAAAAATCGGCAAATAACATCAGTATTTCTGTCTGTTTAGACCTACAGTGAGAATATTTCATTTATCCTCACCGTAGGTCATTTATCCACACTGTGAGGTCATAACCAGTCAGGAAGTGCACATAAAGCACAGGTCAGAAAATGTTTCCTATTGGTCAGACAAGGGCTGCACGAGCCATGAGCCACCAACCACAATCACACCTCTCCTTATTGTCAGTCATTAACAGCACAGCAGCATGAACACCTTTCATGAGCGTTCAGCAACACCATGCAGGTTTCCAGTCAGAAACCATCCGTCGGCAAGTGCACAACTAAAGCGCAGTAAAAGCCACAGCTAATAAAGTCATTTCTTTTTTTAAATTAGTAAAGCAGACATCAGCTTCGACATGGAATGTGAAGACCTAATAACAACCTTCACACAAGATGACCCAATTCTGGAAGAACAAACCGTGGAAATAACTGAAAGCATTAACCAAACACAGCACACTGCAGTAAGAAATGTTAGTGACCTAGCAACAATAGACATTGAGGCATACATAAATGCCAGCAAAAACAAAAACACCACAAAAAAAACATAGACTGATGTGGCAATGATACAACGCTATCTAGCGGACAACTACAGAGAAGATCAAAGCCTTGAAAAAATACCACCCGAGGAACTAAACACAATACTGGCAAGATATTTTATTGAAGCAAGAAAAAAAGACACCCCATATGAGCCCTTAATGCTCAGTTCCCATTTCCAGAGTATACAAAGGTATCTAAAAGCCCACAGCTACCAAGCGTCACTATCCACTGACCCACTGTTTGAGAAAGCGAGACAAGTCTTAACTGCAAAACAATAAAACCTCTAAAGACCAAGGCAAGGCTGTAGAAAAACGAGCCGATGGGTTAACTGATGACTTAATCCAAACACTGTATGACAAAGAACAGCTAGGTCCATATAATCTGCAATCACTCCTAAACACTATGTGGTTGGTCTGCATAACATTCTTTAGCTTGAGAGGAAACACAGAAGTAAGTGACTTAAAATGGGGAGATATAACACTCAAGAAAGACACAAACAATGTAGAATACCTCAAATACAGCTGAGAAAGACGTACAAAGACAAGAACTGGTAAAAACCCCAAAGACATTCGTCGAATCAAACCACAAGCATACAGCAATACAGCAAATCTAATCAAATGCCCAGTGTCAAACTACAACTCATACAAAGGACAGAGACCAGCAACCTGTCTACATGAAGAATCCCCATTTCTTCTGTCCATCAATGCCAACCAAAAACTGTACAAAACATCTACCACCTGGTTTAAGAATCAGCCCCGGGGCATCAACAAAGTTGGTACAATAATAAGAAAAATGCTGGCAGACAACGAAATAACAACTGAAAAATGTCTCACAAACCATTCGGCAATTAAATATCTAGTGCAGAAACTGAATGATGCAGGAGTCCCCCCAACTGAAATAATGCAAGTAACGGGGCACAGGAGCATAGTCAGCATTAACGACTACTGCAAATGTAATGATGATCAACAGAACAAAATCTCCACAATACTGCACAACAGACTTGACCAAGCAGAGACATCTTACCAAACCATCACCTGCAACCTGGCATCCTCAAACAAGTACTCCAGCAGGCCCAGAAACAGCCTAGAGACCTACTTCACCAATCCTGTCTTTAATGCACACAATATCGCCATACAAACAAATCACGGTAAGTGGCATCACCCCCCACCATAGCAAACTGATTCCCATACTTGCAATGTAATTCACAAACTTACTTCCACTCCACAGATAAACCAAAGACTCAAAAGAAAAGAGTATATGTTCTTGAAGATTCCAGCAGTGACACAGATTGAAACACCATGGTAAAGAAGTCCCCAGTACACATAAAAAAATTAAAAATAGCCATAGAAGTACTACCCCCTTCCCATCTAAAACCAGATTCTTATTCTGTTTTTTTTTCCTTCTCCACAGGTTAACACAACATAAACCAGCAGATGAAATGCAGAGTTTGAACATCAGCCACAACAGAAGCCCAAGGGAAAATGAAAAAGAAAGCACCCTTTGAATAAAAGGAAACCCAAGCAAAAAATAAAAATAAAAAAGGACTTTTTAAACCATACAGTTAAATAAACTATTGTTAAATGATTCAGTTTTTGAGTAAACATATTAAACTAGGTACATAAAACAGTTTAATTAATAGCATAATAGTTTTTCTAATAAAAAAAAGACTGCAAACTACTGAGTTGAGCAAAACCTTAAAAATGCTTTGTACCTGTGTTAGTGGTCAGTTGTGCAGTTAACAAGTTAAAAAGCCTCCTTTACTAACAACCTTCCTTAACCAAATGTTTTTCCAAGTTGCTTACCTTGCAGATGTTTCACCAATGAGTAATCCAAAAAATAAAGGTTGTTCTTTTCTTCAGAAGTCCTTGCATTTTTTGAAAACATCAATCACCAAATGGCACTGTCATAAAGCACAACCTTCCCACCCCAAATACATCCAAACATGCCTGATTCTAAAATAAAATAAATAAATAAAAGACCCGAAATCTGGACACTTAATCAAAAAGTACAATCCAAAAGAGGTCCAGATATAGCAGTACAAATCCCACGAAGAAGAGGACTTCACCCAGATAAAAGTATTCCAACAGTAGTCCCAATGCACCAAACGACTCCAGTGCTAGAATGAAGATGCCATTCCTGCATGTCGCATCCACAGACTACACCCCGAACACCGAACACCCCAAACGGTGAAAATCAATGATGTCCCGCTGCTCCACTTACATCCATAAAGGCCCGAAGATTGATGGCATCATGCAAAGTCTCCAAAGCATGTGCAGGCACACTCCACAAAGCCCTACGGCTGCCAACTGCACTAACTGCGCAAACTCCAAATTTATAGACCGCCCTATAGTGAATAAGCCAATCACCAATGAACAGTAGAAAACAAACAGTGCAACCGACCAATCACAAGCCGAAACATCCTAGCCAATCACAGCGCATACCCACGTGGGTCACCACCAAACTATCCAATAGTATACATTTTCCCATGGAACAGTACCCAGTCGGAAAACACTAATGCAATTCTACGGGCAAAATAGATAAAATGGCAAGCTACCCAAAAAAACGAATACATTACACCGTTCCCTACATTTTAGAACTATCCTAACAACCACAAACAATCCCCATTGCATAAACTGAATACTCCACGGGTCCGTCTGAGATATCTGTGATATCTTTCCTCGTGCTCTGTGAATTATGCTATCACTCGTGGCTTCGCCACTCGTGATGATAATTCACAGAGCACTCAAAGATATCACAGATATCTCAGACGGACCCATGGAATATCCATATATATATATATATATATATATATACACACACATATATATATATATATATGTGTATATATATGTGATTTGCATATGCAGTCCATGATGCTTTGCATTGTGGGGCATGTGTGATTTTGTATTTCTTTGAAACTTGGCTTCCCAGCCAAATGCCCTTTAGGGTAACCATTGCCTCAGTGCTTGCGCACAGAGGTTCTTTGTCATATATATATATATATATATATATATATATATATATATATATATATTAGAGGGCAAAATACTCCATTTAATGTATCAGTTAGGGTTGTTCCAGCGACAAAAGCGAGGAACATTAGATGTTGGGTTGAAACCCCTTTGCACCCTACAGCCCACCCCCAACTGGAAGCAGGGCGCAGCGTTGGGGTGCGTCGGCTAACTCTCACCCCATCACAAGTGGAAAGAAGCTGAGGAATAGGAGAATGGGGTGAGAGTTAGGACCCGGATTAGCAACGCGCAGTTGATCAGGTGGATGGAGAGGGTGCAAGGGGTTTCAACCCTAACATCGAATTTCCTCACTTTTGTCACTGTGGAACAACCCTAACTGATGGATTAAATGGAGTTTTTTGCCTCTAATTTCCCTTCTTTTTGAGAATGATAATGAGAAATAGTGAGTGTAATGCGGCGGCGGGGCACCGCGCTCCCGCCATGTGATGTCTTGTCACATAGTAACATTGTGCCAGCAAACACAAATCATAATGCGCATGGTGACGCAAAGTAAAACAGAAAGACGTTTCTGCTTGCGCTTCCATTACCATTTGCATTACCATTAACATTTGCATCAACGTGTGTGTTACTGTCTGCGTTTGTGCTTGCGTTTGCACTACCATTTGCAATACTGTTTCCTTTTACGTCACCCTTTTCGTTACTGTTTGCATTTCTGTTAACGTTACTATTTGCAGTTGCGCTTGCTTTTGCGTGACTGTAAACATTTGCATTTGCATTACCATTTGCGTTTGCATTTCTGTTACTCTTAGCATTTGCGTTTGTGTTTGTGTTTCTGTTTGCATTATAATTTCCTTTTGTGTCACCATTACCATTAGCATTACCATTACTGTTTGCATTTGTACTCACATTTCCATTTGTGTTTATGTTTCTGTCACCGTTACCATTATCATTAGCATTTCTGTTTACTTTACCATTACCGTTTCCATTTGCGCTTGCGTTAACGTCACCGTTTGTGTTTGCATTTATGTTTGCATCTTTGTTATCATTACCATTAGCGTTTGTGTTTACGTTACTGTTATAATTTGTGTTTGCATTTCAGTGACTGTTACCATTAGCATTTGCATTTGTGCTTGTGTTTCTGTTTCCAGTTGCATTACAGTTTCCTTCTGCCTCACTGTTACAGCTAGCGTTACCGTTACTGTTTGTATTTGTACTTGCGTTTCCATTGCCATTTGTGTTTACATTTGTGTCAGCATTACCATTATCATTAGCGTTTCTGTTTAAGGTTACCATTTCTGTTTGTGCTTGCGTTAACGTAATCATTTGTGTTTGCATTTTCGTTTGCATCATTGTTAGTGTTACCATTAGCGTTTGTGTTTACATTACCGTTAACATTTGCATTTCCATCACTGTTACAGTTAATGTTTGCATTTGTGCTTGCATTTCCATTTCTGTTACCTTTACCATTTCCTTTTGCTTCACCGTTACTGTTAGCATTACCGTTATTATTTGCGTATGTACTTCTGTTTCCATTGCCACTTCCATTTGCTTTTCCATCACCATTACTGTTATCATTAGTGTTTCTGTTTACTTTACCATTACCATTTACATTTGCGTTTATACTTGCGTTTACGTAACCATTTGTGTTTGCGTTTTTGCCACTCATGTGCAGTTTTATGCTCATGCTGCTCTGCAACCGTTGAAGAGATTTGGATAAGATTTGGTATCCATGGAGTGGCATAGGACTACTCTTGATTTACCAATTTCTATTCCACTGGTATATACAGTATTTGAGCAGTGAAGTGCCAAAAAATCAGTTTTTGCTGTTTTTTTCACTATTTTGGGTGCTGTATAGCACTGCTACTGTGTGGTTTATTGGTCTGAAGCTTGGCTTGTTGAAAGACCTTTATTCAAGGGACATGTCAGTTTTTGTTTGGTGAAACAATGTTGTTCCGTTCCAGAGTTATTGCCATTTGAAGTTGGCCCCCCTTGCACTTAAATATTTTTCAGCCACCAGGTCCTCTATTTTAGTGCATTTTTGGCTGCAATTTCCACCATTTTGTGGTGGAAGACTTCTTAAAGGTGCAGCGATGTGAAAATTGAATATCTCTGGAATGGTTTGGTCTTTTTGCATGGAATTTGGTGGGTGCTGAGTGGATGTCATGGAGATGCGAATTATGCTATTTACATGTTGGAGAAATAATTTGCTGTGGAGATACTGCATGACACATTTAACATTTTGTGCATAGTGTTCTGCATGGTGCTACTGGCTTGAAATTTATAGCATAGGTAGCCCTAGTGGTACGAAGGTGCCTTGCAGTGATTTGGTGTGTAACACAAACAGGTACAGAATTATGCTACTCCAACGAATTAAAGTTTGGTTCATTCCGCTTCAATAACTTTTGAACTGTGTGTCCAATTTGCCTGGCATTTAGAATGTAGAAAGATTAATAATAGATCTTTGACTTACAATATTCAGGTTGCTGGAAGTTACTGTTGCTGAATTGTGCCGGTAAAGTTTTTTGCTCATGACGCTGTGCGCCTGTTGAATGGATGTTCCTACAGTTCTGGACACACGGTGTGCTGTGGTACATGTCTTCTTTTACCAATGTTTGGTTCCTTCGGATATATGGTTCTTGTGTAGCAAAGTGGCAAAAATATTCTTTTCAGCACTCCTGTGCAGTTTCCATGGCATGACACTGTGCAACTGTTGCATAGATTCAGAAAACATGTGTTATACATGTTGTGGTATGGTACATGTCTTCATTTACCAATTTTCATTTCAGTCGGTCATTTGAGTCGGTGACATTTAGGCCTCACAACCCCAATGACACACCCCATCAGCTGTCAATCTTGGGATGATGGGCGGATCCACAAGGGGAGATGGGGCAACCCTAAAGGTCTCATTTCCTGTCTTTTTGTGTTTTAACCCTAAATGATGCATTAATTAATTTTTTTGCATAGAATTTCCTTACTGTTTGAAAAAGAATAGAAAAGTAGAAAGTTGTACAAGTTAGTGGGAATGCAGCCCTTTGGGTACTGTGCTCCCATCAACTTGCAAATTCCTGCCTAAGATAAGAGTTCAAGTACTGAATATCATATGTACTGCTGGCAGCTCATATGGTTGGGAGTGTGGGGCCCACCATCTTGAAAGAAAGCAAAGTGTCAGTCATCAGAGTGGCATAATTCAACACCTGTTTACATCTCAGACACCTAACCACTACAAATTACTTCCATGGCAGTAACACTAGGCACCCTATAAATGTGAAGCCAATACCACAATGCAAAACACCATATGCAAAACATAAAGTGTGTCATGCAATATGGGTGCAGCAAATTAATTTTCTAACACCTAAACACCATATTTCACATGGATGGCACATCCCCTCAACATGCTCCAAATTTCAATATAAAAGACCCAACTGTTTCTGAGATATAAAATGTGAAGGTTTCAGGTGTTCATTCATCACACTGGCAGAATTCCACACCTATTAACATTTTACACACCTAACAATTGAAAAGTACATCTATGGCAGTAAGGCTAGCTACTCTAGTAATTTAAAGCCACTACCACCATGGAAAACGCTGTCCACAAAACGCAAACTGTGTCAAGCAATATTTCCACAAAAAATGTATTGTCTGACACCTAAGTACTATAATTCACATCTACAGGACATGCCATCAACACCCTCCAAATTTCAAGTTAAAAGACCAAACTGTTTCCGAGATATTTAATTTGAAAAATTGTTAAAATTGTGTGGTCTGGTCCCTCCCAATCTGGCCATCTAGTCCCTCCCTCGCAATTGAAGATCCCGATCAAAGAATCTCACGATCAAAGAATTTGCAGGCTCGCGATCAAAGAATTTGCAGGCTCACGATCAAAGAATAAAAAATGTTAGAACAATTTTTAGAGAAAACTACATGAAACCACAGCCATGACTTAACAGAACAAAGGCCCTTGAGCAGATCCTACCCTAGTTGGCCTTTAGAAGTGACCCCTGTGCTGAGAAAATTTCATTTTTCATGTGGCCATCTAGTCACACCCTTTGAGATCAAAGAATTTGCAGGCTTGCGATCAAAGAATTTGCAGGGTCATGATCAAACAATAAAAAATGTTAAAAGTCAATTCTGAGGCAGAAATGCATGAAACCACAGCCATGCCTCAATAGAATGATGCCCCCTGAGAACAACCCACCCTCATTTGGCTTAATAAGCCAACCCTGATCTGAGAAAATTTATTTTTTCAAGTGGCCATCTAGTCACACCCTTGTGACCAAAATCACGGTCAAAGAATCTCGGTATCAAAGATTTTGCAGGCTTGCAATTAAAGATCATTTGCCGGCCACGAGCAAAGAATAAAAAAGTTAAAAACTCTATTTTATGACCATTTTGAAAGAAGCCACAGGCATGGCTCGATAGAGGCAAGACCCCTGAGAAAACCCACCATAGTTTCACCTCAGACGTCCCCCCAGGCAGAGATATTTGAATGTTTCCGACTGCAAACTAAAAACAAGATGGCGGCCGTTGCAATCAAAGAATTCCTTGTGATCTAAGATTTTTTGATTGCGAGCCTGCAAATTCTTTGATCATGAGGTGGGACTAGATGGACAAAGCCCCACTCTTCTTTCACAAAATAACCATATAAATTTCCCCATTGACTTATAATGGGAAATTAAAACTTTAATAACTTTTGAATGGATTAATATTTATTCATCAAATGAAAAGTGGCATGTTCCTTGACCCAAGCTCTTTCAGCTGAGCAAAGTTTCAGAGCAGCACGCCACATGACGGCTGCACAGCACCACGGCCAAAATCAAAAAAGCTGCTTACATAACTGGTAAAAAGTGCATATTCAGCATTTTGGTGTTCAAAAACTGTAAGTCCAACTAAAGTGAAATTTGGCAGATCAAGAGATCGACCATGCCCCACCATGCATACAAAAGTTCATGCAAATCCGTTGAAAGGGTCTAAAGTTATTAATGCACAAAATGTTAACCTAGAAGAGGCTTCAGAACCATAAATATAGGGGCACGACCGCGTCCCTATAATATATTCCATGACCGAGCATGCTGACATGCTACAATAAAGGAGAATGGGGGGAGATTTAGGCCTCATGACCCCAATAACACACTAAGGCATCTGTCAGACTGTGGAGGATTGGGGTGGTGTGTGTGAGGGGGTTAAGGGTTCAACCCTAATGTCTCATTTCCTGACTTTTTTTGCTTTAACCTTAAATGAAGCATTAACACAGTTTTTTGCACAAAATGTCCTTACTTTTTGAAAAAATGTAATATAAGTAGCAAAAAACAGGTATTGAAGGGAGCACAGAGCCCAGCTCCCACCAGGTTACCAATTTTTGCATAACAATATGCATCTGGGCCCACGTTCCCACTTATGCAAAGCTATAGAGCCATGCAGCAGCACTATAGGGCACCAAACCCTTGTAACAGTAATTTGCGCATATCTTGGGAACTGTAAGAGCTAGAAAAAAAATTCTAGCATCATTGTAATCATGACAGTGAGTACTTCATGCAACATCGGAAGACCATACCTATATTTCACATAATTTCCGAGCTATGGGCACCAAAAAGCACTGGACAGGCACTCTTTCAACCCTTGTGGCAGTACTTTTGCAATATCTCATGAACCATGCAACATACAAACAAAATTCCACTGCAGGCTTACTCTACAATATTAAATCTTTTTCCAGTGGCTAAAGGTGATCTATGCCACCTATAGTGAAAAGTCTGTATCTCGCTTCCTTTCTGAGATAACGGCGCTGAAAGTCATGACACAGACTGCAATGTAATCCTATGGGAAACATGTCAATTACGTCATTGAATATCTCTGCAACAAATTATTTCCCCAACACCTAAACAGCATAGTTCACATCTCTATGACATCCCCTCAACACCCTGCAAATTTCAAGTAAAAATACCAAACTATTATTGAGATATGGTCATCCCAATTTGGGCCATCTGGTCTTTCCTAGGGCCATCTGGTCTTTCTTATTAACATTCCAAAAATACATAGGCATTGCCCCATAGGATATAATGGGAATCTGAAATTGTAATAACTTTTGAAGAGATTAATATTTTTTCACCAAACAAAAAGCGGCATGTTCCTTGGCCCAAGCTCTTTCTACTTCCCAAACTTTGGACCAATAGCCCACATAGTGTCCATGCAGCGCCATGGACAAAAAATGCACACAAGTGGCAAAAAGTGAATTTTTTGACACTTTGCTGCGCAAAAACTGTATGTCCGACTGAAACTCAATTTAGTAAATCAAGAGATCTACCACACCAGAATGTGCATTCCAAATTGTGTGCAAATCCGTTGAATGGTTACAAAGTTATTAACATTCAAAATGTGAGGTTTAACATTAAAACTGACTACCACAATGCAAAACGCTATACACTAAATGTAAAGTACATCACGCAATATCTCTGCAGCAACTTAATTTTCCAACACCTAAATACCATAATTCCCATGTACATGACATCCCCTCAACACGCTGCAAATTTCAATTTAAGAAACCAAGCCGTGTCCAAGATATAACATTTTAAAATTTGAGATTTTCACTGGTCAGAGTGGCAGAATTCAGCACCTGTTTACATTTTACACACCTATCAATTGAAAAGTACGTCCATGGCAGTAAGGCTAGCTACTCTATAAATTTCAAGCCTCTACCACAATGCAAAATGCTGTCCGCAAAATGTAAACTGCGCCACACCACATCTCTGCAATGAATGTGTTTTCTGACAGCTAAGCACCGTTATTCACATTGACAGGACATCCCGTCAATACTCTCCACATTTCAAGTTAAAAGACCAAATCGTTTCTGAGATACAGTATTTAATTTTAAAAGTTGTTAAAATTGGGTTATATGATCCCTCTAAATCTGGCCATCTAGTCCCTCTCTCGGGATCAAAGAATCTTTGATTGTGAGCCTGCAAATTCTTTAATTGTGAGGAGGGACTAGATGGCCAAAACCCCATTCTTTGTTCACAAAATAACCATATAAATGTTCTCATATTGCTTATATTGGGAACTTAAAAGTGCTATAACTTTTGAATGCCCAAATATTTTTTCACCAAACAAAAAGTGGCATGTTCGGCCAGGGAAGCTCTTTCACACCAGCCATGTCACAGAGTGGCACACCACACAACGGCCGCTCAGCACCATGGACAATATCCCAAAAACTGCCTCCAAAATTAGATAATTTTGCATTTTTCAGTGCTTTCGTGTGCAAAGACCATAAAGTACGACCGAAATGAAATTTGGCAGATCAAGAGATCTGCCATTCCCCACTGTGCATACCCAATTTCATGCAAATCCATTGAACGGGTCCAAAGTTATTAATGCACAAAATTTTGAGTTTAACATAGAAGTGGCCTCATAACCCTAAATATAGGGGTGCGACCGCACCCCTATAATATATATACATATATATATATATATATATATATATATAGAGGTCCCATGTCAGGTGATCACAGAGCGGCGATCACCATTACAGCTACTGTAAATTGCCAAAAAGGTACGTATTTTGGCGATGCACACTCGCAGCATGGACAAAAATGGCTCTGAGACCTACGGGTCTTATTTTTAATGCGGTGAGCTGTGTCCCTGCACCCCCCACTTAATAATTCTCAACTCCAGGGAGGGTGCATGTCAGGGCAGGGTGAAAAACTTAAATAAATATAAAGCCGCTTGATGGCAAAAAAAAATCCCCATGCCGCACCAGACACAACCCTGCACCCTTGGCCTCCCAGCCAACCACCAGCCCCACCATGCTACTGGATGAGCTCGACAGCTGTCTGCCACACCTCCTTCCACATACCATCCCTCCCCTGTCTCTCCCCCCGCATGAATGTGCGTGTACACATGAACCCACTACTTCCTGTTGTAGTATTTCGTCCACCCCAGTATCTGGCCATCCCCCCTGCTAGGCAGCCATGAACACAGGTGCTGTAATTGAGTCAGATTTTTTGTAGGTGCCCAGTTTTGGTCACTTTGTTCACTGGATACCATATACAGTATATCTATCTACATAAAAAGGCAGAGTTTAAAGTTGCTCCCCCATTAATGTCTTATAGATGCCAAAGTCCTGAGATTGCCAGGCATGTGGAGTGCCACTCCTGCCACAGCAAAGAGGCCCACCGTGCCCATCCTGTAATCTGGAAGGGCAGGGCATGGAAATGAATGCCTCCACCATGCAAGACTATGGCAGGTCGGGGCAGGGCCAGCCCAGAGCAGACTGGAAGGTGGACCCAGCCACAGTAGCACTACAGCAGGCTATGGCAACAATGATGGAGAACCAGCAAAACCTTATGGTAAAAGTTCTCGAGCAGATGGAATTGATGACAAGTGCAAGGACACTTCCAAGGGGATCACCCAAGACACCAGGAAGTGGTAATAATAAAAGGGAATGAAAATGAAAAGAAGGTACCCCATAACAATAATAACACCAATCGAACAGTGCAGGTGCCAGAGGAACACACTGAAGCCCCAGATGATATAGCCTCAGAGGAGGATGAATCAGATGATCCACAGGATAGTGCTCAAGACGTTGAAGTAGAGCCCGACAAAGAGGACACTCCAGCAGTTCTGGAGGACCCCTTCATAACATCCAAACTGTACTCAGTTGAGAACAAACTGGATCTAATTAAATGGATAAAAACCACCACGGGGTTCAAACAACCAGAACCACACCCCAGGAGTAAACTGGATCCAATGAAACAACCACCACCAAACAGGAGAATTTCTTTCCTGTATGCCCAGTCTTTGATGATATAATCACAAAGGAATGGGAGGCAACAGATCCAGTCTGAATCCTGGGGAAAAAATGGCACTAGGCAGGATGTACCCCACCCAGGAGGACAAATTCAAGACATGGTGCACCGTGCCCAGAATAGATCCTAAAATAGCATAGCTATACAAGAGAAATGGTCCTCCCAGCAGAGGGTACAGCCACCCTGAAAGACACAGTGGACCAAATGATAGAGGAAATCTCAAGAAAATGTTTGAAATGTCTGGTCAAGCAGTCAGAACAGCTACAACAACAGTATATGCAGCAAGGGTACAGATTACATGGATTGAGGAGGCCGCCAAGAAGTTACCACCAAAGTCACCAGAAGCACAGCTACTGGACTACACACGCCAGGCAGCAAAGTACCAGGGAGACATATCCCTCAATGTGCTAACACTAAATGACAGAAAAGCAGCTGTAGCTAACAAGGTCAGACATTCCCTCTCGTTGAAACTATGGGATGCAGACAATGAGTCAAAAACCCATTTGCAGAAACTACCCTTCAAAGGAGGCCTCATCTTTGGAGAAGGACTGCAAGAATTTCTCAAAAGAAGAGGTTAAGGTAAAGACCTCAAAGGCAACAAGGATTCAGGATACCTGCCATCCCAATGTAAATGGTATCAGGGTTACAAAAAGCGCCATGATAAAAAATACAACAATAATTTTCAAGACAAAAAGAGTTCATACCAAAACAAGTACAACTACCCAATCAAAAGCAACTCAAGCTTCTAAAACAGAGGGGGTTCAGCCAGAAGCAAGTACACAAGCCAAAAGGGAAAGCCCAACAAGTTCACTCAATGACTATCCCATTAGAGGGGTAAATCAACTAATGCCGCATCAGAATACCCAAGGGGGACTTCAACTCAAACCAGACAAACAACAACAAGAAAACAAACCAATGGGGGAAGGACTAAAGCAGTTCAGCTCAACATGGATGAAAACAACCATGGACAAGTGGGTAAGGGAAGTGGTAGCAAAAGGTTATCATATCGAGTTCAGGGAAAAAACACACAGAGAAAGACTCATAGCATTGCCAGTGTTGAAAAGGAAAACTACCATGCAACAGGTCAAAGACATTCTAGACAACTTATTGTCCACACACCCAATACAGCATGTACCCCAGAAAGAGGAAGGACAGGGAATTTACTCAATCTTCTTTTTGGTCCCCAAAAAGACAAGGGACCTCAGACCTCTTCTAGATGTAAAACTAGTCAACATGTTCATACAAGCAAAGACGTTAAAAATGGAAACTATAAGGTCAGCCCTATGATTGATTCGAACAGGCAACTACCTCACATCTATAGACCTGAAAGATGCATACCTACACATTCCAATGCATCCATCCTACAGAAAGTTACTGAAATTTCACATAATGGGACAACACTGTCAGTGCCAAGCCTTACCCTTCAGACTGGCCTCAGCACCAAGGGTTTTCACAAAAGTGTAGGTAGTAGTGGCAGCAAAGCTAAGAGAACAAGGCGTCCACATCATATCTGATGATTGGCTGATAAGAACCAGATTCATACATGAGTCAGAAAAGGTCACAGACCAAACTATAAGGGCACTAACCGATCATGGTTGGGTGATCAACACAGCCAAGAGTTGTCTGACACCAGCACAACACATAAAACATCTGGGAGCAGAAATAGACACCAAGCAAGGGCTGTTAAGACCAACCACAAAAAGAATTAACAACCTGTTAAACATGGTACAAAGGCTAATGATGCAACAGATGTCCATGATAGCACTAGTTTCCTAAGTGTTATGGTGCATGTCATCTTGTATCGATCTGCTCCCATGGGTGAAATGGAACATGCACCCACTACAAATGCTTCTCCTACAATACGGCTCACCATCAGAGAAGAACATGCACTGCAAAATGATTCTGACCAAAGTAGCCAGAAAATTGCTGGACTGGCAGATGAACAAAGAGAATCTCACCAAGGGCAATCCCTTGGAACTCACACACGATGTCACGATAGACACGGATGCCAGCCTCTGGGGATGGGGAGCAATGATGACATTCAGGTCTGCCCAGTGCGAATGGACACTTTGGGAAATTAAAATGCCCATCAACACACTGGAGAGGAGAGCAATGTGAAACACCCTACAAGCCCTCAAAACACAAATTATATGGAAGGGAATTCTGATCAGATCAGGTCAGACAACTGAGCGGCAGTATCTTACATAGCCAAACAAGGAGACACAAAGAGCTTGAGTCTCCAGAAAGACACCAACATGGGCATAAAAGCATTTAAAACACATAACTGCACTACACCTAGCAGGCAAATTGCATACCACAGCAGACTGGCTAAGCAGAAAGCAGATACACCCCAGACAGTGGCAACTACATCCAGAGGTATTTCAAATGGTACAGAGAAAATGGGGCAATATCACCATGGACATGATGATGACCCGCAAGAACTGATCATCTGAGAAATTCTTCTTGAGGTTCAAAGAACCACATTCCGTGGGAATCGACATGCTCTCACTCCCGTGGACCCACGACTACTTGTATGTATTTCCCCCTCTTCCCACTCATCATTCAAGTACTCATGAATGTTCGGCAATCCATCAGAGTGATAATCCTGATCACACCACATTGGCCCAGGACAGCATGGTTCACTATGATAATAGCAATGGTGATGGACAGCTGACAGTTGCCAGTCAGGCAGGACATACTGATCCAGGGTCCAATGACACATTCGAACCCAGCCAATCTCAAACTTATGGCCTGGCTCATGAGATTGCTAAACACAGGCTATCATGAATGCATCATAGACACTATGTTATATTTAAGGTGACAATCCATGACTTCAACGTATGCCAGGCAGTGGTAAATCTTCATCTCATGGTGCAATGCCAAGAGCAGACCACCAGAATCAGTATCCATTGCAGACATACTTCTGTAACTCCAACATGGCCTAGAAAAGGGCATATCTCCAGCATCACTGAGGGTCCAACTATTTGAAAAAGGCACTGCATTAGGCACCATAGATGGAGCTAGTCCAGGAATACACCCAGCCGCCATAAGGTTCCTAAAGGTGGCTACAAACGTTGGACCTCAAACTAAACCAGTGGTACCACCATGGAACTTGACCCTGGTGCTTAACACACTCACACAGCAACCATTCAAGCCCATAACAGACATAGACATCTACTGGCTGGGCCTTAAAGCAACATTTCTTGTGGTAATATGTTCAGCACACAGAATAGGTAACATATTGGCCCTTTCCTGTAAAGAACCTTTCACAACCTTCACAACAGAAGGTATCACATTACATATAGTGCCATCCTTCATAACAAAGATGAATTCACCGTTCCATGCCCACCAGACTATTAAACTTCCAATATTTTATGAGGAGCAGAGAGATTGAAGAGAAAAAGCCCTACACAACCTATATTTGAGAAGGGCACTGGCAACCTACATAGAGAGAACAGCCTCCTTTAGATGCAGAAAAAGAGTATTTGTGATCAACCAAGGTCACAATAAAGGTTCAGCAGCAGCAAAAGGGACAATCACTTCATGGTTAAAGAGAACAATCATAGAGTCCTACAAGACTCATAACAAGACCCGAACTGATGAGGTCAAGGTACATGCCACCAGAGCAGCGGCAACCTCCTGGGCTGAGTGGAACTATGCAATGGCTGTAGATATATGTACAGCCACAACTTGGTCAACAATTCAGATCTTTACAAGATGTTACAGACTAAAAACAGTATTTCCCAAGAGCGCAACCTTCAGGGAAAAAAAACCTGTTAATGACAGCAACCCTATCTGATGCTGGATCCAATAGCTCCATCCCACCCTGTTGATGGGGTACTGCTTATTACGTACCCTAAGGTAAGAGGCGGGGAGTGCCATGGATATACAGACAACACAATGGTAGTTTACTCACCTGGTAAAGGTGATTGTGTGCCTGTACAGTATATCCATGGCAATCCTGCGACCCTAAGGCGCATGGACACAGCATTGGCTAGCACAAAAAAAAGAGGGGGTAACAAAAGAACATAGAAATTATAAGAGGATGAGATACCCAGAAGAGTGTAAAAGGGTACACAAAACAAATAACATGATTAAATATGCTGTTTTACATAGTTACTGAGTCTATTACTGTCTGTGCATGCATATAGTTGTTTACATTATATAATCTGTTTTAGGATACCAAATGACATAGTGTGCATATATATATCATTATGTGTTCTATTATATTGTCTGACATAGAAACATAGAATTTGACAGCAGATAAGGATCGCTTGGCCCACCTAGTCTGCCCATTTCCCTACCTAACAAATAAGCTGCAGATCCTAGTTAACCAACAGCTTACTTCTTCCTACCTCCCCACTAGAATTGCCTTATGTCTGTCCCATGCATTCTTGAATTCTCCCATGTTTTTGACTCTATGACCTCCTCAGGAAGGATGTTCCATGTGTCCACAGCCCTCTCTGTGTAAAAATACTTCCTCACATTACCTCTGAGCTGTCCCCCCCTCTATCTTCAAATTGTGCCCCTTTGTTTCTGCACATCTCTTTTTCTGAAAGATGCTACCCTCTTGGACTTTGTTGATTCCCTTGAGGTATTTGAAAGTTTCTATCATGTTCCCCCTCTCCCTCCTTTCCTCGAGGCTATACATCTTTAGTTCCTTTAGTCTTTCTTCATATGTCTTCTGATGCAGACCCTGTATCATTTTGGTAGCCCTCCTCTGGACAGCCTCCACCCTGTCTATGTCCTTGCGGAGATGGGGTCTCCAGAACTGTACACAGTACTCCAGATGTGGTCTCACCAACTGTCTGTACAGAGGGCCAACAACTTCCTGTTTTCTACTGGTGATTCCTCTCCCTATGCATCCCAGTATCCCCCAGCCCTCCTTACTGCCTTCTCACATTGCTGGCCCATTTAGGTCATCTGATATGACTACCCCCATGTCCCTTTCCATTTTTGTTGTTGTCAGTATCTCACCCCCACATTGTGTATTCTTCCCCTGGGTTTTTGTTTCCCAGGTGCATTACTTTGCACTTCTTTGCATTGAATCTAAGCTGCCATACATGTGACAATTCCTCCAACCATGCCGAGTCCCTTTTCATCCTTTCCACCCCACCTTGTGTAGCAACCCTGTTGCAGATCTTTGTGTCATCTGCAAAGAGATGTACTTTCCCTTCTAGTCCCTCTGCAATGTCACGTATAAAGACATTAAAAAGGACCGACCCCAGTACTGAACCCTGCAGTACCCCACTAATAACCCTCCTTTCTTCACTGTGGACTTCATTTATTATTACCCGCTGTGTCCTTGTGTCCAACCAGTGTTTTACCCAGGTTACCAACCTGGAACCCACTCCCAGGCTGACTAATTTGTTTATTAATCTTTTGTGTGGGACTGTGTCAAATGCCTTGCTAAAGTCTAGGTAGGCCATGTCCACAGCCCCTCCCTGGTCTGCTTTGGTCACCCAGTCAAAGAAATCAATTAGATTTGTCTGACATGACCTTCCCACTGTGAATCCACGCTGCCTTGGATCCTGTGTCCCACTGGCCTCTAGGTGCTCAACAGTTCTTTCCTTTAGAAGTGATTCCATAATTTTCCCTACCACTGAGGTTAAACTGACAGGTCTGTAGTTTCCTACCTCTGTCTTGCTCCCACTTTTGTGAAGGGGAATCACATCCGCCCTCCTCTAGCACTCAGGTACCACACCATCCTCCCATGATTTATTAGAAAGGGTAGTCAGTGTTGTTACTAGTTCTTCCCTTAGTTCTTTTAGAATTCTTGGGTGAATCCCATCAGGCCCCATTGCTTTATCCACCTTCAGTTTTAAGAGTTCTTTCAGAACCCTTTCTTCTATGAAAGGACTAATATCAACCCCCCTATCCAGAGTGCTTCTATTGACTGGATTAGGTATTTCCCCCTGCTTTCCTATTGTGAATACTGAGCAGAAGTATTCATTCAGTATCCCTGTTTTTTCACTGTCAGTCTCTGCCCAACCACGTTCCTCTTTGTTCAGCCTCAGTATCCCTGCCATAGTCTTTCTTTGCTCCCTAATGTACCTATAAAAGGTTTTATCCCCCTTCTTAACTGAGATGGCTATCTTTTCCTCGGTTTGGGTGTTTGCTATTCTGACTGCCTTACCCACTTCCTTCTGCTTTAACTGGTACAGTTCTCTGTCCTGCTCCTTCTGTATTTCCTTATACTTCCTGAATGCTATCTTTTTATCCCTTACCTTCCCCGCCACTTCTTTTGAGAACTATAGTGTTTTTTTCTTTCATTTTGATTTGTTTATTTGCTTCACACAAAGGCTTATTGCCTCTGGATGTCCGTTTTGATGTTTCCCCATTGTTGCTCCACCCTACCTTCTTGCCTGTTTGCTAGTGCTTTTCTGAGGTACTCTCCCATTTTGACAAAATCAGCCCTCCTGAAGTCCAGTAACTTCACTTTTGTGTGGCTTGACTCTACAGCTAAGTTTATCATGAACCACACTGTTTGGTGGTCGCTTGTTCCCAAATGGCAACTCACTTCAAGATCAGAGATCCTCTCTCCATCCCCATTTGAGAGTACCAGGTCTAAGATTGCTCTCTCCTGAGTGGGTTCCAAAACTAGCTGTCTGAGGCATGCCCCCTGTAGGGCATCAAGAATCACCCTGCTCTTGGATGTGGCTGCAGCAAAGATGCTCCAGTCAACATCTGGCATATTCAGGTCCCCCATCAGCAATATCTCCCCTTTCTCTGCCATCCCAAGGATGCCTTCTATCATTTCCTTGTCCATTTCCTCCCCTGAGATGGGGGTCTGTATACAACCCCTGTGCAGATTGTGGAGCCATTTCCAGTCTCCAAGGTGACCCACAGTGCCTCCTCTCCTCCCTGTTTACCCTTTAGTTCTGTTGCTTTGATCCCTTCACTTACATAGAGAGCTACTCCTCCTCCTCTTCTTCCCTCACTGTCCCTCCTGTAGATTGTGTACCCTGGTATGTTGACATCCCAGTCATGGTTCTCTGTGTACCATGTTTCCATGACTGCCACAATATCCAGGCATCTCTCTTCCATTAAGGCCACCATTTCAGGAAGCTTTTTATCTAGACTTTGGGCATTGGTACTCATTACCCTCCATTTTTTTATGGCTTTATTTCTTTTTGCCCCATCCCTGTCCCTACTGCCTTTGTCTTTTTCTCCATTTACCCCTTCCCTTCTCCCTTTCAACTGCTCTATCTTTGTGTTTACCTCACTAATTACCCTGATTTGGGGGTGGCTGGGATTTCCCTTCTCTTCTTCAGTGCCTCCCCCCTTGGCTAGTTTAAATGCTTGCCAATGAAGCATTTAAACCTATTACCTAGGATTCTGGTTCCCCTCCAGGATAGATGCAGACCATCACACCTGTATAGGCCTGCATCCCTCCAGGTGGAGCCCCAGTCCCCAATGAAGCCAAATCCCTGAGCTCTGCACCAGCTTTTCAACCAGCCATTGAATCCCATGGTGTGGAGTACCCTAGCCTCATCCATGCCATAGACAGGTAGCACTTCCGAGAAAGTTACCATGTGTGCTACTTGTCTAAGGCCCCTCCCCAACTCCACAAACTCCTTTTGCACTGCTCTGATCCCATTCTCAGCCAGGTCATTCTTCCCTAGGTGGATAATGACATCCAGTTCCCTCCCCCTTGCCACTGCTCCCACAATCCTGAGGATTTTTCCTGTCCCTCCAAGCCTTGGCGCCAGGCAGGCACCTTACCTCCTTTCCCCTCCCTTCCCGTTCTACCCCCCCAACAATTGAGTCCCCCACTAGGAGTTGTTTCCTTCCCCTGTGGGGTGCTGGGCCACCTTCCTGTGGGTCTCCATTATGAAGATTCCCAGCATCCTCCTTGGTCTGCACTGCAGATTCCTCCATAGAGGAACCATGCTTCGCCAGAGTGGTGAATGAATTATGGAGAGGCACAAGTGGAGGGATGCACCTCTGTTCCACCAACCTCACCCTCCCTGAGCCCATCATGGTCCAGTCACTCCTCTTTCTTGGCAACCTCTGAGGTAGTGGTGATGGCCTGGGTGGTCCCTGGGTGGGGGAGCTGGTTTCCCAAATCCTTGCCAGGTCAGCATGGAGACGAACAACCTCCTCCCTCAGATCAGAGAGGTGCCTGCAAATAGGGCAGAAACACAGTCTCCAGAATATCTCCTGGAAGACTGCTGCTCCACAGCCAGTGTATTGCACCACTCCCCACATGTCTGTGTCCCTTCCAGTTACAGATGCTATTTTGTTTTTTTGTTCTTGCTTCAGTGTGTGCAAGCTTGTGAGTGTCTTCACCCCCTATTCAGTGTGCTGTGCCTTTAAGGATATGAACATGTGTATGTTGTTAGCAGTTTTGGGGAAGTGATGTCACAGCCCCTGCTATAAGGAAGTTATGTGCTTGGGACAGGTGGGGTGAGGGAAGGGTGGGTGGGAGTAAACCTGTGCCGTCCAGAAACAATCACATACAGCTCTTACCCTCTACAACGGGGAGTGCCTTCCTTCCTTTCAGACACCTATTTCACAAAGGCTAAGTAACAGGTCTAGTCACAACTGACTGCAAATATCTCCAAGCTACAGTTTCTCCCTGGTAAATTAAGGTTAAAACTAAGAAAAGTCCCCCAAAAACAGAATCAATACTAGTTACTTACACAGGTCCAAAAAGAAATAATTCAGTTCAGTGTAGTCTAGAAAATAACCTCCTTGATTCAGGGAAGCTGTGGCTGCTTTCTCACTCTCCCTGTCTCAGTCTCAGCAGACTGTGATGTAATTTGGTTCTGTATTTGGGTCAAGCCTGCAAAGGGCCGTGTGGCCCAGTGCTTTTTTACCCAGTTAACAAAGTTTTAAATAAATAAAATACATATTTTACAGCTGAGGAAGTATCTAACAGGAGACAAAGGGAACCTAAGGGGTTTCATGGAAGGTTGAAATCTGATCTTAGGTCACATGTGCATCAGACAGCCTATCAGGCTGACATAACCCTAAGGTTAGAGGAGGGGAGTGCCATGGATATACAGGCATACAGTCACCTTTACTGGGTGAGTAAACTACCATTTTTTCAGTTATCTTCTCCAGTAGTTCCCTGTCCCCACCCTATGTACACATTTCCTTCCTACTTTTTGACATTTCTTCACTCTGTTCTGGGCTCATTTACACATCTGATAATACCCATCTTCCCACAGATACTTGAAAACAAGAGTTTGACATAAGATACAAATTCACCAGCCATAACAATAAATCATTATTCAAAACCTTTGTGAATGCAGTCACAGACATCTATGATCTCCCAAGACATAATTACAGCCCTTGCTTATCTTTTCAGCCCAGAAAAAGGCGACTTATGGTATCTTAACATTGAACAGTCCTCTTCACTGTTTTGCTGTACATCAACTCTAAAGTACAGTCTATTTTTATAAATCTATTTTTTCCTTCAACAGTTTTACCAGGAATATCTTCTGAGCTGAGAAACAGGTCATTTCTGGAGATTAGTTCAGCTGGGTTAATTTTCCAACAAATATAACATCTTCTCTGAAAACATGGGAAAACAGCCAGACAAAAGTCAAATTTAAATAACAAACATGAAGAAAAAATATTTTATACTATGACCAGTAGTAATAATGTCACAAGTGACATTCAACCTAAAAAGTAAACATGTAAATGGATAGGTAGGTACTTTCTCCCTGAGAGCAGTTGTCTATGGCATCTAATACTCATTATAAACAGTGTCTAAATTGCATAAACCTATAGTTTTAACAAATTGCTAATTAACAAATTATATACAGTACTGCATGTTCCTATGCACTGGCAATTCATGATGTTTGACTCAGTGTACTGAATTTAAATGTTTTGATTTATTATTAATCTTCTAATGCTTAGCCAAGGAAGAAACATATAAACATACACTATGATGGCAGAAAAAGACCAGAAGTTCATCCAGTTTGCCCATATTCCCTATAATCCCTGGAACCTTCCCTGGAACCTATTGTTCCTCCAAGATATTAACCCTCCCCATTCTATCCCCATTCTCCTCCCTGGTCTTGTCGACCCAGGTGACCACTATTCCCTTCATTCTAGTCCATGCCTGCTTGAATCCCCTGACTGTGTTTGCACCCACCAACCTCAGCTGACAGACTGTTCCAAGGTTCCACCATCCTTTCCATAGAGAAGTACTTACTCACGCCCCTCCTGAACCTCCCTCCTGTTAATTTCCACTTGTGACCATGTGACCTCGAGTTAGTATTCAGGGTAAAAAAATTACCCAGTTTACCATGTTAATTCCTTTAAGGAACTTGAAGGTCTCTGTCATATCTCCCCTCTCCCTTCTGGTTTCCAGTGAATACATATTAAGTGCCTTGAGGCACTCCTCATAGGACCTGCCCTGCTGTCCCTGAATCATTTTTGTTTCCCTGCACTTCACTGTTTCCAATCTGCCCCTGTCCTTTCTGAGGTGAGGGCTCCAGAACTGAACACAGTACTTCAAGTGAGGCCTCATTAGGGATCTATACAGGGGGAAGTGTTGCCTCTTTTATTCTGCTATCAATACTCCTCTTGATACATCCTAACATCCTGTTAGCCTTGCTATAGGCCTTGTTGCACTGGCTTGTTTGTTTAAGGGAGTTACTGATAATAACTCCTAGATCCCATTCTGCATCTGTAGTGCCAAGTTTCACCCCACTCATCCAGTACTCCGTCTAAGGGATCCTTTTTCCTAGGTGCATTAGCTTGCACTTTTTGGCATTGAATTTTAACTGTCAGACCTTTGACCACCCCTCCTGTTTTCGTAGGTCCCTCTGTATATCTCTTGTTCCCTCATCACTGTGCACCCTGCCACATAGTTTTGTGTCATCTGCAAAGAGACACATCCCTGCCCTGGATTCCCAAACCAATGTCACTAATGAATATGTTGAAGAGGACTGGGCCCAGGACAGATACCTGTGGAACCCTGCTCGCAACCTACATCCCTCCGATTTAGCCCCACTGACTGCCACCATCTGCTGCCTCCCTTCTAGCCAGGAACTCATCCAGTTCACTACAGTTTTAGCCACACCCAGGTCTTCCATCTTTTTGAGCAGCCTTTTGTGCAGTACCAAATCAAAAGCCTTGCTTAAGTAAAAGTACAGTAGATTCACAGTGTGACCCTTGTCTACTTCCTTTGTCACACAGTCAAAGAAAAAAAGCAGGTTAGTCTTCAAAGACCATCCTGTCATGAAACCATGTTGTTTACTATCATCCATGGGCACTGAATTCTGTGTACAACCCACAAGAACAAATGTGGGCAGAGCCTCCTATTTTTACAGAGGGCCAATTTTGTGGAATTCTTTGCCAATTCATCTTACAGCAAATACAAAACCCATATATTTTAACACCATAATAAACTGGCCAGTGCCACAAGGCTGTAAACCACAAATCTGCTGCCCTGATTATGATGTTGGTTAAACACTGTGTGTATGTTGGCTTTCAACTTAAAATTAATCTTTATTTCACTGTATATATTGAAGATTTTTGTAACTGAGACTTGTATTATAATATTGCTTTTATCTACATGTGTTTGTAAATGTTGATATTTGTATGTTAATGGTACCCATTGAAAATTAGCTTCTTGCTCAATTGGGGTTGACCATGTTCATCGTGTGTTTGTAAATCATGAATAAATTTTACTACTACGACTACTACTGTCCTGGAACCTGTTGCTCTCTAGGTAATCCATGGGGTCCTCTTTGATTAGTGATTCCATCAGTTTCCCCACAATGGAGGTCAGACTGACAGGCCTGAAGTTCCCTGGTTTCTACCTATCCCCTCCTTATGAAGCAGTACAATGTCTGCCATTCTCCAATCCCTTGGAACTTCCCCAGACCTAAGTGAGCAGTTGAACAGCCCAGCCTATGGTTCAACCAGTTCTGCTGCTAATTCCCTAAGTATACCTGGATGCAACCCATCTGGTCCTGGGGCCTTATCAATCTTAAGTGCTGCCAGCCCCTTCAAGACTCTCTTGCTAGTAAGTATTGGCTGTCTCATTTCCAGGACTCCCTTAGTGGTGGATTTGATGCTGCTTTCTGGCATGTACCCACAGTCCTCCTTAGTGAATACTGAGCAAATGTAAAAGAGTAAGAGCTGGCAGAGAAATGTTTACAGTGTCATAAGGGCTTTAACATGTAGAGTTGGAATACTCTAAACAGTACAGTTAGTTAGAATTAGAATACTGTAAACAGTACATTTTTTATTGAACTGAATTAATTAGAAGCAGTATTCATTAACATTTTGAAACAATGCTTCTTACAAATGTTTTTTTTAAAACTGTTGTATGTTTTGTATATTAATATGATACAATAAAATACTTGCAACATAATGTACCACCTGAAGATGGGCTCTCTGTAGCATGAAAGCTTGTGTACTGAAAATTGCATGTTGTTTACCTGTTTCTGCAGTATTTTGGGGAAAGGATCAGAAAAAGTTTGAGGTGGCATAGCTGTCAATTGCATAACTTACTGTAGCTAATTCCTATTGATACATTTAACATGTGCCAATATACTGTACATTAAACATTTATGGTTATATGTGTATTGCTGTATATGGATATAAATGGAACTGTATCAACAATGGAAATGGCATTGACAGGACTTAACCAGGTCAACATGATGCCAAGCTTTTGTTTCAAAACAAATTAAGTTCTTAGCCCTACCGGTTTGAATATTAGCCATTCTCAAAGAAGTTATTTTTTAAAAGGCTGTCTTTTGAACTGTTTATTTATTCCACATAAAACCCTTTAGGAAGAGTCTATTTACAAAGGATTTAGAGTCAGCAATAACAAGACACAGCAGCAAATATAAAGGAATGACATGAAAACAGGAAAAGCTCAGTGTGTAACATAGCTTCGTGCTAAGAAAAGTAAACAATACTAGCAGACAAAACACAAGGTGAATAAGGCAAATTTAACAAATATAATGAGGGTTACAGGTAAGACAATGACAAAAACAGTAGTGCGAGTTGGAGCAGCCACTCTCCAATGAGCGAACACTAGTAAAACAAATTACAATTCATACTGCCATGGTCTAAGACCATGGGCATCAGTGAACCAACATTTCAAATAAGGAACTACATCAAGGGCATGAGCGGGATTGGTTAGTGGGAGTATCAGAGCTAGGACTTTTTTTTTCAAATGAACCATGAAGCCAGGTCAACACTGATATGTTCTGTGGCTACAAGTCTTTCAATTTTTGATGCTATCTATCTATCTATCTATCTATCTATCTATCTATCTATCTATCTATCTATCATACTGGCGTGGTTGGGCCTGCATATTAGGGTTGAGTAAGCACGCTAATGTTAAACACCACTTTTTGCACCTTAATAACTTTGCCTTCATTCAGGCAATTTGCTTGAAATTTGGAATGCTTAGAGACGATGCCAGGATCTCTGGATCATAAACATTTTGTCGCAATTGAGGGGGCAGAGTTACAGAGGGACAAAACCCCACAATTACATACATTTTTTGTTCACCTGTATGTAACTAAAAATCTGTTATGATTTGAAACCTGAAACTTTTTGGTTTGATAATGTACTTGCTTTTGTTGTTTCTATCTCACAAACTTAAGTATTATTTAAAATGGGACTTCCTTCGGATTGTCAACCCTAATGCCCACCCCCTTCCTAAGGTCAGACATGATCCCTTTTCTTCACAGAGGGTCCTGCATGAAGACAGCTATGACAGATTCTGTTGGTAACATGTGGTGAGCCATACTTCTTCATCTTTGAAGAGTATATCACTATGAGGCACTGCCTTAGAGCTGTACTTTGTGCTTTGCTCAGGAAGCTGTAGGCAGGGATGTGAGGGAGTGGGCATTAGGGTTGACAACCCAAAGAAGTCTCAAACACTGACTTGCCAATATTCCAGAGACCCAAAACCCTAATGTTTTTCATTTCCCTACTTTGTGCACTTCGTGTTTTTCAACTATAATATCTGCATTAAAGTAGTTTTTTGCAATTTATATGTAAATGCATACTATACATATATATATATATATATATATATATATATATATATATATAAATCTATATCTATATCTATATATATATGGGATATGACATGGCCTAACTGAAGATATCATATTTATCTTCACAAGAGGTCAATGATATCATGATATCTCATGAGTGGCGAAGCCACGAGTGACATATCTTGATGACATTGGCCTCAAGTGAAGATAAATGTGATAGCTTCAGTCAGGCCATGTCATGTTCTGCTTATACAACATATGTTTTGGGCTACATGCAAAATAGTTCTCAGAATGAAAACCCCCTTTATCTCCCAGCAACAGAACAGATGCCATGTTATTTGGAAAGAGAAATGATCTGGTTGATCCTGCAGTTTAGCGTTCTTGAAATACAAGTATTTGGTTGACAGTGGCATTATTTTTACATAAATGCTTAAAATAAATACATTAAAAAGATAGTGAAAGTAGTTCACTTTGTACTGTGAGGCGACTTCTCTCTTGGACTTGCATCCCCATATATACATATGCTCATAACGGAGATATCTGGTTGATCCTGCTGTTATTTTTAAACAAATAATTGTAAAATATATCTGGTTGATCCTTGTACTGTGACAGTGGGTAACATGGAACAGTAGTTTAAGTATGATCCGAAAATCACTACTTTCAGTGCCACCCAAGAATGTAATGTGACCGACCGCTATGAAGCCTCACGCATGAGGAACTGGCAGAGTGCTACCATAAGGCAGTGTTTGTCAGTAAACTTGTAAAAACTGTTTATTAGCTTAGTTTTAAAAGCATTTGTTTTAAAAAAGCTGCTTACTTCACCAAAAGGACAGGGAGCAAGTCGACATCTTTAGAACCGGTACAGGAAGTGGGAGCATCTGTTGCTATAGGAACACATGTGCACACATCCTTGCCCTATTCTGAAGCTGCCGAGTTGGTCACTGTCCTTTCGGTTGAGTAAGCAGCTTCTTTAAAACAAATGCTTTTAAAACTGAGGTAATAAATGCTTTTTTATAACTTTACTTACAGAGGCTGCGTTATTGTAATGCTGTGGCACCACCTCATGCATCAGGCTTGATAGCGCTCGCTCACACTAAATTCTCGGGTGGGAGTGAAAGTACTGTCAGGGTTAACATTGCAGGATCAACCAGATACTTTTCAAGAGTATTATTTAAAAAAAAAAAAATAAGGGCAGAATGAAGCCAATATTTCAGGCATCTGTGTATGGGGGGGGCGGGTTAGCAGGTGCTATAGAGAAGCAGCGAGAGAATAGAAAGTGAAATGCTTTCACTTTCTTTCTAATGATGTATAGGAACATAGAGATATCTCCATGATGTATAGGAACATGGAGATATCACTATGATATATAGGAACATGGGGATATCAGTGATATCTCCACTGCCTGCCTCAGATATCACTTTTTATCTGTTAATATATCCCAAAACATGTGTTGTCTAAGTATATAGGTATATATATATATATATATATATATATATATATATATATATATATAGGGGGATACATGATGGGCATGAGTATGATATGGCAAATATTGTCACTCCTGCAGAGTGAGCTCTGGATATCTCATGAGTGCTGAAGGCACAGTGAGATATCCAGAGCTCATAATGGAGAAGTGACAATATTTGCCATAGCACATGATCTGCCCATCATGTATTCGATACATACAATAGGGCCAAGAGTTTTAGAAGTTTTGTTATGCTGTCTTGTGTTCTGTTCTGTTTATGTGTTTGCTCATTCTGTGTGTGAGCTTTTCTGAATGGGCTGGCAGTGTTATAAACTCTGGGAGACACATGAGTGTGTTTTGCAATGCTAAATGAGTTAGTTTTAGGTAGGAGTGAGAAACATAATTTTGTGAGGCTGTATTGTTTAGAAGCCTGGCTGCAGTGAAGCTGAGAGCATCACAGTAATTGTAATGAGCTGAGGGGTAGAGTGTCAGAACAGCTGATACTGTTTTAAGTGGTAATTAAGTTAGCTGCAGGCAGAGTGCAGAGTGTTCTGAGAAATTGTGCTCTTTAGGATTCTGGCTGCAGTCAAGCTCAAAGTATCACAGTAATTGTAATGGGTGAGAATCAGAGTTTGAGGAACAAGTGAGAGTGTGTTTCAGTGGTAGTTGAGTTAGCTGCAGGCAGTAGTTTAGACTGTTCTGTGAAGCTGTGCTGTTTAGAATTCTGGCTGCAGTCACAGTAATGAGCTGGAAGTTGGTGGGGGGGGGATAGGTGTGTTTTGTAATGCTCACTGAGTTAGCTGTAGGCAGCAGTGAGACCTCTGAATAAGTTCTGCATTTGTATCTATGGTAACAGCACAGGTGGTTCTTGCATGCTGAGGGGAAACCTGCCTAGAGTGATGACTTTTTGTGACCTGTGTGAGTAAATGGCTGATATCATCAGAGTAGAGCAAAGGATAAAAATATCACACTGCAGTGGATGATACACCGTTTTATCTCACTCATTTACCACTCACCCCTAATATATATATATATATATATATACTGCATCATCTTCTGAGTATGCAATTTGTAATGTTTTGCAAATGTGTGCAAGGAAGACCAGATTTTTGCTGTGGACAAGCTGGAGACTAAGGTGTTGGCCCTTTTTGCCTAAGAAGGTGCTATAGCCCTGGTTGCATGTGTTTGATCAAAGCTAGTGGTGACAACATCACTGCTGCATAGCCCACTGCTATACATGTGCCTTTGTGAGCTTTAGTGTGGTGTTCTTCTTCCGTAGTCTGATCTGTAGTCTGATCCATGTTGTGTATTGGATGCTTTGAAAGGTTGTAAGTAAAGTTTTATATGTAACACTCCAGGTCGGGCCTGAAAAAGGACTAATGGTCCAGAGCCTTACCCAGTTAAAAAATTATTAAATAAAAAAAAATTAACACTAGAGTAATGAGTGGAGAAGGGTACATAATGCTACCAAATGGGCTAATTGCAATCCAATGTACTGTTTGAAAATCTTTTTGCTTGTACCAAATGCATGATTTTTTTTATTATTCATTTGCAGACAATGTGAAGAAATTAAGGAATAGAATTCAAACATAAGATAGTTCTTTTAGAACAAGAAATTAATCTCAGAAAAGTTAATGAAACACTCACTTAGCTCAGGTCTTCTATCTCTCCAGCTCCTACCCCATCCCTTTCCATGTCTCCCCAACCTGGCATGGTAGATAATGAGTCTAGCTCAACATCTAGCAAGAAGAAGCCCAAGGAGGATTCCATCTCAAATATCCTGATTGGTGTGTCGTTAACCATAGCAGGAAGGCTAAAAAGGGGTGCAGAGCATTAGGAAATGTAATTCCCCTGTCAGATACTGTAGGTTTCATCCCCTTAGCAAACAACCATGTCCTGACTGAAAATGATACATTGTTGTCTCCTTTAGGAGAGTCACCATAAACAGTACCTTTGCATACAACCAGGCAGACAATTGTGATAGGCGACTCCATTATTAAATACACTGATAGTAATATTTTCAGTCTTAATAAACAAAACAGGATGATTAATTCCTTTTCAGGTGCACAAATTAATGATTTAACTAACATGGTGGACAATATACTTGAGCTGGCGACAATCTGCTTGCATTTATTCATGTTGGGACTAATAATATGATGAGGAAATCAATGATGGATATAATAAATCGTTTCATTAAACTGGAGAACATATTAAAAGCTAGGGGTTGCAAAGTTATATTTTTGGAAATATTACCTGTACCTTGTGTAACCTATTAGAAGCTTCAGAGTATAACATAGTTAAACTTATGGTTAGGGAACTGGTTTAAAGAGATGGGTTTTGGATTCCTCAGACAATAGGATGCTTTTTGGGGCAAACCAGATTTATACTGTAGAGGCAGTTTGTACCTAAATTATAAAGGCAGTAGAATCATGGGAACCAGAATGGAAGCAGTGATTTAAGGCTCTGAGCTGCAAGTCTGGTGACATCCAGCAGACCAGACCTGGGTTTGAGTCCCACAGCTTCCACTTGCATACTGTATGACCCTGAGCAAGTCACTTAACTTCCCTGTGCTCCCAGGTTTACAGGTTGCTCCTGTAAAAAAGCGTTCAGCTTAGTGTGCTACTCCTGGTTAAACAACTAAAAAAAAAGAATTGAAAACATCATCAGCTTGACTTTAAACTGCAAGAGACTGGGGAGAAAGGGAAGACAATAATCCTATTACAATGGGTTTTAAACCGGAAGAAAGCAAGGAAAATGAACTCCTTAAGTGTTTTGTTTTTTAATGCTAGAAGTTTAAATATCAACAAAAAATTATAGTTTGCACATCTGGCCAGTATCCAAAAGTTAGATATTATTGGTATAACACAAAAATGGTGGGATGATGGCAGTACATGGTTATCATCTGTTTAGTTTAGAAAGACTGGGGGAAAGAGGAGATGGAGTTGTGTTGTATATTAGAGATAACATCAAATATAACAAATAGACCTACTTAAGGGATCTACAATTTTTGTATGAATCCATCTGGCTTACTACTTCAGGCATTAAGAGAAAAACTAATTGTTTTTTTATAGGCCTACTGACAGCAGAGCTGAGGCTACTGAAACATTAATTCGACAAATTACACATTTTTTTGATGGTAGAGACATTATAATAATGGGAGATCTTAACATGCCTAACACTGACTGGGATGATATGTTTGCCTCATCAAATCTGGGTTCTAAACTTGTGGATCTTTTAGTTACTCATGACTTGTGCCAAGTTCTTAATGAACCTACAAAAGGGGAAAATATACTAGATGTGATCTGTACAAATATTAAGGACAATATCCATAACTTTGTTTTAGATGATTCGTTATGTAATAGTCATCATTTATCCATTCAATATTCCTTAAACAGGGAAAAAAGATTATGAAAGGTAGTAATATTATAAAAAAAGTTGTAATAGAGCAAATTTTGCTGCTATTAGAAATTCATTTAGAAGTATTAATTGGGATGCAATCTTAGCGCCTACAGATGTTGAGCAGTCTTGGTTGTTCCTCATTTCTATAATTACTGATCTAGAGGATAAATCTGTTCCCAGTAAGAAGGGTTATAATTATAATGAAGGGAAGGATCTTCCCTGGTTTAGTCTTAAGTTTAGGAGGCTGATTAATAAGAAAAAGAAATATGTTTCAATAATGAAGGAAAACCCATCAGAAATTAATATTAAGAACTATAAAACTGCACTAAGGACTATTAAACAGGCCATAAAGAAGAGTACTGTAGGAGAAATTTGGAATTCAAGCTTGTCCATTTGAGGGATAATCTAAAGGCTTTTCACTCCTAAGTTAATTTAATAAAAAACAATATCAGAGTAATAGGCCAGTTGGTTACTGACAATATTACTTACATGACGTGGCTAATTTTTTAGCAACTATTTCTGTTCAGTATTTAATAAGCAAGGTGAACATGTATCAGCAAACTACAACACCTTTTAGACTATGATCTCACAGGATCCAATAGATGTAAACATTTTTTATAATAAACTCTCATCCCTGGACTCGAATGAGTCTGCATGCCCTGATGAGGTACACCACAGAATAATGAAAGAATTAAGATGTGAACTGGCACCAGTGTTAACAACCATATGTAATAAATCCTGATTTGAAGGTATTGTACCTATGGAATGGCATATGGCAATGGGTGTTCCTTTGTTTCAAAAAGGTAATAAATCTGTACCCGGGTAATTACAGACCGATTAGTTTAACATCTGTATTCAGTAAAATCATGGAAGGTATCATAAAGGACAGAATTATAAATGATATGTTGGAGAAGGGTCATATTGATAATACTCAGCATGGCTTTGTTAAAGGTAGATCCTGAAACACTGATCTTATTTCTCTCTATGAAAAAGTGGAAGTGTGGATAATGGCAATGATATTGATGTCATCTACTTGAATTTCAAAAAGGCTTTTGACACCATAGCCCATTATATATTAATAGCTAAAATGATTAAAATGATTAATCTGGGCATTAATAATATAGTTATAAAATTGAGTTCAGGCTTGGTTGTCAAACAGAAGACAGATGGTTAGGATTAACGGTTTTATATCAGAGTTAGGTAAGGTGACTAGTGGCATTCCACAGGGGTTGGTGCTCAGACCTCTATTCTTTAATATATATACAGTATATACATGATCTACAAATTCACAAAAATAATTGTTTAATGAAGTTTGCAGATGACACTAAATTGGGTGGTGTAGCTACTTAAGTTCATGACAGAATAAGACGTTCAGCAGATCTCCAAAGTACAACAGACTGGGCTAATAACCACTGTTTGCAATTTAATACTGATAAATGTGTACTTATACATTTCAGCAGAACTAATGTTGCTCATGATTATCATATCAATGGCGTTTTACCTCAGATATGTTAATAAAGCTATAGATTTAAGAATACTTATTAGCAACAATATTAAGATTAGGAGGCAGTATAGACTAGTGGTTAAGGGCACTGAGCTGCAAACCTGGAGACCTGAGTTCGAATCCCATCAGCCCCCCCCTGCATACTGCGTGACCCTGAGCAAGTCACTTAACTTCCTTATTCTCCCAGGTTGTACGTAAGCAATAATACCCGACAGGGTGGGCGGTATTGGGCATTACCGGACTGCCCAGAGGCGTAATGAGGCCCGACGCCGCAGGCGGAGGGCCTTATAGCCCCTGGAAGGTCCGGTATTGCCCAATACCACCCACCCTGGAGGGTAGTATTGCGCTTAGAAAATGGGCACTGTAAAAAAATCAGTTAAAAAAAATGGTTAATAAAAAATTACTTTAAAATAAGTTTTGTAATAAAAAAGTCCCTCCACCTGTATTACAATGATGTGGTTTGAATAGTAAAATAAGTTACACCCCCACCACACACATACACATACACACACACGCTGGCCTTGTAAAATAAATATAGTATATAATCTGTGGCTGAATCACGCATGCAGCATTCTGTGACATGGAGAGGATTGGGAGCTTATGGTTTGGGCAGGAAACGAACATTGTTGAAGCTGTGGCTCGAGAAGTGTTTGCAGTCGATTCTAGTGGTGAGCTGGACTGCAACATCATCTGTGAGATGAGAGGGCAGTTACGCTAGAATTGCTGTAGTGGGGTAAATGTATTACTTTTTTTTATTTTGGGTTTAAAAAAGACAGGCGTCCTTGTTTTGTTTGTGCTGAAGAGCAGTGCTGCTGTCAAGACGAGCCATGAGTGTATCAGAGTAGCAGTGAATTTGACAGGAGGCAGTGCAGTACATTTGTTCTAGTCAAAATAAAGCAGTGGTCTCCAAAGGAAGGATATTTTCAGAACTGCCCCTTGCTTTTTTGTGGGTCACTATTGAAAATGGGCTTTGTGTGATTTGGAGCGGGAGTGTCGATGTGTCCGGTGCCACAGTTTGGGTAAACGTGCATAGAATGTGGAGCACTGAGCATGCGACTTGCTAGCAGTGCTAATTTAAAAAGCAACCTTTTTATTGCTATGTGCTAGAAATATGAAAAACAAAGCGGATACTGTTTGGGGAAGAACTGAATGAAAGGTGGTGGTGGGGGGGTCTCGCTAACTATCGCTAAGCGAGTAAAAAAATGGCGCACATTTGAAATGAAAAAAATGGGGTTTAGCCAATTAGAGAGCTGGCTGGGCACCAAGATCCTGGTGATGGGGCAGGCTAGACTGGCACTTTTAATAGGTGGGCATCTGTTGTCTGATAGATGCCCACCTAGAGAAGTGTCTGAGCCAATCAGAAGGCTCAAATAGTTTTCCCCATTTTCTAACTGAAAACAAGCTCTGGCTTATTGTGCTTTTCCTGGTAAGACAATTTCCCTTTCCATTCCCTTAAGACAAGTGACCATTGTAAACAACTGGCAACTAAATCAAATCATTTGGTTAACTGTATGAAATATACTTTTTCCAAGCAGATCTGAGGCTGTACTGTTACCTATATACATGCTATACATTTGTCCACACCTGAACTACAGTTCTCAGACTTGGAATCCATATTTAAAGAACAATATTGATCTTATTGAAAAAATGCAATGCAGATACATGAAAAAGATCCTTAAATGTCAAGGCAAACATTGTGTTATGAGGCTTCAAACATTAGGTTTGTTTTCATTAAGGGATAGATCATCTAGGGGTGATTTGTTATTCTTATTTATAATTTTACACAATGAACATTTGTTCAGTCAGTTGGGATTAGAATTTAAAATCCCAAACATGATTTAAGAGGTCACAGACTATGACTGAGAAGATTCCGAAGAGGGGTATTAGGAAGTATGCTTTTATACTGCGATCAATCAGACTATGGAATATGTTACCCCAGGACACTGTTGATTCTAAAACTTTCCTTGCCTTTAAAACTAAATTGGATCATTGGATTAAAGATGGCTGCCTGTTTGGCTGCATCCACTGAGCAGTGGGAGGCAGTTACTAATGGGTGCTCACCTACTAATGCCATAAAACCCAAATATAAGCCCAAGTATGTTCTGACCTATCTGGCCAGGGTCACCTTGAAAGTCTTATGGTCCTTTTTACTACTCCAAATAGTACAAAGAGCTATCAGATTTTTAAAGGGAATGTGTCCATATAAGGTACGTATTCACTACTCTGAAAATACCTAACTTATACTACATTTCTTTAGTGATCCCAAGCTCAGGACAAAGGGAAGGAAGACTCACTTCCTGGTTAACATGAAGCTCAGAAAGAACCTCAGGAAGGAGAAAAAGTATTTTACATAGCACTACCATATACTGGTGAAAGATCATACATGGTTCCTTGCAGAACAGTTTCAGTAACTCTCCTATCCATTTAGCAGACCAAATTGTTACTAAAATTCAACATCTTGATGGGCAGAAAATCCTCTGAAATGCATGACAGAGGCTTGAATGGAGGATTGTAAGCAGCATTGTGAACTGCATTAAGGAGCATTAGGGAGTGAAGAAAGACCAAAGGAGGGATACTGAGGCTTAATAAAGGGGAAGGAATGTGGGCAGAGGGTGACAGTGAAAAAGCAGGGATACTGAACGAATATTTCTGCTCAGTATTCACAAAGGAAGAGGAGGGGGAGGTACCTAAACCAAACAAGAGAAACACTCTGAAGACGGGGGTCGATACCAGTCCATTTACAGAAGAAAGGGTTCTGAAAGAACTAATAAAATTGAAGGTGGACAAAGCAATGGGGCCTGATGGGATTCACCCAAGAATTCTAAAAGAACTAAGGTAAAACTAGTAACACCACTGACTACTATCTTTAACAAATCATGGGAGGATGGGTGGTACCTGAGAACTGGAGGTGGCGGATGTGATTCCTCTTCACAAAAGTGGGAGCAGGACAAAGGCAGGAAACTACAGACCAGTTAGTTTGACCTCAGTGGCAGGGAAAATGATGGAATCACTTCTGAAGGAAAGAACTGTTGAGTACCTAGAGGCCAGTGGGGCACAGGACCCAAGGCAGCATGGATTCAATCAATCAATCAATCAAAATCTTTATTTATCCAGGTGGGCACCATTGAGCAAGGCTCATTTGCAAGGTGGACCTGGTCATAGCGACAACAAAGTACAGAGCAGTAACAAGTATACATAATGCAATACTGTACAAGGAGGGAAAAAGTATATACTGTATATTAGCATGGTGGAACAAAACTGCTATATTATACAAGTACGAAAAAATATGCATTTGTACAGCCAAACATAAGCGTATGGGGCTTAACAGCAGAAAGTTTATTTATGGATGCAGCTGGCATATTCACCTAATGGGGAGAAGAGGCCATATGTGGGGAGGCTGGTTGGAGAGATACTGAAGAGGAAGGAGATGTTTCCATAAACTAAGGGGAAAAGGTGGCCTTAAGCCACAGCTAGCGACAATGGCTGTGGTGTACTAGAGTATTATGATAATGACGGAGGAGGGGAAGGTCGTGTCAGATGAATCTAATAGATTTCTTTGACTGGGTGACCAAAGTAGTAGACCAGGGAGGGGCTGTGTACATGGCCTACCTAGATTTTAGCAAGGCATTTGATACAGCCCTACACAAAAGATTAATACACAAGTTAGCCAGCCTTGGAGTGGGTCCCAAGATGGTAGCCTGGATAAAAAATTAGCTAGACAACAGGATGCAAAGGGTAGTAGTAAACGGAGTCCACAGTGAAGAAAGGAGGGTTACTAGTGGGGTACTGCAGGGTTCAGTACTGGGATTGGTCCTTTTTTAATGTCTTTATAAGTGACATTGCAGAGGAACTGAAAGGAAAAGTATGTCTCTTTGCAGACGACACAAAGATCTGTAACAGGGATGATACACGAGATGGAGTGGAAAGGATGAGAAGGGACTTGGCAAGGTTGGAGGAATGGTCACAAGTATGGCAGCTCAGATTCAGTGCAAAGAAGTGCAAGGTAATGCACCTGGGAAACAAAAATCCAGGGGAAGAGTACACAGTGGTGGGTGAGATACTGACAACAGTAAAAATAGAAAGGGACCTGGGGATAATTATATCAGATGACCTAAAGATGGACAAGCAATGTGAGAAGACAGTAAGGAAGGCTGGGAGGATATTGGGATGCATAGGGAGAGGCATCAATAGTAGAAAACAAGCAGTTGTTATCCCTCTGTACAGACAGTTGGTAAGACCCCATCTGGAGTACTGTGTGCAGTTCTGGAGACCCCATCTCCGCAAAGACATAGACAGAGTGGAGGCTGTCCAGAGGAGGGCAACAAAATGGTGCAGGGTCTGCACCAGAAGACATATGAAGAAAGACTAAAGGTGCTTAATGTATATATACCCATGAGGAAAGAAGGAGAGAGGGACATGATAGAAACTTTCAAGTACCTCAAGGGAATCAACAAAGTCCAAGAGGGTAGCATCTTTCAGAAAAAGAGATGTGCAAGAACAAGGGGGCACAATTTGAAGATAGAGGGGGGATGTCTCAGAGATAATGTGAGGAAGTATTTTTTCATGGAGATGGTTGTGGATGCATGGAACAGCCTCCCTGAGGAGGTTGTGGAGTCAAGAACAGTGGGGGAATTCAAGAATGCATGGGACAGACATAAGGCAGTCCTAGTGGGGGGTAGGAGGAAGTAAGCTGTTGGTTAACTAGGATCTGCAGCTTATCTGTTAGGTAGGAAAAATGGGTAGACTAGGTGGGTCAAGTGGTCCTTATCTGCCATCAAATTCTATGTTTCTGGGTAAGATTCCAAGTGGGGAATGGAGAACTATAAACATTGAGATATCGAATTTGAAGACAAATAAGGACCGCTTGGCTCACCCAGTCTGCTCATTTTTATGTTGGCTCGTGCGTGCACTATGCTCCGCAGCATCCCACTAGCTCTCCCAACTGCCTTGCCAGAATGTCTGGCCACATTAAGGTCATCAGATATGATTACCCCTTAGGTTTCTTTCCTGTGTGGTTGTCATCAGTACCACTCCATCCATTTTGTACTCAACCCATGGGTTTCTGAACCTGAAGTGCATTATTTTGCACTTACTCACATTGAAACTCAACTGCCATACCCTTGACCACTCTCTGAGCTTTCTCAGGTCTCTGCTTATCCTTTGCACCCCATCTGGGGTGTCCACCCTGTTGCATATCGTAGTATAATCTGCAAAGAGGCAGACCTTCCCTTCTAGCTCCTCTTTAATGTCACTTATAAAGACATTAAAGAGGACTGGTCCCAGCACTGATCCCAAAGCCACTCCACTGGTCACCCTGCCTTCATCGGAGTGAACTCCATCTACCACACCCTCTGTTATCTATCACATAACCAATTTCTTACCAAGTTTATCACCTTAAGACCCACTCTTAAGCTACCCAGATTACTTACTAGTCTTCTATGTGGAACAGTGTTGAAAGCCTTACTGAAATTTAGGTAGGCCATGCCCACTTCTCTACCCTGATCTAATTCCTTTGTCACCAAGTCAATAAAATCTATCAGGTTCATTTAATATGACTTCATCCATGAATATGTGGTGTCTCGGGTCTTGTAGCCCACTGGATTCAAGATATTTCATAATTCTTTCCTACAGCAGTGATTCCATCAACTTTCCCACCACCTACAAATATGTCAAGCTAACTGGTATATAATTGCCAACCTCCTCCCTGCTACCACTTTTTTGTAGTACAACTATATCTGCCCCCCTCTAGTCCTCCAGAACCACTCCTGATTCCAGTGAGCTGTTAAATAGGACTATCAGAGGTGTAGCCAGTACCTCCCTGAGCTCCCACAGTACCCTTGTATGCACTCTGTCTGGTCCCATTGCCTTGTTCACTATCAGAGTAGTGAGTCCCTTTAGGACTTTACCTTCCAAAATGGTCTACTGTGGACCTCTCCCCAATAGCTCCTCTTATTTGTGGTCCTTACCCTTCTTCCTTCCTCTGTGAACACTGAGTAGAAGTATTTGCTCAGGATGTCTGTCTTTTTCTGGTCCTTCTCTGCACAGTTTCCCCCCTTCTCTTTTTAACCTTACATTCCCTCTCCTGGTCTTCCTCTGTTCACTTACATAACTAGAATACTGTATGTCTTGTACCCTTTTATTACTGCCTGGACTTTTCTCTCTTCAGTCTGTGCACTCACACTCCATATTGCGTTCCCTGCTTCCCTCTTTTCCTGCTGATATTCCTCCTTATCCTCCCTATCCTCCTCTCTCTGTGGTTCCTTATACCTTGAATGCAACTCTTTTTGCCTTTACCTTTTCTGCCACATCTTTCAAGAACCATAGCAGGCTCTTTTTCCTCTTGCTCACTTGTTTGACACAGAACTTTGTTGCCTTAACTAAACCCCATTTCAGATTTCCCCACTTTTCCTCCACCCTCAACCAGGTCAATCCCTACAAGGGCATCCCTGAGGCATTCACCCATATTATAAAATCTGCCTTCCTGAAGTACAGGACCCTCACCCTTTTGTGGCTTGATTCCATAACTGTCCATATACAGAACCACACTCTATGGTGATCACTGGTCCCCAGGTGGCCCCCCACCTTGCTGTCTGTAATATGGTCCCTGTTAGTGAGTACCAGGTCCATTATTTCTCTGTCTTGAATGGGATCACTGACTAGTTGCCTGAGGAATGCCTCCTGCAAAGATTCCATAATGTCCCTGTTTCTAGCTGAAACCACAGCTGGGAGGCTCTAATCTACATCCAACAGAAATTGGTTTGTTCTACTGACAGCTCTAACAAATTAACTCATGCTAGGGTAAGAACCTGGAGGGTGTCACTCACATAGACTGAACACTTTACTCATGGCTAAAGTCCTGTACCTACCAACTACTGAAGGCCACACCTTTTACTTCTACTGGAGAGAAAAGATGGTGGCCATGCTGGGCTGCACATCAGGTGCTCAATAGGGAGTCCATGTGTTTTTAATATCCTGTGCTATCTCGCTATTCTGCGTTGTATTTGCTTTAACTTTTTTTATTTTATTTTTATCTATAAGCTATCTATAGTTAGCATCGAAGCTCAGACCAGGAATGCTAGTGAGGGACGGTCAGTGAGGTAATGGTAGGAGCTTAGTTTTTTTGGTTTTAGAGAGGCTTATTAGTGCCCAAGGAGCAGTGTGTCTAGAGATCCACTTACCCAGACAGAGGAAGAGCCGAAGCAGGTCTCAGAGGTAGCAGTTGTGCTGGCTCCATTGGAATTCAGACTGGAGGTCTGTTTGAGTATATAGCTGGTGGAACATCAGAAGCAGTGTATCAGCCAGATGGGTGAACGGCAGTGGGGAGTGGCCAGAGGAGAGAAGTATAACTCGAAGAGTTCTGGTGGACTGTTTGTCCAAGTATGCTCCAGGAGGACTGCTGGGTGAATGGGATGAGCTGGAACACTTGTGGCCTGTGGTGGTGTTTCTGTAGAGGTGCGATCATAAGAGGAGGATTGGCAGACTACCTGAAGAACTCTGTGGGGGGTTGGGTGTACTCATTCGTGATCCCCAGGACTGGAGCCTGGAGGTGAGTACAGGCCATGAGAGGGCCATTAGTGTTGGCTGAAACTGAGACTGCCTCAGTTTGTTGTAGTCTAGGGGATGAGAGACCACTGCACTGCCGAAGCCTGATCTCTGTACTGGGTTCTGGCATTCCTCTGTGGACCGGCACCATTGGGTCTGGTTGGGTTCATCATCTGCCTGTCTGACTGGACTATAGATCTGGGTTAGAGCACCTCAAAGGAGAGAAGAGGTGTATACCTGGATGAAGAGTTCAATACTGGGATTTAATAACTTTGAGTGAACTCTGGTTATCATTCCTTGGACACTGAACTCCCTTCCTAATTGTTATTACTAATCTTTTTGGAGTTTTGTAGACTGTGGTATTAAAATAAAGTTTTAAGGGGGGTGTGGGTCGAGTGATTGTTATTCTGCGGATTTCATGTGGTGGAGTTAAAGTGAGTGAGGAGAGTGTGTGCAATTGTGTGAGTTTTGTGTTTGGTTAGGATAGTGGGTGGATGGGTTTTGTTGGGGTGGGTGGGTGAGTTGTAGTGTGGTTTGTTTGGTGGGTGAAATTTTGTTTTTAACAGGGTTTTATTAGTATTGAATCTTAGTCGTGAGTAGTAGATTTATTGGAGTAGATTTTGTGGTTGTTTTTTTAGTGCAGTCCCTTGGGCTTTACACAATGAAACAACTACAGATGAAACAATTAAACAGGCAACAATAAATCAAAATTAAAATAATTAAAATTAAAGGAAGGCTTCAGCAAATAGAAAAGCCTTCAAACTAGATATAAAGGCCTCTACCGAGTGGGACGATCCAGTATAGTCTGGTAAAGCATTACATACAGTAAGCTGTTATGATACATTAATACAAAACAAAAGGTACAGAAATAAATAATTGAATAAAAAATGAATTTGTGAAAGCAGTTATAACACAGAGTCTTTGTAGCAGCACAGTGCCTACCATACATCATCTTAACAAAAAAAATTTCCAGAGTCATTGTGGCACCCCAGGTGTCACAGCAAGATGAAGCAGGGAGCAGATACTTCACCCATATATGGGGGTATTTTTAACTCTGTATATATTGGGGTGTTAGATCTCATTTGCATGGGGGTCCTGGACAGATCTTTTTACATTAGGCTAATATTGTAGTGATTTGTGGAAATGTAGGTATGTTAGACCTCTGGTCTTACACACATACTTGATATGTACTTCTAATTACCTTATCCTGGGAAGGGTGGCAGTTTTATTTCATTGTAGTTCTATCCAGAATCTTTGGAAATGTTACTACGCAGATAGGAGTATGGTTAAATAGTGTCACATTTTGGCTCTGTAGGTATTAGGATACATGAGCCCTTTTACTTGGGATTTCATGACAAGTTGAATTCCTTTGGGGAACAATTGCAGTGACTGATGTGAATAAAGGTTCATTAGGAGAGAGTGTGTGTGTGTGTGTGTGTGTGTGTGTGTGTGTATGAGACAGAGTATCTCCTTAAAGCTAGTTACCCCCCCCAACATTATGGGGTGTGGGGTGGGGTAGGGTGTAGTGTTTGTGTGAGGAAGAGGAGAGAAATTACATTTTTATCTCTTTTTCAGATTCCTTAGACACTCCTGGTACATCAAGTTGTTAAATTCTCAGTGTATATTGACATCAGTACATATCAGACTACATGGTCTTAATTCCTTGGTGGTCCTCAACATGAGCTTTTTGTTTGACACTAATACTGTCAATTGATATTTAAATTATCATTTATAAAGCCCTGTCACTAAATTAGAGGTTTTTAAAGTTTATGGGGCATGATATCTAGCTGGAGAGTACAGCTGGGAGATAGGGCCAGCTAAGTTTTACACATCATACAGTATGAATTGATGTTTTTAAGACAGCTTTACTGGTAATTTCTTGTCTAGAATACATGCATTGAAACTTCTTGGAGTACTAAGACAATCTTAGTATGTCTTTAATCTGGGTGGGTATTGCTTTTCAGTAATCACATCCTTATACAAACTGTAACACTCATAGCTTGATTTAAGAGTCATCTGCTCCAGCAGTGTTATCTTATGTCAATTAAATTTATATGCAGTAGGATTCTTTGTATGTGTTTTGCACCAAGCACATTTGACCCTGGGACCCTCCTGGCTGAAGGTAATATGGTACTGTTAAACTTCTCTGACATCATCATCTGTATTTTTTAAATGAGTATTTTAAACCAATGGGGATTTTTTCTGGGGTTTTTTCTGCATGATCTAGCTGTTAAAAGTATTGTTTTTTCTAAACAACTGCCATTAGGCTTCTGAAGAAGGACTGGTTGGTCCGAAAGCTAGAGCACTTTGTTCTTGTTGTTGCATCTAAGTTGGTCCATTATAAGGTATCAAATCATTTGCTTCTGGATCTGTTCTTGCAAGGACCAATACGGCAAATACTAAATTTAGATTTTGTCTTCAGGGGGTGCATTTACAGGTAATGGTAGCAGTGATGGAGGTTTTGTAGTGGGATTGCAGTTGAGGGGTGTGATCCCAGGGTCCATAGTGGGATATATAGACTGTTCCCAAGACTCAGGGCAGCTGAGGGGAAGACCTACTGCCCCATACATGTATTAACAAGTGGACACCTAATAGTAGGTTGGAGAAGGACCAGAGGCCTTGATGGCATGGCATGACTTTGGCTTGAATAGCAGGGAGATGGGGTGACAGCAATCTTCCCTGATGGATTTGTCAAAAAAGTAGCATAGGAGGTAATCCCAGTGGGCCTGAGAGGGAAAAGTGATGCATGGAGTAAGGGGCCATCAAGGCAAACATACAGAAGCTGTTGTAGGTTTTGTTGAGTTTTGACGGGCAAGAAGATGAGGTTTGCATGTAGATGGGTGAAAAGTAGTCCAGCAGGAGCTGTAAGGTGCCCTGAGCAATGGTGAGCCTTACTTTAGGGGTCCTAAAGTCCTTGAACTGGAAGCAAAGTCATATTCTCTGGTTCACACTCTGGACCATGAGTCTGATGTGGTCAGAGAATGTCAGGGAGGGGTAAATGGTAACTCCCAGTTATTTGAAGGTAGTCACAGGTTCAAAGGGTGAGCCATCATGGGAAAGGATATGAAGAGGGGTAGTTTCACCTGCCCACCTAGCTAGTCTGGGTTTTGACCTGAACAGCATGGTTTTAGTCCTCTGGTGTTTTACCAAGAGGCTGTTGGCAAGGAACCATTTTTGGGCAGTGCCAAAATTTTACGTGAGTCTGATTGATAGTTCTGCCAGGGTCTTTGCATTATACATAGTAACATATTAATTGATGACAGATAAGGACTGCTAGGCCCGCTTAGTCTGCCTGTATCCCCTGCCTGCATCAGTGGCCGCTGACCCTACTTAGTCATTGTCTTTCATCTCTCTTTACCACCTCTAGGGTTCCCTTATGTCTATCCCATGCATGTTTGAATCCCCCCACAGGGCTAGCTCCCACTACTGCCTAGGGCAGGCTATTCCAAGCATCCACCACCCTTTCCATGAAGAAAAACGTCCTTACATTCCACTTTATCCTGCCCCCCTCCAATCTCATATCATGCCCTCTCATCCTTGTGCAACTCCTATACTGAAAGATATCACCCACTTGCCCTTTGTTTAAGCCCTTAAGATACTTGAAGGTTTCAACCATATCTCCTCATTCCCTCTTCTCTTCCAGTGTATATATATTGAGGTCTTTCAATCTCTCCTCATATGTTTTCTGATGCAAGCCCTACACCATCTTTGTCACCCTTCCATAGACCACTTCCACTCTGTCTATGTAGTTGTGAAGATGCGGCCTCCAGAACTGTACACCATACTCCAGATGGGGACTCACCTGTGTTTTGTATAGTGGCATCACTGTGACGTGGACAGCCAGTTCTGAGTGCTGTATGATCATTTTTTTGTAAATATAAAAATGTGTATGGACTGTCTCCCATGAAAAAAGGCTGAAACAGCACACACACACTCACACTCACACAGGTTTTAGATACCAGGTGTTACATGGCAGGCCTGAAGCTAATGACAGAGAACAGACCTTGATCAAGGATATCCTGTTTTATCTAAAATTAATTACAGGCTGGAAGAGGCCTGAGTTGAGCATATCCATTTTATGACGTTAGGAGGGGAAACCAGGTTTAGTAAACTGGTGCGAAATCATAAAGATGCTTTCATGTCCTGGAAGGGGGAAGCTTATCATGAGATCAAAATAATGTCATTTGGAGGACATGAGTCATGCTGAGGTTGTAGAATTTAATATTTGGAAAATACATCCTATTTTTATAGATATATGTTTTTTATATATTCTGACAGGGAGGAGCTAGGTGACCTCATGGAAATAGGTGGGAAAACCAGCTTTTTAATTATTATTGTGTTTTTCTTCAGAGACACTTTTATCTAGACTCTGACAAAGAAATATCTGTGAGCACTTTTAAGCAGGTATTTAGAGACCAAGTACTGTAGTAGGAATTGCACTGTTTAAACCTTTTTTTCTTTTAAAAGATTTGTATGTCTTGTGATATAATAGTTCTGTATTTTGTGTTTTACATATTTTTATCTATTTTAGTAAAACTCTTTTTAGAGCATACTTGGTCTGTCTTTGAATTTCTTTCATTTGTAAGAAAAGTATATATGGTTATAGCAGACACTAGGCATACGCTTGAATGGTGATACCAAACTGGAAAGAGAAGCATTTTAAATCTGAGGTCTTTATTAAAGTTTTTAAGGGTTTGTCTCTGTATATCTGGTTAGGTGCCCATAGGCAAAGATATCTGGCCCCTGAAGACAGAATTATCTGAGCCTGTGCATTGGGTATGCTAGCAAGAGGTTCACAGTTTGAATCCCTCCAAGACTGGAGACCAAAGGTTGATCCGAACTCACAAAACAGACAAGACGGTTACCTTGTTCTGTTAAAACTACACCATCTTTGTCACCCTTCCATAGACCACTTCCACCCTGTCTATGTAGTTGTGAAGATGCGGCCTCCAGAACTGTGCACCGTACTCCAGATGGGGCCTCACCAGTGTTCTGTATACTGGCATCACCACCTCCCTTCTTCTGCAATGGCTGAGGATAAGATCATTAGCATACAGTAACAAGTTGCACTTGATACTGTTCTTGTGGAGGGAATTGATGAATAGGGAAAACAAGATGGGCCAAAGTATGGATCCTTGCAGGACACCAGTTTGGACCACCCTAGTGCTGGAATTTGCCCCCCCCCCATGCAGATCACCTGGGTTTGTCCAAAAAGGTAGTCAAAATAACATGCTGTGGTCACAAAATGCTGGAGTATACTGCTAGGAACACTGTAATTCAATGGCAATTAAGCCCTTGTATCATGCAATATTTTGTGACATCTCACATACTGCAAGTTACTGTGTTCCAGCATGACTGGCTTCCCTGTATACATAGCATACAGTTATAACATTCACTGACTTTTTAGCAATATGGGTACTGAAACTGGATAGACTCAGGAGAAGGGGCAGAATGGAACAGCATTTTTGAAAGGGGGTTGGAGGTTTCACAATTCTTAAAACATTACAGGAGCTCTGAGGTACTCTCAGTGCTACCTCCTTCCATCTTTAAGGCACTGTAGTATCTTCTTTGCTTATGGCCTTCTTTATCCATTTATTCCATCTGGACATAAACTACTGTCCCCTGTCATTTAATGAAAAGGCTATCCGTTCCGTTTTATAAATCCTGTATTCGAAAATAAACTCAGGAATTTGGATTCTATAACAATAAATATACTACTCACACATGAAGAGACAGTCGTTTATCGGGAAACATCTCAGAATGAAAAAGAGACTGTCTCACCACCATCATTTTATTTCAGAAAAGACTGGTATGTTTTGTGACCATATGTCACTGTTTCAGGATATTGGCTTTTTTAAATTCTATATGTAATTCAATAAATTAATTTTAATAATAATAGTATTCCTAAATTAACATGTTAAATTGTATTTTTCATATAGGTTGAAAATTCACAAATATATGTTTTACTTACAAAAAGATCAAACTTGTATCCAATTATTAAAGTAAGTGTTCACCCTTGGAGGAGCTTGGTCTGTATACACTGGAGGTGAGAAGGGAAAGGGGAGATATGGTGGAAACCTTCAAATACCTGAAGGGAATAAATAAAGTAAGGGGAGGCAACCTATTAAGGCTGAGTGAAAACAAAACCACCAGAGGCCATGCATTCAAGCTGGAAGGGGGTAGATTTTGTCACGACATAAGGGCGTTACTTCTCAGCAAGTGTTGTAAGACCATGGAACAGGTTGCCAAAATGGGTTGTAGTGGTGGATAGAGTGGATAAGTTCAAAAGAGCATGGGACAACTACATGAGGCTAAACAGAGGAGGAGAGGGAAGGGAGAGAGGTGGGAGGTAAGAGGGGGGAGTGGTGGGCTATTTTTTCAGGCAGACTAGATGGGCCAAGTGGTCTTTTTCTGCCGGGGGGATTCTATGATTAAAATTTACATAAACAATAATATATCTATGAATTAAATGAACTGTTATCAGCCCTAATGTTTAGTATAATAACATACATTCATTTATATTGCATTCTCATTCATACAGCAGTATTTATATAGGAAAAATATCTGCTTGAATACCATCTCTTTAAATTTAAGTAAAGGGAAGGTGTTTGCTTACATCTATTCTAAACATTCACCATTTTTACTTCAAACTTTAAAGGGACACTGTCAATCCTACTTATATTCATTTTACAACACGTTTTTACTTACATACTGTACGCCAGCTTTTCCAGTCAAATAAATAACATGTAACGTATTATTTTGTATAAATAAAGCTCTGGACAGTTGTTATCAATGTTTTTCTTAATCTTTGTCATATTAGTGTTACCGCACCAACAGCATGAGTTTGTTTATGTTTTCCAGAACTGCGGTCATGTAAAGGGGTACCTCACCCCCTGTACATGCTCTATCCCAGTGCTAAATTTGCACATGTGTAGTCACTTGAGCTGTGTTTATCCTGCCTGTGCAGTGGCAGCTTGGTCAGACAAAGGTAAAGTCCATATACAGGAGATTATGTTTGCACCGAATCATTTATTTTCAAAACTCTTATGCCAAGCTTTCTGAAGTTCGCATTATTTTGTGTGAAATTCCAAATCTGAGTTTGAAATGAAAAAATTAACCTTTTATTCAGCACCCACTGTGAGTTTACACTGTTATGTGATTCCACCTGCTCACTTCTCTTTTTTGAGTGCTGACTTTTAGTAGCCTCTTACAGCTCAAGTATGATTCTGTTTTACTTTTGATGGCTCAAGATTTTGTTCACGTTAAAATTGAATGAAATCTGTATGTATGACAAGATGGGGTTGAAATAAATTGGCAGATACTGTAGGATGGTAGTGGCTGGGAGTAGTGGGTCATAGCACGCTGCTTGCTACCTGTACAGCTCATCAAAATGGAGTGGATATAAATGATACCAAGGTTCTGTTCATTTTTATTGAAATCCCAAGCTATGAACATTTACTACGTGTGTATTGAAATAGGTTGAGGGGTATGCTGTGTATCAGCATTTGGCAAGACATTAACTGCACAAACGTCCTCTATTCTGTTGTTTGGCCAACTATGCTTTTCTATGTACTGTATTCATGCAACAAATCTAAGGCTGTCACTTACACTCTCAGTTGTCATTTTGAGTGCATCACTTCACAAGCGTTCTATAAACAGCACCAGCACTATTATGACCTGCAAGTAAAACTAGGGCAAGTGTCTGAAGTAAGGACTACTGACTGCAGGCAATGGTAATCATTCAGCAGGGAATTAATGAATAACCTTTGAACAGATGAGGTAATAGAGGGGGGATGAGTTTACATATACAATGTCAAGAACTATGTAGAGAGTAAAATATACTAGCATGTCATGCATGAGTTGATGAGGGTGTGACATCAGGACTTGTGAATATACAAATCCCTCCCAAGTCACTGACTCCAACAAAAAAGGTCTCATGCTAGAGGAAATTAGGCCCACACATGGGGTTCAAGAGACAGCTGAAACTTGACACCAGGGGCAAACAATAATCCCACTATGCAAGCAGTACACATCAGCAGCAATGAACTTAATATAAAAAAGTTGCCATGCATCAGAGCCTGGATTTTATGGGACAAGACAGAGCTGTTATCTGGCCCTGAATTAGATACCCACTCCACACACCCATCAAAACTTTGTGGAACAAAGGTGTGGTAGCAAGGATTGCAAGACCAGGTTTTGATCTCATGATCCCAGGGGCAATGGTACTGGACCTCAATCGTATGATTGCCTTGGTATGGAAAATAATGTATATATATTTTTTTTCATTTTGGGCCTGAAAAAAAGAAACAAATAATAAATATTTCTAGTGGAGTCCCTGTACCAGAAAGTTCAAGATTAAGGGTCCTGTCAACAAAGGTGGCCTGATATAATCTGGGTTTCAGAGCTCAGTGCTTGTGATTATTTATGCCAAATGCACAATCCACAGTCTCCGGTCCCCCATTCCCTAGTCCCTTTCCCCATTTGGACATCAGTATGGAGAGACCACGGTCGTGTTGGGGCAAGGTGGGGATCAACAGGGGGCACCCCATTAGATGCCTGGTCTGCTGCATAAGTGCAAAGTGCAGGACTGATGGATACAGTCAGCAGTCCTCCAAGGACAACCGTATCGCAAAGTGACTAATTGGGGGGGGGGTGTTGAAAACTAAGGTGATGGCCCTAAGCCCTCCATTACTGCTTGGGCTTGGAACAAATGGCCGAAGAGCTCAGTGGGCCCCATAACAGCTGCAACAGTACTCAGATGATTCGCACACCAGGCCAGTCAGCTGGCATTATAGCAACACACTGATTTCATAACTCTGCCAGCCCATGCACATTCTCAAAATTATGTGACCTGGTTTGGGGATTGCATTTGTGCATGTCCTTAGGCAATCACCAATGTAGAAATGCAGACTGCTTTGGATTTGGTGCAGAGGGTATGTGCATCCAACTTGGTGGATGCCACCGAGGTTCCCACTGGTGCGCATCCTCTGCGACTTAGTGACTTTTCTTGGTTCTCCGCAGATGTGGACAGTTAATAGGTTATATTTTTTGTGTGCATGTATATTACATTATATATTTATGTCTAATTTTGGGGGAAGCAAAATAACTGTGTCTCAGGGTTGATTTTAAAGCATAAAGGTGGAATGAGTCATCTGTTTCACTCTTCCTAGATGTCAGAGGCCAACAGAACTTGGGGTGGGGGATTTTGAAGGTTGAAATTCTGGTCCAGAACAGAAAATACACATGTTTTATTGTGCGGCAACTACAGGCTCATTTTTATCATCGTAAAAGTAAATATTTTCTGAAGCCGCATTAAAAAAGTTTCTGTACATAGGTAGCACCAGTACCTGACCTAAGGTTTGCTGCCAATGCCATCCATTCTTATAGCATACTGGACAATGCAGTTTTAACAATGAAATAGGGGTCATTTCCAGTGTGATGGCTGCCTGTTAAGTCACCTAGTTTACGTCTCCCCTACCCAGCCGGCTGATCTACTTAATTAAACCGCATTTTCATCGGGCTCTCAGTTTGCTATTATGGGTTTCGGCTTTCCAATACTGCCTGTTCTGCAAATTGTCCTCCAAATGGACACGGAGATGGATAAGCCATCACTTAGACATACCCCGCTGGCAACTCCAGTTAAAAAGAAGGCCTCAAAGTGAGCTAAGGCAGGCCCTGAGAAGCCAGTGACTCAAGTAGGGGCACAAGGAGCACTTTCAGAGGAAAGGTTTCTGGAGGAACTAGCCCCGATGAAGAAAACCCTGCTCATGCTGGCATCTGAATATAGGAGCATGAAAGCCTCCATCGACCAACTCACCATCCTTACCAAAGATAATGAGGCCTGAATTTCTTCCCTGTATGATTGGAAGGGCAGGGTGGACCCAGATATTGCTACCCTGCTCCAGCGGTTGAAGAGGACCAAGGAGCATCTGGAAGATCTCGAGGGGCACTCGCACCAAAACAATTTAGTAGTCTTGGGCCTCCTGGAGGGTGGAGAAGGAGCAGCCCTTATTGTTTTCACCCAAAAGTTATGTGAGAAGCTAGTGGGGCCTTCTCCTAATGGCTCCGCATACATCATAGAGCGAGCACATAGATCCTTACGACCCATGCCTCCGGTGGATCTCTCCCGAGCCCATTCCTCTTTCGTATGTCAAATTTTTTAGGCAAACAACATGTCCTAACTCGGCTTAGAGACATAAAGGAAGTTCAATGGGGAGGAAAAAAATTGTGCATTGCGCAAGATCTACCTTTCTCTGTGTGCCAGAAGCACTCTGCCCTGCATCCTCTGTTCAGCAAGTTTATATCTGCGGCCAGCAAGTTCAGAGTTAGATATCCTGTGGTCCTGCAAGTGCTTAAGGATGGCCACTGGAATTCTTTTGAATCCCTTGAGTCGGCTACAGAGTCCTGTAAAATCTGGTACCCAGATCTAATAACATGAACTAAGTGTCTGTCCTTCCATGTTGTCACAGTGCCACCCTGTGGCAGAAGAGAGGAGTTGAATTGCTTTTCAGTGTGTGAGTTGACCTCTTATACTAGGGGACTCTAATTTGACCTGAGTTCTATAATTTTTCCTTCTTTGATGGATCCACATGGCTCAATTGTGGACTTTATCCTGGTATGGTTGTTAGTTGGATGCCTACAGAAAGCTTTGTCTTTTTCTTTTGTACAAAAAAACACTGGCACGAAATGAAGCTCTCCGCTGGAAGATTGAATACTTTCCATTTTTCTGGTTATCCAGCTGAATGAAGCTGTTTGGACTCGATGAGGCAACTAGGTTTTTCTTTAACTAACTGCCTGATTTTAGCAGGAGACCTCTGGGGAGATTATATGCCTATTAGACAATACATGGGTCCTGTGGCTAAAAGGAATGGACCCTTTTCTTTCCAGACTTGGTATTCTCATACTTACAGAATCTGTGAGGTAAGGACTAATGTTTTAGTTTATTCTTTTTGGGCCTGGAAGTTGGTTAGTTGGAAGTGAAATATGTTTGTTGGGTAGTATTTTATTTGGCTCATCTTTGTAACTATTGAAGACCATTTCTAGTGTGCTGGGAATAAGATAAGTTTAACAGCACCTAATGGGGTAAGGGCCAGTTGGGAGGGGGGCAGGAAGGGATCTGGCAGGCAGTATGCTCATCATCATGCCAAACGAGGAAAATGGTATTCGGTCTTTAGGACTGGAGGGAGTTATTATCTACTGCACTAGCTGGTGTGTCATAATGCATAGATTTTTACCTAACTTTGGCTCGGTGGGAGGGTGGGAGGGAAATCTTATTCTTGGTTGCTTGTTACTGTGGGACTGGGAAGGATGGTAGGAGAGGTGTGGGGGCAGGGGGGCAAACCCTGAGAGCTTTCACTCTATTAATCATTACTGGGGTTGGTGCTCTGGTGAATTATCTATCTTTAGTGCAGCCTTTTCCCTTATTATAGATCATAAAAATAGTCTCATGAAATGTTAAAGGGGTTCACTCGAGGGTCAAACGTACCCAAATTATTAAGCACCTGCACCCGTTGGGGGTTCATGTTGCAATGTTACAAGAAACCCACCTGTTAGAATCTGAGAATAACCTGTTTCGCAGAGGGTATGCAGGACTCGTATATGCAGCAGGCAATTCCATGGTACAATGTGGGTTGCAATCCTGTTTGACTGTGGAACACAGTTCCAAGAACTACACAAAATTACTGACCCGCATGGCAGTTTATCTTGCTGGGAGACATTCTTGATGACAATGAAATTTTGTTAGGTAATAATTTATAGTCCTAACAAAGATTCCCCAGAGTTTTTCGTAAATCTGACATGCACTCTGGCCCCCTTCAGTCACTTGCCTATCATTCTGGCAGGGGACTGGCATCTCACCCTTGGCTCAAGCCTAGACAGATCCTCCCAGAAATGCAATGCTCCCTCCCCAGCTCAACAGGCACTTCATGAGTTACTGGACTCATATGGGTTAACCCCAATGCCAAGGAATTTACTTTTTTTCCCCCTACCACAAATCCTTTTCCCATATAGATTTTTGTGTTACTAACCAATAGGTACTCCTTGGGTTGAAAGGTTGTGGTATATGACTTAGAGTTATCTCAGACCACTCTCTGATCTGGATTGAGGGTGACATATTATAGATAGTCCCAAAGACACCACATGGAAGCTGAATTTACAACTTTTGTCTCAAGAAGAAATTGTTGAGAACATCAAAGGGTTTATATGTCAGTTTCTGGAGCACAATCGATGTTCTATTTCAGCTGTAGACCAGATCTGGTGCTCCCCGGAATGTGACCTTAGAGGGCAATTCATTAGATTCTCTGTAATTCGGAGGCGTAAACAAGAGGTGGCTTCTAAAACCCTGCTTGAAGAGATTAAATGCCTTGAGGTGTCTCTCTCTAATCCTCCTGCACATATGGATCTTGAGCACCTCACAGTGTTCAGAGACCGATATGGAGAAACCCTCAGGGAAAAATCCAAATAAGCACTCTTTAAAATGCATGTCCAATATGTAGACCAAGGGGATAGGGCTGGCCACCTCTTGGCATTGTGGCTCTGGAAACAAGAAGAATTGAGGTTAATTACTTCCCTATCATACTAACATACTAAAATGCCAGCAGAATAGGCCTAACAGTCTTTCATGTCTGCTCGTTTGGTCAGCCCCCACCCTGGGTGCTGACCTTGCTCCCCTCGCCTACTCTGGCTTCTTCCTTCCCAGTTCCGGATATTCTTGCTGCATTGGATTTTGCTACCAGAACCCTTCCCCTGTATCTGTCCCACCCCCTCTTGAACCCCTCCACTTTCTCTGCCTCCACCAGCCCCCTAGGCAGTGCATTCCATGGCTCCACCACCCTCTCAGTGAAGTAGCACCTCCTCCTTTCTCCCCTGAATCTTCCCCCCTCCAGCTTCCACCCATGCCCTCTAGTGGCCCCCTCCTCCTTCCTTCGAAGCACCCTGACTGTTCCTCCCCTATTTACCCTCTTCATGTACCTGAAGACCTCCATCATGTCCCCTGGTCCTTCTCTCTTCCAATGTGTACATATTTAGCTCTTGAGCCTCTCTCATAGGTCCTGTCCCCAAGCCACAAATCATTTGGTTGCCCTCCTCTGGACCCTCTCCAGGAGGTTAATGTCCCTCTTTAAGTGTGGCCTCCAAAACTGCACGCAGTACTCAAGGTGCGGTCTCACCAAGCAGTTATACAGAGGGAGTATCACTTCCCTCCTTCTGGAAGTGATCCCCCTAGCGATGCATCCCAGCATCCTGTTGGCCTTGGATGCTGCTCTCCTACAAGTCTCAGAGTTGTTCATCTTGACATCCACCACCACCCCCAGGTCCCTCTCAGCCATTGAGACTTGTAGCATTTCCCCAGGGTGTACATTTGGCCTGGGTTTCTGGCCCCCAGGTGGAGTATCTTGCATTTCCCTGCATTGAACCTCAGCTTCCACTTTCTAGACCATCTTTCCAGAGCCTCCAGGTCCCCCTGTAGGGCCACCCTCCCCTCCTCCCCATCCACCACCGCCCCCAGTTTCGAGTCATCTGCAAAGAGACTCATCTCACTCCTGATTCCTGTCCTTATGTCAGAGATGTAGGCGGTGAACAGAAGGGGCCCAAAGACTGATCCCTGTGGGACCCCACTAATGACCCTCCTTGGGGATGAGACTATCCCGCCAACTATCCGGTCCTGGAGCCAACTGCCTATCCATCTGATCATCTGGTTCCCCACTCCCATTTCTCCCAGCTTATCCAACAGGCCCACGTGAGGAACAGAGTCAAATGCCTTGCTGAAGTCTAGAAAGAGGACGTCCACTGGTCTACCCAGGTCCAAGGCACTCGTCACCCAGTCATAGAACTCCACCAGGTTTGTCTGACACGATTTCCCCGGGATGAATCCATGCTGTCTATGGTCCAGGCACCCTGACTTATCCAGGTCCCCCCCAGCCTCTCCTTAACAATGCCCTCCATCACCTTGCCCACCACCGATGTCAGGCTGACAGGCCTGTAGTTCCCTGCCACCTCCCTTGAACCCCCCTTGTGGATAGGCACTATATGCGCCATCTTCCAGTCCTGGGACACCCACCCTGTCCTCAGAGAGATGGTGAAAAGCTCGCCAGGGTTTCGCCAGGACATCCTCAAGTTCCTTCAGCACTCTGGGATGTAATTTATCCGGCCCAGTGCTTTTTCTCTGTCTTAAGGGCTGAGGGGCTTCCTCACTCTCTCTGCTGTGATTTCCACTTCGGTACCTTTCTCCTGCTTAGCCCTCCCCTCCTGCCAGTGATGCCTCCCCTCTCCAGACCCGCCCGATCAGTAAGGGTCCCCTCCTCAGTATCTCTGTCTCTCCTGTATGATGCAGCACCCCATTTTTCTTGGTGAAAACTGAGGTGAAGTACTCATTTATTACCTCAGCCTGCTCCCCAGGTCTTGTGCCCATCTCTCCCTGATTTAATCCTGCTAATCTGCCCCTTCACCCTTCGTTTTCCCCTATGTATCTAAAGAACCCTTGTTCCCTCTCCTAATTTCCTGGCCAGGTTCTGCTCCTTCCTTGCCTTAGCCACCCTCACCACTCTAGTGGCCCTTCTAGTCATCAGCTCATACTCCCCTTGATCCCTTTCACTCCTTGAGCACTTGAATTGCTTATAGGCTGCCTTCTTTCCCCGCACCACCTCCTGGACCTCCCTGGTCCACCAGCAGGGTTTTTGGGCCCTACCGCATTTTCGTCTTCCTCTTGCACAGGTGCTGGTAGCATCCTGCACCCCTCTCCTGATGATTTCCCACCTACTATTAGCATCCATGTCTGACCCAATCCCATCCAAATGCTCCTTAAGTATCCTTCCCATTTCCTTAAAATCCGACCCCTGAAGTCGGTTACTTCTGTCTTTGTGCAGCCTTCTACCCCTCCTAGGTCCAGGCAGAACCAGACCGTGGCATGGTCACTCCCCGCCAATGGGTCCCTTACCTCCAGGCCCCCAATCTGGTCACTGTCTGCCAGGACCACATCCAGTACCCGTGCCCTCCTGGTCGGTTCCCTCACCTGCTGAGTTAGGAACGCGTCTTGAAAGACATCCAGCAACCTCTGTTCCTGGTCACAGAGGATGTCATAGTCTCCCAGTCTGTTCCTGGCATGTTTAAGTCCCCAACACCACCACGTTCTCTGCCCAGTCGGCAGTGTCTCCCAACATCTGCCACCAGACTCTCCTCCAGCTGCGTCCGCCAGGGCAGGGGTCTCTCACCACTCCTATTTTTCTCTCTTGCCCCTTGTTATCAAGGTGACCCAAATTGCCTCCATGGTTCCCTCTGCCTCCTACTCCCCTATGCCAATGCAGTTTTGACTATCATTGCTACCCCTCCTCCCCTTCCCTCCCCCCTGTCCTTCCTGAACATAGTGTAACCCTCCAGGTTCAGGTCCCAGTCGTGTCCTGCAGTGGCCCAGGTCTCAGTTACCACTGCCACATCCACTGCTCCCTCAGTTAGCATCGCCTGGAGCTCAGGCATTTTATTGCCCAAGCTCCTGGCATTTAGCAGGACTACCTTCCACCCTTTCCCTATAGTTCCATTTCCCCTGCTCATGTTCCCCAGGATTCTGTTTTCCCTGGTCTGCACTTTGCCAGTCGGCCTTTTCCCAATCCTCCAGCTCCCAAGAGGGTGGAGACAGAGTCCCTCCTATTGGCACCCCTTGACAGCCTTTTCTCCATCCTCCCCCTTCACAAGTTTAAACCCCACTTTTCACCAATGAACCCCTCTATTTTCAACTTAAGGATTCCCTTCCCCTCCAAATTGAAATGGAGTCTATCTCTAGCATACAGCTCCTTATCCTCCCAGGTCTCCCCCCAATCCCCCATCAACCCATACCCTCTGGCCTCACACCACCCCGAGCCACTGGTTTATCTCCCTAATCTTCCTTTTGTGTTCCCCACTAGCCCTTGGCACCGCAGGATTTCTGAGAAGGAAACTGTGCATCCTATGTCATGACAGACCCCTGGCAAGCTCCCTGAATCTTGCCTGTATCTCTAGCTCACTATTTCCCTCAATGTCATTTGTACCCAGGTGGACCAGTATGTCCAGGGAACCCCACAACTTTTGCCAGCTGATATACCTCGTGCTTAGCCCTGTGCACCGTTAGTCCAGGGAAGCATCTTGTTCTAACTGGCCAGGCTTCTCCTCCTTATCCCATTTGATACCCCTGATCATAGAATCCCCAACAGGAGCACGCTGACTGCTCCTTTCCTCCATTTCCTTCCATGTCCCTCATCCTTTCTACCGCCCTCCACCCAGCCGCTCTTGTTCCTCCCCTATCTGGGTGCCACATGCCACCCTCCTTATTTACCATGGCCACCCCCTCCTCAATCCATGCCTCTCCTCCTCCTGAGTATCCTTCTGTACCTTGCTAATTCCCCTCACTGCTCACAACTGGTCCTTTCCCCCATCTGCTAAACTAGCCTGTCTCGTCCTCCTTCCTTCCTGTCTCCATTTAGTTCCTCCTTGCTGCTCGTGCTCCCTGGCCTAAACCCTCAGCTCCCTTTACTGAATCCTCCTTGTACTTCTGGTCTTTCTCCTTTACCTTTCCTCCCAACTGGTCCTTCTCCTTGCGCTTTCTCCCTCTTCCCCTGCCCCTCCTGCTCTGATTCACTGCTCCCCCATTTCCTGCATTCCAGGTCCCCCGTTCTTCCTGCTATCTGGCCTCTGCCTTCTGCCCCCGCTCCTTTCCATCTCTAACCACCCCTGTCGTGGCTACATCACCCCTCATCCTCGAGCAGAAGAAGAGATTTGAAGCAGTTACTGAGTGTAAGGTCTGATCCACCTCCCACCTTGCTTCCTTCTGTCCAGCCCGGCCATCTGCCTATTTCCTGAGAATGTTGTCCCTCCGTCCCTCCTTTGTGAGGGTCCCCAGTTACCTGCCTGCTTCCTTGGTAGTGTCCTTTTGGACCCCCTCTGCCAGGGTCCCTATGAGACCCCTGAGTATTCTCCTGCACTCCTTTCCCTATGCCCCCACCCCCAGTGCTTGGTGCAACCCCGTGGGAGATCCCCAGCCCCCTTCCCCAACCATACCTCCCCCCTTCACCCAGCTGTCTCCTAATCCCCGCAACCTCCTCCCTAAGCTGTGCCAGCTGGTAGCACACTGGGCAACCACCGAACTTCCAAGCCCAGCCCCAGTCCCCTGTGTCTGCAATAACTTAATTTCCCTGAATAGTGTGTGAAAACGTCTGGGGACTGCTGACAGCTGGGGCTAATTTCAACTCAAAGCCTGCATCATTGACTGGAGCGAGCGTATGGCGCTGAAGATTGGTGAGAGAGCTGAGCCACCAGTGAGAGAAAATTGTTAGTGTTCTTTTGTTTGAATCTGATTAGATTAGTTTAAGGTCTAAAATTTGAACAATGCATTTATTTAGTATTGTAGGGGGTTGGGTATTAATGGGACTGTGGTTATTTAGTCCATATTCTTCTGATGAAAATCGTAATGATGTTTGTAAAGGATCAGTATTTGTGTTTATGGGGGGGCATTTTCAAGATCATCAACACTCATTTAGGAGGCGAAATCCATTCACAAATTCCCCAAAACTATGTTTAAACTCACTAAATTTTAAAAAAAGGTCCTTTTAATATGATGGACAACAAAACTACAAGTTTGTTTTGTTTTATCCTCCTGACACAGTGTGGTGATGTTGAAGTAAATCCTGGACCTAAGAGTCAATCTGGGATTACAATTATACATGAAAATGTTAGAAGTCTTGTCCGTAAAATGGATGAATACAGGGTTTGGGTTTCTGAATCATCTTGTGATATCTTAGCTATTTCTGAGACGTGGTTACACTCTGGTATTACCAGTAAGGAAGTGGAATTAGCAGGGTATAATTTGATAAGGCAGGACAGGGGTAAAGGGGGGGGGGAGTATTGTTTTATATAAAAAATTCTTTGGGTTCATATCAGATTTTATTTGGGAAAAATGTGGAAGGGATTGATTGGTTATAAAGTTGTTGAAATTAAAATTGATACTGGGAGTTTTTTATGTACCTCCTAAAACTAAAGTAAATAAATTTGATATTCTAGCTGACACCCTCTTGGAAATATTGAAAGATCAAAGTGTAGTGTTAACTGGCGACTTTAATGCAGCTTGGGGACAAACAAGAGGTAAAAAAACTTAAATTTAGCTTTGACATACTGGGTTTACAACAATTGATACATTATCCAACAAGATGTTTGAATAACAGAACTACAGGAACTATATTAGATTTGTTTTTTGTTTCACATGACTTGAAGGTTGAAGGCTGTAAAGTGTTGCCATTGAATTTGGGGGACCATAACCCTATTCAATGTCACTTGTCAATTCAAAAAATCAGGGGTAAGGAAAATTGTGAATTTTGGGTACGTGACCTAAGGCATTTTAATGAATTATCTTTTAGGGATTGTCTTAGAAATTTTGATTGGTCAAGGGTATTTTTGATTCTGGATTTGAATTTGGCTATTCAAAAATTTATGGATTCTTTTTTGCATATAATTCAAATCCATGCTCCGAAAATAAGAAAGAGTAATAATGCTAAAACCCCATTATGGCTTAATGAAAAATTGAAAACCCATTTGCGCGGATTTGGAAAAAAGCTAAAAAAATCTAAATTGGAGAGGGACTGGGATCTCTTTAAAAGATGGAGAAATAAATGTAAACAAAAGATTAAATTAGCAAAGAAAGAATATTTTTGGAGTTCCTTTTCTAATGTACAAGATCCAAATAAATTTTGGAAGGTTATCTCCTATTTAAAAAGCCCAGTGAAAACTCAAACTTCTATTAATTTAGTAGTGGGAGAAAATTTAATAGATAACCCTTTAGAAGTAGCAAATTTGTTAAATTATTATTTTAGAGATTTACCAGATATAGAGGTATCTATTCCTGGGATTGTTGTTCAGGAACACATACATCCTGCCATCTCTGCTATAAATAAAGAGGGTTTCAATTTGAAAAATATAAGGGTACAAGATGTAGCTAAAGAATTGAGAAATTTAAAAATATCAAAATGAGCTGGAATAGATGGTATCGATCCCAAATTTTTGAAATTGGGGTCTGATATTATAGCCCTTATGATAACTTATTTTTATAACTGGAGTATACAATCTTCAATTGTTCCTGAGTGTTGGAAAACGGGTGAAATTATTCCTATTTACAAAGGTGGTGATCTTACAGTCCACTCTAATTATAGACCAATTACTTTGTTCTTATTTTGTCTAAGGTGTTGGAAAGGCTGATAAATAATCAGCTTAGACAACACCTTGACTATTTAGGTTATTGACAAATTGTCAACATGGATTTAGAGAAGGTAGGTCCACAAATACTGCCCTACTTGATTTTAGTAACCTGGTGACAGCATCTTTGAATAAGGGTAATCAAACTGGGGCAGTGTTTGTGGACCTTAGTAAAGCCTTTGACTTAGTTCATCATGAAACACTTTTGTTAAGATTACAGAACATGGGGATAAATAACAATTCCTTGCAGTGGTTTAGATCTTATTTAACGAACTGTAAACAAAGGGTGGTCTGTGGTGCTGCTGCCTCGGATCTCCTGGACTTATATCGGGGTGTACCTCAGGGCTCAATTTTGGGCCCTATGTTATTTAACATCTATATTAATAATCTTCCTGACTATGCAACTTGCACTGATGTCAGACTTTATGCAGAAGACATAGTGTTGGTTGCATCTGCTAGTGGTCCAGGAGAACTGAGATAGCGACTCCAGACAGATTTTTCTAATATTGAGTCTTGGATGAGGGATTCTGGACTTTTAATTAGTACTGGGAAAACTCAGAGCATGAGTTTTTCTGTGGGACCTCATGTAAAAAATTCTACTGACTTGAAGATTAGTTATTTGGACGGGACAAAGGTACAAGAGGTCAATACTTATAAATATTTGGGAGTTATGGTTGATTATCGTTTTTCTTTTTCTGAACATATATCATTACAAATTAAAAAAGTAAATCAAAGATTGGGAGCATTAAGAAGGGTGTCAGGATGTTTGACTAGGGACATAAAGACTAAATTGATAAAACAATTGTTGCTACCCTCCAAGCCCAGCAGCCAAAGAACCAGGCCCAAGCAAATCCCACCAAATAGGTGAGCGTTAGAGTTGACAACCCCAAGGCACACCCCACTCCTGACCTGTGAAAACACAGGAGAGGTGAAACCGCAATGTTTTTTCCTTTTGCTGCCTGGAGGGTGGGGGTGGGGTATTAGGGTTGGAAACCATAAAGCCACATTTCCTTACTTTTGTCAGTTTAACCCAAACTAGAGCATCAACAACATTTTTTGCAAAAAATATTTATATAGGACACATAAATGCTCCTTTATGTTTTGTCTATGATAATTGTTTTTAAAACAGACACCAAGTTAACATAACCCTAAATCAACTCGGTTGGCTTTGAAACTTGTTTTTTGCTGTTATAATTTGGTACTTTCAAGTAAAACTCAACATGTTAGAGGTCTGCTGTAGCAAATACAAGGGTAGAATGGTAAATACTAGGGCTGTGCAGGTACTGAATATTATTTCCTGAATACCATGAATAGTATGTTTCCCGAATATTCGGAACAATGTCCTGAATACCCCACTATTCAGACAGTATTTGGGAAGTAATATTCAGTGGAGGAGATTTTAAAGTCTCACAGAGCTTTGTTGGCCAATAGGAGGCTGTTTCTGGAGCTTTCAGCTGTGCACATCATGGGATCTTCTCTCTGTGAGTAGGTAGAGGACAGGAGACAGTCGTCTGAGAGATAGCTGTAGTCTGCAGTGGCTTGCCTTTCTGAGACCTTTATCTTGCCCCAAAAATGTTTTTGTCTGTTAGCAAAATAGGTATTTTTTGGGTCAGTATTCAAAATCTGATTATCATCAGAAAGGTTCTGACTGCATTTTTACATTGGTTGTGCTTGCGCAAACCAATGTATTATGGCAATATGAGATTTCAGGGAGTGGGGTCACTGCCAAGCCCATTGCAGTGCACAGAACCAGGGGTTCGGCAATCTACCCCAATGACCACTTGGTGTGGTCCTGATGCAACTTTCTGCTTGGTGGGCTGACCAGTCACGCACTTCAAAGCACCAAAGCCACTCTAATCTGAGAGGGTTTCGGCCCTTTGATTTACATGACCATTCAGCCCACCAATACAACTTTCTCCATGTCAGTTGTCTTTGCTGGAGACAGCTCTCTCGTCTCACAGGTGCAGTATCCATCCTAACTATGGGGCCAATAGTGTCACTTGCAGCTAAGTACAACCAACATAAAAATCACAGGAACAAAGTATATTGTACTGAATTACATAATCTGTAGGGGTGCACTTCCTCTCTTGAACCATTTTACTCCCTCTCCAGTATAAAAACAGTTTTAGTTCTCCCATTTTCACCACTGACTACTGTTGATTTCCTTTCCTCTCTCTGCTGGAAAACAAACCTGCTCAAACTGTGATCAGAAGCTGGGGGTCCAGCCTCATTGTCCATCTTGAAATCCCAGTGAGGATCAGGGACCCAGGTCAGGGATTTCTAATCATGGTGCTGGCTTGCGATGTGACCCTCCACCATCGTCCCCCCCATCCCATCCTTTATGCCCACCATTGGACTCCCCACCAGCACAAGTCTTACCTTGGTCTGAGCAGTGGCACCTCCAGCAGCAGGCTCTCAGCACTCCTCTGCCAGGCAGGCAGTATGCAGCGCCACCCCACTCTCTCCAGTTCCACAGTAATCTCCCTGGCATTTAATGGGTGATCAATCCCCGGGGCAGATATTCCTAGTCCATAACCAATCAACACGTGGGGGAAGACACCTACAATGATCTCAGGCAGGCAGCAAATAAAATCTAGAGCAATCCAAGTCCAATCGGCGATGCCTTGAGTATTCTGCTACACATATTTTTTTTAACCCTGTAAGAAAGAAAATGATCCCTCGTCATCTCCTCCCTCCCCCATCCCGACCATCGCTCTGTGCACTCACCTCCTCGCACCCCCCCACCCCATACTTACCACCGGAGGTCAAGCGCTGTCATCTTCTCTGGACTGGGACACATCTGCACTCTTCAAAGCTCAACTGCAAATTGAAAAATCAAGGTAAATGCTGTATAATGTCTGTCAATGGCAATTTTAACTTATGTTGATATCTCAGCCATTTTTTGAAATATTTGCACCAAATTTTCAACATGGGGTTCTTGGGCCCCACATCATGAACACTGTCACTGTTATTTCATTACTGAGTCCTGAAAGGGGATTTCACAGTCACTGCATGGAATCATCTTTTGGAACTGATTAATGAACAACAGTGCCACTATTCATGAGTGGAGAATAATCAATGAAATTTTGTGCCATCTCAGCTGGCGGCGGTCACATCGTTCATTGAAATTTTGCATGCACACATGTAACTTTGGTTATTTTTAATATTTTGACTCCAGATTTTTAACATTGCCATTGTTTCACATCACCTCATGAACATTAAAGCTGTCATTTTTTTACATTTTGTCCAAAATGTATTTTTACACCTGTGGAGTGGAATGGTGCAGTTGCTGAACAAAATCACCTTTCCGGATAGAGTACTGAAATTATAGTGCTTCTGTTCATGAGGTGGGGTCCCAAAAAGCCCATGTTGAAAATCTGGAGCAAAAATACCAACAAATGCCCAAGTTACTTAAGCTCATTTAGATATTCTTTTGCATGACCGTAACTTGGTAAATTTTTAATATTATCACTCCAATTTTCAACATAGCAATTTTTACACACTGCCTCATGAATAGTACAGCTGTCATTTCTTGCATCCTGCCCAAAACATTTTCCCACAACTATGCTGTGGAATTTATTTTTTTTTTTTATTTAGCTTTTGTTGACCAGGTAAGTGCACTAGACAAATCCTGCCTATTTTCAGGCACGACCTGGGGGAGGGGGATACAGATGAATGTCAACTGACCTTGAACCAGATTAAGCTGTTGGTGGTATTTTTTAGTGAATGAGGGAAATTTGGCCAGGACACCGGGGAAGTTCCCCTACTCTTTTCGGTAAGTGCCATGGGATCTTTAACATCCACCTGAACTACCACCAATCCAGGCAGATGGGACCTCGGTTTAACATCTCATCCGAAAGATGGCACCTCAGAAGTGCAGCACCCCTCTCATGCTGCACTACAGTGTCAGTACTGGGATATTAACCCAAGTGCCAGATGTGGGAACTGAACCCACAGCCCTCTGATCTCCCAGCCTTAGAGGCGAGTGTGCTACCTACTGAGCCACTGACACTGCTGAATGGTGCAGTCGCTGCACAAAACCACCTTTCAGGATTGAGTAACAAAATGATAGCATCACTGTTCATGAGGTCGTGTCCCAAAAAGCTAAGGTTGAAAATCTGGAGCAAAAATACCAACAAAAGACAGAGTTACATGCACGTGTTGAAATTTTCCTACGCACATGCATAACTTTGCCATTTTTTATATTTTGACTCCAAATTTTCAGCCTAGCCATTTCTTCACACAACCTCATGAACAATATAGCTTTTATTTCACACATCCCACCAAAAATGAGTTTTCGCACCTGTGGCTCGGGATGACATTTTGTCACAGATTAATAAATGCTCACCTCTGGGGTCTATGAGGTACAGTGGTAAGAAGACTATGTTGAAAATTTAGGGTCAAAATGTGAAAAAATTACAAGGGATGCATAGGCAGGGGTGTCACCAGCAGAAGGAGGGAGGTAGTGATGCCGTTATATAAAACCCTGGTCAGGCCTAACAACGGGTAGGTCATGTCAGATGAATCTGATTGATTTCTTTGACTGGGTGATGAAGGAAGTTAATCGGGGGGCGTAGACATTGCCTACCTCAAGGGAGGGTCAGAAGCAGTAGTCAAGTACACGGCTTACGGTCAGACAGGATTGGCCTAGTGGTCCTTACTGTATCTGCTGACAATTTCTGTGTTTCAACCTCTAGCAAAGCAGTGTGAAAAAGCAGTAGGAAAGGCTAGTAGGATGCTGGGGTGCACTTGGAGGGGTATCACCAGCAGAAAAAGGGAGGTAGTGTTACCCCTATATACAGCAATAGTGAGGCCACACCTGGGGTGGTGCTGCAGCATGGGAGGTCTTGTGGGTATGTAGACTACAATCACCATTGGCCTTTTCAGAAAAACATCAAATTGTTTAACAAGCAACCAATGTTCGGCATTGACAAATGCTTGTTTGTGTTTTTGTCCCTGTTCTGGGCTCAGTTGCAGGGATTAGCAGGAGAGGGTAGAGTGAGTGTGTGTGTGTGTGTATGTGTGTGTGTGTATCTTGCTCTCTCAATTTACACCCCTCCCCCACTGCTTTCTATCACACAGCTGTAGTGTGATTTTTTTTGCTAAAGCACATTTATTGTTGCACTATACTGGTCTCATTCTGTTCAGGAAAGTCAGGCTTGACATTTCTGTCTAGCGTGACAGTGTCTAGTCTACATTTACTATTGGGGAACAGTTTCTGGGCTCAGTAACAGATGATTGTTTGCTGACTTCCCCCACTCCCACTGTTTTCATTTCCATACAATCCAGTGTGAGTTGATTTTCTTGTGAAGCAAAAGCAACATTTTGATTTTGATAACATTGATGTATTTTTCTGTCATCTGGTTCCGGGCTCAGTTCCTTGCACATCTGAAGAGGGTGTTGACTGTTCCCCCATCTCACCATGCACACATATTTACTCTGTACATGCACACAGTATTATTGTAAGGTTGCGTTGCGTTCTGTGTGTGCACGGCTGTGCGAATGCATTGTTTTGTGTTTTAAAAGTGCAGCAGTTTCTTTCAGTGGGTCAGACTTTTCTTTAATTTGTTCTGGGCTCAGGTCCCTGACTGAGAAGGGTATCGGCTGACTCCCCCTTCCACAGCTCACAGTGCACATTGTGTAGCCCCTGTGTGTGCAATATTTGTTTTGGTGTGAGGCTGCATCCTACATGTGCATGGCTGTCTGCCCATAGTTCTTCTGTTACTCTGCTGCAATTTTTCAGTGTGTCATATGTAACACACTGAATCGTTGTGTCTTGTGCCTGTTGGACGGTTGTGGTTCTGGGCTCCGCTCCATGTTTTAGTACTGGGGAACTTGTCAGCTGACTGTTCCCAGCAGTACTAGAACAATACTTTTTTAGTTCCTGCTTTTTGTGGCATGGTGAATTGAATTGTGTTTAATTTTTGTCAGGAGTGATGTTGTTTTTTCACAGTTCAGCAATCAACATTTTTACACAGTTACACACAAGCACTGCACTAAGAGTAGTATATATTTTGCTGTGTTAATTAATATGAGTTAGTTTTCTTTCTCACAGGAACCAGCAGTGTCATTTACCATGTCTGATAACAAGTAACCCCATGAAAGAACTTGGTCCAGCCCCAGCAAGCCCTCTGTACCACCTGTACTAATTGGTGATGGAGACAGTGAGAGATGTTCATCTGGATGTACTATTCAGTGGTCCAAAATATTTTTCTCAACTAGCAAGTGTTTAGGCTCAAAGCCACCCATTTACTACCCAGTCCTTCTATTTGAGTAGTAGCAGGACATTAAGGCTCAGTACAGCATCGAATAAGGAAGCAGCAGCCACTATCAGGAGTCTTCCTACAGCTTCTTCTTCCACCATAAATGTTACACCCCTTGCCACTACCAATGCACTCCCTTTCACCACCTGTATCAAAGTTGCAGTAGCCAGTGCCACGAGTACCACTTTTGCTTCCCCAGTCACTGTGACCACAACTACCACCATTTCTGTGACAAGTGCCTCCACTGATACTGTAGTACCTGCAAGTAATGTAACCATTGCAGTCAGTGCCACTGTGTTGACTCCAATGCTTATGGATATAGGACCACTACCTAGCTTCCCAGTGTCTATGTCCATAACTATTATCCTGTCATGACATCCAAACACAGTACTCGTGCTCCTTATGTGCTAGATGTTTTAGGTGAGGAGGATGCGGAGCAGTCATTTAATGCTGAATATGTTCTGGATGTTCAAGAACTGCCATCATCATTGTCATCATCATCATCATCAGAGAGTGATACTGACACCCACCTCAGTGATTTTGAGGATGTCAGAATATTCATGTTATTTCAGTAATAAAAAACAAAGAGCTGCAGAGAAAATGAGGAAAGGTGCTGACAGTAGCCAGCAGGGCAAGCAAGCAGGTAACCCTCCTCCTGTAAAAAAAACAAAAAACAAACAAGGCAGTACACACTCAGCTTTTACAGGGTCATGTCAGCTCCAGACACACATGGTACTGGTAGTGGTAATCCTACTAGTCGGACAGCTGTTGGGAAGAAAGACAGGGTGCAGCACCTAGTTCTGTTAATGGGAAAAAAGTGTTGCCATGGCTGCCCTACTGGAGAAAGAAGTGCTGGTGTTAGTAGAGGAGGGAAAAGGGCAGTGTGGTTGCATTTTAGCACAGTAAAAAATGATGCAACTAAGGCAGTGTGTGTGGTCTACATGACAGCGTCATTAGCGGGGAAAAAAATCTATCGAACCTCACAACTACAGCAATGATAAATCATCTGTGGATGAAACATCTCCATGCACTGCAGGGATCAAGTGTGTTGCCCTGGGTTATGCCAAGCCCTTGTGCTGGTACTGGTGGTCTAGATGTTGCAGATTCGCAGTCGCAAAGCATTGGTGATGGTCAACATGTCAGTGAGTTCGAAACAGTCTCTTCTCCCTCCACACCACTGACAGCTCATCACAAAACAGGCTGATCATTAAGTGTGGCTCTCCCTTTGCCTTTTGGTAATTCACCAGCTATGTGGTTCACATCCTCTCTCAGTGAAATGTGCCCAAGAAGTCAGCCAGCATTACATCTTTGGAACAAATTATGCAGGCCTTTCCTGCAAGGACAAAATATCATCCCTCACATCCATCTACACAACAGAAAACACAGTAAATAGGGGAAATGATGGTACTGGATCTGCAGACATTTTCAATAGTGGAAAATATTGGTTTCCAGCAGCTGATGAAACATCTGCACCCTTGGTATCACATACCATCCCGCACAACATTTTCTTGTAGTGTTATGTCCAGTATATGTGATGATGTGTGCAAGGCAGTGTTTCGGTAACTGTTACAGGCAGTCAGTGGTGTGTTTCATTGTACCACTGACATACTGTATGGAGCAGCGCCAAGTCCAACCATTCATATATGTTGCCAATAGCACATTGGTGTGCAGCAGACCCAGTAACTGGTGGCAGCACTGAAGGTGCAGGTGTGCCAAGTTCTGGTCATTCCCCTGGTGGAGCCTCCACAACCTCTCCTAGCAGATCTGCACTACTGAATGTAGTCGTTATGCATTAGGATTCCTGGTCCGTGAATATTCTGGCATTGTTGCAAGATATGCTGAGTGTGAGGACTGAAGACAGCAAGCTGCATGTTGACTTCATTGTCACTGACAATGATTCAGATATGATGAAGGCCCTGTGTGATTGGCACTTTGAAGGGATCCATTGTTTTGCAAACAGTTTGAATCTGGTGGTAACAGTCCATTAGCAAGACAATGGAGGTGGATGTATCAAATGGTGAAAACAGCAAGAAGCATTTGCTCTCATTTCCAGTACTCTGTTAAGGCAACAAACCAATTGCACCACTTGTGGGAGCGCATTTGGATTCCACAGCGCAGGCATATACAGGATGTCTCAATGCAGTGGAATTCCATTTACTTTATGCTACAATGGTTACTGGAGCAGAAGTGGGCACTATATCAACTGAGTAAGGACACAGACATTGGGGGAGTTCTAAGCCACCAAGACTGGGTTAACATCGAAGACATAGTAATGGTACTTGCACCATTTGAAAGGAGCACACGTGACCTGAGTTCAGCATCTGCTCTACTCAGTCAGGTCATCCCTGCAGTGCAGATACTAAAAATGTCACTGCAGAGATTCTCCAGTCATCCTGATAAAAAGCCTGAGAATATTGCACATGGAGTGAGGGACCTTGTGTGGACTCTAAACCTTGAAACAGAGAGCAGGTTTACAGAGATTTGTAGTAGTAAGCCATATGTTTTTGCCACAATGCTGAACTCAAGTTTAAGTTTGAGATACTGTACCTGTGCTCAGAGCTCAGCTTTACTATGTGTGCAAAAGTTGTGACACCTACTGAGCTGTCTCAGGAAGAACAACATGAGGAGGTGGAGTATGACCCTGAGGAGGAAGAAACTGACTGCTGGGCATAGTTCAGTTCACCACCTGCAGGTGGAGTGAAGAAAGAGAGCCGAGCAGCACCCACTTTCTGCAAGAAATGTTCTCAATTGCTTCTACACAGACACTCTTGAGCCTATCTCTGTAGATCCCCTGGTGTACCGGTGTAAAAAAGCTGACATCATCCCCTCACTTGGCAGAGCTGGCCATCAAATACCTGAGCTGCCCTCAAGCAATGTGCCATTGGAGAGGTTATTTAGCACAGCACGGGATGTGGTGGAGCCTCACAGATCCACATTAGACCCGGAACATGTTGGGCAACTTGAGTTCATCAAGTTGAATTTAACACATCTTGATTTCCAAAAACCAAAAACTTGGGGCAGGTTTTAGACTCGAACACTATCTGACTCCTGACGTGCGCCTTGGCATAGCCCAAGGTAACCTTCTCCCCCTATTAGATTACTGTGCCCCAATTTACTCTCATGCTTCCTCCATCCTGAGCAAGACTTATCACTGTTTATAACAGTGTCTGCAGGTTTGTACTCTTGTCACCCTACTCCACACATCACTACACCTTATACCAGAGCTTAAGGTGGCTCCCCTTACAAGGACAACGTGACCATGCCCTTGGTTGCATCATTAATAATGCCATTAGGTGCAGCAACCTGTCACCTTACTCATTCCTGCTCAAACACAAAGTCACTTCCAGGTGCCTACGGGAATTCTCAGTCTTTCCCTTGGAAGTTCTCAGGATCTCCACTGTCCTGAGTAGTAAGGCCCTATCCTCTGCGGCTCCTATGCTGTGGAAAAAACTCCCCATCTCTCTCCATTCACTTGACTCACACATTACTTTTAAAACTCACCTTAAAGTCTGGCTGCTGACTGAAGCCAAATGTTCCTGCTCAGTCTGGTAAACTACAGATGAGAGTCCTCTCCCCTACTACTGGGCCTTACTCATCTCCTCCCCAGTCATAGACTGCCATTGGTTGTTCTGATTGTACCCCTGCTCTTATTGCACTTGTTCCTTACTGGTACTGTATTGCACTCATTTTTGAAATGCCATTTCCTTGTACAGTATGGTAATTGTATTCATTTTCTGTATATTACTTTCCAATGTATTTTGTGCCTTTCTGGTATATTTCTATGTTCAAAGCATTTCGTTGTATCTCAGGTTGTACAGTCACCTGCACCATTCTTACGTCTGTAAACTGTATTTGTTTTGTATTCATATGTGCCATCTTCATGGTCCAGATCATGCCTGAAAATGGTCCTTGGGATCAGCGCACCTACCCAGTAAACAAACAAATAAATAAATAAATTTCAATAACAAGCATTAAATATTACCACATTCATGATTACTACTGCTCTTTTTCCACACCCCTCATTACTGGTGATGCTGGCCTGGTCCCTCTTCTGGACAGGTGGTGCCCCCTTCCCATGAATACTCTGACTATAACCCCACTCATGACTATTGCTCTATTGCCACACACCCCAAGACTGGTGATGCTGGCCTGGCCCACATTCTGGACTGAGGGTGCCCCCACCATCTGAAAAATATTAATTTCACCCCACTTATGACTACTGGTCTTTTTCCACCAACCCCATGACTGGTGATGCTCTCTCCTCTAGTGCCTCCACTGGACTGGTGGTGCCCCCATCCCCATTATGATGCGTGCATGTTTACTTCCTATTTGTTGCATTTCACAATTGTGCAAATAATGCATTAGTCTGAATTTTTGGTGATGCAGTATATATTTGTTTGCCCTACATACACTTGAAGTCACTAAATGGTTAGTCATAAAATGGCTGTTTGTGAAATCATCTTATAACAGGAAGACATGACATCAACTTTCTAAAACCAATTGTTGTACTGTCACATACAGTACGTAAAAGCATTTATTCCTAAACAGAAACACTAACACCCAACTCACAAGCACTTCCTCACCATCCTCTCCAAGTATTTCAACTCCTGAAATAAGCTGGTTGTTATGCTTGCCAGTGTCACCCATCTCTCCAAGTGGTCCCACTTCTGAAATAATCTGGCTGTTATGCCCACCAGTTTTACCATGCTGCAGAGACAGCAGCTCTGGAGACATCCCTGACAGTGACAGCTGCCTTGCCGAATGTCGGCAATGCAGCGTCGGGGATGCCTCCTGTTTTCATCAGGGGGCTGCATCCCCTGAACCCTCCCCATGTGCCGGGCTCCACCACCAACATTCCCCGGTCTCTAGGATTCCAACTCTGAGTCAGAGTTAGACCGAGGGGGGGCAAAACAACCTGTGTGGCATACCCCTGGCTGTATGGAGACCATCACAGTGACAAGTGGATTTTGGCCGATTCCTGTCGCTGTGGTGGTCTTCGCCATGGGGGAGTCACTGCAGCATTGGTATATGATGCCCACCAGTGTCATCAGTCTCTCCAAGTGGTTCAGCTCCTGAAATAAAGCCAGCTGTTATGCCCACCAGTGTCACCAGTCTCTCCAAATGTTTCAACTCCTGAATCAAGCTGGCTGTTATGCCCACTAGTGTCACCAGTCTCTCCAAGTGGTTCAATTCCTGAAATAAGCCGATTGTTACATCTGCCTGTATCATCAGTCTCTCCAAGTGGTTCAACTCCTGAAATAAGCTGGCTGTTATGCCCGCCAGTGTCACCAGTCTCTCCAAGTGGTTCAACTCCTGAAATGAGCCAGCTGTTATGCCTGCCAGTGTCACCAGTCTCTCCAAGTGGTTCAAGCCCTAAAATAAGCTGACTGTTATGCCTGCCACTGTTAGCAGTCTCCCCTAGTGATTTAGATGATTCAGATGATGATGATAATGACGAAGAATCACCCCAGTCCAAACCAGCACAACTACAAAGGGCAATCTCCACAGAATTGTGAGGATGGATTTTGAATATTGATGAGGACCAATCCAAGAAGATCTGGATGTTTCTGATCTTTGAGTAACACAGTTGGCCCAATTTTCAAATGCCCCGCAAATGCTGCAAACCCTTGGTGTGCTGATCATGTCACAGGGGGCTTGCTGCATTCTCTGGGCACCAATCTCGATCTTCATTCCTGTGCATCAAATGTCACAAGTTAGACCAGCTCCCCCCTGGCCTAACCTACACCATTTAGGGGGACCTTTCTTATGGGGCTTGCACCAAATCTTTGGCACAAGCTGCTATAAAGTGTGGAAACTGTTGCAGCTATACCCAGTGTACTAAAATTGGGTGCAACTGTGTCAAAGGAGTTTGGAGCTGTTGCGTCAAACAATGGGATTGATGCAGAGCTTGATGCAAGCCCTGCTTCAACATTTCAAAATCGGGCACAGTGTGTCCTATCAGCAAAGGTGAGTATTGCCAACTTTTTTTTTGGGGGGGGGGGGTGGACTGTAGTAGCTTTATTGAACAGTTTTTGCCTAATCATTTTTTTCTCCTGTTTTGTTTTGTCTTTTCAGGCATTTTATCACATGGGTGATTGAATCCTATTGCTATGTAGTTCCAGCCTAGATCTAGCTTAAAAATGGAGGCAGATATATATATATTGGATAATACAATATTGTATTTTGTGAGTTGCAAGTTCAATACCAAAAATGTGCATTCCATTATGAAGAGGATAACATATTATTGTAGAAGTCAATGATTCTTTGTTCAATAATGATGACCAATCAGATCAGAACCGAATGTTTCTGATCTTCAAGTAACACAGTGTGTCCTATGGGAAAAGTTAAGTATTATCAATTTTTGTATTTATTTTTTTCAGGGGTTGGGGTGCGTAGTAATTCTCATTGAACATTCTTGGCCCGATTCTCAAAGCTCCCAGCAGGGCACAAGGGGCTTGTGCCACAAAGAATGGTGCAAAGTGCCCCTTGCACTCAAAGATGCACCAGGAGTGATTCTCAAAGGCAGCCTGCATCAACCGCAGGCTGCAATGTCCCAAACGGGGCTTGCACAACCCCTGTGCCCAGAAATGAGCTGCAACAAGGCGCTAGAGGGCATGTGGTAGACGTAAGCTGCAACATCCCCATAAGTGCTATTCTCAGAAATCCCCCAGAGGGAGAAATCCTAAGTACCCTGGCTGGTCTAAGGGTACTTAGAAAATTCTTCAGTGGGAGAAATGTCTGTTTGCGGCATTGTACTGTGGGAGGTGGTCCCCCATCCCAATCCCTGATGTGACACATGACACATATGCCCCTGTCTCTGGATGTTGTGCATGCCCCCCTCCCTGATCCCTAATGTTGCCCCATTCAAACATAATCATTTCATCCCCCCCTCCCCAGTAACAGAGCATGCCCCCAACCCCAGTCTCCATTGTTGCCCAGTATAAAATGATTAATTGTAGCCCAAGACACAGGTTGTACAGCATCCCCCAACCCTGATCCCCAATGTGCCCATATCCTTAAATATGTAGATCCCCCCTCGTTGATAGTATAGTGCACCTTTAATCCCAAACCCTAATGTTTCCTCATTGACAATTATGAAGTAGAATCCCCATTCCAGGTTGTAGAGTGCCCCCCACAATCCTCAACATTGCTCGGTTTCAGAATAGTAATTGTAGCCCCCAACCCAGTGGCCGATTACCACCCCTGTGCGAGTACACAGTACAATAGGTACTCCTTGACAGTTCAGCAGGCACCAGCCATGGAGGTGAAGGGAGGGCTGTGCCAGCACTGGCTCTGTATCAGGATGGGGGAAGAACTGTGGTGGAGAGTGCTACATGTGGGGTGGTGGGGCAATCGGCCACCTGATGCAAGGGCTACAATTACTATTTTCAAACTGGGCAACATCGGGGATCAGGATGGGGAACACTCTACAACCTGGAATGGGGGTTCTACTTCATAGTTGTCAATAGGGAAACATCAAGGCTTGGGGGGCACTGTACTGCCAATGAGGGGTATCTACATATTTATATTTATCTACATATTTAACTGGAGCACATTTGCTGCAGCCACATCCAAGAGCAGGGCCATTCTTGATGCCCTACAGGTGGCAGGCCTCAGACAGCTAGTTTCGGAACCTACTCATGAGGGAGCAATCTTAGACCTCGTACTCTCAAACGGGGGCAGTGAGAGGATCTCAGATCTAGAAGTAGGTTGCCATCTGGGGACAAGTGACCATCAAACAGTGTGGTTCATGTTAAACTCAGCTACAGAGTCAAGCTATACAAAAGTGAGGGTACTGGACTTTAGGAGGGCTGACTTTGGCAAGATGGGAGAGTGCCTCAGAAAAGCACTAGCAAACAGGCTACAAGGAGGTGCAGCAACAATGGGAATCATCAAACTGCCATCACAGAGGCAACAAGCCTTTGTGTGAAGCAAATAAACAAATCAAAATGAAAGAAAAGCCACTATGGTTCTCAAAGAGAGGCTGTGAAAGTCAGGAAGAAAAGATAGCATTCGAAGTATAAGGAAACACAGAAGGAGAAGGACAGAGAGCTGTACCAGTTAAGGCAGAAGGAAGCAGGAGGAAGTCAGAATATAAAGGCCCAAACTGAGGAAATGATAGCCAACTCAGTTAAGAAGGGGATAAAACCTTTATAGGTACATCAGCGAGCGTGAAAGACAAAGGAGGGATGAGTGGAGGCTGAATAAAATGAACGGTGGGTGGGCAGAGGGGGACAGTGAAAAAGCAGGGATACTGAACGAATATTTCTGCTCAGTATTCACAAAAGGGAGGGGGAAGTGCCTAATCCAATTAACAGAAGCACTCTTAATAGGGGGGTCGATTCCAGTCCTTTCACAGAAGAAAGGGTTCTGCAAGAACTCCTAAAACTGAAGGTGGACAAAGCAATGGGTCCTGATGGAATTCACCCCAGAATTCTAAAAGAATCAAGGGAGGAACTAGTGAAACCACTGGCTACTCTTTTTAATAAATCATGGGAGGATGGTGTGGTACCCGAGGACTGGAGGAAGGCAGATGTGATTCCCCTTCACAAAAGTGGGACCAAGACAGAGGTAGGAAACTACAGACCTGTCAGTCTGACCTCTGTGGTAGAGAAAGTGATGGAGTCACTTCTGAAGGAAAGAATAGTTGAGTACCTAGAGGCCAGTGGGGCACAGGACCCAAGGCAGCATGGGTTCACAGCAGGAAGGTCATGTCAGACGAATCTAATAGATTTCTTTGACTGGGTGACCAAAGTAGTAGACCAGGGAGGGGCTGTGGACATGGCCTACCTAGACTATAGCAAGGCATCTGACACAGTCCCACACAAAAGATTAATAGTCAAATTAACCAGCCTGGGAGCGGGTCCCAGGGTGGTAGCCTGGGTAAAACACTGGCTGCACAACAGGACACAGAAGGTTATTGTAAATGGAGTCCACTCTGAAGAAAGAGGGGTTACTAGTGGGGTACCGCAGGGTTCAGTATTGGGTCCAGTCCTTTTTAATGTCTTCATCAGTGACATTGCAGAGGGACTGGAAGGAAAAGTATGCCTTTTTGCAGATGACACAAAGATCTGCAACAGGGTTGATACACAAGGAGGCGTGAAAGGATGAAAAGGACTTGGCAAGGTTGGAGGAATGGTCAGAAGTATGGCAGCTAGGATTCAATGCAAAGAAGTGCAATAATGCACCTGGGAAACAAGAACCCAGGGAAGAATACACAATGGGTGGGAGGTAGTACAATAACAAAAAGGAAAGGGACCTGGGGTAATCATATCAGATGACCTTAAGGTTAGCAAGCAATGTGAGAAGGCAGCAGGAGGGCTAGGGGTATACTGGGATGTATAGGGAGAGGTATCAGCAGCAGAAAACAGGAAGTTGTTATCCCTCTGTACAGACAGTTGGTGAGACCACATCTGGAGTACTGTGTCCAGTTCTGGAGACCCCATCTCTGCAAGGACATAGACAGGATAGAGGCAATCCAGAGGAGGGCAACTAAAATGGTGCAGGGTCTGCAAGAGAAGCCATATGAGGAGAGACTAAAGGAGCTTAATATGTATACCCTTGAGGAAAGAAGGGAGAGGGGGGACATGATAGAAACTTTTAAGTACCTCAGTCGAATCAACAAAGTCCAAGAAGGTAGCATCTTTCAGAAAAAGAGACGTGCAAGAACAAGGGGACACAATGTAAAGATAGAGGGAGGGCGGTTCAGGGGCAATGTGAGGAAGTATTATTTCACGGAGAGGGTAGTGGATGCATGGAACAGCCTTCCTGAGGAGTTTGTGGGGTCTAAAACTGTGGGAGAATTCAAGAATGCATGGGACAGACATAAGGCAATTCTTGTGGGGGGTAGGAAGACATAGGCTGTTGGTTAACTAGGATATGCGGCCTATCCTGTAGGTAGGGAAATGGGCAGACTAGATGGGCCAAGCGGTCCTTATCTGCCGTCAAAGTCTATGTTTCTATAGGGGCACATCGGGGAACGAGGAAGGGGTCACTTGTGCCCACCACATGGAGCCTACAGCAGACCCCTCCCATGCACCAGGTGTGTGCCACATGGAAGGGGTTGCCGCAAGTATGGGGACTTAGGCACCAAGACCCCTCCTCTACCATAATCTGGTGCAGGGTCCCCGGTGCATGGGGCTTCAACACTAGCTGCTGTTTGTCGCAGCTTGTGCCACTCTAAGCCCCTTTTGAGAATCAGGCCCTCTGTCTCTAATCATTTTTGCTCCTGTTTTTATTGTCTTTTCATGTATTTTATCACATGGGTGACTAAATCTTGTTGCTGCACAGTTACAGACTACAGTAGATCTGGTTAAATAAATGGAGGAAAATATTTGTTGGATAACATGATATTGCCTTAAGTGACTTGCAAGTACAATACCAAAAATGCAGTTTTCACAGTATGAGGAGAATAATGTATAGACATGCAGTGAAGTTTAACTTTGCCCACAATGTAGGGCAACAACAACTTTGTCTCTGCAGATTTTCCCTCACGTTTATTTAATGTGGTGGTGGCATTCTGCCTGAAAGAAAAATTTCTTTTTTTTTTTCTTTCTTCAATTCACATTTTATTGAGGTTTTTATTATTACAGAGAATAGATCTTAGACATAACAACCAAGTACAATATAACAGCCATGTACATGCAAGATCTACCCTCCCACCCATGTCCCCCCACCTCCCTCTCCCAAAAATATCCTCTCTCGCAACCACCCCGCACAGAGAAAAGTGAGAAAACCACCGCTTGTAAAGAGATAGTTGACTCTGACTAGAGATTATAAAGTTTATAGGGTTTGCAGTGGGCCCCATATACTGTTAAATTTCTTAACTCTATTACAAAGGCTTGAAATGGATTTTTCAGTTCTTAGATTTGGCAGGAATTCCTGTAATCATTCCATATAGGAAATATCTAAATCATTTTTCCAGTGCTTTAACACCATTTTTTTCACAGAAGAAGAAATCATTGCTATATGATATTTACAGTTAAGTACAGAAATGGAAGAGTCATCTCCCAATATGCATATGTCCAGAGTGAATAATTCACTCAGGCCTAGGAGAGGACCTACTCTATTCTTGATCAAGGCCAACAATGGGACTATTTTTGGGCAAGTCCAAAAAAATGTGGAGCAGATTGCCTTCTTCTTGTGAACATCGAACGCAGGTAGAAGAAGATACACAACTCATTTTGATAAATTTTTGAGGGAATAGTAAAGATTATGCAGTATGTGAAACTGCATAAGTCTAAGTCTATCCTGGTAGAGGAATTTATGGCAATTTTGCCATAACTGAGGCCAGTTAAAAGTTTCTCTGGGGAAAAGGGGGGACCAATATGTAAAAGGACCAAAACTCTCAGGGCAAGTCCATTCAAACAGGATGCTGTATATTTTGGATATTGCCTGGGGAAGACCTGTTAAAGGATTTAAATCCATAAGAAAAGAACATTTCGGAGATTGTGGAGGAGTGACTCCTATAACCTTGATCAGAAGATGATGTAACTGATAAACTTGGAATATCTGGGTGACAGGGATATTAGCTTTATGAAAAATTTCTGGGGAAAAGAACCAGTTCCCAGCTTCTGACGCAAAATAGGAAAGTTGGCAGTTTTCAAGCTGGGTGAGCCATCCAGCAGGAAGAGGTTTATGCTCTATCTGGAGAGTGGGGTTATACCTCAAGGTTTGAGCAATATCTCTTATATGGGCATATTTTAAGGAGCATAACTGGGAGTGTACTCTGAAAGATGTAGCAATCGGGGAGGTTTTTAGTTGAGCGGGCAATGAGTTCAGTTTGGTAAAAAGAAGTGCAGTAGGGGAAAGACCCTGTTGCTTAATCAGGTTCAGTTCAATGTTGAGCCAAACAGGGCAAAAAGAAGGAGAAGCTTGAGCCAGCTTGGTAGTCATCCACCTTAGATATTTATTGGTGTGACTAGCCCAGTAGTAAATACCTATGTGGGGTAGTCTCAATCCACCCTTCAGTTTGGGAGCTGCCAGTTTATAAAAAGCTAGTCTTGGCTTTTTGCCGGCCCAGATTAAGTCAGTAATGAGACTATGCACTTTTCTAAACCAAACTAGTGGAAGCCAAACATTCAGGAGATTAAGGGGGTAAAAAAGATGGGGGCAGGCATTCATTTTGACTAAATTAATTCTTCCCCAAAGGGAAATGGGCAGAATGGACCACTTTTTCAGGTCCTGGCTGATCATGTGAAATAGGGAATCTAGGTTCAAATGTTGGAGATGGGCTGGGCTTTTCGTGAGTGTAATTCCTAGATATCGCAGGTTATCAGCTTTCCATGAAAGTCCAAATTCCGAAATAGTGGGGTTTTGTATTTTATAATTAAGGGGGTAAACTACCATTTTATCCACATTTAGCTTGTAGTTAGATATTTTACTGAACTCATCTATAATCATGAGCATTGGTAGGATAGATTCTACCGGGTAGGAGAGCTGAAGCAACAGGTTATCTGCATCAATCTATGTATCAGGGGCTCCAAATATAAATTAAAAGAAGGGGAGATTGGGGACAGCCCTGTCTAGTTCCAGAATACAAAGGGAACTGTTTTGAAATTATTCCATTGCTAGAAATCCCTGCAGTTGGAGATTTGTACAGGGATCCAATCAAATTTTGGAACTCTGGGGGGGGGGGCAAATGCTTTTAGAGCATGCAATAAATAGCTCCAGTTAACCCTATCAAATGCCTTCTCAGCATCCAGAGACACCAAGACCACAGGGAACTTGGCATCCCTGGAGACCGAGAGGACATGGGCCAATACACATAGATGATCCATTGAAGATCTTTCCTTCATAAAACCAGCTTTCTCTGGTCCTATAAGAGATAGGAGGACTGTGTTCACTCAATCAGCCAGAATCTTGGACAGGATTTTGATATCCTGATTAAGGAGCGAAATCGGTCTATAACTTGACACCAGCTCCGGACTCTTATCAGGCTTGGGAAGAAGAACAATCAATGCTTCAAACAGGGACTTGTCTACATTGGTTCCCAAGAGTATCTATTGAAAGAGGGGTAATAGGGCCAGGGATAATTGTTTTACAAATGTTTTATAAAAATTGGGGGAAAATCCATCTGGTCCAGAGGGTCTTATCGGAGGGAAGGTCTTTAATAACTCTCTCCAGCTCCATCTGGGAGATAGGAGAGATCAGGGGGGTTTGTTGGTCTGCTGACAGAGAGGGCAGATGAGAATTAACTAAGTATCTGTCCAAATCCGTTTCTGTTGGTGGGTTCATCATAGGACCATAAAGCTGAGCATAGTAATGAGTGAACTCATCTACAATGTCAATTGGGGAATGATTTTATAGAGTTATCCTCCAGAGAGTGGATAGATGCAATTAAACGGTAAAAGTCTTGCTGTTTAATTCTGAGGGCTAGCATATTACTGGCTTTTTCTCCTTGGTCTGTATATGAGGCTTTAGATTTCTGGATTGCAAATTCTGCTCTCTCTCTCAACAATTCGAGATAGGAGTGTTTTGAAGTTACCAAATCTAGTCTATGTTGTTCTGAAGAATGGAGTGAGAGCTTAGATTCCAGCTCTCGAATGTGAGTTAAGAGAGTTAGAAGTTGGTTGTCCTGTTGTTTTTTTCCCTGGGAAGCCAGGCCAATTCGTATCACTCATAAAAAGGCCTTCAAGGCACACCAGACCATGTCCAGTTTACTAGTAGGGGACCAGTTAACCAAAAGAAAGAGTGATATTTGGTCAGTAATATAAGAGACTATCTTAGGGTCTGTCAATTGTTAATCGTCCATCATCCCCCAGATTTAGGGAGAGATGTGAAAGAGACCTGGCAACAGACTAAAGTGTGGTCTGATGGGGGACCGGGCTGGATTGAGGAGTTAAGGACCCCTGGTATAAGAGATTGGGAAATGAACAGGTAGTCGATGTGAGATGAGGTTCCATGCACTCTGGAGATGAATGTATATTCTCTATCAGATGGATGGAGAACTCTCCAGATGTCACAAAGACCTGCCTGGTCAATCAGATCCCGGAGTGCTCGTTGGGCCAATGACAGGCCCTTGCAAGAGGAGCCTGACCTGTCCATAGAAGGATCAAACGTTAAATTTAGGTCTCCACCTATAATTATTGGGATGGCCAGGAAGGGGATCAGTGCCTTGAGAAACTGAGTAAAGAATTCTGGGGAATCAGTATTTGGTCCATATAAACTTCCCACTAGGACTTCCATGGTATGAAGTCTGCCATGAACCAGGAGGTATCTTCCCTGTGGGTCACATATGGTTTGGGTCAGGGAGAATGGGACAGATTTGTTTATTAGAATCAAAACCCCACAGCTCTGAGAACTTCCTGCTGCCGAGAAGACTTGCCCTATTTGCTGTCTCCTTAATTGAACTGCTTCAGTGTCTAATAAATGGGATTCTTGTATGAACATAATGTCTGTTTTAATAGCCCTAAATGTTTCAGAATGTTATACTGCTTAAATTTTTTTCTGGCTCCTTTCACATTCAAAGTGGTAACCCTGATGTCCCTAGCCATATTCTTTATTAGAAAAAGATGGTAAAGTCTCTGTCAGTTCAGAAATGGGATGCAATTGTGGTACTGAAACATATTCAAACTCTGTGCTGTCTTCCCTTCCCACCCCAAGAACATCCCCCATACCCCAATACCCTGTAACCATACACAAACAAGAGGATTTCCAAACGTAACAGCAAAAATGCCCCCCTTCCCTGCTCTCCCTGCCCCCCTACCTCCCCCTTTCTAATATGGCCCATGAAAAACAATCACCAAACCCAGCCCCCAGCTGCCCTTCCCATTTTAGTTGTAATTAAACATAGCTATCTTTTGTTCAGCTAACCACATATTTAAACTCTAAAATGCACCTACGAGTACAACAGAAAAAGTGAGTTATTGTAGTCTTAATAAACATTCCAGCTTAGGATCAGTATTAATTAGTAATAATAGCTCTCAATCCCAGAAACTGTAACTGAACTGGAGAAAAACTAAAAATAATAAAAGGACAAGGCCCATTACAACAAGGACGAATAGGTCAAATCTTATTTAGTTCTGGTGCTCGATAAAATACAGCAAAACCATAAAAGACCCCTTTGTTAAAAGATCCAAGGGGAATACCTGCAGTCAGAAAGCTCTGTATGATTAAAAAAAGAAACGAACAAAAACCTGAGCACAGGGCAATAACCACCAATAATCTGCTGACTGTTTCCGATTAGCCTTGATACAGTCAGGAAAGAAAGCAGGTACAAGAAATCTGAGGAAGAAAAATAATTTTCTCCAAGTCCAGCAAAATTAATAAAGTGGAACGGCAGTTCGTGTCACTCATAAAATGGGCTGTAGCACCCTCTTGTGGAAAAAAACAGGAATCGCTTCAGTCGATAGGGATCCAGGCACTTCACTACCGTGTAGACCTTGTGAGAGGGGATTGCATGCTGTATTCAAGGGGAAGCTTGTAACAAATCATTTGACACTACTAGCGCTGCAGGGCATAAATCCAGACCATTAGCACATTTGTAGCTAGTAGCTTAAAGTGAGAGAGATATACAGGCACTGAGTGTTCTTCCAACATGAAGCAGGATATGTACACTGTTCAAAGAGTTGGGGAGCTTAGTCTGACTATTTGTGTTTTAAAGACCATTTGCAATAGTAGCAAAATGAGAAAATAAGCTCAATTTATTACTAGAACCATTCTGGAGTGATAAATTACATGGTCACCAATACCGTTGATCATGGAAGAGGTCAGGAAAGGACACCTTGTGACCTGCTGTTGCAGTATCCATGTCTTCACATGTAAGCCCAGGAACCTGTGATAAGAACTTGCAGTGTGGCCAGGTACTTCATTCTAAACTTTACCCCCCACTGCTATCAACTTTGTGACAAGTTGATGGAAAGTAGCCCTTCTTTGCCGCACGGAGAGCAGGAGGTTTTGTGCAACCCTGATCGTTACTCCTTCCCATTTTATCTCTTGTATTTCTCTTACTTTAGTGATGAAGTGCTGGCACTCTTAATAGTTTAAAAAGTGAAAGATAAAGGTGCGCAGGGCTGTGCCAGGTGCCTGGGGTGGGTGGAGGGGCATGGTGGGTTCTCTCTATTATATATTTAGAGCCCAAAGGAGATGGCCGTACTACTTCCTTAATGAATTTCTGGGCAAAGATGACTGAGTCGGGTCCTTCTTTTTCTGGTAGCCCGATTTGTACTGCATTATTGTGAAGGCTACGGCCTTCTTGGTCCTCGACTTTATTTTCAAGCTTAGTGGTCTGCTGGCGGGCTGTAACCAATTCCGAATCCATTTTGGTTTGCTTCCGTTCTGTGGAATTAATGCGGGCTTCATTATCAGAGGTACAGGTGGTAATATCATCCATGGCATGAGCAAGTGGCTTGAACTCTCCTGTAATTTGTCTTAATTCCTCTTGAAATGGTTCAAACTCTTCCAGGAAATGAGCCAGTGTGAGGGGCTCCATATCAGGATTAGACGAGGATACACCTGCATGCTTGCAGCAAGTGCGGCCTTGGGTTTCTTAGGGGCCTTTTCAGGCGTGGAAGGTAGAGTATGTTTTGGTAGGTTTTTCTTCATTTCAATTTCCATCGATCGGACCGAAGATGAGATGAGGACAGCAACGATAACCTGGTACCAGTTCAGACCCACACACCACTGAGAAAATTGAGTTTTAAATAAAATAAATGGTCAGGTGGCTGGAGCTAGTGAGGAAAACTGCTAGCTGGCGCACGGCATCACATGACCTCCTCTGAAAGAAAAATTTCTCCTACTCACCATGCCAGACATGGTTTACGTATTTAATGTGGTGATGGCATTCTGCCTGAAAGAAAGAGTTCTCCTGCTCGCTATGCCAGGTACGCTTCACGTATTTAATGTGGTGGTAGCATTCTGCATCAAAGAAAAATTTCTCCTGCTCACCATGACAGGCAAGCTTCATATATTTAATCTGGTACTGCATAATGCTCAAAAGAAAAATTTCTCTTTCTCATCATGCCAGGTATGATTCATGTATTTAATGTGGTTGTGACATTCTACCCAAAAGAAAAATTTCTCCTATTTGCCATGCCAGGAATGCTTCACATATTTAATCTGGTGGTGGCATTCTGCCCCCCCCCAAAAAAAAAATCTTTCCTGCTCACCATGTCAGGCATGCTTTAAGTATTTAATCTAGTGGTAGCATTCTGCCCAAAAGAAAAAATTCTCCTACTTGCCGTGCCAGTTCTGTGTGGGTTGTTAAGGTGTCATTGAGGTATTTATGGAGCACCACATCCAAAGAGGGATTAATCATGTCATTTAAGTGCCTTTAGGGCCACTATTAAAAATAACACCTTTTCTGTTTGAAAAGCCCTGCATACTGAATACCCGGGAACAGAATACCAAATATTCATCTGAATATTAGGAAAAAGATATTCACACATCCCCAGTAAGTACTGCATGGTAAGATGCCTTGTAATCTGTCCCTTTATAAAGGGAAATTCCTTCTTCCTCAGGCCAGGCAGGTCAATGATGTGAACTGCATTATCACATCAGACATCTTCCGATGCAGCCATTGGATGTCCTGACACTGTTAGCTGCCTGGTTGTTCTGGAAACCAGGTAAAAACTCTAGAAACACTAAGCACCAAAACCATGTCATGTACAGATCTCTCCATTCTTTTATCATTGTGTGCTGAGGGGTTAGCCATTTTCTTGGCCATTACAACTAATATTCCTAACAAATATTTACTGTGGCAGTCTCGACAACCTGGGGGATAAGTAAGAACTAAGAAAAGGGTTGGAGTCGGTATTCCCAGAAGTTGCAGGATTTCCTCAAGTTCCTGTCCCAGTTCCATCTTAAACTGTGTTAATGATGTACAGTCCCACATAGAATGTACATGTCCTGCCTTTTCTTCCCCACAGTTTCTCTAGCAGGCAGCTGCATAGTCCTGTTAAAGATGGGCAGTAACTATTCGGATTCTGAAGTACCAGTCCACATGATTCTATTGTATTCTATCCAACCCCAGGAGCTGGTGACTGTATGTATTTCTCCACAGTTCTGTGTCTACTGTTCCCTGAGAATGTTACCATTTAGTTCTCCCTTCCATTTTAGTCAAATTGTATCAACCTCTGGATCCCTTAAATCAAGGATACTACCATATAATCTGGATATCAGGTGCTTAGTGTCACCTGATGTACTGTGCTCCAAGAAGACTGTCACTATAGGGGGGGGGGGTCATCCATCATGCTTCTGACCTTTAAGGGGAATCATAGAATCAAAGAAATCTGATGGCAGAAAAGGACCCTTCTTGTCCGTCTAGTCTGCCCAACCCTCCCCTTTCATATAGTGTCTAACGCATAGGTACTTATAGAAATACAGAAACATAGAATCTGCTGGCATAAATAGACCTGTAGACCTAACCAGTCTGCCCTGTTTTTCTCTGCCTATTATTACATCCTGGACCCTACTCAGTTGCCAGTGTCTGTCCCGCCTCCCTTTCCTCTACCTGTGATGCCCATGTGCCTATGCCACACATGCTTGAAGCTCCCCACTGTCTTTGCCTGAACCACCTCTTCAGGCAGGCTGTTTCAGGGATCCATAACCCATTCTGTGAAGTAGTACAGTAGTTCACTTGGGTGAGTCCTGTCTGGATCCATTGCCTTGTGCTCCCTTAGGACTTCCAGTCCCCTTTGGATTCTGTCCTATGAAAAGGGACTTGTGTCCACTCCCCCCCTCCCTGTAAAGATTGAGCATAAATACTCATTTAAGATGTTAGCTTTTTTTAATCTTCTTTTGCACAGTCCCCTCCCCGACCCATTCTACTGATCCTCATTATCCCACCCACCCTTGCTTTCCTCTTTTCACCCATGTTCCATAAGAAAGTCTTATCCCTTTTTAGACTTTTTTAGCAATGCTCTCTTCTGTTTGTGCCTTAGCTGCCTTCACCCTCCTTCCTCTTCAATATCTTCATCAGTAACATTGCAGATGGACTGGAGGGTAAAGTCTGTCTGTTTGCAGATGATACCAAGATCTGTAACAGAGTAGATGACCCAGATGGGGTGGGCAGAATAAGAAGTGATCTGCAAAAAAATGGCAAAAGGTCAGAAGAGTTGCAACTGGGGTTTAATGCAAAGAAGTGCAAGATCATGCACATAGGGAAGAGAAACCCTGAAGCTACCTATAGGTTGGGAGGGGAGTTGCTGGCAATCACAAGGGAAGAAAGAGACTTGGGCATCATCATCATCATCACATATGACCTGAAATCATTCAAGCAGACCACTAAAGCAGTACAGTAGGTAAGGCTAGAGGGATATTGGGGTGTATTAGTAGGGGCATCACAAGTCATAATAGGGAGGTAATAATCCCTCTTTACAAGACACTGGTTAGTCCCCATCTGGAGTACTGTGTGCAGTACTGGGAGGCTGCACCTGCACAAGGACATTAACAAAATGGAGGTAGTCCAGAGAAGGGCAACCAAAATGGTGCAGGGACTGCATCAGAAAACATATGAGGGCAGATTAATGGTGCTCAATATGTATACCCTAGAGCAAAGGAGGAAGAGAGGTGATATGATTGAAACATTCAAACATCGTAAGGGTACTAACAAGGTAAAAGAGTCTAACATGTTTCAATCTAAGAAAAATAGCAGGACAAGAGGACACAGTATGAGATTAGAGGGAGGATGATTAAGGGATAATGTAAGGAAGTTCTTTTTCACAGTAATGGTGGTGGATGCATGGAATGGCCTACCTCAGAAAGTGGTAGATATGAATACAGTGCAGGATTTCAAACAGGCATAAGGAAACAATACAGATGAATATGAATAGATAGGCCATTGACAGAGTAAATGCCTATGGCACATTCACAAGGTAGAAAAATTGGGCAGACTGGATGGACATTGCGGTCCATATCTGCCATCAACGTCTATGGTTCTATGTTTCTATGTTTCCTGCCTTCCTTTATTTATCCAGATATATCTCCATGTCCCCCCTCTATCTGGGTGTACTTGAACTTCCTAAAAGCTGTTTTTTTTTTCTCCCATTCTGTCTTAGCCAACTCTTTTGAGAACCATAGTGGCTTCTTTCTCCTCTTACCCTTGCTGACTTCCTTCAAACAGCTTGTTGTTGCCCTAGCTATTCCACCTTTAATCATTTTCCATTGGGCCACCACTCTCTTCCCTGGCCATCCCCCAGGTATTTCTTCTGGCAATCTCTAATTTTTTTAGAATCTGCCCTCCGGAAGTCCAGGACACTTGTCCTAGTGTGGTTTTCCCTTGACCAATCTGCATGCTAAACTACACTATATGGTGATCAGTTTTACCCAGGGAACTACCCACTGTGATGTCTGCAATGCTGTCTCTGTTCATAAGTACCAGGTCCAGCACTGCCTCATCTCTAGTGGGTTCATTAACCAGCTTCCTGAGAAATGCCTGCTGTAGGAAGTCAAAGGTGTCATAGCTGTGGTCAGAATGCTCCAGTCTACATCTGGCAGATGAAATTCCCCCATTATCAATACCTCCCCTTTGCCTGACAATTTTATCACTTGCCTCCCAAAAACCTTCTCTAACTTCTCCCCCTGTGTTGGTGGTCTGTACACCCTCCTTATGGATAAAGGTTCCAGACCTGTCTACACTATAAAATAAATCTATATATTAGAGTTTCTGTGAGGTAGATAGTATTTCCTCTGTAGACTAGAAAAGGAGTCTCTCACCTTTCTGTCAAAGAATTGGAAAATGTAATAAAGGGAATGTGCACTCTAGGCCCTGTATCATGGATCCTGTATGGCTAGTATAAAATCTTCTGCCAGTGCCAAGGGGCATAGCAAGCTGTGGTAGGTGGTCAGTTGAAAGACATTCCTAGTGGTCTTCCACATCAGGATTGTTAACTGCATGAGTGGAGATAATCTCCATGTTTCAGATTTCTGCCCCTGTGTATAGAAAAGATGATGCAAGGCAATGGTGGGAAATGGGAGATGATTTATTTCTATTTGCAACCAGATTTGTGTAGGTTGTCATGCATGCCAGAGCCAAATCACTCTATGGTGTGTTGCTCAAAAATACCCTGTAGATCTAGGGATGCAAGTTCACCCTGTGATTTAGGAATTTGCAGGAGGTTATATCAGATATGGGCCACTTACCTCCCCAAAAATGTACCTGAAAATCATGTGCTGTCAATTTTGCCATGGGCCATCCAGGATATATAAGAGTAGTTTTTGAAATAAACACAAGACTTTGGGTAGCATGACCACCCAAATGTAATCTATGTGACATGATATATAAATAGGAGTGCTGCCCAGTGTTCCAGATCCTGGGCTAATTGTGATGCTATAGTATATAGTTTGTGTCATCTAGCTTGTGCTCATCTTTACTTAGATTGATGCCTAGGTACTGTACTGAGGGCTTTGCAGTCCCATTTCAATGGGTAATTTTACCATAATTCTGGGTATGGGAGCAATTAAAGGTTAATAGTTACATTTAATCTGGATTAACTTGTATCCTACAATTTCATAGAATTCCTTTAATAGGGAGAAAGCTACAGGGTAAGACTGCTCTGGGTTGGATAGATAAAGCAGTACATCATCTGCATATAATGCAGCCCACTGTTCCTGTCTATCTACCCAAATCCCCGTCACCATCTCTGATTGCTGTATCATCAGTGCCAAAGGCTCAGTTGCAAAAAGTAAAAGGGATAGAGGGCAGCCCTCATGGGTGGTCCTCCCTAATGAAAACTCTTGAGAAAGATGGCCCTTCGCTTTAATCAGAAAACAGAATTAAAATGTATTGGAGTTCTGGATGAATACATCAGTCCACGACCCTGTAAGGGTTAACCACAGCACAGGGTGATTTATAGAGAAGGCAGACCAGATCAATAAAGTGGATTGGGAAACCTAGTCCCCCCCCAAACATCAAGTAAAGGAAGAGCCAAGATACCTGGTCAAACACTTTCTCAGCATCTAATCTAATGATCACGGTGAGGCACAGCTTTGTCAGATATGATGGAGGATATGACTCGATCACATAGTGTTGTCTGTAGCCTGGCAAGATCTCAAAAACCCAGTATGGTCAGGCTTTATAAGACTGGGCAAAAACAGATCTATTTTTTTAGCCAGAATGGACATGAATGATTTACAGGCTACATGTAATATGGAAATTGGTAGTACGATTCACGGTGGTTAGGATTCTTTCTGGGATTTGGGATTACAGAAATTGTGGCAAAGTCCCATGAAGGTGGGGATGGTCCACCTCCCAGGACAGAGTTATATACCTTGGGTAAGTGGGGCATGTACTCCTCACAGAGCATCTATGTACATATTTTTTTTTCAATTGTTTAACCAGGAGTGGCACACTGAGCTGAGCACAGGGAAGTTAAGTGTCTTGCTCAGGGTCACACAGTATGCAAGTTGGGGCTGTGGGATTCAAACCCAGGTCTCCAGATTTGCAGCTCAGAGCCTTAAACCACTATGCTATACTGCCTCCCAGGGACATAGCCACCTGTGCCTGGGACCTTCTGAGTCTTCTCCTTTTTAAGAGTTGGGCATAAGTCATCTTGTGTTTCAGGGCTGAGGAGCCCTCCTGGTCTCTCTGGCATTAGCTTTGGGAGTCTAAGGTGATCCAGTAGTATTCTTGTTGCCTTGGGAGCCTTCCAGGCAATCTGCCTGAAGGAAGGTGCCTTGCCAGACAGGTCTGGGGATACATTCAAATCTCTAAGAAAATCCTTTCCACACAAGTTCTCTGATGGATGGCTCAACACATCTGGATTTGCCTGTCCCCAAGAGTGATGGGTCTGCTTGGTGTCGAGTGTAAGAGAAGGAATGATCTTCTATGTTCTTGTCATTTCATCCTCCTTCTGAATAGCTCATTTAAATAAAGTAGGGGCATCTGTAACTCTCGGTTGCACTGCCAAGCATGAAGCCATATGTACCTTAACCTGGTCCCTCAGTGATTTGGGGATTAGATGCTGAAAAATCAGCATTGATTTTGCTATTATGGAATAGACAGAACTTCCTATACAGAGACTGCATCAAGATCTTATGACATGCTCTACAGTTTGTATCAGCTGAAAAAGGCCCAGAGAATGTCATGATCCTTTCTAACATTGTTTTGCTGTCAAAACTACTACAGCAAGATCTGGGTCAGCGCCTTTGATCATGCATTTGAATCCCTGTGCACTTGTGTCAATATCTGTGCACCTACATCAAATGTGTCGCACACTTGGATCAGTTTTATATACTTGCATAAGTCTTTATGTACTTGTATCAGTCTTTGAGCACCTGCATCTATTTTTCCACACTTGCATCAGTTTGTTCACCCTTGCAGCCAGTGTTTTGCAGTTGCATCAGTTCTTTCACACTTGCATCAAACTCCTTGTGCAGATGCTGAAAAGCCTGTCAAAATTATGCAAATCATTAAAAGATGCTGCAGTTGCATCAAACAAGTGCTGGTGGTGATTGGAATGCAAAAATGTTCAGAAAATGTATTTAGCTCTCAAAAATGTTAAACAGCCCCGGAGGAGTACCATAAAGTCTCAGGAATGGGAAGGAACCCAACCTGTGCAAGCCTACACAGAGAAGAAAACCTCAGCAGATGACACACAGGAGGGAGAGAAAAATGTTTTGAAGAAAAAAAAAATTGTAAGAAAAGGCTTACCTAGGACCAAACTAAATGCAAGCCATAGCCAGACTTTTATTACTTAACGTACACCCTTGCAGAATTCTGAGTAGAATTCCAGCAGAACAGCAAAATACCCAGCCTCTGACAGGAATCTAGGGTTAAAGCAGGATCCAATTCAGTAAATAAACAACAGGAATGGTTTAAATTTAGAAATTCCGTCTGTACAAACAGGATTTGCTGCTGAAAATAATTACAGTAGGCAGAAACAAAAGGTTTCAAAGAAAATCTTTAAGCAGGAGAGCTCTAGCAAAGCTGCCACCACTAAAGTCAACACACTTTGCCTTGATAGGCCCTTACATCCCCTACCCTGGACAAACAGCCCACCACATGAGTCTTGGAGGAAATGGTGGCAGCCATATATTTATTAAATAATCAACACAATACATATCTGGGTGGTGTTCACAGCTGGGGAGTCTTACCAAGTCAACCTCGGACCTCCGCACCCTTTCCCGCGTAGGGTCATACCCTTGTGTAGACTGTCATTTTGATGTATCACTGAACTGGAACCAAAACCTCAACAAATAGGGGGGTGAAGAGGCCAGGTGACAGGTGACCAGCCCCATTTTATGGTACTGCACCTGCAGACAAGCCCTATAAGGTTGGCCGCAACCCCCTGAACCACGAAGCAGGTTCTACGCCCCTTCCCCCTTCTCATGCTGAGAGGAGCTGTTTGGATAAAAGTGACTCCCTTCCTTTTCTCCTTGTACCATTGCCTTGCGAGACTCCAAGCCTCACCCGCTAAATGTGACAAATGAAATAAGCTCCACCCTAATCCCAAATATCTTTGGACAGAGCAAGAAATCTTGGAAAACCCCCCATGGGAAAAAACATGAAAAATTCTCTTTGACCCCTATCGCAGTTCCACAAAAGGAGGGCAAAGTGTTCCCTACTCTAGCCTGACTGGCCTGGAACCATGTTTCTATGAGGGTGGGCTGACTGGTGGGAAATTCTCAGGTGGAGGGAAAGAATGAGAGGAAGCCCTCAGGTGCAGGATTTTTAACTCCTCACTCTCCTCCACAGCTGTATGCCCCTGCCCTGTGACTGGCCCTCCCTTGGTGGTGGTGCCAGGACACCTCTCCACCCCAGTGGGTGGAACCCTACTTGCCTACCTACAGGCTAGGTTTCGGGGGAAGAGCCATAGACAAAGCTCCATATGCTGCTAGGCTTATGCAGAATGCTTAACTGACAAGGAATGGGGTGGAACTAATGGTTTCATGATTAAATCTCAGCTTTGGAATGTGGTGGCCCAAGGCAGGTGAGCATGTATTACCATGCTGAAAAGCACTAACCTAGTAACAATGTGGAGTGACCAATATATATATATATATATATATATGTATATATATATATATATATATAGATATATATATATGTACACATATATATATATATATATATCTCTCTCTATATATATATATATATATATATATATCTATATATCTATATCTATATCTATATATATATATATATTATACTGTTGTTATTGCACCTAGAGTTGCCAAGTTGATGCAAATGAAAGTGCTGAAACAACGTAAAGTGCCTCAGGGAACACAGATATGACCTGCTTAATATATTGCAGCATAACCGTTTTGCATAATTAAAAAAAGTTTTAACACATCAACTTTTAATGGGTGAAGGATTACCGTAGCTATCATTGTAATAAGAATATTTAGGTATCCCATGACTTTGGCTCACGATTTGGCGCCTACTGAAAGGGTGACTCAGTCGTGGCGCCTGTCATCGGGGTGACTGGGGAAGGTGGGCTACTGGATTGGGGGGTGAGCAAAATAGTGACATCCTGTTGCTACATGCCTACACATGTTGGGGGGGAGAGTGAGCATACCAAGCATGGTGTGGGAGAGGACAGAGGGGTTGTAGGGGGTGGCACTGTTGCAAGCTGCCGAGCTGCTTCCCTGGCATGGTGGGTGGGTTCAGGGCTGCTGGGGGAATGGTGTTGGGTTTGGGTCCAGGATCAGGTACTTTCTATTGTGCCTGGCCTGAATTTTTGTTTTATTTTTGCGTTTGCACCCCCCTGGAGTTGAGAAACCTTGAGTAGGGGGGTGCGTGGGGTGAAGCCCCCTGTGGGAGGGGTGCAGGGGGCAAAGCCCCTCACATAAAGTGGAAAATCCCAACTCCTGGGCACCATTTTGCTGTTCACTGGGGAGTACATCGCCGAAATATTTTTTTGGTGATGTGCCGTCGCCCTAATGGCGATCGCCCATCGGAGATCACCGTTATCACATAAATCCAAATATTTATGTGCATTTTCCTTGTTACGGTAGGAAAACAAATACTTGTTACCTTACTAACTGGAAATTCATGAAAGCAATTTCAAACTTTACAGCTTCAAGTCTCAGTTACGAGAGTGTGGTGCTAAATGGTTGTGGCTAGATTTAGCACCAGTCTTTTGACTGTGACCCCCTCAAGCTACAGTATGCTCAAAGGGTATTGAACAGCACTTCTACTCCAGGACGCATCACAGTGCATTGGTGCATAGAAGGAAGAGAGGTTGGTAGGTAAATGGCACACTGTTCCACTCACATAATCAACTACTGTAATGGCAGTTGCTGATTATGTGAGTGGCACACAGTTCCACTCACATGATCAGCTACTACCATTACAGCAAGTGTAACACTTTTGAGATGCTACTTGCATAATAACTTTTAGTTCTAGTGGTAGTGGGTATCAGACAAATGAACTCACTGTGCACTGGCGTCAGGTGATCAAGATTGTTGTGGTACCTATCGTTTAAATGGACACACGCATGGGAACAGGACAAGGGAGGGGGGTTCCATTAGACAATGTGATGCCTGTGGCTTGAGAATGGGGACACTTGACCACCATGGAGATCTCATGGGACAGATCAATGGACTTTTTCAATGTGCCCACAAGTGGGTGGAAATTATGAGTTGGGTTAGTGGAAGAATGTGTTTCTGAATTGGGCGTACCCATGCATGTGCATACGTGGCACTGTATCATTTGCAGACATGCATGATCTAATAATAAGCATTGTTTCTCTGTGTAAACACAGTTTACATACAATAGCAGCTAGAATGCCTCATATTCAATCCACGATTTGTGTGGGGTGTCTCTTCCCATGGCCCAAATCTCATGTTCTTAGTATAGTAATTTCATGGATCGGTATAATAGGATGGCTCTTTGTGCCCCAATTTTCAGCCCATATAATTGTTACTAAAAAATGGTCTTTATGTGTTTCCACTTCAAGCTTGCAGAAGGATAAGCCCAGAATTCCAAATCCTGGAACCTGCACAATATTTTGTATCTGAATGTGTCCAGTAGCATAGCTAGGCTAGCAAATTCAGGGCTAATTGGTTATAGCTAAAGACCTCTAAAACAAAATCTAGTTACCAGAGACTTTTTCTTGTTTTGATTTTTAGAAGCAATAGCCCTGTCTGTTTCAATACCCTAGCAATGCCACAAGCATTATAAGCATGCAAAATAAACCTCAGTGATTTCTTGCCCCTCTCCCATAAAGAATATAAAACCAAGTGCTGAGCAGGAAAGGCTCTAGGCCGAAAGAAACACAGAAAATGTCAGCAGAGAAAGACTGTTGGTCCTTCCAGTGAGTCCTATTTTACCCTGTCCTATCCTGCAACCTATTGTCTAGTTTGGATTATTCTGGCTTGCCCCGTCCCCTGCCGCTACTGTTTCACCCAGTGTAACTATTAAGCCTTTATTATCGCCCTGCTGTGCTTGAAACCATTATTGGTTCTTACACCCACCGCTGCTGCTGGTAGGCTGTTCCTCAGCTCAACCACTCTCTCTGTAAAATAAAACTTTCTCTGACCTTCCTGAATCTACCCCACACCCACTGCCAACTTCCACTCATGTACGAACATATGAAAGTAACCAGTAGAAGGAGACCACAAGGTCTATCTTGTCTGCTCGAAGTCCTGGTTTTACCCTTGCCCCAGAGACCCTGGCCTGCTCTCCTCCTCCTCCTACTCCTCATGTCTCTGTGTTCTTGATATGCCATTCCTACTGAATATTTCCTCACAATCAACCTTGTTCATTCTTGTCAGGAACTTGAAGGTCTCTGTCATATCCTCTTTCTCCTGTCCAGTCTATAGCAAGTACATGTTCAGAGTGTTAAGCAAACATGCATAGGATCTGTCCTGCTGGCCCTGAATCATTTTGGTTGCCCTACACTACACTATTTGTAGCCTGTTTGTGCCTTTTCTTAGGTGGGGACTCCAGAACAGGGTACAGTATTCCAGATGTTGCCTCACCAGTGATCTATTGAAATGTACTGTATTATAACTTCTTCCCTCCAATACTGTTCTGTCAGGTGTAGGTGGGCTCAGTTCATTAAAAAAAAGTTATTTGCTAACAACAACAAGGGTCAGAATGGGATAATTTCATGAAAAACAAACAAAAATAGGTGGGGCCTTCAGTCCCTCATGGGACAGCCCCTGGGTGTGATAATTATAAGAAAACCAAACCATCAGAAGCTCAACCAAAAACCCCTGTAACAAATATTACAGAGGTTCTGGAGGTCGACAGACACTAGACATTATTACCATTCACCACAGAATTGGGTCATTACAGAAGGAAATGGATTGGATAAATGGAGGGTGGGGAATGGGGGAACATCCAATGCATACACCCTATGCTCCCTCAATTTTCTGTATTTAATTTCATACATATTCTCAGAAATAGTATGCGCATATCTGAAACAGGCTTGTTATTTCCATATGGTCAGTTCTGAAGCTTTTATCTTGTGAATTGTTCATTAAAATCTACAAAATTGGTCATAAAGAACTACCCACAACTTTTCTTTTCCTCATAAAATACACTTTCAGTAAAAGACAGGAAGACATTAGGCAGATTGTAATGAAATGGCTCAGATCATCTCTAGCTTGGCAGGTACACTCTTATAAAACTGCTGCTTTAGTGTTTTGCATTTAATAGAATATCTGAAGTCTTGTATTTTTACTTCATGAGGAGAAATTCAACATTTTTTTTTTTTTATTCTTTGTTTACCAGTTAAGGCCCAATAGTCACAGGTGCCTGTTTTCAGGGGTGATCCGGGAGCACTGGGGAAGTTACGGGACTTGCTTAGAGTCACACAGTATGCACATGGAGGGTGTAGGACTCTAATCCAGCTCTGTGTACTGGATGTACCAAGCTCATTCACAGCTCATTACCCTAACATCCCAAATTCTTATTTTCAAAATTCAGATAGTGCTCTTTATAAACCTTTGTCAATGACTGCCATGAAGAAAGGTTTGAATGGAAAAAAGTTGCTATTTTATTTTTAAAACTTTGAGAGCTTTATAAGTTTTAATATGATTTATTATTTCTAATTCACATTAGACTCATTATAGTTTGATTCCTTTTACTGGACCATCATACTCTGCATATTGTGAAAAGCTGTTACTGTACAAAAGCTTTCAGTTAACACAAGCCCTGTTGAAGTGACCTGCATGGACTTGTAAATGTGTGTATTGTAATATTTTCATATTTTATGTTGGTACAATAAAATGTGCAGGTTCATTACTTAGCAGTAACAGTAGATCTTCAAGAGACTCTCCTCCATAGCACCACATACAATCTACTGTAATCCAGCGTCATCAGGCCCTCATAAGGGGCTTATCAAAGTGGAGGCTGCCACATTGCTGTAAATCCCCTATATATGATACTGGACGCCTCAGAGCCCCCTACTGACTTTTAATTGGAGTGACGTGTGCTTTTTATGGACATTCACTATATGGAGGCTTAGGTTATGTGGAAGAGCACTTTAATAAAGTAATGCACTTTTTGCAAACAGTTAACTTTGCTTCCAGTGATACTTTAGGTACTTTATTGTGACTGGTGTGCTGGGTACAGTGTCTTCTTGTACTGTCTTGTGGAACTCACTGCACCAGCCATTTCCTGGGTGCTTCTCTCAGTGCCTACAAAGAGAAGTTTGCCAACTTCACACATCTTTAGCATCCTGTAAGAAGCCCTGCAGTCCTCCTGGATGAGGACTGGAGAGAGGCAGGCTGTGTGATTGTGTGGGTCTATGGAAGAGATCCTCTTGACTATCATGTCTCATTGGTAAGTAGTGAAACTGTTTTCTTTGAGGATATTGCCTTCAGAGACCCAGGCACATTTGAACAAAGCAGTACAGCACCCGCACATGGAACCTATGAAACAGAAGAGGATAGTGTAACTCAAGACAGCAGGCCTTGCAGAAGAGCTAGGCTAAAACCAGGTTCCCTGTGTATGACCAAATCCAGGCTGAAATATTTAGTGGATGTAACAGATTTTACTCCAGGTAGCGGATGAACACATTGTGGATGCTGGGACCAACCTGAAACAAGATACAGAGGTCAGCACGCCCCAATGGCATGCCCTGTAACCATACTAGAAAGATCTTTGCCAGCCTTCTGATAGTGCAGAAATGCAGGAGGAAATCCCACTGAAAGCCTTCTTAAAAACAGGTTGCCCATCATATGTGGGGGAAAGGGCACAAACAGCTGAGGGGACTGCTGGATAATTTTTCTTTGGTCCATATTAAATGGTAGTGCCCGGTGGATATTCAGGGGGTGCAGGAGCACCTCCGCCATATTGTACAAGTTCAGGAAGAAGACAGTCAGGTTGTGAGACTGCATTCAATGTGATTTTCGACACCGCCTTAGGCAGAAGAGTAGGATGAGTCCTAAGGGCCATCCTGTCTGGATGAAAAATCAGGAAGGCAGGATCAACAACCAGATCCTACAGCTCAAACACCAAGCATGCTGAGGTGACTGCCAACAAAACAGAAGGTTTCCAGGACAGTAACCAGAAGTCTCAGCCGGAGGATGACTCAAACAGAGCCCTGGTCAGGAAATACAAAACTAAGTTCAGTTCCATGCTGAGTCAGTTTATTTACATGGGGATTTCTGTGCAGCAAAGCATACTTCAAAAACATGCAAGAAGCTTTTTTTTTTTAATCACAACCCTATTTCTCTGGGCTGCAGCAACTACTGGCAGGGGCATCCAGTCACTGGCCCTGCCCACCGGGAGAGCACCAGGCTCACTCTCATGATGGGGGATCCAGTACAGCCATCGCCAGTCTGCTGGAGGGCCTCCTTGTATACTGCCCAGTTGGACCATCCCTGGAACCCCCCAATGCGATTCCACGAGAGTCCTCCTGGTGAGGCAGGGTGTGACCATCAAGCTGCATGGTGCATCCAGCCATTTTCCACCAAGTTTTAGCCCCACTGGGAGCACGGATGTGCTATGATGTCCGGCACTATGTGCCGACGTCCGCTATGCTCCCCTCAACATGTCCACTGACATGTAGTGCCCCTGGGCATCCCTAGGGGCCACTATAGCATGGTGGATTCCCCTATCCCTCCCCAGGATTAGGAGAGCAGTCTACAGACATTCGATCCTGATCCTCCCCTGCCAACCCACCGATGACCCAAGTCCGTTCCCGAACCCAGGTCGCCGGCATGCTGCTAGGTGTGGTGTCCAGTGCCTCAACCCTCAGTGCCACTGGGCTGACAACCTGCAAGAAGCTTTAATGGGAAAGTCCCCAAAACCTTTTTTTCTGTATACCTGTGTAGTTTGCATGCATGAGTAATGATTCTCTCTATTAACATCCCTTAATTTCATCATAATTTAAATATAAATGAAGCTTCTTCACTCTGTTCTGCCCTGATGTGAAAATCTGTTTAACTCCATTGTAAAGGGCATGACTCCACTCATGCATGACATCATGGGAGTTGACAATGCATACATGCACAAGCCAGCTGAAGTGCTCCTGTCAGTCAATTCAGTTGTATGTCTTCTGAAGACCCTGTAGTTTTATCTTTTGCTGGCCATCAAACGTTTCAATGTAACTTCCCTAATGTTTTATGTTGCTTACAGTGTGTCTGAAGTAGAAAAAATGTAGTTGGAAGGACGCTGGTGCTTGTGACATTTTGCTATTTAACTGATTAATTTGATTACATGCTAGGAGCTTTTTGGTTACTCACTGAGCATGAAGTCCCATGTTTGTTTGTTTTTTTGTTGATTATATTGGTAAGCACAGTAGGGAGAAAAATGCCCATTTTCACATCCGACCAGAATAAGTTAAACACTTAACAAAACTCACATTAAATATAAATACAATAAAATCAAGCAAACTAATATATGAACAGACCATATCACATTTACTCATTACAATGGCAAGTGGATATCGATCCATACCAAGCACTAAGGTTTCTTCTGAAAGCAGAGACAGTATTGTGCTGAGTAATGTTTGATGGTAGATTATTGTACAGTTTAGTTCAATAATATGGCAAGGCTCTCTGATCCTGCTTTCATGAGCGAATATGCATTTTCAGCTCCCGTTTTTCCTTTTATGAGTGGGGTCAGGACTTTTGCAATGGAGTCAAACAGCTTTTCCCACCAGGGCAGGACAAAGTTAAGCAACTTCATCTTCATTTAAATTTAAATTAGGATAAAATTAGGGGGTTGCAAAAGAGGGACACATTGTTCATGCCTGCAAACTACACAGGCATACAGAAAAAAAGGTTGATGGGACTTTCCCCCTGAAGATGGGCCACAGATTTTGCACCTGTGAGTAGTTAATAGTCTAAGATGGCTGACAGATGCAATTTTACAAAGGGTAACCAAAGTACGGAATGGGACAGTGATAACTTATAGTCCAAAACACTTAGGAAAGAGTAGTAGTAAGGATCCAGAGATTTAGACTGGCACCAGATGCTTAAAAAGCTTCCACTTTAGCAAAAAGTTGTATCTGGTAGACAGCTTTCAGACTGTCTGTATGATAGCTGAAGCCACCATAGACATGCCAAGCCACATTCTATGTTCTCAGGAGCCAGGCATGCAGCTGCAAGGACAGGAGGACTGGGCATAACTGATGGCCCTGGAACTGAAGAAACAGATCCAAGCTGAGGAGCAGCTGAAACAGTGATTATAATGTCATGTCTTAATATAGTGATAACCAGTGATAATTCAGAAGATCCAAATACATCACAATATATCGCAGAAAATCAACATTCATTTCAGTTGTATTTTCTGCATTTTCCCCCCAATATATCCAGATATATAGTGCCATGGAGGAATAGAGGTGCTCCGTCTGTCTGGGTGGAGTTTAAACCGGTGGAGGTGGCCAAAGTCATTGAGGTTATCTCCAAGCTAAGCACATATTGTGAACTGGAGCCAGCACTGACGTGCTTCTTGATGAGATGTGTTGGTCGTGTTGGCCTGGTGTTCACTGGAATAGTCAGGTGTTCATTGATGGAGGGGGTATTTCCAGATGCCTTGAAATAGGCTCTGTTGAGGCCCCTTCTGAAGAAGCCATTTCTCAACCCTGACATTCTGGCAAATTACTGTCCTATCTCCAACCTTCCCTTTTTGATTAAGGTTGTTAAGAAAATTGTGGCATAGCAGCTTGAAGAGCACCTTGTAACCTTTGATATCTATGAGCACCTCCAGTCAGGTTTCAGAGCCAAGCATAGCATTGAAATGGCATTAGTTAGAGTGCATAATGATCTCCTCAGGGCAAGAGACAGAGGGGCATGGTCAATTCTCATTCTCCTGGATCTCTCCTCAGCCTTTGACACTGTAGATCACATGGTGCTGCTCGATTGCCTCAGAGAGTATTGTGGACTCGCCGGCACTGTTATCTGCTGGTTTGATTCCTTTCTCTTGGGCAGGAAGCAACGGGTGGTAATGGAGAATTTCTTCTCCACCCAAAGCTCCTGCCTTGTGGAGTGCCTCAGGTGTCGATCTTGTTGCCCATGTTATTTGAAGTGTACTTGCTGCCCCTGGGTGAGCTCATTAGGCATTACAGTATGGGGTTTCACTGCTATGCAGATGACATCCAACCCATATATGTCCTTTGCCCCCAGAATATCAGATGCCATGGAAGTGCTTAACAACTGCCTGGCACAGATCAATGACTGGATGTCCTCCAGCTGGTTGTGACTGAACCCAGACAAGACCGAGGTACTAGTGATTGAGCCAGGTTGTGGGAGTGTCACCGACACTTGGATACCAGGTCTAAATCTGAGTCCGATGCCGTTGGTGGCCTCCACTGGGTTGTGAGATCTTGGCATGATCCTTGACGACAGATTGACACTTGAGTCACAGGTATCAGCTGTCATCCAAAGTGGTTTCTACCACTTGAAGAATATCACCAGGATCAAACACGTGGTTCCATCAGACGATCTGCCCACTCTGGTTCATGCCTTTGTGACCTCCAGGCTTGACTACTGTAATGCTCTTTACTTCTCTGGACTCTTGACTTTACTTCTCTGGGGACTCTGGAGGTACCCTCCGCCAACTGCAGCTGGTCCAGAATGCTGGCGCTAGGCTGCTGGCTGACCTTTTGAGGTCTAGTCATCTAACCCTAGTGTTGCTTTCTCTGCACTGGCTCCCTGTCAGGCGGAGGGTTATTTTCAAGGTGAATCTTTTTACCTTTAAAGCCCTAAATGGGCTAGGCCCTGGCTACCTGGCTGAGCTCCTTACATCCTGCACCTCAATCTGCTCTCTCTGCTCCTCAACTAGGGGCCTCCATGAGGTTCCCAGGACCAGGCTGAGAACTTCTGTTGACAGGACATTTAGTGTTACCAGTCCAGTCCTGTGGAATGCTCTACCTCCATCTCTTAGGGAGGCCCCATTGGTCGAGGTTTTCAAAAGGGGTCTCAAGGTTCATCTTTTTGCCCTGGCCTTCCTGAGTGAAGTAATCTAACCAGTGTTGTTTTATTAAGCTGCTGATCTGATTTTATGACTTTTGTGCTAGTATTATATGTTATTTTACCTGTTTCATTTGCTTGCTCTATCTTGGTTTCAATGCAAAATACCCAGAGCCTCCAGGACTGGGTGCTGTACAAATAAAATTTGCTTTGCTTTGCCTTGCCTTGCATTTTGCCACCGGCTACCACTAAAACATCAGAAAACAGATCTGTCTGATCCAAAATGGCCACCAGAATCATGGAGGCCACCTCATTCCAGAGCTTGACCAGGACCGGCTGAGCAAAATCAAGGGAAAGGTGTGGAGGAACCATCTCTTGCAGTAGAGGGACAATGTGTCTCACCAGAAAACTCCAGACACTTGAGTGAGTAAGCAAAACTGCAGAGGTTTTACTTTGTGTGGTTTCAAAATGGTCCAGCTCTTGACACCTCTGCCAATTGAACAGAAATTCTGCCGTATGCCCTCATACCACCCATTAATGAGGCTGTACCACAGAGCAGCTTAGAGCATCAGACAGTACATTTTACATGCCTGACAAATAGGTTGCAGCAAGGTGCATGCTGGGCTCTACTGCACCCTCCTGCATTTGCATTGCTTCCCTACAGAGGGAATGTGATTGTGTTCTGGTAGTATGTGACACACTGGTTGCCTGTCTGTACCAGCAGTACCTGCCCTCCAATAAATGTGGCAAACATTTGAAGCTGATACAGGACTGTCCTCCTCTCCAGAACATTTATATGGAGATTGCATTCCACCAGGGACCAGACCCCATGAGCATGGAGGGAACAGAGTTGGGTCCACGCACCCAAGGTTAGATGCATCAGATGTTACAGTGACCTGGGGAGGGTTACTGAGAAAGGAAGTCCATACCAACAGGTGATGTCAGTTTTGCCACCACTGTAGTGCTCTGAACAAATATACACAAATTCTGATTGGGTGTTCAAGAGACTGGTGCTTTTCAGAAGAATGAGATTAGAGGATCCATTGAGGAATTCCATGTGCAGGCAAGCCAAAAGAACCATGAATATGGATGCTGCCATGAGATCCAATGGCCAGAGAATGTTTCTGGCCATGATCATGTCACGTCTAGCCAATAGGCCTGCCTAAACTATTAGGACAACCACCCAATCATCTAGCAAGAAAGCTTTTGTTCGGGATATGTTCAGCACAACTCAAATGTATTATAAACACTGGCAGGGGATAACAATGGGCTTCTATTACAGTGAACAGGATACCTAGTTGTTCCAGCAACTGCTGTGTCATGTTCAATGTGTGAATTGTTAGGTCTGCAGAGGACCCCTTTAGGAGCTAGTAATTGAGATAGGGATACACATGCAGCTCTTTCTAACAAAGGGCAGTGGTAAACACATGCAGTGCTGAGGATAAGCCAAATAACATTCAGAATTGAAGATGATGGTCCTATAGACAATCAATCAATCAAGCAATTAATCAATCAATTCTGTATTTAACCAGGCGAAACACCATTGAGTATATGCATTTCCAAGGTGGACCTGGGAATGATTCACAAGCACAATTATACGTAGAACAAATCATAAGCATGCAAAATACAGAATAAAAGAGTCAAAATGCAGATACTGTCTGTTGTGTTTCATGATTTTTATTTTCAGAGAAGCATCCTTCATATCTAATGTGCACAACCTGTCAGCGAGGAAGGAATAATCCCAAAGGAAAAATGTGAAACTTCTTGTAAGCAATATGCTAGTTCAGGGTGCTCATAAATCCAGGATGGGACAAAGCCCTCCTGCCTTATTCAGTACTAGAAAGTATCTGGAATAAAACCCCAGATTTTGTTCTCATATGGGAACTAGTTGGATTGATATTTTTCTACTAAAGGCTTACCCTCCTCCCAAAGAGCAGACAATTTTTCCTGCAGATATTGATGAGGCCTGGGAGGTGTCTTGGGGGTGCTGATGTGGATGGTGGGCTGAGAGATGAATTCCAATGCATAATTTCATTGGATTATTTCATGGACACATTTGACTGAAGAGATAATCCAACAGTGGGACAGCAACATCCAAATTCAGCCCCTTTCTTGAGTCTATGGTTGGAGAGCAAGAGAAAAGGCAGGAAGTCAGAACGGAAATGAAGGAGATTCCTGCTGTTATACTAGAATCTGACAGCCCAGCTTGGTCATTGCCTTTTTTGGTGGCATGTTGCTATGATTCTATCAGTGATGTAGACTTTGACATCAACAATTTCTTTGGATGTAAATTCTTGTATGAAATCTGAGGAATAACTATTTTACATGAGACTGCACTGTCCTGCTCTATACACTTTTGCAGAAATGACTCTTGTGACTTCTACTGTGTCTCCATGTAGCACTTGTCAAATGGTGTAGCACTTGTCAAATGCAACAATGCTCAACACTGTGGCCTTTACTGATGCCTTTAATGCAGCTGTCATGTCCATCACCATGGGAGATTTTGTTATGACAACACTTACAAAAAAGCAGTGCATTCTTTGGTGATGATGGAAAAGACAGCATGCAATGGTAAAATAAATGGTTGACAGTGATCCTGAAGGACAGCGTCACAGTGCAGATCAAAAAGAATAGAGCTGATGAAAAAAAAAAAAATCTCACAGTGTTCTGTGGTGATGAAGAACTAGTCTCCACTGATCTGATGGGCACTCACTGGCAGGAGAAAAGAACTGAAATGGATGGGGCTGCTCCCGTCATATAGCTGATGTTGAGGCATCTGCAGTCATACTATATAAGGGTGTGTAGGGTGATGTGGATGGCCTCAATTCTGACAAATCTACTGTGATGTCTGCTTGATGCCATTGGCTTACAGCTCAACCTAAAAGAAAATCAAACTAAACAGTACATCTACTCTAGTCTGTTTCAGGATCATCTCCTCCACAAACTTTCTTTCCTATTTCACGCTGATATGACTGACTTGGACTTGTGCTGAGATGAGAATGCTCATTACACAGGACACTTTACAGTTTCATTGTTCACTGTTCCACCAGTTCCAGCCCTGTCAGGTAACATTGCATTTTGCCCCTCCACAGCAACTCAACTAATAGAAAGTGTTGCACTATAAACTTGGGTGAGGCTGTAACAAGCTCAGAGAATGTGGAAATCTTAATCCACTTTGACCTTCAGCAAAGGTCAAGTAAACTCTGTGCTGTTTTGTGAAACATTATAATACTACCACATTCTCAAGCATCTAACTACTGTTGGTCCTGGAACCCAACGTGCTCTCACACCAGTGTTGAAGGCGGTGTATTAAAAGCAGACTGCTGTCACATACCAAACAATTTGACATTCAAGGCCCAAAGGCAGACTATTTTTTTACCTGGAAACATCAGAATTACAACCTTATGCAAATGCATCATTACAGATTTTAAAAGGAACAAAATGTCATCCTTAACTAAAATTAAACCTTTGGAATGCATACTTCAGCTTTAAGAAGCCTAATCTAAACAATTATGTCAAGCACTTAGACATAATACTGTGGGGCTCAGTTAGATACAGTATACAGCACTGTGCAATTCGTTTATTTACTATAACCAAAAAAGAAGCCAACTTACATCATGGCAATTTATTTAGAATGGGACTGAGTATGGCTATAGTGGACTATTCTGGGGAAAAAAATTAAATCAAAGCAGCTACAATACTTCTATATTTAATTACCATTACAACTGTAGGGACGGCCTATACATGTGCAATATGTTTGATCATGCTCTGCTAATTGTAGCACTTTGTTTTTGTAATTGTATTGGCTTGATTACAACAGTCCTGTTTCCTTAATCTGCTCCAAGTGAAACAACATCTATATGTTGTTTTAGGCACTTTAATATAAATGCCATTTTCACCATGAATGAACTCTATACTGAAGTCTGTTTACTGGGACTTTTATTCTTCTAGGCTCCTCTAATTTATCTGTGCTTTAGTGTTTTGTCATTGTATGAGTAAAATAAAACAAGCATGTTATATAATGGAATATCTCATATGTGCAACCACCCAGTTTCATTTCGGTTGTCATGGACACAGTTGAAATCAAATAAGCAGCAGTTTCATAACCATTTACAAAGTCACACAATGTATAAATTTATAGCAGCAATGAAACCAGAACATTTGTTTTCTAAAAAGCTAGTTTAGCTGCAATAAATAAAACATTAGCATGTCTGTCAAATCTACTTTTCTAGGTACCTCCTGAGCAATGCACCATGAATTAGATTTTTTTATTTTGTCCATCCTGACCCTTACTACATCTACAATGGTATTTCTAAGCTAAATATGGCAGCCATGTTTTCTTCTTGAGAAAAATTTAAATTAAAACAATTGTAAAAGTGCCAACCTGGTGGTGCTGAGGGTTGAGGCGGTGGACACCATAACTCATGTGACACTGATGACCTGGGTTTAGCAGCAAGCTCAGGTTGCCGGGGGTTGGCAGGGAAGGGACAGGATTAAGCATCTGATTGACTGATCTCTTCTCCCAGCGAGGGGGGAGTGGCTGTCTCACTCCTTGGCTGCCACTTGGTGGAGGCCAGGTGGCATCATCAGAATCTGAGCAGCAAGTAGGGGCTGCAGCTATGCGAACATGTGTGCACCTCAGGGGAGAAAAGCAGGAGGAAAATGGCAACCATAGGCTCCATGAAGCCCTGCCTGCCAGCCCTCATCCCACTCAGTCACCAACATGCTGAAACCCCTGATCTGGATTGTGTATTCTGGGTGGGGGAAGGATGGCCCTTCCCTTCCTGGCCCCACCACAGGGGGAAATCCATGGGGGAATGGGGACTCAGCAGTGGCAGAGACAGACAGCAGTAGGACTTGGGTGGCAGGGACAGGGCAGAACTCAACCGCCTATTGTGCACCCATTGGGAAGAACCTACTGTATACATACAACAACAATTAAAGACTACTCAAATATTGGTGGACTTAGAACATTGTACCACCAAATAAAACTGGAAGTTGCCTAAAATCTTTTATAGTGAAAAAAGAGGATTCCATTTTTTACCAATTTTTGTTGCACTGCTACTTTAATTTTCATTGACCAAGGTGTTTGGGAAAAGCTGGAATCATGCATTACAACTTCAGTAAACAACAATGGTGCTATAGCTATTTCTCTGTTAGGTGACATCGGGCATCTCTTCTCCTGAATACCATGATGTTAGTGTGCTGCAAATAGAAGACTGTGGCTATATTTCTGATAAACTTGAACAAGCACAAGTATTGTGCATGTATTTGAAAATGAACTGTAACTAATGGCAGAGGTTTAAAGCAGTTGTTCTTCTGAGAATGGGTATCTATGTCCAACATTGAACTCATCATTGTAAGTCTTGTTTTAGTGCTTTGAAAAATCCACCTGTGACCCTGTGCATGTGGACTGGCATCGACTAGCAGATGATACTGATTCACATGCTAAGGATCACAGGTGGATTTTTCAAAGCACTAAATCAAGACTTGCAATGCTTGGCTTGATGTCAGACTTTGATCCTCATGCTCCAAAGAGCATCTGCTTTTAGCCCCTGTTCTTAATTAGGATTTGTTGCAAATGCAATACTCATGCATGTATGAGTTTATCAGAAATACAACTGCAAGCTTCTATGCACAGCTTGTTCACATCACAGCATTCGGGAGATGGGGTATCTGGTGTAGAAGTTCAGCTGACCACAAAGGTGAGGTGCATAGGCCAAGCATAAGTTTATATTTTAATAAATGTAATGAAAATGCTATTGTCAGGCATACTGGGCTACAGAAAAGGGTAGCATGGCAACAGATCAAATTAATGGCACACTAGTAACATAGGACCAAAATTAAGTGGTGAAAGCTGACAGTGCCCCTTTAAAAATAGTGTTGTGCATGGTCTACATAAATTTGTTCTTGATACATGTGCTAATATTGTACATAATGTTAAAGTCATTTCAGGACAAAGAAACTTTTAACAATTAAATGTATTTCTTACAAACAGTCTAATACTAAACATACAGTACAGTGTTCAAGAAACTAATACTTATGCCCCATCTCAATATGGCATGAAAGACTACAGGACTCAAATGGGAATGTCTGGCAGCCTTCCCTTTTGAAGACCAAAAGCATGAAACATTGTTATGAACATGTATAAAAATGTCTCTTTGAGTCAACCCATCAGAGCAGCGGTAGAACACCACTGACCTGGGTTCGGGAGTGAGTCCAAGTCATCAGGGTCTGGCCTGGTGAGGAGGACCAAGCATTCCAGTGGACACCCTCCTCTTTGGATAGTGTTGATTGCAGACTCTGCTGCATTACCACCACTGGAGTGTCCACAATGGTGGTGCAACTGGATCCGGAAATGGTAGTGTGGATGTTGAATGGCTCTAACACGCACAGCCACTTGCCAGTGAGCACATGCATCATTAAGCCCATGTCAGTAGCATCTTTTGGGGCAGGGAGAACAATAGAAAAGATACAGCAGGTATGGGGATGAAGTGTGGCACATTTGGTCCTTGATATGCCAACTATCCTCTGCCTCCCATGACTGAGTTGTTACAGTGGGGAGCTCAGTACCCAGCACCCCATGAAACCCATCGTGGAGGGTGTATTCTTGGGTAAGGGAAGGTTAGATTAGTGGCAGAGAAGGCATGGATTGGGCTGTGAGGTCACGCAAACAGATGGGGGCCTCTGTGGAGTGAGAACAGAAATAATAAACAAAAACAAAAAAAGTCTCTTTAACATCAATATGATCACATAAAAAAAATTGTATATTTAACCTTTTATTTGTTCTGTATGAAAACCATACCAGTGCTATTATGGCACTCAGAAACTTGACACTCCAAGATTTTATTTTAAAGTCTCACTACTAGCATATACCTGTGGGAGGGTATTAACTAGTGGTTCTTTGATAGTGCTTTTGTGGATCTGATTACCCTCCATTGGATAGTGCTGATATCTGCCTTTTAATCCAACCATGAGGCAACCAAAACTGGGTTTCAGATCCACAGCTGGACAGTTGTGGATCCAAGGCTGGATACAGGAATCTTAGGTTGGATCAACTGGATCCAGCCTCAAATAATTGGATCCAATGGTTCTATACCTGGATCCAGTGATTAGATCCATAGATACCTTGGATATTTACTGTGAATCCTATGATGTTTCATCCTTGGTTGGGTGTCTATGGTATCTGAGACCATCCAAAATCCAGCCAAAATGATAGCATCTGATGGTATCCGACCAGGTAGGACACTATCTGAGCAGCACTTGTCTTAATCCCTAAGCCCATCATTTTAAGACACTTGCATGCCTTTTGTATTAAATGTCACCCATTTTATTCCTGGGGGTTAGTTGTTCTGGACTATAGCAAATCTTCTCAATTTGTAGTGCATACTTTTCCTATGTAATAATTAAATTGTTTACATTCTGATTCCATTTAATGCAGCTGTTGATTACAGCATATACCCCAAGCAAAAAAAAAATGCAAGTCTCAGATCTCTTATTTTCATTTTCAAGAAACAAAGCAGAACTGTGTATTATATTCAATCTCTTTGAAAGTTTAGTGTTACATTTTTAATGCCATTTTAATAAAATTAAATGAAATAAAGATGCAAGGAATTGACTATATTCAGTAACATTTCTCCACTGGAAAAGCAACTATAACATTGTATTTCAGGTGCAGTATTGACAGTGGTTATTTTCAACATTAAAAACCAAAAGATTCTTACCAAATTTTGTATAATTTCTGTTAGAATACATCACACCTTAGCTGGCTACAAAGCTTCAAAATTTTTCAATAAGCTAAGAAAGAAACAGAGAGAATGCTATCTATATCCATATTTAAGAAGTATACAAACTAGTAACAGAAAAATGCATAATTATTCATTAAAAACTACATGGAATGGAATATTTGATGATATGTGTACAACTTCAGTATCAAGTCATCACTGCCATGCACAGTTTCTTTGCTAGTTAAAACAGTATAGAATGGAACAAGGTTTTACATTGTTGGTACAAAAAAAGGAAGAAAGTACAATACATGTAAACAACAGACAAGCAACACTGAAACAGGACTAAGCTTTACATTTATAAAACAGAAACAGATCCCTTCTGCATTTTCTATACTTTTTCCTGAAACTTAGCTACTCAAAATACTTTCTGTAATACATAATTTGTTTGGGTCTAAGCCTGCATTTAATGGTTATTACCTTGTAGTTCTTTTTAGACCCAGTGTATGCCTACTGTATCAGCCTTAAGGTTAAAATAAAACTATAACTATGGTAACTAGCACACTGCCTACAAAATGTTGGAAAGCAGCCTGACTGGCAACATTGTAAATGTCTTTGAAGCTTGTGGGTTATTTGCTTAACAATAGTGCCCGTGTGCAAAGATTCATCAAATGAAGATGCAAAACTGCTAAGATTTAATGATGATCCTGTCTATTGAATACATTTTACTGTATTGACAAAGAGAATCACTGGAGTTTAACCTTTGTTAACATGGGCACAGTTTAATTAGTATTTCACAGTTTATGCCTTGATATCTGTCCAAATTCTATCATATATAAAGGCTCTTAAGACCCAAAATAGCTTCACATATCTGAACATTTAGTTTCTATGGAGACTGACGTAAAAATGTGAAATGTCTAATGGGATTTTTCTCCAGCCTGATGCTTTCTAGATTAGCTGTACCCTTGACACCTTGAGGACAGTTTTTATTCTAAAAAAATATTTTAAAGCATGGCATTGCAGAGCCCGCAAATGTGACCAATAGGGTCACATTTAAAAACATTCCACCTGCATGAGAAAAACAACACAAGTTTGAAGTTAAAATAGAATAGTACAGTAAAAATGTGCCCTCCTCTATTCTTCCAAGCTTCATTTATGTACTCTAGAAACAGGTTTGAGCACAGCATCCCCAGTCTAAACTTGAAGTAACTATTTGTGGGCATTCAAAAAAGTCAGCTTCCAGTGTCTCTCAAAACAACACATTTCTGCTCCTTCCAACTGAAAACCATGGTAGGACTACACATAAATTATAAAGGAATAGTAGAGCCAACATTAAAGTAGTATGTGTAACAATATTATTGGCATATGTCTGCTATGGCCTGCCCATCACACCTCTCAACTGTCCCTACATTTCAAGGGATAATCCCTTATTTTACTACTCAGAAGCTCTCTGCTCCACATTATGAGGCTGCTGTTACACATCCTACCCTAACACTTTAAAGCACAGATTCATAGTAGTCTACAGTTCTGCAAAGATGAAAGCACACATTTCAAGTGCCCTGATCTTCACTCATCTCTTACAATAATTAATTTGTACTACATTTGGGTGAAACAGGTACAAGGTTGCCTTTCCTTCCTCTACTCAATAATTAATAGTTTTTATGGTTCTCTGAAAAAGTATGCATATATCATTTGTAGAATGGTTGCTAAGTGTATGTTACCTGCCCCCTCTCAGTAGGATAAATGAACAATGTGGCCTACATTTAAACCTTTACATTGGTATTCTACTCCACTTGTGGTTATCATCACAAGACCATGAGTATGTAATGCGTTTGGGGACTTGCTGTGGCATTGATTAAGAACAGGGGGAGTGATATGCAAATATGACCAAAGCCTAACTGGCAGCATTATCTACTGGAGAGTCCCCTTTAGCTCAGCTGCAGGGCATTCACTACTAGTGTGGCAGGTGCTCAAGTCCCAAGGTTTGATCCCCTGTTTTTCTTTGAGAATGTATTTGATTCAATCTGGTATGGAGGTTGCCATCACATAAATGACATTGTGTGTCTTAGGCTTTAAAGCAGCAGTATTTCTTAGTTAGTAAACAGTTTTTCAACAATTATGTTTTTTCTCCAAAAAATATCAAGATATCAATTTTTTCTTTTTGTTTTCTTTTGTTCCTCTCACTGAATCTAAAAAGACGGTCTCCTTGACCTTTGACTCCAGCCAAAGATTAGCCAGACTTGCTACCACCCCCTCCTTCCACACTCTTGACAATTCTACATTCAAAGATGTCTTCTCCTTCAAACACCTCTGGCTCTGGCTCAACAAGAACCTCGACTTTGCTGGGCATATGGATGCCAGCCACATGAAACTACTCCCCAGACTAGGTGCTCTTTATAGACACTGCAGCTGCCTTCCCTTTCTGGCCTGCCAAGAGATTATTCAGAAGACGATCCTCTCTATTTCTGACTTTGGAGACATAGTCTACGGTACTGCCCCCAAGCACACTCTTACAAGACTGGACAACCTCTTCAACTCCTTCTGCCACTTTGCTCTTGACTGCCTAGTTCCACATGTTCCGGTGCTGGGCAATTAGGACACCAACTGGCAATGTCACCAATCACATTTTTCTGGGATGCTGTGTCCCCCACAACCCCCTTACTTACAGAGTCCTACTCCGGGGGGCAGACCTTGTGGAGGGGGCAGTGCATCCCGGATCTGGCACCCTGATTGCCTGGTGCCATAATGCCAGCATGTTGAGCACTGTAAGGGTGACTGCCCACCCTGAACACACCATTGTGACCGTTACACCTCTCTTTCCTTCCCCTCCCTTAATGCCAGATGGCTTTCCCATAGTGCCTCTTTCATTGGAAATTACTGGCTTGGCTCTCTGCCATCCTACCTTCATTCCCTCCTGCTCCTCCCTACTCATTACATAACTCCACTTACAGGACCTTCGCCCTCCCCTCCAAGTCTTCCACTACTGGTAGAGCCGCCTTCATGTATCACTTCTCAAACACTTGGGACTCCCTCTCCCCGACATCTGTTTGGAGCCATCTTCCCGTTCACTACCCTACCTTCTCCACCACTACATTTGCCCCTCCTGTAACTGCAGCTGATCCTCCATCTCTTTCTCACTATTTACATTTTTGCTGCACTACTTATCCCCATCTGTTGCTGCACTTCTCCCTCCTGTACTAGGCACCACACCCCCCCTCCTTTTTCTAGCTGCTTCCTCCCCTCTTTAGCCTGACTGCCAACTATCTGATCCTCCCTCCCTTCGCTATTCTACCTACTTACCTCCCCCTGCAACTTGACCTTTATATCCCTCCCCCGTAACTGCATCTACTCCTTCTTCCCCCTTACCCTTCCTTCTTTAGTTGCTTCCCCTCTGACTTCACCCTCCCTTGCTGTCCTATTTCACCAACTACCTTTCCTCCCCTCCTGTATTCTGTATTCATCCATCTTTCCCTCCCCTCCCAAACACCCCCTCCTATTTCCTTTGCTTCTCCTCCCTACTTCACCACTTCACCATTTCTACCCTTCTGTAATGCAGCAACTTTCCCACTCTATTTCCCTCTCACAACTCTCAATCGTACCCCACATTCCCATATTTATGTCCTTCAATTCTTTCCCTAATCTTCCCCTGCCAATCCATTTGCAGGGTTCATGCATCCTGACTGGGGGGGGGGGGCAGACTATTCCATTGTGCCAATCTACTTGCCCATTGCCCTAGCCTGTCAAAGTACTCACCACCCACTAATCTGCCCTATTCTGGCTATCACCTTACTTTATTCCCCAAATTTTAGTAAAGTATTCCTGTGTGAAATGCAATTTTGGATCTGAAGCACATGTGTAAGTCTACTGTAAATATTATCTGTACATAAATTATAATGTTATATATGCTTTGTAGTTGGGATTCTCATATTGACAATCTGATACAAAAATTGAATAAGGATGTGCAAGAACAAGGGGACACAATTTGAAGATAGAAGGGGGATGGCTCAGGGGCAATGTGAGGAAGTATTTTTTCACAGAGAGACTGGTGGATGCATGGAACAGCCTTCCTGAGGAGGTTGTGGGGTCTAAAACTGTGGGAGAATTCAAGAATGCATGGGACAGACATAAAGCAATTTTTGTGGGGGGGTAGGAAGAAATAGGCTGTTGGTTAAATAGGATCTGCAGCTTATCCTCTAGGTAGGGAAATGGGCAGACTAGGATGGCCAAGCGGTCGTTATCTGCCGTCAAAGTCTATGTTTCTATGTTTCTTTGGGGTACTGTATAAGCATAGACACTGTCTTTCATCTGAAGCTAGATTAAAAATTGTGAATTCGATAATTCTGCATTTTGATTATGGTGCTGCTGTGTATATTGGGGCTGCTAGAGGTACTTTGGGAAGGTTAGATGTTGTTTTTAATAGATATGCATGTTTTGTCTTAGATGCATCTTGGAATACACATCATTGCACTCTCTATAAGGCTTTAAACTGGATACCTCTGATGGATCATCGTAATATCCATGTGCAGTGTTTGACCCACTGTTGTTACTTTAAAAAAGCACCAAATTATCTAATAGAGTTCTTGGAGGAGTGGAATGCCAAGGAGAGATTGCAATCTGCAGGGGAAATAAATTTTAGGATGCCATTTATGAGAACAACGAGGGGCCAGCATTGCTATGTATATGAAGGCCCAAAATTGTGGAATTCATTGCCAGGTCACCTGAGGTCATGTACTAACAAAACATCTTGGAATGTATTAAGATCATGGCTTGAAAAGGCAGTATTGTCTCCAAAAAGTTGTTAAATTTCAAAGATTTGTATTTACTGTAATAATTGTTTTTTTGTTTATGTATGACTCTATCTATATGTATGTTATAGTATTTTTAAAGTGAAGCTGGTATTCTTTCTGTACAGTAGGACCCCATTGTAAATTAGCTTTTTGCTAAATTGGGTTATCCTGCTTCTGATATCAGAAATAAACTTTTTACTGCTACTACATGCTCATGTACTTCTGTTCAAACTAAATGTTCTTGTCAAATGTTTCTTTCTACAGTCCTCCATTGTACAATTTTTCTTTTCTGTATTTTATTGTTCCTTTCCCCTTTTCCCCAGGATGCATCTGGAGACTAGTTATTGTAGCTCTGTATGCCTTTCCTGGTGAAACTTTTTCAAATAAATAAATAAATAAATAAAATAAATTCCTGATACCAAGATATTGTTTTTTGATGTTTTTAGAACAGCAGTGAATTAGAGCAGTGGATAATTTGATCTATACTTTGTTATTCTTTTTTAGATTGCCTCTTATCTTCTGACTTGTATGTTACCTCTGTGTCTCCATTTTGGGTCTGCTTTAGCACTTTTTTCACATTTGAAATAATAAAAGGAGTGCTGTTTTTAATATGGATTGATTCAGGTTGCCATTAGTATTGTCAGCTGTTTTTTTTTATCATTTAACACTTTTACTTCTCCTGTGCGGAGCAGGCCACAGCAACCACTGGCCACTGGCACCTGTGCCCCTGGACCAGGTCTGGTGTACGCTACATGCGCCTGACTCACACTGGCACTGATGAAATTAACAGGACACCCCCCTTGGGGGCCTGTGACTGGGAACCAGGTGACCACACCTCTCATGTCTGGAGGGGTGGGGCTTGGCCATAAGCCACAGTGGTCGCCCCGCAATTTTCAGCCATTACTGCCCCAGGGAGCTGGACATGCAATGACGTCTAATGCACCTACGTGCAGACATCCGCCACACTCCCTCCCCGTAGAATGCCTGCTACTGACAGTGCACCTAGCCTCCACTAGGCAATGCTACAGCATGCTGCATACCCTGTACCCACCCCAGAGGAAGGACAGCAGTCATGGGATGCTCAAATCCTTTCTCTCCCCTGCCATCCCCCGGCGCCCCAAGTCCGTTCTCCTACCCAGGCTGCCAGCGTGGTGCGAGGTGTTGTGTCCAGCTGTTTTTGTACACTTGTTGTCCCGTATGGTCAGAGAACAGTGTCTGCTGCATGCTAGTTCATTATAGTCACAGGAAAAGTGATTTTAAATAATGAGTGTTAAAACCAATAGAAAATGCTAATGAAAACTTGATCTTGATTGATATTAAAAGGATCACACTTTTTACTATTTCAGATGTGAAAAAAGTAGTAAAGCAGACTTACAATTTGGAAGAAAGGGTATCATACAGGCAAGGAGATAGGAGGTAATCTAAAATAAAATAAAAAAGTATGCGTTGTGGTTTTCAATGCTATCATGCACTGCTGCTTTAAAACTCTCTGCTCCTGTTCCATGCCCACCATAAAAAATTTAATATCTTGGTACAGTGCTGTGCTTTTTACCATCAGAAACATGTGGTAGCACCATCCTAATACCTCTACATTATAAATCCAGAATGTACATTCAGTAGGTAACATCAACAGAAGACATTTTTAAAATTGCAAGTGGCAGCCATCTCTAATGACTTGAGTCATTAATTACAAAATTAGCTATAGAATCTGTTTTACAAATATCCGAGAAAACTAAAAACACACTTAGGATGAACCTCAGGATATCAGAAATATATCTTGCTGAAAAAAAACAATATGATGACGAATATATATGATGAAGCAGGAAAGAAACCTGGGAGTTATCATCTCAGATGACATAAAAGAGGCCAGGCAGCGTGACAAGGTGGTAGAAAAGGCTAGCTGAGTATTTGGATGCATAGGGAGGGGCATCACCAGTAGAAAGAGAGGTCATTTTACCCCTGCATGGGACACTGGTGGGACCTCACTTTGAGTACTGTGTCCAGTTCTGGAGACCCCATCTAAGAAAGGACACAGACAGGGTGGAGTCAATGCAGAGAAGGGCAACTAAAATGGTGCAGGATCTACATGAGAAGACCTATGAGGAAAGACTAAAGGAGTTAAATATGTATCCCCTGGAGGTCAGGAGGGAGAGGGGGACATGATTCAAACATTCTGATACCTAACTGGTATAAACAGAGTACAGGAATGGAGCATATTCCAGTGTAAGAGGTGCTTAAAGACAAGAGTGAACAGTATGAAGTTGGAGGGGGTACAGCTCAGGGGTAAAGTGAGAAAGTATTTGGACACAGAGAGGGTGGTGGATGCTTGGAATCACCTCCCAGAGGAGGTGATTGGGGCTAAAACAGTCACGAGATTTAAGAATGAGTGGGACAAACACACAAGGGTATCCTGGAAGCAAGGGGGGTGCTCCAGAGTTTAGCCTGGGCATTAGGCCATGTAATAGGTAAAGACTGAGAGGACAGACTTGGTGGGCCAAGAGGTCCTTATCTACTGACAAATTCTGTGTATCTGTGTCAAATTCTGTGTATCTGTGTAACTATGACATTTTTTGACAACTAACAAATACTGCTGCTTTAAGTGGTATAGCATGCATTGGCACATCACACCTCTATGATAAGATGGTGATGCATTATGTCATGCTATTACAGTTTACATAGGATGTAAGAATAAATGAATACCATGGTCATCTAGTTTAGTCCTGTGCCAGTCAATGGTTGTAGCACTATCAAGGGGCTGTAATTCTGCTTAATGACTACCACCCAGTGCCACTTACTTCTTGAGGATCATCTAATCCTCCCTTCAAAGACTCTACACTGTCTCCACTTCCTTTTGAGATATGTTACAGTAGACAGAGAGAATGCCTTTGTTGGGCTAATGAACAATCAAACACATGAGGTTCTGAGCATTGAAAACTTAAATCATCTGTTAGACTAAGAAAGGTAGCCACTCTACCTAACAAACTGTTGCATGTTTTGCTGGCTAACATCACAGTCTACAAATAATGTAAAACAAGACTTTCATGGAAATAGTAAAGCTGCTATGGAAACAAAGCAACATGTATTTGGCTACCTCTATAATTGTTTTGTACTGCATGGTTTAAAATTCACATTAGGTAAATAAATGAGAGTTTGAGTTAACAGAATAAAAAAGCTGCTCTTTTGAGAAGCAAATATGCTTTGGTTTCTCATTGAGGCACGAGTATGTAGTGTTATTCAACTCACTAGGGCACCCACATATTGTAATGTTTTGGCCCAGGAGCAAATCTGGCTCTTTCACATCTATGCATTTGTCAAGGGCTGGGCCAAAGAAGGCCATACTAGAAACCCTGAGTCACAACATGGGAACAAGGACCTTATCAAAACTGGACCTCTTTGGGACTTTAGGTAAATAAGCAAATACTGCAGTTGGGATGCTATACCAGAGTGTTTGTGCTTGACACTGGATCCGGTCAGAGGGCACAAGTCATGATTCACAGAATCCCTATCACCCACTACAGTCAATCAGAATCTCCAGGCCATGTGTACAGGCCCTGATTGGGTCCATGCCCTGGTCACTTCCCCTTTGTAGAATAAGTTGGACCCTTGAGCATCTGGCCCATTGACCGACACTGGCAGTACACAAAACCACCACCACCATTGCAGAAAGACCTCCAAGCACTTAAATTAGAACCAATCTCAGCACACGAGTCAGTTTACACAAGAACACGTTTCATAATCCCCAACACAGAAATCTAAACCCATCCTGAAGATCACAAGTTAGAGACCTTTGAGCACACAAGTCAGTACCCCCTGAGCACACAAGTTAGAACCGCATAACACTCAACTCCAGATTCTGTCTCCCTGGTGTCTTGTGTGGGAACACAGAAGCCTGACATCATGTCATTTGCATGCCCTTTATGCTGCACATACTGCACAGCTGCTGATATTGCAGTACTGTTACATTGTGATTGGATATAACAATATCTTTAAGTGCTCCATGAGAGTACTGGGTCATTACTAAACAGTTACTTGTGCCATACAATATGGTATACACAAGCAGTAAGGGGTTGTGCTCACAGAATGGGGCACACATCCCAATTTTTAAAGTGTATTCCTTTATAGTATGGTGTCTCATGCTCTCTATTAGTGTTCAATTACTGTTTTTTAGAGGAACTGGGCAATAAACATTATGATGCCATGTGCTACATGGAAAAGGGCAATAGCTTTACTGTCACTAGGCCCATGTAAGAAGGTACAGTAATTAACCTAATCATGTTTTCTTTTGCCTGGTGTAAATTGCATTTTGGGATGATTACACCATGTACATTAGCTGGGGAAGTCTACATGGGGGTAAGTTTATGCACTCTGGAGAGCAAGGAGGAATTTTCTTATAGTTTGTTGTTAGGATGGAACTTGTAAGCTTAAACCATTTATCACAGATATATCATATCTGTACTGAAAACTGTTGAATAAATAAAAAGAAAACATGTCTCTGCATGCAGACTCAACAGACATCCATGTCAGACCAGAAGATTAAAGTACTTTAGAAGGAGTCCATACCTGAAGTTAATGGACCACAGTATAGGTCCAGATTTATATCAAAACTTGGTGTCTGTGCAATTGCTCAGCAGCCAGAGGAGGTGAATTCCCACAGCCTAGCAATAGTTGATAAAATTTATTCTGCAGAGCTACAGGTGACACTGCAGATATAGTGTTAGCTGGGATCTTCTTCCCAAGCAGAAGTACTGTATATTATAACTTATGCCACTGCATGCACAGAGACTCCATATAGATATTTAAAAGACCTGCATACCCCAGCTATTGCTCAGGTATTCTTGCATAAATAGGCCAAATTTCATTTGAAATGTGTGCCTTTAATTTTCATTTTTTTTTAAACAGCTTTATTGAGAAGTGTCACATTTACAGCACTGGGTTTTACTCCAGCGTTAGTACCAGGTTACACAGACATACTGTATGCTGTCTGGCCCAGTGGCACTGAGGGTTGAGGAGCTGGATGCCACACCTCATGCTACAGTGGAGATCCGGGTTCAGGAATGGGTCCTGGTTGCTGGGGCTGGATTGAGCTGCCGATTGTCAACTCTCCACTCCTGAGGAGGATTGGGCACTGCTCCGACAAGCAGACAGTGTCGGGAGGGGAAGACGCTGTCAGGCACTTGGCGGAACCATGTTTCAGCACAACTTCTTGCCTGGACCTCTTTCATACCAGCATCCTTTGGGGTGGGATTAGGGACTTCCACAGTCAGAGTAGTAACTATGAAAAAACAAACAAACCCCACAGCTGTGAAGCATGCTTCCCGCATGGGGGGATGGGTGCCATGGATAAGCAGTACACTGCCACCAAGCCCGGGCCGGCCATAGGGGAAAAGCTGTACTATAAAAATAAGACATACTATATGCAGTACATCATACTTTTCAGATTTATACCTCTTCATAATAACGGTACTTCTGATCAGTTGCACATTGTATGATATATGCTAACAAGTATAATCTGAATGCACATAATGCATCATTAACACCTGTTTGTTAAACATTTCATGAAACCCAACTGGGTGGAACATGCCCAAAGAAACCTTCATTCCTGAGTTTAATTATATAACTCTGAGGTGTGGTTGGTAAGAAAGGAGGGGAGAAAAGAGCACCAAAGCCCCAGATCCAGATGCTTTGCTCCCCACTACTCGTTACTTGTATCAACATAAGCCTCCTACTTCTGCTATATGGGGCCAAGGGTTTTTCCAGGGTTAATGGGAGAGTGGCCATGATCTTTGTATTCTGCATAACTCACCCATTCTACTTTATCAAGATTCTATGGTAGGTGGGGTGATCCGCAGCCATAACATTGTGACTTCTTTTATAGCACAGTGTCCTAAACACCCTCCCCATTTGATAACATTTGCTCCCATCATAACTCAGTATTACTTCAGCACACTTGGAACGTTATCCTCCAGACTTATAGTAATGCATTTTACTTTTCACAGTCCTTGTCTTTGTAGCATTGTCATTTTTGATGTTTATTTGCCTATTACTGTATTAATGTTATTATTGTTCTTAGTTTTCCTAATTGTCCTCCCTTTCGCCCTCCCCAAAGGACATCTCTGAAAATGAGCTATTTCTAACTCATCATGTCTTTCCTTGTGAAATCTTTGAAAAATAAATGAATACATAAATAAATTGCAGTAAGTTGCTAACTCATTGTAAACTGAGTTGTGCGATCGAGGCACAGGTCAGGAAGCACAGGAAACAAGAAGCAGTTTCAAAATTTGCAAATAGCATTTTATTTTTTCTCAATAACAGCAAAATAAATAATTAAAATTATTCAGTATAACTATTTACAAAGGCTGTACAAACAGAGAAAACCTTCTTCTGAGGGTATCTCTGAATTCCAAGTTTCAGCCTCTCAGTCTCTCACTCTCCTTGTCTCTCTAGCAAAAGCATTGCTGCTCTTTTTATAAGTCTTTGTCTGGGAACTCATTAAGAGTGCCTGCATCTCACAGAATGTTCTTGTAAGGTTACAGAGTGTTCTTGTCAGTTTTGTTCCTTTGAGGTGCAACAAAACAGTACATGGTATCCCAGAACTAATCTCTTGTTGACAACTCTGCAAAAGGCTTAAAAACTGCATCTCAGGGTAACCCCTTGAGTTCCAAATGACTTTTTGCAATCATTTCAACAGTATAACTATATACAGTTTTAAACAAAGGATCCCAGTATCACATACAGTTTTACACAGAGATTCACATATATTTTTATAAATGCAGATATGCAAGGGGGAAGAAAATACAGAAATAGCAAGTGAAGGCAGAGATAACGAGAGGCAGAGAATTACGAAACCATCAGAGTGATCAGTTCCTAGATCTCACAAGGAAATTTGGTTGTGCAACCAGACAGAGAAAAGACAGAAATGGATAGGATAAAACAGACCCTTGCATTTAAACTCTTTTGGCATAGCAAATGGGGCAGGGCCTTATTCAACCCTGTCACAAGTTGCTGTTTGGATATGTTATTTTAAGTTGAAAGTTTTAAGGGTTCAATTTGTATGTAAATGTAACGTGCAAATGTTAATATTTGGTTGGCACCACTTATAACTGACATATTTGTCACACCCTTTACTGTCTGTCATATATGGTGTCAGTTTTATTGATATATATTCCCGTATGTACTTTTAATAAGGCCCATCATTTTGTATTTCACCTTTAGTGCTTTGTACTTAGTGATGAGGAGCAGTGGACGGATTATGCTGGTCATGCTGTGATGTGCTTTCAGTTTCAGGATTGGGTTTGGGTTCATGCTTTTTTGTTGTTGCTGTTTTTATGTGCTTTTATGGTTGGGGTGTTTTTGGGCTGTACTGTGCTATACATTTTGGTTCAGAGTTTTTTGGGTGCTGCTGTGGTGTTGAGGAGAGTGGGTGGGGAGTGCATGGTGCTTGGTGCTTTACTGTACCATTGTTAAAAACAAAAAAAACTTACTGAATGTTCAAAAAAAAAAAAAGATCTGTTCCATGGCTTACTTTGAGAAGAAATCTCATATGATGGCCTGCTTGGCTGTTTTTCTAGTGTACCACTCCCATATCTGCTTGGTCTTTTTCATATTGTCCCAGTTCGGGGTGATCTCTTCATACGGCATTAATCTTTTCCCTGTGTACCAGCTTAAAGCTTATATTGTTCCACTGTTTTCAGTGCTGCATCCATCTTTCAAAGGAGTTAAAATTTTCTTTCCCCATTGCTGCTGCTGTGAGCTGCAATACCTTGTCCATCAGCAGTGGGCCAGGCAACATAGCCTCCCTCACTGGGGCATTCACAAACCACCTTAGCAGAGCATCCTCCATATCGATAGTCTTTCCTTCACATTTGCGTTTGCATGAAGGGTTTAGATTTGAGTGCCACTAATCAAAACATTTCTCCCTGGTCTTAAGCAGGTCACTCATGGTTGATTTGGGAAGGGAGAACTGCACTGCCAGATATGTACACTCATACATGGTAGAGAACTGACTGAAGTGAGAATTTCAGTTTTTTGATTTAAAGTGAGAGCAGTACATTTGCTGGCCATAATGCAAGCTGGAGAAGCAGGAGAAATGAGTTGTAACATGGGAAATAACCAGTGAGGTAAACTGAATGCAGAGCAGGAATTAACTGATTTGGCAGATGGGGCTATACCAGCAAATAGCAATTGACACCTTTGAAACTGGAGAATGGCAGCCATCAAGACCTCTCAACTCAGTCAATGAACCGTCCGGCAGGCATCCAATATCCATGGTAGGTGAGGTCCATTTTAAAAGATGAAAATAACACTCAGAGTGTAGGAATGGGTTTTTGCCAATGCACTTTCATTTGACATATGCAGCTGTCCAGATTAAAGGTGTCCAATACAAGTGGTGCGTACTGTACGTAGAATATTTCAGAACAGAAATGGATGTAAAAAGGCAGGAAATTCATTGTCAACTGGGATGAAAAATCATTGGATGTTATATTCAAAGTCAGTGCTATTGAGCTTAGACAGTGTATTATCAATTAAACAGCAATGGCATCTTGCAGTTTACTGTTGTCTGTGCTCTAACGTGTCATCTCAGTCAATTAAAAATATAATCTATCAGCCATCACCTTCTGAAAGATGACCACTAGCTTAGCACACTGAAATTATGATGGCGACAGAAAGGTATTTACTTATTTTATTTTGTTTTATATTCAAAAACTAATGACAGTAATGATTCCCCTTTGTCTTGCATTGCCATCTAATAATTGCCATGGGTCTATGTCAGTTACAGTCACATTTACTTTACTCCCTCTGATCACCTGCTGTGAGACACTTCGGTGTGAGACAGACTTGGCAGAGGTGAACCTGCACTAACAGTAAATGAAGCTACATTACCTTATGTTTAATAATATACTGGGGTTTCTGTCTGTTTTTTTTTAAATGTGTGTTTGTCTCCATCATTGGCTTTACTGTCATTAGCCGTGGTGCATTTTAGTCGCTGAATTTGTGGACACAGTGCTGGTAAAACAGCTGATTTATTCAGCGAGGTACTGAGCTGCTTTTCAGCTAACCTTTTAGTGGTGGTTTGTTTTGTTGGGGCAAGCTAGTAGTCCTGGAGAGGGTCTTGTGACCTGCTTGTTACTTCTGGGTCCCTGGGGATTTAAGCAGGCACGGTGCGGGCAACGCGTCTACCCTTGCGTGAAGACGCGCACAAAGACACGCACGTCCTCACGTGTGTTATGCGTGTTCAGCTATGAAAAGCTGGAAAACATTATCAGAAGCTGGCCTTTCATTCTAAAGGTATTGTCTACATCTCTCATATATTCGTATTGCTATACAATATAAAGAGGGATTTCTAAGTTGTTGAGTGTGTCAGTTCAGAGTTTGTATATTAAAAATGGCAGACATCATTACTACTGTGGAAGGGGATACGGGGCTTAAATGCTCAAGTTGTCAAATGTACAGCTTAATGTCAGTGCCTTTACCCCAGTTGCCTTATAAATGTGTAAAATGCTCTGAACATGAGATTACACTGAACAAACTAGCAAGATTTCACAATAGACTTGAGTGCCTTGAACTCAAACAGCAGACTATGGCTTTTAAATTAGCAAACAACTGTACACCTATGCCTAAAGGACTAATTGATAAAACTGTTGATACAAATGTTTCACTTTCTGATCAAACTTGCACCATTTCTCCTTTATTATCTTGCCAAATCACTGATAACATATCTGAAGCATGTAATACCAGCAACCCTCGTAACGCTGATTCCCCCAAACCCTGTCAGTCCCCTACACAAGTAGGAGAAGGCAGCAAGAGAAAGAGAGCTTGTGATGATAATATTTGTCATTCTAATGATGAGGGGTGGTATGAAATCCAGAGTAAAAGAGTGACAAAGAAAGGGCGTAAAGCGGAACATTTTGTTTTACCACTCCTAAATAGTTTTGATCCACTTAGTTTACAGGACTCAGATATGGAGAGTAATACTGCTACATCAGATCAAGCAAACCTGAGTAACAGTCCTTATCCAATGGCTACTCTTGATGGAAGTTGCACTAAATTAAGCAATATATTTGAAGTTACATCTTGTCTACTTGATGGCCAATCAATTAATGTAGTTAGGTAAATAAACGAGCAACTAAATCCCACAAATTCTAGCATTGTTCAGGATGTTATCCCCACCTAGGGTGACAGAAGACTTGAACAACTCTGAGAACGTCATAAATAAACAATACTGAGAGGTCACATGATGCAGGGAACCTGGTAGCAGCACTGATCCGGAGCTCCTGCACCTCTCTTCCAATCAAGATATCTAACTCAGTAATTGAAGGGAACATTTTACAACATAACATCAGGAAGACCTCCTGTCTGCAGCGATCACCTTTTTTATACAAAATCTGCATCGCAGTTGGCTACAATTGCCGTGATGGATGCTGACATGAGACAGGCCTTGCCTAAACACACTCCGCCTACTACATCTGAAAAAACACCCAAAAAACAACAGGCCCAGGGGGCTGTAACCAGCAAGTCGAATACCTCAACCTCTGTTGTGAGCCCCTTAACTGAAGACCGCTTCTTACAAGAAATGCTCCCCTTCACGGAAATGCTCTCTGATATCTTGATGGAGCTAAAATCTCTCTGCAGCAATCTCAATGGCCTCACGAGAAGAGTGGGAAATACAGAAGATCAATCGGCATTCTTGGAGAAATGGAGGGACAAAATGGATCCTGAAATAGCACATCTCCACCAGCAAATACATAAATTACAAGTAAAAACTGAAGATCTGGAAGGAAGGAGTAGACGAAACAATATCCTGATTCTGAGTCTACCGGAATCTGAGGAAGGGGCAAATATCATACTCTTCCTCCAAAAGTTTTTGCAAAAGGTGGTGGGCCCTTCCTCACTCAGTTCTAATTACCAAATTGAAAGAGCGCATTGCTCCCTATGGCCCAAACCCCCACCAGGAGCCCCCCAGACCAATCATTTTGAAGTTCCTGAGTTTTATTGAAAAGCAGCATGTTCTCACCAAAGCCAAAGAACTACAAAAAATTGCCTGGAAGAGTTGCACCCTCCGGATCATGCAAGATTTTCCTTTTGAAACACACCAGAAGCGTTCAGCTTTGCATCCCACTGTTAGTAAGATAATCGCCGCTGGAATTCCCTTTAAGATGTTGTATCCAGCAAAGCTCAATGTCTCAGTAGAAGGCTCTTGGATCGCGTATGACACACCAGCCCAGGCATCATCCGACCTAATCATTAAACTGCCTAATCTTTTCAAACAGGGCTGACTAGCTAACACTGAACATTTTGTTGAACCTAACAGTTGAATTTTAATGCTTAGTGGTTAACTTGAAATAACTGTTGCAGGTTGAAAATTTGTTACATCCCCATTGGGCTCATATGGGAGGTTTCCAGGTCACTTAGGCCCCATGGGTTCAGTTTAGGCTGCAATCCCAGGCCAGAGAGGCTTTGTGTCTCCTTTGTTTTTAGGGTAGGAAACGTTTTACAGGATGAGGTTTCCAAAAAGCGCATTAGATAAGGACTGATTTGGGTACTCTCCGTATTTTTCCCCCTGCTAGTTCCTCACACTATGACTACCAAAGGAACCAGGTCAGTGCATTTTTGTGAGTATTTAACTTCTTTATTAGGGCAATCGCCTCATGTGTGTTAATTCTTTATTTAAGTATTGGCCTGTGCCATATGTAGAGTTCTCAGGGATAGTTGCAGGTTTTCTTGCTGTGGATTACTTGTTGTATCATTAATGACAACCTTGGGGGGGGTTCTTTCCAATTACTGAGAACTTCCACTAAGCCTTTTTTCTCCTCATCTGAAGCATTTATTTTAGAGGAAAGTTTGTGCCTCCGCTGATTCAATGTAATTTAAATAAAGGGCTAATATCCCTTGGTTAACTTAATTTAATTTTAGATAGGATACAACTATAGAAAGTTTATAGATTGCATGCTTACTAATATATCTATGGTTAGGCTAAGTATTTTAATATGAACAGGGGCAGGATACATAGAAGTGGTGGGGGCGGGGTGCGGGGCTCTGAGAGGGAGCAGGCTCAAGGTAGAGCTGTACAGTGTACCAGTCTTGGGGGTAATGGTGTTTTGGTTTTTCTTTATCTTGCCTTTCTGTGCACTGGATGCCCATCAGCTCAATGTTAATTTTTAGTACTTTGGGGTCCACCAGTGCTATTGACTCAGTCCTTTCCTTTCTATATTATTGGGGAAACAATCACCATCTGGGGATGGCCACTCACTAAGTTTTCTTACAGGTTCAGACTTGTTTTGATTTTGGATGAGAGGCCTTGTGTATATAGTTGTGAGATTTCATTGGGGGGGTGGAATGGTTGCTATATGATTTAAAGGTAGCTATATTTCCACCAAGTACTTCAGTTAGTCCTCAGATAGACAGCCCTAAGATAAATTATGCTCTAGCTATCCTAATACATACTTTTGGATTGGAATTGTATTTTCCTAATTTTGTTGTTACGGGGTAGACGGGTGAGGTGATGGGATGGGAAGGGATGGAGTGTGCCTTTGGGGATTTAATTTTATGAGAAATATAGGTTTAAGGTTGCTATCTGTTTTTTATGACAATGGCTAATAATCCTGTTAAAATTGTCACATGGAATGTTAGAGAAGCAAGAGACATTTTGAAAAGGTATCAAATTCTTAAACATTATGCCCTTCTTAATGCCGGAATTATCCTGCTTCAAGAAACACATCTACTAGGTACTGAGTCATCCTGGTTACGTAGACAAGGGGTGTCACAAGACTTTGCAGCCGGGGACTCCGCCTCATGCCGAGGGGTGGCTATCTTAATTAAAGAGAATATCCCCTTCCAAGTAGATACGACCATTATAGATCCCAAGGGTAGATATGTTTTAATTAAAGGGACACTGAATAACACTACAGTAGCCCTGGGTTCAATATATGGTCTGGTCGGGGGTGACCCAGGATTCTTAATGGACCTGGCTAATAAAATTGCAACATTCCTGCCCTCCCCCTGATTTTGGGAGGGGACTGGAACATCTTGCCCACTCAAGATCTGGACATGACCTATAGGCCATTAAAACCCCCTTCTTCTTCTCAGAATGCACTGACTGACTTAATAGCCCTGTTAGGGCTATGTGACCCATGGCGCATCCTAAACCCCTTTCTCCAGCTATGCACATTTCATTCAAGTGTCCATAAATCCTGGTCAAGATTTGACTATATTCTAACTAGTTCCTCTCTCATGTCCGGCCTCTGTCAAGCTGGAATTGAGCCCATAGTTATATCTGACCATTCAGTCACCTATTTGGTTCTCTCCCTGGATTCTCATATGCAGAGGGACACAGCCTGGAGACTGAATACTCAATTGTTAAAAGACAATTCCACCAATTCTCACATAAAATCCCTCATCCCTACATTTATGGAGCTTAACAGAGATTCCACTCCAAGAGGGGACTTAATATGGTGTACCCTGAAATGTTATCTTCGAGGCTAATTTATCAAATTAGCTTCTAGGAGAAAAAGGCTAAGAGAAGCTAAAGCTCTATCTTTATTAATCCAGATTAAAGTGAAAGAAAACACTTTATCCTCTACTACATCCCAGTCTTCTCTGTAATCACTGCTAGCCCTACGAAATGAATATGCAGATTTGATAAAAGAAAAAGCAGAATATGCCCTCTTAAGGACTAAAGCCAAATATGTAGATCAGGGTAAAAAAGCGGGGAGACTCCTCGCCTTACGTCTACGTCAATTAGAGAGCTCCCGATTAATTCCATCCATACGGGCTCCTGGATGGCTCATTTAAAACTAAGTCTCGGGAGGTCTTTGAGACCTTCTATAGGAAATTGTATGGGAAATACCCTCCCAAATATTACCTCAAGATATAGAAGCCTATTTGGATTCCCTTGAACTCCCCTGTCTAGCTACTCTTCTTCAGTCTTCTTTAGTCTCTCCAATAACTACCACTGAAATAGAGAAGGCTATTAATAGCTTCTCTCCAGATAAAGAACCGGGCCCTGATGGTTTTCCCTCTAACTTTTATAAAACTTTCTCCAAGGAATTAACTTCCCTCTTCCTCAACTTATATAATTATATGTTCAAGGCTAAGTTAGATCCAACCCTGCTAGAAGCGACGATTATTCTCCTACTCAAACCAGGCTAGCTATCGACCGATCTCTCTCCTTAACTGCGACATAAAAATTTTAACCAAAGTTCCTTCACTTCAGATCAAAACACTTTGGACTCAGCTTCTAAGTCCTGAACAAGTTAGATTCATGTCTGGGTGCTCCTCGGCTGATTATCTCAGGACACTCACACATGTATTTCAAGTGGCCCAATCTTCCCAGTCTCCTATGGCATTGATCTCCCTAGATGCCGAAAAAGCTTTTGATAGGGTGAACTGGGAATTTCTATGGATAACTTTAAAGAAACTGGGCTTCCATCTTCCTTTTATTGAAATGATACAATCAGTCTATTCTTCTCCCTCAGCCAAAATTTATTGTAACTGTGTTTTCTCTGCCAGATTTCCTCTATTTACCAGTACCAGACATGGTTGCCCTCTTTCACCCTTCCTTTTTAATCTCTATTTGGAACCTCTTCTTCATCACATAAAGCGATCCCCCCAGATCAGAGGTATTTCGATTCACAATCAAACTCTAACTTTCTCGGTGTATGCAGATGATATCTTCCTTCACTTAGAGCAACCGGCATCTTCTTTAGAACACACCCTGGAAGTTATTGGCCAATATGGCCATTTATCTAACTATAAATTAAATCTCACTAAAACCGAAATCTTCCCACTGAATAGTTATACCCTGAAATCAGAATTTGTTCATCTTGGTATGAAATGATTCCCTCAGTCAATAAAGGATCTGGGTATATACCTAACTAGTGACCCCACTAATACTAAGAAATTAAACCTGGATGATCTAGTGGTAACTATTCAGCAGGATCTCCAGAGATGGACGAACCTGCCCTTATCTTTATGGGGTCGGATAAGTATAATTAAGATGAATGTTCTTCCCCGTATTGTCTATCCCTTGAATCTGTTGAATTTATGGCTTCCGCTATCCTTTTTTAAATGAATACATTCTGTTATCTCAAAATTTATCTGGTTAGGCAAACATCCCTGTCGTGCTTTCCTCAAACAGCCTGCCTAAGGCTTCTGGTGGCTTTTGTCTTCCCAGCTTTCTTTCATACTATTGGACGAGTCACTTAACCAAAGTGGGGAGATGGCTCTCCCACAGTGATATGGACTACATTCCTATTTGGTTTCAGTTAGAGAACAAGCTTCTTAAGGTCCAATGATATAGATCTTTCTACAGTCTTCTATCTGACAAGATCATCACTGCCAGTCTCATTGCAAAATTCAGTTATCAGTACTTCCCTTAGAGTCCTCTCACAATGTTGTGCTTTTTTTCAAGATACCTCTCAAATATGACTTGAGCCAACCAATTCTTTCTAATCCTAATATAAAGATAGGTGGTTCTTGTCTTTCTCCTCACTGGCTCCCACAACTCCAAGGGGTCCGAGTGGAAGATTTATTTTCTCAAGATAACTTTCTTTCTTCTCCCAAAATTCTCACCAAATTTGATATCCTGAGGAATCAGATCTTTAAGGTGTTTCAAATAAGACATTTCATAGGGAAATTTTTTGGTGCCACACCTCGAACTTCTCTGGCCAGACCCATTCTGACTCAAGTGTCTGAATACACTTTGAAGCCACACTGTGTTTCCACAACCTATGCCTTCCTCTTCACCACTAACTGCCCTAACCACCTTCCTGGATCTCTGGTCTGGAACACCCTACTTCCAGATGTGACCCCCAATTGGGCTCAGATTTGGAAGGATCTCTATATATACCTGACTTAAGACAGACTTAGACTCACCCAATATCACATACTGAACAATATGTATTATACTCCCATTAGATTGGCCAAACTGGGCAGACTACCAGACTCCACTTATACTAGATGTGGTAAAGCAGAAGGGAACCTGGTGCATATATTTTGGTATTGTGAAAAAGCGGCCCCTGTTTGGCAGGTAATTCGAACTAAACTAGATCCCTTGTTGGGGTTGGAAGACCTTTTCACGATTGAAATTTGTCTTTTGGGCATGTATTCTGGTATTAGGGTTAAAGAACACAGATTCCACATGGCATTAATAGCTATTATAATTACAAAAAACTTGTTCTTAAACATTGAATGGACCAGTTAGTAATCTCCTATAGTGAATGGTTAAATGACATATCTGTATTTTTTAGAACAGAGTGTTTGCAAGTTCTCATAATAATATGTTGTTTTTTTTTTACAAGAAATGGGTCAAACGTTATCCTCTATATTTAAAATAGGTACACTGTTCAATATCTGTATCTAACTTACATTGGTGCTATTGTTTTTCCTGTATTTTGATTTAGAGGAGTTTGTCTTCTCTTTTTCCTCTTTCTAATAGTAATAGAGGCACACTCCAGGGGGGAGAGACAGGGAGTGGATGGATATGGGGGGAGGGGGAAGTAATTTTGTGGGTGGATTGGCATATGTTCTCCAATGTTACTTATCTTGTGTACACGCTACCATGTATAATGTGTATGTTGTTAAAATTAATAAAAAATTTTGAATTTCAAAAAAAATAAATAAACAGTACTACATTCTGGGGGACTCAATCATAAGGTACACAGATTGCTTTTCAACTAGAGGTAACAAACTGAATGTGACCAGCTGTAGTTATATAGGTGCAACAATTAAAGACATATCTGACATGTTGCCAGGTATTTTGAGTAAAGTTTAAGTACAAAAAACTGTGATCTTATGCTGGCACAAATAATGTGAATAACTCCAAAATAGAGGCCATTATTAATGAGATGACTGAAGCAGTAGCTACCCTAAAGAGATTAGATGCAGATTTCATTATCTCTGAGATCCTACCAGTACCTAGAGCATCAAAAAGCAAAATACAAAAAAATCTAAGTTTTTAATAATTGGCTTCATAGGTGGTGTTTGGAAAATAAGCTCAATTGTTTAACGACTTGGGAAATTGGGAAATTTTGTCCTCTAATGGTCGTTTGTATTGTCCAGATGGTCTCCACCTGAACAAATATGGTGCTAAACTTTTGGGCAATATTTTCCATCAAGCAATCAATTGCCCAAATGAACTATCAAAAAACTGGTAAATAAGGGGCAAAAAGGGGTAGGTATTGCTTCCTCTGAGAAACATGGTGTTAAGACCACTACATTCACTAAATCTAAACTAAATGTGTTACTTACCAATGCAAGAAGTCTCCATTACATAAAAAAAGATGAACTTGAGCTCTTCTTATTAAACAATAATACTGACATTGCAGCTATCTCAGAAACCTGGTGGGATGAGACCTCCACTTGGAATAAATCAATCCCAGGATACAACCTTGTTCACAAGGATAGAGATAATAGAAGGGGTGGTGAGGTGGCACTCTATCTAAATAAAAATATTACCTTTAGACAATTAGAGAACACCCTAAAAGAGTCAAATTAAACTTTATGGGTTGAAATGGAAACCAAAATTAATAAAAATCTATTGGTGGGTATGTGCCATAGGCCTCCTGACATTAAACTGTCTGATCATCATTTTTTACTTGATATTTCAAGTAAATTAAAATACAAGGACACTTTGCTACTTGGTGACTTTAACTCTCCAGGGGTCAACTGGAATGATTATTCTGCCTCTACCATTCAGGAACAAGCTTTACTGGATCTTTGTATTAAGGACTACAACAAGTAGTGGATAAACCAACAAGAAGCAGAAACATATTGGATCTTGTCTTGACTAATACCGCAGAAAAAAATCATAGACCTGAAGATCTCTGATCCCTTGTTTAATAGTGATCATAACATCATTAATTTTTCTATTAACAACGAATTCATTAAGCAACTTGGTATTACCATTGTTAAGGACTTCAGAAAGGCTAACTTTGGAGCTATTAATAAAGAACTAAATGACTGGACTTGGAGTGATGAATGTGCACATGTGAATAGTTTATGGAATAACCAAAAGAATATGATCCATGATGCGAGTGATAAATATATTCCAAATCACACAATGTATAACAAAAAAGGAAAATTGCCAATGTGGTATACAAATAAAGTTCGCAAATCCATATCAGTTAAAAAAAGAGCTTATAAGGCTGTTAAAAGTGGCAACAATGATTATAATAAAAAATAAATATAAGGAGGCTTTATGAGTTTGTAAAACTAACATTAAAAATGAAAAACGGAAGATAGAATTTAGACTGGCACACATGAAGGATGGGGGGAATCCTTCTATTCCTACATAAATAATAAAATATCTACTTCTAACATAATTGGACCAATTAACGTCTCTAATACCATCATAAATGAACCATCTGATATGGTTAATTAATTTAATGATTATTTTTGCTCTGTGTTTGCACATAAAAATAATTACTGTTCACTTGACTTTGGAAGCAGTACCACTGAGGAACGTAATATAACTAAGGAAGAAACATTCCATAAGTTAAATCATATTAAAATAAATACCTCCCCATGTCCAGATCTACTCCATCCACAGGTTTTAAGAGGTATCATATTGTGGTTAGTTGAGCCACTATATACCCTCTATAATAAAACTCTGACTACTGGTGAACTGCCAGATGATTGGAGACAAGCAGTAGTTGTTCCTATATATAAAAAGGGAGACCATAGTTGTACAGCAAATTATAGACTGATTAGCATAACTTGCATTTTGGGAAAAGTGATGGAGTCCATTATCAAAGATAAGTTCACCACTGATCTTGAATCTAGATTCTTTATTGACAACACAGAGCATGGCTTTAAGTCTCAAAGATCATGTCTCACTGCACATCTCTGTTTTTATGAAACAGTTTGTAAATTACTGGAGGACAAAAAAACAGTTGATATTATATTCCTTGACCTTTGTAAAGCCTTTGATAAAGTCCCTCATGTAACTCTTATAGAAAAAATGGTAAAACTTGAGATAAACAGCTTTATTATCAGATGGGTAAATGCATGGTTGATGAATAGAGAACAAGTTGTAAAAATCAAAGGTTTTACCTCTAGTATGGGTAGGATAACTAGTGAGGTGCCCCAGGGGTCTGTCTTGGACCCTCATTGTTCTACATCTTTGTCTCAAAATAGATAGGGATATAAATGGACACACGATCAAATTTGGTGATGATACAAAAATCGATACAGATGTAAGTACAGAGGATGGATATTACAATCTTTGTAATGATCTCTTGAAAAAGGAGAACTGGGCAGACAGAAATGGCATGGTGTACAACTTAGACAAAAGTGTAGTTATACACTTTGGTAATAATAACCCATGTCACAACTATACTGTAGCCGGGAAGCTGTTATAGTCCTTGGATAATGAAAGGGACTTGGGCGTACTTGTTTCAAGTGATTTTAAATTCAGTTCTCAGTGTACAGAACTAACTAAGAAGGCTAACAGACTTATTGTCTATATTAGACGATCTGTTACTTCCAGGAATAGGGCTTGTTTAATTCCCTTATATAAGGCCTATGTATGACCCATTTTGGACTATTGTTCTCCTTTGTGGAGCACTTTTTTGGGTAAGGATGTTAAAAAAGTGGAAGGGGTCCAGAAGAGAATTACAAAAATGGTTCATGGACTTCATAGGGTTGATTATGGCTCTAGACTAAGCTCCTTAAATCTTTATCCACTGGATATGAGGAGATACAGAGGTGACCTTTATTAATGTTTAAAATTATAAGGGACCCAACATTATTTGCAGAATTAGGTTTCATTCAAATCCAAAGGGACTTCCTATTAAGATGTCACAAATATCAACTAAAGCTTACTGACCCAAAAAGTCAGTTAAGAAGAAACTTTTTTACCCAGCATATTACTCCTACGTGGAATACCCTTCCAAGGGATGTTGTAGAAGTTGATTCTTTTGACTGCTTTATGACTAAACTTGATAGTTTCTTACTGAACTTAGGTAAAGGGGACTAATGCCTACGTTTGTAGGAAATGTATATAAATTGGCTGTCAGCCTTCTGTACATCTAATTTTCCTAGTATGACATCCTAGTATGACATTGCATGAGTTGCATTAGTTATACTGCAGTCTAACAAGCTGCACAACCCAGACCATTAGTGCACATTTCCATCTATCTTTACAACAAACAAGACCCTTCAGTCAAAACCAATTAATAAACATGCAACCCTTCTCCATTACACTGTCATAATACCAGTGTTTACAAAATAACAGACTGAATTAGAACTAAGCAAAACTGCTATTTTTCAAAACCTAAGCAAATCAAACATGAAAGCATTTTCCCCTGTAACAACAGCAACTAAGCAATTGATTAGCCAGACTCTTACAGTACATTACTTTCACATCCTCTTTAAAGATGTACAGTACCTCTTCTCTTCAGCATTTAAGTGCTATTATACAATGGCAAGAAAAAATCCTGGACTCTGATTGGTCAGTCTTGGGCTGGACCTGTGATGTTATCCCAGTACAACATCACGGGTCTAGTCTTAGCCTCACTGTGAACCTGTAGATGAGCATTTTATGGAGCCTCTGATTGATTGTTTTATGGAGCTTTTGATTGATTGTTTCATCTTCTCTTAAAAAACCAAAATATTTTTCCACACAAAAACATCTTTAAAATTATTTTGTTTATTCTGTATAACAACGAGCCATTGTATAATAGCAATAATGCCCTCCAGGGTGTGTGTGGTTTGGGATAACGTCACGCCTCAGTCGTTGGATGCACTCGGCCTGAGGCCCCTTGCCCAACCACCTGAGGTGTGATGTTATCCCAGCACGACACACACCCAGTCAGGCATTATTGCTTAAATGTCATCTGCCTCTATGCTACAGTAAGTATCAATCCATAGCTGCATGAAGTGCATAGTCACTACTACTGTACGTAGATCTGGAACAGTATCTACTACCTCAGTACTGCATGACCATTTTTGTGTAATGGTTTTTCTAAAAGCATTTCACTATGCTGTGCATTAAATTCTAAGAATGATGCTGCAAAAGATAAAATAATTGTCATATTGTATTGTGGATTTTTATGCCATTCTTGCAATAACATCAGCACTGTTGTGTAAAATAAAGAGTTCACATACAGACAAGTTCTAGATTGGTTGTGCCCTTGGTGCCTTCTTACCAGAAACTACCAGCAAAACTGATCCAAGTTCAGTTTAACCAGCAAACTGAACTAGAATTAATTTATTGTCAGAACCCTTCAAGAGCTGTTATCGGGTTATGATCCTGGTATCCCACTTCCCCTCAACATAAGGGCCACACCAGTGCATGGCTTAAAAGTGGCCACACAGAAACATTTATTGCATGTTCTGAGGTACAATGATAGAGTTGTACACCACAGGGAGTCTGATCTGGAGATACCCCACCATCTGTTGGGTGCTTCCCCTAAGTTCCCTTCCCTCCATACCCACCAGTAATACAGAGGGGTGGGAGTTGTAGTGAGCTGCCCTGAAGCCCCAGAGAGGAGGGATGAACCACTGGCCCTCCATCATGGGTCAGAGCCAAGCCATATAAGGTGAATCCCCCTCCCCTTCCATAGCCAACTCTGGTTGTTCAACCCAAAAGCATAAGAACTGGTAGACCCTGAGTACCTACCCACTTACAATGGCTGTGACTAGGGCCCCTACTCTCAACCCTTGACCTGAGCATCATGGGCCCAGCCCTAATGAGGGAAAAATCTATAAAAACCCTGACTACAGGAAAAAAGTGGGGAAACTCCCTCATGACACCTGCAGTGATCCTCAGTGAGCATGGCTGCATCAATTGTGCTCAGTCCCCTATACCTCACTGTCACGCCTACATTTAACCCAATGACCTCTCATCCTTGCCCCCCACTATGGTGTGGGTCGGTGGGTGGGCAGTTTAGCTGCCTCTCTCCTCAGAATCTCAGGCAGAAAAGGCAGGCTCCTGAGGAGCTGACAATTAAATAGCCACCCTCCTGCCCTCATCTATTCCCATTGGCCCAAGGGCCATTTCCTGTCAGTGTAACTTCCCTTCATTGTCATTTTGCTAACCCTTTACTCAGCACCCCTCTTCCCTTTACCCCATTATACCTCCCTCTCCTCCCATCTGACCAGTCCAATCAACTGGCCAGGAGAAACGAGGAGGAGGGAGAGTGAATCCCTCCTGATCAGCCCAGGGAAGGGGAGGAATCCAAGCAGCCAAAGATCCATGTGATCCAAGCTCTCCCACAAGAGTCATTATTTCTTTAGAGTTGATTTGCTATTCTCACACCACACTGCAATTTTGCTCTGATGAAATGTAAAAAAAAGAAGGTTTTAGATTTTTTATGAGTTGCTATTCTCACATTACAGTGCACTTTGCCATTGTTCTTTTAAAATGTAAAAACAGAAAAAGAAAAAAAAACAAGGTTTCACATTTTTAATGACTTTGTGGGGATTCAAACCAAGGTTTACAGTCATGTGCTGTAATCACTGGTCTTTGCTGCATGCTATTTTGCAGTCTTGTCGTTAGACGCATGTCTGGCACAAACTGATCCTGGACCAGCACAGCAGAGAAACTGATCCTGGAACAATTCACTTGGCTAGTAAATTGATACTTGACTCAGTCTGAATAGGAAACTGAGCCTGGATCTATTTGATTAATAGAACAATTGGGAAGCAGTGGTTAGGAGAACAATAGGTCTACAATCACAGGCATACCACTCTTACCAATGTACAAATACAAGTAAAGTACACGCTCACAAGCATGTGTTTTTTTTAATTAACTATTTTTTAAACTCTATTTATACAGAGGAGCACTATTTATTTAGTCATTTATTTATTTGTTTATTTATGTATTTTATGTATTTATTTTTTGTTTTCCATGTAAGTGCTCCAGAGCAAACATTGCCTATTTCATACACGACCTGAGAGGTTACAATGGAATTTAGAAAATGGGTTTAAAATTTCCTGATCTCTGATTGGCTGAGACCCTTGGCAAGGGGTAAATGTATGTGCCAACAGAGACTGGGAAAAACTAGTGCCAACTAGAGCTGGGCAGATAATAAAAAAAGCTGGATATCAGACCTGGATATTTTTGGGATGCAATCTGACCAGGTCAGGTTATATGTTAGTTCAGATACCTCCTGTTTGTTAGTATATGGTCAATAGTGGACACAGTGGACGCTAATGCATGCCAGCAAACAATTTTTACTTATTTATCAAGCACAATAACAAGTACAACCATACTTAAAAAAAGATAAAAATAACACCATGTCAGTGAATACTATTCACTGAACAGCATAATAGACAATGTAATAAAACAGAAGAAATCAGTCCTGTGTGAAATCTGAAAGCAGACTGATCCAGTTCGCACAGCATGCCCATTCTTTTTTCCACATTGAATATACTTTGATATTTTTAAATACAACAATGAACCACCCATAAACAAAATCAAAGAAGGCAGAAAATACAACAAATGTCACCTGAAACCACTGCAACCATTGATAATTAAAATAGAAAACTTAGATGACAATAATATTCACGTTTATGTCCCAGCATGTTTGTTCTGCACTTGGAAAAGAGTAGATTGTCAAAATGTATAACACAGATGAATCCTGCCCCCCATTACATCTAAAAGCAAACATAAACAGTTCTACATTTAAAAAACAGTGGATTGGATACATTTTTAAAACCAATGATTCATGCCCCCATTACATGCAAAATGAAACAAAGACAGTTTGCACAGCATGTCCAGTCTGCTCTTCAATAAATGTGCAGCAGCAGTACACATTATCTAAATGTTACCTTGTAAATTGGTGCTAATACATTTTAAAACCTGTGCAAGTTCTGCTTAAGAAACAGCAGCATGTTTGCATTCTCCATTGACAGTCTGGACCAGTGATTGCTGATGATGTCACCAGCAACACTAAACACTCTCTCACTGAGGACACTCATTGGTGGTGCGGTGCTGCTAAGTAGCATCTTGCTGTGGAAATGAAAGTCAGAAAGTGAGTGCCGTTCATCTTCCAGTACTGTAGTGCATCTGGATTAGACTTCTTCAGCACAGTGTGCTCTGCCATATAGGTTTCTAGCTCAGTGTTTGTGTATGGAATTGTCAAAAGAAGATGCTATGGGACAAAAATGAACGATAGGTATGTTTGCAAAACCTGTGTTCTCTATGGGGCAGGGCATGGGTGGGCACTATGAAATGTGTGGCTGGGTAATTAACTTACAGCGATGGGAGGGGACTGCAAACTTATTTTAACTGTCACCATTAACCACCAAATGTGTATACAACAAAAACAAAACACAAAAGTGCTATGTCCATCTCCGTTAACCGCAGCCATTCCTGGGGGGAGGGTTGACTTACAATACCATATGGATTTGGTTTGTGTGAACAGTTTCCAGTGGTCTTCTGATTCACAATCATCATCAGTTGCAGGGTTGTCCTGGGATTCATTCATATTTGGCTTTCTGTCGGCAACCTCTTCCACAAGTTGTTTTACAATAGTCCTAGCAAAGGCTTTGCCACTATCTGTCCTAAAGAAATGAGTTTTACACTGAGCATCTAGCATGGTAGCTGCCACAACTTCTTTACAGGATTTGTATTGTGATAGTCTATTGTCATTTGCTGTTAAAAGTGATTTTCTTAGATTATAGACCAGGAACCTTAATGTTCTCAGCTGTGTGACATAACACTGTGGTGGTTGGAATAATGTCCGAGATACAGGCATTGTCTACACTTAGGTGTTTTGTCTGTTTCAAAGGGACATAGCAAACAGCACACATTTTCTGCCAGTGTTCACTATGTTGAGTTAAAAAGTGCTTGTTTCAGTCTCTGAGGCATACATTGTTAACACCCTACATTGCTCCAGTAATCCTTCCAACATATAAAATGAGCTATTCCACCTTCTTGCAACATCCTGCATAAGACGGTGAACTGGTACATGTAATGTCTTCTGCAGTTCTGTTAGCTTCTTAGTAGCTGAGGAGGACTGTTTAAAGTATGTAACCATTGACCGTCCCATAGACAACATTTCTTCAACAAATTTTTGCTTGAAAAGTGAAACATATATTATTAGCTGGAGTGTATGTGCCATAGAGCCTTCACTTGGGATGGCACTTAATCTCATTGCTTTCACAATGTTTGGTCTGTTGTCCCTCATAACAGTGTGCTTGGTGCTTGATTTAATTCCCCAGATATCCAGCACACAATAGGAAATCTTCCGACAGGTTCCCACCTGTATGTCTATGACAGAGGTGCCTTAGATCTAGAAGTGCTGTTCTTTGATTAAATGATTCATCAACCCAATGAGACATAATTGGCAAATAAGACACAGTGGAACACTCAGTGGTCCATGAGTCTGTAGTGAAACCAAATACTACTACTTTATCTATTTGGCATTGCATCTTGGCAAGTAAATGTTTGTACATTTAAGGAATCACACTAGTAGAAAAATGTTTCCTTGAAGATATATTGTACCGTGGCTCAATAAATATAATAAGATGTTTAAAGCCTTCATTCTCAACCACCAATATTGGCTGATCATCTAGGGCTATCATTTCAGCAATGGAATTTGTAATTTGAGTTGCTCTTGGGCGTTCACTGGGGAAATGATTACTAAGAGCAATGCAATGCCTCAAAAGATTGGAATTCTTTCTTTCACAGGTTTTTCAGAGGCGCAACACAGCAATTCTTGGTGTGCTATCTCAGTCTGAGCTCTTTGTGTGTGCAGCTCAGCAAATTCTGTTTTGTCCTTGTTTCATATGTGGTTCAACAGAATAGAAGTGCCAAATGTTTTTAATGATGTGCCTGTACTGATTATTGTGGGAGTAGGGCTGAGATTAGACTTTGCCTTACAATCAGTCTCTGTCTCTAAACTATAGTACTGCCAAACTAAGTTCTTATTGCCATGATTAACAACAGGACAATAGGACACTCTCAGATTTCACAAGCTTTTTCTATGTGCAGTCACACATGCTTTGCACTCTCTGTTAGTGGCTCATTAGCTCCTTATCTCCGCATACAACATCTGCAGCAAACCAACTTGATCACAGCAAAGAAATCTGTCCAGACTGGATCAAAGCTGCAGGCTTAATATACCAGTTGGGTCATGATGTCTGGTCAGATATCCACCCACCCCTAGTGCCAACCCAGTCTGCCTCATCAGTTAAAAATCACTGTGCTCCCAGTTAAATTTCACTAAACTGCACAACAGTGATTTTTTCTTTTCACTTACTGAGTGCACACACACACACACTCTTCAGTCTCAATACATAAGGCTGTCAAACTGTGCCATATTTTTAATTCTTCCCCACAGTTGTTACCCTCTTTCTACCTACCAATGTAATTGTAAGCAGTTCTATTTTTTATGTTGTTCGGTCCAACAAGGCTGTGCTATACACTCTTGCTAGATTGCTGCTTTATGAGCTGCTGTGGCCCTGTGTTCTCCCACAGTCTGCAGCCCTGTTTCTTCAACCTGCTGTCCCCTCCCCAACAAGGATCCCCTCCTTAAACACATAAACAAATTTAAAAAATCAGCACTACTATGAGTTTTATTTCTGGTGCTTCTATTGATGATTGAGAAAACCTTCTATCATCTGAACTCCCTTCCTGACTAATTTGACAAAGAAATCTCTGCTTCTGACCCTACCACAGATACAATTTAGACTCATGCTCCATATGAGGTGTGCACGTGTGTGTGTGTGTGTGTGTGTGTGTGTGTGTGTGTGTGTACCTACTAGTGGAATACTGCAGAATTTTTAAACCATGCATTCCATGTTAACAATCAATGTTTCTGTGTATGTGCCGGGGATTGTGAATTTTATGTTAAAGGAATACTGCAGAATAATGTCAAAGTCAAATTCAAAGTAAAATTTATTTAAAAAGACGCCTAATCCCACAGGCTCTGGCTGCCGAAGAAAAACTGTACAGTATTTCATACCATATACATTATACATTAAAATATAATACACATAAAAATTTTAATCTCCAAAAGCTTGCACAAATAAGAAGGTCTTTAGACGACTCTTAAAGGCCTTTATAGTGGGGGCCTCTCTCACTTCAGATGGCAATGAGTTCCAGAAAGCGGGAGCAGTGACTCCGAAAGCTCGATCCCCCGGATATTTTAATCTTGCTCTCGGAACTTTAAAGAGGCCACCACTAGAGGAGTGGAGATTTCGGACAGAGGTGGACGGTACCAGAAGATCAGATAGGTAACCAGGGCCCTGCCCATGTAGGGTTTTATAGGTGAGAAAACCCACCTTGAAAAGTACTCTCCATCTGACAGGCAACCAGTGCAATTCGCACAATACTGGAGTGATATGACAATATTTACTTTGTCTGGACAAAAGCCGGGCAGCAGTGTTTTGCACTAGCTGCAGTCTGCGAAGAGAACTTCCAGAGACCCCGAGATAATGATTTCTTTCTTATATTCCATAGTAAACAATCACAAATTCTATTGAGTGCACAAAAAGACAGATAACTTACAGGTAGAAGCCATCTGTGGAGGGACTATTTGACATTTTTTTTTAAATATTTTTGTGCCTTTTTTATCTTTTAGTGTTTTTTTTTTTCATTTACCCAACCTATTTTCCAAAATCAATAGGACACTTCTGGATGTGTGGTGCTGGGAGATACCCATATTTCCACAGGCTGAAAGGCCCTCTTACTGTGGTGTTAAGCCTCACTACACCCCTGGTTGTGTGGGTATCCCTAACAGCCCACACATTGTTGTGTCTTACTGCTTACATACAAAACAGGCAGACATGCAATACAGTTCATCATTTGTAGAGACAGTAAAGGGACTATAACAGAGAATTCACAAGTAATGGCAAATCATTAGATAAACTCAGTGGTTAAATTGGAAATATTTAGGTGGGGGAACTCTAACATCTAGATTTCTAGGTGGTGGAACTGTCATTTCTATGTGGTGACACTCTCCTATAGAAGTCAGTGGAGAAAGATGACAGAGGTGGTAGAACTGTCATACAATTTTTTAAGAGGTGGTGGAACTGAGTTCCTGTGGGCTCATGCCCAATTTAACCCCTGGATAAACTACAGTTAAATGGTTCACCTATGTTGGTGAGACAATGTTATTGTCAATGGCAAATACAGCACCAGCATTCTGCCGACACCAGAAAGTGCGATGATGAAACTGAGCACTCCACAATATGAGTGATGTACAGCCAGTGAAAAACTCTAACACAACTGCCCAAGAGAGAGCTAAACACTCCAGCACATGCCACAATATCCTAGACAGCAGCAAACACAAAACTTGAGTATTAAGTGGGGCTAAGGCCCCCGCACTCTCTCAACTTAATATAACTAACTCTGAGATCATGCCAAAGTTGATAGGGAGTAGTTATATTGATTGGTAGCAAAGAGTTTGAGGCAGGAAAAAAAACAATCAGGAGGCTTAGATGGGCAGTACAACACCACAGCAGCACCATAGAGATGGAGAAACTCCACCAGAAACAGAAAGCAAAGCAGACACCAAAAACACCAGGCATACAAAGCCCAGGTCACAATAGTGCCCTGCAACAGCTCGCTGTTACTGTAATGATGGTGTCAATATTAAGTCACTGTCCTAACAGTATACCCAGATAAATTAAGAATAATTATGGATAAAATCTACTTTATGGATACAAATATTAAATTTGCATGGCAATATGACAATGAAGTGCATAAGAACTGGGCATGAGCTGATAACTCAATGTACAGGTAGAGACAAAATGGAGACTAGCCCTTAGAGCAAAAGTACAGTTTGGTACAGAAGCCTACAAACTTCATTAGCAGATTTTTCCTAATGTTAGATTGCAACATCTGCTGCATAGGGCTATAATGAATGTTTTGAGGGAAGAAATTCCAGAGCTTTGGTGTATAGCATTAGAAAGCAAGGTCAACCAAGGTAATGCAACTTTTAAGGGGTAGGCAGCAAGACATGACCTTGGAATCTTAAGATATGTGCCTGTGGTGTCACTGTTAAAAGTAAGGCTAAGGTGCAAGGGATTTTGTGGTGAGCACATTACCCATCAGGCATCCAAGGTTAAATGCATGTAAAGATGTAGGAGAGAGCCATCCCAGTCCAGAACAGAGCTACACCGAATGCGAACTCCACTGGCAGACTTCGTGAAGAATTTAAATTCCACTTCCAAACTGCTGTTTCAAATTCATTTTTTAATTCTGCAGCATTCTGAAAAGCATTTGTATGTAAACCATGGAATATCATTCAGTGAATTATGTAATTCACAGAATATTAATCAGTGGTTTGCAGAAAATGAATCTGCAGTTCCTGTAAACTGCAGAACAAACTATGAATTACTCATATGCAGTTTAAAAAAAAATTCTTCTTTTGGAATTTTGGAAATCTACTTTTGATTGAATTTCCTTAGAATTAGGTGGAAATCACAAAACTCTGCTGTATTTTTGCAGAAGTGGAATTTAAAAATTAAGCACAGTTATAGTCCTTAATAAAGGGTGCTTTAGTATGTTAGACCTGTTTTAGTTAGTGCAAAATGGCAGGTGTTATTATATGTGGCATCCCACCTTTTCAGGTTAGATTTGGATGTGCTGCTTTAAATTACTTTACCAAAATACAGCTTAGGCATCAGAATACCTTGGACAATACACAGGCCGCTTTTAGGTGTCCAGCTGTTTCTAATGTAAGAGAGTCCCTATTTAGAATTAACAGATATACATACATTATATATATACAGGGTGAAGTGAAGATAAGGGTCCAGTGTAACTCCAAGTTACTCGGAATACATACTGGCATACTGTAAATCTTTCTTCCAGTGTGGCCCTGTTAATTCTGATTGACATTTCTCCTTTATCAGTGCTCCTGAGGCTGAAACACTGCACCTGAATTATGAAGTCTGCTACTCGGCAAAATTCTTCCTGAACCTCCTATTTCTACTGAGACTGGTCAGAAGGTCATTTCCACTGTTGCTCCGAGCTTCTGGATTAGCCTCCCATGTATACTAGGTTATATTTCTCTTAAACCCTGCTTGATGCTCAGTTTAAATGAGACTTGATGGCCTACACTGTTTGTGTTTCTCGTAATTATAATGTAGTTGTTGTTACTCAACAGTATATTGCTTGCCAATGATCAAATTGCATCACGTCTACATTATATGTATATAATATGTTATCTTTGAGACTTCTGTAAAATCTGCTGCCTGAATTTTGTTCTGACAGATTTTGGCCCAGGTCATGCCTGAACAAAGTCGAAAAGACTAGTGCATTCACCTGGTTAACAAATCAATAATTTAATATAAATGAATACAAGTTGGAAGCCAGTTATGGCTTCTTATAAAGTCTGTTTCTTGATGATTTTATAGGTAGTTTATACAACTCATGAGTTTTAATTCATGTTATTTAAAAGTCATTTTCTATTCATCAGTTTTCTTGCCCCAATACATAAACAATTGATGTTGCAGAGTGGAATGCATATTTCTTTTGAGGCATTTGAAAAAGCATGTTGGTGTTGTACATCAGGGTAAGAGTATTATCAGTGTTGGCCCATGGGGGCTCAACCCCCAAAACTCTAAAGTGACTCCCAGTTGCTCATGCTGCACTACCATCTACACAGTATATATTGGGAAGAAGGGACTCAGCTTAAAGATGTGTCACACATGCCAAAGTTCACCATAGTTCCTAATTCTTAAAGTATGTATTTCCAACACTGATCCTTTTGATTAGCATCATCAGTGATGCACAGCGATACACCCTCCACCTCCTGGTCATGCTCCTAATACACTGAGATGACTTTATTAGTGAATAGGGTTGGCACACAGCAGGTTCAGGAGGGAAGACTGACTTACATAGAAACATAGAATTTGATGGCAGATAAGGACCGCTTGGCCCACCCAGTCTGCCCATTTTCCTACCTAATGGATAAGCTGCAGATCCTCACCTACTTTTTCCTACCCCCACCCACTAGAAATGCCTTATGACTGTCCCATGCATTCTTGAAATCCACCACTGTTTTTGACTCCACAACCTCCTCAGGAAGGCTGTTCCATGCATCCACAACCCTCTCCATGAAACATAGAAACATAGAATTTGACAGCAGATAAGGGCCACTTGGCCCACCTAGTCTGCCCATTTTCCTACCTAATAGATAAGCTGCAGATCCTAGTTAACCAACAGCTTACTTCTTCCTACCCCCCACTAGGACTGCCTTATGTTTGCCCCATGCATTCTTGAATTCCCCCACTGTTCTTGACTCCATGACTCCTCCGGGAGACTGTTCCATGCATCCACAACCCTCTCCATGAAAAAAAACTTCCTCACATTACCTCTGAGCTGTCCCCCCCCTCTATCTTCAAATTGTGCCCCCTTGTTCTTGCACATCTCTTTTTCTGAAAGATGCTACCCTCTTGGACTTTGCTGATTCTCTTGAGGTACTTGAAAGTTTCTATCATGTCCCCTCTCTCCCTTCTTTCCTCAAGGGTATACATATTAAGCTCCTTAAGTCTATCTTCGTATGTTTTCTGGTGCAGACACTGCACCATCTTAGTTGCCATCCTCTGGACTGCCTCCATCCTGTCTATGTCTTTGTGGAGATTGGGTCTCCAGAACTGCATGCAGTACTCCAGATGGGGTCTCACCAGCTGTCTGTACAGAGGGATAACAACTTCCTGTTTTCTACTGGTGATGCCTCTCCCTATGCATCCCAGTATCCCCCAGCCCTCCTTACTTCCCTCTCACATTGCTTGCCCATCTTTAGGTTATCTGATATAATTACCCCCCAGGTCTCTTTCCATTTTTACTGTTGTTAGTATCTCACTCCTCTTTGTGTACTCTTCCCCTGGTTTTTTGTTTCCCAGGTGCATTACTTTGCACTTCTTAGTACTGAACCTAAGCTGCCATACATTTGACCATTCCTCCATCCTTGCCAAGTCCCTTCTCATCCTTTCCACCCCACCCCACCTTGTGTATTGACTCTGTTGCAGATATTTGTGTCATCTACAAAGAGACATACTTTTCCTTCCAGTCCCTCTGCAATGTCACTTATAAAGACATTAAAGAGGACCGGTCCCAGTATTGAACCCTGCAGTACCCCACTAGTAACCCCCCTTTCTTCAGAGTGGACTCTGTTTACTATTACCCTCTGTGTCCTATTCTCCAGCCAAATCTTTACCCAGGCTACCAGCTTGGGACCCACTCCCAGGCTGGCCAACTTGTATATTAATCTTTTGTGTGGGACTGTGTCAAATGCCTTGCTAAAGTCTAGGTAGGCCATGTCCACAGCCCTTCCTTGATCTACTACTTTGGTCACCCAGTCAAAGAAATCTATTAGATTCACCTGACATGACCTTCCCGCTGTGAATCCATGCTGCCTTGGGTCCTGTGCTCCTCTGGCCTCTAGGTACTCAACAGTTCTTTCCTTCAGAAGTGATTCCATCATTTTCCCAATCACTGAGGTTAAACTAACAGGTCTGTAGTTTCCTGCTTCTGCCCTGCTCCCACTTTTGTGAAGTGGAATAACATCTGCCCTCCTCCAGTCCTCAGGTACCACCCCATCCTCCCATGATTTGTTAAAGAGGGTAGTCAGTGGTGTCACTAGTTCTACCCTTTGCTTGTTTAACTTCTATGTACCCCCCAAATCACTGATCAGGAGCCAAGAGGAGGGGAACTACTGCTGTAAGCACCAACACATTAACGACTGTAGGGTCAGGCCACAGAAGGGGTGTGGCACAGTGCCAGGAGCCGGCAATTTGTTTTAATGTATGTAGGAGAATGGGGAGAGGGTGGATTGGAAAACAGCTGAGATGGGAAGTGGATGGCCAAGAGACTAGCTCTGGTCCACTGGGAAGGTATCAAGGTTTTTTTTTAATTAACTAATTTTGTTCCAAGTGTGAAAAATTTGTAATAAATGCTGAGCATGGGGGAGGGTGCTAAGTATTTGAAGAAAGAAAAAAAATGCTTGCACATACCTAAGTACAGCAGAACCTGACCTTATGGTCCAAGTGGCTCTCAGTACAGAAATAAGAGAGAGGTAAGATGCAGCCCAGGGGAGACATTTACACACAAAATACATCCATAGTTTACCATTGTTTTAAATTACAAATACTTTGATAAAACAGAGGTAAGATGCAGCCCAGAGGAGACATTTACACACAAAATACATCCATAGTTTACCATTGTTTTAAATTACAAATACTTTGATAAAACAGAAGAACATAATCAGGTACAGAGTATATAATAATAAAACTGAATCAGAGCTATAACCACTGTTGCTAGAGCCCCAACAGTGTCAGAAAGCAAGAGAGTGACCATAAACCAATTTTTAAGGCAAACAAAAAAGGCACCCCATAATCTACAGTTAAAGAAGTGAAGACTAATTAACATGGGACTCATAGGTTAACAGGTGCACTAACTAATAAGGACATTACACTACAAAATCTTGACATTCAGAGTATTATAAAGGATCCAGGACATTTGCCTTTTACAAATCTCATAACAGTTCTGCAGCATCAAAGTTAATTTCTCTATCTTATAAATATAATTAACCACATCATAGCAATACTGCAATGGTGAGGGCAAGGAGGAGACAGCCAAATTTCTATCACTTTATTCACTGTATCAATCAATATCTGTGCTGAATAATTATTTTTATCCATTTATTTTGTTATTTGAAATATATTTTACCAGGTAAGCAGAGTCCAGCTGGCTTGTTTCTAGTTGCGATGTGGAGGGAGGAGAACAGGAAACAGCAAGGGTACATAAAAAAATAATAAATGGTATGCATAAAGAAACAGTCACAAATATAAATATAGACACAATCTGCAGCAAATATGAGCAGCAAAAGGAATTACCTACTTCATGGTTGATAATCCCATATTACAGAATATATACAGCTACAAATATTTACAGAAATAAAACCATTATGAGAGTACAGCAAATATAAGTACAGCATATATACAACCAAGGTTTGATGATTTAAAAGTGACTAGACAGAAGAGCTGTTATATTACTCAATTAGAAATAAATGGTGACATCACCACAGATCCCCACCGCATAGCCTCAGCCCTAAACTCCTCTTTCACAATCTCAACCATATTCTCCCCCCTAACTTCTTCGATCCCCTGCCGACCCGAGTGCACCCTCCTCCCCCTGCCCCTCCCTTTCGCCTTCATGTCCTGTCCCCTGCCGATGCCAAACCCTACCTAGACAAAGCCCTTAGCCACTCAACAAACCACAGTGGCCCCCTGGACCTGAATCTTCTTCGCCTTACCCTCCAGGAAGTCCTCCTTCCTCTCACTCATATCCTAAATCGCTCCCTCTGTCAAGGGAAATTTCCCTCCCAGTGGAAGCTGGCCAACATCACCCCTATCTTTAAGAGTGGGGACCACACCTCCACCAATTTACCGTTCAATCTCCATTCCCCCCCCCCAAATCCCTAGAACAAATTGTCATTGACCAAATCACTGACCACTTGACTACATACAAACTTCTCTGCAACCAACAACATTGTTTCCATAAGGGTCACAGTACCACCACTGCCCTCCTCGCTTTCACCTCGCATGTCCACTCTGCCTTGGATCACAGTCACCTCACAGGTGCCATCTTCATGAATCTCACAAAAGCCTTTGACACTGTCAACCACGCCCTTCTCCTAAACACTCTCACCTCCAGTGACTTCTCCAACGATACTTTAAAATGGTTCGCCAGCTACCTGTCGGATAGAACACAACACGTAAAGATAGGCACTGTCCTGTCCCCTTGCCTCCCAGTCTGCTCTGGAGTACCGCAGGGCTCAATTCTTGGCCCTTTACTTTTCAGCCTATTCCGAAACTCCCTTCCGTTGGCCATCCCTGGAAACCTGCTCCTCTATGCGGATGACGCAGTACTCTTCGCCTCCAACTCCGACCCACTTAATCTCCACCAAACACTTCAACATAGCTTCCACGAAGCGGAATATTGGTTCTCCAACCAGCGGCTAACTATCAACTACAAGAGAACTAAAGTCATGATCTTCTCCCATCCGCAGAACCCTCGCAAGAATCGCTGTCCCCCTTTTCTCAATGTCAACCACACCCCACCTCGAGCAAGTTAACTACTTTAAATACCTTGGGATCATTCTGGACCCAGCCCTCAACTATAAACAACACATTCTCCTCCTTGCCTCAGCCCTAAACTCGAGATTAGGTGTGCTTTATAGACACAATCATTGCCTCACCCCGGAAGCCCTACGGCTTACTGTCAACTCCTCCGACCTTGCCCTCCTTGACTATGGTATTACCATATACTGTGCTGCCCCAATTCAGCACTAAACAGTCTCTGCCTTGTTCTCAATAAAGCCTGCTGCCTCATCCTAGTCTGTGATCGCCGCACCCACACCTACACACTCTACAACTCCTCTAAATGGCTAAACCTTGATAGCAGAATCCAGTATCATACATGCCTCATAACTAAGAAGATCCTCCTAGGACTCGCCCCTTCCTCTCTCTCCTCTATTATCCACCCAGCTGACCCTGCCAGATCCACGAGAAACTCAAACAGGCAACTGCTATGGGTTCCCCGCCCTCATACCTCCCAACTTCAAAGGACTTTCAGCTACCAAGCCCCTAATCTGACTAACTCCCTCCTTATCCAAACAGCAACTGAAACAAGGCTAGGTCCCTTCAAAACTAGACTGAGGGAACTCCTCCAAGACTCTAACCTATGTGATTGCACCTGACACCATCCTGCATCTTGCTGTCCCACCATCTCCCATAACTATCCCTGTTCCCAGTGCAAACACTCCCCTAACCCTCTACCAACTATCAGCCATTTACAGACTCTTCTGCAACTGTTCAGCTGTGCCTTACTATGACCCCTCTGCTCTACTGACCTAAGCCTCTCCTGATCTACCCTGTATCTCATGTTATGAATTGTAATGTATTTCTTCGTTATTTAATTATTCTGTACTGCCATCTCTGTTTTATCAATTGTTTGTACTGTCCCTTGATATATGACGTGGAACCTTTGTAAATGAGTCTCTGACTCAAAGGACTTTCTGAATATTTCACAATAAACAATTACTAGTAAGTTGCATGTAAACAAGATAGGGATACCAGGAACCAAGTAAACACCTAAGAAGAGATGGTATTAAGTAGGCCAGGACCAACACCAATACAATGGAGACTCATGTGAGTAGGACCAGTCTTCACTTTATGGACAGCTATGGCAAGCTAGTGGAGCCTTATAGTCTTTTGATAGACATTTTTCCAGCATTGTGCCTGCGTTGCAGGATTTGGAATACACTGACTTCCTCAGACTTTAATGAGTAGGATGAACTGGAGGAGATACTGAAGAGATTCATGAGATATCCTGGTAATTTATCTGAGCAGTATTTGGCACTAAGAAAGGCAATGTGGAGAGAGTTCTTCACAAAGTGATGGGCCCAGTCTAGCTCTTTAATACAAAGGAGTTTAAATGGGGTGGGGGGGTGAATTTGGATAAAGTGGTGTTAGAGGCCCCAGAGAAAACTACATCAGCATATTCTAACAAAGGGAAGATCTTACATTCACTTACATGTTTCCTAGTATTAAGGTGAGGCAGCTAGGTAGGTAAAATTATATTTATATATTTTGCATATGAACAGGAAACTCAGCTGAGGCAAGCTCATTTCCAATTAGGTCCTTTACATAGATGATTAAACAATAAGTTGCAATAAACAGCTTTACAAAAACATAAAATAGAATAAAATAGAAATACTACAAAGTAATAGTAAATTATATGAACAAACTACAAATTGACAGTCTACATAAAAAACACTTAAAACACAAGATTTCAACAAGTTTCCCAATTAGGGCAGCATACAGAGTTCCGATGTGCCTGGCCAAGCATCCAGTTGTGAATGTTGCTTCTAAGAATCTTGCCTACTTGCAATCTTAGATTTGAACATAAATTATTCGATAGGTTGGGGCCCACTGTGAAAAAGTGGGATCTTCCTATTTCCAAATTACTTTTTACTGGATGATATTCTAGCCCACATGCTGTTCTGAGACATGACTTAATATTTCTTCATTTGAGATACTCTAATAAGTAACCAGATAAAAGTTCTTTGGAGAACTTATACATAAGCAGAAGAATATGATAGTTTCTCTGGTCTCTCAAAAGTCTGAGGTTCTTTATAAATCATAACTATAAGTTGTTTGAGGGATGTCGAGGATGAATTGGGCAAATCTGTTAAATCTGTTAAATATAAAATCTAAGTTTACCAGCTCCGTGTCTGAAGCCCTGAGAAACAATACATCTCCGTAATTAAAATGGGGCAGAACCACTGTATTCACCACATGTTTTCTGATTTCCCTAACCATGCAGCATTTAAGCTCATATAATGTTCCAAAACATTTCCCTACATTTTTTACCAGATAGTCAATATGGACATTCCACTTAACTTAATCATTCAGCCAGACCACTGGGTGTTTGTAACACTGCACTTGATGAAGGTTTTGTTTACCAAAAGTCTAAATATGCAGGGAATGAACACTATGGTCTACCACCTTGTCCCTCTAAAAAAAGCATAACCTGGGTTTTTATTGCATTAGTAACCAATCTTGATTGACAAAAAAAGTGTTGTAAATGATCAAATGCAGATTGTAGTGCAGACTCAAATTGTGATACCATTAAACCTTCAGACTAGAGCACTGTGTCATGCGCATAGAGATGATATTAAACTTGTTAAGACAACTGAGGGAATTTGTTCATATAGATAGTGAATAGAATGGATGGAGCCTTGGGGAACTCCAGACAATATAGGGTCCAGACCTGATAATTTAATGCCCTACCCAAACCAATATTGTTTATAGTGATGTACCATCCACCTAAATCTGACCCAGATATATTTTATGCCCTGACTCAGCTTATTACTAATGTTACCATAACAAATTTGAAATGCCACAAGGTGCTGGTGATGTTTTAGGTAAAATTCAAACCAGTCCACAGTTTCCCTAGAGATTCCTACTGACTGTAGTCTGGAAAGGTGGATGCTATGGTCCAGTGTATCAAAAGCTCTACATAAATCCACAAAACGGATCCAATATACATCATCTGGTCAAGAGCACTCTGGAGGTCAGCTTTAACCTTCACCATGGCAGAGGTGGTACTATGGAATGGTCTGAACCCTGACTGAAATGTAATTAAGGCCTTTTTCTTTTCTAAGGAATTCAATAATTGTTTACAAGTAAGTTTTTCAAACACCTTTAAAATGCTGATAGCTGTGAGATTGGACAATAAGACTCTGTTTTATTTTTAGGTCCAGTTTTAAGAATAGAAATTATCTAGGCATGTTTCCACCCCTGAGGGATTTCAGCAGTAGCTAGAGATAAATTGAATATATCTGCCAAAAGAGGAGCAATTATGGGGGCAGAGTATTTAAATTAACTGGGATGCTATCAAGGCCACTTGACATTCTAGGGTCCAGTTTTAAGATTTCTTCTCAAACCTTGTCTTTGGAGATTTCCTGAACTATAAATTCTCTAAATTGGGTTGGGTCAGTTAAATTATCAACCAAGGTCAATGTGGGAACCTGCTCTAAGCTGCTGTACCCATCTTAATAAAGTTGCCATTACATTTGTTACCTGTCAATTTGTTTAAAGGGAAGTATTGCCCATGAGTATCAAAATATTTGGGCAATTCTATGGTATCACATCCTTGTAGCCTTTGCATAATTTTCCAAAACTGCCTGGGGTTAGAGTTCATGTTCTGTAAGAGATCTCATCTGCAGTACTCATGTTTAGACTTCTGAATCTCATAGGTGTAAGTATTTCTAGCTTGTCTATATCTATTCCAGTCAGACATACTGTACAATTCCAGGTTTGGGCTTTTTGCCACAATTTGTCCATGATTTTGTGCAATGTATGGAGATGGGAGCATTTGCAAAGTTAATTTTCCTGTGTAATAATGGATCAAGCTTATTGCAGGTATCCATAAATTCCTGATGGAAGAACGACCAATCTTCATTAATAGTTAGGATCAGTCTTAATCTACTATATGTCAGTCTTTGCCCTCTAGGTCAAACATAAAGCATATATAATCAAATTTACTATAAAAGTGGTTTTCAATTGTCTTTCTTGGCCCCTTTCTCTTTTTTTTTGTCTTTTTTGTAAAGGAGATAGCCTGATGATCTGAAACAGAATCTGGTAATACACCAGATAGGGTTATCTTATCAGGATGGGTAGTCAGCATTATGTTTAAAATTGCCAAGGAATTAAGGTCTTTCAAATTTGTTCCAGTAACATCTGTAATAAGCTGAGTCAGGGCATAACGTATATCTAGGTCAGATTTAGGTGGACAGTACATCTCTATAAGCAATATTGGTTTGGCAGATAGAAAGTAAATTTGCAAAAAAAGTGATTCAGAACCACCCCAGTCTCTTCCAGTCACAAATTCCTTAACCTCTAATTCAGAATTCGTATAGATTATGACCCCACCCCCTCTTTAGGAATGAGCTTTACACCATGATTGATATCCTATTATGTTAATTGAACAGTCAGGTCAGTAATTCTCACATTAAGCCATGATTCAGATATTACTACAATGTTTGGTTTGTAACAAGTGGCCATTCCCTGAAATAATCTATCTTGTTTAAAATACTGCAGGCATTTAAGTGTACAAAGCTCAAGCCCTCCCTTCAGAGATCATCAGCTGTAAAGGAGGAAGCAACTATATATCCTGTAAAGAGCTTCAAGCTTGGCAAAACACTTTGCCCTGGGGAAAGATATGTGATCATAGAGTCACAGTGTTGGCCAAGATGAAGTATATGATATTTATTGGAGGTTACTGAGTCAAGAAGGATTCCTTAGGGTGAGCATATCTTTATACAGGAAGGGAAGCTTCTGAACCAGTGTCATGCTGATCTGAAAAAGACAGTATTATCTCTCAAAAGCTAGTCTCAGAAATAATGTTGTTAGTCCAATAAAAGGTATCTGCAACATATTATTTTTTTTTCTTTTTACTTCTACATTAACCAGTGTCTGGAGTCAAACAGAATAGATACTGTTTTTGACTGATTCACTGCTAACTGATTTGACTGGAACCAGTTCTGAATATTAAGGAAATTAAGTTGGAGGGCCTGCTCAATGAAGAAGGAAGTAGGAGCTGATGAGAAGATAATAGAATCATCTGCATACATGTGAATTTTGCAAGAGTTTAAGGTGCTGGAAAAGTCATTTGTGAAGTCACAGAATAGGAGGAAACCCAAGATTGAACTTTAGGAGATATCAAGTGTAACTGATTGTATTTATATACCCATTTGCCCCTCGGCTTACCATGTAAGCTACTAGCAAAGAAACAGATTAGCGTTAAATTACAATATATGTTTAAGATGTGAACAGCTTTTTTCCAAGACCAGTATTGAGGCCACTACAGTTTGTCTTAAATACAGATCAAAGCAGGGATGGCTAAAATGGGTGGCTAGCCTGGCCATGACCCCCCCACTCTAATTCCTGGGTGGGCCACAGATATATTTTGCTACACACACACACACACACACACACATACACTTTTTGCTGCTATATATTTTTTTTATTACTGTCTGCATGACTAGTGTATATTAGTCTCATTCAAGATATGAAGCACAGAAATGTAATCTGAGCTGGGCAGTATGATCAGTTTGTGAATAACTGACTTTATACCACTGCAGTCTGTGCAGTCTTCTGCCTGCCAGGTTACTATGCAGCTTTGAATAGAAAATTCAATTTACTGGTTCTCTCAGTATTACTACGGTAATGGGTGCACCCATCACTATAGTAATACTGGGAGAACCAACAAATTAATTTTATATTCAAGCTATTGAAATATCAACTTGCAGCAGTCACTGGTTAGAATGAAAACATGGCACACTGGTAGTCAGACTGAGTCAGATGGCTGGTATTCCACAAGTGGCAAATCCTGAGTGACTGAGGTACATTCATTGACAAATTCTGATATAAGCCATTTTTCTACAAAAGTATTATCTGTACTGTACTGCACCTGTTGCCTATTAGCAAGAGTGTTTCTAATTTGTGTTTGCTGACCAATACTATTTGCTTTTTTGTTTGTTTGTTTGTTTGCACACCAGTGTAGTTTTGATGACTTGATGTGACCTTGGGACTTACTGTTCTTATTTTAACCACTGACCCCTTCCATGCTGATGGAAGCAGTCAAAAATTCTATATCCTCAGCACTACCAATCCCCCTCCAACCCCTACACACACTGTACGCTTCTGCGTTCCAGTGAATGAAAAGCTTATCATGATGCTTTAACCACAGCATTGCTTTCCTCTTCTCCAGTAAAGATAGGTTTCTCAGAATTGACTTTGGAGGGATTAAATGTAAGATGGTCAATGAGGGATGCCTATTGGCCTGAAATGTACCCTGGCACTTAAGAAATTAGTTAAGACTCCCCATTTCCCAAGTATATATAAAGCAAGCATCCATATCATAGAAGTACGCATAGCATAAGCTGAGGCCAGTAAAAAAAATAAAAAATCACAGTGTAATGATTACACTGTGCTTTTTTCATTTTTTACTTACCTCAGCTTATGTTATGAGTAGTAATGTCTGATATGCAAAGTCAGCTATAGTTGATCTTGGGCTGAGTTTCCCAGAATGAGGCATAGCAAAGCATGTGCGCCCCCATACTGCATGCCCATATCCTGTGGAAAAGTATTTTACTAGTCTCTGATAAAATTGTAAATGGTACCACAGTAAGGGTGACAGAAATCAGTTTTAGTTTGGATGTATATGTCCTCTCCTTGTGGGAAGTAATGATGAAAAACCCAAATACAATAAGTTGCAGTCTCAGGACTCCATGGTTGCAATCAAAGCATTTTAAAGTCCCATCCAGACCAGTGGCACATGAGAACAGGGCTGAAAAGTTGTTTGTGTGCTGTGATAGCTAAAAGCAAGCAATGAAGTCCCCAATATCGGGTTTGGGGGGCACCAAGAAGTAGAATGCCCAGAAAAGGATCCAAGCCAGGGACAAGCCCAGAGAAAGAATGTCCCCAGCTGATCATTGTAATCCCCCTGTTGAAGATTCAGTGAACTTTCTAAATGGTGGCCTGTCACAACTGCACCCCCCCCCCAAGCATTACATTATTGAGAATATACCTTCTCTATTCAGCTAGGATACCTGCAGTGAATAGGTCCTAAACTGTAACTAACTAGAATTATGATCGAGGTGGATGCCCAGCAATCCAACTTGCTGCCTTCACCCTGAGATCTAGTAGCCATGTGTAATAAACTATGAAATGTAGAGGCTCATATAAGGTATCATCCTGTGCAGTACTCAACCACTATTTTAGTTTGTTTACTTCAGTGTGAGTAATGTTGGACTTTTGAGGAGTTTGGCTGCATCAACAGGCTCACAATCTGATCCTGTCAGAAAATCGGTTTCCCTCATTAATAGGTAGTTATTTGCTGTGTTTTTGCCCGCCGAGTGATTTTTTTCAAGACAAGTCTCCTTTTTCATAGCAGCTCCTATTAATAAAACCAACATCATGTTTTTGTTTCTTTTTTGCAGTGTTCCATGTTGAGACAGACTGAGATAGAGAGGCGTCGATCTCTCCCTTCCATCATCAATCCAACCTCTGACCCCTTTTGCATTTGTAATGGAGTCTGAGTGCAATAAAAAAAATTATACAATGGTGTGTGAAAATCCTGTAACCTCATTGGTCAACACATGTCATATGACCGTGAGTAAATCCTGCATAACCCATGGCTGAGGAATGGCATTTATAAAAAAACATAATTAAACACATTTTAAATTTATTTTACACATGGGTCCATTGTATTATCACAATAAGGCACTCTAGGGTGTGAGTTATTGGGTGATTTACCTACTTCTTGTGTGGTTAAGTCACTCAGCTGCACCTCGTGACACACCACACAAGGCATGGGCAAATCTCCAATAACCCACACCCTGTTGTGCCTTATTGCTTAAGTCTACTGCTGCTTTGCTCTTGAAATCCCTGAACTCTAGTTTCCAGTGTTAAGCTTCAAGGTGGTCAGTGAACAACAGCTGGATGGCAAGGGGCTAGGGGCAGATAAGTGACAACCTTACAGTACTGTACAGCATTTGAAATAAAAATAAAAAAATCAGCTCCAGTTATCAATCAGCCCTTAGAGAGTGAAATAAGCACTTCTAAAATATAACCTGCCATGATCAGTGAACAGTGATGGCTGAGTGGGCAGAATCAGTGACATTTATTTTTCTAACTTTGTTGTTATCAGTTTTACTGATGAGAATCCGAGATATCTTCTAATGTATTTTCTCAGTGCGATATCATATATATGAGATGCAATATAATATATGTAAGACTATACTAATGATTTCTTTTGGTCCTCTTCCCATTCTGGATTTAGAATTTATAGGGTTTGTTTAATTTTATTTTAATTGCTACAGTCCAGTTTACAAATAAAACACTAACTAGATATCAGTCCATATGTCCGTTATTATTTCCTATTTTTCCGATTTTACAGTTTGAGTTTTACATGAGACTCTGTTCTTACGATGTACAGAACAGTAATATCCGGTGGTACACATAATTCTTGTATTAATTTGCTTCTGTTAAATATCTAAATTCAATCCTTACAAATATTTACATATGGGTGCTCATGTACTTATTTTGATGTATTGTCTCTGAACAGCACGCTTAAATGGATTTGGATAATGACACTGTACATTGACTAAAATATTAAAGCATTTTGCACTTACTGCACTACTATTGAATCCCTCCTTTCTTTGGTCTGAGTACTACACATTTTTGGAGTCTAGAGTTTAATTTGGGTCACTTGCTCAAATCCCTCCATGATTTCTGCAACTTTGTGGCTAGCACATATCTTCTTTCTGTTTCCTCTCCTAGCATGTTTCCTCTCTAAATTTAATTCTCTTTTCATTTACTTCTATATATTCTTTTCACTTACTATGCTATAATCATCCATCTTATATTCCCACTTCTTTCTTCTTTTTATTCTTTTTTTTTACTTCTATTCAGCTTCCCTTTTCCTCCCATCTTTTCTCTCTTTTACTTCTCCCCCACACCCAAAAGCCATTGTTAATTTGGCAGCTACACTTTAGCTGCAGTCTAGTATTTAGTAAATCTCTCTGTCCACTGTCTTAGTCAGTTTGAAATGACTGCCCCTCACCCTCATCCAGGGTTTAGTGCACTCTATTATCAATGGACATTTGCAAATTGAACAATTATACTAGTGCTCTGGTTTTATGTTGTTCACACTGTAATTTGACTATATGATGTATGCCACTTGGTGTTAAGACTAAATACAATTGCCTATTTGTTAACTGCATTCACTAATGTTTGAAGCTTAGTATATTTATCGTATGTAGGGACTGAGTTTGTGTTTCACACCTGTTGCTTTTTTAATTGCAGATCAGTTGTAGGAAATGAAAACAATTAATCAATTAATTAAGATGTATAAATGTTGTACCTCTTTAACCATTGATCCACCTCTGAAAAAGACTCCTCCCGAGTCGAAATACTACGGCTCTTGCAGTGCTTTTATGCTGGTATCACAATAAAATATTGCATATTTATGCATTCACTTTACATTTATTGTTTCGCTCCTAAGTGCATCTCCCTTTAGTAGCTTGGAATACATGACAACTTTACAAAATAGTATTTAGGAATCAAATAAATGAAATAGTAAACTACCAAGACACTGCAAAGAGAGCACTGTGAGTGCTTAGTAGGGGCTGTGAGATTCAGAGCATGTAAAATGTAAATATGGATTGTGGGAGTGTAAGCATGTGGAAAGAAGTGCTTGCAGCAGGATGGAAAAACAGACTTTTGTCTATGTCAGACATCTGCATGTAATGGACACAAGGCGTATGCATGGAGTATTCCATTATAAGTGTTTTCCACTGTATAAATAAGTCTTATTTATTTATTTACTCTGTAAGTCACCCATTATGAAATGTGTTATCTGTAATTAAGCAGCTGTAGACATTGAAAGCTCTGGTTGTACAGCTACTGTAACTGACAAAGTCAGTCATCTTCTGCAGTTGATATGATTTTTTGTCTGAATTTTTTTGTATATGTTTTTTCCTCATTTTAATAATTATGTACTGTTCTCCCCTCCCTTCACAGCCCCCTATACACCTACCTCCATGGCCCTCATGACACCTTCCTCCTTTCCCTGACACTTTACTCCAAAGGCCAAATGGACACCTTCTTCTCAAACTAGCCCCACAACACCCCACCTTTTCTACTGGGCTCCTCCCCCCCAGACTCACAAAGTGTGGTTAGATGGGGATGGAGGCTGCTTTGGCATGGCTGTCCAGTTGTAAGTAGGGTGGTTGTTGGGGGTGCTGTGGGGATGTTCCAGCTGAAGAGAGGGTTGTGAGCTGGGGAGGAGAGTGGACCAGATGCCAGAGAGTGGTTGGCAATAACATCAGTAGGTGGTTAAAATGGTTCACCGAGGTAGGAGAAAATGCTGATCCTCAAAAATTGTGCATGACTCTTTTTCTACATCCCTTTTTAGGGCTGCAGTGGGCAGAGTCCTGTAGACCTCTTGCTGTGGAAAAAGCAGGCAGTGCATTCCTTGTGACCAAACAACATGTTAGAGTTTCAACACAGTTGCTTCCGTGACTGTGAAGCACTCTGTTCACTGTTGGCATTGGCAGTCACACCACACTCTTTGTTTTGTCTGTGGGCAGTCATGGCTGAACACAGCACACTCTTCCATGTCCAAAATGGCCACCAAACTGTATTGCACATGCGTGACCACTGGCGTATGTGCAGTACTGTGCGGTCATCTTGGTCAGGCGGACTGTGCTGTATCCCACCATGACTGCCGATTTCTTGTTTTAATTATTCATATCCTCCCCACCTGACCCTTCCACCCCAAAAACATTACAATGACACTGGGGGTGCCCAATCCCCAGTGTCATGATTGTGGCCAGAAACATAACAATGACACTGGAAGTGCCCAATCCCTCAGTGTCATGCTCGTGTTCCAGGTGACCTTTTTACATTTTTTTCCTTCCCCCCACCTGACCCTCCCTCTCAGCACCCACCACCCTATCCCCATCCCCAGAAACACAACGGTGACACTGGGAGTGTCCAACCCCCCAATGTAGTGATCAAAAATCCTTTGTTGTTTTTTCTTTGTGTTTTTTTACCTGTAAAAAGGAAACCATCCATCAATGTCTTATGTGCAATTACCAGCCCCCCACCCAATCTTCCCATGTAGCATCCACCACCCTGCACCACCTCAAGCTCTTACTTACTCATCTGGGGTCCAAGGCCGTAATCCTCTCTGGACCACAGACATGTCTTCACTCTTCAAAGCCGGACTGCAAACTGAAGAAACAGGTATGCGGTTCAATATATTTCAATGGGCTTTTGAACTTAGTAGCATAACTTGAGCATTTCTGTATATTTTTGGCCCAGATTTTCAACATGCCTTCTTTGGGACCCTTCGTCATGAACAATTAAACTGTTACTAGGTAGATCTGTCCCAAAAGATGATTTTGAAGTCCCTGAAATCAACTTTCAGGCATGAGTTGAAAAATTTCTCTGTCCTTATTCATGAGGTGGGGGTCATAAGAAGGCTATGTTGAAAATACTGCAGCTCCTTGTCTATAGCTCTGTATTTTCCTGTATTCTGCAGAAAAAAATAATAAAGTACATTGAATAAAAAAAAGAAGGCTATGTTGAAAACTGGATGTATAAAAATGTAAAAAACAACAAATGTATGAGCCTACATTGAATTTGCAAATGCAGGCTCATAACTCTGGTAATTTTCAATATCTTTCTCCCAAATTCACAACATAGCCATATCTTTACAGCACCTCATGAGTATAATAGACGTCATTTTTTAAATCCTTTCTAAACTGTTTTTTTTTCATCCCAAAAGGTGATGTCATGGTCACTGCATGAAATCACCTTTTGGACAGGAGTTGAACATTTTCTCTGCTCTTGTTCATGAGATGGGGTAATAAGAAGGCTATGCTGAAAATTTGGAGTAAAAATATTAAAAAAAAAACAATAAAGTTATGAGCCTACATTAAATTTTGCGAACACAGGCTTGTAACTTTGGTAATTTTCAATATTTTGCCCCAAATGTACAACACAGCCATTTCAATACAGCATCTCATGAATGTGAAAGCTGTCAGTTTTGAACTCCAGCTCAAAATGTGTTTTTGCATCCTGAAAGTTGATTTTGCAGTCCCTGCGCAAAATCACATTTAGGCCAGGAGTTGAACATCTTCTCAGTTGTTCTTCATGAGGCAGGGTCTTAACAAGGCTATGTTGAAAATTTGGTGTAAAAATATTAAAAACAAATTTTTCATATTTTTACCCAAGATTCCTCACCTGCAGCCATATCGGCTCTGGCCAAACTTTGTTTTACTTTACAATATTTAGCCCAGAAATGTGGGCATAGCCAAGGTTTGGAAATGTGGGTTTTTTTTACCAGAGCAATCCAATTATTTAGTCCAAATGTACAGGAACTTTTTTTTATGAAAATACAATGAAAGCACACACACACACACACACACACACACACACACACACACACACACAGCTATCCTCTGAGAAAGGCACAGTGAGCCAAAGCTCATTTCCAGTGTGTCATGTGAGTACAGGATGGTTATGTGACTTGTACAGGTTGACCATGTATGCAAATGGAGGTCACTGGCAGCAAACCCAGGTCTATTGGATGCAACAAGCCCATTCAGAGCTCAATGCTGTAATGCACAGGCTCCATACTTCCCAACCAACATGTATTTTACACTCAAATTTACCATTGTCCCTCAAAGATTTACTAATGGTTCTCATAATATCAGAGCTATTTCTGTGTTTTATTTCTGAACATATATTTAAGAACAGAAATTTTGACAATGAAAAAATTCAAGATACTACATTTGTAAGAAAGAATGTACTGCACAGAACTACTCAAGGTAATGAGTTTAATTTAATTATTCCAAAATGAATTCTTGACGTGACATAAGTTATTTTTATGAAGTAAACACTGTGAAAGATTAAAAAAGGGCATCACAACACTTCAAAAAATGTAACATTTTCTTCAGGTCTACCAGCCATTTTGGTGAAGATTCTTTGCCCCCCCACATTAAAGTTACTTGACCAGCTCCCAGTTCAAAGACATAATGATTTTTGATCACAACTGATGTGTGGCGTATTTGAAATGTGTCCTAATTCCCTGTTCATTGAGAAATCCATAACTAAAACGTTCATGTTTTATTTTATAAAGCATTATATTTAGTTTTAATAAAACATTAGAACAAAAATACAGGTACTACTAACATCCCAATACCAGTAATTATACCAGCACCTTGTCAGATATAAATCATGTTTATGTTTTTGCAGTAAACATCACATTTGTATATCATCCAGAAGCCCAATCCATTCAAAGAAAACTCTCACTGAATGCTTCCTGCTTTGACATGATAGTTTTTAGTTTATTAACCTCTTCCTTTTTGTTTAAAAGACATGTTTAACATTGCACATATCCCAAACACTTTTGACTCATAAATGTAGTCCATTAAAAAAATGTATTGAGATGTCTATTCCTTTAAGAGATGGCATTAATTTAAGTAACTGTTCCTCAATCAATATCCATGATCAACAATGCAAAATCACTGATATAATATCCCTTTTCTTTCAATATCTTTTTGTTCCTGCTTACTAATAATAAGGCCCCATAAGGAACACAAAAGTTCTAATTGTGGATTCCAATATCATAATCTGAATATAATTTCATCAAACAACTATCTTCTTGTTCTGTGAGTCCTGTTGAACAAATAAATACTAAGCAGCCATCAGAAACTATAATTTAGAGGTTCTTTTTGTAGGGTTCTTTTTCCAAATAGTATAAGGTGATGTAATGAGCAGATAGATAAAAGTCCAATTCATAAATTCAACCCAACATATATACGTAATAAAAGCAGTGCAAAAAAGCATGATGTACTGTACTATGGTAAATACAAAGAAAGTGCTTAGTGCAAAAGGTATATGGGTGTTCTAAAAAAACTCCATCAGATAATGTGCAAAACAACTGGAGTTTCACTCCATGGAGGACATGTTAGATACTTTATCTAAAAAGTCTGTTAGTTGTCATAGCTAGGTAACAATGCACACTGAAGGATAATAATGGAAATAGGCTGCTTCTCCAAGGTTTTTTAATGCTGTAATTCTTTTTTATGACATATTTCCTTCACCATTTTAACAACCAAACTCTGGAATATAAAGTCTCCATTTATATGTAGTTCACAATCATAGCTCGAGACTACTGTACATTGTCTCCGTTCACATGTCAGGAGGAAGAGGCTACTCCCTAAAATCCTGCCTGACTGCTTCAAACTACAGAAAACCTCCTTTTCTTTTTATGTGGTACACTTCAAACAAAAACTCCTCTCTTTTGTGTTTTTTATAATTCTATTTTAATCAGTGTTTTTAAATCTTTGTGTTTCAGTTTGAAAAACCTCCACTGTTAAACAGCCGAGCATAAGTAGTATTCAAGGCTGCAGTTACTATTTTGACCACATGAGCACTGTAATGACTTATATACCTTGCACACCATCAGAGCTGTTCAGGTATGTTAGTTATTTGCATGGTTAAGATGTGTAATAGTCAAACATTTTAGCAATAAAAAAACACAACTGTCACATTTATCTTCTAGTTAGATGATAAAGGATGTAGAGAATACTGGATGGGCAACCATGCTGAACCAGTGTGTTCTGCTACAGAGAAGTTTTGATTCCCTGTGACCTCAAGAGCAAAGCTTGAGAGGTCATTGGGAATCAGAGCCCTGAGGTAGCAGAACATACTGGTTCTGCATAAGGTTGCCCTTCCAGTATTTTGTATAGTGTATGGTGCCACCCTATGTAATTTAAATAAACGTCAAGTACATATACTGTATATTTTTTAATTACAAAAACTAACTGGTTGCTGCACATCACATTCAGGAAGTTAATGCTGGTTACTAGGGTGAGTTTGTGGTTGCCATGAAACAAGAGTCTCTACATCTGCGTTGTACACTGTCATTGGTTGTTAGTTGGGTTTGAGAGGGCTTTTCATAAAAAAAAAAAAAACATGGTGGCTGTACTTCTTGGTTAGCGAGTGGAGGATCAGACTCTATTTTCATAAGTTATTATAAATATCTGGTGGATCCTGCATTTGGTTTTTAACATAGAAGGATATAGCTGGTTGATCCTGCATATTTGTTAGTGTATCTGGTTGACCCTGCAATTGTGGGTCTGCGCGAGTGTCCATGCTGTCACAGTATTGGGTCATTTGATCTGATTCAAGCACAGTTAGAGCTTTTTCTCAAGAATAAGTAGAATGCTGTTCTGCACGTAAGAGCTGAACAGTGTTCTATGCACTTTCATCTGTGGCTGAACAGTTTTTCAGCATGGATAAAAACCAAGGTAGAACAACGTTCCACCATACGCTATATTGGTACTCTAATTGTCCATATGATGACACTAATGGGAGCTTGTATAGGGATTTAATATCTAAAAACGTCATGCATCACTTGGTACTGAACATGGGTAAATACAAAAGTAACAATTACATGATAAGTACTATCAGAAAGTGTAGCTGGCTTCAAAACCAAGGCTAAAAAAATGCACATTCTGGTTTTGTGAACACTACAAGCTCATTGAATATTTGAATGCTAAGGCTACTGTACACAGATATTCAAAATTTCTGGTTTTAAAATCTCAGCTGGCAGCATGAAATAGCAGGTATCTATTGCAATAAAAGACAAAGATTATGTTTACAATAATCATGTTTAACTTTTAACGTTATCTTGTGTTTCTTGATTCTCCTATTATTGGTCTTCTAAATATCTGAGATACTAGTGTACTTATTTCACTGTCTCTCAAAAGGCATCTGATTGTTCCCAACTGACCTCAGAATTGCTGCATCTGTGACACCACAGTCTACATAAGCACTATGAGGTCAACAAAGGGACTGTGGAATCACTCAGGGACAGCTGAAGGCTTTATATTCAGACATTTTTTAATAGCCTTCAAAGAATGATTATAAACCTTGGAAAAAGAAACTGAAAATTAACAATGTGTTCTCCAATAAATTGTAACAGATAACACAGCAGGTTTATATGTATATAAATATAGATAATTTTGATGTTGAGTTTTTAATACACACTTCACAGCACCTCAAACATTGCCATGGATGGGTATATGTGATGCAAAGAAACCCTAAACCCTTTGAAGTCAGTTCAAAACAAAACGTTCCTGGTTATGCTGCAACAACCAGTAGCTAGATTACTTTGCCTAGAGCTCCAAATCAGAGTCAGATCAGCTACCCTGGCAATTACCACAGTGGCTTACTGTTGGGCACTAAATGTAATGCATTTCTTGCCCTATGTGCAGAAACCGTGTATCACTTCTACCCTAGTTTCCAGACAGAATTATTGTGCCACAGTCTCTTGCCACAATATACTGCCAGTCTGAAAATGGAACATGTTTTTTTTTGGGGGGGGGTGCATTTTATTTACCTATGACAGCCCAGCTGAGATGCAGTATTGTTAATTGGATCCTGTTTCTACCTAGTTTTTTTTTTTTGTTTCAGCTGGGTAGACTGAAGCATAGAGAGGGAAAGTGACTGTTGGGTTCACTCAGTGAGTATGTCACTGTAAAGGGATTTGAACTTAGGTTTCCTGGTCAAAGGTGAAACAATAGCTGAATATGAATCATAATTTAAATATCAGCATCTACATGGAAAATACAGGCTTACAGGTTCAATATATCTCCCCTTTAAAAAAATATCATTCTTGAAAGAAAGGGGAAACCAAGTCCTAAGTCTTTCAGATTACCATTTTATCACCTTTTGAAAAAGTGGGAAAAATCAGAACTCACTCCAAAAATCATGAAGCTCTGCCTTTGACTGATCCTCTCAGGTCCCAACTCTCCTAATCAGTTTACATGGCCAAGGTGAGGTTGTGGTATTCCTCTCTGAACTTCCCCCCACCTCCTGAGCTGATCCAGCAGCTGCACCATAGGCCCCTCTCGACACTGATGTAAACTGCACTAGAGAGGGAGGTCATTATTCAAAAAGGCAGGCAGGTGTGCTGCAATAAGCTTGCCATTAATAGTGTTTGTGGAAACTGGAGCAGTGCTGCCTGTCCACAGGGCAGTTTACACAGCTTGCTTCACATCCCTAACTTGGCTGGGACTCCAGGAGAGGATTGGGTATCAATTTACTATGATCTGGTATGCGTCCACATTGCCATATTTGCTCTGTAGCAACCCATTTCCTTGGGTTGCTGCAGAGTAAATGTCGCAGTGTAAACAAGCCTTTACTGTATGCAAATGCCTGCAAGTGGGAACAGGAGGACGAAGTGCCCCATCTGGCCTGGCAGGTCTTACCACCACCTCCATCAAAATCTAAACTGAATAATAACTTGTCACTTTTTAATTGCAAAAAGGCCAAACTATGAATATAATTACAGTACCTGCTAGTAGCTATTGTCATACCTATACCTGTAAATCAAACTGCTGATATCAACATGGGAAACCAATCTTTAAGTGTGAGGATATATCAAGCTAAGCCAAAATAAATCCACTAAGACAGACACCATATTCAGTAGCTACACAGAAAACAGCACATTGTGAAAATAATGCTAGTAGTGACATCTGATGACAATATGATCTACACTTATTGAACAAATTCTTCTTATATGAATCTGCTTTGAAGTTTAAATGTACAATATAGCAATCTGCAGTGCACCTTTCACACCTGTCAGCTTTACTGTTCCTGATTTTCAGGGCTGTTTAGGATTTTGACATGAACATTTCCTCACTCCCTTATAAATGTGACCTTTTTGTCACTGAAACAGTGCTTTGATTTGAAGTATAACATTTTGCCAGACATCACTGCTACTGTAACTCTTTAACTCTCTTTTTCTCCTTCAGAAAATGTGTTTCACATTTAGCCCCAAAATGTTGCAAGGTTCTTTGAACTGATATTTCCATTCCATTTTGTGGTTTGTCCCTGATTTGTTAAGACCCTCCCCCACCAATTCATAACTAAGCCAGGAGGTTGGGAGGTATGAGCAGTACAATCTTCAGCTGAGATTTAAAAGCAAAGAAAGAATGAATTTATGTTGATGAGGAGGAAGAGGGAACCTTTTATTTTACTTACTTCATTATTGTGTTTGCTTGCACGCATGTGCAAGAAACGCATTGTGTCAGCTTTCTTCACAAGGGGGTTGTGGAGGTGCGGCAGTCTTGTGGCCAACAGCAGCAGTCCATTTTTGGGCTGGTCTCTGCTGCACCAATACAGCAGCATGCTGTCAATGATGACAGTTAACCTAGAAGGCCACTAGATCAAAGTAATTGAACCGCTGCAATCAGGGAGCACCCTGTCAGTGCGCAATCAGCTGTTCCATATGCTCCCTGACTGCAGCGGCCAATTGCAAAGCTACAAGCTACCGCCCTCACCCCTTCAGTGTGCCTTCCTGGTGAAACAAACAGTTAAAAAAAATGTAGCCCACTCCCCTCCCCGCACCTCTATGTGCTGACAAGGATGTCCAATTCCCCTGTCGGCATGCCCCCTCATTCATTATTTGCTGACGGGGAAGCCCACTCCCCATCGGCATGATGTTCACTCCCCAAACTGTTTTTTTGCCAAGGGGGTACCCAATCCCCCTCAGCTCTTGTCTCCCCCTGCCCCTGATAGGTGCCAACGGGGGTGTCCAATCCCCCATCAGCTACAGCACCCCCCCAAACAGTCAGCTGGCATGCTGGGAGCCCACCCCAGCATGCCCAAACAAAATGTCCCTATAAAAGAAAACCTTCCTGCAATTTTTTTAAATAAACCTGTAAAGTAGAAAATGGTCCCCTGTAGAGTCCTCCCCAACCCACCCACCCTCTGCATACCCCACCTCCCCACACCCCCACCCCAAACTTACCTCTGGAGTCCGCGCGACAATCTTCGTGGACCGGGAACATGTCTGCACTCTTCAAAGCTGACCATGAACTGAGGAAATGCCAGTAAGCTGTATAATGGGATAGAGAGGGTTTTTTCAACTTTGATGCATATCTCAGGCATTTTTGGGTTTTTTTTTCATCAAATTTTCAACATGGGATTTTTGGGACCCCGCCTCATGAATTCTGTCATTGTCATTTTGTTAATCGGCCCCGGAAGGTGATTTCGCAGTCACTGCGCGGAACCACCTTTCAGGACTGATTTACAAAACAACAGTGTCACAGTTCATGAGGTAGGCCCCCAAAAACCCTATGTTGAAAATTTTGTGAAGAAATCCCAAAAAATGACTGTTTTACGAGTATGCATTGTGCTTTTCCTACGCACGCTCGTAAGTTCGCAAATTTATAATATTTTCACTCCAGATTTTCAACATTGCTATTTTACCACCTCTCCTTATGAGTAGTACAGCTGTCATTTTTCATATCTCACCCAAAATGTGTTTCCGCACATTTAGCGCACAATGGCGCAGTCGGTGTGTGAAATCAGTGTGCGACACATATTAAGAAAATAATAGTGACACTGTTCATGAGCAGAGGTGTTAGATTGGCTATGTTGAAAATTTGGCGAAAAAATTCTCCAAAATTACTGTTTTACGAGCATATATTGCGCATTTCCTATGCACGGTCGTAACTTCGAGCATTTTTAATATTTTCACTCCAGATTTTTAGCATTGCCATTTTACCACACCTCCTTATGAACAGTACAACTGTCATTTTTCACATTTCACCCAATATGTGTTTTCGCACATGTAGCGTACAATGGTACAGTCAGTGTGCGAAATCAATGCTCAAGACAGAGTAAGAATATCACAGTGACACTATTCATGAGGTAGGCCCCCCCAAAACCCTATGTTGAAAATTTGGTGAACAAATTCCCCCAAATGACTGTTTTATGAGTGTGTGTTGCGCAGTTCCCTACACAGGCTCGTAACTTTGAGCATTTTTTTATATTTTCCCTCCAAATTTTCAGCATTGCCATTTTACCACACCTCCTTATGAATAGTGCAACTGTCATTTTTCACATTTCATCCAATATGTGTTTTCGGACATGTGAGCCAGGATATTCAGACTGCCCGGCTGTGGCGCAAGCCTTTGCACAGTGCAACTAGGCTGCACCAGGGCGAGGACCAGACGATATTCAACGGTGCTGCACCATGGCTCAGCACCATTGACTATGGCACTGAGGGTGCAAGCAATGCACACAGCGCAGTGGCTCTGCACCAGGCACAAGTGGCAGAATGGGGAAGGGTAATGCGCCAGCACAAGTGCACCTGCGCTAGGCGCATCAAAGCGATATTCAAAACTGCACTTGCAAATAAGTCCATTATGCATGCAAGGCACAAATGGGGCCATTTGCATTTCATTGTGACTCCGTTTGCATGTGGTGCGCTGATCCCCAGCGAGGTGCGCCTGGCATCCTGCGAGGCTGCAGCCATCGGGGACTGACACCCTGCACTTCCCCTGCCTGTCCGCTTGATAGTGGGCATACATGAACAATATATCCCTGGTGGTCCAGTGGACCCCCCTTGCCCGATCACAGGCAGAAGTATAAGACAGATCCCTGGTAGCCCAGTGGACAACCCCCCTCATCCGATCACAGGGATAAGTAAAATAAAAATTCCTGGTGGTCCAGTGGACCTCCCCCCCTCGCCTGATCGTGGGCAGTAGTATAAAATGATTCCATGGTGGTCCAGTGGAAACCTCCCCATTGCATGCACAAACATATGGAAATACCCTGCTGGTCCAGTGGTACCGGCCCCCACCTACCCACTGCGGTACCCCACCACCCTGTACCCCCCCAGTCAGCAGCGGCGGTGGCACCGCCCGCACAACCCCAACCACCCGCCGGCCTGACAGTGTACCAGTTTGGCTGTATGCCTATTGGTCACTCGTGGGCCAATGGCGCTGATCAAACTATACTACCTGATCGAACTGTGAATAGACACAATTCAGGACTGTATGGTACAGTTTGGACTGCGCCCGTGGTCATGCAGTGGACAATAAACTGACAACAAACTATGCACTGTCAGTCAGTGGGCAACTAAGCTGACTTCGGGTGGGTGCAAACCGCCACTACTGACTGGGGGAAATGGCGAGGAATACTTCAGAGGGTAGGTGGGGAGGGCACCACTGGACCACCAGGGTATTTCCATATGTTTGTGCCCACGATCGGGTGATGGGGGGGTTCCACTGGACCACCATGAAATCATTTTATACTACTGCCCACAATCAGGCGAGGGGGAGGTCCACTGGACCACCAGGGATCTGTCTTTTACTTCTGCCCATGATCGGGTGAGAGGGGGCCACTGGACCACCAGGGGGGCTGTGTGCCCTGATATGGTGTCTGGGGAGGTCGGGTGGCCACCCATGGCAGGCGGCTGCTGTGTTGCACCATGCAATACGGCAGCCCACCTTTGGGTGGCCCCGACTTCTTTCCTGTTTTTCAGGAACATCTTTGCACCCCTTCCTGTGTGGCACAATGCAGGGGTGCACCAGCATATATGCCGCACATCCCGGGCTGAATATCGGGATGTGCCGTATATGCATGGGCACACCCTGCCATTGTGCTGCGTAATTAGGGTTGCACCCCAGCGCATCAGGATTTGGGCAGCTCAGTTTGCCCTTTTCAATATCGTGCTGAGGCACATTAGTGGGTTGCACATGGCGCAACCCTGTTGCGCCATGTGCATCCCTTTTGAATATCCCAACTATAGCATACAATGGTGTGGTCGGTGTGCAAAATTAATTTTTGGGACAGACTTGAGAAAATCACAGTAACACTGTTCATGAGCTGAGGTGTTAACATGGCTATGTTTAAAATTTGATGACAAAAGTCCATAAAATGACTCTGTTACGAGCATGCATTGCACAATTTCCACATACCCTCATAAGTTCACGAATTTGTAATATTTTCAGTCCAGATTTTCAATATTGACATTTTTCCACACCTCCTTATGAACAGTACAGCAGCCATTTTTCACACCTGGACAAAATGTGTTTTTGCACTCCTGGCGCAGAATACCACATTTGCTGTGGGAAATTAGTGTTCAGGACAGATTAAGAAAATCACAGTGACACTGTTCATGAGCAGAGGTCCCAAAATGCCTATGTTGAAAATCTGCTGTAAAAAATCCCCAAACTAATTATATTATGGGTGTACATTGTGCATTTTCTATGCATCCTTGTGACTTCACCAATTTTTGTACATTTTCACTCCAGATTTTCAACAATGCCATTTTTTTACACCTCCTCATGAACAGTACACCTGTCACTTTTCACATCCTGTTCGAAATCTGTCTTTGCACCTGTGGTGCCAAATGACGCAGTCACTGTGCAAAATCACCTTTCACCTAAAGAACTGATAGTGTCACTGTTCATGCAATGGGGTCACAAAAAGCTGATGTGGAAAACTTGGAGTAAAAATACCAAGAAACACCCAGGCATTAGGGTTTTTGACCATAACACCCTACCCTGTAGGGACTGACAGGCGTCAGGGATGTGACTTGGGATTGTCATCAGCAATGTTCATGCCATTCCACCCCCACCCCCACCCCCACCGTGCAGCCAGTGATAGACATCAAGGTGTGCTTGGGACCCTTTGCTGCCAGAGTTCACCCCATTCTCCTATACTGCACCCATTTCAGCATATTTCCTTATGGAATGAGGTGAATGTAAAGGCCAAACACTCCAAGGCACACCTCGACACTTGTCAGTGTCTGAGGGGTAGGATGAGGTGAAATATCGTGACCGTCATGGGTGATGGCCCAGAGGCACACCCCAATGCCTGTCCATCTCTGCAGGGTGAGGGAAGAGTTGGCATCAGTTCAATACTTCAATGCCATTCCTATACTACATCTAACTCCTGCATTACCACTGCTAATGCCAGCAACCAAACATTCAGCATTGACAAATGCTTGTTTAAGTAGATATATTGTGCTGCTGGAAATAGTTCTGGTGCTGCAGTATAGACCTGACACCAGAGTCCCCCACCCTGAAGTTTTGTGTTGCTCCTCTCAACTGCTTCCCTGCTGTGCTCCTCTCCTTGCAATGCAAGACAGTCAGTTCCTGACATGATAAGTGGTCACTAGGCCTGATGATGGACTCTTCCCTGTCCTAGCTCTCCTGCTGATGGTGCCAAACCTACTGGACACCAAACAAGCAGGTAGCAGCCCTACTGCACACAACATGAGAGTGGTTAATAGTTGACAGTTGACAGAACTCTCTCCTACCTCTCTCATCTCTCTACAATGGTTTGAGGCCTTGAGATGATGCCCACCTGGCTCCAGACAACGCTCAAGTTGCTCTCGCCCAGAGTGGAGTTTTGCCTAAAATTGGTTAGACATCCTTACCTCAACAGTGATAACCAAATGAGGAGTCACTGAGTATTTTGACTATCACCAGCACCACCACCTGCTCAGCAGCAGCAGGTTCTCACCTCACTGGCCCATTGCTGCATGCAACCAAGGCCCCAAACTTGTGAGAGCCAAGTTAGGTGCTTCTTGCCTTTGCCTTGGCTACCCACTTGAGTGAACTTGCATGAAGGTTGTTGCCACCTTTGCTTCTTAGTGCAGTGAGGCAATCACCATAGCATGCCCCATCCTAGTGACCATCACCAGCATCATCACAGTGGCTCATTCAACTGCATTGCCACCTGTCCTGCAACAGAAGCTTGTTACCTCACTGGTCCACCACCACACCTGGCCAATCATGCCAGTTCCAAATCTAAAGAGCACAATAGCAAGCAATGCCCACATTTGATCTGATCCCCAACTCTTCAGCCAGCATGGACAAATATACAGTTTAGCTAGATACTTAAAATAGTTACATACACAATTTGCCATCTTCATCTTATTTTAAAATACATGGAGTGGGGGCAAAAATACCTGTCGAGTGCTGTGTAACCAAGAACATCACAGTACATACTGACACTGGTGAGGTCCACAGACATTCTGTACAGGCATGTTTGCCAACCACACCCCAAAACAAACTCTTTCATTTAAATTGTGCTTAAAAATTAATTGCATGTGCAAATGTTTATAGTATCTGGCCCTGTAAGTGTACAGATCTTTGCCCCTGCAGAAGCTTGCTGACATCACTGTATCTCATATTATGAAACAAGCAAGCAACAAAGGACAGGGGCTGGATAACTTGTGTGTGCTACAGGTAAACACAAACATACAAAAGAATTAGCACACACAAAAGCTATCAGAAAGTGTAACATTTAATAACATTCTTTGAAAATAAACATCATTGATGCACCAGTTAGGGTTCAGATTAAACTGACAAAAGTAGGGAAGTGTGGTGTTAGGGTTTCCAACCTTAACACCCCATCTTCTCTGCAGGCAGCGAATGAAAACATGTTTAGCCTCTTCTGAGTCTTGCAAATGAGACCCAAGGTGTTCCTTTGGGGTTGTCAACCCTAACACTTGCCCCATTTCATCAGTAAAGAAGCTGAGATGTGCAGACTGTATGAGAATGGTGTAAGTGCTAGGAACACCTTAGGCATCATTTGCAAAGACTCAGGAGAGGTGAAACCATAATGTTTTTTACTTTTGCTGCCTGCAGAGTTGGGGTAGGGTGTTATAGTTGGCAACCCTAACACCACATTTCCCTACTTTTGTCAGTTTAATCTGAACACTAACTGGTACATTAAGTAAATTTTTTTCACAAAATGTCCTTACTTTTTGAGATAGTAGGATTGTATCCTCAGTTATGCAGGACCCTTCGTGGCCTACGTGAACATATCCTTTTGCCTATGGAAGTGCAGGGCCCTGCAGGCTCTATGCTCCAATCCATCCATAGATGCATACATCCATGTTGCTGTGGAGGTGCAGGGCCCTCTGGGCCCTGTGCTTCCATTTCTCCCAAAAGGCAATTTATTTTCTTGGTTGTATGACTTGTGAAAGTTCCAATGTTATCCTATGGGAATTTTTATATTTTTCATTTTTATGTTTTTTAGTACTCATTAAGACCTTTGTTTAAATATATAGACTGTCCCTTAAGTGCAAATATGGAGGCAGGTTATGTCTGGTTAAAGTTTAAATGTGGAAAAAAAAACTAAGTCCAAAATCTTTTTTCATATGAAGGGATCCTTTCTTGTATGAATGAAACAACCTCACAAAAAAGCATCCCCTTATACAAAAAAAAAAAAAAGGAATCTGAAAAACATTAAGTCCAAATTCTTTTTTCATATGAAGAGATCTTTTTCATGAGGTTGTGTTGTTCATACGAAAAAGGATCACATACAAACATACGTACATATGAACATACGAATGTGCCAGCAGAAACAGACCACCAGATCTAAGTCTCTTCAAGTGTGCAGCTAGCACCCTTAGTTTGCAGCTTCCCCACACCCCTTCCCCTTTGACATCCCACTGCCACCCCCACCTCCCCCACCCTCACTCTCCCCTGTTCCCTGTCCCATGCCCTTTAAAGCTGTTCACAGATTTACATGATATCACCCATTCTGGTAGTGCATTTCATTTTGCTATCATCCTCTCTGTGAAATAGTGTCTCCTCATTTTCCTCCTAAATCTTCCCCCCTCTATTCTTAGCCCATGCCCCCTGGTTTACCTCCCCCTCCTTAGCTTAAAGACCCTGTCTGCCCCATCCTTATTGATTCCCCTCAGATACTTAAATGTCTCTATCATGTCCCCCCTGTCCCTTCTATCCTCCAGGGTGTACATATTCAGGTCTTCCAGCCTGCTCTCCTAGTCTCTCCCCTCCATTCCACATATCATCTTTGTTGCCCTCCTCTGTACCCCCTCCAGTAGCCTGATATAACGCTTTAGGTATGGCCTCCAAAGCTGCACACAATACTCTAAGTGCAGCTTTACCAGTGACCTGCAGAGGGGCAAGATCACCTCCTTTCACCTGGATGAAAAGCCCCTTGCTATGCACCCTAGCATTTTGTTCACTTTTGTAGCCACTCTCCTGCACTGGGCAGTGTTGTTCATGGTCCCTATTATCATTACCCCTATTTATTTTATTTATTTAAGAATCAGTTTACAACCTTTGAGCCAGAGGCTCGTTTCCAAAGGTACTTCGTCACATAAAGACATACATTGTGTTTTTGGTTACATAGCAAAGATTTGCAAAACAATAGGCGTTCAACAGAGGCGCCAGTCACATTATGGTCAGACAAATACAATTGGGTACAGGGTACATGTAATTGATAACAGGTGTTACACAAGTTGGTATCAAGTGAGCAATCTGGTAGGTAAACACTGAAACAGCTGGCACTGGCCAGGTTAAACATAGGCATGGTGTACAGGGAAGTGGTGGAGGGATGGTTAGGTGGAGAGCTGCCGAGGGGCATTGTTAAGAGAAGCAGAGGTGGAGGCTATGTTCAGAGACAGGAGCAGTTACGAAAGTGCTGAAGATGTGGTTCAAGAGTGGTTTGAACTTGGAGATGGTGATGGCATTGGTGATGGTGGCAGGGAGAGAGTTAAACCAGGTTGGGGCTCTATAGCAGAAGGACCTCTGGCCCACGGCTGGTTCTTGATCTGGGGACCTTTAGAGTGGTCTTGTAGGAAGACCGTGTTGCAATAGTGGGAGGGCTCTGGTGGATGGATGCCGTTACCCCGGGGGGGAGAGCCCGAGTAGGGTTTTTTTGGTGAGGAGACAGGTTTGGTATTGGAGCCGTTCATCCAGGGTAAGCAGGTTAGCATCGACATACAGCTGACAGGTGTGTGTGAGCCTGGGGGCACCAGTAATCAATCTGCATGCTTTATTCAGGGTTAGGTCTCCTGCAAGCCGGCAGAAGGACAAGCGGCCACCGGGCGGTCGGCGCTTCTACAGCCGCCGCCTGAGACCTCTGCACCGGACTCTCCCTGCCTGAAAGGGACTCCTGCAAGCCGGCAGAAGGACAGGCGGCCACCGGGCGGTCGGCGCTTCTGGACAGCCGCCTCTGAGACCTCCGGGCACGACTCTCCCTGCCTGAAAGGGACTCCTGCAAGCCGGCAGAAGGACGAGCGGCCACCGGGCGGTCGGCGCTTCTACAGCCGCCACCTGAGACCTCCGCACCGGACTCTCCCTGCCTGAAAGGGACTCCTGCAAGCCGGCAGAAGGACGAGCGGCCACCGGGCGGTCGGCACTTCTACAGCCGCCACCTGAGACCTCCGCACCGGACTCTCCCTGCCTGAAAGGGACTCCTGCAAGCCAGCAGAAGGACGAGCGGCCACCGGGCGGTCGGCGCTCCTACGGCCGCTGCCTGAGACCTCCGCACCGGACTCTCCCTGCCTGAAAGGGACTCCTGCAAGCCGGCAGAAGGACGAGCGGCCACCGGGCGGTCGGCGCTTCTACGGCCGCCGCCTGAGACCTCCGCACCGGACTCTCCCTGCCTGAAAGGGACTCCTGCAAGCCGGCAGAAGGACGAGCGGCCACCGGGCGGTCGGCGCTTCTACAGCCGCCGCCTGAGACCTCCGCACCGGACTCTCCCTGCCTGAAAGGGACTCCTGCAAGCCGGCAGAAGGGCGGCGGCCACCGGCGGTCGGCGCTTCTACAGCCGCCGCCTGAGACCTCCGCACCGGACTCTCCCTGCCTGAAAGGGACTCCTGCAAGCCGGCAGAAGGACGAGTGGCCACCGGGCGGTCGGCGCTTCTACAGCCGCCGCCTGAGACCTCCGCACCGGACTCTCCCTGCCTGAAAGGTACGGCGAAGCCGCAGCCAATCCGAACGCGAGCGCCTTTCTAGGCGGATTCCGATTGGCTTGCCCTTACACCTTTGTTTTTAAGCTAAAAACTTGCCGAAAAGGGCTGCTCTCTTGCTTATAGGGGAAATTCTGGACTTTGTAAAATGTTGGTTTAACTGAAAACAAGACTAAATGAGTGTAATCATTTGCCAGAAGTGTTAAGGAGGTGTGTTTTAAAGTCATTACAGCCCTTCTTTTGTTTTAGAGCAGAAGCCAGCTAGACATAGGGGCGCCCAGGAAATCGCCTCCTATTGTCCTGCAAATTTCTAGCTCTGCATCACACTGCTCGCCCGCCCTCAGCCGACTGGGACTAGCACTAATAGTCCCCCTTCTGTCTCCCTTAGGGACTCCTGCAAGCCGGCAGAAGGACGAGCGGCCACCGGGCGGTCGGCGCTTCTACAGCCGCCGCCTGAGACCTCCGCACCGGACTCTCCCTGCCTGAAAGGTACGGCGAAGCCGCAGCCAATCCGAACGCGAGCGCCTTTCTAGGCGGATTCCGATTGGCTTGCCCTTACACCTTTGTTTTTAAGCTAAAAACTTGCCGAAAAGGGCTGCTCTCTTGCTTATAGGGGAAATTCTGGACTTTGTAAAATGTTGGTTTAACTGAAAACAAGACTAAATGAGTGTAATCATTTGCCAGAAGTGTTAAGGGAGGGTGTGTTTAAAGTCATTACAGCCCTTCTTTTGTTTTTAGAGCAGAAGCCAGCTAGACATAGGGGCGCCCAGGAAATCGCTCCTATTGTCCTGCAAATTTCTAGCTCTGCATCACACTGCTCGGCCCGCCCTCAGCCGACTGGGACTAGCACTAATAGTCCCCCTTCTGACTCCCTTAGGGACTCCTGCAAGCCGGGCAGAAGGACAGGCCACCCGGGCGGTCGGCGCCTACAGCCGCCGCCTGAGACCTCGCACCGGACTCTCCTGCCTGAAAGGTATGGCGAGCCGCAGCCAATCCGAACGCCGAGGCTTTCTAGGCGGATTCCGATTGGCTTGCCCTTACACCTTTGTTTTTAAGCTAAAAACTTGCCGAAAAGGGCTGCTCTCTTGCTTATAGGGGAAATTCTGGACTTTGTAAAATGTTGGTTTAACTGAAAACAAGACTAAATGAGTGTAATCATTTGCCAGAAGTGTTAAGGGAGGGTGTGTTTAAAGTCATTACAGCCCTTCTTTTGTTTTTAGAGCAGAAGCCAGCTAGACATAGGGGCGCCCAGGAAATCGCTCCTATTGTCCTGCAAATTTCTAGCTCTGCATCACACTGCTCGGCCCGCCCTCAGCCGACTGGGACTAGCACTAATAGTCCCCCTTCTGTCTCCCTTAGGGACTCCTGCAAGCCGGCAGAAGGACGAGCGGCCACCGGGCGGTCGGCGCTTCTACAGCCGCCGCCTGAGACCTCCGTACGGACTCTCCTGCCTGAAAGATGCAAGTGAAGCCGCAGCCAATCCGAGCCAGGCGCCTTTCTAGAGCGGATTCCGATTGGCTTGCCCTCACACCTTTTTTTAAGCTAAAAACTTGCCGAAAGGGCTGCTCTCTTGCTTATAGGGGAAATTCTGGACTTTGTAAAATGTTGGTTTAACTGAAAACAAGACTAAATGAGTGTAATTATTTGCCAGAAGTGTTAAGGGAGGGTGTGTTTAAAGTCATTACAGCCCTTCTTTTGTTTTAGAGCAGAAGCCAGCTAGACATAAGGCGCCAGGAAATCGCTCCTATTGTCCTGCAAATTTCTAGCTCTGCATCACACTGCTCGGCCCGCCCTCAGCCGACTGGGACTAGCACTAATAGTCCCCTTCTGTCTCCTAAGGGACTCCTGCAAGCTGGCAGAAGGACGGCGGCCACTGGGCGGTCGGCGCTTCTACAACTGCCGCCTGAGACCTCCGCACCGGACTCTCCCTGCCTGAAAGATGCAGGACCACAGCCAATCCAAGCGAGCGCCTTTCTAGGCGGATTCGATTGGCTTGCCCTTAAACCTTGTTTTAAGCTAAAACTTGCGAAAAGGGCTGCTCTCTTGCTTACAGCGAAATTCTGGACTTTGTAAAATGTTGGTTTAACTGAAAACAAGACTAAATGAGTGTAATCATTTGCCAGAAGTGTTAAGGAGGTGTGTTTAAAGTCATTACAGCCCTTCTTTTGTTTTTAGAGCAGAAGCCAGCTAGACATAGGGGTGCCCAGGAAATCGCTCCTATTGTCCTGCAAATTTCTAGCTCTGCATCACACTGCTCGGCCCGCCCCCAGCTGACTGGGACTAGCACTAATAGTCCCCCTTCTGTCTCCCTTAGGGACTCCTGCAAGTCGGCAGAAGGACGAGCGGCCACCTGGCGGTCGGCGCTTCTACAGCCGCCGCCTGAGACCTCCGCACCGGACTCTCCCTTCCTGAAAGGTACGGCGAAGCCGCAGCCAATCCGAACGCGAGCGCCTTTCTAGGCGGATTCCGATTGGCTTGCCCTTACACACCTTTGTTTTAAGCGCTAAAACTTGCGAAAAGGGCTGCTCTCTTGCTTATAGGGAAATTCTGGACTTTGTAAAATGTTGGTTTAACTGAAAACAAGACTAAATGAGTGTAATCATTTGCCAGAAGTGTTAAGGGAGGGTGTGTTTAAAGTCATTACAGCCCTTCTTTTGTTTTTAGAGCAGAAGCCAGCTAGACATAGGGGTGCCCAGGAAATCGCTCCTATTGTCCTGCAAATTTCTAGCTCTGCATCACACTGCTCGGCCCGCCCTCAGCCGACTGGGACTAGCACTAATAGTCCCCCTTCTGTCTCCCTTAGGGACTCCTGCAAGCCGGCAGAAGGACGAGCGGCCACCGGGCGGTCGGCGCTTCTACAGCCGCCGCCTGAGACCTCCGCACCGGACTCTCCCTGCCTCGAAAGGTACGGGCGACGCAGCTAATCCAACGCGAGCCGCCTTTCTAGGCGGATTCGATTACTTGCCCATCACCTTGTTTTTAAGCTAAAAACTTGCGAAAAAAGCTGCTCTTGCTTATAGGGAAATTCTGGACTTTGTAAAATGTTGGTTTAACTGAAAACAAGACTAAATAGTGTAATCATTTGCCAGAAGTGTTAAGGAGGGTGTGTTTAAAGTCATTACAGCCCTTCTTTTGTTTTTAGAGCAGAAGCCAGCTAGACATAGGGGCGCCCAGGAAATCGCTCCTATTGTCCTGCAAATTTCTAGCTCTGCATCACACTGCTCGGCCCGCCCTCAGCCGACTGGGACTAGCACTAATAGTCTCCCTTCTGTCTCCCTTAGGGACTTCTGCAAGCCGGCAGAAGGACGAGCGGCCACCGGGCGGTCGGCGCTTCTACAGCCGCCGCCTGAGACCTCCGCACGGACTCTCCCTGCCTGAAAAGTGCACGGCGAGTCACGAATTTTCAGCCCACCCGCCCATCCCCTCTCTGAGTGTTATTTTATAGCCCACTAGCTCCCCTACAGCCCTCTATTGGCCTGGCCCATATGGAATAAGCGTCTCTCCTTCTTTCCGCATTTTAGCAGTAAAAAAATAAATAAATAAGCCTTCCACAGTAGCACCTTTTGCACAAAATTGTGATATAAGAGATTCTGGTTGGCAGCTCTTGTAGCGGTTTACCCACTTTGAGAAAAACAAATATGGGCAGCATTATTTGGCTTTGCCTACTAGCTAATATCATTCTGCTACATAATATAAATATGTACTCCCTGACAGACCCGACCTAATTACAGAGACATGTTTCCCCCCACTGGTCCTCACACACAATAAATCCATGTATTTATCATGCTGCCCCTGTCTACCACTGGTTAACTCGAAGTACGTTGTTATTACCAACAGTGGTACAGCAATTTACCACGCCACGACTATCCCCAAACCTCTGGTACCTAAACAATGTACAGGTTACTACTACACTGCCTGGATCCTAAGCTACGTATCCATAGGGCATAGCAAGAGGTCCATCCGACCACTGGACCCATGCGCTTTAGCCTGTAGCAAACGCAGAAAGACCCGTACTCTTAAAAATCTCCTTGTCTATCTGAGAAGAATTCTCCTCCTTCTACTACTGTGTGCAGGAGACATTGAACTTAATCCTGGCCCCACAAAGTTGCTTTCATCACCGTCCGAAATTACTGCTTTGAAAGGAATCAGCTTCCTGCATGCTAATATCTGCAGCCTCCTAAAAAAGTTGGATTCTGTCCAGGCTTGGATCATTCACTCCTCTCCAGATATTTTTGTGATCTCGGAATCATGGCTCCGAGCATCTACGCCGGACAGCGAGGTTAATTTCCCAAATTACCTACTTTTCAGAGCAGACAGAAAGGCTGGGGGGTAGCAATTTATGTTAAAATAAATTCACAGTATCCATATTAGATGCTACATCCGTGGCTGGAGGATTTGAATGCCTGTCTCTCAGAATTGAAGCATCTCACCCAGTGGCCTTCCAGATAATTGGCTGCTACAGACCTCCTGCAGCAGGACCACAGCTCTTGACTCACCTGTCATCACAAATGGATGCAACACCCATGGAGACAGTCCTACTAGGTGACCTAAACTATGACTGGCTAACCAATGGATCCCTACCCCTAAAGCGATTCTGTGACTCACATGGGTTCACCCAACTTATAACTGAACCAACCCGTATCAACAAAAAAAATCCTATGAGGAGCACCCTCCTGGATGTGCTTCTTGTTAACAAGCCTCAATATTTCTCACACGCCGGTATCCTGCCAGCTGACGTTAGCGACCACTGTATAACAGCTGGCATCAGAACCATCACCAAGCCACTATCCACTTCAAAATTCTCTATCAAAAGATCCAAATGGAACTTCGACCCCACGGCTTATTTTAATGATCTAAAAAACTCTCTGCTTTGGCAGAGCTTCTACCTAGCCAAATCAGTGGAGTGAGGCTTATGATATTCTGCACGAAATCATAGCCAGTGCCCTCAATACCCATGCTCCCTTGATCAAAACTCGGATAAAAACAAGGACCTGCCGTTGGTTCACACCAGAACTAAAAACGCCTTGCTCAAAAGAGACCAGCTATGGAAAATGCCCGAAAATCACATGCTGATGCTGATTGGTGTCTCTTTAGGTCAGCTAGGAATGCCTGTACAAAATGATCAGGGAAACTAAGGCTATTTATTCAAAAGGAATTATGCTCTGCATCCACCAACCCTACCAAATTCTGGTCCACTATAAAAGAACTATCTGGACACTCACCAAGTAGTATGCTACCATCTAAAATTATGATTGACAATGTCACTGTCACTGACAGATCTGAAATTCTCCAAGCTTTTAATAACCATTTTGCCACAGCAGGCATGGCTTTTGATAATGCACCAGTAAGCAGTCTTCATCCGCTTTCAAAGCCCAGCCATATGAACCAATTAACATTAGTATGACTTTTTCCTTTTCCACAATCAACATAAAAGAAGTTGAAGACCTGCTGCTACGGTTGGACACTAGGAAAAGCGCAGGAGCTGACTTATTAGACCCATACTTTCTGAAAATAGCTTATCACATACTTGCCGCACCCATTTCGCACTTATTCAACCTATCCCTAACTCAAGGCTCTCTCCCCACAGAATGGAAAACTGCCCATGTTATTCCGCTTTTCAAAGCAGGGGACCCAAGTGACCTGAACAACTATAGGCCAATCTCCCTACTACCTATACTTTCGAAAATGCTGGAAAAAGTTGTGGATACACAGTTGAGATCATTCCTAGACAACTCTGCATTTTTAACCCCATGCAGTCCGGATTTAGAGCTAAGCACAGTACTACTACGGCACTGGCCAACGTTACTAATGACTGGCAGCGGAACTCGATAAAAAATTTGTTTGTGCAGTGTTTCTAGACCTCAGCAAGGCGTTGACACCGTCGACCACTGCCTACTTCTTTCCACGCTAAACACCATAGGTCTGGACTCTATCTCACTGAAATGGTTCCAGGACTACCTGTCTGGTAGGCAGCAACAAATCAAAGCTGAAGGAGAACTTTCTCCTCAAACCGCTAAAAGAGGAGTCCCTCAGGGTTCCATATTGGGCCCCATACTGTTCAATATCTACATTAATAATCTGGACTTAGGAATCAAGAAGCCAATATCCACCTGTTTGCTGACGATACAGTGCTCTCTAAGTCGTGACTCTCCTGGAGCCGCATGCTCAGAACTCCAGTCGAATTCAATACGCTACAAAACCAGCTTATCAACAAAAACTATTGCTAAATGCAAAAAAACAAAGGCCATGCTTGTTCTCTCCATCCAGCACTGGGGCCAAATCCACACTAGCTGGTACAATTCTCCTATAACCACCCTACTAGGTGAAAATCTTCAGTTCAGAACTAAATTCAAATACCTGGGTCTATGGCTGGTTAACAAACTCTCCTTTATGGAGCACATTGAAGAATTGATGAAAAAACTAAGGCAGAGGCTTGGACTACTTTATAGAATCAGACATCTCCTGACAGTAACAGCAAAAAGACAACTAGTTCACTCTACCTTCCTTTCCTTAATCGATTACGCTGACATCATATATGGACAATGCTCTGCCTCACACCTTGCAAAATTGGATGTACTGTATCATAGAGCATTAAGATTCATTACTGGCCTCCGTCCTCCACACATCACTGCTTGTTATACACTGCAGTAGGGTGACCATCTCTACAATACAGGCGACATAGAAATGCAGCTCTCTGGATACTCCGTGCACTTACCAACAAACTCCCTAACTACATCGTTGATTGCCTCCCGTTGTGCCCGCCAAGTACCTATGCCATAAGAAGCCTCTCACTAACTTCACTAAAAATCCCCAGAATCAATAACCACTTTGGTAGGGCAGCTATAAGCCATGCCTTGCCTACACTCTGAGAAGGATACAAGGCTCACTGAAACTTAGCTCTCCTATCAGTATCTCCATGTTTAGGAACCTGTATGACAGAACATTTGCGAAATCTGCAAATGTTTCCATAGTCTATAGTAGTCCTGTTGATAGCTCATGCTCTAGCCTCACCATATGCAGCTACCGAACCCCTCCCGCCATACATAAACCTATTCAGCACTCAGCTGCCATGCTGACCACTAGAACCATAAACATTTTTCTTTTTCTTTTCCTTTTCTCCCTCTGCCCCAAATACGTGAACAACATGGGCCTCAAGCCCTGGTCACCCCCCATGCACTGAACCGCCTCCAGGGCCTGTAATGCTATTAAACTTGTACCATCCTGTAAAGTCATGGACAAATATGCAACTCTAAATCCTATGTCATTAAAGGCTGTATTTAATGTCATGTAATCCTATGTGAATACTTGGAATTGTATTTATTGCACCCACCTCATGTTTGTAAGTTTATTCTTTTGCCTTCCGTACATTGTTTAACTCATCTTTAAGTTATGTGTGTATAACTGTCTTTTTACAAACGCAGGTCCACCTTGTAAATGAGCTTGCTCAACGGTGTCCGCCTGGATAAATAAAGATTTGATTGATTGATTGATTGATTGATTAGGTGAATTTTGTTGAGTGCAGTGGTGTCGGCAGCACCATATACTGGTAGACCATAGTCTACAAGAGACAGAACGGATGATGTAACAGCTAGCCGGAGAGCATTTGGGGGAAGGCAGATTCTATGGCGGAATAGGATGCCAAGCCGTGTGTTAGTGGCGGATGTTAGGGCGTCGATGTGGTTGTGAAATGTGAGGGCTGAATCGAAGGTAACCCCAAGGTATTTGTAGGAGCAGACTTGTTCCAGTGGCTGGTTGGTACCTGGAAGGATATAGAGTGGGTGGTTGCTAGCTTTGTTTTGGGGGTGGGAAAAGAGCATAGTTTTGGTTTTAAGATTGATGACGAGTCTGCGCTCCTTAAACCAAGCCTCGGCAGTGTTGAAAGACTGCTGTAGGGAGTCCTGTAGGGAGATGGGATTGCGGTGGGTGGCAAAAAGGACAGCGTCATCTGCATACAGTAGAATTTTGCCAGGGCATGCACTGGGCAGGGTGTTCAGATACAGCGAGAAGAGAAGGGGGCCCAGGATGGAGCCCTAGGTCTTTCTCCTTCTCAGTGATCCCCAGCTTGACCTCTCCCCCAGCTAGTATTCTCTCCTTGGGTTCTTCATCAAGAAGTGCATAACCTTAAACTTCTTTGCATTGAACCCCAGCTGCCACCTCTCTGACCACTCCTCTAGCTTGCTCAGGTCCCCCTGCAGCTGCTTCCATCCCTCTCCTCCATCCACCACTGCTCTGATTTTGGTGTCATCAGCAAACAGACATACCTTGCTCACCACCCCATGTGCAATGTCTGATATGAAGAGCCCAAATAATACTGGTGCCAGCACAGAGCCCTGTGGCACCCCACTTGTCACTGGCCTTGGAGTTGAGAGCTCCCCTCTCACCACCACCCTTTGCAGCCTCCCACTCAGCCAGCTTATAATCCAATTTGTCATTTTTGCCCCTACTCTTATACCAGTTAGCTTCCCGCAAGCCACCTATGAGGCACTGAATCAAAGGCCTTGCTGAAGTCCAAGTAAAGAACATCCATCACATGACCCTTATCCAGCTCACCTGTCACCCAGTCATAATATTGTATCAGGTTGGTTTGACAAGACTTCCCTGAAACAAGCCCATGCTGCCTCACATCCTGGAGGCCATTGTCCTCTAGGTACAACACCAGTCTTTCCTTTAGTATCATTTCCACGAGTTTGCACACTATGGAGGTGAGACTTACCGGATGATAATTACATGGTTCATCCCTTGGTACGCTCTTGTTTAATGGTACTACATGTGCCATCCTCCAGTCCAGTGGCACACATCCCAACTCCAGTGAGGTGCTGTACAGATCCACCAGTGGCTCCGCCAGCACCTCTGCCATCTCCCTCAGCACCCTGGGGTGGATACCATCCAGCCCTGGTGCCTCATCTACCTTCAGTGCCGTCAGTCCCTCTAGGACTCTACTTGCCTCAATTCTTCCATCTGTCACCTCCTTTCCCACCTGTCACCACCTTCCCAGCCCATGGTGGTATCAGCCCCCCTTTTCTTCTGTGAACACTGAGCAAAAATATTCATTCAGTGCTTCTGCCTGCTCCTCCCCCTTTTCCGTCCACTTGCCACCCCTTTTTATCCTTACTATTATCTCCTTGTACTTTCTTTTCTCCCTGATGTATCTGAAAAAGTATTTCTGTCCCCCGTTAATTCCCTGCACTAATCTCAGCTCTCTCTGGGCCTTGGCTTCTCTCACTTTTCTGGTCACCTCCCTGGACCATCTTGCATACTCCTCCCTGTCCACTTCCTTCTCCATCCTGCTCTACCTCTGGTGCACCTCCAGTTTTGCTCTCACCACCTTCACTACCTTGCTGTTCAAACAGCATGGTTTTCTTGCTCTGCTCCTCTTACTCTGTGTCTTGGTGCAGACTTCTGCTGCTTTTGTAATCCCCCGTTTAATAATATCCCATTTCTGCTCCAGGTCCATCTCCTGCCTTATGCCCTCCAGTTTCCCTTTCAGTACTTCCTGCATCCTCCCAAAGTCTGCCCCCCTGAAGTTTACCACCCAAGTAACTGATTTCTCTGGCTTCCCACACATCGTGATATTAAACCACACCGTTTGATGATCGCTGTCGGCTAGTGGGTCCTCCACTTTCATTTCCCTTACTGCCTCCCCATTTGACAATATCAAATCTAAAGTGTTCTTTACCCTAGTAGGTACACTAACCAACTGTGTCAGGAGACCCTCCTGGATTGCGTCCAGGAGCACTTGCTCCTTAGCACTGGAGGTAACCAGAATGCTCCAGTCAAACCCTGGCAACTTGAAATTCCCCACGATGACCACTTTCCCTTTTCTACATACCTTTCTGATTTGTCCCTCTAATACCCTGTCAAGCTCCTCAGATTGGGACGGTGGCCTGTATACTACCCCAAACCTCAGTTTCCTACCCCTTCATATGAAAAAACGTATTTTTTTATGTGTTTTTTAATACGAATGGATCTTTCTTCATAAGGTTTTTTTCATTCACACAAAAGATGCCTTCATATGAAAAAAGAATATGAAAAAAAATTAAGTCCAAATTATTTTTTCATATGAAGGGATCCTTTTTCATATGGCCATACCAGAAAAGAAAATCAAGTCATGGAAAAAGATTTTAAAATGTATAAAAAAAACATTTTTGGATAATTTTTCCAAAAGGTAACTCCAGAATCCACCAAATGGGATCATGATTAGCAAGATACCTGTGTTGGTGTCTCTTCAAGATCTGATTTTTATGGGTTTTCAGAACATTTGTTTTGTTAAAAAACAGAAACAAGATGATGGCTAAATGAAAAAAGAATGTTTTCCCATGAAATAAGATTACTCCACATTAATAAGGACTTTTGTTTTGTATTGCCCAAACTATTTTTTCATTTCAAGCAGCTATCCAAAAAAAAAAACATACTGAGCATGCTCAGACTGAAATTTCAAATTCTTATAACTTTGGAATGAAATAATATTATTTCACCTATCTAGCAAATGACACCACTGTTGCCCAAGCCCTTTCTACCCTAAAAATGTCACAGAAAAATTCCAAACCATCAGGGCAGTAGGTGATGATAAAAAAAAAATTTGAAAAAAAGGCACTTTTTTGCTATCAAGATCTCAGCATCCACACATCCGACCAGAATGAAACTTGTCACATTACAAGATCTTGCATCCAAGACCATGCATGCAAAATATCCTGCAAATCTGTTGAATGGTTGTAAAACTATTAAAGTGCAAAGTTTGGGGTTTAACAGAAATGCCTTCTCATCCCTAACTATAATGGCACTATCGCACCACTATAACACTCCACATGTGTACAAAACCAAACCAAGTTGCCCCTACGTGAAAAAAATCTAATCTGCCCCAGTAAGTACAGTGGTTAAGCAGGTCAAGGACTGGAAAGGCTTGAAACTTGAAGAGAAAAAGCAGATGGAGGGGACAAGGTGTGGGGCAACTTAGCTTATTATGTATACCAGTGGAGCAATTTATTAAATGTGACACTTTTTGGATGCTTTTCTGCATACTAATTCTTTTGTAACTCCTTATTTGCCACTCTGATAGATCACATTCCTTTGCTTCACTCCCCCAAGACAGGGGAACTGGCCAAGCTCCATGCCCCCTTTTATCTCAAGTTCCAACTTCTCTTCTGCATTCCTTCAAATGGCCTTCTTGTGGACTTTGCTGGGCCAGTGGGTTTTCTATTTCTTTTTCAAGCTTTTGGACATTGCTGTGTATGGGCTGATACTAGTGCAAGAATTAGAAAATCAGACTTTCATAGACCCTGTGTGGCTGCTACCCACAGCTGCTGTTGTTTGAGGAGGGCAGGGTAAGAGGGGAGTGAGTGTGTTATAGCCAGGGAACAGTAGCCAGCCCTAGTTGCCATGGTTTTTGTTGTTATCCATGGTAGCTATGGCAGTGGCTTTCTGTTACACACACTTGAGAAAAGCAGGTTTATGCAAATGAAAAGACCCAGCCACTCTGTGAATGGAGCATTTTGCTCCTTTCAGCTACATAGAGTTTCTGACCCACTAAGACAAAACCATGTCACTATCAGCCTTACTGACCATTGGGTTGTCACCACCAAATCCATTGCAGCAATTGCTGCATTGGACCTGACTGTGACACACCTCTAAAATGGGGGTCTTCATAACAAAATGTTTGCTGGGCACACATGCACATGCAAATATTGAAATTTTTTTTTTGTATTGCAGTTTGTTTGGTTGTGTATTTTGCTGAGCTGCAGAAGATTCTGAGCATCTCATATTTGATTTTTTTTCTGGAATTATTAGTGATATATCCTCAGGCCTTGAGGAATCTCCAAGGCTCATTTTTTTCTCTCCATTTTTTTTACAACTCTGTTTTTTAGCCTGCAGGTTCAATCCAGCTTACCACTCAACACTGAATTACTGAAATGTGGGACACCGATACCCAAAATGTGGGAAAATGTGAAACACTGACCATCGTAATGTAGAACACATCAGATATTATTAAACACTGGGCTTAATACATAGTGGAAATTAATGCATTTATTTGTGTGACATTTAATTTTGCTTTAAGATCATAAAGTATAATGAGTTTGTGCTTTAAATCTGAGTTTACTGCACTTTTCCCCTGTGCTGGCAGCCCATCTTGCATGTGGGACAGATGTGGGACAGGGCACTTCTGAGGGGTAAAATCAGGGACCTCCATCTTAATGTGGGACAGTTGAAACATAGAAATATAGAATGTGAAGGCAGATAAGAACTGTTTGGCCCACGTAGTCTGCCCTTTTCCCCTACCTAATGCATGAGAGGCATGCATACCAGTCAGGACTTTCTTCTGCTAGCTACCTGTATGAGAAACCATTTGACCACCCTCTCTGGAGCCTTGTTTTGTGTTTTGACCTGCTCAGTTCTCTATTGCTCTCCCAGCTTGCTCATCATGGTGGTGGCCTTGCTTTGAGCTCCCATGCTGGAGCATCTCTTAAAATCTAGTCCCCTGCATTTTGAGGCTGGAGGTATGCAAAGGTACAGAATTGCAGAAGGATTCTTCTATTAACATAGAGCAAGGCAAGGCATCACCTGCCTAATGAGGGCGAACCTTTTTTTTTTTAACATATTGTCCTCCTTGCTCCTGGCCAGGTTGGTACCTCCTGTCTGCTGCCAATGCCGTTATCATCCGGCAGAGTTCTTGTCAGCCAGCCATCAGGACCACAAGCCTACCACAACACATTGCTATTCGGCCCCCTTGCTTACCCCCTAGGGCCGGGTACACCTTCAGCTCCTAGGCATTTCTACCTCACAGACATCTGGTCACCCACGGTGGAGGTGAAGACTGATAGTGTCCTTGCTGGATGGTGGCACAGATCCAGTGGAAGATGTGGTGGGACAGTGGAGGCTTCATCTGCCCAATCCTATGCCTCCATTTTCTCTGTTCTAGTTCCCTGCCCCGCCAGGAACATGCTGCAGGATTGGCTGCTTGCATGGCTATGCAGTCAATCCAAGACCACACTGCCAAGGATCCCCTGTATTACCACCTGTGGTCACCCAGGTGGCAATAATGCAGTGCGATTCAGCACCCTCCCTCCCTCCCCAGAGAGGAAGAGCATCCTGAGGGATGCTCTACCTTCCTGTCCTCAGGTGGCCTTCCAATAGCCTAATCTTGTTCCTGAACCCAGGTCGCCAGCATCATGTGTAGTAGCTCTACTGCTGCACAGGCAGGCCAGCAGGGACAACCATTTTTTTCTCCATTTCTGTCCCTCCATTGAGGATGAAGAGATGTGAAACATGAAGCAATTGCAACATTGCCACCCACTGGTAATCCCTAGCTGCATTTTACTGGCAGTTTCTTAATGGGAATATAATGGTGCAGAATGCAACCCTAACACCTGGAAAAGGACAGTATCCACTGGGATTTTGTTTCTATTCCTGCCAGAAGTGAAATATGAACTGTGGTCACCAGCATATCATGTAGTCCCGGTGACAGCACAGCCATGCTAATGATGTAGCATCTTTCTTTCTTGATTGCTTTCTCAAGAGGTAAAAAAAAACTAGCTGCTATAATAAAAATACAAGTTGCACTGAAATGTCCATGGTGTCTCTAAGTCACTGCTTCAAATGCAGCAAAGAAAGGTTGTTTCTGAAGGACATTATGTGATAGCTGCTTACTTTTTTCAGTGATCAGTGAAATGATGTGTTGTGGTCTCATTACAGTTCCTAGTGAACAAGTGTCTACACCACAGAGCTACTGACACAAGTGGTACTAATTGGCGCCTTTGTCAGTAGTCTTACATAAGGAAGAAAATTATTTTTAAGCCTGTTCTCTTCATATTGGAAGACCTACAATCAATTCCATATACTGAATGGGATCCTGTGTTCCACAGGCATCAGCTCTAACCATTCAACTTTAGGGTAATTCCCCTTTAGCTGGGAAGTTATCATGCATCTTTTGACTTCGTAGATTGCAATGTTGACACCTACTACAAGAGGTCAGTCTAATGATACCATCACTCAGCATTGCTCTCATAGCTAGATGGTGCTACTTTCCATCAACACTTCCATAGTTAGGCCTCCTGGGTAACTTTCATGACAAAACCTAGATTTTGTACACCTCTATCACAGAGGACTGATGGTACATCAGCCAGTGTTGGTGGTCAGTGCAAGCTGTCAGAATGTGTAACCCCTGAAATTTTCAACCTAATCTGATTAAGGGCAGTTGATATACAAATGATGTAGAAATAAAAATCTGGGTTTTTGAAAATGTTAACATTCTTTCAATGGTCTACAGTCAAAACAGCAAAACATTAAATAATGATGGTAGGGTAATAGACATTACCTTTTTCTGTGTGTGTTTATATTACCATTTAAAACAATTTAATTATATACAGATTAATTTGGGTTTAAAAACAACATTTTGGGCATGCACAGTAAGTCACAATTCATAAAAAGGTTACCTACCACATGCCAAGGTGACCCACTTTCTGTGTATGTGTCAGTATCTGTAATGGTACATTAACTGAGACTATCACTAAGCAGGTACATTGACATATAGTCATATAATTTAAGTAAGAACTCTCACCCTCCCTGAACACACATGCGTCCATGCTATTCTGTTAGCACTAGAAGCCAATCCCTGGTGCTGGTAAACAACACCCCTACACCCATCAAGATTAATTTGGCATGGGGAGTTTTTCCTTGGTGCTTGAAAGCAAACCTTCTGCCCTTCTGCCATATCATTCTGCTCTGGGAGCAAATCCTTGATACCATAATTCAACCTCCTCTTTCCTCCAAATGCAAACATCCTCCACCTACATCCCACCCCAAAACCAGCATGATGTCCCACACAATAAATGAATTGAAGACTATGTGGATCCATTGCTGAGTGGAAGTCCTCATTTTCTACCAATAAAGGATAACACATGACATCGTGTGTGGTTATAAGGGAATGATTCACACTTCAGGTGGTAGCTAGGCATGACACGTGGTTGAGCGCTGCAACCGCCACTTGAGAAATGCATTAATCTGTTATGACTGCATACCCTGGAATGTGTCATCCCACATACAACATGGGTTTTTACTTGTTAAAAAATTATGTGGTTTAGGTGAGGTGGGTGGTTATCAGAAAATAATCAACAGTCATGTGATGTGTCTCAACCAGTAAGATTACAGGATTTCCATGCCCATTGTTATATTCCACAGTGCCCTTCCACAAACAACTAGTTTGCAACAATGGAACCGTTGTGCTGTGTTATTCACAGTAAATATAACACAGCCCCCTACCATGTAATTGCAATTAGTGTCTTATGGAGGAACAGTCTTGAATGCCACAGTCACAATGCATGCCCCAGAGAGGGGCTTCTAGAGCCAGTCCTGCACAGTGGAGCCCACCAAGATGCAATACAGTGTCACAGATTCCTACATGACAAAATGGATAAACTGTTCTTGAAATTTCCTTGTTTCCTGCAGTCACTCCACAGCAGAATGCTGCAACATTCTGTGTTGCATCCTCGGGAGCTTCACTGTATGTAAAAGGAGTGGGTGGTCTAGTGGTTGGAACACTGGATTAGGACCCAGAAAATCACAGATTCAAACCCCACTAGAGTCAAATACTCACTGTGTGACATTGGGCAAGTCAATTAACTTCCCTGTGCTCCAGTCCACCCAACTGTAAATAAGAGTAGAAGCAAGACCCCAGTACAAATAAGATGTTGAATCAAACTTAGGCTGTCCAAGGTGAATAAAATGTTAAAATACTGGTACCAGGGATATGTTCCAGGCATTAGACTCATCTTTTGCTGAAGAGGCTAGCATACCAACACTGAGGATAGGTTCCCAGTACTAGATGTTGATCTTTTTAGGGGAAGGTTATTGTCCTACCCTGGCATCGGGAGGGGAATTACAATGTCAGATTTTTTTGTGGTATCTTGAATATCAAGGGGGCTTGTATAGTGGCACAAGGGATGGGTTCCCAATGCTGCACTTTTTTTGTGGTTAATGGTGCACATCCAGCCACCAGGGATGAGATGCTTGTGCTGAACCGATTTGGGGGTGACAGCTTGTATATGAAGGGAGGGTCTAGTATAGTGAAATTTGGATTAGCTTCCCTGTTTTAGACTGATTTGAAGGGTCATGATATATTGGCTCAGGGGATGTGCTCCTATAGTGTTGTGTACAGGCAACTCTGATGAGCTTTTAGTGTTGACTGATTGGGGGCAGGGATCATTTATAGCAGCACCAGGGAGAAGCTCTCAGTGCCAGAGTGATTATATGGGTGGGAAACTGAGGGGGGGAGGCTGACCTGGAGGGGAGGAGGGAGAAAGCAACAGTACTGGGGGTGGGCAGCCTAGTCCACCAGTAAGGAGGAAGAAAGGAAGGAAGGAAGGAAGGAAGAAAGAAAGAAAGAAAGAAAGAAAGAAAGAAAGAAAAGAAAGAAAGAAAGAGCAGAGGAGCGTCATCTCTCTGCTCCATCTGAAGCTGGCAGCATGACTCAAGCTGTGGCTTCACAATTCAAGAAAGTCCCACTGCTCTCATACTGAGAATGCAGGTCAACAGCTCTTCTCACTAAGCAGAGCACCCAATATTTTTGGGTGCCCGGAAACATTGAGCTTGATTTTCAGAGCCCTGAGAATGCTGCAAGCCCTGGTGCACCAGTTGTTTGGCATACAGGGCTTGCAGCATTCTCCCCCCCAGGATCGGGATTTTCAATTCAGAGAGCCAAGTGCCTCAAGTTAGACCAGCTTTTTCCTTGTCTAACTTGTGCCATTTGGGGGATCCTTGGTACGGGGCTTGCACCAAAGATTTGAAGCAAGCTGCCGTAAAGTGTGGAAACTGTCTCAACTGCACCCGATGTACTAAAATCGGGTGCAATTATTGTATGTCCAAAGACGTTGGTGCAGCTGCACCAAAGAATGGGGTGATGCAAGACTTGATGCAAGCCCTGCATCACCCTTTGAAAATCGAGCCCATCGCCTTAGCCTTGAAGACTCCACAATTCGTAAACAGGTGGACCAGGTGGGAACTTCTGGGTTAGAGGACCTATGATAAAGGAGGAGCTGAGGTGATTGTTGCCCCTCCCCCTCCTTGACCTGGCCCTCCCCCTGCCTTCTCCCCCTCCTCCCTCTTTCTCCCCCCCTTGCCTCTGATCTGGGTGTAAGTATTTGGGTAAAGTGCAATGGTTAATGATTATTAACTTATGTAGCGTGAAGTAAGTTATTACACCTATGTATACACAGAATGTAATCATCACATATAATTAAGTGCTTCTTCCTTTTCCCCCTTCTTTTCTCTCTTTTTCCCTCAATCTTCCTCTCTGTTACCCCTCTTTGGGGTGTACGTTGAGTAGGTATCATTTGATAGGAAGTAGTAGTCTACACTAGGTGTTCTTTCTTTACTATCCTGGATAAATGTAGTAAAATATTAATGGATATTTGTTTTTGTAATTCATTAATATGAATAACAAGGTTAACAGATGTCAAATCCACTGAGAGTGGCCCCAGTGATGGTAGTGGGCCATGCTTAGGTAAAGGCTTTTTGTTTATATAAAGATGGATACCATATTGTAATAGATTCTATTATGTGGATCTGTATGGAATATGCTTTGATCAATAAAGATGAAGTATAAAAAAAAAAAGAAAGAAAATCGAGCCCATCGGTTCCAGGGCAATTTTTTAGAAAACAAAGACAAACATCAGAGTCTAACTAAACAGGTCTTGTTTACCTGGATTCAGGTGTTTGTATTTTTGATGTTTTGTAGTAAAAAAATAAGATGGCAGCCACCACAATGATTTTTTTTCCCTCACAAGAAGTAAATCATTTCTCATGACAAGTAAATCATGAAAATAAGCAGTCACAGTCAATGTTTTTTTTTTACCGGTCGAGCTAGAAGGTTATCCAAAAAATTAAATTAAAATCCATGAAACTCTGGAACTGCATAATACTTTTTCAATAATCTTGGAAATGCACTACCTAGGTATAGGCTGCTTCTACCCTGAAAGCTTTGTGAAAAAATTCTGTACCATCTAGGCTGTGCGTAAGAGCAAAAAAAAGCACAAACACCATGTTAAGTATAGGAAAACCAAAACACTTTTTTTTTTCTTTTGCATTTTTTGGTGTTCTATATCTTGAAAAATGAAAAGATGCTGTCACGAAACTTTTCATGTTCTGAGACTCTGGCAGCCAGACCACACATACCATATTTTGGACTATTTTGTAAAGTGCCACCAAAGTTATTAAGGAGCCAAAATTGGGGTTTAATATTGAACAGCTTACTCAACCCTAACTATAGGGGCACTACTGCACCCATATAAAAGAATATTGTTTGCAAAACACTTCACTAATGCACCAGTTAGAATAACTTGATGCCACAAAAGTAGGGAAATGTGGTGTTAGGGTTTCCAACCCTAACGTTACCCCCCACCCTTGTAGCAGCAAAATGAATTAAAAAAATTAGGATTTGGGGTCTACAGATTTTTGGTGAGTCACTGGTGGGGTCATTCTTGGGGGTTGTCAATCATAATGCTCACCCTTCCCCCACCAGCCTGTAGCCTTCAATCCAAAGCTCAAGGTACAGCTCCAAGCTACTGCCTCATACTGATACACTTTTCAAAGGTAGAGAAGTATGTCTCACCACAAGTTACCAAAATAGTTTATTGTACCTTTCTTCACACATATCTCTGTTAAGCGCAAATGCAAATGGTTCATTCATGAAATGGCTACTAAGTCAACTTTGTGAATGAAAGCTTACAGTACACACTGCAGGACCCTTGGTCAATAGTGTCGACCAATGGTATTGTAGTGCATACTGCACTCTGTCATTAGGTGACAGCTCAGTCAGCAGACAGCCGTGGAGGTGTGAGGGTGGGTTGTGCTGCCCACCAACCATATGCCACTGTTGGGATGGGGGGCGGGGTGGGCTGTGGGGTCCTGAGTGGGTGGGGGGTTTGTGGGGTACCATTGAACTACCAGGGATAGGTTTTACCAATTATTCCAGTTTTCAGTATAGATGTACGGGGGTGGGAGGGGGGCCACTAGACTACCAGGGAATTATAATGTATAATAATTCAAACTACAATCAGGGTATGGGGAATGGAGGGGGGCACTAGACTGGCAAGGAATTGTAATTTACAATTATTCACACTACAATCGGTTTCGGGGAAGGGAAGGTAAATAATATTTATTGATCAACACACAGTGTTATTACAATACAATACATAGAAACATAGAATTTGATGGCAGATAAAGGCCGCTTGGCCCACCTAGTCTGCCCATTTCCCTACCAGATGGATAAGCTGCAGATTCTAGGTAATCAACAGCTTACTTCCTCCTACCCCCCCACTAGAATTGCCTTATATCTGTCCCATGCATTCTTGAATTCTCCCACTATTCCTGACTCCACAACCTCCTCAGGAAGGCTGTTCCATGCATCCACAACCCTCTCTGTGAAAAAATACTTTCTAACATTACCTCTGAGCCGTTCCCCTCTATTTTCAAATTGTGTCCCTTGCTCTTGCACATCGCTTTTTCTGAAAGATGCTACCCTCTTGTACTTTGTTGATTCCCTTGAGATACTTGAAAGTCTCTATCATGTCCCCCCTCTCCCTCCTTTGCTCAAGGGTATACATATTAAACTGCTTTAGTCTCTCTTCATACTGTATGTCTTCTGGTGCAGACCCTGCACCATTTTGGTTGCCCTCGTCTGAACAGCCTCCACTCTATGTCTTTGTGGAGATGGGGTCTCCAGAATTGCATGCAGTACTCCAGATGGGGTATCACCAACTGTCTTTACAGAGGGATAACAACTTCCTGTTTTCTACTGCTGATGCCTCTCCCTCTGCATCCCAGTATTCCCCGAGCCCTCCTTGCTGCCTTCTCACATTGCTTGCCCACCTTTAGGTCATCTGATATAATTACTCCTAGGTCTCTTTCGATTTTTATTGTTGTTATTATCTCACCCCCAATGTGTACTCTTCCCCTGGGTTTTTGTTTCCCAGATGCATTACCTTGCACTTCTTTGCATGGAATCTGAGCTGCCATATAGTTGACCATCCTTCCAACCCTGCCAAGTACCTTTTCATTCTTTCCACCCCAACTTGTGTATCAACCCTGTTACAGATCTTTGTGTCGTCTGCAAAGTGACATACTTTTCCTTCCAGGTGCTCTCCAATGTCACTTATAAAGATATTAAGAAGGACCGGTCCCAGTACCAAACCCTGCGGTACCCCACTAGTTACCCTCCTTTCTTTGCTGTGGACTCTGTTTACTATTACCCTTTGCGTCCTGTTGTCCAGCCATTTTTTTTATCCAGACTACCGCCTTGGGACCCACTCCAAGGCTGGCTAACTTGTATATTAATCTTTTGTGTAAGACTGTGTCAAATGCCTTGCTAAAATCTAGGTAGGCCATATCCACAGCCCCTCCCTGGTCTACTACTTTGGTCACCCAGTCAAAGAAATCTATTAGGTTTGTCTGATATGACCTTCCTGCTATGAAACCATGCTGCCTTGGGTTCTGTGCCCCACTGTCCTCTAGGTACTCAACAATTCTTTCCTTCAGAAGTGATTCCATCAGTTTCCCTACCACTGAGGTCAAACTAACTGGTCTGTAGTTTCCTGCCTCTGCCCTGCTCCCACTTTTGTGAAGTGGAATCATATCTGCCCTCCTCCAGTCCTTAGGTACCACCCCATCCTCCCATGATTTGTTAAAGAGAGTAGTCAGTGTCGTTACTAGTTCTACCCTTAGTTCTTTTAGAATTCTGGGGTGAATCCCATCAGGCCCCATTACTTTGTCCATCCTCAGTTTCAAGAGTTCTTTCAAAACCCTTTCTTCTATGAATGGACTGGTATCAACCCCCCTATTCAGAGTTTTTCTCTTGTTTGGTTTAGGTGCCTCCCTCTCCTGTTCTGTTGTGCATACTGAGCATAAATATTCGTTCAGTATCCCTGCTTTTTCACTGTCACCCTCTGCCCACATTCCCTCCCATTTATTAAGTCTCTGTATCCCTCCCTTGGTCTTTCTTTGCTCCCTAATGTACCTGTAAAAGGTTTTATCCCCCTTCTTAACAGAGTTGGCTATCTTTTCCTCAGTTTGTGCCTTTGTTAGTCTGACTGCCTTACCTGCCTCCTTCTGCTTTAAGTGATAAAGTTCTCTGTCCTGCTCCTTCTGTGTTTCCTTATATTTCCTGAATGCTATCCTTTTCTCCTTAACCTTCCCTTCCACCTCTTTTGAGAACCATAGTGTTTTTTTTTCCTTCGTTTTGTTTTGTTGATTTGCTTCACACAAAGGCTTGTTGCTTCTGTGATGGCTGTTTTGATTATTCCCCATTTTTCCTCCACCCCTTCTTCTTGCCTGTTTGCTAGTGCTTTTCTGAGGCACTCTCTCATTTTCCCAAAGTCAGCCTTCCTAAAGTCCAATACTCGTTTTTGTATGGCTTGACTCTATGGCTGTGTTTATTGTGAACCACACTGTTTGGTGGTCACTTGTTCCCAGATAGCTACCCACTTCTAAATCTGAGATCCTTTCTCCATCCCCATTTGAGAGTACCAGGTCTAAGATTGCTCCCTCCTGAGTGGGTTGCAACACTAGCTGTCTGAGGTATGCCCCCTGTAGGGCCTCAAGAATGACCCTGCTCTTGGATGTGCCTCCAGCAAAGGTACTCCAGTTAACATCTGGCATATTCTGGTCCCCCACCAACAATATTTCTTCTGTTTCTGCCATTTTAAGGATGCCTTCTATCATTTCCTTGTCCATTTCCTCCCCCTGAGATGGGAGTCTGTACACAATCCCCATGCAGATTGTGGTATGCCATTTCCTGTCTCCAGGGTGACCCATAGTGACTCATCAACTCCCTGTTTACTCTTTAGTTCTGTTGCTTTAATCCCTTCCCTTATATAGAGAGCTACTCCTCCTCCTCTTTTACCCACCCTCTCCCTCCTGTAGATTGTGTATACTGGTACGTTGACATCCCAGTCATAGTTCGCTGTGTACCTTGTTTCAGTGACTGCCACAATATCCAGGCATCCCTCTTCCATCAGGGCCACTAGTTCATGGAGATTGTTACACCGACTGCAGGCATTGGTACTCATCACCCTCCAATATTTTGATGGCCTTACCCCTTTTAGCCCCATCCCTGTCCTTACTGCCTTTTTCTGCATTTACCCCTGTTCTTCTCTCTACTGACTTCTCTACCTTGGTGTTTACCTCTCTAACTACTGTGTTTTGTGGGGCGAGGCTGGGAGTTCTCTGCTCCTTTTCCATGCCTCCTCCTTGGCTAGTTTAAATGCTTGCCAATGAAGCATTTAAACCTATTACCTAGGATCCTAGGATCCTGGTCCCCCCCCCGGACAGATGCAGAACATCACACCAGTATAGGCCTGCATCCCTCAAGGTGGCTCCCCAGTCCCCAATGAAGCCAAAACCCTGAACTCCACACCAGTTTTTCAACCATTCATTGAATCCCATGGTGCAGAATACCGTAGCATCATCCTTGCCATGGACAGGCAGCACCTCTGAGAAAGTTATCATACATGCTACTTGTCTAAGGCCCCTCCCCAACTCTACAAACTCCTCTTGCACTGCTCTGATCCCATTTACAGCCAGGTCATTTGTCCCTAGGTGGACAATGACATCCAGCTCCCTCCCTCGTGCAGCTGCTCCTGCTATCCTGAGGATTCGCTTCCTGTCCCTCCAAGCCATGGTGCCAGGCAAGCACCTTACCTCCCTATCCCCTTCCTCCCCTACTTATACCCCCCTAATGATTGAGTCCCCCATCAGGAGTTGATTCCTTCCCCTGTGGGGTCTTGTGCTACCCTTCTGTGGGTCTCCTTTGTGGAGGTTCCCAGCATCCTCCTTGGTCTCCACTGCAAGTGCCTCCATAGAGGAACCACTCTTTGCTAGCACAGCATATGAATTGTGGAGAGGTACAACTGGAGGGATGCACCTCTGTTCCACCACCCTCTCCCTCCCTGAGCCCACCTTGGTCCAACCGCTCCTCTTTCTTGGCAACCTCTGAGGCAGCGGTGGTGGCCCTGGTGGTCCCTGGGTGGGGGAAGAGGTTTCATAAATCCTAGCCAGGTCAGCCTGGAGATGGGCAACCTCCTCCCTCAGACCAGAGAGGTGCCTACAAATAGGGCAGTATCGCAGCCTCCAGAATGTCTCCCGGAACACTGCTGCCCCACAGCCATTGCACTGCATCACTCCCATTTTGACTTATTTTGTGTCCCCTCTCCTGTTGCTTTGCATGCTTTCTGTCTCCTCCCTCTATGTATTTTTACACCTACTGTCCTACTGCTTATGTGCCCTTACAACTCTCGCTCTTCCTGTTCTGGGACAGGAACTTCCTGTAGTCTTCAGTAGTCTCCTTCTTCCTTGCTTGTAATCAGACCTCCAGCAGGGGGAGAAAGAGCTATTTTTTAGGTTCCTTCAAGGTTGATTAAACTAATGTGTCTCAGTGATCCTTCTCTTCCTACTGCCAAACAGAAAGTTCCTGTTGCAGTCAAATCCAGTGGCTATAAAAGTAGAACTTAAAACATAGTTACAACAAAGAAAGAGTACGTACTATTGCACAGACTATTCCTTATATATAGAAATATAAGACAATATATGGTATTGTTATTGTACAACTTCACTTCTTCCTCTAGAACATTAGTAATCAAAAACAATCATGTACCAAGACCTTCATAAGGTGCACTTTTAAAATCTCTTGTTATAATTAGAGTGCTAATTAGCCAGCAAGGCTCATTTCACCTCTATCCCTTTTTATTATTTTCTTTTCTTTTTTCCTTGGCTATACTCATTAAAATGTTTCCAAGGCATCTGATGGTAAATTCACCTTTTGTAGAGAAGAGAATTTGTGTTAACAGTTCCGTCTGCAAACCAGTATCCTCCTGACTAAGACATCTGAAGGTTTTGGTCAGAAATTTTTTATGATAAGAAATGTAATAATTGCAGGGCCATAACACGTGCAATAGGTCCTCGCATTCATCTTTACCACAGTCACATTTGATAGATGTTTGTCTTGTTGCATCGTATCTAGCTAAAGTCAAATTACTTTATTGTATTTCAAACTTGTATCTAGTGAATGTTGCCCTGATCTTTGGGTTTGTTAGTACATCTAAGTAGTACTGAAATTCATGGCTTATCATGTTATTGGCATACCATTTTGAGTATCTAGTAGTTTTAATTTCCTTTTTTATCTAGGTCATTCCAGTATTATTTTACCTTTTTTGTAATGTAAGGTACATACTGATTGCTCAGCAGTATGTTTTGGTTGTGAAACTCCCAAAAGGTGCATCAAGCCATATTTACCCAGTGCTTCTCTAATGTTCTTGTATTATTTTGAATCAAAATACTTTCTATCTAACCATTGTTCTTTCTCTTGAAGAGATTTCTTTGCCATTCTATCTTGTGGGAATCTAGTTAGTCTCAACCAGAAACTCAACTTGCTAGTATCAAACAAGGCATTTGCATTCTCTAGACCCAGCTCCGCTCTTATATATAATGCTGGGAAAGAGGGCCCAACAGCAAGGATTTTCCTTAGCATCTTATAAATGGGGATCATCAGTTTGTTTCTATTATTACTGTTGCATATGTCTGTCCCATAGGCTACTTGAGCATGGTATTTCATTTTTATTACTTTGATTGATGGTCTCAATGTTGACCCCCCATGCGCATAATTGAATCTAGATAATGCATTGGCTGTCTTTTTAAATTTATCTAGTGTTTTTTTATGTGCTCTGTCCATTTCCCATTTGCTGTAAACGTTAAACCTAGATATTGATAGGTTTTAACCATGAGCAATTTATCTCCATTATAGGTAAAGAACCCATTGTTTTTACTATTCCCAAAGACTGTGGTTTGTATCTTCATAAGATTAATTTCTAGCTGTAAATAGCCAGATATTTCTTGTAGTATAGTAATCCTTTTTTGAAGTCCCGATTTTGTTAAGAACAGTAGAATAATATTGTCTGCAAATGCTAGTATACCACACCTTTCATCCAATATTTTAGGAGAGTCCATACATGACTCTCCTATTTTCTCCAACAGTCCATTAATATATATTGAGAATAGTGTTGGGGCCATCACACAGCCCTGCCGAACCCCTTTTATAGTTGGTATTGCTCTTGATAATTTACCCTGCTGTTCCAATCTTATTTTTGCCCATGTCTCTGCATAAAATACCCTTATTATAATAATCAAGTCGCTATTAATATCTTGTTCCTTCATAATCTCCCACAGTATAGCCCTGTTAACTGTATCAAAAGCAGCTCTGAAGTCCACATAAAGAGTATATATTTTCTGCTTTCTTAGTACTGTGTATTTTTCTATCAAATGATTTAAAATAAAACAGTTATCTAAAGTGCTGTAATGAGACCTGAAGCCAGTTTGGGCCTTGTTAATGCTCCCTGTACTTTCAATTTCTATTTTCGGTCTTCTCAGTATAATTTTTGAGAATATTTTTAGGCTTACATCCAAGAGGCTTATGGGCCTATACATCACTGGATTCATGATATTCCCTTTTTTGTGTATTGGCACTATTATAGCACTTTTCCAGGTTTCAGGAATAGTAAGGTCTCTTATACACTTATTAAATAGGCCCAGAAAAAGATCAGCCCAGAAAGCTATATTTGATATAAAAAAAAATTCTGCAGTAATTTGGTCTGGTCCCGGTGTTTTGTTTAAATTTTGTTCTTGGATAGTAAAGTAAATCTCGGACCTCATGATATTACTCATTCTGCACATGTCGGTTCTCTCTGGCTCTACAGCTAGATTGTTATTTTCACTATATAAGGTTGTAAAGTGTATTACCCAAGTACTTTCTTGGATGTAAGTGTCTAGGTAAATGTTATGATTGTTAGTGCCTTTTTCCACTAAGGTCTAAAACTCCTTAGAGTCACCTTTCTCAATGGTCTTTATCATCAACTTCCAATTGCTCTTGGTATACTGTAGTTTTTTTTTGCTCTCATCAAATTTCTACATTTATTCCTTTCCTGTTTTACTATTACATAGTTTTCTCTTTCTCTGGATCTTTGTGCTTCTGTGATCCTTCTGGTTAACTTATTTTTCTGAAGTTTACATTCTTTGTCATACCAGCCCCATATTAGTCTACTTTTAGGCTTATTTATGACTTCCTCATAAGTTCTTGCTCTTATATCCCCTAGAAGTTTCACTAATTGGTTCAATGTTTGTTTAGTGGACAAACTAGGTAAGTTGTTCATAAAATCTAATGATAATTCTGATAACAATAATTGCCTAACTCCATTTTCAATTCAGCCTTCCCATTTCAATCTCTTTTTGTTTCTGATTTCCATTACACATTCTTCTAATAATCTTGGTTGCTCAATTTCCTGTGTCCCCTTGAAAGAGCCTATTACTATTAAGGGCAAATGGTCACCCTTTGGCCTGGAGGGAATGAACATGGCTCCCCAGCAGGTGGGGTCTCCATTCCATAGGGCCAAGTCTAATAGAGAAGCACCACATGATTTTAAATATGTGCATCTCCCCACTAAGTCCCCTTTCAACCTTCCATTAAAGGGGTAAAGATTAATCAGAGACATTATTTTAAGAAGTCTCATTCCAGCACTATTCTGTTTTATGTCCTGTGTGGCCCTGACATATTCCTGGTCGAGGTTCAAGTGGGCAAAAAAGGTATTGTCCATCAAGCCATCAAAGTTGTCAATTCTGGCATTAAGATCACCCAGGAGGAATATTTTCAAGTTTGAAAATCTTAAAAGTACATCCATGAATATCTTCTCCAGTCTGTCCCATACATTCTCATGATAATATCTAGATCCCTTAGGAGGAATATAGACATTCATGAAAATGATCATAGTGTCATATATTTTTATCAAGGATACAATACAATTTCTATCCAAATATAGATTTTTAAAAACCTCACATGTACTTATTTTAACATATATTATCAGGCCTCCAGATGGCCTTCCATACTTACTTTCTCTGATTGCAATAGTATGACGTCCCTCATAGCTATTCCACAGAATTTGTTCCTCATTTTCATGTCATGATTCCTGACAACATACTATATGTCCTTTGCTAATAAATTCCTTGAAATCTTTATCTATAAACGTATTGCCAATCCCTGCCAAATTCCAGCATATTATTTTTACTTGTTCCCCTTTTGTCCTATTCATATTTAATTCAGTGGAATGGAAGGAGTCTACCTCATCTATACTAATATTCAGTCATTTATAAGATTGTTCTGGCTTCTTTTCCATTCCCATTTTATCTCCCAAGGGAAGGGGGGGCTACTAGACTACCAGGGAATTGTATTTTATGATAATTCACATTCTGATCGGGGTATGAGAAGGAGGGGCCACATGTGTACTTCATGGTTCAGGGATTGGGGGGGACTAGCCACCCAGGGGCTGGCGACTGCTGTACTGCACTGTACAGTACAGTACAGCAGCCTGCCTGTGGGTGGCCGAGAATTAGGCATGTTTCTTCTATGCCTAACTTTGTGCGGCACATCTCCAAGATGTGCGGGCAGCTGCACCGCACATCTCAGCTGAATATTGCGATGTGATGCAAATGCACGGGAATGCCCCCTCCAGATGCACTGCATACATTATCTTTCCACTGCAGAACATCCAGAATTGCACAGCACAGCCTTCCTTTTTGAATATGGCCCAAGGGTGTTCTTCTGGAAATGTTCTGGCACAATTCAGTTGTGCCGGGTGCATCTCCTTTGAATATCTAGGCCTATAGGTGTTGATTTCACAATGCATTATTATATTTTCAGTTTAAAAAATGCTGTTTAATGTGTATTTATTTATTTCAAGATCTATTGATGTATGTTAAATGTATTAACGTGACTTGAACTTGTTGGCCTGATCCAAGGCTTTCTTTTAGAAAAACAAGTTAGCCTTTTATCCCCAATCAGACCAGAGTTATCCTTTACACCTTTATCTTCAAGAAGAGAACACTGTTGTATCATGAAGGCTAGGGACTTGTTTTTCTTTTAATTGAAATTTTAGGAAATTAGGATCAGATCAATATGTTTAAGTCCTTTGGAGACTCTTGTAATGCATCAATATACAGCTGAGTATAATCACATTATACAGTAGTTTGAAGGCAGTATGGCCTAGAGGTTAGAGTAATAATGAGCTGTGAATAAGCTTGGTACATCCATCAGACCTCGGTTTGATTCTTACAACCTCCCCTTGCATAATGTGTGACACTGAGCAAGTCATTTAACCACCCCAATGCTCCTGAGTCACTTCTAAAAGCAAGCCTAGGGCCTGGGGCCTTAACCATTACCGAAGAATAAAATAAATAAAAATATTAAAAGTTTTAATTAAGAAACAGTTAATAGATAAAGGAACTGGAAGATACTAGAGGTATAGTATATCACTCTACTATGTATTTATAATTTAAAAATAAAAACAATTATGAATTCAAAAGATTTAAAATTAAAGTACTATTTCTAGTCATCAAAAATGTCCTTTTATAGTTTCGTAAGTATTTCTATCATGCACAGATTCATTGTAAGTGTGTGTGTGTGTGTGTGTGTGTATATATATATATATATATATATATACATACATACACATTATATATAATTTCTGTACATATTTTTAAAACCACTCAGATTTACAGTTTTGTAATTAATAACACAAGTCAATAAAAATATGGCTGTTACAGGCAATTTTTGAAAATGCCTTCCTTTGTGGCTACTGTACTTGTTTTGATCGTACTACAGTAGATTCATACTGTGGATGTATTAGTATTGTGGTGGCACACAATTACATAGAAATAATGATGTCAGAAAAAGGCACATCAGTACTCAACCCATCTGGCAGGCTAGTCCTTCCTATCTACCCAACATAGGCCCTGAGGGTGATTAGCACAACACTTATCCAATCATATATTTTTGTGTGATTTCGCTCATGGTAATCAACACAGCACTTATGTGATGGTACTCAACATATCACTTCACCAAAATGTTTCATTGTTCATAGTGGGCATAGCAAGGGAACACTTTTTAAAAATCTTAACCACATATCTCAATTCAAGTATAAAACATAATGAGAAGAAAATGGGTGCACATCATTGATGTTTAGCCAAAAACACATTACTAAAAAAACTATATGAGGAAATTGTTTGTCAAGTAGCAAACACCACTGCTTTAGCAAGCAGTTAAATTTGAAAATACCTGTGGTATTCTGTAAAGAAGGACCACACCATTTTTCAAAGGTTTTTTTTTGTATTTCTGTTAGTCACTCCTGCTTTATGCTTTCCTTCAAAAAACATCCTTCATTCCTTCATCACTATATTACTGGGAAGATGGAGAAGAGGAGTACTGTATGAATAAATTGTAACACAGAGAGTGAGAGGCCATTTTCCAGTAAGCAACAGTGGGAAGATTTTAGTTATGCAGTCATAACTGTTATAACATAGTGGGTTTATGGCCTATATCTTGAATACATACGGGACCAGATATTCAAACTGCGCCAGGCTGTGGCACAAGCCTGGGCGCAGCTCAATTTTGTTGCACAGGGGTGTGGCCTGGGTGATATTCAATGGAGCTGCGCTATGGCACAGCAGCTTTGAATATCGCACCCTGGCCACCCCCACTGTGCATGGTGCAGTGGCACTGTGCCAGTGCAAGTGGCCAGAGTGGAGCATGGAGATGCGCTAGCGCAAGTGCCATTGCACCATGCACAGCACCCGCGATATTCAAAGGGACATGCAAATGGGGCCGTAATTTATACCAAAGACGCACAGAGCCATTGCTCTCATTATGGCCCCATTTGCATGCTGTTAGCATGCAGGTGTACCCAATCATGACGACTTGCACCTGGCGCCCTGCCAGCAGCGGCGTCGGGGCCAATACCCTGCAGCCCGATCAGCGGGCATTGTGTAAAAGAAAAAAACCTGTCCAATATCCCTGGTGGTCCAGTGGACCACTATGTGCCCGATCACGGGCATTTGTGTGGAGAATAAGCCCCTCCCTCCTATATCCCTGGTGGTCCAGTGGACCTCTATGTGCCCGATCGTGTGCATCGGTATAGTTCCTCCCCATGTCCAATATTCCTGGTGGTCCAGTGGACCGATCGCTGCCTGATCGCAGGCATCTGTAACACATAACATACCCCTACTACCCTGGTGGTCTAGTGTACCCCCCCTCCCCACCGCCCACTGAAGCCCCACTGCCCGCTCCCCTTGTCAGCGGCGGTGGCGGCAGCACCCACCTGCCGAATGACAGCTCGGTAGGGCTGCACACCCATTGGTTCTGAGCATGCCAATGGGCATAGCAACCATACCATACTACTCGGTCAGATATGTGAATGAATCATTCACATATCTGAATACGGTATGGTTGCACGCCCATTGGCTCACGCTGTGAACTATCGTGCGCATAGCCCTACCGCTGAGCTGTCAGTTGCGGGTGTGCGTGCGGCAGGCGGGTGAGGTGCTGCCATCCACGGCTGACAGGGGAGGGCAGTGAGGCTCAGTGGGCGGGTGGGAGAGGTACACTAGACCACCAGGGTAGTAGGGTATGTTATGGTTACAGATGCCCTCGATCGGGCGGTGATCGGTCCACTGGACCACCATGGATATTGGACTTGGGGGGGTACTATACTGATGCCCACGATCGGGCACATGGAGGTCCACTGGACCACCAGGGATATTGGATGGGGGCTTAATCTTCATGACAAATGCCCGCGATCGGGCACATATAGGTCCACTGGACCACCAGGGATATTGGACAGGGGGATTTCTCTCCAGGGATGCCCGCGATGGGGCATGGGGGGTGCCGCCAGTTGCGGCAGGAACTCGGGTGGCCACCCACAGGTGGCAGCTGCTGTGTTGTGCCCTGCAATGCAGCAGCTCACCTGTGGGTGGCCATCACCTGTTCTTTTCTTTGGCTTAACTTTGTGCAGGTGCAGGTAGGGGTTGCGCAAGCATGACTCTGCACATCCCGGGCTGAATATCGGGCTGTGCAGGTTACTCATCGACCGCCCCCCTACCTGTACCTGCATACATTACTGATGCGCCAGCGCGCTCGGCATTTGTGTGGCGCACTTTTCTCTTTTGAATTCGCACGGGGCACATCGAGTGTGTTGTGCATGGTTAACACTGTTGCGCCAGCAAGAACCCTTTTGAATTTCAACATAGTACAAAATGTGGGCTGGGTCTATTGTAGAATGTGTGCCCAGAAACATACAAGAAGCTACCAGTAAATAACATTACTTTAGAATGTACAGTTCATAGAATGGGTGCCTAGAGCACATGCAGTAGGCCACCAATGGAAAACATCGCTTTAGTACTTAAGTTTTTTTTCCTAGATTTGATCCGACTACTTTTGTTATCTTTGAAATGGCTGAAGCCACTCTGTTGCTGCTATCCATCTGTCCTATTCCTGGCCACCGACTGCTGCATCTCCATCCTGACTCCTTGGATGCTGTCAGTGTGCTGCTTCTCTGCCTATCATGTCCTGCATCTGGCCAACAAGTGTTGCCCTACCTCCTGGATTTTTAATCTTGACTGACTGCTGGGGAACGGTGTTTAGGGGCCTTAGTTTCAAAGGACCTGATCTGGTTCAGGGACTAAGTCCAGGTACACAGCTCACTGGTACTGAGAAAAATCAAACTGTGAAAAGGCTATTTTCAGCAGTTTACGTGTGTGGGCAGCATTTTCCTCTTTGTCTTGCAGCTACAGAAAAAAATGTTACACCTGTTTATAACAGGCATTGCATTTTTCCATAGCTGTACAAACAAACAAAAAACATACACAAGCTGCCATAAATTGTGGAAACAGTTGCAAAAAGGCAACCTTTTTGAAAACTAAGCATATGTAAAAAAAATTGTGGTTGAACAAGGAAACCCTCTGTTGCATAACGTTTTTCCAAACATGCACAATTTTTCCACTTTTGGAAAAATCTGTGTCAAGTGTTGCCATTCTACCACGTGTCCACTAGACTCCTCTAGCCTACCAAAATGGTAACAATAATTTTTTTTTTCGTTTTTGAGCTTACTAATCCTTGTGGATAAATACATAAATGCTGCAAAAATAAGCCCTAAAATTGTTAACGTTTACCAAGGATTCTTGTTGCAGGAGCATATAGTCATTAGAGTTTTAAATGGTTTATTGCAACAATACCACAAAAATGTCCTGGTCCCAGAAAAAGGAAGCTCACTGGAAAAAGGGGGAGTATTTAAAGTCACAAACACAGTCCTCGCACATGATCAGAGCTGGCCATAAGTTTGTGGCAATCCTGACTAATAGGCCTAAACACATACTTACAGTAGTTGTGGGGTTATTGCAGACTCCATAAGTGACCACCACCCAATATTTTGTTTATGGAAACATTCAGGTGAAAACAAACCTACACCAAGGTTCTTGAATTTCAAGATTATTCTAGATTCAACATACTTCATTTTCATAAAAGTCTTTCTCACATTGATTGGTCCAACCTAAAAACTATCCTTGACATTAACTGTGTTCTGGATGCTTTCATAAATGAATTCACAATAAATTCTAATACACATGCTCCTTTTATCAAAAGGCATCTTAGTGGTAGGGACACTCAATGGCTAACACCAGAGCTATTTAAACTGATGAAGGAGCGAGACAGAGCTTGGGTAAAATATAAAAAGAGTAACTGCACCAGTGACCTTCAACACTATCATTATCTGAGAAACCACTGTAAAGCTGAAATAAACTCAGCAAAGGCAGATTTTTATAAAAAGCAACAAACAGAGTCTCTGGCTGATCCCAAGCAATTCTGGAAGTCAATTAACTCTTTCATTAAACCACAATCTAAAACAACCAAAATAATGAAGAGAGAAGTAGAACTAACTAGTCCCATATTAATTGCAAATGAGTTTAACTCATGGTTTACCAATATGGATATCTATCATCATAACTTCAAAGGCCATTAGCTAGTAGAGCAGATCAGTACTACCATAACCAGACCCCATTTTTATTTAAAAGCTATGGCAAAAACCAAGGTGCTCAAGCTTCTGAAGAAGGTGAAACCTGATAAATCCAGTGGGTATGATAATCTAGCACCAAAGCTACCAAAGTTTGCAGCAGAGGAAATAGATCCAGTAAGCTTAATATTCAACCCATCCTTTTCCTTGGGACATTTCCCAGACCTCTGGAAATATTCTTATGTCATGCCTGTTCTCAAATATGGACCCCTCTTTGATTTTGGAAATTACAGGCCAATTTTATCAACCCTCTCAAAAATTCAAGAAAAATTAGTGTATAATCAAATGATGGAATATATTGGTAAACACAATCTCTTGCATATAACCAACACGGCTTTAGAAAAGGGCTCAGGACTGAAACTCCCTTGGTTGAATTCATGAATGAAGTATATGAAGGCATGGAGGCAGGATGCCTCACTGGGGCAGCCTTTGTGGACTTAACCAAGGTTTCTGTTCTTGTGGACCACATTTTGCCAGTGAGAAGATTGGAGCAACTGGGTTTGGGGAACCTTAGACTGCTTCAATGACTATCTGACTGATAGGTATCAATGCATCTGGTAAAGAGGCAGTATATCAGAAAATTATCAGGGTGGGGTGTGGTGTCTCACAAAGCTCAATTCTCAGACCTATCTTATTTTCCTTGTTCTTTGACCCAGTAATGACAGTTGTAGCTGAAACTAAAATAAAGCTTTACACTGATGATGTAGTTACATACTGTCATGGATCATCAGCTACTAGTGGTTTTGACAAGAGATTGAGAACTGGGTTCAATACAGAACTGGTTATGTAGGAATAACATGGTTCTTATCTAAAACAAAGACAATGGTCTTTGGGACTCATTCTAGGCTGAGAGACAATGGAAATCACCTATGTGTGGTGGCACTCGGGGCAAAGTATGAAAATGTTACTTCCTTTAAATATCTTAGGGTAACATTGGACTCCACTTTGAACTTTGGGCCACACATGGACATAGTTATGTCAAACATTCATGCAAAAATTGCTACTCTATACAGAAGACAAAACTTTTGAACACCTGAAACCAGAATGGCAATCATTAACCAAAATTTACTACCTCTAGTTAGCTACGCCTCAATGGTAACTGACATGGCCCCTGCAAATATACTGTCTAAGAAGAAGTCATCCTTCATAAGATAGGGAGATTTGTGCTGTCAGACGCAAATACAATGCATCACTGTGAGACACTTAGAAGAGTGGATTGGCTTCCTGTCCCCTTTAATTATAAGCTCTCCTTGTCCCAACTTGTCTATAGGATCCTGAAGGCAGGCACCCCATCCACTTTGTTTAGGTCTCTCATGGACTGTGTACCAAGTTTCAGCTCATGCTCTTCACGAGACTTACATCTTTTAAATGTGCCATTTGCACAAACTCTAAGTGGTCAATGAACTTTTGCTCATTCTGCAGCATCCACCTGGAATGAAATACCCTCTCACATCAGGTGCTTGCCTACTTACAATACTTTTTCTTCAGCGCTATCAATCCATCTGGCTGAACTCTCCAAATGTGAATGTTTTTAATGCTTGTACCAATTTATTGCACTGATTAACTGATGTGGAACTTCACTGTCCCTCTCTATTATTGTCTTGTTGTACCAAATTGTTGTCTGTTGTTAATTGATGTGGCACTTTATAGTCCCTATTTATTCCTGTTTCAGGGTTTTAAATAATTGATTAGCACTTTTTTCTTGGGACAATACTAACTGTACAGAAAGCATTTATATAGGTTTTCTAGAAGTGTTATGTTTATTAAACACAGTGAGGCAAGTGCTATGCATTTTCACAATGTTTTAGAACTTTTATGAGCAATACGCTAAACAATTTTTAGAGTTAAATAAAAACCTGCATTTGTTGCTGAACTCTCTGTATCTGACCTCAAGTTGAACCTGTAAATGAAACTGTACTCCAGTGTACTTACCCCAACAACAAAATAAAAATGAAAATGAAATGAAATATACAGTATAGCAAAATATAGGTAGCGTGAACCAGTGGAGCAACCCTATACTCCACTCTAGGGAGGCAGTATGATCTTGTTGTTAGAATTTAGAGCTGTGAACCTGAAGACCTACAGTATGTTTCAATCCAAGCAATGCCACATACTTAATGTTTGACCTTGAGCAAGTCTCTTAACCTCCTGGTGCTTAACATTTCCTCTCACCCTGTTTCTCTCTCCTTAACCTTCCATTGTTTTTCATAAAGAGCTAGTGAACTGCTTGAAAGTAATGGTAACTTTCAGAAGCAGTCAGATATAACGTCTTATACAGTATGTGAAGTATGTTTTTGTTTTCAGTTTTGTTAATTATAATATTTCCTACCTGACAGTACTAGCTGTGAGGTGTGGTACAGTGCTCTACTTGGAGGCTGACATACTCAGTTCTGTTTTTCCCTATTCATCATCAGCACTGTGACCTCATTGACTATGACATCACTAGTAATCAAGAAGAGCCAATCTCCTGCTGCTTGATTGCATCTTGTGACATGTTACTAATCACACAACAAAGCTTGTGATGTAACACACATATGAGGTCACATGTAGAGATGTAGTGAAGTTTAATTTCACCATTGAAGTTCCAGTGATGTCGACAATTTTGCCACGTGAAATATTTTATGAATTTCGAGTGATCTGCAAAATATTTTGTGGGCAAATGTGTGAAATTCTGCCAGCGAGATGAGGAAGTTCATCCATGAAGTGCGGGTCTTGCCCACGAATGGTGCAATTTCACCCACAAATGGTGGAATTTCACCTGCTAGTGGCGAAATTCTGTCATTTCAGGGTGAAATTCTGCCATTCGTGGGCAAAATTCTGCACTTCATGGGCAAAATTCTGCATTTCGAGGGTGGAATTTCACACTTCATATCCACAAAATCTTTTGTGAAATGTGCGAAATTTGCAAAATATTTTGCAGAGCACAATTTGCCAACTTTGCCCATCTCTAGTCACATATTGATGATGTAGTGCAAGGGATAGAACTAGATGCATATGCTTCCAGGTAAAGCACTGCTTTGACATCACTCCCAATACTATTAGGCAGAAAACTATCGAATGAGCCCGTAGAAAGAGAAAAACATTTCAGAAATAGAAAGTAATAAGGGACTAGTTTTAAAAAATACTAAACCTTTCTGTCTGCTATGCTTTGGAGCCAACAGCTTATCAACCTTCCTCAATCACAATTAACTGGTGTGAGATAACCAATGGATAATAAAACTATCTGTGAATTGTAAAGCAGTTTGGGATTCAGTAGGTATGAAAGGCACTATGTAAAACCTTTCATTTTATTCCTTCACTCCACAACACTACTGGCTTAGCAGTCAGAAACTCATCTACTAATTAACCATTTGTGGTTACCATCTTTAATAGTAGTAATAAAAACTTTAATTCATTTAAAAAATAAATCAAATGACTCAACTGAGACATGTTCATTTCCAGTGAGGTCTGTATACAGAGGTTTCAGTTACTCCAACACATAAATACACACAATTCTCTGTAGAATATAAATACATGCGGATAATTGTGGTAACCCTGTTATGCTACATTATTCCTGCCAACCCCATTATATATACATTGAAAGATATACCACAATATTTTATATACAGAGATTAATTCATATAAAATATATCTCCTACTATTTCTTTTTCAAATGCCCTTCCTCTCAGATATACAAAACTGATCTAATACAATGTACAGGTATATATGTAGTATACATTTAGTAGAAAAGCACACCGGTTCAAAATTGGGTGGTTGGACTACTGCCAAACATTAGCAGTTCAAGTACTCTGTGAGCAAACCTGTAGCTCAGTAACATTAGATTTTTTTGACCATATACAGTTTACAAGAACCACAAGGAACTTTTTAATGAGTATAGAGACTTAAAAATATGTTGTGTACAGAGCAGGGGAGTTAAAAATGATACCCAGATAGGTGTAAAAAAGAAACTGTAGTTTAATAATTCACTTTGATGTTATCTTATTATTGCCCCCCTAAACTGGTAACAGACAACTGACATGGTAAACAACTTCCCACACTACACATTTAGATCTTGAGACTGAAATAACTCAAGTTTGCAGTTCAATGGTTTGGGACATAGTATTCAAGTAACTTACTGTCAAATGTGCAACATCCCCTTAAGCAGGACTGAAAAAAATCTGTATACTGAAACTTCATTGATGAAACTCCTAAATGTTTTGATGAGGAAACATTTTCATGGTATATCCATCAATAGCATAGTTCTCTTTTTAACATGCATCTAAAATCAGGAAGAAAAAGATGTCCACCTCACAACTGACTATATTTGGGTTTATGCATAAAGAATATGATGCAAATAAATTTTCTTCAACTCCACACTGAACAATTCTGCATTACTAATAGAGTGGCCTGTATAATGGGAAGCTGTGTGGATGGTTTAATCAGAAGTCAAGAGTGAGGCAAGTGTCAATGGTATGTTACTGTACCATTGATTTATTTTATTTTTTAGAAATTTGAGTTGTGCTCATGAAAGGGGATGGAGCGATTTCAGAAGAAACTGAAGTTTTGCATACAGTATAACCACAGGTCTGGCACAAGGTTGGGGAACACTGTGCATATTTCTTCATATGGTTCTACCAATTTACTTCAATACTGAGAACATAAGCAGGTTGTAGCTGCACTCAAAATACATATTTCTTCCTATGCAGATACATTTTAGGCAGACCAAGGTCGATGTTGGTAGCAAAACCAGATATATTGCCCCAACAAAGCTTCATCTGAGCAAAGCACCAGGGCAACTAGAGTGAAGTGATGATTATATGTTTTATCCTCACTATGTTGGTTAACGTGGCATCACTTTTGCAAAGTGCAACTTCCTTTAGTAAGCAATAAATGTGGTTTTGCTACCAACCTCTAATTTTGTCTGCCTGCAGTTTACCTGCCTAGTAGGATGTCTATATTTATAGTGCAGCTGCTACCTGTTTGTGTTAACTATATGCAGTGAGGGTTTAGCAGACTTCCTAGCTGCAAACCAGGCCTTTTACCACTTAACAGTGCACTTCACGTGTTTGTTTTTTTTTGCTTCACTACCCATACAATAAATTCTTTGGGATACCATTGTAATACCATTGGTTTTCCATTACAATATCACTGATTATCATTGTACTACCATAAGGGTTTTTATGGTATCACAGTGGATTTGTTCCATTTCCATGGTGATACCATTGAACCACTGTCCTTCCACTGCAGCAAGAAAAATCAAAATGTAAACTACCAATGTAATGCCAGTGTACCACTAGGTAGTACCATTGCACATTTCTTAGCCTTTGTTGGGTTGCTGTTGTGACACATTTGGTAAGGGTACTGAGCTGGAATGACTACTGGGGTGGGGAATGGTAATTCAGTCTCAATACAGAAGTATCTTTCTCTTTGAGCCAAGACTGCTAGATATGCTTAACTGGGAAGCAGTGTACAATATTTTTATATTTATTTGCTTCACCAGGAAAAAAGATCCATTGAGCAGTGCTCATTCACAAGGAGGTCCTGGTCAGAACAGGCAATAGTACGACAAATCTGAGAACAAAGCATATCACAGAATATGTTAAAGATGTGGATTTACATAGGGGTTGAGCTGAGACTGCCACGCAGATATCAGTTAAGCTCCTAGCTTAGATATGAATTTGGTACTGTAGCACTATGAGTCTTAGTACCTGATCCACAGAGGTATCCAGGTCATGAAGCTTCACACTAGAAGAGGGACCTTCCAGAGGCACAATCCACAGTCCTTGGACACACGTCCCAATCCTTCCCTCTGTGAGGACAGTAGCAGGGAGTGGCTGGGGGCATGTTAGGGGCAGAACAGAGATCAATGGTGGGAATTCAGTCAGATGTAGTCCTGCTGTCAGAACAGATCCCCTGCTCCATGTGCAGCAGGGAACTGTAGGCCACCACAGTCTTCCAATGACTGCCATATCCCTAACTGAAATATTTAATTAAAAAAAAAAAAAATAAATAAAAATAAAAATCTGAACTAATATACAAAGCACCCCCAGTCCTCCATGGCAACTCAGAGGGCTGGAGCTACTGTGGGGGGCTCAACAGGCCCTGGCGTGGACACAATAGTACCATATGGGACTTGTGTTCTGGATCAACATTATGGTATTATGTCAGGTGCCTGGCGTGGGTAATGCATAAGCATGTACAACTCTTAAAACATTGCACTGATGTGCATCCCTGCCACTGTGCCTGCCCCATCCTGCTTGTCCACACAGATGCACATACAGGTAAAGAGGGTATGTGGATCCAAGGTAGTGGATATATGGAGATCTTTGCAAGTGCAAAGCAGGACCTCTGCACACAATAAACTCCAATATGCCCTCCTACATAGATGCACAAGGCCTCCTCTGCCTTTTGTAGATCAGACTCTTAATCGCTGCATCCCTTCCACCCACCGATTCCCTGGAAAAGCCTTAGATTACAAGTATATTAACAACTCCCTGGAGCACTGGTAGCTCCACATGCTGCCTCTTTAAGACTAGAGAGTTTGTGCAAGGTTCAGACTCTTCCAATGGGGCCAACAGGGTGCTGAGTGCATTGAGGATATGAGGTATTCAGTTCCCAGAGAGGGTGGGACAGCATCGGGTGCTGGTCCTGTGTGCACCTCCTGCCAACTGATGAAGAACTAGCTCTGACTGTGAAGACAACCTTCTTTCTCTGCTCCCTTCTGGGAGTTTGGTTTTCTTCCTTACAGTTCTCTCATTCAGTGGTTTTCCATCCTTTTTAAAATGCCTTTTCTTTATTTCTGAAAGGCTCCCCTTCACTGAAATTTCCCTGAAAGCAGTAACCCCCACGCTTGAATCACTGTCCATCAATCTTCTCATTGTTAACAACAAAATCCTAACTATCTCCTCAGTCTACCTATCTACCCCCTGGACTCCCATCAGAGAACTTGAATCCTTCCTCTCATCAAAATCATCCTTCTCGGGTAACAGGGAATGGATAATTTTAGGTGATTTCAACTATAAGTGGGACAGCAGCCAGTCTGATGTCACCAAAGACCTGCTTGCCAGCTATGGGCTGCAGCAAATCATTACCACACCCACTAGAACCAGCTATAAAACAGGCTACAGTGCCACCATCAACTGGATAGTCATTTCTAACCCCTCCAGAATAACAGCTTCCAGAGTTCTCCCTGACTCCATCAATGACTACTGCGTGACTTTTTGTCACTGGTTAGCCAGAACCCCCAAATCTCCCCATAATTTCATCCTCACAAGGCAATTAAAAAAGACCAATATGGAAGAACTCTCACATGCTTTCAAATCCATGGACCAGTCTTTTGCCACCAAAATAAATAACATAGACTCCACCATTGAAGCACTGACAACACTTCCACCGCCATTTGTGACTCCATTATCCCCAACAAAAAGATTAGAGTGCATGGGCACCAAAACAAATGGGTCACTCCAGATCTCTTTAAGCTCATGCACTATAGGGGCAAGACCTGGTCTAAGTACAAGAAGAATATCTCATCCATACTTCTTCAGGAGTATAAAACCCTACACAATACTGTAGGTGCAAGTCCGCTGTCTGGGTCGTGAAGGTAAACTGCCTCAAGAACAGCCAACTTTATAACAAAGCCAACTCTAAGCAACTCTGGGGGACTCTTAGCTCCTTACTGGGCAAAGATAGGAAATCTGAGCAGATCACCCTCCTTACTGATGGAAAATCATGAGATGACACAAAATGCATGGCTTCCTTGTTTAACTCCTTTTTCAGTGATCTTGATGAATACAAGACTCCTATCACCCCACCCATTCAGCCAAGTGCTCCCAAACACCCTCACCTCCATTAACAGTCACTCCCACTTTCTATTTCAAAGCATGCTCCCCTGCTGACATGGTCAAACATATTATGAAGAATAATCCAAAACCCAGAATCAGCCCGAACGGACTCAACTACTGCATCCTCAAACTAGTCGTTAAAGACATTGCTATCCCCCTCACCAATATCTTTAATTTCACGCTCTGTACTGGCACTTTCTTGGCAGCATGGAAAATCACCTCAATCAAGCCTCTGCATGAAGGAGGTTCCAAACAGAAGATGAGTAACTATGCACCCATCTTCCTTCTACCCCCCTCTCCAAAATCATGGAGAAAATAGTCCATGCACAAATCACTGAGCACTTAAATAAACATGTCATCCTCAAGGGGGCTCAGCATGGTTTTAGGGCAAAACACAATACTGAAAACGCCCTTGTGAGGTTCACCAATTACATTTTTAAGGCCATGGATAACAGACTATACACTGACTCCATTTTCATGAACTTAACCAAGGCCTTCGACTTGGTGGACCACAACCTGCTCCTCATGACCCTCTCTCAAATGAACTTCTCCACAAACACAGTAAATTTAATTGGGAGTTTCCTCCATCCTAGGTTCCACAAAATGGTTATTGAAGGCCAGTCCTCACCTAACTGCCTCATTAAATATGAGGTCCCTCAGGGGTCAATCTTGGGGCCTCTCCTATTTTCCCTGTTTATTAACAATATTCCATCAGTATGTTCACATACTAAAATTATCCTCTATGTGGACGATGACACTCTATACTGAATGACAGCAACCCTACCACACTCCTCTCCAAACTCCAGAAGGAGTTCTACAGTCTCCACACTTGGTTTACCTCCCACCCGCGGAATGGTCCTAAACTCCAAAAAAATAAAATGTATGATTTTTTCCAGGCACCCAGAAACCCTCAAACTTTGATTTCACACTGCTGGATAATGAGGGTATCACAATTGAGCTGGTTCAGGAATTCAAATACCTTAGTCTAACACTTGATGAACACCTCTCTTTTGGACCACACTTAACCTAGTTGATTAGCAAAATATACCAAAGACTTGGGCTCATTTACAGGATCCATCAATTTCTCATCCTCGAGACTAGAACCCAGCTTGCTTCCAGCTTACTCCTCCCTCTACTTGACTACGGGTCCCTTATTTTTTCACCCTCACCAAACTCCATCAATTTTTCCAAGCTAAAAGTGGCCTATAATAACATAATCAGATTCATTACTGGGCTCTTCCATTCCACCCACAACTGTACTCTTTATGAATCCATCAAATGGCTCTAGCTGGAAGACAGGTTTGCCTGGAAGACACATATGTTCATGTATAAAATTCTCAGCAACCTCCTCCCTCTCACTGTCTGCTTTCTTCATTAAATCTGATCCCACTCATCCTACCAGGAGCACCTCCTCTTCCCCCTTTAGGGTCCTGTTTTTTAACACCTCCCTGGGACAGAGATTGCTCTCTTTCAAGGGCCCCAAACGTTTCAACAGCCTTTTGCCCAACCTTGTGATTTGCCCCTCCATCAAATCTTTTAAAATTAATCTGAAAAAGCACTTACTCAATAAACCCCCTTGCAACTGTTTCTAGCTAGTCCTTTCCTGGATACATAATCTACCACTCCCTTCCCCTCTCTGTTTAATGTACCTCCCTTACTTTAATCCCTCCTCTTCCTGCATTTCACCTCATCTCATCTGTTTAATGCACCCCCCCTTACTTTAATCTCTCCTGTCTTTTACCTCATCCCCTGGCTGTCAGGTTCTGTTTTTCTGTACACTTGTACAGCAAGGTTATTACTTGCTCAGTATTATTCATAAAGATACAATGTCCTAATGTTTATTTGACTGGATCTCAGTACATTATCATGATACTGCCTTGTACTTTTGTAACTAGTGTGCATCTGTAAAAATTATATTTTTATGTAATCATGTATATACCCACCTATGTTATTAGTGTGTTTCTGTAAAATTGTACTCCCTGTATTTTGTATTTATCTACCATTGTTTGTTATAACTGGACCCTTGTGAAAATGGGCATTTTGCCCACATGCCTTTCCAGTATAAAATAAAAATGAAACAAAATGTTAATAACAGATGCACACTTGCAATAAAATATATTTTTTCTATCAACATACTTCTGTCTTTTGATTATACTACAAAATATAAATTGGAACCATTTTGGACACTATGTGGCTGATTCTCAAAGAGGGCTGCATTTGGCGCAAGCTGCAGCAAACTCAGCTTGTGCCAAAGCCCTGTGTGCCAGGGACCCTGCACCTGATTCAGGTACATGAGGAGTCCCAGTGCCTAAGTCCCCACACCTGTGGAAACCCCTCCCTTGCTGCAAACACATGGCACACAGAAAGGGGTTGCCACAGGCCATTTGAAGCAATGGCAAGCCATTGTGCCCCTCACTGACATGTTACATGCCCCACAGGTATAGGAAATATAGCAGACTCTCGTTACGCGCAATGCATTTTAATGTGCTGACGCATACACATTACAGTACATGCTCATTGACAGTTCAGTCGGGACCAACCATGGAGATGGGAGGAGGCTGCACCAGTCCCCGGCTCTGTCTGGGGATGGGGGCACTAACAGCTGGGGTGGGGTGGGAGGGCACTGAACCACCAATGAGGGGTATTTACATTACCATACAGATGAACACATCGAGGATCAGAGGCGGGGTTTCTATAAGTATGAGACTTGTCGGTGCATCAGGGTTTTTGGGTGGGGGTGTCTAATATGTTTATTATAATTCTGTGAGGCACATTCAGGATCTGGGTGGGGAGATCTAATATAGTTATTAGCTTGGGCACATCAGGGTTCTGGGTGGGGAGTCTAATAAATGTTTTATACCTGTGGGGAGACCGTCGGGGTTGGGAGGGGTGACCCGTGTGGTACTGTTGGTTCCATCTCTCCCAGAGGAGGGCTAAGTCCCCTTAGACCAGCTCAGCTGGTCTATGGAGTGCCAGTCTCCTCCTGGGACAGCCTTGAATTGTATTTCTGGGCTGTGGCAGCTTGCATCTGCTGCAGGGACCCTAGTGCCTCGTTGGAGCCCATTTCTGGGTGCAGGGATGGTGCAAGTCCCATTTGGGGGAGGCAGCCTGCGTTTGATGCCGGCTGCCTTTGAGAATCGCTCCTTGGTGTATATTTCAGTGCAAGGTACACCTTGCGCCATTCTTTTTGGTGCAAGCCCCTTACGCCATGCTGGAGGCTTTGTGAATCAGGCCCTATATATGCTGTAATATGATCTCATTTTTTAAAGGTGACTCCTGTATTTATGTATCTCTCCCATGCTAAGCCCTCTAGGATTCTTATGTATAAAACATGCAATGTCAATAAAATAACTATATAAAGCGTTATACATGATTGGTGGATAGTACTTTAAACATTGTGATATCTCTGTACGGTAACTATCTGTCTTACGACCTGACTGTAGTCTTATAGCAAAAAGCAAGCAATTCCATACTGGCCTTGTTCTGTGTTTTCTTTATCACAGGCAAACAGATAATTGCTGCACTTCATAAGGTTCCTTATGATGTATTGTTGAGGGCTTTACAGAAAATTATTTAAAAACACAGAACTATGGAAAGGTGCAGGCAGAATGGACCAATGGTCCATCAAGTCTGCCCAGTACCCTACCTCTGTTATACCAACCCACCGTTGGCCAGGTTTAGACCAAGTACCTAGCAGCTGGTCATGCCCTTTCTCACCCAGCCCCATTCATCCCACTTTTCATCTTCACTGACAACTAATATTTATCCCATATGAACTTTGAATGTTTCTATCATGTCACCCCTCTCCATTCTGGCCTCCAAAGACTACATGCTTAGGCTGTTCAGTCATTCTTCATCAAATTTCCCTTGTTGGCCCTGTATTATCTTTCTTGCTCTCCTTCAGGCTGTCTCTATATGGCCACTATCCATTTTCAGATGTGGGCCTCAGAACTGCACAAAGTACTCCAGACCCAGGTTCACCAGGGATTAATAGTAGGGACTCCTTTTAGAGAACCTCCTCCCTAATATACACCTCAGCATCTTGCTGGCCTCCAAAAATGCCTTACTGAACTGGGCAATCCACTTGAGGCTACCATTTCTGATGATCCACTCGAGCCCTTTCTTCCGAGGTCTGGCAAACTCTATGCCCTCCTCCAGAAATCCATTTTTGGTTCAACCCACCTATGTGCATGAATTTGCACTTCATGGCATTGAAACTGAGCTACAAGATCCTAGACCATGCTTACATTTATTCTAGGTTGCCCTTTATATCCCTAATCCTGTCTTCAGTGTGTTTTCTCTGCCACAGATTTTGAAGTAATCTGCAGAGGCAGATCTGTCCCTTAATCCCCTCCCGAATGTCACAGATGAACATGTTGAAATACTGGTCCCAGGTCTAGATCCTATGCACTCCACTTGGAAATCCTATTGAATCGATTGGGCATTTCACAGTGATACTGTATATCATGATATACAGTACTGTATCATGATATACATATTTATCAGTGGCTGCCACTCAAGACTACATCCAGACTTATTGATTTATTCATTCATTCATTCATTGAATTTTGTTGACTAGGTAGGCCCACTGAGACTAGAAGTCCCTTTTTCAGGAGATTAAGCTGTTGGTGGTATTTTTAGTGAATGGGGGAAATTGGGCCTGGACACTGAGGGAATTCCTCTACTCTGTCAGTAGGGGAAACTCTTGGCCATCTGTCCAAGATGGCCACTTCGGTGGATCCAGGAGGTGAGGTGGACACTAGAGAGACAGAGGAGCAGGCCTCCTCCTCTATCTCTGCTGTGCTAGAGGCTAATAAGAGTGCTGAAGAGGGCATGGATATTGTAGAATTGCCAGAAGAATTTTTTGATACTTATATGGATGGGTCCCAAACTGCTGCTTCTACTGTGCTTTCTGATAAGGTACCGTTTGTGTCTGAAACTGTTGTGCTCAATACTTTCATTACTAAGAAGGAATTGTTACTTAAAAAAAATCACTGCGGAGGAACTGCACTGCAAAAAGAAACAGGAGGCTTTGTAAGCTGAAATTTCTGCTTCACAGACCGTGTCCCTGTCAGAGTGGCACAGTGTCTCATTGTCTGAGGATCAGCTGTTACCTGATGTGGCAGCATCAAAGGCTGCCGACAGAGTAGTCATTCTAGAGAAGGCTGCCTGTCAGCCATCTGTCTCAGCTGGCAGTTTTAAATAACCCAGTGTTGTGTACCCAAAGCCGAAAACTGCAAGTAAAGGGGTACCACCTGGAATGGCAGGTTTGAGCAGGAGAAGGCTCAGCTTACAGCATCCCCCTGGAGTGCTAAGCACTAAGACAATTCAAGTTCCACCTCTGAACAAAACGAATATAGCTCAGCTAAGAGCAATGCAAACAAGTAGTTTTTTACACGGACAAGCTGAAACATCTTCTGCAGCAGTACAGCTGCAAACTCACCCAGCATCTCCTACTCAGTCTAAAACTACTCTGACTATCACTACAGCTCAGGAACTGGGAGAATGGTCACCCACCCATGTATTGGAAGGAGTGGGGTGGGTATAGGCTGAGAACAGTCAGTGGATCTCAGACCCAGAGGACAATAAGGTGCAATACTACAATGAATCAGTAAGCCCCACATGACAAATTGATGTTACTGAGGGGGCTAACACACCAAATACTAATGATGCATCAACTTTGAGTTCTGTTAATGTTACCATGGGAACCAATATGGGCCCCAATGAGACACAGAATCCAAATGCTAGCATGGTTAACAACATTGTTGACACTGAGGTTCCCAGTACTTCTGCTAATGAGGATAACAGAATGGGTCCCTCACAAGCTAATTCAGAGAGCATGGTTGAACCCTATGTTTCATTTAACAGACTTGTTTCAAAACAAAGGGGAACCCGCCCCTTGCAGAAATGCAGTTAGGTTAATACACAAGGGTGGACTGGAGGACCCCCCAGATAGGCTTTATATTGCTAGACAACTACTAAAAGGGTCAATGAAGTTCTTTTCCTCTGAGATTTTTGCTCTCATACATGTGGAAAATTCAAATTATGACATTAGTTTTAAAACTGTTTCAGGCTTGGATAGGTTCTGGGCCCAGTATCAAATATTGAAAAATAACCTGGTTTGGATTCCATTTATGGCTGTACATTTTACCAAGCCAACAGTTAAAAATATTACTGTAAGGTTACGAAACAAAGGGGTTAATTTTGAAAACATCTTGTTCTGGTTGAGCCAGAGGTGTGACGTTCTTGATAAACCCTTGCCCACATTAGATAGTGAACAGATGTGGAATGAGGGGTGGAAAATTAGAGTAAAACTGTATTCCACTAATAATGGAAGAGTTTGTCTCCTTAGCAGTTTTTTTGGGGGGAAGGATAGGGGTGTCCTCTTTTATATTGGTCAGCCCAAATCCTGTTTTAAATGTGGGTATATGACTCACTTGAGTACAACCTGTGATACCACTCATTGTAGCCACTGATTGGATTATGGGCATGTGTCTGCCAAGTGTCTTAATATTTTCAAGTATAACCTCTGTGAAAAAAAACTGGACATGGGTATGGCAAATGTCTATGGGCATCTCACAATAAAGATGACTAGCCCTCTCATGAAGGCCTAATTAATAGACCCTAGCAGATACAGGCACAGATAGTAGCAGTCCAAGATGAAGCTAATGACACAGAGTCCTCTGCAGCTCCCCTAGTTAGAGAGGCTCCAGAGACAGCTATTGTACAGGTCCAAGTCCCCCCAGTTCAGGTAGAAGATTCCCAGACATCTGATGTTGCATCTGACCAAAATCTCAGCACGGCCTTCATGACAACAGCTCAAGAGGATGCCAGTGTTACTGAAATGCCTCCCCCAGTCAGTTACAGCCATTTAAGAAGGTTATGACACAAAAAAGGAACAAGTTAGGCAAGACCCTTTCTTCCAAAACACAAACTACTCCCAAAGGGGATGAGAAAGGCCAGAAGAATTGGAAAGTTGGTAATGAGTTTGCAGCTTTGGCAACAGATAGTCGGGGGAAAGAATCAGGTGGTGAAGATTCAGACACCTCTTCTGTTGCCTCCACAACTACAGACACTACGTCAGATGTGGAGGAAGGAGGGGGTGAAGAGCTGACATCCTGACATTCTAGATGCAGAAGGTTTACTAAAGCCTCTTGAATGTTGATTTATATTGTTTTCCCTGTCACACTATCATGTGTTCCCTCTCTGTAACTACCATTAATGTAAATAGTATCAAGAGTCACAAGAAAATGCTTAGCACTCTGAGTATGTTACAGAAGGGAACTAGTGACATATATTGTATCCAAGGCACTAGACTAAAAACTCCAGCTGAATTACAGCAAGCCTGCAGAATCTGGACCAGAGGGGTTTCCTTTTGGTCTATAGGAGATGATGTGTGTGATGGTATCAGTATTATATTTATAAACTCTACCCTCCAGCTATCTAAAGTGGTAGATATACAGCCTGGCAGAGCATTGTTTTTGGATCTTAATTTTCACAGTTCAGATTAATCACAGTTTATGCCCCCCAAACCAAAGCCCAGAGAGCCTCTCTCTCTTTAGAGATATCCAACCATACCTTCTCACCTCTAGGTTAGTTTTGTGGGTTGAGGATTTTAATTGTGGTCTCACCAAGCCAGATAGAAGTCTTAGGACATAAAAATTGCTTTGTGATACACAGGCTTTATATAATATAGTCACCACTGCAAATTTAATTGATGCTTACAGATCCAAATTTTCTAGTGGAGGCAATACATAATTTAGAGGGTCCCTATCCACTCAGATAGATTTTGTGTTTTTGTCTCATACATTACAGATGTTTCATAGTAAGTTACAAGTGTGGGAGTTTTCAGACCACAGGTCCATAACTGTACAGGTAAGATGGGAACAGTCCCCTAGATGTAAAAAGAACCTATGGAGACTAAATAACACTCTTTTGGAGGATGAGGGTACTATACAGCCTTGGAAAAAGAATGGCTTGCCAGATTGTCAGTGGTGGGCCTATATGATGAACTATCTACTTGGTGGGAAGATACCAAACTATCCTGGAAAAGTTTTTTTTTTTTCAAAACAGGTCCAAGAAAATTGTTAATCAGACCTATTTGCAATACTTACAGTTAAGGAATCAACTGCAGAAATTAATTTCTCTCACAGAGATAAATAAAATGGATTATAGTTCTCAGATTAATGTTATATGTAAACATATGTTTAAAATGCAATATAATAGGGCTAAATCCCTTGAGGAAGAGTTAAGATTTGGAACTAATATGAAGAAGGGGTCTATGTACCCCTATAAAAAAATGTAAAGATAGGGTTGGTCATAGGGTGCTCACTAAAGTACTAACCAGCTCTGGAGAAACAGTATCTAATCCCACTGATAGTTTAGGGCAGGTAGAAAAACATGTAACTATGCACTGTACCTTGCTTGGGAAACCTAATGATAATGTGATACTGACATTTTAGCACTAAAAATTGATCATTTCGATCCACCAAAATTTGATGAGCAGGAGGCTAGGAGTTTGTTTAACCCTGTCTCATTTGTTGAAATTAAAATCTCCATCTCATCCTTAAAACTGAATTTTGCCCCTGGTACAGATGGTCTGGGGTCTGAATGTTATAAAGCATTCTTGGAAGAATTGGCCCCAGCCTTGATTTTAGTATTTAATGGGATACTACAAGATAATTACTTAGCAGACTCTATGAACCAGGCATTATTAATTTTATTGTACAAAAAAGGGGCATGTGAGGACTTACAAAATTGGAGGACACTAAGTCTGCCTAATACGGACTTAAAAATTCTGTGTAAGATAATGTTAATGAAAAAGGGACTTCTAGGCCCAGTGGGCTTACCAGGTCAACAAAATTCAATAAATCAATAAATAAATTGTCTGCAGTAGCAGATAAATTAATTAGTCCTCAGCAAACATGTGCAGTTCCTAACAGATTTCAATATGACAATTTAGTTACGCGTAGAGAATTATTTCAGAAACCCAGGGTGGAGGCCTGCAGGGGTATGTGTTAGGAATTGATTAGGAGGAGGCTTTCAATAGAGTTTCTCATGAGTTATTATTTGCAGTCCTCAGGGCTTATGGTATTCCAAACATATTCATAAGCTGGATTCAGATTATGAATAATAAAGCTACAGTTCTTCCCAATATTAATGGATGGGTGGGTAATGCAGTCACGCTACAAAGGGGTGTAAGACAAGGGTGTCCCTTAGCCTACTTCTGTATGCCTTTACCATAGATATCTTGATCAGGGCAATCACGCAGAATAATCTTATACATGGCTTAGAAATTAGCATAGGGTCCCCTCGTGTAAAGTAAGGACAGGGATGGGGCAAAAAGGGATAAAGCCTTCAAAACATGGAGAGTAATGAGTACCAATGCCCATAGTCTAGGTAGCAAGCTCTCTGAACTGGTGGCCTTGATGGAAGAGGGATGCCTGGATATCGTGGCAGTCACAGAAACATGGTACACAGAGAACCATGACTGGGATGTCAACATACCAGGGTACACAATCTACAAGAGGGACAGGGAGGGTAAATGAGGAAGAGGAGTAGCTCTCTATGTAAGGGGAGAGATCAAAGCAACAGAACTAAAGGGTAAACAGGGAGGAGAGGAGGCACTATAGGTCACCCTAGAGACAATGGCTCCACAATCCACACAGGGGTTGTATACAGACCCCATCTCAGGAGGAGGAAATGGACAAGAAAATGATAGAAGGCATCCTTAGGATGGTAGAGAAAGGGGAGATATTGCTGATGGGGGACCTGACTATGCCAGATATTAACTGAAGCACCTTTGCTTCAGCCACATACAAGAGCAGAGCCATTCTCAATGCCCTACAGTGGGCATGCCTCAGACAGCTAGTGTTGGAACCCACTCATGAGGGAACAATCTTAGACCTGGTACTCTCAAATGAGAATGGAGAGAGGATCTCAGATCTAGAAGTGGGCAGCCATCTGGGAACAAGTGACCACCAAACAGTGTGGTTCATGATAAACTTAGATGTAGAGTCAAGCCATACAAAAGTGAAGATACTGGACTTCAGGAGGGGCTGATTTTGTCAGAGGGAGAGTGCCTTAGAAAAGTACTAGCAAACAGGCAAGAAGGTGGGGTGGAGCAACAATGGGGAAGCATCAAGACTGCCATCACAGGGGTAACAAGCCTTTGTGTGCAGCAAATAAACAAATCAAAATAATAGAAGAAAAAAACACTATGGTTCTCAAAAGAAGTGGCAGGGAAGGTTAGGGAGAAAAAGATAGCATTCAGGAAGTATAAGGAAACACAGGAGGCACAGAACAGAGAACTGTACCAGTTAAAGCAGAAGGAAGTGGGGAAGACAGTCAGAATAGCAAAGGCCCAAACTGAGGAAAAGATAGCCAACTCGGTTAAGAAGGGGGATAAAACCTTTTATAGGTACGTTAGGGAGCAAATAAAGACTAAGGCAGGGATACTGAGGCTGAATAAAGAGGAAGGTGATTGGGCAGAGAGGGACAGTGAAAAAGAAGAGATACTGAATAAAAACTTCTGCTCAGTATTCACAAAGGAAGAGGAGGGAGAGGTACCTAATCCAGTCAATAGAAGCACTCTGGATAGGGGGTTGATATCAGTCCTTTCACAAAAGAAAGGGTTCTGAAAGAACTCCTAAAACTGAAAGTGGATAAAGCAATGGGGCCTGATGGGATTCACCCCAGAATTTTAAAAGAACTAAGGGGAGAACTAGTAACAGCACTGACTACCTTTTTTAACAAATCATGGGAGGATGGTGTGGTACCTGAGGACTGGAGGAGGGAGGATGTGATTCTCCTTCACAAAAGTGGGAGCAAGACAGAGGCAGAAAATTACAGACCTGTCAGTTTGACCTCTGCAGTTGGGAAAATGATGGAATCACTTCTTAAGGAAAGAATTGTTGAGCACCTGGAGGCCAGTGGGGCACAGGACCCAAGGCAGCATGGATTCATAGCAGGAAGGTCATATCAGATGAATCTGATCAATTTCTTTGACTGGGTGACCAAAGTAGTAGACCAGGGAGGGGCTGTTGACATGGCCTACCTAGACTTTGGCAAGGCATTTGACACAGTCCCTCAAAAGATTAATAAACAAATTAGCCAGCCTGGGAGTGGGTCCTAGGGTGGTAGCCTGGAGTAAAACACTGGTTGGACAACAGGACACAGGGGTAATAGTAAACGGAGTCCACAGTAAAGAAAGGGGGGTTACTAGTGGGGTACCGCAGGGTTAAGTACTGGGTCCGGTCCTTTTTAATGTCTTTATAAGTGACATTGTAGAGGGACTGGAAGGAAGAGTATGTCTCTTTGCAGACTACACAAAGATTTGCAGCAGGGTTGATACACAAGGTGTGGTGGAAAGGATGATAAGGGAGTTGGTAAGGCTGGAGGAATTGTCAAATGTATGGCAGCTTAGATTCAATGCAAAGAAGTGCAAAGTAATGCCCGTGGGAAACAAAAACCCAGGGGAAGAGTACACAATGGGGGGTGAGATACTAACAACAACAAAAATGGAAAGAGACCTGGGGGTAGTTATATCAAATGACCTAAAGGTGGGCAAGTAATATGAGAAGGCAGTAAAGAGGGCTAGGGGGATACTGGGATGCATAGGGAGAGGCATCACCAGTAGAAAACAAGAAGTTGTTATCCCTCTGTACAGACAGTTGGTGAGACCACATCTGGAGTACTGCGTGTAGTTCTGGAGACCCCATCTCCACAAAGACAGACAGGGTAGAGGCTGTCCAGAGGAGGGCAACTAAAATCGTGCAGGGTCTGCAACAGAAGACATATGAAGAAAGACTAAAGGAGCTTAATATGTACAGCCTCGAGGAAAGGAGGGGGGGGACATGATAGAAACTTTCACGGGAATCAACAAAGTTGAAGAGGGTAGCATCTTTCAGAAAAAGAGATGTGCAAGAACAAGGGGACACAATTTGAAGATAGAGGGGGGACAGCTCAGAGGTAATGTGAGGAAGTATTTTTCATGGAGAGGGTTGTAGATGCATGGAACAGCCTTCCTGAGGAGGTTGTGGAGTCAAAAACAGTGGGGGAACTCAAGAATGCATGGAACAGACATAAGGCAATTCTAGTCAGGGGTAGGAGGAAGTAGGCTGTTGGTTAACTAGGATCTGCAGCTTATCCATTAGTTAGGAAAATGGGCAGACTAGGTGGGCCAAGCGGTCCTTATCTGCAATCAAATTCTATTTTTCTATGTTTCTAAAGATATTAGCTTATGTTGATGATTTAGTGTTATGTTTAGCCCCATCTACAGAGGTTCCAGCATTACTGGACACCTTTTCCTTATTTTCTAGAAGCTTGTTATCTTAAATAAATTATACCTAAAGATCAGGGGTTCCGCTACGATATACCCCAGTCCCAAATGATAAGAAATTTTCTGAGATACCAATAAAGGAAGGCACTATCTTCATCTAAGGTATTGATTTTGGTGGATTAGACATGGCTAAGCAGAATTGGGAGAAATGGTTACAGAGAGCCACTAGGTTGATGTCATCTTGGAAAGGGCAACAGCTAAAAAAAGGGTCCTTCTAATTAAAACTCTGCTACTACCAGTGTTTCTATACATTATTTATGTCTCCCTCACCCAGTGACCATTTACACAGCATTACTAAATATATTCTTCCAAGCATTATGGGGGAGCAGATTAAATCCTATAAAAAGGGAACATACATACTGTATAGGAAAATTCAAGAAGGAGGCCTGGACATGGTTAATGTTGTGACCTTTTATAGCAGCATTTTTGCATACTATAATATTGGATTTGCATTGAAACCTGGGAACAAGATTTGGGCACATCATGTTTTGGCCTGGTTATCTCCTTGTTTAGAACACTGGACAAAATAAAAAACCTGGATTGTCGAATAGGATTCCTGCTCTTCCAGAATATGGAAACCCTAAAAAAAAACCCTAGTCGGGCTCTCTCCACCTGGGGTGACAGCCTCCATCCACCATGCCCCACCCACTATTGCAACCCAAACCTCCAACAAGACCACTCTACTGGTCCCCAGATCCAGGACCACCCATGGTCAGAGGTCCTTCTGCTACAGAGCCCCATCCTGGTTTAGCTCTCTCCCTGCTCCCACCTCCAATGCCCCCACAATCTCCAACTTCAAAACCGCCCTTCAGAGCCAACTCTTTAACACTCACAGCTGCTCTTGTCTCTAACTATGCCCTTGATCTCTCCACGCTTGACAACGCCTGCTGGGCGGCACTCCATCTCAACCCCCCACCCTCTCCCCCTGTGCATCATACCGCTGCTATAAACAGCATGTGACAGCTGTATCAATGTAATTGACACGACATTGTAAATGTATGAAATCAATACGTGTAACGCTAATTTCAGTTACTTGGATTCTGTAACCTAAATCTGTTATGTATGTGACAAGGTACCTTTGGAAACGAGCCTCTGGTTCAAAGGTTGTAAACTGATTTACAAATAAATAAAATAAAAATAAATGGATTAGAACAGGTTAAGAACCTTATAAAATGGAGAGTTACAGTAGCTCAGATACAGACTACAAATAGAAAGAACCTGTATTCTCATATCCTACAGGGGAATATAAAGACCAGGTTGCATTTCCAGATTGTCCACAACATAAGTTACAGCTTGTCATTAGTTTCTTTACATGCAACCAACTCCCTGAATTTGAATGGGATAATGTCTGGTTAGGTAATTACGGTAGGTTAAGTGTATGAAATAACAACAAACGTAAGCAGTTAAATGAAAGATATTGTCTTAGGGTTCCTTGTATTCAAATATTAGAAACCCAGGCTCACTTATTCTTATAGTGTGACTATGTTATATACAATTCTGGGCCTATTTGGCAAAAGAGTGGAAGGAACCCCTATTTGTTTCACTTTCATATTCTGTATTAATGCATGGGGATTTTATAGGTGGATGGGGAAAATATCATGCAGAAACTTTATTGTAGTTACTGTAATACAATATTACATACGGCAATCTAGATGTGTGTGTGTGCGTAACACAACAAAGGTTAATCCATTATGTTGAAATGTTGAAAAATATTCAATCGTCTTTGCAGTCTACTGCACAGAGTGATTCTAAAAAGTACAATCCTGAGAAATCAAGGCATTATGAGTAAATTGTGAAAAATGGGCAGCTCCCACATGAGTATGTTATTAATTACTTGCTGTATGATTGGTTGCATTTTGTGTTCTTCTTTTTCCTTGGGTACTGACTTTTTTTTTCCTTTTTTAAGTTATTGATATAAAGTAATATGATGTATATGTTTTGTAAATATTTGTTATGTAGCTCCTTTTTTAAATAAAAATTCCCCAGCTCTTTTAATAATTACCTTCCTATTCAGAAATGAGGGAGTGAATGTCTCAGATTTTATTTTCTGGCTAGAAAAGTGTTGTGAAATCAAATGCACCCCAGACCCCATCATAGATGGAGAGGGGTTTTGGACACGGGGTTGGAAATTCAGGATCAAACTCAAACAGATAGATACAGGAATCTCTCACCTCCTCAAATGTTTTTACTTGGGAAGGGATAAGGGGATCTTTTTTTACCAGGGCCAACCCAGGTCATGCTACAAATGTGGCTCATATAAACACATCAGCAATAATTATGAGATTCAGAAGTGTTTGCAATTATGGAGCTGTAGGGCACTCAGGCTTTCACTGTATAGAAAAAAAACAGTGTGTAATCCGTGTGAGGAACTGAGGCACAATTTTAACACTTGCCCATGGGCTGCATACAATACATCAAGTGCTGATTATGGAGAGCAAGATTACTACATAAATAAAGTGGCCAGAACTGGACAAACTCAGCAACCCCAAGTACCTCCCTCACAAACTGGGACTGGGACTGAGACAACCTGTCATGACCCTGCAAAAACACAAATCCCAGGTAGCAATTCCAACTTCAGAAACTGCACAGAAATGGGCTGACACTTCACCTCAGGGTGTGGCAGAATCATTAGTCACTGAAACCACCACTACCCCTGGCACTTCTGCCTCCACTGCAGACAGCATAACTGAAAGGAATGCCATGCCCCCCCAAAAAACACAAGATGAGTTTCAGTTGGTGTAGAAAGGAAAAAGCACAGCCAAATCAACTAAGCCTGTGCCACCTGATCAGATTCAGTTGCAAAATAAATTTGGAACTCTATAGTGGAGTGAAATGGAAGTGAATGACGAATGGGACTCAGCATCCACATATTCCACCTTGAAAGAAATTCCTTCAGGCATAGAACAAAAAACTGTTGAAAAACAAAAACCTAAAAGAAAACAATATGAGACTAGATCTGGGGCAAAGAAAGTGTCATGAGTTTTTCCCCTTTCTTTCCTGAAGTAACACATGTCCCCTGATAACTATGAAATAACAATAGCCTCATTGAATGTTAACAGTTTAAAGTCTAAAAGGAAAAGGAAAAGTATGCATAGTTTGTTTACTAATTGTAAATAAGATATTGTATTTTTTCAAGACACCAGGCTGTATTCATCTCTAGAAATGCAGATGGCCAGTGCAGATTGGATATCGGGATCCACTCACTGGTCTATAGGGACAGAACTTTGTTGTGAAGTGGGTATCTGTATAAACAACCCACCAACTAAAATTAGCCATATCATAGATATAAGTCCTGGAAGAGCTATTTTGATAGATATGACACTAGAAAAGCAAGATTTCAGACTAATAAATCTGTATGCCCTTCAGACCAAAGCTAGTCACATAGTCACAATATTATGGCCCTGACATGATAGAAATAAGATTTCTGAACTATTCAATACATGAATTTTCACCAATATTGACTGGCATATTTAACCAATGCTTAGCAGAGAACTTGTTTCCTGACTCATGGATGGTTGCAAAAGTTGTACCCATTTTTAAGGGAGGGACATCAGATGACCGATACAACTATCGACCAATTGCTCTCCTTTCCATCCTCTCAAAATTAATGGAAAGGATGGTATTCAACCAACTTTATGAGTACCTTGAAAAGTACTCAAAGTTAACCAGGTTTCAATATGGCTTTAGGACAGGATATTCAATGAGCACTGCACTCGTGGACTTCATGGACGTGGTGCCGAAAGCAATGGATGCGGGGGAGTCCGTGGGTGCGGTGTTCATCGACCTGTCAAAGGCCTTTGACCTGGTGGACCACCACATATTGTTTGAGAGAATGGAAAGGATAGGAATCGCTCCTTGGACTACAAACTGGTTTAAGTCCTACTTGGGGGGCCATAAACAATAGGTGGCAGTTGCAAATTACTTACTTGGTTTACTTGGAGAGAGGAGTTCCCCAAGGATTGATATTAGAGCCATTATTATTTTTAATTTATGTAAATTAACTACCCAAATATATCACAAACTCTCAGATTAGGCTTTACACAGACGACACTGTTTTATTAGCTAAAGCAAAAACCCAAGACCAAGTACTAGGAAAACTTCAGTTAGATTTTAACACCTTACAAGATTGGTTTAGTGAATCAAAGTTGGTCATTAGTCTAAAGAAGACACAATTAATGATTTTTCAAAGAAAAAGGAGGGATGGCGGATGCTCGAATAAACAAAATAAACATCCAGAAGTCGTCACTAGAACAAACAAGATGTTACACTTGACAGACCAGTATAAATATTTGGGGGTGGTAATAGACAACCTACTTTTATTTAGTGAACATATACTTTGTATTACAAAGAAGGTTAATTCTAGGATTGGAGCCCTTCGGTGCTCTTCATCTATATTATCATATCACACGAGATGAAAAATAGCCGAACAGCTGATAATTCCAATCCTAGAATACAGTAACCTGGTCTATGGCCTCGCAGACTTGAAATATTTGGATAAAGTAAGGAAATCATATAATAGGTTGGCTAGATTTGTTGTCCGTTGTCCATTTAGAATGCACCATTGTCAGATGTATGAGGACTTAAAATGAGATAGTTTAGATGTCTGATTCATAAAACAATACTCTATATTTATTTTTAAAATTCAAAATGGTATGATAAAATGTAATTTTGAATTGCAATTAAACTCAGGGACACAACGATATAACATGAGGGAAGTAAAGCATAGGGGTATAAAAATTCTGAAAACAAACACTCGGTATGGCAACATGACATTTCAATATCAAGCAACTAAAATTTGGAATTAAATTTTACCATCAACTAGGAATTTATCTAAGTTATCTACTTTTAAAACACAACTAGACATTAATATGGTTTGGGACTGTAAGTGTCCCTAACAAATCAATGTCATTTTTAACTAGTGTTATCTGATAGTGATAAGCACATTTTTGAAAACGTGTGTCTTCTATGAATATTATTGAGTAATTGAAGCAAACTTTGTGTGATTGTAATTGATTTTTGTACTTTTGTATTTGTTTTGTGTATATGATGTAATGTGGTCTGTTCCAAATAAGACAACTTTGTAAATAGGACATATGGGACTACATTTTTTATCCTGTATAAAAATACATTTCTAACTAATTATTTATTAAAGTTAGTACAGCCTTACCTTTTTACCTTAAAACACATCCTATGGGGCGGGGATTTCAACTACAGTCATCTATAAAGGTCTTAAAACCAATAAAAGATTTTGTAACATGTTTTTTTTTTAATCAACTTAATCACACAAGCTGGGTTAGTAGATGCATTTCTTTCCATCTCCCAAACACCACCATACACATATTTTCATGGGACATTGTCAATGAGAATTGATTACTGGTTTCTTTCTCCACATTTAAAAATCTAGAATACTTGGGTTGCCCCTGTAGCCACTTCTGATCATGGACTTTTGGGAGCCATCTTAGCTAATACCTCCAACTCTGCACCAGGCAGAGGATACTGGAAAATAAATATTACCCTATTGGACTATACTGAAATTAAACAGGGTTTACAACATATTATTGAGGCCCATAAATCGGTTCTATTCCTGTTTGATTCACCCTAACAGTGGTGAAGGGACAGTAAAACAGATTTTATAACATATTTAAAACTTATAGGGAAATTAAATGGAACAGAGAAAACACAGAAATATAAATCCATTCATTCCCACCACCTTCACCATATTTTTTCCCTACAAACAAATTCATCACAGGACTATTCTATACAAATTGCCCCAGTTAAACAGGAAATGGTGCAATTACAGTACAACAGACTGAAGTCCCTAGAGTCTGAACAAAGATTCAGCACACAGGGTAAATTTTACCAAGTAAACTCCTATGAGAATTGTGCCATCTGCAGAAAAAAGAAAACCATTAACGGTTTGAAAACATACCAAGGGTTAACAGTCACTGGGGAAAAAAACAAATACTTGCAGAGACTGAATTGCACATTACTAATACTTTTGTCAATATTTCCTTGGATAACCTTGAACTACAAAAAGGCTGGAACACTGTAAATTGCCCACATTATCTCCACAACAGACCCACCTTTTAATAAAACCTATTACACAGATAGATCTTACCTCAGTGATTAGAAATCTTAACTCAGGTATAGTCCCTGACCTAGATGGCCTATCAGGTGAATTTTATAAATTCCTTCTCTCATGCATGAGTCAGGAGCTAACAAATCTTTCTAATTATTTTTTTAACAATGGAAGTTATCTTTGATGATATGTATGAGGGGTTATTGGTTTTATTACACCAAAGAGGTGAGAAAGAACTTATTACAAATTGGAGGCCTATCACCCTTCTGAATGTAGATTTCAAAATCTTGACTAAAATTTTAAGTAATTAGTTATCAGGAATATTGGACACAGTTATCTACCCTATGCAGATATGCTCAGTTCCGGGTAGAAAAATCACAGAGGCATAGATTGTAATTCATGAAATCCTAGAAAAAGGAGAGAATGATGAATTATCTGGTTTTCTCCTCAATCCAAGGCTTCTGACAATGTGTCACATGCATATTTATGGCACTGTCTAAAAGCTTATAGGATTCTGGAAACTTTTATTTCCTGGATTCACCTTAGTTATAAGCAGGCTTCAGTTCTTCCATATATTAATGGCTGGATGGGCAATAGGTGCCCAATACTAAAGGAGTATGACAAGGCTGTCCCCTCAGCCCTCTTCTGTACATTATCACACTAGACTCATTAATACAATCACTTAATTCATCTCCCAACATCATAGGCCTATCAGTGGATGGTCAAGATGCAGATATTAAGACATTGGTTTACGCAGACGACATTTGTCTGGTACTAGCAGATGTTCAATCAGGAACACATGCTAACCATATTTTACAACATTTTTCACAACTGGCTGATACATCTATTAATTACCAAAATAGTAACTGCATATCTATAGGATCCATGCAGTCTAACATCACAGACTTGATAGAGATCCCTATCACATAGCTGTAATGTCTACCAGCTATTTAGGGATAAAGAGAATGATGGGGAGGTTTTCAGAAGAAAGTAAGAAGGCAGATGTGCATATTAATTACAACAAGACAAAAGTGATGGTTTGTGGTAAAGAAAATACAAATAACAATTATAAAACTGCTAGGAAACAACTAGAGGTAATGAATAGTTTCTGTTACTTGGGCATCAATATAACAAATGTCTTAAAATGGAGGACTCATACTAAAGAAATAGATTTAAAAAAAAAATAAATATTTTTTTACCAGCAATGAGCAGCTTCCAATATAAATATGGTGGATACTCCTGAGGTGGGTTATATAAAGGTAAACAGGCTCTCAGAAGCCCATGGCAGCTGCACCACCTTTGGTCAATGTGCATTCGCATAGAGAGCTTCCGCAGTGGTACAACCCCCTGCCTCCTGACAAAACCAATGCTACTTTGCTGGGCTCCTTTAAGAAAATACTCCAGCAGCATCTAATCTCACTGGCAACCTGTGACTGCTACTGATAATTTGCCTTGACCTTGCTCCTATCATTTGCAATCTCTGTGATCTCTATTGATTAGTAAAATGTTATGCTTCATGCCCATTTCTTTGGCCCCCAGTAAAGTTAACACTTTCTTGGGCTTTCTACCCCTGCCTAAATTATTTATTTTTCCTCCTACCTCACTCCACCTCATCTGCCCTTTTTTGCCCCTCTGCCATTCTATACCTCTTTCCTTCCTACCACCTTAATACATCTTCATTATCAGACCACTACCTACACCACCTCTTCCTCCCTACTCTCCTCCTCACCTCCTTCCCCCACCCTCCTCCCCCTTTTATTCCACTTTGACAACATAGCTATTCTTCCCTTTCCCTATCTATCCCCATCCTACCCCTCACCACTGCTTGCTTTCTCCCTCCCCACACTTTCCTCCTCCCTCCCCGTCCCTCTGTACTGGTACGAGACCTTCCTTCTTTCTTTGACTCAGGCACAATCCAAGTATCTGCCAGTGTTGTTAGCTGTACAGTTCTCCTTTTTAAACAAGCATCCTCATGTTATGTTACTGTTACCTAGTGAAACGTTAGCCTTTATTTTGACTCTGCACCCTGTACATGCTTAGATTGTGTAACTATTGTTAGAATTTATGTCTGGAGATAGTTTTCAAAATTGTTTCTTGCTCTGTCTGTACCTATAGAACATATCTGTATTCTTGTTTGTGTCATACTTGACGTGGAACCTAAGAAAGAGCTTTCTGCTCAAAAGGTGTTCATCCAAGATCTCAATAAATAAATAAAATAATAAATGCAAACATTTCCAGTCAATTGCTTTATGGAACTGAAATATAGGGAGAATATGATAAAATAAACATAGATACTAGTCTAAATATATACTACAAAAAAACCTTTTGGATTACCTAACTGAACCCCATCGGCAATGGTTAGGGCAGAGCTTGGACAGTGTTCTATTAAATGCCAGATTAATGAAAGAATGGTCAACTACTGGATCAAAGCATACACCATGAAAGAACATACATTGGCAAGATTATGTATAGAAGAAACAATTTGCTACTTAAAACAAGATATAGTATTTTCAAGTATAAAAACAGTAGAAAAGATAATAAAACCACATGGTCTACTTCACAGTTTAATGGACATTTTTAGGATGCCACTAAAAATAGTAACAGAAGAGATTAAAGTAAGAATTAAAGGTTGCTAAACAAAATGATATGTAATACTGTAAGCAGTATAACAAATGCAGATAGATGTCAAAATACAAAAGAAATCCCAAACTAGAAACATATTTGACTCTCATCAGAGATCCAAACAGAAGGAAAATAATTTCTAGATTCAGGTTCGAGGTATATGAAAGTAATTAGCTGAAGGCACAATATTATAAGGGAAATAAAAGTTCAGAATATTGTAAATGCATGCTTGGAAAATATGATCTAACACACCTTTTGATACCAAAAAGAAAGGAAAAAATACATAGGGGAAATCTTAGAGAAACTAGACCTGGAACCCAAAGACATGGCTACACATCTGCTAAAAACCAAAGTTAAGGCAGAATTGGATTCTGTGGCTTCCCTCCTCTGCCTTATTAAAAAAAGAAGTTGCATTTACAACCAAGAGGGGAAAAGTAAGATGTAAATTAGACAAACAAGAGTTATACTCTGGAATTATTCAAATCATAGCTCATACAAATTGTGCAATTGAGGAGTATATTGTAATGCCAAGCAAAGGACAGAAAATATACAGTATAAGGGTGCTGAAAATAAATTTATAATACAAACTGAATGTGCAATAATATAAAAATAATGTATTAATGAGCTAATCCAAGCTGGGATAGATGTATAAATGCATATTGCTGCTGTATTATATTTAATGTAACCCTGTTTTTAATGTATGTATCAAGGAAGATGTATAATGCAGAGAAAATTGTTCACTCTACTTTTTACCTTTTGTACTATGAAGTTTTTAAATTGTAATGGCATTAAGTAAGCCAAACAAACTCTAACTAACTAACTCACTACCTCACTATCACACAGGAAAAGACAAAAAAAATTGTAGGATTTTTTGGGGGGACCTGGAGACCTGGCATAGTTTAACTAGGACCATTTAATTAAGAAAGCTCTAGATAGGATTGCCTTGTGGAATAGATAGCTAATGAGTAAAAAAGGGGTCTATATGATCAAAACTTATTTAATTTCCATGTTTTTACATATAGGTTATATCTATCCCCCCCCCAAAGATACTTAAGATCCGACTGCTTAGTTGCTTCTTTACTTTTATATGGCGGAGCAGGTTAAATTTTGTAAAAAGAGGGATCACATATCTAGAAGTAGCCAAGGGAGGTTAGGACATGATAAATCCTAGTTTTCTTTCACAGTATATTTATATAGAGCAACCTTCAGCCAGTACTTACACATAATACAACTATTTGGACCCCTTGAGTACTTGACCAGATTTACCATATCATTGAAAATTGGCCACTAATAACCTCAATACCTAAACAAAAACATTTGTCTAGGCTGCCATTATATTTTCAACTTGTCTTTGGTAAATTGAAGCAGTGGCATACCCCAAAATCAGTTCTTATGAGTACTACTAGAAAGCAGTTCTACAACACTATAAAGATTCAATATGGTCAGAAATCCTCCCAAGTCCTACAGAGATCCCTTCAAGATAGAGAGTTTACCAGTTACATGCTTACTAGTACTAGAATTCCCCCTAAAATGTGAGACATCATTTGGTTATGTCCCATAGCAAATTAAATGTCAAAAATAACTTAAAGCATAAGGGTATCAGTGAGTGATACTGCCCTAGGACCACATGCCAAGGCTCTTTGGAAGTGATGGAGCACTTATATTTCAACTGCCCCTTCATCCAAATATGTTGGACCATGATTAGGCTAAGATGGATCACACCTCTTTTTCAAAATATTACCTCTGAAGTATTGTTCCTTGGAATTCTTGATTCAAGGATGTCACCACATGACCATAGTTCAGTATGGGTAATCCTAGCCTGCCTAAAGTACTGGATATGGCAAGCTAGATGTAGATTCACATTGCAGCAAATGGAACTGACCCAAGAACAAATTGTACAATCTATCTTATACAGTATTAAAGAGGTACGAGAAGAGGAAAGGAAAACATATCCAGGTACCATCTCTACTAGGTGCTGGGAGTCCCTCAAATTACTAAAATGAAAAAGATGAGGAGATAAACACATAGACCAAAGGGGAATACATACGAGCCTGAAGGCAGCAGCTATTTTCTTATGCTTTAGTTTGAATATGGGGTCTATTATTTACTGGTTATAAAACGCTGATTAGGTTTTTTTGGTTTAGGATGCACACAGATTGGATTGTATGGAGCAGAGAATTTTTTTTGTATAATATTTTTATTATTTTCATCTTTTAGACATAAAAACTAATTTAAAACAAAATACATGTACTCTTCACATGCACAGCATTAGAATAACATATAAGCTAAAATTCCAGTCCATGAAAATCAGTCTTTCTTGCTGGTCACTAAATCCAGGGTTTGACCAGTCCACAAACAATATTAGTTGTCCATTTAGAATGGAACTTGTTTATCGATTAGTGATGGAGTAAATAACACTCTGAACCTCATAACAGGAAATAAAAGTAAAAATCTAAACATTAACAGTGCAACCGAGTTCATATTTAAAGCAAAGCGATCTTAACTAGTAATTAATGCATGCCTTTATGACAATAAGAACCTCTTTTAGTGCAGTACAGTTGTGAGTGGAGAGAGGTTTTAATCCTGGAACCTATAGAATCATACTAATCCCCCAGACCCGTCAGAGAAAATGAGTACCTCTGCTGGGGAGATTGCTGATATAAATTATGCCCACATTCTGGAGAACAAGTCTATCTTTCCCTTCAGTGCAAATATTAGTCTCTCCATTGCTAATGTGGATAGCATCAGATTCCTCCACATATGGGTTGTGGGTACTGTGCATGAGACCCATGTGTTTAATAGAATTTGTCAGGCCAAGATGAGCAGCACCCTCACCCAATTGGGATGCAAGGACCCGTCTCCCCTCCCATCCCTTCCCAACCCAAATAAAACTAGTATTGGAGCCCACTCGAGAGGGAGCAATCTTAGACCTGGTTCTCTCAAATGGAGATGAAGAGAGGATCACAGATGTAGAAGTGGGTAGCCATCTGGGAACTAGCAACCATCGAACAGTATGGTTCACAATAAACACAGCAATGAGTCAACCCTACAAAGGCAAAAGTACTGGACTTTAGGAGGGCTGACTTGCTAAAATGGGTGAGTGCCTAAGGAATGCACTAGCAAATGGGCAGGAAGGAGGGTGGAAGAACAATGAGGAATAATAAAAACTGCCATCACAGAGGTAACAAGCCTTTGTGTGAAGCAAATAAACAAAACAAAACGATGTAAGAAACCACTATGGTTCTCAAAGGAAGTGGCAGTGAAGGTTCAAGAGAAAAAGAAAGTATTCAGGAAGTACAAGGAATCACAGAAGGAGCAGGACAGAGAACTGTATCAGTTAAAGCAAAAGGAAGCTGGGAAGGCAGTCAGAACAGCAAAGGCCCAAACCGAGGAAAAGATAGCCAACTCAGTTAAGAAGGGGGATAAAACCTTTTATAGGTACATCAGGGAGCGAAGGAAGACCAAAGGAGGGATAGTGAGGCTAAATAAAGGGGAGGAAGGGTGGGCAGAGGGTGACTGAAAAGACAGAGATACTAAACAAATATTTTTGCTCAGTATTTACAAAGGAAGAGGGGGAGGTACCTAAAACAAACAGTAGAAACACTCTGGATACAGGAGTTGATACCAGCCCATTTACAGAAGAAAGGGTTCTGAAAGAACTCTTAAAACTGAAGGTGGACAAAGCAATGGGGCCTGATGGGATTCATCCCAGAATTCTAAAAGAACTAAGGGTAGAACTAGTGACACCACTGACTACCTTCTTTAACAAATCATGGGAGGATGGGGTGGTACCAGAGGACTGGAGGAGGGCAGATGTGATTCCCCTTCACAAAAGTGGGAGCAAGGCAGAAGCAGGAAACTACAGACCTGTTAGTTTAACCTCAGTGGTAGGGAAAATGATGGAATCACTTCTGAAGGAAAGAATTGTCGAGTATCTAGTGGCCAGAGGGGCACAGGACCCAAAGCAGCATGGATTCACAGTGGGAAGGTCATGCCAGACAAATCTGATAGATTTCTTTGACTGGGTGACCAAAGTAGTAGATCAGGGAAGGGCTGTGGACATGGCCTACCTAGACTTTAGCAAGGCATTTGACACAGTCCCACACAAAAGATTAATATACAAGTTAGCCAGCCTGGGAGTGGGTCCCAAGATGACAGCCTGGGTAAAGAATTGGCTGGAGAATAGGACACAGAGAGTAATAGTAAATGGAGTCCACTCTGAAGAAAGGAGGGTTACTAGTGGGGTACCGCAGGGTTCAGTATTAGGACCGGTCCTCTGCAATGTCTTTATAAGTGACATTGCAGAGGGACTGGAAGGAAAAGAATGTCTCTTTGCAGATGACACAAAGATCTGCAACAGAGTTGATGCACAAGGTGGGGTGGAAAGGATGAGAAGGGACTTGGCAAGGTTAGAGGAATGGTCAAATGTACGGCAGCTTAGAGTCAATGCTAAGAAGTGCAAGGTAATGCACCTGGGAAACAAAAACCCAGGGGAAGAGTACACAATGGGGGGTGAGATACTAACAACAACAAAAATGGAAAGGGACCTGGGGGTAGTCATATCAGATGACCTAAAGGTGGGCAAGCAATGTGAGAGGGCAGCAAGGAGGGCTGGGGGGTACTGGGATGCATAGGGAGAGGCATCACCAGTAGAAAACAGGAAGTTATTATCCCTCTGTACAGACAGCTGGTGAGACCCCATCTGGAGTACTGTGTGCAGTTCTGGAGACCCAATCTCCACAAAGACATAGACAGGATGGAAGCTGTCCAGAGGAGGGCAACTAAAATGGTGCAGGGTCTGCACCAGAAGACATATGAAGAGAGACTTAGGAGCTTAATATGTAGCCTCGAGGAAAGGAGGGAGGGGACATGATAAAAACTTTCAAGTACCTCAAGGGACTCAACAAAGTCCAAGAGGGTAGCATCTTTCACAAAAAAAGTTGTGCAAGAACAAGGGCACAATTTGAAGATAGAGGGAGTGGCTCAGAGGTAATTTAAGGAAGTATTTTTTCACAGAGAGGGTTGTGGATGCATAGAATGGCCTTCCGGAGGAGGTTGTGGAGTCAAAAACTGTGGTGGAATTCAAGCATGCATGGGACAGTCATAAGGCAATTCTAGGGGGTTGGGGTAGGAAGAAGTAGGCTGCTGGTTAACTAGGATCTGCAGCTTATCCATTAGGTAGGGAAATGGGCAGACTGGGTGGGCCAAGTGGTCCTTATCTGCTGTCAAATTCTATGTTTCTAAAAGTGAAATCAGGGACAGTTCTAATTGCTGACCCCACAGTCTACTAATTTCTTTCCTTCCCTGTTCACAGTAGCTTTGGATTACTTTACACACCCAAAAATAGTGTAGATAGGTACCCCTTTCAGTCAGGCACCTACCACACATAGGTGAGATCTCAGGATGATATTTGTTAACCCTTATGGGGGGTAAAAGAGATAATGGAGGAACCTATGCTGCACCTCTTTGAGTTTATTGTAGGCTAAGAGGCCCATGTAAGAGGATACTATCTGTTCCCACATTTCATGCTTGAGAACACAGTTAAGATCCCTCTCCCACCTACTCCTGCTAGCCTAAGAGGGTTCCCCAAAGTGCTCTCTGTCCAATTTTGCTACTCTCCCAATCAAGCCTTTCTCATTGGTTTAGGCCCCTCTGATTTCTTTTTCCATCTGGACTATTGTCTCCCCTCTCAATGCCTGTGCCATCACTTTTTTCCCATAATGCCTGACTTGTAAATAACGGTGCTTGTGAGAATTTGGTAGGTGAAGGATTTTCTTAATAACCTCAAATGTAAAGACACCTTTTTTCCCCCATAAATCACCCAGACACCTGATCCCATTGGCTTCCCAGATAGCAAATCCCACGTCCTCCCATCCCGGGAGAAATTCTAGGTTTCTTGCTATGGGTACTAGTAGGGTGTTGTTCCCTGTCACACTCCCTCTCTTCTTGAAGCTCTTCCATGCCTCCAGTACTGCAATTACCATAGGGTTAGGACAGGATAACTGGGCATAGGCCCCATCTCCACCAGATGCCAGATAGGCTGTAAGACAGCCCAGACAGCCCTCTTGTTCTTCCAGCCAGGCCTCCCCCCACTACACCCAATTGTGTATATATCTAAATTGTACCGAGAGAAAGTACCCTCGCATATCTGGGAACTCCATACCTTCCTTAAATTTTGATGCCTTAAGTCCATTCAATGCCATCCTTGGTTTACCCCCTTTCCAGATAAAGTTAGTGAAGCTCCTATCCAAGTGTTTCAAATCTTTCTTTGATGGGCTGGATGGTACCATCTGCATTATGTATAACAACCTGGGGAGTATATTCATTTTTACAAGGTTAATCCTCCCTAGTCATGCTATGGGGAGCCCATTCCACCTAGTCATATCTTCCCACACTCTTATTATAATTGGGGAGTGATTTAACCCATACAATTCTTTTAAGTCTCTTCCCACTTTTATTACTAAATAAGTAAGGTCATGGCCCACAACCCTTAACTTCCAAGTGGTCTTCCCCGATAATTAGCCTCCTTGTCCAAGTACATAATCTCAGATTTGCATAGATTAAGTTTATAGCCAGAGAATGTGGCAAACTCGTGCACTACCTCCAACAGGATGGGTATGGAGACCTCCGGGTTGGTTAAATAAAATATTAGGTCATCAACATATAAAGATATGCGATGCTGGGTACCATTTCACACCTTTATACCCTGAATTACCCCACTCTCCCTCACCCTACATGCCAGAAGCTCAATTGTCATGGCAAAGAGCAAAGGGGAGAGGTGACAGCCTTGCCTCATGCCCCTAAAAAGCTGAAACTCAGCTGAGGGAATGCCATTGACCAACACTCTCTCCTTGGGGCTGTTATACAATAATTTTACCAAATTAATAAAGTCAGTTCCCACCCCAAATCTTTTCAATACCTTGAAGAGGCATGGCCATTCAATTCTGTCGAACACCTTTTCTGCATCCACAGATAATACACAGGCTTTTCCTGTTTTTTTTTTTGTCCCCCACCACACAACATTAAGGAGTCTTCTAATGTTATGATACGACATCCTTCCCTGGATAATAGGGTTTCCAGATGTAAGGCCAAAACTTTGGCTATTATCTTACAATCATAGTTGAGCAGGGAGATGGGTAGAAATGATACAAAATCCATGCAGTCTTTGTCTGGTTTCAGCAGTGCATGAGGCAGGTAACTCTCCCCATCCCCCGCCTCCTTAATAAAACTATACATTGGACCCGCTACAGCCTCCTTCAATAATTTGTAATATTCTGCCCCAAACCAATCCGGACCCCCTGCCTTTCCTGACTTTAACCCAGATATTGCTCTTTTAATCTCTGCCTCAGAGATCTCCACCCCCAATATGGCGGCTTGTTTCTCCATTAATTTTGGAAGTGTGATGTTATCTAAGAATATTCTTGCCTTTTCCTCATTACTCAAGCATTCCGCTTTATATAAATTTGAGTAGAACTCAGTAAAAAACTTCCCGGATGTCTTCTTCCTGGGTGGTTATCCTATTCCCTTTACCCTTAATTGAAATAATTCTGCTAGGGACCCTCGCACCCTTCATTAATCTGATGAGCAAAGGACCCAGCTTGTTGCCCCACTCATAGATTCATTGTCTGGCAAGCATCAGGTTCTTTTGTGCTAAACCAGTAAGGGTCTCATTGAGGGCCTCCCTAGCTACTTTCAACTGCTTCCTGTCTTCCACCTTGTTGTTGTGCAGGACTTTAATTTCTAAATCTTGAATTACTTTTTCTAATTCACTGAACTTAGTCTTCTTTCCCGTTTCACTTTCACTGTATAGCTAATTATAGCACCCCTCATGAAAGCCTTGCCTGCCTCCCAAATTAGGCCCTTAGAGGGGACTGAATCTTTATTATTGGCCCAATATTCCTCCCATGCAGATTTTAACCCACATTTACATTTGTATCAATGTTATTTGTTTCTTGATTTGACAATAAAAAAATTCCCCTATTCTTTTTGAGACATGCCATAGGATCTTTAACATCCACCTGAACAGGCAGACGGGACCTCAGTTTAATGTCTCATCTGAAGGATAGCACCTCAGGAGGGCAGCATCGCCCTCATGATGCAGTACAGCATTAGTATTGGGATTTATCCCAAGTGCTTGGTGTGGGGCTGGAACCCACAACTTTCCAATCCTCCAGCCTCAGAGGCAAGTGTGCAACCTGCTGAGCCACTGACACTACTCAAAATGTTTAAAATATGTAGCGTCTTAGTTGCGCTGCATGAAGTGTTGCATCGTTATAACAGTAAATGGCAAATACTAAGCATAGTGCAGTGATTATAATTAGAGGTGTGGCACTGAACTGAGCTGCATTTGTGTTGTACATTAACATATGTGGCACCAATGCCCCACAAAAAATGTGAACCTACTGTATGTGGTGCAAGTTTGCACAAAATCCTTTCTCCATTAACTATGGATCAAAAAAATGTTTCTTATGAATATAGAAAACTAAAACATTAGCAAAGAGGGTTGCTCACTGGTTCAGAGGCAGTGCTTTATATGGGCATCTTGGAGACCAAGGCTTGCATCTGTGGTTCAGTTTGCCATCATGGGATAGGTGGCAGAGGATTTCTCTGTGGAGATAAGGTGTTGTATCCCTAGGGGAGGATGTGGGCTTACCAGCACTGCAGCAATGCTTTTTGGCCAACTACCAAGTGGCAGTGGCCACATGTTCTCCCTCTCAAAAGGAGAACAAGCTATGGCTGGAACAGCACCAGCAATGGAGATGGTGAAAAAAGGTGGTAAATGAAGATGCATCCCCCCTCCCCTCCCCCAAAAAAACACAGCACGAATTAACATATGTGGTATGAATAATAAGACAATAATTAGCAACTATACAAATAGTAAATCAGTAGCAATTTCTTACACTGAAAAACTTATACTGAACAGTAGAGATATACAAAAACTAGGCAATTATTACAGACTTTGCTACTAATTTACTGTGTGACTAAGTATTATTTAATTTTGCACACACATTAATCTTTCTGCTTTTCAAACTCCTTACTAAATAATTTTATTATAAAGTGCTATGTAGTAACATCAGATTAGCATACAAATAACAGGACATACATTGCATGGAAATAACGTAGGATCCAGGGACTGAATGCACCCTTCTAGTATAAGAAGATGAGAGCTATTAGACAAGTGCATTTGCACCCTGGAGTGTGTATTCAATCTCTGGAAGTGCATATCTTTGGTGATGTACAGCCTGCAAGGGTATTACCCCCAGTGTAACATGTCTTTTGACTTCTAAAAGAAATAAAGAGGATTACAATATGCCCTTTGGCAGAGCAGGTAGCTACTGCACCTGCATACAGTACCTGACAAGTGCTTATTTGTAAGCCAGATAATTAGCTACAGTAACTGTGAGCTCCATTGTGAATGAGATGGCACCCAGTTTGCAGGGCAGTCAGCTATCTAAGTTGGTTGTCTCAGTGAAGTATTAGGCAGATAGCTATAGTTAGCTAGCTTACAGGCAGATAATCAGTGCAGTATCAGTAAAATGAGACAAACTTGCTTTACTTTTGAGACTTTAAATGTTATACGTGAAAATATGATTTTAAACATACAGTGTGAGTCTTCTTGACAATCAGTTGTGCTGTTTTAAAGCTTCATTGTAAAAGTTTCTATTTAAAACAAGATTATGTATTCATTTTTAAACACAGTTCACTGGAAGTTAAACAGTTGTCATATGCTACTATGACTGTACCAATGGGATGGCTGAATTTCAGTAATGCTCTCACAACCATTTTACAAATTCATATTAAACATTCAGTTATACTTCTTGTGTAATAGTTCTAATATACTGTATACTGGTCAGGATTTTTAAATGGACTTTAACTTTACATGTTGCTTTCAAGAAAACATGAACCTAGCGTTTCCTTTTTAATATACAGTAATTGTAAATTCAGGCAGAAATGTAGTTTACATAATCTTCCCACTGTACTGTATCTGGTGTTCTTTTTATGTTTGAATGCCAAAGGCAAGTCAAACATATTTAGTCTTAGGAGAAGAGAGAGCATTGTTGAACCAGCCATTCAGGGAGAGGTATTTAGGGACTTATTCATCATCATCCAGTCATATTATGGATAATAAAGTGTGTTACTTTATCACTAATATTCAGCTGCCTAACAGAGCAAGTAGTCTGTTATGTATTTCATGTGTGGTAGAAGCAATATGTGTTCCAGCATGTCAATACATGGCTTTTGCAGAAATTGTGTGGTAGTATTTTAGTATCTCTAATTTTTGCATGTGTGCTGTAGGTGCAAAAATGGTTCTTGCTAATCGCTGGTAACTGCACATACTATCAATCTTATTTTTAGGGGTTGTTTTCATTAGCAGCAAGTCAGAATATAGGGAAATCATGATCTGCCTTACTGCTGTTTCAAGCCAGTGAGAGGACTCCCTGTTCATGCTACAGCATACCCATTGGTCTACCATGCTGTCAAATACTGTGACTGCAGTGATCTGACACTTTCACACACAACCCCGACAGTGACCAGCACTGCATATTTTAACTTAAATTGACACTGTCAGTTTTTGTTTTTTTTTATCTCGGTACATATTTAATTTTTTTATTATTTCTCATGTCCTGGCCCTGTTCACTTAGTTTATGCCCAGCCCCAACCCCAGCATCTCAGATATTTAATACTTGAGTTTCAAACCCCATGGGGTTGCACCCCCTGGTACAATTTCCTATGTCCTCCAGGTTATGGATGCAAGAATTCTCAAGTTCTCAAGGTGTGCAGTAGCATGAGTCAGGGCCCAAAAGTACCAAGGTCATGCTGCACAAAGCTGGCCTTTTTCACACTGCTGGTCACCAACCCCCATCTTAGGATGCTGGCACTCACAGAGGTCCAGTCAGAGGCTCAGAAATGTGCCTTTTGCTGCTCACATCCAGCATCCCTCTTTTCACATGTGCTACCTACTGCACTGTCACCTGTAGTCACTCAGGTGGCAGTAAAACAGTGGCAGCATTGTCCCTCCTTCCTAGTAGAAGAGAATATCCTCTGAGATGCTCCGTCTTCCTCAGCGAGCCACCAGTGCCCCAAGCTCATTCCTGAACTTGGATAGTTGGCATCGCGAGTGGTACCCCTACCAGTGTGCCAAAGGGCCAGCCATCTGTACATATTTTAAAAGGACACTACATACATGTGACTCAAGCCAGGACCTAGTTTGACTGGAAACATTGATAGATGGATTATGGATTACTATGTTTTTAGTTTTTTCTTCATCTGTTTGGTGCATTTGTTTCCATTACACGTTTTGTATAATTTTCAACACAGGTTTTTCCTGTTGATTTCAATGAAATTAACACAACAGCAACATTGTCATGTTTCAGAGTTCCAAACAAAACTAGCTCTATTCTTCAAACAACAGGAAAAAAAATGCCTTTTTTTCTCAGCAGCTTAAACACAAGACAAACAGAAGAAGCTTTCTTCAGCAAAAACAAATGCATATCCAGTTGGTTTAGAACATGTTTTCACTGTTGTGGATTTAGCTCTGCACCCTACAGGTTCTTCCTCCCTTTCCAGCTTTCCAGAACTGATAAAATAGGTTAATCTGCACAGGGGGTTGCAGCAGCCCCAATTACTGAAGCTGCAGTCTACAGGGACATCTATCAGCCAGTATAGGCTATGTATGTTCTCTTAGAGGGCCCAAGCTCTGAATATTTGGGTCATAATATAACTGTGAGGTGAACTTCTTGTAGCTCGGGGTGGGGGGGTGGAGACAGGTGTAAGAATAGTACACCCCTTCACAGATGCAGTCAAAGTTTGCCTCTCAACATTTTGCATAGTTTTCTGATGCTATGAGAATTTGCTAGCCAACCCTAGAACGTACCATGCTGTACCTATATTTGTTCTATCACTTGAATTACTATTTATATTTTGTCTTTCTGTTTTTCCCATTTTGAATGTGTATGCCCAGTCCTATCTCATCTGCTGGGAATCCTAAGATGCTTGATAGTGCTGGGCAATATTTCTAGTACAATAGTGAAATTGCATGAAATTACCTATTTCGCAGTCAGGCTATTTGTCCAAAATTACATTAATATCCAGCATAATGTCATTTCCTTTTTTTCCCTGAAATATCTAATTTTACCTAAATTGTGTATAGTTTCAGCAAATACCTCCCTTTTATACCAAACTAAACATTTTTAAAAATTGGAATTCTTAAAACTGCAATTTCAGCAAATAATGCCACAGGTTGAGCATAAACTTTTAAAAGTGTGCAGTTTTATAAACCTTAGTCTGCAAAATTGTGCAATTTTGCTTGTTTTGTGCAAAAAAGCTACATAGTAGTGTATACTGTGCTCAAGTCACAAAATTGTGAAATTGTGTGAAGATGGTGCAATTTTGTGAAAAGTGCGCAAAACAGATTTTTGCAGTTTTGCACAGCATTAATGTTCATACACTGTGAGCAGTGTCCAACTGCATCCATTTGTGATCATACATTTGTCTGTAGTGAGAATGCCTCCTTGAGTGATTTGTTTGTGCTTCTGCACACAAAGTGAAGACACTGGGCCCAATTCTCAAAAGGTTATGTCTGGTGTAACTTGACTTGTGCCCCCCAAAATGGTGCAAGTAGCAAAACTAGCCCCACAGAGCTGCTGCATGCCCCCAACCCCCAGTACCATAAGGGAAACCCCGAAAAGCTGTGAAAATCCCCCCAATCCCAGATCCACAAATTTGTGGCCATTCACCCATGTCCTTAGTATCCCTGGAAGTCTAGTGGCCCACCACTCCCACCTGGCAGCACCCGACCACCCCACTCCCCCCATGACCCTTTTTAAGCCAGCGACTGGCACAGCCCACATCTCACCACTGCAGCCAGCCACTGACTGAACACTGCAGAAGCACATACTGTATATATGCGTGTGTATGTACAGTACACACTCCTGCTGTGTTCAGTCAGCGGCTGGTCATGGTGGTGAGATGTGGGCTTTGCCAGTCGCCAGACTAAAATGGGTTGTGGGGGGGAGTAGGGTGGTCAGGTGCTGCCGGGTGGGAGGCGTGGACTACTAGACTACCAGGGATACTCAGGACATGGGTGACTAGCTGCAATATTGTGGACTGGGGATCGGGGGGAATTTTCACAGCTTTCAGGGTGCAGGGTTTCCCTTATGGTACTGTAGGTCAGAGACATGCAACAGCCCTGTGGGGCTATTTTACAAGTACTGGGGGTCGGAGGCATGCAGCAGCCCTGTGGGGCTATTTTACAAGTACTGGGAGTCGGGAGGCATGTAGCAGTCCTGTGGGGCTATTTCACAAGTACAAATAGGGAGCAAGCAGCAGCCCTGCCGGGCTATTTTACAAGTACTGGGGGTCAGGGCATGCTCCAGCACTGTGGAGCTTTATGGACGGTGGGATCCAGGCATGGGGAGGCACTTGCGCCCTTCACACCCAGGGTTGTGGCTTATGGCAAACCCTTCAGGTACACCCATTGTTTGGCATACCTGTGGGTTTATTGCAAGTTACAGAACTTAGCTGCTGGGACCCTGCCCCTTATAGAATTGGGCACAAGATCCTTGGCACAACTGCACCCCTCGCATGTCGCAACTTGTGACATGTGTAGGGGTGCTTATAGAATCGGGGCCCTTCTCAGCACTTTTGTGTTACTGCCATAAAACAGTGGAAGTATTAAAAAAATCCCACATTTAAAATTTACAGTAAGCAACTCATTTGCAGCTCCCAATTTAACCCTTGGTGTGTCATGGACCAATATATCCATCCAGATTTCCTATACGTTCTACTTTTATCATCGACTAAGGGTTAATGCTATACTACACAAGTACAGTTCTCCTCAATACAGAAATTATTTTGTATTGCACCATTATATTTACTGTCTGTGGAGGATGTAGTAACTGTCATCAGGGGTGACATGGCAATATGAAACTGGCCATGGGGTTCAATATTGTTTGCAAGAAAAATCTATTTACATTTACCTCCCAAATCTAAGATCATATTTGCAGCATCTTCAGATTCATTCACTTGCAATTCATGCTGCTACGTGCCTTAGCATAATCCTTATAATTTAAATTGCATTGAACTCCTAACTATGGCAGTGCTTCAGGTCCAGTGGGATT